>JALIGU010000005.1:4339174-7054174 GCA_023053565.1 Aquilegia eximia | reverse complement strand
CCTCGGACCACATGCCAAATTATCATTTTTATGCCTACTTGTCCGACGAAAATCAACCCAGCTGAACTTTTGCTCGAGCCATATTGCCCGATGTGCGGGGGAGCACCCCCACCGCCCGAGGAACTCCGAGCTTTCCACGCCCGATGGCGCCCAAGCTCATTTTTTTCCCTCACAAAGTCATTTTTCCTCGCACAAAAACCCCCCAATCTCATTTTTCCTCGGACAAACTCACTTTTCCTCGGACAACCAGGGCCTAAAGTCATTTGGCCTTGGACAACCAGCCCCCAAAGTCATTTTTCCTCGGCCAAGCAGCAGTTCGAGAGAGCAAATGAAGAAAGTAAATAATCTGATTAACAACCAGTGGTTTAAATACAACTCCAAGAAAAATCCCAGCCATCGATGAAGTTCTAATCAACTGACAAGATCAAAAGCAGACAACACGATCTTTACAGTTATTACCCACTACTCCGACTCTCTACATCCACCGTTGGATCATTCCACGTGTTAGATCAAAACGCATCAGACAAAGCGTACATCAGTTGCGAAATTATTACAAGTTAACTGCTCGAGGAAACCACTTCACTTCCCCACGAAGCGCAATGATGGTAGAAAAAACAATGCATGGCAGCCACGTGTACAATGTCAAAAATTAAAAAAACATGGTGGTATCAACTAGCTCGTCCAAAATACAAAAGGTCTTTTCAGCCTAATTTTTCAATCGACCTTAAAAGAGGGGGCTTATGTAGGGGTACTACATACACCGGCCAATCAAAACACGACATGTGCCCTGCCCAACATTCTACCAGGTCGCCCACTGCATGACCCAACTAAAGACCGACCAGAGCAGCTCGACCATATGACCGTTGGCGACCTCTTCATACGCACGTGCCCTTAATCAGTGCACAGAGAACATCCTCGCCCGTTACATAATCAATGCCATGATTATGCACTCATTATGATGTCGGAGAATCCGCAAGATCCCATGCTCTGCGCCCTTCTACCTTCTATAAGAACAGAACTACAATGGCTTGATCTCTAAGTTCCACTTCCTCGAGCTAGAGTACGTAGGCAATCTCGATCTCATCGAGGTGTAGCCACCCCCAACCTCAAACTCCCACCTTGGTCAGCTAAACGACGACCTGAACTAGTTAATGCATTAATCTGGAAACAGGTTAATACAATCCACACGAGTCCATGTGCATCCATCTAGAACACTGATACAGGCAACCCAACTTAGCTTGACCTTACCATCTCATTCCATGCCCTTCATTGTCATCATGCATTCCAACAAAACAAGTTTTTCTAGCTTTTTTTAAACCCCCAACAATTTGTGTAACTATCAAGCACTTCCATTTTGCAACATCTTATCTGCGCCATTTCCTTAATAGTCTATCATCAGAGCTCATATCCCTTTCTGGCAATTCTTCAAACACATTAATTTATAACAAGTGCAAAATAATAACCTCATTAGCTTGATATTGTTAGTTGATTGAAGTCAGCTCTGGGTTCTGGCTACTTTAAAAGTATATTCTCATTTCTAACCTTCCATCACACCCACACCATTGCATATGGTGTTAGCCTCCACATGCAGTAGCGATCCCCATTTAGTAGTTCGTAGTTTTTAGCGTCTTTCGAACCATTGTTGTAAGTTTTCCACCTCTGTCACTCTCATTGCTGCACTTGAAACACCCTTAATAATTGAAATCCATACCTTTGCAGCAAAAGGACTTGTATTGGATGTCAATCAGGCCCTGGTGCTGGATCACCTTTCATCCATAGATGCTCCACGTACAAGAATTTTTAAGATAAATTTTAATGCTGATTTTAATGCTGGATCACCTTTCATCCTTGTCTGTTCATCAAGGAACTTTGGTGTAAGCTTATTTCATAGTTCGGCTTCGAGTATTCTTGTGTGTTCATCAAGAAGTCGAGTGTCTTATGTATACATCAAGGTACTCTGGTGAAGTCAAGGTGTTAGAGATAAACCAGTAGTGTAAACTCGCAGTGATTGCGGGTAGTTGATAAGTTTGCACATCTCTTTTCATCTAGTGGATTTATTTGTTGTCGTGAGGACAACCGTGGACATTTCACATATTGGGTTTTACCACGTTAAAAATATCGTGTGTTCCTTACTTGTTTATCGCTTTATTGTTTGCTTTACTATTGTTGTATTGCTCACATTGGGGTTTCAATTGGTATCAGTTGTAGGGCGCTTGTTAAGGAGCGTAAAGGCTAACGCGTAGATTCTTAGTGCAATTTTAATGGATTCTGATAAATTTGGAACACAATTTTTTCCTCCTAAATTTGATGGAACTAATTTTCCCTATTGGAAAGTTCGTATGGCTGCGTATTTATAGGCTATCAGTGAAGATGTGTAGATCATTGTGGAAGATGGTTGGTTACCACTGATAGTTACTACAGGTAGTACAAATGAGGCTGTTACAATTGCAAAGCCACGAAACACATGGAGTCTGGAAGACAAAGTTGCTTCTACTAACAACCAAAGAGGGCTTAAAGCTATAATTATGGCTTTGGATGCTAGTGAGTTTCGGAGAGTTCATGGTTGTATAACATCCAAAGAGGCTTGGCATAGGCTGGTAAGAACTCATGAGGGTGACACTGCTGTCAAAGAGAGTAAGCTTGAAATTCTTATTACTCAGTTTGAAACATGAAAATGGATAATAATGAATCTTTTGATGAATTCTTTATTCGTTTGCAGGATGCTATCAACAATAGTGCATCTTTAGATTTAGTGTACACCGATACTCAAATAGTGCGTAAAGTTCTTCGTTCTTTGCCATCTAGATTTCATTCTAGGAAAGATGCCATTCAAGAGAGCAATAACTTAAAGACCATGTCCATAGAGACCTTATCAGGAAAATTGAGAACTTATGAACTTGAGAAACCTGAAAATAAATCCTTTGCTTTTAGAGTTGGATCTTTTGAGAATGTGCAAGATGGAAAAATTAATCATCATGAGTCTCTTGACACTAAGCAACATCTGAGTATCATATATCGTTAACTTAAACATATTTTTAAGACTATGAAATATAATGGTTTGACTAATCATGGTTTTAACAAGTGTAAGCTTCCCAAGAAATTTGATGCATAAGTGATAAAACAACAAAAAATTTAAGTTATCTACCACTTGGGAGGAGGATGATAGCGAGGATGATGATGATGTAGAGGAAGACCATGTTGCACATTGTGTTGCCTATGGAACATCTTTGAATGAGAATGTGGATTGTCATGTAACCGATATTGTCGATCATGACTTCGATGATTCTGTTTTGGTAAGTCCCGGTGAGTTAAGGGAATTACATATGTCATCTATTAAACAATGTCAATCTTTGTGGAAGACTAATCAGATTTTGAATGATATGGTTGAGTCACTTGTAAAAGAGAAACTTGTACTTGCAAGTGATATGAATGCCTTATCTGAGGAGTTTTCCCAAGAAAAGCTAGATTTTCAATTTAGAACTATTTTTTTGGAAATATCCAATCGTGAGATAGAAGATAAGTATCGTACTTTGTTGCTTGAGCATGAAGCTGTGAAAAAGGATTTATTTGCTTCTACTAAGCGATTGCAAGGGTTTGAGAAAACTTCGGTTGATCTAGACACCCTTATTAAAAGTGGAAAGTTTTCTTCAGACAAGACTGGTTTAGGATATGACTATGTTGGAGCTTCCTCTAGTTGTGTTCCTACTACTACTACTTCTTTTGTGAGGCCATCCTCGCCTCCTTTGTTACCAAATCCTCGTATGCCTAATCCGCCTCCACCTACCAAGCCTTTTGTATCTAAGCCAAATGTGATGACCAAGAACAAGACAAGTCCTAAACATAGACATTTTAAGTGTTTTACTTGTGGTCGGTTAGGTCATACTTCAACTTTTTGTTGGGATAAAAATTCCATGGTTCCTTATTCCTCTTCTTTTGGTAATAATTATTGGAACTCATATGGTTCTTTTTCTGTACAGGCTCATCATTGCTCTTGGAATCCTTTTAGGCCCAGAAGTGGTCCTAAGATACCACAACGCTTCAACAACAGGAAGAAGTTTGTGCGAAAGGTTACTAAACCACCTCACATATGGGATAGAAGCATCGATGCTGCTAAATGTAGTATAGAGAATGAGCATATAAGGGTTGGAAAGTCTACTATCGGGGATAATATTCTCCAATCCTCCATATCCGGGTCCAACTTGCAAAATATCTCTCAAGTATGGGTACGGAAGGATGACTTGAAAGTTCTTTTTGACTTGTTAAAGTCAGATAGAATATCGTCTTTGTAAAATTTTTTTTGTTTGTTTTCTAGCCTTGTGTTATTTTAATTGCATGTTTCTCTAACCATATAGGCTATTTGTTTGGTGTTTTTTGTCCTTTTGTTTATGTTTTGTTTCTTTCGGTTGCATATCATGCTACATGTTTGAATGCATTTATTAAAAAAAAAAAAAAAAAAGGAGTTGTTGGTGTTCTTTTTTGTTCTTTTACCTATCAATTTTCTTTCTTTATTCCATGTATGTGTTATTGGATGCATCTTTTCTGGGATATTATCTTAATTCAATTGTCCTAAATAAGTTGCAATGTGATTGGATATTTTTCTATTAAGGATGTCAAGTATGTTATGGTGTGTTGATTAAACCATTCCTCGTTTAATTGCACAATGCACAACATGCTTGCATGATGGGAGTTTTTGGAAACCACTTACATATTCTTTGAGCTCATAGAACTTCTCTATCTCTCGAGTATTTATGTTATCTTCAACTATCTCTCCTCTGTTTTGGTTAATGTTTATCATGTTATTCGTGCTATTGAACATTCTTATCTTCCTCTTACAACTCTTGTTAGTGGTCAATGACTCACTTTATCCCCAGCGATTTGATTGTCTTTAAAGCAATATCAGTTGGCTAAGAACCCGTTGGGGTTGTGAGGGTCATGCTCTGACGGATGCACTCAAGAGATGTTAGTTCTTGTGTTGCACGTTATCATGGTATTGCACTTATTGAGTTTGTGTTTGTCAAAAAGATGTAGGCTACACCCTACCCTCGTGTATTTGAAAATATGGAGGCAAAAATCCTTCCCATGCGGGAATGACATTGAAGAGATGTAGACTAAACTCTACAACATGTGGCAAAATGAAAATCCAAGCGCATGTTCATTATTTTTATGTAAGGCATACAACGTTTATATTCCTTGCCTTTTGGATATCTTGGTTTTTATTTGAAAGATTATATTTATATTCGTTTGCCTTCTACTCATAATGTTTGTTTCAAAGGGGGTTGAAGTTTGTTTCTTCTAAGCTCACTTGCTAATCGTATATCTCTTGTTGATGGTTTTATGTTCTAGGTCTTCAAAGGGTGTGTTCTAGTGGTGAACTTTCTTTCTCTTCATGCATTGCATTGCATCTACACACACCGAAGTTTAGTTTATGATGCACTTCAATTCTCTTAATTTTTCAATCTTTTGTTTATCCCAATATATTGCCTCTTATTTTTCTACGGATTGGGATTTGCTATCGTTTTTAGAAGTTTACGATGTGTTCCTCTTCATTTTTATGGTACATCAGTTCTTTCTCTTTATCTTCTTATTAAGGCTTGTGAAGTTGTTTTAGTTAAGGATTTTTCTCATGTTAATGGTGTTTGTGTTGTGTTGACAAGAGTTTGTTCTATAGCTTGTGTTCAATATCTATTTCTTATTAACATGTTTTATTCTTCTCTTCTTTTCTGTTATTTGTTATGGTTTGTTTTTTCTTACTTCTTTCCTTTGTCACATTGCTTCTTTTGTAACAAAAGGGGGAGATTTATGACTCTAACACTAATACTCTTCTCTGTTAGTGTATTTTTGGGTCATGTTTCAGGTATGCTACACTTATGGGGGAGTTGATGATTAGAGGTTGTACAGTTATGGGGGAGCTTAAGTATTCAAAGTTGGAGTTCATGAAGTATGGGGGAATTGTTCTACAAGCTTCCATTAATTCTTTGATTGATTCATATTTTTCCTTGCTTCCGTCTCGTCTCTGATGGTCAAAGCTTCATGCTAGAGTTGAATATCACATGATGGTGACTTGGTGCGTATTGGTTAGTATTGAGTGTGAGTGTTCTTGTAGGCATGTATTATAAATGCCGTTGTGATTGGTTTGGATTTGTAAGCACGTATTATAAGTGCGTTTAGAGTCATAGGTTTTTGTCCCAAAATGAATGTCAAATGGGGAGATTGAAACCAGCATTCGGTTGTTTAATATTATTTTGTGCCTAGGTTAGGAGTGTCCGAGGTTATCTCGCCTTGACGTCATTATTAGGAAATACCTTGGTGTGCATGTGAGCGTCGTCTTGTGTCTTCTAACTCTCGTTCAAAGTCTGTCAGGTTGTTGTTTGTTCCAGTACGTACGTACGTAGAGTTAGGCAGATATTTTCTCTTGTGTTGGAACGTACGTACCTAGTTAGGGTGTACGTACGTTGAAGTGTCCAGGTTACCTTTTGGTTCAGGGACGTACGTACCTAGTTAGGGTGTACGGGTCATCGTGACTTTTTGTGTTTTCGGCCCATTTGTCCTCTCTTCCAAACCCTAAGTATAAATAGGATTTCATGAGAAGAACAAGTGAGTTCTTTGGCCGTCCAATTCCACCTTCTCTTCTCATGTTTGTTTAGGTGATTGAACTCACTCTCTTCTTCCCAATACATCTTCCCATTATTGTTTATAGTGATTTAGCTTCGAGTCTTCTTGTGTGTTCATCAAGAAGTCGAGTATCCTTGTGTGTTCATCAAGGAACTCTGGTGTAAGCTTATTTCATAGTTCGGCTTCGAGTCTTCTTGTGTGTTTATCAAGAAGTCGAGTATCTTGTGCGTACATCAAGGTACTCTGGTGAAGTCAAGGTGTTAGAGATAACTAGTAGTGTCAACTCGCAGTGATTGCAGGTAGTTGATAGGTTTGTACATCTCTTTTCATCTAGTGGATTTATTTGTTGTCGCGAGGACAATCGTGGACGTTTCCCATATTGGGTTTTACCACGTTAAAAATATCGTGTGTTCTTTACTTTTTTATCTCTTTATTGTTTGCTTTACTATTGTTATATTGCACACATTTGGGTTTCAACGTACATGTCTTGTACATGTGGCTGCTACTTGCCTCCAACTTTATCAGCAAATAATAATTGGAAATTTGAAACATGTGAAAACCCAACAAGTGCAATATAGTTTGGAGAAATAAACAATAATAAAGCACTAACATATAAAGAACACAAGAGATTTTAACGTGTTAAAACCCAAACTGGAAAACGTCCACGATTGTCCTCGCGAAAATAAATCAATCCATTATAATATAGTGTAAAGATTTACAAACCTATCAACTACCTGCAATCACTGCGAGTTGATACTTTTGGTTATCTTTAACACCTTGACTTCACCAGAGAACCTTGATGCACACACAAGGATACTTGATTTCTTGATAAAGACACAAGAAGACTCGAAGTCGTATCAACACTTACAAAGATAATGATTGGGAATAAGAAGAAGAAGAAGATACAAGGAAGAAGATGAAGTTTTCTCTCAAAACAAACAAATACTCTCTAGGAGAGAAGAGACTGCTGGAAAACTTAGGTTTAGATGTTTCCTTAAACCTATTTATACACAAGAGAAGAAAGGATTGTTATTGGCCTATACCCATGAATCCTGAACGAGGACGTACAGACGTGTTTTGAATGTATGGACATTTTGTATAAGTCATTAGTCCGATCCTTTGTAAGAACTACACGTAATAACGAACTTGCAAAATGGATCTGTTTATCATATAGAGATTCATTGTTCTTGACCCTGCTTCACCTTAATTGTTATTTGAAGAAAAAAATCACAATAGAAACTATTGTTAGTAAACAATATTATGTTCGGATGATAAAGTGTTGTAAACCATAGGTGAAAAAATCGAATTTGCCGCCTGGATATTCACGAAATATTCCGTTTTTTGGCTATTCGGATCGGTACGGCATACGACATATAAACGAAATTTAAAACACCCCATGCCGTTCGGAATTTATCGGATATTCGCAAGATATTCGGCAAAAACCAAAATTTACGACATTTTCGATTACGAAATTAACACATTTATTTTTAATTCCCCCTGAACTAGAATTTTCGATGAGATTATCAAAAAAAGGTCCAAAAGGCACCAGGCGTTTGGAAACTTTCGCGACGAACTTCATGGCCCTCTCAATTGATATAATATAAAAAAAGTTAAATTTCATCGATCATTTTCCCACTCAATTGAAAGTAACAATTAATGCTTCTAAGGTTATTGCAAGTTAGAATGTAGGAAGGAATGCATGTGTCATAAGATTATTGAATGAGTTCTGTATTTTCTATAACTATCATCATTGTAGAGCAATATATCAGAAAGAAACGAAAAAAAAAGCACGCCCATGCCAAAGTGAAGTCTTCTCTCACTTTTATAAAGTTTTCATTCACGTGTTGTCTGTTTGTATCTAAGGTTTGTTTTTGTGTAGTAAATAATTGGTATCGAATTGGTTTTTCATACATAATTGGTTTGCTTTTGTGTAGGACCAGTGGACCTTGCAAGTTACCTTTTTGTCTCCCCACATTAATAATTCTTCTGAACAATAATTGGTCTTTGCATACAGAAAACGACATCGACAGAAAAGACAGCATCATAAAACGGAAACAGAATCATCTAGGGTATCTTCCCAAGGTTCATGGAACATTCTTGACCAGTTTTCTTCCCAAGGTTCGTGGAACCTCCCTTATTCTCAAAGCAACATCCAACCTACCTATGTTTACCCTCATTTTTCTTATGGTAACATGGGAACCTCCCAAAGTGATGATTCCAGTGTACCATCCTACCAAACCCAACCAGATTCCAGTGGTTTTTGGTTTCCTAATATAGGGAGTTGGTTGGCCCCAATGACAAGTGGGTCGGACGTGCAGTCAGCCGATACATTAATATCGGTTCAACAATACTCGAGATTTCCTATCTTTGAATCATTTGCTCCGTATTGTATGGATCAAGATGCCTATTGATCAATTCAGGTCGTACGAGTAAACAATGTCATGGGAATATTACTGTACTGAGTTCGTCCCCACACGTATGCGACTCGAAGCTCATCGGTTTGACATGGGGCGTCTATCATTTTGGGGTTAGCATGTCTTTTATTTTGATTATTAAAATAAAACTATGGGTTGAGTTGTAATGAGGTTGTTTGTGTTTAGTTCTTGTATTAGAAACATATAAAAGTTCTATGAATATCTGCCGATATTTATGATTTTTTCACTTATGACTAAAACTATCTTGTGTAATAGTTCCGCCTAGCTTCCTTGTATGATTTGTCGTGTGTTTAATTTGTAATGTATGTTTTTCTTTTAATTATAAGTTCATATATTGAAATCAGAAGAAAAACACGAAAAATGCAGAAAACCTCCCAATTTTCCGAATTTTTCGCGAATATTAGCGAATATCCGCAAAAAATTCCGAAAAATTGGAATTTACCAAAACTCCCATATCCGACATGGGAGGTCGGATATTCGTGGAATATATCATTTTTTGGGAGGTCGGATATCCGCGTTAAAACGACATTTTCACCTATGTTGTAAACAGAACCATCCCCGATGTTGATAATTCATGTATTTGTAATGATATCAGTGTTTGATGACTTTTCATGGTTTTGAAATTTGATGTTGTTTTTCACAGTACATCAACATGTTGATAAACTATAATATGTCATGAATTTTGAATTTTATATTTGATCACCACATTGATCAACTCCACTATATGTTGATCAACTGTACTTTGTGTTATCTAGTTGATCAACAAATTGATCAAGTACAACCTATGTTGATCAATATATTGATCAACTCTCTACTTTGTGTTTCCTAGTTGATAAACACATTTATCAATTACAACATATATTGATCAGTATGTTGATCAACTATGATACACCAATTGTTTACTTGATCAATACATTGATCAACTCAAATATCTATTATATTAATGAACCATTTAAACAACTCAAAATAAAAATAAACCTTGATAAGTATATTGTCACAACCATTGAAATTACAACCATAATAAAATTAAAAATAATATCATGGTCTTCTACAAAGGCATAATGGTTTTTAAGTTCTCGAGGAACTACAACCAATTTGAATCATTGTCCGTCTCAACAACTGCGATAGCTAATGTGAAAAACTTACAAAATACAAAGAGAAGACATATTGATCAACATAATAATCAACTACAATAAACGTTGATCAAAAGGTTGGATCAACTCTAATAAAGATGAATCGACATGTTGATCAACTCTAGTCATAGGTGAAAATTTCGAATAAACCTGAATATCCGATATGTGAAAAACCGGATTATTCCTCGAATATTCCAAGCCCAGTGTCGGATGGGGGAGGTTTGACAAATATGCCTCTCGCGAAATATTACCCGAATATTCGTTAATATTTTGAAAATTTTGACAGAATGAGGAGGTTTACTGCTAATATCATGTTTTTCTTCTTCTTCTTTCAATGTATAAAGTTATAATTCAACAATAGAATATATAAACACACCCTTTTTTTTAATTATATGACCATTATCATTCAAAGAAAGACATGCAACAAGTCATACAAACACAAAAAGAAAATGGATAAGATCATGTATCTCAAGTGATCAATTTGCAGAACTCCACTTGATTTTATTTGTGTAAACTAGCACTAACAAGATGAACCTTGAAACTTGGGGAAGACAATCCGAATTTTTCTTCGAATTTCATATTTTTCCGATTTTTTCGTAAACATTTGAATTTATCGGGTCGCAATGGGGAGGTTTTAGATTCGTATTATATTTGTATGTCGTACCGATCTGAATCCCCAAAAACGGATAATTTCGTGAATATTCGCCCAAAATTTTAGATTTTTTCACCTATGACTCTAGTACAGGTTGATCAACATAGTAATCAACTATCTAAACAAAATAACTAAAAAGAAACAAAGTTGATTAGAAAGTTTATCAAGTCCAGTATATATTGTTCAACTTTTTTATCTACTCAAATACTTGTTCAAACCCTAAACCACTTTTTTATCAACTCAAATACTTGTTCAAACCCTAAACCCTAAAGCATAACCCTAAATGTCATCTTTCTAAACCCTAAACCAATGGGAATGCCGAACTACTCAATGTCGTGTATCTAAATGCGATCTTTCTAAACCCTAAACCAATGGAAACGGTACCCTAGTGGAATGCTATCTTAAGTACACCTTAATGTTTTTATTCTAACCCAAAAACCAATGGGAATGGTGAACCCTAGTGAAATGTTGTCTAAAGTACATCTTAATGCTCTATTGAGTACACCTTAAGAGCATTCCCAATGGTAGGTTTTAACACACTTTTAATAAACTTTTAGTAAAAACACTTGCCAATGGTACTTTTTAACACACTTTTTAAGAAAAACACTTTTAAGTCCTTGGTAAATTTGCCAAGGAGTTAAAAGTGCCACATAGGAATCCGGACAACATTATTTATGTGGTATAGATCCATCCGCCATAAATAGTGTGGTATGGATCCATACCCCACAATTAGTGTGGTATAGACTCATCTACAAGAAGATTCATCCGCCACAATTAGTGTGGTATGGATCCATCCGCCACAATTAGTGTGGTATGGATCCATACCCCAGAAAGATTGTGGTTTCAATAATGCACCATTGGAAACAAATAAGGGGTTTTTAGTTTTTGACCCACCTAAATAATACGTATTTAGGATGTAGGACGCTTTTAATTCATATTTAGAGTATGGGACGCCCTCCGTCAGTTGACTGTGTTGACCATAGACGATGTGTTAGATTTTTTCGAAAACCTATTTCTACCCCTACACGTGCTGAGCACGAGATATAAAACAACATTAAAAATATAACACGTGGCAACAAATTCAGCCATGGATTTTATGTATGCATCTTTATCCGTACACGTGTATTAATATTTTGAAATAGACAAGAATACCCCTGCACGTGCAATGCATGTGATATACATATTTATTATACCAACCGTTGATTTCATGGAGATAATCCTCACCGTCCACGTGTATGTGGCGGGAAACAATACTCACTCATCTTTGGACACGTCGATTTAGCGGGAAACTCTCTAGCCAGGCACGACCCACAGTATGACTCTCTCTCTCCCTTAAAACCCTAGTTTACATTCTCTCTCGTCAAACCCTTATCCTCTCTATCTATCAAACCCCCTTCTCCTCTCTCTCATCTCAGTTTCTCCCAAACCCATATCAGCAAACTCATCTCGTCTCTACATCTCGTCAAACTCATCTATAACAAAACTTGGAGGACAAAATTCATCAAACTCTATCACACCTCATCAAGATTTTACCAAACTTTGAAGGACAAAGTCATGAAGTAGAAGATCTGAACAAGTTTACATCTTACCTCATCAAGATTTTTGATGTTCTTCATTTTTGGTAAGTTATACATGCACAAGTTTGGATTTTTTTAGTAGTTTCATTATGTTTCCTTCTCTTCTTTTCTCTGCCATCAATTCTACTAACAAAGATTGTTCTTTGGGGACCACAAACTTTGTGATGGTTTAAACCTAATTTAATAGTAGAATGGTCGTCCAAAAACTTTATTTTAAAAAAAAATTCGATTTAAAATTGCCTTTTTTGGGACTGTAGATCCCAATGTGTTGAACAAAAGTTTTGATCATGTCTAATATTAAATCTACAGCCAGAACTAATCCCAAAACCATTTATTTTTAAAACCCTAATTAAGACGAAATTTGGGGGTTTTAATAAAAAAACTAATTAAACCATAATTAACCCTAATCAATTCTAATAAGTATCAAAACATGTTTAATTTTGTTTGTTTCAATCAATTTGGTTGAAAAGTTTTGATTTTTTCGAAGAATAAAACCTAATGTAAACCTAATTAGCATGCAAATTGGGGGGTTTCTTATCTAATCCCAAGATTAACCCTAATTAGTATAAATTCACACTAATTCATTAGTGTTAATAGTAATTAACTCAAATTCAGTATGTAAACTAATTGGGGGTTTTAGTGTACAACAATATCAATTTGAGAATTTTGTTCTCTGTTGTGTTTACTTCATGCTCTATGCTCAGTTTTAATATAGGCCCTTTAATATATGACACCTAATTCATGTATATTGAACTCATTTTGTCAACTGTATAGTTCATGCATAAATGAGTTTATTTTGTCAATTGTATATCTGCATATATCAAGCATGTTTAGTTCAATGGTAATAGTCAGTTCAATTCATGCATTATGCTCAGTGTGTATGTTCAAACAAATATTGATTTTGTGTATATATTTGGTTGAAGGATATGGACGATATGGCTGCTCCTATAGCTATTCCTAAACCTGCTCTTCCACTTGGTGAAAAAAAGTTCAAACTGCATGGGGGAAGCTGGATCAATGTAAAGGGGGGAGAGTAAGACTACTGGAGATACCTGGAGATGAGTTAAACATTAAGGATCTGAAGGATGATATTCTAGACATCATAGCTGACAAAACCCTTGTGCATGATGATCTAGAATTAAGTTGTGTAATCGATAATAACAAATTTCTTCTTCTTGGTGATAATGAACTTATGGTAATGTGGGAGCAGTTGAAGCTAAGAAGGTTAAGTCTCCAGCTAAGCGTAAGTCCCCAGCTGAGAAGAATGTCTCCCAAGCTGTAACTCCTACAAGAAAGTCCAATAGACTTTTATCTAAACCAAATCCTAATGCCTTGCCATCTAATCCAAATGATCCCTTGATTGTTAGTGATGACGGGGAAATCTTGCCAGATGTTGATGTTAGTGATGACGAGGAAATCTTGCCAGATGTTGATGTTTTAGAAGACGAGGAAATCTTGCCAGATGTTGATGTTTTAGAAGACGAGGAAATCTTGCCAGATGTTGATGTTAGTGTTGTTCAAGATGAGTACTCTCAGATTCAACATATGGAACCAGCTGCTGTTAAAAATATCCTGGGCTTGTTGTTAAAAATGGGAAAAGAAGCTGATGTTGAAAGTGTTCAAGGTGAGTCATCTAAACTTCAGCCTATAGACAATTTTCAAGGTAAAGAAGCTGAAGTAAAAAATGTGTTCAACTTGATGTTAAAAATGGGTAAAGAAGTTGGTCTTAATGTATATGAAAACAAACCAGATGAAGATGGTGATGAAATTGATGGAGATAGTGATGCTGATGTAGATGTGAGGTTAGGGTTTGATGTTGGATCTCAGTTTGGCCCATGTGTGACACAACTTGAAGAGTTGACAAGCCAGATGGAAATTCATGTGACGAGGAAGATGAGTTAGATGAAAACTATGAACTGCCACTGACAGATGAAGAGAGTGAAAAAATAACTGAAGGTGAGACTGAATAGAGTGAAGTAGAACTTGTAGATGAAGTTGTTGTTTTAGAAGAGGAGACTGATGAAGTTAAGAAGTTTAAGAAAGTAGCAACAAATATGTTTGAGGAGGAGGATGCAGATAAGAACACACAGATTGTGTTAAATGCCAAAAAGGAGTTGGTGAAAAATATGCAGTGGAAGTGTAGAAAAGATTGCAGGCTTTTTTTTAGAGGCTATGCAATTGAAAAGAAATTTGAGTTTAAACAGGTGAAGAATTGTTCTAAAAGGTATGAATTGAAGTGTCCACAAGAAGGATGCAACTGGAAAGTGAAATGTAGTGTGAAGACAGACAAGCATACATTTTAGCTCAGGAAATTCAACAATGTACACACATGTGAATCAAATAAGGATAACAGTAATCAGCATGCTAATGCAAACTGGGTTGTTACTAAGATGCTTAAAACATTTAAGGATCACTCACAATTCAGGCCACGAGACATCATTAGAAGGGTTTTTAGGAAGTCTGGGGTTGACATAAGTTATTGGGTAGCTTGGTCTGCTAGGGTGAAGATGTTGGAGATAATTAATGGGAACTATGAGGAATCTTATGCCAAGGTACCAGAGTTGTGTAGGCAAGTCTTGAAGTCTAATCCTGGTAGTGTGGCAAGATGGTTTAAGGATGAGGAAACTGATGAGTTCTCAGGGTTGTTTATTGCCTTCAAGGCATCATTAGATGGGTGGGCTGCAGGGTGTAGGCCTGTAATTGGGCTTGATGGATGCTTTTTGAAAGGAAAATATGAAGGTTGTTGCTTGACTGCCATGGGTATGGATGGAATGAATGGTTTGTTTCCCTATTGCCAATGAGGAAGAATGGGGCAAGGTAATAATGTTTGACTTATAAATTTGTTAAATATCTACATTTATATAATTTGTTTTACTTATATTTATATTTGGTTTAAAAATTTAAATTGCAGCTTAGAGAGGAAACTGAAAGGGTACTACCTCCTCCTCACCAAACTCAACCTGGGAGGCCTAAAACTTTGAGGATAAGGGAGGAAGATGAACCAGAAAAAACCTCTAATAGAAGATGCAGAAAATGTAGAGAACCAAACCATAATTCAAGAACATGTGAAGCTAGGAAGAAGCAAAAAGAGAAAGACAAAAAACAAAAAGAGAAAGCACAAAAGAAAGGTACAACACAGAAACAAAAGGAGAGGGTTTATGCTGAGCCTAGTGTGCAACATTACAATAAAAAGAGGGCAAAATATGATTCTACAAGTCAACCTGCCTCTCAAGTTCATGGAAGTCAAGCTGGAATAGGTGGGAGTCAAGTTGGCACAGGTGGGAGTCAAGCTGGCACAGGTGGAAGTCAAGCTGGCACAGGTGGGAGTCAAGCTGGCACAGGTGGAATCAAGCTGGCACAGGTGGAAGTCAAACCGCAAGTCAAGGTGGCCAAGGTAGAAGGATGTTGTATTGGTTGGGAGGGGGAGAATCTGACTAGTGTTTATGGTAAGTTGGAATCACTTTTGTTAACTTTTGTTTCATTTTGTTTTTTGGGGATTTTATGGATAATGCCATCAGTGATTGGTGTGTAATATTCTATATTTTGAATATTTTGGAAAATATGTGACACTTTGGATATTATTGTCAGTATGTAGTAGGAAATATTATGGATGTTATATTTTGGAACAACTTTGAAACTTATATTTTGGATGTTATATGGATGCTATATGCAAGTCTGAGTTCTGTTGTTGTTTATTGCTACTATTATAACTCACTGCTTGCATTCATTTAGAACTTGCATTCATTTAGGAAATAAGTGATTACATTGCATTACAGAAAACAAGGTAGCTAGGACTATTACTTAGGATTACATCCTTTGCACTTAGGACACTCAGGCTGTGGAGTGTAGTAGGTGGTTTTGATGTCTTGCAGCCCTTCACATTCATCAATCTCGCACTTTAAGAACTTTACCTCCACAGTTTTGTCATGGTTTACACCTATCATAACATCCATGAAACCTTTGCAGCCTTCTTGATTACATTTGTATCTTTTGTATGGGCAAGATTGTGCTGAATGGCCTTCATCTTCACACAGTTGGCAGACCTGTCAACATTTTAAATATTTAGAGAAGAAGACAGTCTGTGTTAGTAATAATTAGAGAAGAAGACAGTATGTGTTAGTAATAATTAGAGAAGAAAACCATCTGTGTTATTAATAATTAGAAAAGAGGACACTTTTCTACCATTAAAAATCTTATAATCTGAAAAACAAATTTGTTTATCATCACCTGGCGTGGTACATAATACAAGATTGGAGCTCCACCCATTGAATTTTGTTTGGTTGGCTAATTAGTGAAGAAGGTAGGAGTTGAAGGGAGAAGAGAATAGAAGAAGGTTGGAGTTGAAAGTGTAAGGTTGGAGTGAGCAGTGAAGAAGAAGGTTGTTATATAGAGAAGAGGGAGTGACCGTTGCCAACAGCTATATTTTCTGTATCGTTGGATTACATTGCATCAGATTGTGACACGTGGCATTTTTTAAATTCAAATTTTGTTAAGTTGTAAATATAACACGTGCAGTGCATGTGTGGGGTAATATAGGTGAACCGTTGGATTAGATAGCATCAGATTGTGACACGTGGTATTTTTTGAAATTCAAATTTTGTTAAGTTGTAAGTGTAGCACGTGCAATGCATGTGCGGGGTAATATAGGTATTTTAAAAATATAAATTGTTTGCCTTCAGTCAATAGTTAGTCCTAACAGTCAACTGACGGAGGGCGTTCCATACTCTAAATATGAATTAAAAGCGTCCTATATCCTAAATACGTATTATTTAGGTGGGTCAAAAACTAAAAACCCAAACAAATAAACCCTTTTTATTGCTAAAACCATTGGAAACACCAAAATTCCTTGAAACCATCCTACGTGGCACCACTAAAAGTGTTTTACTATTGGGAATGCTAATGATGTCATTTTAAACCCCTAAACCAATGGGATTAATGAACCCTACTTAATTGTTGTCTTAAGTACACATTGATGTTGTCATTCTAAACCCCTAAACCAGTGGGAATGGTGAACCCTAGTGGATTGTTGTCTTAAGTACACCCTAAATATCATGTATCTAAATGGGATATTTCTAAAACCCTAAACCAATGGGAATGGTGAACCCTAATGGATTGTTGTCTTAAGTACACCTCAAAACCCTAAACCCTAGTGGAATGTTGCCTGAACAGTTCAGTCGACTGAACACTGTCGTCAGACATGTTCTGCTATTGGGTTTCACATTATCATCACAATCACACAAATCATACAACTTTAGTATTTTAGTGATTCAGTCAAGTCATGACTTTGGTATTTGCGTGAAAATTGGCCAACTCAAATAAGTCAAAATTTAAAAATTAATGTAAAAATTAATAAAATCAGTAAAAGAATTTGTGATTTTCTCAAAATTAGGTGTTAAAGTAGCCAAATCAATAAGGTCAACTTGGTCAATTAAGGTTTGACTTGATGACCCAAATACTAATGTCTAACATTAATCAACCAAGTTGACAAATTTTTACCAAGTCGGACATGAATTGACCAATTTTTCCCAAGTTGAGTTGAATTGATTGTACTGACTTTTTCAATTAGAACTTAACTTTGACAAAATTACAAGAACTTGACTTGACCGATTTTAGGATTTTTTATACTAATTTACTAATTTTGACTTATTAGGTGACTAGGGATGATCGTACTGAGTTGGTCAGTTTCAAATATAATTTTGACCAAATTACTAGAATTTGACTTAACTAAACCAATTTTCGGATTTTTTACAGCAACTTAGAAATTTTGAATTACTTGACTTAATCAATATTGACTCAAATATTGAAGACCGTCTGATTTGGCCAATTTTAAAATTTTTTACATCGATTTTTTTAGAAAAACTAATTTTTATTTTAGATTGGCAAGCGGGGTTGAAGGGACCCCTACCCCTTTAAATTATGTTTGACTTGATGACTTTTGATCCCATTACTAAAGTCCAAAGGACTTGACCGATTTTATGATTTTCAAGTCGACATGAGTTGACCTATTTTTACCAAGTTAGAAATTAGTTGACGATATTGATTTTTTTACTTTCACACTTAATCTTGACCAAATTACATGAATTTTAATTTACCTGACCGATTTTAATTTGATTTATTTACTTTATCATTAATATTGACTAAATTACTAAACATAGTCTGACTTGGCCGATTTTGGAATTTTTAATCGATTTAGAAATTAGTACTTATTTGACTTGACTTAATTTAATCCCAAATACTAAAGTCCAAATGATTTGCCCAATTTTAAGATTTCCAAGTCGACATGAATTGACCAATTTTTACGAAGTCAAAAATTAGTTGACCATATTGATTTTTTAAATTTCACACTTAATTTTGACCAAATGACATGAATTTTGATTTACTTAACCGATTTTAATTTTATTTATTTGACTTTATCAATATTAAATATTGACTAAATCATTAAAGACTGTCTGACTTGATCGCTTTTAGTATTTCTTACCAAGTAGAACACAAATTGGACAACTTTTACCAAATTTTACCAAAACGAATATGAATTGACCAATTTTTACTAATTCAAACATTAGTGGACCGTATGGATTTGGTCAATTTCACTCACATATCAGTATATTGACTTATAACATAGTTAATCAATTGAAACATATATATAAAACAAACCACTATCAATTAACTAAATCATATTTCATAATAAATTATCAAAATAATGTAAAACCATCACATGCATACTTTATTGCAGTACTTATAACATTGTGCAAAATAGAAAGAAATTAAATAGTGATGCAGAACCATTATTCGTAATAGGACAAACATCCACTTAATCACAAATAACCAAAGAAAGAAATCAAGTAGAATAAGAGCAGCACACTCACTTGAACCACGTGCCAACTATCTCTTTCTTCCTTTCTTTCTTACAATCTTGCCTCTCCTTGTCTCATGTGCTCTATCTCTCTGCCACCTATCCTCTTATCTCTTCTCCTTCCCTCTCTTGTACAGCCTTTTCTCCACACCAAACTTCTCCCTCAAGAATTCCCAAGCAATCAATCCTTTCTTTCTTTTCTTTCCATTCTCTATTTTTCACTTTCTCTTTCAAATGTACTTTCTTTTCTCTTCTCAAAATTTGTGCCCCTCTTTATCACTTTATTTTCTTCCCTTCTCTCATACTTTGACGGCTGTGTTTGAATTGAGAACAATAAAAATCATTTAGGTATTTTTACGAGAACTTTACTTGATTTTGCCAATTTAAGGATTTTTTACATCGATTTAGAAATTATAACTTATTTAACTTAACTAATTTTGACTCAAAATACTAAAGTCCAGATGACTTGACCGATTTTAGAATTTTTTTTACCAAGTTTGTCATTAATTGGCCAAGTTAACCAATTTTTACCAAGTCGACGAGAATTGACTAATTTTTATCAAGTCAAATATCATTTGACCATATTGACTTTGTCAATTTAACACTTAATGTTAACTAAATTATAAGAATTTTACTTGACTTGACCAATTTTAGGATTTTTTTTTTTTTTTTTATTTATATCGATTTAAATATTGACTTATCTGACTTTATCAATATTCAATATTGACTAAAACACTAAAAACCATATGACTTGACCGATTTTAGTATTTTTTTACCAAGTAGATCACAAGTTAACCAACTTCAACAAATTTTACCAAGTCCAAAATGAATTGACCAAGTTGAACATTAGTTAACTAGAATTGACCATATTGATTTGGTCAATTTTACATGAATTGACCAAGTTTAACATTAGTTGACTAGAGTTGACCATATTGATTTGGTCAATTTCACACTTAACTTTAACAACATTATAAGAATTTATTTCGCTTGACCGATTATATAATTCTTTACATCGATTTAGATTTGATTTATTTGACTCAAGCAATTTTGACCAAAATAGTAAAGTCTGAATGATTTGACCGATATTAGGATTTTTTACCAAATCTGCTATTAATTGACCAAGTTAATTAATTTTTACCAAGTTGACAAGAACTGACCAGTTTTTATCATGTAAATATTACTTGACCATATTGACTTTTTTCACAATTAATGTTGACCAAATTATAAGAATTTTACTTCACTTGACCGATTTAAGGATTTTTTTTTTTTTATCATTTTAATTTTTTTGACTTTTTTGACTTTATCTATATTCAATATTCAATATCGAACATGAATTGACCAAGTTGAGCATTAGTTGACGGTATTGATTTGGTCAATTTCACACTTAACTTTGACCACATTATAATTTGACTTGACCGATTTTTTTTACATCGATTTAGAAATTATGACTTATTTGGCTTGACCAATATTGACCCAAAACAATAAAGGTCGGATGACTTGACTGATTTAAAGATTTTTTTACCAAGTGAGCCAGTAATTGACCAAAATGGTGTAATAAATCGTAAAATTAGTCCATTTTTTGCAATTTTGTGAAAATTAGCTCCCAAATTGGCCAAGTTAACAAGGTCAATCATAGTCAACTTGGTCAATTAAGATTCGACTTATAAAAATTCATCAATCTAGTTGATGAAGAACATTATGTTAACACTTTTCACTTTTCATAAACATTTGTCAAATATTGTTGGGTTGACTAAAATTGTGAGTGCACGAAAGAATTATATTTTGGTCAAAATTGATCAAGTGAATTAAATCAAAATTATAAAATTGAAACAAGAAATCATAAAATCAGTCAACTTAAGTAAACTTTTTGCAATTTTGTCAAAATTAGGTCCCAATTTGGCAAAGATAAAACCAACATCGGTCAACTCATACGTACTTTAGTATTTTGGTCAAAATTGGTCAAGTGAATTAAATCAAAATTACAAAAATGATGTAATAAATCATAAAAGTAGTTAACTTTTTGTAATTTTGTCAAAATTAGGTCCCAAATTGGCCAAGTCAACTTCAGTCAACTTGGTCAATTAAGGTCTGATTAGGTCAAAATTGACCAATTTAGTTCACGAAGAACATCAAATAATTTTTTTTCCATTTTAGTAAACACTTTGTCATGCATTGTTACGTTGACTGAAACTATGGCTGGCATAAAAGAATTCAATTAAAAAGAATAAATTAGTCAGTTCTTAACTTTTTTTAGATGAGATAAAAAAAATCGAATAAATAAAAATTAAAAGAAAAATCCAAGTCATGACTTCTATATTTGGGTGGAAATTGGTCAAGTCAAAATTAAAACAATTGATGTAAGATATTTTGAAATTATTCATTGTTTTGTAATTTGGTCAAAATTAGATGCCAAAGTAGCCAATTCAATAATATCAACTATAGTCAACTTGGTCAATTAGAATTCGACTTATTAAAAATTGATTAATCTATATATCTATATAATAGTTAGACCCATGCGGTCTCACATTCTCTTTCCTACGTGAGTGTCTAGCTGAGAGGAAAGCTCTCTCGATTTTTCTCACTTTTTTTTATTTTTGCAAAATAAAAAACAGATTTTTTTGATTGGTTATTAGAATTTACGTGGCACAAAATTCTTGACAAAAAATCCCAAACTCTTCCTCTCTGACTCTTTCCAGAACTCTTTCAACTGCATTCAAACTTTGGAACCTCTCTCCACTTATCCCTGAAGATTAGGAAATTTTTTTACTACGTGGGTTTCTTTTCCATTTGTATCAACTTCCATATCTTCTTTCTCCTCTGACCCTACTTTTCACCCACATCAAACACTAGATCAGCAAAGCAAATATCACACTCGCAGTAAGTTCTTCCCATATTAGTTTTATTACTTTGTAAGTATTCAAGATTATGTTCTGTAAGTGTTAGTTTTATTCAATTTGTAACTACTTATTTATTAAACTATTGGATATAAGGGTATTAGCCATGACGGGATAATCATTGTTTGCAGGATTGTATTTCATTGCGTTTAAGAAAGGTAGCCTCACATCAACAAGAAATTCCCAAGGATTCGAGTATTGATTTGATGATATGTTATCTGCTTAACAAGTTTTTTTTTCACTTTGTAATATGTGAATGGTATTTTTCTCTTTCTAAATGGTGAACTTGCCTTAGAAACTTCGAATTTTCTAGAGATACTCTATTCTACTTATACTTACACGGTTTCAATTGGCTTCTAAATATTTTTCCATCTCAATTCAAAAAAAATTCCTAGGGTTTTAAGCTTTATTGTCTCACATGAAAGAGGCTATTGTTGAAACACCATCAGTACGCAATGTATGGTATTGTTTTTGGTATGGATCTCATCAAATAAAATCTTGGTATTTGTTGATGGAGGTTTGAGGATTTTACAACCAGTAGTTAACATGAGCTATATCCTATAAAGTATATACAATCCATGGTATTGGCACAATGCCAAATTGTGCATATATGGTATCCTCCATTCACAACTCTCATAATCTGATCATGAATATGACTGTTACTACTTTTACATTTATTGATCATATTAACTTAGATTAGATTGATAACTTAATGTCTTAATATTAAGCTTAAGTTGTTTATTTGATTTTTTTTCCTCATCATTCACGATGTTAGCAGAAGTTGCCCAGAGTTAAGGCATTACTATAGTTGGTGGAGCTGTGCCAGAACATTGTAGTGGGAGGTTGTATAATACCAATTGTGTATTTGGAGCGAGTAGATGGAAAACTAATTGCTAAAGCATAGGAAGGTAATTGAGTCGAATGTCAATGCCTCCCCAGGCCAAACTAATTGCTAAAGCATAGGAAGGTAATTGAGTCGAATGTCAATGCCTCCCCAAATGCTCTATCACTCGGTGTTTTCATGATCATCCCATGAAAAGCTGAAGCACCTAGGTGCTTTAAATTAACCAGTGATGTAATATGTTGGTTTCTTGCTACTTATACGAGTCGTTTTGATGATTCACAGGTATATCTATTTGACATTAACATGCTCCCCAAATGCTCTATCACTCGGTGTTTTCATGATCATCCCATGAAAAGCTGAAGCACCTAGGTGCTTTAAATTAATCAGTGATGTAATATGTTGGTTTCTTGCTACTTATACGAGTCGTTTTGATGATTCACAGGTATATCTATTTGACATTAACATGCTCGGAGAATTCTTTTTGATGGAATCTGACGCCTACACTGCTGATGATAAACCTACAGTTCTGTATTTACTTTAAACATGTTTATTTTCTGACTTGAGTGGTGGAAAAAGTATTATCGCGTGTGACTTCTAATTTAATAGAGGGTTTTTTTTTGATAAGGAAAATTCTAATTAGAATGTAATCAAATTACATCAACGCATAAACAACACAAATGAAAAAGTGTTTCGCTTCTAATAGAGTTGGCATTGTTAACGTCTCATTTTTTTATATCAAATGTTGTATGTTCCAGTGGGATACATGGAAAACAAACAGAAAGATCTGATCAATAAGACATTTATTTCTCAGATATATGCTGGACTTCATTCTTCAATAAGATACATAAACCTGAAACAGTGATAACATTAGCCAAGTTGAAGATGAATTTGCATTTTTTGTTTACTTTGCCAATTCCAATGATATTTTTAAGCCTGAATAACATGCAGTCATATGGTTAGTTTATTGATACAAAGAAAATGGTGCTTTCAAAATTTGATACGTGAAAGTATATTACAGATGTTAATCGTAAAGGTATAGGAATATGTCACGATATACGCCTCCCTGAATTTTCAATGTTGTATGCATCGGGAGGTTTCACACTTCTCTCATCTAGATCAATCACATGTAGGTGTGAGTTATTAGTAAATGTATATTTTGTGTGTAAAATTTTTTATACCATATTTGGATTCCAGGGGTTCATCTAATTTCTTTTGTGTACTGGTATCTGTTTTTTGCGTTTACTTGGTTAGCTTATTGTAGCAGAATTACAATGTTACCATCAGACACTCGACATTTAGATTTTAGATCTTAATACAATTATCATAATTGTCTTGGTTAGCATCAAAATGCTTAAGTATGAAGAAACACTAGAAAATATCTCAGATTAAAGGTTTGTATTTGAACCATTTCTTGAACTGCACTACAAACTGAGTTACTGTTATGGCACACTAGGAAATATCTCAGGATAAAGGGCCATACTATATAATGCAAAACTACAGCTTGGATGTTATTTTCAGGGGGACTGTCATCTGCCCATCTTCCAACACAAGATAGATTAATCCAAAGAAAGATTCTCCATCATTGAGAATGTAGCTTTTGTAGAGGAGCAAGGGAGAACTCAAAACATTTATTCTACACGTACGTGCAACTATACAATCCAGATATGGAAAGAGATCAAGAGTTGATTTAGTTTACAAATGTGGCACCTGATGTTAATATTGAATGAAAGAGAGTATTCAGAAGTTACAGTTCTAATAATGATATAACAGAAATTCAGAAAGCTTATATTTGTGCAACTATCTACCATGTGTGGAACTGTGAAAGGAGAGAAACGCCAGAAACTTCAACAACTTAAGGGCACCAATAAAGGAGGAGATGAAACTCTACTTGCAGACCAGGCTGTCAAAAGTGAAAGGCACTGTACAAATGCGTGTACTTTTACATTGATACCAAAATAATAAAGGAGGAGGTCAAACAATGCATATGGAAGAAACCTTCAAAGGATATGTAAAACTGAATTGTTACGGCTCTGTTGCAGAAAATAGATGGGATATGGTGATAATATTTTGATGCAAGAAATGACCACCATTGATAAAAGAATGGATGTATGCAAATTAAAAAACTAGAGTTTGTCTCAGACTCTAACAGATATCAATGTTTTTTTCATCGATACCATTAGTAGCACTTTCATTAGTAAATATCAAAGGTTGATGGGGTTGTAAAAGATGTTTCACAGACCAAGTATATAAAAAGTAACCTTATATACTACTAATTCTAAGAGTTGGCAGCTCCTTTGCTTCTAAGGCGTGAGCAGGTGTTCCAATTGCAAACCAATTGCTGGAAATAGTGCTCTCGGTTCATGGTGTTGCCTCCAATCCAATGCTAGACAAAAACCTTGACTGGCCATGACGCATCTAAGAGCTATCAATGTAATAAAAGGTTTGGAAGGACCACCATGGTACTTTATGAATATAATCAAGGCTATATTAGACTGAGAACAGCTAAGTTTGAAGATATGAGTTTTGCACATGTTTATAGAGAAACAAACAAGGCAGCAGAGTAGCAGACAGGTTGAACATATTATATATGTTTTATACTACATGAGGATAAAATTGAGACAATGTATGCAAGGGAACGATTGATTATTGATTATATGAATACAAGTTAGGGTCCGCCAAACCCTTTAATAGCTATGATACAGTATATAGATATGACATTATGCAAATCAATTCTTAGTATCAAATAATATTAGTAACTCTCTCCTGGCTTGGGGTCTACAACAGGGTACCATGGTTCATTTGCATAAACCAGATCATCCACAAGAACTTCAAAAGCTCACAGTCCCTATGACCTATCCCTTGGATGGAGTTTATCTACTATTTTGTATGCTGATAGTATAGCTTTATCTGTGTCCGCGCACATGTACGTAACTTAGTTTGGGTATATTTTAATAAAAAAAAAAACTCCCTCTTGGCTTGGTGTTCAATGTAAAAGCTTATTTAGAACACATTAATTTTTTTCAAATCTGGGTATACTCTTCCTAATAAGAGACTTATGGATTCAAATGTAATTCATTACATAATTTCAAATTTTTCATTTTAAATACTATTGATATTGATAAATACAATATTGCATTTTGTAGTTGTAACAAGCAAAAATCTCCTACCCCGGTGCGTAGCACGAGTCCACAGCTAGTATACTTGATGAAAAACATAAAGGATTCATTTTTAGCAGTAGTAGTGAAAATGTGAAGTTCTATTATGCATTCGCAAGTTCTCCGTGAAGCTGCAAAAAGAGATAGAGCGGTATGAGGCGGGGACAGAGCCATCATAAGTGGTTCATCAGGGTTGAAGAGCACGTTCTTGGGCCATCGTAGAAACATAGATAGGGTCGACGACGGAACGAACAACGAAACTTTAATTCCGAAACACAACAATAGACTTGCAACTATAGTATAGGAAAAAGCTTCTCTTTGATAGCGGTCATAGGGGGTTCAGAAAGGATCTGATCATAGATAGAGACTGAAACCTGTGCGGGGGTAGGGGCGGATGTAGCCAAGTGGATCAAGGCAGTGGATTGTGAATCCACCACGCGCGGGTTCAATCCCCGTCACACTTGTCACTTTTCATAAACATTGGTCAAACATTATTGGGTTGACTGAAACTGTGATTGACATGAAATGTTAAAAAATATAAAGATTAGTTAGTTCCTTCGATTGAGATAAAAAAAAAAGAAAAACTAAAACGACCAGCTTATGCAAATTTTAGTAGTTGAATAAAAAAATTTCAAGTCAAATAAGTTAAAATTACAAAATTAATATAAGATATCATAAAATTAGTCTGTCAATTTTTTGTAATTTGGTCAAAATCGGATGCTAAATTGGGCAAGTTAATAAAGTGAACACTTAGTAATTAAGATCCAAATCGACAAAAATGAGTCAACCAATTAATGAACAACATTAAGTCACTTAGTTCATCGTTTTATTTTTAAATAATAAAAAATATATTAATAAAAATAACTATTTCTCGCAATATATACACCAAATCTTTTATTACAACTTCTTCTTACATATTTAATCAGTATATATATATATATAGTGCCGATAAAAATTATCAAGCGGGTATGAATCTTTATATAAGAAAATATTACTTTGGCAGATCTATCGCCTCCAATAGATTTATCAGATATTTTTCTTCAATTTCATCTAAATTCTAAACCCATTCAATTTCTTTTTTCTTTTTTATTTTTTGGATTTCCTTTAGATTTCATTTGAATTTGTTCTTCCATCTTGCTGTCGTGGTGTGTAAAATACCAAACAAAAATCTACAAAGAAAAGAAAAGAATTGGTTGCATCTTTGCTAAGAGAAAAGAAAAAAACAAAGAGAGATGATAATGGTACAAAAAAGAGGAGAAGAAAGATGATGTTCAATCTTTGCAGAGAGAGAGATGATACACGTAGGCCTGTCAATGGATCGGTTCGGTTTGGTTTTCCACTGATCCAAAACCGATCCAAAATATTTATGATTCAAACCGATCCGATAGTGGATCATACTCTTTGGATAGTAAACCGATCCATTTGATGTTATTGGATATCCGATCCGAACTGAACCAAACCGAAAGTCTCTCTCTTTCTTCCGACAATGCTTTTCTTTCTTTTTCCCGATAGATTCATACATATAAAGTCAGTCAAGTTAGTCCACAGTTTTAATAGAACTAGTGTAGTGCTACTTTGCAAACTGCATTTGATCTTCTGAAATTCTGTTTGGATTCTTCAATCAATTAATCAATCATGTCTGCAGCAGTAATGGACGACGATGGTGTTGGTGTTGGTGTTGGAAATGGAAAATTATCAACAACATCACTATCTTGGCATGAAGAACTTGCAAGTCTTGTTGAAACTAGTGAGATTCAGTACCCACTTCAATATGGAGGAGGAAATCCTCCTTATCAGCAAGTCTTCTTTGAATTCAATAAAGGAGTGGGAGGAGTGGATCATCATGTTGTTGAAGAGAGTGGGAGGAGTGGATCATCAATTTCTGGTTAATTGATGAACAACGAAGACAAATCAACGATGGTGGTTTTTTGGCAAAGAAACACTATCGATGGAGAAGAAGAGAGTTTTTAGTTTTCACAATGTTTTGGATCGGATCGGTCTTATGTTTGGAATTATCCAAACCAAACCGAAATCAAAATGATCCAAACCAAACCATTTTAAGTGATCCGAAATCCAAATGGATATCCAAAAACTAAAAACTAATGGACTGGATCCGTTTTGGATCGGTTCGGATAGTTGACAGGCCTAAGTGTCGGTTTATTTTATCGTTGTTTTGTTGATGCTCTATTGGATGTTTTGTTCAAGCATTATTTTTATCCATTGAAAATGTTTTGGCTGCTCTAACTTTTTCTTACTGATACCCATGATCTTCGAAATTTCAAGGTTAATGCGATTCACTTAACTGGTGGTTAGCATATAGAAGGTAGATTGGTATTTGAGATGGTTTTCATTAGTGTTGGTTTTTTAAGGTTATGTCTAAACATTCCTGAATATTGACATGGTTTGGAGTTTGGTTTGGTGGTTGTGAGTTTGGGTTCCCCACGTGAGGTGTGGGGTTCAAACCCATACTAATACATAGATAATATATATTCTTTTGATTTATCTATGACTGGGCCGGGCCTTAGGGCCTAGCATTTAAATTTCATTGAAATGGTTCCAGGCCCCCATTAAAAGCCCGATAAGCAACATTTCCCCACCTAAATCTAAAAAGAAAGGGAAATCATATTGCCACCCCGCTAAGGGTCTCAATTTGACCCGTGACCCGCAAACCCAACCCACCCGCCCGACACTTTTTATGATCCATGACCCAATTAATCCGCCCATTAAAATTATCAAATCCGCCCAACCCGACCAAATTTTAAAAAATGGGTCAACCCAACCTGCCCAATTATATTATTAGGCGGGTAAGGGTTACATATATTAAACCCATTAAAATTATCAAATCCGCCCAACCCGACCAAATTTTAAAAAATGGGTCAACCCAACCTGCCCAATTATATTATTAGGCGGGTAAGGGTTACATATATTAAACCCGTTAACCGCCCATTAACCCGAAAAATACCCAATAATATTCTGACCCGCTTGCCCACCTGTTAATCCACCCGTTAACCGTCCATTAACCCAAAAAAATACCCAATAATATTCTGACCCGCTTGCCCATATGTTAGTCCACCCATGACCCGCCCATCTAATTATCATTCTTATAACTTTTAAGAATGCCATTAGTGCTTAGTATAATAGCTTATTATACTATTGAAATTCTTTGGATAACAATGCTATTAGTGCTTAGTATTAATTGAAAACTTTTAATGCATTTGTGTAACATAGTGTGTTTTAAACTTTTATTGCTTGAAACTCATGTGATTGTTTAATTATGCAGGTTGCAAAAAATTTTGCACTCCAACAATATGGATCAAGTTAAAAGTTTTGCATTTAAAGCAGCTAGAAAGAAACACTAGTTTTTTTGAATTTTTAATTAGTTTTTTTGACTTTGGAGTTTGAATTACAATTAGTTCCTAACTGAATTTTTATTGTTATTATAAGTAGACAATCAGTTGGATTATTTGTATTTTAAGATATTCTTTATATTAATGGTTTATTCAAAAGTTCATGTTGATATTAATGGTTGAATGCTAATGATAGATAATAATTTTATTTCAATTATACTTATGTAATACAGATGATAGCAATTCCAATTTAATTGAGGTGACAACAAATAAAAACTGGTTCGATTCAACTAAAACGAACTTATCACTTGTATAAGATAACCCGCAACCCGACTCATTAGTCTAAAATCTAACCCAACCCGTTTACTCAACCCATTATCCAACCCGTTTACCCAACCCGTTAGCCCAATGTTAGGTTTATGGGCGGGTATGGGTTCCATTCTTGAGCATTTGAACATGCCCAACCCAACCCGAGAAGCTTCTATTAACCCAACCCAACCCGCCCAAATAACCAAAATGGGCGGGTTTAACCCAACCCATTTTAATCTTCAACCCGATGGTTTTTGCGTTGGGTTGACCCGACCGCCCAAATTGAGACCCCTACACCCCGCTCTTTACGAAGAGCTATCCCAAATCTTAATAGCCACCTACCAAAAATAATTTACACCCAAAAGCTCTCATATGTTAAGAGCCACCCGTAAACTGAATTTTTGATTATATAAAGGGTTTTTATTTACCAGTCTCTTTTTCTAATTTTAATCTTATTCATATACGATATATTAATTTTTTTTTTAGAATACTCTGTTATCTTCATCTATTTATTTATTTATTTATTTATTTTGTAGTTTAATGATTGATTGATCTAATCGTAACATTTCTATGTCCCATTCATTTGATTTGCAATGAAGGAATTATATAATAATTTTTCTTAACAAAGCAAAACACTTAAGAATGCAAAAACTATGAGTAGGCATGAATTACTCAAGTACTCATAATTGTGTTTTAATGAAAAGATAAAAATAACAAATTTTATGATCGAACCATTTACATGAATTACAATATTAATCCATTTTAATTGGTTAATTTTGGCAATTTTTTTCAATGAAATAAGAGTAAGGATTTTTTTAGTAATTAAAGAGAAAGAAGAGTTGGAGTTTGGTGGAGGCGAAGAAGAAAAGAAAAGAAAGAGACCGGGTGGTACTTAACAATTTGGGTGTGCTAATGAGATTGTAATTTTGGGTGGACTTCTCAAAAGTTTTGGGATAGCTCATAGTAAACAATCGGGGTGGCAATATGATTTCCCAAAAGAAATTACGGCCTTGAAAATCTCCCAACTAAGATAAAAAATGAAAAAAAAGGCCCCATTCTCGTATAAGCCCGCGAAAGATCTGGGATCACAATTTATTTTTGGTCAAAAATACCCTCTTTTGGAAAAAAAATCTTTTCCTTCATTTTTCTTCAATCTTCTCTCCATTCTTCATCATTCTTCTTCAATCTTCTCTATTATCTTCCTCCTTTGCTAGTTACAGTCGTTGATCAAAGCAATTTGTCATTCAAATGATTGGGTTTGAAATCATTGTTTAATTTAAAACGATTTATCATTCTTAACGATTGGGTTTGAAATCATTGTTTGAAGTATGTTTATAACGATTTTTCTTTTTTCATGTTTCTCTTATATGTTTTCATTATTTGATTTTTGTGTTATTAGAGATTGTGAACCTTTTTGGATTTAGTAATTTGATTTTGTTTGGATGGTTTGGAGTATTGGGATAAATTGCAATGGACTCATGGTGCAAATTTTTTTCTTCTTTTGTTTTGTGTTTCAGCCATGGATAAGCCGAGTGTTCTAGTCGTTGTTTCGTTTAATGGTGAATCTATTGGTTTTCGTGTTGATGTGAACTACAACCTTTTGAAGTTCAAAGAAAAAATATATAAGACATGGCCGACATTGAGGCATATGGATTATGAGTTGTTGTACAAATTGGATGGGAATATAATGATGCTGTTTTTTGATAGTGATATGAGCATTCAATCTTTGGCATGTTTATGCTTCTATAAACAAATTGGCAAGGTCGATGTTGATATTTCAGTTGTTAAAATTGTTGGTCGTGTTAGTAGTGAGTTGTTAGCGGTTAGTGGTTTTGGTGGTCATGCGTTCCATTGTATTATATCTGATCGACGCGATGTTGAGGATTTTGTTGATCTAATGTTTCGTGTCTTTGCCTACCGTCAAAGTTATGCTCCTCATATTCCTCCAATTATTGTGAATCTGGATGATATTGTCGTAGGTGAAGATGATGTCATCAAGCCACCTGATCTTAGTAAGCAGCGGGGTAGACCGAAGACAAAAAGGATACCAAATGTTGGTTCCTTTAAAAAGGGGCGTTTCAGATCCAAAATTTGTATGGATTCATTTGAATGGTCAAACTTGGTTAATCGTTTTGATTCCTAGTGATCGATCATATTTGCAATTTGAACTATTACACAAAAGAGTTTATTTAACTCTATTAATTGATAGTATTTGTCATATAATTCTTTTATTTGCAATGTCTTTTATCATTTTGTGTTGTTGTGATTATGCTAATTGGTCTTTTTGTTTTCTGCAATAGGTTTATGCATCGTATGAAAAGGGTTCCTGGATATATCTCTTATTTGCAATTTTTTTTTGTGCTGTTGTGATTATGCCAATTGGTCTCTATGTTTTCTGCCAAGAGGTTTATGCATCGTATGAAAAGGGTTCCTGGATATATGTTCCAACACTTGCTGGCATGGTTCAAGACAGTTTTTTGCAGGATGATTGTGTTATAATGTGTATTTGTTACAACATATATCAATGGTGTAACAACATCATGCCCCAGAAGTAGAACTTTTAATTTATCAAATATTACAGCTTGAAGATGAAACAAGTGAAAATAATATTTGAGACATTAAACTGAAGGACTAGAAGACTGAACAACTAGAAAAATTTGAAAGTACTGATTTTGTATTAACAAAATGATTGTTGTTAACAATTCTATGCCTAACTACTCCAGCTTGCTTTACATTAGTTTTTACAGCAAAAGCAACAAACAGACCCTTCCGATATGTTCACCTAAGTTCTTCCACTAAGTTGTCACACTACATAATCGCATCTTCTAACCTCCAACTTTTCTCTTTATCTGCTAAGATCAAGTGCGCCAACGTAGGCTTCAATTCATCAATGTCTTTCTTGAAATCAATTGCTTTGTTCATCTTCGCTTCTTAGCTGAATAGTTCCTCCTAAGGCTATGCAAACACAACACAGAGTTCAATGCCAAGATTGTGTTGAAACAAAGCATTGAGTTCTTGGCATTATATTCAACGTATTTCAAACACAATACCAAAACTAAGATGATAGTAAGCATTCATCTCTTGGCAACCATTGTGCTGATCTATGTGCTAACATTTTTAAAATAATTCAACAATGCAAAAATCTATCTACAAACATTTCATTGAGTTCTCTGCATTGTGCTAATCTGACATGTACAAAATAATCAGCCTATTTGATGATATTTAAGCTAGGCAAAACCTATAACAAAACATTAATACGCCAAAACGAAGATGAAAGTAAGCATTCATCAGCCTATTTAATGGTTTCCTAGATTTCAATTCGGGTATGGATAATTAGAGGTTGCGATAAACAGAACAGAAGTGCACTTTGATTTAATATTAGACAATCGAGAAAAAACAAGTAACACTTTCTGGTACATAATAGGTGTACAAGTGGGCCTTATTTAAACTATGACAGAAATGCTGAATCAGAAACACAGATGCCAATTGCTCTTTGTGTGCCAAGGAAGTGTGCAGTCAGAGCAAACTCTTATAGGAACTAAAACTGTCATATACTATACCAAATTGCTTATAGTTGTTGCATGTAGACTGATCGACATAACAACAAATGACAGGAAAGAAGAAAAACACAAAGTTTGGAAACATTACAATGAAAGTATGTTGAACAATGAGTGCAGAAGTTGTTGAAGCAAGCAGAAGCAGAACATTACAAAGAAAATGTCGTCCACTTAAATCAATCACAAATGCCAATATCTATCTACAAATATTTCATTGAGTTCTTTGCACTGGACTCAAAATAATTAAGAAAAAAATATATGTGTATGCCAAAACAAAACCAAGAGATTATTGCAAACATTTCATTGAGTTATTTGTAATAAACTCCGAAAAAATAATAAATAAAAAAAACACCGTACAACACTATTGATGCAAAGAGCTCAATTGGAAAAAAAATCAATAAAAAGAAAAAAATACACCAATGCAAGATATAATTGCAAATAACTTTACCATAGCCAACTGATATTGGCAAGAACGACAAATACATCAGTTGTTTGAGATATCTAAAAAAAAATAACCCCTAGAAATTCAAATTCCTCAAACAAATGACTTACTTGTTTGAAATCAAAGGATGAACTATGTGTTTTCCCTCTCCAAAGAACTCTAATAGTTGTTTCTGTTCTCTACGATTTCGATTCCTCAAATTGATGACTTACTTGTTTGAAATCAAATGATGAACTATGTGTTTTCCCTCTCTAAAGAACTCCAATGGTTGTTTCTGTTCTTTAACGATTTTGATTCCTCAAATTGAATGACTTACTTGCTTGAAATCAAGTGATGAACTATGTCGAGATTTCTTTAATGGCGGTTTCTGTTTTTCCTTTGCGAAAAGATGGAAAGAGAAGAAGATGGACTCGATCAGTTTACTGTAGATATGGAGGGGTATTTTTGTCTCAAAAAGAAAATAGATCGGGCCATATCTTTGGACTTTAAAATGGGGCCTCTTTTGCATTTAGTTTCTTAGATAGGAAAATGTTTCTTTTCGGTCCCTTATGGGGGTCCATTTTTTTTCCCCTGTTTAAATTGACTAAAACATGTTTATTTCAACCCTAGCCGTTTTTGACTGTTATGGCTTGATTTGGGGAGAGATTTCCTCCACCATTAATAGCTCTTTTTTGTATTATAAAAAGAGTGGTGGAGAAGAGAGAAAGATAGTACAAAAAATGGTTTTCTCTTAGTTTTCTTGAGCAAGAAAGAGTGTTGAAAGTGAGATCGAATTTCTTCCTTGTGCATAAGGAATTCGAAAAAATTTGGGTTGTTTTATCCTGGGGACGGCGTGACTACTACTGCTTGCACAACAGAGGCAGAGTCGCGAAACGTCTTAAAGAGAGCGACCTAGTCCGCGACTCAGCCACTGATTTAATCTGTTTGTTCATTTTGATTGCAGCTACCTGCAGAGGTAACATTATTTTAATTTTATTCTATAACAATTAGCAATGTCTAAGAACAATACTGCTGTAATACCCTGTATTTTCATGTATATGATATTGTGTGTGACTCTGAGAGTTCAGTCGACTGAAGGGTTGGAGAGCTCAGTCGACTGAAGGGTTTGAGAGATAGTTCAAGAAACTGGACTGGGTTGTTATTTGAGTATTATCTCACTTTGGTTTAGAAGAAAAAGAAGAAAGAGGCAAGAGGTGGAGACTTGATGTAGGGTTCTTCATATTCATTGGAATTGCTTGGAGATTCATTATTTGGCTTTGGAATCGGATTATCTCTTCACTATTGTTTCTATTGCTTTGCTTGGATTGAGGCAAGTTATCTAACTTGTGTTTTCATATTGTTTTCTAGGTTTAGATGATGTTAGTATATGTACCAATTATTCAATGCGAAATAACTAGGTACTACTAGTGCGAAGTAATAATCTCATCCACACGTTTCATAACAGGTAACTTGGTAACTGGTGAAATAATTTTTATTAATTGTTTCAGTCAACATACACATGTATCTAGGCCTGTCAACTATCCGAACCGATCCGTGATCCGAACCGATCCAAAACCGTTCCAATCCATTAGTTTTTAGTTTTTGGATATCCATTTGGATTTCGGATCACTTAAAATAGTTTGGTTTGGATCATTTTGATTTCGGTTTGGTTTGGATAATTCCAAACATAAGACCGATCCGATCCAAAACACTGTGAAAACTAAAAACTCTCTTCTTCTCCATCGATAGTGTTTCTTTGCCAAAAAACCACCATCGTTGATTTGTCTTCGTTGTTCATCAATTAACCAGAAATTGATGATCCACTCCTCCCACTCTCTTCAACAACATGATGATCCACTCCTCCCACTCCATTATTGAATTCAAAGAAGACTTGCTGATAAAGAGGATTTCCTCCTCCATATTGAAGTGGGTATTGAATCTCACTAGTTTTAACAAGACTTCAAGTTCTTCTTGCCAAGATAGTGATGTTGTTGATACTGAAACTTGGGTTGGGCTATGATTAAGATGTTGTGGAACCAAACAAACCCTGAGTTAGATCTGTATCAATAGTCTGTCGAAACCCCATTGGATATCCATCTAGAGGGCAAATATGACTAGGCCTCTAACTTCAGCCTTAGACAAATATCTAGGCATACATATATATTCTTCATAGATTATGTCATAGACCATATTAGTTGAGTTTCGACAGAACGTAAGTCTTACTGGCATAGACGACATTGGAGAAATATCATACCTGAATGCTGATAATCTGTCATGGAGCATGACTGGAGTTTGGACAGAAGTACTAGAAACTTGTGAATCTCATCTTTCTCTCGCGCTGCAGTCTGAGGGAGTGCATTCAATTGTTCTTTATAGGTTTTACAGTATGAACGTGAAGAGCATCTATCTGACAATATATAATTATGCATCAAAGCCTTAGAAAGAATCAAGGATAACAAAGAAAAATACTACTAGAACAATATAAAACAAGATCATCTTCAATTGTTCAACAGAACCACCATGGCAAGAATTTCTTTGGATTATTACAAAATGAAAATTCCAAATTTCTATTCCTCAAGTGCAGAACGCTTAGGAGAACGCTTGTGTCGACTTGCAGCAGCAGAACGCTTGTGTTGCATTGCAATCTTCCAAATAGGGCGGCATGAAAAAATAAAGAAAAGGAAACTAATTGTGCATACAACTAAGGCAAGCCAGTTTGAATTGGCCAAGACCGCAAAGGACCCTGCTATGAACGCTACCATCATGCAATATATGGCAGCTAATGTGCAAAGTGTTGCCACCTTAAGTTGGTATTTGATATCTGCCTCCTCGCTTAGACTTCTTGCACAAAAATGACTAAACACCGCATAAAGAGAAAATAACAATGCAAAACTATTTGATATAATGAATGCTATGAATGATCCTTTTTTGGATAGTACTGCCGTGCCTTGATTTGGTACATCACTAATGTAACCTCCTGGTACTGTAATCCCTGCAGTGAAGGAAACTGTGGCAATAAGTGCACCCACTACTAGATCAAAATCTCTTTGGTCTTTTAAATCACTTTGGTCCACTGTATCTGCGATACCAAACACTCCAGCTTTTCTCTTGTCATATGAAAAATTTATCTACAAAAGTAAAAGAAAGATTTAGACTTGCTGATCTTCTGCACTGGACATACACAATGAATTAGTAGCTGATTTTTATGGATGGAGATTATCACATAAAAAAAAAAAATCAACCAGCAAACTACGGATGCTGATCACTACACGAGTTCAGATGTATATCACGATGAATAGGCTTACCGCGTGTAAAACATGTTGCCCATCGTTATTCACTGTCGTTTTAATAACTCTAGGATCATAGAGGAAACATAGCGTCATAGGTTCATTTCCAGTACTTGCAGCAATATGCAATGGAGTGTTTCCATCGTAGTCTTCGTCATTCAAAACACTAACTGCTATATCTTTTGCTCTTAGAATGTGCTTCACCACTTGAACCCTTTCGTATTTAGCAGCAATATGAAGGAAATTTTTGCCTTCATTGTCCACCAGCTCCAAACAACTTGGACAGAACTGAATAATATCTTCTATGATACTTAAATCTCCATTCTTTGCAGCATGCTGAAGTAATGTCCATTCTTCGTCCCCTGTGCATGTTTTGGTTTGATTCGGGAGCATCTTAAATAACAACTTTCTTATTTTCCCTGAATATATAAGATATAACATTAAATTTGGTACCTAGCTATCCTGAAATTATATTTCACATTTGGTACCTACACTCTACTAATTTATTTCAATTGGCATAATACAAGTACTGATCAAATGCTTTGATCCAGATACCAATATTAAAAATTAATTATATCATATAAATCAAGCCTTCTCTTTTATATGATTAGGGAAATGATTTAACTAAGATTACCTGAATCTCGCTTGTTTTCATTTGACTGAGCTTCTCGAATAGCAATCATAAGTGGAGTCTCACCAGAGTTATTAGTAGCGTATTCAAAATCATTATCTGCTTCAATGAGCAATTTCACTGCCTCAAGTTTGTGGTTTAACACAGCCTTATGCAAAGCAGTGTCACCCTGTTCGTCTACCATCGACAACAACATCTTCTGAGGTACTTTCTCACCAGCTCCACGTTCAATGTCTTCTTCTTCCTCTTCATTATATGATTTGGCACCAGCAGTAATGAGAAACTTGAGCATCTTAGCTTCCCCTGTCCAAGCAGCATCATGCAATGCAGTGCGCCCATCTTTACTTTGATGGTATATTAGTGAAGGACATCTTTTGTAGATCTCTTTACACAAAAGTAAATGATTTTCTTGCACACCTTTAAAAAGAATTGTATCACCATTTTCGTCCCTGGAGTTCAGCAAAACTTCTAAGTCAATCTCCTTCAAAAAATCAGGGTTCGCTTCAATCAACAAATTCATCATCACAAAGTTATGCTTTTCGACAACCCATTGCAAATCCTTAGTCACTGTCAGCTTTTTATCCACTCTGGGATCTTCTAGGAGACATTGTGTTATACTTTCCTGTCCGGTAAGTACAGCAGCATCCAAAGATGTTCTTCCAACATTGTCTCGCCTGTTCAACACGGTTGAAGCTATCACTTTCATTCCCAAAATGTATTTCAGCATTTCAACATTTCCAAGCTTAGTAGCAAGATGAAGGAAATTTTGACCTTCATTGTCAACCACCTCGGAACTCTCTGGACAAGACCGAATAATATCCCCAACAGAGGTTAAAAATCCTATGGAGACAGCATAGTGAAGTGCGGCCCAGCCTTTTTTACCAATGCGTACCTTACTTTGGCTCGGTTGTAGCTCCAATATCAGCTTCAACATATCTTAAAGCATATAAAATGTGTCAATTTTAGAAAACAAGAATACTAATAAGTACCTGAACGATTATCCCGTACCTGGACTATCATATAGCTCGGCTTTTTCAATTGCAATCAAAAGTGGAGTTTTGCCTTGGCTATTAGCACCGTAAGGAAAATCTGGGTCTGCTTCAATCAACAATTTTGCTATTTGATGGTTTGACTTTGGTCCCACAGCATCGTGTAATGGAGTATCATCTTCAATACTAGCAATCCTCAACAGTTGAGCATTAGGGTCTGCTTCAATCAACAATTTAACGGACTCGCTTTTATAATTATGGACGGAAAAGTGCATTGCGGTTTCTCCTTTATGAGATCTCAACGTCAAAGATGTTTTCCTTGGAGTTGTTTTGTGTACTCCTTGGGTTGAAATGTCTTGTTGGTCTTCCGAATCTGCTTTAACTCCAGCGCTAATGATGAGCTTCATCATCTCAAGTCTCTCTCTGTATGCAGCATGTCCCAGTGCAAAGTATCCATATGTAGAGGTTTGATGGAATACCAATGAAGGACATCTTTCGCAGATCACTGCACAACAATCTAAATGATTCTCATATATAACAACAGAAAGTACAGTATCATCATCATTGTTTCTGGCATTCAAGATAACATCCAGTGGAGCTTCTTTGAAAAAATCTAAGTCCCCCATTCTAGCATATTGGATGGCATAATCCATTGCTTTGGCAGTTCTCCACTATTTGCTTGCTTGATGTTTCAGTTATAGCTTACTGCAACCAAACAGCCAAAAACCCAAACTCTCATAATTGGAACTAACTGAAATCACAAAACTGAGAGAATAGAGTAAAGGCCAAAGGGTATATATGCATGCCTTATTTTGAAGTAATACAGATTGAACGCTGCATATGTTACTTTTTAGAACTCTGCATAGTCTTGATCCCAACCTGGAAAAAATGTAGTTTATTTTAGTAAGTAAGAATCAACAAAAAAACATATAAATTACACAAAAAGAACTGAACTTTCCATAAACTTGAATTAATGAGGATGCATGAACAATGGCTATGATTCTCTGAGCTAGTCTCACATGGTCTTGCTAAATTAATGAAGTGTTAAACAATAATGGTTATAGCACCATACTCTTATCATATGTAATATGTAGTGGTGATTTAGTTTTTGTGTTGCTGTGGTGATGAGTTTTTGTGTTGCTGTGGTGATGAGTTTAAGTTCACACTATAGGAGGATTAGGTAGTGTGGTCTGTATTTACAAGTGGCTATTAGAAAATGAATCTCACCAACTTTCAAATTTCGAAAATAATGTGTCAGTAATTAAATGTTAAAACATTTCGAATGGATAAAAATAATGCTCGAAAAAAACATCCAACCAACAAAACAACCATATATTTTGGAATGGCAAGTAACATGCCTATAATACAATATTTGCAAAAATACCACTTGAGTTTAGAAAACAGAAGATTCCTTGACTTAGTTAGATTTGAACGTCCAAGTAACACCTTGTATCTGGAAAAAGCATATTATATAATTGCTTGTAAACAATTTTTAGCATTAACTCCTGTTGGGGTTCGGCGTAACACCTGCCTATTTATTAATGTAGCAAAAATGCAAAATAATTGTCTTAATCAACTTGTATTTTCTAGTATTATTAAAAGATCTAACTACTTTACAAATATTAATTTGTTAAGTTTTATAAGTCATAATAACCAATTTAGTGAGTTTCTGACCTGAGCAACCTCTTTCCAAAGGTTTTCTGCTGCGTATACATGCTAATCAGAAGAAGATGACTTCTGCGAGCAGTGATCTGGTTCCAACTCCAACCTTAGCAATCTCCAAATGAAACTTATAATGTCAAAAAATTTAATCTGTTGTGATTTTTTGGTGTGCGGTTTGTGGATCCCCCCGCGCACAAATGATTATCATAACTTTTTTGGTGTGCGGTTCAACTTTCATAGTTCTTGACTTCTTGTGTGTATCCATTGTCTCTTCAAGTAAACAAACCAGCTTTAGGTAAAAACCAATCATGGATCCATAATGTTCAGTTTTGATATATGCGTTAACCTCTTTCCAGATTAATGCATTAACTAGGTCAGGTCGCTGTTTGACTGACCAAGGTGGAGATTTGAGATCGGGGGTGGCTGCACCTCGATGAGATCGAGATTGCCTACGTACTCTAGCTCGGGGGAGTGGAACCTAGAGATCAAGCCATCGTAGTTTTGTTCTTATAGAAGGTGAAAGGGCGCAGATCATGGGATCTTGCAGATTCTCCGACATCATAATGAGAGCATAATCATGGCATTGATTTTGTAACGGGCGAGGATATTCTCTGTGCATTGATTATGCAACGGGCCAGGATATTTTGTGCATTGATTATGCAACGGGCGAGGATATTCTGTGCATTGATTAAGGGCACGGGTGTATGAGGAGGTCGCCAACGGTTGTATAGTCGAACTGCTGTGGTTGGTCTTTAGCTGGGTCGTGCAGTGGGAAACCTGGTGGAATATTGGGCAGGCCACGTGTCGTGTTTTGAATGGCTGGAGTATGTAGTACCCCTACATAAGCCCCCTCTTTTTAGGTCGATGCAAAATCGAGCTGAAAAGACCTTTTGATCGCTCGACGAGCTAGTTGAGTCGATCTCTACTTTTGAATCTTTGAAATTGTACACGTGGCTACCATGCATTGCTGTTTTATATCATCATTGCGCTTCGTGGGGTAGTGGAGTGGTTTCCTCGAGTACTTAACTTGCTTTAATTTGGCAACTGATGTACGCTTTGTCTGATGCGTGTTTGTCTGACACGTGGAATGATCGACAGTGGATGTTAAAAGTCGGAGTAGTGAGAAATAACTGCAAAGTTCGTGTTTGTCTGCTTGTGATCCTGTCCGTTGATTAGAACTTCATCGATAGGTGGGATCTTTCTTGGACTTGTATTTAAGGTGAAGTTGTTGTAGTGATTTTCTTACTTTCTTCATTTACTCTCTCGAACTGCTGTCGATCTGTCGTTGCGACCTGAAGATCTTGAGAGCTTTTGAGGTCAGTAACTTCTCTTTACTTTTGCATATTACTTCTCCTCATTCTTCTTCTTTTTTTGTTTCATTTGAGAGATGTTTGAGGCGAGTGATTCGCAAAATGATCATTTGAGTGGAGGTAGCGGTGGTAGCTATGAGTCTAATGAGGAGAGGACTCGGTCTGGAAATGATGCAAGTACTCCTGAACGAGGTGGGGAACATGGGGGGGGGGGGATAGCCCTGGTAGTAGTGGTCCTGATGGGGAGGATATCTTGATGATGAAATGGTTGAGGGTGACCATCAATCTTTTCATCGTGTTGTGAATCTTGCTTATGTAAAGAGGCATATCGCCTTTAGGTCGAGCTATGGGCTGGACACCATAAGTAACCTTGAAATTAGGTTTTTAGGAGATCGTTTGTTGACTGAAGCGTATCGACCTAATAACCCTTTTTCTGTTGTGTTCACTCTGGGTCAATTTCGTGCTGGTCTTCGTCTGCCTCTTTCGCGTCTGGTCATCGATCTCCTTAACACCATTCGGGGAGCTCCATGCCAGATGAATGGTAATTTCTGAAGGAATATGAGGGTGATCGACGACCTGAATAGGTCGCATAAATGGGCCATTACTGTGGCTGACGTGCTTGGGCATTTCTGTTTTAAGCGATCTGCTAAGACGGAAGGCGGAGGTTATAACATGCAGGTTCGCCTTGAAAGTTTGCCTCTTATCTATATGGTCAGTAGTGAGCCTTGGTGGAAGGAGCCCATGTTACTCACTGGTCGAGTTACTAAGGATAACATGTTGTTGCTGTATGTCACTAGGAATTTGTCAGCTGATCGTAAGTGCTTAGGTTGCTTCTTTATAGGTTTGATCTTGTTGTGCGATCTGTGGTTTTGACCCTATTCTTTTTTGTTTTTCAGCAATTAAAAACGATTCTGTTGTGAAGTGTACCGTTGTTGAGTCTTGCCTGAACATCTTTGGTTCCTGTTCGGATGAGAAAAAGATCAAGCTTCTACCCCATCTGCGTGAGTACTTTGTTCCAAAGGGCGGTGCCAAAACTATTGCTGACGAGCTCGAACGAAGGAAAGCTCTTAGGTTGAACTTCATGGCTCAAATAAGAAAGGGTGGTGCTGAGAAGGCTAAAGCTGGTTGTAGCAGTCGGGCTGTTGAAGTTGACAGCCCGCGTCTTGTTTCTCCTCCTCCTTCTATCCAAAAGTTTTCTGCGAGCTCTAAAGGGAAGAAAAGGTCGCTGACCGGTGCTGTCAAGCTCGCTCCTCCTCCTGCTGCGATACGAGTTGCTGATCCTCCTCGACCTGTTGTTGAGGCAGTCAAGAAGTTTGTTGGTGCGAGCTCTGGAAAGGGGAAGGAAGTGACAACTCCCTTTCTCCCTGATCCTATATCTTACAAGAATAGACAAGGGGAGATCTTCCAGGTTCTGAACAATGATAGTGCTCTCTCCAACCCCCTTGTCTGTCAATCTATTAATGAGGCCATGGTTTTGGAAGCTGACCACCATGCCGTTATGGCTCAATCCCTGCCTCTTACCTGCTCGAAGATAAATTACGCCATCGCACTCGTAAGTGTGTGTTTTTGCCTCTTTTTCACGTTGAACATAGAAGTATGTTTTCATGTTTTGAACTTTGTTTTGTTGTTGAATACATCATTCCAGGAGGTGAGAGGTGTAGCTGAGGCTAGAGCTCAGGCTGATCTGGACCTTAAGCGAGCTAGAGATGATCTTCACAATGCTAAGAACGAGTTACTGCTGCGCGACCTGAGTATTAGAGAGCTGGAGAAGGACGCTTCTCAATACGAGCTGATGGTTTCTTTGCAGAGCTCTAGGAAGCAATGTGAGGAGAACGGCTTGGCCTGGCAATCTCATTGTGAAATGCTAAAGCGACAACTTGAGGAGGTAGGATCGGCCGAAAGAGAGGAGACGCCGGTGGTTGAGGAGCCGAATCTGGTTGCACCGTAGGACACCTCGATGGGCCCTGGAGAGCAGATAATGGAGGCGCAGGATGAGCTGGTTGAGCAGGAGCAACATCAGTGACTTTTTTCTTCTTGAGTGTTAGTGAGATTTTTAACAATTTGTTCTTGAAAGTTGTGTTTGTTGATGATGGGGTGCCCTTTGTGGCTTGAAAACAATAGTCTTGAATGGACTTGGTTTCGACCTTGTCCATTCTTGGCGCTCTGGTTCTTGGTTCTTGGCTTGAGGCCATAAACAATAGTGATCGATCTGCTTCGGCAGGTCGATTGCGCTTTCACTTTTTTGCAATTTTCTTTTCTTGGATAATGTCTTCTATCTTTTTGGGCGACTAATTTCCAGGGAGTCCTGGTAGCTCGTTCAGAAGGCAGGTAGACGAGATGAATGGCTGCAAGCAGGGCAGACTGAAATATTTCCTCTTGCATGCCTTAGTTTTAATGAATTTGCTTTTTGATACTTTATCTCTCTTGTTCTTGTAGTTTGCCTTGATTTTTGAAGGTAGTTCTGCTTTACGAGCCGCAGCTAGGGATTGCTGAAGTAGCCCCCAAGTAGTATAGGCTGATGATGTAAATAGAAAGTAGATCGTTTTTCCTGTAATAGTTAGCTTATTTGGAATAAATAAATAAAATAAACTTTTTACTTTGTTACCTTGCTCGCTTTTTACTTTCTGTTATTTGTATTGTCTAAATGGCTAGATTGCAAACATCAAATAATAAAGTGAAGTATGGAAAATCAGCCTGGGATGAGATTTGGTCGTTAGATTATGAGCTCGATTTACTTAGGTCGTGGCGAAGTTATGACCTAAGTAGGAGGGTGTTAGTTGGAGTATAGATGTCAACTTAACACTCAAAAATTATCAAGGGGACTCGAGTATTGATAATTTAAATGTCTAGTGATTGAATTTGACCTATTCAAGCCATTCATGTATGAATTGAGATGAAGGCAAAATCGAGCTTGTTTATTAAAATATGAGAACGCATGGTTACATTTTACTATTAGAATTTCCTCAAATGATAAGCATTCCAAGGATTCTTGACATCCTCTCCTTCCGGAGTCTGAAGGCGATAAGATCCATTGCCTTGAACCTTTGTGATGATGTAAGGTCCTTCCCAGTTAGCATTGAGCTTCCCAATATTTGCTTTTCTCTTATTGTGAAACATTCTTCTTAGTACGAGCTCTCCTGGTTGAAAAGTTCGAGGTCGTACTCCTTTGTTGTAAGCTCGTTTTAACCTTTGTTGGTACTGTTCGAGCTTAATGGTGGCATGGTTCCTTCTTTCTTCATCTAGGTCTATCCCGAACGACCAGACCTGGTTATTGAGTTCGGTATCGACCAGTTGTGACTTGGTCGTGCCAAATGTCAGCTCGGTTGGGATGACAGCTTCTACTCCATAGTAAAAGCTGAATGGAGACATTCTTGTTGATGTTGTAGGAGTTGTTCTGTAGGCCTAAAGGATGTTTTCTAGCTGTTGTGGCCACTGATCTTCTTGATCTTCAAGCTTTTTCTTCAAGTTAGAAAGAATTTGTCTGTTCGCAGGTTCGACCTGACCATTGCTTTGTGGATATCGAAGAGCTGACCTGGAGTGCTCGATTTTTCACAGCGCGTAGAAAGCTTTAATGTTCTTTCCAACGAACTGGGTTCCGTTGTCAGTAACAACTCGTTTGGGCAAACCAAATCTTGTAATGATGTTTTCCCATAAAAGTCTTCTCACATCTGTTTGAGTGACATTGGTGAGAGGAATGGCTTCCACCCATTTCGTGAAGTAGTCGACAGCGACTAGAACAAATTTTTTTCGTACTTCTTCTCTTTAATCAGAGGGCCCATGATGTCGAGCCCCCACATGTGAAATGGCCAAGGAGCAGTGATATTGATAAGGTCGTTGGGGTGTTGATGAGTGTGATCATCAATACGTTGACACTCCTTGCACCTTAAAACGAATTTCTTTGCATCCTCCTTCATTCTTGACCAGAAATACCCTTGTGAGATCGCTTTGTAAGCTACTGTTCGACCTCCAGAATGATTTTCACATTCTTCTTCATGAATCTCCTGATAGATGATTTGCCCATGCTTGGGAGTTAAACATCTTAAGAGTAGACCAGTTGCTGATTTTCGGATTAGCTTTCCCTCATGTAACTTGTACATAGTGACCTTATGTAATAACTAGTTGGCCTCCTTTTTGTTTATTGGGAGCTCGCCAGTTTGCAAAAAGTTGATGAAGGGTTCCATCCAAGTTCCTTTGATATCTTCTGAGGTAGTGGCAAGTAGGTCGCTGATTTGATTGACCTCTTCTTCTTTTTGTAAATACGCAGGTAGCGTGTTTACTGTTATTATTAGAGCTCGAGGTCGATCTGATTCGACCTTGGAGGCTAGGAATGCGAGTGAATCAGCATGTCTGTTATCATCTCTTGGGATGTGATCGATAGTGAAGAAACTGAATTTACTGATAAGTTCCTTTGCTTTGCTTGCATATCTTATCAAATTGACTCCGTGTATTTGGTAGTTACTTGTGATCTGATTTACTACCAGTTGAGAATCACTGAACGCTTTGAGTCGATCTGCTTGTAGGTCGATAGCCATTTGTAGGCCTTGGATTAGGGCTTCATATTCGGCCTCATTGTTGGAGGTCGAGAAGTCTAGTCGAGTTGATCTTTCATGTTGTGAACCCTCCGGTGAGATGAGTACGACACCAATGCCACAACCATTTGCATTGTGGGAACCATCAACATATAGTTGCCAAGTGTTTGGTGGATCGACTTGGACTGGACTGGTCTGGTTTCTGGTTCTGGTTCCCAGCTGGAATCTTCGGCAGGATAGTCTGCTAAGAAATCATCTACGATCTGGCCTTTAACGGCCTGGCGAGGTACGAACTCAAAGGTATAATCACTGAGCTCGGCTGCCCATCGAGCCATTCGAGCTATTTTGTTCTTCTTTTCTAGTATGTGTCGTAGTGGCTGGTCGGTGATTACTTTAACAGTGTGTGCTTGGAAATAAGGTCTAAACTTGCATGTAGCATAAAGAAGAGCTAATGCTAATTTTTCTAGAGGTGTGTACCTTATTTCGGCTTGTTGCAACACCTTGCTTGTGAAGTAGATTGGTCGTTCGACCTGATTTTCCTCCTTGAATAGTACCGCGCTGATCGCAAAATCTGATGTGGCGATGTAGATTCCGAGTACATCTCCACCATTAGGCTTAGTGAGAACTGGTGGACTGGATAAGTATGCCTTCAGTTCGACAAAGGCTTGCTCGCATTCTTCTGTCCATTGATATGCAGCCCCCTTTCTAAGAATATGAAGCATTGGTAGACATTTATCGGAGCTCTAGAAATAAATCTATTGAGAGATGATACCATGCCGTTGAGTTTTTGGATTTGCTTCTTTGTCTTTGGGCTGGGCATATCGACCAGGGCCCTAATCTGGTCGGGGTTTACTTCAATACCCCTCCTTGTAACTAGATAACCAAGGAATTTTCCTGATGCCACCCGGAATAAACATTTTTCTGGATGAAGTCTCATCCTGAATTGTCTTAACCGTTGAAATGTCTGATCGAGATTGGCCAAGTGATCTTGCTCGAGGTCGCTCTTGACCAACATGTCATCGATGTAGACCTCCATTGTTCGACTTGGTAGGTCGTCGAACATTTTGGTGACAAGTCGCTAGTAGGTTGCTCCAGCGTTTCTGAGGCCAAAAGGCATGACTTTGTAACAGAAAATTCCTTGCTCAGTAGTGAATAAAGTATTTTCTTGATCTGGCTCATGCATTGGGATCTGATTGTAGCCTGAGTATGCATCCATGAATGATAGTAGCTCGAAACCACAAGTCTGATCGACTAACCTATCGATTCGTGGGAGTGGGAATGAATCTTTAGGACAAGCTTTGTTCAAGCTTGTAAAGTCGATGCAAACTCTTGTCTTCCCATTCTTTTTCAGGACTGGAACTATGTTGGCCAACCAATCTGGTGTGTCAACTTCTTTGATGAATCCTACCTGTTTGAGTCTGCTAATTTCATCATTGACGGTTTGATGAAATTTTGGGGCAAGTCGTCTTGGTTTGCTTAACAGGTCGATAATTGGGATTTACTCGTAGCTTATGGCATGCTATTGATGGATCTATCCCAGGCATATCAGTGTACGACCAAGCAAAAACATATTTATTGAGAGAAAGAAAGTTTACAAAATCATTGTACTTATCTGTTCCTAACTCTGAGCCCACATAGACATACTTGCGGTCATTCTCTGACCCTAAGTTCACTTGCACTCCTGGATCTGTGCTTCCAAGTGACAGTTGAGGGGAGCTCGCTTGCTCCTTCTGTAATTGCTATTTGGCCGCGTCTGTGGCCTCAGCTTTCCCCTTCGATGGACTCTTTACTTGATTTGCGACCTCCTTGGTTCCTGAGGTCGTTGCTTTATCAGACGCCACAGCTTCAAGAATTTTGTGGCATTCTTGTGCAGCGTTCTGATTGCCTCTGAGCTCCATTATCCCATTGGGGCTAGGATAACAGAATACTTGATGATAAGTTGATGGAACTCCTCGGATGGCATGGATCCATTTGCGACCAAGTATTGCATTGTACTTGCTTGCAATATTGAGGACGCTAAACTTTGCTGTAATTACCACTTTATCTTCCCTTCTGCCTATAGAAACGGGCAGCAATATCTCTCCTTTTGGTTCCTCTCTCGAGCTATTGAAGCCCAAGATTGGAGTGAAGTCAGGAATGAGGACTGAATCAGGTAGCCTCATGTCCTTGAAAGTCCTGTACATTAGTATGTTACAAGATGCTCCTGGGTCAATGAGGACCCTCTTAACAATGTAATCTGCAATCCTTAATTCAACAACCAGGGCATCGTTGTGTGGAATAACGACCTTGTTGATATCGAGATCGTCTTCAGTAAAACTAAGATCTGTTTACTGTCGAGCGGGAATGTTAGTTCACGCTTCTCGACCTGTGATGGAGTAGAAGCTAGCTCTTCTTCTTACTAGGTTTTGTTTCCTCATAGTTCTCTGGAACATGATTCTCTCATACGCACTCCTATTAAAGGAGTTAAGAAGCCAAGATCTGATCTGAGTAGTTCTGGTAGCGCCCTGGTAGCCAATGAGGGCTTGTCTGGTATCGAATGAACTCAGGTAGTTGAGTAGCTAAAGGCTTTGGTTGCCTTAGATGAAAGAATATCCTATCTTCGGATAGCTTCCTACAGACTTCTTCCCTTATTTATGGAAGTTCCTGCATTGTGTGAAATAAGAAAAGAGGGTATTGACTTATTAGCAGCTCAAGCTCCATTTCAAAGGTGAGGAGTGAACCTTCTGTCTGATTAAATATCACCGGAGTCTGCTCAGGGTTCCAAACCAGCAGTTAAGTTCCTTTTCTACGAGACAAAGGAATCGGGTCTATCTTAAGCGGTAGGCTTTGTCAAGTAGGCCGTCTTTCCAGGTCTTGTATGGCCTTCAAGTTGTGATAGGGGGGAACTAACCAACCGACGTGGTGCAAGTGTTCTACTCTCCTTTTCTTCTCTCTTGAGACTGGTGTGGAGTTGGACTGATAGATCATGTAGACCACACGACTTTCTGTCTCGCTATCTTCTTCTATCCTGTTTGCGACTTGCTTGTTCATGTGGTCGCGGAGGTCACCAGTGGGACCTAATCTTCTTGAGAGGCTTCGCCCTCTGCTTCGTGCTGGACTTGAAGAGTCATTTCTTGCCTTGCTCTGAGATCGTTTAGCAGAACGTGGAGGTGTTCTTGATCTCTTCTTGGTTTTCTTTTCGCTGGATTCTTCTTGCCTTCTGTAGATCCAGTTGTTCAGACTTTTCTCATCAGCCCATGTCTGAAGAGATCGCTTGAGTATGCGACAATCATCTGTTTGGTGACATCGCACCTTGTGGACTTTGCAGTAAGGTCGGCCAGAGGTGTCTTCAAGTGGAGTGAAATCTGGAATCTTGCACCAATGGTGATGCTTGATTCGCTCGAAAATATATCCTTCAGGTCGTGTAAATCGGTGATACTCACGTTGCTCTGTGGGCAATGCCTTAGCCTTGAATCTCCTGTTGTTGTCTGATCGAGGTCCTTTGGTGGAGCCCCCTTCTACATTTGAAATAACATGACTTTTCACCCTTCCGGCCAGGGCTTCTTCTAGTTTGATATAACGATCTACCTTGAGATAGAGGTCGCCGAGAGAGGTTGGCCTCTTCATGGCCAAAGACTTGTGAAGGTCTCATCCAGGGATCAAACCGTGGGAGAACGCAATTGTTGCAAAGGGTTCATGCTCCTTTGCGAAATCTTGAATAGAGTGCAGCTCGGTTTTGAATCTAGCGAAGAAATCGCTCAGCAGTTCACCGTCCCGTTGTTTGACTTTAAACATTGCGTCGATGGCGACTGGGCGTTTTTTTTATGGATGTAGAAAATAACAAACTGTTTTTCCAGGTCGCTGAACGAGCTGATCGAACCTGGTTTGAGACGGTGGAACCAATCGAGAGCTAGTCCTGTGAGGCTGGATTGAAACAATAGGCAGAGTAGATGATCCTCTTTTATAAGAGGTAGAGATTTGCGGAAACCCTTGATGTGATCTGTTGGGTCTCCAAAGCCTGAGTACTGATCAAATTTAGGAGCATTGAGTTTGTTGGGCAACTCCTGCTCCAGGATTTCCTTAGTGAATGGAGATTCCTGGAAGTGCTGCAAAGACTGGACAACGAGCTGTTCGGCTGTGTGACCTTTGCTTAATTGTATGGCGTCTTGAGAGGCCTTGAATTCAGCGAGCTGTTGACTGAGTTTTTCATACTTGCGATTGTTGTCATTTGCAATGACTGCTCCTTGTTCAGTATTTGTATCGACGTCGCTTGCAGCCTTTAGTTGCACGTTTTCTTCTTGGAGACGATTTAGTTGATCTCGTTGTTCCTGGATGATTTGCTCCTGAGTAGCCATTTGATGGACAGATGTATGAGTATGACCTTTAGTTGGGTGGGAGGGCTGGTTTTTCGATATAATTGATTTCCTATAGTCGGCGCCAAATGTTTTAACATGTTTCCAGATTAATGCATTAACTAGGTCAGGTCGTTGTTTGACTGACCAAGGTGGAGATTTGAGATCGGGGGTGGCTGTACCTCGATGAGATCGAGATTGCCTACGTACTCTAGCTCGGGGGAGTAAAACCTAGAGATCAAGCTATCGTAGTTCTATTCTTATAGAAGGTGAAAGGGCGCAAATCATGGGATCTTGCAGATTCTCTGACATCATAATGAGAGCATAATCATGGCATTGATTATGTAACGGGCGAGGATATTCTCTGTGCGTTGATTATGCAATGGGCGAGGATATTCTGTGCATTGATTATGCAACGGGCGAGGATATTCTGTGTATTGATTAAGGGCACGTGTGTATGAGGAGGTCGCCAACGGTTGTATAGTCGAACTGCTCTGGTTGGTCTTCAGCTGGGTCGTGCAGTGGGCGACCTGGTGGAATATTGGACAGGCCACGTGTCGTGTTTTGAATGGATGGAGTATGTAGTACCCCTACAATATATCATACTTGAAAAATAAATTACGGCATTATTCAACTAATCCACACGAGTGCACGTGCATCCATCTAGAACACTGATAAAGGCAACCCAACTTGGCTTGACCTTACAATCTCATTCCATGCCCTTCATTGCCATCATGCATTCCAACAAACACAGGTTTTTCTAGCTTTTTCTAAACTCCCGACAATTTGTGTAACCATCAAGCACTTCATTCCATTTTGCAACATCTTATCTACGACATTTCCTCAAATAGTCTATGATCAGAGCTCATATCCCTTTCTGGCAATTCTTCAAACACTTTAATTTGTAACAAGTTTGCAAAATAAAACCATGGTTCGAATTGCATCCATACTTTCAATACAAGTCTACAAGTTAGACTATAATTTTTAAGATAAATTTTTAAGATAAATTGCATCCGTAGATGCTCCTCCACGTACAAGAATTTTTAAGATAAATTTTAATGTTGATTTTGACTGTAATAAAGTTGCGATCTTGATAACATACTTCATGTTTTTGTTGCTACTTGCCTCCAACTTTACCAGCAAATAAAAATTGGAAATTTGAAACATGTGAAAATCTAACAAGTGCAATATAGTATAGAGAAACAAACAATAATAAAGTAATAACAAGTAAAGAACACAATAGATTTTAACGTGCTAAAACCCAAACAGGAATACGTCTACGATTGTCGTCGAGATAAAAATCAATCTACTATAATATCGTTTAAAGATTTACAAACCTACCAACTACCTGCAATCACTGCAAGTTGATACTTTTGGTTATGTCTAACACCTTGACTTCACCAGAGAACCTTGATGCACACACAAGGATACTTGATTTCTTGATAAAGACATAAGAAGACTCGAAGTCGAATCAACACTCACAAAGATGATGATTGGGAATAAGAAGAAGATACAAGGATGAAGATGAAGTTTTCTCTCTAAACAAACACACTTCTAGAGGAGAAGAGATGGCTGGAAAACTTAGGTTTAGATGTTTGCTTAAACCTATTTATACACAAGAGAAGAAATGATGGTTATTGGCCTAAACCCATGAATCCCGAACCAGGATGTACGGACGTGTTTCGAACGTATTGGCGTTTTCTGTTGTGGAACGTACAGACGTAATTCGAACGTATATATGTTTTTTTTATTGTATCTGGTACGTATAGACGTTAGAAAGACGTACAAACGTTTTCTGCTGTACTTCGAACGTACGAACGTCTTGATCTTGAACGAAAATAGACAAACTGACAAGAGGATGAAAGAGAAAAGACCGGACACGAACTTCAAGATACGAAGACGCATGGATCAAGATCCAACCTAAAAAGACCGGACAACAATAAATGGAGACATAAATTACTATAACTCACATTGTAATGTGAAAACCAAAAGACTTATATTTGAATATGAAAAGCCAAATGGTTATTGAGCTATAATTCTAACATTCTTCCACTTGGACCGATAACCATTCGGCCATAACTTTAACAATTTCCCACTTGGCCTAAAATGGGTGTTAAAAAAAATTGATCCAAAAACAAAACTTTGAATCCAATCAAATTGTGATAGCGCTATAATCTAAAATTATTAAATTCTTAACTGAATCAAATTCCGGATTTGAGTCATGGAGGTCACATGCTCCATTTGACACAATTCCTTCCCTGTACTACAATATTAAAAATTTAATCCAACCAAGGCTTAACATTTACTCCAACTAAAACACTTCCACTGAAATTTTATCTTGTCATTGACAAAATATGTACCTTCACAGATTAAAAAATTGTGCACTTAATTATATTAAAGGTACAAATAGCAAAAGCAAAATTAATGTGATCACTAAGAAATGTCCATCCATATGCATATGACAAATGAATTATTCTTACAAAAAATGCTACATAGTAATTCAAATATGGATTAAACTCAACGAAAATTTTCTGATTTTGCATCTTCTTCACAACAAGAAACTTATAAATTTTATCTTATACTCTTGTGCTAGAAGTGGAGAATAAAATTCTTTGAAATGATATTGAGAACCTAATGTCTTGAGATAGGCTCACATAATAATAACTTATATCATGATCGAAGAAAATTTATCATGTTTTGAATCAAATTAATATCTAATTAAGATAAATTACCTTAATGAGTTATCGAGTGCAACACCAAAACCTACTTTTGGGTCCGGGAATTAGCTTGTTATTGATCCACTGTAGAAATAAATCTTAAGAGTGAATAAGAATGATAATTATCTCTGAACTAGATTATTCCATGCCTTTAGGGTAATGGTTTTAAGCTAATTAAGACTAATATTTATCACTTTATTTCACCTCCAAATAATTATACAAATAACCTTTGGTATCAGAATGAAAGAAATGAAATTATACCAAATGAAAGAACTAAAATCTAAATAAACTTAGATTACACAAAATGTCCAAGATCGAACACATGAGGCTTTGGTTACAAAATAAAACAAATATACTAACATAGAAAATATACATATATACCTTATTACATGTGTAATTCAACAAAACCATAGCTTGACTTCTTTCAAATTTTCCTTAAATCTACCTAGGTGATGGTCTCTATATTGTAGAGAATGAACATTGAGGGAAGCTATGGAGGCTTATATTTATAGTCTTCCATCAAGACGTTTAGGTTCCTTATATTTACCAATAAATAGAAGACATAAATCACTATAACTCACATTGTAATGTGAAAAACCAAAAAAGACTTATATTTGAATATGAAAAACCAAATGGTAATTGGGCCATAATTCTACCCCCCCCCCCCCCCCCCTCCTTGAAATTCATTTCGTGACAAAACCTATGATTCTAAAAAGCCATAGCCACGGATTTCCAAAACCCAAAACTCACAAGAGTGCATATATAAATCATGCATACAATGAACACTCACACTCACCTTAACCCGAAACCACACTTCAATTTCAAATTTTCAATCGAAAACTTCAAAGAAAAAAAAAACCTTCACACCAAACATGAAGCTTTAACCTAACAGAGATTGAACGATAGCTTTAAAACATACATACCCATTAGAGAATCAACGAAAGCTTTGTAAGCAACTCCCCCTTAATACAAGAATACACTAACAGAGAAAAAGAGCATGTTAGCTTTTAGAGTCATATAAACTCCCCATTTCCAAATGATGCAAATGGGTGACAAAAGGATAAACAAACAAAAAAAAAATAAGAGAAGAAGTAGGGAAAAAACCATACCATGATTGAAGATCGAACCCATGACAAAATATAGAAGAAGATGAGAAAAGAGATATATAGACAGGCAACCATAGAAGAAACTACTATGCCAAACGATAAAACAACCCTGTTAACGAAAAATAGATATGCAACGGAAGCTACAACATAAACACGTCTTAACATCATGTCAAAACCACAAACCCCCTTAAACAAAAACTAAATCTAAATTTAATCCTTATGAGAACAAACACTTAGAGATAAACAAGCCATAGTAGGATATCCGAAACACAAAAAAATCATACATACAAGGCTAGAATAGAGTATGCAAGCTCAACCAAAATATGATACTTAGTAAAGATGAATAAACTTGGTTTCATTAAACAAAATATGCACCAATAAAAAATTAAGATAAGAAACCAATCATCTACTAGAAATGCATCATACAAACATCCTTGGTGTGTGTGAAAACTAAATAAAACACAAAGAAAGTCATTTTCATACCTTACTCACGATCCGTAAGAACACACAAAACAACTAGTATTCACAATTAGAAAGACTCACAAACGCTTAAACAAACATGGGGAATGCACTTACAACGTAAATTTTTATTTTATTTTATTGTGCATAAATTAACATGGGGAAAAGATTATTACTTCCATCTTTTGCAACATGTGGTAGGGTGTAGCCTACATCTTTTCATAGTACTCCACTTTAAACATAAAGTAGTTCAATGTCATGGTAACGTGCAACACAAGAACTAACATCTCTTGAGTGCATCTGTCATTGCATGACCCTCACAACCCCAACAAGTAAGTATACCAAATGATTTTCCTCTCAAGAAGATCAAAAGGCTGGGGATTTTGTGAATTGTTGACTACTACTAAACACATTGCCTTCATACGAATAAAAAAGACAACACAAGAAGGCATGCACTAGTATATTTCCAACAAATGATTATTCTAGAAGTTCATCACGATCAAAGGATGGAAAAAAGATCTGCAAACAAACTCTCAAAGTGTCAACTAGCCCCACATATATAGTGCAATCAAACAAGAATATACGCATGAGACAAGTAGATAAATATTGGTCTAATATCTTAAGATGAGAGCACAAGCGTATCCTAAGTTTAATAAAATAGTCACATTCATGAACACTAAGCATACAAGTATGATTGAAAAAAATAGACCAATCTAACCACATGCAAGGTATGTGCATCCCAAACACCTTTTACCAACGCAACCAAAACCCTAACATATAACCATATGTGAAAAAAAAAATGCAATTAAAATATAGATTTTTCAGCCCAAGGACCAGATAGAAAGTTTCTTTAGGATGTAGAAAAACACAAATCTTTCTTTCGGTTTTACCCCGAATAAAACGTATTATTGATTTGGACGAAATTATCCTTCTACCACTAACACGTGCCTTTCTCTTTCATTTTTTTTTCTCTTGTCACTTTTCTCTCACTTTCTTTGCATTCTTTCTTCAATATAGTGCAATTTCATCAACAAGCTTTCTTTAAAATTACTTCTATTAATTTTCGTTCGATCTCCGATCTCTATCTATCATATAATCTCTTTGTCTATCGAACAATTTCATCATTTCTAAAACCCTAGATCTACAAAAAATGATGAGAGTTAAAACTATCAAAAATAAAGGAGTTTTAAAGGATTGTGATGACATAAGAGAATAAAAAGAAGAAAAATTGAACAATCACAAGAAGAAATAGAATAATTATAAGAAGAAATTGAAAGATTGCAAGAAGAACAAGAAAAATCAAATTATGTAAGTGAAATTGCTATCTCAGATCTGTTCTTTTAGTCTTGAAAAACTCAATTTTTTTAGTTTTATGTATTAAAGTACTCAATTTCTTTTAGTTTTACAACTTTATCAATACAAATTGTAACTTGATCAATAGGTTGATCAACACAAATTGTAAATTGGTCATCATGTTTATCAACTGTTGTGTTATAATTTAAGTGTTAAGTTGTTATATAAATTGATCAAGATAGTATATGTATCTGTTTATCAACATATTGATAAAAAATTGTATATTTGTTGATCAACATATTGATCAACTATTGTATAAGTTGATGAAGCCAAAATAATTATATGTTGATCAACATGTTTGATCAACTTAGTATCTGTTGATCAACATATTGATAAACCCTAATATCTAAACTAACTATTATATATTGGTTGATCAACGTATTGATTAACTTGAAATGCTTCATTTTTCAAACCATGCGCCCTTTCTTAGTTAATGGGACTGGTTGAGCCCAACAATTGTTTTCTTCAAGGATCAGTTAACCTTCATGCCGATTTTTATTACTCGAGAGAGAAGAAGCCCTTGATCAACGTATTGATCAACTTGAAATTGGTTGATCAAGTCAGTATGTGTTGATCAATGTTGATCAACTCAGTTTAATGTTGATCAACATATTGATCAACCCTTACATCTAAAACAACTATCAATATATTAGTTGATCAATATATCGATCAACTTGAAATTGGTTGATCAACATGAAAATTCTCAAATAACTATTATATGTCAATTAATCAGTATGTTGATTATTGGAATAAAACAGTCTGGGAGATCAACAATCCGTCGTGACATTTCAAGCAGAATTGAAGAAAATGACATAAGTCGATGAAACATCGGAAAAGAAGAAGAAAAAAAAAAAGAGAAAGCTTCCGAGGATTGAAAACAGTGTTATTCTATTTTAACTTGATAATGACTTGATAAAACAATAATTTTTGGATATAAGTGTTTTGTTTTAGTAAACAATATTATGCTGGGATGATAAAGCGTTGTTTGACGACTTTTCATGGTTTTTGAAATTTGATGTTGTTTTCATAGTACATCAGCATGTTGATAAACAAGAATATGTCTTTTGAATTTTATACTTGATCACCACATTGATCAACTCCGATATACAGTATGTTGATCATTATGTTGATCAACTCTACTTTGTGTTATCGAGTTGATCAACAAATTGATCAAGTACAACCTATGTTGATCGGCATATTGATCAACTCTCTACTTTGTGTTTTCTAGTTGATAAACATATTGATCAACTACAACACATGTTGATAAGTATGTTGATCAATTATGATACAACAATAGTTTAGTTTATCAGTACATTGATCAACTCAAATATCTATTATATTGATCAACTATTTAAACAACTCAAAATTAAAATAAACCTTGATAAGTATATTGTCATAACCATTGAAATTACAACCATAACAAAATTAAAAATAATATCATAGTCTTTTACAAAGGCACAATGGCTTTTAAGTTCTCGAGGTACCACAACCAATTTGCATCATTGTCCGTCTCAACAACTGCGATAGCTGATGTGAAAAACACTACAATAGAGGTTGATCAACTATAATAAAGATGGATCAACATGTTGATCAACTCTAGTACATGTTGATCAACATAGTAATCAACTATCTAAACAAAATAATTAAAAAGAAACAAAGTTGATCAGAAAGTTTATCAAGTCCAATATATATTGTTCAACTCTTTTATCAACTCAAATACTTGTCCAAAACTTAAACCCTAGAGCATAACCCTAAATGCCATCTTTCTAAACCCTAAACCAATGGGAATAACGAACCCTAGTGGAATGTTATCTTAAGCACACCCTCAATGCCATGTATCTAGATGCGATCTTTCTAAACCTTAAACTAATGGGTACGATAAACCTTAGTGGAATGGTATCTTAAGTACATCTTAATGTTTTAATTCTAAACCCCAAAACCAATGGGAATGGTGAACCCTAGTGGAATGTTGTCTAAAGTACATCTTAATGCTCTCTTGAGTACATCTTAAAGCTGTCATTCTAAACCCCTAAACTAATGGGATTAATGAACCCTAGTCAAATGTTGTCTTAAGTACACCTTAATGTTGTCATTCTAAACCCCTAAACCAATGGGAATGGTGAACCCTAGTGGAATGTTTTCTTGAGTACACGTTAATGATGTCATTCTAAACCCCTAAACCAATAAGAATGGTGAACCCTAGTGAAATTTTGTCATAAGTACACCCTAAATGCCATGTATCTAAATGCGATATTTTTAAAACCCTGAACCAATGAGAATGGTGAACCCTAGTTGAATGTTGTCTTAAGTACAGCTCAAAACCTTAAACCCTAGTGGAATGTTGTCTTAAACAACTAATATTATTTAGTTGATCAACATGTTGATCAACTCCAATATTTGTTGATAGACATGTTGATCAACTCTTACAATTCAAAACAACTAATATTATTTAGTTCATCAATATGTTGACCAACTCCGAAATTTGTTGAAAGACATGTTGATCAAATCAAACCGAATTCAACAAATTAATAAAAAAAAACAAATCACAAACATCATGAACGCATTCAACAAAAGTTAAATTGAAGAAAACCTAATTCAATAAAACAAAATCATATCAACAAAAACACCAAATTCAATTGCAAATTTTGATAAACAAATTGAACTATATCAACTGGACTAAGAGCAACGACCAACACCTAACTACTGGACTAAGACCAGCGACCAACACCTAACTACCAACCAAACCATACCCATCGATCGTTCTGTTAGACGACTCACCTGTCGCCTAAAAGAGGAAGTGGTTAGACATAAATTCTAAGGAAGCTATATAACTCGGGTCTCGACACCGATTCCTGGAATAGAATTCGCGCACCCAAATATAATATAGAGGCATAAATATCAATAATATAATAATCAGGTCAACAATATAATTAATCAATCATAAACAAAGTAAACATAAATAACCATGTGTCCTTGATAATTATATGATTAGGCTACCTAAGCTCCCTTGCAAGTAAAACTAAAAAGAAGAGAAGAAAGTATAATATCACCTGCATCACGTTTTCGTTTGCTTGGGCTTTTCGAATACCAATCATAAGTGGATTTTCACCTGAAGTGTTAGCAGTGTATTGAAAGTCAGGGTCTGCTTCAATGAGCAATTTTACTGCTTCAAGTTTGTGGTTTGAAACAGCTTTGTGCAAAGCAGTATCATCCTGTTCATCAACCATTGTCAACAACATCTTCTGAGGAAGTTTTTCACCACCTCCACTTTCAATGTCTTCTTCATCAACTTCATTAATTAAATGCTTTGGCACCAGCATCAATGAGAAACTTGAGCATTTCAGGTTACCCTCTCACACCTGCATGATGCAATGCAGTGCATCTGCCTTTGCTTTGATGATATATCAATGAAGGACATACTCCATAGAGCTCTTTACAGAAAAATAAATCATTTTCTAGTGCCGCTTGCAAGACCTTTGATCCTTCAATTCCCTTCAAAAAATTTGGTATTGCTTCTCTCACCAATTTCATCATCCTCAGGTTGTGCGTTTCCACAACCCAGAGAAAATATTTTGTTTGTACCAACATGTTATCCACTCTAGGATTTTTAAGAAGACATAATATTATACTTTCATTTTGGCTTAGTGCAGCAACATCCAAAGGTGTTCTTCCTAAATTGTCTTTCCCATTAAAAATACCGGAAGCTATTGATTTCATTCCCAAAATGTGTTCCACCATTATAACTTTTTCAGACTCAACGGCAATATGAAAGAAATTTTGACCTTCATTGTTCACCACCTCCAAACTCTCCGGACAGTACTTAACAATATTTTCGAAGGAGGTCAAATAACCGTTGGATACAGCATAGTGAAGTGCTGTCCGTCCATTGGCCCAAAAGCGTACATTACATTGACTGGGTTGTAGCTCCAATATAAGCTTTAACATATCTGAAAGTATAAGCAGCTAAAATGAGTGAAAGTTTTAAAAATCGTAGAAGAGAAAAGATGAATAAGCAGATATTTCTTCTTCTGTGACACTTGAAATGTTGAAAAACCTCGTGACAGGTGTATAGAATTATAGATACTACATACAACATACCATGTGGCATGATCTCCATCTTCAATCTATATTGCTATGTGTCATCATCTCACTACCATTATCAAGAGATTGCTTACGTTCACACGAGTTACATAGCTCTGCATCACTACTTCAGTTAATATAATGGGAGTTAAGATTTCGTATCACATTATACCATTATCGATCGAGCATAAAACAATTGTGTCACCACATTTTCTTTTAATTACATTCTCAATTATTAACTGAGATTTTATCACCTCGAACGAGAGTTTGACCATAGTTAATGCATTGACCACCTACCCACCCACCTCTTCTCTTTTAAGCAAAAATTATGTTCGATACATACTGTTGTGCGCAGCAGAAACCAATACACAACCCCACGGTGATTGAAATATTGTATTAAATAATCAAAGAACAAACGAAAAATAACAAGCAACTATGTAAAACACAAGATTTACATGGTTCGACAATATGCCTACGTCCGCATGGAGAAAGGGATTACTTTTATATATAGACAATCTTACAAGGACTCACAAAGAAACCAAATAGGTTGTCTTCCTTACAAGAAGTTCTCGCAAACTCTCTAATAGCTTCTAAAAGATCTATCTCAAATGAATTATTAGGTTTTCCAACAATTATGCTTTAAATCATAGCCTTACAAAATCTCATGGATTTGAACCCATAATGTAGAAAAAAATATACGAGGTCGGTTGAATGTTCAAGATCAACGTCTAAACGTTTCAAGAAACTCTCAAATCATCTTCTGTTGGTTTGAACATCCAAAATCAAAGTTCAAACGTTTTTTATAAACCAAACGTCACTAAAAAACATTCAAATATCCTTTGCTTGGTCAAATCATTTATTGTTGGTTCAAACAATACCCCAACTAAAGGTTCAAACATTTTTTGAACATTATCACCAAGAAGCAATCTTCACCCAAAAACACTAATAGAAAACCAACAAATACAATAAGGTTAGTCTATCACTATCTCAAAAGGTGACACATCTAGTACGTCATCTCAAAAGGTGAAACATCTAGTACGTCCGTCTTAAAATTTGTGTAGTGATAATTATAAATGATGAAGAAGATGATTCAGAATGTGAAGAGGGCTATATATATATATATATATATATATATATATATATATATGTAACGCCGCAGGATTTCGTCCTCGCTCACCCCGGTGTGTCGAGCACCATACTGCTCGCTAATGTCAATGTTGTCCCCCTTTAGTCACTGGGATATCCAGCATTAGAGGGTTTTGGATCAGGACCCACCTATGTGGTTTACCCCAAAAGGCCTTGACATTAGTTAAAGTACGTATGAGCTTTATATACTACCAACACACCACTTTCTTGGCAATGTGGGACTAACACCAACTCATGGGTGTTACAATCTCACCACCTTAGAAATACAGCCATCCTCGACTCTGTAGTACATTCAGTATAGTCCCAAAATCTCCGACGTTCCCTGCCAACTGAGACAAGTATCTGGCGCTCCCTGGGCCTTTCCAACGTACTTCCTCCCTGCAACTGGCGACCCGTCGTCGGTTCTGATACTAATTGTAACGCCCCAAAATTTTGTCCTTGCTCACCCCGGTGCGTCGAGCACCATACCGCTCGCTAATATCAATATTGTCCCCCTTTAGTCAATGCGGATATCCAGCAGTAGAGGGTTTTGGATCAGGGCTCACCCATGTGGTTCACCTCAAAAGACCTTGACATTAGTAAGAGTATGGATAAGCTCTATATACTACCAACACACCACTTCCTTGGCAGTGTGGGACTAACACCAACTCATGGGTGTTACAATATATATATATATATATATATATATATATATATATATATATATATTTTCGGCTTGATTACATAAAATGAGCACTCAACCATAGTTCATGATCCATTTCAAATCAATATGTTGTAGCAATTAGAAGTGGTAAAAGCATATGAGGCTGTGGCTCAAGGCTTTGGCTAATGAGACGAGCGAACTCAGCTCGGTAAAAGCTTTGTTCAAGCTTGTTTATTAAACTAAATGAGCCGAGCTTAATCACAGTTTTGGGCTCGATTATAAATGAGTCAATCTCAAATCGAACTCAAGCTACTCGATCATTAAAAGCTCAACGCTGGGTTGAATAATTAATTTCAGATTTTAAAAGACCATATACACATAGTTATAACCCAAAACCCATATCTAATTCATAACCAACCGTTTTTAAAGATTAACATTGAATAATATGTACTACTATTATAAACCTGAATAAAATGCACGGATAAGTCCCGGTTGATGAGAATTGAATTTTAAAATTTTATCACCTAATTTTTACTAAAATACTCTTTTATGTGTTGGATTTTATTTACATAAAACCCTTTAAATAATAGTTTTATCCTAATTTAACATATTTTTATTTCTGTGTTGGATTTTATTTATAAGCAAAAGGTCCATGATTACAAAAATAAAAATTAAAGAATATAATGAACTCCTATAAAATAACTATCCAAATTTACTTAAGAAATAATTATTACATAAAATATAATAAATTAGCTTAATTTGTAATATTTAATAAAATGAATACATAATCTTGAATTTAATAAAAAATAGATAAATTAAAATTATTTGTTGCTCCTATAAAATATTAAAAAAAAACTATAAAAATTTACTTAAAAAATAATTATTACATAAGATTTAATAAATTGGTATAATTTGTAATATTTAATAAAACTAAAAACTTAAAATTTGAAAGGTAATTGGAACCGGTGCTGCCACGCAAAGATACTAGTTAATATTAGTATACTATATATGTCAACAACTTTTGTTACTTTTAAAATCGCACTTACATAGGATTAATTAAGTTGGTTTCATTATATTGTGTATGAGCATTATTTGATTATTTTAATAAACGAGCTCAACCTTGCTTGAAGAAAAAAAATTGAAACTGCAAAGAGCAGAAAAGAAAAAGTATCACTATATTACCTGGACTATCATCAACCTCTGCCCTTCTAATAGCAATTGAAAGTGGAGTCTCGCCCTCATTGTTAGCAACATAGGGAAAATCAGGGTCTGCTTCAATTAACAATTTTGCTATCTCAAGGTTCGCATATTTTCCCACAGCCCAGTGTAATGGAGTATCATTATTGTTATCAGCAGCTCTCAGCAGTTCATCATCTGTATCTGCTTCAATTAGTAATTTTATGGCCTTGGTTTTGGAGGGATACACAGCCTTTAGCATAAGGGTCTGCCTAGTATCGTAATCACTCAACAACAAGGTTTTCACCTCATGTTCTCCAATGTCTCCATCTGCTATAAGGGCAGCACGAATGATGAGCTTCGTGATCTCATAATACCCTCTAGGTACAGCGTGTGCCAGTGCAGTGAATCCATGTTCACGCGTTTGACTCCTTGATAATGAAGGAGTACATCTTTCACAGATCACTTCACAACAATCTACATCATTCTCTAATGCAACAATAGAAAGAACATTTTCACCTTGTCCGTCTCTCGCATTTAGGATAACATCCAGTGGAGCTTCCTTGAAAAATTTCAAGTCTCCCATTCTTGCTCGTTGGATGGCATCCATGGCTTTGGCTCTTTGGCAGTTCTCTATTTTGCTTGAATTGATGTTTCAATTCTGTAATGATCTGAATACATCTATATATCTATATATACATATCTATATATCTATATATCTATATATACATATCTATATATCTATATATCTATATATACATATCTATATATCTCTATATCTATATATACATATCTATATATCTATATATCTATATATACATATCTATATATCTATATATCTATATATCTATATATACATATCTATATATCTATATATCTATATATACATATCTATATATCTATATATCTATATATACATATATATATCTATATATCTATATATACATATATATATATATATATATATATATATGGATTATGAATCTCCAGATTAGGCAATTGGTTCACACTTAACAAATAAGGTGATTTCTTAGTTCACACTCAATAATAAGGTTATTTGAAAAATACAATATTATATATGATAATAATTTCGTAATGCCTGTTGGACGACCATACCAAACAAATGCAAATAAAGAAATCTCTAAAGTTGTTTTCCTGTCTGTCGTCTGTAATACAATATTTGCAAAAAACACCACTTGAGTTTAGAAAATAGAAGTTTCCTCGTCTTTGTATATAAAATAAATTATTTTTTCTTTTTATTTATTTATTATTACACCACGTTGTCAAAACAGCGAATTGGGAAACACGACAAGATTCCAAATGGGTTTAGTCATAAGGCAAAACTTCAAATTGAATTAGTTTGCAGGATATACCATTTTTTTGGACATAAATACTGTATATACCCATTAACACGACGTGAGCCTATTTTTATCCGAGCTCACTCGACGTAAACTTTTTCCTATTCGAGCTCAGTCAATGACCACAACTCCCAATCGTCATCCGACCTAAATGCTCTACCTCGACGTGAAGTCAATTTTACTCGACCTCACTCGACGTGAAGCTATTTTTATCCGACTTCCATCATCCTTATTCAAACTCCATATGTTTCGATTCTCTTCAGTTTCAATATATTTTCAGATCCCAAATATCCGCTCATTAATTGACCACACTGTTAGGCAAATAATGAGCTATCCGTTGTCCCAATCACCTATATATATGAACTACGTAGGCTTGATTCTGGGACTTGGTCAATCTCAGATACGTAGGCAACTATCTCACCAGATAGCTCAGCCACTTTCATATACTCCTTTCCTTCTCCCCCACATTCCAATCATCCTCTCTGATCTAACTTTTCTTTACATTTACATTGGCGCCGACTGATTCGTGATCGAATAATAACCTGACAAACGACAATGGCAACAATCACCAATGAGCAGTTTGAGCAACTCCAGAAGCAAATGGCAGATCAACAAGAGCAGATCAACAGATTGGTGGTCGAAAGCATCCAACTCAAGAGCACCACCACCACCACTAACGGAACACCGCTCAACGGAGTTGCTGCAAATGGGCTCACCAATGAGGAAGTCAATACCACCATCAACAACCCTGTGCTACCCACCTCCAGTAACATCATCGCCCCAACCATGGCTGACCTCCAAGCTGCTCATGACAGAATACTACAACTGTCAGAAAAGCTTGATAAAAATCACCAAGATTCACTCAAAGCCAACACAGCCCAGAAAGTAGCATCCACAACCCTAGAACGCTACAAGATAGAACCCCTTCATGAAGACCTCCTCCAACAGGAGCCACCCCCAAACTTCATACCCCCAAGGTTCACTACTTATGATGGAAGTGGAGATCCAATTGACCACGTCCTCCAGTTCAAGACTAGCATGGCCTTATGGCCTAAGTACGAGGATATTTTCTGCAGACTGTTTTCAGCGTCACTCCGTGGGAGTGCCATACACTGGTATCATCGACTTCCAGAGAGGTCTATCACCTCATACGACCAGCTGGAGTCACTCTTTGTCACACAGTACATCCACAACAAGATAAGAAGAATCGAGGTCACTGCCCTATTTCGGATCAAGCAAGACGAGACAGAAACAACAAAGAAATTTATGGCAAGGTTTAAAAACGAATGCCTGCGAGCTGAAAACCCTGATGAGCATTCATGTCTCCTGGCTTTCATCTCAGCTGTCCACCCCAACACAGCGCTAGGAAAGAATATCATCCTAGACGCCCCTGCAACACTTGAAGACTTGTATGTACGAGCTGACAAGTACATAAAGCTCGAGGAAGCCCTTACCAAGTACAAAGAACGAGTAGCTGTCGTCCAAACAACGCAGCCTACCTACTCTAAACCCAAGGCGACTAGATCAGAAAATAAAGGAAAGCCGAAATCCAACTTGAAGTCCAAATTCCCAAATCCCTTCAAATGATCATATAACTAACTCTTTGACCTGATCAAAGATGAACCCTATTTTCAACCCCAGGTCCACGACCTTGAGCCTATTGAAGGGAATCCATACTGTAAGCTGCATAAATGTCGACACCACCTCACTGAAGATTGTCGCATTTTGAGAACCTATTGTCACAAGCTGAAGAGGAGGGTCACCTCGATGACTTCCTCTCAGAAAACGAGCCAGACCTCCGTGACAAACTGGAGGCAAAACGCCAGAAGACTTCAAACGAAAAGGGTAAAAAACCCAAAGGAACCATCGACATGATTATGGACGCTCGACCTCCAGAATGGTCAACTCGTTCCAAGAAGCAGAAGATTCATCACATTCACCATACCTTCCACTTGACCCACAAGGCAATTGTGGCTAAGCAGGTCACCGGCAACAACGCCCTAATATTTTCAGACTTCGACCTCAAAAAAGTATGCCTCCCCCACAATGATGCACTCGTCGTCCACATCAACATTGGGGGATGGATAATAAAGAAAGTGCTTATTGACCCAGACAGTTCATCCGACGTGCTGTTCAATAAGGCATATAGTCAGATGCAAATGCCTAATTCAGTACTACAAAAACCTCAGGTCACCCTTTTTGCTTTCAACTCGACAGAAACTGAAACAAAAGGTGAAATTTGCCTTCATGTTGCAACTGGCGAAAATGAAGACGAGGTAACTGTCTACTGCACATTTTTCGTCCTGGATGTCTCCACCCAATTCAATGCAATTTTGGGACGGAAATGGATTCATAGGATGAAAGTTGTACCATCAACTTATCACCAAGTCATCAAGTTTCCTGGCCCCATAGGCATCATGGAATTATGAGGTGACCAGATTGAAGCACATGGATGCCATGCAATCCCTGAGGTCATCCCACTCCCCAATAAGAAGGATACCTCCAAGGCAGTTGCGAGCTCATCAAAGCCCACTGTCAAAATGATCTCCGCAACCAGCAATGCAGTCGGGAAAACACATAAGCCCACTGTTGATGAAATCCCACAGGCCGACAAAGGCAAGGCAATTATTCAGCCATCCGACCCACCAGTGATTGAACAAGGTGAAAAGGTCAACATAGGATCCGACGGCGATCCTAAATATGTCTATGTAGGGGCTAACTTGGACCCCATTGTAAAAGAACAACTTATTGCTAATCTCAAAATGAATAAGAATGTTTTTGCTTTTGCCTATACCGATATGCCAGGGACAAATCCCAATATTGCATGCCATAGGTTAAATGTTGATGCCAACTAAAAACCGATAAAACAAAAAGCTCGCAAACTTGCAGCTCATCTCGCAGTCAATGTAGAGATACAAAAATTAAAAGATGCAAAATTCATTCGTGAGGTCGCATACCCTGAGTGGCTCGCTAACATTGTCGTAGTCATGAAACCTAACGGTAAAGTCAGGGTATGTATCGACTTCACTGACCTCAACAAAGCTTGTTCAAAAGACAACTTCCCTCTGCCTCGATTAGACAAGCTCGTCGAACTGCAGGTCACGAGCTCATCTCCTTAATAGATGGCTATTCAGGTTACAATAAAATCAAACTAGCAGACGAAGATCAAAAGAAAATCGCGTTCATCACTGAACAAGGTACTTTTTATTATACAGACATGCCTTTCAGACTACAAAATGCAGGGGCTACATATCAGCAACTTGCAACAAAAATGTTCCAAGACATGATTGGTTACACAATGGAAGTATATGTAGATGATATGATTGTTAAAAGCAAGCACAAATCGTCCCATATATCCGACCTCGAAAGAACATTTCACTGACTCCATGAGTACAACATGAAACTAAACCCGGAAAAGTGTTTATTCGGCGTCGCCTCTGGAAAGTTCTTGGGGTACCTCATCACACAAAGAGAAATAGAAGCAAATCCAGAGAAAATCAAGGATACAATAGAAATGCCAAGCCCAAAAACCAAGAAACAGGTTCAAAAGCTCAATGGCATGCTAGCAGCCTTAAACAGATTCATAGCTCGGGCATCAGACAAACAACGCTCTCTACTTCAATACTAAAGAAAGGTTCAACTTATAATTGGACTCCCGAATGCCAACAAGCATTCGAGGAACTCAAGCTATACCTTGCAACTCCACCGGTCAACATAGTGCCACAAGACGGCAACGTACTGGGGCTTTACCTCGGAACGTCGGAACATGCAACCAGTGGAGTATTATTCCGAGACGAAGGAGGCATATAAAGACCCATATACTTCATCAGTAAGACATTATTGCACTCGGAAGCTCGATATTCAAGCCTTGAGAAAGTAGGCTTAGCCCTACTCTTTGCATCAAGAAAGTTAAAGCATTGCTTACTTTCAGTCACACAAAATCAGAGTCATCACAGATCCACCACTCAGACAAGTATTTGAAAACATAAACAAATCAACCAGAATGGCAAAGTGGGCTCAAGAATTCGGTGATCACGAGCTCATTTTCACGCCACACAGTAGTAGAAAAGGCAAAATAGTGGCCGACCTCCTGGTCAACTACGCCATTGATGACAACACATGGATACCAGATAATGAGGGCAACGAGCAACCACTAATAAAAGCTCCAATATGGAAACTCTATGTCGATGGCTCAAAAAACTACAACGGCTCAGGTGGAAGCGCAACGCTAATATCACCAGAAGAAGCCATCTTAGAAAGTCAGTTCAGTTAAATTTCAAAGCATCCAACAATGACGCAGAATATGAGGCACTAATCACCGGCATGAATATGGTCATAACCTTACGGGTAAAAAAGCTACAAATTCTAAGTGATTCACAACTAGTAGTTAGCCAAATTCAGGGCGACTATGAAACAAGAGAAAGGACTCTAAAGCTATACTTGGAGCACACCAAAAAGTTGCTAACTCATTTCAATAAATAGGAAATCCAGCATGTGCGAAAATATGTGAATCGACAAGCTGACAGCTTGGCATATCTAGCCTCGCAAATCGACACCGAATCACCTCGAACAATCCAAATCGACATATAGTCAGTTCCAGCATATGAACTCAGATACATCAGGTAAACGAAATTTCAGATTTCATAGATATCCCACCCACTGAGATAGAAAACTTTTGGATGGGACCAATTATCAACTACTTAAAAGGCACATACCCAGATGATGATTTCGAGCTACTCAAGCTCGAAAGAAAAGCTAAAAGCTACATCTTGTTAGAGAACAGACTATGCAGGAAGTCAACTAGAGGACCATACTTGCGGTGCCTCCCACCAAAGCAAGCAAACACAATTCTAGCTGAAATCCACCATGGCGAATATGGAAACCATGCAGGGGCTAGATCCCTAGGGCAAAAAGCGAGAAATCAAGGCTACTTTTGGCCGTATATGCAATCAGATTCAGAAAAATTTGTCCAACACTGTGACAAATGTAAAAGGTTCGCACCCTTAATACACCAGCCAGCTCGGAACTCAAGACAATCTCAAGCCCATGGCCTTTCGCAATATGGGGCCTCGACATCGTGGGACCCATCTTAAAAGACAAGTCAAAAAAAAGATACCTACTCGTGGCAACTGACTACTTCACCAAATGGGTCGAAGCAATACCCCTATGATGCATAAGGCAGCAAGATGTCAAAAATTTCATATGGAAATTCATTATCACTCGATTTGGACTACCACACACTCTAGTCACCGACAATGGCCAACAATTTTGTGGAAACACAATAGAGGAATTCTACCTCGATTGGAGAATCAACCACGCATTATCCACACCTCGCTATGCACAAACTAATGGACAAGCAGAAGCCACCAATAAGACTATAATGAATAAGTTTAAGAAAAAACTCGAGGTGCACAAAGAAAAATGGATCCAAGAACTTGATCGAGTCTTATGGGCTTATAGGACGACACCACGCACAGCTACAGGAATGTCTCCATTTGCCTTGTGCTATGGCACTGAAGCGATCATACCCACCGAGCTCAATTTCCTAACAACTAGATCAGAGCTTGTACAATCAAAGGAAAACGAAGAATTATGGGCACACGAGATAGACATGCTCGAGGAAAAACGAGATCAAACTGCAATCACAACAGCCCGTTATCAACAAATCTTAAAAAGAAGCTACAATCAAAAGGTGAGGTCAAGGAAATTCCAAATAGGTGACCTCGTACTCAGGCAAGTATTCTCCAACACTAAGAAGTCTGGAGATGGAAAACTGAACCCTAATTGGGAAGACCCATAATCGTCAAGAATGACCTGGGAAACGGTGCATACACGCTCATTGACGCCGAGGGTGAACAGGTCCCCCGACCTTGGAACTCAAAATTCCTAAAAATTTACATACCTTGACCATTCTCAAAAATCACCATTTCCCCCCTGCTTCAACAAAAGCCATATGTAAAGAGGCATTGCAAGCTAAGTCATTACAATTAATACCTACCTTAATGCATATAGAGAGAGACAAAATTACAAAGTTAATAACTCATCTTCGAACCGAAAAACATTCATTCAAATATCAAACAGAATATTTTACAAGCAAAAAACATAAAAATCTCAGGGCCAACCGATGTCGGAATTCCCCACTAATGTTTCACAATGTTAAGACCAAAAGTATAAAACTTCCTCACATCACTCATACCGAAAAAACAAAACAGAATTTCAAGCTCACTCTTCTAGAGGGTTAGGCATGGATGCTTCAGTGTTCTCTTCAGCAGGAGGAGAGGGGGCCTTATCGTTTTCAGCCTCGACGTTAGGAGTGGTAACTACAGCACTTTTCTCAGCCTCATTTCTCACGTCGCTTTCATAACGCTCGAGAGAAGCTACTTTGATGGCCTCCCTATCAAACGAACAATCAAAGTTCTCAACAAGAGAAGCAAGGTGAGCCTCACGACGATGGCAGTGCTCCTCCCACACATAAGAAATTTGCCTCCATTGAGATATGCATTGAATGGACTTCTGAGCATCAGCCTCCCAGCTCGCGTTCACCCTGGAAAGTTGTCCTTGCAAAGTTAAGACAAACCCCTGAGCCTCGTCAAGATTGGCACCATACTCTACACACTCCTTCTTTGACTCAGTGAGTTTGGCCTTTAAATCTTGAACTTCAGCTCACAGTGCCTTATTTTCAGCATTGGCCTTTTGCAAAGCTTCAGCCTTCTTCCGAGCATTCTCAAGCTTCGTGATCCACTTATTGTGAATCACGTTCATCTGAAACGAAACAAAGTACATTTTGAGCTCTCAAAAGAAAAGAGCTAAGTGAAGATTCAAACAAACAAAACAAACCAAGTGAAACTTACCCTGTATTGACAAGAGGCAAACTCACGAGAATCGTCCTCAAGGGCATAGGGTTGAATCTTCTTTGCGTCTTAAAAAAGAAAGCAATTCTCCATAAGAGAAAGGCTCATCTCTTTGTCTCCCCACGCCGAGTCATCGGCCTTCACGTAGCCTTCGCGACAAGGGAAGACAGGGGCATATTGATTAGCCTCCCCAGCAGCAAAATCTTCACCCACGGTTATAGGTGTAGTCTTACCAGCCTTCGAGGTGGGAGCTGGCAACCTCCCTTTACCCTTCTCTTGGGTGGTCTTCACAACCTTCGGCGCCACAGCAGGCTCGGAGGGTTTAGCAGGGGCTTTCCTTTTCTTGGCCTGAGAGGCAGGCTCAATTGATCACGACCCAAAAAAGTCACTAAGGCTCGGGGCAACTGGAATCTTACTCGGAGGAGGAGCAGAGCCATCAGTGAGAGGGAACTCGAGAGATTTCTTCAGAGGCGCCATGGGCAGAGCAGCAACAACCTCGATTGGCAAGTCACCTGGCCGACCTGAGACCAACTCAGCAACAGGTAGGGCTATTGCGAGCTCTCTCTTCTTTCTCCTACTTCTTTTCGGTGCTGAAACACTCGAAGTACCAACCTCACCCTGGGTATCTTTCGAAAATTTAACCCAGGGCAAAAAACGAGCGAGATGGGGCAACAGTTCTCTTTTCTCAGCCCACGACTTCTCAGCAAACCTAATGATGTTGCTAGGATGGAGACGACCATCGATATACTCGTTATAATCCTTGGTTTGACCTGCAAAAATTATGAGTTAGATCAATCATTCAAACGACTTGGCAGATAAAGCAGAAAGTTATAGACATACGTTCACCTATGGTTGGAATAACATATCGAGCTAGATATGCACTGGGCTGTACAAACTGACCCTGAATCCTATAAACTGGAGAATTCTTCCAACCATCATTCGAGGTGGGAGGATTTTAAAGTTTAGCTGGACCACAACCTCGTCTCCTATTTAGAGAACACACATAATCTCCACTACGACCAGTGACGCAGGAGAAGTAAGCAACAATATCTGACTTGCAGATATCATACTTGTATAACCCATTCAATTCCTCAAAGATCAACATCGAGGTCCAAAAACTACTCGGCATCATGATAGGGGCCACGTCGTAGTGATTCAGGTTATCACATACGAACTTGCTAAGTGCAAGACGCATACCAGCCCTAAGCTGCCCAAGGCAAATTAAGGTCGAAGTCGTGTCACCACACAAGTCAAAAAATCTATCCTTCACCCTATGCATCTCAAGGTCGGGTATCCTTATATTAAACTCAACAGTAAGCACCCTAGTGTTACTTATCTCTTCGTCTCCCTCCCCAGGTCGATTATCGCTTACACTGACCTCAACACCCTCATCGACGTGAATCTCCTCTTCGTTCTCACTTATTCTTTCAGACTCCCTATCACTCATTTTTAGCAATAAATCTACAAACCCACTAAGCAAAACTCCGGTAAATCTACAGCAAAGTGACACAAACCAAACTTCGGGAAGAGCAAAGAGAAATTACAGGAGAAAAACCTTCAAACCACTCAACAATGGCAAAAATATAACAAACAATTTTTAACCGGAAATCAATATAAACACAAAAGAAATAGCAGATTCAGACTAGTTATCGCAAACACAAGCATAAATTCAAGCAAAAACAAAAAGGAAAAGCATCAACAGAACACTCAAATAAGCAAGAACAGCGATGAAGAACAAAAAGTGATAGCAGAGCAAGAAAATACCTTCGAAGATGGCAACAGACTTCCTTAAAAAGCAATGAAAAACCCGTTGGTTTTCCAACCTTTGCAGTTAGGTTTTATAAAACCAAACTGTGAATCCTCCCCATTAAAACAATCCCTTATCAACGGCCAGATATGAAAGAGCGAATCCAACCGCTAAACTGTTGGTTTCCCACCCATTTAGGTTACTTTTTTCAAAAACCAAAATTCGAACCAAATCTCCACGTGGCAAAAAACAACACACTTACCATAAATGCAATCATATTTTCGGCCTCGAAAACACACCATTGCTTACTACAGCACGCAATAGAATCTTTTTCTACACACAAAAACCAAGGCTAGTCCACATCAGCAAGAAACAAAGTCTAATTTTTATTTCAATCGACGTGAAGTCACATCATCAGTTCTACTCCTCCCATTTCGATCAAAATAAAAAGGGGCTATGTATATACCCATTAACACGACGTGAGTCTATTTTTATCCGAGCTCACTCGACGTAAACGTTTTCCTACTCGAGTTGACTCAATTACCACAACTCCCAATTGTCATCCGACCTAAAATGTTCTACCTCGACGTGAAGCCAATTTTACTCGACCTCACTCGACGTGAAGCTATTTTTATTCGACTTCCATCGTCCTTATTCAAACTCCATATGTTTCGATTCTCTTCAGTTACAATATATTTCCAGATCCCAAATATCCGCTCATTAATTGACCACACCGTTAGGCAATTAATGAGCTATCCGTTGTCCCAATAATCTATATATATGAACTACGTAGGCTTGATTCTGGGACTTGGTCAATCTCATATACGTAGGCAACTATCTCACCAGATAGCTCAGCCACTTTCATATACTCCTTTCCTTCTCCCCCACTTTCCGATCATCTTCTCCGATCTAACTTTTCTTTACATTTACAAATACCCCTCTGTGACTTTTTTCCGTGTTTTCTCGAATAAACCACGTCTCGTTTTTCTTTGTTCTTTAACTCAATGTTTTTCCCCCATTATCTAACTTTGTACTTTCTCAAATACAATGAAATAAGTTTCTTTCTTCGTCGTTCGTTTTTTTCTTGTAGAATCTCCGTTCATTCATCGATGACAAAACTAAAAAAGTTTGAGTTACTCGAAAGTTGAAACCCATAACTAATTATTGAAGTAGGTAAGTATTAAAAGGGTCATCAATGGTTGAAGAAATAATTATTAATGGAGAACAATTTGTGGGTATTGAAGAAAACACGTACATGGTTTGTGATAATATACTAAATACAAATAAATGGTTATAATAGAGAACCATCTAATTTTTAATTGTAATTATGAACATGGGAAGTATTGTAATGATTAATTGTGATTTTCAATTGACAACAAAACTACATATTTTATAGTTTTCTAATGGAGAAGAAGATTGAGTCAACTCAGTTTTTTGAGTCAACTCAGTTATCACGATATTTGTGATAACATCATGTTATCACTGTATTTGTCTTTGAAAAATAAAGATGATAACATCATGTTATCACCGGACTGGTCTTTGATAACATCATAGTCTGGTTTTTTTTTTTTTTTTTTTTGGGGGGGGGGGGGGGGGGGGGTTGTGGGACAAATAAAACACCACCACGTATAGGTGTTGTTAACCCTAGTGGGATTTGAACAAGTTACCCAACTAAATTTGTAGACACATATGAGACAAATAAAACACTACGATGTACGGGTGTAGTTAACCCTAGTTGTATTTGAACAAGTTACCCACTTAATTTGATAGATTCGTATAAGATAAATAAAACACTACCACGTATGGGTGTTGTTACCCTAGTAGGATTTGAATAAGTTATCATTGTAGTTGTTTATGATAACATAATGTTATCAGTCTTGTCTTTTATTTATAAAAAAATCTTAAGCTGATAACATGATGTTATCACTATGGTTTTCATTGATAACATCATGTTATCAGTTTGTCTTTTATTTATGAAAATGAAAAGCTGATAACATGATGTTATCGATATAATTGTGTTTGATAACATCATAGTATCAGTGTTGTATTTTATTTATAAATAACTTAAAGCTGATAACATTATGTTATCATTGTAATTGTTTGTGATAACATCATGTTATCACTCAATAGTGATAACATCATATTATCACGTTATTTATCTTTGAAAATTAAAGATGATAACATTATCTCATCACTATAGTTGTGATAACATCATGTTATCACTTTAGTTGTGTTTGGAAATTAAAGCTGATAACATGATGTTATCACTATGGTTTTCATTGATAACATCATGCTATCAGTTTTGTCTCTTATTCATAAATACAAAGTTGATAACATCATGTTATCATTGTAGCTGCTTGTGATAACATGATGTTATCACTACAATTGTGATAACATCATGTTATCACTGTAGTTGTCTTTGAAAATTACAGCTGATACCATCATGTTATCATTGTACGTGATAACATCATTATGTTTTAGAATTCTAATATAATTTTTCTGATTAAAAATATGGTTCAATTAGTGACGAAGATGATGATGAAGAATAACAAGTTAAAAACAAAAAACTTCAAATAGAGGGAAAAAACAAGTGGGAGATTCTATTTATTTAAATCTTCTACTAAAAAATATCTACAAGTATATTGTTCGTAATTGGGTTTCAATTACTGTTTTGAGAATATGACCATGTTCAATTACAATCAAATTGATTGACAATTGAAATGAAATTAGTTCAAGGATTAAACAAATGTAAAGAGAGAAGATAGAGATGATCTCATATGGGTTTTAATCTCACGGTACTTTGTGAGATATTAATGAAGAGATCGATAATAAAAGAGAAGAGAGGAGAAAAACATAGAGAGGAAGAGAGGATAGAAGCGTAGAGATGAATATGGAGAAACTAAAAGAGAAGGGTAGAATCGGTATTTTATTTTGTAAAATGTCCTTGGGCCTAAAGAATTTGTCTGTCCTTCATATAAGATCCATAAGTTTGTCCTTTTCACGGCCACTTTTTTTATAATGTCCTTTTGGCTAAACAGGTTTGGAATTTGGCCTTTTGGCCCAATTCTTTGTTGTCAAAAATGGGTTCTTTGAATATTCCATATATATATATATATATATATATATATATATATATATATATATATATATATATATATAATTACTTGTAAACAATCTCTTTTTTTATTAAGTGCGGATTTGTTCCACATTCTTTAAAGAGTGTCGAACAATACTCTCCACCAGATCAGTCTATCAGTCCACGTGGCTATTTTTTTTTAATAATAAATAAGATTAATTAAAAAATAAAAACCTACGTTGGGTGCTGTTAACTCTTTAAGAATGTGGAACAAATTCAAATTCTTCTTTTTGGTACATTTTTTTCTCCTGAAAAAAGCCCTCCAGAAAGGAGGTGACTAGGTGGGGTTTGGGGTAACATGTGTTGTTCAGTTTTCCTTATTTTCAATTTTGATACCCCGAAGGAAAATAGTCATAAGTTGGTGTCTAGTACTACGAATTGCAATCTGTCTTTTGGGTTGGAAAGAGGACTCTCAGCTTTCCAATGGTATATGACACGTCCTTTGGAGGTAAGTAATTTGGCGGGAACACGACTCCAAAGTTCTGACAGATTTGTGCAAGATGCATGACCGCTGGAGATTGCTGCTGGACACATGTTTTGTCATGTCCATTGTTGTTGGAGTTTCCGATACACTTGTATATGGTGAAGTGCTTATGGGCTCAATATAGGCCCATGGCATGGAAAACCCTAGTTTATCTTATAATGCTTGAGAGGCTTTAGCGAAAACTTGGGAGCAATCTCTGTGGGGGATTTCTAAGTTTGTGTTCTTCTTGTAAAGGGTGTGACGTTAAGTTGTGTGAAATCTTATCTTGTAATCTTTTTGGTGGAAGATAATAAAGTTTTTTGTTTTGCTTATGGTGGTTTATTCCCTGTGAGGGTTTCTGTTGTGCAACGGATGCTTTAACACAAGGATTGGTTGTAATACCGATAATCTAGATAATAGCAAATAACAGAGAAAGTAATCGAATAAAACCACAATCGCACACAATAACACCAATATTAACGTGGTTCGGCAAACCCGCCTACTCTACCTGGCAACCGATCAAGAAGCCTTTATTAATCATAGAAAAGAAACAACTTATTTACAAACTTATAATTTTTTGTCTCTTTTCCTCTCACACACTAGAACCTGAGAAACCCTATTATGGAAACCCTCATAAATTTGTCTCTCTCTATCTAGTAATGCTTTCACCTTTGGTTCACTCTTTCTTCTTCTTATCACCCCTTTACAATAGTCAACTAGTTGAGTATATATAATACCCAAGAGTTCCTAATCCATACAAGGATTCTAATTGAATAATAATACAAATTACCAATTAGAATACCAAGTACTTATGGGAGTAGAATTCGTACCTACATTGTTTCTAGAAACAAAAATAAGATATGATCCTATAGACCTCACTTAATATAAGCTATGATCCTGCGCATTGCGAGCCAATACACAACAGTTCCACCACATATATCTTGTATATTGGTTGTTTATCTTATTATCATTATTTGTTTCTTCTACATCTTGGGTTATTCGGCACTTTGGGTTTATTGATTTATTATTGATTTTCCTAACAACCTGCCAAAGCAAACAACTTGTACTTTTTAGCATTATTAAAAGATCTTATTGCGCTTGCCAAATATTTGTTAAGTTTCATGAGTCATAATAACCAATTAGTGAGTTTCTGACCTGAGCAACCTCTTTCCGAAGGTTTCCTTCTGCGTATACATGTTAATCAGAAGAAGGTAGTCTTCTGCGCACAGTTATCTGGTTCCAACTGCAACTTTAGCAATCTCCAAATGAAGCATATAATGTCAAAAAATGTAACCTGTTCTGATTTTTTTTGATGTGGTTTTGTGGCTCCCTTCACCCCCACGAACACAAATGAATATGGTTCAACTTTCATGGTTCTTGACTTCTTGTTTATCCATTGCCTTTTCAAGCAAACAAACCAGCTTTACCTAAAAACCAATCACGCATCCGTATGTTCAGTTTTGATATATCATACTTGAAAAGTAAAGTATGACATTATTCAACTAATCCATATGAGGGCATGTACATCCACGTACCTAGAACACTGATAAAGGTAACCCAACTTAGCTTGACCTTCCATGCCCTTCAATGCCATTATGCATTCCAACAAAACAGGTTCTTCTAGCTTTTTCTAAATTCCCAGCAATTCGTGTAAACATCAAGCATTTACAATTTGCAACATCTTCTCTGCCGACTGCGGCATTTCCTTAAATAATATATGAGCTCTGCTCATATCTCTTTTTGGCAATTCTAGCTTCAAACACTTTAATTTATAACAAGTTTGGTTTGATACTTTTCGTTGATTGAAGTCAGCTCTAGCCTCTGGCTAGTTTTAAAGTAGGGCTTCCGTTTAAGTTTGTGGTACTCTAGTTGCAATTGGACTGGCCATAGCCTAAATACTCAATTTGTTCACCAGAAAACAATGAGCTTTTTTTACTCGTCGCTGCAAACTTCATAGGACACTTTTGTGCCCAAAACATAAATCAAGGACAGTTTCCCGCGTAAAAAACTTTAATTTTAGACATGGTCAATAACCTTAGCAAATGCAACAACCACCTTTTATGATAGATCATCTTGCGCCACTGGTATGTACCATAAAATTATGCTTTTGTTTTTGATAGTAATACCAATTATTACCAATTGTTGTTGGTTTTAAGTCACCTGAATGTTGTGAAAAAATTTGCTCCTGCATTCTTTGCTCCTTGTGTCGTTGTCCATTCTTAATATGACATGCTAGAACATGTGGAAGATTAATCAAATTCTAATGGAAAAAGAGATTAAATAAGCGTTAACGTAATCTAGTGATCTACAGTTTCCACTTTCCAGGCAACTCTAATTCTTTCTTTTTGATTTTCTTTGAAAATTTAAATATCAGCAACTCAATATTCTTCTTCGTCTTCAATTTCTAGTATCTCTTCTTTCAAATCACAAATCTGTTCATAAACTTAACAAAGGTTATTCTCTTAAATCAAAACCAAATTAAAAAACAAAAGTGGGAATTAGGATTCAATCATGTGCTTTAAAGAATTTGGAGTCTTAATAATCATCGTAATGGTAGATGTTGATGATTAAACATAAGTGTAAGGTGTAAGCCCTTACTTTAGCTTGGTCACAGATCAGGGTTGATGGACTCCTTCTCTTCAATCTCTCAGTGATAACAGCAAAGACCACCGATTATTATCTGGTGGCAGCTCCAACGATCAAGTCAATAATGGACACCAAATTTCGAATCAGTGTAATGAAAGAGTGAAAAGTTACCTTCTGCTTGCCCTACAGTTTTCCTTATATATTGGTTCAAACCGCTTACTCTTAGCCCTTGAATTCTTTCCAGATCCTAGGGCTCTCCTTCCCTAGACGTGACTCATTCTCCTTCATATATTATGGAACAAATGCTTGACAGCTAACTCTCATGTGCCTTGCCCGTGATACTCCAGAATGTTCCTGGCCTCTATCCGTTACTTCTCAGTTTTTTCCTACTGAGTTGCCCCTACTGCCTTTATCCTTCCACGTTAGCTTACAACATATGGTACTTACATCGCCCCTCCTCTATCTGTCTTCTGTGATCTAATTTCATCACTTGGATGACGGTTCAGAGGCTTGTCTTACGTGGTTTTTTAACTTTTCTCGCACAAAGTTTGTCTTTTATATTCACGTGACATGCACGCCTTTCTTTTCTGACTCTCCAGCAAATATTCCATTACAATTGTACGAAATGCCTTAACTTTGCCCACGTGTTGTATCGCGCTTACCTTAGGCGTAATAATGGAATTATTGCGGCCTTTTGGATTTTCGAGGCCTTGTCCCATCGTTTCTCTCTTTATCTTTACCGTCTTCCACGTGTTTGTTCAAGGGCTATAAATTGAACACTTTACCCATTTCCTTCTTTCTTTACTTGTTGTTCTTCCTTCCCAGTTTAAAATTCCCTTCCTTCTTTGCTCTGCAAATTGCTCATCTTTTTCCTACTCCGACGACAATACGTTGATCTTTCTACTTCCAAATTCACCGCTTCAACTCCTCCAGGTTGGTTTTCTTCAGTATTTTCCAACAAGTTCTTCTTAACTACTGCTTTGTATTCTTTATATCTACATTTTGATTTCTAGATTTTCTTGTTGTTTGTAGAATAACTTCTTTACAGTTTTATTTATGTTCCATTTTATATCCTTCCTCTGGTGGTCATTACTCATCAACAGAAATAATCTTAATTAAATTCCCTTTCTTCTTTGTGTTAGGACCTTCCCTTGGCACCCCCAATTTTTCTTCTTATAACCTTGTTGATTAGAGTATAAATGGCATCTACGCAAGTCAACCAGAAGAAAAAATACCTCGATCAGAGTTGGGGATGAGACTTCCGGAGATGACGGTGTTCAAATCCGTCAAGTTGTCGACCCCCCTTCTTCCAATTATTACTTAGATCTGCAAGATCCCGCCACCTATGAGTTTAGACCTGATTTAGATCTCTTCCGCCAGCTATACGATATACCTGACGATATGGACGTTTTCCATTATAAGAAGGTTTTACGCTTTGCACACCACGACTTCTCCAGACAGGATGCGATTATGGTGACGGCTCACCAAATAGCTTTTGGTTGTCGGTTCCAGTCTCAGAACTTGTCCGTGATGTTCTTAATTTTTATAAACTCGCCCCTAGTCAATGCATAGGGAATTTCTGGCGAGATTTAAGAGTTATGGATCAACTGAATAGTGAAGGTGATCGGACCTCAAAAGTGTATATTTATCCCCGAATAACACCTTGTTTGTATAGTTTTTTATTGTCGGTTCCAGTCTCAGAACTTGTCCGTGATGTTCTTAATTTTTATAAACTCGTCCCTAGTCAATGCATAGGGAATTTCTGGCGAGATTTAAGAGCTATGGATCAACTGAATAGTGAAGGTGATCGGACCTCAAAATTGTATATTTATCCCCGAATAACACCTTGTTTGTATAGCACTTAGCTTATATTATTGTATTATATCTATTGATTGGTGCTTTCTTGTCTTTTGTGTAGGTTTCATGACCCGAAATGCGAGTATTATGTAAAAGCCCGCGAAAAGTCAAGAAAAGCAAGCAAAAATGTGTTATTTACACATGGGAAAGAGAATCAATATTTGCACCCACAAGATCTACTGAGGCACCCCACGGTCAACTCTGTTGACTTGACTTTTGTTCAAAGTGGGGCGGTCTAATTCTCAGCCCAAACCGGGTCTTACTTAAGCCCACAAGTCAGAATTTCTATTTAGGCCTTCTTTAAGTCCAAACTTAAAAAGGCTCCACAAGAAGATCCAGAAGTCGGATTTGGGCCCATGAGTTATCAAATTGAAGGTCTTGGTACAAGCTACAACTTAAGCCCAAGAGAATTAGGATTTTTTAATTACCTAACGCCCCTAGAAGACCAACAGCAGCAGCCACGAATTTGACTTAATTTGGAAGTCTTTTCATGCAAGTATTCTACTTTGTATTTTCTATAAGAGAAGTTGTAATTAAGGTTTAGGTATCTTTTAGTTTTTCTTTAAGATCAACTTTCATTGAAGAAAAGTTCATCTTCTTCTTCATTGTATCAAATTCAATATCAATTCTATTATTCTTCCATTATGATATACTAGTTATAAGGCCCGTGCGATCCACGGATGTTATTAAATAATGTAACTTACATCATTAGGTGTAGTTTATTGAAAATATTTTGTTAATGACTTAATGTATGTCATTGGCTTTATGATTTTATTATAGCACCAATTTTATTTTATTTTTTCGTAAATATGGTTGATTACAAATTTTAAAATGGTTTATCATTAATTTTTATATGTAATATCTAGCAATTATTGAATTTTTTATTATATTTTTACTTCAATGTGACAATAAACAATGGTATGATTAATCCTATGAATATTCAAACCATGAATTAGACTAATCATATGATTTGATTCATTTTTTGTTTGGTATTTAAGCTTAAGTTTTGAATATAAAATAAATTTAGCAAGAAATAAATATAGTAACTTGCAGTAGTAAAGTAACCTTTCACAACTAATGCACCCAAAATATTTATTGAAAAGATGAAGTTGAAGCATAAGATGAAGTTGAAGCATAGGATAAAATTTTGGATTACAAACTATACAGTGCTTATTGAAGCTTATTATATATATATATATATATATATATATATATATATAGTAAGTAACATAGTTTTTATTATTATTATTATTGGTAACCGAGGTTAAGGAAAAACTTTTAATCAAACAATCAGTTGCTGACGTGTTTCGAACCCACAACATCATATCTCGATTTTGTGGGAGGCTACCTTTGAGCCACATGCAAATCGACAAATTTATACTAAGAATATATTTGCTATAATAAATATTTCATTTAAACAAATCTATACTTAGTTTAAAGAGGCATGTAGTAAGCTACAATGAAAGTTTAAAGAGGCATCTAGTAAGCTACAATGAAAGCCCACCTGCTGGCTAATCAAAAAAATTTGCTGGACTTCGATTTTTAGTTTTAGTTAAAAAAAAATGGTGGGACCTAAATATAATTATATCTTCTGTTTCTCCCAGTCCCTACTTTCATGACAAAATTAGGAAAAAAAATGTCAAAATTTATATTTAGGTGTACCCACATACCGTTTTGTAACCCATAATAATGGCTTTTGCAAAATAATAATAATAATAAAAGGGTTTGCAGCGCAGTATGTAGCGCACTTGTCCTCTAACTTTTTATAATTCTTGGATTTTTTATTAAAGAAAATTTGCATTGAAATAAGAAAAAAACCATTGTCAAGTTATTGGGTTGCGCTTTTGTTATGTCTAGAATATACATTATTTCGAAAAACATTATTGAATTTATATCCTGGGCTAACTGTTGGTCGAAGGCCAGCTTTTCAAATACTCATGTTTGAGTATAATTGATAACTAAGATTAAAGTAATCCCAAAAATCATGGTATAATTAGGCAACATAACTATATTATATGGTTATAAAGCCAATATAATTATATTTCTCACTTGTACTCAAAGAAAAATGAAAAGGCACAATATTTTACTATTTCAGGCATATATTCACATAGTCTATTACTCTATTGTAATGAAGGTTGTGTGTGCTTTTTTCCAACCACTATTTTGGAGAAGCAAGAGATGATAGATTAAATTTGATGTATGAGGAACGTCAGTGGAAGGAAGATGGTAAAGTACGAAATTATAATTTTTATATTTTTAAATTTTATTGCTAATAAGTATATATATATATATATATATATATATATATATATATATATATATATATATATATAACCATATTTCCATTAAATTCATTGGGTAACTATTAATATATTTGTGCAAAAAGACAGATATGGCCATAGTGCTATTAAATGTAGCCATCTAGCTATTTAAGCCATATTAGATTTAAATTTACAATAATAACCCTTTCAATTTTAATTTTTGTTAAATTCTCTTCAATTGGAGCACTAAATTTTCTTTAATTTGGAAAGAGAAATTTTCCTTAGGGGTAAGTCCAACTTTAATAGAGAGTATAGATTATGTTTTATTTATTTATTCCTTGGTTTTATCATTAAGGATGAGTAGCTAATTCTCCTTAGGGGGATGGTGGAAGCTCTCTAGGTGATGTAAAAGTATCATATTTGTTCTTTATGTTCATTGTAATTCAAAGTTCTTAATGCTTATTTACTTCTATCTGCAGTATGAGGTAAGTATCATTATTTGCATGTTGTTGTTATCCATGTTATTAAAATACTATTGTTACGATTTAGCGAGACCTAGCTTTAATGGTTTATTTATATTAATTGAAGATGTGTAGTAAAATAGCTGAGAGGTGATTATTATATATCTGCAGTTTATTTCTTTTATTGAACCCCTTTTGTAATTAAATCAAATAACTGAGAGGTGATGATTTAGTTATGAATAATATGTTAACTTAATTAGATTGAATAGTTGAGAGGTGACGGTTTGATTAATAAGACATATTCAATAGCATGCATAAAAGAATCATGTTTTAATTAGGTGGAATAGCTTAGAGGTGACTACTTGATTATTATAGGCATTAATGATTAATTGGAATAGCTGAGAGGTGACTAATTAATTATTATAGATTGAACATGATTGAACAACATGTTATGTTTGCATGATTTAGTTTGTGGATACCAACTCTTCCCCCTATGTCATCATATATCTTTTTCTCATCTCTACCATACTCTTAATTAAGGGTTTACTTATTATTTTTACTTATAGGAAGTAGAATCAATCTTCAAATCTTATTATTGATTCCCTTGGTGTTTCCTAACCATTTTTTTCTATTCTGTTTGAGCTAAGATCTCCCCTTCTGAGATGGGTACGACCCTTGCTTGTTACTTGTCTACTTTGATATCCAATTTATACAGGCACAAGAAAGGAACTTCAAGTTAAAAATCTAATCTTTTGATAGTAGGTGTAAATACCTAAACATCAAAATGGCGTCGTTGCCGCTTTAAGGAACGGAGTTCATTTAAACACAAGCGAGAATAGTTGTTTCGGGACATCATCCCACTTCTATCCCTCCCACCCTTTTATTTTTATTTCTTTTAATTATTGTTTTTAAGTGTCTTGTTACTTATTCCTCTTATTGATCTTGTAGCGAAGAAGGATTGAAAAAAGCTCGAAAAACAGAGTAAAGATTGAATCTTTAAGAAAAGTTTGCGTTCAAAATTTTTCCTGAACAGTTATTGGTTCAAACAGGGCCCAAACTCGAGTCGAGTTCAGTTTGGCCTGTAACCATCTCGAGTCGAGTTCGTACAAATTCTAAACAGGAAAAAGACGCATTTTGCGGGATTTTTCCAGAGCGTTCCAGAACTCCTTTTGAGCTAATTATTTTATTGTTGAGATATTGTGAGGTGAACTACTTACCTTAATTGTTTCAGCATTTTTGGAGTCTTGGAAGATATTTAATTATTCAATCCAAGAAGGGAATTATTTTCTGAAAGTTATTGGGTCGAAAGTTCCAGGCAAAAAATTGCCTCGTTTTGCATGATTTTTTAGGACGTTCTAGAACTCCATTTTAGCTAAAAAAAATTCTGTCGAGAGATTGTGAGGTGAACTAAGTAGTCTATTTTTGCAACATTTTTAAAGACTTGTAAGTTATTTAATTATTCGATCGAAGAAGGGGTCGCGGTTGTTATATTTTTAAAGTTGGTGTTGTTAGGATTTATTTTATTGTGTGTTCGCGACTGATAGTAGAGCAAGGTTGTGCAGCTAGCCTTGAGTCTAGTATGGAACGACTCCTAAGGAAGATTGAAACCCAAGGAGCGGTTTCCCCTTAGTCGACTTCAACTCGTCTTCTCCCCACTTTTGTGCGTTTGTCTGGCAATTTTTATTTTTTAGCACAAAGTGGGAGGTACGCATCCTCCTAACCCTCCTCAAATCCCCTGCAAGAGGAGTTTCTGTATTGATTAGTATGATCTTGATTGTTGCTTGATTTCAGTTTCTGTTTTTACTTGTTAAACCGGGACTGCAAGGCGGACCTGACCTATAAGTGAAACCTAATATCAATTGATTGCAATATCCTAAGCCTTAAAATTGAATCAACTAAAGCCATGCTATCACGATGTTCATTTGTAACCTTGAGCAGATATTTCAACTAGTACTGTGTGGACCATTCTTTAATTGGAGCACAAGTTAGGAATTGGGTCTGGAACCCCTACTGATTTATCTGTAGAATCACTGTGGTTCTTTAATTAAGGAACGTGTTTAGGCACGGACAACCTCCCACATTGGTTATTAGCTGTTTGACTCTCGAAATATAGGGAGAATTCACTAAAGAAGCTTGGAAAGAACTCATTGACTTAGGTGAACACAAAATTGAGTCAGTTTTTGAGCCCCTTGTTAGATGTTTTTGAAAGGTTAGGATTTTTGTGGCATATGTAATGCGCATGTTACATGTATCTCAGATCAGGTAAAATCTTGTCCAAACCTCTAATCTACACAAATAGCACAATCACGGACCTCCCTACTCCTCCTGAGGAAGAGTTTCACAACTCAACCTCCATACCTTCTGAAGAAGAATTCAACGACTCAACTTCACTTTCTGAAGTACATCCTACACCTATGGCTCAGGAAGCTACCCTTTGGGATTACTTTTCACCCTTGGTCACTGGGCCACCTACTTGCATTGTCTTACCCGCGACAAATGCGGATAGCTATGGCATTCGCCTACAGAATGTGGGCATGTTGCCTAAGTTCCATGGACTTCCATGGGAAGATCATATCAACACTTCAATAAGTTTTCGACAGTTCTCAATACTTTTAAGGAGAGACATTTATCTGAGGAGGAAGTTAGCTTGAGATTGTTCCCCTTTTCTCTTGAGGATAGAGCATCTCACTAGTTACATGGCCTTCCTTCAAATTCTATTACCACTTGGGCTCAACTAAGTAAAAGGTTTTTGACCAAATTCTTTCCTATTACTAGAACTAATGACATAGTTGATGTCATAAGAAGTTTCTTAAAAAAGAGGGCAAGGAATTCTTTGATGCATGGGAGAGGTATCAAGACCTATTTCTTCAGTGTCCACACCACAGAGTTAATGACACAGATTGAGTTAGGATCATAAAGGTTTTAATTATGCAACAAGAAACATGGTTGAAAGCATGAGCGGTGGAGAATTTCTTGATATGTCAACCGCCAAGGCTATAACATTCCTTGAAAAATTAACAAATAATAGCCAAAATTGTGACTTACCTGGACAAACCCTGAGAAACACTACCTGGACTCATATGATTTACCTAGAATCATGTATGAGCACAAACCCGACCTCGAGCTTAAAACTTTACTTCATGGTTTAGTAAAAAAGGTAGAAGCACTTGAGGTATCCTTAAAGCCCACATCACATGTTATGAGTGCCTCCACTCTCCAATGTGATGCTTGTCATGACCAAATCCATACTGCCGAGTTTTGCCCTTTTCTTTATAATTCACCAGAAACTAAGGAAACCCGTGTGTTCAGCTACACCGGGCAAACCAACTTTACTAAGGGCAATGCCACGTACCCATACATGGACCGCTCTAATCTGTCATACTCAAATAATCATTATGAGACTCCACCTTCTTTTAATGGGCAACGTAGCAATGCCACGTATGTTGGTAATATTGAAAATCAGAACAGGGTACCGGTCCCCCCTTATTCGAACAATGCTCATCACATGAGTAGTTCCAAGGACCAGGTGCCGACCAATCAATCTGCCCCTCCTAAGACCTCCCTTGAGGATGTATTTGCCCGTTTCATTCAACAGACACAAGCATCCATTGATTCAAATGCCCAAGCAATTGAATCAAATGCCTAAGCCATCCAGAGGATTGAACAAAAACTTGATGAAAAGGACAAATTTTCGAGACAGTCCATCCCGGACCCAACATTGTGACCCCGGTTACCACTGCCCCTGTTGCCCCACCTAAACCTCCGGCTAATGAGGCGACCACCTCTAAGCTGAAGAAGACTACCCGTGAGATTGTTGATTCTCCACGAACTTACAACCCGCATGTACCTTACCCCAAGAGACTCACAAGGTCTCTACAGGAAGTATAAACTGAGGAGTTACTTGATATAAACATATAAATATTAACATACCTTTCCTCAAAGCTATTAAGAAGATACCTTCCTATGCTAAGGTTTTGAAGAACTTGTACACTGCCAAGAGAAAAAACAAATGTGCCTAAAAACGCGTTTGTGGCAGAAGAATTCTCTGCACTTGTCCAACGTAACGGCGTGGTAAAATATAAGGACCCTGGAAAACCGACCATACCCTGCAAGCTTGGTGATAAGTTCATGGGTAGATCTTTGTTAGACCTGGGAGCAAGTGTTAATCTCTTGTCTTACTCCTTATACCTCAGCCTAGGTCTAACATATATGAAACCCACGAGCATGTCTTCACAATTGGTCGACAGATCATTGAAAATACCTAGAGGAATAGTTGAGAATCTATTAGTTAAACTGTAAGACTTTGAACGCTTGTGCTACGGAAAGAATGAATTGCAGCTTTACTGTGGGCTTCATACGCGACCTTCTCTTATTCAATCCTTTTGCATTTTGATAACTAACAGTTATGTCAAACAAAAATCAAAGTTCTTTCAATAAGTTTGACACACTCCCAAGTGCATTGAAAGGATATTGGATCTAAACTATGCATGCTTCATTTCACCTACGCAAATATTAGCTAGAGTACCCAACAGGGGTACAACAAAACTCGCAGAGGTTGGGTGATATGGGCATATATCAATTACAAGCCATGATTGGCACATTGGCTGCCTTCATGATGTGTACCGTGTACGTCCATGATCCTAATTCAGTGCTGTGTTGACTATTCAGTGCTACATGGCTTGAGATGGACTTCAGAAGATTCAGTACTCAATTTTGTTCAGAAGAAAGTCAAAGTGAGATGTTTAAATGATATGTAACCTGATGATAATCTAGTTGGGTCAGAATCCTCTGCTGGCAGAGCAAATGGAAAGCTCGATTGCAAGAGGAGACGATTGGTACTTATTCTTAGTAGCCATGAATTCCTTGATTAATTCAAAGGAACTTACTTTTGGAGAAGATGTTTGGGAATGGCTGCACAACAAAAACAAATTCTTCTTGGTTAAGTCCTTGATGTTCTCGGTTAAGTCCTTCATGAACAATGGAGCCTTTTCCGTATAAGGTGGTTTGGGAGCTAAGCATCCCAACAATGTTAAGTTCTTATTTGGTCTCAACTTTGGGGTAAGGTTCTTACCATGGACAACTTGAACCGCTTGTAATTTATACGACGAATCCATATGCCATCTCATTTTCTAATGCTCAATTTCACACCGAGTGTGGAGCTCTCTTACTGGCCATCTCAGCCGAATGAGTGGAATCCCGGTTAATATTAATGCTAGGAGTTTTTTTTCTCCTCAACGGGCCTAAATTAAACAATAAATTAATGCAATAATCGTTTTCTGTCAGGGTTTGCTGCTGATCAACTGGAAGCAGGTGAAGCCTTGACAGTGTTGTGCTATGGGGGAAGGGACAGACTAGAGACACAAGCAGCTGGTTTGGGCAGACAGCGGCTGTGTTCAGTGCTGCAGACTGTTGAATCGCTGTTTTCCATTCCTTTTGTTTCCTTGGTCTCGACCCAAGCCGTCTAGGGGGGCAGTGCTGACCCAAATGATATGCCTGGCCTAGTCCACAGCCCGTGTAGGGTGTGCTAGGCCGATGGGGTGTGATGGGGAGGGTCAGAGTTCCATCTGTTTGTACAATTTCCTCTGTTGTACTGTTTATGAAAGAAACGAATGAATGAAATATTCCTATTCGATCCCAAAAAAAAAAAAAAAGAATTGATTTACACAACTCCTTGCAATGGAGTGGTTCAGCAACAATTTTTTCTTATAGTTCATGAACTATGTAAATAAATTTGACTTTGACTACTATTGCTAGTATTTTCTGAGATAGATATGGCACTCATTCTTCCAGTAAGTCAGTTCAATGTTAGAGCTTGAGTCTGGAGATGACAGGGGAAATTAAGATAACATCATAAACTGATAAAAGCAATGCCAAATGGGCACTTTTAACAGTTTTATTAAATGTCCAACCAATGGCCCCCTTTAAGTAGGTTTTAGTGGTGTCAGTCTTAAGTGGGTGTGAACTTTGTGTATATATACACACCCACTTAAAACTGACAACACTGATAAGATGTAAGTTATCTGCCAAAAATTGTGGTGGTTAGAACCTATGCTGTCAGGGGCGACGCTATTTCGGAAAGAGGACGCTCTGCTGTAAAGAAACAGCGCCTAAAACGTTTTGGTCCGCCTGAACGCCGCCCAGGCGCAGTGCTCTGTCCAGTACGGCCCATACAGACGCGCTCAAGGCGGCCCAAACCTGAAAAAAAAAGGCAAAAAGCCCATGTCCAAAAAGGATTAAAAGGTTAGCTAAAAAAAATAAATTAAAATCGCTGCTGCTACTTCTTCTCTCTTCTCCGGCTGCTGTTGTTGCTGCTTCAGTTCTTCACTTCTTCTCCGACTGCTGCTGCTACTGCTGTTAGTCAGTAGTCACTGCTCACTAAACAGTTAAACAGTAAACTAGTAAAGTAGCAAACTTAAACAGTAAACTGGGGGTCTTAGCAGGGCGCCGCCTGGGCGGTCGAGGCGGTTCCTGCGAAACCAAGCGCCTGGCGCTCCGCCCCTGACAGCATAGGTAACTATCAATGCTGAAACAGTTTATGTTAAAATTTACTGTCAATGCTGATGTGTCACCTGATTTTTTCTGATAAAAGTTTAGGTGGCACTTTTAGCATTGGCATTGCTGTAAAATGTTAATGCTTAAAGATTTGTAAACATACACCACCACCAGTTCACCACACTCAATTGGCATTTTAGCAGTGTGAATAGTTCATATCAAGATCAAGATGGCCGACAACAACTAATAATAAGTCATATAAAGATGCCAAGATGTGGACAGGTTTCAACTTTAAAAAGAGGTCTAACAAACTAAATGATTGATATTTTTTTATAAAGAAGAAAATGCAACAAAAACATGAGAACAAGTTCATCCGTCCAGGCTAAAGAATTCATCAGTTCGTTATTAGTTGTTTATCAATGCATTAATGCATACCGATTTTGTAAACATCACACAACCACCACACACATTGGCATTTCGCGGTGTGAAAAAATAATTTATAAAAAGATGACACCATGGCTCAGTACAATTGTAGACCAGATTGTTTTGGTTTATGTATTAACCATATTTGTGAGGTTGGTAAATACATTAATGAAAGATGATGATGTGTATGATATGAACAATAATAAAGTAGAGACGTGAACACCATTGTATACGTGGTTCGGCAATTGTGCCTACATCCACGGAGAGAGAGAATGAACTTTATTATAGTAGTGGTGGTGATACAAAATGGGAGCTCGATTATTAGGAGAGCTCGAGAGAGATGAGACCTGAGAGGTGAGGTCTCATCATGAGAGATTGGGGAGGTCGTTGATCATGAGACCTCACCATGAGATCGTGTTGAGAGCATTAGACTATCATCAGATCAGAACATGTGAGAAGATGAGAACCTGTGAGAAGATCAGAACATGCTTAGAATGAGTAGCTTGCCTTCATATTTATAGGCTACAATGTAACTCCATTCTTAGCATTTACTACGGTAATAATGAAAGGATATCTTTGTAGTAATTGGCTTTAACTTTGTAACTTGTGTCATCAAGAGAGAGCCCATTAGATGTTGACACGTGGCACCATGATGAACGGTAGAGATGGTGCCACATGTATGTTGTATATAGTACCCCTACATAAGTCCCCTCTTTTTAGGTTGAACGGGGTTCGGGCTGAAAAGAAGTAATCGAACCGATCTAGCCCCCAAGATGAATGAAATATGGGGTTCTTTAACGAAGTCGATCCGCCCCAAATTTTGATGAGCTTGATCATTGAGATTTGCAGGACGCGATGAAGGTCCCTTGTGGTAATGGCAACTCAATCATGACTTTGTGTATAGCGAGCTAGTTAGTTCCAAGGAGACCTGGTAGCTCGTTCAGAAGGCATGTAGACGAGATGGACAGCTGCAAGCAGGTCGTACTGAAGTGGGTCCTCTTGTATGCTTGGGTGGTTGGTCTCGGTCATGCTTGAAGGTGGTCGCGTTTGTGTGATCGAATTGCATAGACCTGATAATGTTAGCATGTGAAACATTATAAAATTCAATAAAAGACTTACATGGAATTGTACGTCTTCCTTATGACTTGTATGTACTATCTTTGTCGCCTTGTGACTGGACACTTCGATATCTTTTTAGCATTTACTAGGGTAATAATGAGAGGATATCTTTGTAGTAATTGGCTTTAACTTTGTAACTTGTCTCATCAAGAGAGAGCCCATTAGATGTTGACACGTGGCACCATGATGAATGGTAGAGATGGTGCCACATGTATGTTGTATATAGTACCCCTACAGTTTATCTATTTACTTGTAAAAACTCCAGTACATGTCCCATATATGTTTGTGCAAGTCCTTGTTGAGGCACAATTATACCAAACTAGTGGGCAACAAGCTAAGTCCCTTACAAGATTAGTGGCAATACGTCCTTTATGATGAATTTGGAATCTATATTTCCAAAAGTGACCTTTTTTTTTTTTGTTTGCATCAAGGGAAGAATAAAGCATTTGTTGAAAGAATCAAGGGAAGAATAAAGCATTTGTTGAAAGAGTCAAGAAAAGAACCTCCTAAACGAACAAGTTTAGTATTGACGGAAACTGAATAAAGCAAAGAAAAAAATTTGATCCACAGAAACGGAGTTTATTAAAAAAAAAAAATATATTGTTAAAATAATTACATTGATAATCGCATTACAACACTAATCAATCTATTATATATTGTACTAGAAAGATACCAAAGATAGGGACACAATTTCAATATTTTTTTAGCAAATGTTCAGACTTTAAACGACTTGCAAGTTATCATTACACCATTCATTGTCTGACAAATTAATAATTCATCGGAAACTAAATGGGACTGAAGGAATTGAGTGGAGACAGATCTCTTGGGCCGGATGGGTTGCCTATGGAGTTTTTTAAGAAGTGCTGGCAGTTTTTCAGTGAGTTTCAGAATCAGGGCTTTACTGATTAGGGAGTTAACACGTACTACTTTTGTTATGGTTATTACAAAGAAGAAAGAAACATTATCTATAACATCATTCCCAACCTGAGCTAGGTGCCCAGAAACAATTCGTCGTGTAGCAAGTTCGTGTAAATTACCTTGAATACGTAATCTGATATTAGTGAAAACCCAATATATGTGCAATATAACAATAGTAAAGCAAACAATAAAGCAATAAACAAATAAAGAACACACGATATTTTTAACGTGGTAAAACCCAATATGGGAAACGTCCACGGTTGTCCTCGCGACAACAAATAAATCCACTAGATGAAAAGAGATGTACAAACCTATCAACTACCTGCAATCACTGCGAGTTGACACTACTGGTTATCTCTAACACCTTGACTTCGCCGGAGCACCTTGATGTACGCACAAGACACTCGACTTCTTGATGAACACACAAGAAGACTCGAAGCCGAACTATGAAACAAGCTTACACCAGAGTTCCTTGATGAACACACAAGAAGACTCGAAGCTAAATCACTATTCAACAATGAAAAAGAAGATGAATAGGGAAGAAGGAAGAAGGAGATGAATGGGGAAGAAGAAGATGAGTTCAATCACCAAAACCACCTAAACCAAAACCTAAACAAACTCCAAGACTAGAGATGAATTGGACGGCCAAAGAACTAACTTGTTCTTTGGAGAAGTAAACCTATTTATACCTAGGGTTGGAATACATAGGAAATGGGCCTGAATTGCTGAAATCCACATTGGACGTACGTACGTCGATATGACGTTCGTACGTCTCAAACCGAAATAAACCTGCTGACTACTTAGACGTACGAACTTCCTAAGAGGGTACGTACGTCCAGACCAAACAAACTTTCTGCTGACATACCATACGTACGTACGTCCTGAAGAGGTACGTACGTCCTGAATCAAACACCATACTTGAGACACACGACGCGAAGACAAGGACACGGGACGACGCGCGTACAACCAGGTTTTCTTAACAATGAACTCAAGGCGAAATAACCAAGGACACTTTGTCACAAAATTGATGTCAAACCACTTCGTGCCGGTTTCAATCTCCCCCTTTGACATTGATTTTGTGACAAAAACCTATGACTCTAATAGCACTTATAAAACGTGCTTACAAACCCAAACCATGGCATTTATAAAACATGCCTACAAAATCACTCAAGGTAGAACACATACCGAGTCACCAATTCTTGTTATCCAACTTGAGCAAGACGCTTTAACCATCAGAGACCGAACGGAAGCAACAAAAATTTCCGAAGCAATCAAGGAATCAACAGAAGTTCCTTCGAGCAACTCCCCCATACTTCATGAGCTCCAAAATTTTGACACTCAAGCTCCCCCATAACTGTACAACCTCTCAAACATCAACACGTTCACTCCCCCATACTTGTAGCATACCTGCAACATGACCCAAGAATACACTAGCAAAGGAAGAAATGAATGTTAGTATTAGAGTCATAAATCTCCCCCATTTTGTCACAAATGAAGCAAGCTAGGTAACAAAAGAAAGAGAAAAGAAAAAATACCAAACCATAACAAATAAGATTAAAGAAGAAAAGAAAGAGAACAATCATGTTAACAACAAAAAGGATATGCAACGGAAGCCATAACATAAACACTTGTTAACACGATGTCAATACAAAGAATTCTCTCCCTAAACAAAAGCGTCACCTAAATGCAATGCATATGAGAAAGATGCACCTAGAACAAACAAAAAAGACGAAATACCATACCCGATGAAATCGGCAACGTACACTAATGACCAAGAACCAAATAGTCAAACTTGTGAGAAATGTGCAAGAAAAGAATATGCAAAAAGAGAAGGAAGAAGAGATAAACACTAGTTAGTAGGAGATATGAAAGAGAATAGGGAAACCATGCATACTAGACACATCCAATAATATCCCATGACAAAACTACAGGAATATGAGTATCTGCAGGATGAAATATGTAAAGTATAGAAAATCCATTGAGAATCCATGGGGAAATCCAATCTGTACATGCTCCTGAAACAACTCATCCAACCACAAAAAAAAATTAGAGAATCTCATAAACAAAGAGAAGAAAATATTATCCTAAACACAATGGAATAGAGACATAAAAGCTATAAACCTGTAAGCCCACCCCTAGTGAAACCCAAAAATTAGTTCAACATATGCCAAACAAGATAAGCAATCATCAAACTCATAAAAAAAATGCTTTAATCTGAAGAATGAGCAAGGATTATCGATTTCACCAAGTCACAAAACAACAATCCAACTTCAGAGCAAATTTCCTGCCAGAACACTAAGACTCCGATGACATGCCATACATTGTCAGAAAGATTAGAGAGTCAATAGAAGAGAATTGCTAACAATAGATGACCAAACTGAGCATATGCATCCCAAAGTAGAACAGTGGTAGCCCAAAACCATTGCAGAAGGATTATTGCAGAAGACTACCAAGAACACATCTAATCAAACCTATTGCAGGAAAAATAGGATCAACCAGACACAAGAAGCAACAATAAGAGGATAGGCAAGTCTCATAAGTATTTAATCACACACCAGCTAGCCAACAAGGTAATTCAAGAATATTATCCCAACATAGAAAAGTATGATGAGAACCTATGAGAAAACATGAAGCAATATAAATCATGACAAACGAATACACCAATAACATGATTTCATCACCAAGGTATGCTTATGCATACCTTGTAGCTTTCTTAAAACAAATTGAGAATTATTACCTTGAGAAATCACATCAAACACATGTGATCCAATGACAAAAATAGAAAGCATGAAGGTTAAAACCAAATAATACTAACAATCTGACCTTAGTATGTCAATGAAACACCGACTGAAAAGAATTACCAAGGATTGGAGCAAAAAATAGAGTAAGCCATAAACACTTTAAGCAAGAACATCTACCTGTAAAGTTACTGAGAGAAAAATAAAGTTGACGACACGCACAGTGTCCATGAACCTGCATACAGTAGAAAAGAGCAGTCTAAGTGGTGGTAGCAACAACCAATGCTAGAACAACAAGCATACAAGAATCCGAAGGAATGACGCCTCTACTCCTTTGAGCAAGAGGAGGACGTGTGCCCAAGGACGAAGCACCCTTAGAGCCGGGTGTGTCTTTAGTGAGTGTTGGGCGAGCGCGCTTAGGAGGCATGTCCTGCACACACACAACATTATAAATACCACACAAGTAAGTAAAACCAACAAAACAACCAAGAAAAACCTTAGGAAACCCATTCAGGCATTTCACCAAACACTTGGTGAGCAATACAGGACATATAGGCAAAAACACTACATGAGCTTACCAAAATGATACTAAACATGTCCATGAAACTCCACAACCATTAATAATCACAAGAAGTTCCAAAAAGCATCTAGACAACAAGTATATATCCAATGGTATGAACCCAATATGATCATGGTAAACAAGCTCATAATCCAAAGCATAACCGACAAATAATAATGAAGTATCAAGATAAAATGGAAAAAAAAATGGAGGAGAACATACTTGATGCCCAAAACACTAAGAGAAGGAAAGAACCGGAAAGAAAAAGAAGAGAAGAACAGAGAGTAATAAGAGCTTCCTAAACAGTTAGAAGGGGATGAAAAACCTCTCTTGTTCGTGCTTAGAGAATATATGCACGATTTGAATGTAGTTGGCAAGAATTTCAAACAGATGGGCTGGAGAAGAAAACAATTTGGGCCGTTACTGTTCAGAGGACGTACGTACGTCTTTAGTACGTTCGTACGTCGGAATACAAGGAAAACCTTGCTGCCTGAACATGCGTACGAACGTTATAACACCGTTCGTACGTTCTTCCCAAAAAAAAACATCTGCCTCCACAAACATTCGAACGTGCTAATAACGTTCGTACTCCTTTTTTTTTTTTTTTTTTTTTTTTTAAACAGAAAACCAAACCAAATGACAAACAACACAAACCATAATAAGAAGAGAAAAGGAAAAGAACCGATGTACCATAGAAGTGAAGAGGAATACATCATGAACTTCCAAAAACAGTAGCCAATCCCAATCCGTGCAAAAATAAGAGGCAATATATGGGGATAAACAAAAGATTGAACAAATAAGAGAATTGAAGTGCATCATAAACTAAACCTCGGTGTGTGTAGATGCAATGCAATGCATAAGGAGAGAGAAAGTTCACCACTAGAACACACCCTTTGAAGACCTAGAATATAGAACCATCAACAAGAGACATACGATTAGATAAGTAAGTGAGCATAGAAGAAACAAACTTCAACCCCCTTTGAAACAAACGTTATGAATAGAAGGCAAACGAATATAAATATGATCTTTCAAATGAAAACCAAGACATTAAAAAGGCAAAGGAATATAAACTTTGTATGCCTTACATAAAAAAAAACAATGAATATGCGCTTGGATTTTTATTTTGCCGCATGTGATGGAGTTTAGTCTACATCACTCTAATGTCATTCCCGCGTGGGAGGGATTTTTGCCTCCATCTTTTCAAATACACGAGGGTAGGGTGTAGCCTACATCTTTTTGACAAACACAAACTCAAGAAGTGCAATACCATGATAACGTGCAACACAAGAACTAACATCTCTTGAGTGCATCCGTCAGAGCATGACCCTCACAACCCCAACGGGTTCTTAGCCAACTGATATTGCTTTAAAGACAATCAAATGGCTGGGGATAAAATGAGTCATTGACCACTAACAAGAGTTGTAAGAGGAAGATAAGAATGCTCAATAACACGAACAACAAGATAAACACTAACCAAAACAAATGAGAGATAGCTCAAGATAACATAAATACTCGAGAGTAGGGAAGTTCTATGAGCTCAAAGAATATGTAAGTGGTTTCCAAAAACTCCCATTATGCAAGCATGCCGTGCACTGTGCAAACAAGCGAGGAAAAATGCATGATACATACCAAAACATACTTAAGAGTTCAGAAAGAGAAAACACCCAAACATATTGCAACTTATTTAAGACAATCGAATTAAACCAATATCTCAGAAAAGATGTAACCAACAACACATACATGGAATAAATAAAGAAAAATAGAAGGAATAACCAACAATGTATTCAGACATGCAACATGATCTGCAAGCTAAACAAACAAAGCATAAAAAGTAGAAACACCAAACAAATAGCCTATGTGGTTAGAGAAATATGCAATTCAAATAACACAAGGCTAGAAACAACCTACATCATCCCAAATATGGGACACCACCAGACCTTTGCAAGTCCAGAAAAACCTTCAACTTATCCTTTCTTACCCATACTTGTTTAACACTAGGCGTGCACACCTTGGAAGTTGAAAAGATATGAGATTTCTCCTTAACAAATTTTTCAATAAACTTGTCCTTAACTAATTCCACCTTAGTCTTTGACTTCCTTTTGTTGGAATACCTGTTTTTCTTAAACCTGTGACGAACACCACTATAATTCCAAGGTCTAGAGAATGCACAAGAAGAAACATTAGAATCAACATGATTATAATGATTAGGAACACGAGAATATGATGCATCATGTTGATTAAAATCCCAACAAAAAATATCCAAATGACCAACCCTACCACAATAAGAACAATGAAAAACATTAGACTTACTCAAAGAATTCTTATAAGAAGATGTGGTAGTGGTGGATAAACCATGTATGTCACTATTTGGTTTATGACATTGTCCCTTAACAAAACCCATACCTCCCCTATTAGAACAAGATGGCTTACCAGCAAAAGCAACCTTATCATTAGCCTTAGACTTAAACTTTGTGCAAGAAACATGCTGAAAACTATTAGTATTAAGTCTAGTCTCAGTAGACGGAGTAGGCAAAAGAGCAGGCAAACTAGATTTTACAGAAGTAGTCACACTAGATGAACGAGTAGAACTAGCAATAGGAGAGTCAAATCTAGTTTTGTCCAAAACCTGCAATTGGAGTTGAGTAGACGTTAAACCGTTCTTTGTTACCTCATACTCCACCAATAGAGATTTGTATTTCTCATCGACCTCCTGATTGGCCTTCTCTAAAGCTGCAATTCTACAAAACAAGTCAAGTTTTTCTTTGTCAAATAATTGAGAAATAGAGATTGCATCATCTGCAGCACAAGAAATTTGTTTTTCAAGAATCTCAATTTTATCCTGCAAAGAAAGATTAGCCTTTTCCAAATTTTTAATTTTCGATTCATAAACTTCCCCTTGAAGCATATAGTCCTCTGCACAATGTCTGAGTCGTTGTTCTAGAGAATCAACCTTAGTCTGCAAAACATCATTATCTTCAAAACAAACATTATCAGAAATAGTAGACACATTACAATTAGCTTTATTAAATTTTTCTTGCAAATCAATATTAGCTTTTTGTAACCTTTCACATTCTTTTGCAGAAAGTCTGTAAAGAAAAGCCCAATCACTATTGCTAACAACATACAAATTATCATCCTTTTCAAAATCAGATTTTGGTTTTGTAGATTTAGACGATTTAGCAATAAAATTATTATAACCAGACTCATGAACCATTATTGCACCCATAGGATCTACGCGTGAGCCATTACGCTCCATAACAAACGCCCTGCTCCTGATACCAATTGAAAACCCAATATATGTGCAATATAACAATAGTAAAGCAAACAATAAAGCAATAAACAAATAAAGAACACACGATATTTTTAACGTGGTAAAACCCAATATGGGAAACATCCACGGTTGTCCTCGCGACAACAAATAAATCCACTAGATGAAAAGAGATGTACAAACCTATCAACTACCTGCAATCACTGCGAGTTGACACTACTGGTTATCTCTAACACCTTGACTTCACCGGAGCACCTTGATGTACGCACAAGACACTCGACTTCTTGATGAACACACAAGAAGACTCGAAGCCGAACTATGAAACAAGCTTACACCAGAGTTCCTTGATGAACACACAAGGATACTCGACTTCTTGATGAACACACAAGAAGACTCGAAGCTAAATCACTATTCAACAATGAAAAAGAAGATCAATAGGGAAGAAGGAAGAAGGAGATGAATGGGGAAGAAGAAGATGAGTTCAATCACCAAAACCACCTAAACCAAAACCTAAACAAACTCCAAGACTAGAGATGAATTGGACGGCCAAAGAACTAACTTGTTCTTTGGAGAAGTAAACCTATTTATACCTAGGGTTGGAATACATAGGAAATGGGCCGGAATTGCTGAAATCCACATTGGACGTACGTACGTCGATATGACGTTCGTACATCTCAAACCGAAATAAACCTACTGACTACTTAGACGTACGAACGTCCTAAGAGGGTACGTACGTCCAGACCAAACAAACTTTCTGCTGACATACCATACGTACGTACGTCCTGAAGAGGTACGTACGTCCTGAATCAAACACCATACTTGAGACACACGACGCGAAGACAAGGACACGGGACGACGCGCGTACAACCAGGTTTTCTTAACAATGAACTCAAGGCGAAATAACCAAGGACACTTTGTCACAAAATTGATGTCAAACCACTTCGTGCCGGTTTCAATTAGTAAGTACCTTTGTGCAACTTGTAACATCATTCCCAACTTGAGGTAGGTGTTCCTTGAACTGTGTCACCCTAGGCCTCTACCTCCCATTTTCTTCTCACAAAAACCACAAACTATTCCAGTCTCATCACCTGGCTCAACAAACTCGTACTCCCACGCAATGTCCCTCTTAGCCATTGTTCTACGCTCCTAGCAATATAAAAATTTATACAAATATAAATGTAAGACAACATTATAGTAATACTAAAGACTAGCTTAGCTTAATAAATCATTGAAAAATATATTAAAATTTGTTACGAACTTTGTTCATCAAATTTATAACAAAATATCATTTCTATCGTCAAATTTACTAATATCATCAAATTTACTAATATTAACCATTTCGTTGATCAAATTACTAATACTAATCATTTATATGAATTATATTAACAAATTATTTAATCATCAAATTTTTAACAAAATCTCTAAGTATGATCATATATCACTCAAATTTACTAATACTAACAAATTATACAAACAAAATTATACTAACAAATTATATCATTTAATCATCAAATTTACTACAAATTATACTAATAGTAATACCAACAAATTATAAAATTAGTATTATTAGTATTAATAATACTAAGTTACTAACAAAATTATTAAATTAAAAAATAAAACAAACTTACTAACAAATAGTTTAGATTCCGACAGTTATGGAAGATTTCGGGCAAATTCAGTAAGATTTCGCCAAACTTTCACAACAATACCTTCCACTTCAACCAATTCACAAAGATTTCAACCAATTTCAATAAAAACAGCAAGATTCCAGCTGATTCCAGTGAAATTCCGGCTAAATCAGTAAGTTTAAAGAGAAAGTAGGATTTGTTAAATAGTGGATATATGTGGATTCCGTGATATGTCGGATAACCTGATATTTTTTGAATTTCAGAGTCGAAACGATTAGGATCACGAACCAATTGATATCCGCCCCATTTACCGATCCGATTTCTGAAAAACCGGCATATTCCGCTGAAATTTCGCTGATCTCAGCGATATTTTTAACCATGCTTAGTGCCACTAATCTCCATGTTAGCTCTTGTTAGACCACTCAGTACAATTGTACAAGCCCCAATACAGGTCCCATATATGTTTTGCAAGTTAACATTACACCGTTTAACAGCAGTTATGGAGTTAACATTCATATTGGAAAGAAAATGCAGCAATAATATGAGAATAAGTTCAACCAGCAGCCAGGCTAAAGAATTCATCAGATTGTTTAACTGATTAATAAAAATTAGAATTCGTAATTTTGTAAACATCAAACTCAATTGACAGAAACTAAATAAAGAAAAGAAAAAAGGAATAAAGAAAATGTATTCACAGAAACTGAATAAAGCATGATCTATCTGAACGTCAAGTGGGAATCATAGAGCCATTACTTTTCCCTTTTTCTTTTACTAAAGTGAAAGTGAAAGCTATATCAGCATGATCATTGAACAAGAATCATTATTGCCTAATTATTGAACAAGAATACAATAGAGAAAGACTTGCAACTAGAAACCATTGTTTCTTGTTAATTTGTGTTTTACTGTTTCCATTGTATCATTCATTTGTTCAATACAATGGCTGAAGTGTTGGTTTCTGTTGTCTTGGAGAAATTGGGATCCATCATCTTAGATGGTCTCGAACAAGAAGTAAGACTGGTAACTGGTGTTAAAAAAGAAATCAAAAGCCTCACCAATACACTCATTATCATCAAAGGTGTGCTTGAGGATGCTGAGGCCAAGCAAGTGAAGAATGAAGCAGTAAAGGTTTGGTTGGAAGAATTCAAAGACATCTCCTACGATGCAGAGGACATATTGGATGAATGGTGCACTAGATCTCTCATTCCAGACAGGCAACAGCCTAATCTGAAAGCTTCAATTATAAAGCAGGTACGATCCTATTTGTTCAACCTTTTCTCTTGTTTTAAACCCATTGTCATCAGTCATGGTATTGGTATGAACATAAAGGAGTTGAACGAACGACTTGTTGATATTATTGAAAAGAAACAGTCGTTTAACCTCAATAAAATTCGAAGTAATGCCATCCGTCGAATACCAAGTATAGCTGTGCCTGATGTTCCTCAGATTTATGGCCGGGTTGAGGACAAAAATATTCTCATCAACAAGCTATTGAGTGAGAGTAGTGCTCCCAGTTTACATGTCCCAGTTATCTCTATAGTTGGGACAGGCGGTTTCGGAAAGACAACTCTAGCTCAGCTGATTTTGAAAGAAGAGAAGGTGATTGCAAGCTTTGAGAAGATGATATGGGTTTGTGTATCTGATCCTTTTCTTGTTGAAAATGTTGCCAAAGAAATTATTCAACAAGTTAAAGGAAATGTTCCTGATACTTTTGGATGGCAAGCCCTTTATAACAACTTATCTGAATGTGTCCAAGGAAGGCGTTTTATCCTTGTGCTTGACGATGTGTGGTCTTTTCCTACCAAAGAATGGTTGCAACTGAAGAATGCTCTAGACTGTGGTGCCGCGACAAGTAGAATCATAGTCACGTCAAGAAGTGTAAGGGTCGCCAAAATGATTAATTCTAGCTATACACACTCGCTGGAACAATTGTCAGACGACGATTGTTGGTCACTCTTCAAGTGCATAGCTTTTTCGGAAAGGGAAGACTATCTTGGTACATTTGAAGATATTGGAAAGGAAATTTCGAAAAAATGCAAAGGGGTTCCTTTAGCCGTCAGGGTTATAGCAAGTACGATGTGTCTGAAGACAACAAAACAGGAATGGCGAGATGTATTAGCGAGCAACATTTGGGACGTTGAAGAAGAAGGGGAAGGTTTTCTACCTTCCATTTTGCTCAGTTATTACGCATTACCGTCATACTTGAAGCAATGCTTGATGTATTTTGCAGTCTTTCCTAAAGATGCAATTATTGAAAAGAAAGAAATGATCCGATTGTGGATGGCACAAGGTTATCTTGGCTCTAATGGAAGTGAAGATCTGGAGATGATAGGGAAAGACTACTTTGATAATCTTGCAATGCTCTCATTTTTACAGGACTTCAAAAAAGATGACAAAGGCAACATCTTTCGTTGCAAAATGCACGATCTTATGCATGATTTTGTTCAGTTTCTCACTAAAACTGAAACGATTATTTTGGAGAAGGAAGAAGTCATTAGTAGCATCAAGGTTCGCCATTTATGTGCACGAGATTTGAATTGGTCATCTATATATGAACAAAAAAACCTACGCACATTAAGACAATTCGATGATTGGCGAAATGATACACTGGCTCTTGAATCGTTGCATCAATTGAAATGCCTTAGAGTGTTGAGTTTGAGGGGTTATGATTTTGAAGAACTTCCAAGTGAGGTGGAACGATTGATGCTTTTAAGGTACTTGGACTTGTCTAAAAATTATAGGTTGAAGGAATTGCCAGAGAGTGTTTGTAATCTAGTTAATCTGCAGACTCTAATTCTGAACGATTGCAGAAGTCTTATAAGTCTCCCAGAAGGTATCGGAAAGTTATCTAACTTAAGACATCTTGAATTGGATGGATGTGAATTGGATAATTCAGGGAAGCTAAGTTATTTTCCTTCCGGGATTGGGAGATTGAGTTGTCTCCGTACGTTGGATGTATTTATAGTTGGTGTTTTGGATGCTCAGAAGAAGAACAAGGAAAAAGGATGCACGATCAGAGAATTGAAATTGCTAAACCATCTCCAGGGACATTTAAAAATAGCAGGGTTGAGGCAAGTTGGAGATGTAGGTGAGGCTGCACAAGCTGAGCTAAAGAAGAAAGAAAAGCTTAAGTCATTGACGATGGACTTTGGTATTCTAGAAGATGATGATGATAATCAGATGAGAATGGACTTTGAGATTATAGAAGTCCTCCAACCACATATAAACTTGGAACTTTTGGGAATAACAGATTACGGAGGAATCAGATTACCAGATTGGATTTTATCACTATCCAATTTGACCGAGTTAATTTTGTGGACGCTCCCCGGATGCTTGGAATTGCCTGCTTTGGGGAAACTACCGTCTCTTGAATTTCTTTATTTAAAAGAGCTGAAATCTGTGAAAAGACTTGGATGCGAATTTTATGGGCTTGGTAATCATAATCAAGAAAAACAACAAGTGGTGGTGATTTTCCCAAAATTGAAGGAATTGCGGTTAGAAAATATGCAAGGTTTGGAAGAATGGGATTTGCCATTCCAAAACTGTATAGATTTCCTTCCAAACCTCCGGAAGTTAACAATCCAAAACTTGCAGAGATTGCAGGTATTACCGGCTCTCGGAAACCTCAAGTCTTTAGAAAAGATGAAATTGTGGGATATAGAAGGTTTGAAACGCTCGTCGTTTTCGGGGATTTCAACAATGAGTGATGATAAAAGAGGGGAATTGGAACCGATTACAACTCCCAGTGTAAACGTATTATTCCCAGTATTAAAGAGTCTTAAGTTGTATTGGGATGTGGGTGTTCTTAATAGCTCATTGTTGCCTTTTATCCATGAGGATGACTACCCAAATCTCAACTATTTTGGAATTTATTATTCTTCACAATCGTCCCTCCCCCAAGGCTTTAGTCTACTCACATCAATTCAAAAACTGAAATTTTCCAATTGCGAATTCCTCGACTTCAGGCCAGACGATTTGAAACATCTCATCATGCTTGAACAACTGAATATCAATAGGTGTCCTATATTGGCTAAACGTTTCAGAAGAGGAGGAGAAATATCAAGCTCTTGTTCACACTCTTACAAAATCGACATTTTAGGTACATCATTCACAAACCCTTTTTTTCTCTTAATAAATTGCATTGCATATATCTTTTTCAAACTATTCCAAATCAATACTTCATTCTACTATCCAACAATCCAGTGGAGGCCACCCATTAATTCTAATCTATCTCGTGGAGTTGCATGAGTTTCATAATACAGGTTTATATCTTGTTGTGTACATGAATTGTGGTTTTGGCCACCATTCAGAGAAAAATGTATCAAACATGAAAAATACTTGTGCAATAGTGGATATGATGTTTCAGGGATATTAATTAATTGTTAAATTATGGTGTACTCCAACGTCACTAACTAGCCCCAATTTTTTCTATGACGCAGAGGAAGATTTCTGGTCAGACGTTAATGTGCATATTGGAATTTCTTGTGATAATTGCGAGGTAACATCCTCTTTTTAATATTGATTTGGATGATATTTTTTTTTTTTTTTTAAATGTTATTTTAATATAAGTAAATCCAGGAATTCAATCTCTACAAGTTGAAGCTGACAATGGTCCTTTCTAATTGATAATTTCATTCTGCCAATGAATCTTGTGTTCTTGTTTGGCTGGTTTATATATTTTTGGGTAGCTATTCATGGATTATATACTCTTCGATTCGATGAAATTAATCTCAAAGAACTTTAATGATGATAAGATCATAAAAGTCTGCCATATTTTTAAAGTTGAAGCAAATATGAAATATTTAGCGATAATGCCGTAACATCTAAAATTCTAGGACATGCAGTACTTTCCGCTTAGTACCTTTATTGTTTAATACACCCTAAATGGATCTCTACAGATGAATAAAATTTTTGAAGCTGAAAGCGATCCTTTCCGATTGATAATTTTGTTTTTGTTGCTAAACAAGGATTATGTACTCTTCTGTGAAATTTCCAAAATTTTGACAATAAGAATATATGATTGTTTAGCCATGATGATTTAATATCTTCTTTGTACCTTTAGTCTTTAGTAATGCTCTTACCACCAAAATGAATCTATGCAGAGGAATCCAATTGTTGGGAAGCGATACAGATGCAAAGACTGTTGGGACCAACGTCTTGCTGGCACTGGGGGAGGCATGGGCTTTGATTTGTGTGAAAAGTGTTATAAGACTCCCTCCAAGCATACATATCTTGTCAATCAGCATCACAGACAAGGCCATACATTTGAGCTTATTGCAAAGCGTGGAGACAAACCAGTTGTTGTACATCCAGAAGATCCTTCTGAGGATGCGGAAGGTGGTCTTGTGGTTGCAAAATTGGCTGAAATTGACTTCATTTGAATGTTCTTGAGTATCCATTGGAGCAGTGGAATCGGGTATTCTTCGAAAACCTCTTTATTTGTCTTCTCTTTAGTTTTGAGAAATGCATATATGTAATCATATAACAACAGTATCCTTTTATCTTCTTATGATACAGAATACATCTTATTCTAGCCATAGAAAGCGCCATTTTCCAATATATATGTGCTTCCAATATATACTTGTCGTGTAGAGTATCCTCCAGAGGTATATATGTGCTTCCAATATATATATGTATTTGGTTGCCATTTATGACCCTTCTTTTATGTGGGAACTTCTATTTTGTGGTCTACCGTCTACGTCTACCCAATGTTTCATCGGCATTTTTATAGTATAATTTAAGAATTCTATAAAGTCACGCAATTACGCACAATCTAGAGATCCAGGGTATACCAAAGAAATTCTCTAGTGCACTTCTGAATTGTTTTTTCTTAGGAATGAAATGAGCTTTTTCATATTAGCTCTTTGACTCTTTCATCGTCTCCCTTTGACATTCCATCATTTGTTACAGGACTGTTCTGATTATAAAGGAACCAATAAGGAAGACAAGAACCTTGACTGACGGTTTGGGGTTGATGTTATTGTGGCAGTTCCTGATCAAGAAAAGGTGCATTTTCAGATTATCTGGGGTTGACTACCAAAGGGAGCTAATACTTGAACCTCACCAAGTTGGCGTCAAGATTGTTCACCAAGTGAGTTAAATCATTACACTGAAGCACTTCTTATATGCTGGAAATCGAACATGATCTAGAGAGAACCAACTACCCGTCACCTTGCAGGCTTGCACCTCACCATCTCAGTTGATGGAGGTATAATGGAAACTGAGAAGGAGAAATTTAGTACATATTTTATGCTTGAACAACTGAGAACTTATGATTGTCCTATTTTGGCTTAGCGATTCAGAGAAGGAGAAATCTCAAGCTCTAGTTTACACTTTACAACATCCAAATTACAACTGAACAAATAGGCATGTTATTTACAAAACTCTTCCTTTTCTCTTCGAACAAAGTAGTTTCTGAATCATAACCGATATCTTATACAGTAAAATGGCAAAAACCCAATACAAAGTGTCCGTTTGGAACCGTGGAGGCGTGGAACTTCTAAGAGGGTTTTGATTTGCTTCAGAGGTATCTACTCAGCTGTTTCTACTTTTTTGCCGTTTTCCCTCTGAAATTCTATTTATAGTTTTTGTTGGACAGTATTTTTGATAGTTAATTTAGATTTAACAAATTTGCTATAAATTCACGCAATTGCTCAGAATTTTTGTAGGTGAAACTGCAAAAAGTATCATTTGGTATTGTTCGTCACAAGGTTGCACCAAGTGGTATGACATTCTTGGCTTTGTATGCAAATAAATACTATTTAATGAGTAATTATTAAACCAACAAACAAAATAAGGACACAGAAACTAAAAGTATGGAGATGTTGAGATACAGAGCCATGTTCTCCACTTGACTACTGATCTCTTGTGTTTATTGGCTCATGTTCTCTTATTTTTATTAGTCCAGTGAAGGCCTGATGGCAGTCTCTATGTTTTTGTTAACTTAGCATTGTTTACAGGCTGCAGTGCTTTGATGCTTTAACTCAAAAAGGGTTGTCGAGGTAGAGCACTGACATGCTTGAAGCAACAATTTTCTCATAAGTCACCCAACTGTGATAATTAGGAAACGTCGTGTTGATAAGCTTGTTAATGAAATGACTCTTAAACCATTCAAGGATTGAAATGTTGAGTATGTCAAACATTTGTTGGATACTTGTTGGATTATCAATAAACAGCAATAACTTTTTTTCTGGAAAAATAATTGATAATCTATGTGGGCTGAAGGGGTAGATATTTCTTTGGAAAAGTTATTGTTTATAACTAGAGGTACATGTTAATTAATGTCGTGAATCTAATAAATCTCTCTATAGTAAATTTAACTACTGTAGGTCTTAAAAAAGTTGAAACCAAACTATGAAGGAATTTTAGACCGTAAATAAGTAGTTCATTTGCTTGGACTTTAAAAGCAGTTTCCATATACTTGACAAAATTATTTTGATGTGCAAGTCTATTTTTTTCGCAAAACTGGCAAATCACTGATTAGGACAAGCGCTGCCTTTGTATTATTGTGCAGTTCATATCATAATTTTTTACTCTTAGGACAGCTCATGCTTATTGTGTTAGAGTTGGACTTTCAACAGGGTACAACAAAACTCACAAAAGTTGGATATTATATGCATAGATCAACTGCAAGCTATGATGTGTACTTACATAATCCTCCGGGTACGTTGCAGACTTCTTGATGTGTATCTAGACTTGCTCACTTCTCATGTAAAAATGACTATAGTACGTTTGTTGGATTCCTTTTACAGTGGCTGTATACAACAAGATGAAAACCAGGAAATTTGGAGTCTCAACATCCCTTTTACAGTGGCTGTATACAACAAGATGAAAACCAGGAAATTTGGAGTCTCAACATCCCTTTTACAGTGGCTGTATACAACAAGATGAAAACCAGGAAATTTGGAGTCTCAACATCTTCAAAAATTGGCTTTCAAAAGAGGTATGCAACTGTAAAGTGGTAATGTACATAGCATATACTTTGGGGGTAGATTGATTTTGTCACTTTTACTGGTTGAAAGGAAGAAGAAAGTTGGTACTAATATTAGTGTGTTAATTTCTCTTTATGACAGTTAGTTATAATAGATGGAGCTATGAGTAACTCGGCTACATGGCTACGTGGGAGTTTCAGAGGATTCTGTAATCAATTTTATACAGCAGATGCAGCGAATATGATATGTTCAATTCAGTGATGACTGTACAAGAGAGGTTGAACGAAGTACCTGAAAAGGTTGAAGAACAAGGACTTGTTGCTAGCATTGGTATAACCAAAAGTTTCCCGAACAACCAGTCATCGAGTGCATGTGGCAACCTAATATAATAAATATGGCGGTTTTGCTCATTCTTCAGTTGGAGGAATGATAGCAAGTTGGTGTCCACGAAATCAAGTTCTCTTACATCCTTCAGTTGGAGGATTTCTTACACATTGTGGATGGAACTCCACTATTGAAAGTATATCTGCTGCTGTGCCAGTTATCTGTTGGCACTTTTTTCCGAGCAACAGAAAGGAGATAGAATTGAAGAACTCGTCAAGGAACTTATATCAATTGGAGGAGACAAAAGGTAACAAGATGAGGAAGAAGGCCATGCAATGGAAAGAAAAATCTGAAGAGGCTACTCGGAAGGGAGGATCATCTTATAGGAACTTTGTAGACTGGTTGAAGAGGTACTCAAACCAATAGAATCAAACACTTTGCCTCTTTAATCATTTATTTGTGTGCAAATGTATTTCTGTAAGGACTACTTTCTTCAGATCCATTATCAACTATTTCATTATATCAAATATATTAAAAGGAGCCATGCCAGTATTTATAAAGAAAATATTTGATTTCCTCAAGTAGACTAGGAGGAAAATATATTTTCTTCCTTTTAAGGCTGTTGAGCTATATGAGGGGCCAAATGCGTCTTCGCTAAAGAAGCCAAACCCAGAACAATAACAACAATGGGCGCCTCAAATACTTCTTTACATGCATGTCTTATGTTTTCTATGATCATCTTATTTTGTGGATGTTCGATCACTTGTCTCTAGTACATTATTTTGTTTTAGAGTTGAACCTTCAACAGGGTACAACAAATCTTACAGAAGATCAACAGAGTTATCTTAGCAATGGTTACCTTGACACCCCTATAGACAGGATACCTGGAATGAGAAATATCCGACTGAAAGACCTGCCAAGCTTTATTAGAACAACTGATAGTGATGATATTATGCTAAACTTCTGGGGGGGGAGGGAGCACAGAAGAAGACCTGCCAAGCTTTATTAGAACAACTGATAGTGATGATATTATGCTAAGGGTGATTTAGGTTTTGGTCACCACTTTTTAGTATAAATTAGGTTTTGGAGCCGGTTTTTTTCTTTATTAGGGTTTAGAGCTGAACCGACAATTGACCCAAGTAATTGTTTATAATGGCCAAAATACCCCTGATTAAAACTATATTTGGGTTAGTGATCACGTGCAGATCACGTGAGTTTCAGGGGTAAACTTAGGTATTTTGAAAATATTTTCGGTTCAACCGGGTTTTTTTAGTTGTTGGTTTGAAAATGAGCTCTAAACCCTAATAAAGAAAAAAACCGGCTCCAAAACCTAATTTATACTAAAAAGTGGTGACCAAAACCTAAATCACCCTTATGCTAAACTTCTGGGGGGGAGGGAGCACAGAAGTTCTTTAAGGCTTCGGCAATAATCTTCAACACCTTTGATGAGCTCCAACAGGAGGTTTTGGATGCAATTGTGGCTATGTTTCTTCTAATATATACCATTGCTCCGTAACCATTGCTAGGAAAACAACTATCTGAAAATGAACTGAAATCGTTGAGCTCATGCCTTTGGAAAGAAGATTCAAGTTGCTTAGACTAGCTAGTTGGGCATAACAAGTCCAAATTCAGTTGTTTATACAAAGTTATTGTTGCGCCACGCAGAAACGTAATCACACATACACTGTTGATAATGCAATAGAAAATAACACACACACCAGAATTGAGAATAATAAACAATGCAAATAACAAAACACAAGAAAATTATGTGGTTCAGCGTTTGCCTACGTCCACGAAACAAAGTGAGGAGCATTTATTAATCTATAGAAGATGAAGAACAACACATAAAACCAAGGTTTCGGTTTTCGTCACTACACAGTAATTGAATCTCACACATACATACTTCGGCTACCAATCACCTATATATATAGCCTTATGGTTATAAGGTTCCTACTCTAATTAATAACAATTACTTATTCCATAAGGACTTGGTTTCCTTAAGGAAACAAGTTGCTGGTATACAACTTTGAGTCCTTTTAGGACTCCACCTTGGTTGCCACCACATGGACCCGATTCCTACAATTCTCCACCTTGGCGAAGATTTCCCAAATCTGAGCCGAACACATTCGAACTTCTTCTTCTCACACGGGCTGCACCACGAAGTAGTTGCCTACGTACCCTCTGCACAGGGATCAAGCCTCTCGTAGTTCTTCTCAACACAAGCATCAACTCATCTTTGCCCACACGCCCTAAGGGCCTCAATTCACATGAAGAATGTTGATCAAGTCCAAACAATGTTGGAACTTGACCCCAGGCACAATCTTCGTCAACATATCTGCAGGATTATCTTTGGTGTCAATCTTCTCTAATAATATGTCACATTCTTCAATGATCTCACGTATAAAGTGAAAACGAACATCAATGTGCTTCGTACGTGCATGATGAACAGAATTCTTAGCCAAACAAATGGCACCCATACTATCACAAAAGACCACAAGATGGTCTTCTATCACACCCAGATCATCAAACAACCCTTGAAGCCAAATAGCTTCCTTAATGGCTTCAGTAATAGCCATGTACTCCGCCTCAGTTGTTAACAATGCAACTGTAGACTGCAAAGTAGACCTCCAACTTACTGGTCCCCCAGCAATAGTAAACACCTAACCAGTAGTGAACGCCTCTTATCCAGATCTCCTGCATAATCTGAATCCACATAACCAACACAAGATTGGCTCTTACACATATCCTCCTCAAAGAGTAAACCCACATCTAAAGTACCCAAGATGTACCGTAGAATCCATTTCACTGCTTGCCAGTGCCCTTTACCAGGATCATGCATGTACCGACTAACCATACTGATTGCCTGTGAAATGTCGGGTCTCGTACACACCATCGCATACATTAAGCTTCCTACTGTATTAGCATATGGAACCTGAGCCATGTCCTTACGTTCTTAATTTGTACTAGGAGACATAGATGCTGAAAGCTTGAAGTGGGGGGCAAGAGGTGTACTTACAGACTTAGTGTCACCATTAATCCCAAAACGTTGTAACACCTTCTTCAAATATGCTTGTTGAGACAAGCTCACACTGCCATTCACCCTCTCTTCTGATTTCCATGCCAAGAATCTTCTTTGCTTCACCTAGATCTTTCATCTCAAATTGAGTACTCATCTGGCTCTTCAACTTATCAATCTCATACTTCTCTTAGAGGCTATTAACATGTCATCAACATATAAGAGCAAATATATAAAGGAACCATCACGAAGCTTACGGAAGTAGACACACGGATCATATTGGCTTCGAGTGTACTGCTGCCCTAGCATAAACTGATCAAATCTCTTGTACCACTGTCTAGGAGACTGCTTCAACCCATACAAGGAACTTTTTCAGTTTACACACACAATCTTCTTTCTCTGCAACTTTAAACCCATTTGGTTGAGTCATATAGATCTCCTCTTCTAAATCACCATGCAAAAACGCAGTTTTCACATCAAGTTGAGCTAACTCAAGATCAAATTGTGCAACCAAGGCCAAGATAATACGAATGGAAGAATGTTTCACAGCTGGAGAAAAAACCTCATTATAATCAATACCTTCCTTCTGAGCATAACCTTTCACAACTAACCTTGCCTTGAAACGCACACCATCACTAGGAGATCCTTCTTTCTTTGTGTAGACCCATTTGCACCCAATAGCTCTCTTACCTTTCGGTAACACACATAACTCCCAAGTATTATTCTTATGAAGAGAATGCATCTCCTCACTCATAGCCTTCTTCCATTGTTCACATTCGGTACTTTGTATTGCTTCTCTATAGGTAGAAGGAACATCTACTTCAACTACTGAAAGTGCATAAGCCACACAATCTCTCGTATTGGAGTCTCCACATTATTTGTATCTGTCGCAGTCTCATCATCTGTGTCTTCCTGATCACCTGAAATATTTGTACTTACTGTGGAATCAGTAAGTACCTCATCTGCAGATACAATACTATCTGGATCACGTGAAGTAACATCAAACTCCACCTGCTACAAATCCTCTATGGTCTTACTCTCCACCTGCCGAGAGTTCTTCGACTTCAACATGGAAGCCTCATTAAAAGTCACATCCCTGCTAAGCACAATTTTATGAGATTCAGGATCCCATAACTTATAGCCTTTTACACTTTCTGCAAAACCCAAGAATATGGATTTCTTTGCTCGAGGATCCAACTTGTTTTCTTTGACATGAAAGTAAAGAGGGGCTTGAAGAGGATGGATTCGCTGATTCTATTACATAACAGGTGAGCCCCAGATTTATTTTCAAAATAGTCACAAATATCAATTTATAATTTTAGCTTAAAAACTGTGGAAGTGCTTCTGTAGGCTGACAGCAACATCTTGCATATTAAGCAGGTGATAGGATGATAGAAGAAATGAATATGAACGGCTTAAACATCAATCTTTGAACCAGTGTAAGTTTACCCATTTTTGAATTTCCTCACTTTAACTTTTATGTTTTATGCTTATATCAACATGTTGATTCACACCTAAATCAATGAAAGCTTTTCTCTTGCATGTACTTCAAAGACAGACAGAACAGGCCGCAATGGCCGCGAAGAGGTTAAAGGAGTTGCTAGAAGCTCGTAAGTTGTCCGCATGTGATAGCTCAGTTGAATAATTTTCTTTATTGCAAGAGGAGATGATTTCCATGATATTATTTGTTGTTATTAATAGTTTAAATTTTAAAATCCTCGGCCTAGTTCTAAATTGTTCCATCTAATAATCAAATCAATTGGAATTGGATTACTATGGTAGTCATAGCTTGGGGACAGGGGTATAATTTCTGCCAATTTTACTCTTAATAAATAGACAAGTTTATTGTTCTAGCTACTTGAATCAACACTATTTTCAGAGTTGTCAGTAAATTTCCCAGAGTTCTTGTAGATTAACTAGATTGTTGGAGCCCTCAAGCTACTCTTATATCAGCAAACAGTTGCATAGACCTTCCAACATATAAAGCTAGGTTTTGTAGAACAACGTAATGTTATTTCTACTATACTTAAAAATGATTTATTCTGTAATACAAATGTTGCAGATGGGAGTTATCTGAGCAATGGTTACCTTGACACCCCGATAGACTGGATACCTGGAATGAGAAATATGACTTAAGAACCTGCCAAGCATTATTTAAACAACTGATCGTGATGATATCTTTGGCAAACAACCATTGAAGGACACAGAATATAAACAATGTTGAGATATTAGTGTCTATGGACTCATGTAGATCTCTTATTTTTATCGACTAATGATGACTGGGGTCTCTTTTGTACTTGAAAATAAATTAGAACCGTAGAAATTGAATTACTTAGTATAGGAATAAATACTACAGTGAAGGCATGATGCCATATCTCTATGCTTTTATAGGTTACTAATAACTTAGCATGCTTTCACTTAGTAAACCATGAAATGATTTTCACTTGCCAAACTGTCATTATTAGGAACTTCATGTTGATAAGCTACATAATGCAACGAAGCAACACAAAGCAGGCAGCGAAGCAATCAAAACGACATTTTCCTGTGTGTACAGTTTCCTTTTCAGGTACATATTAAATCTTTTATTTTTATCTTTCCTCGCCTATTATGTACTGATTTCAATTTGAATTTGCTTATCTGTGGTAAAGTGAATGGAACCTCGTTTTGAAACATCTCACCGCGCTCGAACAACTGACAATCAACAATTGTCCTATATTGGCTAAATGACTCAGAGAAAGAGAAATCTCAAGCTGTGTTAGCTCAAAGTCACACTCTTACATGATCTCCGGCCATTTGGTGGAATTGAATGTTCTTGAGTATCTGCGGTTGACTACCAAAAGGAGCTAATACTTGAAGCTCACCAAGCTGGCGTCAAGGTTGTTCACCAAGTGAGTTAAATCATTACACTGAAGCACTTCTTATATGCTGGAAATCGAACATGATCTAGAGAGAACCAACTACCCGTCACCTTGCAGGCTTGCACTGTTGGATTTTTTGGACGGTGGGAACTTTTTTGTTCAGGAACGTACGTACGCAGTTAGGACGTTCGTACGTTCCATTCGACAGATGACTTTAGGGGGAAGGAACGTACGTACGTAGTTAGGGCGTACGTACGTCCTGGATCACAGATGACTTCCCCGTGTGGCTCGACGTACGAACGTCAATTCAACGTACGTACGTCCTCTCTTGGTTTTGTGTATATGGGCCGGTTTAAGCCCATTTCGTGTGTGTTTGTATGGTTATGTTATAAAGCCAATTGAGAAGGTTGGAAAACCTAATCTTCATGTGAGAGAGAGATTGTGAGAAGCCATTGGTGAGTTTGAGAGAACTCTTGTGAGGAAGAACACTTTGGTTTCTTCGTGAGGGCTTGTATAATCGTCTCTATTTGGAAGATTGTTGTTTTGGTCGTGGACGTAGGCAATATTAGCGGAACCACGTAAATCTTGTGTTTTGTGTTTGTTTTGTTTCGTTTTGTTTGATTCACACACTATTTCAATTTTGGATATTCGTGCATAAGCTTCCGCTGCGCACAACATGCACCTCACCATCTCAGTTGATGGAGGTATAATGGAAACTGAGAAGGAGAAATTTCGTACATATTTTATGCTTGAACAACTGAGAACTTATGATTGTCCTATTTTGGCTTAGCGATGCAGAAAAGGAGAAATCTCAAGCTCTAGTTCACACTTTACAACATCCAAATTACAACTGAACAAATTATAAATAGGCATGTTATTTACAAAACTCTTCCTTTTCTCTTCGAACAAAGTAGTTTCTACATTTTTTTTTCTTTTCAAAAACTAGCACCTGAATCATAACCGATATCTTGTACAGTAAAATGACAAAAACCCAATACAAAGTGTCCGTTTGGAACCGTGGAGGCGTGGAACTTCTAAGAGGGTTTTGATTTGCTTCAGAGGTACGTACCTACTCAGCTGTTTCTACTTTTTTGCCGTTTTTCCTCTGAAATTCTGTTTATAGTTTTTGTTGGACAGTCTTTTTGATAGTTAATTAGATTTAACAAATTTGCTATAAATTCACGCAATTGCTCAGAATTTTTGTAGGTGAAACTGCAAAAGTATCATTGGCTTTTGGCAACGACAGATTGCACTACTTGTAGAATTCACTTGGTATTGTAGTAACCTAACTGCGATGATTAGGAAACATCATGTTGATAAGCTAGTCTATGAAATGACTCTTAATCCACTTTTAAGGATTTGAATGTTAAGCCTTAAGAATGTTACACATTTACAGGATACTTGATAGATTATCAATAAACTTTCATAACTTTTTTTCTCCAGAAATGTTATTGATCGTATTTGTGGGCTTCAGGGTAGATATTTTCTCATTATTTTAATATTTCGCTAACACCTGTTTTCTTGCTTCTTCGGATTGTTTTCTTAAAAATGGCAGATCACTGATTAAAATAATAATATTGACTTAATATGTGTTGATAGAGTAATTGATTTCAATCGACACCATGCCGTCCCTGCCTTTCTATCATTGTGCAGTTCATTTCATAATTTTTAATCTTAGTACAACAAAACTCACAGAAGTTTGATACTGTATGCATAGATCAACTGCAAGCCATGATGTTCTGCAGTAGATCAATGTGAAATAGATTGTTAAGTATGTCAATAGCTACTCATTTTGTCTCCAATAATGTGTATATGACGTGTATTTTCTTGCAAAAATTGATTGGTTCTTGCTCTGGCTAGAGAATGAGTATATGATGTGGTATATTCTTGTTCCAATTATGTACATTATTTTTAGTCTGTTCGGCTATGAATGTGTTTTTTCTGTGTAAAAGCATCCTCCATTGATCTACTGGGGTTTTATGATCATGATGATTAGATTGTTGTTTCTCCAACTTTGTTTTATTTGCTATCCTTGATGAGATGTAGAGATGCAATATCAGCATCTTTCTCTTCTCTAACGTTTTTTTTTTCCTAGTTGTGAATCTCTTTCTCATGATATGCTCTATATTTGTGCAGTCAGAGAGAAAATCCTTTGGAGGATCTGACGCTGTGGCCTTTAAGGCCTTACGCAGTTTATTGAGGATGAGAAGAGAATTGTTAAGGTTTATATAGCCATCCTTTATCTGGAAGTTACTACAATTCAGTATTCTGGCGGGAATAAGCATTTTATGTCTACTTGTATATTGTCTAAATGCAACTACAGCAAAAGAGGGACCGCCTATTGGCCGAGGTTGAAAGCCTTGCTGCTACTTCAGATGGGCATACTCAGAAAATGCAAGATGTTCATTTCCAAAAATTGAAGGCACCTGAAGCACAGGTGAGTTTCGATTTTCTCCGAGATATCTATCTTTTACCATAGGCTATTTCAATGTTTAAAAAATCTATGACAACCAATCTTCAGATTTCGGATCTAAAGAAGAAACAAGAAAAGTTGGCCGTACTTAAGCAAGTCGATGAATTTGTGTCAAAGGGGCATACTGCTGGAAGGAATGCGTGTTCTAGGTATGCTAGTGGAGATGGTACTCCAGAACTTGCAAAATAAAAGTTCACATAGTTTTTTAATGGAATTGATTGATTCACTCATAAACTGATTTTTTTACTCATTGAGAATGTCGTCCTCCATTTCGCCAAATGCAAAAAATGGCAGGAATTGCATCACATGAAAACATTCTGAGCATATCTTCCAATCCACTAGTAGCAATGGCATCACAACTTTCAGAGGCTGAAAAAAGGGAGCGACCCTTTACTGGTCGTGGACGCTGCAACAAATTGCGAACCATGGTCGATGCAAAGAACTTGCTTCAGTGTATCTTCAGTGCTGCAGCAGATGCAAGGTTCTACTTCTGTCATGACTTCTTGATGTGTTTTTATTATTGTGCGCTTCTTGCAGACTTCTTGATGTGTATCTAGACTTAATGTGGCCTTGTCGCTTTGTAAAGAGGTATGCAACTGTAGAGTGGTAGTGTACATATCATATTGTTTCCCTTTTCACAAATTGTAATCAAAGATGGGAAAAGACGATGTTTCTTGTCATGATATGATTGAAAAATATTTTCGGAATATGTCATATTCTACGTCTTTTTGGGTGTGTCTGTGAACTATATACTTTGGGGTAGATTGATTTCGTCACTTTTACTGGTTAAAATGAAAAGATAATTGGTAGTGATATTAACATTTTAATTTTTTTTTAGGACAGTTAGTTATAATAATGGAGCTATGACTAACTCGACCAAGAACGTTAATATCTGTGCTGTTATGGGTGCTACATGGCTGGAGTGGGAATTTCAGAAGAGGATTTGGTTGTCAATTTCGTTCAGCAGATTGAAAACGATGTGTATTGATGAATTCAAAAATGACGGTGCTACGGAGGTTGAAAGAAGTACCTGACAAGCATGAAGACAAGGGCTTGTTGCTAGCATTGGCATAACTAAAAGTTTCGTGAACAACAAGTTCAGCGAGTGCATCGTGGATTCGTGGCAACCTAATTAATAAAATTTGACGATTTTGCTCATCCCACTGAAAAAAAGTTGCTTGCACTGTTTGTGTATCTTAGGACAGAAAAGGGCATTATAATGGTACATCTGGTATTACTGTATGGTTTGGTATGAAGGTTAATTTTGTTGTGGATGTCAACTTTGGAGTTCTGTAAACATCTATAATATATTAAGAAACAATCTTAATGGCAAGGGATCATATATTAATCCAGTTGGGCAATAATCGGGTTCTGGCAGAGTCAAAGAAAAGCTCTTCTGCAAGAGGAGACGATCCCGTGATACTATTTGTTCTTATTAATAGTTTAAATTTGTCTTCTTAGTTCTATATTTATCAATGATTTACAAACTTCCATTCAACAACCATATAATTTGGAATTATATCACTATGGTATTCATAGCTTGGGGACAGGGGTAGAGTGGAGAAAATGATTTATTGTTGCACTCGTTCTGTAAACTCGAGGCTGAATCTTCTAGGGAATCTAGGCACACCCTGGAGCTGGTAGCTAGAGTGAGTGTGATGGCCATCAGCCTGGCCGGGAAAATAATATTGGAACCTCAGTGGTATGTTCCAATGTGACAAACAATGAGTCCAGTGGTCTGTTATGGATGTCCAAAGTCGAAATCCTGTTCATTTCAAGGGTTATTAGTCATCTTAAACGTTCATGTCCAGTCTTGTTCCAATGTGGCCACCAGCCCACCATCCTTTCAGGGGAAAAAAAATGTTTGTTGGACCAAAAAATTTATCTGTGTTTCCTCTAGTATGTGGTTGGTGTGGACGTGTGGTCCAAATCACAACATGTCACGTGCCTATAAATTAGTTGAGTAACTAATTCAAACCCTAGGTTAACTACACCCATACATAGGTTATATTTTTGTTAACACGTGGCATGATGTGATTGGGAGCACACAAACCACATACAAAACGAAACACAGATAAAATTTATTATTTGTTGGATATGAACAGTTATTATAATTTGTTTCCGGTTATTAGTCATCTCAAACGTTCATGTCCAGTTTTGTTCAAATCAAGGTTTAGACAAATAACTTTCATTTCTATTATTCATTCATTTGCCAAAATTTCCGTAAAGATCATTTTCATGTTTGTTTTGATTTTCAAAGAACAATGCGACAAGTTGGGTGTTATTTTTGTTAAAAAAAAAAAAACAAAATACAACTCACCCAAAATTTATTTTTGTTTCGGCGGACGACTTTCCAGAAGGGATTCGAGGGCGGGATGTGGGGGCGACCATTTCAATAATGCCCCCAGCGATCCCCCTTGTTGCCCTCAAGTGCACTAGCCTTGCTAAGAGGCGGTCATCAGGCTTCAAGGATGCAGGCCGCTTGTTGGGGCCATCTCCACCTCTAGAAATCAGTCTGGCCTTTGCAAGTTGACTTGAACAACCGCAAGCGGGTGTTCGTTTCATCGGGCAATAGACAGACTCATTGTAGAGGGGTGGGGAAGCCATATTGACCCCCCCCCCCCCCCCCCCCCCGCCATCCCCTTTTTCGGCTTTTAGGCATGTAGGAGACTGGCCGCGACTGGGGGCGTGGAAGATGGCACTAGGCGGTTCCCATCTGGTCGGGCAACTTTTCTTGTTAAGCCCGATAACTACTGTAATGTTGATACACACAAAGTAGTAAGAGAGGCAGAGAAATGATGTTCTTCCATTGAAGAGCTTAACCTAAACACCTAAGACACATTTCTTTATATACATTACACAACCTAAAACTATTACAACTATACCCTTATATATCATATAGTCTAACAAAGCCGGCGTCAAGCGCTGCACTCCCTCGCGCTCGTCGTCCCTTCGCTACCATCGCCCACTAGCCTTGACCAATCGAGACCAAGGACTCGATTTAGCGGGCTTTGGGCAAGGGGGCAGCCTTAGCCGAGTGGAGGAGAGCGTGATCCTAGCTCAAAACAAGCAGAAAAATCGAATTTTTGATCGGACAGATTTTTTCTGACAAGTCGTTTTCCCCTTGCTGCATTCCCCACTAGCTTTGGAAACCACCGCCAAGGACTCGATTTAGCGGAAAGAATGTTTCCTGCAAACTGATGCAAAACTACCGGCATTCTATTAGCCCAACCAAACAGGAACTGTGTCCTTGGGGACAACTAGGGGTGGAAATCGGACGGAACAGATCGGAAATGGCATGTTCGGAAAAAATAAATCGGAATAAAAAAATTTCTTTCAATTCCATTCTATGTTTTTTCGGAACAACAAAATTTATTTCAATTTCGGAATATCGGAAAAAATCGGAAAAAAAATAAATTCTGATCAATCGGAATTCCAACACAAAAAAATCAGAATTCTAACTTGAAAATATATCGGAATTGATTGGAACTCCAAATCGAAAATGGTGGACGTGATTCGATTTTTGGAAACTTGAAAATCCACTCTTTCTACTGAGTTGATTTGCTTATTGGGGTGTTTTTATCTAACATAGTAACACACCACCCCAATACGATGGATCAAAGTTCTTGAGTATAGCACCTTATAAAACACAATTATACTACAAAATTTATATAATAATATAATTGTATGAAGTTGAACAAGAAAATAATTAATCTAACTAATAAGCTTGGACGATCAATCGGAATAAACTAACCAATAATTTACTATTACATTATTTATTTTGTTGAACCATATATTGACATTTAATAACATTGAGATTTGAGACTAATTATAATTTGTTATTAGTCCTCATGTGATTTTAAACATGGTATATTATTTTTAGGGTAATTTCCCGAATAAGTACAACATTATGCACAACATTCCCAAATAAGCAACAAGTCTAAACTCTTTCTCAAACAAGCACAAAGAATCTTTTGTTTCCTTTTCTACCCTTCTTACACATTCTCTCTCTTAAGTACATAACTTTTAAACATCACCATCATTCTCTCTCCTACGTACTTCAACATTAAACATGATACTGACATGCAAACCAACACTATCCGTTAGATCTCCTTTTTTCATCTCAACCATCCATCACCAACAAAGTTTTTCTTCTTTTTCATCTTCTTCATCTTCTTCTTCACTGATTTTTCTGTTGTTCTTCGTCTGCTATTATATAAAAAAGTTTTTCTATTCCAAGGTTTTAATCTATCACTTAGTTGTTAGGTTGTTGTGTTATTATCACCTACAATTTCGGTTTTTCCGTGGTACCATCACCAACATTTTGACACTTTGGTACTGCTTTAATGGGGAAACAGAAGACAACCAAGAAGAAAGTTAATGTTCTCGAGGAAATACCCATACCTGGTATGCATTTAAACCCAAACCCTTAATGTAATGATTGATATTTAAGAGGGCTTGCTATTCAATTTCATACTGTTTTCGAATTAAATTCGCATTAAATTCCGGTTTCAGTTTGGTAACCCTTGGTATTGTTTAAGTTAGTTTGTATTTGTTCATTTGAAAAGGTTTGATTTTGTATTTGAAGATGAAAGCTTTGATTTTGAAAGATTTTAATTGATTTTTAAAGTTGGCCGGGCCAAGATGCAAGATGCAAACTTTGTTGTTGAATTGATTTGATTTCTATGTTTGTTATAGATGCAAACCTTGTTGTTGAACATGCAATTTGGTTTAAAGATGCAAACTTTCATTTTTAAAGATTTTAAGATTTCAGTTTGTAGGTAGCAGATAGATTGGCTATGTAAACCAACAGTTCTTGCCAGTAGCAGATACGATAGAAGCATGTAGCAGATACATTTTAGAATGCATGAAACACTTTGAATAACTACTATAACACTGTGATACTAATCAACATTATTAACATGTGGATACTTTCAGCGAATACTTTCAATGTAATTTATCGATTTGGTGGTTTGTTGGAGGTCACAGCTGAGGGGGAAGAGGTTGGATATGTGGATGGAGAGTCAAGAATAAGGATTGTTGATATTCAGACGACCTATACAGACTTCCTCAAAAAGGTATCTTCCTTATGCAATCCTCCAAAAGGAACATGGTCACTTCGAGCAGTAGTCAACCTCAGGGTATCCAAACTTGAATGTGAAGATCATTATAAGGCAATGTTAGCTTCCATATACAATTCAGCTGCAATGTGCATATCTGTTTGGATTGTTGATGATAGAAAACCACCTATACTGAAGATTGTGCCTGAAATAGCAAGGAGTGAAGAGAAGGAGATACCATTTGTGTTACAAAATGAGGCTTCCAAAAGCAAAGGGAAAAGAAAGCTTTTTCCGGAAGCTATTCCTTCTTATACACCTTTGAGTGAAGAGAGGGAGATACCACCAATGCAGTTACAAAAGAAGGCTTCAAAAAGTAAACCCGATTACTCTACTTATCATACACCCACCAAACCTCTTAATGTTCCAGATGAATATAGGTTGGAGACTCCTACTCAAGATCCAAGTGCTGATATGATAGTCAAGGGAATGGGGCATACAAATGACCCTGTAGTTTTAGAAACCCCTCCACCTAGTGGTGTCTATATTCCTAAACCTCCAATCCAACATACTTCCACATCTGCTACCAATCCATTATCATAAACTACTTGTACACCCCTATCCGTAAAAAGCAAAGGTTTCATGGATGCAGCTGGAATTCTTTCTGCCATGCAAAAAGATGATGGTTTTGGGGATTCACTTTCATTACAAGAAGTTGATGCTGTTTTTCAATCTGCACAGAAGATACAACCGACATTAATAGATGATGATAGTGAGGAGGACTCTCAATCTCCTAAGTGTGAGGAATACCATTGGGATACAGATCCAGAAGTTTTCGACTCACCTGCATCTTGGAATACTGAAGATGAGCTCGAGGATCAAATGTGGGATGATAGTCAACCAATGTTTGGTTCTTCTAGACCAATCTCCGAAGAAGGCAGCCCAAATGTTGGTGATAACGCAGACACGCAGCAAGGTGACAATGTGGCTGATGTGAATGAAAGGAAAGAGGGAGTCAGGTGCAATCTAGCCGATAGGTTTGACAATCTAGACGATATGGATAACAATCAGCCATCACAACACGATATGCCGTCACAAACCAATAATGTGCCTCCTCAGAACAATGTGCCTTTTCCTAACAATGTACCACTGCAACATAATACTAGGGTTGAGAAAAATCGTGATTTCGATCAGGTAAAACGCGAACTTAACAATATTTTTTCCTCCTATATTGCGACTAAAAGGGCAAATGTAGGTTGTGCTCCTCACACAGAGCCTGCACACAACGACTATGTGCAACCTAAACGAGGAGTAATCTACAACAATCGTGATGAGCTTGAAAGGGATGTCCAAACATACGCGATTAAAATGGAAAAAAGATCTAAAACGTGTAAACACAAACAGTAAGAGGATGATTTTTAGGTGTCCAGCTGGTGGGTGCAAATGGTATCTGTATACAACCCCAAATGGTTTTGATGCAAGTTGGATTATAAAAACACTTATAGATGACCACTCGTGCGGTAACTTTAGGGTTGGAAGTAAAAACCGCCAAGCAAACAGTGATTGGGTTTCAAGAGTTTGTATGAGAAGGTTGAGGGACAACCCAGACTTGCCACCCCTAAAATTGGTGAGTGCAATCAATGAAGAATACATGGTCAAAATTTCTTACAAAGTTGCAAGGTTAGCTAAAGAGAAGGCAATGAGGAAGGTAAATTAAATCTATCCCTTAGAAAGACAAATCTATCTGTTACATAGTCATTACAATCGTCTATAGTTTGTACTATATCGTCTTCAAAGAGCTTAACTGTTTATTTATTTACAGATAAGAGGAAGCTACAGCCACTCATACCAAATGCTTGAAACATACTGCAATGAGCTGAAGAAGGTGGATCCAGATGCAGTAACAGACATTCTTACCAATCCATTGGGTAATTTTGAATGCATATTTTGGACATATGGTATTACAATTAGAGCTTACAAGAAGACTCTACGTCCCATAATCTTGGTTGATGGAACTTTTCTTAAGGGAAGATACCCTGGCACAATTCTTACAGCAATTGCAGTTGATGGCAACAACCATATCTTCCCCATCGCTTTCGCAATTGTTATGAAAGAGAAAAATGAAAGTTGGGACTGATTTTTCACAAAGTTAAGGGACCATGTTGTTGGAGAGGATCATGAGTTTATTTTGTTATCTGATAGGCACAAAAGTATCATCCAGGGTGTCCCTAAAATCTTGCCAAAGGCTATCCATATGTACTGTTCTTATCACTTAAGTGGCAAGTTTGGTAACAAGAAAATCAAGTTCTTGGTCCAAGAAGGTGCAAAAACTCTCAACCAAGATGAATTTTGGGGAATGATGCTTAGAATCTGGTGTATGTCAAGCAAGGCGCATGAAAAACTTATGGATGTTGGTCCTGTAGAAAAATGGGCAAGTGCTTTTCAAGAAAAATCAAGGTCAGTCAATATAAATATATATCTGCTATTGTGTTGTTTCTATTCTCTACATATGCCGTTATATCGCCCAGACGTTGTCATATATCGCCTACATTATCCTTTGATTATGTGTTGCAGGTATGGAATTGTGTCCACAAATCACGTGGAGTCCTGGAACAAAATGATTGTTGGGGAGAGAATGATGCCAGTTACTATTGTTTTGTCAATGATAAGAGACAATGTGATTAGGCATTATCGCGATTACCACAATGACTCCCTGAAGTTGAACTCACCAGTTACAACATGGTGTCAAGAGCTAATAATTCACAATGCTTCCACAGCAAGAAGATGCACAGTCGAAAGAGTTTCAGCAGGAATTTGGACGGTTACAGGGCTGGTTAGGTCATGTGTAGTCGATCTTAACAAGAGAACATGTACATGCAAATGGTTTCAGCATATGGGGATCCCATGTGCCCATGCCATGGCAGCCATAAAGGATGTAGGCCATGATCCATACAAGTTTGTTGATGTTTTTTTCTTGAAAGAAACATACATGGAAACGTACAAGGAAGAATGGATTCCCACTCCTAGGAAGGAGTCATGGCCAACTGCACGACCGACAAGAAAAATATTGCCACCACTTAAAGTTTGCATGCCAGGTCGACCTAAAGTGGTCAGGAAGAGAGGTAAAGCTGAAGGTGTCCCAGTCCAGAGTAGGAGATGCTCAAGGTGTAAACGGAGAGGTCACAACAAAAAAACTTGCACTGAATTCATAGATGACTATGATCTTTTCACTCCAATGCAGTTTGGAGAAGGACCTCCTCTCTCTCCTTTCAATCAAACAGCATAGTAGGGGGAAGAATATTTGGCTATGTATACACTTTTGCTATCATTTGCTATGTACACAGTTTAGACTTCACATATTATCTGCTACTAAGAGCAGTCTATCTTTTGTTATGTAAAATCTCAGAATCCGTACTAACATGTTCAACAGAGTTAAGAAGAGGGTAATCCAATATACTATAAGTTAAAAGGATCATAAGTTGATGAATACAAGAAATTCAAAATACAAAACAAGAAATATACAAGTCTTCACAAAACATGTCAATAGAAGATAAATCAGGTCTTTCTCTTTGGTGGTAGCTCTCCACAATCAATTAGGTCTCTAGCAATGCGGTAGCGCATCTGCAAAGGATCTGCCTCAAATTCCGGTGGTATTCCTCGAAGGACACATTCGACGAATGCAAGAAGGAATACCCCACAAGTACAAAAGTCTGGTTGTGTAACACAGGATACATACTCACGCTTCCACTTCCTTTCCAAATCAAGTTGAATCTGAGATGGGTCTGCAGCATAAATAGCATAGGGCAACATCTTCTCCATGTTTCTCTGTTCATTAGTTGCCCTTTTGTAGCCCAACGAATCATAGATCCTAACTATACTCTCACTGAAACTAAATGAGAGAAGAATCCAATGATTGTTTTTCACCTACATTTAATAATAGATATATAAGATATGGTAGATGAAATGTACATTATAAACGATACAGACAACTACATAGCAGATAGTGTATCACAATGTGGCGGATAAATGTAGAAGATAAAAGAGTGTCTATTATGAAGTAGTAGATACTCATCCATATCTAGCCGATAATAAGTAACTAATGTAGCAGATAAGGTGGTATAAATGAACACAAATACCTATAAAGGAACAAGAAGTGCCTTAGCTTTCACAGGGTGTACTTGATTGCGGAGGCCTATCCATGGATCAACAAGAGAAGTAATATTTGATGGAATCCTAAATCTCCCAGATAATATTCTCTCTTGTGGCTTCATTTTGAAGATGAAAGTGTTGTTGTTGAAGATGCAAACTTTCCTTTTTAATGATTTTAAGATTTCAGTTTATAGGTAGCAGATATATTGTCTATGTAAAGCAACAGGTCTTGCTAGTAGCAGATACGATAGAATCATATAGCAGATACATAAAAATGGAAAATTTTGTTGTAGCAAACAACATACCTTCTGAGTCATGCATGCCTTCACTACTCCACTCAGAATTGTCTCAAGAAAATCCTTGTTAATTGAAAGCAAATCTGAACCTCCACCACTTCTTGTTGAAGATGTGTGATAGATAAGACGGAATGGTAGGCACAGATGGCCTAGAGGAAGCAGACTCTTCATGTTCTGCTTTGTATTGAGCTTCAAACTTCAAATAAAATGTAGCAGATAAGAGTTGTATTCTAGAAAATAGATAGTACAATATAACAGATCAACTTAATACAGAAAGGGGATTCATTGTTTTCTAGAAGATAAAAAAAAAATTCAAGGGGATTTACCTCTGCAACCTGTTGTAGATTAGCAAGATCTCTTTCTTCCTGGGTGACATCTAATGGATATGCCACAGTACATTTACCTTTCTTGGGAAACAGCCTCAAAGAAATTTTATTCCTAGTTTTGTTCCTGTTGAGCAACTCAGACCATCCAAGCATCCATGAAAATCCAACACTTCTATCTCTCCTAGGACCCAAATCAGGGAAGTGCAAGTATGCCCAAATCATAAAAGCTAACATACATCCATTGATGCAATAACTAGGATTATCCTCAATGACTTTGGGATAAATTTCTTCAAGAGAAGTCTCAAGCAATTGAAAAGTAACAGTACCCCATGGAAAATTATCAAATGCATTCAAATCTTCGGCTAAATCAATGTACTTTACACTCAAATTTTTTGATGACTCGGCAAGAAGAAAAATGCATAGAAAATACAACCTGTTCAAACGATGAACATCGTTTGGATCAGCTTCTCCCTTAGCAATAAATCTCCTTGCTTCAGTAATTGCACTTGAAATCTGCTCATCCCTTATGTGAAGGTTTGTACCGAAGTACTTGCTCCTGAATGTAGTGTAGTCTTTCGGCTTCCTCATCAGAAAATCAACTGGAACATTTCCAAACTTTAAAGGGCCTAAGATCATGGCCACATCTGACATTTTGAACTCGACAACTCTTCCTCCAATACCATACTTTAACCTACCTACTCTACATCTCACAATTTCTGTGATAACTGATGTTATCATGTGAAAATGTTCGGAATTGAAATCGAGAAATTGACCGAAGGGCGAACTTCTAAATGATTCTAACTCTTCCGGTGGAATTTTATCACTTGGATGTTGAAAGTGTTCAAAAAATTTAGTTGTTGAACACCTAACTGTGAGAGTAAATCGCCTACCTTTTTCGATTTCATCATCTCTAGTTTGCTGCTGCTTCTTCTTAATTTCCTTTATGTTTTGTCGAATTAGAACTTTGAGAATGGAGGCTTATAAATTGAGGTTATGACGGTTGGGGAAAAAGAAGATGAGAGGAACAGTTGCGACGGTTGAGGAAGAAGAAGAAGATGAGAGGAAGAGTGGCGACGGTTAAGGAAGGAGAAGATGAGAGAGAAGCTGTTTGCTATGCGGAATTGAAATTGAAATCCCTAATTTTAATTTTTCCCCAACTAAAAGCCCGCCTCTTTGTTACCTGTTAAACTTCTGCCACGTGTAGCTGATTAGCAGATTAGCAGATAATTTCGGTTTTCTTACAGATTAGCCCAACTAAACTCTACATCCAACGGTCACAGTTCATCCTACAAATCCAATGGTCTTTATTTAAAGAAGAATTTTTTAGGGCTGCAATCTGAGCCGAGCGGCTCGGGCTCGACTCGATAAAAGCTCGGCTCGGCTCGCTCATTTATCTAAACGAGCCGAGTTCGAGCCGGTTTTTGAGCTCGTCACGAGCCCGAGCCGAGCTCGAGCTCTAAACGAGCCGAGCCGAGCAGCTCGTTAACTATGGGCTTGGGCAGTTGGGCTTATATCTCGTTAACTATGGGCTTGGACAGTTGGGCTCTTCTCTCTTCTCTCTTCTCTCTTCAATTCTTCATCTTCTCTCCTCCATTACTCCATTGTTTCAGGAGCTGTCATAGAAGAAAAACAAGTCAAATACTGCTTAAAATTCCAGAAACTTCCAAACATTATTTCTTCTTTTCTCAAATACTATTCCTTTTTTTCTCTCTGTTCATCTCTCTGCTTTCCCAAAACACGAAGCCTGATTTGAAATTGAGTAACAACACCTAAGAATCGAACTGATTGACGAAGATTAAGAATCTCTATCATTTCTCTTGCAGTCCACATCCTTAAAACATCTGCACTTTGAACCAAAACTAGCATATCTTTTCTTAATTTCTCCAAAACATCATTAACATCACTTGTTGCTCCATCTAACTGTCTTCCTAATTCTCTTGTCAGCTCAACCAAATTCTGCCCAGCTATGCTTAATCTTCAAAGAAATCTCTAAAAGAAAACTGATCACAACTAGACATTTTTTTTTTTTTTTTTGAACACAACTTGTTTGATGAAATGCCAAAGCGAAACTAAAGACCACCAACTTGTTTGCTGATACACACAGATTGTACTAGCCGAACGAGCCAAACGAGCCAACGAGCTGAAACGAGCCGAGCTCGAGTTTGACTGTTGGCTTGCGAGCCGAGCTCGAGCTCATAGTTTAGCTCGATCTTAATTTTGAGCTCGGCTCGGTTAGTAACGAGCCGAGTTCGAGCATACCTTAGCTCGGCTCGAGCGGCTCGAATTGCACCCCTAGAATTTTTTTCTCACATGTCACATCGGTCATTCAAACAAAAAAATAAAACAAAAACTATTATTTAAGTACTAAGGGTAATATCGGAAGAAAAATTAGCTAAAAGACAAAAAAAACTTTTTAAAGAGAATCTTTGTGCTTGTTTGGGAAAGTTTTTAGACTTGTTACTTATTTGGGAATGTTGTGCATAATGTTGTACTTATTCGGGAAATTACCCTTATTTTTATGCCTATATGTACTTATATTTTTAAAAATGAGAATAGTTAATTCTCTTAAATTATTGGAAATTTCAAAATATTTATCGGAAAATCAAATCAGATTAACAATCAAGAAAATCGGATCGAAAATCGGATCGGATCGGATTCACAGAAGTAGTTCCAATGCTACTCCATCTTTTTTCGAAAAAATCAAAAATCGGAACTACAATAATCAATTCTAAATTCGGAAAAATTGAAAAATCGGCAGAAATTTACCCATCCAGAGACAACACAACTCACTTACTCACCCAATATTTAATGACTAATTCTTGGAGGTCCACTTTTTATTTTCCTTTTTTTTTTTTTTTTTTTTTGTTGTCAACACCTCTCCCTCTCCAACACTCCAAAATATTTTTCTTCCTTCTTCTTGTTCAACACTCTCATTCTTCTTTCAATAATCTCATTCCTTTATGTTCCGCACCACACCACCCAGAGAACAGCAATTGCTTGTATAAGTTTAAAAAATTCAAGATGTTTTCTATTTTTTCTGAAAAGGACACAGACTAGTTGTTTGATGAAATGCTTCAAAGTATTAAAAAAATAAAATAATAAACAATTATTCAGGGTTTTCAATGCCTTTGTTCCTCAGTTGTTGTTACCTTCAAACTGTGTGCATTCAACTAGCTAGGCATCCAGGACCACCACCACCACCACCACTGCGTAAGGTATGACAAGGTATTTTTTTTTAAAGACTCCAGACTGGTTCCTAATCTTTTTTTTTTTTTAGTGTATAGGTCACATGTATTTACACCATGATTATCGTGGAGTCAATGGCCAAGCTGTCTTGTAAACTATACAATGGCCAACTAGTTGCAGACTGATTAGGTTAATGAATTATAAATATGATTGGTAGAAATAGTACGTCACGAGGGCGGCCACCCAATGTTTTGAAAGGTCGAAGAAAAATATCACCAACAATCAGTTTGCTTCATTTAAAAGACCTAACTATCAATTAGCTGACTAGGTCAGTGAACACATATCTTCAGGAATCAGGCTTCAGCAACTTGTAGAAAAAGTATGTCATGAGGGTGGGCTGGTGGCCACCCTATGCTTCAAAGGTCTCAGAAAAATATCATCAATAATCAGTTTGCTTCATTTACAAGACAGGTAGAATACATATCTACAGCAAATTTTGTTCAGAGTAGGGATTCTTTAACACCTAACTATCATTTAGCTGACTAGGTTAATGAGCACATATCTTCAGGCTTCCGCAACTTGTTTGAGGCACCAATCTGTTAGTAATAATTTGTGTTTGCTCGGAATGAACAATTGACCTGTGTCAGCCTTGAGGCATTGTCCTTATGAACAGTACGATTGAAAATCAAGGTTACCGCTAAACAGATATGTTTTTCTATTTTGTAACATTTCTAGCTCATATATATAACCGTTGTTGTGGCTGGAAGTAAGGCAATGCTCTTCATTCAACTACCCCTGTTCTTTAGGGAACTAAAATATCCTTTTCTTCAACAATTTGATCGACAGAAACTGCTGAGTTTATTAAAAAGCAAATATTTAGAGTTCTTATTTAAACTTGCATATTTAAACTGTTAGCGTGATTTATCGTCATGGTTGGATAATATATTGGGAATGTGGGTTTCTACTGAGCAAGTGGATTATGCTCACCCTACCATTACCCTTTTCAGTTGAGCCTGTTGTTGAGGAGCCTGCTGTTGCAGAAGACGATGACAGAGATGATCACTACATTTGTCTGATGTGAGATCGAGTGTAGTCCAGGGTTGTAACTTTTTGACAGGTTTGTTTATGTGTATACGTAGATATCACACTCGAAAACAGTCTTATATATTTATTATCAGAATCTTGTGATGTATAGAGTATGTTTTTCTATATATATATAAATATGAAAGTGTGTTTTTGCGGATTTGTGATGATTGCTAGTTAATCAAATGATGGATTCAACACCAAACTTTCACGGATTTTTGTTATGATTAATAGAGTAGAAATGACGAATTACCCATGGTGTTGATGTTAATGCCTCGAGATTCGATTCAGGTTTTATTGGGATATGGGTCACACTAAGTTTATTGATTTTCAATTATAATCATGTCTAACATTACCAAGTTAGAATTTACTGCTTTGGACATTACTGGTGAAAATTATCTGTCTTGGGTGCTTGATATCGAATTACATCTCGTTTCAATGGGTCTGGAAGACTCTATAAAAGAAGGAAATCAGTTGACCCAGCAGGACCGTGCTAAAGCACTAATTTTCTTTCGCCATCATATCCCTGAGGATCATTGAAAACTGAATACCTCACTGTCCAAGACCCGTAGATTCTTTGGCAGAATTTTAAAGAAAGGTATGACCACCATAGGACCATTTCCCTCCCAAGGGCTCGACATGAGTGGTAACACTTGAGGTTTCAAGATTTCAAAACTGTTTCTGATAACAACTCGAAGTTGTTGAAAATCGCGCCCACCCTGAAGTTATGTGGTCATCCTGTTACTGAGGAAAAAATGATAGATAAAACACTATTTACATTTCATTATATGAATATGGTCCTACATGAACAGTATCAGCAATGCCTTTGACATGATAGATATCTTGAACCTTTGACAGGTGATGTGTTTACCGTTAGATTTGCGGATTGTCACTTTGATGAGACGGTCTTCCTGCCGTTAGGGGGAGGGAATTCGTTTGTTCTTGAAAAACGACGTGAATTGTGGCTTCCTGGAAAAGCACCTAAATTAACTTGGTATACACCAACTCTGTCTCATCTAGATCCCTTTTTTGTGTGAAACTAAAGTTCAAAGGATCATTTACCTTCAGAAAATTACTAGTCAATTGTCTGATGGTTTTACAAATGCAGCAAAAGTGACAAGGTCACATGTACCAGCTGCCAATATGCCTGCGCGAATTGAGGTCCCTGAACGACCACCGTGAATGTGGCAGCAAATGAATCGTCTAAGGTACGCCAGAAGCGTGGACGACCTGTTGGGACAAAAGACTCAAATTTTCGGAAGAGGAAAAGACAAACTAAACCCCCAATAAATAACACTCCTGAAAAGGCTATAATGCAAGAAAAACACACTCTCTCTAAACAAAAACCTCCTGAAAAGGAATGTGTCTCTGAAGTGACACAAGCCCCAGATGTAGCCCAAGTACTTGGAAATGATGAACTTTCTGTAAATTATGTATCCACAAGAGAGTTGTGGAATACAACCAAAATTGTCATCGATGACGTATTCTCCTTGTCGTAGCTGCTGAGATTGCAGCAGATGATGATGGTCTTGAACCACATACTGTTGAGGAATGTCGACAACGACATGATTGGCCAAAATGGAAGGATGCAATTAAAGCAGAATTGGATTCTCTTGCAAAACGAAATGTGTTTGGACCTGCAGTCCTCACCCCCAAGAATGTTAACCCTATAGGTTACAAATGGGTATTTGCAAGGAAACACAATGAGAAAAATGAGATTGTGAGATATAAAGCTCGTCTCGTGGCACAAGGTTTCTCGCAGATACCTGGGATTGATTACGAAGAGACATATTCTCCCGTGATGGATGCAATTACATTTTGATTTTTAATTAGTCTAATAGTGTTTGAAAGACTCGACATGCATTTAATGGACGTGGTTACTGTGTATCTTTACGGAATGTTAGATACTGATATTTATATGAAAGTCCCTGAAGGATTAAGATTGCCTAAAGCAAAACCACGTAATATGTACTCTATTAAGCTTAAGAGAGTATTATATGGAGTGAAACAATTCAGGCGTATGTGGTACAATCGCTACAGAATAGCTATTGAAAGAATGATACAAGAACGATCATGTTTGCCCATGTATATCCATTAAGAAAGCAAAATCTGGATTTGTCATCCTTGCGGTTTATGTCGATGACATAAATTTAATTGGAACTCCTGAAGAGATTGCCAAAGCTGCAAACTATTTAAAGAATGAGTTCGAGATGAAAGATCTCAGGAAACAAAGTATTGTCTCAACCTACAGATCGAATATACAACACATGGAATATTTGTCCATTAGTCAATGTATACTGAAAAAGTTTTAAAATGTTTTAACATGGACAAATGTCGCCCAAATCGCACTCCAATGGTCGTAAGGTCACTTTATGTGGTGCTAGACCTATTTCGTCCTAAAAAGGACAATGGATCTTTACTTGGTCCTGAAGTACCATACTTAAGTGTTGTGGGTGCTCTTTTATATTTAACCCAATGTACTAGACCTGTCATTTCATTTGCAGTGAATTTGTTAGTTATGTTTAGCTCAGCTCCAACCCAGCGGCATTGGATTGGCTTAAAAAAGATTATGTGTTACCTTCGAGGAACAACTGATATGGGCTTATATTTTTCTAGAGAACCACCAAATGGCTCCCAACTAAAGGGGTATGCAGATGCAAGATATACATCTGACCCACACAAAGAAAGATCGCAAACCGGGTATGTATTTATTTATGGTGGTACAACAATCTCTTAGTGGTCTTCCAAGCAAACATTGGTTGCTACATCTTCCAACCACTCGGAGATACTTGCACTCCATGAAGCAACTCATGAGTGTGTATGGTTGAGGTTGATGATACATCATATCCAAACAACATACGGGCTTCCCTCAGTTACAGAGACACCAACAGTGATTTATGTAGACAATGTTGTATGTATTGATCAAATCAGGGAAAGCTACATTAGAAGTGATAGAACAAAACATAGTTCTCCAAAATTCTTCTTCTCTCACGAACTCCAGCAGATTAACGAGATCAATGTCGAGAAGATATGGTTTGATGAGAATCTCGCTGATTTGTTTACTAACTCACTAGCTCCACCAACTTTTAAGAAACTGGCATATGGTATCGAGGTGTGTCGAAAGTCAAACGTAGCTAGACTTATATTCACCAAGGGGAATTGTCTTCAGGGGGAGTCATCTAGATATTAGGCGCACTGTACTCTTTTTCCTTAGCTATGGTTTTTCCCACTGAGTTTTCCTAACAAGGTTTTAACGAGGCAGTACATAGCACGTCCAACACCAGTCAAGATATCAACCATTGTACTCTTTTTCCTTCGCTATGGTTTTTTCCCACTGGGTTTTCCTAGCAAGGTTTTAATGAAAAAATCCCCACCATTTTATGAAATTAATAATTAAAATGAGTGCATTTGAAAGCAATCCCCACCATTTTATGAACACATTCAACCTAATGGAAGCCAACATAGGCATAATTATTGAAAAAACAATCATCCACAAAATATGAATATCTAAAACATAACCTACATTGAATCTTATTATCGTAGTCATCAACATTGATAACTATAAAAATGAAGGAATGAAATATACAACAAAAAATTGAATCTTAAGCCACTTTAGTGAAATTTAATTACAATTCGAAACTATAGAATTGAAATCCACCCGGTGTAAAGCATGTCTTTCCTTTGCTTTCGGCTAACCTCGTGTGAGTAAAAGTTTGCCTTTGCATCCACGTCTGCAAGTTTAAAACTATTCAAGACAAATTATAAAAGGGAGGAGTTCCAGGGGCTCAGGAAATGTTTGACTCAATTTTGACTCAATCCTATTTAGGGTACTTGTACATATTGGATTGACATGATTTTTGGTAGATATGATATCCTTACTATAAAGATCTACTACATAAAACATCAGCTCATTTGAATATATTTAGACCCATCAAATGTAATATTAAATTCAACGGTAAAAATGAACGTTCCACATTACATTAACTTGTAATATGATTTTTCTAGGGTTAGAAAATTCAGATTATAATAAATTTTGGTGAAGATGTCGTACATAATGAGAAATACATTCTACAAAAAATCATGCCAATCGAACATGTACAAGTACCCTAAATAGGATTGAGTCAAAATTGAGTCAACCATTTTCCGAGTCCCTGGAACCCCTCCCATTAGAAAAAATGTTCCATATGTTTGAATATAACAACATAACCACCTTACTTAGAAAGTACAATAATAACAGATTTTCATTTAATTTCTTTGGATATAGAAATCCTAATATGAAAGATTTTTTATAGATCTCTGAAAATAGAAGTATATCAGGGTAAAGAGAACTATTATCTGGTGTATAGCATTCAAGAATTCACAACCTAGAATGCAAACCTTAAAAACAAAATTCTAGTTGAACAATTTCGAATCAAAACAAAAATTAAAGATAAAATTAAAAAAAAAACATATCGAATCAATTGTAAAAAAAAAAAAAAAAAAACTCAAATATACAAACCTCAAACATGAGATGAGAGAAGAGTGATAGTTAGTCTAATGAAAGATATTGGCAGAAAATTTAGCCTACCCGTTTAGAAAGTAGAATGTGCTTATGGAGAAATTTATAGGCTTGTGAGTTACAGTTTCACTATTATTGATAAAGAAGGGTTATAATGGTTATGAGCAAATAAGGTATGTATATTAATGCAATCAATAATAAGGTGAGTTAGATAATTTATTGTCTGATCAAGATCATGGTTATATTCATTTTCCAAATGAGTAATATAAAAACATGGGTTAATTCAAAATGTATAAAATAAATAAATTATGGAGTGAGTTACAAAATTGATTATTTGTTTTAATATATCTAATGTATTGTAACTGAAATTTCATTTATTTTTGTTATGTAATCTTAATTGTCTTTAGAAAAATCTAGGGCCTAAATATGTGTTTTAGATATTGTAACTGAAATTTTATTTATATTTGTTAATGTAGTCATAATTCTTTTTATTGGTTATTATGTGAAATAAATGAAAATACTATATCTAGAGAGAGGTTGATCAAAGGGATTCAGTTGTCTTAAGATAAATCTACGGACTCGGTTGTCTTAAACTTAAATCGCGGTCCTTGTGTTAGAGAAAACTACGATTTGTTATATAAATATTGGGATGTCTAGGCTGCCGTCCCTTAGGATGACATCCATCTTGACAACCTATCTCATCGGGAAAATCTAATGGTCCGGATATGTTTCATGTTATAAGAAAAATGGTTAAGGGCAACTATGTCATTCACCTCTCTTTCTTCCTTTTCTCTCTAACGAGTTGAGATCGAGTGCAAGATTATTCATAATCGTTTCTCAGATCTGTTTCTCTTATACTTAATGTCCTTTGCTATCAAAAGTTCAGATCTAATATCTTATAATTAGTATCCAATTTCTGAAGATGTTACTTTAATGCAAGAAACTCAACATCTAATAGTTGGGAGTGTTCAATTAATTAATTTTGAATGAGTTGAAGCAAAAAAAAAAAAAAAAACTTAAGAGTCATAGAGATTAGAAGTTCATCTGAAATCTGAATGTTGCATTAGTTGAATCAAAATTTTGCCAAAAGCTTGAACATCATAGCTAACGACCCATTGGTTTTCAATACCAATTTGTTCAAAGTATTTATTAACTACTGTATCTCTTATGCCCATCTACACTAATTAATAAAAGATAGTGGAATAGAATTGGGATCTAATTAAAACTTTATGAGTATATATTCTACAATTCAGAAAGAGATCTTAGCTTTGATAGTAGTAATGGTGGTGTTAGGTTTATCCACGAGAGAGAAGGAAGAATAGAGGAATTAGAAATTTACATGAATTACCCTTGTGTTTTCTTGTAACATTCCAACATATCGTGACCATTAGATTTTTTTTGAACGAATGGATGAGATGGGCTGTCAAGATGGATATTTTTAGGATGGCAGCCTAGACAGCCCTTATAAATATACAAGAAAATACCCGTGCCTTATGGCACGCTAATTTAATTACATTTTAACGATGTCTTTACCATATATATAAATGTTGTCCCTAGTAAGAAAGTAACATAGTTCATGACCCCAACATACATACCTTTTGATTTAGCGGCTTATATCTCATACAAAAATATTCAAAACACAATAAAATGTCAGGTTTCTTCATCACATATCAAGGGTGAATTCCCCATACCATAAAATAATATCAACTGCAATGTCAGGATTCTTAATCACATACATACTAAATCCAGATCTCGCCAATTATGAACCTGCAGTACAATAAAAATTGTTGATTATGTGATAGGCATGCCTTTTGGAGGTTAATACTTAATCCATAACATCTTTTACACCATATCGATCACTTATGCCTTAGTAGGTCTAACCTTGAGTTCGGACTACCTGGAAACCCAACACTAATGCAAAAACAAACTATAGAAACTTACAAAAAGTATCATCTCCTATTTTTCATCATATTTCAATGAAAAAAAAATTAAACATGAAGAAAAAAAAACAGATAATTATAAGAGCTAACTTGATCATTTGGACCAAGGTGGATTTATAGTCACAACTGCTAGTGCTACTGACAATACATGAGCAACTATATTGTTGTAGCAATTGAAAGGCGTTAGTTTATCTTATTCACTTTAAGTCGGTTAATTCTAAATGATTAATGTGACAAAGTTGGCAAATAATGATTTAGAATGTGTTACTCTAACTGGCATCATTCGATCGATTTCCTTATAAAGTCTAGTTTGATGCATACTAACATATATTAACAAAAGCATAAAAGCTTTTATACGAAGTATCAAACAGATGAGGATAAAACGAAGTACATTCAACTACGATATGATATATTAGCATCGTTATATTTAGTATTTAACAATCAGACAAATTTGAGGGCCTGGTTACCAGCATAGCACCTGCAAGATGACAATACAGATTTGTAATACAGCCTTACATAATTTGCAAATCTTTCCTCAATGAACCAAGAGGCTAGAGGAGTTGAAATGTCATTTCCAGGTCCATTCTCTTAGTCTTCTTTACCGAAAGTTCAATTCCTGAAAAGAGAACATAGGATAACAAAACAATGTACATATAAATGGTTCTCAGTTAGCTCAATTCAAACAACTGATTCATTTCAGTTGAAGGATGACATGTTGTTCTTTAAAAGAATTTGATGTGTTGTTTAATTTTTATTAGATTGTTAGTCATGGTGTTATTCATATAGGATTATTAAGTCTATAGTTTACCAAACTGATAACTGAAAGTTTGCCAACCATTCCCAAATGTAGGACTTAATTAAAGAGGCAGTATAAGGAGGCAGTAGTGGGATTTGATACCTTATAATCTCGTCTTGACAATTGTTTGTCCCCATTTTTATATATACTTAAGGAACATTCTCATGCAAAATAAAATAGATGTCTTTTGGAATAGGGTGATCTTATGGTGTGTGTGGTACTGATTATTTATTTGTGGGCATGAGCCATTCCATTAAAAAAATAACTCATCCTATAATAGTTTAGCAAAGCCTCAATGCATGTCTGCCAAAATCCAGGAAATATGATTTATACTGTTTGTTCACAATCATCCCAGTTACTGTTGCTGATAGAAACTCAATTGAATACACAAAGTAATAACTAAAATATTGATGTGTCACTATATAGAGGAGACAGGATACAAATATTATTGTCAAGAAGTATTTCATTTAATCTCAAGATATTCGCACCTCAGCTGGAAAATGATAATTTTCCTTGATATAGGCTACTATATAACAGCTAAATTAGCGTTGTACAGTAGCCTATATATAGCAGCCTACCTAGCAGATTATATAAAATATTTTACTAATTAGCAGCCCGCCGAGCAGTAGCCAATGTACATCAATTCATCCAAGGTATATAGCAGCCTGTATGTCTTTGCTTTATTTTTCTTTTAAGAATTAGTAGAGGCTGGTATGTTCATGCTGTTATGAATATAATGCTTGTGATTGGAGGTGTATGCTGTTTTGTGTAGTCTAGAGCTAAACAGGCTACATGAGAGTAGATTGCGAAGATTTTGCGGCAGATTGCAGACTGACTGAAGTATAGATCGGCAAGATGAGGCTGCAAAAATGTGCAGGTGAGAGTGATGACTGGCAAGACTCAATGATGCAGACTGATTGGTAGCAATTAACGGGGGAATAGATTGCAGTTTCTAAAAGATGTAATATACTGGTTGGTAGCAATTACATGCCCACGTAGCAGCAGCATATAAAGCAGCCAGTGTAGATGAACAAACTTGTACTACAAATGTCTAATGAATGTGAATATTCAGTGGCATCCAATGTAAATTTGTTTGTTTATTAATCATCAGACTTATAATATACATATATACAAATCAATTAGGCTAAGAACGTATTACATCTATTTGTTTCACTGTATGCTCTTATAAACATAGAAACAAAAGTGTACATATATACACCTGAGATAAAACATAAGCAAATTGAAAAAGGGTGCCTACAGTGTGGTTAAAGGCGCTTCTCGGAATCCTTTGCTCTCGTTCGTAGTCTCTCTTGCTCCTTGGAATCTTGAAAGTTGAAGAAGGGGTCACCATACAGCTCTTGACTGGATTTTCTCCTCACTACCATGAATTAAAACAAAAAACTTGAATAAGTGAAACAAATTTATATGTCATAGGCTCATGCATTTTTGAACCAAATATCTAATTAATCCATCCTTCCACAAAGAGAATACAAAGAACTGAAAATACAATTGAAGACTGAAAATACAAAGAGATTTCGGCTTAGCCAATGCTTACAGATAGAATAGATGGAGAACTTGGAATGCAAGGTGGGAAAACTCCTTCCTTCATATATGCAAAAATTTTGCTTAGGTATCCCGTTAAGGTTTATAGGTTTTGAAGATTTGTAATTAAAGAGTTGCAGTTGCAATGGTCGTTGGTTTGAGAGAGCGTTAAGCAAATCCATTAGCGAGTCGGAGAAAAAGCATACTTTTCTAGTCTATTAATATTGTATAAGCATTTAAGGTGGTCGTTGAGATAAATTAGAAAGAGCATATTTTTCTGATTCTATTTTGCGGTGGTCGTTGGGTTGAGAGAGCATTAAGCAAATCCATTATTTATTTTGTTGTTGATTAATATATTTGGTTAAAAAAAAGTTGGTATTATAGGCAAGTAAGCAGTTAAGCTATCAGTGTCACATTTGAGTGAAGTAATTAATATCGTCTGATTCAGTATCTAATATAATGGCATATGAGGGAAGTATATAGATGTACCTGAACAACTATTATGCTCTATCTTTGACCATTTTCGATCAAATGAAAGAGATTGATGACAGGATAATACCTCTCCTCACCCCATTCCCTTTAAAAAAAAAACACCAAATCCGATATATTAGACACCGAAGATTAAAAACTTATTTTTGAGTTCACATCCACTATAGCTCCTTTTCAACTTATCTGTAAAAAACTTATAATGGAAAGTTCAACAATTACACGCTTTTTAAGATGTTTATTATTACTAACCACACTAAACAGAAAGTAATCAAGTAGATAGGATGTGGAATTTGTACCTCAAATTAATTGAGAACCTCAATGCTTTCAACTCTCTTGGATGAGCTTGCATATTTGGCATCTTTTGTAAGGTTTTATTTGCTTAGGTGGTCTACAGTCTACACTAATGGTTTAGGTCTCATCCAATGCATTTGAAAACTACTGTTCAATTGCGTCATTTCTCAGATCAAGAGCAATCATAATTGGCTAGAAATGACCCACAAAACAAATCTTGAATAAAATCAATAAAACAATCCACAATAAAAGGTAATCAAAGTCTTTCAAACCTTAATCATCTTAACCTACTTCAGAGCGGAGGAATAGTGGAAAACTCATACTAATTAAAAGCCAAAAACATTCTTTCACAAATTGACAAATCCTTGGCGTAATTTTTTTTTGCCTACTAGTTAGTCATTGGTTTAGGAGCGGAAGGTACCTGACAAAAGGAGCATTAGCAACATCAGCGCTAAGAGAGAGGGAGTCTCAGTTTTGCAAGATCCCAGGTTGTATTGACAATTATCCTAATTCCTGAATCATTAAAATTAGTAACATGCTCCATACATACTGTTAAAAATGTAATCTGTAATGTCCAAGTCCAAGAAAATCCCAGTCCATAGAAGTGTCCAGAAGCATAAAGAATTATCTAGTCCATAGAAGTGTCCAGAAGCATAAAGAATTATCTAGCATATAACAGTTAATAGTTAATAGAGAAATCTAGAATGTATGAGAAAAAATCAGAACTATGTAGAACAATTAAAGTCGGTTATAATGTCCTATAAATAGGGAGGTGAACATGTTGTTTGATCAATCAATCAAGAAAAGAAGTTCTCTAGTACTAGAAGTCGTCTTTTGTAATAAAAACAAAGTTTCTTTTATAAACTTATTATTTTGTCATATTCTTCTTCTTGACTCTCATATACCCACTAACACTTCCATTGTTTTAACAAATTGGTATCAGAGCCAAGTTTTTTCTTTGGTCCCCCCGTACCACTTTCCATCATCTACACCTTAAACCACTATATTCCCATTATTTACACTTAAACCATGGCCATAAATCAAACCCCATATACATTCAATTATACAAAAAATCTAATACCCATATTTGATGGTGATAGTTATGATTATTGGAGTTTACAAATGAAAACTCTATTCATGTCTCAAGATTTATGGGAATTAATTGAAGATGGCTATGATGTACCGGAGTCGACAGCAGAATTACAAACATGGGATCAAAGCAAGCAAAAGGAGTACAAGGAGAAGAAAAAGAGAGATGCCAAAGCATTATTGTTCATCCAACAAGGGGTAAGCAAATCAATTTTTCCAAGAATTCTTGGCGCTTCAAATTCTAAGGATGCATGGGAAATTCTTAAGAAAGAATTTCAAGGAACCCAAAAGATAATTTCTATCAAACTCCAATCTTTATGGCGAGAATTTGATAATTTTCTCATGAAAGATAATGAGAAAGTTCAAGTATTCTACAATAGGGTCTCCAACGTTATCAACCAAATTAAAAGTTATGGAGACACTATTGAAGATAAGAAAGTTATTGAGAAAATTTTGCGAAGTTTACTCGCAAAATTTGATCATATTGTCGCCGCCATAGAAGAATCAAAAGATTTGTCAAAATTATCATTATATGAGCTAATGGGTTCTCTTGAGGCGCATGAAGAAAGGATGAGCAGCAGGTCAGCTGAAAAATCATTGGAGCAGGCATTTCAGTCCAAGGTGACTTTTGGGGACAAGAAAGAAAATTCAAGAAGCTTCCAGAATCCCGGAGAATTTAGCCGAGGAGAAAGCTCAAACTGAGGACGTGAAGGAAAATTCAGCAACAACAACCGGAGGTATGGCAAAAATCCTTCTTCAAAACCTTATTGCAATGTTTGCAAAAAACCCGGTCATAAAAGTGAAAACTGCAGATATAAATGCACCACGTGTAAAAAGTTAAATCACGTGGATAAAGATTGTTGGCTCAAGAAGAAAAATCAAGCCAACTACATGGAGAAAAATGAATCTCCAGACTAAGTATTTTATTCTTGCTATAATGCAATGCAAGAACCTAAAGATATTTGGTATTTAGACAGTGGCTGCAGTAATCACATGACCGGAGATAAGAAAGGTTTTATAAGTCTAGATGAAGACGTAGATTCTGAAGTTAAGCTAGGAGATGGTAAACTTCAGAAAATAGAAGGAAAAGGAATAGTTACAGTAAAAATTGGAGAAGGAGAATTTAAAAATATGCATGATGTTCTGTATGTCCCCGGTCTTGCTCAAAACTTACTAAGTGTTGGGCAACTTATCCAGAAAGGGTATATTGTGCATTTTGAAGATAATGAATGCACAATTTACGATAAAAGAAAGAAGCAGGTGGTTGCCAAAGTACAGATGACAGAAAATAAGGTTTTTCCATTGGTGATGTCATCGGTACAAAATTATGCCATGAAAGCAACTGCAGTTGATGAAACTGAATTATGGCATTTACGATTTGGGCATTTGAATTATAGAGCCTTAAGGGTTCTAAAGTCCAAAAATATGGTGATTGGGCTACCTAGTATTGGTGGAGAAGTTAGAGTTTGTGAAGGCTGCATTTTTGGAAAATTTCATAGATTTCTCTTTGCTAAGTCATCATGGAGAGCCAGGAAGTCTCTAGAATTGGTTCACGCTGACATATGCGGACCAGTTCCAACATCGTCATTAAACAACAAAAGATATTTTCTTTTGTTTGTTGATGATTACAGCAGGATGATGTGGGTGTACTTCCTAGAACAAAAATCGGAAGCATTCACCACATTCTTGAAGTTCAAGGCGCTCGTTGAAAAACAAAGTGGGCATTCCTTAAAGGTGTTACGCACTGATCGAGGAGGAGAATTCACATCTAAGGAGTTCAACAAATATTGTCAAGATCAAGGAATCAAGAAGGAGCTGACAGTCCGATACACTCCTCAACAAAATGGCGTGGCAGAAAGGAGGAACAGGACGATCGTGGAGATGGCTCGGAGCATGCTGAAGGGAAAAGGCTTACCAAACAAACTATGGGCTGAAGCTGTCAACACCGCGGTCTACATGCTCAACCGTTCGCCAACTAAAGTAGTGCGAGACAGGACGCCGTATGAAGCATGGCATCATCAAAAGCCCATGGTAACTTCTCTCAAAGTCTTTGGATGCATCGCATATTCTCATATTCCATCAAAACACAGAGAAAAGTTTGATGAGAAGGGAGAAAAGATCATCTTCATCGGGTATAGCGAAGAATCCAAAGCTTACAGGCTACTTAATCCCAGGACCAATGAGTTAGTAATCTCCAGAGATGTCATCTTTGATGAGCATAATGCATGGAGTTGGGATGATGGAAACAACACTAATGTCGAGGCGCCACTAATACTTGAAGAAGAAGAATCAACCCAAGAACAACCAGGTCCAGAACCTGAACCAGTTACTCCGCCAACATGCCCAAGAAGTTAATCTTCATCGGGGTCAAGCTCTCCCCCAAGAAAGGTACGTCCTTTACAAGATATTTACAACTCATGCGGTCCAGTTGCTTTTCTTGCTTGTGAACCACAAAAGTATAAAGAAGCAGCAACTGAAGAAAAATGGAGAAAAGCTATGGATGAAGAAATGAAAGTCATCCATAAAAATGAAACATGGGAGCTGGTTGGAAAGCCCAAAGAGAAAGAAGTTATTGGGCTGAAATGGGTCTATAAGACCAAGTATAATGAAGATGGCTCTATCCAGAAGCACAAGGCTCGGCTTGTCGCAAAAGGTTATTCCCAACAACTTGGAATAGACTTTAACGAGACATTTGCGCCCGTTGCAAGGATGGAGACAATTCGTACAGTACTAGCAATTGCAGCACAATTGGAGATAAAAGTCTACCAGTTGGATGTGAAGTCAGCCTTCTTGAATGGAGAACTTGAGGAGGAGGTCTACGTGGAACAACCTCAAGGCTGGAAGCACCAAGAGCCTGGAACAGTAAAATTGATCGCTACTTTCGCCAGAATGGATTTGAAAGAAGTCCAAGCGAACCATCGCTTTATGTGAAACGAGATGGTGCGGGTAATTTCCTTATAGTTTGTCTTTATGTTGACGACTTAATTTATGCCAGCACCAAGCAAGCAATGGGAGAAGAATTCAAACGAGCGATGATGAAGGAGTATGAGATGACTGACTTGGGACTCATGAGATATTTTCTCGGGATCCAAGTACGACAATCTCAGGAAGGCTTTTTTCTTTCTCAAGAAAAATATGCCGAAGACCTCTTGAAGAAGTTCCAGATGGTCGACTGCAAACCAGTGACGACACCAATGGTTGTGAATGAAAAGCTAAGTAAGGATGATGGAGCAGCTAAGGTCGATGCTTCACTATTCAGAAGTTTGGTTGGTTCGTTGATCTATCTCACGAATACAAGACCAGATATTGTTCAAGCAGTAAGCATGATATCGCGCTACATGAGTGATCCAAGCAAACTACACTATGCAGCAGCCAAGAGAGTACTGAGATATGTCAAAGGAACGAAAGGATTCGGCATCAACTACAAGAAGGAGAAAGATAACAAGTTAGTTGGCTATACAGATAGCGATTGGGCAGGATCAATAGATGACAGGAAGAGCACTTCAGGTTATGTTTTCTTCCTAGGTACGAAGGTGATCACATGGTCATCAAGAAAGCAAAATACAGTGGAACTATCGTCGGCAGAAGCAGAGTACATGTCAGCAACAAGTACAGCTTGTGAGGCAGTATGGCTTCGCAGAATTCTGGCAGATTTACAACAAGAGCAAGAAGGTCCTACTACTATATATTGCGACAATATGTCTGCAATAGCTATGACCAGGAATCCAGTGTTCCATAGCAGGTCAAAGCACATTGAGTTGCGTCACCACTTCATCAGAGACTTGGTTGAAAGTGAAGAGATCGAGCTACAATTCTGCAGGACTGAAGATCAATGTGCCGACATATTTACCAAGCCACTTGGAGGTGAAAATTTTCATCACTTTAGGAGGAGCATGAACATTACAGATTAAGTGGGGGTGTTAAAAATGTAATCTGTAATGTCCAAGTCCAAGAAAATCTCAGTCCATAGAAGTGTCCAGAAGCATAAAGAATTATCTAGCATATAACAGTTAATAGTTAATAGAGAAATCTAGAATGTATGAGAAAAAATCAGAACTATGTAGAACAATTAAAGTCGGTTATAATGTCCTATAAATAGGGAGGTGAACATGTTGTTTGATCAATCAATCAAGAAAAGAAGTTCTCTAGTACTAGAAGTCCTCTTTTGTAATAAAAACAAAGTTTCTTTTATAAACTTGTTATTTTGTCATATTCTTCTTCTTGACTCTCATATACCCACTAACACTTCCATTGTTTTAACACATACATCAGAGGAGTACATTATAAATCTGTTAGAACCTATTATAAGAAAATACATATGCTGGAGGAAGGGCTTGAACCTTCGTCCTCGTGGTTTAAAAGCCAACCAACTGAGCTACACCAGTTAATTATGCACAACATGCTAAATCCAAATATTTCCTAAAAATGCATGACCTTGTGTTCCTATTTAGATCCGCTATCCATTATGAAAAGCAATATCTGCCCATGTGAAACAAAAGAGTTCGATATAAGTATAGGAAAGAAAATTATGGAAAAATAAATTGCAGGATGATTAAATCAGAATTTAGAAATCACAGTGGTAGAAAATTAAAAATTCAAGAAACCAAGACTTACATACAGTGCCCAAAGGTAGGCTTAAATTTAAACCACTCGATCATATTGTCACACCAGCAAGTATAGCACCTGCGAGCTTACATAAACTCGGATCAAAATCCTGTATTTGACCTTATTTTTCAAGTCATCAAGGGTTGCGACCTCATTCAAGCAAAAGTATCCTTGGAACTGTGTCAATATAGTGGTTAATATCAAGGTGCTAGGTGCAGATCAACTACCAATAAGGTACTGTCAAAGAAATCAAAAGAATTGTGTGGCATTGTTTTTGATTTCTGAAATTTCACATGATCAGAAAATATATCGGTTTTAGAGCTTCATACTAAATTGTAACAAAATGACAAAATTTTCTTATGAACACAATTAGTGAACATGTTTGATCCACTGTGGCAGTCCACCAAATTAACTCAATACTATACATGAAAAGGTTTATGTAGAGGCACACATAAGCGAAATAAAGAGAAAAATAAATAGAAAAAAAAAAAAACACACCATTGTAGAAAAGGCCATCTTATCCACTGAGAATCACCAATCGTTTAATTAGTAGCAAAGTCAATTTTGAGCAGAATGGTGATACATTTAGACCACAATGCAATGAAATTCTACCACAACATTTTGCAGACCATATCCTGCCTCAAGTCCAATCTTATGTGATTTTTGCTAAATTGCATTTAAATTAGTATGACGATTTTATGTGAGTTAAGCCCTGCCAAGCGAACTTGCACCAATGTTTCTATTGTAATATCAAATTAAAAAAGCATATCAGGCGACATACCAGCTTGTACAACAGTGTACATAGGATCCTACATATCAGCGTTCACAGCAGCCTGTTTGCATTGCCACTGTACATAGAAGTCTAGCTCAGTTTTTGAGATACCATAAATAGTATGTTCAACTTAAAAATAGCTAGCTACCCGATTGTTGAAGCTCCTATAACCTGCTATAACCTGTATGTTCAAAAGTGCATTCTCAAACTGCGTAGTCCTTTAAAATAAAAAGGATTCAAAAAGCAAAGGAAGAAATTTGGGATTTAAGTTATACACAAAATACCTATATTGATTACATTTTCTCCTTCTACAAGATAAAAAATAGAATTTAATAGTTAAACTGGGAAATAAAATTTTAAAAGACTATTAAGATGAAGGGCCTGAAACCTGTCTGTGAAGCCTGTCTATTTATCTCCCTGTTGAATGGGAATAATGTGAAGGGTTGCTCAATGCACGGGTTCTAGCATGATTCAATTCCAAGTCTAGCGAGGACCGGCTTCTTACTTTCCTCTGGGATGCTTCCTCCATAATTGACAGACTGCTCCCTCTATTACTGGGTGTCACACTCACAACTTCCCAAGGCCAACGCTGTGAACTTCAACTCGGCTTATGTAGGGATGGAATTGACATGTCGGATGAACTTCCAACTCTATAGTATCCAGTGCTCTCATGAATCACAGAAGCTGCTGGTCTTTTTTTGCTATACGGTCCCTTCTATTGACTGTTGCAGAAGTGGTACTGCCAACTTCATATATATCCATGATTTAAATGTATGCCTGTAGTGGTTTACAGGGGATGCACTGTAATAACTTGAAGAAGATGGACGTTCAACATAGTTTTGGGTGACAGGACGGAAGCTTCTAGCAGCTGATGGATGTCGGAAGGGTTGATAAGATGGGCCTGGAACAGGGGCTGAATGAAAATTTGGTTCGGGGATGATACTTGACTAAACATACTCATTTGATCTGAGTGCCGAGTTCCAGTTAGAGGAGACATTTTCTCCCCCAGGAAGCATGTTGTCCAAACAAAAAAAAAAAAAAAAAAGACCCACCGTCTGCAGTCCCAGAACTACCTTGGTTCATGGAAGAGTGAATATGACTCCTGTTCTGATCATGGTCTGTCTCGAATTCTAGGGAGGTGCGCAATAATTGTCTATGCTCCATAACAAAATGTTGCTGTGAACAATATGCTTCACTTACCAAATGGACAGAAGAAACACATACACCAACTTATGGGGATGAGTTGCCACTCAATGTTTGAATCCAGACCTATATGCTTTATATGATAGCTGGATGATTTCATTCAACCATTAAAATAAATGGAATTGGAATGAGATTGTATAATAGACACTGAAACACCACACATATAGTGAAAATCAGAATAGAAATGAACGCCAAATATTGCATTTAGTGGCAAAGCAGCTCTAGAAATAAAGCTATTGAATAATGAAAATAATACTTTCTAAGCCTATGTACATATAAATCGAATTGTTAATCTCTAATCCATATTAATTTGGACTGAGTGAAGAGAAGTGATTTAACAGGAATAAGATGGATGAATAAGTGTTAATTAGTTTATATATGTATGTTCATCAAAGACACAAACCTCATACTTTTGTTAGGTTGGCATGGATTTTATGGCTATTAATTGAAAAATATATTCATTGCAGTTTTAAGAATTTTGGAATTCTAATTTCCTACAGAAAGCTTAACCTGAGAATGTGATTGGGAGCTTTTGTGTACTTCTCAGTTTTTGTACAGGCCTTTATTTTAAAATGCATGCAGAGCAGTTTTTAGATCTTCAACACATGCCTACATTTAGTCATATACACTGCTAACTAAAAGCAAAAGGTTCTACCAAGAAAAGCATGTCATACTGCACCAGGAAGTCAAAACTGCACTGATTTGGTTATTAAGCTTGCCAAAACTGGCAGGCAGCCTAGCAAAGCCCAGCTAGCATCCTGTCTCACTTCCCAGCAGTATTTTTTTTCTCCTCTTATTTGGCTATTGACATGACTGCTATGTATTTTGGTATAACTAGTTTTAATGCTGCTATGGTCGTCAATTATTTTTGATGTTGTTATTAATTCTTGTTGTTGTTAAAAAATTTTAAGTTCTAATGTTAACAAAGTGTTTGTTTTTTTTTTTTGATTGGGAAGCAGGGTTGAGGGGACCCTTACCCCTTTATATTATGTGTGGAAACTTATATCACCAATCACTGTTGACGTGTTTCGAACCCACAACCTCTCCACTTTGTGAGAGGGGTGCTACCATTGAACCACAGGCTCATTCACATGTTAACAAAGTGTTGAGTACCAAAGAAATAGTGATCATGTTCTAGAAAATTTGCAAGGAGTGCAACATTAGGGCAGTAATTGATATTTGTGTGAAAGAATCGTTAAGTTGGAATTGCAAAAAAATCAATTAACTACACAAAGTAAAAGATGGGTAGAATCTGTTTCTTTTATAAAAATGTCAGGTATTAGGACCTGATTAGGGTTTGAATCATGAAAAATAAACAAAGAAGAAGAAGAAGAGAAAGGAAGGTAGCAAGTTTAGGAAGAAATAGTAGAAGGAAATGAAAGAAACGTGAAGGAGAAAGAGAAAGTAAAAGTTACTTGTTCATTCATGCCCTTCTCATTACATCTGTCCACTATATATATCCTTAGTGGTTACACTACACCCATTCCTTAACAGACAACTCATACAGGACTCAATGGTAATATCAGAATTGGATTGGGCCTATACTAAGTCGGGCTTGGGCCTGACATTCCACCCCTCTTAAAAGACTGCATATCCGCCCTGACAAAGTCTGGAAATTGCCTAGACAATACAGAGAGGTCTTCCCATGAAGTGGCAGTAGGGTCAGTATGGGACCACTGCACTAACCATTGAGTCACAGCTTGATGATTACGTGGCACCATCTTTCGGTCGAGTACTGAGACCGGAGAAATCAGGAACTGACCATGAGTGTCCACTGAGGGTAACTCTGGTGAGGCTGTGTCTGTTGTACCAATCTTCAGTTTTAGCTGCGACACGTGGAAAACTGGGTGAATTTGGGCAGATGCAGGCAGCTGAAGCTTGTATGCCACTTTGCCGATTCGCGACACAATTTGGAAAGGACCAAAGTACCTTGGAGAAATCTTGAGATTGTGACGAATTACCACAGTGGATTGGCGATATGGTTGTAAGCGAAGATAAACCCAGTCCCCTTCATTGAACTCACGATCTGAACGATGCTTGTCAGCAAAGAATTTCATTTGACTCTGAGCGTGAAGTAAATTTTCTCTGATGACTGAGAACATAATGGAACGATCCTTGAGGAATGTAACAACTTCAGGTGAACCCTCCACTGGTATCTGAGGCACCGAAATCACCGGTGGACTGTATCCATACAAGGCTTCGAAAGGCGACATTTTGAGAGACGAGTGAAATGAGGAATTGTACCACCATTCAGCAAGAGGAAGCCATTTAGCCCACTTCTTTGGACGAGCACTAGTCATGCACCGTAAAAACTGCTCCAAACATTGATTTAGCCTTTCCGTTTGACCGTCGGTCTGAGGGTGATAAGCAGTAGAATGAAGAAGCTTGGTGCCCATCAAGGTAAATAATTTCGACCAAAAAGTCCTGAGAAATAAGGGGTCACGATCACTTACTATTGTTGTCGGACGACCATGAAGCTTATAAATGTTATCCAAGAAGGACTGAGCTACCTGAGCTGCTGTGTAGGGATGAGATAAAGGTATGAAATGTCCATACTTAGTGAAGCGATCAATTACCACCAAAATGGAATCCACCCCATCAGACTTAGGCAAGCCTTCCACAAAATCCAAAGAGATGTCAGTCCAAGGTCTAGTAGGAACTGGGAGAGGCTGAAGTAATCTTGGGGCCGAGTTGTGGTCAGATTTGTTGCATTGACACACATCACAACTCGCAGTCCATAACTTGACATCTTGGTGTAATGAAGGCCAAAAGAAAAATTGAGTTATCCTCTTGGCAGTAGCTTTCACTCCTGAATGTCCCCCCACAGCAGAAGAATGTAGTTCTGTCCAAATGTGTCGCCTGAGAGAACCAGAAGACCCAACCACTAGTTTACCCTGGAACCTGAGAAGTTGTTGGTGAAGAGAATAGCCTTTGATCTCAGCTGACAGCAGTAAAGAAGTAAGAATTGACTGAATGGTTTTCATCATTTTCATAACTCTGAAGTAACTCATGTACCCAAGAAGGTTGCGCAATTGATATGGCCTGGCAAGATGCTGAATCCTCAAAAGCTCTAGATAAACTGTCAGCTACCACATTGTCGACTCCCTTCTTATAACAGATTTCGTAATCATAGACAAGAAGTTTGGAGAGCCACTTCTGTTGTAACAATGTAGATATTTTTTGTTCTAACAAATATTTGAGACTTCTATGATCAGTCTTGATGATGAAATGACGACCATATAAGTAGTACCTCCATTTGGTGACAGCGAAAATGATAGCCTAGAGTTCCTTCTCATAAGTAGATAGACCCAGCTTTTGAGGGGGAAGAGACTGGCTGAGGAAAGCTAGAGGCCTGTTCTCCTGTAATAAAACAGCTCCTACACCATTCAAACAAGCATCAGTCTCAACAGTAAAGACTTTAGAAAAATTAGGCAATTGTAAAACAGGAGTAGTAATCATGGCAGTTTTAAGTTGAGTAAAGGCTTGCTCAGCTGCATCAGTCCACAAAAATTGATCCTTCTTCAGTAAATCAGTGAGAGGCTTAGCCATGATGCCATAGTGTTTGACAAACCTCCTGTAATAACATGTTAGACCTAAGAAGCCCCGCAAGGCTTTGAGAGTCTTAGGTGTAGGCCAGTTCTTCATATTTGCGGTTTTCATAGGATCAGCCGAAACTCCTTTCCAGGAAATGAGATTACCCAAATATTCCAACTCTGACTTAGCAAACTGGCACTTGGATGCCTTGGCGTACAATTGATGGTGTTTCATTAATGAAAATACCTGTCTGAGATGGTCGACATGATCTTGCAAATTTTGCTGTAGACTAGGATATCATAAAAAAACACAAGTACAAAGCACCGTAAGTGAGCTTGAAATACTTCATTCATCAGGCTTTGGAATGTAGCTGGAGCATTGGTGAGTCCAAATGGCATAACCCTGAATTCATAATGTCCCAAGTGAGTACTGAAGGCAGTCTTACCTATATCCGACTCATGAACCCTGATTTGATGGTACCCTGCGCGCAAATCCAATTTAGAAAACACAGCAGCTCCATGGAGTTCATCAAGCAACTCCTCAATAATTGGAATGGGAAATTTATTCTTGATGGTCATACTGTTTAACTGCCTGTAGTCTATACACATTCGCCAACTATTATCTTTCTTCTTTACCAAAATAACTGGAGATGTGAACGGACTTTGAGATGGCTGAATTACACCAGAATCTAACATGCCTTTGACCTGTTTTTCGATTTCAGCCTTCTGTATGTGTGGGTACCTATAGGGCCTGACATTTACAGGCTCAGCTCCCTCTTTCAGACAAATTTTATGATCCACTGATCTGATTGGAGGTAGACCAACTAGTTCGTCAAAAATTTCTGTGAATTCCTGCAAAAGTTCTTGAATTTCTGGAGGTTGGTCTTCATTGGCCAGTGATGTGTCTGTAGTGGCAGTCGACACTGAATATAACATGCTCATCATGCTATGAGGGTGGCGATCATATAACTTTTGGGTAGCTGTGGCCCCAATGATTTTCAACTCAGCTGCATCTTGAATTCCTTGCAATACTATAGTATTTCCTTCCAACTGAAATGAAAGTTGCAAGTTATTAAAATCCATAGTGACGGGACTTACAGATTTAAGCCATTGTACTCCCAACACTAGATCACATCCTCCTAATGGAAGTATCCTCACTACTCAGAATCTTCTGTCCATTGGCCACATTAACCAACAAACGTGAGGCTTCAATCAAAGCATGTCCCAAATTTCGTATGGTGTCCACATCTATGAAATTGTGTGTGCTTCCCGAATCAATTAAGATCGTAATATAGGTCTGGCCTACTCTGGCCTTGATCCTAATAGTTTCATAGGAGGTCACCCCTGTCAAGGCATTAAGGAGATCGAAACATCTGAAATGTCGTCGATCTTATCTATGATTTGTAGAGAACTTTGTTCTTGACTTGGGGCTGGAATGTCTTCGTCTTCATTATCTCCAATAAGCATAAATAATTGCTTTTGTTTACATTTATGACCATAGGAGTACACCTCATCACAGTTATAACATAAGCCTTTATCCCTTCTAGTTTTCATCTCGTTAGGAGTTAGCTTCCTTATTGGGATGGAAGTACTAGCCCCACTTGAGTGAGAATTTCCACTGGACAGTCCTGAGTAATTACTTGACGAATGATTTACAGATGAACTAGATTGAGGCTTGGAAAACTTACTTTGAGGTGTTGGACTATAGGAAACCCCCGAAACTGATGTAGTTGTCCTGGAAAAATTACGATGACTTCTGTGTAATGATTCCAAAGCTGCCTCATGAGATCGAGCCACAGAAATAGCATAGTTGAGATCTCTTGGTCGAAAAGCGGAAACATGATGTCTTAATTCATCCTTCAACCCACTTAGGAAACTATCCACAAAATACCCCTCAGTTAACTGTCCGTTTCTTATCAGCATCAAAGCCTGCAACTCTTCAAATTTACCTTGATACTCAGCCACTGAAGAGGTTTGAGTTAACTTGTTGAATTCCCCCACAATATTTTCTAAAGCTTCCTCTGAGAATCTAGCTCGAATTGCTGCAGAAAACTCCTCCCAAGACAAATCGCCAAAAGAATTATAACAAGATTGAAACCAAATATCAGCTCTACCACTCAAATGTAATGAAGCAAATAAAGCCATCTGCGTGGGTTCAATCGGATTAAACCTGAAATATCTTTCTGCTTTTCGAATCCAGCTTCTCACATCCTCACCATCAAACTTAGGAAATTCCAACTTAGGAAATTTGTAATGGCAATAAGTACTGCTAGATCCAAATGTTTTAGGACTTTTTTCACCTGATTGGGTCACTACTTCAGCTGGGTTATATTGATTCTTATTAGAAGGAACAGATTTTCCTCCATTATCATTATCACTTGTAATATGAACAACAGGTCGAGGCCCAAGTAAACCATTACCTGAAACAACTCCTAATGAAGATGGTGATGTTGGTGGTGAGATTTGATTTGAGTTCATAGTCACAGCAGCGCTTGGGTCCTTACTCAAATCGATCCCTTTTGAACCTAACAGTGCCTCGATTCCTTTTGACAACACTCCAAATTGATTCTTCATATCTTTAATGGAGATCTTGATCTCTTCTACATCATCTTTTAAAGACAACTGAGTAACCGACATCTCGTCGAACCGTCCTTCCAAATTTTTTACAACAATCTCTAACTTTTGATTTCTAGTTTCAGTCATCTTGAATGACTTAGATCGGCCCAGAACTACGGCTTTGATACCACTTGTCAGGTATTAGGACCTGATTAGGGTTTGAATCATGAAAAATAAACAAAGAAGAAGAAGAAGAGAAAGGAAGGTAGCAAGTTTAGGAAGAAATAGTAAAGGAAATGAAAGAAACGTGAAGGAGAAAGAGAAAGTAAAAGTTACTTGTTCATTCATGCCCTTCTCATTACATCTGTCCACTATATATATCCTTAGAGCATTCCCAATGCAGGGTGGATAAATCCACCTCCACGTAGGCGCCACGTAGGTCCACCTAGGCAAAATTCACCTCAAAGAGAGAGGTGTATTTGCACCTGGGTGGTAGTCTCCCAACGTAGAGTGGACTCTTTGGTATAGAAAGTGGATTTTTTTATAAAATCCGGACGGCATGTCACATGCCGTCCCATTTTTTTTTTGCAAAAAAATAGGCAGACGACATGTCACATGCCGTCCGATTCTACCACCCACAGGTGGATTTCAAGGTGGATTCTCCCACCTTCAAATCCACCTGTGGGCAGCCACTTTTCAAAATCCACCTCCCCTTGGGACATTGTTTTAGGTTTCAAGGTGGATTTATCCACCCCACCCCCAAAATCCACCTTGCATTGGGAATGCTCTTAGTGGTTACACTACACCCATTCCTTAACAGACAACTCATACAGGACTCAATGGTAATATCAGAATTGGATTGGGCCTATACTAAGTCGGGCTTGGGCCTGACAAAAAATCAAACTAATTAGTTCTTAGAAGAGGGAGAATAAATAAATCCTAATAGAACTCAAAAACTAAACAAATTAATTTATAAGTAAACCAACCTGATTGATTTTAGATCAAAGAGGGATGAGAACAATTATCATTTCTTCTGCAAACGAATTGGACATTGAGAGGTAATGAGGTTAGACGAAACAGGCGAAACATTTTTGTATACGGGAGATAGTTCGAGTGGAGTTGCAAAGGTTGTTAAATTGAGATAGAGTCCAGTTCAAATGAAATACTTTGTGACAGAGTCCAAGTTATACTTTGTGACAGAGTCCAAGATTAAATCCAAGCCGTCAGTTGTCCACACAAACTTATACCCGTCCTCCCTTATAATATAGATGTACACATCTATACCAGAGTTCAAAAACTCGTTGAGTCGACTCAGAACTTGCCCGAGTTATTAACTCGACTGTATTTCAATTTGGGTAGACTTGTTGACATTACCCAGCTATTACAACTCGCCGAGTTGAGTAACTCGGCCGAGTTGAACCGAGTTGGGCCGAATCAGATTGCATAATTTTTGAATTTGATGGTAATTTAACATGAATTTGGGTAAAATAGTAATTACATTTGAAATACATGTAACTATCCTTTCAGTCAGTAATCCATGACTCGATACCCCAAGTCTATCCATTCAATCAATGTTAAAACATTGTTGAAGTAGACAATTTTGTCTGTAAACACTATATTTTATTTTGATTATGTATATAATGACCCGCCAAGTTTACTCTCGAGTTTTCGAGTTAACCTGACCCAATAAAATTTCGAGCGAGTCGAGTTTTTGAACCTTGATCGATCTATACTACTATTATAAACCTGAATAAAATTCAGGCTTAAGTCCCTGTTAATGAGAATTGAGCTTTAGAATTTTGTCATCTAATTCTAATTAAAATACCCTTTTAGTCATAATTTTTATGGTAAATTTATATAATACCCTTTAAGTAATGGTTTTATTGTAGTTTAATATATTTTTATTTATGGGCTGGATTTTTATTTATAAGCAAAAGGTCCAATAATTAAAAAAAAAAATTAAATTAAGGGGGTGTTTGGCAACAAAAAGTAAATTTACTTTTGTTTATAGTAGAAATAAAGAAGCAAAAAGTTAGTTTGGTAATGTACTGACTAAAAAGTTTAAAAAGTCAAAAAGTTAGTTTGGTAACACATCCTAACAAAAGCAAAAAAGTAAAAAAATAATAATGACGAAAATACATAAAAAATAAGAAAAATTGAAGAGAAATTTATATTTGATTATAAATTAAAATTAAACAAGAAAATACGAAAAAATAACACATTTTTTACATGAATCTCTATTACAATTATCAAAAAATATGATAAGAGCTAGAGAGCTTGTGTCTTTTTACATGAAATAGATCCTCTTATATAGATAGAGAATTACAATTGAACACATGTGTGATATAAATCACATTGATTTTGCTGAAAATAACAGACATATAATAAAGAGAATATATTTTGTATTGATCTTGTAATTGTTGGCAATAATAGGAATTGTCACATGAGCTCACGAGTCACAAGTCATTGAGTTGGGCCAAGTTATACTATGACTTTGTACTGCATGTCAGGTGGACCAAGTCGTTATAAATAGGCTTGAACTCGGGTGAGCTCGATGAAAATAAGCTTTAAGTCGATGTAGCTCGATATGTATATACATACACAGGTGTAGTGGTATTTTTATCATGGTGAAATTAAAAGAAGAGAAAAAATAGTAAATTAAGAGAAGGGCAAACAATGAAGATAAAATTTTAACATTCAAGATGTTTGAATTAGATTTCATCTATCAGAAAATCCAATCCTATGGGTAGATTTCTACAACAACTAGGATGTCCCAAACAAGATCTAACTAAGGGAAAAATACTAACATTTCACTTTTTATGTTGTTGTGAATTTTACTTTTTGAAAGTAAAAAGCTAAAATTTTGAGCTTTTCTGGCAGCAAAAATTTTGCTACGAAAAAGTAAAAAAGCAATTGCATCCATCCTAACTTTTTGATTTTTTTTACTTTTCACAGCAAAAAAGTAATTTTTTTATGTGTAGCCAAACACCCCCTAAAAAAAATATAATGAACTCCTACAAAAAAAATGTTTTACTTCAGAAATAATTATTTTGTAAGATTTAATAAAATATTATAATCGACCAATTTTTTGTTTTTTTTTTCTTTTAAACTTTTTGATTTTATATAAATAAAAACAAGAACAGATACAAGATCCCCAAGAGAATATTGTTGAAGGGATTATAGAAACAAGACTTATCCATAAAAAAGAATAGCTAAAAACCTACTCAACAACACATTTCAACCCAACAAAAGAACAAAAAATTAAAACTAAGCTCAACCAAACCAATCAAGCCGCCCAAGCACGCATAAACAATCCTAGATATATGCTGCAGTGCACCTACGCCTCCATCCCTCAAAGGGTTGTGCGACACCAACATGATCAAGGATGAAAATACAGCCGAAAAGAAATGAGAGATTAAACCAAGAAGTAACTTTGATGCACCAGAGAGGGGCTGAAAAGTGAAGAAGAGGCCCAACACAAAAATTTCTCAAAAGAAATCCCTCAAAACCATGGTTGATAGAATGAGTCAAAGACAACATAATGATCAAGAGAAGTATCGCGCAATGCACTGCTTCAAAACCCCCCATTGAAGCAAAAAAGAGTACTACCACGATCAAAAGTCGAAATCGAGACAAAAAATCAAACAGGTCTGAAACAAAAACTCAGAGGAACCTTTAATGATGGTGAAAGATGAAAACTTTTTTCAATTGAAGGGATAAATGATACAAGATAAAAAATTCTTCAATTGAAAAATTAAAAAACAAGAATCTGGAAATTAATCCATTTCTAGAAGAACAAACCATGGAAGACAGTGAAAGATGAGAGTTTTTCTCAATTGAAGACTTAAAAGATTTAAGAGTAAATGCATCTTCAACCAAGAAAAATAAAAAACATGGATCGGAAGAAATTTCTGATTTGGAGAATAAACTATGGAATAGATGATGACTTGAAAGCTGTTTTTAATTGAAGAGAAAAGAAGAAAAGAAAACACTCATCTTCAATTGAGAAAGAGAGAAACATGGATCTGAAGAAGAAATTCAAGATCTAGAAACACAAAACACAAACAACCATTAGAAAGAGAAAGGGGAGGAAAAAGGAACCAGCCACCAGTCATCGGAGACGATGCCGGTGGCTAGGGATTCACACTCTCTCTTTGACTTCTCTCTGCTGGAAGTTTTAATGGCGGTCCTTGTGAGCTAACTTCGGCCATGGTTATCCATTACGGTGGTTTTATGATCATCTGACTTGTTCCCTAGATTAATCGACCGACTTTAGGAGGTCTATTATACTTCGGGTGGAACCAAAATTCGTGTTCGTCCATCCACTTGTTTTTTTTTCCCTTCTCTCTCTTTAACCCCTCTTTGTTCTTCCTCTTTCTTTCTTCTTCCCCTGCTTCAACCCCTTTTTGTTCTCCCAAACAGCCTAAAGCCGGTCCCCACCGTTTCACGGTTTTATATTTTATAATGTTTTAAAAAAGTAATCACTTCAAACTTGAATGGAAATCGAAAATGGATAAATTAAAATTAACTATACTATTAAATAATGGTTAATGAGAATTGAGCTTTAAAATTTTGTCACCTAATTTTGACTAAAATACCCTTTTAGTCTGGTTTTTGGTAAATTTATATAATACCCTTTAAATAATGGTTTTATTGTAATTTAACATTTTAATTTCTAGTCTGAATTTTTATTAAAAAGATAATTAAATTAACAAAATAATGAGAATCTTAAGAAATAATTATTTCATAAGATTTAATAAATTAATGTAATTTATAATATTTAATAAAATTAATAACTTAAAACTCGAATAGTAATCAGACACGGATAAATTAAAATTAACCGATGCGTAGCACCGGCTAAGACACTTGTATGTATATGAAAAGGAGATACACAACAATATGATGTGAATAAGAAATAACTATCGTCCACTTATCTCTCTCTTCTATACTATAATCATACATATATTTGGTTCATTTCTCCTTCATACTCATATATTACCGAGTTAGGGGGTGTTTGGCTTACACGTGAAAAGTAAAAAAGTAAAAATATTAGTATGGATGCAATTATTTTTTTACTTTTTCATAGCAAAAATTTTTTTGCCAGAAAAAACTCAAAATTTTAGCTAAGTAAAATTCACGATAACATAAAAAGTGAAATGTGTTATTATTTTTCCCCTATAATTTGATTATATTTGGAATATTTCTCCAAAATTCTTCTTCTTCGACACTCTCATTCTCTCTTTCTTTTTTTAATAATCTCATTCCTTTTTGTTCCGCACCACACCACCCAAAGAACAGCAATTGCTTTTATAAGTTTAAAAAGGGCAAATTAGACTTACCCCATAGATTTATATATTTAATTAGACTTACCCCATAGATTTCAACTTATTTAGAGAAACCCCCCAGATTTGTTACAAACATTAGTCAACCGTTAGTTGACTTAGTTAAACCCATATTTGACATGTACTTGGACACAAACTACCCCAAATACCCCTAAACTTATACACCCACTATTCCACTGTTACTCCTTTTCTTTTTGCCCAAAATTGGTTTTGTGCATCTTGTAGAAATGAATTCATGATACCAAACAATTAATATGTTGACCCATCACATAAAAAAAAAAGGAAGATGAAATTGGTACCTGAAACCCTAACTTAATTTACTTGATTTTACTTGAAGTGTTAGACATGCCCCATGTCTTGGTATATTTTTTCATCTTGTTTGGTCAACACTCTAATCTTCAAGAAATTCTATCTTTGTAAGCGAAGAAGATGATGAAGAAGATGATAAACATACAGTTGTGTACTCTCTATTTTTATTGTTTTGGAACATAGGGTTACATCTCCACCTTTGGATAAGAAATTAAAATTAAGTTAATCTAAGCGTTGCAAAACCAAGTTGCCATGGGTTTAAATTAGTTTCTTGTCTATGTAAAATAGTTTAGGGGTCATTTAGGTACTTAATGTCAAAATACAAGTCAAATCTGAATTTGACTGGGTCAACTGACGGTTGACTAACATCTGTTATAAATCTGTGGGGTTTCTCTAAATAAGTTGAAATCTATGGGGTAAGTCTAATTAAATTGATAAATCTGTGGGGTAAGTCTAATTTACCAAAAAGAATTCAAGATGTTTTCTATTTTTTTATTTTATTAAAAAAATAAAATAATAAACAATTATTCAGGGTGCTTGCTCAATCAATCATTTTGAATCAACTCAAAAACATTGTTGCTTGTAAGTGGGTTTTCAAAATTAAAAAACACTCAGATGGTACAATTGAACGGGATTGGTCGCCAAAGGTTTTCATCAACAACCTGGCATTGACTATGCAGAAACTTTTAGTCCGGTTGTCAGGCCAACCACTATACGCGTTGTCCTTAGCATTGCCATATCTAAGGGTTGGAAGCTTAAACAACTAGATGTGAAGAATGCCTTCTTGCAAGGATATATTTCTGAAGAAGTCTATATGCAACAGCCTCATGGGTTTATTGATCCTGATCGCCCGACTCATGTTTGCAAACTTCACAAAGCTATCTATGGTCTTAAACAAGCTCCGCGGGCATGGTTTCATCGTTTTGCCTCTTTTCTCATATCTTCTGGGTTTAAACAGAGTCGTGCTGATCATTCTATGTTTATCTTTCATCATCATTCTCAGGTAATGATCTTGCTGGTTTATGTTGATGATATCATACTTACAGGCAACACACCATCCTTGCTTCATTCATTTATTCAAAAGCTTGGAGTTGAGTTTGAGATCAAAGACTTGGGAGCTTTACACTACTTTTTGGGCATTGAGGTATCATATCACCCTTCTGGTCTTTATCTCACCCAAAATAAATACACCATTGATCTTCTTCATCACAGTAAAATGGTGGATTGCAAGCCTTGTTCTACGCCACTTGCTTCACGTGTTGTTCTTTCTCATCACGAAGGAGACTTGATTACTGATACTACAAAGTATCGCCATCTTGTTGGTACACTTCAGTATCTTACTCTTACAAGGCCTGACATCGCCTTTGCCGTACATCATGTTTCTCAATTCATGAGTCAGCCCCGAGAACCACACACGGTTGCTGTCAAGCGAATTCTTCGATATTTAAAGGGTTCCCTTGGTAAAGGACTTCATCTTCAACGTTTTCATACTCCTCCAAGACTTATAGCATTTTCTGATGTTGATTGGGCTGGTTGCCCAGATAGCTAACCTGATGATATTTTATCCCTTAGGTTAACCATTTTGAGCTTTTCTTGTTACTTAGCCTTTTCCTTGAGCCCATTATCCTTACCCAACTCCATTGTGGGAGTAAATACCCTTAGAATGTTTTAGGTCCTTTTACCCATTCTTTTTGGAACATGAGGATGATTTTTACGTTGTTACAAGAAGAAAGGAGGAATACAAAAGAAATCTCCAAACTAGTGAGATGAACCAAATATTGAAAACCTAAAAGTTTGAAGAAATTCCAAAAAAAAAAAAACACCAGAATCTTCCAGAACCATCCCAAATCCAAAAAGAAGGGAAGATTCCCAAATAGGCTAAAACAATAAAAATTTTCAAAAGAAGATGAGAAACATTTCTTCCAAAAGAAAAATTCTAAAAATTTCTCCACATGCTGATATTACAAATCACAACTATTGAAGGCCCGAAAGTTTCAAAAATGTTTCACAAAAGCCTTTGCCATTTCTAGCCCTGTCATAAGCCAAGTTATAACTCATTACTGTCTTTTGTAGATCTAAGATGATATGGTAGGATGTGGCGAGTAAGTGAGAAGATGTTGAAGTGAAAAACCTGACATCTCAAGCAAGGCTAATTTTTTCCATTCCTTGAGACTAAGTTCATTCCATTACATTAGTCCATTCTTATTGATATATGTGAGATAATTGTACATCATCCTTCCTCACATAGAGGTAAATGATAAGCACCATCTCTGAGTGACTTTATTTTCAAGTGTATTTCTCTGAGGCAGAAGTCAAAGTGACCTTTTGAAAGGCGACTTAGGACCCGTGGTAGTATGGATACATGCCTGTATTCGATGCATTTGAGACTGTTATGCTTGGCTTATTATTTCATATCTTATTCATGCATTGGTAGTATGATCTCATATGAACGGTTTTGCAATATTTATCTTTATTCTTGATATGACCATTTTCTGTGGTACATGGTACAAAATCCTATTCTTGAATTAGTCATTGTAGTAAGTTTGTGGGTATCTTTACCTTAGGGGGATGGTGAAAGCTCTCTAGGTGATGTAAAAGTATCATGTTTGTTCTTTATGTTCATTGTGATTCAAAGTTCTTAATGTTTATTTACTTCTATCTGAGGTAAGTATGATTATTTGCATGTTATTGTTATCCATGTTATTAAAATACTATTGTTAGGGTTTAGGGAGACCTAGCTTTAATGGTTTTATTTATAAATTGAAGAAGTATAGTAAAATAGCTGAGAGGTGATTATTACATATCTGTAGTTTATATTTTTTATTGGAACCCTTTTGTAATCAAATCAAATAACTGAGAGGTGATGATTTAGTTATGAATATTATGTTAAGTTAATTAGATTGAATAGCTGAGAGGTGACGGTTTGATTAATAAGACATATTCAGAAGCATGCATAAGAGAATCCCGTTTTAATTAGGTGGAATAGCTGAGAGGTGACTTCTTGATTATTATTGGCATTAATGATTAATTGGAATAACTGAAAGGTGACTAATTAATTACTATAGATTGAACATGAAGAAACAACATGTTATATTTGTATGATTTAGTTTGTAGATACCAACTCTTTCCCCTATGTCATCATATATCTTCTTTTCATCTCTACCATATTATTAAGCTAGGGTTTAATTATTATTATTGGTTGTAGGAAGTAGATCAATCTTCAAATCTTATTATTGATTCCCTTGTTATTTCTTAACCATTGTTTTCTATTGTGTTTGAGCTAAGATTTCCCCCTCTGAGGTGGGTACGACCCTTGTTTGTTATTTGTTACTTTGATATCCAATTTATACAGGCACAAGAAAGGAACTTCAAGTTAAAATCTAATCTTTTGATAGTAGGTGTAAAAACCTAACATCAGAAGGCATTCACGTTGTTACTCTCAACGACGTACGCCAATGCTACTATGTTAGGGTTTGCGAAGAAAAGTGTGGTCAACCCTATTATTACTAATCGGACCTCAAAAGTGTATATTTATCCCCCGAATAACACATTGTTTGTCTAACACTTAGCTTATATTATTGTATTATATCTATTGATTAGTGCTTTCTTGTCTTTTGTGTAGGTTTCATGAGCCAAAATGCGAATATTATGTAAAAGCCCGCGAAAAATCGAGAAAAGCAAGCAAAAGGTGTTATTGGCACAAAGGAAGAAAAATAGATATTTGCACCCACGAGATCTGCTGAGGACACCCCCACAGTCAACCTTGTTGACTTCTGTTGACTTTGCTGACCTCGGTCAACTCTGTTGGCTTTTGTTGACCTGACTTTCTATTTTGGGCGTTAAACTTGAAAAGGCTCCACAAGAAGATCCAGAAGTCTGATTTGGGCCCATGAGCTATCAAACTGAAGGTCTTGGCCCAACCTTCAAGAAGATAATTAGGTTTTGGTGATTGCCTAATCCCTCTAGGAGACCAACAGCAGCAACCACGAATTTCACCTAGTTTGGAAGTCTTTTCATGCAAGTATTCTACTTTGTATTGTCTATATAAGAGAAGTTGTAACTAGGGTTTATTATCTTTTAGCCTCCACTTTAAGATCAACTTTCATTATTGAAGAGTTGATCTTCTTCTTCTTCATTGTATTCAACTCCTTATTCAATATCAATCCATTATATTCCATTATGATGTTTTATTGATTTATTTATTTGTTCCTTGGGGATGAGTAGCTAATTCTTCATGGGGGGGGGGTGATGGAAGCTTTCTAGGTGATGTAAAAGTATCATGTTTGTTCTTCTTGTTCATTGTGATTCAAAGTTCTTAATGTTTATTTACTTCTATATGCAGTATGAGTTAAGTATGAATATTTGCATGTTATTGTTATCCATGTTATTAAAATACTATTGTTAAGGTTTAGGGAGACCTAGTTTTAATGGTTTTATTTATATTAATTGAAGATGTGTAGTAAAATAGCTGAGAGGTGATTATTACATATCTGCAGTTTATTTTTTTTATTGAACCCCTTTTGTAATTAAATTAAATAACTGAGAGGTGATAATTTAGTTATAAATAATATGTTAAGTTAATTAGATTGAATAGCTGAGAGGTGACGGTTTGATTAATAAGACATATTCAATAGCATGCATAAGAGAATCTCGTTTTAATTAGGTGGAATAGCTGAGAGGTGACTACTTGATTATTATAGGCATTAATGATTAATTGGAAAACTGAGAGGTGACTAATTAATTATTATAGATTGAACATGAAGGAACAACATGTTATGATTGCATGATCTAGTTTGTGAATACCAATTATTCCCCCTATGTCATCATATATCTTCTTTTCATCCCTTCCATATTCCTAAGTTAGGATTTACTATTTATTATTGCATGTAGGAAGTAGAATCAATCATCAATCTTATTATTGATTCCCTTGGTGTTTCTTAATTATTATTTTCAGTTGTGTTTGAGCTAAGATCTCCCTCTCTGAGGTGGGTACGACCCTTGCTTGCTACTTCTCTACTTTGATCTTCAATTTATACAAGCACAAGAAGGAACTTTAAGTTAAAAAAAAGTAATCTTTTGATTGTGGTGATCCATTTACCGTATATCAATTACTTCGTCAAGCGCAATGGTAGGAAGTGTATTATAGAGAAGTTACTTGAAAGCGATAAGGAGTAGCCAGACTTCCCCTTGGTTTTCAATGGCAACTTTGGGGGTAAAGGTTAGGGGTGTTATGTGAGCTGAGCAGCTCGAGCTCGGCTCGTGTTCGGCTCGAAAAAAGCTCGGCTCGGGCTCGCTCATCTTGTAAAACGAGCCGAGCTTGAACAAATTTAAGGCTCGTCTCGAGCTCGAGCCGAGCTCGAGCTTTATTCGAGCCGATCCGAGTAGCTCGAATTTAGATATGGTTAAGTTATGTTTACCCATCCTACCCCCATTAATATGTGTTATTCTTATCCTACCCCCACTATATATGAATCTATTAACATAACAATCTGTGAAACCTAGCCGTCTCCCTTCTCCTTCTTCTTTCTCTAACTCGATCTAACCAGTATCCATCTTCATCTCCAGTTGCCTTGGTGGTAGCTTCATACTTCATTTTTAAGATAGGAAGGATGAGTTGTTCAATTCTGTAGCAGCAACAGCAGCATCAATTCTCTAGTCAGAAGAATGAATGATTTGCACTCATATACATAGTTGGGACTGAGTAAAATGCCTTTGGTTTTAGTTATCACCGGATCTGATGAGCAAAGTCTGTATTCATAGTCATACTACCACTCCTCCTCCTCCTCCTCCTCGCACTGTATCATCAATTCATCATCATCTTCCTTCTTCATTATCATCCATCAATTAATCGATTAATCCATCATCATATATCATTATAGGCTGCTATAGCTTGCATTTTATAATTCAACAGCTAAATCCTACCTTTCTACTACTACTACTCCTCCAGTCCTTCTATAATTAAGCAGCAGCAGCAGCAGCAGCAACTCTGTAACGCCCCCACCCCACTTTCTGCCTGGAAATTGAGTGCAAGAGTGAGATTGGAGATTTCTAAATTACTAATTAATTTATTCTTTCACCAACCCAAACTCACTCTCTCTTTTTGCTAAATTTTTGTTTGAAATTTCTTTGTTCCAATTTACAGGTTTTGATTCATGAATTTGAGTTTTATGATTAATTAAACAACACTTATAAACAACAAGTTTAGTTTTTTAATTTCTACTCAAATTATATGAGTTACATCTTTCTTTCTATGCTGCTGCTGCTTCACAATCAGAGGAAATCTTTGGTAAGAATGTAAGATAGAGAGAATGGAAGACGAGCTTGGCTCGAGCTAAACGAGCTTTGAGTGTTTGAGCTTGATTCGAGCTAAACGAGCTTGGAGGGCTCGAGCTCGGCTCGAGCTAAACGAGCCTAACAAGCTCGAGCTCGAGCTTGATAAATAGCTCGCGAGCCGAGCTTGAACATAAAACCAGGCTCGATTCATAAATTGGGCTCGGCTCGGGCTCGGCTCGGGCTCGGCTCGTATTAAAACGAGCCGAGTATTGAGCATTCAAAGCTCGGCTCGCTCGGCTCGAATAACACCCCTAGTAAAGGTCCCAATATTAAATAACCTTTGAAATATTTGCGGTTTATCATTGGAGGTTCTTCTTCTTACTTTTTCATATATGCTAATCTATTGCTCAGGAACTTTGTCTTTTTATTGACCTAACGGATTTGTACTTATCTAATTGTTTTTTTCTTTCAGAAATCGTTGGTGACGGCAAGGCTATAAAACCCCGTGTAGATGCCCCTTGGGAGCCTCTAATCGATTCAGGGTCTGGTGATTATTCTGCCATCTAGAACCTTACTCACTCAAGAAAGAATGACACACCAGTGGCTAAGGAAGCTAGATCTTGGTGATTATGTTCTCCCTGTTTGTTGTCATCAAGATTATCTTTGGGATAAGAAAGGCAAAACTCCTTCTGCCATTCCTGCACCTCTGTCTAATCCTAAAAAGAAGGGTAAAACTCCTATTGTTGATACCGCCAGTGAATCTAAGGATGACGGAGATAATATCCCACTCCAGGATATTTTGAATCTAAAGCGTTCCCTCACCCCGTCATCGCCATCTCCTGCCGTAGTTTCATCACCCGTGAAGAAGAAGCAAAAAAGAGTAACTTGTAAGCTCTCTCCTTTCTTATCTGTTTTACGCCTTCAAAAGCTTATCAGAGTTCCTATCTGTGATTCTCTTCCTACTCATTCAGCTGAGAATTCTAATTTTCAGGCGATCCAAGATGAACCGGAATCCTTGGCGGAGTCACCTGAACTACCACTGGAGCGCACCAAGCAGTCTGCTCGAAAAGCGAAAAGAGTCAAGATCCCAAAAAAGAGTAAGACTCGAATAAATGAGTCTACTGATGATTCAACCGACTCAATGAAACTCCCCAATCAACCTGATTTCAGTGGGGGGTTAAGGTCTCTGTCAATATCAATGATCTCGGTATTGACACTGACGGTCTTGACTTTGGTGATGCTGTCATGGAGGACTCAACTCATTCAGGTTCAGCTTCTCATCCTCCACTCTCTTCTCTTTACCGATTTACACTTCTGGATCCTAATGTTCGTCCCATTGTTGTTGCATTGCCTCCTCCCATTCCTATTGATCATGAAATTTTTGATCTTGCTACATTTGTTATGCCTATCCGGAAGCTCCTAGGTATATTCCTCAGTCACCTGCTAATTGCCATTCTACTACGTCTGAGTCAGGTGATGAAGTTGATGTGGCTTGTTCACCCTCCTCTGTTCCTGGTGTCATCTCAGCATCCAATCCTACACCGTCTGCCGGCTTTGATGAGCCTAGGATCACAGAGCCAATGGATTCCTCTTCTGCCCTTATTTCAGAAGACCTTCCCAAGTCGTTCTACGTGTCCTACACCGCCAGAAATGGAGAATGTCGACAAAGATGGCTCTTTTCGTGGCCCTGTTTGTTATGAAGTTCCTCCCTTTCCTCATCCACGATCTACCCTTCCTATCAGTCGCCCAACCTTTAGCTCCACTGATTCTGCTATCAGCGATGGTGTCAATGCATTCTTTCCTTTGCAAAGTTCTATTCTGCCTTCTGATCAAGCCAGGATTGACCAGATGCCTTTCAGTGAATGCAACCGAGAATTTTATAAGGCTTTTTCTCTTGTATGTCTTTATCTTCTGTAGTTCTTTATAAAATTCAATATGTTCTCAATACTAATCTTTCTTTCTTTCCAGGTTAACGGTCTCACTATAAAATCCAGCAGCTATGTCTCTGAGTTGATGGAAGAGTGTAAAAAACATTTCCAAGAGAAGCACAACCTTACTCGTGACAAAAACCGCTTGGTCAACGAAAAGTGGGTTCTCCAAGCTGAAATAGAGCAGCTGAGGTCTCAGGGCAAAGAGGCTGCCGCCAACCGCGAGACTGAAATCAAGCAGATACAGTCAAGGCTGGAAGGGGATTTCCGAGAACGTGTTGCTGCTTTGGAATCTTCTCGTCAAAAGGAAATTTCTGAATGGCGTGAGAAAGTTGATGACCAAGCATGAGATGACGACCAAGCATGAGAATGATTATGACCAATGGCATCTTGAAATTGCTGAGTATGAGACGGTTCTTAAATCGGAGAAAGGAGATGCCATTGCCCGAGTTTCAGAAGAGTACAAGGACAAGTATGATGAGCTAGTGGTGAAGTCCACTGAGCAGATTGTTGCTCAAGTGAAGGAGAATTTGGCTTCCTTCTTTTCTTCAAAGAAAATGAAAACTCTCCCTCCTTGCTTGTTTTCCCTACCCAGTCATCTCATGAAGGCCCATCTCCCAACCCCCAAACTTGAGTGGGGCGAAAGCCCCTTTTAGCAGAGCTGTCATCTTGGAGTGACAGCTGTAGAGACAGTTACGGGATGGATTCAAAATTCTTCGAATACTGAAAAAGAGAGTTGAGTCGGATTTTTTGAAAGTTCTTTTTAGGGGCTTTTATCCCAAGGAAGGGACCAAGAAGCACTAAGAGTTCCACCTACTTACTGCTTGGGCCGACACCGTTCCTGCACTTGCAACAGGAACAGAGCCCACCTATCGACCGAAGAAAAATTCTGCATCCGCCAGACAGGAACTTGCAGCAGATAGTCCTGCCTCGAGGCTTTTGTCGTTTTGTAATAGTGACATCGCCGTTACAAACTTAACTTGTTGTCGGTTTTCTTTTCTTCATATAAATGCTTATCTATTGTTTGTACTACTTCTTTATTGCTTTTAATTTCTCATATCTCTCCAGTTGCCAAATTAGTTCATTCTCTGAACTCTTTCCGTCATAGTTACATAGCGTTTTGATGGTGAAGGTTCTCGTGTGTCAACATTAGGTTTCAATTCCCGTCGTCACAGTGAACTGGAAGTGAGACCCCATTGACCCACTAACACTATTGTTCTTCTCTTTCGATGCACCTCACTGCATTGTCTATCTTAACCTCAGTGAGGAGGGAACAATATATAGAGATTGCTAAAGTATAGTTAACGGCATGCCAAGCCAAGTCTACACTTATATTGTTTCCCACTAATCTAAATTTGATTTCAACTTAATCTTCTTGACTGAACTTTAGCCTGATCTCAGCCAAGGTATCTATTCGTTACCACCGCCATTATCTTCTATGATAGCTATATACGGTAAACTATAGGAACTAGCTACTACAATCATCTATTCCATTAAAATTTCAAAAAGTCACAACTTACAATGATGTGAGTCTGAGATCAGAAACTCCATACAGAATTTCGAACTTCTCTGTTTTACTAAGCATAGTATTTCTTCAAATTGCTGATACTGCACGACTTGTCTACAGGGGTGTCGTTCTGGTATGTCAAGTAGTATGCTCCATTAACTCCAACCTTTTTCTACCAAGAAAGCTCCCTCCCAATTAGGTTCTAGTTTGGCCGGTGGCGGGTTCTGCTTCCTGAGTACGAGATCCCCTGGCATGAGACTTCTCGGCTTGACTTTCTTGTTGTAACCTCTTTCCACTTGCCAATGGTAGCTTTCTAGTTTCATCTTTACACGCTCTCCAACTTCAACCTCCAAGACGAACTCCCTCTCTATACTTCATTGTTCTTTCCAATACCAACTACTGTATTCCTGACGGTATGCACTAGCATTTCTTGTTGGATCACTGCTTCTATGCCATACGTGATAGAGAAAGGTGTTGCACTTGTTGATCTTCTTGGCGTTGTTCGTTAGGCCCAGAGTACTTCCCATAAGGTCTCATACCATTTTTCTTTCTTGTCCTCCAGTTTTTCTTTAAGACTTCAAGTATTGTTTTGTTTGACGCTTCAGCTTGCCTGTTTCCCTGTGGGTGGAATGGAGTTGCAAACAGTTGTTCTTTAAAACTTCAGTATTACTATACCGGCTCTTTCCATTTTTTTCTACTTTTGCTTAGACTGCTTATGCTATGTCTGGGGATATTATTGTCATGTCATGCACAGACCAAGCGAATACATCTACATTATCTTTTAGGAACTGCAAAAGATCATGTCTCATTTTAAGGTCTAAGTTGGCTCCCATGTAAGTGATCCGTTGAACTTCTGCTTTAGTGAGGTTGACGGGTTTAGTTTGTTCCTCAGTTTTAGAAATCTCTTCTGGGAACCTGTCATCCTCCTTTGGTCGTTGCTATGTTGGGGTAGAGGCCAAGCCGGCACCTGCCCTGCCTTGCGTCATGGTTTTGACCATTGCTATTTCAGATTTTTTGCCATTTGCGTGATTATTCCTTATCTCATATTGTCCATCTTTAGCTGGAAAACGAATTTTCTGATAGTAGCTAGAAGGAATAGCTTTCATTAAGTCAATCCATTCTATTCCCAAAATTTCATTGTATTCTGTAGGAGCTTCAATGACTACACACCTTGACATGACAGTTCTGGTATGAGCCGTCACTGGTAACGTAATTTCTCCCAATGGCGGCATTGCTCCTTCGTTGAAAACCATAAATGTCTCCAGGTGAGTTTATTAAACAGTTCCTTCCTAGCTTCATTTGATCCAGCCCCCTAGTGAACAGAACATCCACATCACTTCTACAATCTACTAGTACCTTAGTTACATTCCAATTTCCAATGAGTATTGAAATGACTGGTGGGTCATTATGTGGGGTCACTACTCCCTTTAGATCCTTCTCCGAAAAGCCTATTGGTCATCTTGATGCACATGCCTTCTATTCCTCATCATGGGAACTGCTCCTGTTATGGATGGCTCTTCTCTTATCTGCATAACTTTTCGCACCTTTTTCTTTACTTGGTTATTGGACTCTCTAGCCCCTTCTAAAATTATGTTGATTGTTCCTCTGATTGGCGCCTCAAGTTTTTCTGCTTCCCTGTTATTCTCTACAATAAGTTCCCTCAAGTGACCTTCATCAATCAACTTCTAGATTAATGATTTGAATTCATAGCAATCTTCTGTAGGGTGATTATAAGTTTTATGATAATCGCAAAATGACTTACCTCTCACTGTTCTACACCTTACTGATGGCTCCTGAAAATACTTTATTCCTTTTATTCTCTTCGGCATTTGATCCAGCGGCATAGTGAGTTGTGGCAACGGTTTTGGTTGTATTAGCATCCTTGGTGCAGAATCTATGTCTTCCCGTCTGAGTTTTTTGTCAAATCCTCTGGCACCATTGATCGGACCTCAAAAGTGTATATTTATCCCCCGAATAACACATTGTTTGTCTAGCACTTAGCTTATATTATTGTATTATATCTATTGATTAGTATTTTCTTGTCTTTTATGTAGGTTTCATGAGCCTAAATACGAATATTGTGTAAAAGCCCGCAAAAAGTCGAGAACAACAAGCAAAAAGGTATTATTGGCATAAGGGAAGAAGATTGGATCTTTGCACCCGCGAAATCTGCTAAGGGCACCCTGCGGGCAACTTTGGTCAACTCTGTTTATTTGACTTTTGAGTCAATTTTGACTTTGATTGACTTTTCGGTCAACCTTGAATTCAGTTGACTTTTGGTCAATGGTTGACTTTAGGTCAACTGTTGACCTTGGTTGACTTCTGCTGACCTCTGTTGACTTTCGGTCAACTATTGGATCTCGCTGACTTTGGTCAACCCTGTTGATTTTCGTTGACCTAAATTGCTATTTTGGGTCTTAATCTTAAAAAGGCTCCACAAGAAGATCCAAAAGTCCGATTGGGGCCCATGAGCTATCAAACTGAAGTTTTTGGCCCAAGCTACAATTCCAGCCCAAGAGAATTAGGTTTTACTGATTGTCTAATCCCTCTAGGAGACCAACAGCAGCAGCCACGATTTCATCAAGTTTGGAAGTCTTTGCATGCAAGTATTCCATTATGTAATGTCTATATAAGAGAAGTTGTAGCTAGGGTTTATTATCTTCAACCTAACCTTTTGTTAGCCTCCACTTTGAAGGTCAACTTTTGTATTCATTCAATATCAACATCAATCCATGATTTCCATTATGATGTTTTATGATTTATTTATTTATTCCTTTGGTATGAGTAGCTAAATCTTCATGGGGGGATGGTGGAAGCTTTCTAGGTGATGTAAAAGTATTATGTTTGTTTCTTCTTGTTCATTGTGATTCAAGGTTCTTAATGCTTACTTATCTTTAATTCGCGACATGAGGTAAGTATGATTATTTGTATGTTATTGTTATCCATGGTATTAAAATATTATTGTTAGGATTTAGGGAGACCTAGTTTTGATAATAGTATTTATATTTATTGTAGATGTGTAGTGAAATAGCTGAGAGATGATTACTGCATGTTTATGATACTTATCATTTATTGGAACCCTTTTATGATTAAATCAAATAGCTGAGAGGTGATGATTTGATTGTGAATAATATGTTGAGTTAATTAGATTCAATAGCTGAGAGGTGAGGATTTAATTAATGAAGCATATTCAATAGTATGCATAATAGAATCCCGTTTTAATTAGGTGGAATAGCTGAGAGGTGACTACTTGATTATTATAGGTATTAATAACTAGTTGGAATAGCTGATAGGTGACTTATTAGTTATTATAGATTGAACATGAAGAACAACATGATATGATTGCATGATCTAGTTTGTGAAACCAACTACTCCCCCTATGTCATCATATAATCTTCTTTTCCTTATCTTCCATATTCTTAAGTTAGGATTTATTGTTTATTATTGTCTGTAGGAAGTAGAATCAATTATCAACTCTTATTATTGACTCCTTGGTGTTTCTTAATTATTATTCTTAATTGTGTTTGAGCTAAGATCTCCCCCTCTGAGGTGGGTACGACCCTTGCTTGTTACTTGTCTACTTTGATCCTCAATTTATACAGGCACAAGAAGGAAAATCTTCTCTCTAATCTAATCTTTTGATAGAGGTGTCAAAAGCCTTCATATTAACCGTCTCTATTCTTCTCGTACTGGATTCTCTGTTACGACATTGACAGTTACTATTGATATCTTTGGTGCCCTTCGCGAAGGTATATATCCTCCAGTCTTATATACTTCTCTGCCTTCTGAAAGAGTTCATCCAAGGTTCCCATCCGAGATGACACTATGGAATCATACGCTGGTGATTTCTTGCTTATCCTTTTTTGAAAGGCCACCACAGCTGTCCTGTCGTCCATGCAGCCATCTGTTCACAAATCTCATTTTTGAAATTAGTAACAAATTTTCTGAGGGACTCACCTGGTGCCTGTTCTATATCAAACAATGACGATATATTCGTTGCTTGCCTCTTCTGATGGATGTAATGCTTGACAAACATTGCACTTAGTTGGGAAAAACTTGATATGTTCCCTGGAGATAAACTTAGGTACCAATCTGTTGCATTATCTTTCAAACTGCTCGGAAATAATTGACACCACATTCCATCATATTGACTTCCTTCCCAAGCCACCATCTTTTGCTTGAAGTTGTTCAAGTGTTGCACAGGATCAGTTGTTCCATCATATTCATTGAACTTTGGAGATTGAAACTTACTTGGAAACCCGTGACGGTAGCATATGTCCGCCAGTGGTCTTTTCCCTAATCTTTCCAGATCTTGAGTCACTTCTATATTTTTCTATTTACTCTGCGCGTTCATATCTTCTTGAACCTTGCATATCATGTCGAAGAGCCTGGTTTAAGGATCACTTGCCGGAATCTCGTCGTCGTTGGCTCCCTCTTTCTGTTCCACTTCACGAATTCTCACACCAGATTCTTCTGATCCCTCCACTTCATCGTTCCTCTGCCCTGGCAACCTAGGCATGACACCACCTTCTCATCCACCTTGTGTTATCCCTTCTGTTGGTCTTCTCATGTTCTCATTCCTAGCAGCTTCATTTTCTCTTTCTTGAAGATTATGGCGGTCTATCTTTTCTCTTCTTCCCAACTGTTTTCTCAGCCTTTGGTTCTCTTCTCTTAGCCTCATTGTTTCATCCTCCACCTCTTGAGGTTGCTCTTGCTGGTTGGCCTGAGGAACTCCACAACCTGCTATACCCCCAGGATAAGTAGCTGACCTAGTCTGCGTCACCATTTCCTCTCTTCTCCTTCTTTCTACTATCCACTAAACCCTAGATCTGATTCTGAAAAGTAGCCCTTCTTCTAGCGCCAAATGTAAGCCCTTACCTTACCTTGGTCAAAGATCAGGGTTGATGAACTGATTCTCTTCAATCTCCCAATGAACATGCAAAGACCACCGGTTATTACCCTGTGGGTAAAGCTCCAACGATCAAGTCTATAATGGAGGCCAAGTTTGGAATCAACGTAATCAAATAGTGAATAGTTACCTTCTGCTTACCTTACAGTTTTCCTTATATATCGGTTCAAACTGCTTACTCTTAGCCTTTTGATTCTTTCCAGATCCTAGCTAGGGCTCTCCTTCCCTAGACATGGCTCATTCTCTTTCATATATTATGGAGCAAACGCTTGACAGCTAACTCTCATGTTCCTTGCCCGTGATACTCCAGAATGTTCCTGGCCTCTATCCGCTACTTCTTGGTTCTACCCTACTGAGTTGCCCCTACTGCCTTTATCCTGCCACGTTAGCCTACAGCATATGGTACTTACAATACCAACAATTAAGAGTTCTGGAAATTTTAGGATATATGTGTAGTTTTTTAAGTAGAATTTTTAATTATTGGTAAACCCCCAACAATGAACAAGAAAATTATTTACGAGAGGTCTAATTGTGAATTGTGTTCACTTGACTTGAGACTTCTTAGTTTCAGAGATTAAAGGTGAAGACAAGTGATGGAGAAAACCAACATAGAATCATGTTGATAGGGTTTTCTCTTTCTTCTGGTTTATCTCTGGTAGAATTTTCTTAATCTCGTTTACCATATATTCCACGTGTCATTGTAAGAGTGGATAATAACGCCAGGAGCAAAGATTGTCATGGATTGCCAGGAGCAAATTTTTTCTCCTGAATGTTAATGTCTGAAAAAAAAATAAAAAAATTAATATTTTTATTCACTAAAAGTTTTTTATTTATTATGAATCAATAATTACATACATTGAGACACTCCCTCTTAGACCAAGGGTGAAGCTAAAACTCACAATACAGTAAAACCTCTCTATAGTCATACTCTTGGGACCAAAATAAATTATTAATATAGAGAGGTTATAACTTAATAGAGTTTTATTTAAAAAAATTATCGTGTAATTTCAATACGGTGTAGTTTCAAAAGAATAATATAGCTTCAAAATATAGTACACGTATACTAACTCTACGTTGGGAAGTGTTCAAAAATGATAAATCGTATTAAAAGTCTAAAATGATATATTTCTTTAATGGTTTTTTCAATATGTATATATTTTTATTAATATAGACTTAATTATAACTATGTAGAGGTAATTTTCTTCAGTAGGGACCTAAAGAAATTATAACTTATTTACAATACGAATATTATTCCTATTTGTAACTGGCTTAAGTTGGGACTGAATGTTTTAATGATTATATAGAGGTTATTCCTATATAGAGTATCACTATATAGAGGTTTTACTGTAGTTGCATTATTCACTAAGTTTTCTCTCCAACCCATACTCAAAACTCAAATACTTATAAACACATAAAATTACTTATATTTGAGTAAGAATTTGCATAGAAATAGTCCTGGGACATTATTAAGGGGAAGGAAAACACAAATAGCCCCGCTAAGAAACCCATGGTAAAAAAGGACCTGATTAAAAACATTATTAGGGATAAGAAAGTATCCATTTAGCATAAAATTAATAATGCCCTAACAAGATTTTATGTTGAACTTTAGTACCATGGTTACCTTTTTTTTCTTCTTTTCCAGAGATTTCTTACTACCACAATTACGTTTCCTCTTTTCCAAATAGATTACGTTCTTAATCTCTTTTTTAATGGAACAGTTTCAATTCAAATTTCAGTGAACCAAATCCGTTGTGTAGATTTATTTTGCAAAATAAATTCAAACTATATATGCCCAAATGTGGTGTGTTGATATGCAAACAAATCCTTGCATTTTTATGGTTTATGTGTTTGTGATTGATGCAAACAAATCTTTGCATTTTATATTTATGTGTTTGTGATAATGCAAACATGTCTTTGCATTTTATGGTTTATGTGGTTGTTGTTGCGAGTATGCAAACAAGTATTTGCATTTATGTTTATCTGTTTGTGACTGATGCAAAAAAGTTCTTACATTTTATTGTTAATGTGGTTGTTTCTTGCATGGTTTATGTGTTTGTGACTAATGCAAATAAATTGTTACATTTTTATGGTTTATGTTGTTGTTGTTGCTAGTGCAAACAAATCTTTTCATTTATTTTTATGTGTTTTCGACTGATGCAACTACAGTATGGGAAACAACTAATGAAAACCTTTCAAAAATATTTATAATTGCTTGGTTTGCCAAAAACTATGGATTCTTCTTCATCTTCTAAAATCATGACATCAAATTTATTTTTTAACAACGGTTTGCGAATATAAAATGTAGGGAGATATTTACCGATATATTATTGTTCTGGAATAAATAAAAGAGAATGGAAGATACAAACCAAAATAAATTGATGGAAGACAAAATTTACATCGAGTCGAGATAATAATCTCTGTCCTTAAGAGATTATTCGCCCGGTACATGTGAAAACCAAGACACAGACATTAAAAGACGACAAATCAATTTTTTGTTATACTCTCTCATGACAAGACACAGACACTAGAAGATGGAAAACCAATTTAATTTTATAAGTGATTTGAAGACCAACACAAGACAAACTTATTTAGTAAGAAAGATTCCTTTTTCGAAAAGGCACATATCTATTCAATGTCTATTTGGCTCTTCTCATGAAATTTGCGTGGGGAGTTCTTACTGGTAATGATTGCTTAGCTAGCTTCATGAAGGCTAAATTTTTTGGCAGGAATGGAGAGACAATAAAGTACCACAAACCTTCTTCAGTTTGGCCAGAAGTCAGATTGGCATTGAAGGAGTTGAAACCAAGAGTGAGATGGCTAGTTGGGGATGGCTCCCATATTGACTTTTGGAGAGATAATTGGTGTGGTATTTCCATACAAGAGAGATTGCTTCTGAGCTCAAACGACATCAAAGGGTTTGGAGCAAAACTGAGTGATATTATTGTTAACAATGCTTGGCAGATTCCAACATACACACAAATGGTCTTGCACATGGCAGGCATAGAGGAGAATGATCTTCCAAGTCTCAACGTGTATACACATGATCAAATGGTTTGGAGTCTGGATAAAAAAGGAATATTTTCAGTTAAGAGTGCTTTTGAGGCAATTAGGAAGAAGTCCACGCACATTTGGTGGACAAAGCTTCTATGGACGAAGTGCGTACACCCTAAGTTAGCAGGGAATGCATGGAAACTAGCTCATGAAAGGGTACCTATTGGAAGTATGCTTCAAAGAAGAGGTCTTTCTTTAGCTACAAGGTGTCCTTACTGTAAGAATGCTGAAGAAAGTCTGCAGCATTTGTTATGGGAGTGTACATGTGCTAACCGAGTTTGGAAATGGGCTGGAGAGAGGTTCAGGTTACATTCTCAGATTGAGTCTCTTCAACAAGCTCTAAGTCTTCACAACAACAGCAGTAATATAGTAAAGGACATGTGGATTACTTCTACATGGGCAATCATGGTTGAGGTTTGGAAAAACAGGAATGAATGTGTTTTTGATGAGAATGAGTTCAACGTTAACATGGTGAAGCAGAAAGTATGCAACTGGATAAGAAGAGCCTCTCAGTTGTCTAAGGGATGCATGCACAATACAGTTGAGGACTTATGTATTTTGAAGAACTGGAACTTAGAGGTCAAGGCAGTTAAGCATCAGATCGCCAAGGAATGTTTTTGGAGACCACCAAGTCTGTCTTTCATTAAATTGAACTCAGACGGTGCTTGCAAAGGCAACCCAGGGGTGGCTGGTATTGGGGGCACAGTCAGAGATCACGAGGGGAACTTCTTGGCAGCTTATGCAAGAAATATTGGGGTTTCTACTAGCTTCATGGCAGAGTGTCAAGTTGTGGTCAGAGGAGCTGAGATTGCAATCATCAGAGGATGGACTAAGGTGTGGATTGAAGTTGATTCTACTGTTGTGGTCCATGTGTTTGGGAGGAGGGAGGTGCCTTGGGAACTGTGTGCGAGATGGAACCAAGTCATGGCATCAATGCAACATCTGATCATCACATCAACGTGGAGAGAGGTGAACTTCTCTGCTGATATGATGGCCAATGAGGGAGTTAAGTTGCAGTTATTTAGTGAAGTGTCCTATGCAACAAGGCCTCCATTCTTGTCTCGAATGGAGGAACCACAAAGGAGTTATTATAGATTTGTAATGGCCAGCCGAGGGAATCGACCTGGTTACAGTGGGGTGCCTGCCTCGTAGGGATGTCACTGTTAATTAGGAGCCCTTAGGCTTTTTTCTTTTCTTGTACTATTTTTTCTGCACTTAATACAAATTCTTTCTTATCGAGCAAAAAAAAAAATGTACACACCTATTGGGAACAGATACAACTATTGGGAATGGGTGTCTACAAAGTATGTGTCTATTGGGAAAAGACCTATCCATTGAGATGGGTTGGGCCCCTTACAATGGATATAAAATACATACCCATTCATGTAATATATCACACAAGTTAGCCATGATCAGTGGATAACTTAGGAATTTAATTTATCATTTATATATAAAGGTCTTGAGCACTCAAACATTTCCAACGTAAAAAGTTGGAACTTTAGAAAAAGTTGGGAAGTGAAAAAAGAAAAACATTTCCAACATAACAGTTTTTTATTTTGAGAGGAAACGAAAGAGAAAACAAAGAAGAAGAGAGAGGAAGAAAAAACAAAGAAGAAGAGAGATTACGAGGGGTATTGTGTGTTCAAAAATTTAATCCACAAACGTGAGATTGATATTGATTAATCTTAAAGTTATAATGAAAGCCTTGTGCATACCAAGAAGAGATGGGGATATACAATGAGACTGGACCTGATGAGATTAGGCTGCCTACGTATCTAAGGTGATGAACTTGGAATCAAGTCTCTGCTTCCACAAAGCTCTAATGGAGTTTGCTTAGTGAAAGATTCGTAGTTCAGGAGGTTGAGAACTCCTGCATTTATAGTGGACCAGAGGAGGTTGGCTCAACCGCTCCTCCGGTCTCAACTCCATGAACTCAGGCAGTTCAAACTGTGAAGATGTTCTCGTAGAGATAGCACACATGTTGTTTGGCGTTATCCCTCAGTTTAAATCCCCTTTGACCAGGACGACTGCCATGTGGCATTCTCTGATAGGCTCTAGTTCAACCTGGGCCTTCTTTTATCTTCTTCAGCGGGCTAGAACAGAGGGTTCTGTTGCCTTGGAATCTTGTTGGATTTATCCAGTTAGTTGGGACTTGGGTTTGACTAAGTTTGAAAGCAAAGACTTGGGCTAGGCTCCTCAGACTGGAGGCCCAATCTACATTGCATACACCCTGGCTAGGTCTTTTGCACTTCTATGATAAGCCTTTTGGATGAGCCTTCGTCGTTGGTGGACTTCAATGGGTCGGACCTGGCTTACTTGATTACGGCTGGCCTGGCTTGTAATACCCCGAGTTGCGAGGTGGTTTGCCGAGGGAGTGGGTCATACGGAATTAAGAGGGGATGTCCTGATATTGGAATATAGGTACAGATCTAGAATATATAATCACGGAGGCCTTTTGGGCTCACTTGGCTTGAGAGTTCGAAAGAACTCCAGAGTTAAGCGTGCTTGGGTGGGAGTAATCTCAGAACGGGTAACCTCTTGGGAAGCAGGCTGCTGCGCAATAAAACCCCACACTGTCGGATGTCCGCAGTGGCTAAGTGGGGACAACATCGGTGGTGATATAGGCCGAGTCGCTACAAATGGTATCATAGCCGACGACGGTTCTCTTGTTGAGGGTGGGAGAGTATGTTGGAAAGGCGCCTAGCCCCGGAAGGGGTGACCCCACACTGTCGGATGTCCGCAGTGGCTAAGTGGGGACAATATCGGTGGTGATATAGGTCGGGTCGCTACAAATGGTATCAGAGCCGACGACAATTCTCTTATCGAGGATGGGAGAGTATGTTGGAAAGGCGCCTACCCCAGGAAGGGGTGACGGTTGCGCCAGGTACTCGTCTCACGAGGGGCAGGGAACGTCGAAGATCTGGGGTTGTATATTCCAGACCCAAGGACGGCTCTCCTCTAAGGTAGTGGGATTGTATCATCCCAGGTCGGCAGGTGGTTTGCCGAGGGAGTGGGTTCTACGGAACTAAGAGGAGAATGTCCTGATATTGGAAATATAGGTATAAATCTGGAATATATAATCACTGAGGCCTTTTGGGCTCACTTGGCTCCAGAGTTCGAAAGAACTTTGGAGTTAAGCGTGCTTGGGTGGGAGTAATCTCGGGATGGGTGACCTCCTGGGAAGCAGGTTGCTGCCCAATAAAACCCCACACTGTCGGATGTCTGCAATGGCTAAGTGGGGACAATATCGGTGGTGATATAGGCCGGGTCACTACATGGCTGATGTGTGGGGGCTCATAGTTTAACTTCTTGTACAACAAGTGGGGCTTCACCTACTGATCGTGGACCATCCGGTGGGTCAAGATCCATAGAGCGTATGTGGACTCCTTAAGACCGGGTTCGGGCCCTACCCGATAGTCCAGGTCTTTTAGGATTCTTCGAATCTTAACAGCCGGAGAAGATATTTCGAAGATCTTTCCCAAATAGAATACATGACATGTATCATCGGTGGCTGTATAAGAAGGAAGCCGTGATACATGTTTTCTTGTTCCATAAGAAGTAGAAGTGGAGGGATAAAGGAAATACTTTTCCTTGGCCGAATAGAAGTTGTCTTGTCCTTACTTGTTTCAAGAGATAACTTGCTTAGATAAACAACTACTAGTTAGTTTGTTTAGATTGATGTTTTAGCATAAACCAAAACATAGACCAAACGTAGATTATTTTAGTTGTTTAGATAAACCACTAGTGTGTTTAGAAATATTGAGGCAACTAGGGTTTACTTTGTCTAGAGAGCATTGTGAGGCAAAGATTCTTGTAATCTTCATAATACTTATTAAAGAAGATAATTTTCTTCGAGATCTTGTGTCTTGTTCATCTTATTTACTGTTGTTAATTAATTTTGCACTCAATAGTATATTTGTGTAGTAATTTGTATGACCAAAAAATTAATAATTCTCTATATATTTTTGCACAATATTTAATATAAGACATCGATCATGCATGGTGAAGATCCACTTTAGGTTATCGATAGTTCTCCAATAACAAAAAAAAAGAGAAACAAAAGAAAGAGGAAAATAGGTGAAAAAGATCAAGAGCATCAAAAAAAATGGAGCAACAAATTAAACATTCTTTTTCGTTCCCGCCCGGACTCCTAAAAGACCTCTTAAAGTCTTAGAATTATTTAAATCAATCTCAACAAGGTTAAGTGTATGCCGTTAAGTGTGTATGCGCGTACATACCCTAGGCACTATGATCTGTTGGGAGGCTATTATTTTTATCAGATTTTAGCATTATAGCACTACTGGCTCAGGAACTGGATGATTAAATGATCCGTTAAACAACACACCCCACTATGAAAAAGCCGAACATCACACCAAATTTCAGCAGCAGTAGAGGAGATAACAGTGGCAGCGCTGCAGCAGAAAATCCAGCAATGCCTTGTGTGCCTGCAAACATGCTCTGTAACTCTGTTTTCCAGCAGAGCGTCAGACTGTCACCAGGTATCCATAGGCAGAATTTGCTACATAACCACTTGTGTGTGGGCTCAGTTGAAAAATGAAAACCCAACTGAAACTTGGGTTGGGTTATCATCAAGATGTTCCGGAACCAAACAAACCCTGAATTAGATCGGTATCAATAGTCATCTGTGGAAACCCCACCATTGGATATCCATCTAGAGGGAGAGAAAAAATGACCAGGCCTCTAACTTCAGCATTAGACCAATATCTAGGTATACATATATATTCTTCATAGACCATATTTGTTGAGTTTCGACAGCACGGAAGTATTATTGGTATAGAGCACATTGGAGAAATATCATACCTGAATGCTGATAATCTGTCATGGATTACATGCATGACTGGAGTTTGGACAGAAGTATTGCTAGAAACTTGTGAATCTCAGCTTTCTCTCGCGGTGCAGTCTGATGGAGTGCATTCAATTGTTCTTTATAGGTTTTACAGTACGATCGTGAAGAGCATCTATCTGACAATATATAATTATGCATCAAACCCTTAGAAAGAATTAAGGATAACAAAGAAAAATACTATTAGAACAATATAGAACAAGATCATATTCACTTGTTCAACAGAACCACCATGGCAAGAATTTCGTTGGATTATTACAAAATGAAAAATCCAAATTTCTATTCCTCAAGTGCAGAACGCTTAGGAGAACGCTCGTGTTGACTTGCAGCAATAGAACGCTTAGGAGAATGCTCGTGTCGACTTGCAGCAGCAGAATGCTTAGGAGAACGTTCGTGTCGACTTGCAGCAGCAGAACGCTTGCGTTGCATTGCAATCTTCCAAATAGGGCGGCATGAAAAAATAAAGAAAAGGAAACTAATTGTGCATACAACTAAGGCAAGCCGTTTTGAATTGGCCAAGACCGCAAAGGACCCTGCTATGAACGCTACCATCATGCAATATATGGCAGCTAATGTGCAAAGTGTTGCCACCTTAAGTTGGTATTTGATATCTGCATCCTCGCTTAGACGTCTTGCACAAAAATGACTAAACACCGCATAAAGAGAAAATAACAATGCAAAACTATTTGATATAATGAATGCTATGAATGATCCTTGTTTGCATAATACTGCCGTGCCTTGATTTGGTACGTCACTAATGTAACCTCCTGGTACTGTAATCCCTGCAGTGAAGGAAACTGTGGCAATAAGTGCACCCACTACTAGATCAAAATCTCTTTGGTCTTTTAAATCACTTTGGTCCACTGTATCTGTGATACCAAACACTCCAGCCTTTCTCTTGTCATATGAGAAATTTATCTACAAAAAAGAAAGATTTAGACTTGCTGATCTTTTGCACTGAACATACACATTGAATTAGTAGTCAAATGAAAAAAATCAACCAGCAAACTACAGATGCTGATCACTACACGAATTCAGATGTATATAGCTTCTTTAGGAATTATATAACGATGAATAAGCTTACCGCGTGTAAAACATGTTGCCCATTCTTATTCATTGTCGTTTTAATAACTCTAGGATCATAGAGGAAACATAGCGTCATAGGTTCATTTCCAGTACTTGCAGCAATATGCAATGGAGTGTTTCCATCGTAGTCTTCGTCATTCAAAACACTAACTGCTATATCTTTTGCTCTTAAAACGTGCTTCACCACTTGAACCCTTTCGTATTTAGCAGCAATATGAAGGAAATTTTTGCCTTCATTGTCTACCAGCTCCAAACAACTTGGACAGAACTGAATAATATCTTCTATGATACTTAAATCTCCATTCTTTGCAGCATGCTGAAGTAATGTCCATTCTTCGTCCCCTGTGCGTATTTTGGTTTGATTCGGGAGCATCTTAAATAACAACTTTCTTATTTTCCCTGAATATATATATAAGATATAACATTAAATTTCGTACCTGCACTCTACTGATCAAATGCTTTGATCCAGATACCAATATAAAAAATTAATTATATGATTAAGGAAAATAATCATATAAATCAAGCCTTCTCTTTTATATGATTAGGGAAATGATTTAAGTAGGATTACCTGAATCTCGCTTGTTTTCATTTGACTGAGCTTCTCGGATAGCAATCATAAGTGGAGTCTCACCAGAGTTATTAGTAGTGTATTCAAAATCATTATCTGCTTCAATGAGCAATTTCACTGCCTCAAGTTTGTGGTTTAGCACAGCCTTATGCAAAGCAGTGTCACCCTGTTCGTCTACCATCGTCAACAACATTTTCTGAGGTATTCTTTCACCACCTCCACACTCAATGTCTTCTTGATCATTTTCATAATATGATTTGGCACCAGCAGAGATGAGAAACTTGAGCATCTTAGCTTCCCCTCTCCAAGCAGCATCATGCAATGCAGTGCGCCCGCCTTTGCTTTGATGGTATATTAATGAAGGACATCTTTTGTAAATCTCTTTACACAAAAATAAATGATTTTCTTTTGCAGCATTAAAAAGAATTGTATCACCATTTTGGTCTCTTGAGTTAAGCAAAACATCCAATTCAATATTCATTAGAAGATCAGCATTTGCTTCCATGAACAAATTCATCATCACAAAGTTGTGGTTTTCCACAACCCAGTTCAAGTGCTTAGTCACTGTCAATTTTTTATTCACTCTAGGATCCTCATGGAGACATAAGATTACACTTTCATTTCTGCTTATGGCAGCAACATCGAAAGGTGTTCTTCCCAAATTGTCTGGACCATTCAAAACAATTGAAGGTATTCCTTTCAATCCCAAAATGTGTTTAACCATTTCAACACCTCCTAACTTAACAGCATGATGAAAGAAGTATTGACCTTCATTGTCAACCACCTCAGAACTCTCTGGGCAGGACTGAATAATATCCCCGATTGATTTTAAAAATCTTTTGGAGACAGCATAATGAAGTACTGTCCATCCATTTTCACCCACGCGCACCTTACATTGAACTGGTTGTAGCTCCAATATCAGCTCTAACGACATTTATGCATGAAAGACAACGAGTTATTGAAATGTGTTAATATTCTTGAAAACGGTGATCAAATTGTGAAAAAGAATTAGTACCTTTAAATTTCAGAGGAACTCTAGAACGCATCTCAGCCATTTTAATAGCTATAAAAAGTGGAGTCTCCCCTTCCATATTAGCACCATAAGGAAAATCAGGGTCAGCTTCAATCAGCAATCTTGCTATCTTATGGTCTGACTTCAATCCCACAGCCAAATGTAATGGAGTATTATTCTTATTATCGCCAGCCCTCAACAACTCATTATCTGGGTCAGCTTCTATCAACAATTTTACTGCCTCAGGTTGGCTGCCATGCGTAGCCTTGTGCATTGCATTATCTCCATAGTCATTAGTTCTCAACGTCAAGGCTTTCCTTGGATGTGTTTTATCTCCTCCTTTGCCTTCAATGTCTTGTTGGTATTCCAAATCTGCTTTAGCACAAGTGATGATAAGTAGCTTCAGTATCGGAAGATTCCCACTGTATGCAGCGTGATGCAATGGAGTGTGTCCTTTTGGACGGGTTTGTTGGTATAAAAGTGAAGGACATCTTTTGCAGATCACTTCACAACAATCCAGATGATTCGAATATACAGCGTGAGAAAGAACAGAGTCATCGTTGCCGTCTCTAGCATTCAGAAGAACATCCAATGGAGCATTCTTGAAAAATTCCAAGTCTCCCCTTCTTGCACGGTCGATGGCATCCATGGCTTTGGCACGCAGTATGTCGATCACTTTTTTGGTAGAGATTTTCTGTATAATATTTCTCCGAATGTACGTTGTACAATCTGCCTAATTATCTCAGATTGCTCATGAAGGAGCTGATCTAAGATTTTTTTTTTGTTCTGTAGAAAAAGTGCATATGTAACATTTTGGAGTCTGCATATGTAACATTTTGAAGTAATGCAATAACTGTCAAAACGCAAAAATAACACACCCACACATACAGTAACAATGGATGTTGATTCAAGAAAATTTACCATGCATGCATTATTTGGTGGATGACAAGGCAAATATAATACTGAAGTTTAGTTTATGAATTCAAAGCTTACAACTCTATTATTGTACGAAAAGCTTACAAACACAATAATTGTACTAAAACACAACATATTTAATGGGGTTATGATAAATGTGGAAAACTGTGGATGAGTTCCTACCACTGCCCTTTTCTTATCTTTGCTTTTGTGAATTCCACATTTGCACTGTAGATGTGTTCCTACCACTCGTTGGATTCCACATTTGCACTGTAGATGTGTTCCTACCACTCCCCTTTTCTTGACCTCTCGAACTTAATGTCATCCATGGCATGTATATATAGCAAGCCCTAAAAAAAATTCTTTCGTATAATTCAAATATTATTGTCAAGGTTAGAGAACAAACGCGCTACAATATGCGCTGCAAGCCTGGGACATAATACTTGACAGTAGAGCAATGCAGAAAAATGTGGATGAGTTCCAACCAGACCTAACTTCCTTTTGTGAATTGCAATCTTACTTTTTTTTTTTTTTTGTGAATTGCAATCTTACTTACATGATCAAAGTATCAAACATCATTGTTATTTCATGTCTTTTATATTCCCCTTTATTTTTCTTGATGCATGTGTCCACTTACACTTCACTTTCATTTTTTATTTTCTTGATAAAAAATTAAAACTTCTAATTAAAGCTAATGGAAGGAAGGGGCCTACTGGGGCTTGGGATTTAGACATGATTCCTTCTAGGTCTTCAATTTTCAAAAGAATAAAGGGAGAACCATCTATGTCATGGAACAGTCTGTAAAATGTGCATATTTATTTATTTATTTATTTTAAATTATAGTTTTAGAATAAATGCTCAAACAAAAGAACGAAAGAAAAAGTTAAGCCAGGGTTAAGGCTAGACCCCACCTGTAAATTAATTATACCTTTTTTAGGATCCCTACCTCTTTAAATTACGTGTAAAAATTTATATTAACAATTAGTTGTTGAAATGTCACGAAGAGAGGTATTACCGTTGAGCCACAGGCTCATTCGCATCATTTGAGGGAGTTACACTACGTAAATAAGAATTTAGAGCGAATGAGCATGTGGTAAGTTGGTAACACCCCTCTTACAAAGAGGAGAGATTGTGAATTCGAAACACGTTTGAATACGTAATCTTGACACCAGGAGGGTAACTAAATTTTTTCCATAACTTAATTATAGTTAATAATTCATATCAATCCATATTTTTTTCCAGTGATCTTCAATGATCTACCATTGTGCTTTGAGAAGAAGAATCGAAAACACCAACTCATCAAATAAACTTGGGCTTCTTTAACTACTTTCCATAAACTTAAGAGAGATAGAGACAGAGACAGAGAGAGAAGAGTTGTGTGGTTTAGCAAAATATAATGAGTAACAGAGTAAAAGTTTTTCTTCTCAAATTCCTTCCCTTTCTTTTTGCACTCAACTCTATTTTACTCTTCTTCTACTTCTCTTCATCTAACCCTGCACTTCACTTTCTACATCCAAAACAAACAACAACAACAACAACAAAAACCGATTCTTCTTCTTCAACTCAAAACACCCAAGAAAGCAATTTGCATTTTCATGAAAAACCATGGCCAATTCTTCCTTCTTACTTTCCTTGGACATTAAATCCAAACATTCGTTCAAAATCTTGTGAAGGGTATTTTGGAAATGGTTTTACTCAACGCATCGATGTGTTAAAACCTCGAAAAAGATCAGTTGATGGATGGTTTAGATGTTTTTATAGTAAAACACTTGAGAGTTCAATATGCGAAGGAGGGCGAATAAGGATGAATGTAGAGAAAATTCATATGTCAATGGGTGGAGAGAAATTGGAAACTGTAATGGGGAGAGGTGAAGAGGAAGAAATGCCGAATTTCGATTGGGGAGCTTTTGATATTGAAGTTAGGGAAGGAATTAGTAAAGATGAAAAAGAAAGGAAGCTTGTGAATATAGAGTTTTTGAATCAATATGTTCCTTCTGGTAATATTGATAAGCATCCAATGCGCAGTTTGATTGATTCAATTCGATTAGTAGAGCCTCATGAGTTTAATTGCGACAAGGTTAGTTTATTTTGATTAAATTACATCATGCATAAAAGCCATTGTTAATGAATGTTTGAAGTTATTTGAATTCAGCCATTGTTAACAGACCCAATCTAGAAGCTGCCACCATCTGCTTTTTGTTAAGTAGTAAAGATAATTAAATACAAAACTAGTTGTTGTTGGAGTACAAATATACGACTGCTGGTTCAAATAAATATGTTTTTAGAAGAATTGTTTTTTTTTATTCAGAAAACACTTGCAACGTAGTTTCTAGTGCGTTTGTCCTCCAATTTTGTATAATTCTTTGAAGTTAGGGCAAATTAGACTTACCCCACAGATTTCAACTTATTTAAAGAAACCGCACAGATTTGTAACAGACATTAGTCAACCGTCAATTGACCTAGTCAAACCCATATTTTAACATGTATTTTGACACATACTACCTTAAATACCCCTAAACTTATACACCAATCATTCTTCCCCAAAATTGTGCATCTTGTACGAAGGAATTCATGATACCAAACAATTATTATGTTGACCCATCACATAAAAAAGATGAAACTGGTACCTAAAACCCTAACTTAATTTACTTGATCTTACTTCAAGTGTTAGATATGCCCTATGTTTTGGTACTTTTTTCATCGTGTTTCATTAACACTCCAACCTTCAAGCTATTGTATAAGTGAAGAAGATGATAAACTGTTTGCGTGCTTTCTATTTTAATTGGTTTGCAATGTAGGGTTATATCTCTATCTTTGGGTAAAAAAATAGATTTACCTTAATCTAAGGGTTGCAAAACCATGTTGCCATGTGTTTAAATAAGTTTTTTGTCCATGTAAAATACTTTAGGGATATTTTAGATATTTAATGTTAAAATACAAGACAAATCTAAGTTTGACTAGGTCAACTGACGGTTGACTAGCATCTGTCACAAATCTGTGGGGTTTCTCTAAATAAGTTGAAATCTGTGGGGTAAGTCTAATTAAATTGATAAATCCGTGGGGTAAGTCTAATTTGCCCTTGAGTTTATGGATATAATTTCAATAAGTTGTATAATGCATGGATAATAACGTGATAACACCTGACTCAAATAAATATGTATTTAAAAAAATCGGCTTTGTTATTTAGAAAAGGCTTGTAGTGCAGTTTGTAGAACACATGTCCTCTACCTTTATACAAAATAAATAAATAAATAAAACTAATACGGGAATGTTGTAAGCTTGTTATGTTAACTTTGACCGATAAATAATCTAGTTTTCTCATTTTGATTTTATTACTTGGAAAACATATTTAAGACTTGTTGCCTAAGATATCTTAGAATAACTTTAATATCACTCCATATCATAACCTTTAGGATAATGCACAATCTTGGAGCTACCATTGGATCTTGGAGCTACCATTGGATCTTGGAGATGTATTTTAATGACTTGAGTTCCCAAAGGGTAAAAACAAAAATGTGTTCATAAATAAAAGCTAAAACGAGAGAGGAGAAGCCAACAATAAACTAAACACCATTAACTGAGCAAATTCTTTAAAGGAGAAATGTGTCTTTTAATTTTGAATAAAATCATTCTCTATTTTTACCTTTTCTTTACGGTTTTTAAATCACTGTGATGAAGTCATGAACCCTAGATTTTACAATTTAAATCTAAGTAAACCTTTCAGAAGGTTTGTGAAGTTAAATACTTAAATTAGCTACAAAAAAAACATCTAGTAGTGAACAAATTACATTTAATTATTCAAATCAAGTGATTGAGGTTACCCTCATGAAATCGATGGAATCAATTACAATTTGGTAAGAATTAAAACTTATCTTGACATTTTGGAAATCATGTTAAGGTTGTCTTCCTTGTAGTGGTTTAGCTGGTGCTACGCACCGGTTAATTTTAATTTATCCGTATGTGATTACCGTTCGAGTTTAATGTTAGTAATTTTACTCGTAAACTAGTAAAAATTATAAATTACACTAATTTATTAAATTTTATGAAATGATTATTTCTTAAACAAGTAGATCATTATTAAAAATTATTTATTCCCATAATTTCTTACTTATATGAGTTTACCATTAAAAATTATTATTCTTATAATATTTTGTTAATTTGATTTTTTTTTTTTTTTATTATTAGGCCTTTTGCTTATAAATAAAAATCCAGCCCATATGATGTTAAATTACGATAGGACCATTATATAAAGGGTGTATGTCGAAAATCTCTAACTTTTTAAGTATTAGTTTGATTGCTTATATTATGCACTGACTGGCTATTCTCTTAAAGGATCTTGATGCAATTCTAATTTTGCAGTGGGTTGAGGAACCAACACTTCTGGTAACACGTTTTGAGTATGCAAATCTTTTTCACACAGTTACAGACTGGTACAGTGCTTACGTTGCTTCTAGAGTGACAGGCCTGCCTAATCGGCCCCATTTGGTCTTTGTGGATGGCCATTGTAAGGTATGGTTTTAACAGTTTGTATACATCTATTATTAGTGTTTGCAAGTAATGTCTCACATACAAATTTGCAAAGTAATTATCAGACCATAGATTTAACACATGGTAAGCTGGGATGTATTATGGAGGAAGAGGAAACAAATGTACAAAGAAGTGAAAAGTTATAACAACTTGAGAGATACCATTCTTGCTCGAGGACCATATGCTATAGTTTGCAGCTCTTGATCAAAACATCCAAGCATAGTCAAGTACGCTGCCTGGCACCATGTCAATCTCCTAATCATATCGCCTGAAATTTCTAAGAGCATCTCTAATGGGTCGTCCATAATTTATGTCCCTAATAGGGCGTCCATACCTATTTGGTTTTATCATCCACGTAGACAATGGTGTTAGAGACGCTATTCCTTAAGCTAAAAATGAAGAAGAGATAGTAGTATTCAAAATGTTCTATATATTTAATGGTTCCGCGCAGCTTGTACCGGTGTTAATGGTTTCGTGCCGCTTGTACCGGCGTGAGAAGTTGCACGCATATCGTACCAGTAGGTTGGATCTCCATGGAAGTGTTAATGAATTGTTTTATAAAGAGAGCCGGTATCAAACCCCCACTGTTTGACGGATCTATACCTATATTACAATATCAGGACATCCCCCTCTTAGGTGTCGTAGGATCCACCCCTCGGCAAACCTACCGACCCGGGGTGTTATAGAAATCAGAAAATATGTGATATTTTAGTTGTTGAATAAGTAAAAAATGAACATAATATTAAAATAGATTGTTGATTTTGATAGTTAAAGTTTGACAATTTTTTACATCAAAAGCTTTCAATCAAGTTTGGAATGGGTATTCTTTTTACATTCCAACCAAAGTTTTTTTCCAAAATAATCTTCCAAAAAAAATAATTTGTTTTATGTATTTCGATGATTATACTTTATTATAAAACGAGATGAAATGAAATGAAAGGAAAAAATGTGTAGAAAGAAGAAATGACAAAGATAAAGAAGAAGTGTATTTTATATTGGGTCATAATTACTATATTTTGTTGAGATATATTAGGTATTATTAAATTTGTTTAGTAGGGCATAATTACTAATCTCTGGGGCTTGGATACTGGGTCTCTTTATAAATTGTACACAAGTTGAATTTGTGCGGGAGAAGTTTAATTACTCCCTCCGTCCCATTTTGATAGGCTGGTTTGGCCATTTTTTAAGTCCCAAATTATAGTCCACTTTCCTAATTTCAAAGTCATTAAATATCTTACATTACCAATTTACCCTCATTTAATGAAAATGATATTCAATCCATAAAAAGACTAAGGGTGTGTTTGTTTGAAATGTTGAATACTGGTTGCTGAATGTTGGATGCTGAATGCTGGATACTGAATGCTGGATGTTGAAGACTGAATGCTGAAAAAGTTGTTTGTTTATCATTTTTCAAAACTTCTGTTTTACAATTGATTATTTTAAATTTGACAAATTTATCCTCTTTTATTCTAGTCTTTGGATGCATCTTAATGAAACTGAAATTTTAAATTTTAAAAACATGAATCTGAAGTTCTTTGCGAAAAAATGACATCACGAAATAATAATTGAACATTTAAGAAATACTTATAGAAAACATGGTTAAAAAAATCAAACAAAATAAAAACATATTAAAAAATCGAGACAATTAATTGCATTTATATACATCATTTTTATTTTTATAATAATTAAACCCAATGCATATGATATAACTAATGAATTATCATAGAAAGAACACATTGAATGGATCTTTCATGACTAATGACTATTATTGACTTATATACTGCATATTCATCCACAATCTACAAACAGATAGGGCCTTATTTTATAAAGATCAATAAATAGATTATGTATTTATGATTATATAATAAAATATAATATGTATTAATCAGTTAGCTTGGAAGGGTCAAGAGTGCAAGTCGGTTCCTCATGAGATTAGAGAAGAAGGAATCCTATGTGGACTTTGGACATACGTATAATGAAAGGTATTATACATGGGTATAATTGTCATAAAATTATAATAAGCATTAAGAAGATAAATTAAGCATGACATTTGTGCTGGTTCAAAATGGCTGAAAAAGTCCATTATGTTCTGAACACTGGTTCTAAACAAACAACATAAAAATCACTTTTCACTTATTATTAGTCTGGTCCACCACTTAAAAATCACTTATTGCTGAACACTTGTTCAAACAAACACTACCTAAGAAAAAAAAATTAAAAGGACAAATTAGAAAATACAATACCAAAATTAATCGCTCCTTGTAGGTCTATGACTTCATTTGAATGTTTTTCAGATTTTTCAGTATATTGTTTTCATTTATCATTTATTCCATAGCACTTATACATGTCGTTGTCTTACTTATACCATTTGATGTATAAATAGATCTGAACCTTAACTCGTTTATTCAGGCACCCTTGGAGGAAACATGGGAAGCATTATTTTCAAGTGTGAGATATGCAAAGAACTTCAGTGGTTCAGTTTGTTTTCGTCATGCGATCCTCTCACCCCTGGGATATGAAACAGCACTCTTTAAGGGACTCTCCGAGCAAATTGACTGCACGGGAACCACTGCACATGATTTGTTGGAAAACCCTGGTGACAGGAAGACTGCACGGTTATCTGAGTTTGGAGAAATGATAAGGGCTTCTTTTGGATTTCCCGTGGATAGAAACAGGGTGCAAAAGCCAGTTCCAGTTCATAACGTCCTTTTTGTCCGCCGAGAAGATTATTTAGCTCACCCACGTCATGGTGGCAAGGTAGAATCAAGGCTCACCAACGAACAGGAAGTGTTTGATTCTCTCAAGAGTTGGTTGGTTGACCATTTGAAATGCAAGCTTAACTTTGTCAACGGATTGTTTGCACACATGCCCCTAAAAGAGCAAATCCGTGCTATTCAATATGCCTCGGTCATTATTGGTGCTCATGGTGCTGGTCTCACTCACATAATTGCTGCAACACCAAACACCGTGATTCTTGAGATCATAAGCAGTCATGTACGGCGTCCACATTTTGCATTAATATCTCATTGGAAAGGGTTGGAATATCATGCTATAAACCTAAATGGAGCATATGCAAAGCCTCAGAATGTTATCAATGAACTTAACAGCATAATGAAGAACCTGGGGTGCTAAAACTGCTTAATTTTGGCTGGTAGACTGGATTTCTCCTTGCCACTAACCAAGAGAATTGTGGATTTGGATTTAACGATCATTCACGCATGACCAAGAGAAGCTGTATGTTGTGATAAATGGTTTTATCATTAGAGGTCCATATGATTTCAAATTAAAGAATTGTTTATTGTGATATCAGAAGTGTTGCATACTGTTGGAGAAATGCATGCTGACAGTTTATTTAACCAAAGCATTGCAAATTCAGCTCTGCTTGTATTTAACAGGGGAAGCATTGATTCTGGAGGCAATTTACACATAAAAGGGTATGAGTCAATACTTGTCGCGGGGTATGTTATACTTACACCTCTTGTTATCGATATCAGCATATAATGCAAATGAGGAAAATATATTTATTGCAAGGCCGCCTCTTTCTTTTGTGTCGGCACGTACAGTTTCTGTCAGATTAAATGTGAATCTATTTGCATATCCAATCAATGCATTACTTTTGTTCAGATTAGCATAGCATTACTTTCTTTCAATTAGTATAGGATATAATTTCTGGGGGCCATTATGTAACATATGATAACGGAAACATGTTCTATTAAGATAGCAAGAGAAGATTACATCATACATGAGCTGCTAAGAGTACCCTTAAGATCCACCCTCAAACTAACAATGTCTGACATTGGGAGTTTGCTAAGAGCATAAGCAAGAGACGAACAAACGAACTAAAATGGCTGCAACATACTACGACTACACTATATACCACTGCCAATGTCGATACGAAATGCCAAATTGCCATGCAACTACTGCCAGCCTCAAACTTCGGATAAATTTTGATGCTGGTATTTACAGGAATATATACTAGAGAAGTTGCAACAGGGGTCCTGTGTATAACGATGCTGATAACAGAATTCATCCTTTTGTGGTTATAAAAGATCAAAGCAGTGGATGCAGAGGGCACGAACATAAGCTTCTACATGTGCAGATGTGCTTTACATCTGCTTGCTACTTGCCTCAAACTTCATTAGCAAATGATAACTGGAAATTTGGGACATGGTCAACAAAACATCCAGCAGTGGAACATCAACAAAACAACCATAGCAAAACCTTAAATTAAAATGAAATATCGTTTTCATCAAGTGCAGAAACTGAGACCAACAAACAAATAACATGGATAATGAGAAATGCTAGGAGAGATGATAGTATAATTCCCATCACGTAGAACGCTTGTGTTGACTTGCACCAGTAGAACGCTTGCGTTGCATTGCAATCCTCCAAATAGGACGGCATGCAAAAACGAAGAAAAAGCAGCTATTTATGCTTACGACTATGCCAAGCCAATTTGAATTGGCCAAAACTGCCAATGACCCCATTATGAACGCTACCATCATACAATATATGGCAGCTAATGTGCAAAATGTTGCCACATTAAGTGAGAAACTACAAATAGTGCTAATGTAACAGTTCGATATTCAAACAAATCAAACGATACGCAGAAAGTAAATAACACACAGGAATTTTTAACGTGGTAAAACCCAATATGGGAAACGTCCACGGTTGTCCTCGCGACAACAAATAAATCCACTAGATGAAAAGAAATGTACAAACCTATCAACTACCTGCAATCACTGCGAGTTGACACTCCTGGTTATCTCTAACACCTTGACTTCACCAGAGCACCTTGATGTACGCACAAGACACTCGACTTCCTGATGAACACACAAGAAGACTCGAAGCCGATCTATGTAACAAGCTTACACCAGAGTTCCTTGATGAACACACAAGGATACTCGACTTCTTGATAAACACACAAGAAGACTCGAAGCTAAATCACTATTCAATAATGTAGAAGAAGATGAACAGGGAAGAAGAAAGAAGAAGATGAATGGGGAAGAAGAAGATGAGTTCAATCACCAAAACAACCTAAACCAAAACCTAAACAAACTCCAAGAAACAAGAGGTGAATTGGACGGCCAAAGAACTAACTTGTTCTTTGGAAGAGAAACCCTATTTATACATAGGGTTGGAAAACCACCGAAAATGGGCCGAAATAGTAAAAGCCCACTTTGGACGTACGTACGTCGATATGACGTTCGTACGTCTCCAAACGAAAATACTCCTGCTGCCTGCTGTGACGTTCGAACGTCCTGTAAAGGTTCGTACGTCCAGACTACCAACAATCTTGCTGTCATTCGATACGTACGTACGTCCTTAAGAGGTACGTACGTCCTGGACCAGAAATCACACCAATGACACACGACGCGAAGGCAAGGACACGGGACGACGTGCGTACAACTCGGTTTTCTTAACAATGAACTCAAGGCGAAATAACCAAGGACACTTTGTCACAAAATTAATGACAAACCACTTCGTGCCGGTTTCAATCTCCCCCTTTGACATTGATTTTGTGACAAAAACCTATGACTCTAATAGCACTTATAAAACGTGCTTACAAACCCAAACCATGGCATTTATAAAAACATGCCTACAGAATCACTCAAGGTAGAACACATACCGAGTCACCAATTCTTGTTATCCAGCTTGAGTATTACGCTTTAACCATCAGAGACCAAACGGAAGCAACAAGAAATTCTGAAACAATCAAAGAGCCAACAGAAGTTCCTCGAGCAACTCCCCCATACTTCATGAGCTCCAAAGTTTGACACTCGAGCTCCCCCATAACTGTAGCATACTCGAAACATGACCCAAAACTGTACAACCTCTAAACATCAACACGTTCACTCCCCCATACTTGTAGCATACCTGCAACATGACCCAAGAATACACTAACAAAGGAAGAAACGAATGTTAGTATTAGAGTCATAAATCTCCCCCATTTTGTCACAAATGAAGCAAGGTAACAAAAGAAAGAGAAAAGAAAAAAAAATACCAAACCATAACAAATAAGAGGAAAGAAGAAAAGAAAGAGAATAATCATGTTAACAACAAAAAGGATATGCAACGGAAGCCATAACATAAACACTTGTTAACACGATGTCAATACAAAGAATTCTCTCCCTAAACAAAATCTTCACCTAAATGCAATGCATATGAGAAAGATGCACCTAGAACAAACAAACCAAATAAGGATATTTGAAACACACAAAGAACCAAGCATACAAGGGTAGAAGAGAGTAAAGAGAAAACCATACCATAAATCTGGAATCCATGACACACAAAACCAAAAAACATGAGAGAGATCTAGGCATATAAATGAAGAAGAAAGAGTACCAACACAGACACAAGACACTGAATACTTATATAGGTAACAGAGGGAAGAAAAGAAAACATAACATGAATCCCTGATAGAAACCAAGAGAATCCTATACATAGAAGAAAGAGTTAGGACACCAACAATCGGAACAAATGATTCACTAGAATATCACTTTCAACAACCGACCATAACCACCTGAGATAGATTCCAGAGAAACGACTTCATAGTAGCAAGATATCTAGAGAAAAAGAGCAAACAAACAAAAAAGAAGAAATACCATACCTGATGAAATTGGGAAGGTACAATAAAGACCAAGAACCAAATAGTCAAACCTGTGAGAAATGTGTAAGAAAAGAATATGCGAAAAGAGAAAGAAGAAGAGATAAACAATAGTTAGTAGGTGATATGAAAAAGAATAGGGAAACCATGCATATTAGACACATCCAACAATATCCCATGACAAAACTACAGGAATATGAGTATCTGCAGGAAGAGATACGTAAAGTATAAGAAAATCCATTGAGAATCCATGGGGAAATCCAATCTGTACATGTTCCTGAAACAACTCATCCAACCACAAAAAATAATTAGAGAATCTTATAAACAATGAGAAGAAAATATTATCCCAAACACAACGGAATAGAGACATAAAAGGAATAAACCTGTAAGCCCACCCCTAGTGAAACCCAAAAATTAGTTTAACATATGCCAAACAAGATAAGCAATCATCAAGCTCATAAAAAAAATGCTTTAACTGAAGAATGAGCAAGGATTATCGATGTCACCAAGTCACAAAACAACAATCCAACTTCAGAGCAAATTTCCTGCCTGCCAGAACACTAAGACTCCGATGACATGCCATACATTGTCAGAAGGATTAGAGAGTCAATAGAAGAGAATTGCTAACAATAGATGACCAAACTGAGCATATGCATCCCAAAGTAGAACAGTGGTAGCCCAGAACCATTGCATGAGGATTATTGCATAAGACTACCAAGAACACATCTAATCAAACCTATTGCAGGAAAAAAAATAGGATCAACCAGGCACAAGAAGCAACAATAAGAGGACAGGCAAGTCTCATAAGCATTTAATCAAACACCAGCCAGCCAACAAGGTAATTCAAGAATATTATCCCAACATAGAAAAGTATGATGAGAACCTATGAGAAAACATGAATCAATATAAATCATGACAAACGGATACACCAATAACATGATTTCATCACCAAAATATGCTTATGCATACCTTGCAGCCTTCTTAAAACAAATTGAGAACTATTACCTTGAGAAATCACATCAAACACATGTGATTCAATGACAAAAATAGAAAGCATGAAGTGTAAAACCAAATAATACTAACAATCTGACCTTAGTATGTCAATAAAACACCGACTGAAAAGAATTACCAAGGAATGGAACCAAAATAGAGTAAGCCATAAACACTTTCAGCAAGAACATCTGCCTGTAAAGTTACTGAGAGAAAAATAAAGTTGACGACACGCACATTGTCCATGAACCTGCATACAGTAGAAAAGAGCAGTCTAAGTGGTGGTAGCAACAACCAATGCTAGAACAACAAGCATACAAGAATCCGAAGGAATGGCGCCTCTACTCCTTTGAGCACGAGGAGGACGTGTGCCTGACGACGAAGCACCCTTGGAACTGGGTGTTTCTTTGGTGGGAGTAGTCCGAGCTCGCTTAGGAGGCATGTCCTGCACAAACACAACATTAACCAAACTAACAAATGTAAGAGAAATGGCAAACCTAGCACAAGAAATGTGAGAATACCCATGTAGACATTTTATCGAACACATGGTGTGCAGAATCATGAAGTGTGCACACGATAACAACCAAGCAATGAGAATCGCACTAAACTTGTTAGACTAGGATAATGAAGAACCAAACACAAACAATAACAAATAGAGGCTGCACCATATCTGAGAATCAATTTTAACGACAAAACTAACAACCCATATCCAACCATGTGAAGACTAACCTTAAGGACTAACTTTAATAGCAGAAAAACAAACCGAATAACTAACAACACAAACCATAATAAGAAGAGAAAAGGAAAAGAACCGATGTACCATAGAAGTGAAGAGGAATACATCATGAACTTCCAAAAACAGTAGCCAATCCCAATCCGTACAAAAATAAGAGGCAATATATGGGGATAAACAAAAGATTGAACAAATAAGAGAATTGAAGTGCATCATAAACTAAACCTCGGTGTGTGTAGATGCAATGCAATGCATAAAGAGAGAGAAAGTTCACCACTAGAACACACCCTTTGAAGACCTAGAATATAGAACCATCAACAAGAGACATACGATTTGATTAGTAAGTGAGCATAGAAGAAACAAACTTCAACCCCCTTTGAAACAAACGTTATGAGTAGAAGGCAAACGAATATAAATATGATATTTCAAGTGAAAACCAAGACATTAAAAAGGCAAAGGAATATAAACTTTGTATGCCTTATATAAAAAAAATGAATATGCGCTTGGAATTTTATTTTGCCGCATGTGGTGGAGTTTAGTCTACATCACTCTAATGTCATTCCCGCGTGGGAGGGATTTTTGCCTCCATCTTTTCAAATACACGAGGGTAGGGTGTAGCCTACATCTTTTTGACAAACACAAACTCAAGAAGTGCAATACCATGATAACGTGCAACACAAGAACTAACATCTCTTGAGTGCATCCGTCAGAGCATGACCCTCACAACCCCAACGGGTTCTTAGCCAACTGATATTGCTTCAAAGACAATCAAATGGCTGGGGATAAAGTGAGTCATTGACCACTAACAAGAGTTGTAATAGGAAGATAAGAATGTTCAATAACACTAACAACAAGATGAACATTAACCGAAACAAAGGAGAGATAGCTCAAGATAACATAATACTCGAGAGATAGAGAAGTTCTATGAGCTCCAAGAATATGTAAGTGGTTTCCAAAAACTCCCATCATGCAAGCATGACGTGCACTGTGCAAACAAGCGAGAAAAAATGCATGATACATACCAAAACATACTTAAGAGTTCAGAAAGAGAAAACACCCAAACATATTGCAACTTATTTAAGACAATTGAATTAAACCAATATCTCAGAAAAGATGCAACCAACAACACATATATGGAATAAATAAAGAAAAATAGAAGGAATAACCAACAATGTATTCAGACATGCAACATGATCTGCAAGCTAAACAAACAAAGCATAAAAAGTAGAAACACCAAACAAATAGCCTATGTGGTTAGAGAAATATGCAATTCAAATAACACAAGGCTAGAAACAACCTACATCATCCCAAATATGGGATACCACCAGACCTTTGCAAGTCCAGAAAAACCTTCAACTTATCCTTTCTTACCCATACTTGTTTAACACTAGGCGTGCACACCTTGGAAGTTGAAAAGGTATGAGATTTCTCCTTAACAAATTTTTCAATAGACTTGTCCTTAACTAATTACACCTTAGTCTTTGACTTCCTTTTGTTGGAATACCTGTTTTTCTTAAACCTGTGACGAACACCACTATAATTCCAAGGTCTAGAAAATGCACAAGAAGAAACATTAGAATCAACATGATTATAATGATTAGGAACACGAGAATAGGATGCATCATGTTGATTAAAATCCCAACAAAAAATATCCAAATGACCAACCCTACCACAATAAGAACAATGAAAAACATTAGACTTACTCAAAGAATTCTTATAAGAAGATGTGGTAGTGGTGGATAAACCATGTATGTCACTATTTGGTTTATGACATTGTCTCTTAACAAAACCCATACCTCCCCTATTAGAACAAGATGGCTTACCAGCAAAAGCAACTTTATCATTAGCCTTAGACTTAAACTTTGTGCAAGAAACATGCTGAAAACTATTAGTATTAAGTCTAGTCTCAATAGGCGGGGTAGGCAAAAGAGCAGGCAAACTAGATTTTACAGAAGTAGTCACACTAGATGAACGAGTAGAACTAGCAATAGGAGAGTCAAATATAGTTTTGTCCAAAACCTGCAATTGGAGTTGAGTAGACGTTAAACTGTTCTTTGTTACCTCATACTCCACCAATAGAGATTTGTATTTCTCATCGACCTCCTGATTGGCCTTCTCTAAAGCTGCAATTCTACATAACAAGTCAAGTTTTTCTTTGTCAAATAATTGAGAAATAGAGATTGCATCATCTGCAGCACAAGAAATTTGTTTTTCAAGAATCTCAATTTTATCCTGCAAAGAACGATTAGCCTTTTTCAAATTTTTAATTTTGGATTCATAAACTTCCCCTTGAAGCATATAGTCCTCTGCACAATGTCTGAGTCGTTGTTCTAGAGAATCAACCTTAGTCTGCAAAACACCATTATCTTCAAAACAAACATTATCAGAAATAGTAGACACATTACAATTAGCTTTATTAAATTTTTCTTGCAAATCAATATTAGCTTTTTGTAATCTTTCACATTCTTTTGCAGAAAGTCTGTAAAGAAGAGCCAAATCACTATTGCTAACAACATACAAATTATCATCCTTTTCAAAATCAGATTTTGGTTTTGTAGATTTAGACGATTTAGCAATAAAATTATTATGACCAGACTCATGAACCATCATTGCACTCATAGGATCGTTAGCGTGAGCCTTGACGCTCCTTAACCAGCCCCCAGCGACTGATACCAATTGAGAAACTACAAATAGTGCTAATGTAACAGTTCAATATTCAAACAAATCAAACGATACGCAGAAAGTAAATAACACACAGGAATTTTTAACGTGGTAAAACCCAATATGGGAAACGTCCACGGTTGTCCTCGCGACAACAAATAAATCCACTAGATGAAAAGAAATGTACAAACCTATCAACTACCTGCAATCACTGCGAGTTGACACTCCTGGTTATCTCTAACACCTTGACTTCACCAGAGCACCTTGATGTACGCACAAGACACTCGACTTCCTGATGAACACACAAGAAGACTCGAAGCCGATCTATGTAACAAGCTTACACCAGAGTTCCTTGATGAACACACAAGGATACTCGACTTCTTGATAAACACACAAGAAGACTCGAAGCTAAATCACTATTCAATAATGTAGAAGAAGATGAACAGGGAAGAAGAAAGAAGAAGATGAATGGGGAAGAAGAAGATGAGTTCAATCACCAAAACAACCTAAACCAAAACCTAAACAAACTCCAAGAAACAAGAGGTGAATTGGACGGCCAAAGAACTAACTTGTTCTTTGGAAGAGAAACCCTATTTATACATAGGGTTGGAAAACCACCGAAAATGGGCCGAAATAGTAAAAGCCCACTTTGGACGTACGTACGTCGATATGACGTTCGTACGTCTCCAAACGAAAATACTCCTGCTGCCTGCTGTGACGTTCGAACGTCCTGTAAAGGTTCGTACGTCCAGACTACCAACAATCTTGCTGTCATTCGATACGTACGTACGTCCTTAAGAGGTACGTACGTCCTGGACCAGAAATCACACCAATGACACACGACGCGAAGGCAAGGACACGGGACGACGTGAGTACAACTCGGTTTTCTTAACAATGAACTCAAGGCGAAATAACCAAGGACACTTTGTCACAAAATTAATGACAAACCACTTCGTGCCGGTTTCATTAAGTTGGTAAATGATATCTGCTTCCTCACGTAGACGTCTTGCACAAAAATGACTAAATACCGCATATAGAGAAAATATCAAAGCCAAGTTATTTGATATAATGAATGCTGCAAATGATAATTTTTTTGATAGTACTGATGTGCCTTCATTTGGTCCGGTACTACTGTAACCACCTGGTACTGTAATTCCTGCTGTGAAGGAAACTGTCGCAATGAGGGCACCTACTACTAGATCAAAATCTCTTTGGTCTTTTAAATCACTTTGGTCCACTGTATCTACGATATCCCAGACTCCAGCTCTTCTCTTGTCATAAGAAAATTTTATCTTCAAGAGAAAAGAAAAAAAGAAGTTAGACATTTAAATTAATCGCAAAACATAACAGAACCCCCTGTATGGATAATCCACCTAATATATTTTAATGGTGTCTACTGTATTAACCTATTTCTAGATTAATGCATCAATAGGGTCAGGTCGTTATGGAGACTTGACCAAATGGGGATATTGGAGATTGGGGTGGCTGCACCTCGTTGAGATCGAGATTGCCTACGTACTCTAGCTCGGGGGAATTGAACTTAGAGATCAAGCCATCGTAGTTCTGTTTATATAGAAGATTGAAGGGCGTGGATCGTGGATCTTGCAGATTCTCCGCCATCATAATGAGGATTAAATGTGTAACGCGCGAGGATCATCCCTGTGAATTAATTATATAACTGATGAGAATATTCTGTGCATTGAAGAGGAGCACGTGTGAATAGCAGGTCGCTGGTCGTTGTGTAGTCTGGTCGCTCTAGTCGAGCTGTGAGCGGGTAGAGATTGTGGCGACCTGACAGATGGATGATTGTGCCACGTGGCTGCTATTGATTGGTCGGAGTATGTAGTACCCCTACATAAGCCCCCTCTTTTTAGGTCGACTATGGGAGTCGGGCTGAAAAGACTAATTACTCTTATCGATGCTGATTTGTAGTTTGCTTTTTTGAAGTTGCTGACGTGGCAGTCATGCAGCGCTGTCTGTGGTAATCATGGCGCTGTTACGGGGAAGTGGAGGAGTTTCCTCGAGCAGTTAGATGTGTGATTATGGCAACTGATGCACGTATTGCCTGATTTGCTATCTGTCTTGCACGTGGATCAATCCAACGGTGGATGCGAATCGTTTTGTGGGTGGAGAATGACTGTACTGCATATGGATCCTTTGGTCGATCTCAGCCGTTTGTTTATTTTGAATCGATGGCTGAAAATTCTCGAGCTACAGTATATAAGCTGTAGTTACGTTGATAAGGGTTTACTTATCTTGCCTTTATTTGAATTGCTGCCGCTTTTGCCTTGCGATCTGAAGATCTTTGAGAGCTCGTGAGGTTTGTTCTCTTCTCTTTTCTCTGATTGTTTATTTTCTTTCTTTTTCATCTTCTGTTGTCTTCTGTATTGTTTGAGAGTAATGTCTGAGGGTAGTGATTCACAAAATGATCACTTGAGTGATGGTGGTCTTGAGGAGTATGAGTTTGAGAGTACTCATTCTGACCCTCCATCTCCCGTTCCCGATGATAATGTAGATAGCCCCCAGAGTAGTGGTTCCCATGGTCCAGATTCTTCTGATGATGAGATGGCTGAGGACGACAATGGTAGAATGTGTAGAATTGTGAATATGAATTATGTACATAGGCATTTTGCTGTTAGGAGGCATTATCAGTTTAGGTCGATTAGGCATTTAGAGATAAGGTTTCTTGGGGACCGCTTACTTTCTCCTGACTATCGACCTAATAATCCTTCATCTACTGTATTAACTTTGAACCAATTCCGTGCTGGGCTGAGGTTGCCGTTGTCTGAATTGGTGGTCGACCTGTTGAATGCCATTAGGCGAGCCCCTTGTCAGATGAATGGTAATTTCTGGCGGAACATGAGGGTAATTGACGACCTCAACAAGTTGCATAGGTGGCACATTACAGTGGAAGATGTATTGAACCACTTTTGCTTCAAATGCTCTTCGAAGGTTGAACTTTCTAGCTATAACATGCAGGTTAGGCCAGAACGTTTGCCTTTGATTTATCCAGTGAGTAGCGAGCCATGGTGGAAAGATCCCATGCTATTCACTGGGCCGATTGTTGAAGGGGATATCCAGTTGCGTCATACGATCAGGAATGATGATCGTAAGTTAGTTGTCTGTAGTTTGATGATAGTTCGTCTTCCTATTTTTGAACTTGATGTCTTTGTATTTTTTGCTGCAGCGATTCGGGACGATCATCTTAGAAAAAACGATCTGCAGTCTGCTCTGAACTGCTTTGGTAAGTTGACTGACGAGCGGAAGATCTCGTTTCTGCCTCACCTAAAGGAGCATTTCATTCCTAAAGGTGGTCCAAAAACTGTGTGGGACGAGCTCAAGAGGAGGAAAGCTTTGAAGAAAGCATTCATGTCTTCTGTGCACAAAGCGAGTGGTGGGCGAACTGGTGGCAGTTCACGAGCTAGTGAAGGTGAACGAGCAAGTGGTAGCTCGAAGCAAGTTGAAAGAGAGCGTTCTGTTGGTGCTCCTAGAAGGTCGGAGAAGGAACGACCTGTTGACAAGGATCGACCTGTGGGGCAGGAACGATCTGTGGAGAGGGAGCTGCCTGCGGAGAGGGAGCGGGCTGTAGGTAGCTCTCGCCAGGCAGGAGCCGTGGCGAGCCCTCCAGTCTCAGGTCCACCCCCCTCACTTCCTAAGGTGGGTGCGTTGGCTGGGAAGAAGAGGTCCTTTTCAGGGAACCTTAAGCTGATGGAGTTTCCAGCTATGCCAACTCCTGTTTCTTCAATGGTTGTGACGTCTCCTGGAATGTCTGTGGTGTCCAGGAAGACTGCTGTTCGGCCTTCGCAGAAAGGCAAAGGTATTTTGTCTGAATTCCGCCCTGGGCCGTTCGATTATTTGGACGGGCAAGGAGAGAAGCATGTCGTGTACGAGAACGACAGTGCTATTGATGACCCTTGTGTTGCCCGGGCTGTGAATGAAGGTATCGTCCTTGATGCTGATGCCCGAATGGTGAAGTCGCAGCCTTTGTTGGTGACCTGCTCGAAGATAAACGGGGCACTTTCTTTGGTGAGTTTGATCGCAAGTCGCATTTATTTTGATTATGCTTTGGTATTTGGGCTAAATTTCGTTTGTTGGTTGTAGCTCAATGCCAGCTTCCAGGAGGTGCGTCTGGTTGCTGAGATTGGTGCTCAAGCTGAAATTGAGTTGAAGGCTCTCAATGAGAAGCTCGAGCAAGCGAGGAACATTGCCGCTGTTGCTGAGTGTAAGGTTAAGGACAGGGATACCCAGGTCGCAGCTCTGAAGGAGCAGTTGAGGGAACGTGAAGCTGCTTCCCAATCTTCTGTTGAGTACTGGCAGAGAGTTTGTCAGGAGAATGAAGCAGCTTGGAAGGCCTACTGCGAGCAACTGGTCAAAGCTATGACGGGGTCGCCCGAAGGAGAGGAGACGCGAGGTGGTGTTGAAGAGACTTTGGCGCCAGCTCAGGACACCTCGATGGGCCCTAGTGACCAGGTCGCTGGAGCCCTTATTGAAGTTGATGCTTCAGGCGACCAGTCTGTTCAGCAGTGAGCTGGCCTTTGTTTCCCTTCTTTGTATTGGGTAACCTTGGTTTCCCTTTGTTGTATTGGGTAACCTTGGTTTCCCTTTCTTATATTGGGTAACCTTGTGCAAAGTTTGCTTCTTGCACTCCTTGTTCTTGCAGTATGTCTTCTAGAGCTTATTGTTGAAAGCCCCCCTTGTAATTTTGAGAGCTTGAGTAGTGGACTCCTTGTCTTTTGTACTTGTCATTAGTAATCAGTTTTTACTTTGATGACTTTTGTATGGATACCTTTTGACTAGCTAGTTTCCAGGAAGTCCTGGTAGCTCGTTCAGAAGGCAGATAGACGAGATGAATGGCTGCAAGCAGGACGTACTGAAACAGTTCCTCTTGTATGCCTTGATTCTATTTTGGTTGTACCTGTATTTGTTGAAATCTCATAAAGTAAAAAGTTAATTGAACGATTTACCTTGCATTGTTGCTTATGTCGTTTTGTCTGCCTGACTGGACTTGCAAACAATATGTGACATTTGTTCGACCTGATTGTGGGTTGAGGTCGCCTTTAACATAATTGCGCTTGGGTCGTGTGAAGAGAAAGACCAATGCATCAAGTTAAGTTGCTAGTGATTTAACTTAACAAACTTTTAAATTATCAAAGGGACTAGATTATTGATAATTTGTAGGTCGAGGGATTGGACCTTTAGTAGCCATTCATGTTTGAGCAGAGATGGAGGCAAAATTGAATTTATAGATTGAAATGCAATGAATGGATGCTTACATTTCACTGATAAAATTTCTTTAAATGAAAAGCGTTCCATGGGTTCTTAACGATCTCCCCTTCTGGTGTCTGAAGACGATAAGAACCGTTGCTCTGGACTTTTGTGATAATGTAAGGACCTTCCCAATTGGCGTTGAGCTTGCCGATAGTGTCCTTTCTTTTGTTACTGAACATTCTTCTCAAGACTAGTTCCCCTGGCTGGAAAGTTCTTGGTCGCACTCCTTTGTTATAAGCTCGCTTGAGTCTCTGTTGGTATTGCTCGAGCTTTATAGTGGCGTGGTTACGTCGCTCTTCTAGGAGGTCGACTCCAAACGACCAGATCTGATTGTTGAGCTCCGTATCGACCAAAAGAGACTTGGTCGTTCCAAATGTTAATTCAGTGGGAATAACGGCCTCAACTCCATAGCAAAGACTGAATGGTGACATCCCTGTGGATGTGCGAGGAGTTGTCCTATAAGCCCATAGGATGTTCTCCAACTGTTGTGGCCATTGATCATGCTGGTCTTCGAGCTTCTTCTTCAAATTGGTTAGAATCTGTCGATTTGCAGCTTCGACCTGGCCGTTGGCTTGCGGGTACCTAGGAGTTGATCTTGAATGCTCGATTTTCCACAGGTCGTAGAATTTCTTGATATTCTTGCCAACGAACTGAGTGCCATTGTCTGTGACTACCCGTTTAGGTAGCCCGAACCTTGTGATGATATTTTCCCATATAAATCTTTGGACATCTGCCTGTGTGACATTGGTTAAGGCAACAGCTTCCACCCATTTAGTGAAATAATCGACAGCTACTAGAACGAACCTCTTCTCAGACTTCTTTTCTTTGATGAGGGGGCCCATGATATCAAACCCCCACATGTGGAATGGCCATGGTGCAGTGATGTTGATGAGATCATTTGGATGCTGGTGTTGCTTATCAGCAAATCGCTGGCATTCTTTGCACTTCAAAACAAATTTCTTTGCATCTTCCTTTATTCTTGGCCAGAAGTATCCCTGAGAGATTGCTTTATGGGCTAAGGTACGCCCACCAGAGTGGTTTACACATTCACCTTCATGGATTTCTTGAAATATCATCTGGCCTTGCTTTGGGATCAAGCATCGTAATAACAATCCGGTTGCTGATTTCCTGAAGAGTTTGCCCTCATGGATTTTGTACATTGTGACTTTATGCAGCAGTCGACTGGCTTCCTTTTTGTCGGATGGTAGGACGCCAGTTTGCAGATAAACCATGAAAGGCTCCATCCAAGTCCCCTGGATGTCTGCTGGAGTTGTTTCAAGTAGATCGGAGATTTGATGAATATCTTCTTCCTTGAAGAGATATGCGGGCTGTGAGTTGATTGCTATAGTTAGGGCCCGCGGTCTGTCTGACTCGATCTTAGATGCTAGAAACGCCAGTGAATCAGCATGTCTGTTGTCATCTCTGGGTATGTGTTCAATTGTGAAATAGCTGAGCTTGCTGATGAGCTCCTTTGCTTTGCTGGCATATCTGATCAGGTTGATCCCATTGATTTGGTAATTGTTAGTAATCTGATTGACTACTAGCTGTGAATCACTGTACACCTTGAGACGAACTGCTTTCAAGTCGATGGCCATTTTTAGGCCCTGTATGAGTGCTTCGTATTCGGCCTCGTTGTTTGAGGTCGAAAAGTCCAGACGAGTTGCTCGTTCGAGCTGTGATCCTTCGGGAGAGATTAGCACACTACCAATTCCACTTCCATTGGAGTTGTGGGAACCATCTACATACAGCTGCCAAGTATCTGGGGGGTTGTCTTGGACTTGCCTTGTTTCAGGTTCAGGTTCCCAATTGACATCCTCTGCTGGATAGTCTACCAAAAAGTCTGTGATGACCTGGCCCTTGACGGCCTGTCGTGAAACGAACTCGAAAGTGTAGTCACCCAGCTCGGCTGCCCATCGAGCCATACGACCTGTTTTGTTTTTCTTTTCCAGTATGTGGCGTAATGGCTGATCGGTGATTACTTTTACAGTGTGTGCTTGGAAATAAGGCTTGAATTTGCATGCAGCGTAAAGTAATGCTAATGCTAACTTCTCCAGAGGTGTGTACCTTATTTCAGCCTGCTGTAAGACTTTGCTTGTGAAGTAGATAGGTCGTTCAACTTGATTGTCTTCTTTGAAAAGTACTGTGCTTATCGCAAAATCTGATGTTGCGAGGTAGACGCCAAGTACATCACCATCTATTGGTCTTGTAAGGACTGGTGGAGTAGACAGATATGCTTTGAGATCGTCGAAGGCTTTCTCGCACTCTTCCGTCCACTCATATGTAGCCCCCTTCTTCAAAATATGAAGCATTGGTCTACATTTATCTGATGCTCTGGAGATGAATCTGTTCAGAGCTGAAACCATGCCGTTGAGTTTCTGGATTTGTTTCTTTAATTTTGGACTTGGCATGTCGATCAGGGCTCTGATCTGGTCGGGATTTGCTTCAATGCCTCGTCTGGTGACCAGGTAGCCTAGGAATTTTCCTGATGCGACCCCGAACAGACATTTTTCTGGATTAAGACGCATTCTGTATTGTCTTAATCTTTTGAATACCTGGTCGAGGTTGTACAAATGATCTCGTTCTTTGTCACTCTTCACTAACATGTCATCAATGTATACCTCCATTGTTCGACCTAGGAGGTCGTCGAACATTCTGGTGACCAGTCTTTGGTAGGTCGCCCCTGCATTCCTTAGCCCGAACGGCATGACTTTGTAACAGAAAATACCTTGCTCTGTTGTAAAGGAGGTATTTTCTTGATCAGGCTCGTACATTGGGATCTGGTTATATCCTGAGTATGCGTCCATGAATGACAGTAGCTCAAAACCGCATGTTTGATCAACTAGCCTATCGATTCGTGGCAGTGGGAATGAATCTTTAGGACAAGCCTTATTCAAGCTTGTGAAGTCGATGCAGACCCTTGTTTTTCCATTCTTCTTTAGGACTGGGACTATGTTAGCTAGCCAGTCTGGAGTATCGACTTCTCTGATGAAGCCGACCTGCTTGAGTCTATTGATCTCTTCGTTGACGGCTTCGTGGAATTTGGGAGCAAGTCTCCTTGGTTTCTGCTTGACCAGTCGATAATTGGGATTGACTCGTAGCCTATGGCATGCAACTGATGGATCTATTCCGGGCATATCGATATACGACCAAGCAAAAACATCTTTATTCATTGAAAGAAAATTTACAAAACGAGCGAACTTATCTTCTTCCATTTCTGAACCTACATAGACATACCTTGGGTCCTCATCTGACCCAATGTTAACTCGGACGCCTGGATCGGTGCTTCCGAGACTCAGCTTGGGGGAGCTCGTTTGCTCCTTCTGTAATTGCTATTTAGCAGGTTCAGCCTTTTCTTTGGACGGGCTCTTTGACTTGTTGTTCCCCTCCTGAGCCTCTGTTGTGACTAGGCTCTTTCCTTTGACATCACCATCCTTGACTCCAGAGGTGGATGGCTTTGATGATGGGACAGCTTCAATAACACCGTGGCATTCTTGTGCGGTGTTCTGATTGCCGCGGAGTTCCATTATCCCATATGGGCCGGGATAGCGGAATACCTGATGGTAAGTTGACGGCACACCTCTCATAGCATGGATCCACTTTCGACCCAGAATCGCATTGTATTTGCTTGCGATATTTAGGACGCTGAACTTGCTGGTTACAACGACCTTGTCTTCCCTTCTGCCTACAGTGACGGGCAGAAGGATCTCCCCCTTAGGGTCTTCCCTTGAACTATTGAAGCCAAGGATTGGTGTGAAGTCTGGGATGAGCACTGAGTCGGGCAGCCTCATGTCCTTGAAGGTTCGGTACATGAGGATGTTGCATGATGCCCCAGGGTCAATGAATACCCTCTTGATTGTGTAGTCCGCTATTCTGAGTTCAACGACTAGGGCGTCGTTGTGTGGAGTAACGACCTTATTGAGATCGTCTTCGGTGAAGGTGATGTCAGTCTCTTGCCGGGCAGGGATGTTGAAACGAGCTGCTCGGCCGGTGATAGAGTAGACATAGTGGAGATGTTCCACTCGTCTCTTTTTGTCCCGAGAGACAGGGGTTTGTTGAGATTCGTCAATCATGTAGACCACATGACTGTCCGAATCGCTGTCGCTGTCAACCTTGTTGGCGACTTTCTTGTTGATGTGATCGCGTAGGTCACCTGTTGGACCTAAGCGCTGGGAGAGGCTACGCCCTCTGCTGCGTACTGGGCTTGCGGAGGCCGTTCTGGCCTTGCTTTGACCCCGCTTTGGTGAATGAGGAGGGGTTCTGGATTCCTTCCTCATTCGCTTGCCTGTGGACTCCTCATTCCTTCCGAGGATCCAATTATTGAGCCTTTTCTCATCGGCCCAGGTTTGAAGTGCGCGCTTTAAGACGCGACAATCATCAGTCTGATGACACCGTACTTTGTGGACTTTGCAGTACGGGCGACCAGATGTATCCTCCAACTGTGTGAAGGCAGGAATCTTGCACCAATGGTTGTGCTTGATCCTTTCGTATATATAACCGGCTGGTCGCGTAAACCGGTGATATTCTCGCTGCTCGGTAGGCAGCGACTTAGCTTTGAACCTCTTTCCATCTGATCGAGGTCGTTTGCTTGAGCCAGCCTCAATGTTGCTGACTACATGGTTCTTCTCCCTTCCAGTGAGGGCTTCTTCCAGCTTTATATAACGATCTACCTTTAGGTAGAGCTCGTCGAGTGATGAAGGTCTCTTCATTGCCAGAGACTTGTGAAGGTCGGACCCTTGGATCAGTCCGTGAGAGAAAGCAATAGTTGCAAAGGTTTCGTGCTCCTTTGCGAAGTCCTGAATAGAATGTAATTCAGATTTAAATCGTGCAAAGAAAACACTAAGTGACTCACCATCCTTCTGTTTGACTTTGAAGATGGAGTCAATGGTAACAGGGCGCTTCTTATTGTGGATGTAAAAAATGACGAATTGTTTCTCCAGCTCTGCAAACGAGCTGATGGATCCTGGCTTCAATCGATGAAACCAGTCGAGAGCTGGTCCGGTGAGACTGGACTGGAACAGCAAACACAAAAAATGATCCTCCTTGATCAGAGGAAGGGACTTCCGGAATCCTTTGACGTGGTCGGTTGGATCTCCGACTCCTGCATACTGGTCGAACTTGGGGGCATTCAGCTTGTTCGGCAGATCGTGTTCCAGGATCTCGTTGGAGAAAGGAGACTCCTGGAATTGTTGAAGGGACTGCACAGCAAGTTGCTCCGCAGTGTGGCTCTTAGACCGGTGAAGGAGAGCCTGAGATGCTTTGAACTCCGCCAGCTGCTGGCTGAGTTGCTCGAACTTTTGGTTGGAATCATCAACAGGGATGACTCCAAGTCCGCTATTTTCCCCTTGCTGGGGGTTGGTTTGTGCGGCCTTTAGGCGCTCATTTTCTTCCTCCAGACGTGTAATCTGTGCCTGCAGATCTTGGATAGTGACTTCCTGATTGGTCATTTGGAATGGATGATTTTGATTTTATGGGTGGGAGGGTTTGGGTTTTCGATTATATCGAATTCCTTGCAGTCGGCGCCAAATGTATTAACCTATTTCTAGATTAATGCATCAACAGGGTCAGGTCGTTATGGAGACTTGACCAAATGGGGATATTGGAGATTGGGGTGGCTGCACCTCGTTGAGATCGAGATTGCCTACGTACTCTAGCTCGGGGGAATTGAACTTAGAGATCAAGCCATCGTAGTTCTGTTTATATAGAAGATTGAAGGGCGTGGATCGTGGATCTTGCAGATTCTCCGCCATCATAATGAGGATTAAATGTGTAACGCGCGAGGATCATCCCTGTGAATTAATTATGTAACTGATGAGAATATTCTGTGCATTGAAGAGGAGCACGTGTGAATAGCAGGTCGCTGGTCGTTGTGTAGTCTGGTCGCTTTAGTCGAGCTGTGAGCGGGTAGAGATTGTGCCGACCTGACAGATGGATGACTGTGCCACGTGGCTGCTTTTGATTGGTCGGAGTATGTAGTACCCCTACATCTACTCAAGACACTTGGGACTTGAATTTTGAGATTCATAAACTTACCGCATGTAAAACATGTTGTCCATCCTTATTCACTGTTGTTTTACTAACTCGAGGATCATAAAGGAATGATAGGGTCATGGGTTCATTTCCAGTTAGTGCAGCAATATGCAAAGGAGTGTTTCCATCGTTGTCTTGGTCGTTCAAAACACTAACGGGTATATCTCTTCCTCTCAAAGCGTGCTTCACCACTTGAACCTTTTCCCACTTAGCAGCAATATGAAGGAAATTCTTGCCTTCATTGTCAACCAGCTCCAAACAACTTGGGCAGAACTGAATAATATCTTCAATAATGCTTAACTCTCCCTTATATGTAGCATGATGAAGTAATGTCCATTCGTTCTCCCCTGTGCGTACTTGTGTTTGATTTGGTTGCTTCTCAAATAACAGCCTTCTGATTTTGCCTGAAACCATAATAAATTAGATTAAATTCCACCAGAGCAGAAATCATAATTTTTTTGCTGGGATTTAATTTTGTCTTTCTTTCAGCATTTTACTCATATTAAAAGGTTTAAATGTATAGAGTTATATCATTAGGGAAATGAAAAGAAGGGTGAGAACTATAAGATTACCTGTATCACGCCGGTTTTCATTTGACTGTGCTTCTCGGATAGCAATCATAAGTGGAGTTTCGCCAGATATATTAGCACTGTATTCAAAATCTGGGTCTGCTTCAATCAACAATCTAACTGCCGCAAGTTTATGGTTTAAAACAGCCTTATGCAAAGCAGTGTCACCCAGTTCATCTACCATTGTCAACAACATCTTCTGAGGAAGTTTTTCACCACCTCCACTTTCAATGTCGTCCTCTTCCTCTTCATTATATGATTTGACACCAGCATCAATGAGAAACTTGAGGATTTCAGTTTCCCCTCTCACAGCAGCATGATGCAATGCAGTGCGTCCACCTTCGCTTTGATGGTATATAAGTGAAGGACATCTTTTGTAAATTTCTTTACTCAAAAACAATTGATTTTCTTTTGCAGCTTTAAACAGAATTGTATCACCATTTTCGTCTCGGGAGTTCAGCAAAACTTCTGACTCAATTCCCTTTAAAAAGTCAGGAATCGCTTCCATCAACAAATTCATCATCCTGAAGTTGTGTTCTTGCACAACCCAGTGGAAATGCTTAGCTACAGTCAACCTTTTCTCCACTCTAGGATCCTGAACGAGACTTAATATTATACTCTCATTCTCACTTATTGCAGCAATATCCAAAGGTGTTTTTCCCAAATTATCTTGTCCATTTAAAACACTTGAAGATATTACTTTCATTCCCAAGATGTGTTTCACCATATTAACATCTTCACACATAGCAGCAAGGTGAAGGAGATTTTGACCTTCATTGTCGACCACCTCAGAGCTCTCTGGGCAGCACCGAATAATATTCCCAACTGAGGTTAAAAATCCTTTGGAGACTGCATAGTGAAGTGCTGTCCATCCATTGCTACCAATTCGTACCTTCGCTTGACTTGGTTGTTTCTCCAATATCAGCTTTAACATATCTGAAAGTATAAATAACCATTTTGTTAAGTGTAAACAGTTGAAAATAGAGAAAAAAAAAAAGAACAGAAGGGGTACCATTACCTGGTCTATTATTCAACTCTGCTTTATTAATAGCAATCATCAGTGGAGTTTCGCCTTTTTTATTAGCACTGTATGGGAAATCAGGGTCTGCTTCAATCAACAATTTTGCTATCTCAAGGTTTGACTTCAGTCCCACAGCCAAGTGTAATGGAGTATCATTATCATTATTACCAGCCCTCAACATCTCATTATCTGGGTCTAGTTCAATCAACAATTTTACCGCCTCGAGTTGGTTGTTATGAGTAGACTTGTGCATAGCATTTTCTCCATAGTAAGTATCTCGCAATGTCAAAGTCTTCCGTGGATGTGCTTTATCTCCTCCTTGGCTTTCGATGTCTTGTTGGTATTCCAAATCAGCTTTTACGCAAGCGCTAATAATGAGCTTCACTATCTCAACGTTCCCTCTGTATGCAGCGTGATGCAATGGAGTGTATCCATATGGTCTGGTTTGATGGTATAAAAGTGAAGGACATCTGTTGCAGATCACTTCACAACATTCTAGATGATACCCTTTTACAGCTACAGAAAGAACAGTATCATCTTCACCATCTCTGGCATTCAGGAGAACATCCAGTAGAGCTTTCTTGAAAAATTCCACGTCTCCCCTTCTGGCACGATCAATGGCTTCCATGGCTTTGGCCATCACTTTTTTGCTAGAGATTTTCGTATAATATCTTTTCAAATGTACATTCTGCAATCTCCCTAATTATCTCCTGCCTATTCTGTAATCAAAGAATTGCGCATGAAGAAGCTAATCTCGGATTTATTATTTTGTAGACAAAATTGTTAGGTAAGGATAAAGCATACGTAACATTTTGAAGCAATACAAATTTTCATTAATACTTGAGTTTGCTCACTCAGAAATGCTACAGAGCCACAGAGGAAATAGAGATAGCTTCACATTTCTGTCAATGGTAAGTTTTCCAAAGGGTACAAAATAAATATTGATTTTTGAGAATGGCAGAAACCTGGTCATAGCTTAATGCAACCAAATTTGCATAAATAGAACTGAAAGATAGTTTATATTAACTGAAAGAATCAACAAAACTAATAGATATCACAAACTTAGCAATTAGCCCCTTCATATAACTGACAGAATCGGCTAAAGGGTATACCTTATTTTGAAGTAATACAGGTTGAAGTCTGCATATTTAAGAACTCTCTGCATAGTCTAGATCCGAACCTGGAAAAAGATAACTTATTTTAGTAAACTTGTAGCAAACAAAAACAATATAAATTACACAAAAAGAACTGACCTTTCCATAAACTTGAACTAATGAAGAAGAATATATGGTGGAGGGATTTATAAATCCAAAAAAGGTTCGCTCAATCCAACACATCATGTTCTTCTTTATGTTCTCCATTGCTAGAGAAATATTAGCTTTGCTTTGATAAGATAAAGATGGTGGGCTCAATCCAATGACTGTCATTTTACTGATTTCTCAATTTATGTACATATTTTTCTTTTGCTTTTTGTTTTTGCACCACATTCACAATCTTTATTTATTTTCGAGGAAAAGGAATATTAAAAAGCAAAAGTAACAAAGAAACCAATACATACACACACAATAACAATGGATGCTATTTATTCCATACAAATTCTGAATGAATGTTACCTCATTTAATATGTCATTCGCTATGGCGAGTGAGTTTAATTGTAGGACCTCAACATAACAGGATTGGTTATTGTCACCTTCCATCGCCCTCCAAACATTGTTTGTCAATGCAAAGACCCTTGAGTTTAATGGTGAGTTAGTTTGGTTGTAGGACCTTCACTGTAACAAGATTGCTCATGGTCACCTTCCATCACCTTCCAAACATTATTGTCAATGTAAAAACCCTTGACTCTCAGTAAAACGGTGACTGAATTTGGTTGTAGGACCTTTAACCCAACAGGATTGGTTATGGACACCTTCCAAATGTATTATTGTCAATGCAAAGACCCCTCGAACATAACAGGATTGTTATGGTCACCTTCCGTCGCCTTCCAAACATTATTGTCAACATTGCAAAGACCCTCAATTATAGTATACCTTCCAAACCTTATTGTCAATGTAGAGAGTAGAGACGTCGATAGCTCACATCTTTGAAACTGCAGTTCATTATAACAATAATATGTATAGGGAAGGTTTTCTTTGAAGCATGTGATCAAACAAGTTATCTACATCTCAATCTTTTTAAACCCTCACTCACTGATCGACTTACATTGATTGAAGCCATGCTATTACAGTGATGAGCAGCTTTTGGTAGAACAAAAGGTTTATTTTTGGCCTTTTGTTGAGCAGAAAATGTTCTAAGAGAGTAAAACATCTTTGATTTGTTTTTCTAGAGTACATCAACAATGATAACAATAATAAAAAGTTTAAGATTAATACATTGTGGAAATGGTTAAGTGAAACCACTGTAATTCCAAGGAGCAGCATGTTTGTGTTGCATTACCATCCTCCACAAAGCACGAAATGCGAAAATGAAAAAACAACAACTATTTACACATACAGTTATAGCAATTCGATTCGAAATGCATAACACTGCGTACGAACCGGTTATGAATGCAACCATCATTGCAAATATGGCACTTAAAGTGCAAAATGTTGCCACATTCAGCTGGTAAATAATATCCTCCCGTTTGAGTAGACGTCTTGTACAAAAATGACTAAACACTGCATAAAGAGAGAACACCAAGGCAAAGTTATTTGATATCACAAATGCTTCGAACGAAGTACTTTTTGATAACACTGCCAACCCTGAATTTGGTCCGTCACTAATGAATCCTCCTGGTACTGTAATCCCTGCCGTAAATGAGACTGTAGCAATGAGTGCACCCACCACTAAATCAAAATCACTTTGATCCTTGAGTTCTTTCTCATTGATTCTGTCTCTGACTCCATAAACTCCCGCTTTTTCTTTATCATAATCGAAGGTTATCTTCAACAGAAAAAAGGGTTAGATAAGGATTTATCCAAGAAAAGTTTACCATGCATGATTGGTACAGTGTTTGTCATTAATTGGTGGTTAACAAGTCAATACAGAAGTTCATTTTGATAGTTGTATGACTTAAAAGCTTACAACTCTATTATTGCTACTGAAAGCTTACAACCCCAATAATTGTACTAAAACAGTATTCTATGTGGTGTGATGGTGTCGATAAATGTAGAAATTGTGGATGAATTCCAAGCTACCACACCACTGAATGTTTTTGTGTGGATGTGATTCCTAACTTCTGTGAATGTGATCTTGTTGTTTCCTGTCTTTTTCCCTCTTTTCTTTAGTGTTACTCTTGGCTTTGGCCTGAGTGCAGTTTTACTTGCTCTCAGCCAGGCATACAAAACAACGTAGACTGTCGGTGTGCATTGCATATTTTCATAATATCGAAATTGCACTATTAAATTGAGCTTACATAGTTAAAAATAAAAGACTAGATATAATTTCATCTTTTCATTTTTATAAGAGTTGAGATGTAACACTTACCGCTTCTAGTACTTTCTGCCCTTTCGCATTGGTAGTCATTTTATCCACTCTAGGATCATATAGAAAATATTCCACCATGTTTTTATTTGCAGTTTCAGCAGCAATATGCAATGGAGTGTTTCCATAATTGTCTTTCGCATTCAAAACTGTAGTTGTACGAGGAATTTTTGTCATTTCCACAACGTGCTTCACAATGTTAACTTGTTCCAATTTAGCTGCCAGATGAAGGAAGTTTTGGTTTTCTTTGTCGCCTAACTCCATACAATCGGGGCATACTTGAATAATATCGTCAACTGTACCTAGATCTCCTTTTTGTGTAGCATAGTGAAGCAATGTCCATCCCTTTTCCCCTGTGCGAACTTTACTTTGATTTGGTTGCTTCTCCAATAGCAACTTTCTAATTTTCGCTGAAAGCAAAAATATTATAACAAACACAAAGTGTTATTACAATTGTTACTACTTATTAGCACTGCTTTTAATTATACAAAACTCTAAAATATTAGGTCTGTCATGTGTTACCTGGAGTGTTATCACCAGTAATGGCTGCAGATGATTGTGCTTCTCGCGTAGCAATCATAAGTGGAGTTTCGCCATTTTTGTTAGGGCCGTATTCAAAATCAGACTCTCGACCGGCTATCAATAGTTTCACCAGCTCAAAATCTTGATATCCCACAGCCAAATGCAAAGGCGTATTTTTATCTTTATCAGCTATCTTCAATAGCTCTAACTCATACTCACGGTCTACTTGAAGCCACAATTTGGTTGTCTCAAGATTGCGATTGTGCAAACCTCTGGTCAATGCTGTCGCTCCATCGCAATTTTGCAGTCTACACCACTTCTTAAAGCGATTTTCACCTCCTGGCTGGCCACTTTCGATGTCACTGGCTCCTGCTTTGATACCAATTTCAAAGAAGAACTCAAGCATTCTGGCCATTCCACCACCATAATGTGAAATATGATGGAGTATAGTATTTCCATATGTGTTTTGACAGAATAACTGATCAGGACATCTTTCATAAATCACTTTACAACATTCTAATTGATTCTCTATTGCAGTAACAGAAAGAATTGGATCATTAGTTTCGTCTCTATAGTTCTGTAGAATGTATAACTCAACTGTCTTGAAATACTCCACATCTCCCCACTTTGCGTAATCAAGCGGAGTCATGTTTTTCGCCGTGACAGACTATAGCTTCCTTCCTGGCAGAGCTGCACAACAACAGGATTCAGATTTATATTAGAACCTGGGACCATATGGGAGCAAATCCATTAAAATGGTGCATTTCTTTTTCTCTTTCCCTTTTTCACAGGAAAAAGAAAAAGTAGAAATTCTATCCCCATTGATGCATGGGTCCACTCGACCCTTCACTTTCAATTCTTGTTTTGTTGACAAAAGATTTAACTACTAGTGTATGCAAACTGTGCAAGTTCATGGGAGAAGGATCGACGCCTAGCTGTACTGGGGCTTGGGATTTAGACCTGATTCTTTCTGGTCTTCAACTTTCAAAAGAATAAAGGGGGAAGCATCTAGTTCTTGGAACGGTCTGAAAAATACGCAGATTTGTTTTTCTTCATATTACAGTTTTCGAATAAATATGATCAATAATATATAAATCTTGATGAATTTTGAAATTAAAAGAGTTGCGCCCAACTGCTTCCATTATGTGGTTATATAAGCTTACAAGACTGCAGTTGTATAATTACATGTGTAACATGAGGTCTCTCGTCTGCATCTTTGCATATACATCATGTTTACATGCATCTTTCAAGCATTCAAAGCTCTAAGCTCCCACACTACAGTACTGCACAAACCTTCTGAAGGTCATACTCAAGGTGACAGCCAAAGGATCCATCTCTTCCAATATGTGTGCATGAAAATGAGAGATCCAACTGCTAGCTCAATTGGTATGGTACTCCTCTTAAACACTCCCATGAATGAAACGTTGTGAGGTCAATTCCCACCAAGATCGCCTGGGGGAATTTCTTACCTATTTCTTAGGTGGGTCAAAGCCTTCCGGCCTGGTTTGTGATTAGGAGGTCCATACTCCCATGATGACATGATGTGGCCATCTGGTGTTCTTCAGCGAAAGCAAATCCCTGTGTAGCAGTATTGCTCGAGTAGCAAGGTGGCAATGTGGACGCTTAGGTGGCAACAACAGTAGTATTTCTAGCTTTCGGGCTTTTTCTTTGTAAGCCCTCGGGCCCAATCCTTTGGGCCATGAATATTAACATTTTTTTTTTAAAAAAAAAGCAGTCCACCATGGGCCAAAGCCTTTTTCTTTGTAGTCTAGAATCATCACGCCCTTCATCATTTTGATCCAAAGAATTACACTTGTTGGTCTTCTACATCCACACCATTATTAAATGAGAGAGAAAACATGATTCTGAAGTTGATGGAAGAACAGGGAAGACATATTCATGCCTTGATGGACTGATGGATCATTGCAAGAAGACCAACAACACTTATCTACCAAATCATGAACTCATTGGTCAGTAGTTTTTCTATTCATTTTTTTTTTCTCTCTTTGACATTTTATCAAACACCTAGAATTCAAATTAATAGTAACACATTTGAACTGGTTGGTTTTACTTCACCAACTACTTTGTTGAACAATTTATGGTCTGAACTCCGCTCACCAGTCACCAACACCATACACTTGCAAATAAGAAAATTGTCCGGTCTGTAATAGTGAAATGTAGCATTTGTTAATTACCACTTTGGTTTCAGAATGCGAAATATTCATTGACATTGTTCAACACAATTTTGTAATGTGTCACCCTGTTACCCTGTTGACAAGGTCAATGGCTTGACCCTGTTGACAAGGTCATTTCCTACATAAGCTATGGTTTTATTTTTTATTTTTATTTTTTTTTATAAGCTATGGTTTTATATTAAGATCGAAAAGTAAACTAATAAGTCAACTTATTAGTTTCAATTTACATAGTGCCGATTACATTCTCATTTATAAGTAGTAATATATTCAAGAATTTTAATTACAAAATAGTGCCGATTCCTCTTCTAAAGTCGGTCCCCCACCGTCTAACGGTTCTATATTACTATATCAAAGCTTAACCACCTAGTGCGAAAGTTTCAATAGGAGGTTCATGTACTATAATTGTCTCATGTGTCAAAAATGTCAACAATGCAAAATGCCACTAGGTTAACTCGCTTTTATATAATAAGACACAAGTTGATTAACCTAGCTATCATCTAGTGTGGATCTATAAAATGGCTCTTAAAGTCTAAGAACCATTAAACCATTCTCCCACAAAAAAGAAGAAATCTTCTTTCACTTCCCTGTTTTTACATCTGAGCTGAATACTTGATAACAAACATGGCTGAGCCAACTGTGTTCCTTGTGTCGTTTGTTATGGAAAGAATTGGCATTATGCTAATTAGTGAAGAAGTTGCTTTCCTGAAGGGGGTGAAAGAGCAGTTCCAGCGTCTCCAAAATGAATTAAGGGGGATAAAAAGTTTTTTAAAAGATGCAGATGCAAAGCAACATGAAAGTGCAGTTATACGCACCTGGGTTGAGGATGTCAAAGATGTCACTTATGACATCGAGGATATCATTGACACTTTTATTCTCAAAGTTGCGCCTAACAAGGAAGAGACGGGTATCTACAATGGCCTCATGCGGTATGCTACTGCCCCCAAAAAAGCTCGAAATCTGCACAAGATGGGTAACAAGATTCAGTTGATCTTTGCCAGAATCGAGGAGATATCCAATAGGCGAGAAAGATATAATATTACAAGTTTGGTGGGGAATGGAGGTGGGACAAGTTCTTCTACCACCAATAACCAAAATCGGTTGAGACGAACTTATGCACATGATACAGATGATGATATTGTCGGCTTGAAGGAAGAGACGAGCACTTTGTTGGCAGAGTTGCTGAAAGTGGACGACATTTTACGTGTTCATTCCATTGTTGGCATGGGTGGTCTAGGCAAGACCACTCTTGCCAAACAAATTTACAATCATAAGGATGTCAAACATAACTTTGATTGTCTGGCTTGGACTTTTATTTCTCAACAGTTTCACATGGAAGACGTTTTGCAAGAGATCCTAAGGAAAATAAGCTCATTAACCAGCGGCGATATGAAAGATATGAAAGCAGAAGAATTGGTAGAAAAGCTATTCTTCATCTTGCAAAGCAAGCGATATCTAGTGATTCTTGATGATATATGGAGCAAAGAGGTTTGGGATATCTTAAAACCAGCCTTCCCAAATGGTAAGAAAGGATGCAAAGTAATTCTCACCACCCGAAGCGCAGAAATTGCTATGTATGCAGATCCATGGAGCCGTCACATTGAGTCTCGTTCCTTGACAAAAGAAGAAAGCTGGAAACTGCTTTGTAAGAAAGCATTACCTAAAAATGGTTTAGGTACGAGTTCGCCTTTATTGAGAAATCTTGAGAAATGTGGAAGAGAGATGGTGAACAAATGTTGTGGTCTTCCTTTGGCAGTTGTTGCACTTGGTGGGGTATTAGCTACAAAGAAGTCATTGAATGAGTGGGAAACTGTCTCGAAAGACATTAATGTGCACATAAGCAAAAGCAAAGGCCATGCTGGAGTCCTTGCCATTTTAGCTTTGAGCTATAGTGACCTGCCCTATCACCTGAAACCATTGTTTCTATATTTGGGTCTCTTTCCAGAAGACTTTCATATTTCTATCAAGAAAGTAATCCTAATGTGGATTGCTGAAAATTTGGTGGTTCGCGAACAAGATGTTGGTGGTATGGAGGAAAATGGGAAACATTATTTTAATGAATTGCTACAAAGATGTGTGATTGAAATCAGTTCAAGAAGTCTCAATGGAAAACCCAAAACATTTCAGCTACACGATATGATGCGAGACTTGTGCATTTCTAAAGCAAGAGAAGAAAATTTCTTTGAGATAATTCAAAGAAATTCTTCTTTGACTGATTCTTCTACATCTTTATTCCAGGTCCCAAATAGTAGAAAGATACGTAAGTGTGCAATTTATCTCGGAAACGATAGCAGGTATGCACTGCCAGAACAAGCACATCTAAGCCTCCGCACTGTGTTTTTTTTGAAATCCAAGGGATTTAGTCTTGATGCAAGACTAAATCTTGATCACCCCTCTTTTAAATTAGTGAGGGTCCTAGAGATTGAAATTCCAAGGCTATTGGCGCATCCCATTGGAGACGAGTTAGGCAGAGTACTAGCCAAGTTAGTTAAATTGAGATACTTGAGTCTGAAGAATACTAGTTTAATGGATATTTCCAAAAGTATGGATAAACTCTTCAACCTAGAAGTCTTAGATTTAAGAGGTACTTATCTGAACAAAAGTCCGTCGACTAACTTTGCTAATATGAGGCAATTGAGACATCTTTACCTTGGTGGATTTTGGCATAACAGTGCCTATTTACGGATAGGCACTACGAGTAAGCTCCAAACTCTCTGTAGTGTATCCTATGGGCCATGGGTTCAAAGAGATCTCATTCACTTGACACATCTTAGGAAATTGGGAATACATGATATACCAACTGATTATGGTATGGGAGTGATGAGGGACATAATGAATTACTGTCATAGATCGAAGAACCTTCAGTCCTTGAGTTTGCAGTTGCGTTCGTCGTCTAATGAACGTAAATTTTTTAGGAAAGTTCAGTCGTGTCCGGACTTGGAGCCACTTTCTCACAATCATCAACTACTCAAACTAATGTTGTCTGGCAAAATAAAGAAATCCCACTCCTATTGGCCACCAAACCTTGTGAAACTGAATCTTAAGTTCTCTGAGTTTGAAGAAGATCCAATGCCAATATTGGGCAATTTGCAACACCTCGTGTACCTACAGCTGTATGACCCCTTCTGTTATGCATTGCAAGATGACCCGTTCGGTTACACATTGAAAGAGATTGTGTGCTCTGCAAATGCTTTTCCACTACTCAAATATCTTCATCTCATCGATGCAACGAAATTGGAAGAGTGGAGAGTAGAGGAAGGAACAATGCCATCTCTTACAAAATTATTGATAGGCAATTGTCCTGGATTGAAAATGATTCCCACCGGATTGAGATTTGTTACTACACTCCAGAGGTTAGAGATAATAAACATGCCAAGAAAATATGAGGAACGTACTAAAGAAGGAGGAGAAGATTGGTGCAGTGTCCAACACATTCCTTCCATCAAAGTGGAGCATGACGAGGTAAGTAACTTCTTTAAAGTAGTATAACCTCTTTTTTTAAATGGTTCTCCCTTGTCTGAAATTTCTATTTATGCAGATGCAGTGGTACTGGTACAATCGATAGGAATTCAGTTGCAGATGACAGATGCGGTGTCTTTTGGGCTGGGACTGTTTTCTTATGGCCTTCTGTTGTAACTCTTTGGATTTGCGTTCCCTCACTTGTGACAGACTCAGGGGACAGTTCTTTTTTTACCAGTCAGGGTCTGTTGTATAATTCGTTCAATGAAATATTGAAAGAAATTGTATACTCTCGAAAAGGATTTCCATGACTCCAATAACTAATTTTTGATGGATGGTGCAAATTTGCAATGTCTTCTGTTACGATGTCTTTAGTTAATTGCGCCTTTTTTTTTTCGCTTTGTGATTAAGCAGGCCTTGGGTATTAATGTATTGAGGCTCATCATCTGTTGTTGCTTATTAAGGATAGTTACAAAAGATAGGAAGATAATCCACATCTCATTAGTTTCGTCTCTGTAGTTCTGCAGAACGTATAACTCGATTGTCTTGAAATTATCCACATCTCCCCCTTTTGTGTGATCATGTGGAGTCATGTTTTTAGAACCTGAGACCATAAGGGAGCAAATCCATTAACATGGTATATTTCCTTTTCCTTTTCTTTTTATATTTTTCTTTTCAGGAAAAAGGAAATGGGAAAATTCCGAAAATCCATTGTTATTTTGTTATCACTTATCAGAGGCTAAAACTTATGAATTTTCAAAAGAATGAAGGGGGGAAGCATCTATGTCCTGGAATGGTACCAAAAATGTGCATTTTTTGTTCCAAATAATGGTTTTGTAATAAACAATGAATTTCGAAATTAGTTTGCAACTTTGCATGACCTTGGCAAAGCAGAGTTGTGTCCGACTGCTCCAGTAATGTGGCTATATAAGACCACAGTTGTATAAAACGCAGGTGTGACTGTCTCTCGCATGCATCCTTGCATACACAAGATGTAGTAGCATTCAAAGCTCCCACACTGCAGTACTGCACCATGCTCCATCTCTTTCAATATGTCTATCTAAAATGGGCCTAAAAAATCAGTCAATGGATCAAAGCCTTTTTCTTTGGGTTCCCTTATCATTTTGATCCAAAGAATTACACTTAGTCATTCTTCTACGAGAAATGCTAGTGTTACTGCGGAGGTGATGCTCCAGGCTTACCGCCTCACCTAATCTCGCCAGATATACGTGTTGAAATGGGTTAATGCTTTAGCCGGTTTGCCTATATTTAAGAATGTGAAGAAATTTTAGGAGAGAGAATAGTGGAGAAAAAATAGAAAAAAATAAAATAAATAAAAGAATTCTAATAATTACAACATCTTTTTTCTCCCATAATTACAATGACCTTTCTAGTCTGGCTCATTGTCCTTCTCTTTTTATTCTCAACTCTTAAAAAGTCCTTTCACGATTTTTCATACCAAGTATCAGGAGGACAGATCCCCCCCCAAGATAATTCATAAAAACACTTCTTGAATATATGCAATAAATACTAAAATCGCAAATTAAAAAAGAATTACTTACGGTGTGATTTGTTTTCATTGAATTTCGAAGAGCACCAGACTAATAAAAAAATAGATGATATATGTGACGAATTTCTTGTTTTTCTGTTGTTTTATGTTCTACGTAAGAATGGATCAAGAGAAGAGAAGACAAGTAAAGGTGAGGTAATTGTTGTAATTATTAGGATTTTTTTATTTTTATTTTTTTCCTATTTTTTCTCCACTATTTCTTTCTCCTAAAATCTCATTCGTATTCTTGAATATATTCGAACTTGCTAAAACCTTAACCAATTTCAACAGGTAGCATTTCTCTTCTTCTACTATCTCACCTTGTGCGCAGTAACGCTAGCATTTCTCTTCTTCTACTATCTCACCGTTCTTGAACAATTAGCTATTTTGATCCTCTAACTTTGCTCAAATTTTCAGTTGAGTCATCAAAGTTTAAACTGGTCAATTTCGTCCAAAATCTTTCAAAACGTTTGCAAAATGGTTTGGTCATTTCCAAGCATTTAATAGAGTTGTCCAGTGGTAGTTTACTATCATATGTGGCAGTTTATGAAATGCCAAAATATAAAGGGGGGAGGTTAATCATTTTTGATATTGTTCAACTCAAGGTTATTCACTTCATATATAGTTATTGGGCAATTGGGTAGACCACATATGATAGTGTACTTGCCACTGGGTAACTTTGTTAAATGCTTGGAAATACGAAGATAAGGAGTGACCATTTTACAAAGGTTTCAAAAGATTTGGGACCAAATTGACCAATTTAAACTTTGAGAACTCAACTGAAAATTTGAACAAAGTTAGAGAACTAAAATAGCTAATTGGTGCACCGTTCTTAGATGCGCACGTGCGCGCGCGCACACACACACACACTCAGACACACACATTTGAACAAAGTTAGAGAACTAAAATAGCTAATTGGTGCACCGTTCTTAGATCATCACGCGCGCACACACACACACACACACACACACACACACACACACACACACATTTGAACAAAGTTAGAGAACTAAAATAGCTAATTGGTGCACCGTTCTTAGATCAGCACGCGCACACACACACACACACGCACACACACGCACACACACGCACACACACACACGCACACACACGCACACACGCGCACACACGCGCGCGCGCACACACACACACACAGAGATTCTTGCCATGATGAATCATTGTCTAAGCCCTTTGAAGGTTACATGTAACACCCCGGGTCGGCAGGTGGTTTGCCGAGGGGTGTGTCCTACGGCACGTGAGAGGAGGATATCCTGACATTGGAATATAGGTATAGATCCGTCATATATAATCACCGAGGCCTTTTGGGCTCACTTGGCTCTAGAATTCGAAAGAACTCCGGAGTTAAGCGTGCTCGGGTGGGAGTAATTCTCAGGATGGGTGACCTCCTGGGAAGCAGGCTGCTGCCCAATAAAACCCCACACTGTCGGACATCCGCAGTGGCTAAGTGGGGACAATATCGGTGGTGATATAGGTCGGGTCGCTACAAATGGTATCAGAGCCGACGACGGTTCACCTGTCGAGGGTGGGAGAGTATGCTGGAAAGGCGCCTAGCCCAGGAAGGGGTGACGGTTGCGCCGGGTACTCGTCTCGCGAGGGGCAGGGAACGTCGGAGATCTGGGGCTATATATTCCAGAGCCGAGGACGGCTCTCCTCTAAGGTGGTGGGATTGTAACACCCCGGGTCGGCAGGTGGTTTGCCGAGGGGTGTGTCCTACGGCACGTGAGAGGAGGATATCCTGACATTGGAATATAGGTATAGATCCGTCATATATAATCACCGAGGCCTTTTGGGCTCACTTGGCTCTAGAATTCGAAAGAACTCCGGAGTTAAGCGTGCTCGGGTGGGAGTAATTCTCAGGATGGGTGACCTCCTGGGAAGCAGGCTGCTGCCCAATAAAACCCCACACTGTCGGACATCCGCAAAAGGAATGTGGAAGCTGAAATGATTGATAGGATAGGATGCAGGGTCGGATCTCCATGTAGGCAAAGTAGGCGACCGATTAAGGCCACCAAAAGTCACAAGGGCCATATTTTTGGTATTTGGTATATTAAGACCAATTTTTAAGGCCTATCAAATATTTAGCAAGCCCAATATCTCTTCAGTTTACTTTTCACATTTTCTACTTATAGTAAAACAAATTCAAACTCATTGCTCTACCTCTGGGTCTCTCTCATAGTATTTATGTCTCCCCTTAAGAACTTTTTTTTTTTTTTTTTTTTATGAAGTTTCCCCTTAAGAATTACAAACTGAGTCTCTTATAAACAGTTAAACCGTGTTTATTTATATCGTTTTCTTTTTTAATAGGTTGAATTAATTAATTGATTAAATTTTATTTAATCTAGATTAGTCTTACCAAAATTTCAAATTTCATCAAGATAAAAAATAAAAAATAAAATATACTTTACAAAACAAAACCACACAAACAAACAAAAAATAATTCTTTTACAAATTTTTTTCTACGAGGCCTAATAATACAAAATTAATTAAGGCCCCAAAAAACACAGAGTCGATCCTGATGGGATGGAGGGAACGTACCACGTGAATAGGGTTTTAGTCTTTTAGACACTACTTATATCTTACTACATATTAAAGAGGCTTGGCCGACTTGGAACAATGAATTAATGTCATTCACAGTTGGTCTTTTTGCCCATCTTTGACAGATATAACCCTAATAAATGGGTTTCTTACATAGGTATACTGGTAATTTAAAATATTTTAACATTTGTTTATTGCTATCAAGCTATGTAATCTAATTTGCCGGCTAGAATTGAACCACAAAATCTAAAACTTTGTGGAAAAAGAGAGTGACAGACTGATACAAGAAAATTAGACTTGAACCCATTAATATTATTTTATTATTTTACTCTTTTACTTCAAAGCATGACCTAGCTCTATAAAAATAAAATAATAAATAAAAAAAAGCATCAATCTCTATATAAATAAGATAAAATAAATTAAGAAATAAACACTATTGAAAAAAAAGCATTTAAATTCCATACGTTTGTGCTTTTTCAGGAAATTACCCATTTCTTAAATTTTATTTTTTTATTATTATTTATTATAATTTTTTTGGCAAATATAAAATTAAAATAAGATAAAATAAATTAAGGAATAAACGCTATAAAAAATAGATTTTGATAATTTATATTACTAAAAATTAGATTTTGATAATTTAAATCTATATAAATAATTTGACGAGGAATTTGGTCGTCTCACTATAACTATAATATAAAATAAATTATCTACTTTATTTAAACAATAAATTTATCTATACAAATTTTTTATCTATATAATACATCCAACGGATGTGCATTCCACTCGTACTCAGTGTCGGATCCAGGATTTTGAAAGGGGGTGGGCTTAGATGAACTAAGAAAAAAAGCAATAACACAAACTAAAAAAAAACAAAAAACTAATTTAAAATCGACAAAGTAAACAAGGTTCTCATTATTTGAAAAAAAAAAAAAAAAAATATATATATATATATATAAAATTCAGATTTTATTGATAAGCTCAACGAATTACACAAAAGTAGAGGACAAACGCGCTACAAACTGCGCGGCAAGTCCTTTCTGGATAGCGAACCCGATTCTCCTAAATACATATTCGTTCGAACCTGCAGTCATCACGTTGCTATCCATTATCTTATGCACTCTCCTGAGGAGCTCAACTGCTTCTGAGCCTAGCAATCCAAATGTGTTAAATGCAAAAGGGATGAAACTATGTTGGTTAGCCCTACAAGCTTCGTCATGTTTCTCCACTTTTGTCGCTGCTGCATTGCTAGCTGCTAGCCCCACCTCAAAAATCCCAGCACTCAGCCCAACCATCGGAGACACCCATGTAACATCAACACACGCATGTTTACCTTCAGACCAGTTGTAGACCAGAATATCAGCAGGACGTAATGTCAATCTTCCTTCCTTAGGATCAGTAAGAAAGTTAACAGGAGCCTCCTTTTTAACCTGTACGCCAGCCCTCCAGAACACATCACACAAGATATCTCTAACGTGGTCATGCCTGTACTTGAAGCCGGGGTAATACTTACAATGGGCTGCATGGTCCCCGAAAGCATCAAGTCTACTCTTCTTTCACACTGAACAAAGCTCACCATCTGAATATAGAGGGATCATCAATCGATAATGAAGAATGGCACGATATTCTACAGGCGTCATGCGTTGTCCAAGCCCTTCCATCGGGATAGCTAGGAAAAAATCTTTGGCATGTTCTGACTGCACACATCCAATCACGGCTTTTTGTCTAGCTGACAACTGAAATTCCCTCTCAAGACCAGAACTAATCTTGTTGTAGTATGCTTCCGCCAAGACATGTTGGGGGTCTGAAGGGGACGGTAGCAGTTGGAGCAAGATTACTGAGATCAAAATCAGGTATAGAAAGATGTAAACTAGCAATGGCAGTATCGAAAACATTACCCATAGGTGGAGTGTCACAACCTCGAAGAATGTGGTCTTGGAGATCCTTGGTTTGCGTACGTGAAGCTACGAAAGCAAACTTCATAACATCAGTAGCACAATAGATACCAAGTCCACCCATACGTAATGGGAGGGTTGCCATACGCCACTGTAGATCGCCAAAACCAGGTCATCAGAAACCACAATATTTTGAAGGGCTGCACGAAGCTTGTGGTCAAACCATTCGGCTGTTTCCTAAACATAATCAGGGGGGCAAGTACGGAGAGCAAAGGTGAGTTTAGATAATTCCATACAAGAACGTAAAAGTGCCAACTCACACTGCGGATCCTTTAGTTGTGGTAATAAGTCCATAAGTTGAAGTGTCTTATCGACTCGTTGACGAACATTACCCACAATAAATGATGCATCAATACTTACAGCCCCTCCAAGCAACTTAACCCCTCGCTGAAGACATGATATACCAACTGGAAAGATATCTAGATAGGAGCAGTCAGGATCAACAGAAGGCCAGAACAACTCTGTCTTAGACACATTAAGCACGAGCCCAAGAGATGGTCCTCTTTCCTGAATGATACGAATAGCTCTAGCCACATGTTCTGTACTACCAATCAGAGTACCATCATCTAAGTACCATGCCTGCAACTCCAAGTGGCATTCTGACTGAATGCGGTGTATCAATGGATGCAAGACCAAAGCAAAGAGAAGAGGCCCCAAAGGGTCCCCCTACTGTATCCCAGCTGCTGACCAAATATGAGTAGACCCTAGATACAATCGAGCAGGTTGACAATAGAGGTATTCGACCCATAGAGCAATAGATGGACAATGATTGCGTACCTCCCGTAGCATAGTAGACCGATCAACAAGGTTGAAGGCATTCTGAAAGTCCACAAGCAGCATAGAAAGCGATGTGTCATCCTTGTTGGCATAAACCAACCGATTAACAGCATGCAAAATTGCCTCTGCTCCACCAGGCACACCAACCCCAAACTGAAAATCCTCTAGGTATGGGACAATTTCCTTAGAAACCCCTCTCATGGCAATCTTAGACACCAGGCGACGCCAAACCATACCCACAGCTATTGGGCGAATTCTGTTACCTGGCTTAAGAAGTGGGGTGAGCGGTGCACTAGCTATGAACTCTGCCAAGACCCGTGGGCATCGACCTTGTAGCCATAAGTTCACAACCGGTGTCAAGGCCTCCATAAGATCTGTGGCTACAGCGGATGCAGCCCCACTCATAGCATCCAATAGGTGTTGGGCCCGGAGACCATCTCGTCCACAAGACGTCCCTTTGGGAAAGGACCTGATGCATGATAATATCCCATCCCTCTCAACTGACAAAGGTGACTCAAGTAAAGGAATGTCGGGGACAGATGGTGGTGGATGCTTCGGGTGTTTATCCTCTAAAGCCCGCTGCGTCTCTGGAGTGTTTGGAGCAACCCCTGATGATGCCAACACCTTCACGGTTGCTGCAAAGTGCCCGTCTGCAACCTTTTGCAAACACCGCCGTACATTCTTGCTTTGGGACTGTCGAGATGGTCGTTCCAACGGAGGCTCTGTGTGTGTGACCCTCTCAATCAGACGAAATATACCCCCAGGCTCGTTCCAAATAGAGAGAGCCTGCAAAATCTGATTCTGCTGGAGATATTTCCGAGCACCAGAACGACGCTCTTGGCGATTCTGCGGATGGAACACTTGCAATGTGCAATAGGGAAGCAGGAGCAATCTAACTCATGGCCCTGTCGACATGGGGTCTGCAGTAACCTCATACAAGACTGACTTCAATGCACAGGAGAATGCTAATCGACAAGGACGTTGAATACTGTTCACTGTGCGAAAAGGTCTACAGAAAATACGATCAAGTGATATCTCATCTAAAGAAGGTGCAACAATAGAGAGGTGAGTATCGATACCAGTGTCCCATCCTGCTGTAGGTGCGGGTGGATTATCAACATGCACAAGCTGTGGTGGTTGTATACCTACAATTGCACACTCTAACTCACCGGTCTCCTTTCGCGCAGGTGGTTTGATGACTGCACCATCCGGATGTTTACATTTTATGGTCGATCCATGGATACCAAAACAATCACCACACATCCATTTGTTCATCCTCTTCAAAGTATTGTCAAGCGACGAAAATAAACCTATATCAACTTTGATCGCATCTCTCAGCCTGTCGATGTCATTAACCCTCTTCAAGTGATCTTTCTTAACATGCGTTGGGATGTACGAAGATTTGTATCCATTTCCACACGGTCCATTGGTGCATCCATCAATATTTCGAAATGAACAATGGATACTCTCCATCAAGCAGCCAATTTTTTTTTTTTTTTTTGCTTGGCTTGGCTTGGCTGAACTGTCTGTTGGTTCTGGCTCGGCTGGCTAAGCTGAACTGGGTCGGCCTCTGAACTAGGCTTCAATCGGCTCGGCTCGGCTTGGCTTGGCTTAAGCCAGATTTGCGAAAAGACAACAGAGATGATCGAGATCTGGTGGTGATGGTGATGGCGGCCGGAATCAGCAAGGGAGAGGTCGAGGAAAACGTGGGAAGGAGATGAGGACGACGGTGATGGGAGAAGCAGGGGGGAAGGAGATGGTGGCGGCCATTAATGGTGGCAGCAGGAGGTGGAAGCAGCAGCAGCAGGGAGAAGATGGGGGAAGAGGTGTGGGGGTGATGGGGCCGTGGGGGTGATGAGGGTGAAGGTGACTTGGTGGCTTTAGGTGTCGACGGTGGCGGCGGCGGTCATCGCAAAGATGACCTTGCAAGGTGTCGACGGTGTCAGATTTGCAAGGGACACCGTCGATAGAAGATATATATTAATAAAACCAAAATTTTCTTAATAAAAAAAATAAAAAAAAAATACAAAATTTTCTAATAAATTTTTAATTTAAATATATATTAATAAAACCATAAACTGATAAACCAATAATATATTAATACTTACTTTGTAGATTATCAAAAAATTTATTAGCCAAAAATCAAATTAAAAAAAACTTTTCGAAATTCACTATGAATAAATAACACCAAGTTAGAACAATTAAAAAAATTTAATATAAAAACTTACAATCATCTTAATTTATAAATACAATTATACAAATACAATAAATAAAAAAAAAAAAAGGGATTGATAAGAAATTACCTTAGAAAATTGAAATTTGTAGATAATCTTTGGTTATAATTGAAAAAGTAGGAAAAAATAACAATATAGGAGCAGCCGACCAGCAGTAAAGTAGTATTGAAGCTTTGCTTTTTTAGTGTTTTTTACCAAAAGAAAAACTAAATAAAAAAAAAAGGAAAGAGAACATTCAATGCCGTATCTTTCTTTTCTTTCATTTTTAGCAAATATCTAATGCATATCTAAGAGACTAAGATATTTCCTAATATTAAGGATTTGCTGTTGATTCAGTTAGTTAGAATATTAGGAGAGAATATATTCTTGAAAATCCCTAAATATACTCGCCCCTGCTATATCAATCATCCCGAGCTTAAGCCCTCTAAACCCGAGTCCGATTTTGTTCACCAGGGGGACCCACTGGTGATTTCTACCAGCTTTTCTATTGGTCCCCGTGGCATACAACAACTGTATTTCTTTTCTTTTCTTTTAATTATTATTTTTAATATTTAATTATAAACTATCTATAAGATAGGAAATAGAGATCATACAAGATTCTTTGAAACTAAAAAGGAAAAGGAAGTCTACTTCCTTCGTGCCTCTTTCTTCTTTCTTTTTCTCCCGCCCCCTCTTATTTCTTTCTCTCTCCCGCCACCTCTACAGCAGACAAAAAAAATAAAAAAAATATATATTTTTCTTCTTCTCACGTATATAAATTTCTTGAGAGTTTTTTCTTGGTCTGTCAACAATTGTCTGCAGTCTACTAAACAGGTTTGTTATTTTATCAATATGAATTTTTTTTAGTTTCACTACTCGCATAAAAAGTATTTTCGAATGGAATTCAATCTACCATTGTATAGTGATTAATTTGTATGACTAGTATAAAATATATTTTTGTTTTAATAAAGTAATATGAATCTGGTTGATGTTTAATAGCAATTTTTTATAAGTTGCAGTGACTAAAATGGAACACAGTGGATCGAATGTCGAAGATCTTTCAAAGGAGCCAACACGGGATGTTGTTCCACAACTTGAGTTTTGATACTGTGAAGGAGGCATATGACTACTATAATAGTTATGCATTTGTACTTGGATTTAGTGTTCGAAAAAAAAGGTCAAATAGTAGTGAATCTATTCCCAGAAGAATAGTAAAAAGTCAATTTTGTTGTTCATGTGAGGGTACATACAAACAGGTTTTAACACCAGAAAAAAAACGAGATGAAAGAAGATTTGGATGTCTTGCAGAGTTTGAGATTAGACTGAAGGATGAAAAGTATGTGCTCACTAAGTTCATTGCTGATCACAATCATGAACTTGTTCCTACATGGGATTCCAATTTACTTAGGTCTCACAGATCAATCCAAGAATGTGAGGGAGGGCTTATGATGAAAATGCATTCAGCGGGATTAAAACAGGGGCAAATTTACTCTTATCACTGTGTAGAAGTTGGGGGACCACAAAATTCAAAGTTCACTCAAGCTGATTGCAACAATCTAATACAAAGGAAACGAAAAGAAGCTTTTCAGAAAGGAGACGCACAATCTTTGCTTGAATATTTTAAGAATGAGAAAAAGAAAAACAAGTTCTTTTTTTACAGCATTCGACACAATGAAGATAATGAAATAACTGCAGTTTTCTTTTGTGATGCAAGGTCAAGACGTGATTATGGTATGTTTGGTGATGCAATGTGTTTTGATACGACTTTTAAGACTAATAATTATAACATGATATGTGCGCCAATTATTGGTGTTAATAGTCATGGGCAAACCATATTTTTTGGATGTGGTCTATTAGACGGGGAAACAACAGATGCCTTCATTTGGTTATTCAGTGCCTTTTTGGAAGCAATGGGGGGCAAACATCCGAAAACTATATTCACTGATCAAGCTATGGCGATCTCCAATGCAATTGAAGCTATATTTCCAGGAAGTAGTCGTCGACTATGCCTTTGGCACTTATATCAGAATGCCCTTACTCATTTGTCTGGTGTATTTGCAAAGTTCGATACCTTTTCCACACAATTGAAGAAGTGCATATATGAGCCAGAGACGATCAGCGAATTTGAAGAATATTGGGATGTCATGCTTGAAAAATATGGGCTAAGAGATAATGTTTGGTTGCAGGGATTGTACAAGTCACGTGAAAAATGGGGCCAAGTTTATGCCCGTGCTTTCTTTTGTGCTGGCATGACTACAACTCAACGAAGTGAAAGCATCAACGCTTTTCTTAAGCGGTTCTTTGGCACTACACTAGTTCTTCGAGAATTTGTTGAGTTATATTCACAAGCTATGGACCATCGACGCCAGAAGGAAAGAGTAGCTGAAACTAATACAAAACAAACTGCAGCCAATTTATTATCTAACTGGTTAGTAGAAAAAGAAGCTTCAACAAAGTATACAAGAAAGGTGTTTAAAATTTTCCAAGACGAATACAAGAAACTCCTCGACCTTCGCCTAAATGTGGAAAACGATGATGGGGAGATTCGTATTTATAGAGTTTCAGAAATGGGGAATGGCAGACGGGATCGCACACTTACATATGTTCCATCAAAACAGGAAGTGCGATGTAGTTGTAGAAAATTTGAATTTCAAGGAATACTATGTTCCCATGCATTAAAATTATTCTGTGAGTTAGAGTTTACAAGCCTGCCTTCTTGTTATTATTTGAAAAGATGGTCAAAGGAAGCAGTAAGTGAAGTTATCTTTGATGCATATGGGGAGGCAATTCAAAGTGACTTAGATCCCATGGCTACAGCTCGGTACAGTGAACTATCACATATCTCCCAACTCATTGTTGTAACAAGTGCAAGCTGTGATTCATTGTTTACTTACGCAAAGTCAAAGATGCAACAACTCCTGGCAGACTTAAATGCCATGGCTATTTCTGAAAAGAAGAATGTTGATAAAACATCCCAAATGAATACATCCAATGTTTGTGAAAATTCTTTCCAGAACTTAGATGAGGATCCAACACTGAGGAACCCAAAGGTAAAGCAAACTCGAGGTCAGCAAAAAAAACGATTTAACCCCCTTATGAGAAAAACAAACCCCAAAAAAAAGTTGCATCAAAGAAAAATGGTTAGTTTTTTTTTTTTTTCTTATGGTATTAGTTTCTCTGAATTTTTTTACCCAATGTATACTCATGTCTAACATTGACTTTTGTAGACATTGTCCATAAACCTGCAAGAAATGAAACTGTGGTTGATAGTCCAACTGTATACCGACCTTGTCAGGTAAATTAGAAGCAATTTATAGTACAAGGATTTTGAATAAATTATCTACATGCATTTTTTTTCTCTCTATAGCACCAGTTCAATTATGCATATGTATAACAACAGCTCATTGCACCAATTTACAATACATCTATATATATAACACCACCTTTAATTATATCTCACTGCAGGAATCACAAAAATATAACACAACTAATGTCGGTGATACTTCAAATAGTCATCTTTCCCAGGTTAAAGTTTTTGCCTTTTCTTTTTATATTTTATATCTGAATATAGTTTTATATAGAAAATTGAAAAATCTCTCAAATGTACAGAAGTCTTGTGGATTGGCACAACAATCTTCATGGAATTCAAACCATATGATGACTGATCCTTCAAATATGTATCCCATTTCCCAGGTTATGCATAGTTTGTCAATTTTTATTGATTTTTTATTGTGCTCTGAAGAAAAATCTATATAGTTCCATATGTTAACAGGTTACATATGGGTTGAACCAACCTCATGCAAATCCATTGTCACCCAACAAAGGCGTCTATCCATCGCAATATTTAACTGGGTACCCAACAATGTATGGAACAAATGGTGTGTTTCAACAAACCCATGGAAGGCAAAGCAGCCAGTCAAACTTATTGAGCAACTACCAAGACAAGAATAGCTCATTTTTCTCAAGCAACTACTTGTTACCAGCAAATTATATGTCGAATTATCATGTTAGTATTCTTGGTATTTTTTTTCATTGAATTTGAGAATCCCTTTTGACATTAATTCGAATGTCAAACAATGTGTAAAAATTAGTGTTGTCTTTTTTGACATTATTGTTGTTTTTACATGCATCTTCTTTTCAGCCGCATGATCTATACGGACCTGTTAAAAGATTGAAGTTTTGATCGAAAATATATATACAAGCATCTCCAAAGAATTTCCTGGTCTATGCACCTTACTCTTCCTTTCCAAAGAATTTCCTGGTCTATGCACCTTACTCTGTTTATTTACATTAATTTTTGAAGTGCTAACTGAATTATCACTTTTGTTTCAAAGAGTGGCTTAGTTACTGTCAGGCACCACTTTTTCCAATAAAATTTATCTCCTTTTGTATGTGGTTTGAAAGAGTGCGCTTGTGCTTGTTATATTACATGCATCCAGATTACCCAACTGCAGTTGTTCATGTGGGATTAACGATGGCGAATTGTTCTCTGTGTTATTTGCTTTACAGAGTATTCGTGGAGATCATTCCTAGATATCCTTTTGTATAGGAAGGTCTGTTTATGCTATATCAACAACTCTTTACGTAAAAATACATTGATTCTAACTAAAGCTGAATTTAAATGAGGGTCACTAGTGGAAAGAACTAAAGTTCCATATTCAGATAGAACAAGAATCCATTGTTATTAATTCATCAGAAGAAAGTGATGGTTGTTGTGGAGCTTTGGATCCCCATATACGATTTTCATTAATAGAGCTTTTTCTCCAAGTTTCAAGACCAAACCATGGTTGGTATTCACATTGCAAAGAAGAAGAAGAAGAACAACAACAAAATGCATTAACAGTGGTTTTAATGAGAGAGTGAGGAGCAGAGAGGAGCAATACTTCCTTTATAGTAGATACAAAAAAGCTAAGATCATTGCATATCCATCCATTAGATATATCCCTACTACATTAAACACATCTGGTATAACAAAAATTATAAAGATGACAACCCATGTACCCTTTTTATACACTCCCTACAATCCAAAATCCCTGATGTTCTAAATTACAGATGGATAAAAGCGACCAATCTCTCACCCGAGAAGCGGCCTTCATAATAAAGAACTGAAGGAAAAGCTCACGAGGGGGTTGTCATCATTGGTAGAAGAAACACACTGCAATTAGAAAAACAAAAAAGCGTCTACTTCTCCATTCACATGGCAAAGAATACAAAGCCCACAACCAATACCCCAACCTTCTGGACAACACCCCCAATACCAGCCTCATTTTAACCTTTGGATGTGGTTACAACTTGATAATTTCTTCCTCGCCAATTATAATTATATCACATCCGCGCCACGGGGGTACAACCAACGATAAGGTGGGGGTTCACCAGCTCGCATTTCAGTTGTAGATTTTCACCAGTTCACCAGCTCGAATTTCAGTTAAAATTCATATTGATAAAATAACAAACCTGTTTAGTAGACTGCAGACAATTGTTGACAGACGAAGAAAAAACTCTCAAGAAATTTATATACGTGAGAAGAAGAAAAATATATTTTTTTTTTTATTTTTTTTGTCTGTTGTAGTGGTGGCGGGAGAGAAAGAAATAAGAGGGGGCGGGAGAAAAAGAAAGAAGAAAGAGGCACGAAGGAAGTAGACTTCCTTTTCCTTTTTAGTTTCAAAGAATCTTGTATGATCTCTATTTCCTATTTTATAGATAGTTTATAATTAAATATTAAAAATAATAATTAAAATAAAAGAAAAGAAATACAGTTGTTGTATGCCACGGGGACCAATAGAAAAGCTGGTAGAAATCACCAGTGGGTCCCCCTGGTGAACAAAATCGGACTCTCTAAACCCACTCTATCATCCGCCCCTGATCGTACTTATAGGGGGATAGGTCGGTTGGGCGGCATGTTAGATTTGGATGGAATGAAGAATGGTAAGAGACGATGAACACATGGATCTCTGTTGTCCTACTGTTCTCTGCACTGTTTGACTGTTGTCATATTTTTCATTTCTACCACTTTTCTCACCAGCCGACCCGTGGAGAACCAAGTATGGTACTTACACTTTGCGAGAAGACCATGAAGATATGGAACTTACCTACCAAATAAACTCTGCCAGATCCATATATATGGAGCTATGGAAGAAGCTGCTTTCGTTGAGGGCCGATGGATACATTTCAAAGTTACAATGTGAAAGGTATACCTGACTGAAAGTAGATTATCACAATCAAAGTATCAGGCATTTACTGATGATTTAGTTATGCTTTCAACAAGGGCTTATTTATTGCAGAGGTGACACAACTCAACACTTCCAGCTCTTACTATCTTATTAAATTTAATTAACACAATGTTGTTGACCTGAAAATATTGCTGTTAAATCTACACTAAACTCTTGCAAATAAAGAAATCCCTACAGATTATTCTTGTGTGTAATCTAAAACTTGCAAAATACTAACACTTGGGTTAAGAAAACAAAAGATTAAGGATTTTCAAGAATGTAAAGTCATCGGCTTTCAAATATTTATAAATGTTGTAGAAAAAATTTTGACACTAGCCACCACGATGTTATGTTACTCTGTTCACAAGGTCAATGGCTCATATTTAGGGGATGTTCCGCAATTAAAAAAAAAATTGGCAGAGGAATTTTCATAAAAGGTGTGTTCTAAAAAATAGAAATTAATAAAGAGAAAGGTAAGATCATAAACTTAAGCTAAAATGCCTTTTCTGGCTTTCTAGAAATTGTTGGGTTTTTTGTGCAAATCAGAGACGGAGGGAAGTTTTTCACTCAGGAACGTACGTACGCAGTTAGGGCGTTCGTACGTTCAGTGAGACAGATAACTTTGTACGTATTGGAACGTACGTACGCAGTTAGGGCATTCGTACGTCCCGTATGCCAGATAACGATTACGTGTTGCAACGTACGTACGTGATTTCGACGTACGTACGTCCTCCTCTTGTTTTGTGCAATTGGGCCTGTTTAAGCCCAATTCGTGGTCTATTGTAAGGCTATGGTATAAAGCCAAATAGAAGTGGAAAAACCTAATTATGTGTTTTCTAAGAGAGAGATTGTGAGAAGCCATTAGAGAGTTGGAGAACTTTTGTGAGGAAGAAGACTTCGGTTTCTTCGTGAGGGCTTGTACAATTGTCTCAAGAAGAAAAGCATCATCCTTTCTCCCCGTGGACGTAGGCATATTGCCGAACCATGTATATCTTGTGTCTTGTGTGTGGTTGCTTGTTTATTTTGTCGTTTTTGTTTACTTTCATACACTAGTTCAATCATATTATTTGTGCATTAGTCTCCGCTGCGCACAACAAGTGGCATCAGAGCTTCGGTTAGATCTTGAGCGTCTTGAAGGTGTTTGAAGAAATTCCGCAGTGAGTTTCTTAATTGTGTTTTAAGTCCAAGGTTCTACCTTTTGTTCGTGGGTTGCATAGAAGGTGTTTGTTGAAATTCTGGTGTGAATTTCAGATTTGTTTACCTTCGGTTGGTGATTGTTTAGTGCATAAAAGTTGGTGGTAAGATGACAAAAGAATTGAATTTGAAGGATTCGAAGGGGGAAACCAAGACAGTGGTTTACCATCAAGCAAAGATTGATGTAGAGAAGTTTACCGGCACCAATAACTTTGGCATGTGGAGGTGTGAGGTAATGGATGCTCTATGTCAACAAGACCTAGAAGATGTTCTGGAGGATAAGCCAGAAGATGTGGAAGAGAAGGATTGGAAAAAGATGAGCAAACGAGCTTGTGGAATCATAAGGTCGTGTTTGGCACAAGACATTAAATATCTTGTGATGAATGATGCGTCTGCAAAGGAGATGTGGCGAAAATTGGAGGAGAAGTACATGACAAAGACTATCCACAATAAAAACTATCTACTTCGAAAGTTCTATCGAATAGATATGAGAAGAGGTATTTCCATGGCGGAGCATCTTAATGATTTTACCAAGGTAATTGCCGACTTGGTGAATCTTGGAGCAGATGTAAGTGATGAAAGCAAGGCAGTGTGTCTCATCAATTCGTTACCGGACGAATATGAACACTTGGCTATCACACTTACATATGGAAAAGACAAGTTGGTGTATAGTGAGATTTCTGCAGCATTGTTAAATCATGCGTGTATGAAGAAGGACAAAGAAGAGTCCAAAAGCTCAACACCAGAGGTCTTAGTGGCAAGGGGAAGCTACAATAGTAGGGGTGAGTCTTGTAGGGAGCCGAAGAGGGGGTTTCTAGCAAAAGATGAATGTTCCTTTTGTCATGAGAAAGGGCATTGGAAGAAAGATTGTCTTCAAGCCAAGGCAAAGGACAAGAAGAATAACTCTGAGGTAAATATTGCACATAATAATAGAGATGAAGATGATGGTTCTGCTTACTCTTTATTTGTTTCATCCATCGATTGTTCCACTAATGCTAAAGAGTGGATATTAGATTCGGCTGGTACTTATCATGTGTGTCCCATAAGGGAATGGTTTTCTAGCTTTAAAAGGCTAGATAATGGTGCAGTAGTGATAGGGAATGATCAACCTTGTCATGTATTGGGGATAGGTACTATTCGATTGAAGATGTTTGATGGAAAGATAAGAGAGTTGAGGAATGTAAGATATGTTCCTGATTTGAAGAAGAACCTTATTTCACTTGGTACTTTAGAAGCCAAAGGTTACAAGGTAGTAGCTCAGAATGGTGTTCTAAAGGTTATGGTTGGTGCAATGGTATTACTAAAGGGTACTCGACGAAGTAACCTGTACTTCTTGCAGGGTAGTACAGTTACATGTGATGTGGCCATGTCAGAGGCTACAACGAAGTTTGCTAGAGAGACTACCAAATTGTGGCATATGCGGTTGACGCATAAATGTGAAAAATCATTGCAGACAATGACGGAGCAAAGGTTTTTTATGGGTGCTATCGCCTGCAAGTTAGAGTTCGGTGAGCATTGTGATCTGGGCAAGCAGACAAGAGCAAAGTTTGGCACAACTATCCATTGTATGAGTGGAGTTCTTGATTATGTTCACATGAATGTCTGGAGACCTACCAAGTACACAGCTTGGAGAGGTAAGTCTTATTTTGTGTCTTTAGTTGATGAGTTTTCTAGGCGTGCGTGGATGTACATCATGAAGCATAAGGATGAAGTCCTAGAAATATTGAAGTGGAAGAAGCTAGTTTAGGCCCGAATTGACAGAAAGATCATGGTATTGTGCTTAGATAATAACATAGAGTACAAAGATGATCCGGTCTTGCAAGTATGTCAGACTGAGGGTATTGAGCGTCACTTCACTGTGAGAAAGACACTGCAACAGAATAGGGTGGCAGAACACATGTTGTCTATGGCTGGATTAGGCAAAGTGTTTCGGGTTGAGACATGTCATCTTATTAACAGGTTGCATTTGCTTGTGATAAGTGGTAAAACTCTTATGGAGGTTTCTATGTTGAAGCCTGAGAGTTCTCAGCAGGTGGAGAACAAGACCAAAGAGGTTTTGCAGTGGGTGGAGATTTGCATATCTCCATATGTTCCAGTGGGTTCTGTATCTAATGTGGAAACTCTTGTAAGGGTTTTGGGTGTTTCAAATTCTGATGACATGACAGATGATGAGACGATTGGAGATGCAGAAAATGGTGATCCTATTGATGAGGGTCCAATTGCAACTAGATTACCTAAGAAGGAAGAAGAATCTCCAGGTAAAGATGTGCACTTGAAGGTAAACGTTTGCATCCTTATGGCCTTGGTAGTGCAATCTGAGTGTGTATTAGCTCTGTTTGATGTGAAAACGGTTGTTTTACATGGTGAGCTAGATGAAGAGATATATATGTCTCAGCCTAGTGGTTTCGGAGTTGCAAAGTATGATGAGTTGGTGTGTTTCAAACCATATATTTCACGAGCAGTGGGCATTGTAGGTAGATACATGCATGATCCTGATGTGAGACATTGGGAAGCTGTGAAATGGATGTTCCACTACATTCAAGGTAGTGTGGAGGTTGGTTTGTTAGTTCAACATGGAAGGACTTTGAGTCTGCGGTGTGGTGGTTATGTGGATGTTGAGTATGATTGTCACTTTGATAGACGTTGGTCTACTCTTGGATATGTGTTTACATTGGCAGTGAGATCTATCAGCAGATTGTCCACATTACATTCTATGGTTGCTTTGTCTCCGACAGAAGCTTGGAATATTACCGTGACTAAAGTGGTGTATGCGACTAAGTTTTATTGGTTAGAATTGGTCCATATCATTCCTTCGAGTTGATAGTATATCTTGGAGTGAACTACGATAGCTTGATCCCTTAGAAGAAGGGTACGTAGGCAACCATGAGGTGGTACAGCTGAGGTGGTCCTTTGGGACATGTGTGGGAGTTTGTGACTTGTGATTCTTGGTGTCGGCTTAGATTTATTGAATCTTCGCCGAGGTGGAGAATTGTTGGGTTTTTTGTGCAAATCAGAGACGGAGGGAAGTTTTTCACTCAGGAACGTACGTACGCAGTTAGGGCGTTCGTACGTTCAGTGAGACAGATAACTTTGTACGTATTGGAACGTACGTACGCAGTCAGGGCGTTCGTACGTCCCGTATGCCAGATAACGATTACGTGTTGCAACGTACGTACGTGATTTCGACATACGTACGTCCTCCTCTTGTTTTGTGCAATTGGGCCTGTTTAAGCCCAATTCGTGGTCTATTGTAAGGCTATGGTATAAAGCCAAATAGAAGTGGAAAAACCTAATTATGTGTTTTCTAAGAGAGAGATTGTGAGAAGCCATTAGAGAGTTGGAGAACTTTTGTGAGGAAGAAGACTTCGGTTTCTTCGTGAGGGCTTGTACAATTGTCTCAAGAAGAAAATCATCATCCTTTCTCCCCGTGGACGTAGGCATATTGCCGAACCACGTATATCTTGTGTCTTGTGTGTGGTTGCTTGTTTATTTTGTCGTTTTTGTTTACTTTCATACACTAGTTCAATCATATTATTTGTGCATTAGTCTCCGCTGCGCACAACAAAAATTACTTCTTAATTTAATTTGAGAAGCAAGCTTCCTACTTTCCTATTGTTGTAGAGTTACTGAATGCATTTTAATGCCTTTTACCGAAGGTCCCCTTAGTCCAAAAACCACCCATCATCAGAAAGAGAGAAATTTCATGTAGTTTCAGTCCCCCCCCCCCCCCCCCCCCCCCGAGCAGATTTCTTTGATAACAAAAAAGGTCAAGTCAATTGTTTCGTTTGTTGTAGAAAGATGTTGGGATAAATCGATAATAAAAGTGCGGAATAACCAGGATTAGAAGAAACAAGTAATGATAATAAGAAAACAAAACCAATACACAAGATATATGTGGTGGAACAGTAACGGGGAATAAACCACCACAAGTCAAACAAAGAACTTTTTATTATCTTCTACTATAAGAGTACAAGAAGTGATCTCACACAACTCACTCTCTCACCTTTTACAAGAAGAACACAAACCTAGAAATACTTATAGAGATTGTTGTAGGAAAATATACACCGATATATTGTTGTTCTAAAATAAATAAAAAGGGAATAGATGATGCAAACCAGAATAAATGGATGAAGGACAAGATTTAGATCGAGTCGAGATAAAATCTCTCTCCTTAATACATTATTCACCTCGTACATGTGCCGAACAGTTTATCAATGGCGGACTGTCTCCCAGGATACAACGATCTATCCTTCTTAGCGTAGCAGCACTTCAAACGCATAGAAGACGACGAACCAATTCTTTGTTATACTCTCTCATGACAAAACACAGACACTAGAAGATAGAAAGAACAATTGATTGAAAGGTGATTTGACTACAAACACAAGACATAATTATATAGTAGGAAAGACGCCTTTTCAAAATGCACATGTCTATTCAATGGATATTTGAATAGACACTTGACCCAATACAATGTACACATTTGTTGGGAACAGACACACCCATTGGGAATGAGTGTGTACAAAGTATGTGTCTATTGGGGAAAGACACACCCATTGGGATAGGTTGGGTCAAATATAATGAATGTGAATACATACCATTCATCTACTATAACACAATTTAGCCATGGCCAGTGGTTAACTTGGGACTTAAATCTCCCATTCATATACAAATGTTTTGACCACTCAAAAACATTTCCAACAATTGCTCCCAAGTTTCTCAAGCCTCCAAGCTTCAAATCTTTAAGTTCTGAATCTCTCAAAACTCCCTTAGATATTGCTTAATGTAGCTTCTCAGCCCCTTTGTTGGCCTCTTATCTTTTCTACATCATTAACATTATATAGAAAACTAAAAAACACTACTTTAGGGTTCTCCACGAATTGGGCTTTGAACATGGTCTTATTAGGTAAAATCTGGAAGTACGTACGTAGGTCCAAATGCATCTTATATAATCTTCAAGCTTTCACATTTTTTACATTGGTTAGGATTTAATAGGTTTCATATCGACTTTTGGTATTTCTTTTTTAATCATGGCCGAAGGCTTATAAGGACAGGGCCCAAAGGACTTACAAAGACAATGCCCGAAGGCTATTGATTCTACCACCTAAGCATCCATACCGCCACCTTGCAACTCGAGCAATTCTGCTACTCAGGAATTTTATTTTCTTAATAAATAAGTTGGATTTTTGTAAAATTCACCAACCCCGTTGCGTTTGCAGGGTTTACTAATTTCTAGGAATGATAGACATTTCTAACATATTCAAGAGTGTTTTTATTTATTTTATTTTTTCTAAAAGGATAATTTCCTGAAAAAGCACAAGATTATGGTGGCATACCCCAAACAGGCACGAAAATAGGAAATTATCCTTACTAGGCACAGAGTTGTACTTTTTATAAATTTTCTTCCAATAATACTTTTTTTGTCTTTTTCTTCACTTTTAATTTTTTTTATAAATTCTATAACTTTTGATTTATAAGTCGGTTATGAATATTTTTATATGGTTGGAAAGATATAAAGAAGATCTATTCAACAAGATCCGACATGACTACTATATTCTAAATTTAAAAAAAAATGTAATTTCGTAATTTTTCACAAGAAGGTATAAGCCAGAAATTGGAATGTAGAGGTCCATTTAATGTTTTACAACGGTCCATTATAACGAGGGGAAACATTCTGTTATATAAAAACTATAGAGTAAAAGAAATATACTTGAGGTCCCAAAGAACCTGATAGAGGTCCCAAAATACGTAGTTGAGCTCCCCAAATAAAAACCAACTGAACAATCAAACACAACAGATCCCCAAACCAAATATAGAGGTCATAAAAAAATAATAATTAAAGAGGTCAATACAAAACCCTGGGGGTCTTCAAAGAAAACATAAAAGACATCTGATCTTACCAGACACTAGTCCTTCTAAGATACTTTTAAGATTTTCCACTTCAACATACGTTATCTTTGGCACTTCACTTCGTAGACTCTCAAGCAACAAAGGGTAGTTGTAGTTCTTCTCGTGAAGCACCAAAGAGAACTTATGTTAAAGTGGAAAAATATTTGAATGTGTTTGGAGAGATTGCTTAGATGTTCTTTATGTTTTCTAAGACCTCTAGTGGTTTTGTGTGGACCTTTTTTTATTTATTTTTGTGACCTCCATATATTTGGTTTAGGGACCTCTACTGTTTGATTGTTCAGTTAGCTTTTATCTGGAGACCTCAAGTATGTATTTCTTTTACCCTCATTATAATGGACCATTTTATAACAATAAATGGACCTCTACATTCCAATTTTTAACTCGTACATATTTGTGAAAAATTACGAAATTATGATTTTCGTAAAATTTAAAATTTACTAGTCATGTAGGATTTTGTTGAATAGATCTTCTCAAGAGCTTTCCAACCAAAAAAAAAAAAGTATTACAGGAACGAAAAATCTAAAAAGTACAACTCCATGCCTAATGAGGGTCTATTTGCCCATTTTCATGCCTGATAGGGGTATGCCACCGTAATCTTGTGTTTTTTCAAGAAATTACCCTTTCTAAAAAAATTAATCACTAACAACACGTAGACTACCAAATTGCATTCAAATTTAACTTCTTCAATCAGTGGCCAAACAACTCTCAATATGCACATAACTTTAAACAATGGAAGCAAAGGACAGACTTGGTCAGGCACTCGTTCATATGAAACTGAAACACAATCATTCCAGTGGGTGTATAACTTCTCTGTTGTATCCAAATTTCCTAAGAACAGTCCAAGTTGTTTCAATATGTCCTTTTTGTATGAATAATGCATGGAGGAAAAGAAATCCTGTCAATGTAAGACCATGATCATTAACACCTTCCGACGAATTTTCTTGTACAACCTTCTTAATACCCACTATTTCAGAAGGCTGAAGTGGAAAACCAAAACATTTTACCTGTTCATAAGTACACAACATTACAAAAGGAAGGTTAAAGAAAACAGATGGATTATGTGCATTTCTCTACGTATAAAAGAGACCCACAAACCTGGAAATCATTCAAATCTGCGTCGCTGAGATTCCCATCCTGGTCTTGATCACAAATATTAAAAATATGTTTCAGCGCCATCACACATCGAGGCTTCAAAGTTCGTGTTTGCTTATCATATATTGGGCCAATTGGATGAACTACTGCCTTTTGTGCATAACAAAAAACCAAGGAAACCTTCAAGGGACATTAGATTGATCAGCCAAAACATAATATACGGTGCAGATATGGTGTTACACAATCAATGTAAATAATATTACCTGAGCTAGGGTGCGAGCAGAACATTCTATACAGGTTTCGATTTCTTGAAACATTCGCATTAGTGGTATTACCAATTCATCTAGCCCAACTCTTGTATGTTCTATTGCATCCAATTTGCAGCCAACCACTATAACTGGCACCTTCACCTGCTTGTTCCATAAAGATGATTAAACCATTATCAAGCTGATTTTTTAACAATATTGTTTAAAGATACAAACCTCTAATTTATGAAGTTTTGGTAACCAAAAAGTGCGTAATCGATCAAAAGTCTCAGTTCGATCACAAGCATATGTTAATATAACTGCATCAGCTAACTTCAAATCTTGAGCAAGCTTATTCTCATCCTCCAAGCTATAATAATAAAAAAAAAATGACAGGTCAATTTAAATAAATTCCTCTATTTTGATTTAAAAAGTCAAAGTTTCCATTAAGAGTGTTACCTTGAAGAAGTATCCACAATTGTAACAGGAACTCGGTCAGGATAAACATTGTCAGGTAATTGAGTTATCGGCAAAACAGGAACAACTTGTTCACTGAAAGCTTCATTTTGAACAGCTAGAATCAAACTTGTTTTACCAGTTCCTTGGTCACCAGCGACAACCACACGGACATCTGTTTTCTCTCCTGAGATTGAGTTTCCAGAATAATTTGCCATTTTTTATAACTGGAAAATACTGCAAACTCTAAGATTTTCCCATATTAATAAGAAGACTACTTGTAAAGTTGTAATGATGTATTCTTAACCCTTCCCAACCCCTACTAGATCCATCCCTGGATCTGGTGGTTTGGGAAGAATTTTGTTTACTTTTAAGAATTATGTCTAATTAAAGAAGGAATCATGCACAATGAATATATTTGATAGTCAATCTAAAGAAAATATAAGTAAGAAAAAAAAAGTCGATCTAACAAAAAAAGGTTAGGAATCTTGCAAGCGTTACCTTTGTAATCCTGAAGGGACAGAGACACAGAGTTGCAAAAATAAACCTAGAAGACAAGGAAAGTGGACGAAATTGCATACACTACATATGAGAGTAGTCCTAGAATACAAAATGTTGGCCAGCTTTTTATTTTTAGTAAACTGTGTAAGTTTGACGAATAAACATACTACAGTATAATTATAAGCAAATGAAAAGTAAAGGACAAACTGTCGACTTATGCAACAAACTAGGGTCAAATTCCCAACTTATGCAACAAAGAAAATTAGGTTTAAAATTATCATTAAACTATTAAGTTATACCAATTTATGCAATTCCATCAACGGAGTTCTAACAGACGTTAATATTTGCTGACTGTATTAATATTTTTTTCCTGACTGTGTATATTTGTTTGCTGACTAGGTCATGTCTATAGCACGTGAGGAGCACGTGATTATCTTACACTCTCTCAGGCACGTGATGGCTTACACCCTCCCAGACACGTGTTTTATCGACCTATATAAACAACACTTGGCAAAACTTCGATTCAAAAACAAATCTAAACTTTGCTGAAGACGACGATGGGGAATTCGATTTATAAAGTCTAAACTTTGCTGAAGACGACGATGGGGACGATGGCTCGACCTATATAAATAACAACACCCAAATCCCAAATCAACACTCTTATATAAGAACACAAATTTCCCAAATCAAAAACCTAATTTCACAATTTCTTTCAAACAGTTCATAGCATTGTTATTAGGATGTCTTCTTCAAGTTCAAACAGTTCATACCATTGCTATTGTGCGTCATCTTCACCTTCTCCCTTGAAAATGGCATGGACAGATGAAAATGCACGTAGAAGATTCTTTGGTTGCTCGAAATATGTCAAAAAGAATGGTTGTGTATTTCGGTGTCAACACTTCAAATGGGTTGATGAAGCTTACCCCACTCTTCGAGATCGATTATGGGGTATGTATGCTCAAATTGATGGATTGAAAGAGAGGAATGAAGAGTTGGAAATCAAGGTAACTACTTTGAAGAAGAATAAAAAAAAGGAAGAAGAAAATATCTTGCAATGGAAGACGAGAGCTCAAGAATTGGAGAAGGAAGTTGAGAATGCTGCTAGGAGGATGAAGAAGATAATTCTTTTCTGTATTTTTTTCTTTTTTTGTTTATGGTTCTCTAAGTAGTTTGCTGAAAATGAATGTTGTTGGATTTTGTGTTGAATTTGGAGATTGTGAATGGATGATGGTTTTGAATTGAATGGAAGATGGCTTTGCATTGAATGGTCTTGCAATTTAGTTTTTGATACATTTTGCATAATTTTTTTTGTTTTGTGCATTACACATGACATATGGAAGTGCATTACAAATTAAACCTATATTTGCATTTCAGATAAATTTGGGGTGAATTTGAAGTGCACCACTACTGTGAGTTGAATTATAAATTTGAAGTGCACCTATATTTACAATACTTACAGATACACAAATAAATTTCCATAGCATGGCAGTAAATTTTCTATAATAAATTTCCTACAGATACACAAAATATATATAAAAGATTGATTTATCCAAAATATAATTCTTACAGATTCATCTGCCAAAAACAAAAAACAACATTTGTCCAAATGCTTACTGAATCATCTGCCAAAAAAAAAAAAAACAACATTTTTCCAAATGCCTACTGAATCATCTGCCAAAACCAAAAAACACATTTGTCCCAAAACAAAAAACCATATTTGTCCAGAATTATCTGCCAAGGCCAAAACCCAAAAACATTCATCTGCCAAGGCCAAAACAACATCAACTTGCAACAACAAATTTAGGTTTCCTTCCTTGGAGGAATCCACTTATCAAGCACATGAGGTTTCCTGCCCAAGGTTTTGTTCCCACCATCATTTTTCTGTGACCCTGCAGTACTTCCTTCTGCAAGCTTCCTTAAAGAGAATCTGTAACCTACTCTAGAAGTTGTTGCCAGTTTAGCTGCCAAGTCTTGTGTTGCTGACTTACCAGCCTTCTTTGGTACTTGTGATGTTTGTGAAGTTTCTGCAGCTTTTCCCTTATCCTTCTTCAGTGCTTGTGATGGTTGAGAGGTTTCTGCAGCTTTTCCCTTATCCTTCTTTGGTGCTTGTGGTGCTGGAGCAGCTTTTGGAGCTTGTGATCTTTGTGCAGCTTTTGTCTGAGTAATTTTGGATGTTGTGTGCTTCCTAGGAGACCTTCTGACAGTTTGTGTGCTCTGGGATGCTTGTGTAGTATGGGATGTTTGTGCAGTCTGGGAGCTCAAAACCTGAGAGGTATGTGCTCCTTTTTTAGTCTTTGTTTTTCCTTGTGCCTCCCCATTTGATTGTCTCTTCCTCTTACCACCTTGTGTTCCTTGTGCAATTGCAGATGATTGAGTAGATGCATTTGCGGATGATTGAGCAGCTGCATTTCTTCTAACCTGCTTGTAATATAGATTTTGTAAAAAAATATATCAACAATATATCTAAGCATTTCTAAGTATACAAGTTACATTTCTACTTACTGTCAATTTTGTTGGCCTAACTGGACATGGAAGATCCACTCCTTTAGAATACCTTTTCCTCTGCAAATTAAATTGAAACCATGGTAAAAAAACCTTAATGCTTGTAAACAATAAATTATTGTAAAAAAAAATTATTGTTTGTAAACAAGAATAAAATATAATTACTTATAGGTAATGGATATGGTCTTGGAGGTAAGTTGCATCTTGACTTATTATGTCATTGTACTCCACAATTACTACAACTCATTTTCACACCAGTTTTTGAAATTCTGACTCCTCCACCTTTACTCTTCCTTTCTTCATTAGCACTTTTATTTCTAGCCTTCTTTGGTCTACCTGGCATCTTTCTATCCAAGGGTGGCAAAAGAGGTTCACAGTTGGACTTTGGCCACATCATGGGGCCATCAAGTGGTTCAATATAATGATCATATGCCTTCCTCCATTTCTCAACAGTGTACCAGTCAGCTATGTAGTCCTCGGGATCCTCTTTTAGATAAGAGATTGCTCTGATAGCATGACAACAAGGTATTCCACTTAATTCCCACATTCTGCATGAACAACTTCTATTGTTGGGGTTCAATATCACAGTAAATTGCTCTTCACCCAATGAAACTTCAAACTTTCTATTTCCATTGTAATAACACCTCCAAAATCTATTAGCCATCCTGTTTTCTTCAAACTTCTTCCTAATTCTTGGACAAAATCTATCTTTCACCTGCCACCTTTCAATTGCATTTTTGTTCCTCTCCATCCTCCCTATGACATACTTTTTAATGGATTCTAACATCCAAATAATAAGTTTACCTCTTGCCTCAACAATTTTTCCATTGAATGTCTCACACATGTTATTCTCCACAGCCTCACAACAAGCATTTTTAGAGAAAAAATCCCTAGACCAATGTATGGGATCTTGTTTCATCAAGTAGTCATATGCCTCCTCTGAAATTTTTTTAAGTTCATTCATATGAAGTTCAAACTCCTGTCTTGTACCAGCCTTTGATGCAGACCAAAAAAGAACCTTCAGTTGTGCACCCATCCAGCTTTTCCTCATGTTAGAATACACATGCCTACCACACATCCTATGTTCAGCTTTAGGCAACAAATCTGCGATGGCTGGAACCAAACCTTTCTGTTTATCTGTGATGAAAGTCCATCCAGCACCTCTTGTAGTGTTCAATGCAACCATTAAATGTTCAAGAAACCAACCCCAGTTATCCTTATTCTCAACTGTGACAACAGCCCAAGCAAAGGGGAACATTTGGTTGTTTGCATCCCTACCTACAGCTGTCAGCAATTCAGCCTTCACATAACCCTTAAGAAAACAACCATCAAGACAAACAATAGGTCTACATCCCTGCAAGAATCCTTCAATGATAGGAGGAAAAGAAATGTACATACTTTTAAGTGTTGGGGGGTCACCTGATAGAGCTCTTTCCACTCTTATATCCACAACTGCACCTGGGTTCTTCTTAACTATTTCTTCACCATAGTCTCTAAGCTTTGCATAATGCTCAATTAAAACACTGTCAATACCACCCATAGCTCTTGCCCTTGCTCTGCCACACATGTTAATTGTAACATCTATTGCATGTTTATGCAACACATTTTCCTGAAAATCTTTCAATTTCCACTGTGGATTATCAAGCAGCCTTTGATGGTATACCTTAGCCAAAAATTCTGAAGTGACAATCTTGACATATGTAGTCCTTGAACACATGTGTTCTTCATTTAATGTATTTATCTGAATATTGTCCTGATCAGTCATCTGTGTGGCCCACAACATCCATGGACATCCTTTACGGCACTTTGCTAGGCAAATGTCTTTACTAATTCTGTCAAACCATATACCCAAACCAAACTTAATTACATATCCTGTTATACAATCTCTGAGCTGTTGAGTGTCCTTGAATCTTTGCCATAGTTCAGGTACAAATGTAAACACATCCTTTTTAGGGTTCCAAACAGGGCATTTGGGTTTCTTTCTTTTTGGAGGATCTTCTTCACCACTATCTGAGAGGCTGTCATGGTCATCACTATCAGGTATATCACTTAAGTTGCCATCCATTCCACCAAAACTTGGGGCATTATCAACAAAAGGTAGTGCCTCTTCTTCAGTTGGTTTTTTTTGCTTTTTCTTGCCCTTCCTTTCCTCCATTTGGTTAACTCTTACTTCTCTTAGTTCATCATCACTCACATCAATAGATCTTGCCTCACTGTCAGAACATGCAGGCTCACATACAACTTGGTCATCCTCATGAAAAACAGTATTGTTCTCAGTCTCCTCATCAATGGTATGGTCATCACCCAGATCATAAACAAGATTGTCTTCTTCATCACTTTGTTCTTCCACAGGTACTTGACTTGATTCCACTATCTCATCCACATGCACTTGACTTGATTCTTCCAATGCTTCCTCATGTTCAACATAGATTTCAATTGCTTGGTCACTTTCACGAACATCCATAACCTGTAGCATTTCTCTGGTGCTGTTATCATCCACCAACAGCCTCAAATTATTGTGTGGAGATATACCCAACAAACACCAATGAATCTTACTAACATCTTTGTATCCTAAATCATCTTCAACAAATGACTTAATCTCGACATAACCAAGTTTGTCAACATCCAAAACAAAATACTTTTTTTTTCCCATCTTATACTGTTGGAAAGGACGAGTGACAAAAAAACCTCCATGACGCACTTCAAACAAAATTTCCTTCAACATCACTGTCTACAATAAAAAAATATCTAAGTTAATTAACAACAACAATACTTGTTTCAGAAACTAAGCAAAAAGATACTTGTTTTATTGACAGATACTTGGATTAACAATAACATTTGTATAAACTAAACAAAAAGGTCAATACTTTATACATTGCAGTAAACCCTAACGTAAACAATTGAAGATACTGACTTTTTTGACATAAACAATTGTAAAGATACTCTTGAATAAACAAAAAAATAGTGGAATTACTCATGACTAAGCAAAAGATGGGGATTTTCAACAACAGATATTGACTTTAACAAATACTCGTGAATAAACAACACTATTTGTTTCAGAAACCCAAAATTCCAACTCTAAAGTAAAACCCCCAAATTTTTTTCAAAACCCTAGAACCCAAATCCCAAATTTTTTTCGAAATTAAACAATTAATCGAACCAGAAAACACTTTGTTTAACCCAAAATTAAATATAAACAACAACATTGTTTAAGATTAAACTACGAATCCAAGAATAAAAGTAAACATAAACAACAACATAAAAGATTTAGAAATCGAACTCACTTGTCTTCTTCTTGTTGTTGTTGTTATTCCTTCGTCGTCTTCTACTTGTTACTTCTACTTCTTCAGCAAAGTTTAGACTTTATAAATCGAATTCCCCATCGTCGTCTTCAGCAAAGTTTAGATTTTTTTTGAATCGAAGTTTTGCTAAGTGTTGTTTATATAGGTCGATAAAACACGTGTCTGGGAGGGTGTAAGCCATCACGTGCCTGAGAGAGTGTAAGATAATCACGTGCTCCTCACGTGCTATAGACATGACCTAGTCAGCAAACAAATATACACAGTCAGGAAAAAAAAAATTAATACAGTCAGCAAATATTAACGTCTGTTAGAACTCCGTTGATGGAATTGCATAAATTGGTATAACTTAATAGTTTAATGATAATTTTAAACCTAATTTTCTTTGTTGCATAAGTTGGGAATTTGACCCTAGTTTGTTGCATAAGTCGACAGTTTGTCCAAAAGTAAACTTGCTATAAAAAAAAACTCCACTAGTGCCAATCCCAAGGTATAAGTACCTACAGGTTAACTTGCTTTTCTTAAAATGAGCCACAAGCTAGTTGAGCTGCTTAACATCTCCAATGGATGTATAAATTGATCATGCTTTGTTTGAGAAATATCAAACCTTTCTCTCACAAAAGTGAAACCTTCTTTTTACTCTTCATTCGCCCCCCCCCCCCCCCCCCCCCCCCAGAGCTGATTTCTTTGACAGACTTACTGACATGCTCATTCAAGAAAATATTTTCTTAAAAGTAGTAAGGGAGCAATTCCAGCATCTCCAAAATGAACATGAAAGTGAAGGTATTCACAGTCGCGGATGTATATTTCTATATGCTGCAAACTGATGATTTACAAGTGCAAGTTAACTTGTGAGGTGAGGGGCTTAGCCCGCTAGTATGCTCATTTGGGTGGACACATATGACATATGAAAATAAGCATGTATATACTATATACAGTACGTACTGTCAAATTCAAGTAAAGAGTTAGAATAGAGTTAGCTAGGTATCTGAACTCTGAAGCCCTGAACATGTTTAAACAGGCTTAAAGAGTTCTTTCATCAAATAGATGGTATGTACTGTCAAATTCAAATATACCACCAACAATAATAATAATCTCATACTGCAAAAACTGAAAATTGACCAATGAATAGGTACTAACTTGATCAGGCAAAAGAAATCATTCATCAATCCACTATCCCTTTGACGGTCTATAAACTATAAAGTATAAACAAAACTCCATCATCATGGGTGTCAAAAGAACCAATTCAATTGGGGCTAAAAGAAGCTGTATACTCTGCAATGTTAATTGAGCCAAAGGATAATCAAGGTTTGGTTTGGACCCAGAGTCATCACAGCCCAAATCATTTTGATCCAAACGAAGAAGAACTAGCAGCACTGAACTCTTATAAATCTTACCTACCCTTGTTGCCAACTAAACTCAATGGTCAGTAGTTTTCTCATTTTGAATTGGTTCTTTCTGAGTCATTTTATCAAATACCTAGAATGTGAATGAGCCTGTGGCTCAATGGTAGCACCCCTCTCACAAAGTGGAGAGGTTGTGAGTTCGAAACACGTCAACAGCTGATTGTTAATATAAGTTTCGACACGTAATTTAAAAGGGGTAGGGTCCTTCAACCTCGCTTGCCAACCAAAAAAAAAAAAATCAAATACCTAGAATGCAAATTTGGGTGACTGCTGTCGCATTTTATTTTTCTTATAGGTATACAAGTGTGGCATGGTATAATCATACTTAGCATATCATTTTTGGTACCAAATGGAGCATATGATCTAAAAATATAAATGAAAGCTTTAGTTTTTTCTTAAGCCAACTGGTATTTTGCTTAGTTATATCCATTATTTGCGAATGTTTGGTGTAGTGAATGAGTGTGGCTCAATGGTAGCACCCCTCTCACAAAGTGGAGAGGTTGTGGGTTAGAATATCTTTACGTAGGTTTTTGTTCGACTCCGGATTTTCAAATTACGATCTATGGATCTATCACCTGAACCCTATAACATCCTAACTACCTGCACACATACGCTTGCACATTCACATAGTATGAAATAATACCACTATGGCACTACCTATAGTTTTTTTTATATAAAATAGAACTGTTATTACCAATACTGTTTGGAGTTCTATAACTCTAGTTTCCACCATTTTCTTTAACCTTATTGACCCAAACCTACTTTAAGAAAATCTAGATCTGAGACCTTTATTGCCCTCCTTAGAGCATCTCTAATGGGTCTGCTAAAATCCAAATTATAGGAATACCGAAAAAAAGCATTCCCTAACGCGTCGTCTATAATTTTAGCAGCCGGCTATCCACGTAGGATGTGGTGGGCCGGTCTGCTAAAACTTCGTCCAAAATCGAACCAAAGATAGAATTATAGGAATTGCTAAAATAAAATGTTCCACGCTGGTTCAACCAGCGTGGAACTTTTTTTTTATTATTATTTTAATTCCACGCTGGTTCAACCAGCGTGCAAAATTTTTTTTTTTTTTTTTTTTATTCCACGCAGGTCAAACCGGCGTGGAACCTTTTTTTTTTTTTTAATTAATTAAAATTATGATTAATTAGAGATGATTAACATGTTTAATGTTTAATTACCAAATCAACATTTTTTTTTTTTTTTTTTTTTTTATTCCACGCAGGTCAAACCGGCGTGGAACCTTTTTTTTTTTTTTTTAATTAATTAAAATTATGATTAATTAGAGATGATTAACATTTTAATGTTTAATTACCAAATCAACATTTTTTTTTTTTTTTTTTTTTTATTCCACGCAGGTCAAACCGGCGTGGAACATTTTTTTTAATTTTTTTTAATTCCAAGCCCAGCCCAGCTACTGCCCCCAAGCCCAACCACGCGAAGCCCAAGTCTTCCACACTGGTTGGACCAGCGTGGAACAGAAAAACATTTCCACGCTGGTGCAACCAGCGTGGAAGATAAAAATTTGGCAAAAAAAATAGGAAACGCGTTAGGGATACCCCTGATATAGGTATGGAAGACCTGCTAAAAAAAGCGATAGAAAAGGAGGTGGCACCGACGTGGAGGCTAAATCGTCCCATGTGTAGGCTAAATATGGCAGACCCATTAGAGATGCTCTTAAAGAGCCAAATGTAAAGTCCACTTTAGACTCATATCGTTAGGTTAGAGGAGATGGTGGCTTCTGAAATTGAGTTTCATGAACTTAAAAGGTGATTTTATTGTTTGGCTTTTAGCTCTATGTACCTCCATGAACTCACCGGAGTTGTTCCAGTAAATAACACTCTGACGATCAAGTTAGAGTTTGAAGGTATGAAGATGTAATAATGGAGTAGGTGTAGAAAGTAAATGTCCAACATTTTCCAAGTAGTAATTAAATGATTTGTATTTATACTAGTCTAAGATCTATAGTAACCGTAGGATCCTCTGCTGATCTATGACTTTGGTAGTTCGATGTGGCACTTTCTTGGCCAAGTTTCCTTTCCATTAGTTGTAAAGTCTTGTAGAAGAAGTTTTATCTCAGTTTCTCCAAAAATCCTGACGGTAGCTATCTAATACACCCAGTTCTGGTTTTCTTTATGCTACTCCCTCATCTTGGTGGTTCCTACGTAGCAATACAGATTCACGTACGTACAACATATTCATACCATGATGGATCATTGTGCAAGCCCTTTGGAGGTTATTACACCTTTGGAACCGTGAGTTGATGACCTGCAAAACAAGAAGACCACAGGTCCAACGATCAAGTCAGCAAAAGGAATGTGGAAGCTGAAATAATTGATGGCATGAAGATAACGTACCTCGTGAATAGGGTTTTATCCCCTATTTATAGGCGGATAGGTCAGCTGGTCGGCATCATTAGATTTGGAGGCAATGAAGAATGGTGTATCCAAAAACAAATGATTTTCTTGTGTGGCTTTAAACACAGGAGTGTATCACCATTTAACCATTTTCGAGTTCAGCAAAACTTCTCAGCTACAGTCAACATTTTCTCCACTCTAGGATCCTGAACGAGAGAGAAATATATTATGTCTGAATGCAACCATACATACATAATCATTGCCATGTTTCTGCATGTATCTGAATGACACTTATCGATTGGTATACTTTCATCTCTTAGTACATCCGTAAACATCTCTCAAAATTTTGAAAGAACCCATGGGTTAGTCTCGGCTGGCTCTCGCTATTTCTCCCACTGTACGTATACCTCTCTTCAATGGTTCTCTTATAAAATCTTATCCAATGATTTATCCCCCATTTGTTCATGAACAAGTGCTGTCCATCAAAGCAATACCAACGTTTTGATGGTCAGTCATTCCCACTGTGCTCAATTTAGCCATGATCGCCACTTCCACATAATAAGCCTTGTCTTTCAGTACCTTCATAGAAATTTCCATGCCATCTGGAAAGTAATCAGTCTAGAAATCTCCAAATCCATTAGAGCTTAGTTTATAATAGATATGAATGTAGTGTCTAATTTTTTAAAATAGAGAAAAATTTGATGTTCCATCGATAAAACTGATGTACATCGACAAAATGCATGTACTGTATATGAGATATCCAAGCTGAAAATGGAAGCTAGGCTAAATTAGGAAGAATGAAACTATAAAGCAAAAAGAAAAAAGTTTAACATACTATATAGTAACTAGTTCATACTAATTTCAGATGAACATATTTGACATACTATACAGTAATTATAAAAATTTCAGATTAAACAATTGACATAGCTAAGTTTGAATACCTTTCATCAACATGTGAATAAACCCTTGGAATTACGTTTCGTACTGATGGAAGATTTTAAGAATAAGAAGGCTGCCAAAAAGGAAAAGGAGGGGGAGGCTTTTCAACAGGTATTCTTCTCTCAAGCATGAGAACCACTTCAGGCATGGTAGGTCTTTTTTCGGGTATAAATTGAGCACACCATAAAGCAACTAGAGCTAACAACTTTGCGTTTTCCCTATCCTTTGACGTAATGCCGCACTCTTCTATCATATGATCCAATTGTCCAGCCTTACACTTCTCCCAAACATGTCCTGGAAACCAATTTTCGCCAGTGCCGTTTTTTCTCCTCCCCAAAACTTCAAACAACATCATACCAAAGCTAAAAACATCACATTTATAAGTTACCTGCGATCCTGGTATCCACGTTTCTGGGGCATTATAACCTTCAGTCCCTTTAATTCTGGTCAAAGCGACATGACTTACATCCCTTTTCACAAACTTCGCCATGCCAAAATCTGTGATCTTAGGGGAATGGTTTTTGTCAAGAAGTACATTACTTGCCTTTATGTCATAGTGAATCATACGCTTCTCCAAACCGTCATGCAAATAGACCAGAGCCTTGGCTACCTCGATTGCAATATTATACAATTTCTCCCACTCTATGCTACTGCCACTCTCATACAAAATCTTATCTAAAGACCCATTCACCATATATTCATATACAAGTGCTTTCATCTCTGGTTCAAAGCAATACCCATACAGTTTAATCAAGTTCCGATGGGAAGCTTCCATTGTGCCAACTTCAGCCATGAATGTCTCTTCAGCGACATCCATACTTGCTAGTACTTTTACAGCTACTTGCAAACCGCTTGGAAGCTGACCTCGGTAGACTTTTCCATACCCACCAAAGCCTACTACATTCGATTCAGAGAAATTTGATGTTAACTTTTGAAGATCTGTGAGCGAGAATGTCTTTGGACCAAATGTACTCAAATAGGCTTCAACTTCTGACTTGGTGTTGTCAAGTCTACTAGGATCTTTTGTAATTATCTACATGTAGTTGTGCAAGTATGTTAGAAAGTAAAATTATCTATGCACTGAAATCATCAGAAAGAAATTCCAAAAATAAGATAAACCTTATTTTAAAGACAAAGAACAATGGCAATAAAACACATACTTGGTCACACACTCGTTCATATGAAACTGAAACACGATCATCCAAATGCTTAACTTCTCTGTCGTATCCAAATTTCCTAAGTACAGTCCAAGTTGTTTCAATACGTCCTTTTTCTATAAATAGTGCATGGAGGAAAAGAAATCCCGTTAATGTAAGACCACGATCATTAACACCTTCTGACGATTTTTCTTATACAACCCTCTTAATACCCACTATTTCAGAATGCGCAAGTGGAACACCAAAACATTTTACCTGTTCACAAGTACACAACATTACAAAAGAAATGTTGAAGAAAACAGATGGCTTATGTGCATTACTGTAACGTAAACGACCCACAAACCTGGAAATCATTCAAATCTGCGTCGCTGAGACTCCCATCCTGGTCTTGATCACAAATTTGAAAAATATGCTGCAGCGCCATCACACATTGGGGCTTCAAAGTTTGTGTTTGCTGATCAAACAGTGGGTCAATTGGATGAACTACTGCCCTTTGTGCAGAATGGAAAACCTCGGAAACCTTCAAACGCTATTAGATTGAACAACCAAAACAGAATATACATTGCAGATTTGGTGTTATACAATCAATCTAAATAACATTACCTGAATTAGGTTGCGAGCAGAACATACTATACAGCTTTCAATTTCTTGAAACATTTGCATTAGTGGTGATGCCAATTCTTTTAGGCTAACTCTTGTATGTTCTTTTGCATCCAATTTGCAGCCAACCACTATAACTGGCACCTTCACCTGCTTGATCAATAAAATTGATTAAACCTTAAAGCATTATCAATATATTTTTATTTTTTCTTATTTTGACTTTATTGTTTAAAGATACAAACCTCCAATTTACGAAGTTTTGGTAGCCAAAAAGTGCTTAATCGATCAAAAGTCTCAGTTTGATCACAAGCATATGTTAATATAACTGCATCAGCTAACTTCAATTCTTGAGCAAGTTTATTCTCATCCTCCAAGCTAAAAAAAAAAAAAAAAAATTTAAGTTCAATTTAAATAAATTCTACTAGTTTGATTAAAAACGTCAAAGTTTTCAATAAACGTGTTACCTTGAAGAAGTATCCACAATTGTAACAGGAACTTGGTCAGGACAAACATTGTCAGCTAATCGAGTTATCGGCTAAACAGGAACCACTTGTTCACCAAAATCTTCATTTTGAACAGCTAGAATCAAACTTGTTTTACCGGTTCCTTGGTCACCAGCGATAACAACACGAACATCTGTTTTCTCTCCTGAGTTTGATTTTCCGGAATAATTTGCCATTTTTTATAACTGGAAAATACTACAAATTAAATACAAGTTTTTCCCATATTAATAGAAAGAGTACTTGTAATGATGTAATCTACTAATGCTTATACTTTTATATAATCTTAGATTAGTATTAGTGAAGTAACTAACTGTGCTTATTTCTTGCCAATCTGGGGATGGGGATGATGACTAACCCTTCCCAAACCCTTACTACATCCATCCCTGGATCTGATGGTTTGATACATAGTCAATCTAAAGAAAATAAAAGTATAAAAAGAGTAGATCTAAGAAAAAAGCATAGGAATCTTGGAAGTCTTACCTTTGTAAATGAAGAGACAGAGACACAGATTTGCAAAAGTAAACCAAGAAGACAAGGAAACTGCACACACTACATATGATATGAGAGTAGTAGTCCTAGTCTCCTAGAATATAAAATGTTGGCCAGCTTTTAATTTTTAATAAACTGCTTATGTTTAATAAAAAAAACATATACAGTATAGTATTTCTACAGGATAATTATAAACAAATGAAACTCCACTAAACAAATTAAAATGTTGGCCAATTGCAAGCTGAGCTGCTTAACATCTACAATGGATGTATAATATTGCTTGTGCTTTGTTTGAGAAATATCAAACCTTTCTCCCACAAAAGTGAATTTTTCTTTTACTCTTCATTTTTTTTTCTTCCCACAGAGCTGATTTCTTTGACAGACTTGCCGACGTGCTCATTCAAGAAGATAATTTCTCAAAAGTGGTAAGGTAGCAATTCCAGCATCTCCAAAATGGACAAGAAATCCTCTTCTTTCTCAGCTTGCAACACAGCTAGAGATCTTATGCCTTGGCTCCCTCAGTTTTAATTGTTTCAATTGCTTCATCATTTCTCCTATACCGTCTCAATGTTCTTCAGTGCTGCTGGTAGAATGAATGTCTTCCATTTCTGGTAAAGACTCAAATATGTTGTCCTCATCTTGCAGCTTGTTTTGATATAACTCCAATAACCTTCACAATCAAATAAACAACAAAATGTAATACGTTTTAGAAGGAAATAGAATTAAACACAAATCAGCTACCACCTTGAATCACTAACAACTGATCAATATGAGATATTGTATTTCTATATGCTCCAAACTGATGATTTACCAGTGCAGGTTAACTGCCGTTGATTCCTCCCCTACTGACTACTTCTACTGGGTGTCTGGGTGTTATTTTGTATAATCTTGTTGCAACTTTCCATCAAACTCTGCATAATCATTCTAGTTATGAATCTGGTACAGATCTAATGTGTTTTCTGAGACCTACCTATGCTACATGGGGCTTTCTCCCATTCGTGTGCACATTTGTGAACAAATGTAATGTTAATTTGTGAGGTGAGGGGCTTGCTTAGCCCGCTAGTATGCTCATTTGGGTGGACACATATGACAATAAGCATGTATATACTATATACAGTACGTACTGTCAAATTCAAGTAAAGAGTTAGAATAGAGTTAGATATCTGAACTCTGAAGCCCTGAACATGTTTGAACAGGCTTAAAGAGTTCTTTCATCAAATAGATGGTATGTACTGTCAAATTCAAATATACCACCAACAATAATAATAATCTCATACTGCAAAAACTGAAAATTAAGCAGGAAAATTTGTTGTAAAATGCTCATTTATAAGTATCCAAGGAGGGATACTAACTTGATCAGGCAAAAGAAATCATCCATCAATCCACTATCCCTTTGAAGGTCTATAAACAAAACTCCATCATCATGGGGTGTCAAAAGAACCAATTCAATTCGGGTTTCTAGTCTAATAAAAAGCTGTATATTCTGCAATCTTCAATAGGAAGGATAAGCCCTAAAAAGAAGTCTATGGGCCAATAATCATAGTTTGGTTTGTACTTCAGTCATCATAGCCCGAATCATTTTGAACCAAATGAGAATCACAGTCAGGCCTGTCAACTATCCAAACCGATCCAAACCATTAACAGCCGGGGTTTTTTCTGTTCACCACAATATAATCTATACTCTCTATTAAAGTTGGGCATGCCCTTAAGCAAATATTCTCTCTCCAAATTATAGAAATATTGATGCTCTAATTGAAGAGAATTTGATTAAAATTTAGAATTGAAGGGTCATTTTAGAACTTTTACACAATAGTTATTTAGTAAGTCTATTTAAGTAATTTCAGTCCAAATTAAATGTTTAAAGTTGACCAATATAAGATAAACACTAATTTGTAAACATCAAAAGCTGATCCATATGGAAAAAAATGATGCTTTAATTGAAGAGAATTTTGTTAAACCAAAATTAAAAGGTTATTTATTAAAATCACATAACTAAAATTTATCCAAAATATGTTCAAAAATCAAAAGAAGTAAACACTATTACTTGGTTAAATCAATATGCTTACAAATAATTTGAAACCAAATCAATTGAACATCTTATCCAAAATATTGGCATTTTGTCAAAAGTTGAAATTAAATTTTTTGTTAAAAAAAATAAAAATATAATAATATAAGCAAAATAATTCAAGAATACTCCAAATTAAAAATGCCAATTTATATTACTGAAATTGTTAAGAAAATTATATAGGTAAACAAATACGGTAAATAAATCCTCAAAAAATATTATAAAATGATAGCAATTTATTATTATTATTATTTCACATCACGTGTTCGATGACTACACCAAATATGAGAATACAATTTAAATGAATTTGATCTAAAAATTAAAAATAAAACCTTTGAAAATAAAAAAATAAATATTATACATGTATTTCTTTTTCTTTTTTTTTTTTTTTTTTTTGGAGGTGTGAGGGGCGCTACAAAATTAATATGCAATATTTATTTTTTTCCCCTTTTTAGAAAAAGTAAAAGCCTAATGTTATATTCAACACAAACACCGAAAAACAATTGATCTATCAACCATTGCCTTCATATAGTCGACATTGTAATTCCCCGCACAATACAGTAGTTATGAAAAACATTATACAAACAAAGAAAACTCCTAAAAAATACAGTATTAATTAAAAAAAATATCTTATGACTTGCATCAAATCAGGACAACAATAATTTTATGGAGGAATTTGGAAATAAATATACATATACGTAATAAAATTTTGCTTTCAATCAATTTCAATAGCAAAAATTAAAATCAAATTACAACATGTAAAACTATCACATATAAAATAGCACCCGTGTATTGCACGAGTTAAATAACTTGTTTTCTAATGGCAGCTAGACAAAAGCTAAAATAGATAAATAATTAATTGCCCTTAATTTTTCGAGTTTATCTTTTACGCATCGCTGGAAACCAAACGCCTAAATAAAAAAAAGTCTAATCACTGTCTTTTGATTGAATCATACTAAGAAAATCGCCACTATATTGGGGACTCTTGTTTAATCAAATCGATGAATAGTTGTCGATTTTTGCTAAATAAAAAATTGTCGATTCATCGCTGTATAATCGATATCCCGTTATTGTCTTATCGATTCATTGCTATATATTCGATATCCACTGATCGATTCGTGGCTATATAGTTGATATCTACTGATCGATTCTTTGATTCTTTACGATATAGTCTTTGAGGTGATTTATAGTTTAACACTTCAATGACAAAGCAAAGTAAATATCAAGAGAATAAGATTTCTTACACACCCTTGGAGATTTCATGGAGCTGTAACGACCCGACCTATATCACCACCGATACTCTCCCCACTTAGCCACTGCGGACATTCGACAGTGTGGGGTTTTATGGGCAGCAGCATGCTTCCCAGAAAGTCACCCATCCTGAGACTACTCCCACCCGAGCACATTTAACTTCGGAGTTCTTTCGAATTTCGGAGCCATGTGAGCCCAAAAGACCTCGGTGATTATATATGACGGATCTATACCTATATTCCAAAATTAGGACATCCCCCTCTTAGTTACGTAGGACACACCCCTCTACAAACCACCTGTCGACCCGTGGTGTTACATGAGTATGGAAAATTGTCAGTTTTCTTAGGTAAGGGGGTAGTGATGATTTTCTTTTATGAATAATTTGACAAACAATTGTTTTTATTAAACCCAATTTTAATTCATTATCACTTCTCTTATTTTTTTTTGTTCTTTGATGTACCGCTCTTTCTTATATATAGTTACATCGTTTAATCCATTTAATAGAAGAAAGTGAATAATCAATATTGTTCGGAACTGTGGATTTGGAGAAGAAAACCAAAAAATCATGGCTGGGAATAGAAAAATAAGGTTGTGAATAGTGTTTCATTAAAACTAAAAGAATTCTATTTTAATGGTGGTGAACAGCAAATAGCTCGGCTGTTAATAGCAGCGATCATTCCAAATGGTTTTTGGATCGGTTCGGATAATCACAAAATAAACGATCGATCCAATCCAATATTAGAAGTTTAGAACGAAAAAGAAAAAAGTTCATCGATCTGTCCGAAACCCCATTTCTATTCTCTTCGTTTTTTTGAAAATTCCAATCGATCTCTCTTCCCAAGTTTTACCTTCTCAACTCGCAAGAATTTTGATTACATCAAATAACTCCAGTTCGGGATTTCTGGTTAAATTTTAAAGATGAAGATCGGACGTGTTAATTGGTTTCGGTTTTAATTTCAAACATTGCTACTGCTTGTTCTTCGATTTTGGCTAAATCTCTTTATTTCAAGAATTCAATTCTTTACACAATTAGCAAAAATATTTTTTACTTTTAAAAAAAAAAACAATTAATTTTTCATTTAAAGTGGAGAAAAAATTGAGATACCCATTTCAAAACAGAAGAGCTTTACAGCCGTAGGTGAGTTTTATGATGGATGGCTAAGATAACACCACATCTGGAATTGGGGTATCTCAATTTTTTTTTCAAATGGGTATCTCAAATTTCGACTTTCAAATGGGGTATGTCCAAAAATCTCTTTTTTATTTCTTCTCTTTCAGTCATTTTATCAGATACCTAAAATGCAAATGTAAGCGACTGCTATCGCATTTTATTTTTCTTATAGGTATACAAATTTGGCATGGTATACCCTACTTAACATATCATTTTTGGTACTGAATAGTGAATACAGCATGTCCATCTGAAAATATAAATGAAACTTTTTTTTAATCTTAATCCAACTGGAAATTCTTTATTTGCAAGTGTTTGGTGTAGGTTAGAACATCAACATTTATAGCTCAATTACTTCATGTGATCATGTCAATTATCATTCTGATTGATGCCAGCACTTTCTTAATTGAAAGTCACATTGTGATTTTCAAGCAATAATAAGAATATATGAAATAATACCACTACGGCACTACCTATCATAGGTGAAAATATCGTGCGTGCCGGGCGGATATTCGCGATATTTTCTGTTTTTTCAGAGATCGGCACGGTACGGATCACGGCATATATTCGGATATTAAAACACCCCATGCCGGTTGGCATTTATCGAATATTCGCGGCATAAATCGGCAAAAACCGATATTTATCGAAATTTTGGAAATTTTCGATTTTAAAATTAACACATTTATTTTTAATCCCCCCGAACTAGAATTTTCGATGAGATTATCAAAAAAATGTCCAAAAGGCACTAGACGTTTGGAAACTTTCGCGACGAACTTGATGGCCCTCCAAGAGCAATATATCAGAAAGAAACGAAATAAAAGCACGCCCATGCCAAAGTGAAGTTCTCTCTCACTTTTGGCAAACCAGTATACTGTTTGTATCCAAGGTTTGTTTTTGTGTAATGAATAATTGGTATCGAATTGGTAACATAGGAACCTCCCAAAGTGATGATTCCAGTGTACCATCCTACCAAACCCAACCAGATGACAGTGGTTCTTGGTTTCCTAATATAGGGAGTTGGTTGGCCCCAATGACAAGTGGGTCCGACGTGCAGTCAGCCGATACATTAATGTCGGTTCAACAATACTCGAGATTTCCTATATTTGAATCATTTGCTCCGTATTGTATGGATCAAGATGCATATGATATGCATATTGACCAATTCAGGTCGTACGAGCAAACAATGTCATGGGAATATTACTGTACTGAGTTCGTCCCCACACGTATGAGACTCGAAGCTCATCGGTTTGACAAGGGGCGTCTATCATTCTGGGGTTAGCATGTCTTTTATTTTGATTATTAAAATAAAACTATGGGTTGAGTTGTAATGAGGTTGTTTGTGTTTAGTTCTTGTATTGTAAACATATAAAATTTCTATGAATATCCGCCCGATATTTACGATTTTTTCACCTATGAGTAAAACTATCTTGTGTAATAGTTCCGTCTTAGCTTCCTTGTATGATTTGTCGTGTGTTTAATTTGTAATGTATGTTTTTCTTTTAATTATAAGTTTATATATCGAAATCCGCGAAAAAACACGTAAAGTGCAGAAAACCTCCCAATTTGCCGAATTTTTCGCGAATATTCGCGAATATCCTCGGCATAAACCGATTTTTTCGAATTTGCCAAACCAATACAATCCGACACATGAGGTCGGATATCCGCGATATTTTCCGGTTTTTGGGGGATCGGATATCCGCCCCTAAACGATATTTTAGCCTATGCTACCTATAGGTTTTTTTTTATGAAATAGAACTGTTATTACCGCGTTTTTTTTATGTTTAAAATAAGCGTAAGCAATAACATTACAGATAGAGTACTAACATCTATAAGATCTTCCAACTGAGTTGATTCATTTGATAAGATTACAATCAACATGGCTGAGTCAGTTGTTTCATTTGTTGTGGAAAGACTCGATGAAGTGCTCAAGAAGTTGCTTTCTTGAAAGGGGCCGATCGAAAAGAGCTTAGGGGGATCAGAAGCTTCTTAAAAGATGCCGATGCAAAGCAACATGAAAACGAAGGAATCAACACCTGGGTTGCTGATGTCAGAGATATCGCTTATGACATTGATGATACCAGATGAAAAATTCTGTGTGGTTTCCACTCTCCAATGTTGGGATGGGTGGTCTTGGTAAGACTACTCTTGCTAAACGAGCTTACAATCACAAGGACGTGGAACATCATTTCGACATCCAAGCCTGGACATTTGTTTCACAACAATATAGAGCAGAAGATGTTTTGCAAGAGATCTTAATAAAAGTAATTAAGTTCTCTAACCAGTGAAAAAATGAAAGAGATGAAAGCAGTGGAATTGGTCGAAAATATTTATAACTACTTAAAAAGTAGGCGATATTTGGTGGTTCTCGATGATATATGGAGCAAGGAGGCTTGGGATATTTTAAAACCAGGTTTCCCCAAAGGAGCTAAGGGAAGTAAAGTACTACTCACTACACGAATCATAGACATTGCTGTCTATGCAGATCCATGGAGCCGTCCCTTTGAACTTAGATTCTTGACTAATGAAGAAAGTTGGATTTTTTTTGCAATAAAGCATTTTCTGTAAATTCTAGAAGGTCTTTATCAAGTGATTTTGAGAAATGTGGAAGAGAGATGGTGAACAAATGTAGTGGTCTTCCTTTATCAGCTGTCATCCTTGGTGGAGTACTAGCAACAAAAAAGTCACTGAACGAGTGGGAGACTGTCTTGAAAGACATTAATGTGTACATAAGCAGATGTCACAATGGTGTCTTGGTGGTATTAACTTTAAGCTACAATGATCTGCCTTATCACTTGAAACCCTTGTTTCTGTGTTTGGGGCTTTTCCCAGAAGATTTCCACATCCATATCAAGACTGTTGTTCGGCTGTGGGTTGCCGAAAATATAGCTAGGCAGGAACCAGAAGTTCAAGAAAGTGTGGAGAAAGTGGGCAAATGATACTTTGATGAATTAATTCAAAGATGCATGGTTCAAATTAGTTCAAGATATTTAAATGGGATAGCCAAGACATGTCAACTGCACGATAGGATGCGAGATTTGTGCATTGTGCAGGCAAAGAAAGAGAATTTCTTTGAGATGATCAAGGTTGTTTACACAGTCAGCATCTCCGAATTGGCAATTCTGAATAGCTCTTAAAGGTAAGGTGCATGCACAGTGGACCATGGATAGAGATGGATCTCCCGAACTTGACAGAACTGAAGAAACTGGGGATTGATAAAATATCTAAGAAACTTCAGAGGGTGGTATTCAAGTATTCTCTTAGGTCGAGCAAACTTCAATCTCTGTCATTACGTGCAATGTCAGAATTTGAAGGCTTGGAACTACTTTCTAACAATCATCAACTACTGAAGCTAAACCTGAGTGGCAGAATCGATTATCTGCCCTCTCATTGGGCTCCCAACCTCACCAGATTATATTTGAGAGATTCTCATTTCAAAGAATCCAATGCCAATATTGGAGAATTGGCAACACCTATGGTCCCTTTATCTGCAGTCCTCGTGGGAATACAATTGGAAGAAAATGGTATGTTCTGCAAAATGTTTTCCTCAACTCCAGTATCTCACTTTGGAATGTGTACACAGTTTTGATGAGTGGGAAGTGGAAGAAGGAGCAATGCCATCTCTTACAATTCTAAGGATCGATGATTGTCATACGATAAAGAAGGTTCCCGATGGATTGAGGTTTGTAACTGTAAGCCCTCTTTCTTTGATGAGCTCAGCTGGGTCCTTCAACTGCTTCAACGGTAGTACCTGCAATGACCACCGGACAGTGACCGGTGGATAAAGCTCCAACGATCAAGTCAGTAAGCGGCTAGGTTTTGAGAATAGGTTTTAGCAAAGAATGAACAGTTACCTTTAGCGAACCCTAACGTGATCCTTTTATAGTAATATTCACCGCCTTCCTTAAACCGTTGGATCCTCCTTTGCATCTTATGGTTCTCTTATCTCCTACGTGTTTCATTCTCCATCACGTAATACAAAGTGAATGCTTGACAGCCTGACATCACGTGCTCTATCCGTGATACTCCAGAATGTTCTGAACTCCGATTGGGTACTTCCCAGTTTACTCTCCCTATCTAACTCCTGTGTCCTCCATACTCCACCTAGCATGGTTTGGTACTTACATCGCCCCTCCTTTGACCGTCATCTATATTTCTTAGATGGCGGCTCAAAGGCTTTTTCTCCGCCTAAATGTAAACTCCTTATGATGATGGAAAACTGTCATAAGTTCTTTTCATTATTTAATCTATCATCTGCTCCTCACGTGCCTTAGGCTCTGCCTTATCCCTATCTCTCCAGCTATTCATTAATTGCGCATGCTCTCGAGTCCCGAACCTCCTACGCGTGCCCCTTTTGCTCTTTCCTAGACGCACTCATGATTTTTACTGCTGTCCTTTCGCTTCCCAACGCTATTGTCTTGTCACTATTTTACTCTTTCCCGTAATACCCATGGGATTATCCTCCTATAAGTTTGCAACTTTTAACCTAATTCTTCCATTTGCCTTTTATCTTCTTCATTCTCCTCCTCTGTTCATCTTTCTCTTCAGTCTTCCCCTTCTCTACGAAATCACGCACCGTCCGGTCCCCTGAAAGTTCGATTCTCGTCTTTATTTCTTCCTCCGTCGACTAATTCAGGTTATTCTCTTTTCCTTACTCTTGATTTTAATTTTAGCCATTATTAGATCTAGGTTTTCATTTTTCTTTTTCTCGCTATCTACTCTGTACTTCGATTGCCGTAAATTTCCAAATTATTTTTCTTCTCTCCTTTCCTCCTCTTGGAGTCACCCTGTATACGCCCCTAATCTTTCTTTCTTTACGATTTTGGTGAGCCTTTCTCTATACATAAATGGCTTCTTATCAAAATCCGAAAAAGAAAGATTCCTCGAGGAAGATAGTTGAAGGAGGTAAAGGTGATGGCGGTGTTCATCCTTCCCCTTCCAGTTACTACCTTGATTCGTATGTGCCCAGCGCCTACCCTTATAGACCTGATTTAGATCTACTCTGTGAGCTATACGACATTCCTGAAGACGTAAAAATTTTCAACTACAAACATGCCCTTCGCTTTGCACATCACGAATTTAGCCGTCAAGACGCTATTATGGTGACAGCCCACCAAATAGCTTTTGGTTGCCGGTTTCCTTTCTCTGATTTAGTTCGTGATGTACTTAATTTCTACCAAGTCGCCCCTGGACAATGTATTGGTAACTTTTGGCGTATCTTGCGGGCCCTAGACCAACTAAACAAAGAAGGAACCACCGTTTCCCTTGCTGATATACGTCAATATTATTATCTTCGGGTTTGTGAAGAAAAATGTGGTCAACCTTATTACTATTTCGTCAAACGCCCCGGCAGGCGGTCTATTATCGAAAAATTGCCGGAAAGTGACAAGGAATGGCCTGACTTTCCTATGATTGTCTTTGGTAACTTTGGGGGAAAAGGACCTGGCATTTCTAACCCTTTAAAATACTGGCGGTTTAATCTAGGAGGTTTTTTCCTTAATTTTTCTACTTTGTTCATATATTAACATTCCTAGGATGAAAATCCTTTTGATAGTGTCTGTCTAACTCTTTTATCTGTTTCCTATCCCAGAGGTTCGCGGTGACGGCAAAGCCTTAAGACCCCGCAAAGACGCCCCTTGGGAACCTTTGATAGGATCTGGAGCTGACGCTTATTCCGCCATTCGTGAGCTTACTTCCTCAAAGAAAGACGGTACCCCGATCGCTAAGGATCTTGATCTAGGGGAATACGTCTTACCCGTCTGCTGCCACAAAGATTATCTCAGGGATAAAAAGGGCAAGCCTTCTTCTATTCCTCTTACTTCCCGATCAATACAAATGAAGGGTAAAGCTTCTGCTGCTGCCGCTACTGAGTTGGAGAGAGAATCTGATGACGGTGGAGATAATATCCCTCTTCAGACGATCCTAACTAAAAAGAGAACTCGTGAACCTCCTTCCGCAGTTTCAGCGCCATCCGAGAAGAAGAAGCAAAAAAGAGTAACTGCCCGACTTCCTCCTTTCTTATCTGCTCTTCGAGTCCAAAAGATTGTCAGGAACTGTAGTCGTGATCTTTCTTCTTCTTCAACTGAAAGTTCTGATTTTCAGGCAGTCCAAGGTGAACCAGAGACATTGCCGGAATCTCCCGAAGTTCACCTGGCGCGTTCAAAGCAACACGGTCCTTCCATTCCTAGGGTGAAAAGGGCCAAAATGGCAGAAGCTCCTTCTCCTCTTCCGGGATCCCCTTCTGCTTCCTCCAGTGAATCTCTGGGAGAACCCAGACAACCAAACTTTAGTGGAATCAAGGTTTCTTTTAATCTTGATGAACTTGGGTTTGATGGTGGTCTCCTATTTGAAGATACCGGCATGGACAATCTCGCCCAACCAGGTTCAACTTCTCATCCTTCATCTTCTCCCCTTAAGGAATTTTCCATGGCTCTCCTTGATCCAAATGAGCCCCCTATTATTGGTGCGATGCCTCCACCACTTCCTGTTGATCACGAAATTTTTGATGTTGCTACACTTGTTGCACCTATTCGTGAAGCACCTAAGTATACCCGCCATCGTACTCTTAATTACTCTTCATCTGGATCAGGTGACCAAGCCGTAGATGGCCAGCAACTCTCTCCCAACCTTGATGCTGAGATTAATCCGGCACCAACTGCTGAGAAGACTTCTACACCTCCTGCCGGTGAACCTTCCCAAGGTCCTTTTTCATTTTCAGAGTCTGTACCAGCCATTGACCCTAACAAGGTTGGCTCCTCTTCTCGTGGTAAAGCACTTGCTGACTCTCCCTCTCCCCAGTCTCCAAGCCAGACTCCAACCGTTCCCTTTCCTCGTGATCCCTCAGCTTCGGCTTTTGACAATGGGGCAACTGCTTTCGCCGCTATCTACAATTCTATTCTTCCTTCTGATCAAGCTAAAATTGATCAGATGAACTTTGGTGAGGACCGAGATGCAATTTTCCGTGGTCTAGCTCTCGTAAGTCTCCCCTCTTCTCCCCTCTTTTTTTTTTTTTTTTTTTTTTTTTTTGCACTATAACTTTTCTATTAAATTGTAGGTTAACGGCCTCGTCGTCAAGTCTTTTTCAAATGCTTCTAGGCTGGAAAAAGAAAAAGAAAGTATTGTAAAAGAGAAGCACGATCTTACGGTGGATAAGAATCGACTAGTTCGCGAGAAATGGGCTCTTCAAGCCGAGATCGAGCAACTTAAGATTCATCTGAAAGAAATAACCGCGTCCCGTGATGCTGAGATCGAGAAGAACCGGAAAAGGCTTGAGGGTGAACACCGTGAGCGTGTTGTTGCACTTGAGGGTGAGCACCGTGAACGCATTGCTACACTTGAAGGTGAGCACCGTGAGCGTACTGCTTCACTTGAAGCTGCTCATGCCACCCAGGTAGCAAAGTTGGAGGGGAAATGGGCTGACAGCTTAGTGAAAATAAATGAACTCGAAGCCGCACATGAGGTTGACTATCAGCAGTATCTTGCCGACCTACGGGAGCAAAGAGAAACTCTCCTGGTTGATTACAATTCAAAATGTGAGGAGATGGAGGCAAAATTCAAAGAGGAGCTTGCCATGCAAGTGAAGGCTCAAGTGAAGGAAAACTTAACCGCTATTCTTTCTGCCAAGAAAATGCGGATAACGCCTCCTAGCGCTTCCACCCGAGACCCCTTGCCTTGAGTTGTAATTTGATTAACTCAAATTTGACGAAAGTCTTCCAACATTGTAAACTTTTATAATTGCTGTCAATTATTGTTATCTTCTGGTATTAGTTTCTCATGTGCTAACATTAGGCTATACTTCTACTGATTCCGTCGTCACGGTTCAGCAAGTACAACCCCGTTAACACATTAGCACTATTGCTCTTCTCTTTTAGAGGCATCCCACTGTATTGTCTAAATCAAACTCAATGGAGAGGAAATAATCATATAGAGACTTTAACATTTAGTTAACGGCTTGCCCTGCCTAGTCTACACTTATGTTACTTCCCACCAACCTTAGTTGGGTTTCTTCTATGCCTGACCTTTGGCCTGGCCTCAGACAATAGTGCTAAATATATATATAACTAGATAAGTCAATAACCACAAAATCTTATATTTTCATTGAAATTAAAACAAATCTAGGTACATACTGTCTACTCTTGTCGCTTAAATACATCTCTACTCTCTAGGCATAGTATTTCTTTAGATTGCTAATACTCCATGGCTTATCAAGAGGGGTACCGTCTTGGTAGGTTAAGTAGTATGCTCCATTCGCTCCCGCCTTGTGTATCACAAAAGGCCCTTCCCAGTTTGGCTCTAGTTTTGCTGGAGGCGGATTCTGTTTTCTTAACACGATATCCCCTGGAACTAGGCTTCTTGGCTTGACTCTTTTGTTGTATGTCCTCTCTAGTTGGCGGTGATAACCCTCCAATCTGAGCTTGGCGCGCTCCCGGACCTCCTCGGCTAAGACCAGCTCTCTTTCTATTATCTCATTATTCTTCCCTAGATCGACCACCATTCTTCTAGCCGTATGTACCAACATTTCTTGTGGTATCACAGCTTCCATCCCATAAGTGAGGGAAAATGGAGTTGCCCCTGTGGACCTTCTTGGAGTCGTCCGGTATGCCCATAGTACTTCCCAAAGATTCTCATACCATTTTTCTTTTTTATCCTCAAGCTTCTTTTTCAATACCTCTAGTATGGCCTTGTTTGATGCTTCCGCCTGCCCATTTCCTTGCGGGTGAAATGGTGTTGCGAAGAGTTGCTTTATGTTATAACTTGCCAGAAACTTTTTCAACTCCTCTCCACGGAATTGAGCACCGTTATCTGCTACTATAGCCCTTGGTAAGCCAAACCTGCAGATGATGTTGGTCCAGATAAAATCTTTGACATCTACCTCCCTAATCCTTCGTAAGGGTTCTGCCTCAATCCACTTCGTAAAGTAATCTGTGGCCACAATCAAATATTCTCTTCTTTGTGACTTCTCCAGTTTTCCCACAATATCAATTCCCCACATCGAAAAGGGCCACGGATTGCTTACAAAGTGAAGGTTTTCAGCTGGGGTATGTATTAGTCTCCCATGAATCTGACAACCATGACATTTCTTAGCATAGTTGCAACAATCTTTATACATGCTCGGCCAGTAATGCCCGTGAATCATTATCCTGTGTGCCATGGCCCGTCCCGGTGAATGACTGCCGCAACTTCCACTGTGACATTCCGCCATGACTCCTTCTGTTTGTGATGGGTGTACACACTTCAATAACGGTCCAGTTGGTGATCTCCGATACAGGTCTTCCCCTATCATTGCATACCTTTTGGATTGCTCCACAATCGATCTAGCTTCTGCTTTCTCTTTCGGAAGAGAACCACCTTGTAAGTGGGTTATTATCGGGTCCATCCAACTTGCTTCCAAGTTCTGAATGAGGTTGACAGTCACTTCCTTCACCTCTATCATTGGCTGAGATCTTTGCATGAACGTTATAGTCTTGGTTGACTTCTCTTCTGTTGTCGTTGCCAGGTAAGCCAATGCATCAGCATGCCGGTTCTCTCCCCTAAACAGATGTACAATATCAACTTTCGAGAACTTTGCTACACTCCTCTTCAATGCCTCCAAGTACAACATCATCTTCCCTGTTTGAGCTTTATAAGTTCCATTGAACTGTTCCACCACCAATTTCGAGTCTGTGAAAACCGTAACCTCCTTTGCCTCTAACTTCAGCAATACTTCTAAACCTTTCAGCACCGCCTCGTATTCTGTTTCATTATTGGTAGCCGGAAAGGCTAATTTTTCTGCGATCTCGATCTTAGTGTCCTCTGGTGTTACCACTACTATCCCAATTGCTGATCTTCCTTTATTTACTGACCCATCGGTGAACACCTTCCATCCCTTGACGTTTTTCCACCCGGTATCTTGAACTTCTAGATACTCTAGCTGCTCTTCCTCTTGCATTTCTGCACCCTTGATTACATCCTCCACCGGGAAGTCTGCCAAGAAATCCGCTAGCACTTGTGATTTTTCCGCCTTCTTGGGCTCATACTGAATGTGATATTTACTCAATGAAACTGCCCATTTTTCCATTCTCCCAGAACGCTCGATTTTTGGCATCACTTGATTGAGAGGGAGGTTTGAAACCACTGTCAGACTATAAGCTTCGAAATAAGGTCTTAATCTTTGAGCTGCAAAGAGTAAAGCGAGGGCATACTTTTCCACCCTAGAATACCTTGTCTCTGGTGCAGTCATCTTCTTGCTGAGGAAATAGACTGGGCTCTCCTTTGAGGCCTCCCTTCTAGTCAAGACCGCGCTTACTGCAATGTCCGACACTGCTAGATAAACATAGAGCGTCTCCCCCGGAAATGGCTTTGACAGAACTGGTGGTCGACTCAAGTATTCTTTTAACTTCTGGAAGGCTTCTTCACATTCATCATTCCAAGTAAAAGATAAATTCTTTCTCAAGAGCTTCAAAATTGGCTTGCATTTATCTGTGGATCTTGATATGAATCTTCCCAATGCCGTAATTCGGCCAGCCAGTACTTGCACTTCTTTCTGTGTTCTTGGTGACGCCATGTCTGTGAGTGCCCTGATTTGCTCTTGACTAACCTCTATTCCTCTCTTGGTAACAATGTAACCAAGGAACTTTCCTGACTGTACTCCAAAAGTGCATTTCTCCGGATTAAGCTTCATATTGAACTGACGCAGCGTATGGAAGGTTTCTCCCAGGTCCTTTAGATGATCCTCCGGCTCCTTGGACTTGACCAACATATCATCAATGTATACTTCTACCGTCTTCCTCAGCTGATCTTCGAACATCATCTCTACCAGCCTCTGATAAGTAGCTCCTGCATTCTTCAAACCAAATGGCATTTTGGTATAACATAAAGTTTTCTTACCTGCATAGAAGGCCGTTTTTTCCTGATCTGGACCATACAGAGGAATCTGATTATAGCCGGAATAGCCATCCATGAATGACAGTAACCCAAAGCCTGCTGTTCTGTCCACTAGCTCATCCACCCTTGGCATGACGTATCTATCTTTTGGACATGCTTTGTTTAAGCTTGTGAAGTCTATACAGATCCGAACCTTTCCGTTTTTCTTTGGAACCGCCACTATATTAGATACCCACTCTGGATACTGAACTTCTCTTGTTATTCCAGCTAACTCCATCTTCTCGATCTCTTGTTTTATTGCCTCTGCCAGTGTAGGTTTTATTGTTCTCACTTTCTGCGCAATTGGTTTGAAACTTGGATTGACATTCAATCTGTGACATGCTACGTCTGGATCGATCCCTGTCATATCATTCATAGACCAAGCAAATACATCCATATTATCTTTTAAGAATTGTAAAAGATCAAACCTCACCTTCTCATCCAAATTGGTTCCCATGTAGGTGATCCGCTGATCCCCTACCTCATTGAGGTTGACGGGTTCCGTTTGTTCTTCTGTCTTTAGCACTTCACGCGGAAACCCGTCACCCTCTTTCTGTCGTTGCTATGCAGGGACAGATGACGGCCCAGCACCTGCTGTGCCATGCCTCATACTTTTTACTGTTGCTATCTTCAAATTCTTTGCCATAGCCTGATTGCTTCTTATCTCATATTGTCCATCTTCAGTCGGAAAACGGATCTTCTGATAGTAACTTGACGGAATTGCCTTCATAAGATGAATCCATTCTCTTCCCAAGATTGCATTGTACTCTGTTGGAGCATCTATCACCACAAATCTCGACATGACGGTTCTGGTATGTGCTGTAACCGGTAAGACTATCTCTCCAACTGGCCGCACTGCTCCCCCATTGAATCCATAAATGTCTCCAGGTGAATTTGCCAAGCTACCTCTTTCTAGTTTCATTTGATCCAAGCCCCTGGTGAACAGAACATCTACCTCACTTCCACAATCTACTAACACTTTCGTGACATTCCAATTTCCAATGAGTATGGAAATGACCAATGGGTCATTGTGTGGTGTGACTATTCCCTTGAGGTCTTCCTCTGAAAACCCAATCGGCTCACTCTGATGCACTGGTCTGCCATTTCGTATGACTGGAACGGCTCCGACTGTTTGTAAGTCTTCTCTTATCTGCATCACTCTTCTTATCTTCCTCCTGACCTCGTTCAAGGACTCTCTAGCTCCTTCTAAAATCATGTTAACGGTCCCTCTAACTTGAATTTCTGTTTTGTCTTCCTCCTTGTTCTTTTCCACTATAAACTCTCTTAAATGGCCCTCCTCCATCCATTTCCATATCAAGGATTTGAACTCATAACAATCTCCAGTAGGGTGGTTGTAAGTCTGATGATATTCACAGAATGGCTTTCCCCTGACTGTTCTACATCTTACCGACGGCTCCTGGAAGTACTTTCTTCCTCTTATTCTCTTCAAAATTTGATCCAGTGACATCGTGAGTTGCGGTAGCGGTTTCGGTGGTGTCAACTTTCTTGGTGAAGTATCTCTATCCTCCCTTCTTTCTCTTTTGTCGTGACCTCTCGATCCATCTTTGTTCCTCCTAGAGCCGGAATCTCTTGGTGGCGAATCACTTCGTGAGCTAGCTTCTCCCTTTTTTCTTTTTTCCGCCACCGAGTTAACGGATGCCGGTACCACTTTAGGGGCTCTCCGTGATGCTATATCCTCTAGTCTGATGTATTTCTCCGTCTTCTGGAAAAGCTCATCCAGAGTCGCCATCCGTGATGATACAATCGAGTCATATGCAGGAGATTTCTTATTTATACCCTTCTGAAATGCTACCACAGCTGTTCTTTCATCTACTCCGCCATCTGTTCTCAAAATCTCATTTTTAAAGTTAGTCACAAACTTTCTAAGGGACTCACCTGGAGCTTGTTCCAAATCAAATAATGACGCTATATCTGCAGCCTGTCTTTTCTGATGAATGTAATGTTTGACAAACATCTCACTGAGCTGAGCAAAGCTTGATACACTCCCTGGTGATAAGCTGAGATACCAGTCTGTAGCGTTATCCTTCAAGCTGCTAGGGAACAGTCGACACCACATTCCGTCATACTGGCTCCCTTCCCAAGCCGCCATTTTTTGCTTGAAATTATTCAAGTGCTGCACAGGATCAGTTGTTCCATCATACTCATTAAACTTAGGAGGTTGAAACTTACTTGGGAACCCGTGACGGTAGCACACTTCGGCTAATGGCCTCTTGCCCAACCTCTCCAGATCCTGAGTCACCTCCATGTTCTTTCCCTTGTTCTGCGCCCTCACGTCCTCTTGGACCTTGCATATCATATCGAAAAGCCTGGTGTATTGATCTGCCGCCGGGATCTCTTCATCATTCATCCCTTCCCTTCGACTCCCTTCTCGAGCTCTTACCCCCGATTCACCTGACTCTTCTTCTTCATTCACTCTTGGGCCCGGAATCCGACGCCTTGTTCCTCCTTCACCTTCTCCTAGTGTTACCCTCTCCAATGGTCTCTGATGGTTTTCATTTCTGACTGCTTCATTCTCTCCTTCCTGAAGATTTTGACGATCCATATCTTCCATCCTTCTTATCTGCTCTCTTAGTCTCGTATTCTCTTCCCTCAATCTATTCGCATCTTCGTCTCCATCTTGGAGATTTTGAGGATGATCAACTTGCGGAACATCTCCAGCTGCTACACCTCCGAGATATGTCGACGATCTAGTTTGTGTTACCATTGCTCTCTACTTTCTTCTTTCAACCTTCTTTTCCAAAACCCTAGATCTGGAAGCAGCAAAGTGGCCCTCCTTCTAGCGCCAAATGTAAGCCCTCTTTCTTTGATGAGCTCAGCTGGGTCCTTCAACTGCTTCAACGGTAGTACCTGCAATGACCACCGGACAGTGACCGGTGGATAAAGCTCCAACGATCAAGTCAGTAAGCGGCTAGGTTTTGAGAATAGGTTTTAGCAAAGAATGAACAGTTACCTTTAGAGAACCCTAACGTGATCCTTTTATAGTAATATTCACCGCCTTCCTTAAACCGTTGGATCCTCCTTTGCATCCTATGGTTCTCTTATCTCCTACGTGTTTCATTCTCCATCACGTAATACAAAGTGAATGCTTGACAGCCTGACATCACGTGCTCTATCCGTGATACTCCAGAATGTTCTGAACTCCGATTGGGTACTTCTCAGTTTACTCTCCCTATCTAACTCCTGTGTCCTCCATACTCCACCTAGCATGGTTTGGTACTTACAGTAACTACACTCAGAACTTTGCAGATAAACGCCATGCCAAGGAAATTTAGTGACAGGACTAATCAAGGAGGAGAAGACTGGTGCTGTGTGCAACACATTACTTCCATCACAGTTACAAGGTTATTCGAATTGTGGGAGTAATAACTAATGTTCTTACATTGGTATCATTTTCATCATTACACCTAGTTGCTTGGGTTTTGTAAGCAACACCTCCTTGTAGAAAAATGCTTCATGTATGGCTCTGCTTGTTATACAGCCTTTTCAAAGGGAATGCAAATGCATTTCTTTTTGTTGTCCCTGTTCCAAATAGAAATGGCAGACTTTTGTGTATGTGTGTGTATTAAATTTATCTTCAAAATTCATTGAATAGGAAACCTTCTCATGTGCAGCTGTCTATGCCCATTGGCATGAAAAAAAGAGAGATGCATATGGATTACTGCTGACGTAAAGATGGAGAGATGCAATGGCAGCACAAACTCAAGATAGCAGAGATACACCAGCCAATAGACTAATCATCAGTAATAACAACAGTTTTGAGAAGCAGGTTTCCTATAAAATGCCACTATGCCAGTGAAACCCTCTCCCAGGGTATGATCATGTTGAATGCTGATGGAGCAACTAATAGTAAAGGAGTCACATAAGGAGGTTTGTTTAGGGATTCAAATGGAGCTGTTGTAATGGGTACATGCTCATGTTCAGGGAAGTATGAATATGTTCTGTCAGTAAACGGATGTGCTTATACTAAACTGAAACGACCTTCGTAGCATAGATGGCTATATCGTTTTTCTGCTAATAGTGAGGATTTGTTGATGGGAGACGGGAAGTTTGATATCCTAGTCCGCAGTTTGCCTAAACCGTATTGTAATAAAATTATCATTGAGTTTAAAGGAAGAAGATGGAGAAGATTGCGCCGATTCAATGAAGATGGCTAGTGTAACACCCCGGGTCGGCAGGTGGTTTGCTGAGGAGGTGGGTCCTACGGCACCTAAGAGGGGGATGTCCTGACATTGGAATATAGGTATAGATCCGTCATATATTATCATCGAGGCCTCACTACTAGAAAAACTGATATAGATAGCGCTCAAAAAATGCTATTAAAAGCAGTTTATAGCATTTAAAAAACGCTATCTATGACGATGCTATCTTTTTTTTTGATAGCGTTTATAGAAAAACGCTATTGTTTAATAGCATTTATTTAAATGCTATGGTTTTTACCATAGCATATCCACAAACGCAATTAATTCAATAGCATTTAGTATAACGTTTAGAATCATGCTATCCTTTCGTCTATAGCGTTTAAAATCATGTTATCCTTTCGTCTATAGCATTTAGAAAATGCTATTCTTTTGTCTAAAAAGCTTTGAATAAGCTAATATTAATTAATAAATACAATATTTGACGAGCTTATTATAAATACAATAATTAATTATTTTATTTAAAATTCAGTGGATCCAGATGGATTCGAACCACCAACCTCTCAATTTATGAGCGCTCTTACCATTTAGAGCTTATGGATCCATCAAAACAAAACCAAAATGGACTATTTATCATTAACTTTCAAAAGAACATTTGCAAACAAGTACTAATATCATGATTTCTTAAACAAAAAAAAAGACCATTAACAGATAGAGGTGATAGATTCAACATAAACAATTAGTAGTCTTGTCTTGGTTGATGATCCAAGGGCCTTTAGATACCCCCCACATGACTTTTCTCATCTTTACTTGTTAATTGATCTTGGTTTTCTTTGTAGCAAGTGCATATCTGCACCAAGGAGAACAACATCCCAATCAATACTAATAGTCTAATACAACTTAATGATACCAATTGACAACAATAATCTAAGATTTCAGTAAGAATTGGGAAGCAATAACTAGTTTAAATTATTGTAGAAAATACCCAACACAAATTGAACCCTCCAATTAAAGACTCATTGCATCAATTATAAACTAAGCAACATCAACTTTTCACTCAGAATGAAATACAACACACAAGGAATTACTTGAGATATCTTTGTCCAATACCTTCTCTGATGCCTGCATCTTGTAGAACAGGGGTGATGAGCCCACCATTGATAGCCACAGCTACTGAAATACTAATGTTGTTATATGCAAAACTCTTCTCATATTTGCAACTAGCACTCATCATTGGTAGCCACAACCATTGCCACTGCCCTTGCTAACAATCTAGTCATATTTACTCCTTAGGTTTGACCTGCAATATGAAAGAGAAATTGTGCTTAATTTTTTGAACACAAACTACTTTTATTACTATCAAAGAAATTTAAATCAGCAGAGTGCATAAGTTTTACATAAGGGAGAAATAAGAAACACTGTCCACAAAGTTCTAACAGTAAATTGTGCTTAATTTGACCCAAATTTAACTTGTACAAAAAGTTTAAATCTAGAATCAACAATAGAAATCAATAAACATGAAATGGTCACAATTTTTAATGGATTACATACCTTAATTGTGTTTCATCATCAACTTTAAATGTAAAGGTGTGAACTTTCCTACAATTGCAGCGGCAAATTCCTGAAAACAAACCCCACCACCACCATCAATGGAGGGGCATAAACAACTAGATTAAAAATTAAAGTGGAAGAAAGATGAAACATTAGGATTCAAAACAAGAGATGAAAGAAAAATCTGCCAAAACAAATACCTTTCTATCCAGATTTAGCTATTAATCAAAACAAATACCTTACTAGGCAGTGACTTGTTTGCACAAGGTGAATGAGAGGAGTTACTTGCTGCTGCTTGGTATTCGTGGTGATGGAGAGAAGTCGGAGTGTTTGGGAAAGTGGAAGAATGTGATGTGTTTTCTATTTATTCTCTTAGGGTTTTTTTTTTATGGGCCTTTGAGCGGGATATAACTAATTATTGGGCGGGACTATCAAAAATTGAAATTTGAAGAGAAAAATTTGATCAAATCTGTGGTTGGTTTAATTCAAGTAGGTAACATCAATTTATGTGATATGTTTAGAAATAGAAAAAAAATTATTAATCACTTTCGAGTATATTAAAAGGAGACACTAAAATAAATCGTGCTTTAAGAAACAGAATAATCTATGTTCTCAATTTTAATTTTTAATTCGCTATTTGTCAGTGACATTTGTACAATTTTATTGTATACCACGATAAACTTTCCCGTACTTGGTTCATAAATGTTCGACAAAATGAATAACCTCACTTAGTTAATAACACTATATATATTGAAGGGGTTAAGGGTTAGGCAGACCCTAACTTGTCCCTAACCTGTATTAATTCAGGTCTGAAGTATACAACACCTTCTGTATCCTCATTTACAAGCTTACAGAGATTTCCATCCATAGGAGGTAGAAAGTAAGAAATACAATACTCACTCCCCACACCTATAGACGCTAAATAATTGGCATGTTTATTAGCCTTTCTATAGATCTATGGTATGGGTTACAAAAATACTCTCAAACCTATTGCACAAATTAAAAGTAGCTATCAAGAGGTTTAAACAATACCAAGGAGGGGCCTCCCTAATTTATAATTTTTTTATCTTGCTTGAAACATTTTAATTTTTGTAAATAATTTTAATCATATTTTTTATTTAAATTTATAAGTCATACGAGTAAAATAAAATCTGCCTCCGATCGTTAGATTAATAAATAGTATTTTATCAAAAATTAATAAATTAAAATAATTTTTTTCATTATCACCATGCCCTTTTGTTGTATGTCATTGTGGTGATCACGAAGTAACTATGGAGAAGAATTATAACTTGCTAGATTAGGCTTCACGCACATGGGCTTAGGTGTATCACAGTTGAGTATGTAATGGGTCGGGTTGTGTGTCCCATTTTTATGTCTTTTGACAATGTCAATTACTTGAATATAAAATATAACATTAAATTAAATGCTATCATTTAATAGCATTTTTATGTAAATGCTATCTTGCATTGAACCACTTATAAAATAAAGGTAGCATTTAGTAAATAAGCTATTAAAAAAAACATTAATAGCGTTGATTTGCAAATGCTATTAATTTAAAGCTATCTTTATCTGTTTTTCTAGTAGTGCGGCCTTTTGGGCTCACTTGGCTCCAGAGTTCGGAAGAACTCCGGAGTTAAGCGTGCTCGGGTGGGAGTAATCTCAGCCTGGGTGACCCCCTGGGAAGCAAGCTGCTGCCCAATAAAACCACACACCGTCGGATGTCCGCAGTGGCACTACAGCTAGATTCTTCTTGCTTCTTTACAAAAATTATTTTATTTACAACATAAGAATTTCTTCCTTTTTCAGGTTCTGTCTAATTTTTTTCCTATACATAGCTGACGAAAATTGTTTACAAAATTCGAAGATTTCGGTCGAAATTCACACTTTTTTGTGATATTTTTGGACAGCTCCGGATTTCATCTTTGCTTGGTAGTGTCGGAGCTTATGTTCTGAATTGAGAGACTATATCAATTTCAGCCATGTGTATAGGGAAAGTAATCAAGCAGCTGATTACTTAGCTAGCCTTGAATGTTGCAGTGTTCTCTGAAGCTCTCTATTTGTGTTTTGATGACAGAAAAGGAGCATGAATTTCAGTATAGCAGTCAGATTGAGCTCATCAGATTTCAAAATATGGTGAACGCAATAACCTGGCGAGTTCATGCTCTCCTTTTAGGTTTTTACTTCAGCAACTACTGAAGTACCTAGAGTCCGTTAATAGCTTTGATTTTAGGCTGGTACATATTATCATGTTTTGTTTTTGGAACCGTTCTCTATTAAGAACAAATAAATAATGTAAGATCTGAGCTATTCAGTTGAATTCAAGTTTCTACAATTTTATCCAGCTTACTACAGTATACTGCTCACTCCACAATTTTTCATTGTTGTCCATTCCAGGTCATTGTATATAAAATACTTACAGAGAATACACATTACAAAGCTTCTGTCAAAACTCTGTCGCATCCATATATGGAAGAAGCTGCCTTGCATGAGGGGCGACGACTATATTTCAAAGTTAAAACGTAAAAGGTATATCTGACTGAAAGCAGATTAACATAATCAGAGTATTAGTCTTTTAGCAATTAGTTACTCTTTCTGATAGTTCTATTCCAACTAACATTGCTTTCAACAAGGGCTTATTTTTCGCAGAGGTGACACAGCACAAAACTGGCCAAATCATTTGACAGTTTGGAGCATTTGCTATTAAGATGCCCAAAATAATTGCAGCTCTAACATGCTTTAGTATTCCAAATCTATATTGTACTCTTATCTGTCACCTTGTTAGTAATATTCCCCAATTATGGTTCAAAGCATGAGGGAACAATGTGTCTCTCCTTGTCTGTAAGTTCTATATGCAACCTATCTTATCATACTGGCAATGTAGCTACAGCTAGTATCGCCATTCGTCCAAATATGATTGGTCATTCAAACCTACTAAATATACCCATAGCAAAATTGTGTTATTCTTCCTCTTGTTTTCTGTCTCTTCCTGTCTTCCGGTCATTGCCATGTCACAACCGCAAATAATCTGCATGCAATAAAAACTGGACAATGCTCTAGGCCAGACTACTTCATCGTATTCATGGTAGAACATAAAGTCAACAAATCATAGTAAAAAGCCATATCGTAGTGTCCTATAGTCTTTTAGAGGTTCCACGGCTAAGGTTTATGGAAGTCTCTTCTAAATTAAAACCTGCTTGGCAACCATTTCTTCCACGATACCTTATGGCCAATAATCTCTGCAGACACTTCTGCAAGCCATATGATGTAGGAACAATGGAGTTTGAACTTTAGAGTGATATAAGGATTTACTTTGAAGGAAAAAAAATAAATGAAACAAGCATTTGCGTGCAGAATCTTTCTTTAAGTAAACCATATCACATCTATAAAACCTAATAAATCTGTTAATCAGATTGCTTTTGGGATGTTATAGCTCAAATAGTTAAGTTCTGTTCAAATCGAGATTCTAAGATTATAGAATGAAACCATGCTTGCACAAACATACTGAACTAATGCTGAAAAATATAACAAAGGTAAAAGAAACAAAATCATGATGTCTAGATACTAACTGTTCTCCCTCATTAATAAAAGAAGAAAGAGACGCATACAAACTCCCGACAAGGGGTATATACAATCTAATTATAAGACAGTAATAAAACTAATGGTGATGAACTATCGCGAGGGGAGATCACAAAACTGTCTCCTGCCTCCATAGTCTCACACATCTAACTACTTCAACTACATAACGAAGCCAAACATCTCCATAACATCACCAAAAGGCAAGAGCAACATGAACAGCTCTTCTGTAAAGGATTTGCAACTGAACTGCGAAAATGAGCGCTCTGCATGCCAATGAAAAGAAGGCAGGGGAGGCCATAATTCCGCAAAATCTTTTTAAACCCGAAAGGAAAATGGATAAAGATGTGACAAAAAGGAAGACAACTAAGGAAAATAAAGATAATTACAACACTCCTATGGTATCACTGGTTGTCGAAAAATATGCAAACAGTGAGACTATGAGGGGTTCATCTACTAACAGGACACACTGGAGTTCTTCCAAAAACCGAACTTGTGTGTGTTTTGAAAAGAAAGAAAATGAAAGATAAAGAAGAAGAGAATTAGGTATGACTAGCAAATGATATATTACTAATCCTCCCAAAAGAACTTCATTGAAGAAGCTGAAGATGAAGAAGCTGAGGGCATGTTATAGTGTTCTTGTGGAAAATCAGAACTGTTGAATTCAAGTGGTTGAGAATTATGTATGTTCAAATGAGATTGAAGAAACTGGTTATTTGTAGAATCAAAATTATCCCAAACAGGACTACTTGGACCCCAACCAGTTGGTATGTTATTGAACCAAGAATCATTCATATCATTCCAAACCAAATCCGGAGAAATCGAAAGACCTTCACCTGGTATAGAAGTAGTTGTGAGCTCCTGCTGAGCTTCACTACTAGCCGTAACCTCACTCAAATCCAATCCAGAAGAAGAGTTTTCCTGAGAATCAGGCTTATCTAGATCATCATTGAAACTATCTTGAGGTATAGGTGTAATCTCCATATACTGAGAAGGCGGCGAATCCAGGACTTGTTGAGGTTGATAAGGTTGTTCAGCCTGCACAATGTCTTGTGAATTAGGTACTGAAGACGGTGGGGGCACTGTCGTCGCTGCCTGATCACTGTTATTCCTACCAAGGAAGAGGTGGGGGAAATTAAGCCGAGCATTCTCTCCACGCAATTTGAAAGCCTCGCGATCGTAAGCCAAGGCGGCATCTTCGGCTGTATCAAATGTGCCGAGCCAAAGGCGAGTTCTATTGCGAGGAAGACGAATTTCAGCTACCCATTTTCCCCAATGACGTTGTCTTACACCTCTATAAAGCTTAGTAGAAGTAGATGTAAATGGCATTGGATTCTTGAACATAGTTCTTCCATCATGACCAAATTTATTCATCATCATCATCCTTCCACGAGGACTAAGATGAAGTGTATCACTCCAATACTGAAGTAATTGCTGTTGTTGCTGCTGCTGTAATGTCGAATAACCTGGTTGATTCGAAGCGAAAGAAATCATCTGCTGCTGATTCAAATACTGTTGTTGTTGTTGCTGGTGCTGCAGTGGTAATGGTGATGGATGAAACTGAGGAATAGGTTGTGGTCCATCATAAGAAAAAGGGAAAACAAGTCTTGAAGAAGAAGGACCAGTTGTAGTTGAAGAAGAAGAAGGTGAATTAGAAGGGGTTTGATGTTCTGGACTTTTAACCTTTTTTACAGGTCTGGGTGACATAGAAGTCTCTTCAAAAACTGACTTCCATTGTTGTCTTTCTATACTACCAAGATCCAAAGTTTTCTCACATCCTTTTCTTGATCTTCTACTACTACTAGTACTGTTCTTAGCTGATGTTGTTGCTGCCATGTCTCCCTACCACAAAAACTACCAAAATGATGATGAAAGAAGAAGAAGAAGTATATATGTCTATATTATGACCTATATACAAGGAATTAAGAGATGGGTTGCAATTAAAACTAACAAACTGATCAAAATAATAAATACCCAAATTCTGAATTTGTTAACAAAAAATTTGAAGAAATGATGAAAATGAAAAATACCCAAATCAAAATTATGATAAAAATTACTTAAAACATAGAATCAAAAAATACCCAGATTGATTTTTGGTCAATAAATGAAGAAAAGAGGAAAGTGGTTGAGTTTAGAGTTGATTTGAATCAAAGAAAACCAGGAATCAAATGAACATGATTCATCAAACAACCCATCATAAAATAAATAAACAAAATAAGAAAAGGAGATTTATCAAGAGAATGACAAGAAAGAAAGAATTTGTTTTTAAGTAGGGAGACTTTTGAATAAGGGTTTATATGAATCTTGTTCTTGTTGTTGAAATGAAATCAAATCTAAATCTTGAAGCATAGAGATGGAAATGAGAAGGCTTTTATAGTGGAAGAAACAAAGAGAAAATATATATGTGTGGGGTCCTACACGGAGAAAGAGGTTTTACTTTTACACCAAAGTTTTTTTCATTTCGTTGCTTCCACTCCAATTCGTTGAAAATGGAAGCTACTGTGAATTGTAAAGGGCCCACACGGAGGTTAGTAGTAAGTTAGGATTAGATGGTCTTGCAGTTTTATTATTCTAATATTTTGGGTATTTTATAAATTTTAAATTAATTTAAAAAAGTCTTGCAAGCAATTTGTAGCTAATAATAAACATCGGTGTTATTTATAATGCTTTGAATTTAAATAACAATGCAATTTGTAATGCTTGAAAGATTAACATTGGTGTTATTTGTTTTTTATTATCTAATAGTAAACTATAAGTTTCTAGTTTTAAGATTTTATCAATTAAAAAAAAAAGCTTTAAGGTTGAGGATGGAGCTTATAGTAATTGTTATTTTTTTTATTTATTTATTACTAGTAAACCTTGTAAATTTATAAAATCAAATATATTTTTTAAATTTTCTTAATAGTGCGTAAATATAATCGAAAAACAAACAACATCTCAACATAAAAAAAATAAATAAATAATAGTTTACCAAAACAAAAAAAAAACATAAAAAAAAAAGGATCGTGTGTGCAGTAGTAGGATAGAGTGGATTGATAACTCTTTTGATATTTATACTATTTCAGTGACCATTAACTATTTTAATATATTTTATAAACAATATCCATTTCCACTAACTTGTGGTTCAAATTTATTTGATTTATTTTATTACAGTTTCATCAATAAGAACAGAACAGTACACATGGTATGGTTTGTATTGTAAATCAAATATGATAGGACCTATTGGATCATTCTACTCAAGTGATGGAATTTGAATCAATTTCTCATCAACAACATCCCCCAATCCAATGTCAGTCAGACTCTTTTATGTGTAGATCCATCCCAAGTTTTTTTCTCTCTCTTTTACATGCATTTGCCATTTGCTAATTGCTATAATGCTATGGAAGTTACATGTCAAAAGATCCAAAATGGGAAGAAAATGTGGCTGGTATATAACCAAGAAATAAGCTGATTGCCTGCCCCTAATATATATGATTGTTCTAGACAAAAAGAATAAAATGGTCCTTAAAAGGGCACATGTGAATATGAAGATTCTTCATCTTGTTATTGTTGGCAGATCGATCACATGTATATTGCCCCAGATAGAGAGGTTTATCAGTAGTTATTGCCTTTATGGTAGTACACATGTAGAGCACTTACTAATAAAATAGTGGTCCATTACATGATGAAGTCCCTCATCTTCCTTGACTTCAAACTGTGTGTTTGGAACCAAAGTTTGAAACTCAACTTCTTTAGACAATTTGATTGAAAGATATTTAGATTAAATGCAACACAAACAAAAATGTGAAATTTCATCTAACAACAAAAAGGCCTACTTTTGTCCTAGTAAAGCTAAGCTTCACTTTCATTTCATGAATGCAAGTAATGCAACAGTTTGCATTGAACTAGGCAGGCAATTCTATGGATTTTTGCTAGCTAAATTTCCAATCACATTCACTAAGATCCTACATTTATATCATTTTCTTTGTCGCTTTATTCCTAAATTCGAGCATGCATTATTTGTTAGAAGCATGCTTTTGTTTAAAAGACTTCCCCAATCAATACATTCCCGCCACGTAGAAAAATTTAAATAGTAGGCACATTCTATTCAACATCTACTTCCTCAATCTGACAGTCTTTGTAGAACACACAAGACTAGTATCCATGCTTCTCGAATTGTCAAATATTATGGTCCCTCGATCATTCTCGTTTATATTTGTGGGACAAAAACATTCGAAGAAACCTGAATTTTTTTTTGTTTTTTGCATTAGTAGGCACATTCTATTCAATGACCATTTCCTCAGTCTTTGCCAAACAAGAGCTAGTTGTCTCTATCCTTCTCAACTTGTGAAGTTCTATGGTCCCTCAATCAATCTCACATATATTTGTGATATAAACATTCTAAAAACTTAAAAAAAAAAAACCCGAAATCAGATACCAGCCGAGCTTAGTTGGTAAAACCTCTGAATAATGATACCAGAAGTCTGACATTAGTCCCCCCACCCCTCTCCACACAATGCATCTTTGAGTTACTGATTTTGTTAAAAACATGCTTACCAAAATTAACTTAAAATTTTGTTTCTAAAAAAAAATCCATTTTTATTACAATATAATAAAACCTCGATAAATCAATAATCCTGTTTAAATGGTAAATTTTTCTGATCCCAATTTATAATTTTATACTAAATAAGTATTCGATAAATAAATAACCTTATTTAAATAATAAAAAATTTCAGTCCTAAAAATATTCATTTATCGAGGTTTTTACTAATAAGGTTTGTTTGGCAGTATAGTGATTTGGTGCTAAACGTTGGGGACTCACTTTCGGTGAAGTTGTTGTCTCTTAAGAAAAGTCAAAAACAATGGCCGTTACAGAGTCGGTGGAAATCGGCACGTGTCGGTGGTCCAATTTTATCTGTCAACTTCATCTCATCATAGCAATATTGTTAAAAAAAAAAAAATATCTTGGGGTTTGGTTACATTGTAGTCTATATGACACGTGTAAGGATATCCTTTAATTTAGAGAAAATATTTTTTAAAAAAAAATACCTTTTGTATAAAAAGACTATGAACTTTGTGCATGATTTCATAATTGGTCATGAAGACATAGGTTAAAGTCAATTTGGTGTGGTAATTGACCCCACACTATTCTCATGTTCATCATCTTTTTCTTCGTGCTTTTTCCAGATTGGAAATTTTTTAGAAGTTAAAATCTTAAAATTTCTTTTCCAGATATTATTTGTGAAATATTTTTTTTAAGCAAATTTTATTTTATTAATAAAAGTTCTAAAAATTATACAAAGTTAGAGGACAAACACACTACAAATTGCACCGCAAATAATAAAACCAATTCTACGAAATACATATTCATTGGAATCTGTCGTCATCACATTGTTATTCATCACTTTCTAGACCTTTTGGAGGAGTTCAACTGCTTCTGGTGCTACAAACCAAAAAATATCAAAAACAAAAAGAATAAAACAATATTGATTCATTGCACATGCTTCCTCGTGTGTGTGTGTGTTTTTTTTTTAAAAAAATTATATATTAACGATGGCTTGAAGGCTTACAAGGGCAGGGTTGAAAGAGCTTACAAAGACAAGGCCCGAGGCTAGTACCTAAGCGTCCATACCGCCATCTTACTTGTACTCGAGCAATCTTGCTACACATGGAGTTGTTTTTGCAAAAGAACACCTAGCCCCATCATCATGGGAGGACACCTAACTACATCATCATCATAAGACCATGGGCCTCCTAATTTCGAACCATGCCCGAAGGCTAACCCACCTAATAAAATCAGGTGAGAAATTCCCCCAAACATTATTGATGGGAATTGAACTCACCCTCTCACTCGTAGAAGTGTTTAAGAGAGATAACAAACCAACTGAACTACAGTGTATGTTACCACCACCCGTACGTGAAACATGCTTGACTGTTTGAGTATAGTAGATACCTTTCGTAGAAATAATGCGAATTACCATATTTGTGCTGTTTGAGAAAAAACCCTAGGCTTAAAATTTAAATTCGTACGGTGCTATATATATTTCTAATTTGTTTCATTATTGTTGAAGCCCCCTTTCAAAATGCTGTCTTTGGTAGTACTTCAGTGTTTTGTCTTACTTTTGTTTCTACATGGCTAACAGCTTACCTAAAATTTTGTTTGCTTTGTCGTTCTTATTGTTAGTGTTGTGCGCAGCGGACTAATGCACAAATATGATGATTGAACTAATATATGAAAGTAAAACGAAAACGACAAAAGTAAACAAGCAATCACACACAAGACACAAGATATACGTGGTTCGGCAATATGCCTACGTCCACGGGGAGAAAGGATGATGCTTTTCTTCACAAGACAATTGTACAAGCCCTCACGAAGAAACCGAAGTCTTTTGTATCACTACTATTTGGCTTTATAGTATAGCCTTACAATAGCCACGAATTGGGCTCAAAACAGGCCCATATAGCACAAAATAAGAGGAGGACGTACGTACGTCGAAATCACGTACGTACGTGTACAACACGTAACAACGATCTGGCGTACGGGACGTTCGAACGTCCTAACCACGTTCGTACGTTCTGTCCCGAAAAAGTTGTCTGCCACATTGGACGTACGAACGCCCTAAAGCCGTTCGTACGTTCCTGAACAAAATACTTCCCTGCTGCCATTTTGCACATAAAACCCAACAATTCTCCACCTCGGCGAAGATTCAATAAATCTAAGCCGACAAACACAAGTCACAAACTCCCACACATGTCTCGAAAGACCACCTCGGCTGCACCACCTCATGGCTGCCTACGTACCCTCCTTCTAAGGGATCAAGCCACCGTAGTTCACACCATGATATACTATCAACACAAAGGAAGGATATGGACCAATTCTAAGCAATAGAACTTAGTCCCATACTCCACTTTAGTCACGGCAATATTCCAAGCTTCTGTCGGAGACAAAGCAACCATAGAATGTAATGTAGACAACCTGCTGATAGATCTCACTGCCAATGTAAACACATATCCAAGAGTAGACCAACGTCTATCAAAGTGACAATCATACTCAACATCCACATAACCACCACACCGCAGACTCAAAGTCCTTCCATGTTGAAATAACAAACCAACCTCCACACTACCTTGAATGTAGTGGAACATCCATTTCACAGCTTCCCAATGTCTCACATCAGGATCATGCATGTATCTACCTACAATGCCCACTGCTCGTGAAATATATGGTTTGAAACATACCAACTCATCATACTCTGCAACTCCAAAACCACTAGGCTGAGACAAATAAATCTCCTCATCTAGCTCACCATTTAAAACAACCGTTTTCACATCAAACAGAGCTAATACACAATCAGATCGCACTACCAAAGCCATAAGGATGCAAACGTTTACCTTCAAGCGCACATCTTTACCTGGAGATTCTTTTTCCTTCTTAGGTAATCTAGTTGCAATTGGACCCTCATCAATAGGATCACCATGTTCTGCATCTCCAATCGTCTCATCATCTGTCATGTCATCAGAATTTGAAACACCCAAAACCCTTACAAGAGTTTCCACATTAGATACAGAACCCACTGGAACATATGGAGATATGCAAATCTCCACCCACTGCAAAACCTCTTTGGTCTTGTTCTCCACCTGCTGAGAACTCTCAGGCTTCAACATAGAAACATCCATAAGAGTTTTACCACTTATCACAATCAAATGCAACCTGTTAATAAGATGACATGTCTCAACCTGAAACACTTTGCCTAATCCAGCCATAGACAACATGTGTTCTGCCACCCTATTCTGTTGCGGTGTCTTTCTCACAGTGAAGTGACGCTCAATACCCTCAGTCTGACATACTTGCAAGACCGGATCATCTTTGTACTCTATGCTATTATCTAAGCACAATACCATGATCTTTGTGTCAATTCGGGCCTCAACTAGCTTCTTCCACTTCAATATTTCTAGGACTTCATCCTTATGCTTCATGATGTACATCCACGCACGCCTAGAAAACTCATCAACTAAAGACACAAAATAAGACTTACCTCCCCAAGCTGTGTACTTGGTAGGTCTCCAGACATTCATGTGAACATAATCAAGAACTCCACTCATACAATGGATAGTTGTGCCAAACTTTGCTCTTGTCTGCTTGCCCAGATCACAATGCTCACCGAACTCTAACTTGCAGGCGATAGCACCCATAAAAAACCTTTGCTCCGTCATTGTCTGCAAAGATTTTTCACATTTATGCGTCAACCGCATATGCCACAATTTGGTAGTCTCTCTAGCAAACTTCGTTGTAGCCTCTGACATGGCCACATCACATGTAACTGTACTACCCTGCAAGAAGTACAAGTTACTTCGTCGAGTACCCTTTAGTAATACCATTGCACCAACCATAACCTTCAGAAGACCATTCTGAGCTACTACCTTGTAACCTTTGGCTTCTAAGGTACCAAGTGAAATAAGGTTCTTTTTCAAATCAGGAACATATCTTACATTCCTCAGCTCTCTTATCTTTCCATCAAACATCTTCAATCGAATAGTACCTATCCCCAATACATGACAAGGTTGATCATTCCCCATCACTACTGCACCATTATCTAGCCTTTTAAAACTAGAAAACCATTCCCTTATGGGACACACATGATAAGTACCAGCCGAATCTAATATCCACTCATTTGCCTTAGTGGAACAATCGATGGATGAAACACATAAAGAGTAATCAGAACCATCATCTTCATCTATATTATTACGTGCAATATTTACCTCAGAGTTATCCTTCTTGTCCTTTGCCTTGGCTTGAAGACAATCTTTCTTCCAATGCCCTTTCTCATGACAAAAGGAACATTCATCGTTTGCTAGAAACCCCCTCTTCGGCTTTGAACGAGACTCACCCGCACCATTGTAGCTTCCCCTTGCCACTAAGACCTCTGGTGTTGAGCTTTTGGACTCTTCTTTGTCCTTCTTCATACACGCATGATTTAACAATGCTGCAGAAATCTCACTATACACCAGCTTGTCCTTTCCATATGTAAGTGTGATAGCCAAGTGTTCATATTCGTCCGGTAACGAATTGAGGAGACACACTGCCTTGCTTTCATCACTCACATCTGCTCCTAGATTCGCCAAGTCTCCAAGTAGCTTGGTAAAATCATTTAGATGCTCCGCCATGGAGATACCTCTTCTCATATCTATTCGATAAAACTTTCGAAGTAGATAGTTTTTATTGTGGATAGTCTTTGTCATGTACTTCTCCTCCAATTTACGCCATATCTCCTTTGCAGACACATCATTCATCACAAGATATTTAATGTCTTGTGCCAAACACGATCTTATGATTCCACAAGCTCGTTTGTTCATCTTTTTCCAATCCTTCTCTTCCACATCTTCTGGCTTATCCTCCAGAACATCTTCTAGGTCTTGTTGACATAGAGCATCCATTACCTCACACCTCCACATACCAAAGTTATTGGTGCCAGTAAACTTCTCTACATCAATTTTTGCTTGATGGTAAACCACAGATTTGGTTTCCCCCTTCGAACTCTTCGAACTCCCTTCTTTTGACATCTTTCCACCAACTTTCATGTATAAAACAATCACCAACCGAATCTGAAATTCACACCGGAATTTCAACAAACACCTTCTAGACGATCAAGTTCTAACCGAAGCTCTGATGCCACTTGTTGTGCGCAGCGGACTAATGCACAAATATGATGATTGAACTAATATATGAAAGTAAAACAAAAACGACAAAAGTAAACAAGCAATCACACACAAGACACAAGATATACGTGGTTCGACAATATGCCTACGTCCACGGGGAGAAAGGATGATGCTTTTCTTCACTAGACAATTGTACAAGCCCTCACGAAGAAACCGAAGTCTTCTTCCTCACAAAAGTTCTCAAAACTCTCTAATGGCTTCTCACAATCTCTCTCTCAGAAAAGTTAGGGTTTTGTATCACTACTATTTGGCTTTATAGTATAACCTTACAATAGCCACGAATTGGGCTCAAAACAGGCCCATATAGCACAAAATAAGAGGAGGACGTACGTACGTCGAAATCACGTACGTACGTGTACAACACGTAACAACGATCTGGCGTACGGGACGTTCGAACGTCCTAACCACGTTCGTACGTTCTGTCCCGAAAAAGTTGTCTGCCACATTGGACGTACGAACGCCCTAAAGCCGTTCGTACGTTCCTGAACAAAATACTTCCCTGCTGCCATTTTGCACATAAAACCCAACAGTTAGTTGGTTGGGTTTGTGTCCATTACATACTTTGAAGGGTCGATTGACCCAACAGTTTAGGTTAGGTTATGAGCAAGTTCAATGGCAAAGAGTGTGCCAGGAGACCAATTGATAAGTGGTTCAATGCAACTGCAACATGTTGTGTGTTTTTTTTGCTTGGTTCGAACCATTTCACTATTTAAGTTTGTAACACCAGAACCTCAAACAAAGTGATATGATTTGCCGATTTAGTTACAGCACAGCGACTCTTGGACTTTGGACATTGCATATATTGTTGAACATCATGGGCAAGTTCCTGGCAGGAAAACAAACAAAATTATGTAATTAAACTAATCTCAGATAAGTTTCGAGTTAATGCTTTGTTTATTCAATCTTAATGAAGTGATCAACTTCTGCGAAACCAGAGTTAATGCTTACGATAAGTAAATATTTTATATATGGTTGATTAACTAATTCTTATCTTGATAAGGCTCTTGGTTTTTGGCTTAAGCCATGATTATTGTTTAAGAATTAAGATAATGGTTTTGGACAATGAAACTAATGGCCTCATTATGCACAAATTGGCTAATTCAACACAAGTCAATTTAGGTTATTACTTGGTCAAATTGAACCACATTGAAGTGGAAAACATGAAACCATAAACATATTTAACAAAGTTTAAGAGTACCATTTTTAGTGATAATGCTAATCCCATTCTTAATTTAAATAATGTATTTGCATGTAACTTATATTGGAATCCAAGTTAAAAGAAACAATTTTTATATTAGTGATGTTGTCATAGCTCTTTGTTTTTTTGTTTTTTTTGATAAGGAGCTCTTTGTTTTGTATTAGTGATATTGCTATCCAAATAATTTTGATGATTATCATGCATTCTTTACCACTAATTTTAATATCTGCATTCAAATTAAGATTATTTAGGGTGAGGTCAGTATGAAGAAATGGTCTTAATTAAGCATTGTAAATATCAATCTTAATCAGATATTAGAAAAGTACAACCAAGCTGAACGTCACAGGACGGCGATCCGACCTAACCTAAACTTGTAAGAATCTCTTATGTCCACTGCATTATTGGCTAGGAGTCAAAATTTAAGTTATAGAAAATGTATAATGTATGGTTTGTATATATAAGTTCATTTTGTCGCGAAAATGATGGATAATAAGATATATTAGATAGTTAACGTTTTGATTATGATCTTTTGAATACATGCCGCATTTCCTATAATTATATTTAAGCTGTATGATGGAAGTGAATTGAATGTTTTGTTCAATATAGACTATAGAGTGGTCCATAAACTCCAAAGAGAAACTTGATTAACATGATGATTAAGTATATTTTAAACTTAATTAAGCATATCCCATAATGATCCACATTGGTAAAAGAAAATTCAAATAATATTATATGAATCCATCCTCAGCTTTTGGAGAGAAGAGGATAAGATGAGCAATGAGCATTACAGTGAGCTTATACTTTTGGTATTTGTTGACCTAATCCACCTTCACCAAACTTCCACTAAAAATTACTATAATTTATAATATATCAAGACGTGCCATGATCTGATTGGCTTTTGCATCATTAATTTCCTCGAAATGAAAGTCAACCTCCACCACCATTGGCCTCCAAAATACAGTAATGCAAGTCCATTATTCCACTCTTGCAGGTAGTTTGAGTGAAGAGCTGACATCTTATAGCATTTGATAACATAGAGCCACTGCCCCTTTCCTTGCCAGAAAATGATGAGACGAATGCGGTAATGTCCAGGCACAGACAGAATAGCCTCGAATATTTTCTTCATGTTTTGGCCTGGCTCGAACGAGCTGCAGGATTGACGAGGGTCTGCTGCACTGCGCAGACATGTCTAGCTAGCTAGACACTGAATCAATGGTTCAAAATGGTACAAAGCCGACTGCATTACATGTTCATTAACATGAAGTAATGGTTTAGAGAAAGTATACAATGCAAATAGAAATTCTGGTTCACTGAGAAACCAACATTTCGCATTATCAAACCCTTCTATGTGCTGGTTTCCCTCTGACAAAAAATTGTCATTTTGTTCATGTACATATTTAGGGTTGGACTTTATACCTAATCCATGTTAAAATGGCAATGGATAGTAATGTTGAGTTTTAGTGGGCTAAAAATTGAAAAGTAGGTAACTTCAACAACCTGGCCCTACCCAATAAGGCTCTTTTTTTGGGCCTGTCAACTCAGATAGTGAGGCCTTTGAAAGTTAAATAGCACTGCACCAAAAAAATGGAATCCCTTTACCTAATGCGACATCAACGATCTTGGCTAATACGATTGAGTACTTTATAAAGCATTTGAGTATCAGTGGGAAGCTGTGAATGCCAATGTGGATCAGGCAACTGAGATTGATCTTATATTGGCTGCAAACATGCATCAAGTCTTGGCTCATTGGTTTAAACTTTGAAGGGAAAAAACCTGAAGAAATTTTCAAGACTTTCAATACTAAGAATGATTTTACTCCTGAGAAAGAAGAGATCATTTGCAGACAAAACCAATTGGCCTTCGATCGAATAGTTAAGTTGATCTGTTCTAAGTACTCTCCTAAACTTTTAAGTGTTGTTTTCGCAGTCGTCAGTATTGTCGGTCAGATGGTGACACTATGCCTTTCAATACTTTAAACAAATCTCATTGATTCAAGCTGCCAAGCACTATAAAAATCTAACTACTTTGAACATAAATATCAATCTTTGTAATGACTTCGAAAGTTTAATTTCAATTGGAGTAAACTAGGAAAGGTAATCATCATACGAGAAACTAATACAACTCATAAACTGCATTACATTTCACACCTTATTAATCCTTCGCATTGAATTGATGAGCTATTTATTTCTTACTTTTCCCAAAACACAAACAACCATTTCTTATTACATAATATATGAGAAGTGTCAACATATCGAGAAGTCTGCAACAAGTGTACATACAAAAAGTGTGGAACCAAAGTTTCACAATACCTATACTTCCTCCTAGATAGCAGATAACTTTCTAACTGAAGAATACACAAATGGAATGTGCAAACATCGAGTTAACTAATGAATTTATGGACCATACATTCAGAACTTTTACCCAATGTAGGTGATAATGAATGGGCTCAAATCACCTCAAGCAATCTAGCTGTAAGTACCCATACCCACACCAGTATCATAAGGTGCTTGGAAGCTGTTCCTGGCTTTCGAGTAGCAAAGATAGTAAAATTCAGTGAGTATCGCTGTGAAGAAAATGAAGGCTGCCCCTGCTCCAAAGACTCCTTTCCTCACAGTTTCACAAGATGGAGGATTTTCCAAGAAAACTGTTCTATATTTGGTATGGTAAGCATTCGTCACTGAACCCGCAAGCAAGCAAACTTCAGCAATAAAGAATGTCACCCTGAGACAAGTCATGGGTAGATGCGTTAAATACTGAAAATAGAGTACTTTTAGCTCTATTTGAAGAGTTGAAATAACTCTGTGGAATATCAAACAGTTGACATTTGACCAAAAAACTGCGAAAATTCCTAATAAACAACCTAATATTGCTTAACAACTTTGTTTGGTTACGTACCAGCATGCAATGAATAGGATGATAGCCCATGCTCTTGAACCCCCAGGGCGCAGAGCACTACCACAGCAAAAGCATTTGCTTGCCACCATTATGAAGACTTGACTAGCCAAGAGGAATAAAAATGATCCAACACCATAGCCAGTGGCGATGTCTGAGTCATAAACACAGTAATTGTAATCCTTCTCAGCATCAGTGGCAATATGAGCCTGCAAAAGAAAAAAGTAGATATTCTCTAGATAATGAGAACCAATTGATTAAAGAACTGAGTAAATGAATATATAACTTCACATAGCCTAAGAACGAAACACTCCTTGCCTTGCACACATTTTCCCACCAGTAAGTGTACTGTTTCCGTTTAGTTCGAAAACATACTAGGATTGCCAGACCAGTCTTGTGCCAAGGAAAGGGGTTGTTTCTGCCTGACAACTAGAAGCATAGAAACATGCCCTTCCCCGGCACAAAAGTTGGTTTCAGACTATGTCAATGTATACATGCATATTTCGTTTACATTTCTTCAAGTGTAATTGTCTAGAAGGAAATTGATAAATGAGATTTCACCCATATCTGCTCCATAAAAAGATTCAACCATTTGAGATCTACGCAAATGAATGAATGAACATTGACATAATTGCCACTTTGAATCTATACCCAAGTAAAGCAGTAAATGGATTGGATCTGTAGCTTTCAACTATATACTTAGGTCCCTTATGCTTTCATATATTGCGATCCAATTCAGATCTGAACCCGAACCCATTTCCACCACAAAGGATACAGACCTAATTAGCCTAATATGAATTTATTTTGATCTAATTGAATTAGAAACAAATTTAGATCCAAAATTACCTCTACACTAAAGTCTAATGTAAAATCTTGGTCTTGAAGTTATGTAGAAATCAAAACTTTAATTTTCCATTAATTCAGGTATGGTAGAAATAAAAACAACCAACTTCATAAAATCTACAAACTAGCATTTCATCTTACTAAAGAAAATCAAAATGAAAGAAAACAAGTATATGGGTTTTCTAATTCAGTAAAAAGGGTATCCAAATCAACCATTTCCCCCTTCAAATTCATCTTAAAATCAACTAAACAAGATTTCCACCATTCAAACACATGATCTTCATACATTAACAAAATGGGTACTAATTAAAATGCAAGAAAGAAGAAAAAAAACTCACTGTACTCCTTCTTTGTTCAGCAGCAACAGCAAGACCAAAAGCAATAAGATCAAAGGTTAAGATTAGAACTATAAGTATAGTTGAAGCCATTTTTGAAAGCTTTTTTTCTTACTTTCTTACTCAAATTACTTCTATGAAGCCAAACCAAGAACTCAAGAAGAAGATGAAGAAGAAACTCTTTGATGAGTTCCTTTAATGAAGAAAAAGATGAAGAAAGTAGTAATATTTAAGTAAAGTGTTTATATGACGGTTTGTTGTCGGTGTGAAGTAACTAACAGTAGTAACGTACAGCTTACTCTGATCTGGTGAAATTTTTTATGTGATGTTGATGGAATCTGGTAATATTAGGACCAAACCAGATCTGGTTAGGCCTCCACAGGTGAAGTTACAAATTTACCCTTTTATTTAATAGGAGGAAGCATATGCAATGAACTAATATTATTTTATTTTTTTGTTTTTTATATCTTTGAGTTTCTAGAGCTAGAAGCAGTTGAAATCTGTATAGATGGTACAAAAAGTGATGAATAATAATGTGATGACGGCATATTCTAATAAATATGTATTCCGCATGATTGGTTTTGCTATTGAAAAAAGGCTTGCAGTGCACTTTGTAGCGTGCTTGTCCTCTAACTTTATATAATTTCTGAAATTTTTATAAATAAAATTTACTTTTTTTGAAAAAAAAAAAAAAATTATAATAAAAAAGCTTATATGTTTTTATGCATGACTTGATTATTTGCGAACCTTCTGTAATCGAACGAATATCTTTTACATTAAAAGTAGTATACTGCTCAAGATGAAAACTGCTTGAATGAACCTGTAGCTCAGTAGCATCCCTTTCATAAAGTGGAGAGGTTGTGGGTTCGTAACATACCATCAACTAATTTTTTGATAAAAAGTTTCCTCGCATAATCTAAAAAGAGGTAGGACTCCCCTCAACCTTGTTTGCCGCACATAACCCTGTGGCAACGGTTCTCCCTCTCACAAAATGGAAAATTGATCATAACCCCCCAAATTCTGATCGGCCTTGGTGTGAACCTCCCAATGTTGACCAACGCCCCTTCCGTTAAGCAACCCCCTTCCGTGAAGCAACCTCCCAAGTTTTCATCCATTTCGTTAGGCAAATTATTTGATTTAGGGGTACAGTATAATGGATGGACAAACTGAATGGATTGAAACTTACGGGGGTTATGACCAATTTTTCCAGAATTTATTTGAAGTTTTGTTATGGGGACAAGTTAGTCTCTTATTAAATCTGAAAGCTACATGACCTGAACCTACCTATGGGCTCAAGTGCTCAACTTTGTTTCTGGATTATCAAGTCACCAGCACATAATATAAGCAAACTTATAAATTCAAGCACTTTACTACAAAATAAGTCAATCCTTTTAGATTTCATTGTCAAGTTGACGTGCTCAACATTAATAGGAGATCTGGTCAAAATACATTGGATTCAATTTGCTTGTAAAATAATCAAGTGTTTGGAATAGGGTTTTTGTCATTACCAACCAAAACCTATTTAAATAAAGTTGTTGTCATTGGTTAAACATCCTTGTTAGTCTATTTGCTTAAAAAATGCCAAATATCTTTGCAGATGACAGATGAAATGGTTTTAGAAACAAAAGAATTTGATTCCTGTGCATGTAAAGCTGAAAGGTGGTGTTAAGCAATTTCATGCCAAACTTCGTATGATGAAGCAAGGAAAAAGTAAGAAATGAATATTCTATAGAAAGGAGTAACAATCACATTTCTACTTAATTAACATCACCAATAAAATCTTTGTTCATGCAAATAAGAGTAAAGATGATCTTCTGCGACATTGCATCTCATCAACCTGTTTGGGGAACTGAGGGGCACACAAGATAAAAGATCTGACATACTCACATACTCGAAGAAGAACAGAAACCCTTACAAAATGGGATGAAAATTCCTTGGGCCCCCATATATTAGACTGCCAATACATCAGGCCCACAGGCTCAAAGGGTTTAGTGTGCTACTGTGCTTTAAGTGAATCTCTAAAGTTCCCGTTAAAAAAATTTCATTTCTTACGTGTTAACCAAGCATTCTATTGTCAAAAACTTGGGTTTAGATTTTGGGACCTCTAAATAATGTCTATTTACGAAGTAGTAGGATGCTTTCAATTGATATTTAGAGTTTGAGGCACCTTCAATGAGTTGACTGTTGTTTGTTTGTTAATTTTTTTGAGAATGACAATATTACCTCTTCACATGCATAGCACGAGATTGAATTTTAATAACAAAACTATTACATGTTCTAAACCCCAAATAGTGCAATAGTCTAATGAACTATAAAAGAAATAAACTAACAATGAAAGCAATAAAGAATACAACTGTTTAACATGGTATAAGCCAATCACTGGGAAACATACACGACCGTCCTCATGACGATAAATAATCCACTATATGAAATAAAAAGATACACTCACTAATACAATCTCAGATTAACCCAATCATAAAAGCTAATACTTGTAGAAGTGCTTTGTGTAGTCTTCTATCTCAACAATCACTGCAATACCTTCGCAGATTCACTCTGAGAAGTAATCCTTCTTATTGTTGTTCTTGGAATGGAGAACATGAAGTTTTCCTTTACTTCACACAGTAGCAATGGAGGCGGTAGAGATGATAGAAAACCTTAGGTTTATTTGTTGTAGAGAAACCCTAATATAATTCCATGTTAGGCCTTGATTCCATGTCGGCCCATTACTACACATGGGCTTGAATCACTCAAGCTCCACTAAAGCCCACGAATTGTGTCAACCTTGTAAGCCTAGCGGCTACACATATGTTGATAAGTCCTCAAAAGTGTATATTTCCCCCGAATAACACCTTGTTTGATAGCTTATATTATTGTGTTATATCTATTGATTAGTGCTTTCTTGTCATTTGTGTATGTTTCATGAGCCAAAATGCGAATATTGTATTAAAACCCGCCAAAAGTCAAGAAAAACAAAACGGTGTTATTTGCACAAAGGAGGAGGATTGATATTTGCACCCACCAAGATGTTGAGGGTGCCCCACGGCTGGTCCTATGGACTTGACTTTATGTCAAAGTGGGGTGGTCCAAATCTCAGCCCAAACCGGGTCCTATTGAAGCCCACAAATCAGAATTTCTATTTTAGGCCTTTATTAAAGTCCAATCTTAAAAAAACTCTACAAGAAGATCCAGAAGTCTGATTTGGGCCCATGAGCTGTCCAATTGAACGTCTTGGTCCAAGTAACACCTTAAGCCCAAGATAATTAGGTTTTGCTGAAAACCTAATGTCTCTAGAAGACCAACAGCAGCAGCCACGAATTTGACCTAATTTGGAAGTCTTTATATGCAAGTATTATGCTTTGTATTTTCTATATAAGAGAAGTAGTAGCTAGGGTTTAGGTAGTTCATGTTGAAGAAGAAAAAGATTTTATTGAACTCAATTCTTATTATCAATATCAATCCATTAACTTTTCCCTTAGGATGTTTTATTATTTAATTATTTATTCCATGGTGTCATCATCAAGGATGAGTAGCTAAATTCCCTTAGGGGGATGGTTGAAGCACTCTAGATAATGCAAAAGCACCATGTGTTGTTTTTAATGTTCATTGTGATTCAATTTCTTAATACTTATTTATTTTAATTCTAGATAGAAGTAAACATGATTATTTATGTGTCATTGTTATCCATGTTGATTAAATACCATTGTTAGAGTATAGGGAGACCTAACTATAATGGTTGTATTAGATTAATTAAAGATATGTGATGGAATAGCTGGGAGGTGACTATCATATATCTAGAATTAATCTCTTTTATTGGACCTCCTTTGTAATCAAATTGAATAGCTGAGAGGTGACGGTTTAATTAATGAGATATATTCAATAGCACATATAAAGAATCTCGTTTTAATTGAGTGGAATAGGTGAGAGGTGACTACTTAATTATTATAGGTATTGATGATTAATTGGAATAACTGAGACGTGACTAATTAATTGTTATCGATTGAACATGAAAGGATGACATGTCATGTTTGCATGATTTAGTTTGTGGATACCAACTCTTCCCCCTATGTTATCATAAGATCTTCTTTACATCTCTATCCATCTTCTTAAGTTAGTTTAATTATTAGTTTATTTAATTATTGCCTGTAGGAAGTAGAATCCAATCTCTCTCTCTTATCTATGATTTACTTAGTGTTTCTTAACCATTATTTTCTATTGTGTTTGAGCTAAGATCTTCATCTTTGAGATGGGTACGACCATTGCTTGTTACTTGTCAACTTTGATAATCAATATTTACAGGCACAAGAAGGAACTTCATTATAAATCTATCTTTTGATTAGAGGTTACACAAATAACCTCTATCAAAATGGCGCCGTTGCCGCTCTAAAGAACGGAGTTCATTCAAACACAAGCAAGAATAGTAGTTTCGGGACATCATCCCACTTTTATCCCTCCCACCGTTCTATTTCTATTTCTTTTAATAATTGTTTTTAAGTGTCTTGTTACTTAGTCCTCTTACTAATCTTGCAGCGAAGACGGATTGAAAAAAGCTCAAGGAACCAAGTCAGAATTTCAATTTGGAAAAGATCACGCAAACAAGATTTTTCCAGAAAAGTTACTGGTGCTTACTGTACTCGATCTCGAGTCGAGTTCATTAGTTCACAAACTGATCTCGAGCCGAGTTTTGAACAGGAATTTGACACGTGTTTGTGGGATCCACAAAAGACATTCCGTTGAGGTGGGTACAGACACGTGTTTCCCCTTAGTCGACTTCAACTCGTCTTCTCCACACTTTTGTGCGCTTGTTTGGCAATTTTATTTTTCTAGCACAAAGTGGGAGCTAAGCATACTCCTAACCCTCCTTGAATCCCCTACAAGAGGAGTTCATGTAATGATTAACATGACCTTGATTGTTTCTTGATTTTACTTCAGTTTTTACTTTTTTCTATACCGGGACTGACGACGGACCTGACCTAAGGGAAGTGAAACTTAATATTAATTGATTGCAATATCCTAAGCTTTAAAATTGAATCAACTAAAGCCATGCTATCATGATGTTCATTTGAGGCCTTGAGCAGATATTTCAACTAGTACCACGTGAACCATTCTTTGATTGGAGCACAAGCTAGGAATTGGGTCTGGAACCCCTACAAATTACGTCTGTAGAATCACTGTGGTTTTTAATTAAGGAACGTGGCTTATGCACGGAAAACCTCACACACTGGTTATTCGCTACTTGACTCTCGAAATATAGTAAGAATTCACAACGAAAACTTGGGAAGAACTCATTGACTTGGATGGACACAAAATTGAGTCAGTTTTTGAGCCCCTTGTTAGATGCTTTTGAATGGTTAGGACTTCTATGACATATGTAATGTGCATCTTAGGTCCGGTAAAATCTTGTCCAATCCTATATAAGTCTACACAAAGAGCACAATCACGGGCCACACTCCTTCTGAGGAAGAGTTTAATGACTCAACCTCCATACCTTCTGAGGAAGAGTTCAATGACTCAACCTCACTTACTGAAGTAAATCCTGCACCTATGGCTCAAGAAGCTACCCTTCGGAATTACTTTTCACTTTTAGGCCCAGAGCCACCTACCTGCATAGTCTTGCCTGTGACTACTGCAGATAGCTATGGCATTCTCCTTCAGATTGTGGGCATGTTGCCTAAGTTCCATCGACTTCCACGGGAAGATCCATACCAGCACCTCAATAGGTTTCTGACCGTGTTTAATACTTTTAAGGAGAAACATTTGTCTGAAGAGGAAGTTAGCTTGAGATTGTTCCTCTTTTCTCTTGAGGATCGTGCATCTCACTGGTTACATAGCCTTCCTTCCAATTCCATTGACATTTGGGCTCAGCTAAGCAAAACGTTCTTGACCAAATTTTTTCCAATTACAAGAACCAATGATATTGTTGATGCCATCAGAAATTTCTGGCAGAAAGAGGGTGAGGTTTTCTTTGATGCATGGGAGAGATATCAAGACTTATTTCTTCAGTGTCCACACCACAGAGTTGATGACACAGAAAAAGTTAGGATCATGTATAGAGGTCTCAATTATACAACTAGAAACATGGTTGAAGGTATGAACGGTGGAGAATTTCTTGATATGTCCACCGCCAAGGCTATTGCATTCCTTGAAACATTAGCTAATAATAGCCAACAATGGAACTTACCTGGACCAACCCCGAGAAACACTACCCCGGACTCTTATGATAAACCTAGAGGCATGTATGAGGTCAAACCCGACCCCGAGCTTCAAACTTTACTACATGGTTTAGTAAAAAAGGTAGAAGCACTTGAGGTGTCCTTAAAGCCCACATCACTTGTCATAAGTGCCTTCACTCTCCAATGTGATGTTTGTCACGACCAATCCCATATTGCCGAAGTTTGCCCTCTTTCCTTTATAATTCACCAGAAACTGAGGAAGCCCGTGTGTTCAACTACGCCAGACAAACTAACTTTACCAAGGGCAATGCTACGTACCCATACATGGCGTGTTCTAATCTTTCTTATTCAAATAATAATTATACGGCTCCACCTGGTTTTATAAACTCCTATGGGCAACGTAGTAATGCCACGTATGTTGGTAATACTGAAAATTGGAACAGGGTAACGGTCCCTCCTTATTCGAACAATGCTCATCACATGAGTAGTTCCAGGGACCAGGTGCCGACCATTCAATCTGCCCCTCAAAAGTCCTCCCTTGAGGATGTGCTTGCCCGTTTCATTCAACAGACACAAGCGTCCATTGAATCAAACGCCCAAGCCATCCAGAGGATTGAGCAAAAACTTAATGAAAATGGCAGATTTCCGCGACCGTCCATCCCGATCCCCAAGGGCAAGGAAGTTTCCTTGGTGACGGAAACTCCATCTCTGTCTGCACCGCTTGCTGAAGTAAAATCGGTTTTCACCCTTAGGTCAGGTAAACAGGTTGATAATAAAATTAATTATAAACCAAGTCCTAATATTGTGACCCCGGTTACCTCTGCACCTGTTGCCCCGCCTAAAGCTCTGGCTAATGAGGCAACCACCTCTAAGCCAACGATACATACCCATACGATTGTGGATACTTCACTGCGTTACGACCCACCCTTGCCTTACCCCCATAAACTCACAAGGTCCCTAAAGGAAGTATAAGCAGAGGAGGTACTTGATGTGTTCAAACATATAAATATTAATATACCTGTCCTCACCGCTATTAAGAAGATACCTTCCTATGCTAAGGTTTTGAAGGACTTGTGCACCGCTAAGAGGAAAACAAATGTGCCCAAAACACGTTTGTGGTGGAAGAATTCTCTGCACTTGTCCAACATAACGGTATGGTAAAATATAAGGATCCTGGAAAACCGACCATACCCTGCAAGCTTGGTGATAAGTTCATGGGAAAAGCTTTGTTAAACTTGGGAGTGAGTGTTAATCTCTTGCTTTACTCCTTGTATCTCAGCCTGGGTCTAACAAACTTAAAACCCACGAACATGTCTTTACAAATGGCCGACAAATCATTGAAAGTACCTAGAGGAATAGTTGAGGATCTCTTAGTCAAAGTGTCCGACTTTTACTATCCTGTTGATTTTGTAGTGTTGGACACTGAACCTATTGTCGATGACTCGGTTCCCATCATCTTTAGCTTGGCCGACCATTTTTTGCCACCTCTAATGCTTTCATAAACCGCCGGAATGGTTATATGGTTCTCACTTTTGGATCTATGATTGTTGAAATAAATATTTTTAACTTTGGCCAACAACCCCCTGATCTTTCTTTATCTGAAGATGTGTGCCTTCTTTACTCTCTACCCTATTAGATGGTACCTAGTTGTTACCCTGAAGATCCAGTTGTTCATTGCCATACCATGCATAATGTGAACTTTGACATCAATCAATCTATTGTTCAAACCAACGCTAGCTCATCTTGATGTTGTGCCTATCTTTGACCCCAAAGAACCTGAGGCCCTTGATTCGGTTTGTTGCATTGATTCTGAGTTCCAAGTCGAGACCATCCTTCCATCTCCTGATCCTCTTCCTCCCGAGCTGATATGTGCCAAATTAGATTCGGTCGATAGTCATCCTGTTATCATCTCTTTATCTCTTACTACCGAACAGGAAAATCAGCTTTATTTCTAAATTGGTGATAGAGTTTTGTTTTATAATCCTCGTTTGCATTTATTTTCTGGCAAACTTATGTCTCGTTGGTCGGGCCCCTTTGTTGTGTCTGCAGTAACTCCTTATGATCCTATTACATGCGTTAATCCTGCAAACAGTTCTGAATTTAAAGTCAATGGTCAATAAGCATTTTCATGAGTTAAGGCCTCTTGAAACTCTCTTAGAGGATCCTACCTATTTAGACTGACCCTTGACCTGCTGGTATCTGGACCCTCTCTGTGTTCTTTTCATTTTGTCTCTTTTGAGAGGTGTGGTTGAAAGTGCCGGGACCGTTAGTCCACAAACTCTTACTGGCTGAGTATAATTGATCCAGTGCACGCTTTTGTCTTAAGCGTCACCACCAAACAGACCTGTTTCCAACTCTGTTTGGGGGTGGAGAAGTCATTTCCCATCTTCTTTTAAGTCTTGAGTATCTGACTTTAAAAGTCTCTTTGTTGTATCTTAGACATCAGGATCTCGCACATTACACTCTAGCGTTTTATCTCTCTTGTATCTTTGTTTTGAGTAGGATTTATCTAGGAAGTGAGTTATGTTTGTCCTCCATGTCTGGCTGAAGACCTTAAACTTAGCGCTCCTGGGAGGTAGCCCTGTGTATCTTCTAAGACCGATCGTGCTTTATTGCTTCTCTTTTTATTGGCGGGTTTAGTTGCATTTTGGCTATTAAACCGCCCGTTCTACAATCTGTGCTTAATTCTGTTTGAGGGTGGGCGCGGCCGGCCCACCCACTATCTCTCTGCCGTTTGGCTTGTTGATAATTATTGCGGCTACAAATTGCCTTGTTTTAACATAGGATTTCCCTTTATGTTGAGTCAGTCCTTTATTTCAGCATATTTTATTTCAGTTGTGTCTTAGTATGGAATTCCTTGTAATCTCTATGTATGTAGAGATAATTTTGTTTGGCATGAATTTATAAAAGCGGTTTGAATTTTTAGTACATTCATGGTACTATCTTTCTTTCTCTCTTTCCTATGCTTAGTATGAGCCTTGAGGACAAGGCAATCTTTTTGTTTGGGGGTGGGGAAGTATTACAACCTTTTTTGTAAAAAAATTTTAAACTTCTTTTTCCATACTTGTGTAAAAATTCAAATTTTTTTAAAAACCTAAAGATCTTTGTTACGAAGACTTTTTCAAAAAGTTAGGATAAGTACACCATCAATGGTGAATATAATGATTGAATTCTATCTTTTTCAAGTTTAAAGACATTTATTGCTTCACCAAGTAGTTGAGTCTCATACTACATTTGCATGAGCATAAGCATGGCATTCACTTGCATTTATGACATATTACATGTGCAAATACAATTACACCTTGAAAAACTTGAGGAATAAGTGTAGAGACTTAACCCAGTGAGCTTTTGAGACCCATCATTTTCTTTGAGAGTTATTACGTACATCTGGAGTCAAAAGCCTCAACCTCACAGTTTTTTCTGTTTTTAGTCTCATATTCATTTTCCAGTTAGCCTTGAGATGACATTAATTTGGTTTAATATAAACTTGGGTCTTGTAGATTATTCAAGATGTGATCACCATATCAGCACTTAGAGATGATACAAAGACATTTAATTAAGCCTTGTTTACCTTAGCCTACCTTGATGATACTTTATCCCTTAGGTTGACCATTCTGTGCCTTTCTTTGTTACTTAGTCTTTTTCTTTAGCCCATTGTCCTTACCCAACTCCATTGTGGGAGTAATTACCCTTAGAATGTGTAGGTCCTTTTACCCACTATTTTTGGAACATGAGGATGATTGTTTCTGTGGTTACAAGAAGAAATGATGAATATAATGAAATCTCCAAACTAGTGAAGAACCAAATGTTGAAAACCAAAAAGTTTAAAGAATTCTAAAAAAGCCAGAATCTTCCAAATAATCAAGAAATCAAAAAGAAAGGAAGATTCCAAGAAAATATTGGTTAAAGCATCTTTGAATTTTTCCAAAGAAGATGAAAAACACTTCTTCCCAAAGAAAAATTTCAAAAATTTCTGCAAGTACTGTTATTACAAATCACAAGTATTGAAGGCCCGAATGTTCCAAAAATATTTCACAAAAGCCTTTTCTATTTTCTAGCCCGGTCCTAAGCCAAGTTACAACCTATTACTGTCTTTTGTAGATCTAAGCTGATATGGTAGGATGTGGCGAGTAAGGGAGAAGGTGCTAAGGTGAAAAACCCGACATCTCAAGCAAGGCAAACTTTTCCATTCTTTGAGACTAAGTTCATTCCATTACACCAGTCCGTTCTTATTGATATATGTGAGATGCTTGTCTATCTTCTTTCCTCACATAGAGGTAAAATGATAAACACCATCTCTGAGTGATTTTTATTTCTGAGTGTATGTCTGTGAGGCAGAAGTCAAAGCGACATTTTCAATGGTGACTTAAAATCCGTGGTAGTATGGGTATATGCCTGTCTTTGATGCATTTGAGATCGTTATGCTTATTTTATATTTTCTATCATTTTTCATGCATTTGTAGTATGCTATCTCATATGAACGGTTTTGCAATACTTATTCTTATCTTTGATATAACCATTTCTAAGGTAAATGGTAGAACATCATGTTCTTTGGATTAGTCATTGTAGTAAGTTTGTGGGTATCTTCTCTGAAAAAGCCTCAGGAGACTATAACTCCTCCACTTGGGAAATCCTTGTGGTTAAAAGCCTTAATGCATATGGTTAATGCAATCACTTTAGTTTTACTTCTCTTTGAGTCCTTATTTCTTTTCTTCTCACCTTTGCTTGAGGACAAACAAAGTGCTGTTTGGGGAAATTTGATAAGTCCTCAAAAGTGTATATTTATCCTTCGAATAACACCTTGTTTGAATAACACTTAGCTTATATTATTGTGTTATATCTATTGATTAGTGCTTTCTTGTCATTTATGTAGGTTTCATGAGCCGAAATGCGAATATTGTGTTAAAGCCCGCCAAAAGTCATGAAAAACCCACAAAAATGTGTTATTTGCACGAAGGAGGAGAATTGATATTTGCACTCACCAAGATGCTGAGGGCGTCCCACGGCTGGTCCTATGGACTTGACTTTATATCAAAGTGGGGCGGTCCAAATCTCAGCCCAAACCGGGTCCTATTGAATCCCACAAGTCAGAATTTCTATTTTAGGCCTTTATTAAAGTCCAATCTTAAAAAGACTCTACAAGAAGATCTAGAACTCTGATTTGGACCCATGAGCTGTCCAATTGAAGGTCTTGGTCCAAGCTACAACTTAAGCCCAAAATAATTAGTTTTTACCAAAAACCTAATATCTTTAGAAGACAACCAGCAACAGCCACGAATTTGACCTAATTTGGAAATCTTTATATGCAAGTATTATGCTTTGTATTTTTTATATAAGAGAAGTAGTAGCTAGGGTTTAGGTAGTTCATATTGAAGAAGAAAAAGCTTGTATTGAACTCAATTCTTATTATGATGTTTTGTTATTTAATTATTTATTCCATGATGTCATCATCAAGGATTAGTAGCTAAATTCCCTTAGGGGGATGGTTGAAGCACTCTATATAATGCAAAAACACCATGTTTGTTCTTAATGTTCATTGTGATTCAATTTTTTAATGGTTGTTTATTTCAATTCTAGATAGAAATAAACATGATTATTTATGTATTATTGTTATCCATGTTGATTAAATACTATTGTTAGAGTATAGGGAGACCTAGCTATAATGGTTGTATTAGATTAATTAGAGATATGTGATGGAATAGCTAAGAGGTGACGGTTTAATTAATGAGATATGTTCAACAACACATATAAAGAATCTTGTTTTAATTGAGAGGAATAGCTGGGAGGTGACTACTTGATTATTATTGGTATTGATGATTAATTGGAATAGCTGAGAGGTGACTAATTAATTGTTATACATTGAACATGAAAGGATGATATGCTATGTTTGCATGATTTAATTTGTGGATACCAACTCTCCCCCTATGTCATCATAAGATCTTCTTTACATCTCCATCCATTTTCTTAAGTTAGTTTTATTATTAGTTTATTTAATTATTGTATGTGGGAAGTTGGATCCAATCTCTCTCTTATTTGTGATTCACTTGGTGTTTCTTGACCATTGTTTTCTACTGTGTTTGAGCTACGATCTTCACCTTTGAGGTGGGTACGACCCTTATTTGTTACTTGTCTACTTTGATAATCAATATTTACAGACACAACAAGGAACTTCATTATAAATCTATCTTTTGATTAGAGGTTACACAAATAGCTTCTATCATATGTCGTTATATCATCCTTTGATTCCATCTTGTATTACGGTTGATGACACGTATCGTTATATCATCCCTTGCAAGCTTTTTAAAATTTTAGTTATTAGAGATGAAGGGACCCTGTGATAAATAAAATTAGAGGACACTTGTTTGTAGGGTATTATGAATATTTACAGAATATAAATTATTTGACTTGAGTCAATTCTTAGTCATAACAGTCAACTAACAGGAAAGTGCTCCATACTCTAAATACCAATTAAAAACGTATCATATCCTATATAGGCATTATTTAGGCGCGTATCAAAGTCTAAAAACCCCTTTTCCTTTTCAGGTTTTATTTCCCCTTTTATGATTTGCGTAAATTTACTGCTCATTATACACTAAGATTAGTTTAGACTTACACATTTGTGTCTGTAAAACCTATTACAACAAGATTAAAAGCTCAAACGAAGTCGACTAATATAGTATCCTTTAGGTAAAATTGATAAAAAATACAACGTACTTTACCACTTTTTCCCATTAATACAATGTACAAAAAAACTGACCAAACAATGGTTGTACTTTCGTTTTGTTTCTACGTTATACAATCTGTTAAAATGAGCTAACAGACTGCTTATCTGTACAACATTTTCTGACGTGGTTCTATCTAATTAAGTTAATTTGATGAGGTGTAAAAAAATAACAAAAGTTTCTTATCTGTCCAATTTCAGGTTTAGTAAGTTTCTTATCTCTAACTCTACGATACCCAACTTGAACAACATTATAACCATCAGTAGCTTGAGTTTTAATTTGGGTAACAATATTTCCTTCTCTAAAACCAACAACAGTAACAGGAACAACTTTCCCATTTGGTTCAAAGTATGTCATCATACCTAACTTAGTACCCATTACTCCAATTCCTGCTTCCATACTACTTCTAGTAACCATTGTTCTGTTAGTCTTCTTCTTCAATGGTAGTATAGATTTTGGTTGATTCAAGTGAAGAACAAATGAAGAAAGATTAGAAGATGATGAAGATAAAGAGGTATGGAGAGATGGGTAATGGGTTTTTCTTGCTTTTGAGAATGATGTTGATGATGGGTAGTGAATGGCACCAATGCCAATTGAAACCGCCATTTTTACACAAATTGCTTTCTTAGAGTTTTTTTTCTTATCTAGTATCTACTACACTTATCTTGAAAATGAGAGTTTGATCAGCTACTCCCGACAAAGAACATGCTTTTGTAGCATCTTATATTATTGTGGTGTGGTTCGATTACTCGGTTTTTGGTTTATGGGCCGAAACGAACTCTGAAGTCTGAAGTCTGAACTCTACCTTTATTTACTCCGATCTGATTCAGGCATGTTCAAAACCTTTTATTTACGTGATTATTTGTGGACGGCTAAGATCGAAATATGTGGAAATAAGATCTGATAACACGTGGATTATTAAAACTTTTGTTATTTTTTTACACCTCAGCAAATTAACTTAATTAGATAAAACCACGTCAGAAAATGTTGTACAGATAAGCAGTCTGTTAGCTTCATTTTAACAGATTGTATAACGTAGAAACAAAACGAAAGTACAAGCATTGTTTGGTCATTTTTTTTGTACATTGTATTAATTGGAAAAAATGATATAGTACGTTGTATTTTTTATCAATTTTACCTATCTTTTATGAAGCAACACAGTAAACCACCATGGCAGGAAAGCATAATGATTAAGAAAATACAGGAGCAGATTCTAAAGATAGAGATGTTTAGCATCAAGCATATCTACATGTAGTTTTATCGAAATTGTCCCTAGTTCTTTCTATGAGGATGTAAAGAAAATCATATTTGAAGATAGAATAGGCAAATCCTATGTCAGAATGTAACCGACTTTTTCTATTAATTAATGTAAAGGGGTAGGGGTCCTCTACAGCAACCCCGCTTGCCTAAGAAAAACAATGTCGAGTTTCAAGGATGCGAAAAAAATAATGTGATTGTGATGTTTTGTTTGTGTTGGCATTAGAAAAAAGAATTGTGTGGGTAGTTGATTGGTTGTTTGTTCAACATTAAGATCTTTTTCCATTTTAATGAACCACCTGCTAGACTAATATGTGTAACCCAAACAAGGATTATGCATATTCCTCATTGTTAGGCTTTGGGGCATTAATCTCAGTTGGAACTTAATTTAGGATTATGCGAGTGGATTAGTTACAAGGAAACATAAAGACAACTTATACAACAAAATTGAAGGCCTAAGGTGGTAACAAAATTATGCAGCATTTGGTTGAGTCGACATAGTGATAGACTTTGTTACAGAGGCACGGGTTATCACTGTTAAGAATCCATATTATAAGCGACAACATGTTTATAGTATAGATTCAAGGTATATGATGAACCGTGGGATGATCATGGAGATTATAAGTTTTAATTTTGATTAAATTGTAATCTTTGGATTATATTTTCCGTTGGGTCCAAATTTAAGTAGCTTTGGACGGTCTTGATTTAATCGAGATTCACACAGGGAGATCTTCATTTACATCGAGGCCCACTAAAACCTTAATTCCTAAATTAAACTCTTACTACGTCTCTTTCATTCAAAAATCAAAACCTATAATTTCAAACTCCTCTCTCTCAAATCTCAATCTCATCGCACAATCTCGGTCAGTCATCATCCGTTGCTATCAATCTCAAGTGATCAGACCTAAGGATTGACATTCAATTTACTTCATCTGTTTAATTTCTCTCTCTTAAACCAATCGACTTGAATCATGTAGTGCTTCATTTGCTCATTTATCTTTGTGTTTCAAAATCACTGTGATTGAGAATCTCTGTTGCGTCAATCAATTATGTAATCGTTCGATTTTGTAATTAGTTTAAATTTTATTTTTGGGTTAATTAATTAGTTTAATTACTACTTTTGTTGTATTAGTTTAATGTTTACACATCCTTCACAGTTTCTTTCTTCTTAGTGTAGAGTTTGTTTGGAAATCAAAGTTATTGTACAATTAATTGCCTCTATCAAATATATTCCTGAATAATAAGAGATCATATTGGACTACCTGATTCAAGTATCACATATAGGTTTTTCATATTGTATAAAATGTTTATTGGAAGTCTTTTGTAGGTCATATTTATTTGTATTTATTTTAGTTGAATTTCGTAAATTCAAAAGTTCACGAGAAAGTGATTATCATATATCACTTAATAGGTAGAATGTCGAACTTTAAAGTGATTATCATGTTACTAACTAAATTACAAGTTAGTAATTTAGTTTGATACTGCATGCTTCATAGCATTGTCAATTGATCATGACTAAAAGTAATATAGTATTTAGTTGTCTTTTAACATGTTCAATCAAAATTACTATCATACTTAATAGTAATTTAATATTTAGTGGAATCTAAAAAACTGATCAAAAAGTGATTATCATCTGTTCGGGAGGATATTGCAAAATGAGGGATATGCAAGGCTCGATTAATATAATAACCAGTTCTGACTTTAAAGCATCCGAGAAAATATATATGATAACATGCAATTAAACAGGAGCTTCTCCTAGCACCAAAAAAGAGATTTAAACATGAAGCAAGCTATAATTTCAATGTAAAGCATTATTAAGTTTTTTCAGAAATAGGTGCATGTCCAGGATCATTGGAGACTTTCTCTTTTGATCTTTAGACAGTTTTTTGAATTTCAAACTATAATGTTCGACTTGCTATTATGTACACGGTACACCTGTTTCCAACTCTGAAGGACACTGCTTTAGGATGCCAAAGCAACCCCCAAACAAATTTCAATGTAAGACCAAGTTATATGTGTTTCTTTTAAATATTTCATGTGCTACTTTTATAGGAGCCCTCCAAAAGTCCTGTTTTTCCTATGGTTCGATTTTGAAGACCATGTAAATTTATTTTCTGAATGTTAATTGAAAACAGTTATGTTCATAAATACAGTCAAAGTTTTAGTTGTCATGGCACATGCTAATTCTCTTGATATAAACTACTTTGCCTTCTACCAGACTATAGTTTGATTTTTTGAGTGAACAACACTTCAAGAACTAGAATTAATTAGAAGATATTTATTTTGTATAACAGCAGTCTTAATGTTGTTTAGTCCTACATACAATTTCATTAATTTTGAACTGAATGTCTTCTGGTTTATGACAGGAGAATTAGGAAGAACAATATCTACACTCACCATTCTCAATTACCATTTAGAGCTATTTTTATTATTGCTTCTACTTGTCAGGTAATCTTCATTACTTGCTCCTTTTTAATTTGATTTTTGTCCACTCTCAATCTTAGTCTCCATCTCTCTCTTTCTCTTACCTCCGCTGGTTATCAAGTAATTTTTATTTAATCATCATCCAAGCCCATGTACGCGTAGATTTCTTAATGTAAGATTAGTTTTAATTAAGCAAAATTTGAACTACAAAATCTTTGTTTGTCAAACTTTATATTTGGCTTAGGTCGTATTTCAGATCCCATATTGTTTTCTCTGTTTAGACTTATTCTTTCATTTTGAAATTCACCTTTAACAAGTTAGTATCAAAAGAAAGAAATCCATTTGATGTTCTCTTGCAATATTTAAACTTTTATGAAAGAGTGCTTTATATAGCCGATCAGTAAAAAGAGTAACCAACATAGTTAAGATATAATCAAGTATATCTTAACGATGTTGAGTATTCTTAAGGATATTGAGTATTCTTAAGATATAAAAGGCTGTAATTTTATAGAGCCTTTCCCACGTCGATAGTATGTCTTTATCATGTATATTCTCAAGGAAATCTGAGCCATTTCGTGTACTTTCAATCAATTCTGATATTTTTGGTAAAAGAGGTTTGATGATGTTAAATAATTCCCTTTTTGGGGAATTATGAAACCAACACAAGTAGAAAAACAAGCATATATATATATTAAACTTTGAAGTTTTTAATTAGCAACAAAAACTTTGTTGTGAAAACGATCACAGATTTCAGTGTTACTAGGAAATTAGATGAGTATGTAGATCCTTCTGAAAGCGTGAATATAGGCGACAATATCCTATCATGTGCATAAGTAGGGTACAACTGAAGTATTCCAAAGTTAGCTATATATATTTCATTTCATATATAGTATCCATGGTGTTCTTCTTGGACAAATTAGTTATAAAAGTGACACAAGCTTATATTGGTGTGAAAAGTGATGTTGGCTTACCCCCAATAAAAGAATAAGCCTTCCATTTTCCTCGTTTTGATCTTAAGATAGGTTGGTCTTTGAGATCAACAGTACCATCTTGAGTGAAATCATCTATGCCAACTCCAAGTCCAATATTCTCTATTCTACCTCTTTCATTTTGGTATCTGGAGTCTCTGTCTGTCTGTGTGTGGCTTTGTAGAAATAGAAAAAGGGTGAAATTTATGTTCTCTTCGATTTTTAACTTTATTAATTTCGTTTATAAAATTAGAAAAAAATGTGTATGTTTTTTTTTTCAAAAGGTAAGAAAAGGTGAACTTTTAATTTTTAGTGGATTGATAATTTTGCCAAACAAATCCTTATATTGCAGGAATACAACACTGAAGCAATATTTCTGGGCGAAATAGAGTTGTACAACCTCTGCAATATAGATTTATCTTTGTGAGGTACTGATTATATTTACACTATTGTGTTTACCTTTTTTGAATTACATGAACATCTTGCGAATCTCTATCTGACTTCAAAACTTTTTTTACGCAAAATGCCACAACTTTGAACTATATCGCCCACTTCTTTATAAACTTCACTACTTTAGTTTCAAATTGGTATGACTACAATGGTAATAGGTAGGCTAAAACTTAGTATTATCATGCATACTGGTACTAAAAATAGACTATTAGGTTGATAAAATATTTTTGATAGAATATTTCAACTATTAGGTTGATGAATTAATTTTACCCTCAATCTTTATGTGATACCTATTCAGCAGAAACTCCTGAATTCTATACCTCTTCCTTCCCTCTCAATTCCCAATCCGATACCATAATGTTCCTTTAACATATCCTCCACTGAAGCTGCTTATACAACCAGGTTTTTATAAACTTGAATTTCTATAAACTTTGTATGTCACTATTTGTTGCATCTAAATTACTTGAATCGATTTTACAAAGAAACATAATCAACAAGTATATCATAGAGACCACAATAGCATTCAAGTCTTCCTTTGGCAGTCACGTTTGGAGCATTGATGTAGTTTTGCATCTGAAAATCCCACTCGAGCATGATATATAATGTACTTTTTCAATGTATGATGTTCTTCAACTCTCCATGGACTTTTAATTCGATCCTATGTGGTTTTACTCTGACTATTTGACTAAGATGAAGATAACAATATAAGGGTTTAGTGATAGTAATAACAACAGTAGTAGTGGAGTTTAAAATACCTAGCAATGAAGAGTAGTATTAGTCTTGCCTCTGGCATGGGAAGATCTGTAGGTTCCAGCACTGTGTACTAAACCCTAGAAAGCACTATTAGTTTCATTGTTGGTCTGTAAATATGCTACTTCGGATGTCTAACTTTTAAACTCTTTTAATTATCATGATTGATCTGGCGAGTTGGTTTTTTATTGATCACTTGATCTTATAGAATATTTAGTAGGTGTAAGTGTAACTAAACTCATACCTTTAGATTATAATAGTTAGACATCTGGTGATTATAATAGTTTTCACTGGTAATGCATTAGTATCCATAAAACATCTGGTGATTGGTGATATGTAAGAGTTAAGGTGGGTGGGGAGATAAATAAATATTGAATAAGGGTTTGAAAGATTAGTACTAATATAGAACATAGGTTTGTAAAGTAGATAAACTACTACAGAGTTTTCGGTTGAGTACGTGAGATTGTGCCAATGTATCAAAACTCATGTACCTTTTCATTCTTGTTTATATATTCTCATCCTTTATCAATGCCCAACTACATCGTACCTATCACCATGTTATTATTCAATAGCATTGCTCTATCTCATAACAGTAATGAATAACTTTAAAGCTTTATAGTGTCAAATTTTTTATATTTTTGGGTCCGAACCTGTTAAAATTATTGAAAGTCCATTTAAACCACTCACCAGTAACAACAGTACAACAGTACAACATTTCTCTCAGCAAGTGCGATACAATCAAGGATGCTTTAATTTTCATATTAGTATTAAATGTCTAATGAAATTAGTTCAATTGGTAAACTTTACAATTCAGTAATTTATTAATTTAATTTTTATTATTAAAGATTATATTTCAATTACGTCATCCGGAAGTTACTCTGCAGTGAAAAGGTTGAGTTCGTTATAATTGTGATTGAAAAATGCTATAATCTTTGTTCATATGATGGTTCGTTGTTAAAACATGTTGGTACAACTACATGTGAATATGTGATAGTCATCAACAGAGAAATGGTTTAGTGTCGTCGCCGAAAATAAAGACTCCTTACCTGTATACAGTTCAACATCATCCACTAAGGCCATTATTATTCTCTTTATTATAATGACATGTTGCAGATAGCAGATTTGATACTTCCAACAGTCTGAAGCAAATTTAGGCAATAATATAAAGAGCATAAAAATGGAAGTAAGGAGTTCATTAACCAGTTGTTTGGATTGATATTTTTTTATTACTAATTGAAAATGGTACTCAACATTATCGACACTCTCCTTTGCAGCTTTTGTTGTTGTATTTTGGCGTCGTATCTTAAAATTTATAGATATATTCATTTTCTATAAGTTAACTTCAACTGTGTACTTACATTTTATATTACATTTTAAAGATTAATATTCATCATGAAAAAAGATGATTATTTTTAGTATTAGAAGCATGATTGTTATGCTTATGGTGCATGCATTACTTCAACTGTTACCTTCGAGTGTTAATTCTTTGGGGTGTGTATATGACTCTCCTTTTTCAAATTTAAGTACTCAAGTAACCAAAAGGCAACATATAGTGGACACATTCAACAGTGATGCAACAGTTTTGGAGTCCGGCATGGAAGTGAATAGTGAATGTGGCGTGTCTGAGAAGACCATGGAAGAGATACTTTCTGCTCTTTTGTAGGGGTAGATGGTTGATAAGTCTTAATAAATTACTCTAATTTATTAGGTTACACAATCCACAAAATTTAGAAAAAAAAATATGCCTTTCATCTTCTAATTCTTTCTATGATTTTACATATGCCCTTTTCTTTTATCTTCCAGGTTTTATTCTCAAGTGAAAAGCAACGTGCACTCTCAATCAAGTAGTACATCCATCTAAGGTATTAAAACTTTTACAACATCTAACCTTACTGTTCTCTGAAAATCATTTTGCAACTCTAAATTTTTGTTTGTGTGAGTTATGCATGTAATTCTGACAACAATGTGTTTTGCTTCCATGCAATCTCTTCATTGAATACTATCTTTCTCTCTTCATCCACCTGCTCATTTTTTCACCCAGGCAAACTCTCCTCTTTATCCTTCATGTTGTTGACAATTTTTTCTTTTTGTTTGTGTGAGTTATGCATGTTATTTGTCCTCTTTTTGCTCTCTGGTTCAGCTTTTGGTACGATTATCTTACTGGCTTTTAGTTTTTACTCTTAGCCATTGTTTGGTTGTCTTTTGTTATTTAAATCAATTGAGTTTGTAATATCGTCATATCTATCTTTGAATTGAAGCTTAAAGTACTAAGCTAAAATGGAAATCCATGATAAGATTCGTAGCACCATAAAAGATAACCTGGATACTTTACAATGGTTTAATGTATGTAAAATTAAAAATACAATGATTGAAAATACTTCCTGGTTACCATGAATTTATTTTCTTTCGAAAAATTCAATAATTTGTGTAGCATGCTTATTTTACTACAAGGTGTGGAGTTGTGGACACAATGAAATGTGAGCCTGAATGCAAGCCGATTTAGTTGTTTCTAAATGAATGTATAGAGTTATTTCAGGAGTTGGACCGACATAGTATGGGTTTAATACACATGTTGAAGGATCAGGACTGACATGCAATGGGATGCATGTGAAAGCAGGCACGGAACTGGATCAAATATCTCCCTGATTCCCTGATTGACTTCTGACCTTTGCTTCTACTCATCCAACGCAATTCTGAAGATCATACTCACATGTTGCCCACCATCTGCTCCAAGGTATGTGAAAAGCTTAATCATTTTGACATCATTTCTCATCTATGACTTGACTTTGGAGTTATATATGTTTCAAGTTATGTCCTTCAAAACTTCAAAAGTTTTTTTTTTTTTTTTTTTGAAAATTACACAAAAGTGTGTTCATTCATTTTCTTTTAGGGAGCAGAGCAGACCTCAACCTCTCTAAAAAAAAGCATAGTAGACCTTTTAATATATCCATGTAGAGCCTAGACACATGAAAGTCAATTAGACCAGAGTTATACATTTTTGAAGTTACAAAAGATCCAAATGTTTGTTGGTATATTGTTCTCTGTAATTGATCTAGGCGACCACAACTTTAACTCAAATTGAAAGTCGGAAAGATATATACCATGGGGGGTTCAAACTTCATATTCAAAATGAATAATTTTCGTTTGTAGATTCAGTAGAGGTAGGTAGTACAAATGAACCAATGTGTCACTTTGGATTCTGGTCATCGTTGATCTATTATTTTTGGCTAAATTGATTTCTTTTTATCTAAAGAAAAGGTTCATACTTCAACATCATTATTCCTTTAAAACTTGTTGTATAACATATATGAAATGCTACATCAAACTTGAACCTTGGACACCTGTGCACCATTGTTTAAACCACCAAAGTTTAGAGGCCTTTAGATATATAATTCTCTTAGACGAACAAAGTTAATTAAGGCTTACAAAGTCAAAGTTTCTGTCATCTCTATGTCTATGGTATACATTTATTTCTCCTTTAAAGCATATACAACGCTATGATATATTTGATACTGAATGATGTTGGTAGTAATCAGATTTCTATAATCTGATTCGAATAATGTTGATAAATTTCATAATATGTTTTGATACTAAGATGATAGTAATCTAGTATCCATGATCTTTGACAATCTATTTGTATAACTCGAGTAATGGTATTGGTAGAAATCTCCCCTACAACCTTGCTTTATCAATCTCTCGAAACAGCTAGGAAAACATGTGCAAATGATTAGTAACTAAAATAGAAATTTCAAGTACAAACTTTTGTATGTCCATCTCATGACATGTGCTGTCTATATATGTTCGAACATAGGTTTCTGACACACCTATTTACTTTCGATTTGGATGCTAATATGTAATATCAAAATAATAGAGGCTTAGCCAACTATGATTACAAGTTATGCTGTTGTAATTACAAAATTTACTATTTATAGTGAAAAGTTATGATTACAAGTTGTACTGCACTTGGTAATAGTTGTATAACTCTATATGCAACAATGTGTTTAGATTACTTGACATTTATGAACTGAATATGTTTTTGGCTGATTTTGGGCCTACCTATTATTGTGTGATGTGGCTTTAAGTTTGTGATAATCCTATGCTGATTAATGTAAAAAAATTTAAGAATTTTTAAGGTTGTTGAAGTGATCCTGTACCCTAAGTAAAAGTCCTTACATTTCTCAGGAAGCAGTAGCAATCAGAAGACATTTTGCTGCCAGGAAAGACTATCAGCTGGACGACAACAAATAAATGGTTGCACTTGGAACAATGAATGTCATCGGTTCAAATGACATCCTGTTATGTTGCTACAGGTAAGGATATAGATAGATATTCTTTTTATTCGGAAAAAAAAAATAAAAAAAAAATTTGAACATAGGAATATCAATTGTGACACTGCTTAAAAAATATTAGTTTAAGAATATTGCCATGGGAAAGCTATTAATTAACTTTATGTTTGACGAGAATATACATGGATGGCTGTAACCTGGCTGTCTCGAATATTGTGATGTCATGTGTTGTTATCTTGACCCTGGAATGGATTACACCCCTTTTCAGGTACACCCCAAATCAAATTCTTTCTTCTATCCTGTTATTGGTCTCATTGACTTTGATGCCATGATTCTCATTTGGAAGATCGGCCAGTTTGATTTTGTTGGTGTATGGGAGCCTTCTTTGTTTTAAGATTTATCTTTGTTGAGACTGGCCTTTTAGTAGCGGTGAGTATTTTGGAATTTTCAACAGTTCAAAGCTTGATAGCTTTTTATACATGAGGTTGAACATAAATGTGTTACGGTCCACAGGTTACATCACGGACTCCTGGACTGAAGGAAATACAGTATACAATATAGATGTTGGCCGAGGCTATGGTAGTAGAGGTAGATCCAGTCGAAGATGACATGGTTTCCTTGGATGTGGAAGAAGGTATTGTCCCAATTTATTCCAACTACAATACTTTAAATAATCCGCGTGGCACTTTTTACAATTTGATAAACTGCATACCAAACCTTCCTCTTATGTGTATAATTCTTCTGAATAGGTAGCCCAATCCTTATCGTTGACCTGTTCTGTTTGCTATTTTTGCAACCTGCTTCGTAATCAAAGAGTGAATAAGGCAACTGCCATCACAACAATACTCAAGTAACCGAAAGGCAACATATAATGAACGTGTTCAACAGTGACGTATCTATTTATGAATGCTTGCTATCAACCAAAGCTGGTGGATTTCAATCCACAGATTGACCGACAACCAGAAAATCATTGCCATCGTATAGACCAAACAAATCCAGTCAGTGTATACAGGCAAGTAATATCCATCATGTGAGTCGCATTTACTTATAAGAATCTTTTTTGTAACATAATATATGCATAATCCCTAACATATTTTCTTACTTTGTTCCTCCTCAGACTCCTTACTAAGGGTACAGTAAATCAGAATATTTATGAGATTACAAATAGGAAACTGGTATTGGATGCAACAGTTTTTGAAGTCCGACGAAGTGAATATTAAATATTGCGTGTCTGACAAGACCATGGCAAAGATACTTTGCATTCCCAAGCGTTGTTATTAGAGAGCAACTTCAGTTTTTGTTTCGCGTAAGGACTTTTATAAGACATTTATAATGTAAAAGAAGTTAACGAAGGACTAAGCACAAGATCTACTTAAGATAATATTTACCTTAAGTTGTCCATTTCATATCCAATTGTACTACTAAAGGATGTCATTTGCAATAGACAATATTTGAGTTGTTTGAAATTACAGTACTAATGACTAATAATTTTGTTTGTATTTCTCAAAGCACATCTCTATGGAATTTGGTTGAAGTTGAAGATTAAATTGGAAAAAAACATACTTGCTATGTATTGGTTATCCCCATAATAGTCGAACACCTTAGTCTTATAATGAATCTATTTATACACTGTGATCATCATTAGTATTTAATAATAACATAATGTTTTTTATCAAATGTAGAAACAAAAGTTTACATTGTAATGTGAGTGTCTGGGGTGGTAGCAGTACTGGTGTTTTTGAGAGAGATACTTCAAATGAAGAGTTGTAACACTCAATTGCACACAACAACAATATTTAATTTTTCTCTTACAGATGTTTGGATAGTCAGGAGGTTGGACTAACAAGGTTACATCAGTAGAAAGAACAAGTGCCAATTGAAATTTAAGAACTTGTGTAGAAAATACAAGCATAGTAAGGAAGGCCGAACTGACCATCAAGATAGAAAGAGTTTTCATTTCTTATACCAGCTGGAGGGTCTTAGTAGCACGGTTGTTACGAGCACCACTACTATGACAACCACAAGCACACCTAATCTAACTCCCACTCATGTCTCAATCATAATCAAGATGGTTGGTTCATCTGGTAACATTCGTACACCTCCAAACTCTGCCATGCCTGCTATTATAACCACTGCAATTATTATTCAGGTTGGAGTATCCAAATTCAGTTTTACAAATTCAAAAGTTAACCTTATTCCAAAAAAATTCAAGACAAAATGTGTTACAAATATAGAGAAGCGTCAAAGTCAAACACAAATAAGAAGAGATTGTCAGAGCATTCGGAAAATTTAAGTTATTTGATGGCTTGCTTCCGAAACTTAAAAGAGTGGGGCATAGAGTCTTGCTTTCCTTACAACTCCCACAATAGCGAGTTTGAAGATTAATAGAAATGATTCGAGTGGAAACATTTTCACATCGAAGACTCACAAGAGGAAGAGATCAAGTCATCTTTGTATAAAATAGGGGACAATTCCTAACGGTAACTGTTGGATGTGATTACGCATGTCCAATTTTTTTGTCATGGTTCCCAAGTAGAATAGACTTTGTAAAATGGTTGCATTCAGTTTTTTTTATCATATTTATCCTCCTAAATGAGAAAATTAGTGACACAACCCTTCACCAACCATTTTTTTTAAAAAAAAATAAAAATTATTAGCATATCTGTATAAAGGTTCGCAGATATTTTTATTGGTTTTGTATTAACATGTATTATCTGTATACTGTAACAATATAGTTTCTTTCTTGTTAGTGATTAAGTTAATGATGTGCACTTTGAAATTAGAATGCTTAGACAGAGTGTCGATTTATTTAAATAACTAAAATAAAAAATGTAGATTTAATAGTAGGTTAGCTTTCCATAAAAAAAAATAAAAATAAATAGTATGTTAGCTTCTAAATGTTCCTGTGCGTAACCAAACTGCTAAACTAAATTCTCAATAATAAGTCTCCCCAGTGTTCAGCTCCTTTGGAACTCCTGAAAAGTACTATATATATTACTATCATAAAAATATCTTCAAGTACTAAGGGAAACACTTACATAGTATTACTCCGCTTAACCAACATCAAAAAATATATAACAATTTTCGCAAATTCGACTAAAAGAAAAAAAAACCAATAATGATAAACATAAATTTTTTTACAACTGGTTGCTACAAACAACTTCAAACAAAAATAAAATAAAAAAAAAAAAAATACAAACAATAAAAGTAACAATTTATAATCAAACAAAAGAAAATATTATCGAAAGTATAATTTTTTAAAAAAATTGTTGACACTAACGTGGCGAAGCCACGGGTACAACTAGTATATGATCTTCTATGTTGTTTTTTATTTTGTTCACAATATTGGATTATTGGTTTGACAAAAACTATAATTGTTCAATAGATCTTCTACAATTGTTTTCTATTTTGTTAACTCTGTAAATGTTTAGAGTTCATAACAAAAATAATCCAGAATACATGATCTTCATAATAGACATAATGTTAGTTTTTAAAATTGCGTATCAAATAGCACACATGGAAATGGTTCTGGGACCTCATTAAGCATCCATAAAACACAAATGGCCCAGCTAAGGCTCGATTTATAAAATTGGCCCTGATTAAGCATTTGTCGAATAAGAAAATACCCATTTAACGTTGATATTGTAAAAATGGCCCTTTCACTACCGATAATACCCTTCTGGTTTATGCAAACAAATGTTTGCATTTTATGGTATGTGGTGGTTGTTAACTATGCAAATAAGTTTTTGCATTTAATGTTTATGTGTGTTGTGACTGATGCAAACAAGTCTTTACATTTTAAAGTTTATGTGGTTGTTGTTGCGAGTATGCAAACAAGTTTTTGCATTTAATGTTTATGTGTGTTGTGACCGATGCAAACAAGTCTTTACATTTTATGGTTTATGTGATTGTTGTTGCGAGTATGCAAACAAGTCTTTGCATTTTATGTTTGTGTTGTGCCTGATGCAAATAAGTTTGTTTATGTGTTTGTGATATGCAAACGAGTCTTTGCATCAGTCGAGGGGTAAACTAGTCCATAAGACACGAAAATCAGCGGTTGGGCCTTTTTTACCAATAGTTCCCTAACTGGTCCAATCTTACATATTAACATCTTAAAGGGGTCAGTTTAGTTTTGATAGCTATGTGTGTAGCACGTGCATACGCACATTTTCACTTGTGTTAACGAGGTAGATTATTTTTTCAGATTATTTTCTTTTCAGGTTTTTTTTTTCTATTTGTGATTTACCTCAAATTACTGCTCATTATGCATATTAGCGTGTGACATTGACCACTTTACTCGCTAAATCATCAACCAGTTTAAATTAAAAACGATGTTCAAATTTAAACTACAAAATTAAATATACAATTAAGACTAGAACACAATCAAATTTGAGCCACTTTACTACGTGAATCAATATAATTAAATATTATCTATTGACTGATTCCATTTATTTAAACAAAGTGATTTCTTAGAAATATTTAGTTCGATCCACGCAGCAAGATACACAAATCAATTTATATTATATATTTATAACTTTTGAGATTCTATATAATAATTAGTGCAAAAAAGATGCTAAACATGCAGCTTATAACATATCTTGATCAACTCCAAACTCTTTAAACTTGTTTTAAAATATGAATTATGCGAAAAATATTTTGGTTGTGCATTTTGCGTTGAATAATTATTTTTATATTGGTTCATTGTTCATGACATTTCCTAGCCTGCATTGTGGTTTGGACTGAAAGGAGAAAAGGTAAATTTTACACGCATGCATGAACTCTTTCAGAGAAATTTCGATTTTGATATGCGTCAAATAGTTCTTTTTTTCTTGGTTCGTTCATCATGACATCACGTAATACCAAATGTGTTCCAGATTGAAAAGATCAAAGACGGCTTTTCTATCATCATTGTCAACATTCTCTCTATGGTTATCCTATAACTAAGACCGGCAATGTTGATAAAAAATTCATATGGAGAAATTTATTTTGGAACACCTAATCTTAAAATTCATTTAATTTTATTTTTGATAGAATAATCTTAGTATTTTTCTGTTTTCATATTTAAGGTCATTCGAACTTTCATATAAAAATATCATTCATTTTAATTGATCTTGTACATGCATAGGGTAAATGATTAGACTAACAATTGAATCTTGAGAACCTAGTTGTAAGTGACCAGTAAGTTGAATCATTACCTTTAGGTGGTACCTTCATCCATAGATAAAAACGTCGAGTTCGGGCAAAATTTTGAGATCCAAAAAACCGAGTATTACTACAAAATTTTAAAGTCCTGTGTCAGAATTGAGAGGTTGAAGTTGACCAGAAATCGTGACTTTTCAAGAAATTTTGAGAATATTCGAAATAATTCAAAATTTCAGGGATCTTATAAAACATATACTTCCGTTTTAAACTTATTTTTTCTATGTTATCAACGTATTATGCATCCATTAAACTTAATAACTATGACCTTTGACGGATTTAAAGTAATAGATTTTTTCAAATATTTTTTTAACTTATTTTTAATAAAATTGACTTAAAATTCAACACAATTATCATAAAAATAAAGTGTTTGAACTAGTAGTAATTATTGAACTACATAAATCCTTTACTAAGGTTAGTAAAATGTACAATCCAAAGATGATAATATAACGAACAAACTAGAAATCTAAAAGACTATCTAATAAACTTCCATTATCTCTTTCAAGGTCTACAGCATGTGGTCGACTAGATGATGTTCCACGGCTAAAAGTACAAGTCTGCTCCATATGCGATGCCTCAATAGCTATTTCCATGTCTTGCTACTCTAAGTAATCAGGGCCACGTGTTGAACACCTAAGGGCTTGCTCCAAGTCTCACTGAGTTCAAGTCTCGTCGTCCTCATCCATAACCTCAGTCTGGTGCGAAAAAAAACCACTAATCACCTGCTCATCGTCGTGATTGCTTTGCTCATCGTCTTGCCTTGTCTGGTCGCTCTCGTGGTCTTCCTTCTTTTTGTGCCCTGAGAGAATTCATCGTGCAACAACATCCTGTAAATGAGGTTTAACTGTATATGCAATCGAACATCTGGCAATACTTTTGTACAACCAATAACATCATGTCCAACTCCAGCTAGGTGTTCCTTCAAGGGAGTCACCCCTCTACCTCGTATTTATTTTGTCACAAAATGAACAAACTATTGCCCTCTCATCACCTGGCTCAACAAACCCATACTTCCACCCAATGTCTCTCCTAGCCATTTTCATAGGAATATAAAAATTCAAACAAGTATAAAAGTAAGACATTCACCTTATGTTGTCATGTATAAAATTCTAACAAGCATAAAAATATAAAAGTTCAAACATATTTTATTTATAATGTTGTCGAGTAGTACAACAAGCTTACAGATACAAACTTGTGAATGATTATATATGTACTTGGTTACTTTTCTAGCACACAAAAAAACCTTTGAGACTAAAGGCCTACGACAAAATTATTTTAGTATGAGGTCAAGGGAATGTGTTGTACATCAGGTCCAGAACATATCATATCTTGCCATTAATTATCATATTTATTAACCTTTCTTGAAAACAAGTATAAATATATAATAATTGACCAAAACTTCCCAAGGAGTTTACATTGACCTTCACTAGCCTTTTTCTAGTTTGCCTATTATGAGTAACGATTTGCACTACATAATATTTCTCTACTTTATCTACCACTTTATTCGTTTTAGAATGAGTTGTGCATCTTTGTAAAAGCCTGGTACGCCCATAGAATTAATAAAACATGTGTCACCATCGCAATAGACCATAAAATTCATCAGAGAATGTTTGGTTGGCCTTATCCAACCATCAGACATTATAGTCACCCCATATATTGTGCCCACTTCTTCATTATACCACTGACGAATTGGTCGCACTCCCCGACTAAATCCAATTGAGGATCATTTGCATATCCAACCCAGCTATGCAAACTGCAATTATAACGAGTTGGGTATAAGAATTGGAGTCGACTAATTGTTTGGCATTTATACCCTGTCGTGAGTCATCTTGGTAATAAATGTTTGAACTTTGTCCCCCACCTTTTTGCCTGCCCTTATCGAAGTTATTGGGAATTATAGTTTGATGGATATCGAACAACCAAACTTTGTGAAGATTGATCGTTTCATCATCCACACCAATTTAAGTTATTCAAAAGGATGTTCACAAAAGAGCTACAAAATTAAATATACAAATCATAGAGTCGTTATCATAATTATAGAGATTATATTACTGATTTCATTAGTGTAAATTTCTAAAGAATATTTAGTTCGAGCCACCCAACATAAATTAGAAATCCAATATATTTTTCATAACTTTTAAGAACTTAATATAGTACAAATCAACTATCTGAACAAAGCTATATATGATCACAAAAAAAAAAAAAAAAAAAAAAATGCTACTTAATTGGCCTATATACACAAGCCATGTAGTTTATCATATACCATGCCTTGATCGACTCCAAACTCAAAGAATTGGTTTAGGAATTTGAATTCTGCCTAAAAAGATTTCAATTGTATTTTGGGTTAAATAGTTCTTTTTTATAGTTTGGTTCATTGTTCATTATACATTTTCTCGTCTATAATGTGTTTCAGCCCGAAAGGATCAAAGGTAACTACGTATACACAGACATTCACGAACTCTATCAGAAACATTTTGATTGTGTTTTGCATCAAATAGTTCTTTTTATCTTGATTTGTTGTTCATGACATTCTTTTATGACCAAATGTGCTTCCTTTTTGAAGAATTCTTATGCCGAAATAATTTTGGGTCGATATAATCTTAGTTTTTTTTTTTGTTTTCTTATTTAAGGCCTATCGATGTTTCATAAAAAAAATTCGTTCATTTTAGTTGATCTTGTACGGGCATAGGGTGAACGATCAGATTACTTGTGGTATTACGGAATGAATCTTAATTGAGATCCATCAACAAGTCGTATTATTGCCTCCAGGTGGTATCTTTGCCATTAATAACAAACTTTACCCGGTCATTGTCATTCAGTATAAAATCACCGGCTTATTTGGAAGGCCTAGAGAAGCAGCCACGAATTTGACCTAACTTGGAGAGCAAGTATACTTTGTGAGCAAGTAGTGTGCTTTGTATTCTCTATATAAAGAGAGGTAGTAGCTAGGGTTTACCTAGTTCATCTTCTCTCTTGAACTCAGAGTTCATTCTCTTGTATTGAACTCAATTCTTCTTATTCGCAATAATAATCCATTCTCTTTTCTTTTATGATGTTGTGTTCTTTATTTACTTATTCCATGGTGTCATTATCAAGGATGAGTAGCTAAGTTCCCTTTAGGGGGGAATGGTTGAAGCACTCTAGATAATGCAAAAGTACCATGTTTGTTCTTTATGTTCATTGTGATTCAAAGTTCTTAATGCTTATTTATTTCTATTCGTGACATGAAGTAAGCATGATTATATATGTGCTATTGTTATCCATGTTGATAAAATACTATTTTTAGAGTATAGGGGAGACATAGCTATATTGGTCGTATTAGATTAATTAGAGATATGTGATGGAATAGCAGAGAGGTGACTATCATATATCTAGAGTTAATCTCTTTTATTAGACCCCTTTTGTAAACAAATTGAATAACTGAGAGGTGTAGGTTTAGTTATGAATTAATATGTTGAGTTAAATTGAATTGAATAGTTGAGAGGTGACGGTTTAATTAATGAAGTATATTCAATAGCACATATAAAAGAATCTTGTTTTAATTGAATGGAACAGCTGAGAGTTGACTACTTGATTATTAAAGGCATTAATGATTAAATGGAATAAATGAGACGTGACTAATTAATTATTATAGATTGAACATGAATGAATGGCATTAGGCATGTTAAAACGGCCCTTAGGCCCTTGGCCCGACCCTGTTCGGCCCGGCCTTTTCGCTGAAAAAGCCCTCTAAGTCAAGCCCTCCCAATTTTCAGGGCCGGGCCGGCCCGGCCCTGATGTATATAAGGGTAGGGCTAGGGCCAATATTTAAAATGTGTAACCCGGCCCTAAGCCCGACCCTAATTAAGCCCTTTCATATTTTATAGTTAAATTCATTTATATTTAATAAAATACACAGTTAAAAATTGTTGGGCTTTAAGGCCCGACCTATGAGCCCGGCCCTCAACCCTTTAGAAAAGGGTAAGGGTAGGGTAAGGGCTTAAGTATTTTGATGTCAACCCGGCCCTATCCCGGCCCTCATGAATAGTAAGGGTAGGGCTGACCCGGCCCTTAAGACTATAGGGCTTAAGTGTTGAAGGGCCGGGCTAGCCCTAGCCCGGCCCATTTCATAGCCCTAAATGGCATGTATGTTTGCATTGTTTAAGTTTGTGGATACCAACTCTTCCTCATATTTATCATAAGATCTTCTTCCATCTCTATTCTTCATTTTATATTAGTTTATTTATTTAAGTACCTTGAGGGAGTAGAAACAATCTCAATCTTGTTAATTGGTTCATGTGGTGTTCTTAAGTTATTGTTTTCTACTGTGTTTGAACTAAGAATTCCCCTTCGAGGTGGGTACGACCCTTGTTTGTTACTTGCTTTACATTGATAATCAATATTTACAGGCACAAGAAGGAAAATATCATTACAAATCTAACTTTTGATTAGTGGGATACACAAAGTCCGACTATCAAAATGGCGTCGTTGCCGCTTTAAGGAACGAAGTTCATCCAAACACAAGTGAGAATAGTAGTTTTGGGACATCATCTCGGTTCTATCCCTCTCACCCTTCTATTTCTATTTATTTCAATACTTTTTAAGTCTCTTATTAATTAGTTCTCTTATTGATCACACATCGAAGACGGATCGAAAAAAGCTTAAAGAACGAAGTCCATATTTAAATTTGAAAAAAGGCACGCGAACAAGAAAATTGCTGAAAAGTCACTGGTGCTTACTGTACTCGATCTCGAGTCGAGTTCAACTCATCCCAGTTGGATCTTGAGTCGAATTTGGCCCAATCTCAGGTTGAGTTCTCTGAAGGCCCAACCCATCTCGAGTCGAATTTGAACCTGATTCAACAACCTATTTATGGGGGTCACTGAAGCTGTTCCAGAGCACTTTTTCAATTTATTTTTGCTGTTTAAGTGATTGTGAGGCTAAACTCAGTAGTTTAATTTTTTCAGCATTTTTAGAGACTTGTAAGATAATTAAATTTTCGATCCACGAAGCGGTCGCGATTGTAATATTTTTAAAGTAGGTGTTGTTAGGATTTATTTAATTGTTTGTTCACGGCGGATAGTAGAGCAAGGTCATGGAGCTAGCCTTGAGTCTACTAAGGAACGACTCCTAAAGACGATTGAAACTTAAGGAGCGGTTTCCCCTTAGTCGACTTCAACTCGTCTTTTCCACACTTTTGTGCGTTTGTGTGGCATTTTTATTTTTCTAGCACAAAGTGGGAAGTAATCATACTCCTAACCCTCCTCGAATCCCCTGCAAGAAGAGTTTCTGTAATGATTAGCATGACCTTGGATGTTAATATCAATTGATTGTAATATCTTTAGCTTAAAATTGAATCAACTAAAGCCATGCTCGATGTTTATTTGAGGCCTTGAGCAGATATTTCAACTAGTACCGCGTGAACCATTCTTTGATTGGATCACAAGCTAGGAATTGGGTCTGGAACACCTACAGATTACGTCTGTAGAATCACTGTGGTTATTTAATTAAGGAACGTCGCATATGCACGGAAAACCTCCCACACTGGTTATTCGTTACTTGACTCACAAAATGTAAGGAGAATTCACAACGGGTCTCATTGACTTGGGTGGACACAAAATCGAGTCAGTTTTGAGCCCCTTGCTAGATGTTTTTGAATGGTCAGGACTTCTATAGCATATGTAATGTGCATCATGCATGCGTCATAGATCTGGTAAAATTTACATGTCCGATCCCCTTCAAGTCTACACAAGGCGCACAATCACGGACCACACTCCTTCTGAGGTAGAGTTCAACGAGTCAACCTCCTTCTGAGGACGAGTTCAACGACTCAACCTCACTTACTGAAGTAGGTCATGCACCTATGGCTCGCGAAGTTACCTCTTGGGATTACTTTTCACCGTTGGCCACTGGGCCACCTACCTGCATAGTCTTGTCCGAGACAACTACAGATAGTTATGGCATTCGCCCGCAGATTGTGGGCATGTTGCCTAAACTCCATGGACTTCCACAAGAAGATCCATATCAACACCTGAACAAGTTTCTAACCATGCTTAATACTTTCAAGGAGAAACATTTGTCTGATGAAGAAGTTATTATGAGTTTGTTCCCTTTTTCTATTGAAGATCATGCATCTCATTGGTTATACAACCTTTTTTTCAATTCCATTCAAACCTGGGTGGTCAACTAAGCAAAAAGTTTTTGAACAAATATTTTCCTATGAGCTTGTTCATGCCATCAGAAATTTATGGCAGAAAGAGGTTGACGTTCTCTTTAATGAATGAGAGAGGTTTCAAGACCTGTTTGTTCGGTGTCCACACCAGAAAGTTGATGATACAGAAAAAACCAGGATCATGTGTAGAGGCCTTAACTATGAAACTAGAAACCTTGTTAAAAGCATGAACGGTGGCGGTTTTCTTAATCTATCAACCGCCAGGGCTATGTAATTCCTTGAAAAACTAGCAGACAATAGCCAACAATGGGATTCACTAGGACCATCCCCGAGAAACACTACCACGATAAACCTAGAGGCATGTATGAGGTCAAACCTGACCCCGAGCTGAAAATATTGCTCCAAAAGGTTTAGTCAAAAAGGTAGAAGCACTTGAGGTGTACTTAAACCCCACATCACCGGTCATCTGTGCCTCCACTCTCCAATGTAATATTTGCCAAGACTCATCCCATATTGCCGAAGTTTGCCCTCTCCTTTACACTTCACCAGAAGCTGAGGAAGCCTCTACGTTCAACTACGCCTGGAAAACAAACTTCACCAAGAGCAATGCTACATACCCATACATGGACCGTTCAAATCTGTCTTACACGAACAACAATACTTACACGGTTCCACCAGGATTTCACAAGTCCTATGGGCAACGCAACAATGCGCCCTATGTTGGAAATACTGACAATAGAAACATGGTGACGAATAATGCTCATCGGATGAGTAATTCCAGGGACCCAGTTCCAACCTACCCCTCAGAAGTCCTCCCTTGGGGATAATCTTGCCTGTGTCATGCAACAAATGCAAGTGTCCATTGAGATGAACGCTCAAGCTATACAACAGATAGAACAAAAATTTAACGGGCAGATTTCTGGGACAACCAATCCTGAATCCCAAAGGCAAGGAAGTTGCCTTGGTGACGGAAACTCCGTCTATATCTACACCACTTGCTGAAGTCAAAACAGTCCAAATTCTTAGGTCAGGAAAACAGGTTGACAATCAAATTAACTAAAACCCGAGTCCTAGCATTGAGACTCCTATTCCTACGACACCTGTTGCACCACGTAAAGGTCCAGCTAATGAGGCTACCACCTCTAAGCCAATGAAACATACCCGTGAGATTGTGGAACCTCCACAGACTTACAATCCACCCGTGCCTTATCCACAGAGACTCACAATATCTTTAAAAGAAGTACAAGCAAAGGAGGTACTTGAAGTGTTCAAAAATATAAACATAAACATACCTTTCCCCACGGCTATCAAATAGATACCTTCCTACACTAAGGTCTTGAAGAACTTGTGCACCACAAAGAGCAAAACAAATGTTCCCAAAAGCACGTTTGTTGTGGAAGAATTCTCTGCACTTGTCCAACACAATGGTGTGGTGAAATACAAGGACCCTGGCAAACCAACCATATCTTTCAAGCTTGGTGAAAAGTTCATAGGTAAAGCTTTATTAGACCTGGGAGCAAGTGTCAATCTCTTGCCTTACTCCGAATACATCAGTCTAGGTCTAAACGGTATAAAACCCACGAACATGTCTTTACAACTGGCCGACAGATCGTTGAAAGTTCTTAGAGGAATAGTTGAGGATCTCTTAGTCAAAGTTTTTGACTTTTACTATTCCGTTGATTTTGTGGTGTGGGATACTGAACCTACTGTCGATGACTCGGTTCCCATCATCCTTGGCCGTCCATTTTTTTCCACCTCTAATGCTCTCATAAACTGCCGGAATGGTTCGATGATTCTCACTTTTGGCTCTACGACCGTTGAAGTAAATATTTTTAATCTTGGCCAACAACCTCCTGATCTTTTCTTATCTGAAGATGTGTGCCTTCTTGATTCGTTACCTTATGAGATGGTGCATAGTTGTTACCCTAAAGATCCAGTTGTTCATTATCTTGCCATGCATAATGTTGACTTTGATATCGACCAATCTATTGCCCAAACCAACGCTCTTCTTGATTCTGTGTCTATCTTTAACCCTAAAAACCCTGAGGCCCTTGATTCGGTTTGTTGCATTGATTCTCAGTCCCAAGTCGAGACCATCACTTCACCTCCCGTTACTCTGAATCCTCTTTCTCCTGAGCTAAAATTTTCCCAGCTTGATTCGGACGGAAGTCATCTTGTTATTATTTCTTCATCTCTTACTACCGAACAGGGGAGTCAGCTTTTAAAATTTATTCAGGAGCATCGTTCTGTTATTGCCTGGTCTATCCATGACATTAAAGGCATTAACCCTTATGTTTGTTCTCACTGTATTCATCTTGAGGACGATGCTAAAACTTCTCGTGAATCTCAGAGACGTCTCAATCCTTCTATGAAAGAAGTTGTTCGAGCTGAAATTCTTAAACTCTTAGATGCAAGTGTGATTTACCCCATTTTTGACAGTCCTTGGGTGAGTCCTATTCATGTGGTTCCTAAGAAGGCCGGTATGACTGTAGTTACCAATGATAAGAGCGAACAAGTCGCCACTAGAGTTCGAACCAAATGGCGTGTTTGTATCGACTATAGAAAGTTTAATGCCGTCACTCGTAAGGATCATTTTCCTCTTCCCTTCATAGACCAAATGTTGGAACGCCTGGCTAGTCATTCCTTTTATTGTTTCTTAGATGGTTATTTTGGTTACGATCAAGAGAAGACGACTTTCATCTGTCCTTTTGGTACTTTCGTCTATGCACGTATGCCTTTCGGTCTGTGTAATGTACCTGCTGTCACGCCCCGAAAATTATCAATACAAAATTTTGAGGCATGGTCTGAATAAGGTATAATCCTCGCAAAAATAATTACCAATATAACTCAATTTCTTTGTCAAATTTAATAACAAGAGAATAAAATTTTCTATAACATTTTGGACATAAGTTTCAATGTCGCAGGAGTATCTGAAAAAAATATATATATTCAACCATTACAACCAATAATACGGGGTATTCGCAATACCAACGACCAACGACGAGCCACTCTTCACCAAGCAGTATCCCTTCGTACCGACAAGAGAGTAAATAAATGGGGAAACCTGTTCGTCCCTGTAAAGACACTCCGACGCTCAACATTAGATAACTGTCCACCCACAAATAAAATAAACTTTAAAGCCAAACAAAAAGCTTACCTAGTTACAGTGTTTGTATCCTTTTAATTCCATGCAAGAGATAAGTATTATTGTACTTCCAATAAAAACATAATTACCACAGATTGGAATACCATAATCACATAATAGGTTAACAAATTCAGTTCAAGGAAAACTATAGATTGATGATTCAGACCCCACCCAACTCAAATTTGAATTGAAGAGATGAAGCCCCTTTAAGAAAAACAACACAAAACTAGTCATTTAGAAGTATACCAATACCAATACCAGATTGTAGAATCCGCAAAACCAGCCTCTTCCCATCCTTTCGCTTCCATTCATTAGATATCCATCATGAGTTCCAAGCTTCTTCCATAGCCCAGTAATTGCGCACTTTCCACCACCGCCATTAACGGAGATGATGATCCAGTTGAAGTACTCTCCCCGCTTTTCAGGTCTTCATGTCCCTTTCATTCATAATTTTGCTCCCTCAAATTGCCACGTCCTTCTAATTAAAACATGACTCAGCAAACATTTATATGATCAGGTGGTCTAGGCAGCAATATTGGTAAGTAACATACTGTTCTAAAATCATATTGGAATTACTAAATTACCCACAAGTAAGCAGATTTTCTGGGTGTTACACCTGCTACCTTCCAGAAGTGCATGTTACACATATATTTAATGATATAGTTGAACGATTTATGGAGGTGTTTATGGATGACTTCTTTATATATGGTTCGTCTTTTGAGGAGTGTCTTAGTCATCTTTCCTTGGTTTTCAACATTGCATTGAGAAGAATTTTGTGCTTAATTGGAAAAAGTGTCATTTCATAGTTAGAAGAGGAATAGTTTTGGGTCATGTATCCAGGTTGATAAAGGTAAAATAGATCTTGTTTCGTCCTTGCCTATTCCTAAGTCTAGTAGATAATGCAAAAGCACCATGTTTATTCTTAATGTTCATTGTGATTCAAAGTCCTTAATGATTGTTTATTTCTATTCGCGATATGAAGTAGGCATGATTATTTATGTGTTATTGTTATCCATCTTGATAAAACACTATTGTTAAAGTAGAGGGAGACCTAGTTATAATGGTTGTATTAGATTAATTAGAGATATGTGATGGAATAGCTGAGAGGTGACGATTTGATTATGAATTAATATGTTGAATTAATTGAATTGAATAGCTGAGAGGTGACGGTTTAATTAATGAGATATATTCAATAGCACATATAAAGATACCCGTTTTAATTGAGTGGAATAGCTGAGAGGTGACTACTTGATTATTATAGGTATTGATGATTAATTGGAATAGCTGAGAGGTGACTAATTAATTGTTATAGATTGAACATGAAAGGATGACATGTTATGTTTGCATAATTTAGTTTGTGGATACCAACTCTTCCCCCTATGTCATCATAAGATCTTCTTTACATCTCTATCCATCTTCTTAAGTTAGTTTAAGTATTAGTTTATTTATTTATTGCCTGTAGGAAGTAGAATCAATCTCAATCTAGCTAATTGGTTCATTTGGTGTTCGTAAGTTGTTGTTTTCTATTGCGTTTGAGCTAAGAATTCCCCCTTCGAGGTCGGTACGACCCTTGCTTGTTACTTGTCGACATTAATAATCAATATTTACAGGCACAAGAAGGAAACTAAGATACAAATATATCTTTTGATTTGAAGGATACACTTTTGTCCTCTATCACTTATGGAGCCTCTTTTCGGATTGAAATTTTTAACAAGGGTTGGGAAAGTTTTTTGTATGATTCTACTGCTGATTAGTCACCTTCTATGGTAAGAGACTTCTACCTCATGTTACCCTTCGCGGATACTCTTCCCTTTGATTGTTTCTAGGTTTACATACATGAATATGTGGTTCTTTTTAATGTTATTGCCATCTCTCTTATCTTTGATAACCCTTATGTCTTTAGTCCGGTAACACCCTATTGGCAGTACCTCAATGATAATGAAGTTGATGTCATTGAGAATTACATTGATAATTTTGGGCCTTGCACCTTTTCCCTGTACCCAGCTTAGTTCTGTTACACCCATTATCTCTCTTCCTACTAATATTGCTACTGTTGTTTTATGGGTTATGAGAAATTTGTCGGGTTATCAGAAGTTGCAGTATGCTGATGAGACTGCTATGCATGCAGTATATGGTACACTTCAGGGTTATAAGGCACTTGACATCTCTACTATGATTCTAGATGGTATCCGTAATATGTTCATTATGAGGCAGGATAAGTTGTTGTTCCCTACTGCTATTTGTAAGATTATCCTTCCCCAGTACAATTCCTCTGTGACGACGATTCCAAATCCCTTGGATTGAGGGATAGGGTTTGTGTCTCCTTCTTATAAATAACGGACCGGAGGCATAGAAGGATATCCACTTTCTTACCTCCGGTCTTCGTTGTTGTTGTGCTGCTGTTGTGTTTGTTAAAGAATGGCCAACGACCGGGATGGTGACTTGGTTCAGCGTGCATTCAACCTCAAAGTGGAGCATATGTTTAATCATGTGAAAGCTCAGGAGAAGTACCTGGAGGAGGTTGTCCGACTGGAGCACGACATGAAGTTGTCCCTTAAAAAGCGAGATGACACCATTGCATCCCTACGCCGGGATCTTCGGCTTTTACGAAGATTCAATCAAGTAGGCCGGAGACCAGATTCGGGAGCTGAAAGAGAAAGTCTGGATATTTGGAAATGTTGCAGCCGGAGCTGTTGGTTAGGATCAAGCCGCTAATCCTCCTGCTACCGCCTCGTGGGACGATTTGGTAGACTAGTTTATGTTGCACCATGTTGAGAAGCAGTGCCCTCTTTTTGATTTTTCTTCATCAATAAAATTTCTTCTTCTCCAAATATGAATATCTTTTTTCCAGTCTCGTGTTCTGAACCCTGCAGGTTGACTGTCGGTGCATGAGGGACCATCTCTTTTTCGGGAAACATCTGGGCTGAGGCCCGGGTCCTTAACTCTTGTGGAGTTGTTGAAGCTATAAAAGAAGTCAACTCCTTTTGAGTCCAACACTCTCTTTTTTTCCACTTTTCTTGTCCAACTTTCATGGCGGTCAAACGTCCATATTCAAGCTCGGTTGGTGACAACCGTGAGCTATACCGGGTGCATCTTCTCCACCAAATGACTAGTGTGGAGTGGCAGGTGACCGAGTTTGTCGAAGATCAACGCAGGTGGGAGGAAGACTATGACAGTCGAATCCAGGAAAAGGATGATGAGATTAGTCATCTTACTGAAGAACTTCGATCTGCCGCTGCTGAGCTCCCCAAGATGGGGGGGCAAGATTGATGCAGTTGCAATCTCCTCATGGAAGGAGGGATATGCTGAAGCCAAGGCGAAATACCATCTCCTTGACTTGCCGGAGGGATCTAGGCTGGATCCCCTATCTCCCTCACTGATGTAATCTTTTTCTGTTCCGGTTGCACTTTGTAGAGGATTTGGTGCACCCCGTATCGTGCTTTATGTAATGAAAAAATATTACCTTCCATTACTGTCTTGACCTCCGGTAGGTAATTCTGATGATTTCCTTCAAACATTCTCTGCCGCCATAAATGAAGAAACATGTGTTGGTCAACAAACCTTTGACTGTGATGACGTGGACTTGGGGTCCACATGTTGTTGATCTAGACCATGTGGGTCCCATCTCTTTGTGCTGAGTGGACGTTGATAAGTCCTCAAAAGTGTATATTTATCCCCTGAATAACACATTGTTTGTTAGCACTTAACTTATGTTATTGTGTTATATATATTGATTAGTGTTTTCTTGTCATTTGTGTAGGTTTCATGAGCCGAAATGCAAATATTGTGTTAAAGCCCGCCAAAAGTCATGAAAAGCCCATAAAAGGTGTTATTTGCACAAAGGAGAAGAATCAATATTTACACCCACATATCTGTTGAGGGCACCTCACGGTATGTCCTGTTGACTTAACTTTATGTCAAAGTGGGGCGGTCCAAATCCCAACCCAAACCAGGTCCTATTGAAGCCCACAAGTCAGAATTTCTATTATAGGCCTTTATTAAAGTCCAATCTTAAAAAGGCTCTACAAGAAGATCCATAAGTCTGATTTGGGCCCATGAGCTATCCAATTGAAGGTCTTGGTCCCAGCTACAACTTAAGCCTAAAATAATTAGGTTTTGCTGAAAACCTAATGCCCCCAGAAGACCAAGGGAGCAGCCACGAATTTGACGTAATTTGGAAGTCTTGGTATGCAAGTATTATGCTTTGTATTTACTATATAAGAGAAGTAGTAGCTCGAGTTTAAGTAGTTCATGTTGAAGAAGAAAAAGCTTGTATTGAACTCAATTCTTATTCTCAATATCAATCCATTAACTTTTCCCTTATAATGTTTTGTTATTTAATTATTTATTCCATGGTGTCATCATCAAAGATGAGTAGCTAAATTCCATTTTGAGGATGGTTGAAGCACTCTAGATGATGCAAATGCACCATGTTTGTTCTTAATGTTCATTATGATTCAATTTTTTAATGCTTGTTTATTTCAATTATAGATAGAAGTAAACATGATTATTTATGTGTTATTGTTATCCATGTTGATTAAATACTATTGTTAGAGTATAGGGAAACCTAGCTATAATGGTTGTATTAGATTAATTAGAGATATGTGATGAAATAGTTGAGAGGTGACTATCATATATCTAGAATTAATCTCTTTTATCGGACCCCTTTTGTAATCAAATTGAATAGCTAAGAGGTGACGGCTTAATTAATGAGATATATTCAAATTGAATAGCTGAGAGGTGAGAGGTGACTACTTGATTACTATAAGTATTGATGATTAATTGGAATAACTGATGATAGGTGACTAATTAATTGTTATAGATTGAACATGAAAGAATAACATATTATGTTTGCATGATTTAGTTTGTGGATACAAACTCTTCCCCCTATGTCATCATAAGATCTTCTTTTCATCTCTACCATCTTCTTAAGTTAGGTTATTTACAGTTTATTATTGTTGTCTATAGGAAGTAGAATCATATCTTTCTTATTTGTGATTCACTTGGTGTTTCTTAATTATTGTTTTCTATTGTGTTTGAGCTAAGATCTTCACCTTTGAGGTGGGTACAGCACTTGCTTGTTACTTGTCTACATTGATAATCAATATTTACATCCACAAGAAGAAAAATCAATACAAATCTATCTTTCAATTAGAAGTTACACAATTAGCCTCTATCAGACGTCGGCTGACTGTATTAAATGGGTCCTAGCTGACTGTATGAAGTGGGCCCCACTTTGTTTTCTCTGAATCCTCCTTTGTTGGCGAGAAGAGGTACAGCTTCCAACTTCCAGTAGAAGTTTGTGACTCTTCACTGATCGGGCCATTAACCTTGGTGATTCAATGCTTTCGAATTAATGGAGAATTCCATTAATGGAACTTGGAAGGCCATTAGCTGGTGGACCTCAATTTCCATTATAAATTAAAACACTTAGAGAAAGGAGTGATCACTTCCCTTCAACTCTTTCTCATTTTTTTCTTTTTCATTTCGTCTTCAACTCTACTGTCGGAACCCTTGTTTCTGAATCGAATTGAATTCCGGTGAAATATCGCTGAATCTTCCTCCGAGAAGGAACATCGTATTGAGTTCTAACAGTGACGAGGAACCTCAGACTTTCGTTCCTCGTCATGCCGCTGATGCAGGTGGACCAAGTGGAATTCCGACTTTTGGCGATCTGAATTCACCCGCGGGTGATGACGTTGAGGAGGTGGTTCCTCTAAGTGTTGTAGCTCCATCGACAGAGAGACCCGGGAGGAGATGGCAGACCTCATCCAATCTTCCTCGAAACTCCGTACTCGAACGGCAGGGGTCAGGTTTGGTTCCTACCCTTCAAATTCTGATGGCTGCTTCGACACTTTGATCGCGGTGAGTCTTTACCAGCTTTTGTACGGTATGCAGCTCCCGTTTCTTCTACTGTTCTGCATTTTTTGTCGTGGTGGGGAATCCCATCGGGTCAGATGCATGTGTCCTTCTGGATCATTTTACACATGATTGGGTTGATCGCCCACCACTTCAGAATTCCATTTGGCCCGGTCGAGATGTTCCTTCTGATGAAGCCGGTTGCTCGAGAGGCCATGGAGCGTTGTTTTTACGGCATTTCCTAGCGCACCACCCGGAGGTTGTCAGGGCTTCCCAACTACTATGGGAACTGGTTCGAACCCTGCTACAAGATGTCGGGGTGGTCGCCCGCCGCAGCATCCAAGTGTCGCGGGACTTCATAGGTAAGCACGTGTCTGATTTCACTTCTTTTGCCTTCCTGTTTCGCGTGCTTGCTGAGCTCCGGCTCAAGAACAGTTTCGTACCTTTACTTGTAGGGAAACGCCAGCTCCAAGTATCACTACCAGTGGGCGTAGACTTCTCCACAGCCAAAGGCAACATTGAGCGTTTCTTCAACCTGTCGGTGGATCTGCGAGACTTGACGTTCCTAGACCAGATTGTGGTGAATCTCCACTTCCCTACCAGGTTTGCGGCCCTACCGGTTCTTCCGCAAGTTGTGGAGGTTGACTCTAGCTCTAGTGAGAGTACTGCCCTCGCAAAGAATGTGGTTCCTAGTGCTAGGGAGGAACCTCCGGTCGATAGTGAAGTCGTTGATCTTAGGGAGGAGATGGATAACTGGCGTGACAAAGCTGTCCCAGTCAGGGGCAGTTCTCCTCTTGATGAGCCTATGTTGGATGCTTCATCGGAAGTCATCCCAGCTGTCGGGGATGTTCATGTATCTTCCCTTGGGTTGTCGGGGATGTTATGAATCCTCCAGTGACCCAAGCCTGATATCAAGGGATAGTGGACTTCTGCTTCCACGCTGGTCCGGTGAATTAGCTACTGAAGGATTCTTTCTGACTCCGGAGCAGGTACATGCTGAGGTGGATAACCTAGCCCAACGGTGGGAGGTGCATCCGAGGAGACAGTGGTTGCTACCGCTGTCGAGGGAGGTGAACCAGCTGTGGTTTCGGGGGGTCCACCGGATGAAGTGGACGCCCCTAGTGTTGTAGATGCTGGTGTTGAGGCCTCGGTGGAGGTAAGCCTTTCCCAACCTCCTATTGTTAAAGTTGTTTCTGTCCAGACTCCTGCCCTGGTTGATCCAAAGGGTACAGTTGTTGTGGACGAGTCTGCCAGGGGCTCGAAGAGAGCTGCTTCTGCCTCCCCTGCTGATCAAAGGGTGGCTGTTCGTCTAAGGAGGAAGGATCCCATCCCCCAGGCGCTGAGGGGACCAGTGATGGGGACTACCCAGATTGGTAGTGGCTCCCATGTTCCTATCAGAGATGCCTTAGCTGTTGAGGATGTCCGGACAAAGGTCGAGTTCACCGTGCATGTCACTACTGAGGATGACGCTCCGGTTTACTGATCTGCCCACCGGCCCGACAGTGCAACTGGGCCCTGAACCGGGTGACTACCAGCCCGAGGCTACTTCAGAATTTCCTCTGCCGGCGTTCTCCATTCATCCTGCATTTCTGAATGGGGAACCAATGAAGATTGGGGACTCCGGCATCATGAATATCCACACCGCCTTCGATTATATCTTCCAGAACCTGCTCCCGGAGGATAAGGCGTACTACAGTCGTCTCTCTCGCGACCGAGCGATGAGGGTCACGGCTCAGAACCTTATCGCGGTACGGTATGATTTTCTGACTTGATTGTGCCTTTAGTTTCGTCGTTGTCTGTATGTTTGTTTTTTATCCCTGTTCTTCTTATCTGTTAGGTGCAAGCTGCCATGGCCAGTGTCTTTGAGCATAGCGTCAGACCCGGGCCTTCTGCCTTAGAGGACCTGGAACGTCTTTGAGCTGAGAACCGTCAACTTGAGAAGGACCTGACAACAGCAAATAACGACCAGTGGGCTTTGGAGGAGGACAAGCGATTCATGGATGCTGACTACCACAACCTGGATTTCACTCTGACCACTGCCCTTCAAAGAGAGGAGGATGCCAAGGCTTCTTTGGCGGACCTGGAGGCCACCTGTGGGAGGCTGACCCGAGAGAAGTTAGAGCTCGACCGGCACCTTTCTCTCAAGGAGGCGGCCTACGATCGTGCCGATGAAGAACTCGACTGGTGAAGGCTGCCTACAAGCAAGTCCTTCTTCCCACCCTTAGCATAGTTACTTTTCTCTAGTAGGCTCTTGTCCCGGTTGCCGGGCGATTTCCACTTTTGTAACTCTTTATCTGAAAAGAAATAAAAAAAATTTGTGCAAAAAGATTTGTCAAATATCTTTTCTCCAGTTTCAGGATTTATTATAACTGTCTATCTTCCTCGCCCCCTTATTGTTTTAAGGAAGTTTCCTCCGGAGTTGGGACGATAACAGTTCTTTTTCTCGCTGACTTCATCAAGTTTAATCTTCTCTTTCAAGACTTATCCCGGAGTCAGACTAGCTTGTCCAACAGCCCTGTTTTTAAGAGTGGATAGCCTCGCTCTTAAATTTTACCAGAACCAGCAGGCTCAGCGACCGAATCGAACTGCTACTAGAACTGGAAATTTGTCCAAGCATTCTAGGCCTAGCCGCCCTATAGAGGTTGACACAGGACTTGGGTGCAGAATCGGACTCTAGGTCCAGACGTTCTTTCTGAGTGGAGATTGGTACTCTGTCACCCATTGTACTAAGACCGGAAGCTATGTCCAGGCATCTTACGCCTAAACGGAGCATAACTCCGCATTTAGGACTTGGTCAGGATCGGGAACTAGGTCTAGGCATCCCAGGTTGGATGGGGTTTTCAGTCCCTATCATCGTTGATTTCCAAGACCAGAAGCTAGGTCCGGGCGTTTTGGGCCTAAAAGGAGCATAACTCGGCATTTAGGACTTTGTCAAGATCGAAAACTAGGTCCGGGCATCCTGAACCTTAGTAGAGATGTGATCTCGTACTAGGATTTTCAGCGGTAAATAATACAAAGTACTCAAATCCTTGTGGAAAAGAATTTTTTATTGAAATCATCAAATGGGGTATATTACTTGTAAAATTTCTTGAGGTGGAAAGCGTTACATGGTCTAGAAAAGAGATCACCGGTCAGAGTTCTGAGAAAGTATGAGTCCTTTGCAGCATGTCTGTCTATGATGTAGGGCCCTTCCCAGTTTTTTCCGAACTTGCCAGCGGTTGTATCTTCAGTCATAATCTTGACTTTTCTCATGACCTAGTCACCTAGATTGAATCTCCTTTCTACGACTCGCTTGTCGTATCCCCTTTTTATGGTTTCCTGGTACCGGAGGAGATGTTGTAGGGCATGTTCTCTCTTGTCATTAAGAATGGCTTCTTCTCTTGCTAGAATTTCTCCATTTTCCTCGGTAAGTACTTCATCAGTGCGAGTTGTTGGAGCCAGTAGTTCTGTAGGCATCACTGCTTCTGTTCCGAAGGTAAGTTGAAAGGGTGTCATACCGGTGGACCTTCTGGGAGTGGTTCGGTATGCCCATAAGACTCCTGGGAGTTGCATTACCCAGTTACCTTTTGCTTTATCCAATCGCTTCTTGAGTGTATCCAAGATGACCCGGTTGGATGCTTATGCTTGCCCATTTCCCTGGGGGTAGTATTGGGCTAAGAAGTTGTGTTTAATCCCCAGAGACTTGCAGAACAACCAAATATTGTCGCAGTCGAACTGTTTTCCATTGTCTGAGACCAGCTCTTGGGAAATTCCAAACTTGCAGATTATGTCTTTCCATAGAAATCTTCTGACATCAGAGGCGCAAACATGTACCAGTGCTACAGCTTCGACCGATTTGGTGAAATAATCTGTAGCGACAAGTAAGAACCTAACTGAGTGTGGAGCTTTAGGAAGCGGTCCCACAATATCCAAACCTCATTTGGCGAAAGGCCATGCGCTTAGGATGGGGTGCAATTCTTTTGTCGGGGCATGACCGATCGGGGCATGTTTCTGACAGGGGAGGCATGCCTGGGTTAACTTCTTGGCGTATGTCATCATGTGCGGTGATAGATGGAAATTGGTGTCTCCACCTATCAAAAGATTATATTTTTATAGATTTTTCTTCTTGTGCCTATATAGATTGATTATCAAAGTAGACAAGTAACAAGCAAGGGTCGTACCAACCTCAGAGGGGGAGATCTTAGCTCAAACACAATAGAAAACAATTGTTAAGAAACACCAAGGGAATCAATAATAAGAATTGAGATTGATTCTAACTTCTTACGAGCAATAATTAAATAAACCCTAACTTAAGAATATGCTAGAGATGAAAATAAGATTTATGATGACAAAAGGGGAAGAATTGGTATCCACAAACTAAATCATGCAAACATAACATGTTGTTCCTTCATGTTCAATCTATAACAATTAATTAGTCACCTCTCAGCTATTCCAATTAATCATTAATACCTGTAATAATCAAGTAGTCACCTCTCAGCTATTCTACTCAATTAAAACGGGATTCTCTTATGCATGCTATTGAATATGTCTTATTAATCAAACCGTCACCTCTCAGCTATTCAATTTAATTAACTCAACATATTGATTCATAACTAAATCGTCACCTCTCAGCTATTTAACTTAATTACAAAAGGGTTCCAATAAAAGATATCAACTGCAGATATGTAACAATCACCTTTTAGCTATTTCACTACACATCTTTAATCAATATAAATAAAACCATTAAAGCTAGGTCTCCCTAAACCCTAACAATAGTATTTTAATACCATGGATAACAATAACATACAAATAATCGTACTTACCTCCTACTGCAGATAGAAGTAAATAGGCATTAAGTACTTTGAATCACAATGAACATTAAGAACAAACATGGTGTTTTCGCATTATCTAGAGTGCTTCAACCATCCCCCTAAGGATATTTAGCTACTCATCCTTGATGATGACACCATGGAATAAATAAATAAATCACAAGACATCATAATGGAAAATTAATGTATTGATATTGATTTGAATTGAGTTGATACAAAGAAGAAGAAGAAGATGAACTTTCTCTCACAAATATTCATTTTCCTCTCTCCATAAAAAACTACCTAAACCTTAGCTACTACTTCTCTTATATAGAAAACACAAAGTAGAATACTTGCATGAAAAAACTTCCAAATTAGGTCAATTCGTGGCTGCTACCGTTGGTCTGCTAGAGGCATTAGGTCTTCAGCAAAACCTAATTCTCTTGGGCTTAAGTTGTAGCTTGGATTAAGACCTTCAGTTTGATAACCCAAATCAGACTTTTTGATCTCCTTGTAGAGCCTTTTTAAGTTTGGACTTTAATAAAACCCTAAGTAGAAATTATGACTTGTGGGCTCCAATAGGACCCGTTTTGGGCTGAGATTTGGACCACCCCACTTTGACATAAAGCCAAGTCAACTGGTCTGACGGTGGGGTGCCCTCAATAGATCTGTAGGTGCAAATATCAATTTTCCTTCTATTGTGCAAATAACACATTTTTACTTGTTTTTCTTGACTTTTTGTTGGCTTTAACACAATATTCACATTTCGGCTCATAAAACCTACACAATAGACAAGAAAACACTAATCAATAGATATAACACAATAGTATAAGTTAAGTGCAAGACAAACAAGGTGTTATTCAGGGGATAAATATACACTTTTGAGGACTTGTCATGCGGCCACCAGTATCCTTGGGTCATCATCTTCTGTGCAAGATTTCTTCTCCCAAAATGGTTGTTGCAGATCCCCGGAGCCATGGCTCTTCATGTACAGTCTGTTTGAGTCCCAGTGTAAGATAACAACGAACTTCCACGCATCTCTCCGAACTTTGGCTGATAGCTTTTGATCTTCAGGGAGTAATTCAGCGTCGATTCTGTCTACTTCGGAGTTCAGGTTATCTGGAATTTCTTCGATTGGTCCCTTCGGTGGGAGCTCCAGATTGATGTGAACATGTGAGAGTGGTGGTTCTGAAAGGTCAGGTTTGTCCGGCTCTGTCGAAGGTGGCATTGCTTCCAACCGACCTTTAGTGAGGCAAGGATTCCAGTCATCGAGTTGTGATTCTGGTGGGTTCGGTGTTTGAACCTGAGAAGAAAGACTTGGCTAGCTCTGAGTACTAGGCCCGGTGCTGGGCTAAGACGCCTCTTCATCTCTCTTCCTTTTCTGTCCTCTGGTAGTGACCATGAAGACTTCATTCCCATGCATATGTTCCAGAAGGTAGACCTCCGGTAATGACATCTCTGGATCTCTGGGCCCGATGCTCGGCTCTTTCTGATATTCGATTTATAGCTGACGTGGCTCTGTAGTACTGATGGAAGAAGAAAGGTATCCCAGGGCATGTCTGACATCTATCCTTGGTCGTTTTTCGACCGTGATGAACTCTTCCCTGCCATGGAGTGGACAACATTGAGATATTTTGCATCCGGTCATCTTTGGCTTGGAATGACCCAGCGAACTGGTTCGCCACTAGTTTGGAGTCTGTCTTGATCATGACTCTTCGCGCCCCCAGTTGGAGCATTGTTTGAAGACCATAGATTAAAGCTTCGTACTCGGCCTCGTTTTTGGATGCCGGGAATCCTAGTCTGACAGACGTTTCTGTTGTCCGTCCGTCCGGGCTAATCAAGAGACAACCAATGCCGGATCCCGTACAATTACTGGATCCGTCAGTATCGTCCAGGCTTCGTTGTCTTCTTTAGCTGGAGACTCCTGTGTCTGGGGGGTATCGTTTACCCCCAATACATCGATCTTCTTCTAACTCTGTGTTGACCGGAATGTCCTCGATAGGAAAGTCTGCCATTAAGGAGGCTACTGCATGTCCCTTCTCTGCGGTTCTGGGTTCATACTTAATGTGGTATGCACTCAGATAGCTGGACCATTCGATCAACGATTAGATTCCTCCTATTTTCCAAGAGCCTTTTTGAGCGGATACTCGGTATAGACCTTGACTGCCCTCCCATGGAAATAAGGCTTTAGCCTCCTGGTTCCATGTACCAGGGCTAAGGCGATTTTCTCGATCTTTGAATATCTTGTCTCAGCTCCCTGTAACACTTTGCTGATAAAGTATACTGGCTTTTCCTCCGATTCTTCCACAAATATGACTGCACTGACTGCAATATCAGATGCGACCAGGTAAATACCGACTGGTTGTCCGGTTTGAGGTGCTGTAAGAACCGGAGGCTGAGTAAGATATGCCTTGATTTCATCAAAGGCTTGCTGGCAAGTAAGATTCCATTCCGCATTAGCTTTGATCGCATTGAAGAATGGCTTGCATCGGTCTGAATACCGGGAGATGAACCTGTTGAGAGCGGCCAATCTCCCGGTTAACCTCTGCAATTCCTTCACTGTCTTTGGGGCGGGCATTTCCAGAACTGCGCGTATCTGATCTGGATTGGCTTCTATGCCCCGGTTGGTCATTAGAAAGCCAAGAAACTTTCCAGAAGAAAGACCAAATGAACATTTCGCTGGATTCAGCTTCATGTTGTATTGTGCGAGAATATTGAATGTCTGCTGCAGATCCTCCAAATGATTGTCTTTCTCTCTGGTTTTGACCACCATGTCGTCTATGTAGACTTCCATGGTCCGGCCTATGAGCTCGCTGAAGATAGTGTTGACTAGCTTCTGGTACGTTGCTCTCTCATTCTTCAGACCAAATGGCATCACCCGGTAGCAGTAAAGCCGCCCTTGGTCAATGATGAATGTAGTATGCTCCTGATGTTCTTCATGAAGTGGTGGCATCCACCGATGGCGTCTACCATGTCTGTGATCCTGGGAGTGGATACAGGTGCACATGACATGCTTTATTAAGATTAGTAAAATCGATGCAAACTCGAATCTTACCGTTCTTCTTTGGGACAACCACAATGTTTGAGACCCAGGGTGGGGTATATGACTTGTTTGATGAAGTTGACTGACAGTAACCGGTTGATTTCTTCATTTACTGTTAGCTTTCGATCTGGTGTCATGCGCCTTGGTTTCTGCTTGACTGGTTTGTGCTGAGGATCAATGTCCTGTCTATGACAGGTGACTGAAAGGTCAATTCCTGGCATTTTGCTGATGCTCCATGCGAAAACTTGATGATTCTGCCGAAGCAGTGTAATCAAGAGATCTTTCTCAGCCCTTGGTAAACCAAATGCAATATAAGTAGTTTTATGAGACTCCAGTCCCACTATGATTTCTTCTAGCTTGTCGACCGCTCGTGATACCCCGGTTTTCAAGCCTGGCTTCCCCTTGACAGACTTGCCAAGAGTTGGTTGTTATTGATGAGAATTCGTTAGGAAGATAGTGGTTCCCTTGGTTTTCGAAATATACTTTCCTTTGACTACATCGAGGTGGCATTTGAAAGTCATCCCTTGATCTCCTTTAACGCTGCAAATTCCGTAGGGAGTAGGGAATTTGAGGCTCTGGTGGAAGGGGGACACGATTGCTTTCATTTGATGAATCCAGTCCCTTCCCAAGATAACGTTGTAGCGGGAGGGGGAATCGACCAGCAGGAAGTCTACCCCGAAGGTATTGAATCCCACCGTGATTGGCAGGTGGACCCGCCCGGAGGACTGAGCTGGCTCCCCGTTGAACCCATAGATATAAGTCTCATCAGATTCAATGAGACGCTTGGATAACTCCATAGCTTTGTAGGCACATGAGAACATGACACTGGAGGTGCTGTCGGCATCGACCATGACTCGCCGGACCCGATAGACGCCTATCCATTCTGTGATTACTAGGGCGTCAATGTGTGAATAATGCATGCCCCTTTCGTCTTCCTCAGTGAATTCTCGACTTCATGGACATGTCCTATCCACCAGAGCTTCTCTCGAGCACAATTCTTCCTTTCTGTTTTGGAAGAACCGGGTGCCTGAACATGGCAGACATACACGATATGATCTCCAGCCTTCACCTGTTCGAATGCACCGGTCTGCACCATGTCAAGGATGAGGTCGGTGTCAACCAAGCGCTGCATTTCATACTTCAATACTCTGCAGTTCTTCAGCTCGTGACCATAATTATTGTGATGGTCACACATCTTGGACTTATCTCTCCTGCCCTCCGGGTTTTCCGGGAGAGGGGCAGGTTTGTTGAGCAATCCTCTGTTCTTAATTTTCTTAAGCACTTCCTCGATCGGGAACCTTAGGGGTGTGAATTCCGTCTCATTGCGTTCGCCCCCGGTAGGTTTCTCTGACCGACGGTAGGGCTACCGAGCTGGTGTCTTTCCCTTCCTGGCTTTGTTCCAGTCAGGTGTTTTTTCTTCCTTGCGATCCCTACCGGAGCTTTCTTCTTTTGTCCTTTGCAGCTTTTTAGAAGTCTGGCCTCCAGCAAGTCTCTTTCTCCTAGCTTTCAGATCGTCCTCTTCGTATCTTTATGCCTTCTCGAACAAGGCTGAAATAGAGGATGGAGGCTTCCTTGCCAGTGACCGGTACAGCTCTTCATGGTTACTGTTCAAGGCATATTTTAAAGCTTGAACTACGATGCTATCAGATGCGTCATGTACTTCTGACAAAAGAGTTCAGAACCTTCTGGTGAAGTTCCTGAGTGTTTCGCTCCGGTCCATCTGCAGGGAGAATAAAACTTCAGCTCCCTTCTTTGTCTTAACATTGAACCGGTATTTCTCCTCGATTAATTCTCCCAGCTGTACGAATGTATGGACGGATGCGGGTGGCAGGTTGTGATACCAAGTCTGTGCTTCGCCTTTGAGTGAAGCAGCGAATATCTTAGCGAGAAGCTTGTCATCATGATCCCAGATGGCCATGATGCTTTTGTAGTTCATGACATGCTGGACCGGGCAACCGCTCATCTCATCATACTGTTCGAAGGGTGGTTGTTTGAAGCTGGTCGGGACTGTGTGGTTCCTGACCACTTCTGCCAAAGGTGACCCATCCAGCCTTGGGATGTGAGCTTCCTGATTTGTTCATCCCGGTTAGCCTTATTGGTGACAGCTAAATCAATCATTTCTTGTAACTTAAGTTGATTCATATGTTCGACGTTCAGCTTCTGTTGTATTTGATGGGTGCGAACCCTTCAGGGACTTCTTCCCCTTCAATCATTGCGGACGGGAGGAGTGTTTTGGTGCCTTCTCCGGCACAGTCCCTCTGGTGGAGTAACTTCTTCTACTGACCTGCTACGGGTCACCCTGCGGTCATGGCGTGGCCCAGGTGTTCTTGCTCGTCTGTGGTGATGTTTCTGAATCAAAGAGACAGACATCCTATCTCTCCCCGGTGCATGCCTATCCCATACAAGGCGGGAATCACGGCTATGAGGGGTAAGACTCCGGTCAGTTCCTGATCGTGACCTTATCTTCTTTTAGGGAGATGGACTTAGAGACAGGGCTGAAGACGTTTGGCTATCTCCGGCCCTAGTTCTCTTCTTCTTTCCCAGCTCTACATTCTCTATTGTCAGCCGCTTGATGACAGCAGTTGGGGATTCGTTCGCTGGCCCTTTTCCCTTCTGCTGTTCAGTGAAGCCACCTTCCGCAGTCTGGGAAATGGTTCGATGATCTCTTCTTGCAGCGGCTACTCTGGATGGTTCAGGATCTTGTGATGTTGATATCCTAACAATCCGGTTAACCGCATTCAGATCACCAGGATTGTTAGTGACTTGCACCACTAAGTTCTCTGCCTCCGGCTGTCCACTTTCAGAGTTTTATGAGCCATGATCATGGACATCACTCCCAAAAACTGATTCTTGATTAACGGGTTCTTGTATTTCAAGGACCGGAGACAGAGGAGAAAGGTTCTCAATCTGACTTTCAGTAACTTGACTCATTCCATTGTTGGATTGAGTTGGACAATATCTCTTACTTCAAGCCATTGCTGCAGCTGTTCTCCGGTATGACTGGATCAAGATTTTTTCAAGGCTCTGGAACTGATGGGAGATTTAGCCCCACGGTGGGTGCCAAAGAGTGTGGGTGCAAAAATTTGATCCACGAACTCGAGATTCATATAGATTGATCGTAAAGTTAGAATGAAAGCCTAGAATAGACTGAGATGAGATGGGGGTATACAATGAGACTGGACCTGATGTGATCAGGCTGCCTACGTATCCAAGGTGATGAACTTGGAATCAAGTCTCTGCTTTCATAAAGCAGTAATGGAGGTTGCTTAGTGAAAGACGCGTAGTTCAGGAGGTTGAGAACTCTGACATTTATAATGGACCGGAGGAGACTGGCTCAACCGCTCCTCCAGTATCAACTCCATGAACTCGGACAGTTCAAACTGTGAAGATGCTCCTGTAGATATAGCACACATGTTGTTTGGCGGCTATCCCTCGGTTTGAATCCCCCTTGACCAGGACGACTGCCACGTGGCATTCTCTAATAGGCTCTTGGTTAACTCAGGTCTTCCTTTATCTTATCCAGCGGGCTAGAACGGTGGGTTTTGTTGGCCTGGAATCTTACTGGACTTATCCAGTTAGTTGGGACTTGGGTTTGACCAAGTCTGAAAGCAAAGACTTGGGTTTGACTAGGTCTGAAAGCAAAGACTTGGGCTAGACTCCTCAGACCAGAGGCCCAATCTGCATTGCATACTCCCTGGCCAGGTCTTTTGTACTTCTATGATAAGCCTTTGGATGAGCCTTCGTCACTAATGGACTTCAATGGGCCGGACTTGGCTTACTTTATTAAGGCGGGCCTAGCTGATGTATGGGAGCCCATGGTTCAACTTTTTATACAGTAACTGGGGCTCCACCTACTGATCGTGGACCATCTAGTGGGTCACGATCCACAGAGCGTATGTGGACTTCTTGAGATTGGGTTGGGCCCTACCGGTACTCCAGATCTAACCGGCTGCCATTCAGGTGCTCTCGGTTTAGCTTCTTATATAGCCACCGATGACACATGTTGGGTATTTTACCTAGGGTACACACAGATACAAAGACATTTAGTTAAGCCTTGTTTACCTTAGCCTACCGTGATGATGTTTTATCCCTTAGGTTGACCCTTTTTAGTCTTCATTGTTGCTTAGCCTTTTTCTTTAGCCCATCATCCTTACCCAACTCCGTTGTACGAGTAATTTCCCTTAGAATATTTTAGGTCATTTTACCTATTGTTTTTGGAACATGGGGATGATTGTTTCTGTCGTTACAAAGAAGAAAGGGAAAATACAAAGAAATCTTCACACTAGTGAGATGAACCAAATGTTAAAAATCAAAAAGTTTGAAGAATTCTTGAAAAGCCAGAATCTTCAAGAAAATTAAGAAAAGAAAGAAAAGGGAGATTCCAACAAAATGGCTAGAGCTTCATTAAATTTTCCCAAAGAAGATGAAAAAAACTTCTACTCAAGAGAAAATTTCCCAAAATTTCTCCATTATTACAAATCACAATTATTGAAGGCCCAAATGTTCCAAAAATATTTCACAAAAGTTTTTTCCATTTCTAGCCTTGTCCTAAGCCCAGTTACAACCCATTATTGTCTTTTGTACATCTAAGGTGATATGGTAGGATGTGGCGAGTAAGTGAGAAGGTGCTAAGGTGAAATACCCGACATCTCAAGCAAGGCTAACTTTTTCATTCTTTGAGACTAAGTCCATTCCATTACACTAGTTCGTTCTTATGACATATGTGAGATGATTGTCCATCTTCTTTCCTCACATAGAGGTAAAATGATAAACACCATCTCTGAGTGATTTTTATTTCTGAGTGTATGTCTGTGGTTGTATGTGTACATGCCTGTCTTGGATGTATTTGAAACTGTTATGCTTATTTTCATCCATTTGTAGTACGTTATCTCATATGAACGGTTTTGCAATACTTATCCTTATCTTTGATATTACTGTATGGATGATATCCATTCCTGAGGTAAATGGTAGAACATCCTGTTCTTTGGATTAGTCATTGTAGTAAGTTTGTGGGTATCTTCTCTCAGGAGACTATAACTCCTCCACTTGGGAAACCCTGATGGTTGAAAGCCTTGATGCATATGGTTAATGCAATCACCCTAGTTATATTTCTCTTTTGAGTCTTTATTTCTTTTCTTCTCACCTTTGCTTGAGGACAAACAAAGTGTTGTTTGGGGGTATTTGATAAGTCCTCAAAAGTGTATATTTATCCCCCGAATAGCACCTTGTTTGCATAACACTTAGCTTATATTATTGTGTTATATCTATTGATTTTAGTGTTTTCTTGTCATTTGTGTAGGTTTCATAAGCCGAAATGTGAATATTGTGTTAAACCCCGCCAATAGTCAAGAAAAGCCACCGAAATGATGTTATTTACACAAGGAAATAAAATTAATACTTGCACCCACAGAGTTGTTAAGGGCACCCCGCGGACTGGTCCTATGGACTTGACTTTGTGTTATATCTACTGAAGCCTTTACTTGAAGCCCAATCTTAAAAAGGCTCTTTATGATGATCCAAAACTCCGATTTGGGCCCATGAGCTATTTATCTGAAGACTTTGGTCCAGGCTACAACTTAGGCCCAAGACAAATAGGTTTTTATTAGGTTTTGCTACTTCTAGAAGGCCAACAACAACAGCCATGAATTTGACCTAACTTGGAGAGCAAGTATACTTCGTGAGCAAGTAATCTATACTCTCTATTAAAGTTAGACTTACCCTTAAGAAAAAAATTTCTTTCCAAATTAGAAGAAATTTGATGCTTCAATTGAAGAGATATTAACAAAGATTGAAATTTAAAGGGTTATTATTGTAAATTTATATCTAATATGGCTTAAATAGCTAGATGGCTACATTTAATAGCACTATGGGCATATCTGTCTTTTTCCACAAATATATTAATGGCTAACCAATAAATTTAATGGCAATATGGCTATATTTATCTTATTTGCCAAAAAATAAAAATTAAATAAATAAATAAAATATAATTTCGTACTTTACCTTCTTCTTTCCCCAATATTTACCCATGTTCCTCATACATCAAATTCAATATATCCTCTATTCCTTCTTCAAATAATGGTTGGAAAACACACACACACACACACACACAACTTTCATTACAATAGACTATGTAAATATATGCACGCAATAGTACAAATTACAATACTGTGCGTCTTCCATTTTTCTTTAAGTACAGGTTAGAAATCAAATTATGTAGGCTTTATAACCATATACAGTAGAATCTCTTTAAATTAATACTCAGTGAATTGATAATCTCTCTTAAATAATATAATTCTCTGGTCCCGACTTGGGCCTTCTACGCTAAATTAATAATTTCGACAAAATAATAAGATAATTGATGTTAAATATTTTTATGTAACATTCTTTAAGACCCAAATATTTCATAAATTAATAATCACTTAAATAAATATAAGAAATTGATTACATCTTAGGTTTTCTTGAAATATGAAAATGTAAAATGATAAGGGATACAAGATTGTGTTGAGTTAAATAGTGTGTACGATTCGATACATTGTTTTGTATGCACCTAGGTTCAATAAGTTGAATTAACCAAAGGCTCTTAGTATTCACTGAAAAAATCAATGAAGTGTTGGATTTTTGAATTTCGAATTGGTTAATCATTTTGATCAATAATCCTATATTGGACCTTGATAACTGAACATGTAATGGAAAGTAATTTTTGTACTAAAAAAACCAATAAATTAAAATATCGCTATAAATTAATATTATTAATTTATCGATAAATTTATATCTCTTTAAATTAATAGAATTAAGGTAGTCCGGAGGCTATTAATTTATAGAGGTTTAACTTTAACATGATTATGTTGTGTAATTATAGCGTCATTTATTTTTTAGATTAGTATCAATTATACTCCAAAATTATTTAAAAAGCTAGCCTTTGGCTAGTGCTGGAAACGGGTCAGATTCGGATCGGATGTAAATAAATCTGAAGCTTGATCCGAATTTGATTCCGATTTAAATAATTAATCCAAATCCGAGATTTATCCGAAAACCAACTAAATCCGATAATTTTCTATATAAAATCTTTAAAAAATAGATTAAAATCTGAATCCGGATCTGAATAGGTCTCTTATTATAAATCTGAATCCAAATTTTAATTCGGGTGTATTCTTATATCTGATTCCGACATATTTGGATTCGGTTAATTCGGATAAATCCGAATCCACATCGAGCCCTACCTTCGGCCAAAGGTTACCCCAGGATATAAATTCAATAGTGTTTTCTGAAATGAGGTATAGTCTAGACATAACCAAAGCTCAACCCAATAACTTGACAATGAAGTGATTTGTTTTTTTACAAAAAAAAATTTATTGATACTTTTTTTTTTTTAAAAAAAGGACTTGCCGCGCAGTTTGTAGCGCCTTTGTTCTCTACTTTTGTGTAATTCGTTTAGCTTATCAATAAAATTTGTTTTTATATAAAAAAAAAAAACTATTTTATTGATAAGCTCAAAGAATTACACAAAAGTAGAGGACAAACGCGCTACAAACTGCACTGCAAGTCCTTTATTTGGGGATTACGAAACATTAGGGATACACCTAAATATAAATTTTGAGGTTTTTTCCTACTTTTTGTCGTGAAAGTAGGGACAGGGAAAATCACAAGATATAATTTATATATAGGTCCCACCATTTTTTTTTTTTACTAAAACTAAAAACCGAAGTCCAACAAATATTTTTGATTAGTGAGCAGGTGGGCTTTAATTGTAGCTTACTACATGCCTCTTTATACCAAGTAAAGATTTGTGTAGATGAAAACTTATTATAGCAAATCTATACATAGATTTGTCGATAAACATGTGGCTCAAAGGTAGCATCCCTCTCACAAAGGGCAGATGTTGTGGGTTCGAAACACGTCAATAATCCATTGTTTGATTAAAAGTTTCCCTACGTAAATTTAAAAGGGGTAGGGATCCTCTCAACCTCGCTTACCAATAATAATAAGAAGAAAAAAAAAATGTACGTTACCTATTATAATAAACTTCAATAAGCACATATATTTTGCAATCCAAAATTTTATCCTATGTTTAAACTTGATCTTTCAGTAGTTTTGTTGGGTGCATTAATTATGAAAGGTTATTTACTACTGCAAGTTACTATATACTATGTTCTCGCTAAACCCCTTTTTATATTCAAAACATAAGCCTAGACTCCAAACAAAAAATGAATAAAATCATATGATCAGTCTAATTCATGGTTTGAACATTCAAAAGATTAATCATACCATGGTTTACTGTCACAATGAAGTAAAAACATAATGAAAAATTCAATAATTGTTATACATTATATTTAGCTCAAAATCTCAGTCAAACATTCAAACAACGAGTATTTGACAAAAAACCATTTCAAAAATTGTAATCAACCGTATTTACAAAAATAAAAATAAAAATTAGTGTTGTAATAAAACTGTAAAATGACAATTAAACCAATGACTTACATTAACAAAACCTTTCCAAGAGACTATAGCTAATTTACACTATTTAATAACATCTGTGCATTGCACAAGCCTTATAACTAGTGTGTTTTGTATTCTCTATATAAAGAAAGATAGTAGTTAGGGTTTAGTTAGTTCATCTTCTCTCTTGAACTCAATATTCAATCTTGTATTGAAATCAATTCTTCTTATTCTCAATAATAATCCATTCTCTTTTCCTTTATGATGTTGTGTTCTTTATTTACTTATTCCATTTATTCCATGGTGTCATTATCAAGGATGAGTAGCTAAGTTCACTGTAACGCCCCGGGATTTCGTCCTCGCTCATCCCAGTGCGTCGAGCACCATACCGCTCGCTAATGTCAATATTGTCCCCCTTTAGTCACTGCGGATATCCAGCAGTAGAGGGTTTTGGATCAGGGCCCAGCCATGTGGTTTACCCCAAAAGGCCTTGAGATTAGTTAGAGTATGGTTAAGCTCTATATACTACCAATAGAACCACTTCCTTGGCAATGTGGACTAACACCAACTCATGGGTGTTACAATCTCACCACCTTAGAAATAGGGCCGTCCTCGGCTCTGCAGTACACTCTGTACAGTCCCAAAATCTCCGACGCTCCCTGCCAAGTGAGACAAGTACCTGGCGCTCCCTGGGCCTTTCCAGCGTACTTTCCCACCTGCAACAGGCGACCCGTTGTCGGCTTTGATACCAACTGTAACGCCCCGGGATTTTGTCCTCGCTCATCCCAGTGCGTCGAGCACCATACTGCTCGTTAAGTCAATATTGTCCCCCTTTAGTCACTGCGGATATCCAGCAGTAGAGGGTTTTGGATCAGGGCCCACCCATGTGGTTTACCCCAAAAGGCCTTGACATTAGTTAGAGTATGGTTAAGCTCTATATACTACCAATAGAACCACTTCCTTGACAATGTGGGACTAACACCAACTCATGGGTGTTACAATCTCACCACCTTAGAAATAGAGCCGTCATCGGCTCTGCAGTAGGGATTTCGTCCTCGCTCATCCCGGTGCGTCGAGCACCATACCGCTCGCTAATGTCAATATTGTCCCCCTTTAGTCACTGCGGATATCCAGCTGTAGAGGGTTTTGGATCAGGGCCCAGCCATGTGGTTTACCCCAAAAGGCCTTGACATTAGTTAGAGTATGGTTAAGCTCTATATACTACCAATAGAACCACTTCCTTGGCAATGTGGGACTAACACCAACTCATGGGTGTTACATTCACTTTAGGGGGAATGGTTGAAGCACTCTAGATAATGCAAAAACACCATGTTTGTTCTTTATGTTTATTGTGATTCAAAGTTCTTAATGCTTGTTTATTTCTATTCGCGACAAGAAATAAACATGATTATTTATATGTTATTGTTATCCATGTTGATAAAATACTATTGTTAGAGTATAGGGAGACTTAGCTATAATGGTTGTATTAGATTAATTAGAGATATGTGATGGAATAGCTGAGAGGTGATTATCATATATCTAGAGTTAATCTCTTTTATTGGACCCCTTTTGTAATCAAATTGAATAACTAAGAGGCGACGGTTTATTGGTTATGAATTAATATGTTGACTTAATTGAATTGAATAGTTGAGAGGTGACAGTTTAATTAAGGAAGCATATTCAATAGCACATATAAAAGAATCTCGTTTTAATTGAGTGGAATAGCTGAGAGGTGACTACTTGATTATTAAAGGCATTAATGATTAATTGGAATAGCTGAGAGCCTAAGAGGTGACTAAGTAATTTTTATAGATTGAACATGAATGAATGGCATGAATTGAATAGTTGAGAGGTGACAGTTTAATTAATGAAGCATATTCAATAGCACATATAAAAGAATCTCGTTTTAATTGAGTGGAATAGCTGAGAGGTGACTACTTGATTATTAAATGCATTAATGATTAATTGGAATAGCTGAGAGCCTAAGAGGTGACTAAGTAATTTTTATAGATTGAACATGAATGAATGGCATGTATGTTTGCATTGTTTAGTTCGTTTGTGGATACCAACTCTTTCACCTATTCATCATACGATCTTCTTCCATCTCTATCCTTCGTTTTATATTAGTTTAATTATTAGTTTATTTATTTAATTGCCTCTAGGAAATAAAATCAATCTCAATATTGTTAATTTGTTCATGTGATGTTTTTAATCTATTGTTTTCTATTGTGTTTGAGCTAAGAATTCCCCTTTCGAGATGGGTACGACTCTTGTTTGTTACTTGTTTTACATTGATAATCAATATTTACATGCACAATAAGAAAAATATCATTACAAATCTATCTTTTGATTAGTGGGATACACAAAGTCCGACTATCAATTCTCAAATATCTGAAGGGCACTAAAACATTGGGTATCTTGTTTGAAAGACAACAAGGGAAAACTTTTGTTTCAGATTATGTGGATGTTGATTATGGAGGAGATTTAAATAAGCAAATATCCACCACGGGGTACGTTTTCACTTATGGTGGAAGACCGGATAGTTGGAGATCAATGCACCAAACAGTTACTGTTTTATCTACTACTGAGGTGGAGTATATGGCGGTAACAGAAGCTTGCAATGAAGTTATTTGGCTGAAGGGATTAGTAAGCATGTTTGGGTTAAATCAAAGTTCCATGATGATAAGATGTGACAGTCAGAATGCTATTTGCCTGGGAAGAATCAAATGTTTCATGCAAGAACAAAACATATTGATATTTATAATCATTGGATTCGGGATTTGTTGGACTTGGGTGAAATTACAGTTGAGAAGGTTCACACAAATGAGAATACTTCAGATTATCTTACTAAGCCGGTTTCAGTTGAGAAGTTCAAACATTGCTTGAACTTGCTCAATCTTTCTACATATTAAAGATTGGGAAGAACACCTCCACACTTGAGGTGCATTAAGGCAAGAGGATTATTGCCAATGTAAGGGTACTTGAAGAAATTTAACCTACAATGGTTTTGATTTTGGTAGAATGCTCGCTAAGGTGGAGATTATTGTATATTGGCTCACAGTGCACAGTGTAGCGACCCGATCTATATCACCACCAATAAAACCCCACACTGTCGGACATCCGCAGTGGCTAAGTGGGGACAACCCCAGACTATCAGACGTCCGCAGTGGTTAAGTGGGGACAATATCGGTGGTGATATAGGTCGGGTTGCTACACACAGGATAATACCTTTTAAGAGGGTGTGATCCATAGGATCAGATCCTTAATTGGTTGGAAACCAATTACGTGCAGGAGTTCAAGTTCTCGTCAGACATGATTTTACATTCTATTTCAGTTTTGGACTTTGGGCCCTATATGGATCAGTTTTTGTCAGTGGGTTACATATATATATATATATAGCAAAATTAATTGCCTTATGTAATAACAAGAAACAAAAAAAGTCAATAAGCAATAGAGAAGATGAGATATATATATATATATAGAGAGAGAGAGAGGGTAAGAGAACTTTTGGGAGCCAAGGGTGTATTGGGTTTAAGGTGAGAGATTAAGATCTTGAGAAAGAGATTAAGATGATTCTTGTAATCGGTGTTTCTTTTCTTATAATGAAATCTACTCGTTGTTCCCCGTGGAGGTAGGCATTGTTGAACCACGTATATCTTGGTGTTATTGTTGTTTATTGTTTCGTTCACTTTTGTTTATTATTTGGTAATCTTCGAACTTATTGACAAACGGATCTTGTATTGTAAAGAAAATGTTCTCACAAATATCTAGGTTGCGGGTTGTTGATGCGGTTGAGATTTAATTAATCACTGCATATAGTTCAACCAAATACATCTGCACAATCATTGCTCACAGTTCATAAAACACAATTTCCTAGGCTCCTAGCCAACTGCCTATGAAACATGAAATAGTAAAAATGTTGTTCATAAAAGCACAATCCCTTTCAACTACACGCAAATTTGTCCATAAGACCATAACATTTATCAATTTTTTTTTTTTTTGTTTATATCAATCCATCCTACTGAAACTAAATATTGTTTTGGTTGTTATAAGGTTCAGATTCAAGTGGTGCAGTCATATTAATTAGAAAGTGGATATTGTAACAAGAATGGAAACTGCATTGGGTACGAAAACAACAAAAAAAAATCCCTTAGTTGATTGATGATATCACAAATAACTTCCGATCAAGGAAAAAGAAAATGGAATTATCATTATCCTACCTAAGTTATGAAAATGCCATTAGTGGTTCTTAAATTGTCAATATTATCTATACTTTCTATTAAAGCAGAATCTACCTCGTCGAAAATTCATCCCTATTACAAACATGTATCTATCAATTGCTCTTCAATGTCAACAAAACATCCAATCAAGAAAATGACAGATGAATTAATGGGTGATCCTCGCGATTCCTGATATTTACACCCATATAGATTTTTTGAATCTTGGTCCATAAAATCATCTTAAAAAAAATAATAAAAAAACATTAATGTGTAATGTTTATTGATTAATCTAATACCATAATCAAGTCAGTAAGTCACCACTTAAGTTAAAATACTCAAAATCAAATTAAACAAAAGATGGAATCTCAATATGAAGACAAAATCATAACAACAATAATTCACAATCCACGTCATCATATACATCATAACATTAAAATTCTACAAACAAGTTACATCCAATCCAATCTCTTCAATCTCCTCTAAACTTGGGATATAAACTAGTACAGACTACATACAGAGTTCAGAAGAAAAACAGAAAGAAAGAAACCCAAGAAAGAAAGAAAATGTCTAAAAACCTTCTTCTTCTTTCAGCTCTTTTTTTCTTCTGTTACATCTCTGTAACAGTAGTACTAGCTAGATCTACTTTTGATGAACACAATCCAATTCAATTAGTATCAGATAAGTTTCATGAACTAGAGTCAACTATAGTGCAACACCTTGGCGCGACGCGACATGCCCTCTCTTTTGCCCGTTATGCGCATAAGCAAGTGGTTTATTTGATTTGATTATGGTATATATGAATATAATTTGGTGTGATATTGATTTTTTTTTATGGTGGGAGTGTAGGTATGGAAAGAGGTATGAGACAGTGGATGAGATTGAAGTCAGGTTTAATAATTTTATGGACAGTTTGGATTTGATTAGATCGGCGAAACGAAAGAATCTGCCTTATAAGCTGGCTCTCAATGGTAAATTTAAGTGATTTGCAGTTTTTAATGTTGGGTATCGATCGATATGTTCATAGTATCAGTCTACTACAGTGTGATAGTAATCAATATTGATCAATAATCAATTCTCATATATAATTTATATTAAGATCGATTTATGTTAATTTAGCTGATTTTTTTTTCACAATTTAGTGCAAGTTGTGCGAGTCAACGCAATATTTTTGATGTTTAGTGACTATTGGTATGCAATTTTTTTTAATTAAAGTGTTTTAATCAAATACTAAGCTTTGCAAAAACACCACAACCCATGGCCTAACAGAGGAAGCTCTATTAGGCTCTAGAGAAATACTTAGTAAGCAATGGAAACTTTAGTTGCATAGGTGACACATCACGATAAACATGCTGGATATCAGCTTGGAAGCATTTTTTTGTACTTTAAGACTAAAAATGTTTCTGTCAGTGATGTGGCATATATATACACAACACGTTTTTGCATTAGGTACTTTGGATTATGTGTGTTAGTATCATGGAGTAACTATTGTTGGACCCTTGAATGTCTTAGTTGTCGCAGTAGGCTGGTTTTGAACTTACAGTGTCATTGATTCCTCTTAATTTGAAGTTACAGTGTCAGCAACTTAAAGTTGTTCGCGTTGACCATTCTTTCTTGGTCATCCGTAAATGGACATACCTCATCATATTCAGCATAACTTGTGTTGTATTGTAATAGAGTAAACCTCATCTCTTATATCTATCTACTTTATTGTGATTTGCAGAGTTTGCTGATATGAGCTGGGAGGAATTCCAACAACAGAAGTTAGGAGCATCTCAAAACTGTTCTGCCACCACAAACGGCAACCACAAGCTCACTGATGCTCTCCTTCCACCAGTGGTACTTTTCGAAATTAATAGCATATTACCTGCACTACTTGGACAGATTTAAACCATCAGCGTCTGGTATGCTAAATGTTGGCTTTTGAAGGGTTTTAGGTTGTGGTAATTTCAGACTACAATCATGCCTTCAATGTCAAATTCAATCAACCGTTGTAGTTTGATACTGACAACAAATGTTTTGATTGAATTTGCATTATCCCCAGGGAATAACTGTAGTGTCCTATAAACTTCTGCAAGTTGAAGATTGTGTTATCCCCTGCTTGTTTCCACTTGTAGATGATTAATAATCATGAAATTTTCTTTTTTCTTTATTGTTCATGGATGTACAGAAAGATTGGAGGGAAGATGGCATAGTCAGTCCAGTAAAAGCCCAAGGCGGTTGTGGATCTTGCTGGACTTTCAGGTAAGGGATCAACTGTAATCACAATGGTTCAGAACTTGAAGATTTATGGAAATTGAATTTTTTGTTGTCACATTGTTAATAGATAGAATCATCAGCTTGAAATGCTATTATTCTTGAGTATTGAGCTTAACAAAACAGGGGTGATATGCCGATATACTCTTACTCAGAAAAATATATATGTGGTCTTGGATAGTTGGATATCAGCAGTTCAGCACCGGCGTGAGATTTATACTATGCATTGTACACAAATTGTAAAAGTTTTGAATCCACTACTGGATGGATTTGATCCATCTATTATTAAAATCATTAACATGAATAGAATTAATTCCCTTGAAGCAGATTAGGTATTGCATTAAATTGGATAAAATCATGAAGCAGAGTTTACAAACTTTATAAAGCAGTTTTTGGAAAATCTTTCAAATTTTCTCTCACTCGTGATTTATTAAGACTCAATTGTCTCAAGACTAAAACGTTAAACTATGTGCAGCACCACTGGAGCTCTGGAGGCAGCATACAAGCAGGCATATGGAGAGAGCATCTCTTTGTCAGAGCAGCAATTGGTGGATTGTGCTGGGGCATTCAACAACTTTGGATGTCATGGAGGATTGCCCTCACAAGCCTTTGAATACATAAAGTATAACGGAGGTCTTGAAACTGAAAGTGAATACCCGTACACAGCCAAAGATGGTGTCTGCAAATATTCTTCGAATAATGCTGTTGTGAAGGTTATTGATTCTGTTAACATCACCCAGGTACGTCCATCGCATCTTAATTTAACGTGGATGGATCTTTTACCTTAAAATTAAACCATCAATCCAGTACTTATATTACATATTGTATATAACAGGGTGCTGAGGATGAGCTACAGCATGCAGTTGCATTTGTTAGGCCAGTAAGTGTTGCATTCCAGGTGATTCGTGCATTCCGTCTCTACAATGGAGGAGTTTTCACCAGCGACAGCTGTGGCAGCACTCCTATGGTGAGCTCATTTGATTCAAGAAGCTCCTATTGAAATATTTACTTATAATTATACTCGTGAACTTTTGATAGCTTAAAATTTCATAGCATGTACTATGGACAATTTCCTCCCTGGTTATCAACATAACAAAAGGTGCAAGTTTTCATGGAATAGATTTTCAAAAAATGAAACTCCCTTGCTGTATGTAGTATGGACGGTTTGCCTAAGGCCAACATCATACCCAAATAGTTGCCATTTACTTTGACAATTAGCAATTCGAAGGTCGTAGTTAGCTGAAGACTTCAACATGGGTGTCCAGTGTCATTGAAATGTGATAATTATTCATATGAGTTTGTTCATCTCCTTTTTTATCTGTTTCGCCCAAGATGTTTTCCCTGTGAACAAAACAGGGCCATTGCAGTTGTGAAATTCTGCATTTCTTTGGTATAAAGGAAAATGTTTTAGGCTGAAATCTGGAATGAAATAACCAAATGCTATAGCAGGTCTTTTTGTGTCTTCGAGTCTTGATAAAATAGAACTAGATGATGACAAAATTTTGGGAGTATAAGCGTAGGACTGTATCTGAATCATCTCTGTAGATCTATCTACTGCCGCTAAAATATATGGTTTTAGTTTCATGCACGTTTGCAATATGCAATGCAGGTTCTTACTATATAATAATTATTGACATCAAAATGCAAATTAATTTATATTTATCCAGCGTGCATCGCTAATGAGTTCTGCTTCATACATCACTATGTTAGTTACTGATGGATATTACATTCCAAATATTTACTGCAGGATGTAAACCATGCGGTTTTGGCGGTTGGATATGGTGTAGAAAATGGCATCCCATATTGGCTTGTGAAGAACTCATGGGGAGCTACCTGGGGTGACAATGGTTACTTCAAGATGGAGATGGGGAAAAACATGTGTGGTAAGTTTCATTATCAATCCACGACTTGCTTTATGCTTATTCAAATTTGTTTAAAACACTAACTGCAAATTTCGTGGAAACATGATAATACCTAATGATGGACGCACATGTTATAGGCCTGCAGCCACTTGTTTTTGCTGTTACCAATGTAGTAATAAATTTTACAAATGGTTTTTTGCAGGTATTGCTACTTGTGCGTCATACCCAATTGTTGCATAATATGTTCTCCGGAAGACTCTGCAATTTTCTCTGTGAGGGTTTTGCAGAAGAAAGTTCAGTTTTAGTTATGTTTACCACACTACCACATAGTATGTATCGATACCTACTTCTCTTGTAGATTGATAAGTGGATGTTTCCTACTATATATTTGTGATGTGAATGAGTAACCTCGTATGGTCCACTGTAAATATCCAGCATAAAAAATAATCATCTGATTGCTCACATATCACTAGACTTTTTATGTTGATTGCTCACAAACGCGCTCACATATCACTAGACTTTTTTATACTGATTTCTTTTTCTTTTAATAAACACGAGATGATTATTTTGTTGATCAATATTAGCCAAAAAAAAAAAAACAACTTTAGGTACATTTTCTTTTAAGCCAACTTTTGGCGTTGTTAGTTTGGTAGTGAACACATCCATTTAAAACATAGTCCGTGACGCCATAATATTTGGGGAGTGGGTTATTACAACAGATCAAAGATGGGTAGAAAGAATTTGAAGTAAGAAGAATTTCAAGTATAGAGGTTATTACGAGACAGTGAGAATTGAAATATCTCTACTCGTGGTGTTGGTAAGCACATTAGAAGTCTCTCGGGGTGTTGGTAAGCAAATCACGAGACAGTGAGAATTGAAGTACCCCTCTTCTTCTTCACATCATTTTTTTTTTTTTTTTTTTTATTATTATTATTGATAAAGGTAGTAGTATTTCATTCATTTATAACTTGTAAATTGTACATTGAGACCATCTACTAGGACAGAAAACGGATCGGATACGGAGCGGATATGTAGTAATCCGTATCCGAATTTTTTTTCAGTACATCCTTTTCCGTATCCGAGTCGGACTGGATTTTTCGTACCGGATCCGGATCCGATAATCCGTTTTTAATTTGGATCAAATATCCGAATCTATTTTCGGTTTGATTTTCTGTAACTAAAAACTAAATATGAGAAATTATAATAAAATTTTTTGGATATATCCGGATTTTATAAATAAAAAATTTGAATTATTAGGTTTTTGTTTTTATATATAATTTGATGACCATATTAGCCTTGTAAAAATGGTATATTATTTGCATAAAAGTAAAAATGGTATATTATCCGAGCCGGTCAAAATATTATATCCATATCCATATCCGAATTCAAATCCGGATAAATTTTTTGAACCATATCCGTTATATTCGGATTTCGGTCAGTTGGATATTCGGATAAATCCGACCCGATTTCCTGCCCTACCATCTACATAGAAACACACGAGAAAAGATATTGGACTAAGCAGCCCCTACAAGGCAAGAACCAATTACAAAAGCAAAAGCAAAGTCATTCCTCGTCATCAGAAATTCCCCTTTCTTCTTCTTCGTGCAAATTTCCACTTACATAACCAGGTATCTCCAAACAGAGTATCACCATCAGTGAAAAAATAAACATTGCCTCTCATCATTCTGCTACATCAGTTCTTACCACTGATCCTTAATAATTCCTTGTCAATCACATAGGAGTTCTGTGATCTTGTGAAATATCTCTACTCTCGGGGTGTTGGTAAGCAAATTAGAAGTCTCTCTACATGTCCTTTAATTGACTCCTTTTTGCCAATGGTTACTTTAAAGATGGAGATGGTAAGGTGTTGTTCGTTTTTTATTAAGCAGTTTGAATGACTGAACTTAAGTGGGTGGACTGCCGTTTTCAGTCTTTAGACTGTTTGTTTTCTACTGACGATTAAGTACTTAATCTATTTCATTAACTAAGATTTGTTTACCCGCACACCTTTCCAGTTCCTTAGTGCATTCCAATATTGTGTGTGCTCTAATCACAAGATCTTCGTCCATGCTCAATCAAATACTTCAACACCAATATACTCCAATTTAAACTGGAGCATGCCAAAAATCAATGTTGATAGTGCATTCTAATGTTTGCTTATAGTGCATACCCTCTAATTGTTGTCATTATAAGAACCTAACTAATCAAAGTTCTTTGAATACATGTTAGAGTGGTGATATCTTTTCAACCACAAATTAACCATGCAACTTGCTAACTTTCCTTCATCACCTTTTTTCTCTATGTAGGTGGATAAAAGGTTCGTAATTCATATATTTGCTCACATCCATATTTTCCCATAGAAATTTCTTAGGTATCAAACATTTCAATAGTTAAAGTACTCGCGATTTTGTTACTCCTTTCTTTTATATGGATTTATTGTGATGACTAATTACAGTTTTATTTAATTTTATGCATATGTTTGTTTTACTCTTAATTTGTGATAATCACAAGGTCTTCGTCCATGCTCAAACCAGTGGCGGAACTACGTTGAAGCTAACTGGGGCACGTGCCCCAGGTGATTTTCTTGAAAGTTTCTTTTAGAAAATAACCTTTTATTTATGTGGAGTAGTACTAAACTCACTATTTACAGCAGCTTTTGTTGACTGTTTAAATCTTTTTATCCGATAAAATAAATCAAATAATGTATTGGGTTGGATTTTTAGGATTGGTTTATCTTAAACTAAGAAAGAAGTTTGGGAATTCTCAACTGCTCATTAACGTGTCTCCAAACGAGCCAGCGAGCCGAGCTCGAGTTTTACTTTTGGCTCGCGAGCCGAGCTCGAGCTCATAGTTCAGCTCGATCTTAATTTTGAGCTCGGCTCGAGCTCGGCTCGGTTAGTAACGAGCCGAGTTCGAGCATACCTTAGCTCGGCTCGAGCGGCTCGAATTGCACCCCTACTGCTCATTAACTCTATCCCAATAACCAATGGCTTATTTAAGCAATTAAGCTAATAATCAATTGAAGAATTTCTCAAATATCTCTTACACTACTTATGTGGAGTAAATTGTCTCTCTCGAACTGTTTTAAAATTTTATTTTTTCTTTTTAATATATATATATAAAGAGCAAAATGTATTGTGATTGCTTAACTCTTTTTTTTTATTAGGGTCAATTTGAGAATACATCCCCTATGTTCCTCACGTTTGGCCAATACATCCTGTTAGTTAAAAATTTGCCTTTTCCACCCATTTCACAGTTTGACTCTGTTTGAAGAAACAGTCAACACCCATTGACTTAGTCAGGCCGCTAAAATACCAAAATTATCCTTATATTTGAAAATACCAAAATTACCCCGATTTGATTTATACCGTCAGATCAAATTTTTTTTAGATCTAATCCGTAGTCTTTGATTTACTAGCCGTTGTTCTTCTTCCTCATTATAAAACTAAACCAAAAAGCTTATCTCTCCACTGAACAAATTCAAGTCGGGGTTGTAATGGCTGGTGGCGATGCTTCTTCGTCCAGATTTAAGGTAATTCGTTGTTGAGATTTAGTTTTCAAAAGTTAATTGAGTTTAATTTTTGAAATATAATTGGAAATTGAGAATTTATTTTTGTTAGGTCAATTCAAGATGTTATACATGTGGGGAGCTCGATCATTGTAAGAATGATTGTTACTGGAAAGATTACTTGTGTGTGAAGTGTAAAATTCATCCTATGAAGCTCTTCACAAGCAATAAATAGGGCACTAAAGGCGACAGATTTTTTAGGTGTACAACGCAACCAATTTGCAACGGATTTGAATGGTTTGATGCAGCAAAGAAGAAGAAGGAAGAAGAAGAGAAGATTAAAGGAAAAAAAGAAGAAGAAGAAGAAGAAGAGAAGATTGAAGTAGAAAAGACTATTGCAAAGAATGAAAGGAAGAGTTCAAGTTTAAAACTCAAATTTAAAAGCAAGGTACCTATGATAGCTGAAGGGAATGCCGAAGATATGGCTGCTCTGATAAAAGAATTAGAAAATTTGTATACCGAAGATATATAGTTTGTGATGTAATCTCTCTGTGTGTGTGCAACCTGTATCGAAAAATATTAATGTAAGAACATGTGAAACTTTTATTGTCCATGTCCATGTCCTCACATCTTGTGTCTAAGTCAAGTTTTGGGTTCATGACGTACGTACCTAGTTAGGACGTACGTACGTCCATCGAGGCAGCGAACTTTTATTGTATTGGACGTGCGTACTGAGTTAGGGCGTACGTACGTCATTAGAGGCAGCAAACTTGTTTTGGTCAGGACGTACGTACGCTGTTAGGACGTTCGTACGTCCAAGCAGACAGATAACTTTATACGTATTTTGACGTACGTACGTACGTCCAATGTGAGTTTTGTCCATTCCGGCCCATAACATTTTCCATGAATACACAAGTCTGAGATCCTTTACATGAACATAAGTAGCACAGCAAAATAACAAAATAACTTATCTGTTGTCTGAATCCAAACAATAAACAACAAAATACTGAATTTCTGAATCCATTACATCAACACACATGTATTCATGGTTTCCATGGAGGGATTGGGGATGAAGTTTGACTACTCTGTTGAGAAGATGATTGACTAGAAGAAAAACCAAGTAAAGTAGCTATCCTTGATTGAGGAATGTATGAGTTGTTTGTACCTCTTGAAAGGGAATATAGTTGGAGGCTTCAAAATTTTCTTTTGTTGCACTGCAGGTTTTGGAAGAGGTGGTAGCTTAGTTGTAAGTGATGTTTGTGTTGCTTCACTTGGTCTTGGAAGAGGTGGCACCTTCATTAGTGGAGGAAGAACCTGTTGCATTTCTTCTGTTTCATTTCTTGGTCTCTTTCTTCCATTATTACCTGTAGAACTAGTACCATGGCATGTAGGTCCCTTGTTTCCATTATTAGCAGTTCTCTTTGGCTTAGCCCTTACACTTCTTTCTGTTCTTAGTGGAGTGTTACCTTCTGGAGCTGGTGGAGGTGCACCATTATTTGCATCAACAACAATTCTTTTTGCTCTACTTCTTGAGTTGGAACTTCTTCTAACTGGTCTTGGTGGAGTGGCAGCATGAGCAACACTCATTAACTGCTTGATTTGCTGGTGGAGGTGGAGGTCTTGCTCTTGGATGAAGTCTGGGCCTCCCACCCTTGTTTCTAGGCTCTTCCCTTCTTCTTCTTGGAGGATCATTTGGAGTTCCACCTTGACACAGTAAAATACAGAATGTAAGAATATATATATATATATATATTAATAATTGTACATCAACATTTACATATAAATCTATGAAACCCTCACCTTGACAAGTTCTTCTATTGTGGTTGTAACCCCCACAACCACTACACCTATGGTGGACTTGTTCATTCAAAGGTCTATTCTCATTTGCACCTCTAATTTTGTTGACTCTAGGTCTGTCTGGTGCTCTTGGTCTTAGAGGTGGGTATATTTCTTCATCATTCTGCACAAACACCCAAAAAAAAAAGTGAAATTTTTTTTCAAGTAATAGTGAAACAATAGAGGTGATATATTTATAACCAACCTCAGGCCAATCATCTTCCCCTAGAAGTGGATAGATGCAACCACTGTAAGCTTGCTTGTAAGTAACTACCTTTTTTAAAGTTCATGCTATTAACATTCAGTAGAAAACCCTTTCTCTAACATTCAGTAGTAACCCCTTTTGCATTTGACACATTTGGATTGCTAGGCTCAGAAGCAGTTGAGCTCCTCAGGAGAGTGCAGAAGATAATGGATAGCAACGTGATGACTGCAGGTTCGAACGAATATGTATTTAGGAGAATCGGGTTTGCTATCCAGAAAGGACTTGCCGCGCAGTTTGTAGCGCGTTTGTCCTCTACTTTTGTGTAATTCGTTGAGCTTATCAATAAAATTTGATTCTATTTTAAAAAAAAAAAAAAAAATTCATCAACGTGATGACTGCAGGTTCGAACGAATATGTATTTAGGAGAATCGGGTTTGCTATCCAGAAAAGACTTGCCGCGCAGTTTGTAGCGCGTTTGTCATCTACTTTTGTGTAATTCGTTGAGCTTATCAATAAAGAATATCCTACTTATTTTTTTAAAAAAAAAATCAGAAAAAAAAAAATTCAATTTGTTGTCATCATAAGTTCATAACTGAAGAATTAGAGGATCACTTCAACCAAATCACTATTACTTTCTAAGATTAAATATCATGATCTAAACATGCAAGTAGGTATAAAATAGTGCAAGTGTATTACCTTGATTAGACTATAACTTGACTTTTACATTCACAATTTCGCAATTCTGAAACACTGAGGAATCAAACATTCAAAGATTATCGAAAAATTGTTGAAACCCACAAGAAAATCGTAAAAACCCTAAATTTCTAGGGTTCTAATAGCGGGAAAGTACAGAGCTTTGGGAGGGAAAAATTGGGTGGATTTAATGAAGAAGAAGATGAATAGAAAGGTGTATTGTTGATTTTATAACAAAAGGATAATATAGTCTATTCCAATTCTACGATCAACGGCTGCGATTAGATGTACAATAACAAATTTGATCTGACGGTATGAATCAAATCAGGGTAATTTTGGTATTTTCAAATATAAGGGTAATTTGGGTAGTTTAGGGGTCTGACTGAGTCAATGGGTGTTGATTGTTTCTTCTAACAGAGTCAAACTGTGAAATGGGTGGAAAAGGCAAATTTTTAACTAATGGGATGTATCGGCCAAACGTGAGGAACATTGGGGGTGTATTCTCAAATTGACCCTTTTTATTAATGTATGATTTTTTTTCTTGTTTCATGGAGTTATCTTTGTGTTTTTGGTATACTTTCATTAAAAAAAATATTATTTTGTTGAATTTCTTTAGAGTGCCCCAGGTAAGCTAACTTCCTGGCTCCGCCACTGACTCAAACAAATACTTCAGTACCAACAAATTCATCATTGATTGACCAGTTCCAATTTAAACTGGAGGATTCCAAAAATCAATGTAAAAGGTCCATAAATCATCTCTTTGCTCACATCCATATTTTCCCATAGAAATTTCTTAGGTATCAAACATTTCAATAATTAAAGTACTCGCGATTCTGTTACTCCTTTCTTTTACATGGACTGATTGTAATGACTAATTACAGTTTTATTTAATTTTGTGCGCATGTTTATTTTACTCTTAATTTGTGATAACACGATAAGCTTCCACCAAAATTAAGCATCTTGCGAATTTACCGACAATTTATAATAAAAACATCAGAAGTATCTTGCGATTTTTTTGGTGAATGTTTTGATCTTGGATTAAAACACATCATTGGGGAATCAATTCTCTTTAGATTGTTTTGTTATATCTTTTTTCTTTTGGGTGGTAGTAGTTGTAGTTGAAACATCGCGAGATTATTTGTGTCAACTCTTGAACTTCTGCTTTTGTTAGCTTTTGGGCACCGATGTAATTATCATAAATTACACCAATAGAGGGGTATCCGAATCACCAATTTTCAAACAATAAAACTGCCGTTATTTGTGTGGTGTAATTTTTTATGCACATTTATTTAGGTATTGTTCTTCAATTTATTATTAAAATTTAGCTTTCATTATATGGAACAACTGGGATATAAAAAAAAATATAAACCATATATATAGTTTTAATTGGGTTGGACCAGTTACATATAGAATCAATTGGGCCAAATTAACATGGACATGTTAGATTTAGGTTGCAATTAACATGGACCTGTTAGATTTAGGTTGAAAAAAAAGTACACAATTAAAAATGGTGCATGTCATACTAATTTTAATTCCAAATATCCTCGAAAGAAATTAACACAACCCTTCGTGTTTAAATTATGATACACTTCTATTGGTGTAAGTTCACCAATTAATTAAATTTATTAGTTGAAATATATTGAGCGAAACACGAATACAGGAAGAGGAGTACTGGTAATAAAATTTGCCCACACACCCTTCCAGTTCCTTAGTGCATTCCAATGTTTTGTGTACTATAATCACAAGGTCTTCGTCCATGTTCGATCAAATACTTCAACACCAAAATGCTCCAATTTAAACTGGAGCATGCCAAAAATCAATGTTGAGTGCATTCTAATGTTTGTTGATAGTGCATACCCTCTGATTGTTGACGTTATAAGAACCTAAGTATTCAAAGTTCTTTGAATACATGTTAGAGGGGTGATACCCCCCCCCCCCTCCCCCCCCGAAGTCAAGGCAACATAGCGATACCCCCCAACTCAAAAAAGATTTGTGTCACCCCCCCCCCCCAAATTACTTTACGGTGAAAAATAGACTTGAACTGCCATAAATACCCTTATGCCACATCAGACTTTGAATTTGACCTAAACCACTGCCGATATGGCATAAGGGTATTTATTGCAGTTCAAGTCTATTTTTCATCGGAAAATAATTTTGGGGGGTGACACAAATCTTTTTGGAGTTGGGGGTATCACTATGTTGCCTTGGATTCTGGGGGGTATCGCTAATTACCTCTATCTTTTAAACCACAGATTAACCATGCAACTTGCTAACTTCCCCTCATCACATTTTTTCTCTGTGTAGGTGGATAAAAGGTCTATAATTCATCTCTTTGCTCACATCCATATTTTCCAATATAAATTTCTCAAGTATCAAATATTTCAATAGAAAGTACTCGTAATTTTGTTACTCCTTTCTTTTGCATGGACTAATTGTGATGAATAATTATAGTTTTATTTAATTTTGTGCACATGTTTGTTTTACTCTTAATTTGTGATAATCACAAGGTCTTCGTCCATGTTCGATCAAATACTTCACCACCAACAAATTCATCATTGATTGACCGGTTCCAATTTAAACTGGAGGATGCCAAAAATCAATGTAAAAGGTCCATAACTCATCTCTTTGCTCACATCCATAAATCAATGTAAAAGGTCCATATACTTTAAGCTACATCCCAGTCTTACCAATACAAACTTATTAATTTAAATTGACCCCAAATTACCCATCCTTGTAAACCCTTGTAGGATTACCAGATATGAGAATGCAATTATCAAAAAAAAAAAAAAATAGCCCATACACCCCATTTTTTTTTTTTTTTTTGATAGTTTGTATTTTATTGATGAAACAGAAAAAAGATTTACATACCTTTGTTCAGTGCACTAACAAGAAAGAAAAACCAATACGGACAAAAACAACAGTAGCTTAGATAAAAATAACATTGCAATGATTCATTTCTTTATTGAAATTGGAATTTTTATGTTTGGCAATCAACTTATAATCAAACAATCAACTGTCAACAAGACTTCTACAAATTGAAAATGGTTACAAATTTCTGATAATCTGATCAGACTAATTCCATGTCTAGCAAATTGTCTATCCCGTTGATATACTACCAGATATACCAACAACAGCACCCATGGATTCCTATGCAATTTACTTTCCCCCGTTGCTGCTGCTACACTATGGGCATGCTATTGTCCCACGTTCAAGGTAGAACTGCAATGAAGCAGTAAAAAGACATTAGAACAAGACCTTGATTTCCAAAAAGTTTCAGCATGAAAGGATATTTAATATCACAGCCTCGTGAAACTAAAATTATTGCAACAGATTGATCACAACCGAACACCACATTTACATATACTATATGAAAGTATGGAACAGATGTAAAAGTAACAAGATGAAATTCAATATAAAACCGTTCAAGTCTTAGTGAAAGAAAAGGAATGATAAAAACACCCAAGTGATAGTCGTGTGTATCTTACATTATAGAGAATTATGTTTTACACAACTTGCCCAATAGAATAACTTAAAGGTGAGACTGGCCTTAGACATGCCAAATTCAAACAATAATAACCTAATCGTATATCAGTTGTATACTTGCGTGAAGCAAATATGTTAACAGAAATGGATAAGTAAATAGACTTAAAAGTGTAGATAGTATATTCAGAGTGAAAAGAACTCACCCTAAGCTACCAGAATCCTCAGGTTCAACAGACAGTGATTGTTCTGCAATCAAGCGTGAAAATTTGGTGGGGAGGGTAAACAATGGCTGGTCATCACATAAACCTTTGTGTGCCATACCCAAAACAAACCCTAATGCACGAGCAACAGGCACAGCAACAGCATTGCCAACTTGAATATATCTACAAAACATTTCAAAGGTCAATCAATATAAAACATAAAATACACTCAACTAACTGAAGATATCAATACCAACCCTAGCTATCAAATCAGTTTGAACTTTTACCTTTCTTTTATATCCCCAAAAAGCTTATAATAATCCGGAAAGCCTTGCAGTCGTGCATTTTCTCTTACGGTTAGCACTCGGTCTTGCTCAGGATGCATAATTACCTGAAATATTGACATGCAATTGAATGTGAATCCATGAAGCTAATGTAAACAGTTAAATATCACTCAAAAGACAACAATACCTGATTGTGAGGCTCAGCCCTGGTCACAACAGTTGGCACAGTTTCGTCCCACCACAACCGCCCAAATGGCCTATAAAATTTCAACATAATAAACAAATTATAAAGATGAAAAAGAACAGTTGGTATCAGATATATATAAACCGTAGGAAAATTTTCTTACTTGAATGAATATCCATCCTGATAAGTAATCGCATAATCAGGGACCTACAATAAAGACAGCAAATTAATACATTCAAATAATATCAACAGTGATAAGCAAGATATATAATCACACCAAGGGTTAAGCATACTAATAAGATATATAATATCGTACCAAGGGTTTATTAGATGGTAGTAACTCTCTTTCCACTGAATCATCCACTTCAACCTTTTTATCAGGATGAATCACAAGGCCAGGGAGATCCCGGAAATTCGCACCCTAGCATACCACAGATGTTTAAGTTGAAAGACATAAATACCTTCTTAATTATGGTGACTATCTTAAATTAAACAAAAGTGTACCTTTCTCTTGGGAATACGGCAAACCCGTTGATAATCATCAATATTAAGTAGTAACGGACGATGATCATAAATCACAGCTGTCTCTGTTGGGATTGGAGGAAAGCCGGTGACACCCATTAACTCTGCAAAGTGACTACTTTAAGTCGAATACCAACAACTTCTAATAACATTCAAAGTCTACTACCATTAAAACAACAATATGGATGATTATGTGAACCACAGTTGTTATCGTAGCAAGCATTGGACATACATATACTGGATTTCTGGTAACTTACAATACCATTCGCTTTTTTGTTTTAATAACCTGATAGGGTTGTTATGCCAAATCCTCCCCTCTTCTATGGTATTTTGGTTAAGAAAAATAATAATCACATAGGATCATCTATCGAAGGAAGACAGCAGCTCAAGCCCAGACACTAAGGTGTTGGATGCAGCTTCTGCATTTACCGTTTGGAATGATGCAGACTGGGAAGGGATGCTATTGAACGATAAAGATAGGGGCAGGGAGCCAAATATACCAAGGAATAAAACTAAGGGTCATGGTAAAAAAAGTTATGGATGGACAAAGATTAAATCACAATTATTTTTATAATATGTAATAGCACATTCAAATAAGGGATTCAGCATTATTTTTTAGGGTATAGTAGTTTAATTAAAATACTTTCAAAAGGTCAAATGAGCTCACCCTCTTTGCTTGATCTTATGAATTTCTGAAATTTTGTCCGAGGGGCTCTTTCATGAGGAAATTCGTCTCGGTTCTCATAATTTGTGACCTGAACAATGTTGTGGAAGTTTGTTATAGACAACCAGATCTCATTTTTTTGAGGTGTTAAAACAAACACAAAAGCCACACATACCTGGGGAAGATCTGATATTGCATCTTTAAGTAGGAGAGCCTTTTCCAATTTGAGTGGATGCTCCTCATCATACGCCACCACATTTTGCTGTTTTTATTCCATTATTCAATTAGCATGTAATCATTCTATATGACAAACCAACAAGTTCAATTTTAGGCATACCTCAAACAAAGTTGGAATTTGACCTCTTACGACCACTTCATGCGTGGGAAGGGGATATGGTGGCAGGGTCTGCAAAAATAAACCAATATCTTAGAAAACTGTTCAAAAATAACCTTACAGATATTCAAATTCTATGCACTTGCCTCTGTAGGAAGTGCTCCCCACAAGAAGACACGCATACGAAACTGGGGAAGTCCATAAGTGCCCGCCACCATCATGCCCAACCTAGACTGATAGTCAAGTCCCACAAGGCGACCCATGGCATAACGTGCTAAATACCCACCAGCAAACTTTACAATGTCAACAACATTCTCCATCAATACAAAACGAGGTTTAAGATACTCAACAATATCCATAAAGACCACAAGTTGGTAGTTCTTTGGATCCTTAAGTGGCTCATCTTTGTTCCGAAACCGATTAAAGCCACTAATCCCCTGACAAGGAGGACCACCACAGATCACATCAACAGCACCCTGATACCCAACAAGAGAATCCAAATGTTATTATTGACAGTGAACACATAAAGATATAGAAATTAGTTATGAACCAATTGTTTTGAATAAAACCTAAAGTGCAAACAGACTTACAGTAAGAGGAAGGATGTTCAAGTTGTAACCTCTGATCACAAAGTCCTGAATACTTTCTCCACAGTTCCTAATTAAAATAAAACAGAAAGGTCCTTACAATTGATTCTTGAACAAACATCAACTCAAACACTATTAATACACAGAAGAGATAATATCACTATATCAGAGAAACGTACTTCAAACCAGATAGTGGCTCCCAAGTATCATCATCAGGTCCATACCCCTTCCAGCGTACCTAAATGAATAAACAAATTTGTCATTGCCTCATGTAAGCTAATGTAAAGGAAAAATTAGAATAGTATAGCTTGTCCATCATTTCTTTTCAAGAGAATGAAAGATAAACACTCCTTCATTTTATTCAGAAAGACAGAAACTCCCTAAAGGGTTCATAAACCAGTAGGATCAATGTTTATAAACAAAATTTATATCTATGAGTACATAACCACCAGAGTATGTGAGTTCAAACTTGAAACAACAGGAATGCCCATAGTGTTTGTAAACATTCAATATATGTATACCCAAATCACTAGTGTGAGGAAATTGTTGGACCTAATTTAAAACTACAACCATTTTCTAATTGCTGGAATGTCCTTCATATTAACCAAGAACAATCATGAAAAACCTTACAAAGAGAGCTACATCGATATGGAAAAGCTGCCATCCAAACTGACGTAGCGGAAGCGATTAAAAATCAAACCTTGAGTAACCCAAGGGGAGGATTGCCTTGAAACAAGGAAGAACTAAAACAAAACTAAAGAAAAATGAATTGTAGAGACAAATCTTAATTGTATTATTTGAATAATTGAATTGGTTGAATAATTGTTCTACAAAGCATGACTCTTTATATAGACTAAAGACTTAGACCAACTAGCACTAGGACTTCCTAAACAAATAAATCAAAATACAAATCCTACTTTGAATTGTATTACTAATATCAACTTAATAGTAAACCAACTATTCTAGAACTTCTAGACTCTAAAATAGAAATCCTAAACTTATAATGACTTCTAAATAAACATTAACCCAAATAGGAAACCAATTGGTGTAGGTAGGATGTCCTACATCAGTCCCCCATTCTTCAAAAGAATTCGTCCTCGAATTTATGTTGTATTGATATCGTCCTCTCCATAAGAAAAAATACTTTGAATAACACAGACTCTTGTAAACTTTCCTCATATTAATAGAAGTTGTAGTTCCGTCTTTTGATTCAAAACCTTGGACTTGGAGAACAAAAAGAACTTTTTGTGATAGTATATGATCAATTCCAATAAAATCATAATGTTGGACATCTAGAGGTAATGAATCTTTCGCAGCGATTTCAACTTTATGATATTTGTCTTCAGTAAAACTTGGTTTTTGTTCATCAATTGTGGCCATGATATTTGAAGAATCTTCCTTAAAACTCAGTGGCTCTCCATTAAAACTTGGTAGCTCTCTATTATGACATTTTTCTTCTTTAAGACAAACATGATTTGTTGGTGGTGTGGTTGAAAGTAGGGTTTGACTTTGACACTGTGAGGGAGAAGTAATGGTGGTATAGGTTGTGGCAAATTGTGGAGTAATGGAAATGTGAGATGGTTGGGAGGTATTACAAGGTTGTGAGTATTGGGAGTTGTAGTGTTGAGGCTGTGAGGCTAGGTTTTGTAATGGTTGAGGGTTGACATTAATAGGGAGAGATGAGAAACCAATATAGGAAACTTGTTGTACAGTTGTGGTGGTAAATTGTGGTGATGGGGATGGGTGTGGTGGTGGTATGAAAGAGGGTGGGAGGATGGGAGCATCAATAATATATTGCTTACCTTCCAACTTATCAAATCGAAGAGTAAGATTGTCGATTAAAGCGGTGAGACGATCAATAGCTGAATTGAATTCAACCTTCGTCACATAATCTCCAAGATTACCGACTTGGGAGCGGGGTGAAGAATCTCCGTCATTAACCATTGTAGGATCGAAACGAAGCTCTGATACCAATTGACGTAGCGGAAGCGATTAAAAATCAAACCTTGAGTAACCCAAGGGGAGGATTGCCTTGAAACAAGGAAGAACTAAAACAAAACTAAAGAAAAATGAATTGTAGAGACAAATCTTAATTGTATTGATTGAATAATTGAATTGGTTGAATAATTGTTCTACAAAGCATGACTCTTTATATAGACTAAAGACTTAGACCAACTAGCACTAGGACTTCCTAAACAAATAAATCAAAATACAAATCCTACTTTGAATTGTATTACTAATATCAACTTAATAGTAAACCAACTATTCTAGAACTTCTAGACTCTAAAATAGAAATCCTAAACTTATAATGACTTCTAAATAAACATTAACCCAAATAGGAAACCAATTGGTGTAGGTAGGATGTCCTACATCACAAACTCAAAAGACAACAAAACAAATTATTATGGAGGCAGAAGCATTAAATACCTTAAAATGCAAACAAACTTTATTCAACTTGTTTGGATCCCCATAGCATATTCCAACCATTTTCCCAACCTCAAACTCCCCAGAGGTAGGCTTAGGCCCATATGCAGCTCTATCATTCTCATCGTCCATGAAGTAAGAGGCTGGTGTTTGTGTGGTACCCAACAAAGAGAACTTTTGACAAAGCTTTCTCCACTCTTTTAGCAAAGACAAAAAACTCCCAGCATCTTCGTTTCTTACCTGTAGATCATTTGTATTTGTAATTAGAATTTGTTGTACATTCACATCAAATTTGAAAAGGGGGCAATGTGTGGAGTACCTCAGTTTCAGGATGATTCCACTTCAAACTTTCACAAGCATATTCATTAACGTCAACCGCCCATTTCTAATGGAAGAAACAAATAGATGAATCAGAACAATTGGCCAAACAACAAAATGAATCAGTAGAATTGGTGAATCAACCAGACAAAACAATAAAGTGGGCAAAGGAACTCATAAACAAAATAGATAAATGAAAGATATATATGTTTCACAGTGTACTTACAGTAACAAGATTTACACCCGCTGTAGCAGCACCAAGGCATAGCCCAGTTGACATAGCCCCACACCCAGAATATAGATCCAAGAGAGTCATCTCTGAATTTTTCTTGCACTCAACCTTTGTTCCACTAGTAACACCATCAGAACTAGCATCCCTCGAAATTGTTGAAGATGTTTCGCTGTGTATGCCAGTACCTTCTAAGAAGAGGAAACAACCCTTAGCTTCTGAAAGATGGTTGGATATAGCCACAATCATATGCATTGCATTATGTAGCCCTCTCCGGATGCCCATACTCTAAGCAACTCTAGTCAGGATTTAAGTATCACCATTTCACAATCGATGGAAAAAGCTCAACAACTTAATAAAATGAGATTTTTCTTGTGGATTATAGGCTGAGATCCTGAACATATATGTAAGCCTAGAGATACATTAGTCTGAATTGAATATTTAAGAGAGTGAAAACTGCAATGTCTTAAAAATGATTGAATATCACCACAGCAGATGGCAAGCTTACATAGACAAGTCAGACGAAAAAGTTCTAATTAAAATAATTGCTACTTTCTTTTTGTTCCAACAAAAAATGTTGTGAATTGCTTCAACTTTTGTTCAAAACTGCTATGTGAAACCCAACCAATAGGAACAATATAGATGAAATCTATTGGTGCTTTTGAGCAAGAGCAAGAACAAATCAGTCATGGCAAGAATTTAGAGCTATAATATAAAGGCCTAAATTGCGTCCAGGTCTGTAAACACTCTTGTGATGATCTCCCGTAGCCATTGGGTTGCAAGCTTCACAGAGACTTTTATAGAGAATCATTCAACAATGTGTCTAAAGAAACATGTGCAATGAAATATTGAACTTATGTGTTCAATTGAAATGATTATCAATGCTTGTCCTTTCCATCCCCCATCTTTTTGTTAGGTTATATGATACTATAAATGATGCTGACAAGGTTATATATTCATTCAGCTTAGCTTGCAGTAAGGCTTGAGTTTGCCTAACCACAGCTTATATTTCAAGAAAAATCACACAGTGAGCATATTTATAACTTTATATTTTTGTATATAGCATACCGTAACCTTGGGGAACGTTTGAAAAGGTAGAGTACTTTGGTGAATACTTCATATCAAAGAAAAAATCGCATGGTGGAAGTGCTGCCTTCTTAGCCACCAAGTCCACCTATCAAAAAAAGTACAAAAATTAGGAGAAAAAAATAACAGAAAGATAACAATAAACATATTTGGGAGATCCTTACATTTGGAGAAACTTGTACAATGTTTAACTTTAATGTAATACAATCTAGAGGATTGTCATTCTTCAACTCTGACATAAACACACGCTTCTTGTCAACGAGATCTCCATGAAGTTCAATAACCTGGGAAGATTAGAAAAAGTCTCACAACTTGCTCCAAAGTAAAAATTCAAACAATAAAATATACAAAAATTACATCATGGCTTAATCTTTGTTAAAATAGATTATCTTACAGTGTCTTCAGCCTTAAAAAACCACCGGGCTGAAAAAAGTGATCTCCCATCAGTTGTTTTGAAGAGTTCAACAATCTTTGCAATGTACTCTTGCTCTCCTGTCTCACCCTGAGATAAGTATATTAACAAAAAAACAGTCGTAAGTATTTTCTTATACAATATGTTACAAAAATACTAAAGTTTAGTAGGTACAACCCAAAATGATAAGAATGTCACCATTATTCAATAATGGATATAACAATTATTGAAGGCCACTACTGATGGATATAACAATTTGTGGCAACTAAGGTGTGACTGTATGAGTCAGGCTAGATACTTAAACCCTGGATGAGGTGCAGATTACATCAACAGATCACAATAAACAGGATGAGGTGCAGATTAGATCAACTGTGACTATTACTCAGAGAGAAGTTTTGTGATATTTTCTTCGGTTTTTTGTTATTAAAAAACAACAAACAATAGTAAAAGTAATTTGAGTGGGAAGAAACAGGCAGTAAATAGTGCTATAAGATGCTAAATTATACAAATACAACAATGAAGCTTATGCTCATCCCTAAAAGGTTTACTCTTTAACATTTCCATACCCAAAGCATATACACAACAATCAGTAGCATCATTGGGATTTCGAAACACGTCAACAGCGGATTGTTGATATAAGTTTTCACACGTAATTTAAAAGGGGTAGGGGTCCCCTCAACCTTGCTTTCCAACCAAAAAAAAAAAATCATTGGGATTTCATCACATAAGAGAGGATGGAGGGGTACATTGATACTGACAGAAATACAGTACCAACTACCCATGATTGTTATCTATGTACACAGACTATTAAGGTGTTGTTTGTTTTTCAGTTATACTAGTTCTGATAGCTTATAACCTATTAGAAAACCCAAATGTATGTTTGTTTTTACTTCTAGTTATGGTCTTATAAGTTTTTCTAGTAGAAATTTGCTAAAAAAGGCGGTTACTATAAGCTTCATTTCCAAGCTTATAGCTAGTAGCTTATAGCTGACAAAAAAACAAACAGCACTCTCTAAGGTCTAACCAGAAAACTATTCTTCAGAAAAACTTGTACAATTATGCAATTTATTAGTAGTTATTATTGAAGATAACAAATATATATTATGGTTAATAGTCTAATATATTTACGACAAAACATTAAACCCTGGAATCTAATGATGAATAAATATTTGACTGATAATTAGATCGCAAAATATGATTTTAACAAAATATCTTACCTTAACATATGCATCATCATTCAAATTATAAATGCATCCATCCACCACTGCTTGTTGGAAATGACATTGCGCAAAATTCTCGTCTTCTTCATCATCATCATCACCCTTCTTTCTGCATTGTCAAACAAACACATTCAGAAAAAAATAAATAAAAGCATGAATTAAATTAAACTGCTACAATAACAAATAATATACAAATCAAACGACTTACCCTCTCGATTTAGATTTACTTGTACTAGCTTCATTCTTCTTCTATAAAAATAAACAAAAACATCAAAGATTAAAACTTAGCAACAAAATGAGATTGTTATTAATTCAGATAAAATTAGAATTTCGAAATCAAACCAAATCTATGTTGATGTATCGATGAGGCCATAGTTGTCTAGCTTCTTCATCTGGAATTGGATCTCCAACAAACTGACATTCAGAATCAATTACATCTCTTTTAACCTTCTTTTCCTTTGAAGAAGAACCTTTTTCAGACTTGGATTTTCTTTTAGTTTTGATTTTAATTGGATCATGTTCATCAATGTTAGGTGGAGGATTTTCTTCAACAACTTTCTCTTTCCCTTTTCTAGATCTAAGAACCCTAGTTGAAGACATAGTTTAAAGAAAAGTGAGAAATTTATTAAAGAAGCTGTGAAGAAAAAGAGCTGAGAAACAAAAAGATGAACTGACGTAGAGTGAGACTGAGAGATTAAAATAAGATTGAAGAAAGTGGGTGCCGCGAAAACCTAGGGTTTATGAAAAGGGTAAGAGCCTAATGGGGGGATTTATGAATTTTGAAATAATTGGTTTGAGCGGAAATTGGATATGGGTCGAGCGGGAATAGAAATTTTGTAAAAAAATTTTGGTAATCATTTTATTCTTTTCTTTTAGTCAATATGGGTCTAGACCATGGCTCCCCAAGGCATGGTCCAATAAGACAGTTCCATGTGGTATATATTCAAAAGTGATTTTTATTTTGAATTTTTTGTACACGTTTTAGTAGTTGAAATTCATATTTTGGGAAATTATATTTAGAAAATATTTTAAATTTGAAAAAATTGAATTTTAATTTTGCCACTTTTTGATTTGATACTATTAAAAAATGTTAATTTTATTTCTTTCTAAATAACAAATGGAATGCACATCTGTTGATCCGTTGGATGTATTATATAGACTATGTGAATGTGCACGCTTTCGCGTGCAATTGAGGTTGGGTAATGGTACAAAGAAAAACCTTAATATATATTAACAAATAGGTAAACCGAATACAAACCATATAGTGTATAATAACAATTTAAGAGATTTGGTTTTATTTTACGTGCGCCAATATATGGAGTAAATAGATGATAAAAAAAGTCTATAATACACACGACTTCTGAACAGTTAATTATTTGTTAAAGTACAATAATTTTATTTAAAAAAAAAAAAAAGCATTGCTTGAGGAGTCTAAATTCCCATTGTCAGGTTGTCCCAAACGACATTACCTATGTTTACATATTATTCTTAAAACACACTCAACCATTATTAATTCATGAAGAAGATAGAATGAATTTTATATGAGTGTTGTTTTTTCTTAAAAAAAAAAAAATCGGTTTAGTTTTTAGGCATCAAAACAGTGTTACATGATTTTATTTCATTCATATTTACTAAAGGGGTGAAATTAGCTACAGTACTTTCCTTCAACTATACTACAACCAATAGTATTTTGCCACATATTTTATTAAATTTTAATTTATTTTATTTTTGACTGTAGTACAATTATTCTACTGCAGGACCCAAATTAAATCACTCAACAATACATATAAAAAAAATGAACACGTGCTCATAACATTTATTGGTAATAAATGGGACCCTGTTATCATACGTCAGCTTTGTTAAAATCCAAACAAACGATTTTTTTTATTTTTTTTTTATCTATTATCTGACACGTGTTATCATAAATCAGCTTTGTTAAAATCCAAACAAATGAATTTTTTTTTTATCTATACGTAACACGTCAGGCCTCGCAGGCGCCTCGGGAATGAGGCGCCTTTATAAAGTAGTATAGATGGATTTATTGTTTAAAGTAGATAATTTATTTTATATTATATTTACGGTGAGATGACCAAATTACTCGTCAAATTATTTATATAGATTTAAATTATCAAAATCCAATTTTTAGTAATATAAAATTACTAAAATCTATTTTTAGAAGTGTTTATTCCTTAATTTATTTTATTTTACTTTGATTTAAAATTTTCCAGCAAAATTATAATAAATAATACATAATAATAAAAAAAATAAAGTTTAAGAAATTAATAATATGGTATAAATAATTTAGAGATTGGTGCATTTTTTTATTTTTTATTTTTTTAATAAAGTAGGTCATGCTTTAAAATAAAATAATAAAATAATATTAGTGGGTCCAAGTATGACTTTCTTGCATCAATGATCATTTTGTCCACAAAGTTTTAGATATTGTGGCTCAACTCTAGGCAGCGCATTAAATTACATAGCTTGATAGCTATAAATAAATATTAAATTATTTTAAATTATCAATATACCCATATAAGAAACTTATTTATCAGGGTTTAATAAGGGTTGTATCTGTCAAAAATAGGCAAAAAGACCAACTGCGAGTGACATTAGTACAGTGTTCCAAGTATGCCAAGCCTCTTTAATATGTAGTAAGATATGTAGTAAGATGGTATTATTATTATTGCAATTGCTTTGTTTGATTTAAATAGAACTTTTTTACTGATTTTTTTCTCAACATTTTAAGTCTCCATGGGTTCATGACAATTGGTAAAGACCTTATAAATTACACAAAAATGTTACACATTATCTTTACAATTTGTAAGGAGAATAGGGGTGTAAAAAGTAATCACGTAAGCATGCCTTTCTGTAAATAAATACTAAGAATTGACACATGTCCTCCCTTTACAGTCACCATCCACATAAACATGCCTATTCAACATCCCCAACAAACATGCCTTTTTAATTGTCAACATTTTTAACAGATTCAATTTTCAATCAACAGATTCAACCAAAAAGTCCAGCCCTATATTCTAAATCCAAACCATCCGGATTCAAAACCCAACCTAGCCTAATATTTCACATAAATTTAGTAAAAGAGGGGGGAAATACTATGCTACTACTTTTATTTGTGACAAATGTACTACATTTTTTACTATTATAAATGTAGATTTAAACCAATGTGTAGCAATATTTCTATCGCACTAAGCGTGTGGAATCAATAAGCACATAGTATTAATTAAGGTTACACATTATGAAATCAATCTGCATTTATATATTGACTCACAAAAATATACGACGATTTAAACAAAATTACATAGAGAAATTTATAGATGTTTTATGAATGAGGTATTGAAATCGTTACAATTCCATGAATTGTAATTTAATTTTGCAAGTGTTTATGTAATGAGTCAGATAGAATGATATGATGATTTTAGTGTTATTGGAAGTATAAATCTATTTTGAGAGTCTGATGGTTGAAAACAGACACAAAAGAACAAAACAATCTTAACTTTTTTAATAATCATCACATATATATTGATAACTTACCAATATCAGCTGTTGAAGCAACATTTGGGACAGGTTCAGCTGTGTTACAGATCACAGCAATATTACATAGTAGAGGTGTTGTTTGAGTGTAATGATTGATTTGCAGTGATTGAGATACAGTGTCGAGACTTGAGATGCCATGAATTATATATTATTGTACTAACACAGTTTTTGCAGGAGGATAGGTCAATTAACATTTCTTGCAGGGCTCGACCTATCCTAATAGGAGGCGCAGCTCAGGTAATGTATTATTATAATATATAACATTTATTTAGTAAATGAGATAAATGTATAATGACCGCGGAGTCTGTTATTTTTATTGTTTTTGGGAATGGAGCTCCCTACCCTTGTCTACTCATACCAGCATAATTTGCTGACCCATGTTGCTTGTTTTGCACGTGGGTACGTATCCTTATGGAGCGTAGGCGGAGGAGAGCAGCAAGTTGGGTACGATCAGGAGCAACATCAGGAGGCTCGGGCTGATCCAGTTGATCGAGAGGGAGTTTGAGATTTACAAGAGTTATCTTTCTCAGTAGGTTTAGTTTTTTATTCGTTGTTAGTTGATTACTTAAGTTTATTTCATCTATTGGATTATTATTGATGGGGAAGACAATACCTCAGTAGAAGCTGTTGAATTTTATTATTGGAGTTGTGTAACTCAATATTTGGAGTTTTTGGATTATATATGGAATTTATTGGGAGTTCAAATTATGTGTGTTAAAGTATTTGTGTTTAATGGTTATGGATTTTACCTTGTGCAAAATGTTTATTTAGATTACTGTCCCGAACCTTTGTCCTTTTATTGGCTTATCGAGGGTAATTTTGTAATTTCTCTCTTTTTGCCAATTTTTGGATATTAGGGTCGTGACAGTTTTCTTGGTATCAGAGCCTACGACGGATCGCCTGTTGCAGGTGGGAAGTACGCTGGAAAGGCCCAGGGAGCGCCAGGTACTTGTCTCACTTGGCAGGGAACGTCGGAGATTTTGGGACTGTACTGAGTGTACTGGAGAGCCGAGGACGGCTCTATTTCTAAGGTGGTGGGATTGTAACACCCATGAGTTGGTGTTAGTCCCACATTGCCAAGGAAGTGGTTGTATTGGTAGTATATAGAGCTTAACCATACTCTAACTAATGTCAAGGCCTTTTGGGGTAAGCCACATGGGTGGGCCCTGATCCAAAACCCTCTACTGCTGGATATCCGCAGTGACTAAAGGGGGACAATATTGACATTAGCGAGCGGTATGGTGCTCGACGCACCGGGATGAGCGAGGACGAAATCCCGGGGCGTTACAGTTGGTATCAAAGCGCTTGGTTAACTTAGGCCGAGAAGGTCTAGGTGATCCTCGGAATGTGGAATGGGTGATAAGTTTGGAGGAGTTGGGTGATTATCTAATAATAATTTAATCTTTTGAATGAAGGTCATGGCGGGAAGAGGACGTGGTCAAGTCTATCAGTTGACTCAGGACCAGATGAATCAGCTGTTGCTAGCAGTTGCAGGCAACAATGGGGGTAATGGTGACCCATTTGCTAAGAGGAACAAAGACTTCCTCAATCTGGGTGGTATCAAATTCGATGGTAAGGGAGACGGGAAAGCTGCAGTGTTATGGCTCCGTCAGACAGAAGCCGTGTTTGCAAAGATGGTGTTGACTGAAGTTCAGAAGCAGGAGCTCGCTTCCCATCAGTTGGAGGGTGGAGCATTACTTTGGTGGGACGCTTTGAAGGTCGGGCTTGACCTCACCACTTTGACTTGGGAGGAGTTCAGGAATACTTTTGAGGGGAGATACCTTTCGAGTGCTTACAGAGACCGATTAGTGGATGAATTTCTGAATCTGCGACAGGATGCTATGACCGTAGCAGAGTATACGAATCGATTCAATGAGTTGTCCATGTTTGCTCCACACATGGTGGATACAGTCGAGAAGAGAAATCATCGTTTCATTAAGGGCCTAGGGCACTATGTGGCGAAGCAACTGATTCCATTTGAGCACGAGCCATTTGATAGAGTCCTGAACCTCGCAATGAAGTATGAAGAGAAGGAACAGGAGTTTAGAACTGAGAAGAGCAAAAAGACAGGTGATAACTTCAGAGACAGGAACAGACACAAGCCTTATGATCCTAACTTCAGGGGTCGACGTTATGACAACAACCCAGGGAGGAACCAGGGTTACAACAGGCCACCGGGAGATAACCAGGGTTTCAGACACCGTGGTGGGTTTGGGCGTGGTGACAACAGAGTTAGAGCAGGAGCACCACCACCACCACCAGCACCAGGGCAACCTGCCCCAAGTTTGCCTTATAGGCCAGCACCTTTACAGTTACCAGCGCCAGGAGCATTAGCAGGGCCGATCAGGGGTAACTGTTGGAACTGTGGAGGACCAGGACATCGTTCTGCTGAGTGTCGTCGACCAGTGAACAACAATCAGGGAAGGCCAGCACATCAGCCGAACCGAGGGAGAGCCTTTGCTGTTTTGCCCGCATTTCAGGGATTGGAAGGTACTTTTGATTTTTCTCAATTTAGATTCCGAGTGTTATTTGATTCTGGTGCATCGCATTCATTTATTGCTAAGCAAGTAGTAGACAAGTATCAGATTGCGACCACACCTTTACCTCAACCTTTATACCTTCGGACACCTATGGGAGGGTCGACTTGTTTGTTTTACCAGTGTAAGAACTTTGTTCTGACATTCATGGGTAGACAGTTTGTTATTGATCTGGTTATTTTAGATTTTGAGGGCTATCAGTTTATTTTGGGTTTTGATTGGTTGAGTCGCTATCATGTTATTTTGGATTGTGCTGGAAGGAGAGTTATAGTGGATACACCAGGTTTACCCACATTGGTACACAGTTGTGTTAGTAGGGGTGATTCGATTATGTCCAGTTTTTTGATGTCTCTGGCTGCCCAGTCGATTGATATTAGTGATGTGGCGATAGTTAAGGATTATTTAGATGTGTTTGAGGAGATTCCGGGTTTACCACCTAAGAGAGAGGTGGAGTTCCGTATTGATTTGTTGCCAGGAACGACACCTATTTCTAAGACTGCCTACAGGATGGCGCCTAAGCAGTTGGAAGAGATGAAAACCCAGTTGGAGGAGTTGCTTAAGAAAGGGTATGTGATATTTGATGTTTTATTTGATTTAGTTTATTCTTTTGGTGTATATGTGTGAGCCTTTTGAGGTGTGTATGAACCACAGGTTCATACGTCCAAGCAATTCTCCATGGGGAGCTCCAGCTATCTTTGTCTCTAAGAAGGATGGGACTTTGAGGATGTGCATTGATTACCGTGAGTTGAACAAGGTGATAATCAAGAACAAATATCCACTGCCGAGAATAGATGATTTGCTTGATCAGTTGAAAGGAGCAGCCGTGTTTTCTCAGTTTGATTTGAGGACGGGTTACCATCAGATGGGTGTAGAAGAGAAGACTATACCACTGACTGCTTTCAGAACTCGATATGGGTTGTATGAGTTTCCAGTAATGCCTTTTGGGTTAACTAATGCTCCAGCATTTTTCATTGATTTGATGAACCGGATTTTTAGGCCTTATCTTGATAAGTTTGTGATTGTATTCATTGATGATATTTTGGTGTATTCTAAGGATGCTCAGGAGCATGCGAAACATTTGAAAATAGTGTTGCAGATATTGAGAGATCACAAGCTATATGCTAAGTTTAGCAAATGTCATTTCTGGAAGAATGAGGTGCATTTCTTAGGTCACGTGATATCCAGAGAAGGGATTGCCGTTGACCCTGAGAAGGTTACTGCAGTTAGGGATTGGAAACAACCAACCAACCCTACAGAGATTCGAAGCTTTTTGGGATTAGTTGGATATTACCGACGTTTCATTGAGAAGTTCTCGCTTATAGCTGAGCCATTGACCAGACTTACGAGGAAGAATGTGAAGTTCTTGTGGACTGACGACTGCGAGAGAGCTTTTCAGGAGCTTAAGCAGAGGTTGACTTCAGCGCCAGTGTTAATTATACCGGTTAGAGGTGGCAAGCTTGTGGTATTCACAGATGCTAGTGGTACAGGACTTGGTTGTGTTTTGATGCAGGATGGGAGAGTGGTCTCTTATGCTTCTAGACAGTTGAAGTAACATGAGCGAAAATATCCAGTGCACGATTTAGAATTTGCAGCTGTGGTGTTTGCTTTGAAGATTTGGCGTCACTATTTATATGGAGAGAAGTTTGATCTTTACACCGACCACAAGAGTCTGAAATACTTGTTCTCTCAGAAGGACTTGAACATGAGACAACAGAGATGGATGGAGTTCATTAGCAGTTATGATTTTCAGATTTAGTATCAGCCTGGGAAAGGTAATGTAGTTGCAGATGCTTTGAGTAGGAAACATGCCACCGTTGCTATGATGATGATGGAAGAGTGGAAATCTCTAGAGACTATAGCGTCTCATGATGTGTACTTACAGCAGGGAGGTGAACAGGTCACCATTTGTTCCATGGAGGTGAAACCTATGATGATTAGCTTGATTGTGTCCAAGCAGCATGAGGACCCTTTCTTGCTCCGAAAGCTTGGGCAGTTAGTTGTGGATTTGTTAGATGAGTGTCCCACAGAATGGTCAGTTGGTGTTGATGGAGGTTTGAGGTATAGAGATCGATTGTGTGTTCCTGATAAGGATGGTTTGAGGAAGAATGTTATGGATGAGGCACATCGTTCTCGTTTCACTATTCACCCTGGTGGAACGAAGATGTACAAAGACCTGAAGAGGACTTATTGGTGGGAAGGAATGAAGAGAGACGTTGGAGAGTATGTTTCTAGATGCTTGACATGTCAGCGAGTAAAGGTCGATCATCAGAAACCGTCAGGGTTACTTCAGCCATTGTCTATCCCTCAGTGGAAGTGGGAGCACATTTCCATGGATTTTATTGATGGTTTGCCTAGATCACGGGGAGGCAATGAATCCATTTGGGTTGTCGTCGATCGATTGACTAAGTCAGCTCATTTTCTTCCTATTTCTATGAATAGGAATGCAGATAAGCTAGCAAAGAAGTATGTGAAGGAGATTGTCAGACTACATGGTGTTCCGGCTAGCATTGTTTCAGACAGAGATCCTATATTCACTTCCGAGTTCTGGGGTAGTTTTTAGCGTGCCATGGGTACGAAGCTTAATTTGAGTACTGCTTATCATCCCCAGACAGATGGACAGACTGAGCGGGTAAATCAGATCCTAGAGGATATGTTACGTGCTTATGCACTCAGCTTTGGTGGAGAATGGGAGGAACATCTACCTTACGCGGAGTTTGCTTACAATAACAGTTTTCAGGCGAGTATTGGTATGGCACCATATGAGGCACTGTATGGTAGGCCATGTAGATCACCGGCTTGTTGGGCGGAGGTTGGTGATACTGCGATTCTCGGACCAGTGATAGTTCGCGAGACTACAGAGAAAGTAGATATCATTCGACAGAGATTGAAAACGGCTCAAAGCCGAATGAAGAATTATGCAGATAATATGAGGAAGCCACTCGAGTTTGCTGTGGGGCAGAAAGTGTTATTGAAGATATCCCCGATGCGTGGAGTAATGAGGTTTGGTAAGAAGGGCAAGCTGAGCCCTAGGTATGTGGGACCGTATGAGGTCACTGACAGAGTTGGACCGTTGGCTTACAGGCTGGCATTGCCACCTGCCTTGGAGAAAATACATAATGTATTTCATGTCTCCATGTTGAGAAAGTGGAAAGGTGATGATAAGGATGAAGAGGATGAAGGAGTAGACTTCGCCCAGTTAGATATTTATGATCCTGAACAGTTAGAAATTAATGAAGATGTTACCTACAGAGTGAGGCCAATTACTATCATTGATAGAGATGAGAAACGACTAAGGCGAAAGACGTTGAAGCTGGTAAAAGTGCAGTGGAGTGATGATCCGAGCGATGTTACATGGGAGCTGGAGGACAAGGTGCGAGCTAAGCACCCGGAGTTGTTCGATTGATCTTTCTTCCAAATCTCGAGGCCGAGATTTCTTTTGAGGTGTGTATGAATGTAAACCCCCTCTTTTATGCTTTATGCTAATTTTAATTTGGAATTAAAAGTAATTGGGTATAAGTCCCTGGACCAAGGGTTTAAGCATAATTACTATAAAGTAGTGGACTATGGTTTAAATAACCCAAACTTGGAGAAAACAACCCACGAACAGTTTGTGCTTATGAATTTCGGAAACACGATCAGATCGATTCGGATTCAGTAATAACCGTTAGATCAGCCGACTTAATCACTATGATATAGAGATGGGTAGCAACTATCGAGGGTTTTATTCGCACACTAAGAAAGAGGTTTGCGATAAACAGCGAGAGAGAGAGAGAGAGAGAGAGAGAGAGAGAGAGAGAGAGAGAGAGAGAGAGAGAGTGGCGGCGCTGCGATCAGAGTGGTGGCGATCGGAATTGAAGAAGAGGAAGTTGCAGTGACAGGAATTTTCAGAGTGAAAAGCAGTGTTTGGCGTCGGTGTTTTTTTCTTGTGAGTTGCAGACCTGTAGAGGAAGAAGAAGATCAGCAGTAACTGTGAGTGGACTGTATTTTGTTAAATTAGTTTAAATTGATTAAGCTATATGATTAGGACTTTAGTGGTGGGGTATATGGATATGTTTGCTGTTGGTTAATATGAAGAAATGGTTTGAATGCATCTGCTGGTTAGGTGGGGTGAATTAGAATTTTATTTTTTTTTTTATTTGATTTGTATGGTTTGAGTACACTGTTGATAACATGGAAATTATAAGCGAAGGTAAATGGTAGTACTGTACATGTATCCAAATTGTCGAGTTTTCGAGATCGCTTTTGGATTAGTATTCATATATATGTGGACTAGAAATATATACACCGAAAAATATAATTTTAATGAAACTGGGGTTAAAGAAAGTTATATAGTTTTATGGATACAGTAAATATTATTTGCTGAATGTATTTTGTTTCTGGCTGTATAGTAGATAGTATTTTTATTTTGAAAGAAATATAAAATGTGTTAATATTAAATTCGAGGAAATTATTGTTGAATGCCTTGGAATGGCTTTATATACCATGGACGGTATTTGATTAATCTAGAAAATGCGAAAGGAATACAAAAATGAATTTGATGTGAATTTGATGTGAAATTTATAATCGAGTGTTACTTGATTGGTTGATAGTTTAGATGTTTGATAGTCGCCCAACCATTAGTACATTTGCCGCACCTGTGGAATTAGGATTTAAAGAATTTAGATAGCACCCTAGACGGCTTAGCCTGCGGGTTGACACTTGGAAAATATATTTGGGTATTTCCTAGATGGCTTAGCCTGCGGAACTGACCCTACAGACCTTCATAGCCTTCGGGGTTGGTCTGGGCGCCAATTTAGAAAGCTCAAGGGAGCTAGTAGAGGCCATGAGTTAAGCATACGTCGAGGCTAGCCAAAGCTTGCAGGTGAGCACCCACTTGGGTTTTGGTTTTCGCGTAGAGGGTCTTAACCATGGTCAAGGCACACTGGTGCAGTGTGGGTATGGCAAATGTGTGGAGTGCATCCTGTGGGAGGTGTACTAGTGATTGGGTATAGGTTGTGAAGTGTTGTTTGAGTGTAATGATTGATTTGTAGTGATTGAGATACAGTGTCGAGACTTGAGATGCCATGAATTATATATTATTGTACTAACACAGTTTTTGCAGGAGGATAGGTCAATTAACATTTCTTGCAGGGCTCGACCTATCCTAATAGGAGGCGCAGCTCAGGTAATGTATTATTATAATATATAACATTTATTTAGTAAATGAGATAAATGTATAAAGACCGTGGAGTCTGTTATTTTTATTGTTTTTGGGAATGGAGCTCCCTACCCTTGTCTACTCATACCAGAATAATTTGCTGACCCATGTTGCTTGTTTTGCACGTGGGTACGTATCCTTATGGAGCGTAGGCGGAGGAGAGCAGCAAGTTGGGTACGATCAGGAGCAACATCAGGAGGCTCGGGCTGATCCAGTTGATCGAGAGGGAGTTTGAGATTTACAAGAGTTATCTTTCTCAGTAGGTTTAGTTTTTTATTCGTTGTTAGTTGATTACTTAAGTTTATTTCATCTATTGGATTATTATTGATGGGGAAGACAATACCCCAGTAGAAGCTGTTGAATTTTATTATTGGAGTTGTGTAACTCAATATTTGGAGTTTTTGGATTATATATGGAATTTATTGGGAGTTCAAATTATGTGTGTTGAAGTATTTGTGTTTAATGGTTATGGATTTTACCTTGTGCAAAATGTTTATTTAGATTACTGTCCCGAACCTTTGTCCTTTTATTGGCTTATCGAGGGTAATTTTGTAATTTCTCTCTTTTTGCCAATTTTTGGATATTAGGGTCGTGACAGAGTCATCACTCAATTGCTTAGAAAGGAAACGAGTTGTCACAGTATAGTTCCTGGGAACCATGGAGCTTATGCAAGCACTAGAGGCAAGGATATAAGCAGCTTGGTTCCCAGTACTGCCAGTGAAAGTCACCTGAATAGCATTAAATAAAGAAAAAAACTGAAGAACATAATAGGGTATGTTTGGTTCAAGGGAAAAGGTGGGAAAGGAAAACGTTTTCCTGGAAAGTACAAATTCCGGGTGTTTGGTTCGAATTGGAAAACTAAAACTTTGGAAAGCAGATTCCCCGTTATTTCGAGCTAGACCAAAAATAAGGAAAGCGGACACCTTTTTTTAGGGGTGGGCAAAAAAACCGAAAAACCGAAAACCGAACCGAAAAAACCGAGTCAAAACCGGTCAAAACCGAATTGACCAAAAACCGGTCAAGACCGGACCGAAACCGAACCGAACTATATAGCTATTGGTCCGGTCTCGGTTCTTGTTTTAATAAAACCGAGAAAACCGAACCGAACCGAAATAAATAAAAAATATTTTTTTTATTATAAAATTACTAAACTAGACATATAAAATTAGAAACCTAACATACTTCATTCCTCTTCTCCCTCTCAATCCGCCCCCTTTCTTCGTTCCTCTTCTCCATCTCAATCCGCCTCCTTTCGGTCCTCTTCTCCATCTCAATTTTCACCACCACCACCACCACCACCACCACCACCACCACCACCACCCTCTCCTTTCGGTCCTCTTTTCCACTCTCTCGCTTTCATTCACGCTGTCAAGTTCTCTCGAAGATTATGCAGGATTTGATTGAGGCTGTATTTTTTTTTTTAATAATCAAATTAAAAAAAAAAAAAATGTGAAGCTGATTGAGGCTGTGAAGCTGCAAAATTGCTATTGAATTTAGTCTCTATGCCATGTTTCGGAAAGAGCTTTATACCCCTGACCTTGAAAGATTAAGAAGGGGATGATGATCATTGATCATGAGGAATTAAGAAGGTTAATTGTACTTGTTGGAATTTTCTTTTTTAGTTTCATCTTGTTGACTAAACTTGATAATAGTAAGATGTCTCTTCAGGAAATTAGGTACAAGCTTGAGTGCTCGACAGAAACTATGTCATGTCGACCAAGCCTGTGATGTGAAGTTGTAGTGCTGGACTTTCCATCTTCATACCTGAAAAGATATCTCTAGCTATTTGTTGCTTGATGGTTATCATCTTCTTTCTTTGGTTGCAACATGTGCAGAGTTCTTAACATTGTTAACAAAAGTTGGTGTACACATGTTTCTTGTAGAGTCTAGCTAGCTAGATTATGCCTAAGGACACCCACATCCACATGTTCTGTTCGTTTCGGTATATAATTCACCACAAGCTAGACCATTGGCTCAAGTGGGTTAAGTACTAAACCACTTGTTTAAGTTTTTAACTGCAGCTGAATATAGTCTATCAATTGGTGTTTAGCATGTTATGGACATGAAACATGTGCTTAATTTAACAGAGAGATTGAAAACTTCAGCTCACAAGTCCAACAAACCACTTTGTTAATTGTTAGGTCAACCAAATCAATCTTAATTTTAAATTCCAAATTACCCTACCAAGTAACAACTAATCCAAATATCCAATGGATCAGTCCAAAACTTAAGAATAAACTTAAAAATATCCAATGGAATAAAAGCCCAATAAAAAAGCCCAAGACCGAGTTTCGGACCGAAACCGGACCGATTGTATTTGGTCCGGTCCGGTCCGATTACATTCAAATAATTTCGGTCCATGGAACCGAAACCGAACCGATACTTTCAAGTCGGTTTGGTCCCGGTCCTATTACATTTTAAGACCGGACCGGACCGGACCGTGCCCACCCCTACCTTTTTTATTTTATGGAAACCGCTTTCCTTTTTCTCTCCTCTCTCTCTATCTCGATCTCTTTTCTCCCCGATCTCTATCCTTTTTATCTTTCTCTCTCAACCATGTCTTCTTCCTTCTTCCTTATACTTCTTTTTCTCTCTATCTCTCTCCTCCTTACTAACATGCTTTGGGGGTGATTCCAGGTTTACAAATTCTTAATTCCAAAAAATGTGTTCAAGGTTATTACTTATTACTACTAAATTCTCAAACCCCTAAACCCCCCTTCTCCATTTCTATCAATTTTGTTTTTGATTTTGGTTTTGGTTTTGCAGAAGGGGTTAGGGCAGGAACTAAGGCAGCTGAGATTGCTTGTGTTGCTACTTGCTAGTGTTGTTCCAACGGTATGAAAATTCACAATCACAATCTGCTTTCCATTATTTTAAATAATTTTTGTTGCTATGGTTTGGCTTAATTGGGTAATTCAAGTGTAGAAATGGGTTTGCGTTATTGTTTGAAAAAAACAATAGATTCAATCAATTTTAAGCGAATTTAGAAGATTTAGAAAGACACTCTCCCTAACAATGACGGCTAATTCAATCAATTTGTTGAGATTAGAAATTGATGTGAAACTCCTCGTATGGTAATCAGTGTTCAACCAAGTCTCTCCTTCCTCGACTTTATCTTCTTTGCTTCCTAGTGTATTTCTTCTTGGGCTGTCTCTGGGTTTGTATTTTGTACAAGAATATCAAGAGTGTGTGCCGCATTCACGTCTCTAGGCTACTGCGATATAATGATGTTGGTGCTTTTGGTTTGTTTTCGGGCTGCAATCATTTATGGAAAGACAATTAGCTTAGTGGCGAGGGGGACAACCGGACAAGTCCTTTCTTCCGTTCTTCGTGGGTGGTGTAGGTGTAGCTGGTACTTTAACAAAAGATTATCAATAAGTGCAGGAACTTGCACAAGTTCAATGCCGAGGGCTTACTGTCACAGATTGACTGCTTCCTCAAAAGACCTAAACTTATACAGTTACTCAAATCAAGTTGTCTACCAGCCACCATCGTATCTCTGTAGTTGAGAGAAAATAATCAAATATTAGAAGGGATTAACATAGGATGAAAGGAAAAAAAATTTAGAAGGCATAAGAAGGCATGCAGTAGCACACATGTTACTCTGCATATATAAATAAATTAATAATATAACAACAGTCAAAGTTGTCGTGCATAATTTGGATTAGATTAAAGTAATCAAATGACATTAGTTTCATAATATTAAACAAGGGTAGCACATTTTTCTATTTTTATATAACCTGGGTAGCACTAGCACATGCTTTTCTTTGGTAACAGGGGTTGCACATGTTACTGGCAATGGCATACTATTTATCAATTCTACTACTATGTCTTCTTTATATATAAAACTTTTATAAAGAATTACCCTCTCAATAAATTTGACATATGCACTAGATTACATGTTAACTCTGCACCTCACCAAATTCAGATTCCTGGATCCCTCCCTGGATTACTGCCAGAGAAAAAACTTTGTAGAAACTGCTCTCTCCTCTTGGCAGGTATGTATTGTGGTGTCTGACATTATATATCTTTTGAACTTATGTTTTTTTTTTTACTTTGAATTTGTCCATCTTATTGTGTCCAAGGATAATTTCTATTTCAGAAGGAGCTAACCTTTTTTCATATGATTTGTTTGCAGTTATTGATCGACACTTTTTATCGGATCCCACTACAACCCTGCTGCAACTTCATTTTCAAAGGTAAACTCCATTTAAGTTCTAGACTCTAGAGCAATTCTTTCTTTCTTTCTTAGAAGCTTTTAGTTGGGAGATGCACGACCAAATTACTTCAAAGATTGTTGATGATTTCAAAAAACTTCTTTTCAAACTCAAATCTTAAATGCGAAGAACACAGTACAATATATATAGTCATTAGAGAAAGATATCAAAGCTTGTTTTATGAAGAAGTTGTATTTGATTTTGTCGATGTTTTTCACTATTACCTTTTCTTTTCTCTAGCAGACTGTTAATTCATCATATTCGCGCTAATCTATTCAATCTTCAACCTGGTTTGGCTGTCTTTTAGCTGTATTGTATCAGCTAATATATTGTATCAGCTCATGTTCATGGAAGTTATGTTTGAATAGTGGTGATAATATTGTAGTACACTTAAAATGACTTCCCTTGATCTGTTGAGTTGTAGATTCCTACACGGAATTTTATATAAATTTACAGTTAGTCAATAAAATTTTGTTGGTTTGTTCTACTCGGCATTTTGTCTTTACTCTGAAAAGGTTTGTTTATGTTATTATTTAGGAATGGAAGAATCTCAAGCACAAAGCTCAAAGAAAGGAAAGAAAAACTTTATGTGGACCGCCAAAGCAGACAAGTTTTTGATTTCATTTCTAGCCGACTGTGCCAAAAATGGGGAAAAACATGGTAAATCTTTTCCAAAGGCTGTTTATGCAAAAGCTGCAGAAGCCGTCACGGATTACTGTAAAACGTTATGCACAATGGATAACGTTGACTCTCGTATGAAGACGGTGAAGAAGAAATACTCAAGGATAGCGTGTCTTCGCAGTAAAAGTGGTTGGGGTTGGGATGATGATCAGAAAATAATTAAAGTCGGAAAAGAAGTTGCAATGGAATTTATTGAGGTACATATAAATTCAGTGCTCTACCTTTTTTTTTTCTTTTTTGCAACATTGTATTTTTTTGCAAGATCGTCGTCATATAATCTTCGTTCATCATCATCATCATCATCATCATCATCATCATATATCAGATCCAATGCTGAAATTTATATGTTATTATGTACTAATAACATCAAGTGATACAGACTCATTTTAATGCTAATGAGTACTGAAGAGAACTGCTATGCATAAAACATGCATCATTTTCTCCCACTTAAGTTCTATTGTAATTGGAAAAGGCTAGGCATTAATTTGTTCCTCCGCAGAGTTACACATCACACACCTATTTTAATACCATTGACAGTTGATGATAAAGAGACTTAGTTAATATACATTTTCTCAGTTTCTAAAATGAAAGTATTGATAAGGTTGTTCTGTTTTATTGCTTTCATGATGGTTTATATATCTATTTGGTAATAATATTGCAGGCTAATTCATATGCTAAAGATTTAATTAATGTCCCACTTGAGCAATACGAGGAATTGAAGCTTGTATGTGGGGAGGATCAAGCAACTGGAAGTTTTGGAAAATCTATCTCAGATGTTCAGTCTGAAAATGTGGATGATGTCACAAGTGGAAAAGAATCATCAGAAAGAAGTAAACGAGGAAAACGAAGTAGGCCATGGGAAAATCTATCTCAGATGTTCAGTCTAAAATAGTGATTGATCGTGGAGATAGGTTGTTGTCATAGCCATTGAGAAAATCCGCAACACCCTTATGATCAGTTTCGAGCACTAATGCAGTTACTGGTTGCTGGGTCACCCAAAGAATGGCTTCCAATATTCTTGTTGCCCCTGCATCATCTGAGGATCCTGCTGTACCTGAGCAGCTTCCAGCACCTGCAAATTTCTCATTGGCATTCCTTAGTATGAAGCCTATACCAAACCTGTGATCTGTACCTGTAAAATGGGTATCTATATTGAGCTTATGAAAGTTTTTGGGTGGGGGAATCCAAATAGCATTGTTCTGGGAAGGTGGAGGAAGTAATTGAGGATACATTGGGACCTTGTCATACTGAAACATGATTTCTACAATCTGTCTAGCCATAGTACCAGGCTCAATAGTGATGTTCTGGTTGACTTTGATATATCTAGTCTTCCAAATTTGCCAAGTTGAAGTTACACAAAGGCTAGCCCATTTTTCTTTGGGGAGTAACCAGTCTTTGTGGAAGGAGAACCAAGAGTGGATCCATTGGTTGGCAGTCATGTTGGTGAAATGTGTGAGTCTAAAGGACCATCTACTTAGGAACCAAACAGCTTGGGTAAAGGGACATTGAGTGGGCATGTGGTCTATGTGAGAAACTACAAATAGTGCTAATTTAACAGTTCAATATTCAAACAACTTAAACGATATGCAGAAAGTAAATAACACACAGAAATTTTTAACGTGGTAAAACCCAAAATGGGAAACGTCCACGGTTGTCCTCTCGACAACAAATAATCCACTAGATGAAAAGAGATGTACAAACCTATCAACTACCTGCACTCACTGCGAGTTGATACTCCAGGTTATCTCTAACACCTTGACTTCACCAGAGCACCTTGATGTACGCACAAGACACTCGACTTCTTGATGAACACACAAGAAGACTCGAAGCCGATCTATGTAACAAGCTTACACCAGAGTTCCTTGATGAACACACAAGGATACTCGACTTCTTGATGAACACACAAGAAGACTCGAAGCTAAATCAATATAAACAATAATGAAGAAGAAGATGAATGGGGAAGAAGAAGATGAGTTCAATCACCAAAACCACCTAAACCAAAACCTAAACAAACTCCAAGAAACAAGAGGTGAATTGGACGGCCAAAGAACTAACTTGTTCTTTGGAAGAGAAACCCTATTTATGCATAGGGTTGGAAAACCACCGAAAATGGGCCGAAATAGTAAAAGCCCACTTTGGACGTACGTACGTCGATATGACGTTCGTACGTCTCCAAACGAAAATACTCCTGCTGCCTGCTGTGACGTACGAACGTCCTGAAAAGGTTCGTACGTCCAGACCACCAACAATCTTGCTGTCATTCGATACGTACGTACGTCCTTAAGAGGTACGTACGTCCTGGACCAGAAATCACACCAATGACACACGACGCGAAGGCAAGGACACGGGACGACGCGCGTACAACCAGGTTTTCTTAACAATGAACTCAAGGCGAGATAACCAAGGACACTTTGTCACAAAATTGATGTCAAACCACTTCATGCCGGTTTCAATCTCCCCCTTTGACATTGATTTTGTGACAAAAACCTATGACTCTAATAGCACTTATAAAACGTGCTTACAAACCCAAACCATGGCATTTATAAGACATGCCTACAAAATCACTCAACGTAGAATACATACCGAGTCACCAACACATGATATCCAGCTTGAGTAAGACGCTTTAACCATCAGAGACCGAACGGAAACAACAAAGAATTTCCGAAGTAATCAAGGAATCAACAGAAGTTCCTTCGAGTAACTCCCCCATACTTCATGAGCTCCAAAATTTTGACACACGAGCTCCAAAATTTTGACACACGAGCTCCCCCATAACTGTATAACTCCTAAAACATCAACACGTTCACTCCCCGCATTCCTAAAACATCAACATGTTCACTCCCCGCATACATGTAGCATACCTGAAACATGACCCAAGAATACCCTAACAACAAAGAAGACGATTGTTAGTAATTAGAGTCATAAATCTCCCCCTTTTTGTCACAACAAGTGAACAAAATAACCAACAAAATAACCAACCAACAATAAACAAATAACCAAGAAAAAGAAATCAATACCAAACGAAGAATACAAAACATATAAAAATATAAAACTAATCCAACTGTTAAAAGTTCAGAAAGTCAACTAATAACCAAACAGAGAAATCCATAAACATAAAAGACAAAACGGCAAAAACAGAAGGCTTGAATTAACGAATTCGAAAAACCCGTTCCCAATGACCGAGAGGAAGCTTGGAGAAGTAAGCTTCCGCACGAGCCGAAGGTCTATTCCACCGAGCAATCACATGATCATCATAATCCTCCAGCCATTCACTCGTACAAAACAACTCCTCAATTCTGCTGTCCAAGCCACAGTCGGTAAGTGGAGCAGCAAGTCCCGGAACCTTCGGATAACCAACCAACTCCAAGATATGATTTTGAAGATGTCCCGGTAATCTCTCCCAATGATTGACACGAACCAAACAAGGATTAAGAAAAGGTCGATGAATATAGTCATATCCATGGGGAACGCGACATAAACGACAAACCTTGGCATTGTTCTTGTACTCCATCACCATGAACGACACATAACCAACAGTCGGAACAAAAATTCCATGAAGTTCATATTCTGCCATAGAGGATTCTGAAGAACAAAGAGAGAACTAGCAAGAAGTAAGAAGACACAATAGGAGTGAGAGAGAAAAAGACTCCCTATTTATAGGAAAAATAGGGGTAAACATATCATGGGCCCAAGAAGAGAGGTCCATTACCTCAGAAAAATTTACTGCAAAACAAGGAAACCAACTTGAACTAATATGAAAATAGCAATATCCAAGAACATGCACAATACCAAAAAAAATAGAAACAGACCAATATAGCAAAAAAAAAAAAAATTAAGTACAAAAATGTGAAGAGGAAGCCATAAAACCAACTACTCGGACTCCGAGGCACCATCACTGGGTTCACCATCACCCTCGTCCTCACTCTCTGAGTCATCACCATCACTCTCACCAGGAACTGGAGGCACCTCTTCCGGAAACGGAGGCAAGTCTGTGGGAGTGAAGTCCAGCTGTAGATGACGCATCTGAGCAACGTTCATCGCATGAATATCACTGATCATGACATCATGACGAGAGAGAATGACCCCAAAACGATCTAACCGAGCATCCATATGATCCTGATGACGTCGGAGAGAGGAGACCCGAGCATCAATTGCTGCAACAACCCGATTGCCCCTAGCAGAGGCTGGGATGGGGCGTCCAGAGGTCAAAGCCCGATCAAAATCATCGTGGCGAACAAGAGCCCTGCCTCCCCAAATGAGGTGATGCGTCAGACGCGCACCCACGGACTCAAAGGCCGACTTTCTAGACTGACAGCCCTTCTTGATGGCGTTGACCCAATCATGGCCAACAAACCTTGGAGGACTCACCCCCATATACTGTCCCTGAAAACCCAAGTGCTTGAGTATAGTCATTATAAAGCTAGGGAAAGGAAGAGTACCCTTAGCTGCATCGATCTGAAGCATTCGAGTGTAGATGACCTCAGAGAGATGAAGATGGTGCACCGACATACAGACCACCAATTTGACCATGTCGTTGGTCATGATGATCTTGTTGCCCTTCGAAGGGTAGATGTTGGAGTGAGCAACCATGTGCAAGAGGATGGCACTGTAGTGCTTGGCATGATATCGTTCCGTGACCCCATCAATAAACATCCGCTGAACCTGATCGACAAAGTCAATCTGAATCGCATCCGGAATGGGCCATCTGACAGAAACAACATCTTCAGGAATAAAATCACCGTCAATACCCAACGCCTCACGTACCACCTTAGGAGAAATGGTGTATCTCCGACCTTCAATCAAGACCGAAAAACTCGAGTGATTCTGCGAGGGTGTCTTCGTCTCATAGAAGGCTATCGTATGCTCAACCGAGTACTTGGTGATTGGTTGAGCCACCCTTAGCCAATTCCGAGTCTCAAAGAATAAGGCTATATTGCCAAGTTGAGAAGCCCCGAGAGGAGTGGCAGCAATGTCTCCCAAGTCGAAGAAACGCTCGGGAACAATGGCCTTGGCTCGAGGATGAGCGCCAAGGGATGAGGGATGAGATGACAAACCCGGAGTGGAACCACGACCCCTGGGAGCGCGAGAAGATGATGCACCCTTAGATGCGGATGCCGTGGCGGTGCGTGCACGCTTTGAAGCCATTTCCTACACAAGCACACCAGTACACAAATCAATAATGAAAGCAAATCGACAAAAAGAACAATAGCAGGGTCATTGAGGCATTTAATCAAACACTTGATGTGCAGAAACAAGACACATGCTATCGACAACAAGGTAGCAATGGTGAGCACCCAAACACATCACAAAACAGTCCCAATAGTAGAGAAGCAATAACAAGAAATAGAGATAGCCAATTCGTCCACCAATTTCAAGGAATTGAATGGAAATACTAACCAACATAACAAATAAAACAAAACAGATATTTCAAAGAAAAATGGAAACTAACCATGCAATCCAACAATACCAAGAGAATAACCATACAAAACCAAGAGAGGAAGGAGAAGGAGAAAAAGATGAATATAGGGAGAGGTCGATTTCACTTACTTGAGTAAGAACAGAGTAAACACCAAAAACTAATACTGCTTAAGTTGAGCAAGAAGCAACCACCAAAGAAGAAGAACAAAAACAACCAAGAAGAGAGAAGAGGGATATCTCCTGAGACGAGCAAGTGAACCAAAAAGGTAACTGCTTGTAGTGTGCCAAAGAGAGAACACGATTGATATAACAGTTAATGGCTTTTGGTTTAACAAAAATTTGAATTTAAACAGCAAATGGGCCGGACTGTATCAGGGACGTTCGTACGTCCTAAAGACGTTCGTACGTCGGGACTCCTAAAAAAAACATCTGTCAGACCCTACGTTCGTACGTTCTAATAACGTTCGTACGTTGGAAAAATATCTGCCCACCTCAACGTTCGAACGTCATGACAGCGTTCGTACGACCCCCTTTTTTTTTTTTTTTTTTTTTTTTAACGAATGAAAGAACAACCTAAAGACCAGAAAGCAAACCGACTAACAACACAAACCATAATAAGAAGATAAAAGGAAAATAACCGATGTACCATAGAAGTGAAGAGGAACACATCATGAACTTCCAAAAACAGTAGCCAATCCCAATCCGTACAAAAATAAGAGGCAATATGTTAGGATAAACAAAATATTGAACAATTAAGAGAATTGAAATGCATCATAAACTAAACCTCGGTGTATGTAGATGCAATGCAATGCATAAAGAGAGAGAAAGTTCACCACTAGAACACACTCTTTGAAGACCTAGAATATAGAACCACCAACAAGAGATATAAATATATAAATATGATTTTTCAAATGAAAACCAAGACATTAAAAAAGCAAAGGAATATAAACTTTGTATGCCTTTCATAAAAAAAAAACACAATGAATATGCGCTTGGATGTTTATTTTGCCGCATATGGTGGAGTTTAGTCAACATCACTCGAATGTCATTCCCGTGTGGGAGGGATTTTTGCCTCCATCTTTTCAAATACACGAGGGTAGGGTGTAGCCTACATCTTTTTGACAAACACAAACTCAAGAAGTGCAATACCATGATAACGTGCAACACAAGAACTAACATCTCTTGAGTGCATCCGTCAGAGCATGACCCTCACAACCCCAACGGGTTCTTAGCCAACTGATATTGCTTCAAAGACAATCAAATGGCTGGGGATAAAGTGAGTCATTGACCACTAACAAGAGTTGTAATAGGAAGACAAGAATGCTCAATAACACGAACAACAAGATGAACATTAACCAAAACAAAGGAGAGATAGCTCAAGATCACATAAATACTCGAGAGATAGAGAAGTTCTATGAGCTCAAAGAATATGTAAGTGGTTTCCAAAAACTCCCATCATGCAAGCATGCCGTGCACTGTGCAAACAAGCGAGGAAAAATGCATGATACATACCAAAACATACTTAAGAGTTCAGAAAGAGAAAACACCCAAACAGATTGCAACTTATTTAAGACAATTGAATTAAACCAATATCTCAGAAAAGATGCATCCAACAACACATATATGGAATAAATAAAGAAAAATAGAAGGAATAACCAACAATGTATTCAGACATGGAACATGAACTGCAAGCTAAACAAACAAAGTATAAAAAGTAGAAACACCAAACAAATAGCCTATGTGGTTAGAGAAATATGCAACTCAAATAACACAAGGCTAGAAACAACCTACATCATCCCAAATATGGGACACCACCAGACCTTTGCAAGTCCAGAAAAACCTTCAACTTATCCTTTCTTACCCACACTTGTTTAACACTAGGCGTGCACACCTTGGGAGGTGAAATGATATGAGATTTTCCCTTAACACGCTTTGCAATACATTTGTCCTTAACCAATTCCACCTTAGTCTTAGACTTCTTTTTGTTGGAATACCTGTTTTTCTTAAACCTGTGATGAGAACCATTATAATTCCAAGGTCTAGAAAATGCACAAGAAGGAACATAAGAATCAACAAGATTATAATTATAAGGAACATGAGAATAACATTTAACATGTTGATTAAAATCCCAACAAAAGATATCCAAATGACCATCTCTACCACAATAAGAACAATGAAAAACATTAGACTTACTCAAAGAATTCTTATAAGAAGATGTGGTGGTAGAAGATGAAACATGTATGTCACCATTGTATTTGTGACATGGTGCCTTAACAAAACCTATACCTCCATTATGAGAACAATATGGCTTATCAGTAAAAACAGCCTTACCATTAACCTTAGACTTAAAATTCTTACGAGAAACATGCTGAACATTAGTAGCATTAAGTCTAGTCTCAATAGGTGGGGTAGGCAAGAGGGCAGGCAAACTAGTAGATTTTACAGGAGTAATCACACTAGATGAACTAGTAGAACTATCAATAGGAGAATCAAATCTAGTTTTGTCCAAAACCTGCAATTGGAGTTGAGTAGACGTTAAATCGTTCTTTATTTCCTCATACTCCACCAATAGAGATTTGTATTTCTCATCGACCTCCTGATTGGCCTTCTCTAAAGCTGCAATTCTACATAACAAGTCAAGTTTTTCTTTGTCAAATAATTGAGAAATAGAAATTGTATCATCTGCAGCACAAGAAATTTGTTTTTCAAGAATCTCAATTTTATCCTGCAAAGAACGATTAGCCTTTTCCAAATTTTTAATTTTGGATTCATAAACTTCCCCTTGCAGCATATAGTCTTCCGCACAATGTCTGAGTCGTTGTTCTAGAGAATCAACCTTAGTCTGCAAAACACCATTATCTTCAAAACAAAAATTATCAGAAATAGTAGACAAATTACAATTAGCTTTATTGAACTTTTCCTGCAAATCAGTATTAGCTTTTTGTAACCTTTCACATTCTTTTGCAGAAAGCCTGTAAAGAAGAGCCCAATCACTATTGCTAACAACATACAAATTATCATCCTTTTCAAAATCAGATTTTGGTTTTGTAGATTTAGACGATTTAACAATAAAATTATTATGACCAGACTCATGAACCATCATTGCACTCATAGGATCGTTAGCGTGAGCCTTGACGCTCCTTAACCAGCCCCCAGCGACTGATACCAATTGAGAAACTACAAATAGTGCTAATTTAACAGTTCAATATTCAAACAACTTAAACGATATGCAGAAAGTAAATAACACACAGAAATTTTTAACGTGGTAAAACCCAAAATGGGAAACGTCCACGGTTGTCCTCTCGACAACAAATAATCCACTAGATGAAAAGAGATGTACAAACCTATCAACTACCTGCACTCACTGCGAGTTGATACTCCAGGTTATCTCTAACACCTTGACTTCACCAGAGCACCTTGATGTACGCACAAGACACTCGACTTCTTGATGAACACACAAGAAGACTCGAAGCCGATCTATGTAACAAGCTTACACCAGAGTTCCTTGATGAACACACAAGGATACTCGACTTCTTGATGAACACACAAGAAGACTTGAAGCTAAATCAATATAAACAATAATGAAGAAGAAGATGAATGGGGAAGAAGAAGATGAGTTCAATCACCAAAACCACCTAAACCAAAACCTAAACAAACTCCAAGAAACAAGAGGTGAATTGGACGGCCAAAGAACTAACTTGTTCTTTGGAAGAGAAACCCTATTTATACATAGGGTTGGAAAACCACCGAAAATGGGCCGAAATAGTAAAAGCCCACTTTGGACGTACGTACGTCGATATGACGTTCGTACGTCTCCAAACGAAAATACTCCTGCTGCCTGCTGTGACGTACGAACGTCCTGAAAAGGTTCGTACGTCCAGACCACCAACAATCTTGCTGTCATTCGATACGTACGTACGTCCTTAAGAGGTACGTACGTCTTGGACCAGAAATCACACCAATGACACACGACGCGAAGGCAAGGACACGGGACGACGCGCGTACAACCAGGTTTTCTTAACAATGAACTCAAGGCGAGATAACCAAGGACACTTTGTCACAAAATTGATGTCAAACCACTTCATGCCGGTTTCACTATGATTCTTCACGGTGGTTACACATGGGGCAAAGCTTAGTAGGGATATGTATGAATTGGCCTATGTGTGCTCTTTTGGGTACCACTCTGTTTAAGCATTTCCAAGCAAAGAGAATAGCTTGAGGGGCAGCTTTAGTTTTCCAAATTTTTAAATTGACTTTTCCATTTTCTGTAGTGAGGTGAGGGGGAGAAGCAAGATGGGAATACATGGATTTCACATTATGTTTTCTTTTCTTAGTACACATCCACTTGGGAGTGTCAGGTTGGTGAGTTCTCCCCAAGTGGATGTTACTAATGTGGTGACAAGTATCGATGTTGAAGGTAGCCTCCAGAAGGGGGTTATTCCAAATATTAGTGTTGGGGATGAGAAGATCTCTAACATTAATTAAGTTGGGGGCCCTGGATGTGTCAGGGGGAATCTTAAAGAGGGGAAGGGTAGGGATCCAGTTGTCATCCCAGATGTTAATGTCATCCCCTTTACCAATCTCCCAGCAGATGCAAGGATTCATCTTTTGGATGGAATTGGAGATTGATTTCTAGAACCAAGAGGCATTGGTAGAGTGAGAACTGTGGAGGAGTGGGGTGTTTTTGTGATATTTGGACTTGATAATTTGTGTGCACAAATTTTCCTTTTTTGTGAGAAGTCTCCAGGAAATTCTAGAGAGGAGGACATCATTTTGGGTTTCCATTTTTTTTGTGCCTAAACCACCTAGCCTTTTGGGTCTACAAATGAAGTCCCAACTTTTGAGGTACATTTTCCTTTTGTTTTCTTCTTTACCCCACCAGAAATCTCTTTGGATAGCATCAATTTTAGAGGTGATCTCTTTGGGGATTTTAAAACAAGTCATTTGGTGGGAGGGGATGGCCGAGGTAATACTTTTGATTAAAACGGTCTTCCCCGCTTGAGAAAGGACTTTCCTTTTCCATCCTGAAAGTCTTTTCTCAATTCTTTGAATGAGGTTTTTGAACATGGACGATTAGTGTTCCCCAAAGAAAAGAGGGGTACCAAGGTATAGTTCCTTCTTTTTAAGAGATTTCATTTGGAGGATGGTCTGAATAGTGTTTTGGTTGTAGTTGGAGGTATTTTTGCTAAACAGGACACCAGATTTGGAGTAATTGATTTGTTGTCCTGATAGATCACAAAAGGTGTGGAGGGAGTCAATGAGCTCAGTGGCTTCAATAACATTAGCTCTACAGAAGATGAAGATATCATCTGCAAAAAGGAGGTGAGAGATAGGGGGACTATTCCTAGCAACCTTGATCCCATGGATTTTTCTTTGGTTCCATTTCTCATTGAGGAGTCTGGAAAGTAATTCCATGCAGAGAATGAATAGGGAAGGAGATAGAGGGTCTCCTTGTCTGAGCCCACAGGTAGGTTTGAAGTAGCCATAAGGGGAACCACTGAGAATGATGGAAGAATAGATGGTGGACACACAGTTGTGGATGTGATTAACACTGTTATCATTGAAACCTAGACAAGAGAGAATGTGGATTAGACAGTGCCAATTGACTCTATCAAAGGCCTTAGACATATCAATTTTTATGGCCATCAACCCTCCTATACCTTGTTTATTTTTCATGGTGTGCAGGATCTCATGGGTGATGATTATATTGTCAGAAATTTGTCTGTGAGGGACAAAAGCACATTGAAGGGGAGTGATGATGTTAGGGAGAAAAGTTTTCACTCTCTCAGTAATGGACTTCGAAATAACTTTGTAAATCACATTGCAAAGACTAATGGGTCTAAACTCAGAAGGGTGAGAAGGGTTTGGGCCTTTAGGGATTAGAGCAATATTGGTTTTATTGATATGCTCAAGAGAAATATTGTTATTCCAAAAATCATGGGTCAAGTCTAGGAGATCCGACTTGGTGGTGTCCCAAGATTGTTGGTAGAAGAGGCTAGGAAAACCATCAGGCCCAGGTGCTTTGAGAGGCCCAATCTCATCCATAATAAATTTGAGTTCTTCTATGGTGGGAGGGCAAGAGAGGTAGTCATTGTCTATGGAATCCAAGGAGTTAGGAAACAAGGATTGGATTTTATCTTTTTGTCCCTCAGAAAGGGATATTTGTCTAGGGCACAAAATTTTAGTGAAGTGCTCAACGTAACGCCCCGGGATTTCGTCCTCGCTCATCCCAGTGCGTCGAGCACCATACTGCTCGCTAATGTCAATATTGTCCCCCTTTAGTCACTGCGGATATCCAGTAGTAGAGGGTTTTGGATCAGGGCCCACCCATGTGGCTTACCCCAAAAGGCCTTGACATTAGTTAGAGTATGGTTAAGCTCTATATACTACCAATACAACCACTTCCTTGGCAATGTGGGACTAACACCAACTCATGGGTGTTACAATCTAACCACCTTAGAAATAGAGCCGTCCTCGGCTCTGCAGTACGCTCAGTACAGTCCCAAAATCTCCGACGTTCCCTGCCAAGTGAGACAAGTACCTGGTTCTCCCTGGGCCTTTCCAGCGTACTTTCCCACCTGCAACAGGCGACCCGTCGTCGGCTTTGATACCAACTGTAACGCCCCGGGATTTCGTCCTCGCTCATCCCGGTGCGTCGAGCACCATACCGCTCGCTAATGTCAATATTGTCACCCTTTAGTCACTGCGGATATCCAGCAGTAGAGGGTTTTGGATTAGGGCCCACCCATGTGGCTTACCCCAAAAGGCCTTGACATTAGTTAGAGTATGGTTAAGCTCTATATACTACCAATACAACCACTTCCTTGGCAATGTGGGACTAACACCAACTCATGGGTGTTACAACAAGGGTTCTACCAATTATGTTCTGCCCCAAGACCCAGTTGTTGGAGTTGTCTAAGATAGCATGGATGTGGTTGTGGCTCCTATGAATGAGGGTGGTTAGGTGGAAGAATTTGGTGTTCCTATCCCCTTCCTGGATGATTTTATCACTGGATTTTTGTTTCCAGAAAGCTTCCTCTTTTTAAAGAGTTTCATCCAACTGGAGAAGCAAAACTCTCTTTTTGGTTTTATTTTCACCATTGTAGGGCAGGGCTTGAAGGTGGGAGATTTGGTCTCTTAGAGAAGTGACTTCTCTAAAGATATTGCTAAACACTTTTTTGTTCCAAAGAATCAAGGCTTTTTTCGTAGCCTTTAGTTAGGGTATCAAATGCATCCCATGGGAGGGCTCTTTACCATTGGACCAAGCAGAATTTACCAAGTTGTGGTAGGAGAGGTCTTTAGTCCACATACTGTGAAACTTAAAAGGTTTAGGAGAATTTTCAGTAGTAGGGTTAATAGAGAGAGAAATGGGACAATGGTCAAAGGATATGGCTGCCAAGTGGGAAATACTAGCACTAGGGTAGCATAGTTTCCAAGAAGGGTTAGCCATACCTCTATCCAATCTTTTCCTTATGTTTTCATTACCAACTCTCTTATTGCACCAGGTGTAGGATCCATCACTAAACCCTAGGTCAATAAGGCCCAATTGTTGAATCATACTAACAGCAAAGGCACATTCCCCGGGATCAAAAGGTAACCCACCTGTTTTCTCAGTCTGGGAGAAAATAAGGTTAAGATCACCCATGACCATCCAGGGGTGGGTGGAGGTTTCACAAGCAAGTTTGAGATTTTCCCAACTACTTTCTTTAGAGTTAGGATAGGGGCTTCCATAGAAGAGAGAGAGATTCCATTTTTGTTTAGTTAAGGGATCACAAATGAAAGTGTTTATGATATACTTGTTACTTAGAAGAATTTGAACATCTAAGTTTGAGTTCCACAGGAGAAGGAGGCCTCCTGCCATGTTTTTGGGGGGAACCCAATGATGGTGGTGGGAGTTTAGGTTTGAGATGAACTTTTTAGTAGAGATCATATTGCCTTTAGTTTCAGAGATAAAGAGGATATCAGGTTTATGCTCTTTATTCATGTTTAGAATAGATCTACAGGTTTCAGGATTTCCACGGCCCCTCACGTTCCAAGCTATAATTTTTGCTTGATGAGCCATTCTTGGGGGTGTAAGGGTGTTGTGAGATGTATGACAGTAATGGTGATGAAAGTTAATTAAAGTACCAAGCATTGTAAAAGTTGTGGTGGGATGATTTTGTGCAAGTGATGGATTGGAGAAGGATTTGAGTGGTAGAGATGTTGTCCTGGGGTGTCCTAGAGTTATAGATTTCAGTGGTTTCCCTGTCTTTATGATGCAGGACAACAAGAGTAACAAGCAGCTCAAGCATAGACAAGTACAGAGTAGCAGTCAACCAAATACAGTGTAGCAGGCAATAATGTATCAATAAGGTAAGTGAACAAAGTATCAATCTAGTGATCGTGGCATTCCAATTGTGAGTAGCAACACATAGTGAGAGTAGAGGGGTATTGATCATATAAAAGTATGTTATGATGGAATTGAGATGCATCTATGATATGATAATTAGGAAGATACAATAACATAATTGTGATAGGGGTAGCAATGTATGTGATGTAGAAGGAAATTAAGGTATGGTTGCTAAATTGAAAAAGGTTTAGGAGACTTACCTCTTCATTGTCCTCCTCTCCAGTAGTATCCAACACATTTGTAATTGCAGCACTTGATCCAACCCCCTCAGAATTTTCGAGATCTGTGAGATGGTTGATGTTATAAATTGCCTCGAGAATACGGTTGTTCATTGTTGTTTCTGAGTTTACAATCACGGTTGGGGGAATTGAGTTGTGAATTGGAAGAGGATTTGGGATTTATGAGGGTAGTATTTCTGGTGGAGTTTCTTGGTTTCGAATTGTTGTGGTGGTGGCATCAATTTGGAGAACACTGGTTGTTGCAAGATTTCTCTTTTTCCCTCATCTCTTTGGTCGATCTTGTTTCACAGTAGCAATTTCATCTTCTTCTTTTTCATATATTCCTTTCTCAATTTTTGAGCTCTCTATGCTTTCATTTATCTTTCTTTTTCAAGATGCAACACATTTGCTATGGTTGTTGTGTGATTATTCAGTTTCCTCTTTGATTTGTATGTTGTTTTTGCTCCCACCGATCTCCTTATCTTCTTGCCATTAACAGTAACGTTTGGAGGTCGATCTGAGATGGAGAAGATGACTGGATCAGGGATGAGAGTAATCAAATCTGCAGATGGGCCTTGAGAGTTTGGACCTAGTAGTGTAGCTTTGTCAGTCAAGCCCATAGAGAAACCCATGCTAGAGTAGTTAAGAGAAGACCCAAGGAAGCCATTAAGAGTTGTTGCTTGGAAGTCCAACCCAATAACATTATCATTATTTAGGTCTGTTATCTGGTGGAGCTCCGACCCAAAATCTGGGACCCCAAATGCCTGACTTGGCTCTTCAGTTGGTCCTTTCGAACATTGGCCCAATTCGCCGGTAGAGCCCAAGATCAGTCCCTGTCCATCATCTTCAACAGTTGCTCGCTCAACTTCGAAATCCCCTGTTTCAAGCATTTGTAGTGGTACTGGAGTTGAGATGTTACGAAGGGGACAGTAGCGTCGTTTGTGGCCGAAGGTAAAACATTTGTTACAAGAACATGGAGGCATGTCAAAGTAGACGAATCGGATATAGCGATCTCCTTTTTTGGTTGAGTTGAATGTGTCACCTTGCACAAGGGGAAGGTGTACGTTGACGACAATTCAAGCTTGAAATCCTTCTGCAGTTTGGTGCTCGTTTTTTTTTTTTTGAACAATTCCAACCACCACTCCAGCACTTTGCACCATGACAGTAATCACAATCGGATCGACATGTTCAAGGAGAAGTCCTTTGAAACTTATAGTTACCGGAACTGTGTTGAAAGCAACTTCTTCTACTTCCATCTCACCATTGAATTCCTGCATCAAAATGAGGCATCCCAGAGCCTGCATTGGTTGTTTATTCCAGATTTTTTCCTATTCTTCATCCTTTACAAATTTGCACAGAAATTTGTTTTGAGCCACACGTATCATGTCGAGTTCGGTTACTGAGAATTCATCCTTCCATTTATCTCTAACAGAATTGATGACATCGTTTGGGTTGAGGTGAATGCCTTTGAACATGGTGAAGAGTAAGGTTTTTGCCCATTTTGCTCGGTTTTTGAAAAGGATCTCAGTAGGGATCTTTTTTCTTTCTTGAACTTTGGTATTTTGCAGGGCAGCAGTAATCTCACTAATGTCTTTCTCCATGTTTGAGAAGAGGAGGAGTAAGAGTGGGATAAGGGGTTGTGTGATTTTCAGAGTGTTTTGTTTTAGGGGGAGTAAGGTGATATGGATGAAAAGGTTTCTGTAACTCGTGTTGATTTGAAATGGTTGTAATTTACAGTGTGAGGTGTATGCTTTTGGTGGCATTGAGTAATCTATGCTGAGAGAAATGAGTGAAAGGGTTATGGGGAAGCGTATTATGGGGAAAAGGTTTTGGTTAAGTAAAAGTTGTAATGTAAAAGGGGGTTAGTGTTGGAATTTTCACATATAAAGCCCAACCTATAATATGGTCCATGTACTTTTATCCTTGGTTTAATATAGAAATAAGCTAATTAGTAATAGGTTATGTGGAAGTCATATCTACCGTAGATCTTAACTATGATGGACGGTCTAGATCTAATGGGCTTAAGTTTGTAGATTTAGGTCCTCTCTCCACCTCTATAAATTGGTGTATGATCTCCATCCTCATACACTGACTATTACAACACATATTAAGGTTTTAGAGGCAAGGAGAGAGAGAAACCTAGATCTTGTGCAGCTTCTCGGATCATCAATGGCTATGGACAAGGTATGTGTATTTGTTAGTGATTAATTACGTGATTTATGATCCTTATTGTTTATCAATAATATTATTATGTTTATATGTGGTATCAGTCGCCAATATGAATCGTGTTTTTAATTCTATAATTACTGCAAAATCAAATTTTGTATTATAGTTCCGCATCAAGGCACAGTTTTTAATTTATTTATTGTTACGTGTCCATGATTAGTATGACATATGTCCATACATGTTGTTCTAGTGCTAACATCATTGTTTCACTTAATATTATTATGCTTTCTTCGATGCCATCTTAGTGCTCAAATTCTTTGCAGCCCTTGGAGTCACTAATATGTTGTATTGGTGTTTTGTTTTTTGTTTTTACACGACATGGCCGAATCAATGATTTGTAATGTTACCAACTACCACTAATGCATAATGAGTGGTCTGATTTAGTTTGATCAATAGAAGTGACTACATTGTCCAGTTTGATGGTTCACCTTAGCTTCACAGAATGATAAGTTGATTTTCACCACCTGTCATTACAAGGTAGGGTAAAACTATGAAGTACATCTGCTCCAAAACTCTGTAATTTGGAAATTTGAACATTGGTAAACCTAGACTAGAGTTGTTTTTTTTTTTTTTTCATTATTTTAAATGTAAAAGGGTAATGTGTAGTCAGATAGAGGTGATATTTAGTTTTCCTAAACTGTAAGCTTTATAGACGTGTCTGAGTCTGAATCTGAATCTGATTTCTCTACTGCAACACTCAATCTATGGTAAATGGTATAGTGACTGTGGGGGCATGCTATTTAATTTTGTTTGAAATATGTCTTTTGCTGAGAACTGTCTTACACATATATTTCCTATGCATATATTCAAAGGCAGTATGTTTAAATCCAATAATTATGCATATGTTATTATATTTTATTTTATTACAACGGTGATAATGATAGTTAATACTTTATTGGTATAAAACTCTGTTCTTTAATTCTTTCCTCAAATAAAGATCAATAAAAAAAAAAAAAAAAAAAACCTTTATTTTTGTTATCATGGTATGGTATGGAAAGCTCAGGTGGGTCCAACAAAATTCTTTACTTGCCCCAATTCATGCTTGTAAAGTGGTATGGGTTTGTAAGAGACAGTTTATGTTCTTCTGTAATTAAAGTTTTAGTTTATTGCCAGATGTCAGAATCTAGTAACAGAAGTCTTGCATACAGTAACTAATTTGATTTCAAGTAGACATGATGTTTTGATAGTAAGCATACACTTTATCGGTACAGATTTATTATGATGGGGACCTTTTAGTTTATCGTTTCCGCTGTTAAATTTTGTTCATTGTGATCTGCCCATATAATATGTATGTGTATCACCTTTATGTGTACCACCTGTTTCCATCGTTATTTTGTTCTTTTACTGATTATTGAGTAGAGCAGATTCATGGTAGCTTGTGAAGTATACGTCATAGTCATAATGATAATATTTGCTACTGTTCTTATGTATGAAATACAGTATTGATGATAGTTTTAATAACACTAAACGTTTTGGTACTCACCACAGTGATTCCAAATAAAGGGTTGTGAAAATTATTTTTCTTGTTTAATATTCATGATAAATTTTTATTGGTATATCACCACAGTGAATCCAAGTATGTTTATGAATATTATTCTCATGAATATACCATCAAGTAAAACTGAACCAATTTTCGTTTTGGATTTAACGCTTTGTCCATTAGTGTTTTGGTAGTTTGGTATTTTCAATTACTCTTTGCACAAGATTTTCTAATTAATGTTTGCATAAGCCTTACAATCACAACCCATAGTTAATGTGTTTGGGACTTACAGTTAGATTTTTTTTGTAATAGTTTATATTATAATGTCATTTACTTCTATGCCTAATTCATACTTGTATGCTTATGATTATTCTTTCGTTTTAAGACCCATATTATGCATGTGCCCTAGTTGAATTTATTAGATTGTGTACTTCTTATGATTAAGATGCATTATGATATTTTAATCTTGTAGCATTTATTCAGCTGCATGTTTATTCCCTTAAGGTTCATATCATCATGATTTGGTATCACCACAGTGAACCAATTACGATTATGGACATTGTTTTCCGTTTTATATTCATATCAAGTTTTATATTGGTATCCACCGCAGTGATTCCAATATGTTTAATGAATATTAAAACTTCTTTGAACATTCATATTATGATTTAGTTTTCACCACAGTGAACTAAATATTGTGTTGAATGTTAGACTAAGTACCTTATTACCTATTTATTCACTTGCATTATTGAGCTACCCACAGGTAGATCAGGCATCTGTTAGATTGAATAAAATTAAGGGGTTGCACGTATTTGTGATTAAATGAGTGTAGGATATCCACAGATATCATGCTTTTTTTGATCATGTGATATGTCACCCATTTATAGTATTACTAAAAATCTTAGTCATAATTGTTTAATTAATGTGTTGACTAATGTTGTGAGCATGTTTATTTTTCTCGTTCTATTATTCTTGTATTTCGTATATTTTGTATGTTTTATCCTTAATAAAACTAATGAACTAGAATGAATAAGTCTATTTGATTTTAGTGGGAGTTCTAGATCTTGGCATATATTTCCTTATTGTTGAATCTACTGTTATTTTATAAAAGCAGTAAAAAGGAGAAAATTATGCATTATGCATGAACTAGATTGAACATGCAAATTAAACTCAATATTTATGTGAATAATTGTTGATGAATAATATTAAGAATCATTTTCGCACTGCTAGCTGAAAAGTTAATTGTTGAACTGATTACTATTCATAGTACTCATAGTATGCATGATTGTATCCTTGAGTTTTCCAATTTAGTTGTTAAATTAAAGAATTTAGACATGTTAGTGGATGATTACTTTGTCCTTCAATTTGTTCTAAATTTTTTGCCTACATAGTATGTTCAGTTTCACTATTACACTATTAAAGACAAGTGGAATGTGAATTAAATGGCGAGACTACTAGTTCAAGTATAGGCAAGGCTTAAACAACATTATAATCATGTCACTCAAGTTTAAATTCATGTTTCAAGAAGTTGAATGAACAATTCTCTAATTGTGTTTGGATATACACTATGTGTGTGCCAATGCCATTTATGTGAATATGGCGTTTGTTTGATATAAAAGATAAGCTTTTGGTTTTAGTATGGTTCGATCAAACTTAATTGGTATTCCTAACCCTTAGTGAATTGATTATGATTAATGTTTATCTTTATTATGACATAAAAGACTGGATTATACATCTAGATGAAAAGTAGATTAGTAAAAGAAGGGGTTTTCCCGAACCTTAACTTTACTAATTTTGGTGTGTGTGTGTGTGTGGAATGCATTAAGTCAAGCAAACCAAACACACTAAGAAGAGCCATAGGAAGTACGCTTCTTGAAATAATTCAAATAGACATATGTGGACTTTTGATGTTCCATCTTTTGGTGGAGAAAAGTATTTCATTACCTTTATTGATGATTTTTTTCTCGTTATTGTATCTATCTATAGGATAATAAGTCTCATATGTAAATGTTATTGAAATTTACATAACTGAAGTTAAGAGACAATTAAATAAAAAGGTGGAAACTATACATTTTGATAGAGGTAGTGAATTTCTTGGAAAGTATGATCTATGACACGAGACAACATCCCGATTGCCAAACTTCTAGAACGGTTAGGAATTTGTGCCTAATACACAATGTCTGGTTTTCCATGACAGAATGGTGTAGCTCAAAGGCATAATCAAACCCTTATGAATATGGTTTGAAGTATGATGTGTAATTCTAATTTACCCATATCATTGTGGATGTATACTTTATAAACCGAAGTGTATGTATTGAATTGGGTTCCTATTAAGGCAGTTACAAAAACACCTTTTGAAATGTGGAAAAGATGGAAACCTAGTTTAAGACATTTACACATTTAGGGTTTATCTAGAAAAGTCTAAAGGGTATAGATTTTACTATCCTAACCATACCACTAGAATTATTGAAACTGGAAATTATTGATTCATTATGAATGACAAAATAAGTGGGAGTGATCATATCAAAGAGGTAATCATTAAAGAAATTATGGTACCAATTTTGTTACCTCAATTTTGTAATGATATTATTGTTACTTCTATTGTTCCTCATGTTGTTGCACCGCTTAACAACAATAAACAACAAGTTGATCCTCAACCACTTAATGAAATTAATGTCATTGAACTGAATGTAAACACACACAAGAAGTAGCATTAAAAAGATCTTAAAGATCACGACCAGCTATTTGGATGACCACGTGTTGTATTTACAAGAATTTGAATTTAATGATCTAGTTACATTTTCACAAGCCATTACTTATAGTAATTCTGATAAAAAGATTCATACCATGAATGAAGAGATAAATTAAGTGTGGATTTTAACTAAATCTGGGGTTAGTAGAATTGACTCAAAAGGTTCTATTGAATGCCATAAAGCAAGACTTGTATCCAAACAGTTTACTCAATATGGTGGCATTACTTTCTCGTGCGTGAAACTTTCACTTATGTGTTAAAGAAGAATTATCTTAGAATCATTATGGCATTGGTGACTCATTTCGATTTAGAGTTACACCAAATAAATGTGAAAATGATATTTTGAATGAAAGTTTGGATAAAGTCTACATGGTTTAATTAGCCACACAACTTCATAAAGGAAGACCAAGAACACATAATCTCTTTGTTAAAGAAGTCAATATACAGACTTAAAACAAGCTTCTCGAAAATGGTACCTAATGATTAATAGTATCAAACGTTTGGGTTTAATGTACATACCCAAAGTTCAGTGGGAGTAAGTTTATTATTTTGATTATGTATGTTGATGATTTATTGTTTCGCAGCAGTGATTTTTGTTTATGTAAACATTTTTTCTGTCTAAACACTTTGCAATGAAAGTTATGGTGATGCGTCATATGTGATAGAAATAAAAATATTTCGGGATTTATCACAATAATTGTTGGAACGTCTCAGAAAGATTTCATTAATAAAGTTTTGGATAGATTTAATGTGTTAAGGCATAATTGTAATGATGTTCCAATTCAGAGGGGAAATATTTGAATTAAATCAAGATCCTATGAATGAATTGGAACAAGAATGAATGAAAGAGAAACCGTATGCTCATATTTTAAGAGATTTAATCACCTTGAGGTGATTGGTTTTACAAATTCGGAATTTAATGGGTGTGTGGATAGTCGATAAAACATTATTGTTTCACCCACCATAGAAGCCGAATTTGCAGCATGTTGTAAAATAACTTCATGCAATGTTGTATAGTTGCAAAACTTTATATCATGTCTTAGAGTTATTAATTTTTAAGTCGTTTGAATTTTATTGTAATAATGTTGCAACTATATGCCTTTGTAAGAATGATAGTTATTCTAATGTTTAGCACATGATATAAAATACCTATCGATTATGGCTTAAGTTTAGAACAAGTGAGTGTCAATGGAACACATTAGTACACGTGTTAGTAAATCCACTAACTTAAGAACTAGAAATAATGATATTCTAGAATCATGTTAACAAGTTGGGTTTTGAATGTAACCCATAACTTAATGATTTGTGGATTACTTAGTGCTTATTATTTGACATTATTTTGAGCTCATTATTATTGATTAAGTTCTGAATTTTCTGTTTTCCATTGTTTATGTACATGTATGTGAATGGATAATTGTTGACAGAAATAGTCTTTTACGAAGACATTACTGGACCATTATTGTTACTTCCACTTATAGACCTAGTTAATTAAATTGTTGATATTGTAGTACATGGAAGGAACCATGTCATTTATGCGATGTGGAACCGCCATGACTCATATTAGTGGTTTAATTAATGACGGTATTATAATAACCATTTAGAAAACTAATTTAGCTCTTATTGCGCGCCTTATGTATTCTACATTAAACCGTATGTGAGATTTTACTATGGACCAAGTGGGAGACTGTTGGAATTTTCACATATAAAGCCCAACCTATAATATGGTCCATGTACCTTTATCCTTGGTTTAATATAGAAATAAGCTAATTAGTAATAGGTTATGTGGAAGTCATATCTACCGTAGATCTTAACTATGATGGACGGTCTAGATCTAATGGGCTTAAGTTTGTAGATTTAGGTCCTCTCTCCACCTCTATAAATTGGTGTATGATCTCCATCCTCCTACACTGACTATTACAACACATATTAAGGTTTTAGAGGCAAGGAGAGAGAGAAACCTAGATCTTGTGCAGCTTCTCGGATCATCAATGGCTATGGACAAGGTATGTGTATTTGTTAGTGATTAATTACGTGATTCATGATCCTTATTGTTTATCAATAATATTATTATGTTTATAGTTAGATTTTAACTTGGTATGCACTTTTGTAATGGATTTGAAATAATTGCAAAAAAAAAAAAAAAAATTCAATTATTGAAAAACGATAGTGTGAATAGTATTTTTAATACTTTATTATTTAAGATAAGAAAGTACTTCGTAGTCGGTCTACTCAAAAAAATAAAATAAAATAAAATAAAATAAATAAATTTTCGTAGGATTGGTTTTGCTATTCAAAAAGGGCTTGCAACGCAGTTTGTAGCGTGCTTGTCCCTTACTTTTGTGTAATTCTTTTTTTATCAATAAAATTTGTTTTGTGAAACTAATAAGAAATTGGCACGTGTTTATAAAATTACCAAAAATACATGACAGTGTTTTCTTTGTTCCATAAATCTTACACCAAAAAAGTACAACGGATAATATTCTTTGCAGTTTACTGTACATAATGCACTATGGTGTGCCCAAATACCAAGCCCCACTAATATCTCTAGTGACCTTTGATACGATTATTATATGTTGGTATGGGAAGATGCAAATCATAGTGCTTAGCTCTTTCTGTAATCTTTCCTATACAACAGGGATGGACCTAGCTATAGGTTGGCCTGACCGACCTGAAGCTCGGGGTAGATTTTTGGAAAACTACTAGCATTTGTATTACTCAAGCAGTCAAGCTTATTATTACACGTTGATACATACAGAAACCCAAAGGTTCAGTTGAGGCAGTCAATGAAATATCACTTAACCCAACAGTTAGTTGAGGCTGACAATGAAATGTCACTTCAAAGGAAAACTAAGTAAGAAGTCATTTGAGGCGAGCATCTAAGTACCACTTAATTGAAGCGGGTCTTGGAGTGCCCTTTGAAGCGGTACTTCATTAGAGAAGTGGCCTTCTAAGTACTTCATTACCCACTTTAATTGAAGTGGCCTTCTCTTGCCCACCTCAACCCAATATTAAATTTGATGGTTTGCATACCAAATTTGGTGATTCTTTTATGAAAACTCAAATTTTAAACGTTTGATGGAAGATAGGGTTGTTTTTCACTTTCTCATCAAATTTGAGTTTGAGTTTGATGCTATGTTTGATGAACCATTAGAGATGGCCTAAGTGGGGACATCAAAATATCAAATAGATAATACGCATCCAGATATAGATACTATATTATAAATTCATGAACCCTATTCTCGACACATGCCAAAACGATTAAATCACGATGCAAGTTATTATTATCAATTTAAGCAAATTTGATCTGTTTAATCACTCTTTGCAGCAATATCTTGAGTTATTCCGAGCAGTTTATTATAACAGCTCAATTAAATTATATATTCTACTAATTCTAGAAATAGTTTTTGAGAACCGGCAGCCAGTTACTGGCTTTCACTTTGGGCTTCATGCTATTAAGAAGTCTAATAGGAATTTAAACCCTTGGAACACAATGAAAGGGGATGAGTATTTAGTTTCTACTGTCAGTGATCAAAATAATTTTGTTTGTTGATAAGAAACGAGTGCCGATCCATGTGTGCGAATTGCGACTGTTTGGAGAAATGTTAGTATATTACGCTCATAATATAGACTGTAAGAACTGAATGTGATATAAACAATGAGAGTAGATATATATATATCATATATGTAAGAGCTCAAACGATTCGGTGATTCATTGATTCATGAGTTCAAGTGAAACCAAAAGCATTACGTGAGTTTCGGGAAAAAATAGCCATTTTGGTCCACAAACTTGTTAACGTTAAAGTTTGAATAAGTCTGTCCAACAGTTGAGTAGGTCTCAAACATGGATAAGTGTTTTGCTATTTCATAGGAATCTTAGTTGCCGAAGGAGTCGTAGTTGGTTTATGATTGTGGTGATAGGAAGCCGCAATCTAAGATAGTTTGTTAGTCAGGATAGTCTATAAAAGATCTGTCAGTCCATGTATTTGGAAGTCAAGCAAATCAATAACAATTAGTATTTGGTTTCTTTATTTTGTTAACATCTGGTATCAGACCTAGGTTAACCAAAGTGAGTGTGTGAAGGTAAAAGAGCAACGCAGCTCTTGAGAGTGAGAATTAGAGCAGCAGCTCTAGAGTTATTTGTTGGTTTTTTTTGTGAAGGTAGCAGTTTTTTCTCAAATGGCAGAGAGGGAGTATTTCGTGCAACCTGCTATTCCACGTTTTGATGGTCATTACGATCATTGGAGTATGCTTATGGAGAACTTCTTAAGGTCTAAGGAGTATTGGCATATTATTGAAACCGGAATTTCAGAACCAACAACTGAACGCAGTGCATTGACGGCTGTGCAGAAAACAGAATTGGAGCAACGAAGATTGAAAGATCTGAAAGCTAAGAACTATCTTTTCCAAGCAATTGATCGTTCTATCCTAGAGACCATTCTATCCAGAGAGTCTGCAAAAGAAATCTGGGATTCGATGAAGAAGAAATACCAAGGAACTGCAAAGGTGAAGCGAGCACACCTTCAAGTTCTTCGCTCAGAATTTGAGACTCTTCGTATGAAATCTGGTGAGTCGGTTTCAGATTATTTTTCACGAACTATGGCGATTGCTAATAAGATGAGGATTCATGGTGATAAGATTGCAGATGTCACCATTGTAGAGAAGATTCTTCGATCGATGAACACCAAATTTGATTATGTTGTGTGTTCTATTGAAGAGTCCAAAGATCTGGATACACTTTCACTTGATGAATTGGAGAGTTCGTTGCTTGTTCGTGAGCAAAGAATCAATCAACAAGACGATGCAGAACATTCCTTACAATTATCTATAACAAATTCATCTAAAGGCAGGGGTTCTGGTCGTGGGCGTGGAAGAGGTGCGAATACTCAGCCATTTGGTCGTGGTCAAGGACGTGGTAATTCTCATCTATCGAGGCAGTTTGATAAGTCCAAAATCCGTTGCTATGGCTGCCACAGGTATGGACATTTTTGAAATGAATGTCCAACACAGGTGTCTGAAGAACAAGATGAAGAAACTAATCTTGTTGAGGCTGAAGATGAACCTACACTTTTAATGGTTTGCAATTCAACAGATGAGACAAATCGAACCATGTGGTACTTGGACACCGGAGCAAGTAACCACATGTGCTGCGATAAATCTCTTTTTTCTAAGTTGGATGAATCTTTTCGTTCTACGGTAAAACTTGGGAATGGTTCTCGTCTTCCTGTTATGGGTAAAGGCAGTATCAACATTCAAACCTCAAAGCATTCTCAGTTTATTTTTGGTGTGTTTTATGTGCCGGAATTAACTAACAACCTGTTGAGTGTTGGTCAATTTCAGGAAGATAGCTATGAAATTCTTATTAGAAAGGGAACTTGTCGCATTCTCCATCCAGAAAATGGTCTTATTGCTGAGGTTATTGTATTAACCTATTTCTAGATTAATGCATCAACAGGGTCAGGTCGTTATGGAGACTTGACCAAATGGGGATATTGGATATTGGGGTGGCTGCACCTCGTTGAGATCGAGATTGCCTACGTACTCTAGCTCGGGGCAATTGAACTTAGAGATCAAGCCATCGTAGTTCTGTTTATATAGAAGATGGAAGGGCGTGGATCGTGGATCTTGCAGATTCTCCGCCATCATAATGATGATTAAATGTGTAACGCGCGAGGATCATCCCTGTGAATTAACTCTGTAACTGAAGAGAATATTCTGTGCATTGATTAGGAGCACGTGTGAATAGCAGGTCGCTGGTCGTTGTGTAGTCTGGTCGCTTTAGTCGAGCTGCTAGTGGGTTGAGGTTGTGGCGACCTGACAGATTGATGACTGTGCCACGTGGCTGCTTTTGATTGGTCGGAGTATGTAGTACCCCTACATAAGCCCCCTCTTTTTAGGTCGACTATGGGAGTCGGGCTGAAAAGACTAATTACTCTTATCGATGCTGATTTGTAGTTTACTTTTCTGAAGTTGCTGACGTGGCAATCATGCAGCGCTGTCTGTGGTCATCATGGCGCTGTTACGGGGAAGTGGAGGAGTTTCCTTGAGCAGTTAGTTGTGTGATTATGGCAACTGACGCACGTATTGCCTGATTTGCTATCTGTCTTGACGTGGATTTATCCAACGGTGGATGTGAACCGTTGCGTGAGTGGAGAATGACTGTACTGCATATGGATCCTTTTGTCGATCTCAGCCGTTCGTTTGTTTCGAATCGATGGCTAGAAATTTTCGAGCTACAGTATATAAACTGTAGTTACGTTGATGTAGGTTTACTCATCTTGCCTTTATTTGAATTGCTGCCGCTTTTGCCTTGCGAACTGAAGAACTTTGAGAGCTCGCGAGGTTTGTTCTCTTTTGCTTTTCTCTGATTTTTATTTTCTTTCTTTTTCTTCATCTGTTGTCTTCTGTATTGCTTGAGAGTAATGTCTGAGGGTAGTGATTCTCAAAATGACCACTTGAGTGATGGTGGATTTGAAGAGTATGAGTCTGAGAGTACTCATTCTGACCCTCCGTCTCCTGTTCCCGATGAGGACGTAGATAGCCCCCAGAGTAGTGGTTCTCATGGTCCGGATTCTTCTGATGATGAGATGGTTGAAGATGGTAATGGTAGAATGTGTAGGATTGTAAATATGAATTACGTACATAGGCACTTTGCTGTTAGGAGGCATTACCAATTTAGGTCGATTAGGAATTTAGAGATAAGGTTTCTTGGGGACCGCTTACTTTCTCCTGACTACCGACCTAATAATCCTTCATCTACTGTATTGACATTGAACCAATTCCGTGCTGGGTTGAGGTTGCCGTTGTCTGAATTGGTTGTCGACCTGTTGAATGCCATTAGGCGAGCCCCCTGTCAGATGAATGGTAATTTCTGGCGCAACATGAGGGTAATTGACTACCTCAACAAGTTGCACAGGTGGCACATTTCAGTGGAAGATGTATTGAACCACTTTTGCTTCAAACGGTCCTCGAAGGTTGAACTTTCTGGCTGTAACATGCAGGTTAGGCCAGACCGTTTGCCTTTGATTTATCCAGTGAGTAGCGAGCCATGGTGGAAAGATCCCATGCTTTTCACTGGGCCAATTGTTGAAGGAGATATCCAGTTGCGTCATACGATTAGGAATGACGCTCGTAAGTCAGTTGTCTGTAGTTCTATGAATGTTGATTCGTCTTCCTGTTTATGAACTTGATGTGTTTGTGTTTTTAATGCAGCAATCCGGGACGATCATTTGATCAGAAAAAACGATCTGCGATCTGCTCTGAACTGCTTCGGTAAGTTGGCCGACAAACGGAAGATTTCACTTCTGCCTCACCTAAAGGAGCATTTTATTCCTAAAGGTGGTCCAAAAACTGTTTGGGACGAGCTCCAGAGGAGGAAAGCTTTGAAGAAAACATTCATGTCTGCTGTTCAGAAAGCGAGTGGTGGTCGGACTGGTGGTAGTTCGCGAGCTGGTGAAGGTGATCGAGCAAGTGGTAGCTCGAAGCAATCTGAAAGGGAGCGTTCTGTAGGTGCTCCTCGGAGGTCGGAGAAGGAGCGACCTGTTGAGAAGGATCGACCTGCAGCGCAGGAACGATCTGTGGTGCCTGATCGACCTGTGGTGCAGGAACGATCTGTGGAGAGGGAGTTGCCTGCTGAGCGGGCTGTAGGTAGCTCTCGCCAGGCTGGAGTCGTGGCGAGCCCTCCAGTCTCAGGTCCACCCCCCTCACTTCCTAAGGTTGGTGCATTGGCTGGGAAGAAGAGGTCCTTCTCGGGGAACCTTAAGATGATGGATTTCCCTGCAATGCCAACTCCTGTTTCTTCAATGGTTGCGACGTCTCCTGGATTGTCTGTGATGTCCAGGAAGACTGCCGTTCGGCCTTCGCAGAAAGGCAAAGGTATTCTTTCTGAATTCCGCCCTGGGCCGTTCGATTACTTGGACGGGCGAGGAGAGAAGCATGTCGTGTACGACAATGACAGTGCTATTGATGACCCTTGTGTTGCCCGGGCTGTGAATGAGGGTATCGTCCTGGATGCTGATGCCCGAATGGTGAAGTCGCAGCCTCTGCTGGTGACCTGTTCAAAGATAAACGGGGCACTTTCTTTGGTGAGTTTGATTATAAGTCGCATTTGTTTTGATTATGCTTTGGTATTTGTGCTAAATTTCGTTTGGTGGTTGCAGCTCAATGCCAGCTTCCAGGAGGTGCGTCTGGTTGCTGAGATTGGTGCTCAAGCTGAAATTGAGATGAAGGCTCTCAATGAGAAACTCGAGCAGGCGAGGAACATTGCTGACGTTGCTGAGTGTAAGGTCAAGGACAGGGATGCCCAGGTCGCAGCTTTGAAGGAACAGTTGAGGGAACGTGAGGCTGCTTCCCAATCTGCTGTTGAGTACTGGCAGAGGGTTTGTCAGGAGAATGAAGTAGCGTGGAAGGCCTACTGCGAGCAACTGGTCAAAGCTATGACGGGATCGCCCGAAGGAGAGGAGACGCGAGGTGGTGTTGAAGAGACTTCGGCACCAGCTCAGGACACCTCGATGGGCCCTAGTGACCAGGTCGCTGGAGCCCTTGAAGTTGACGCTTCAGGCGACCAGTCTGTGCAGTAATGAGCTTGGCTTGGTTTCCCCTTCTTGTATTGGGTAACCTTGTTTTCCCCTTCTTATATTGGGTAACCTTGGTTTTCCTTTCTTGTATTGGGTGACCTTGTGCAAGGTTTGCTTCTTGCACTCCTTGTTCTTGCAATATGTCTTCCATAGCTTATTCATGAGAGCCCCCCTTGTAATCTTTGAGAGCTTGAGTGGAGAACTTCTTGTCTTTTGTAGTTGGTGTTAGTAATCAGCTTTTAGTTTGATGAGTTTTGTATGGATTCCTTTTTGCGAGCTAGTTTCCAGGAAGTCCTGGTAGCTCGTTCAGAAGGCAGGTAGACGAGATGAATGGCTGCAAGCAGGACGCACTGAAACAGTTCCTCTTGTATGCTTTGATTCTATTTTGGTTGTACCTGTAATTGTTAAAATCTCATAAAGTAAAAGTTAATTCAACTATTTACCTTGCATTGTTGATTATGTCGTTTTGTCTGCTTGAATGGTCTTGCAAACAATGTGTGACATTTGTTCGACCTGATCGGGGCTTGAGGTCGCTTTTAACATAATTGTGCTTGGGTCGTGGGAAGAGGATGACCAATGCACCAAGTTAAGTTGCTAGTGATTTAACTTAACAAATTTTGAAACTATCAAAGGGACTAGATTATTGATAATTTGTAGGTCGAGGGATTGGACCTTTAGTAGCCATTCATGTTTGAGCAGAGATGAAAGCAAAATTGAATTTATAGATTGCAATGCAATGAATGGATGCTTACATTTCACTGATAGAATTTCTTTAAATGAAAAGCATTCCACGGGTTCTTAACGATCTCCCCTTCTGGTGTCTGAAGACGATAAGAACCGTTGCTCTGGACTTTTGTGATAATGTAAGGACCTTCCCAGTTGGCGTTGAGTTTGCCGATAGTGTCCTTTCTTTTGTTATTGAACATTCTTCTTAGGACTAGTTCCCCTGGTTGAAAAGTTCTTGGTCGTACGCCTTTGTTATAAGCTCGCTTGAGTCTATGTTGGTATTGCTCGAGCTTTATAGTGGCGTGGTTTCGTCGCTCTTCGAGGAGATCGACTCCAAACGACCAGATCTGATTGTTGAGCTCTGTGTCGACCAGAAGAGATTTGGTCGTTCCATATGTTAATTCAGTGGGAATAACGGCCTCAACTCCATAGCAGAGACTGAATGGTGACATCCCTGTGGATGTGCGAGGAGTTGTTCTATAAGCCCATAAGATGTTCTCCAATTGTTGTGGCCATTGATCATGCTGGTCTTCGAGCTTCTTCTTAAGATTGGTTAGAATCTGTCGATTTGCAGCTTCAACCTGGCCGTTGGCTTGTGGGTATCTGGGAGTTGACCTTGAATGCTCGATTTTCCAGAGGTCGTAGATTTTTTGATATTCTTCCCAACGAACTGAGTGCCATTGTCTGTGACTACCCGTTTAGGTAGCCCGAACCTTGTGATGATATTTTCCCACATAAATCTCTGGACATCTGCCTGTGTTACGTTGGTTAAGGCAACAGCTTCCACCCATTTAGTGAAATAGTCTACGGCTACTAGGACGAACCTCTTCTCAGACTTCTTTTCCTTGATGAGGGGGCCCATGATGTCAAGCCCCCACATGTGAAATGGCCATGGGGCAGTGATGTTGATGAGATCGTTTGGATGCTGGTGTTGCTTATCAGCAAACCGCTGGCATTCTTTGCACTTCAAAACAAATTTCTTTGCATCTTCTTTCATTCTTGGCCAGAAGTATCCTTGAGAGATTGCTTTATGGGCTAAGGTACGCCCACCGGAATGGTTTCCACATTCGCCTTCATGGATTTCTTGAAATATCATCTGCCCTTGCTTTGGGATCAAGCATCGTAATAACAATCCAGTTGCTGATTTCCTGAAAAGTTTGCCCTCGTGGATTTTGTACATTGTTACTTTATGCAGCAATCGACTGGCCTCCTTTTTGTCGAGTGGTAGGACACCAGTTTGCAGATAAACCATGAATGGCTCCATCCAAGTACCCTGGATGTCTTCTTGAGTTGTTTCTAGTAGATCGGAGATTTGATTAATATCCTCTTCTTTGAGGAGATATGCGGGCTGTGAGTTGATTGCTATAGTTAGGGCCCTCGGTCTGTCTGACTCGATCTTAGATGCTAGAAACGCCAGTGAATTAGCATGTCTGTTGTCGTCTCTAGGTATATGCTCGATTGTGAAATAGCTGAGCTTGCTGATGAGCTCCTTTGCTTTGCTAGCATACCTGATGAGGTTGACCCCATTGATCTGGTAATTGCTGGTAATCTGGTTGACTACCAGCTGTGAATCGCTATACACTTTGAGACGAACTGCTTGCAAGTCGATGGCCATTTTTAGGCCCTGTATGAGTGCTTCGTATTCGGCCTCGTTGTTTGAGGTCGAAAAGTCCAGACGAGTTGCCCTTTCGAGCTGTGAGCCTTCAGGAGAGATTAGCACACTACCTATTCCACTTCCATTGGAGTTATGGGAACCATCTACATAGAGCTGCCAAGTGTCCGGGGGGTTGTCTTGGATTTGCCTTGTTTCAGGTTCAGGTTCCCAATTGACATCTTCTGCTGGATAGTCTACCAAAAATTCTGCAACGACCTGACCCTTGACGGCCTGTCTTGAAACGAATTCGAAAGTGTAATCACCCAGCTCGGCTGCCCATCGAGCCATACGACCTGTTTTGTTTTTCTTTTCTAGTATGTGGCGTAATGGCTGATCGGTGATTACTTTTACAGTGTGTGCTTGGAAATAAGGCTTGAATTTGCATGCAGCGTAAAGTAACGCTAATGCTAACTTCTCCAGAGGTGTGTACCTTATTTCAGCCTGCTGTAAGACTTTGCTTGTGAAGTAGATAGGTCGTTCCACTTGATTGTCTTCTTTGAAGAGTACTGCGCTTATCGCAAAATCTGATGTTGCGAGGTAGACGCCAAGTACATCACCATCTATTGGTCTGGTAAGAACTGGTGGAGTAGACAGATATGCTTTGAGGTCATCGAAGGCTTTCTCGCACTCTTCTGTCCACTCATATGTAGCTCCCTTCTTTAAGATATGAAGCATTGGTCTACACTTGTCTGATGCTCTGGAGATGAATCTGTTCAGAGCTGAAACCATGCCGTTGAGCTTCTGGATTTGTTTCTTAGTTTTTGGACTTGGCATGTCGATCAGGGCTCTGATCTGATCTGGATTTGCTTCGATGCCTCGTCTGGTGACCAGGTAGCCTAGGAATTTTCCTGATGCGACCCCGAACAGACATTTTTCTGGATTAAGACGCATTCTGTATTGTCTTAACCTTTGGAATGCCTGGTCGAGGTTGTACAGATGATCTCGTTCTTTATCGCTCTTCACTAGCATGTCATCAATGTAGACCTCCATTGTTCGACCTAGGAGGTCGTCGAACATTCTGGTGACCAGTCTTTGGTAGGTCGCCCCTGCATTCCTTAGCCCGAATGGCATGACTTTGTAACAGAAAATACCTTGCTCAGTTGTAAAAGAGGTCTTTTCTTGATCAGGCTCGTACATTGGGATCTGATTGTACCCTGAGTACGCGTCCATGAATGATAGTAGCTCAAAACCGCATGTCTGATCGACTAGCCTATCGATTCGTGGCAGTGGGAATGAATCTTTAGGACAAGCTTTATTCAAGCTCGTGAAGTCGATGCAGACCCTTGTTTTCCCATTCTTCTTTAGGACTGGGACTATGTTGGCTAGCCAGTCTGGAGTATCGACTTCTCTGATGAAGCCGACCTGTTTGAGTCTATTGATCTCTTCATTGACGGCTTCGTGAAACTTGGGAGCAAGTCTCCTTGGTTTCTGCTTCACAGGTCGATAATTGGGATTGACCCGTAGCCTATGGCATGCAATTGATGGATCTATTCCGGGCATATCGATATACGACCAAGCAAAAACATCTTTATTCATTGAAAGAAAATTTACAAAATTAGCGAACTTATCTTCTTCCATTTCTGAACCTACATAGACATACCTTGGGTCCTCATCTGACCCAATGTTAACTCGGACGCCTGGATCGGTGCTTCCGAGACTCAGCTTGGGGGAGCTCGCTTGCTCCTTCTGTAATTGCTATTTAGCAGGTTCAGCTTTTTCCTTTGCTGGGCTCTTTGATTTGTTGCCCTCCTGAGCCTCTGTTGGGACTAGGCTCTTTCCTTTGTCATCACCATCCTTGACTCCAGAGGTGGATGGCTTTGATGATGGGACAGCTTCAATAACACCGTGGCATTCTTGTGCGGTGTTCTGATTGCCGCGGAGTTCCATTATCCCATAAGGGCCGGGATAGCGGAATACCTGATGGTAAGTTGACGGCACTCCTCTCATAGCATGGATCCACTTTCGACCCAGAATCGCATTGTACTTGCTTGCGATATTCAGGACGCTGAACTTGCTGGTTACAACGACCTTATCTTCCCTTCTGCCTACAGTGACGGGCAGAAGGATCTCCCCCTTAGGGTCTTCCCTTGAACTATTGAAGCCAAGGATCGGTGTGAAGTCTGGAATGAGCACTGAGTCGGGCAGCCTCATGTCCTTGAAAGTTCGGTACATGAGAATGTTGCATGATGCCCCAGGGTCGATGAATACCCTCTTGATGGTATAATCAGCTATCCTGAGTTCAACGACCAGTGCGTCGTTGTGTGGAGTAACGACCTTATTGAGATCGTCTTCGGTGAAGGTGATGTCAGTTTCTTGCCGGGCAGGGATGTTGAAGCGAGCTGCTCGGCCACTGATAGAGTAGACATGATGGAGATGTTCTACTCGTCTCTTTTTGTCCCTAGAGACAGGGGTGTGATGAGATTCGTCAATCATGTAGACCACATGACTGTCCGAGTCGCTGTCGCTGTCCACCTTGTTTGCGACCTTCTTGTTTATATGATCGCGTAGGTCGCCTGTTGGACCTAAGCGCTGGGAGAGGCTACGCCCTCTGCTGCGTGCTGGGCTTGCGGAGGCCGCTCTGGCCTTGCTCTGACCCCGCTTTGGTGAACGAGGAGGGGTTCTGGATTCCTTCCTCATTCTCTTGCCTGTGGACTCCTCATTCCTTCCGAGGATCCAATTGTTGAGCCGTTTCTCATCGGCCCAGGTCTGAAGTGCGCGCTTCAGGACGCGACAGTCATCAGTCTGATGACACCGTACTTTATGGACTTTGCAGTACGGGCGACCAGATGTATCCTCCAGCTGTGTGAAGGCAGGAATTTTGCACCAATGGTTGTGCTTGATCCTTTCGAAGATATAACCGGCTGGTCGCGTAAACCGGTGATACTCTCGCTGCTCGGTAGGCAGCGATTTAGCTTTGAACCTCTTTCCTTCTGATCGAGGTCATTTGCTTGAGCCAGCCTCAATGTTGCTGACTACATGATTCTTTTCCCTCCCCGTGAGGGCTTCTTCTAGCTTAATGTAACGATCTACCTTTAAGTAGAGCTCGTCAAGTGATGAAGGTCTCTTCATTGCTAGAGACTTGTGCAGGTCGGACCCTTGGATCAGTCCGTGAGAGAAAGCAATAGTTGCAAAGGTCTCATGCTCCTTTGCAAAGTCCTGAATGGAATGTAACTCAGACTTAAAACGTGAAAAGAAAACGCTAAGTGACTCACCATCCTTCTGCTTGACTTTGAAGATGGAGTCAATGGTAATCGGGCGCTTCTTATTATGGATGTAGAAGATGACGAATTGTTTTTCAAGCTCAGCAAACGAGCTGATGGATCCTGGCTTCAGTCGATGAAACCAGTCGAGAGCTGGTCCGGTGAGGCTGGACTGGAACAGCAAACACAAAAGATGGTCCTCCTTTATCAGAGGAAGGGACTTTCGGAATCCCTTGACATGGTCGGTTGGATCTCCGACTCCTGCATACTGGTCGAACTTTGGGGCATTCAGCTTGTTCGGCAGATCATGCTCCAGGATCTCATTGGAGAATGGAGACTCCTGGAATTGTTGAAGGGACTGCACAGCAAGTTGCTCTGCAGTGTGGCTCTTGGACCGGTGAAGGAGAGCCTGGGATGCTTTGAACTCCGCCAGCTGCTGGCTGAGTTGCTCGAACTTTTGGTTGGAATCATCAGCAGGGATGACTCCAAGTCCGCTATTTTCCCCTTGCTGGGGGTTGGTTTGAGCGGCTTTTAAACGCTCATTTTCTTCCTGTAGACGTGTAATTTGTGCCTGCAGATCTTGGATGGTGACTTCCTGGTTAGACATTTGATCGAGTGATTTTTGATTTAAGGGTGGGAGGGCTTTGGGTTTTCGAATATATCGAATTCCTTGCAGTCGGCGCCAAATGTATTAACCTATTTCTAGATTAATGCATCAACAGGGTCAGGTCGTTATGGAGACTTGACCAAATGGGGATATTGGATATTGGGGTGGCTGCACCTCGTTGAGATCGAGATTGCCTACGTACTCTAGCTCGGGGCAATTGAACTTAGAGATCAAGCCATCGTAGTTCTGTTTATATAGAAGATGGAAGGGCGTGGATCGTGGATCTTGCAGATTCTCCGCCATCATAATGATGATTAAATGTGTAACGCGCGAGGATCATCCCTGTGAATTAACTCTGTAACTGAAGAGAATATTCTGTGCATTGATTAGGAGCACGTGTGAATAGCAGGTCGCTGGTCGTTGTGTAGTCTGGTCGCTTTAGTCGAGCTGCTAGTGGGTTGAGGTTGTGGCGACCTGACAGATTGATGACTGTGCCACGTGGCTGCTTTTGATTGGTCGGAGTATGTAGTACCCCTACAGTTATCATCATCAAGAATAGAATGTTTCCAATATATTTCAACAATGATGTATTTCCTTGTTTTGCTGCTATGGTGCATGATAAAGCATGGTTATGGCATCTTCGTTATGGGCATCTCAATTTTAATGGTTTGCGAACTCTGCAGCAAAAGAAGATGGTGATCGGTCTTCCAATCATTGATCATCCTCCACAAATATGTGAAGGTTGTATTGTTGCTAAACAACATCGAGATGCATTCCCAATAGGAACTACATGGAGAGCTAGAGAAGCATTGGAGCTGGTTCATTCTGATATTTGTGGTCCAATTGATCCACCATCAAATGGTAATAAACGGTATTTTATTACATTCATTGATGATTATTCTCGAAAAATGTGGGTCTACATACTGCAGGCAAAGTCAGAAGCTTTCTCCGCCTTTCAGACTTATAAGGCTCTTGTGGAGAAAGAACTTGGCAAACATATCAAAGTTTTGCGTTCCGACCAGGGTGGCGAGTATACTTCAAAAGAATTCATTAATTTTGTGATGTTCATGGCATTAAAAGGCCATTGACAACCTCATATACTCCACAGCAAAATGGGGTGGCAGAGAGAAGAAATCGCACTATTTTAAACATGGTGCGAAGCATGTTGCAGACATCCGGTATCCCAAAGAATTTCTGGCCTGAAGCAGTATTATGGAGTGCTCATCTACTGAATAGAAGTCCAACAAGTGTTGTTCGTAACATGACTCCTGCTGAAGCATGGGCTGGAAAGTGACCTAGTGTTTCTCATTTTCGGGTATTTGGGTGCATTGCCTATGCACATGTTCCTGACGAAAAACGAAAGAAGTTTGATGCTAAAGGCGAAAATGTGTATTTCTGGGGCTAAGTGAGCATTCGAAGGGATACAAATTATATAATCCCACTAAGAAGCTTGTTATCAGTCGAGATGTAATATTTGATGAAGAACATACATGGCTATGGTCTCCTGTTGCTGCCAGTACACAAGTTTTTGTCGATCATGAGGCTGACCATGAGGCTGAAGTTCCTTCTCCTCCATCTATTGTTGCTGACCCATCATCTTGCAGTTCAGCTGCTACCCTCGATAACTCGAACGCAGCACCAGATACTACTCAAAATGACCACTCTGATGTTCCTGCAAGGCCTCGACGCACCAAGAGTCATCCAGCCTGGATGCACGATTATGAGGTAACTGGCATTAATTTAATTGATGAGACAATTGCCCATTTGGCATTGTTTACAGACTCCGACCCAGTCAGTTTTCACGAGGCATCTCAAGATCCAAAATGGGTGCAAGCTATGGCAGATGAGATTGGTTCCATTGAAAAGAACAATACTTGGGATTTAACTGACTTGCCCAAAGACCACAAACCCATTGGTGTCAAGTGGGTTTATCGAACCAAGTTGAATGCTCGTGGTGAAGTAGACAAATACAAAGCTCGATTGGTTGTCAAAGGTTATAAGCAACAACAAGGCATCGACTACACTGACGTGTTTGCTCCAGTTGCTAGACATGATACCATTCGGTTAGTACTTGCTTTGGCAGCTCAACATTCGCAGCCCGTTTTTCAGTTTGACGTGAAGTCCGCTTTTCTTCATGGAGAACTTCTTGAAGAAGTGTATATTGAGCAACCTCCTGGTTATGTGCAACCTGGTCAAGAACACAAGGTATATCGCCTTAAGAAAGCTTTATATGGGCTCAAACAAGCTCCGCGTTCCTGGTACACTCGCATTACTTCTTACTTTATCAAATCTGGTTTTGATCAATGTCCATACGAGCCTACTTTATTTCTGAAATCTGGTTCTCAAGGTGAATTTCTTGTGGTGTCTTTATATGTGGATGATCTGATCTATACTAGTAATAATCGTTCAATGCTTGATGCCTTTAAGTTGTCGATGATGAAAGAGTTTGCAATGACTGATTTGGGCATGCTCCACTACTTTCTTGGCATTGAAGTTGTACAAAGCTCCGCTGGTATCTTTATTTCGCAGCAGAAATATGTTCAAGAAATTCTGACGAGGTTCCAACTGGAAGCCTGTAATGCCGTTAGCACTCCAGTTGAAATTGGTTTTAAGCTCTCTAAAGATCTTGATGGAAAACCAGTTGATAGTACCATGTACAAACAAGTGGTTGGTTCTTTGATGTACTTAACAACAACACGTCCAGACATTATGTATGGTGTGAGTCTTCTCAGTCGCTACATGGAACGCCCTACAGAACTGCATCTCTTGGCTGCTAAGAGAATTCTGCGATACTTGCATGGTACTGTTGCTTATGGTATTTTTTATAGAAAGGGGATTTCCTCTCATTTGTTAGGCTACACTGACAGTGACTATGCTGGTGATTCTGATGATCGCAAAAGCACTTCTGGATATGTCTTCATGCTAGGAACTTGGGCCGTTTCGTGGTCCTCCAAAAAGCAACCAATTGTGACTTTGTCCACTATAGAAGCCGAGTATGTTGCAGCTGCTGTTTGTGCATGTCAGGCTTTATGGTTACGCAAGTTACTGGTCATTCTTAAGGTTCCTCCAGCTGGTCCTATATCAATTTACTGCGATAACAGTTCCACAATCAAGCTATCACGAAATCCTGTACTTCATGGCCGCAGTAAGCACATTGATGTGCGTTATCACTTTCTTCGCGATCTGGTTAATGATGGTACTCTTGCTCTTCAGTACTGTCCAAGTGAGGAACAACTCGCAGATATCTTTACCAAGCCGCTCAAATTACCGGTCTTTCAAAACCTTCGACAACTACTTGGTGTTTGTTTGATTCCTCCTTCAATTTAAGGGAGGGTGTGTGTGTTTCTTAGTAGCTTGTAAACTGAATGATCAACAGTACATTCAGTTTAAGGGAGGGTGTTAACGTTAAAGTTTGAATAAGTTTGTCCAACAGTTGAGTAGGTCTCAAACATGGATAAGTGTTTTGCTATTTCATAGGAATCTTAGTTGCCGAAGGAGTCGTAGTTGGTTTATGATTGTGGTGATAGGAAGCCGCAATCTAAGATAGTTTGTTAGTCAGGATAGTCTATAAAAGATCTGTCAGTCCATGTATTTGGAAGTCAAGCAAATCAATAACAATTAGTATTTGGTTTCTTTATTTTGTTAACAAAACTTTCACATAATTTTCATTTTAATTCCACGCTGGTGGGCCGGTCTGCTAAAACTTCGTCCAAAATCGAACCAAAGATAGGATTATAGGAATGGGGAAAATAAAATGTTCTACGCTGGTTCAACCAGCGTGGAACTTTTTTTTTATTATTTTTTTAATTCCACACTGGTCAAACCGGCGTGGAACCTTTTTTTTTTTTTTTTTTTTTTAATTCCACGCCAGTTTAACCAGCGTGGAACTATTTGTAACAAATTTTAGATACACAACAGGCCACAACTGTTTCTTTAATTACCAGCTCTGCCACTCCAACCGAAGCCCAGCTAGCCCAGTCCAACCGAAGCCCATCTCCTTTGCTCAGTCCAATCCAGAAAAGCATAGCCCAAAATTTCCACGCTGGTTGAACCAGCGTGGAACAGAGATCAAAGTGAAAAAAGATTCCACGCTGGTCCAATCAGCGTAGAAGATAAAATTTAGAAAAAAAAAGGTTTTGCGTTAGGGTTACCCCTGATATAGGTATGGAAGACCTGCTAAAAAAAGTGATGGGAAAGTAGGTGTCACCTACGTGGAGGCTAAATCGTCCTATGTGTCGGCTAAATATGGGAGACCCATTAGAGATGCTCTTATACTGCAATATTTCTGCGAGGTTTTGATGCTTGATTAAGAAAATAACAAGAAAAATAAACACAAGACTGCCACATGAAGAGGTATTGCTGGTTATTTCATCATTTTACCAGCATTAAAAACATAAAATTTTCAACCAGTTCCCAGGATTAGTCGAGTTGCGCATAAAATCTTCAGTTCTGCAGAGGAAGGATTTGCTTCATTCTAGTTATGTCTACCAAATAGTATGTGTCGATACCTACTACCCATGCATATCATCTACCCTTAAGTGTGTGTTTTTTTCCAATCTGTCGCCAAGTTCTTGTAGGTGTATTATCTGACCGTATTTTGATCTTGCTGAGGATCTCGTGACTGATGAGTTCTGTACACACATCATTTCTGGATGTTCCAGAGGATCATGACAGTAATAGTATAGAACAATAGGACCATTAGTATAGTATAAATTACTACTTAATATAATTATATCAAAAAAAAAAAAAGCAAGAAAACCATATATGTTGAATCATTAAAATGTCACAGCTGTTGGTACTAATTAGATTGTTTATGTGGAGGATTTATTTTTGCAGAAATGAAACAAAGTGCTAGGCTATAACAAAACTAAAACTAAAATCAAATTCATACAAGAAAGCCTTAAGATCCGAGTAAATGATGTACAAAAGGCATAAGTTCAAATGTTCAATCAAATTGATAGGTATCCCAGTTACTACTATTTAACTACCACATCATGCATGTGAATAAGATAAAATGTCTCCAATATCAAAGACCAAAAGAGTTACAGAATGCATACCTAATTCCTCAGGTTCTCAAACTTGGATTCAAAGTGAGACATGAAGATGAAGAAGAGGAATACGCATCAGTCTCCATACGCATCAGTCTGCACTGTGATGGATAAGTTTAACTCTGGTACAAATGACAAATCCATCCAAAGCGCGACTGGTGCATCAGTCTCCACTAGGTAAGTTGAAGTCCGGTACAAATCCATCAAGAGCGAGACTTGACAATGAAGAATAAGAGTATGCATCAGTGTCTACTATGACTGCTGAGTATGCATCAGTGTCTACTATGCCATCCCCTGATGCAGAATGATGGCTTAATCCTTTGTAGGGTTCCCATCTCGAAATTTGTTAATAGACCGACTAGCAGTGGATGGTTGCGGTCAGGTTCCTGTAAACTACTTTGGGGCCAAAGGAGAACTTTTGCATAGGAATGATCCCACACTAGTGAATCCCACTAGTGTCTATCCATGTAGATACCTTTGAGAGAAGGTGATGGTGATCGATTATCTCCTCTAAACTCTGGAAGCCTTTTCAATTCAAAACATTCTTGAACTGCAACACTTTGAAGAGATTCAGAAATCAACACGCCTTTCAATTCAAAGCATTACAAGCAATTTGACTTCACTTAAAATGATATCATTCATACTTACCGTATTTTACACCTACAGTTCTTGGAATATGTCAAAATTAAGACATTTCCACACTACACTGATACACAATATTAGCTTGTACGGAAAGGGTCAGACGCAAAGCAAACTAGAAGAACATAAAAATGATAACGATTCAATATCATAAATTGTTAAAGATTGATTAGCAGAAGGGAAAGAAAAGTGGAAGGTGGAATTCTTGGAACCAAGGAGTCCCCTTTATGTTCCTCAATACCTCCCCAACCACCCATTCAAAGCTTCTCACCTTTTGGCGCGACAATCTCTAGGAGCTGACTTAGAAGTTGGTATACTGAAGACTGCTGCAAACCCTGGTTTTGGGCCTTTACCCACTAGATTTTGTAAGTTCTTGTTGTTCTGACTGGTTAAGCCCATGATGTATCCCCTACTTGTAAGAGGTAAGGCACTATGTCCCCCTCCACTTTTATTGTTTCATCTATAATCAACAGGTAGGGGTCTACTTTTGTGTAATTCGTTGAGCTTATCAATATAATTTATCCTTATACAAAAAAAAAAAAAAAATTGTTAAAGATTGAGGACCATTACCAGTATAAATTACTTGAAGATTTATAAGAAAATAAAGAAACTCAATATATTGGATCATTACTTTCATAGCTATTGTTACCTAGATTGTTGAAGACGTTTACATGAAGGAATTCTTAGCAGAAATGATCGTATAAGAAAATGATGAGGATATTGACAAATAAATAATATACAAAAGTTATTCAATCAAATGGATAGGTACCCCAGTTAATATCTAACTTCCACACCAATATAAGAATAAGAGAAAATGTTGTTACTATTAAAGACCAAATGAATTGCAGAATCCATACCAAGTTCCTCAGACTCCCAAATTGAGATCCAGAGCAGGACTCGAATATGAAGAACAGGAGTATGATTCAGTATCCACTGCAACAGGTAAATTCAAGTCAAGTACCAAATGATCCCTTGATGAAGAATGATTGTTCAGTCCTTCTTGTGAAGTTCCCATTTCAAAATTTAATAATAGATCCAAAGTGAGACTTGAAGATGGAGAAGAGGAGTTGCCAGCTGTATCCTTTAGGACAGGCAAATGCATGTCGGATACACAACTATCCCCTGACGTAGAAGGACTGTTAACTTCTTCTTGCGGCCAAAAGCTTTCTTCAATGAAGAAAGGTTGAAGGAGAACTTTGGTAGAGCGATGATCCCACACGAGTGAATCCCACCAATGTTTCTCTGCTTTGATTTCTTTGAGAGCAGGTGATGGTGATTGATGATCTCCTCTGAACTCAGGAAGCCTTTTCAATGTAAAACATCTTGCAATTGCAACAATTTGAAGAGAGTCACATCTTACGTCGCCTTTCCAAATGCTCTTCAGCTTTGGCAAATCCATTAGGTTTAGTTTCCTTAACCTAGGCAACGAGCTGTTGCTGCTTCTCCCTTCACCAGTCTCTTCATTTTCTTCTTTAATTAGCTCTTCCATTTCATCACAATGACTGACGTTTATTTCTTCAAGGTTTTGAAGATGTTGCAGCCACCAAGTTGATAACAAACTCTTCATCTTAAAACTGCGGCAGACATCCAATCTCTTCAAACAAGGAAAAGGACTACGAGTTGGAACCCCCTTATATATAGTGCATAATCTGTCACAGGATTGGATATTTAGAACCTCCAACCTTTTTAGGATAATGCTTACTTCTTCCTCATCATCTTCTGAAGACAGTATGCACTCCATTGCATCACACGCATAAATAATACATTCCCGCAAGTCGTTCACATCCTTAATGCATGCAAATTCTATGAGTCTTGTGATGTCATGGAAGTTCTCAACTGAAAGGTACTGAGTCGTCTTAGGAAGCGCCATGGCATCATATGGAATACTATAGGAATTTCCAATACTTACGCCCCTTTTATAACTTGTAAGATCCAACATACTTGTTCCTACTGTAAAGAAGAATTCTTTCAATTCTTTGAAGTTCCCATCTGTGATATAGGTGAAAAAGTTAGACAAATCATAAAACTGGACATGAAGGATGTCAATGTTTTTCATGCTTAGAAGTTCCTCCACGAAATCCCTTCCTTTTCCTGATGTGCCCAACTCTTGCAGTAAAGGAAGCTTCAATAATATTCCTCTGGGAATCGTTTCTCTCAATCTTATTGCAGATTTTAAATCCAAGCATTTGAGGTTGACCAACATTTCCATTCCATCGGGTAGTTCCTCGATTCCAGTCCCGTCAAGCTTCAACACTCTCAAGGATTGGACCTTTGATAGTGAAGGTACTTTTCTCAAATTCTCACACCAACTCAAGAGCAATGCTCGAAGATTCTTCAAATCAGAGATTGATTCAGGCAAACATTCTATTTCAGTCGATGATATATCAAGAACTGTGAGAACTTTCTTGTGCACAAAAAAATTTGGTGCTATGTATTTCAGTGGATTATTACAAAGCATCAATGTCAAGAGTTCAGGGCAACCAGGACTGATTGATATATCCTCTATTTCATTATTCATAAATGATGCCCTCTTAAGATCTTTCGAAAAGTCGTCTTCAAAATGCATTTTTCCTAGTTTTCCACCGGCTCTGACCATGAATCGAGGATCTGTTCTTGTAATATGAAGAGCCATATCCCTAATCAAATCATGCATTTTAACATAATCTTCTGAAGGATCGTCTCCATGAAAATATTCCAACATGCAACAGTGCTCTAGTTTGTTCAATATAAGGTAGCCTCGATCAAGCTCATATTCCTTGCTGGTTCCCTCTATTAGCCCTTCCATGATCCAATAATTAATCAAATCCTCGGGATCAATTTGACAATCTTCGGGGTACAGAGCACAATATAAGAAACATTCCTTCAGAACTTCCTCTTTCAATCGGCTATAACTGAATTTTAATCGTTCAATTACTAGCGCATCCATGCTCATATTCCGCTTACTAGATTCTCTCAAATCATTTAGAGCCACTCTCCATTCTCGAATATCATCATTTCCTCTCATAGCACCACCAATAGTGACAATTGCAAGGGGTAAACGTGCACATTCCTCAGACATAATCTTCGCGACTTTTACCACATCTGGGGAGATATCAACACCAACAGTTTTAATGAACAACTGCCATGCTTCATCCTCTGAAAGAAGTTCGATTTTAACAATTTTATCACATCCCATCATTTGGCACACATTTGATGATCTGCTTGACAGTAATAGCTTGCATCCATTATCTTTAGATGGTTCTGGAATTCCAATCTCATGCAAAGAAAATGCCTCCCAAATATCGTCTAAGATAAGCACGAGCTTACCCCTTCTATCCAATGCTCTTAGCAAAAATGACGCCCTTCTAGTTTCATCTTGTTCGGTAGATAAATCCAGATTGATTACCTTTGCAATGTCACTCTGAAGTTGTTTTACATTTACATCTTTAGATACAGTGACCCAAATAACTTTGTTAAAACTAGTCTGTACTTCTACGAGTCGGTTGTTGATATTTGTCATCATGGTGGTTTTACCCACACCGCCCATACCATAGACGCCGATGTTATGGAACTTGTCACCCATTAAGCACTCCCAAACCAATTCGAAGTTCTTCTTAGGAGTAGATTCACCGACCAACTTGGCTGTGGCTATCTTTAATCCTATCTCGGGAACCATAAAGGCAATAGACTCTTCGGAAAATCGACCAGCCTTTTCTAAGAGACTAGTCACCTCTCTGTCCAACTTGAAAATAAGTTTATCTAATTTCATTCTCGAACAACAATTAGGTAGAACTCCATTTAGACATCTCTTTGAAATAATGGCCTGATGTTCCATGCTGTCCACCTTAACTACAACATTACTGGCTTTTGTCAACCAATCTTGTACCTCACTTGTGCGTGTCTTTCCAAGTTCTTCTTCTGCCACCCGCAATCTTCCATTTAAATCATTTACATGGGCAATCAATTCAACCTTTTTAGTTCTCAAAATCTCAATTTCTCCTTTGGTGCTTTTCATGTACTGACCCGCTAGAGATGTGTTTATGCTGTTACAAACACAACTCATTATGCTTCCAACCACTGCTACATCAACCTCCATTCTGTGAGAAAAGGAAAAACTCATTATGCTTCCAACTCATTATTCTCCTTTGGTGCTTTTATCTTAGAAAAAGAAATATAATCGATCAAAGTTTGTAAAAAAGGCAGACTGATTAAAACAAGAAAGAAATTCAGCTGTTTGACAGCTTCAAATTATTTTAAGATCATTGACGATTTTCTATCATATATGGATCTACATATGCTTGTATGGCTTGTGAGTTGTGACCAATTGTTCCGAGACTCTGAGATAGGGAAGACTCGTGTGAGGATAGAACAGTGTGTAAAGAGGTTCACAGGGACAGAAAGGATGGAATCAAAGCTGAACTTGTGGTTTTATAGAATCTTTGTTTTTGTATTTCTGGCAAATGATCCTGAATTTTAATGCTGATTTCTCTTTGCTTTGTGAATTGGAGTGGATTTGTAGGAAAAACCGGAAAAGAAACCTCCCTCTAAAAGGTTGCTTTCACTTACAATTTTCAGAGGGCAAATCAACAATTCAAAAGGCCATAGAAGAAAAGTGTCATCAAGGGCAGAGCCATACACAAGAATGTGTTAATGAATGTGACCTATTTGATCGTTGATTGTTCACCAAAGCTTTAATAAACAATTGTGGTTCTTAAGAGGACAAGTACAATGTACAGACAACAGAGAATACAGAATTATGCAGAAGTTGAAAACACACCACTCAAAACATTATCTATTATACAGAATTTTTTTTTACAATCCATCAAAGGTTCAAAAAAATGGCAGACTGATTAGTATGAGAAACAATTTCAGCTGTTCGATTGCTTCCAATTATATTAAGATCATTGACGATTTTCTATCATCTATATATGGATCTACATATGTTTGTATATAGCTTGTGAGTTGCGACAAATTCTTCTGATCCTGAATTTTATTGCTGATTTCTCTTTGTGAATTGGAGTGGGTTTGTAGGAAAAACGAAAAAAGAAAACCACCCTTTAAAATCATTCTTGTAATGTGGTTCCATTGTTATAAGTCAGTGTCATCGAAGGCAATGCCATACACAAAAACTATATTTCAGAACCCCGAACATCGCATTATGACGATAATGTTGATCCCAATACCTCAATGATTCATAGTATATAAATGATCATGAGTCTGACTCCATATTATAAGCTGGTAGGTTCGTCGAAATCCCAAGATCAAATCCCAAATTGATATCAATCTTTAACAAGAAATTAATTTTGATATTTAGAGCTAAAAGATAGTTTTCTTATAGTACAACTTTTACCATTAAAATTGATTGACAACAAAACTAAAAGAATAAGAAACCACTATATATAATAATAATGATAAATAAAGATCAATTAACCAGAAAGGTTACCTTATTTCGTTTGAAAGATCAACCAGAAAGGTTTAGGCAGAAAACCACCAACGTTTCCGGTGCAAATTCTCTCCCTCTCTCTCTGCGTGTGGGATATAGTGAGATAATACTGGAGTCAACTCTACTTCAAGAGAGTGGATATCAGTACTGGGTCTACTAAACCTCACTCATTTTGATTAATTAAAACTATAAAGAGTTTTTTGGAATTCCTCCACCACGTCTTGAAATGATATTTATTTTTTTATTGATAAAAATTTGAAGAATTACATAAAAGTAGAGGACAAATGCGCTACGAACTGCGCTGCAAAGCCCTTTTTGAATAGCAAAACCAATCCTACGAAATACATATTCGTTGGAACCCGTCGTCATCATATTGCTATTCATCACTTTTTGTATCCTCCTTAGAAGTTCAACTGCTTCTGGTGCTAGAAACCCCAAAGTGTCAAAAATAAAAGGAATAAAACAATGTTGGTTCGTTGCACATGCCCCCTCGTGTTTTTGTACAATAGTTGCAGCTGCATGAATGTCCAGGCCAGCTACCGTGCACCTCGACACCTTAATGGCTAGCTTTGTATTCCAACCCATTTGTAATACAACCTATTACATCGCTGTGGGTGCAAAAATTTGACCTAGGGTACACACAATCGCTAACCAAATATTCGGGCTAGCTTTCCACGATTAACTTTGTATCTATCTTACTTTTTTTTTTCTCATTCTGGGTGCTGAAACTAACTAGTCCTATGCCTGTAGGCTAGGCACCCACGCCCGGACCACAAGGGTCATTAACAAACAAACCAACAAAGTCGTTTGGGAAGCCTCGTCTTGAAATGGTGGGGTCATGCCATGGGGGTATGTCTATTTTTATTTTAAAATTTTTTAGTTCAAGTAGGGGTAAGTCCATATAACCATACATGGCAGTGTGGGAGCATATTTCGGTATGCCTACGTGGCAACACCATGGTGCACCATCAAATATGATGTGCTATATGTAAGCCCCTTTCTTAATGAGTTTTGTTATGATCCAAAGGTTTGAGTCTGCTGTGTTCTTTAGCTGCTTCGCTCCTAGTACCTGAAAAGACCATCGGACAATGACCGGTGGATAAAGCTCCAACGATCAAGTCAGTAAGATGGCTAGGTTTTGAAACAAGTTATAATAGGAATGAACAGTTACCTTGTGTGTACGTGCCCTAACGTTTCCCTTATATAGCGGAATAAACCGCTTTCCTCCGTCCGTTGGATCTCTCCCTACATCCTACGGACATCCTCTACTTTACGTGTTCTATTCCCTATCACATATCTTAAGCTTAGTGCTTGACAGCTTGGTATCACGTGCGTTATCCGTGATACTCCAGAATGTTCCGTGTTCTGATTGGGTACCTCACGGTTTTCTCTCCCTATCTGACTCCTATGTTCTCAATGCTCCACTTGGCACAGTATGGTACTTACATCACCCCTCCTTTGACCGTCATCTAGATATCCTAGATGGCGGCTCAAAGGTTTTTCTTGATCTAGATGTAGATTCCTCGTGATGACGGAAAACCGTCATGAATTCTTTTCACCACTTATTTCCTCACCTGCTCCTCACGTGCCCTTGGTCTCGTTTTATCATTAACTTTCCAATTGCCCATTAATTACGCATGTCCTCGTGTTTCGAACTTCCAGTGCGTGCTTTTCTGATTCCCCCTAGGTGCGATCATGGTTTCGACTGCTGCCCTTTCACTTCCTAATATTGTTGTCTTGTCATTACTCTATTTCTTCCTAAAATACCCCTATAACTATTCTCATATAAATATCCAACTCTTAACCACTTTCTTCTATTTGTTTTCATCTTCTTCATTCTCCTCTTCTGTCTTCAACTTGTTTACAAAATCTGGCATTGTTTGGACTCCTGAAAGCTCGATTTTCTCCTTTGTTTTTCCTTCCGCCGGCTATTTCAGGTTTTTCTCTCTACTTTTCCTTCTTATTTTCTTGGTTTTATATTAGCCGTCTCTCTACGCAAATACTAGATTTAGTTTTGAATTTTCTTCCTCTTGCTATATACTCCAAATCACGGTTGCTGCAAGTTTTTCTTTGGGTGATTTAGGTTTTGGTCACCACTTTTTAGTATAAATTAGGTTTTGGAGCCGGTTTTTATCTTTATAAGGGTTTAGAGCTGAACCGACAATTGACCCAAGTAATTGTTTATAATGGCCAAAATACCCCTGATCAAAACTATATTAGGATTAGTGATCACGTGCAAATCACGTGAGTTTCAGGGGTAAAATTAGGTATTTTGAAATATTTTCGGTTCAACCGGGTTTTTTTAGTTGTTGGTTCGAAAATGAGCTCTAAACCCTAATAAAGATAAAAACCGGCTCCAAAACCTAATTTATACTAAAAAGTGGTGACCAAAACCTAAATCACCCTTTTTTCTTTTTCTTTTTAGACCGGTCTTAATCTGAATCTACTACTTCTTTTCTTCTCTCCTTTCCTCCTCTAGGAATTCCTCTGTACACGCCCCTAATCTTTCTTCACATAAGATTTTGCTGAGCCTTGCTCCATATAAATGGCATCTCAATAAAATCAAAAGAAGAAAGATTCTTCAAAGAAGACGGTGGAAAAAGCCATGGAGATGGCGGTGTCCAACTCCACACTACCGCCCACCCCTCTCCTTCCGGCTACTATCTTGACTCGCACGAGCCCATCACTTACCCATATAGACCTGACTTAGACCTGTTCTGTGAGTTATACGACATCCCAGATGACGTAGAAATTTTCAACTACAAGCACGCCCTGCGTTTTGCACATCACGATTTTCGTAGACAAGACGCCATTATGGTGACGGCTCACCAAATAGCTTTCGGCTGCCGGTTTCCCTTTTCGAACTTAGTCCGTGATGTGCTCAACTTTTATCAAGTCACCCCTGGCCAATGTATTGGAAATTTCTGGCGTATCTTACAGGCTGCTGATCAACTTAACAGCGAGGAAACCATCGTTTCCCTCGCGGACATACGTCAATGCTATTACCTTCGAGTCTGCGAAGAGAAGTGTGGCGAGCCCTACTATTATTTTGTCAAGCGTCCTGGTAGGCGTTCTATTGTTGAGAAGCTACCAGAAAGTGATAAGGAATGGCCTGACTTTCCTATGATTGTCTTCGGCAACTTTGGGGGAAAAGGCCCTGGGATTACTAATCCTTTAAGATACTAGCGGTTTAATCTAGGAGGTCGTTTCTTTCTTTTTCCCATTTGTTCATATGTAGACAACTCTAGGATGAAAATCCTTTTTCCTTGCTTGCTTCTAACTTGTTTCTCATTTTGTGTTTTCTGTTATTTCAGAAGTCTCCGGAGACGGCAAGGCCATCAAGCCCCGTGAAGATACTCCCTGGGAACCCTTGATAGGTTCTGGGTCTGACGGGTATTCCGTCGTCCGGGAACTTACCAATTCTAAGAAGGACGGTACCCCACTCGTGAAAGACCTCGATCTTGGGGAGCACGTTTTGTCTGTCTGCTGCCATAAGGATTATTTAAAGGATAAAAAGGGCAAGCCTCCTACCGTCACCCCCATCCTCGAGGTACCAAAAGAAAGGGAAAGGCTCTTGCCGCTGCTACTGTGTCAAGAGAATCTTTTGAAGATGATGGCGTAGATCACATCCCTCTTCAGAAAATTTTAGTACAAAAGCGTGCATGTGGTCAGCCATCCGTCCTACTGGCATCCCCACCGAAGAAGAAGCAAAAAAGAGTAACTCCCCGTCTTTCTCCATTCTTATCTGCCATAAGGCTTCAAAAGATTGTCAGAAATTCTAGTTGTGACTTGCCGCCATCTTCAACGTTAACTGAACTTCTAACTTTCAGGCAATCCAGGGTGAGCCAGAGACGTTGCCAGAATCTCCAGAAGTTCCCCTGGCGCGCTTAAAGCACTCAGGGCCAACCATTCCAAGAACAAAGAAAGCTAAAAGGGCTAAAGCTTCCGATCCTTTCTCGCAGCCTTCCTCTGATCCCTCCAATAGTTCCATGGAACTTCCTGATCAACCAGATTTCAGCGACATCAAGGTTTCCGTGAACTTTGATGAGCTCGGATTTGATGATGATGGTCTTGACTTTGGAGACATCGGCATGGAAGATGCTAATCATGCAGGTTCACCTTCTTACCCCCCATCTTCTTACCTTCAAGCACTCGTTGACCCTAATGAACCTCCTTCTGTCGGTGTGGTACCTCCACCGCTACCTATGGATCACGAAATTTTTGATGTAGTTACACTCGTTGCACCTATCCGCGAAGCACCTAGATACGTATACCAACGTACTTCTAACACTTCTGATTCTGGGTTAGGTGATCCAGCTGGGGATGATTCACTCCCTCCAACCATGAACATTGCCCCTACCACTGTCGCTGCTCCAGCAACTTCTACCATGAAGACATCTCCAGGACCTGCTTCCCGGGAAGTGCTACCGCCTTCTTCCTCTGCAACTCCAGAGGCTACCCCGGCACTGCATGTCGATGAGGCTTCAAAATTTCCTCCTTCGCCCAAGGAGACAATGCCGGTGCCAGATCCTGACAAGGTTGGTACCTTTCACCACGACAACACATCTGCTGGGGTACCGCGTCCCCCACCTCCGAGCCAATCTCCTGTCGTTCCCCTTCCCTGCGGCCCTTCTGATTCTTCCTTTGACAACGGGGCTACCACTTTCTCCGTGTTCCATCACTCGATTCTGCCTTCTGATCAATCTAGAATTGATCAGATGAGCTTCGATGAACGCAGGGACACGCTTTTTCGTGGATTGGTTCTCGTAAGTCTTCTCTCCTTCTGCCGTTAAGTTCCTATGTGTTATGTTTTAAATTCTAAAATTTTGGTTGACTTGCAGGTTAACGGTCTCTCAGTTTGGTCTGCTACTCATGCTTCTAGCCTGGCAGATCAGCAGGAGAAAATTTTAAAAGAGAAGCATGACCTCACCCTTGAGAAGAATCGGCTGATCCATGAAAAATGGGCTCTTCAGGCTGAGATTGAACAACTCAAGCTCCAGCGCAAGGAAGCAGCCGCCTCCCGCGATTCTGAAATCGAAAGGAACCGGGCAAGGTTGGAGGGTGAGCACCGAGAGCGCATTGCTGCTCTTGAGTCTGATCACTCCAAGGAGATAGCGGTATGGCAGGAGAAATACCATGCCGAGATCATTAAAAGAGATGAGATGAATGCCCGCTATGAGACCGACTATGAGCAGTTGCGCCTCGAGGTGAAGGAACAGGAGGAGACTCTCAAGCAGGAGAAAGATGAGGCCGTCATCGCCATCATTGCTGAATACAAAGCCAAATTTGACGAGCTAGTGGTCAAGTCTCATGAGCAGATTGCCACCCAGGTGAAGATCCAGGTGAAGGAGAATTTATCCTCCCTCCTTGCCGCCAAGAGGATGAGGATAACACCTTTATGTCCTAGTGCCTCCTCTCCAAACCCCTAACCTTGAGAATTTGGTCCTAATAAACATTCTGGCTTACTTGTAAAACTTTTGTTGCCTTGTAACATTATTTGTGTTAGTAATTTGATCATTTGATTTCCTTGCTGTTATTTCTGTTATCTGATATACTTCCTTAACGTAATCTAACTGTATCACCTGCTATCTTCTAAATCAGATTTCTCATGTGTTGACCTTAATTTTACTTCTCCTGGTCCCGTCGTCACGGTCCAGCAAGTACAAATCCGTCAACACATTAGCACTTTTGCTCTTCTCACTTAGAGGCACCCCACTGTATGGTCTATCCCACTCTCAGTGGGGAAGAGATAACATGTAGAGACTGTCAACATGTAGTTGGCGGCATGCCAAGCCCAGTCTACACTCATGTTACCTCTCACCAATCTAAATTGGATTTCTACTTTGGCTGACCTTTGGCCTGGTCTCAGGCAACCTTTTACCTGACATTTGTCTTCTCAATAGAAAAAATAAAAAGAAACAAAATAAACATCTACCATTTCATTGAATTTCATCAAGTTGCTATTCACATCTATTGTTGATTCTCCTCACATAAACATCCATTGATTTGGTGAACTAATACATCTCTGCCACCTAAGCATAGTATTTCTTTAAATTGCTAATACTCCATGGCTTGTCAAGTGGGGTGCCGTCTTGCTGGGTCAAGTAGTATGCTCCATTAGTTCCCACCTTGTCTACCACAAAAGGCACTTCCCAGTTTGGCTCTAGCTTGGCTGGTGGTGGATTCTGCTTCCTTAGCACGAGATCCCCTGGAACAAGCCTTCTTGGCTTGACCTTTTTGTTGTAAGCCTTCTCTACTTGCCGGTGATAGTTCTCCAATCTGAGCTTGGCGCGCTCCCGGACCTCCTCCGCTAAGACCAACTCTCTCTCTATTATCTCGTTGTTCTTTCCAAGGTCGACTAACACCCTCCTAGCCGTATGCACCAACATCTCTTGTGGGATCACGACTTCCATGCCATAGGTGAGAGAGAATGGAGTCGCCCCTGTTGACCTTCTTGGTGTCGTCCGGTAAGCCCATATCACTTCCTAAAGATTTTCATACCACCTTTCTTTCCTATCTTCCAGCTTCTTTTTCAATACCGCCAGTATGGCTTTGTTTGATGCTTCAGCTTGCCCATTTCCTTGCGGGTGAAATGGTGTTGCGAAGAGTTGCTTTATGTTATAACTTGCCAGAAACTGCTTCAACTTATCTCCACGGAATTGCGCACCGTTATCCGCCACTATAGCCCTTGGTAACCCAAATCTGCAGATGATGTTGTTCCAAATGAAATCTTTGACTTCTGTCTCCCTGATCCTTCGTAACGGTTCTGCCTCAATCCATTTTGTAAAGTAATCTGTGGCCACTATTAGATATTCTCTTCCCTGTGACTTCTCCAGTTTTCCTACAATATCAATCCCCCACATCGAAAAGGGCCACGGGTTACTAATGAAATGGAGGTTCTCTACTGGGGTATGTATCAGTCTCCCATGAATTTGACAACCGCGACACTTCTTAGCATAGTCGCAGCAATCTTTGTACATGCTTGGCCAGTAATGCCCATGTATCATTATCCTGTGCGCCATGGCTCTTCCCGGTGAATGACTCCCGTAACTTCCGTTGTGGCATTCCACCATGATCCCTTCTTTTTGGGATGGGTGTACACACTTCAATAATGGCCCAGCCGGTGATCTTCTATATAGGTCTTCCCCTATCATTGCATACCTTTTGGACTGTTCCAAAATAGATCTGGCTTCTATTTTTTCTTCAGGAAGAGAACCATTCTTTAAGTAGGTTGCTATTGGATCCATCCAGCTTGCTCCCATGCTCTGAATGAGGTTGACAGTCACCTCCTCCACCTCTACTATTGGCTGAGATCTCTGCATGAACGTGATAGTTTTAGTTGAATTTTCTTCTGTTGTCGTTGCCAGGTAAGCCAAGGCATCAGCATGTCGATTCTCTCCCCTAAACAGATGCACAATCTCTACCTTTGAAAATTTGGCCACACTCTTCTTCAATGCCTCCAAGTACAGTGTCATCTTCCTAGTTAGAGCTCTATATGCCCCGTTGAACTGTTCCACCACCAGCTTTGAGTCCGTGAAAACCGTTACCTCCTTTGCCTCTAGCTTCAGCAACACTTCCAAGCCTTTTAGTACTGCCTCGTACTCTGTCTCATTATTGGTAGCCGGAAAAGCTAAGTTTTCTGCGATCTCAATCTTGGTGTCCTCTGGCGTTACCACTACTATCCCGATTGCAGATCTCCCTTTATTTACTGATCCATCTGTGAACACCTTCCACCCCTTCACGTTTTTCCACCCGGCATCTTGAGTTTCTAGGGTCTCTAGCTGCTCCTCCCCTTGCATTTCTGTATCCCAAGTTGCGTCCTCCACTGGGAAATCTGCCAAGAAGTCTGCTAGTACTTGGGATTTTTCCGCCTTCTTTGGTTCATACTGAATGTGATACTTACTCAGCGAAACTGCCCATTTCTCCATTCTTCCAGAACGCTCGAGCTTAGACATCACTTGATTCAGTGGGAGGTTTGTAACCACTGTGAGACTATATGCTTCAAAATAAGGTCTTAACCTTTGTGCCGCAAAGAGTAAGGCGAATGCATACTTCTCAACTCTTGAGTACCTTGTTTCTGGGGAAGTCATCTTTTTGCTGAGGAAATAGACCGGGTTCTCCTTTGCGGCCTCTCTTCTAGTTAGGACTGCGCTCACTGCAATGTCGGATACTGCTAGGTAGATATAGAGTGTTTCCCCTGGTGATGGCTTTGATAGAACTGGTGGCCTACTCTAGTATTCTTTCAACTTCTGGAAAACTTTTTCGCATTCATCGTTCCAGGTAAAGGATAAATTTTTTTTTAAGAGCTTCAGAATTGGCTTGCATTTATCTGTGGACCTTGATATGAATCTTCCCAACGCCGTGATTCGACCGGCTATTACCTGTACTTCCTTCTGTGTCCTTGGTGACGCCATATCTGTGAGTGCCCTGATCTGCTCCTGACTGACCTCTATCCCTCTCTTGGTAACAATGTAACCAAGGAACTTTTCCGACTGTACTCCGAACGTGCATTTTTCTGGATTGAGCTTCATGTTAAATTGACGCAATGTTTGGAAGGTTTCTCCCAGGTCTTTCAGATGGTCATCCAGCTCCTTTGACTTGACTAACATGTCGTCAATGTATACTTCTACCGTCTTCTTCAGTTGGTTTTCGAACATCATCTCTACTAGCATCTGGTAAGTGGCACCTGCATTCTTCAAGCCAAATGGCATTTTGGTATAACATAATGTTTTCTTACTAGCATAGAAGGCGGTTTTCTCTTGATCTGGACCATAAAGTGGGATCTGGTTGTAACCGGAATAACCATCCATGAACGATAGTAATCCAAAGCCTGCTGTCCTGTCCCTGAGCTCATCTACCCTTGGCATGACGTATCTATCTTTGGGGCATGCTTTGTTTAAGTTTGTGAAGTCTATGCAAATTTGAACCTTTCCATTCTTCTTAGGTACCGCTACTATGTTAGCTACCCACTCTGGATACTGAACTTCTCTTGTTATCCCAGCTACCTCCATTTTTTCAATCTCCTTTTGTACCGCCTCTACCAGTGTAGGTTTCATAGTTCTCACCTTCTGTGCAACTGGTTTGAAATTTGGATCGACGTTTAACTTGCGACATGTTATATCTGGATCGATCCCTGTCATATCGTTCATAGACCAAGAAAACACATCTACATTAACTTTCAAGAACTGTAAAAGATCATGTCTCACCTTCGGATCCAAGCTGGTTCCCATGTAGGTGATCTGTTGACCCCTTACTTCATTGAGGTTGACGGGTTCAGTTTGTTCTTCTGTCTTTAAAGCTTCACGTGAGAACCCGTCATCCTCCTTCTGTCGTTGCAATGCAGTGACAGATGACGGCCCGACACCTGCTGTGCCTTGCCTCATGCTTTTAACTGTTGCTATCTTCAAATTTTTGGCCATAGCTTGATTACTCCTTATCTCATATTGCCCGTCTTCAGTCGAGAATAGGATTTTCTGGTAGTAACTTGACGGAATTGCCTTCATAAGATGAATCCACTCTCTCCCAAGATTGCATTGTACTCTGTTGGCGCATCTATGACCACAAACCTTGACATGACAGTTCAGGTGTGTGCTGTAACCGGTAAAACTATCTCTCCCACTGGCTGCACTGCTCCTCCATTGAATCCGTAAATGTCTCCAGGTGAATTCGTCAAGCTGTTTCTTTCTAGTTTCATTTGATCCAAGCCCCTGGTGAACAAAACATCTACTTCACTTCCACAGTCTACTAGCACTTTGGTGACATTCCAATTTCCAATGAGTATGGAAATGACCAGTGTGGGTCATTGTGTGGCGTGACTACTCCTTTGAGGTCTTCCTCTGAAAACCCGATCGGATCATTCTGATGCACTGGCCTACCGTTTCTCATGACTGGTGCGGCTCCTACTGTTTGCAGGTCTTCTCTTATCTGCATCACTTTTCGTATCTTCCTCCTGACCTCGTTCATGGACTCTCTAGCTCCTTCTAAGATCATGTTAACGGTCCCTCTGACCTGTATTTCTGCTTTGGCTTCCTCCCTGTTCTTTTCCACTATAAATTCTCTTAAATGACCCTCCTCAATCCATTTCCAGATCAAGGATTTGAACTCATAGCAATCCCCAGTAGGGTGGTTGTAAGTCTGATGATACTCACAGAAAGGCTTTCCCCTAACCGTCCTGCATCTTACCGACGGCTCCTGGAAGTACTTCCTTCCTCTTATTCTCTTCAAGATTTGATCAAGCGACATGGTGAGTTGAGTTAGCGGTTTCGGTGGTGTCAGCTTTCTTGGCGAAGTATCTCTATCCTCCCTCCTTTCTCTTTTGTCTTGACCTCTCGATCCATCTCTGTTTCTCCTGCTGCCGGAATCTCTTGGTGGTGTATCACTTCGTGAGCTAGCTTTTCCTTTTTTTTTTTTCCGCCACTGTGTTAACGGTAACTGACAACACCTTGGGAGCTCTCCGTGATGCTATGTCTTCTAGTCTGATGTACTTTTTTGTCTTCTGGAAAAGTTCATCTAGAGTCGCCATCCGTGATGACACAATTGAGTCGTATGCCGGAGATTTCTTACTTATGCCTTTCTGAAATGCTACCACCGCTGTTCTTTCATCTACTCCGCCATTTGTTCTCAAAATCTCATTTTTGAAGTTAGTAACAAATTTCCTAAGAGACTCACCTGGAGCTTGTTCCAAATCAAACAATGATGCTATATCTGCAGCCTGCCTCTTCTGATCAATATAGTGTTTCACAAACATCTCACTTAACTGAGCAAAGCTTGACACACTCCCTGGTGATAAACTGAGATACCAGTCTGTAGCGTTGTCCTTCAGACTGTTAGGAAATAATCGACACCACATCCCGTCATACTGACTACCTTCCCAAGCCGCCATCTTTTGCTTGAAGTTGTTCAAGTGCTGCACAGGGTCAGTTGTTCCGTCATACTCATTGAACTTAGGGGATTGAAACTTACTTGGGAACCCATGACGGTAGCACACTTCAGCTAATGGTCTCTTGCCCAATCTCTCCAAGTCTTGAGTCACCTCTACGTTTTTTCCTTTGGTCTGCGCCTTCATGTCCTCTTGGACCTTGCATATCATATCGAAAAGTCTGGTGTACGGATCAGCCGCTGGAATCTCTTCATCGTTCACCTCTTCTTTTTGATTCCCTTCACGAGCTCTTACTCCTGACTCACCTGATCCTTCTTCTTCATTTACCCTTGGGCCTGGAATCCGATGCCTCGTTCCTCCTTCCCCTTCTCCTGGTGTTACTCCTTCCATAGGTCTCCGTAGGTTTTCATTTCTAACTGCCTCATTCTCTCCCTCCTGGAGGTTTTGACGTTCCATCTCCTCCATTCTTCCTAGTTGCTCCCTCAGCCTTAAGTTTTCTTCCCTCAATCTACTTGTCTCATCTTCTCCTTCCTGGGGAGGTTGAGGATGGCCAACCCGAGGAGCTCCTCCACCAGCTGCACCTCCAGGATATGTGGACGATCTAGTTTGTGTCACCATAGTTCTCTGTTTGCTTCCCTCGACCTTTTTCTCAAACCCTAGATCTAGAATACCAGCGGCCCTCCTTCTAGCGCCAAATGTAAGCCCCTTTCTTAATGAGCTTTGTTATGATCCAAAGGTTTGAGTCTGCTGTGTTCTTTAGCTGCTTCGCTCCTAGTACTTGAAAAGACAACCGGACAATGACCGGTGGATAAAGCTCCGACGATCAAGTCAGTAAGATGGCTAGGTTTTGAAACAAGTTATAATAGGAATGAACAGTTACCTTGTGTGTACGTGCCCTAACGTTTCCCTTATATAGCGGAATAAACCGCTTTCCTCCGTCCGTTGGATCTCTCCCTACATCCTACGGACATCCTCTACTTTACGTGTTCTATTTCCCATCACATATCTTAAGCTTAGTGCTTGACAGCTTGGTATCACGTGCGTTATCCGTGATACTCCAGAATGTTCCGTGTTCTGATTGGGTACCTCACGGTTTTCTCTCCCTATCTGACTCCTATGTTCTCAGTGCTCCACTTGGCACAGTATGGTACTTACACTATACAAATCATTTCAGCCTAAAACAATAGCCAGTGTACCTAAAATATTGAAATAAGAATATATCGCGAACATTGCGAATGAATGAGCCTGTGGCTTAATGGTAGCACCCTATTTTTTTTTATAGGTAAAAATTTATTGATGTGTAAGAGAAAGAATTACAAATCTAAGAAGAGGCACCCAAGATGCATCGACAAGAACGGAAAGAGTGACATACTCTTAAAATCCCCAAATAGAGAAAGTTACGCTATCTAGAAAACGTGCTCTCGATAAGGTCATCCCATCTTGTAAGAAGATCCCGAAAAGAGTATTTTTTTCCTTCCATCCCATCTAGCACTCTAATGGTAGCACCCCTCTCACAACATGGACAGGTTGTGGCCTAGAAACACGTCAATAAATGATTGTTAATACAAGTTTTTACATGTATTTTAAAGGGTGTAGGGGTCAACTCAACCCCGCTTGCCAATAAAAAATAATAATAATTATCATCACGAACAATGGCATGGTTTAGGGCCAATCACCTCCCAAACAAACTTTTAATTAAAACCAAGCCGTTTGGATTTTTAGAATAAGTACTCAGTAGATAGATGTAATGCTTGGACTTTTAATCATCTTGGTTGGATGAGTCAGGTAGTGAAATGCTTGGACTTTAAGCCCATTTCAAATAGGTTTAATTAACAAAGAAAAAAAAAAAGAGATGTAAGAAAATGAAATTCTTACACTATTTGTTTAGGGATCCCATTTGTTTATATCAATGTATCTTACTGAATTCATGTATTTGTAAGTAATTGATCTGAACTATGGTTCTTTAACTTAGTTACTTTCCAACAAAAACTACGTACTAACTCTTTTTTTTCTTATAAAAACACAAGCAAAAGTGAAAAGAGAGTTCACACAACAAGAATCTCAAAATGAAGCCTTCATCATCTCTACTCTTTCTTTTCTCATTTTTCTTAATCTCACTCTTCTTCCATACCCCTGCTTTTGCTGTAAAAAAGGTTTGTATATATATACAGTATTACAGTATATACTATATACCATTGTAGTAGCTTAGCTTCTTTTTGTTGTTAAGAATTTAATTCCATCATTCCATGGTGATGGTTGTGATGATGTTTGTATGTTGCAGACTTATATAGTATACTTGGGTGGACATTCACATGGTCTTGATCCTACAGAAATCGAATTGAATCGAGCAACTGATGCTCATTATGAATTCTTGGGTTCTCATTTGGGGAGGTATATATATATATGATTATTAATAAGATGATGTTTTCCTTTTAAATGTTTTATTCATTTTTTCTTTTATGGAAAAACAGTATTGAGAAGGCCAAAGATGCAATATTCTACTCATATAACAAGCATATCAATGGATTTGCCGCAGTGCTTGAAGAAGAAGATGCAGTAGCTATCTCAAGTAACATATATTTAATTATTATCGTTTTTTTCATTTGTGAACTCTGCTACGCGTTATCATGTTTTATATTTCAATACTTAGTAGTCTCTTCCTATGTGTCTGCTATTCTTATAATGCAGAGGATCCAAGAGTTGTATCAGTTATCTTAAATAGAGCAAGAAAACTACACACAACCAGGTCCTGGCAATTTCTCGGATTAGAGAAAAGTGGCAGACTTACTCCTCATTCGATTTGGAAGAAGGCGAGATTTGGTGAAGATGTAATCATCGCAAATATTGATACCGGTTAGTATTCAACAATCAAATATAAGTTACTTTTAGTATTCATAGCCTTTTATCCATCACTGAAGATAAATATGTGTGTTATCGCCTTTTCTCAATGTGTATATTCAGGGGTATGGCCAGAATCCGAAAGTTTTAGTGAGGAGGGATTTGGAGCAGTTCCCTCAAAGTGGAGGGGTGGCTGTCAGAATAACACCAAGGCTGGAGTTCCATGCAATAGGTATATTCTCTTGTCCACATTAATATGTTTGTTGACACATCAAATGTTTATGAATTTTGTAATGTTACTAACAAAACTTACAGAATTAGATCGGAATTTCAAAGCATGCCCTAAAATATAATGTACATAACTGGATTGAATCTAAAATTGCAGAAAGCTGATTGGAGCAAAGTACTTCAACAAAGGTTACATTGCCTACGCTAAGTCAATAAACGCGACCATTGACCCAATCCACAACTCAGCACGCGATGTAGAAGGACATGGGACTCATACGCTTTCCACAGCCGGTGGTAACTTTGTTTCTAGAGCAAATATCTTTGGTTTTGCGGAGGGGACAGTGAAAGGTGGATCACCCAAAGCTCGTGTTGCATCCTACAAAGTTTGTTGGCCATCAATCAATGAGAGCGAAGGTGGATGCTGGGACGCAGACATCGTTGCAGGAGTAGATCATGCAATATATGATGGTGTGGATATTTTGTCAGCATCACTGGGCGGGACTGAACACGCTGATTATTTTGAAAATGCCATGTACATTGCCACGTTTCACGCTGTTCAGAGGGGCATTGTTGCTGTCTTCTCAGCAGGCAATGATGGTCCAGAGGCAAGTAGTGTTACTAATAATGCACCATGGTTACTCACAGTTGGTGCTAGTACAATGGATCGTGAATTCACTTCGTATGCTATTCTTGGCAACAATGAGTCTTTCAAGGTTAGTTATCTCTTAAGCATCTTACTTACTTAGTTGTGCTCCAACTCTTACATCTTTTACTTTCTGCAACAGGGTGAGAGCATTTCATCTAGTACCTTGAAAGGCAAAACATTTTACCCATTGATTAGTGGCGCAGAGGCTAAAGCTGCCAATGCATCCGCCGATGTCGCGTAAGGCCAATAAATTTCGGTACTACTAATTTGTTATAATGTTATGTGTTTATATTTGTTGGTAAGTACTAAGAGTATTCTAAAATTTCAATCCTTCAGTCAACTCTGTGAGCCTGGGTCACTTGATCCAAAGAAGGTGAAGGGTAAAATCTTGGTTTGTCTTCGAGGTGGCAATGCAAGAGTTGATAAGGGTGTGCAAGCAAAACTGGCTGGTGCAGTTGCTTTAATCCTAGCTAACAAAGAGGTGGATGGAAATGATATTCTCGCTGATGCTCATGTCCTTCCTGCTACTCATATCAGTTACAGTGATGGTCTTGCTGTCTTCAAATACTTAAATTCTACCAAGTTAGTTCCTTTTAATTTCCCATTTAATTACTAGTAGTATATTTCGAAAAACATTACAGATAATATCTTGATCATTTAATGATTTCTGTATTTGTACTACTTTATCAGGTCCCCTGTTGGTTATGTCATGCCTGCACAAACAGTATTAAATACGAAACCAGCTCCATACATGGCTTCTTTTTCTTCTCAAGGACCTAACCCACTTACGCCAGGGATCCTTAAGGTTTGCAAAACTAATGATTCATCTTCAACTTGTATATATTGGTCAAGTTGACTTAGCTTCCTAAGTAATTTGTGCTTGTTTTCATATTCAATTCGTGCTTTCTTTGTCAGCCTGATATTACTGCACCGGGGGTGAATGTATTAGCTGCCTACACCCTCGCAACCTCACCTACAAGCTTGGACAATGAAGACAAACGAAGAGTTCTCTTCAACGTAGTATCTGGAACATCTATGTCATGTCCTCACATGTCTGGCATTGCTGGCCTTTTGAAAACTCTACACCCTGATTGGAGTCCAGCCGCAATTAAATCAGCAGTCATGACTTCTGGTAAGGGCGTTATAATTTTGACATGTTAGTTAACAAAGAGGCAACTCTGTCGGTAGATATAATGGTATATGATGTACATTTACTAATAGGTTTACGAATATTTCTACCTATGCAGCAATTACACGAGACAACCGTAGGGAGTCACTGTTAAACAGTTCATTCGTAGAGGCGACTCCATTCAGTTATGGCGCTGGCCATGTTTGGCCTAATCGTGCTGCAGATCCTGGTTTGGTGTATGACTTGAATACAAACGATTACATCGACTTATTTTGTGCCCTTGGCTACAATGAAACACAAATCTCATTGTTTACAAGAAAAAACCACAAATGCTCCAAGTCTGCTAGTCTTCTGGATTTTAATTACCCTTCAATCACTGTCTACAACCTCACTGGCTCTGCCACACTACGTCGAACTCTCAAAAATGTTGGTGCTCCTGGTACGTATCATGTGTCAGTCCATGAGCCCAATGGCATTTCTGTGTCAGTAGAGCCGAAGATACTAGACTTCAAGAAAATTGGCGAGGAGAAGACATTCAAAGTGACTGTGAAAGCCAATGGTCCTCATGCAGCAAGGGACTATGTCTTTGGTAAGCTGTCATGGTTTGATGGTAAGCATCATGTCCGAAGTCCTATAGTAGTGAAGGCCAAATCCAAGAGTCAAGAGGTTTAGTGATCCTAGTATTATCTTTTATGTATTTTCATTGGTAGTAGGATTTTATTAGGCGTTTGGACGCTTTTAAAAGTAGGTATATATGTAGCTGTTCTATTATTTTCTGCCAGGGATATTGATATCTTATCGGCTTGTTTATATGAACATTTAACAGAGTAGATATTCATAGTTTGATCAATGTATTTGATTTGCTCATCATTATAAATTCTCATTTCTTTTGGTAACAGAATCGTACGTTTCATTGTTCTGATAAACTAAGGAATCACACAAATGATAATGAATAAAACAGAGTAGATATTCATAGCTTAATCAATGAAATTTTGAAATATCTATTTTTCAAATAGAGCTAACACTGAATCTAGCACTATTTTTTTTTTTTTTTTGGTAAAGAGAGATAGCTATTTATTACTTAACACTGTCGAGTTACTTGCCTAGTTACACCTACACCTATTTACATCAATTAACATACTATTTGCAATAAAAGGAGGTGCATGATGCCACCAAAAGGAAGTCCAATCTGGCAGCTGTTGATGTAGTGCTTGGTTCTTTATAGCCTTATGAATATGAATGTCTTGTCCTGCTGCAAAAAAATTAGCTTGTTCCATACCATGATGTGCCAACTGATCTGCAACTCCATTAACCTCTCTATAGTTCCACATTACCCGAGTATGTTCGAAGTTTGAGAGAAGAACCTTGATTTCTGTCAATAATTCTGCAACCTGAGTAGGAGCTTCCTGAGTTGAATTGATAATTTGAAATAAAGGTTGACAATCAACTTCGACTACCTGAGTAGGAGCTTCCTGAGTTGAATTGATAATTTGAAATAAAGCTTGACAATCAACTTCGACTTTGATATGGTGAATATTCAGAACTAAAGTGCTAGTATCCGCAATTTCAAAGCCACGAATTCAGCCACTAGTGCAGTTGAATATGGAATAAAAGAAGACAACCCAAAAATGAACTTCCCAGAATGATCTCTATGAACCACCCGTCATCCAGCAGGACCAGGGTTTGGGGATGCAGATCCATCCGTGTTCAATTTATACCAAGTAGGAGGTGGGGGAGTCCATTTCAATGTCAATGTATGAGTGAAGGTTGTACTTAGTTGAAGGACGATACCAGTGGAATTGTTGAGAAGTTGTATCTTCTAGCAGCAAATAAAGCATAAAGTGACGATACTTTTTGATGATTAAATCTGGATTGGTTTCGAGATATCCAGATTTGCCATATGCCGACTGCAAACATCTGTCCAATATATTAGTGAACATAACAAATATATTTCCTGAATCTAGCACTTGGAGGCTAGTTTGAGATTATCTCTTCAACTGAATAAAACTAAGCAGAAAATGTCAAAGGCTTGCATATCTGAAGGAATATGTACATTTTAGCATAGGTGGCTGGTCCGTAGAAATTTGCTGAAGATTTTATATCCTCGGCTGGCGAGTTTATTGTCAAATAGTTCGCAGGCTGAGGCACACTGCTCTACCATGTAATATTAATTGAGTTCCACACCTGAGTCCAAAAGACTAAGAATTTCAAACCAAAGGTATAAACTTGACCTTAGCCGCATAATAGCTCTCGACATGAGGATCGATTTATCTTGTTTCTCAATATAGCAGAGCAGTCTGACAGGTTGCTCATAGTCGAGAAAAAGTTGTTCTTTATTAAGTGTTTGTGCACCCAATCAGACCAGAGAGACTTTTTCTTGCTAGCAATGTGAAAGACTTGTTTAGCCATGGCAGCACCTCAAGGCAAATGATACTCGCACCCCTTTCTTTTGGAGGCTTACACACATCCTTCCAAGTTCCAAGCTATTTTATTGGGCTTTTTAATTAGCTCAGCACCACCTCAAATAAACTTGGCACACAGACTATCAATGGTTTTTATAACAGATTTAGGGAGTATAAAAATAAAAGTTTGGCTCCAGTAAATATACATACATATTAGGGCATCTCTAATGGTTCATCAAATTTGATGGTCCACGTATACACATTTGATGCTACTTTGATGAAAAATTTGCTTTGAAAATCTGCTCCATCTAATGGTTCATCAACAAAGCGGCTAATAGATGACCGCTTCACTAAAGCGGGCCTCCAACACCCACTTCACTTAGTTAAAGCGGCTAATGGATGACCGCTTCACTAAAGCGGGCCCCCAACACCCGCTTCACTTAGTTAATGGGCTGGTCCAAGTGCCACTTAGTTAAAGCGGGCTTTGAAGTGCCACTTTAAGCGGCACTTCATTAGCCGCTTTAAGTGAAGCGGTCTTCTCTTGCCCGCCTCACCCAGTATCAAACCTCAACCTTTTCACCAAAATTTCATCAAATTTGATGAACTTTTGATGATTTTTGCTAAAATATCAAATTTGAAAAAGTTTTGATGGTCCATTAGATGGAGTTTTTTTGACTTTTTCATCAAATTTGAATTTGATGAAAGATTTGATGAACCATTAGAGATGCCCTTAGTAAGTAAGCAGAGAATTTTATATGTGTAGCTTACTTGTATGTGGGTGTGTACACCCAATCACAAAATGCCATGTGGCAATAATAATATAACTTAGTATGGGTTTAGTTAACCCTAGTGGGCTTATCAGTTTTTCAACCATTTTATAGACACGTGGCATCATATGATTGGGTGTACACACCCACATACAAGTTGGCTACACATATAAATTTTTTGGGTAAGTAAGGACATAATTGACCAGTTGTAGTATGGGCATTCCCAATACTGAAGCAAACTCCATCTTCTCCAATTCAAAGCCACCACCAAACAAAATAGAACTTTTTGGTAGCATTAGCTTGAAGTCTTGTGTGTTCTTTCTCATTCAAATATAATGGAATCATGGAGTGTAAGCTATTGCGTATTAGGCTCTTGCTCAGGCTTAAGAAGTAGAGATTATATTCTTGGTATTTCTAGCCGAATTGAATTTGTCATACTCTGAGCATCTGCAATCTTGAGGTGGTGAAATTGTTAGTTGTAGCAGACCGTGGTTTCCAATATTGTGCTAATATTTCTGATGAGAGTTCCCTTTTTCTTGCTATTTGAGAAGCCAAAGTCACTTAATAACGTTAAGTTATTGAAGTAAAATGAATATCTGTGAAAACCCAAGCTTGATGCTATGGGCTGTGTCCTTTATATAACCATTTAGATACATGATAAGGATTACATCCGGATATGTTGTGGTTGTTACAATGAGATAGGATAAGTATTAGCTGATACAATGATTTATTTTATAGTAATCTTCATAGATTGATCTCTATCACGCCCCGCAAGCGAAACTGTCCATCGAACACAGTGAGCTTGTCACGTAATTGTCGAAAACACGAATGGCTAAGACCCTTGGTGAAGATATCTGCAATCTGATCAACAATTAATGTATATTTGGACATACCATCTGTGACGCTTGAAATTATACCTTTGAAAAATGTCAATTATTGAATCGATATCAACAAATTCAATCCTTTGATTATAAATACTCTTTCAGAAAGCCACTAGAAATAATTGCTTTTGTAAGAAAATAACTATATGGATCTTCATAATTATGAATTGATTGTTCACTTCTAATGCATGGGTGATTTCCTTTGATGTTTCCTTTGACAAAACATTTATCTTAAATTTATCCTCTTTTTGACAAAACTCTTTGGCATAAAGCGAAACATCAACCATGTAAGCTCAATCTCGGGCTTGGTCATAGATCTGGGTTGTTGAACTCCTTCTCTTCTATCTCCTTGTGATACCTGCAAAAACCACCGGCTATAATCCGGTGGGGAAAGCTCCAACGCCCAAGTTAGTAATGGAGGCCAACTTAGAAATTAGATTAAGTAAAGAGTGAATACCTCCTTTGTGTGAACCCTAATGTTTTCCTTATATAGCGGTATTAACCGCCTTCTTCTGACCGTAGGATTCCCCTCTGCATCCTACGGTCCTTCTATTTCTTTCGTGGCTCATCCTCCATCACATACTATAGGGTAAGTGCTTGACAGCTAGGTATCACGTGTTTTATCCGTGATGCTCTAGAATGTTCTAAGCTATTATCAGGTAGCTCTCGGTTTTCCTTACTTGGCGTACTCCTACGTTCTTTACCCGCCACCTAGTATGGTACTTACACATGGTACTTACATCGCCCCCTCTCTGGAGCGTTAGCCGTGAAGGTTTCACTTTCCTTTCATGGTGCCAACGGTCCAGAGAAACACTTCTTATGAATATCAATCGCCATGGGGGTCTTCTTTGCTAGCTTTTACTGCTTCAGCTTTCTCATCGGTACTCAATTTCTCTGCTTTCTAAGTCTGACCATATATATCAGAGTTGGTTTTAGCATCAACATCTTTCCGTGACTGCCTTAGCTCACGGTTTCTGTGCAATCTCATCGTCTTCCTGTGACTACCTAAACTCACGATCTCTAATTCAATCTTATCATCTTCCCGTGACTGCCTAAGCTCACAGTTCTTTGGAGTAAGATATTGGCTGGGCTACCTAATAGCTGCCTACGTACCCAAGTTGGGATCAAGCCACCGTAGTTCTTTTTCCTGTGTAACGAAAGATTTTGAAATATTAACTTCTGAAAGAATAGTAGTGATTCTCTCAAAGATATAGAAATAACACTTCTGGCCTACTCGCCCCCAAGTCTGTGATCTACAATATAACAAAGACAACTGAAAATAACAAAGGTTTCTCATGCTATTAAGGAACATCCTTCATCCATAAGATTTCCAAGAAAGAATCTTCACGTGTGGAACATCCTCCATCCCACAAAAAGGAAACTAAATAAATTAAAAGTCATCACGGTTGACAGTACTGTCACTACCGTGAACTTGTTCACTCACGTATATTCCCCATCACGGTACAATTCTCATCCCGGTATGGTTCTTGCTACAAAATTCCAAGAATAACACATGAAGACTTTTGGATTCCCTAGGCGCAAGAATAACACATTCTTGTCTTAACCACTAGCAGTGCTTTTCTGGATTCCCTAGGCGCAATCATGGCTTAGGCTGCTACGTTTCGTTTTCCTAGGGCTCTGTCTTGTCACAACTGCTTTTTCTTCCCTTTTTTACCCCTTAATTCCTCTTTCCTTTAAATAAACTCCTTAGCCTCAATTTCTCAATTTTGCTTTTCTTTACTCTCTTCTTCTCCAAACTCTCTGCGTTCTTTTTATTTTCTTGAAGGTTTCCGACTTACTCTTCTGTCACCGCTCAACAATGGCTGCCGGAGAGGCTTCCAAACTTTCTTCCACTGCACCCATGGAGACTACTACGGCACTAGATGCCGGTGTCGCTTCGAAACTTCCTCCTCTCGGTGTGCCAACGTGCTTCTAACTATTCTATGGGCATCCCACCTATGCTTTTAGCCTAGCCTAAAGATGAGGCATCTCATGTGCTGGGATTTGCTGGCGGCTTGCTAGGCCAAATCCCTCCGTCATAGCTACTCACGTTTCCCAATCTATTTGGGCTCCCTCTTATGGGCATCCCACCTTTGCTTTTAGCCTAGCCTAAAGGTGAAGCATCTCACGTGTTTCTACCGTGAGGCACGAGTATACTTGCGGGGATTTGCTGGCGGCTTGCTAGGCCAAATCCCTCCGTCATAGCTACTCACGTTTCCCAATCTATTTGGGCTCCCTCTTATGGGCATCCCACCTTTGCTTTTAGCCTAGCCTAAAGGTGAAGTATCTCACGTGTTTCTACCGTGAGGCACGAGTATACTTGCGGGGATTTGCTGGCGGCTTGCTAGGCCAAATCCCTCCGTCATAGCTACTCACGTTTCCCAATCTATTTGGGCTCCCTCTTATGGGCATCCCACCTTTGCTTTTAGCCTAGCCTACAGGTGAAGCATCTCACGTGTTTCTACCGTGAGGCACGAGTATACTTGCGGGGATTTGCTGGCGGCTTGCTAGGCAAAATCCCTCCGCCATAGCTATTCGCGCTTCCCAATCTATTTGGGCTCCCTCTGTGGGCATCCCACCTTTGCTTTTAGCCTAGCCTAAAGGTGAGGTATCTTTCATGGTCTTCACGGTATACAATTCCGTGAACTGTGAGAGGCTTACTTGTCATTGTTACTTCACGGAACCCATGACTGTTCTAAAGGGGGCTCTGACTGTACCCTGACGTTACTGAAGTTTGGAGAGTCAGAAAGATCCATGGAATCAACTTCTTCTTTGTGACGATGACCCTTACGCCCAAATACTTTGGGGCTTTCTTGTTCCTTTCTTTCTCCTAGCATCTTACCATTCTCTTGTGTATTCTCGGTTTGCATTTAAAACTCAAACCGCTATGGGAACTTACCTATGTAATCAAGTTACATAGCGTGTCCCCTTTGTTGGTGAAGTTTTCTCGTGTGTTAACATTAGGTCCACTACCTCAGTTCACGTCGTCACGTTAAACTCGTAGTTAAGACCCCATTAATACACTAGCACTATTGCTCTTCTCTCTTGAGGCACCCCACTGCGTTGGCTATCTCAACCTCAGTGAGGAGGAAACAATACACGGAGATTGTCAACGTATAGTTAACGGCATGCCAAGCCGAATCTACCCTTATATATTGTTCCCCACCAATCTAAATTGGATTTTACACTTAGTCTTCTTAGCTGATCTTTAGCCTGATCTCAGCCAAGGTATCTTATCTATATGATGTCGTCACCCGCTATGAGTGCACTAACACCTGGCGGTATACTCAAGTTGCTCTTGACTGTATACTCGCTCTCAATAGTCAATACTCATTTGTAACATCTTGTTTTCATCTGAGACGTGTTACCTCCAACACAACAACTATGCAGAAACAATCATAATATACTACATGTCGCCAAGCGAAGCTTTTCAACCATTTTAGGGGTCGGCCTCATGCTTGCATGCTCGGTATCAGTACAATGAAAATTAACACTGTAAGCACAAACTAATATTGGTATCACAGTTTCAGTTCTACACCGCTTACCACTAGCATTCAACTTATTATCTACAAACTTAGAGTACATCACCATCTATTGTGATGTCTATGAACAAATATGACCTGTATATGTTCCAAACTATCTTGTATCCTATATGAATAAACAACATTAGGCATATGAATTCTTGTACTATTCTCATCTCCTGATGCTATTCTCACTATTGAAAATCAACATCCGAATTTTGCTTTTAAATCAACATATTCTCACCTGCCAGCTGACATGTATTAACTAAACAATATCATGTTTATCATCTTCATGTTAGCTTGCAAAATTAATTAAAATGCAATACTGTATTTGGCTTTCAGAAACAATTCAGTAACTGTTATGCTCAACTTATTCAAATACACCATCAAATGTTATTCCAAAAACATGCTTTAGCTAGTATGCAGTTCAAACAATCAGACTTTGTAGATGCTAAAACTAGTTCTTTACCGATTATTGACATAGCGCACAACTGCGAAACCTTAGCCTCTTTTGTTGAATCTAATGTGACCAATTGTTCACTAATACCAAACATAATATCTATTACTAAAGAATTTAAGCAAATAGGTGCGCCAAATAACAATTTTGCTGAACTTAGTCTCTTGTTGCAAACTTCTCCAATCGTACATTAACCTCCAATCAAACAATTAATCGTAAAATAGAGCCCAACAGACCCTTGAGGAACTAACTTGAATTTGGAAGTGTAACAACCGTACTGCTACTCTTTTACTATCTTCATCTAATGAGATATCCAATAAGCCTTTACTGATAAAAGAACATGGGAGCAAATTCCAGTGACGGGTTATGCTTGTTTATGCAAATTCTCACATATAAAAAATGGCGAATAATCCTATACTCATCATCTAAATTCTAAAATCATTTAAAAGTAAGAAAATTCAGGTGTCGGTAATCAGATCTTGCTCAATACCAAATACCATGCTAATTGATATTCATAAACATGAAAATGACTAATCTTCTTCACTCATACCCATAACAAATAACTCTAAACCAGTATGAGCAGATGAAATGAACATTCCCATGAATTGACAAGCATTATTTTCTAAGTGAAGTTCAGATATTACCTGCCGCAAGCGAAGCTTTTAGTGATGAGAAAAATAGAAAATTTGAGAAATACTATGAGCAAAATCACATCTGTTGTTTCTCAAACCCGCTGTTCCCAACTCGAAAAAACGAGAAAATCGAACTGGAAATATTATCAAACACTTTCTGAGCAAACTTTAACCTTGAGAATAGAAATTACTTTTTGATTCTTCATCAATCGGATCTGATAAACCCAACCTTGATATCGAATTTTGTTGATGTTGAAATAAAGGTATGATCTGGCTTGAGAAACTCTCTTAATCAATCAACTTGAAAAACTTTATTTCATGGCATGGATCTGACTTGAGAAGATCTACTCATCAATAAACTTGAAAAATCAGATCTGAGATAAGTTGTTTCGAAACAACTATTCACATCCCTACAACGAACTTGAAGAACAGAAAATGAAGAGTATATATAGATATGGCAAATAAACTTTTAGATCTGAAGGTGGGGTTCTCTGCCTTCTAACTGAGAGTTGTTGCTCCAATTACGACCTCTTCTCCCCTCTCGAATTGATTCCCCGCCAAGTTTTCTAAATCTCTGTATAGAAAAGTGGCAGGCCCTCCTTCTAGCGCCAAATGTAAGCTCAATCTCGGGCTTGGTCATAGATCTGGGTTGTTGAACTCCTTCTCTTCTATCTCCTTGTGATACCTGCAAAAACCACCGGCTATAATCCGGTGGGGAAAGCTCCAACGCCCAAGTTAGTAATGGAGGCCAACTTAGAAATTAGATTAAGTAAAGAGTGAATACCTCCTTTGTGTGAACCCTAATGTTTTCCTTATATAGCGGTATTAACCGCCTTCTTCTGACCGTAGGATTCCCCTCTGCATCCTACGGTCCTTCTATTTCTTTCGTGGCTCATCCTCCATCACATACTATAGGGTAAGTGCTTGACAGCTAGGTATCACGTGTTTTATCCGTGATGCTCTAGAATGTTCTAAGCTATTATCAGGTAGCTCTCGGTTTTCCTTACTTGGCGTACTCCTACGTTCTTTACCCGCCACCTAGTATGGTACTTACACATGGTACTTACAAACCATACTAGTTGTGTTCGGAACAAACAACTGCTAGCTCAGTTGGTTTGTTATCCCTCTCAAACACTCCCACGAGTGAGAGGTTGTGAGTTCAATTCCCATCAACAGTGTTTGGGGGAATTTCTCATGTAATTCTTAGGTGGGTCAGCCTTCGGGCCTGGTTCGAGATTAGGAGGCCCATGCTCTTATGATGATGATATGTGGTTAGGTGTTCTCCCATGATGATGATGTGGCTAGGTGTTCTTCAGCGAGAGCAAGTCCCTGAGTAGCAGAATTGCTCGAGTTGCAAGGTGGCGGTGTGGACACTTAGGTAGTAGCATCAGTAGCCTTCGGGCCTTGTCTTTGTAAGCCCTTTGGGCCCTGTCTTTGTAAGCCTTCAGGCCATGATTAATATACCAAATTTTTTTTAAAAAAAAAAAAAAAAAAAAATACTAGTTGTGTTCGGAGAAAAACTACACTTTTTGTTTGGAGAAAAACTACACTCTTCCCTTGAAATTTTAATATTTTTTGTTGGATGTACATCATCAAGCTTGGGTGAACTAAGGATGTATGATTTGGTAGCAAAAAGTCATGTTCTTCCTTTGTCGTACCATAGTGTTTCTTGAAAGCGACATCAAGCATATCTTGCATAGACTTGAGCAAACGATCTTCAAATTCCTTAAGTTGATCTTGGGTAACAAAGTTGCTTCCTTCAACCATGATTGTGGTGAGTGTGCCCTCAAACGTGATTCTAAATACCACTTAATGTAGGGGTATGTTTGTGGCGGATGGGCTCTCAAACGAGACTTTTGATACCACTTAATGTAAAGGGAGTGTAAAAAAATCAAAAGATTGGATAAAAACTAAAAGATAAATTAAGATTGCGAGAAATTCTCTTTGTTTGATTGAATAATAAGTTGATTGATTAATTGGATTCTCATCCTTGGAGCTCTTTATATAGATTACTCCTTGATAACTACTAGGAAACCAATTAAAATAGTAATAACTTGTATGTTAAGTCATAGATTAATAAAAAGAACTCATAAAAGTTTCTTGGGTAATTTTCCGAATAAGCACAACTTTATAGTGTTTCTTCCCAAATAAGCACACTTGAGGGTAATCTTCTCAAACAAGCACAAAATTTGCTTTGCCTTTTTCTTTTTTGGCTATCGGGTAGGGCCCAACCCGGTCTCAAGGAGTCCATATATGCTCTGTGGATCTTGACCCACCGGATGGTCCACGATCAATGGGTGGAGCCCCGGCTACTGTATAAGAAGTTGAACCATGGGCTCCCACACATCGACTAGGCCCACCTCAGTCAAGTAAGCCAGGTCCGACCCAGTAAAGTCTAGTAGTGACAAAGGCTCATCCAAAGGCTTAGTATAGAAGCCCAGATGACCTGGCCATGGTGTATGCAATGTAGATTGGGCCTCCGGTAAGAGGAGTCAAGCCCAAGTCTTTGCTTCTGGACTTGGTCAAATCCAAGTCCCAACTAACTGGATAAGTCCAGCCAGATTCCAGGCTAACAAAACCCATTGTTCTAGCCCACTGGAGAAAATAAAGGAAGACCCAAGTTGAACCAGAGCCTATCAGAGGATGCCACGTGGCAGTCATCTTGGTCAAAGGGAATTCAAACCAAAGGGATAACCGCTCAACAACATGCAAGCTATCTCTACGGAAAACATCTTAACAGTTGAACTGCTTAAGTTCATGGAGTCAAAATCGGAGGGGTGGTTGACCCAGCCTCCTCCGGCCTACTACAAATACAGGAGTTCTTAACCTCCTGAACTACGAGTCTTTCACTGAGCAACTCTATTAGAGCTTAGTGGAAGCAGAGACTTGATTCCAAGTTCATCTTCTTGGATACGTAGGCAGCCTGATCCCCATCAGGTCCAGTCGCATTGTATACCCCCATCCCATCTCAATTTGTACAAGGCTTTCATTGTAACTGTTTGATTAATCAATACATATCTCGAGTTTGTGGATCAATTTTTTGCACCCACAACGACTTACACCTAAAACCTTAACTCCCAAAAGGTTTGTGAGAAACACCAATCAAGGTCAAGGACTGGAAATGTAACAAGGGAAGAAGAGGTTAAACAAAGAATTAGTTGTTGAATAATCAAATGGACTAAAAGAATGTTGAGAGCAAGGTAGAAGATGCCAATGAGAAATTGAAAACAGATTTGAATGTTAACATAAGAACCAAATTCAACCAAAAGGAATAAGGAAGAATACTACAAAACAACACCCCCAAGCTTTAAACCCCCAATTAAAGCTATAAAGAGAGCACCACCACCAAAACCTAAGATTGAACAAGGTTTACATAAACAAGCAAAAATAGCAAACAACCCCTTAAGAAAAGAAATGAGAGAAGAAAGATGACATTTTTCCAAGAAAGAATTAAAACAAATCAAGATGAAAAATTAGGAATCAAACACAATCAAGGAAAACCAAGGAAAAATACTACAACACACAAAAACACACGAGCTTCAACCACCAATGAAGCTATACGAAAGAGCACCGCCACAAAGATCCAAGACTAAGAAAGCCACCTAAAGAACCAAACCAGATCTGAGAAAAAACCTACAAGAAAAAACAAAATCTTTCTTCTTGAAGCTTGAAGAAAACAACAAAATCTATAATTAAACAACAGTTCAAACGGACTGGGTTAGCGATACAACGAGTAAAAGGTGAATGAGAAACGCATACGTTGACAGGGTAATAAGGAAGTGGATTTATTCATTTTTTTTAAAATTATTTTTCTTTAGAGGTTTGGTTTGAATCCATCGTGTGGCTGTCGACTATATTAATAAGAAGACCAAATTTCAGTTTTATCTTCTTTAATATATGTGAGAAAGTAATAATAAAAGAAAACTTGAGATCAAATCAAGTATGATGGAACTTAGAACCAGAAATTTTTACAGTAATAATCTAGTACTTGTCCCAATACAAGTAGGACTCGTTGTATTCCGATGGCTGTTGACTACATTAAAGCAGGTCAATAAACTCTTGAGAGAGAGAAGAGAACCAAAGGGTGGTCTCTGCATTTTGCTTTCCTCTCCTTCTTGGCAGGCGGATCTTTGGTGTTCTTCAACACTGTCCCTTCATCTACAAAGGTAAAATAATAAGATTATATTCACAACAAGATATATACATGTTTATAAAGTATTGTTGTATTATGATATGTACAAATTGCGAAAAGAATAGGCATTATATGTTATGATATCTTACAATCTCAAATTAGTAACTTTAAAGTGAAGATAACAATTCTATACATATCAAGCTGTCAGATCTAGTTTAGTTGCAACCTATGCTGTCAAAGGCGGAGCTGAACGCAGCGCCAGGCGCTCAGATTTCTGAGAACCGCCTCCACCGTTCAGGAGGCGCTCTGATCAGACCTACAGTTTACACTACAGTATTTCTTTCCCTTAATATTTCCTGTACAATAAATACCATAATAAACTTTAACTTCAATTGAAGTTAAATTCAAAAAAAGAAAACAAATTGAATTTGATTTGAAAAATTAAAAAAATTTAGGAAGATTAGAATAAGATTAGAAGAAACTTAGAAGAAGATTAGAATTTAGAAGTAGCAGCAGCAGAGCCGGAGAAAGAAGTAGCAGCAGAGCAGGAGGAAGAAGTAGCAGCCGTAGAGATGAGACCAGAGAGAGAACGTGAGATTTTTTTTTTTTTTTTGGTGAGCTTAACTTTTATATGGGCTTTTTTAGGTTTTGGCCGCTCTGAACAGAGCGCTAGACCTGAGCGCCGCCCAGGCCCAAGGCGTTTTAGGCGCTGTTTTTGCCTAGCGGAGCGTCCCCCTTCAGAAATAGCGCCTAGGCGGTGCTCAGGCAGCACCCCTGACAGCATAGGTTGGGTTTAGGTGGCTTTGAAAGTAGAAGTAAGGAAATGATATTACTGCAAACTAAAATATATATATACGGAATTCATCATTTCAGTAAGTGCATAGATATAATGCTATCTTCTACTTGCAGCTAGACCATGGATTGTAGTACTAGTAGACTTGAAAGCACCAACTCAGAAGTCGAAGCTTATTTAAGTACATTTGGTCCAAAGCCATATTCACACACTGATCTTGAAAAGTTCACATCAAATTTCTCTGAATCAAATGTAGTAGGCTTTGGTGCGCATGGAAAGGTCTACAGAGGTCAGTTTCCAAGTGGTTTGCAAGTAGCTGTTAAGATACTAGGAATCACAAATATTGCCGCCGAAGAGTCATTCCTTGCAGAAGTCAGGGCAATGGGGGCTTCCCATCGGAATTTAATTAAACTGTATGGGTATTGTTTTCAGCCGGAGATGAAAGCCCTTGTTTACGAATACATGGAGCATGGATCTTTAGACAAGGTTTTATATGAGAGTGGTAGTAAGATAGAATGGGCAAAGTTGTACGATATTGCTATCCAGGTAGCTAAGGGGTTGTTTTATTTGCATGATGGTTTGGATAAGTGTATAATTCATCATGACATAAAGCCAAGTAATGTACTCCTTGACAAGAACCATATACCAAAGATTACAGATTTTGGAATGGCAAAGCTTGTGGAAAGGGATGTCAGCCTCGGCCCTTCGAGCAAAACCAGAGGGACTGACGGTTTTATTGCCCCAGAGATATGGATGCCAGGTTCAAAAGTAAGTTGTAAGTGTGACGTTTTCAGCTTTGGCATGATGTTGTTTGAAGTTCTGGGGAGGCGAAAAAACGGCTATTATGAAAATTGGTTTCCTGGAAATGTTTGGAAAAGTTTCAATAATGGGCAACTGGATTATGTGATACAAGACTGTGGCATTACATCGAAGGACAAGGAAAATGCAAAGTTGTTATCTGTAGTTGCATTCTGGTGTACTCAATTTGAAGCCAAAGATAGACCTTTCATGAACGAAGTAGTGCTCATGCTTCAGGGAAGAATGGATGTTGGAAATCCTCCCCCTCCGTTTCCTGCACGCTCTAGTTCTTCAAATCCACAATCAGTACTAAAGGTTATTCCAAAGATATATTCACTCGCTAATGAAAGGTAGTCTCACAGTCTCACTTACCTATTTTATTTGTGTTATAGTTAATGGCCTTGTTTTTTACTTGGGGAAACGCCAGTTTCTCACATAAGAAGCAACACTTTTCTATGGTTTTTGATACTTGGTGTCAGACAATGTAAATTAAGTAACCCTTATATTTTCAGCTTGGATATCTCATCTAAAACTGTTGATGCCGAGCATGACGAGTCCATCAATCCATCCAAAGAGGAACAGAAAAAGGAAGAACGGGTACAGGATTATGATTACACCAGCTCAAAGTCAGTTGAAATGTTACAAACCAAACTGCAAAGGAGCAATCCAGAAAAATTTACAGAATCAGATCTTAGGCAATTTACATCAAATTTCAAGTATAAAATAGGCTCTAATGAGTTTGGGAATTTCTTTAAAGGTTGCTTTGCAGATGGTGTGGAAATAGCTGTTAAGGTACTCATAGAGAGGGATGGTGTGAAACAGCTTCTCATGGCTGAAATGAATACTGTGGGATTGACTTACCATCGAAACATAGTTAAACTCTATGGGTATTGCTCTACTAGAAGCATGAGAGCACTAGTTTATGAACATATGTCCAATGGATCTTTGAACCAATTTTTGTATGAGAACCATGACAGAGGTATAGAGTGGAAGAAATTATACGATATTGCGATTGAAACTGCGAAGGGGCTCTCTTATTTGCACAGTTACGCCGGTGGGCAAATAATTCACAATTCTATTATGCCCAGTAGTGTGTTCCTTGACAGCAATTTATCTCCTAAAATCACGAATTTTGAATTGGCAAAGCTAATGGAAAAGGGTGCCACTTATTACACCTTGGACAGGGTGAGAGGGATCCCAGGATCTGCGGCTCCAGAGATGTTGATGCCAGCACCAAAAATAACCTATAAATGTGATGTCTACAATTATGGCATTATGTTGTTGGACATTTTGACGATGAGTAGAACTAGTGAGAGTAAACCTTGGCTTCGTATGCAACTATGTGACACATTTAACAATGAAGGACTAGACACCGCTATAGACAGGTTCTGTGGCAGTCCAAATGAAGGCAGAAAGATTGCAAAGATAATGTGTATGGTTGCATTTTGGTGTGTTCAGGATAATCCGGAAATAAGACCTTCCATGGACCAAGTGGTGATGATGCTCGAGAGAAAAGTACTAGATGACATACCACCATATCCGTCTATGCACTATGATGACAGGTACGACTAAAGCTAGATGATTTTTTTTTTCATAAAAATAAAAGTTTACCCCAACTCATTTTCATGTTATGTGTTCTTGATCTCAGTAATAGCAATGAAGAAAAAGAAGAAGGAGACACATTTGTTAAGTCAAGTGTTCTTCTTGATCTCAGTAATAGCAATGAAGAAAAAGGAGACACATTTGTTAAGGCAAGTGCTTCGAGTGCCAATTTGAGACAACCTCGAATGAGGAAGACAATAGAATGGATGACCAAAATATTTGTAAAAAGCATGTCCTCTGGGAAATGAAAAGGTTGTTAGTTATTTGAAAATTGAAGTTCACATCAAATTTGCGATGTTTGAATGGATCAAACAGATATTGCTTTCGTGAAGGGATGACTTTTGCGGAAGTATGAGTGTAACTTTTCATGAATGAATTTGCCATCTTTTTTCGTTACCATGTATTGATTCAACCGCATCCAAGCCGAAGTTTTTTAACTTGACTCTGTTACAAGTAAATATGAGATCGAGATGTACACAGTATACCCAAGGTGACTAAGTTAGGGGAGTATTGGACCACAAAAACAATGACTACTTTTAAAACTATGATTTTCAACTCAGTTTTTCTATCTTTTTTTAGTAATCAAGATGTATATAAATAGAGGTCTAACTGTATCTAACTTCAGCAGGTCTACAAGCCGTGCTGGAGCCAAGAAAAGGAAGTTAGGAATTGTTGTGCTTTTATAAGCAGTGTGCCATGATATGAGCACAAGACTTCCCGGTTCTGTTACAGAAACTAAAGAAAATATAATCAAAATACTTAGCTATAGATAGAACACTGTCCAAGAGATTGGCTGTAGTCCAGGGCAGGTTGGAAGGCTTCCCTGTCAGATAATTACTGCACTTGAATTATCTGATCCAATCTCTCGATACTTTTTAGTTGTTGTTGAATGGCTCTGTTGCAGGCTGATAGGATCCCTGCACATTCTGCCTCGTCTGGAGCTGGCTTGTCCAGACTCACCTAATAACAACCCAGATTCATTCCATGTTAGACAGCCGATTCCTATTGGAGTGGCTGCCGAGCTGAAAGCAATATCGACATTCAGTTTCAGATTCGCAGCCTGTGGTGGGATCCAAACTGTTGCTGGTGAAAGTATCTGGCAGTTTCTGAGTGCTTTATCATGATTTTTTTTTTGTTCCTTCCAAACTTTTCAGTTTCTGAGTCATTTCTATCTCTGTCACCCACATTTTACTACCGGAAACCATTTCACCACTAACTTGTTCTTTTCACAGATCAACAGTAGCGTTTGCCCATATTCATTTGGTACGCTTAAGCAATTGTTGTTAAGAAAATTAGTAAGGTTATTGCTCAGAGCAGTGAAAGAAAAAGGTGTCTAACACACTTACTTTGTGACATATACTAACTCTTTCTTTGATGTCTACAGACTACAGGGGCTAAGCACGACTGCTTGACAGCCACTGCTAATTACTAAATGAGATGTGTTGGCTTTGAGTGGCTCATACCACGTAGGCAAGTATCATAGAATTGCTTGAAGTCGCACTAAGCTTATGTATTCTACAATGTGTAGAGTACTTGACATCGCAGTTATATCTTGAGTTTATACAGATGAAGTGTACATCACAAAAGAGACAATATCCACAAGAACTACCACAACCAGGCACCAGCCCCCTGCAATGTTAAAAGTTTCACCAGAGGTCCAATTCCACACGTCATACCCTCAGCTCTACTATCACAGTCTACTATTAACATACTACTGGCTGATCCGAAAGCGCACAGAGTAGAAGTTTAGCAAGTAAATTGCCAGTAAAAAAATCTATTGAACCTGCAACCAGTTTTCCAAACACAATATAGGACACCAAAGAACGCGTAGTACATCTTAACAAAACCACAAGCAGTATGTTACAAATAATTAGTGAATAAACAAAAACACCATAAAAAAACGCAAATCAAACGTATAGTAGGGCACTAGGATACTCGCATGCATTAACACGTGGAAAATAATCAGATGTTGATGTATAGTAGCATCTATAAATCTTTAAGACAACTGAACTTCTAGAATTAGGAAAGCTAGAAAGATTGATGGAGCTAATAGAATTTTGTCTTCGTTTCCTTTTTTAAGCCAATAGAGGTCAACATACCTTCAATTTTATCAAAATAAATCAACATTTAGAATGCAATCACATCGTCACACAATCACTAACATGGTATAGTACTCCACCAATAGGTCTAAAGACCCTGTATTTAGCTGGAAACCCACTTTGTGCCATTGACAATGTAATTGGAGAATAAAAAAAATACACACACAAGAGAGAACAAATCAATTTTCAAAGGTTTCAATTTTCAATTTTCAATATTTGTAATTGGATATTTAAAATTTTAATATCCAAAGTTTCAATATCACATCAATACACAATTCAATTTTCTATTGAATTTTCTATTTTCGTTCTCACATCCTCACCACTCTGTTGAAGAGACAAAACATATTGAGGATGGATCCTCACATCTTTCTCAAGGAGATAAACAAATATTGAGGATACTCAACCAATCTCAAATACCTTATATTTATAACCTTTAAGGTGTACAAAACTAATTCCTAATAGACCACTCTGTTGAAGAGACAAAACATATTGAGGATGGATCCTCACATCTTTCTCAAGGAGATAAACAAATATTGAGGATACTCAACCAATCTCAAATACCTTATATTTATAACCTTTAAGGTGTACAGAACGAATTCCTAATAGAAGCACAAATTCTAATCAAATTGGAAGTCGTATTTCTATACCACTTTCTAAATCCTTGATGGACTTAGAAATCCAAATCCAAAACGGATTCCACGAGAACCTGTTTTCCAACATAGAAGCCTCCTGATTAATGCTGGCTTACATATTAGGTGTCTAGGATCGACTAAGACACTGTGATACCAAAGCTATTTGGGGGCTCAAACCAGCTGGCCAAACGCTTAAATTATCCTGCAAACCAGCTATAGACAGATTATCACAGGGAAAATCTGTAATTCAAGGATTGTGGTCGTGAGACCTCCCCTAGAAAATTTCTTTCCCCTATCCCAAATAATAAAGCACTGTCTTGGTTGATTAATGGGTACCGGACTACCCGTAGACCTTGTTATACCATGTATTTCAATTGTCTTCTTAATTATTTTAGAAGCCCTGTTCATTCACTTAGACCCTGTTTGCAAATATCTATGTGATACAGTAACGTATACAATTAAGTCTTATGCTGGGAGTGAATTAACAGTGTTTTGTTTGCCTACGTATTAGTTTCTAGGCGACTATCTATGTATGAGCGGTCTACCTATGATACAAGATACACATGTAAACTTTATGGGTCCCCACACACCAGTAATACAATCATCCCATCCTTATCATTATAAACTTACCCTGTTCAGTGGAAAGAGTAACACTTGATTAAAGAAATCTGCAAATTCCACTGGCAGGGCAATGGCAATAGCATGGGCATGGGCATAGGCACAAGTTGATTAAACTGAAATTTCAGCAGATAAATATATGCAGCTCAACTAATAAATGATATAATTAATAGTTATGGTCATCATGCAACGTGGTAAGCATATACACAAGGTAAAATATATCAAGAATTCATGATCAAAATAACACGGAAAAATGTTAATCAACATTTGATAAGATAACCCCTGCGATCCGTTGAACTAACATCAAAGAAGTTCGCAAAGTGAAGCTTGGATGCAAATCTTATGTTTAAATCAAGTTTAAATTAATTGTAAACCTAAAAACCACAATAACAAGTTTTTGCATGATTTATGCCAACTCAAGTCCTACTAGTGTGCAGTTGTGTAAAAATATAAAAATGATATAACTAACTTAGAAGTCTCCAAACAAACATATCCAGTAATCAGAAATAAAGTAATATCAATTCAAAGATCTTATACATAAATATACAAATCCATAAATTAAATCCACACATGTAAGCAAACCTATTACCTTCTGAGTGGCAGCAAAATTTTTGATCGAATGACCTACCTCAAAAGCCCAAAATTTAAAGCCCCCAATAATTTAGAAATCCAACAATTTCCTAAGAAAAAAAATTGAATCTACCAATATCAAATTTATGAAACATGTGAACTTGATTTTATTTATTAAGGATTGGTAGAGAGGTTATTAAAGATGAAGCAGTTCCTGAGTGCAAGGAGTTCATCTTTATATAGAAAGTTGAGACTGAAATTATTTGGACAACTGACAAACATAAAATAGAAAACAGTAAGGAGCTCAGCACATTCTTGTCAACCAAAGAAGCATATTCTCAATATTATATATTTTACCTTAGATGAAGCTCACTTGTCTTTCAGAATTCAGAGCCTCCATTGATCTCAAAATCCTGGAGGTGTATCAAAATAATCAAGCTGCAGCTCTCTCTTGACCTGCTTTAGATACAAAATGTCAGATGACGCTAATATTTCTTAGCAACCCAACTCCTCACTAATCAAGGAACTTAGTTCATTAATAATAACCATAGAACCATTCAATCTTCTTCGGTAGAAGTTACCTTAAATAAAGAATCGCCGTTCTGCGGCTTAATAGACATAGAAAAACCAGGAGGAGGATCCAGAGCTCGTAAAAGTCCAGGAAGAGCATCAAAATTATCACACTGCTCTCTTCTAACATGGTTTAGATACAGTGCAGCAATATTTGTTTTAATTGGTGGCTGTGGATGGACACTAGGAATAACATCCCTGGCAGGAATATCCAAATCGTCCGTACATCCAGCCCTGGAGTTGCTTGTCAAGCGTTCACCAATTCTCCTGACTTCTTTTTCCTCCACCATCTCTCCCAAATACAGTGCACCATTACTACTTTCATGTGGTACCTGTAAATGAACTGTAGGAAACACATCGCGGGAAAGCATATCCAAATTCTCCCAACAGGCAGCCCTGGAATCGTTTGTCAAGCCAACTCTTCGCCCCGACCATGTCAATTTCCATGTCCACTTCGTGATCATCAATTTCATGGTTAACACTTTGAGAATCCTGATCTCTGAGTACAAGAACTTCATTTTCTTTCTTTGTTGAATCAACAAGGGAATCTTTTCCTTTTGGAAGGAAAAATACTCCCCAGAGGTAGTGTAAGCTCTATTCTGAGCTTTATCCAAGATCGAGAAGACTTCAACGTTCCTGAGTTGCTTCCTTGAATACCTACAAAATACCACCGGATTTGGGTCGATAGAAGAAGCTCCAATACTTAAGTTAGTAATGGAGGCAAGGAAGAGAATACTCACGATAAGAAAAGATTAGTTACCTTAGGGTTTCCCTAGGTTCTCCTTTATATAGTACTTACACCACTTCCTCCCACCCCTAGGATTGACCCACAGATCGTAGGGCTCCAATTGTAACTACGCGGCTCTGTTTCCTCCAAGTATTCCAAAGTAAGTGCTTGACAGCTGTCTTCACGTGACATGCTCGTGAGACTCTAGAATGTTCCTAAGAACTATCTTGTGTCTCTTGATCTTTTCTAGTCTGTCTGCTTGTGATGCCCACGTTTTGCCATATCAGAGCACAAGTTATGATACTTACATAGACCCTCCTCTGGCCGTCTTCCGTGGTCTAGCCCTGCTACCTGGATGACAGTCAAGAGGACTCTCTTACCTAGCTCTCAAAATTTTAACTTTTCCCGCCCAAAATCTAGACTCTACTACCACGTGACTTCCATGCTTACCTTTCTAACTTCCCCATGAAAATTCCCTACGCGTGTCAGACATGCATTTAATTCTCACCCACGTGCTCTCCTGTAGTCTTTCTAGGTATAATGATGGCAACTACTGTGGCCTCTTCACTTTCGCATGCCTTGTCCCATCAATGTTTCACTTTCTCTCTCTTCATGTTTTCACGTGACCTACTCTATATATATTAAACTTAGCGCATTCTCTTCTTCTTCACTTGCATTTTCTAACTTTTTGCCTTCTCTGCTTTGAGTTTTCCACCTTCTCCTCTTTCGTTGTTGCTGCTAAAAATCAAATTTCCATCTCCGACTCACCATCAAACAACGCTTTCAAGTTGGTTTCTGCATAAGTGTTTCCTTTTTTACTTTGTTTTAATTTTCTGTTCATGGAAACTATAGACGTTACCATGAACTATTCGACTGTTAAGCCCTATTTTACTTCTTCGTCAAAACACTATTAAACCGTTATTTTCTTTAGATCTCTGAACCTAAGTTGTTTTTTCTTTTGTTTTGGGACCCCTTCTCGGCGCCCCCAATTTATCTTCTCATAAACTACTTGGATATAACATCAATGGCATCCACACAAGTAAATCTGAAGAAAAATGCGACCAGAGAAATCCCTTGGGATAACGGTGCCCAAACCCGTCAAGTTGTTGAACCCTTTTCTTCAGCTTATTATTTAGACTTGAAGGACCCTGCAACTTATGAGTTTAGGCCCAATCTAGACCTCCTCCGCCAACAATATATGATATTCCAGCTGATGTCAAACTTTATCATTACAAAAATGCATTATCGTTTGCACATCATGACTTTTCAAAGCAAGATGCAATTATGGTAACGGCTCACCAAATTGCTTTTGGCTGCCGGTTCCCTTTTTTGAACTTGTCCGTGACGTTTTCTTTTTAGAAACTCGCCCCTAGTCAGAACATAGGCAATTTTTGGCAGATTATGAGGGCTATGGATCAGATGAACGATGTTGTTACCCTCAAGGATGTACGCCAATGCCACTACGTCAGAGCTAGTGACGAAAAATGTGGTGAATCTTACTACTATTTCATCAAGAGAAGTGGTAGGAAATCCATCACACAGAAATTAGTTGTGAGCGACAAGGAGTGGCCTGACTTTCTGATGTAGGACATAGTAGGAGTTACTATTTTATTTCTAAGTTTCAAGTAGGTTCTAGAATATGCTATTTTAGGTCTAAGTCATATTATATTGGGAGTTAGTATATTTTTAGAAGTCGTTTTAGTTTAGAAGTCCTTTACTTGTTAAACAAGCTTCTTGCTCTATATAAGAAGCTCTAGGTTATTGTAATAGTTAGGTTGATTATTATTGAATTGAATAGAAGAATTGCTTCTTGAGTTATCCTTGTTTTCTTGCTAGATTATTCATCTTTTCCTTCTTTTTACTTGGTGGATTCCAAGCTTCACGTTCGTCTAGGTTCCTAACCCTATCTTCTCATCTTCTTTGAGAGATTCTTATCTCTTTCTTCTAAGTTCTACATTACTTTCCTCTCATTGTAAGCGGAAACTTTGGTGGTGAAGGCCCTGCCATTAAGAAACCGCTAAAATACTGGCGGTTCAATACAAAAGATTTTTCTTTTTTTGCTTAAGTTATCTTATTGGTGGTGAAGCAAACAAATAAGATAACTTAAGCGGAAAAAAAGAAACCTTCGGTATTGAACAAATAGTATTTTAGGGGTTTCTTAATGGCAGGGCCTTCACCACCAAAGTTTTTGCTTACAAGGAGCAGAAAGTCAGGCTACTCCTTGTCGCTCTCAACTAATTTTTGTATGATGGATTTCCTACCACTACGCTTGACGAAATAGTAGTAAGATTCACCACATTTTTCGTCACTAGCTCTTACGTAGTAGCATTGGCGTACATCCTTGAGGGTAACAACAACGTTACCCTCATCGTTCATCTGATCTATAGCCCTCATCATCCGCCATAAATTGTCTATGCATTGACCAGAGGCGAGTTTGTAAAAGTTGAGAACGTCATGACAAGTTCAGAAAAAGGGAATCGGCATCCTAAAGCAATTTGGTGAGCCGTTACCATAATTGCATCTTGCTTTGAAAAGTCATGATGTGCAAACCACAAGGTCTTTTTGTAATGATAAAGTTTGACATCAGTTGGGATATCATATTGTTGGCGGAGGAGGTCTAGATTGGGCCTAAACTCATAAGTTGCAGGGTCCTTCAAGTGTAAATAATAAGCTAAAGAAGTAGGTTCAACAACTTGACGGGTTTGGGCACCGTCATCCCTAGGGGAAGTGTCCCCCAAATTTATTTCTCTGGTCGTATTTTTCTTCTGATTTACTTATGTGGATGCCATTGAAGCTGTATTCAAGTAGTTTATGAGAAGAAAAATTGGGGGCACCGAAAAGGGGTCCTAAAACAAAAGAAAAGGCAGCTTAGGTTCAAAGATCTAAAGAAAATAGGGTTTAATAGTGTTTTGATGAAGAAACAACTTAACAGGAAATTGAAAAGTCAAATAGTTCATGGTAACGTCTATAGTTTTCATGAACAGAAAATTAAAACAAAGTCATAAGGTAAAAACCAAACACTTATGCAAAAAACAAGGGGAAAAAACTAAACTAATAAAGAAAATAAATTCCATATTATAAGGTAAAAGAAGGAGAAAACCAACCTGAAAGCGTTGTTTGATGGTGAGTCGGAGATGGAAATTTGATTTTGAGCAGCAGCAGCGAGAAAGAAGAAGGTGGAAAACTCAGAGCAGAAAAGGTAAAAAGTTATAAAATGCAAGTGAAGAAGAAGAGAATTCGCTAAGTTTAGTATATATAGGGTAGGTCACGTGAAAGAAGGAAGAGAGAGAGAAAAATGAATCATTGATGGGACAAGGCATGTGAAAGTGAAGAGGCCGCAATAGTTGCCATAATTATACCTAGAGAGACTACAAGACAACACGTGGGTTAGAATTAAATGCATGTCTGACACGCGTAGGGAATCTTAATGGGGAAGTTAGAGAGGTAAGCATGGAAGTCACGTGGTAGTAGAGACTAGATTTTGGGCGAGAAAAGTTAAAATTTTGAGAGCCACGTAAGAGAGTCCTCTGGACCGCCATCCAGGTAGTAGGGCTAGACCACAGAAGACGGCTAGAGGAGGGGCGATGTAAGTACCATCACATGTACTCTGGTGTGGCAAAACGTGGGCATCACGAGGAGACAGACTAGAAAGGACTGAGAGACACAAGATAGTTCTCAGGAACATCCTAGAGTCTCACAGGCATGTCACGTGAAGACAACTGCCAACCACTTGCTTTGGAATACTTGGAGGAAACAGAGTCACGTAGGTACAGTGGGAGCCCTAGGATCTGTGGGACAATCCTAGGGGTGGGAGGAAGCGGTGTAAGTACTATATAAGAGGAAACCTTAAGGTAACTAATCTTTTTTTTCATCTTGAGTATTCTCTGCCTTGCCCCCATTACTAACTTAAGCATTGAAACTTCTTCCACCGGCCCAAATCCGGTGGTATTTTGAAGGTATTCAGGGAAGCAGCTCAGGAACGTTATAAGGCTAAGTATGATGATCTGGTTGCCCAGTCAGCTCAACAAATCGTTGCTCAAGTTAAGTCTCAAGTTAGGGAAAATCTTCTTTCTTTCCATTTTCAATTAGCAAATGGAAGTGTGTGGTAAGCAACTAAAGAATCACCTGATGTGTTCTTACTCTATCCCGGCTGCGATGAACCACTTGATGACCTTTGAGTTCTGTATATGCTATGACACAGGTTCTACACCTCTAACACTAGCCTATGTGCATCATTATATAACATGTTGAGCAAAAGGAACAGGAAAACTGAAGACAAACTTGTTGCTAATCTTAAGGAAGAGGTCAAAATCAAACCTAACGCAAGTAACATGAACATTGAAGGTTCATGACCAAATAGAAGACTGGTTCAAAAAGTTATTTTGCAACAATCAACAAACGAAAAAAAGCACAATCTCTACAATTTGTGTTTCTAACCACAGATGGTCCTTGGGTAGCAAAATAGGATTTAGAGGAGTCTACAGAGACCACATTGGTTGTCAATTGCAAGTTGTAACTTTCCGCATTCATTGTAGCACAGTTACAGCTAGCTATAGCCTATAGGTCCTTGTGTAATCAGATAAACAACAATTCTACACTGGGTCAACTCAACCATCCTAGAGATGTAATGTAAGTCTTTGGTGAAGTCACTAATTGATCCACAAAACGGTTTTAAGAAGCTGCTACTGGAGAAAGAATGTGTGTCAGCAGACTTAGGATTTCTTGGCAAACCAATTTTATAAATATGAAAGCATGTATGTATATCATAGGCCTGTTTCCTGAGGAAATGGAATATTTCATTGTGCGTGAAGGTAGATGGCTACTGTATACAAGGACGCAACTAACATTCTTATACAAAAGAAGTACGTACAGGACTGCCTTTCTTTACGAACAAATAAAATTAATAAAAAATAAAGATATTGTCAAACAATAATGAGTGAACCACTAAACTTAGAAATGAAATTACAGTGTAAGAACACAACATTTCACCCAAAAAACAAGAACCTACTCAAATAATAATCCTAGCACTTCCCCAAAAATGTGTGTGTGTCGTGTTCATGAAACATATAACAAGAAGGTGCTGTCAACAACTAATTAAACTCCAGAGTTACAAAACATAACATAAACTTCACTGTAAATATAGTCAATTTCAGCTTCAATTAACACAAGCATTTTCTTGTACAGTACTTCCAAATCAAACCAAAAAAGACAACCATTTTGACTTCAGTCAAAACAAAAAAGAAGATAGATCAAACCAATTTTGACCAAGAAAAACCAAACAAATACCAATTCAAAATACCAATCTTTATCCAAACTAGTAACAAATTTTGATTTAATAATCAAATTACCCATTTTAACTCAAAATCAAATCAATCGTGATGATAAGAAAAGGAAGGGAAAAAACCCAAAAACATCTAAAACCTCTTTTTAATGTTCGGCTCAAAACACTGAAGAAAATGTCAGAAACAAAGAACCCCCCATTCATGAAATGAACCCAAAACCCATTTTACTATGAAGAAAATGGCAGCAGATACAAAGAACCCCCACCCCTTCCTGAAAGAAACCCAAAACCCATGAAATGTGACTAAAACTAATAAGCAAGAAGAAGAAAACAAGAATGAAGTTAATCAATGTATGTACCAATTTCTTCTGAATTAAATTTGCCAATTTTCTCAAATCCCAAGTGATTTTCTTCTTTCTCGTCTTAGAGCTCATTTTTCAAGAGAATGGTGATAAGAATCCAATAGCTTCAAACAGATAATGGAATGAATACACTGAGTCATTACCCTTGGCAGACCAAGTAATTGAGTATTTTAGTACTAGAAACTCTTCCAAGTCCAACCACAACAAAGAGCCTTGATGCAGAACATCCCGTGTTTCCTCTATAGGTATCAACAAAGAGCCTTGATGCAGAACATCCCGTGTTTCCTCTATAGGTATCTTTTCATCAAAATGAACATCCCCATGCTTGATTAGTTTCTTTAATTAATACATTAATCACCTGAACAAAAAATATAAAATCAATTAATGAGTTGATTAATACATTAATCAACTATTACCTATGTTGATTAGTATAATAATCAACTAAAGTTATAGTTCATTAATATATTAATTATTTAAATAGAAATGATAAAATAAATAAGGGTAATTTCCGAATAAGTACAACATTATGCACAACATTCCCAAATAAGTAACAAGTATAAAAACTTTCTCAAACAAGCACAAAGATTCTTTTGTTTCCCTTTCTACCCTTCTTACACATTCTCTCTCTTCATTACTTAACTTTTAAACATCACCATCATTCTCTCTCCTACGTACTTCAACATTAAACATGATACCGACATGCAAACCAACACTATCCGTTAGATCGAAGTTTTTCATCTCAACCGTCCATCACCAACAAACTTTTTCATCTTCTTCTTCTTCTTCTTCTTCTTCTTCACTGATTTTTCTGTTGTTCTTCGTCTGCTATTATATAAACAAGTTTTTCTATTCCAAGGTTTTAATCTATCACTTAGTTGTTAGGTTGTTGTGTTACAATTTCGGTTTTTCCGTGGTACCATCACCAACATTTTGACACTTTGGTACTGCTTTAATGGGGAAACAAAAGACAACCAAGAAGAAAGTTAATGTTCTCGAGGAAGTACCCATACCTGGTATGCATTTAAACCCAAACCCTTAATGTAATGATTGATATTTAAGAGGGTTTGCTATTCAATTTCATACTGTTTTCGAATTAAATTCGCATTAAATTCCGGTTTCAGTTTGGTAACCCTTGGTATTGTTTAAGTTAGTTTGTATTTGTTCATTTGAAAAGGTTTGATTTTGTATTTGAAGATGAAAGCTTTGATTTTGAAAGATTTTAATTGATTTTTAAAGTTGGCCGGGCCAAGATGCAAGATGCAAACTTTGCTGTTGAATTGATTTGATTTCTATGTTTGTTATAGATGCAAACCTTGTTGTTGAGCATGCAATTTCGTTTAAAGATGCAAACTTTCATTTTTAAAGATTTTAAGATTTCAGTTTGTAGGTAGCCGATATATTGGCTATGTAAAGAAACAGTTCTTGCCAGTAGCAGATACGACAGAAGCATGTAGCAGATACATTGTAGAATGCATGAAACACTTTGAATAACTACTATAACACTGTGATACTAATCAACATTATTAACATGTGGATACTTTCAGCGAATACTTTCAATGTAATTTATCGATTTGGTGGTCTGTTGGAGGTCACAGCTGAGGGGGAAGAGGTTGGATATGTGGATGGAGAGTCAAGAATAAGGATTGTTGATATTCAGACGACCTATACAGACTTCCTCAAGAAGGTATCTTCCTTATGCAATCCTCCAAAAGGAACATGGTCACTTCGAGCAGTAGTCAACCTCAGGGTATCCAAACTTGAATGTGAAGATCATTATAAGGCAATGTTAGCTTCCATATACAATTCAGCTGCAATGTGCATATCTGTTTGGATTGTTGATCATAGAAAACCACCTATACTGAAGATTGTGCCTGAAATAGCAAGGAGTGAAGAGAAGGAGATACCATTTGTGTTACAAAATGAGGCTCCCAAAAGCAAAGGGAAAAGAAAGTTTTTTCCGGAAGCTATTCATTCTTATACACCTTTGAGTGAAGGGAGGGAGACACCACCAATGCAGTTACAAAAGAAGGCTTCAAAAAGTAAACCCGATTACTCTACTTATCATACACCCACCAAACCTCTTAATGTTCCAGATGAATATAGGTTGGAGACTCCTACTCAAGATCCAAGTGCTGATATGATAGTCAAGGGAATGGGGCATACAAATGACCCTGTAGTTTTAGAAACCCCTCCACCTAGTGGTGTCTATATTCCTAAACCTCCAATCCAACATACTCCCACATCTGCTACCAATCCATTATCAGAAACTACTTGTACACCCCTATCCGTAAAAAGCAAAGGTTTCATGGATGCAGCTGGAATTCTTTCTGCCATGCAAAAAGATGATGGTTTTTGGGATTCACTTTCATTACAAGAAGTTGATGCTGTTCTTCAATCTGCACAGAAGACACAACCGACATTAATAGATGATGATAGTGAGGAGGACTCTGAATCTCCTAAGTGTGAGGAATACCATTGGGATACAGATCCAGAAGTTTTCGACTCACCTGCATTTTGGAATACTGAAGATGAGCTCGAGGATCAAATGTGGGATGATAGTCAACCAATGTTTGGTCCTTCTAGACCAATCTCCGAAGAAGGCAGCCCAAATGTTGGTGATAACGCAGACACGCAGCAAGGTGACAATGTGGCCGATGTAAATGAAAGAAAAGAGGGAGTCAGGTGCAATATAGCCGATAGATTTGAACATCTAGACGATATGAACAACAATCAGCCATCACAACACGATATGCCGTCACAAACCAATAATGTGCCTCCTCAGAATAATGTGCCTTTTCCTAGCAATGTACCACTGCAACATAATACTAGGGTTGAGGAAAATCGTGATTTCGATCAGGTAAAACGCGAACTTAACAATATTTTTTCCTCCTATGTTGCGACTAAAAGGGCAAATGTAGGTTGTGCTCCTCACACAGAGCCTGCACACAATGACTATGTGCAACCTAAACGAGGAGTAATCTACAACAATCGTGATGAGCTTGAAAGGGATGTCCAAACATACGCGATTAAAATGGAAAAAGATCTAAAACGTGTAAACACAAACAGTAAGAGGATGATTTTTAGGTGTCCAGCTGGTGGGTGCAAATGGTATCTGTATGCAACCCCAAATGGTTTGGATGGAAGTTGGATTATAAAAACACTTATAGATGACCACTCGTGCGGTAACTTTAGGGTTGGAAGTAAAAACCGCCAAACAAACAGTGATTGGGTTTCAAGAGTTTGTATGAGAAGGTTGAGAGACAACCCAGACTTGCCACCCCTAAAATTGGTGAGTGCAATCAATGAAGAATACATGGTCAAAATTTCTTACAAAGTTGCATGGTTAGCTAAAGAGAAGGCAATGAGGAAGGTAAATTAAATCTATCCCTTAGAAAGACGAATCTATCTGTTACGCAGTCATTACAATCGTCTATAGTTTGTACTATATCGTCTTCAAAGAGCTTAATTGTTTGTTTATTTACAGATAAGAGGAAGCTACAGCCACTCATACCAAATGCTTGAAACATACTGCAATGAGCTGAAGAAGGTGGATCCAGATGCAGTAACAGACATTCTTACGAATCCATTGGGTAATTTTGAATGCATATTTTGGACATATGGTATTACAATTAGAGCTTACAAGAAGACTCTACGTCCCATAATCTTGGTTGATGGAACTTTTCTTAAGGGAAGATACCCTGGCACAATTCTTACAGCAATTGCAGTTGATGGCAACAACCATATCTTCCCCATCGCTTTCGCAATTGTTATGAAAGAGAAAAATGAAAGTTGGGACTGGTTTTTCACAAAGTTAAGGGACCATGTTGTTGGAGAGGATCATGAGTTTATTCTGTTATCTGATAGGCACAAAAGTATCATCCAGGGTGTCCCTAAAATCTTGCCAAAGGCTATCCATATGTACTGTTCTTATCACTTGAGTGGCAAGTTTGGTAACAAGAAAATCAAGTTCTTGGTCCAAGAAGGTGCAAAAACTCTCAACCAAGATGAATTTTGGGGAATGATGCTTAGAATCTGGTGTATGTCAAGCAAGGCGCATGAAAAACTTATGGATGTTGGTCCTGTAGAAAAATGGGCAAGTGCTTTTCAAGAAAAATCAAGGTCAGTCATTATAACTTTATATCTGCTAGTCTGTTGTTTCCATTCTCTACATATGCCTTTATATCGCCTATAATTGGTTATATATCGCCTACAGTATAATTTGATTATGTGTTGCAGGTATGGAATTGTTTCCACAAATCACGTGGAGTCCTGGAACAATATGATTGTTGGGGAGAGAATGATGCCAGTTACTACTGTTTTGTCAATGATAAGAGACAATGTGATTAGGCATTATCGCGATTACCACAATGACTCCCTGAAGTTCAACTCACCAGTTACAACATGGTGTCAAGAGCTAATAATTCACAATGCTTCCACAGCAAGAAGATGCACAGTCGAAAGAGTTTCAGCAGGAATTTGGACGGTTACAGGGCTGGTTAGGTCATGTGTAGTCGATCTTAACAAGAGAACATGTACATGCAAATGGTTTCAGCATATGGGGATCCCATGTGCTCATGCCATGGCAGCCATAAAGGATGTAGGCCATGATCCATACAAGTTTGTTGATGTTTTTTTCTTGAAAGAAACATACATGGAAACGTACAAGGAAGAATGGATTCCCACTCCTGGGAAGGAGTCATGGCCAACTGCACGACCGACAAGAAAAATATTGCCACCACTTAAAGTTTGCATGCCAGGTCGACCTAAAGTGGTCAGGAAGAGAGGTAAAGCTGAAGGTGTCCCAGTCCAGAGTAGGAGATGCTCAAGGTGTAAACGGAGAGGTCACAACAAAAAAACTTGCACTGAATTCATAGATGACTATGATCTTTTCACTCCAATGCAGTTTGGAGAAGGACCTCCTCTCTCTCCTCTCAATCAAACAGCATAGTAGGGGGAAGAATATTTGGCTATGTATACACTTTTGCTATCTTTTGCTATGTACACAGTTTAGACTCTCTGTATTATCTGCTACTAAGAGCAGTCTATCTTTTGCTATGTAAAATCTCAGAATCCGTACTAACATGTTCAACAAAGTTAAGAAGAGGGTAATCGAATATACTATAAGTTAACAGGATCCTAAGTTTCAGAATACAAGAAAATCAGAATACTTTTCAACAACCATATACAAGTCTTCACAAAAGATGTCAATAGAAGTGCAATCAGGTCTTTCTCTTTGGTGGTAGCTCTCCACAATCAATTAGGTCTCTAGCAATGCGGTAGCGCATCTGCAAAGGATCTGCCTCAAATTCCGGTGGTATTCCTCGAAGGACACATTCGACGAATGCAAGAAGGAATGCCCCACAAGTACAAAAGTCTGGTTGTGTAATACAGGATACATACTCACGCTTCCACTTCATTTCCAAATCAAGTTGAATCTGAGATGGGTCTGCAGCATAAATAGCATAGGGCAACATCTTCTCCATGTTTCTCTATTCAGTAGTTGCCCTTTTGTAGCCCAATGAATCATGGATCCTAACTATACTCTCATTGAAACTAAATGAGAGCAGAATCCAATGATTGTTTTCCACCTACATTTAATAATAGATATATAAGATATGGTAGATGAAATGTACATTATAAACGATACAGACATATACCTAGTGGATTGTGTATCACAAGGTAGAAGATAAAAGAGTGTCTATTATGGAGTAGTAGATACTCATCCCTATCTAGCCGATAATAAGTAACTAATGTAGCAGATAAGGTGGTATAAATGAACACAAATACCTATAAAGGAACAAGAAGTGCCTTAGCTTTCACAGGGTGTACTTGATTGCGGAGGCCTATCCATGGATCAACAAGAGAAGTAACATTCGATGGAATCCTAAATCTCCCAGATAATATTCTCTCTTGTGGCTTCATTTTGGCAAAACTTTTGTCCTTCATCAGAGCATCAAACTGAGGCTTCATATAAGAGGCGATTTGGGTCTAAACAGATGAAAGCAATAATAAGAAGTTGCTTACATGTAATAGAATTACAAGAACATAACCATGGAAGAATAAATATTGACAAGAATATACTTACATGTAGAAATACATTTGGAACCACAGCATATTGATCTTCTTCCTTGTAATCTTGTGGCCTCCTTCCAATCATAAGATTTGGATGCCCCCTTTCCAATCTGACCTAAGGCATCCCTCACAAATTGTTTTTCATCAAGTTGCTGACCACTCTGCAGAAATGAGGACAAAACATTGTAGCAGATAAAATTATAGATGTAACAGATATAACACAAAAGTAGCAGATACGATAGAGTCATATAGCAGATACATTAAAATGGAAAATCATGTTTTAGCAAACAACATACCTTCTGAGTCATGCATGCCTTCACTACTCCACTCAGAATTGTCTCAAGAAAATCCTGTCCATTGAAAGCAAATCTGAACCTCCACCACTTCTTGTTGAAGATGTGTGATAAGACGGAATGGTAGGCACAAATGGCCTAGAGGAAGCAGACTCTTCATGTTCTGCTTTGTATTGAGCTTCAAACTTCAAAAGATCCATTGAAGCCAGTTACTTAAAGTCCAATCTTAAAAATGCTCTACATGATGATCCAGAATTCTGATTTGGGCCCATAAGTTGTCTATCTTAAGGTATTGATCCAAGCTACAACTTAAGCCCAAAAGAAATAGGGTTACACTTGGTCTTGCTACTTGTAGATGCTTTATAGTAGCCACCACGAATTTTAAATTTGAAGATTTTGGATGAAACAAGGATACTTTGCATGCATGCAAGCAAATAAGTTTCCTATCTCATGAGGACTCATATAGTTTGATATCTATATAAAGAATAATAGCTAGGGTTTATCATTTTTTGAACTTCTCTTATTCTTGAAGTCAATATCTCTTGTAGTATCTTCAATCATAATAATAATCTCTTCTCTTTTTGTTCTTAATGATGTTGTGTTCTTTTACTATTTCTTCCATGGTGTCATTATCAAAGATAAGTAGCTAAGTTCCCTTTAGGGGGATGGTTGAAACACTCTAGATAATGAAAAAAACACCATGATTGTTCCGTTATATTCATTGTGATTCAATTGGTTAATGCTTGTTTATTTCTATTCGCGATAAGAACATGATCCTTTATGTATTTGTTGCATCAATGTTATTAAATACTATTATTAGAGTATTAGGGAGACCTAGCAATAATAATAGTGTTAGATTAATTGAAGATATGTGAAAGAATAGTTGAGAGATGACTTTTGCATATCTACAATTAATCTTTTTTATTGGAACCCTTTTGTAATCAAGTTGAATAGCTGAGAGGTGACGATTTGTTTACAAATCAATATATCGAGTTAGTTGAATTGAATAGTTGAGAGGTGACGGTTTAATCAATGAGGTATATTCAAAGAATATATATAAATAATCATATTTTAATTAAATGGAATAGCTGAGAGATGACTATTTGATTATTATGTGGATTAGTAATTACTTGGAATAGCTGAGAGGTGACTAAGAAATTACTATAGATTGAATATGAATGAATATCATGTGTGTCTTGCATTGTTTAGTTTGTGGATACCAATCCTTCTTATTTTATTAGTTTATTTTATTTTATTGCTTCATTTGGTGTTCTTTAGTTATTGTTTTCTATTGTGTTTAAGCTAAGAATTCCCCCTTCGAGGTGGGTACGACCCTTGCTTGTTACTTGTTGTACATTAACAAACTATTACAAGCACAAGGACTTATAAATATCTTTTGACTAGTAGGTACCAAAAATACCGACTATCAAAATGGCGTCGTTGTCGCTTTAAGGAACGGAGCTCATTCAAACACAAGCGAAAATAGTTGTTTTGGAACATCATTCCACTTCTATCCTTCCCACCATTCTATTTATATTTTTTTAATATTTTTTTAGATCATCGTTTGTAAGTCCTCTTACTGATCTCACAACGAAGACGAATCGAAAAAGGCTCAAAGAACGAAGTCAATAAAGTAATTGAAAAAAGGTCGCACAAAACAGAAAGTTGCGGAAACGTTACTAGTCGTTACTGTGCTCGATCTCGAGTCGAGTTCTAAACAATACAGTTCGATCTCGAGTCGAGTTCTGCTCAATCTCGGGTTGAGTTTGCTGAAAACCCAATTCATCTCGAGTCGAGTTTGGATCAGAATTTGACAATTTTTAGTGGGGCCCATAGAAGCTGTTCCTGAGCATATTTTAGATTTGTGTTTTTTTTTGTTTGAGTGATTTTGATGCCAAACTAAGTAGTTTAATTTTTCCAGTATTTTTAGAGACTTGTAACATAATTAAATAATTCAATCCACAAAGGGATCACGGGTGTAATATTTTTAAAATAGGTGTTGTTAGGATTCATTTATTTAATTGTTCGTGGCGAAAAGTAGAGCAAGGTTGTGGAGCTAGTCTTGACTCTACTAAGGAACGACTCCTAAGGACGATTGAAACCCACAGAGCGGTTTCCCTTTAGTCGACTACAACTTGTCTTCTCCCCACTTTTGTGTGCTTGTTTGGCACTTTATTTTTCTTGCACAAAGTGGGAGGTAAGCATACTCCTAACCCTCCTCGAATCCCCTGCAAGAGGAGTTTCTATAATGATTACCATGACCTTGGGTGTTGCTTGCTTTTAATTCATCGTTTACTTTCTCTTTAAATTTGGACTGACGGCAGACCTGGCCTGCGGAAAGTGAAACTTGAATATCAATTGATTGCAATATCCTAAGCCTAAAATTGAACCAACTAAAGCCATGCTATCACGATGTTCATTTGAGACTTTGAGCAGATATTTCAACTAGTACAGCGTGAACAATTTTTTGATTGGAGCACAAACTAGGAATTGGGCCTGGAGCTCTTGCAGATTACGTCTTTAGAATCACTGTGGTTTTATAATTAAAGAACGTTGCTTATGCATGAAAAACCTCCCACACTAATTATTCGCTACTTGACTCACAAAATATAAGGATAATTCACAACGAAAGCTTGGAAAAAACTCATTGACTTGGATGAACACAAAATTGAGTCAGTTTGGAGCCTTTTGTTAGATGCTTTTGAATGGTTAGGACTTGTATGGCATATGTAATGTGCATTATGGATGCATCTTAGGTTTGGTAAGTTGTACATGACTGATACCTTTTAAGTCTTCAAAAGGCCCACAACACACATACCTCACTCCTTCAGAGAAAGAGTAACGACTCAACCTCTATTTTTACATTCGAGGAAAAGTTTAACAATTCAACCTTACTTGTTGCCCCCGTATATCCTGTACCGATGGCTCATGAAGCCACCTTAAGGGATTATGTTTTACCGTTGGCCACTGTGTACCCTAGGTAAAAAAACCCAACAGGTGTCACCGATGGCTGTATAAGAAGCCCAGAGGACCTCTGGTCAGAGGAGTCAAACCCAAGTCTTTCCTGTCAGGCTTGGTCAATCCAAGTCCCAACTAACTCGATAAGTCCAGCGAGATTCCAGGCTAACGAACCCATGGTTCTAGCCCGCTGGAGAAGATAAAGGAAGACCCAGGTTGAACCAGGACCTATCAGAGGATGCCATGTGGCAGTCATCCTGGTCAAAGGGGATTCAAGCCAAGGGGATAACCGCTCGGCATCATGCAAGCTATCTCCACGGAAAACATCTTCACAATTGAACTACCTGAGTTCATAGAGTCAGAACCGGAGGGGTGGTTGAGTCAGCCTCCTCCGGCCTACTACATATACAAGGGTTCTAAACCCCCTAAACTACGAGTCTTTCACTGAGCAACTCCATTAGAGCTTAGTGGAAGCATATACTTGATTCCAAGTTCATCTTCTTGGATACGTAGACACCCTGATCCCGATCAAGTCCAGTCTCATTATATACCCCCCATCTTATCTCTGTCTATACAAGGCTTTCATTGTAACTTGGTTGAGCAACTCCATTAGAGCTTAGTGGAAGCATATACTTGATTCCAAGTTCATCTTCTTGGATACGTAGGCACCCTGATCCCGATCAGGTCCAGTCTCATTGTATACCCCCCATCTTATCTCTGTCTATACAAGGCTTTCATTGTAACTTGGTTGAGTCAGCCTCCTCCAGCCTACTACAAATACAGGAGTTCTAAACCTCCTGAACTACGAGTCTTTCACTGAGTAACTCCATTAGAGCTTAGTGTAAGCCGAGACTTGATTCCAAGTTCATCTTCTTGAATACGTAGGCAGCCTGATCCTGATCAGGTCCAGTCTCATTGTATACCCCCATCTTATCTCTGTCTATACAAGGTTTTTATTGTAACTGTTCGATCAATCTATACATATCTCGAGTTTATGGATCAAATTTTTGCACCCACACTCTTTGGGCGCCCACCGTAGGGCTGAATCTCCCATCAGTTCCAGTGTCTTGCAAAGAGTCTCGATCCAGTCATACCGGAGTTGCTGTAGCAATGGCTGGAAGTAAGAGACGCCCGACTCATTCCAACAATGGAATGAGCCAAGTTACTAAAAGTCAGACATAGAACCTTTCTCCTCTGTCTCCGGTTCTTGAAGCAACAAAACCTGTGAATCAAGAACCAGTTCTCGTGAGTGATGGCCATGGTCAGGGCTCGCAACACTCTGAAAGTGGACAGCTGGAGGCAGAAAACTTAGTGGTGCAAATCACTAATGATCCATGTAATCCTAATACAGTCAACCAGACCGTCAGGATACCAGCATCACAAGATCCTGAACCTTCTAGAGTAGCCGCTGCAAGAAAAGACCAAAGAACCTCTCCCATGGCAACAGGAGGAGGTTATACCGAGCATCAGAAGGGGAAAGGCCCGACAGCCGAGTCCCCAACTGCAATCATCAAGCAGCTAACCAAGGAAAACGCAAAACTGAGAAGAAAGAAAAGAACCAGGGCCGAAGATAGCCAGTCATCCTCAGCCCCGTCTTCAAGTCCATCTCCTCAGAAGAAGATAAGGCCACGGCCAGGCAGTGACCGGAGTCTTACCGCTCATAGCCATGGTCCCCGCCCTGTTTGGGAAAGGCTAGCACCAGTGAGAGATAGGATGCCTATCTCCCCAGATCAGAGACATCGTCGTGGACGTGCAAGAACTCCCGGACCACGTCATGGCCGTAGGGTTACCCACAGCAGGTCCGTAGAAGAAGTTACTCCACCAGAAGGACATCGCCGTTGGAGGCACCAGAGCACTCCCACAGCACGCCACAGTCAGAGAGGAAGAAGCCCTCAGAGGGCCCGCGTCCATCAAAGACAACCGGAGTTGAATGTGGAACAGATGAATCATTTCAAACTACAGAAGATGATCGTCGACCTGGCTGTTTCCAACAAAGCCAACCGGGACCAACGGATCAGAAAGCTTACTCTCTCGAGACTAGCCGTATCACCTTTGGCAGAAGTGGTCAAGAGTCATATAGTCCCGGCCAACTTCAAGCATCCGCCCTTCGAATAGTATGACGAAACAAACGGTTGTTCGGTTCAGCATGTTATGAACTACAAAAGAACAATGGCCATCTGGGACCATGATGACAAGCTAATTGCAAAAATATTTGCTGCTTCACTCAAAGGCGAAGCATAGACGTGGTATCACAATCTGCCAGGCGCATCCATCCACACATTCGTACAACTGGCTGAGTTGTTCAAAGAAAAATATCGGTTCAATGTGAAGACTAAGAAGGGAGCTGAAGTCTTATTCTCCCTGCAGATGGACCGGGGCGAAACACTCAGGAATTTCGCTTGAAGGTTTCGAACCTTATTGTCAGAAGTGCAAGACGCATCTGATAGCGTCGTCATTCAAGCCTTCAAATATCCCTTGAACAGCAACCATGGAGAATTGTACCGGTCACTGGCAAGGAAGCCTCCGTCCTCTGTCTTGGCCTTGCTCGAGAAGGTAGAAAGGTACGCTTAGGAAGAAGAAGACCTGAAAGCTAGGAGAAAGAGACTTTCCAGAGGCCAAACCTCCGAGAAGTCGCAGAAGGCAAAGGAAGAAAGTTCCGGTAGGGATCCCAAGGAGGAAAATGCCCCTGACAGAAACGAAGACAGGAAGGGGAAAACGCCAACTCGGCAATCAGACCGCCGGTTAGAGAAGTCTACCGGGGGCTAACGCAAAGAGAGGGAATTCACATCCTTGAGGTTCCCGATCGAGGAAGTATTCAAAATGATAAAAAACAGAGGGCTGCTCAAATAACCTGCCCCTCTTTTGGCAGATCCGGATGGCAGAAGAGATAAGTCCAAGAAGTGCGATCATCATAATGATTACGGTCACGAGTGATAGAGGCTATTTGTGTTAACCTCTAATCAAAAGATAGATTTATAACGATTTTCCTTCTTGTGCCTGTATAGATTGATTATAAAAGTAGACAAGTAACAAGCAAGGGTCGTACCCACCTCAGAGGGGGAGATCTTAGCTCAAACACAATAGAAAACAATTGTTAAGAAACACCAAAGGAATCAATAATAAGATTTAAGATTGATTCTACTTCCTAGAAATAATAATAATAAACTGTAAATAACCTAACTTAAGAATATGGTAGAGATGAAAAGAAGATTTATGATGACATAGAGGGAAGAATTGGTATCCACAAACTAAATCATGCAAACATTATAACAATTCATTAGTCACCTCTCAGCTATTCCAATTAATCATTAATACCTATAATAATCAAGTACTCACCTCTCAGCTATTCCACTCAATTAAAACGGGATTTTTTTTATATATGCATGCTATTGAATATGTATCCTTAATCAAACCGTCACCTCTCAGTTATTCAATTTAATTAATTCAACATATTAATTCAAAATCAAACCATCACCTCTCAGCTATTTGATTTAATTACAAAAGGGTTCCAATAAAAGATATAAACTGTAGATATGTAATAATCATCTCTCAGCTATCACAACATAACCACAATCAATATAAACACAACCATTAAAGCTAGGTCTCCCTAAACCCTAACAATAGTATTTTAACAACATGGATAACGATAACATGCAAATAATCATACTTACCTCATACTGCAAATATAAGTAAATAAGCATTAAGTACTTTGAATCACAATGAATATCTAGAGTGCTTCCACCATCCCCCTAAGGAGATTTAGCTACTCATCGTTGATGATGACACCATGGAATAAATAATTAAATAACAAAACATCATAATGGAAAAGACAGTGGATTTGATATTGATAATTGAGTTTGATACAAAGAAGAAGAAGATAAACTTTATCTCACAAATATTCACTTTTCTCTTTCCATAAAAAACTACCTAAACCTTAGCTACTACTTCTCTTATATAGAAAATACAAAGTAGAATACTTGCATGCAAAGACTTCCAAATTAGGTCAAATTTGTGGTTGCTGCTGTTGGTCTTTTAGAGCTATTAGGTCTTCAGAAAAACTTAATTCTCTTGGGCTTAAGTTGTAGCTTGGACCAAGACCTTCAGTTTGAAAGCTCATGGGCCCAAATCAGACTTCTGGATCTCCTTGTAGAGCCTTTTTCAAGTTTGGACTTTAAATAAAGTCTTAAATAGAAATTCTGACTTGTGGGCTCCAATAGGACCCGCTTTGGGCTGAGAAATGGACCGCCCTACTTTGACATAAAGTCAAGTCTACTGGAATGACCGTGGGGTGCCCTCAGTAGATCTATGGATGCAAATATCAATTCTCCTCCTCTTGTGCAAATAACACCTTTTTGCTTGCTTTGGTTGACTTTTGGTGGGCTTTTACATAATATTCGCATTTCAGCTCATGAAACCTACACAATAGACAAGAAAGCACTAATCAATAGATATAACACAATAATATAAGCTAAGTGCTAAACAAACAAGGTGTTATTTGGGGGATAAATATACACTTTTGAGGACTTATCAACGAGCTGAAAAACTGCAGGTCATTGAAGTACGAAATGCAGCGTCTGGTCGATGCCGGCCTCATCCCTGATATGGTGCAGACCGGAGCAGTCGAACAGGTAAAAATCGGAGATCGAATTGTATATGTTTGCCACGTAAAGGCACCCCGTTCTTCCAAAACAGAAAGGAAGAATTGCGCTCGGGAAAAGCTCCGGTGGATAGTACATGTCCATGAAGTTGGACAGCTCAACTTCAACGAAGGGACGGATACCGAGTCCATTGTCCCCGGGGGTTTGACATTCACCAAGGAGGATGAAAGAGGCGTGCATTATCCACACAATGACGCCCTGGTTATCACAGCATGGATTGGTGTCTACCGGGTCCGACGAGTCATGGTCGACACCGGTAGTACCTCCAGTGTTATGTTCTCATGCGCCTACAAAGCTATGGAGCTATCTAAGGGCCTCATCGAATCTGATGATACTCATATCTATGGGTTCAACGGGGAGCCAACACAGTCCTCCGGGCGAGTCCACCTACCAATCACAGTGGGATTCAGCACCGTCGGGATCAACTTCCTGCTGGTTGACTCCCCCTCCTGCTACAATGTTATTTTGGGAAGGGACTGGATTCATCAGATGAAAGCCATAATGTCCACCTTCCACTAAAGTCTTAAATTCCCAACTCCCAACGGAATTTGCAGGGTCAAGGGAGACCAAGGGACGACATTCAAGTGCCATCTCGATGCTGTCGAGGGCAAGTCCATTTCCAAAACTAAGGGGAACACTATCTTCTTGACGGAATCTCATCAATAGCAACCAGCTCCCGGCAAGTCTGTCAAGGGGAAGCCAGACACAAAGACCGGGATATCACCAGCGGTCGACGAGCTGGAAGAAGTTATAGTGGGATTGGAGTACCGCAAGACAACTTACATATCCTCTGGCCTACCAAAGGCTGAGAGGGATCTCATGATCACTCTGCTCTGGGAGAATCACCACGTCTTTGCATGAAGTGTTAGTGAGATGCTAGAAATTGACCCTACGGTCGCCTGCCATAAGCTGGATATTGATCCTCATTACAATCCAGTCAAGCAGAAACCAAGGTGAATGGCGCCGGATCGAAAACTAGCGGTCAATGAAGAAGTCGTTCGGCTACTTTCAGTCAACTTCATCAAACCAGTCATCTACCCTACCTGGATTTCCAACATTGTGGCTGTCCCAAAGAAGAATCGGAAGATTCGAGTTTGCATCGATTTTACTAATCTTTATAAAGCATGTCCTGTTTACGCATATCCACTCCCCAGGATCACATAATATACATGGTGGACGCCACCGCTGGTTATCAAAGATTGTCATTCATGGACACCTACTCAGGATACAACCATATCCCACTTCACGAAGAAGATTGGGGGCATATCACATTCATCCCCGACCGAGGGCTTTACTGCTATCGGGTGATGCCATTTGGTTTGAAGAATGCCAGAGCAACGTACCAGAAGCTGGTCAATATTATCTTCAACGAGCTCATTGGCTGGACCATGGAAGTCTACATAGACGACATGGTGCTCAAAACCAAGGAAAAAGATAATCATTTGTGAGACCTGGAGCAGACATTCGACATCCTAACAGGTACAACATGAAGCTGAATCCAGCCAAATGTTTTTTTTGGTCTTTCTTCTGGCAAGTTCCTTGGCTTTCTCATGACCAACCGGGGCATAGAAGCCAATCCATATCAGATCCGGGCAGTCCTGGAGATGCCCGCCCCGAAGACAGTGAAAGAATTTCAGAATCTAACTGGGAGGTTAGCCGCTCTCAATAGGTTCATCTCCCGGTACTCAGACTGATGCAAGCCGTTCTTCAACGCAATCAAAGCTAATGCGGAATGGAATCCCACTTGTCAGCAAGCTTTTGACGAAATCAAGGTATATCTCACTCAACCTCCGGTCCTTACAGCACCACAAACCGGACAAACCAGTCGGCACTTATCTGGCTGCATCTGATATAGCAGTTAGTGCAGTCATATTTGTGGAAGAACCGGAGGAAAAGCCAGTATACTTTATCAGTAAAGTGTTGCAGGGAGCTGAAACAAGATATTCAAAAAATTGAGAAGATCGCATTAGCCCTGGTACATGCAGCCAGGAGGCTAAAACCATACTTCCAAGGGAGGGCAGTCAAAGTCTACACAGAGTTCCCGCTCAGAAAAGCTCTTGGAAAGTAGGAACAGTCTAATCGACTAATCGAATGGTCCAGCTACCTCAGCGTATACCACTTCTGGTATGAACCCAGAACTGCGGAGAAAGGGCACGCGATAGCCTCCTTGATGGCAGACTTTCCCATCGAGGATATCCCGGTCAATCCAGATCTAAAAGAGGATACACTGGGGGCGAATGATGCCCCCCGGTCACAGGAGTCTCCGGCTAAAGAAGACAACGAAACATGAACAATCTACACTGATGGGTCTAGTAACTGTACAGGATCCGACATAGGTTGTCTCCTCATCAGCCCAGATGGACAGAAGTCAGAAAAATCTTTCAGAGTGGGATTCTCAGCCTTAAACAACGAAGCTGAATATGAAGCTCTGATATATGGTCTCCAGACAACATTCCAATTGGGGGCGCGAAGAGCCATGGTCAAGATAGATTCAAAGCTAGTGGCGAACCAGTTCGTCGGATCCTTCCAAGCCAAGGACGACCGGATGGCAAAGTACCTTGATGTCGTCCCCTCCATCGCAGGGAAGTTTAAATTCATCACGGTCGAACAACGACCAAGGATAGATGTCAGGCATGCAGATGCCCTGGCATATATTTCCTCCACTATCAGCACTACAGAGCCCCGATAACTATTAATTGGATACCAGAAGGTGCCGAGTATCGGGCCCAAAGATCCAGACATGCCGCTACCGGAGGTCTATCTCCTGGAGTGTAGACATTGGAAGGAAGTTCTCATGGTGACCACAGAGGACAGAAAAGAAAAAGAGATGAAGAAACTTCACAGCCCGACAACGAGTCCAACACACAGGACGAGCCGAGTCATCCATCTCAGGGTCAGACACAGGACCCGCCAGAATCACAGCTCGAAGACTGGAATCTTTGCCTCACCAGAGGCCGGATAGAAGCAATGCCACCTTTAACAGAGCCGGACGAACCAGACCCGTCAGAACCACCGCTCTCGCATGTTCACATCGATTTGGAGCTCCCACCGGAGGAACCAATTGAAGACATTCTATACAACCTAAACTCTGAAGTAGACAGAATTGACACCGAGTTGCAGTCCAACAACGATCAAGATTGGAGGAAGCCATACATTAACTTCCTCATCCACCATTTGCTTCCCGAAGATCCGAAGCTGTCAGCCAAAGTCAAGAGGGATGCATGGAAATTTACTACCATATTGCACCGGAAGTCACACAGGCCATACATGAAGAGCCATGGCTCCGAAGTCTTGTTTAGATGCTTTACACCAAAACAAGGCCTGATCATACTAAAGGAGATCCACACTGGGATCTGCGGCAACCATACCGGGAGCAGAAATCTAGCAGAAAAGACGATGATCCAAGGATACTGGTGGCCGCATATGATGACAGACGCCAAGAAGTTCACGCAGGCATGCCTCCCATGTCAGAAGCATGCCCCGGTCGGTCATGCCCCGGCGAATGAGCTACACCTCATCCTGAGCGGGTGGCTTTTCGCCAAGTGTGGATTAGATATTGTGGGGCCGCTCCCAAAAGCTCAACACTCAGTCAAATTCCTATTGGTCGCTACAGATTATTTTACCAAATGGGTTGAAGCCGTAGCTTTGGTACATGTATGTGTCTCTGAAGTCAGAAGATTTTTGCGGAAAGACATAATCTGCAAGTTCGGGATTCCTCAGAAGTTAGTGTCAGATAATGGAAAACAGTTCGACTGCGACAACATCTGGCTGTTCTGCAAGTCCTTAGGGATCAAGCACAATTTCTCGGCCCCATATTACCCTCAGGGGAATGGGCAGACAGAAGCATCCAACTGGGTCATCTTGGATACACTCAAGAATCGACTGGATAAGGCAAAAGGCAACTGGGTAATGCAACTCCCGCGGGTCTTATGGGCATACTAGACCACCCCAAGGAGGTCCACCGGTATGACACCCTTCCAACTTACCTTTGGAGCGGAAGCCGTAATGCCAATAGAACTGCTAGCTCCGACAACCCGCACTGATGCGGTCCTTACCGGGGAGAACGAAAGGATTCTGGAAAGAAAAAAAACTGTTCTTGGCGACAAGAGAGAACAAGCCCTACAACACCTCCTCCGGTACCAGGAGACTATCAAAAGAGGAAGACAAGGGGCTCGTAAAGAGGAAATTAAATTCGGGCGACTGGGTCATGAGGAAAGTCAAAGTCATGACTGAGGATACAACCGCCGGAATGCTTGGAGAAAACTGGGAAGGACCTTACATCATAGACAGACATGCTGCGAAAGGTTCATACTTCCTCAGAGCTCTGTCCGGCGACCACTTCTCCAGACCATGGAACGTTTTTCACCTTAAGAAATTCTAAAAGTAATGTACTCCATTTGATGATTTCAATAAAGATTCTTTCCCGAAAGAATTCGAGTACTTTGTATTATTTACTGCTGAAAATCCTAAGTGCAAGATCAAGTCTCTACTAAGGTCCAGGATGCCTGGACCTAGCTTCCGATCCTGGTTAAGTCCTATATGCAGAGTTATGCTTTTTTTAGGCCCAAGACGCCCGGACCTAGCTTCTGGTATTGGAAATCAAGGATGTCAGGGATCAAACCCCATCCAACTCAGGATGCCCGGACCTAGATTCCAATCCTGTTTAAGTCCTAAATGCAGAGTCATGCTCCTTTTAGGCCCAAGACTCCCGGACCTAGCTTCCGGTCTTGGAAAACATGGATGTCAGGGATCAAACCCCATCCAACCCAGGATGCCCGGACCTAGCTTCCGATCCTGGCTAAGTCCTAAACGTAGAGCTACACTTGTTTTAGGCCCAAGACACCTGGACCTACGTTGCGGTCTCGGAAACCGTCTTAAGAGCGAGGCTATCCACTCTTAAAAACCAGGGCTGCTAGGCAAGCTAGAATACCCCGGATCAAAGCTTGCAATACAGGGACGAATCCCCTTTGAGCATCAAACCATGGATCGCCATGAAGTCAGCAAGAAAAAAGAACTGTTATCGTCCCAAGGAAAACTCCTTAAAACGATAAGGAGGCGAGGGAGATAGACAGTTGTAATAGATGCTATAAACAAGGTAAAGATATCTAACAAGATGTTTTTGCACTACGGAATGTTGTTTTTATTTCTTTTTCAGAAAAAAGTATATACAAGAGGAAGTCCCCCGGCAACCGGGACAGGAACCTTTCTACAAAAGTCTAACGGAGCTAAGGCTGAGAAAAAGGACCGGGGCCATGACCGCCCTTCTTCTCCTTCTCCTTCTCCAGCTGGTCGAGGACCTGCTGGTAGGCAGCCTTCGCCAACCAGAACTTTTCAGTGGCCCGATCATACGCCGCTTCCTTGAGGGAGAGACGTCGGTCCAGCTCCAGCTTCTCTCGGGTCAGCTTCCCGCAAGTAGCCTTCAGCTCCGCCAAGGACTGCTTGTCTTCTTCCAGAGCCCACCGATGACTATTGGCCGCCTTCAGGTCTTTCTCAAGCTGACGATTCTTGGCTCGCAGGCGCTCTAAATCCTCCAGGGCAGAAGGTCGGGGTCTGACACTCAGCTCAAAGACCTGGGCCATGGCAGCTTGTGTCTGACAGACAAGAGACAGAAGTAAGAAATGAAAAAACAAGCGTCAACAAGTCTAAAGCCAGAACTCAAGGCAGGTAACCTTACCGCAATCAGGTTCTGAGCCGCTACCCTCATCGCCCGGTCGCGAGAAAGGCGGCTGTAGTATGCCTGGTCCTCCGGGAGCAGATTCTGGAAGATGTAGTCAAAGGCAGTGTGAATGTTCCTCATACCGGAGTCCCCAATCGACATTGGCTCCCCGCTCAGAAATGCAGGATGAATGGTGAATGCCGGCAGTGGGAACTCCGAAGTAACCTCAGGCTGGTACTCGCCTGGTTCAGGGCCCAGCTGCACAGTTGGGCCAGTGGGCAGGTTAGTGTATGGGACTTGGTCACCCCACCCATAAACCGGGGCTTCATCATCAGCAGTGCCCGACACAATAAACTCCACCTCAGTCTGGAAGTCCTCAACGGCTAGAGCATCCTCAACAGGGAGGGGGGCCACTACCAATCCGGGTAGTCCCCATCACTGGTCCCCTTAGCGCCCGAGGGATGGCATCCTCCCTCCTTAGGCGCACAGCCTCCCCCTGGTCAGCATGGGAGGCAGAACCAGCTCTCTTCGAGCCCCTAACAGACTCATCTACGACAGCCTTGCCTCTCTAATCAACCGGGGCAGGGGATTGTGCAGAGACAACTTCAACATCAAGAGGCGGAGAAGGTCTTACCTCCACCAGAGCCTCGACTCCAGCATCTCCAGCACTGGGGGCGTCCACTTCGTCTGGTGGACCCCTCGGAACAACGGCTGGCTCGCCTCTTTCAGCAGCGAAGGCAACCACCGTCTCCTCGGATACACTTCCCACCATCTTCGGTTAGGCCAGGTTGCCCACCTCAACATTTACCTGCACCGGGGTAGGAAAGAATCCCTCAGTAGCCGAATCACCAGACCCACGGGAACACAAAAGTTCGCTATCCCTCTACATCAGGCTTGGATCACCAGAGGAGTCAGATGAGCCATAACAAATATATGGCCTCCTTCGGCGACCCAAAGGAGGGTTTGAATGACAAACAAAGCTAGCATCACTGACTTGGACATCCCCGACAACTGGGATGACTTCCGGCAGAACGTCCGACATTGGCTCATCAGGAGGAGATCTTCCCGCGACTAGAAGAGCCTCATCGGGCCAGTCGTCCATCTCCCCCCGTAGATCAACAACCTCACTCTCAACCGGAGGCTCCTCCTCGACACTGGGGATTGTGCTCTCCACAGTGGCAGCACCCTCACCAGAGTTGGACTCTATCTCCACGACTTGCGGAGGGGCCGGCAGGGCTGCAAGCCTGGCAGGGAAGTGGATGTGCATCACAATCTGATCAGGAAGTGTCAGGTCCCGCAGGTCTACGGGTAGACTGAAAAAGTGCTCAATGTTTCCTTCAGCAGTAGAGGAGTCCACCCCCGCTGGCAGAGACACTTGTAGCTGAAGTTTCCCTGCAAGCACAAGCATGGAACTATCTCTGAGGCGGAGCTCAGCAAGCACGCAAAACATAAGGACAAAATGAAAGTAAGGTCAGGCGCGTGCTTACTTATGAAATCCCGCGGCACCTGTATACTACGTTCAGACGACCAACCTGACACCCGGTAGCAACGCTCGAACTAGTTCCCATAGTGATTGGGAAGTCCAGACAGCCGCCAGGTAGTACGCCAAAAGATGGTGTAGAAGCAACGTTCTTTGGCCTCCCGGGCGACCGGCTTCATGAGCATGAACATCTCGACCAGGCCAAAGAGAATCTTGTAGTGGAGGGCAATCAGCCCAATCTGACGCACAATTATCCAAAAGGACACGTGCATCTGACCCGGCGGGATCCCCCACCACGACAACAGCCTCAGAATAGAAGAATGTGGCGGGAGCTGCATGCCGTACAGGAGCTAGTAAGACGTACCGCGATCAGGTTGCTGGAGCAACCATCAGAAATGGAGGGGTGGGAGCCAAACCGAAACCCCTTCCACCCAAGCTGCTCTTGAACCTTTGCCGCACTCATCCGCTCGAGTTCAGGATTCCGGAGGAGGTTAGAGGAAGCTTGCCACCTCCGCATGGGCCTTTATATCGGAGGCTCGGCAGAATCTAGAGGAGCCACCTCCGCCACACTAGCAGGCGAAGGGGGTCCAATCGTCGGAATACCGCTTGGTCCACCCTCATCACCAAAGGGACATGGAGCCGAATTCTGGGGCTCTTCGTTGCTAGTGGAGCTCCGAACTAAAGTTCTCCTCATCGTTGGAACAAAATTCGCATAAAATCACCGGAATTTGGAGTTTCAAAACCTGGGGTTCCGACAGAGCAAAATGGAAATGAAGAAGAAGAAAGAGGAGAGTGAGTACGCTTCTCTCTCGTTCAAGCCTTCCTTTTATAAAGAAGAGCCCATGGTCCACCAACTAATGGGATTCCAAGTTCCTTTAATGATCTCCACATTAAGATCACTAAACCAAGTGGATTAATGACTCGTAGCGAATAATCACAACCTTTCACTGAAAGTTGAAGTTGTTCATCTTCCCGCCAACAAAGGAAGATTTAGAGAAGACAAAGTAGGGCCCACAATGCACAGTCATCTAGGACCCACGTCATCTAGGACCTACCTCATACACTCAGTAAGATCCATTCAACATTTACATGGTCCAGGTCAGCGACATGTGGACTTCCGGTCTACGTCATCATGGTCAAGGGAAGATTGACCGACATGTGTTCCTGCACTCATCATGATGAGAAAGTAACCAGACCTATCTACCGGAAATAAAGACAAAATAAATAAATAATTTCATTGATTTGTTTCAACTAGGGGAACTACTCCCCTGCATAGTGCAGAAAGTCGGGGAGGTACATGTCAAGGGTTCTCCTCTTCCTTGATTGGATGATACCCCAGCTTCTCCAACAGTACATATATGGTAGCCAGTTCACTCTGAATAACCCGAATCCGTTGAGTGACAGCCTCAAGCCTCCGGCTCTTATCAGCAAGCTGGCCATTCAAGGCAAACAGGCTCAAGCGCAGTTGACGAATGTCCCGGTCCTCGATTTCCAGAGTCATTTTCTCCCGCATGTTCCCGGTGTACTTCTGGATGGTACTCCGGTCGTCACCCATTCTCCAGTAGAGGCTTTGTAACGACCCGTATTCACTTTAGGGGTATTTTAGTAATTTTATTTATAATCTATAATTAGGATAAAATAATTATAACTTTGGTGGATTGCTTTTAGAAAATGGAGTATTTTGAAATAGGAAGAATATTTAAATTAGAATAAATAAGAAATGAATCTCAAAATAAATTTCAGAATATTTCCACAAACCTGACGCGTACAAATATAACAGTTAATTTTGATGTTTAATAAGGACTACCCTCGGCACTACTACCAACTCATAGGTGATCGAGCGCGCGTCCAAATGTATAAAAAAAAAGTTGAAGTGGACACAAATATATTACCTAATCGAGATTTTAATTAAAGTGGGTAACTTATTAAGTAGCTCACAAGATTACTAGAATGACTTGCTTTGTATGGATTTAGATTACAGAGAGCTTGACACCTATTACTATGACTAATCAAGTACTAAAGAGATGGGGATCCAGGAGCAACCAGTTCTCACTAGCAACTAAAAGAAAGAAAGAAAATTTGAATGAGAACCCCAAAGCTTTTCTAGCTATTCACCGATCTAATTAAGTGAACACAATCCAATTTCCAATGGATTTTTCTTCTCTGGTTGTTGAAGTATACATCTCTGAATTTAAGATAAAGATTATGATCATGCTTGGAGGCAGTTCACACACAAGAAACCAAAACCCATCCTCATCACATGTTAATTGTATTCAAGTTTTGGCGGTGCTTGGTGGCTAAAATAAAGAATTAGTTAGAGATTAATCTGTGATGTTTATTGATCAGAAATTATGAGCTCTTTAAGTTGGACGACTGTGAATTCATTTGCCTCATATGGTGATATGGTAACCTATCCATGATTCATTTGGTGTTAAATATAGGTGTTTGTGAGTTTGGAGAGGTAGATGTTTAGTGTGGATTGATTAATTAAGTTGGTAGCCAGCTGCTACACTAGTGCGGAGCCGGTAAACACTTCACCTTAACTTGTAAAATGGTCTTAATTTGGATGCACAATATTAATTCATATAGATTTACTTGCATACAGCTGCGGTCTTAGGATATCAACATACCTAAATGAGTATTTCAAACTTAGAAGGAAGTTAAGGAACTAACAAGCAAGAGGTAGGGACTTACATTTCTTTTATACTGTTTTTTCGTGTGTCATATTTTAATGTTGCAAATTAATTGATATATTAGTGATGATAAAATGCATGCATGGTTTTGTTTGGTATATATAGATTACTCGTGGTTTATCGATTATAGTTTTTATTAAAGTGATTAGTTACAGATATCATGTTTTAAACTGGAGTTATTAAAGCAGTATATGTATATTGAAATGGTTTTATAAATGGATTTCTCGATAAATCTCTTTCCAATGGTGGAAAAGATTTGGTTTTGTAATGCGGGGCAAGGAAACCCGATTGTAATGTATAACTGGGATGTGTGAGGTCCCTAGATTGATGGAAATATTGATCTGGCATGCTGTCACGATTATGGCTGTGGCCCGGTTAGGGTAGCCAACTGCACGGATCATATTTGATTATGGTTGTGGCCCGGTTAGAGTAGCCATGGATATTGTTTAAATCTGGGGACTCACCACACATTTAAATATATGGTATATATAGTTAATATATAATGAGGTCGTTTGGAGAGGGACCTGTGAATTCCTATAATGAATGAGTTGTTGTCATATTCCGGAGAGGTGAATGGGCCGCCTTCTAGAGAGATACATTAGAGATGTATCCGGGAATTCCTTTTTACCATTCCAGACCACCATTCATGTAGTGGAACGTTGTTGATATATTAGTTCAGATGAGGCTACATGTTACCTCGATGAGGTTTAGACGCAAGGGGTGAGAGTTAGTCCACTCCTGGACGTGTGTCAGGATCCTGTGCAGTTTGCAGTCGTCGAACAGTTGACCACCGTAATTCAGGGATTCCTCGTATCAGGAATCGTGGTCAAAGGCCCATCTGAACCTAAATGGATGGGTTTAGTGTTCTGGGAACACAACAACGGTAATACAGTCACCCCACCGAAAATCAGGAAATAACGGTGTAGGTTCACACTAGTAAGTATTGAACGAAGAGATTGCCTGCGACCGTGGCGGTATAGCGGTCGTACCTCATCATTCTAATAGGATGCAGCTACCCGACTTATTGTATGGATTCATGGTTAGTATGATTACTATAAAAGGTAAAATTTTTGGTTTAAAAGTATTTACTTATCAAATTACTTATGTATTTTATTATTATAGTTAAAACATGCATTATTTCAACTGTTTCGTATAGTTAATCGTCATGCATGATTAGATAGTTTTTTGGAAATGTGAGTCACTACTGAGCAAGTGGAAATGTTCACCCTATCATTAACCTTTTTTCAGTTAAACCGTTGCTCGAGGATAGATCGATTCGGCAGATATGGTTGTGCGGAGGTTACCATGGGAATTGGTATAGGTATTCGTGCGATAGGTATACGTAGTTTCTTTTGTATAAAATGATCACAGTTTATATTATTATGTATTGTACTATTTTATGTATTTTTAAATCCAATTATATAGATGAATATCATTTAGAATCTTGTATTATAATATTATTATCATGGGTTGGGTTATTCTAATGTCTCGAGATTTGACATTGAGTCATAGGGATTCGTGTTATGGTTTTGGGGAGTTACAGGCTTCTGCACCTCCGGTTTGCTATTTATAGAGGAGGAAAGAAACCCTAGTCCTTGATCCAAGGGATGCGGAATCGTCATCAAGAAGCGTGTCAAGGAAGGAATCCTCCGAATCTCAACAGCCGGGGAAGATATTGCTAAGATATTTCCCAAGCAGATTTTCTACTTGACAAAAAATGGGCGATGTGTGTACCCTGGTATAGGTATTCATGCGATAGGTATACGTAGTTTCTTTTGTATAAAAGTGATCACAGTTTATATTATTATGTATTGTACTATTTTATGTATTTTTAAATCCAATTATATAGATGAATATCATTTAGAATCTTGTATTATAATATTATTATCATGGGTTGGGTTATTCTAATGCCTCGAGATTTGACATTGAGTCATAGGGATTCGTGTTATGGTTTTGGGGAGTTACAGGCTTTTGCACCTCCGGTTTGCTATTTATAGAGGAGGAAAGAAACCCTAGTCCTTGATCCAAGGGATGCGGAATCGTCATCAAGAAGCGTGTCAAAGAAGGAATCCTCTGAATCTCAACAGCCGGGGAAGATATTGCTAAGATCTTTCCCAAGCAGATTTTCTACTTGACAAAAAAGGGGCGATGTGTGTACCCTAGGTAAGAAACCGGACAGGTGTCACCAATGGCTGTATAAAAAGCTAAACCGGGAGCACCGAAGCATTAGCCAGCCAAGTGTGGGCTATCAGGTAGAGCCCAACCTGGTTTCAAGGGATCCACATACGCTCTGTGGACCTTGACCCACCGGATAGTCCACGATCAATGGGTGGAGCCCCAGTTACTGTATAAGAAGTTGAACCGTGGGCTCCCATACATCGTCCAGGCCCACCTCAGTCAAGTAGGTCAGGTCCGGCCCAGTAAAGTCCAACAGCAACAAGGGCTCATCCAAAGGCTCAACACAGAAGCCCAAATGACCTGGCCAGGGGTGTATGCAATGAAGATTAGGCCTCCGGTCAGAGGAGTTAAGCCCAAGTCTTTGCTGTCAGGCTTGGTTAATCCAAGTTCCAAGCAACTGGATAAGTCCAGCGAGATTCCAGGCTAACAGAACCCATAGTTCTAGCCCACTGGAGAAGCTAAAAGAAGACCCAGGTTGAACCAAGACCTATCAGATGACTCCACGTGGCACTCATCCTGGTCAAAGAAGATTCAAGCCAAGGGTATAACCGCTCGGCAACATGCAAGCTATCTCCACGGAAAGCATCTTCACAGTTGAACTACCTGAGTTCATGGAGTCAAAACCGGAGAGTGGTTGAGCCAGCCTCCTCCGGCCTACTACAAATACAAGAGTTCTAAACCTCCTGAACTACGAGTTTTTCACTGAGCAACTCCATTAGAGCTTAGTGGAAGCAGAGACTTGATTGCAAGTTCATCTTCTTAGATACGTAGGCAGCCTGATCTCGATCAGGTCCAGTCTCATTGTATACCCCCCATCTTATCTCAGTCTATACAAGGCTTTCATTGTAACTGTTCGATCAATCTATACATATCTTGAGTTTGTGGATCAAATTTTTGCACCCACAACCACCTACTTGCATAGGTCTTACCGGAGAGCACTGCCGACAGTTATGGCATTTGCCCTCATATTATGGGCATGTTGCCAAAGTTTCATGGACTTACACGGGAAGATCCATATCAACACTTTAACAAGTTTCTGACCGTGCTGAACACTTTCAAGGAGGAGCATTTGTCTGATGAAGTTGTTCCATTTTTCTCTTGAAGATTGTGCATCTCACTGGTCACATAGCCTTTCTCACTGGTTACATAGGCTTTTTCTCTTGAAGATCGTGCATCAACTAAGCAAAACGTTTTTAAACAAGTATTTTCCTATCACAAAAACAAATGACCTTGTTGATGCCATCAGAATTTTTAGGCAAAAAGATGATAAGGTTTTCTTTGATACATGGAAAAGGTCAAGACCTGTTTATTCTGTGTCCACACCACAAAGTTGATGGAACAGAAAAAGTTAGGATCATGTATAAAGGTTTCAACTATGCAACTAGGAACCTAGTTGAAAGTATGAACAGTGGCGGTTTTCTTGATATTTCAACCACCAAGGCTATGGAATTCTTTGCAAAACTAGCCGACAATAGCCAATAGTGGGATTCACTAGGATCATTCCCGAGAAACACTATTATGAACACAAACGATAAACCTAGAGGTATGTACGAGGTTAAACCCGACCCCGAGCTTAAAATGTTGCTCCAAGGTTTAGTCAAAAAGGTAAAAACACTTGAGGTATCCTTACACCCCACATCACCGGTTATGAGTGTCTCCACTTCCCAATGTAATGTTTGTCACGACTCATCCCATATCGCCGAAGTTTGCCCTCTCTTATACACTTCTCCTTAAACTAAGGAAACCTATGCGTTCAACTACGTTGGAAAAACACACTTCACGAAGGGCAACGCTACTTACATATATATGGACTGTTCGAATCTATCTTACTCGAACAATAACGCTTACTAGATAATTTGGATATTTTGAAATGTTCTTTGGTTTAATTTTTCATTGATGGCCAAACTCTAATAAAGATAAAAACCAGCCCAAAACCTAATTTATATATAAGTTGGGTGAACAAAACCTAAGTCGCCTTTGTCTTTCTTTAAAATTCAACAAGGGTGAGTTGGGCCCAAGGACACTGTTCCTATTCGGTTAGGCCAAAAGGAGATTAACAGATTCCACGTAGTCAAAAGGACAATATTTTTATGATCACGGTCTGATCATAACAATTCACTCATTTGGACAAAAATACCCTTTATGATCACATGTCTAATCATATATTACATACACACTAAATGCAATAAAACTATACCCTATCTAAATCAACCCTAGGCGGAATGTAATCTTAAGCAACCCTATGATCACACCTATAATCACATGATAACGGGTCTAATCATATACTATATAACACTAAAAGCAATAAAACTATATCCTACCCCAACGAACCCTAGTTTCAATGCGACCTTATACAACCTTATGATCAGACGTATAGTCATATGATCACATGTCTAATCATATACTACATAACACTAAATGCAATAAAACTATACCCTACCCAAATGAACTCTTGTTGGAATGCGATCTTATGCGGCCGTATGATCAGACCCTATAATCACATTTAGTTGGTATGATAAGACCCGTAATCACATTTATTCGTTATGATCACAATTATGATCACAAATAAATCACGACACAAGTATGTATGATCATACTTATAATCACATTTATTTGTTATGATCAGACCTGTAATCATATTTATTTGTTATGATCATATTCGTGATCACATATAAATATATTATGATCATGAGTGATTACAATTGTGATCACATAATTCAAAGGGACAAGTGTGTATGATCACACGTATAATCATAATACCAATCACATTATACAGGGGTAAAATTAGAATTTTGGAAAGGTGTGACTATATGATTATAGGTCTAATCATAAACATTTGTCCTTTTGACAAAGTCAAAATCCGTGTATGTCCCTTTGATAAATTATTAACGTGCATTTGTCCTTTTGACCGCCACAATTCAAATTTGTCCTTTTGACAAAAAAAAAGTTGAAATAAGACCTTACAACCTAATTCTTTGATTTTAACAAAATACTTGGGTAAAATCACAAGTTACAAAATAAACAACTCAGGAAATAATTTGATGTCAACTTTTGCTTTGCAGTTCATTGTTTCTCTACAGTCATAATGCATTATACCTTACAACTTAAAACAAATCTATACTCGGTAGATGTTAAACACAAGAAGTCTATAATGAACTTCTGAACAAAATTTTATTACTTCAGATTTTATTTTTGTAACCCTTATAATGATGCACTAGGGTGCATTACAATAGAACTTTTTGCTCAAAAATAAAATAAAAACAAAAAAATATGATGCTTGGGCAATTTGCTTAGAGCAACATCCTTGGTTAAACAATTCCATTGAGATCTAGTAAACTTGTTTATCATTGTGATAAGAAATTAAGCTACGTAGTGTTGCCTGCGCACATTACAAGTTAGAAAAACTTTTTGCAATCGGAGGAAATCTGAACTTTCTATTAATTAATTCCTTCCATTTCTTGTTTTGAGTACGTTCATATATTCTTGGAAACTCATTTGTAATGGTGTAAGGAACGACAAATTTGCCAAGAACATGATAACAAGGAAGAAGAAACAAATTTGCTAAGGACATGATAACTCATGACGAGCCAGAGAATAACATTACAAGTTTGGTATATATGGTGAGAGTCACCTACAAGAGAAGATGCTGTTGGGTTTTATGTACAATATGGGCCTGTTTGGGCCCAAATTCGTGGTCTATTGTAAGGCTATACTATAAAGTTAAATAGAAGTGATATAAAACCTTAATTTTTCTAAGAGAGAGATTGTGAGAAGCCATTAGAGAGTTTGAGAGAACTTTGTGAGGAAGAAGACTTCGGTTTCTTCGTGAGGGCTTGTACAATTGTCTAGATAAGAAAAATATCATCCTTTCTCCCCGTGGACGTAGGCATATTGCCGAACCACGTATATCTTGTGTCTTGTGTGTGGTTGCTTGTTTATTTTGTCTTTTTCGTTTTACTTTCATACATTAGTTCAATCATATTATTTGTGCATTAGTTTCCGCTGCGCACAACAAGTGGTATCAAAGCCGAAGGTTAGTTCCTTGGGTTAAAGAGGGATTGCAGAACATTGGTTAAAGGGTTTTCAGGAATCTGTCCAGATTCGATACTCTGTGGTAAAACGGCCATAACTCTGTTCTCGGATATCGAAACGTTGATCCGTTTTTTGGGTTGGAAAGAAGAGTCTTCAGGCTTTCCATCGGTGTATGGTACGTTTTCTGTTTCAAAGTATTCTGTTCCCAGTAATTCTTTGAAGTTGACGGTTTTGTTTTCTCAATTTCGGTAAAAATCCAATCTTGGATTTTTCTTGTGAGCTTTGGTTAGAACTTGAGCGTCTAGAAGGTGTTTGTTGAAATTCCAGGGTGAATTTCATATTCGTTTGGTGATTGTTTAGTGTTTGAAAGTTGGTGAAAGATGTCAAAAGAAAGGAGTTCGAAGAGTTCGAAGGGGGAAACCAAGTCAGTGGTTTACCATCAAGCAAAAATTGATGTAGAGAAGTTTACTGGCACCAATAACTTTGGTATGTGGAGGTGTGAGGTAATGGATGCTCTATGTCAACAAGACCTAGAAGATGTTCTGGAGGATAAGCCAGAAGATGTGGAAGAGAAGGATTGGAAAAAGATGAACAAACGAGCTTGTGGAATCATAAGGTCGTGTTTGGCACAAGACATTAAATATCTTGTGATGAATGATGCGTTTGCAAAGGAGATGTGGCGAAAATTGGAGGAGAAGTACATGACAAACACTATCCACAATAAAAACTATCTACTTCGAAAGTTCTATTGAATAGATATGAGAAGAGGTATTTCCATGGCGGAGCATCTTAATGATTTTACCAAACTAATTGCAGACTTGGCGAATCTAGGAGCAGATGTGAGTGATGAAAGCAAGGCAGTGTGTCTCTTAAATTCGTTACCGGACGAATATGAACACTTGGCTATCACACTCACACATGGGAAAGAAAAATTGGTGTATAGTGAGATTTCTGCAGCATTGTTAAATCATGCGTGTATGAAGAAGGACAAAGAAGAGTCCAAAATCTCAACACCAGAGGTCTTAGTAACAAGAGGAAGGTCTAGTGACAGGAAAGGCCAAGGTGGTAGAGGGAAATCTCGGTCAAAGTCGAGAGATCGATCTCTAGCAAAGGATGAATATGCTCCTTTTGTCATGAGAAAGGGCATTGGAAGAAAGATTGTCCTAAAGCCAAAGCAAAGGACAAGAAGAAAGACTCTGAGGTAAATATTGCATGTGATACTAAAGATGATGATGTAGATTCTGATTATTCTTTATCCGTTTCATCAATGGTTTGTTACATTAGTGGTAATGAATGGATCTTAGATTGTGCTGCTTCTTATCATATATGTCCTATAAGGGAATGGTTTTCTGATTTTAAGAAGCAGGAGAGTGGTGTAGTGGTGATGGGGAATGATCAACCCTGTCACATAATGGGTATAGGTACCATTCGTCTGAAGATGTTTGATGGAATTATAAGGAAGCTGAAGAATGTTAGGTATGTTCCTGACATGAAGAAGAATCTTATCTCAGTTGGTACTTTAGAAGCCAATGGTTACAAGGTGGTACTTGAACATGGCGTTCTAAAGGTTGTGGCTGGTGCAATAGTTGTACTCAAGGGTGTTCGACAAAGGAACTTGTACTTCCTTCAAGGTAGTATAGTTACTGGGGATGTGGCCGTGTCTGAGGCTACATCAAAGATTGCTAGAGAGACTACGCGACTGTGGCATATGCGGTTGGCGCATACTGGTGAAAAATGCTTGCAAAGATTGATAAAGCAAGGGTTGTTAAAGGGTGCTATCGCCTGTAAAACAGAATTCTGTGAGCATTGTATTCTGGGCAAGCAGACAAGAGTAAAGTTTGGCACGGCTATCCATAATACTAGTGGAGCTCTTGATTATGTTCACACGGATGTCTGGGGGCCTACCAAGAATGCATCTTGGGGAGGTAAGCATTATTTTGTGTCTTTTGTTGATGATTTTTCTAGGCGTGTGTGGGTGTACACCATGAAGAGCAAGGATGAAGTCCTAGAAATTTTCATAAAGTGGAAGAAGTTAGTTGAGACCCGAATTGGCAGAAAGATCAAGGTACTTCGCTCAGATAATGGAGGAGAGTACAAAAATGATCCATTCTTGGAAGTATGTCAGGATGAGGGTATTGAACGCCATTTCACTGTAAGAGAGACACCGCAGCAAAATGGGGTGGCAGAACGGATGAATCGAACTTTACTGGAGAGAGTTCGGTGTATGTTGTCTAATGCTGGGTTAGGCAAAGTGTTTTGGGCTGAGGCTATTGTGTATGCCTGTCACCTTATTAACAGGTTGCCTTCAACTGCGATTGATGGCAAAACTCCTATGGAGGTTTGGTCTGGTAAGCCTGCTTCAGACTATTGTTTTCTTCATGTGTTTGGGTGTCCAGCTTACTATCATATCCGAGAGAGTAAGTTGGATCCTCGTGCAAAGAAGTCTTTATTTATGGGTCTACAGAGTGGAGTAAAAGGTTATAAGCTATGGGATCCAGAATTGAAGAAAATTATTCTAAGCAGAGATGTGACATTCGATGAGGCTTCTATGTTGAAGCCTAAGAGCTCTCAGCAGGTGGAGAGCAAGGCCAAAGAGGTTTCGCAGTGGGTGGAGACTGAAATATCTCCACGTGTTCCAGGTGGTTCTGTATCTTTGGAAACGTCTACTGTAAGGGTTCCAAGTATTGAGGTTCCTAGTGTTACAGATTCTGATGACATGACAGATAATGAGGTTGATGATGAGACGGTTGATGATACAGTACATGTGGACTCTAATGATGAGGGTCCAATTGCATCTAGATTATCCAAGAGAAATGTCGGTGTTCCTAAACGGCTTACTGATGATATGGTAGCTTATGCACTTTTGGTTGTTGATGAGGGTATTCCAGAAACTTTTCGTGAAGCACTGCAGAGTAGTGATTATGAAAGGTGGAAGACGGCCATGGATGAGGAGATGAAATCTCTTCATAAGAATGAAACTTGGGAACTCATGGAGTTGCCTAAGGGAAAGAAAGCAATCGGGTGCAAATGGGTTTACACTAAGAAAGATGGGTCTCCTGGTGAAAATGTACGCTTCAAAGCAAGATTGGTGGCAAAAGGCTATGCTCAGAAGGAGGGAATTTATTATAATGAAATTTTTTCTCCAGTTGTGAAACATTCCTCTATTCGCATCCTATTGGCCTTAGTAGCACAATTTGATTTGGAGTTAGCTCAACTTGATGTGAAAACTGCTTTTCTACATGGTGAGCTAGATGAGGAGATCTATATGACTCAGCCGAGTGGGTATAAAGATGCGGGTAATGACAAGCTGGTGTGTAAATTGAAGAAATCGCTGTATGGGTTGAAGCAATCTCCAAGGCAATGGTACAAGCGGTTTACTCGGTTTATGCTAGGGCAAGGGTACACAAGAAGTCCATATGATCCTTGTGTCTATTTTCGCAAGGTATGTGATGGTTCTTTTATCTATTGGCTTTTATATGTTGATGACATGCTCATAGCCTCTAAAAGCAATGTGGAGATAGACAAGTTGAAAAAGACTATGTCTATGGAGTTTGAGATGAAAGATCTTGGTGAAGCGAGAAAGATACTTGGCATGGAAATTCAGAGGGAACGAGACAATGGAAGATTGTGGTTATCTCAAAAGGCCTATCTACAGAAGGTGCTACAGAGATTTAGCCAATATGAGATTGGTACAGCTGTGAGTATACCTCTCTCAAAAGATTTTAACTTGAATGCTTCCATGTCTCCTAATTCTGATAGGGAACGTGCTTACATGACACGTTATCCATATGCAAGTGCGGTTGGTAGCTTGATGTATGCGATGGTATGTACAAGGCCCGACATTGGGCATGCAGTTGGCACTGTAAGTAGGTACATGCATAATCCTGGTGAGAAACATTGGGAAGCTGTGAAATGGATCTTACGATACATTCAAGGTAGTGTGGAGGTTGGTTTACTATTCCAGAAGGGAAGGGATTTGAATCAGTTTTGTGTTGGTTATGTGGACGCTGATTATGATGGTCAAATAGAGAGACGTCGGTCTACTACTGGATATGTTTTTACATTGGCAGGTGGTCCAATTAGTTGGCGGTCTACATTACAATCTCTTGTTGCTTTGTCTTCGACAGAAGCAGAATGTATGGCTGTGACTGAAGCCTTTAAAGAAGCCATTTGGTTACGAGGTATGTTGAAAAACTTGGGTATTGTGCAGGAGCAGCTTATGGTTCATTGTGACAATCAAAGTACCATAAATCTGGCAAAGAACTCAGTTTATCATGCTCGTACAAAGCACATTGATGTGCGACATCACTTTGTCAGAGACATTATTGAAGAGAGTGAGATTTTATTGAAGAAGATTCATACTAGCAATAATCCGGCTGACATGTTGACTAAAGTGGTTTCAGGGACTAAGTTCTATCATTGCTTAGATTTGGTCCATGTTCTTCCTTTGAGTGGATAGTATATTTTGGAGTGAACTACGATGGCTTGATCCCTTAGAAGAAGGGTACGTAGGCAACCATGAAGTGGTGCAGCCGAGGTGGTCTTTCGGGACATGTGTGGGAGTTTGTGACTTGTGTTTGTCGGCTTAGATTTATTGAATCTTCGCCGAGGTGGAGAATTGTTGGGTTTTATGTACAATATGGGCCTGTTTGGGCCCAAATTCGTGGTCTATTGTAAGGCTATACTATAAAGCCAAATAGAAGTGATACAAAACCTTAATTTTTCTAAGAGAGAGATTGTGAGAAGCCATTAGAGAGTTTGAGAGAACTTTGTGAGGAAGAAGACTTCGGTTTCTTCGTGAGGGCTTGTACAATTGTCTAGATAAGAAAAATATCATCCTTTCTCCCCGTGGACGTAGGCATATTGCTGAACCACGTATATCTTGTGTCTTGTGTGTGGTTGCTTGTTTATTTTGTCTTTTTCGTTTTACTTTCATACATTAGTTCAATCATATTATTTGTGCATTAGTTTTCGCTGCGCACAACAGATGCAACACCAGATTGTGTCCTTGACACAAGTTGCCCTTCAGACTGCTTGTCTCTATGGGGTTAATTTGTTAACATAATGTTGGGTTGAGTGAGCATCAATGGCTACCATATTGTTAGCCACATCATATAGCAATCACTTCAACATACAACATTAGCAAGTAAAGTTCTTTGCCTGCAATCACAGACGTTGGACTTCTCACAACATTTGTGGAGATAGGTGGAGCCGTTTGTAAAAAAAGTGAGATGTGGCGGTTATTAGATTCCTATAAGGAATCAAGTTCCTTTTTTGGCAGCAGGTGTGGTGGAATTCTATTAGGATTTCTAATCTATTAGAAATCTAAGTTGTTGTTGACTTAGGAGTTGGGTTACCAAATGGATTAACCAAAGAGGTTATAAATATTGGTGTTGTGTAACCATAAGATTATAGATTGAAAGTTAAAAACAACATATGTGTGTGTGAGAGCTTTGTGGTTCTTCTTCATCATTAGTAATAAAGTTATTTCTCTTTGTCCCGTGAACGTAGGCATATTGTCATAACACCGCTGACCACCAACCTACTTGCCCGTGGGATTTCTGTGATCTACTACTTTCTATGTTGCTTAGGCAATCCAGTTCTCATGTAGTGAAAGATATTGAAAGTAAAAGTAATGTATAATCACTTTCTCATGCCTTACTAAGTTGATTAGGTTGATCCTTAACTTACTGTCTTCGTGGTGGAATGGTGGATGGACAAACCAATTGTTAATGTCTCCAAAAGGAAAAGTGAGCAAATCAAAGGTTCAATAAAAAAAAACATCAATAATAAGTAGTGAATAGTTTTCTGATATCGGAATACCCTTTAGTAGACTACTTTTTACTCAGTTGAGATTCAATAAAAAAAATGAGTTATTTTTGTCTTTAATGGATTCCTTTGTTGCACTTAGGTCTTCAAAAAGAATATGCCAGTAACAGTTGTTCAAAAAGATTGCACTCGATTGTTGAATTATATTGTAGAAAGCTACGCTTCACCATTCATATCTAAATCATCAAAACAATTATGGATTAGATACAAACTAATTAACAAGATCTTTATCACTACTTAAAAATGATACATACCTTGATTCGATGAATGATGATGCTATAGCATGAGCCCCTGAGAGAACTGATGATTATAAGAAAAGTATAAACAAAAGTGTTAGAAGATGATTGGAGGTGTTGAAAGAGAAAAGGTCTAGTGAGCCATTTTGAAGAACATGTTAGAGTTTGCAAGCATAGTTAAAAATGGAGAAGATCCGCGAAATTTGGGCGGAATATGCCGGTTTTTGGGCATTCGGATCGGATCGGTAGGTCGAATCTGGTTTGATCCAGAACCCTACCCATGCTGACCCGGATCTTCAAAAAAATCACGGATATTCGAAATATAATCGAAAATCACGGATATCCTCTTCTTCTGCTTTCCGACAGTAATGGTGGAGAAGAAATTTTAGGTATTTTGACTTTCCAATTTCACCGAAATCTCTCTCTCTCACTCATTCACCGAAATCTTTCACTGTTTTCCTCTCTCTCTCTCTCTCTCTCTCTCTCTCTCTCTCTCTCTCTCTCTCTCTCTCTCCTCGCCGGAATATCTATCTCTTCCGCCGGAAACTATACTGCCGGGATCACTGTAAGTTCTTAAGTTCTTTATTATGGATGTAGAATTGTTGATGAATGATGAATGATGATTTCAAATTGATGATTTTCAATTTCATTGCTGCCGGAATCTATACTGTCGGAATTTAGTGTGGTGGAATTGTTGCTGCCAAAATTTTTAAGTTGATAATTTGGTATTTATTTGATCTTAAATAAAAAAATAAGTTTAAACAATAAAATCTTATTTTTATACAGGCTAAATATTGATCCAAATGGTTTTGGACTGGGTTGTGGATTGGGTTATTAGGTTTGGATGGTATTTGTTTATAGCATGGGACACGTGGCGCAAAGTTTCAATCTAGAGGAAAAGTGACAATGGCTAAGAGGGACATTGGGTGGGAGTACGAGTTTGTTGAGCCAGGTGATGAGACTGGAATATATAGTTTGTGGTTTTTGTGAGAAGAAAATGCGAGGTGGAGTGGTGACACGGTTCAAGGAACACCTAGCTGGAGTTGGGAATGATGTTACAAGCTGCACAAAGGTACTTTCTGATGTCAGATTACGTATTCAAGGTAATTTACAGGAACGTGCTACACAACGAGTTGCTTCTGGGCACATAGGACGATGAAGAACACGACGACGAGTTGAGGAGGTGGGACGACAAGAGCAGGAGGTGGGACGACGAGAGTCCGTGACTAGTGGTGCTTCTTCACACCAGACCGAGACTCAGGACGAGGACGACGAGACTAGAGTGCAGCGGGACTTGGAGGAAGCATTGAGGCGTTTGACACACGACCCGTATTACTTAAAGCAACGAGACTTGGAGATGGCTATCGGAGCATCGCGTAGGGAGCATCTTTCTTCATCTACCAAGGGAGCATCATCTAGTCGAGCGGAGCGAGACATCACCGGATAGTGATTTAGGGTTTTAGTTTGTTTGTTATATCTTAGTAGGGTTGTACATTTTATTAATCTTAGTAAGGATTTAAGTTAATTACGTACGTGTTATATAAGTTAAAGTTTAACTGCTAAACATTTTATTTATGTCAATTATGTTGGTTTTTAATTTAATTAAATATTCTATAATATTCACGGATATCCTCGAAATTTTGACAAATACCACGAAATATCGGATTTTAAAACCTCACAATGCCGACATAGGCCCTCGAAATTTCAAGCCATATGTCAGTTTTTTGTAGGTCGAAATTTCGCTCGGATTCGGCATCTTGAACTATGTTTGCAAGAACATCTATATATTTAAGAGGTGTTCCTTTTTGGATCTAACCATATTCAACATCAAATATGATACCTAGACAAGACATCACAATTCAAGAGTCGAGCGACACATCCCATGACTAATATGGGTTTAATGAGAGTAATGTATAGACTCTCAGGTTGACATTCTGGTTTCAATCTAGGCAGACACAAACGAATTTAAATGTTAGACAGAACAAGATATGAGTCTTGAACAAGCAAGAAAAACTTGGTAGAGAGATGAATGGATTGTCGTCGAGAGTGCCCATGTATGTTTGAAGTCTCTTTGAGAGGAAAAATCATTATAAGCAAATAAGAAAATATACATCTTCAAGTATATGAATGGGGGTGTTGATAGGGAAAAAGGGTGAGACAAAAACATTTTGAACCAAATACAATTATAAGAGTTCCTAGGAGCAGTAGTATCTAGAGAGGAAGAGTAGAAGTGGTGTTGTACTTTACTACCAATCCCAGATTCTTTGTATTTTATTAAGATTTAAATCTTTTAACAAAAAGAAAAATAATAAATTTCCCTGGATAAAATGGAAGTGAATCAATTTTTAAAAGGAATTAGTCAATATTCCTAAGTAAAAAAGATGGGGTCCACATGATGCATATGAACCAATTTTGATTTAGTTTTTCTAAAAAAGAAAATCATATTTACAAATGTAAAACATAGCAAATTGACAGATGATTAGTGACATATTTGAGTTATTACATCCAAATAACATAAACTATGTTCTATTGTTCTCTTATTTAAACATTAGTGGGAAACTTTACGATTCAAAAGACTACGTGTATATCAACTTTGCGGCAATTTGCTTCAGGTTATCAGCCTCAATGTGCCCCCAACATGAATGCACTACATGCATATTGCAAGGTGCACAATGCCAAGATTATGCTTAGGTAACCAACTATCCCTGGTCATTATTCTCTTGGACAATAACATGGTTCCATCCCTCAAACTATTTTTTTTTTATTGAAGGGTCGATAATCGGGCCAAAATATTTCTTTATGCTTGAATATTCATGCCATTTCCTGCCATGCCTTAATTTCATGGCTCTGGTGGGACATCAATGGTTCAATTCTTCCACGGGAATGTTTTGCCTCTCATTTCCTGCTTACTGATCAGTCCTCAAAAGTGTATATTTATCCACCGAATAACACCTTGTTTGTATAGCACTTAGCTTATATTATTGTATTATATCTATTGATTAGTGCTTTCTTGTCTTTTGTGTTGGTTTCATGAGCCGAAATGCAAATATTATGTAAAAGCCCGCGAAAAGCAAGCAAAAATGTGTTATTTGCACATGGGAAGAAGAATCGATATTTCCACCCCACGGTCAGCTCTGTTGACTTAACTTTAGGTCAAAGTGGGGCGGTCCAAATCTCAGCCCAAACCGGGTCCTATTGGAGCCCACAAGTCAGAATTTCTATTTTAGGCCTTATTTAAGTCCAAACTTAAAAAAGCTCCACAAGAAGATCCAGAAGTCTGATTTGGGCCCATGAGCTATCAAACTACAACTTAAGCCCAAGAGGATTAGGTTTTGCTAATTATCTAATGCCTATAGAAGACCAACATCAGCAGCCACGAATTTGACCTAATTTGGAAGTCTTTGTATGCAAGTATTCTACTTTGTAATGTCTATATAATAGAAGTTGTAATTAAGGTTTAGGTATCTTTTAGGCATCATCTAGTTTTACCTTTTAGATCTCTTTGAGTTCTTCTTCATTGTATCAACTCAATTATCAATATCAATTCCATTATCTTTTCCATTATGATGTATTGTGATTTATTTATTTATTTCATGGTGTCATCATCAAGGATGAGTAGCTAAATCTCCTTAGGGGGATGGTTGAAGCATTCTAGATGATGCAAAAGCACCATGTTTGTTCTTATTGTTTATTGTGATTCAAAGTTCTTAGTGCTTATTTACTTCTATTCGCGATAAGAGGTAAGTATGATTATTTGCATGTTATTGTTATCCATGATGTTAAAATATTATTATTAGGGTTTAGGGAGACCTAGCTTTAATGGTAGTATTTATATTTATTGTAGATGTGTAGTGTAATAGCTGAGAGGTGATTATTACATCTTTGCAGTATATATCTTTTATTGGAACCCTATTGCATTTAAATTGATATCCGAGAGGTGACGGTTTATTTATGAATCAATATGTTGAATTAATTAGATTGAATAACTGAGAGGTGACGGTTTAATTAATAAGACATATTCAATAGCATGCATAAGAGAATCCTGTTTTAATTTAGTGGAATAGCTGAGAGGTGAATACTTGATTATTATAGGTATTAATGATTAATTGGAATAGCTGAGAGGTGACTAATTAATTATTATAGATTGAACATAAAGGAACAAACATGTTATGTTTGCATGATTTAGTTTGTGGATACCAACTCTTCGCCTTATGTCAACATATATCTTGTTTTCATCTCTACCATATGGAATTATTATCATAAAATGGTTTTGTATCGAAATGTTTTGGAGTTCAGATTATAACTTTTATGACATATAACTATTTAATTAATAGAAAGACAAACAAATTCTTGTCCCATATGTATAACATCGGTACAAATGTAAGGTACATAATTCTCCTCAATTCACACACCTTCGTAAAAGAACTCTTGTTCTAATGGATGAAGTGTATATGTTAAGACCTTAAAATTAACTCTTGGAATAGCATATTCTTGTCTAAAAGTTAATTTTAAGGAAAACAAGGTCAACTTTTTTCTTATCACATTGTTTTAGGAAGGAAATCAAAGGTTAATTATCTCCGCAGTCCTTATCCAATATGGCTAAACATATTAAAACAAATGTGGTTTTTGCCTCACACTAGCTTTATTACTTCTTTTGGCATTGTACATGTCTAGCTATATTAGTGCCCGATTAAGAATATGCGCATTATAGGGGTCTACAAAATGAATAACTAGCTTATAACCATGTAATACCACGTATATATAAAAATATCTTGTAAGTATACGATTATGGCTTGCAAGTAATATTGCTACCATAGTATCCCAATACTAATATCGCAAATTTTTTATTATTTAGATGGTCTTTGTTACATGTACTATGGTAAGTTATAACCAAAACTTTCAATAACTTTGGGAAGAAACTTGTCTAGTTTTATCTTTAACCTACCCACCAACTATGAACTCATGACTTCAATATTTGCAATTGAACTCAACTATTGGGATATAATGATAAGTTATAAAGAAATTAATGAAAACGAAAATCTCAGTTACCAAGTTCTTTATCTGAGCAAAATAATAAGATTACAAATACAAAGATAGATCTTTCAACAATCTTCTATCATTCTGAGAGGATAGATCATTATAACTAATATATATATTTAATTTACAATAATAGTTCAACTATGGCTACATATCTAACAACATAGATTTAATCCGAAAAAGTTACATAATACGGTGTGGAGGCCTTTGTGCGCAAGACATAATTTGCTCAAGAATCTTGGAACTCAAAGATTATCTCAACGTCGGCGAAATATCATGTTAATAAGTTTTCCACACAAATTTTGTCCAGCATACCACCACGACATAGATGTATCTTTCTCCAAGTTAAGGATGCTCAAACATGTCACTTTCAACTACGCAATGATTTTCCATCTCCCTTAAAGTTTTAGCAATTTGGTTATAAATTCTACCTGCACAAAATCAACCAATGTCAACAGATTTCATAGTACCCCTCTCATCAACAAGGAAAGTCGATCTGGTCTCATGTAGCTTGTGATGTTAATCCAAAAAAGAGGTATTCCTTTTTGGATCTAAGCATATTCAACATCAAATATGATGCCTAGACAAAACATCACAATTCAAGAGCCGGGCGACACATCCAATGACTAATAAGGGTTTAAAGAGAGTAATGTATAGACCCTCAGGTTTACATTTTGGTTTCAATCTAGGCAGACACAAATGAATTTGCCTGTTAGACAGAACAAGATATGAGTCTTGAAGAAGCAAGAAATTTTTTGTAGAGAGATGAATGGATTGTCGTCGAGAGTGCCCATGTATGTTTGAAGTCTCTTTGAGAGGAAAGATCATTATAAGCAAATAAGAAAATATACATCTTCAAGTATATGAATGGGGGTGTTGATAGGGAAAAAGGGTGAGACAAAAACATTTTGAACCAACTACAATTATTAGAGTTCCTTGGAGCACTAGTATATATATAGAGGAAGAGTAAGAGTGGTGTTGTACTTTACTACCAACCCCAGATTCTTTGTATTTTATTAAGATTTAAATCTTTTAACAAAAAGAAAAATAATAAATTTCCCTGGATAATATGGAAGTGAATCAATTTTTAAAAGGATTTAGTCAATATTCCCATTAAATATATTTGATTCCTAAGTAAAAAAGATGGGGTCCACATGATGCATATGAACCAATTTTGATTTATTTTTTCTACAAAAGAAAATTATATTTACAAATTTAAAACATAGCAAATTGACAGATGATGAGGTACATATTTGAGTTATTACATCCATATAACATAAACCATGTTCTATTGTTCTCTTATTTAAACATTAGTGGGAAACTTTACAATTCAAAAGACTACGTATGTATCAACATGAATGCAATACATGCATATTGCAAGGTGCACAATGCCAAGATTCTGATTGGGTAACCAACTTTGCATGGTCAATATTCTCTTAGAGAATAACATGGTTCCATCCCTCAAACTGTTTTTTTTTTATGGAAGGGTCGATAATCGGGCCAAAATATTTCTTTATGCTTGAATATTCATGCCATATCCTTCCATGACTTAATTTCATGGCTCTGGTGGGACATCAATGTTTCAATTCTTGCATGGGAGTGTTTTGCCTCTCATTTCCTGCCTACTGGGGAATAAGAATTCTATTGAGCTTTGTTTTCACCGCTTTATTGATTGACCACTCTTTTAGTTAGCATGCACTTGAAATAAATGTATATACTACGTGCATGATGTTAGTAAGACATTGTGGAGGTGATATTTGTGTGCACATATTATATCAATGGATAGAACATTCTCGGTGGAATTATCAATACTATCTAAAGTTGCTCACCTTGTCAGATCGATCATTATGTTGGCTGAAGTGAAATCTATTAAATAATTTTTTCTCTTTCGAGATTTGAACGTTAGATGTAGATTTTCCTAATCTAACAGTTTTCAAACCTTATTTTTACAAGATTAAGTTTTATAGTAGTTTTTTAACATTGATAATTAAGCCAACATTTTTGTTGTAACAAAAGGGGATAGTTGAATTTCACATTGACAACCAGACAAAGTAGTCAGCAGACACTGCTGGGAAATCAGTTGGTGAATATTTCTCAAACCAAAGCGAGAAGTTTATTACTATCGTCACAATTAAGAAACCATCATCTCTGATGAGGGCCTTGGTGTATTTGTAATGATATTCTTTAAATATGCATTTAATTAAATTAGAAAATAAAAATGAATTACTTACGTGATCGTTGCACATAAAATATCAAAGGTGTTATGTGCATTTCTGATTAAAGTGAACTACTGGCTCGATGATATCTATAATGAATATAAATTAGGTTCGCCTTTTTGTATGGAATTATTAACATAATATGGTTTTGTATCGAAATGTTTTGGTATACCTAGGTTCAAATTTAATAAGAAAGAATTGTATGAGTTCAGATTATAACTTTTATGACATATAACTATTTAATTAATAGAAAGACAAACAAATTCTTGTCCCATATGTATAACATCGGTACAAATGTAAGGTACATAATTCTCCTCAATTCACACACCTTCGTAAAAGAACTCTTGTTCTAATGGATGAAGTGTATATGTTAAGACCTTAAAATTAACTCTTGGATTAGCATATTCTTGTCTAAAAGTTAATTTTAAGGAAAACAATTGGTCAACTTTTTTCTTATCACATTGTTTTAGGAAGGAAATCAAAGGTTAATTATCTCCGCAGTCCTTATCCAATATGGCTAAACATATTAAAACAAATGTGGTTTTTGCCTCACACTAGCTTTATTACTTCTTTTGGCATTGTACATGTCTAGCTATATTAGTGCCCGATTAAGAATATGCGCATTATAGGGGTCTACAAAATGAATAACTAGCTTATAACCATGTAATACCACGTATATATAAAAATATCTTGTAAGTATACGATTATGGCTTGCAAGTAATATTGCTACCATAGTATCCCAATACTAATATCGCAAATTTTTTTATTATTTAGATGGTCTTTGTTATATGTACTATGGTAAGTTATAACCAAAACTTTCAATAACTTTGAGAAGAAACTTGTCTAGTTTTTATCTTAACCTACCCACCAACTATGAACTCATGACTTCAATATTTGCAATTGAACTCAACTATTGGGATATAATGATAAGTTATAAAGAAATTAATGAAAACGAAAATCTCAGTTACCAAGTTCTTTATCTGAGCAAAATAATAAGATTACAAATACAAAGATAGATCTTTCAACAATCTTCTATCATTCTGAGAGGATAGATCATTATAACTAATATATATATTTAATTTACAATAATAGTTCAACTATGGCTACATATCTAACAACATAGATTTAATCCGAAAAAGTTACATAATACGGTGTGGAGGCCTTTGTGCGCAAGACATAATTTGCTCAAGAATCTTGGAACTCAAAGATTATCTCAACGTCGGCGAAATATGATGTTAATAAGTTTTCCACACAAGTTTTGTCCAGCATACCACCACGACATAGATGTATCTTTCTCCAAGTTAAGGATGCTCAAACATGTCACTTTCAACTACGCAATGATTTTCCATCTCCCTTAAAGTTTTAGCAATTTGGTTATAAATTCTACCCGCACAAAATCAACCAATGTCAACAGATTTCATAGTACCCCTCTCATCAACAAGGAAAGTCGATCTGGTCTCATGTAGCTTGTGATGTTAATCCAAAAAAGAGGTATTCCTTTTTGGATCTAACCATATTCAACATCAAATATGATGCCTAGACAAAACATCACAATTCAAGAGCCGGGCGACACATCCATTGACTAATAAGGGTTTAAGGAGAGTAATGTATAGACCCTCAGGTTGACATTTTGGTTTCAATCTAGGCAGACACAAATGAATTTGCCTGTTAGACAGAACAAGATATGAGTCTTGAAGAAGCAAGAAAATTTTTGTAGAGAGATGAATGGATTGTCGTCGAGAGTGCCCATGTATGTTTGAAGTCTCTTTGAGAGGAAAGATCATTATAAGCAAATAAGAAAATATACATCTTCAAGTATATGAATGGGGGTGTTGATAGGGAAAAAGGGTGAGACAAAAACATTTTGAACCAACTACAATTATTAGAGTTCCTTGGAGCACTAGTATATATATAGAGGAAGAGTAAGAGTGGTGTTGTACTTTACTACCAACCCCAGATTCTTTGTATTTTATTAATATTTAAATCTTTTAACAAAAAGAAAAATAATAAATTTCCCTGGATAATATGGAAGTGAATCAATTTTTAAAAGGATTTAGTCAATATTCCCATTAAATATATTTGATTCCTAAGTAAAAAAGATGGGGTCCACATGATGCATATGAACCAATTTTGATTTATTTTTTCTACAAAAGAAAATTATATTTACAAATTTAAAACATAGCAAATTGACAGATGATGAGGTACATATTTGAGTTATTACATCCATATAACATAAACCATGTTCTATTGTTCTCTTATTTAAACATTAGTGGGAAACTTTACAATTCAAAAGACTACGTATGTATCAACATGAATGCAATACATGCATATTGCAAGGTGCACAATGCCAAGATTATGCTTGGGTAACCAACTTTGCATGGTCAATATTCTCTTAGACAATAACATGGTTCCATCCCTCAAACTGTTTTTTTTTTTATGGAAGGGTCGATAATCGGGCCAAAATATTTCTTTATGCTTGAATATTCATGCCATATCCTGCCATGACTTAATTTCATGGCTCTGGTGGGACATTAATGGTTCAATTCTTACACGGGAATGTTTTGCCTCTCATTTCCTGCTTACTGAGGAATAAGAATTCTATTGAATTTTGTTTGCTCTGCTTTATCGATTGATCACTCTGTTAGCACTTGAAATAAATGTATACACTAGGTGCATGATGTTAGTAAGACATCGTGCGGGCGATATTTGTGTGCACATATTATAGCATTGGATAGAACATTCTTGGTGGCATTAGCAATACTATCTAAAATTGCTCACCTTGTCAGATCGATCACTATGTTGGCTGATGTGAAATCTATTAAATAATTTTTTATCTTCTGAGATTTAAACGCTAGATGTAGATTTTCCTAATCTGATAGTTTTCAAACATTATTTTTACAAGATTAAGTTTTATAGTAGTTTTTTAACATTGATAATTAAACCAACTTTTTTGTTGTAACAAAAGGGGATAGTTAAATTTCACATTGACAACCAGACAAAGTAATCAGTAGACACTGCTGGGAAATCAGTTGATTAATTTTTCTCAAACCAAAACGAGAAGTTTATTACTATCGTGACAATTAAGAAACCATCATCTTTGATGAGGGCCTATGGTGTATTCTTAATGCTATTCTTTAAATATGCATTTAACTTACGTGATGTAGTTATATGTGAAGGCCTAGTCTGCTCGAGAGCATAGATCATTATAACAAAAGAATATTCCTATTAAAGAAACATGAACATAAGAGATGATTGATTTGAGGGTGTAAATAGAGGGAAAAAATTGATAAAAACATCTTGCACCAAATGTTAATACAAAATTTTCAGAAACGACTATCATGATGAAAATATATATAGGTAGGGCACAAAATAGAATACAATATTGAAGCATGATCAGATATTGAAGAAAATATGTTTGAGTTAAACGTACTATTTGAAAAGAATTATAATGACCCTGGTATGATCCTAGTAAATGCATTTATCATATATCGACCAGTTACAAGATAACCTTAGTCTTACTACTTTTGTGACTCGATTACTAACACATGTTTTCCACAGGTCAAATAGCTAAAAATGACAACAATATTTGCAACAATTTTATCATTTTTAACAATGTATTGCAGATCACAACAACCAAGTGAATTTTTTTTACACCTGATAATAACCATGTTTTGTACCGGAAGTCGGTGACCTGACCACGTGGCAATTGTAGAAGATGATTTGTGAATAAAAGCAATACACGTAATCTAATAAACATTATATCAAGCACAATAATAAAGGATTATATACTATTACGTCCTAAGTCATATTATTTTATTATTAAATTAGGGTTTTTATTGAATAATTTATGTAAATTTGGGGTTTTTTTTTATTATTATAGTACTATATTAATGAAATTGATTCTCTCATGTACAATAATAAATCGTTATATAAGGTTATGACTTGAATCATACAATTTTATTATCAAATCAGGGATTTTGTGAATAAAATATGTATACTTTTTATGTAAATTTAGGGGTTTTCAATTATAGTATTATATCAACGAAATTGATTATCTCAAGTACAAAAGGCTTGATACTCTGTTATGACTTATATCATACCGTTTATTGTGTTGATTTTTTTTTTTATATATTATTGATATGTTAGCTTCTACAATTGGCACGTGAACAGGTCAATGACTTCCTGTACCGGAGCAAAACATGGTTGTTTTCGGGTGTAATCAAAATTCACTTGGTTGTCAAGATCTATAATACTTTGTTAAATGTGAAAATTGTTCAAACGTTGTTGTCATTTTAAGTTATTTGACTGTTTTCCACTTAATCATGTTCAGTTGGTTGAATGGGCATTATCATTTAGCTCCCAAGAATTCATGAAATTACATTTTCGAATGGAACTAAAACACAATGTTAATGTGTTCGCTATTTTATGTTCAACTTTCATATACACTTTGCCAATACAAAAGAGAAGGTCTAGCTAGCCTCAAGTCTATAATTTTCGTTATCAGGTGGCTAACAATTCTTGCTTAATTATTTCATTGGATAAAATCAAGAGCGCCACTTTCATTCTTTTTACAATTGTTTTGATCACAATGATGTTTTTAATTACTGCTACTACATCAGCACATTAATGTTTATGCCTGCATCGACATTGAGTGCCAAATGAATGTTGCTTGCCACAACTCGTCTATGAAAAACTATCAGATTAATTCTGAAACTATCAGATTAATTCTGCCTTGAACTAAAATGCCTATGATTTGTAATTAGGGTACTGAATCAGTTTCAATATTTCAACCTTTGAACAAGACTATACATGATTAGGCATGGAATGGAACATATATTACACACGGTTAAGTAATCATTGGACTTGAGATATATATAAGCATCATGACAACATCACTTTGATTCAAAGATTGGATTACATACAATAGTTAATTGTATTGATAGAGGATTCAATGCTTATGCAGTGGAAAATTGTCCCGTACAAATCATAATTTCACATTACATAAGAAATACGTGGGGTGTACATTTATTATAGAATTAGGGTTGGAAAAATGATTAGTTGTGTCATTCTTAATAATAGTATTGTTTAGTTGTCTTTTGGTTGTGAATCTTATATGTGATTTTTACTAATGTTATATCGAATTTTGACATCTCCAATATTAGTTTGATTCCTATTGTGTTAGAGGCCGGTTGCGTGCATGGTAGTGTTGATAACATATATTCTTCATAATTAATGTCGCCTTAATTAGACGAAACAATATGTACCAGTATTGTGATCTTATTATATTATTAAGAAAATTATGTAAGACGCAAATAAGACAATAGAAATATGAATTCCTTTTCAACCAAATCTTTTCATTGGCATCATATTAACTCTAAAAATTATATAGAGAGAGAGATATTGTAATAGTGTTTCCATTGGAGTGAGATAGATCATTACAAATGAATTTTGCTTTCTAAGCTACAAATAGTTCATGGCTAGATATAGATCTCAAATTAATTATTCAGATTCAACTTTCCAGTATTCATATGAAGTCAACAGGTAAGCAATCCTCCTTATTCTTTCACACCTTCTAACTCATCCTTGTTTTTTCACACCTCCACCTTTACATGGAGAATGTGACTTACAATCTTAACCAAATTTTGGAACTTCCAAAACTTTTGTAGCCACTAAAAGATTTTTTTTTTTTTTTTTTTTTTTTGATAAGTTGAACTTTTATTGGTAAGGGCAAAAGATGCCTAAAAAAATAAACAAGACAGTCACTGAAAAAACAAAGTAGACTAACATAGACTCCTCACAGCAATGGCACATAGTGCCATCTCAAGACTCCTTCCCGATTCTCCATTAATTAACGGTACAAATATGTATTCCTTTCTTCTACCCCAGTTAGCACACCAGAACCATATGGTTGCGTTCACATTCTCACAAATCATTTGAACTTGCACCTCCTTAGCTCTGAACACAACATTGTTCTTGGTTTTCCAGAGTGACCAGAAAATGCGCTGACTATCCCGGATGAACTGGTAAAATTTGCACCTTCTCCATCCCCTACTCTCTACACATGGCTCATTCACAACATGCATTGAATCAAGAGCCGAGCTACGTACGGAATCCATTACGGGCATTCCATATATTTTTTCAGAATAGAGGAACACAAAAGGGCTGACCAAGATCATGAGAGGTTTAGACCCATAGGTGCAGAGAACATAGGAGTGCATCTGAGAGTACCAGTGTACACGCAAAGTCTCTTTGAGAGGACAAATCATTCTTAACAAGAAAAAAATCATCCAAAATATTTAACTTGGAGGTGTTGATAGAGAAAAGGGCCGAGAACAATACATGTTGGAAGTTGGAACCTAATACATGTTCCATGGTGTTCTCACGAGCATTGTCACACCCCGATTTTTAATAAATATATAAATATTCGCCAAATAAATAGCAAATATTTATAAACCAAAAGCCAGAGTATGAGTGGGTCGGTCCCACGTGGACCCAAATAGGCAAAAAATATTCAAAGCAGTAGACTACAAAGGATCAATAATAAAATTTCAATCATATTAATTACCTCATTTCCAAAACTTTACTCTTGCTCGAGTATCATCATCTCTAATCCAGTAATCCTCCTCTACGCCCGACCGAGACGTACCCCAAGTTGCAAAAGAAACAACGAAGGTCAGCATTTCGAATATGCTGGTGTGTGTGTCTCTCATGAAAGGAGAGCTCACCAAAACTATCAACGGTCCACAGTTAAAACAGCTAACTACGCATGCATTACAATTAATATAATTTAAAGCAACTTACCAATTTACCACTTGCGAGTGTAATTTTGGTAGGTCAAACCCTGCAGTAAAAGTTAATGTGACCTACCACCTATAACAGAGATTAATTGAAATAATAATAAACAATGAAACAAAACCACCAACAACAGTATCCGCAATCAATGAACAACTATCAACCCTTAACTTCCATATAACCACTGAGTAGACAACCATCCCCGAGAAGACAAACAAACCATCACAGAGTTGTACGGTTAGCATCACTTTGAGTTAAAGTGTATTGATGTCACATTCTGTCTGTTTGTTAGTTAATTTAGTTTGCACCCCAGCCACACACACAATTGGCATGTTAGTTAATTTAGTTTGCACCTTAGCCACACACACAATTGGCATGTCTACAACACTACTATGCCTCTCGTGTATAAACCCACGACCACTTCCGATCACACAGAAAGGAAAGGTGAAACTTATACACCCACACTCAAATAACAATCGCACCGAGCGAAAGGTGCATGGGCTCACACAGTACCCAAAAAATCATATCCATATTGGGCTCACACAGTACCCAAAATACTCATGTCACACAAACAATTTATACTCATTTCGTATCACATAGATACTCAACTTAAAACTGAATCCAGATCCAAAACAGAATTGTGTGACAACTAGGAAATTTATTATTAATCATTTATTTTGTTTTATTAGCACACAACAGTTACGTTGGCGTTTTGTGTTCTCGGCACACAACCAATACACTTGGCACACAACCACCAAACTTGGCACACAACCAGTACACATGGCACATAGCCAATTAAACATGACACACAACCATCAAACTCGGCACACAACCAGTACACATGGCACATAGCCAATTAAACATGACACACAACCATTAAAATTATCATTTTATTTCACCAGCACACGGCTATTAATTAATTGATATCAAAGAAACAATGCAACCGACATTTCATCCAAATGACCAATATTAACTCACATGCATGATTATATCCTCGCATTCATAAAGATCCTCTTGATCCAATTAATCCATGACCAAATCAATATATGAATATCACATCTACATACATGTATGAACAATAAAACTTTGATATCGAATACCCGATAAATTAAAAAACCGGTACAGTACTGCATAATCATACCCTTTTGTAGTCCAGAGTTTAGAATTATATATATAATATGTCGAGCTAACCCAAAATATATACTAATCAAATGTATAATAAAAACAAAGTGTTCAGTAATCAAACTTTTGATTCAACAGTATATAGATTCTTACTACATGTTAAATATAAAAAACTGAAATAAATAAACCATTAATACATAGAAATAGAACACAGCCACTATATCCATCCATACAGATACATTGTCATGCCCTACCCCACCTAAATTCCATCACCATTTCTATTTTTGTAGGAAATATTTTTTTATTAGAAACCATCATAGCATATAGTAGACCAAACTCATAAGAATGCATATGAATACACATTTAATTTAAATCAAACTAAATCCACTTTCTAATAAGACAAAAATCCAATTTCACACCAAACCAAAGAAAGAAATCAACATGGGTGGGGGCAGCACACTCACCTTGAATTCCACGCACACAGTTCTCTCTTTCTTCTTTCTTCTGAATTCTCCCTTCTCAATATTCTCTTTCTCTGACGGCTGTGAAAAAGAAACCTATAACTTAGGTGTTTTTTTTAGAGATTTTTGGACATACCCCCATTTGAAAGTCGAAATTTGAGATACCCCATTTGAAAGTCGAAATTTGAGATATCCCCGAATTCAAGATGTGGTGTTATCTTAGCCGTCCATCATAAAACTCACCTATGGCTGTAAAGCTCTTCTGTCTTGAATTGGAGGTATCTCAATTTTTTTTTTCAAATAGGGAGTATCTCAAATTTCGACTTTCAAATGGGGGTATGTCCAAAAATCTCTTTTTTTTATGCCTTTATAACTCAACCATTAAGTGATACCCAATGGGCCGTCCAATTTTATTGGCCCAAGTGAACTACACCAAACATAAATAGCCCAATCATTATATTGACATCACCCGACCAATTAAACATTACATAACAATTACCCAAAGTATTGGATCCATTTAAATCTCCAAAATATCTATAAGGTACCCATTTTTAACAAAACATATATCCATATTTTCTAAATTCGAATTCAATTTCAATAAATCCATATAACACAATGTTTTAAATAAGTTCAAAAATCCGGGTTGTTACAAGCATAGTTTAAAATATTGTATTTGGACGAATATTCAAATGGTTAAACAATAAATTGAATCGTGAATATCAAAATCTCTTTGTCAAAATGTTGAGGTTTTATGTATTAAAAAAAAAGGATTGGTTTTCCAATGAATATGTATTTCGTAGATATGGTTTTGTTATTCAAAAAGAGCTTACAACGAGCTTGTCCTCTATTTTTGTATAATTCTTTGAGCCTATTAATAAAATATATTTGTTTGCTTGAACATACCAAGTTTTAACTGTCTTTCTCGTTCATCTCTCTTGCATTTTTTTTTCCAAACTGAAACCGGCACGAAGTGGTTTGACATCAATTTTGTGACATTGGTCGTCCTTGGTTATTTCGCCTTGAGTTCATTGTTAAGAAAACCTTGTTGTACGCGCGTCGTCCCGTGTCCTTGTCTTCGCGTCGTGTGTCATTAGTGTGGTTTTTGGTTCAGGACGTACGTACCTTGTTAGGACGTACGTACGTCCAAGTAGTCAGCAGAACTTTCATCTTGGTAAACGTACGTACCATTATAGGACGTACGTACGTATGGTCAGTCAGCAGAAAGTTTGTTTGGTCTGGACGTACGTACCTTCTTAGGACGTTCGTATGTCCAAGCAGTCAGCATGTTCTGTGTCGGATGGAGACGTACGAACGTCATATCGACGTACGTACGTCCAATGTGGGTTTTCACTATTTCGGCCCATTTTCCTTGGTTTCCAACCCTAAGTATAAATAGGGCTTCTCTTCCAAAGAACAAGTTAGTTCTTTGGCCGTCCAATTCACCTCTTGTTTCTTGGAGTTTGTTTAGGTTTTGGTTTAGGTTGTTTTGGTGATTGAACTCATCTTCTTCTTCCCCATTCATCTTCTTCTTTCTTCTTCCCTGTTCATCTTCTTCTACATTATTGAATAGTGATTTAGCTTCGAGTCTTCTTGTGTGTTCATCAAGAAGTCGAGTATCCTTGTGTGTTCATCAAGGAACTCTGGTATAAGCTTGTTACATAGATCGGCTTCGAGTCTTCTTGTGTGTTCATCAGGAAGTCGAGTGTCTTGTGCGTACATCAAGGTGCTCTGGTGAAGTCAAGGTGTTAGAGATAACCAGGAGTGTCAACTCGCAGTGATTGCAGGTAGTTGATAGGTTTGTACATCTCTTTTCATCTAGTGGATTTATTTGTTGTCGCGAGGACAACCGTGGACGTTTCCCATATTGGGTTTTACCACGTTAAAAATTCCTGTGTGTTATTTACTTTCTGCGTATCGTTTGATTTGTTTGAATATTCAATTGTTAGATTTGCAGTATTTGTAGTTTCTCAATTGGTATCAGTCGCTGGGGGCTGGTTAAGGAGCGTCAAGGCTCACGCTAACGATCCTATGAGTGCAATGATGGTTCATGAGTCTGGTCATAATAATTTTATTGCTAAATCGTCTAAATCTACAAAACCAAAATCTGATTTTGAAAAGAATGATAATTTGTATGTTGTTAGCAATAGTGATTGGGCTCTTCTTTACAGACTTTCTGCAAAAGAATGTGAAAGATTACAAAAAGCTAATATTGATTTGCAGGAAAAATTTAATAAAGCTAATTGTAATGTGTCTACTATTTCTGATAATGTTTGTTTTGAAGATAATGGTGTTTTGCAGACTAAGGTTGATTCTCTAGAACAACGACTCAGACATTGTGCAGAGGATTATATGCTTCAAGGGGAAGTTTATGAATCCAAAATTGAAAATTTGGAAAAGGCTAATCTTTCTTTGCAGGATAAAATTGAGATTCTTGAAAAACAGATTTCTTGTGCTGCAGATGATACAATTTCTATTTCTCAATTATTTGACAAAGAAAAACTTGACTTGTTATGTAGAATTGCAGCTTTAGAGAAGGCCAATCAGGAGGTCGATGAGAAATACAAATCTCTATTGGTGGAGTATGAGGTAACAAAGAACGATTTAACGTCTACTCAACTCCAATTGCAGGTTTTGGACAAAACTAGATTTGATTCTCCTATTGATAGTTCTACTAGTTCATCTAGTGTGATTACTCCTGTAAAATCTACTAGTTTGCATGCCCTTTTGCCTACCCCACCTATTGGGACTAGACTTAATGCTACTAATTTTCAGCATGTTTCTCGTAAGAATTTTAAGTCTAAGGTTAATGGTAAGGCTGTTTTACTGATAAGCCATATTGTTCTCATAATGGAGGTATAGGTTTTGTTAAGGCACCATGTCACAAATACAATGGTGACATACATGTTTCATCTTCTACCACCACATCTTCTTATAAGAATTCTTTGAGTAAGTCTAATGTTTTTCATTGCTCTTATTGTGGTAGAGATGGTCATTTGGATATCTTTTGTTGGGATTTTAATCAACATGTTAAATGTTATTCTCATGTTCCTTATAATTATAATCTTGTTGATTCTTATGTTCCTTCTTGTGCGTTTTCTAGACCTTGGAATTCTAATGTTTATTGTCATAGGTTTAAGAAAAACAGGTACTCCAACAAAAGGAAGTTAAAGACTAAGGTGGAATTAGTTAAGGACAAGTCTATTGCAAAGCTTGTTAAGGGGAGATCTCATATCTTTTCAACTCCCAAGGTGTGCACGCCTAGTGTTAAACAAGTATGGGTAAGAAAAGATAAGTTGCAGGTTTTTCTGGACTTGCAAAAGTCTGGTGGTGTCTCATATTTGGGATGATGTAGTTTGTTTCTAGCCTTGTGTTATTTGAATTGCATATATCTCTAACCACATAGGCTATTTGTTTGGTACTTCTGTTTTTTATGCTTTGTTTGTTTAGCTTGCAGATCATGCTGCATGTCTGAATACATTGTTAATAATAAAAAAAAGGGGGTTGTTGGTTATTTCTTCTATTTTTTGTTTTTTCTTTATTTATTCCATGTATGTGTTGTTGGATGCATCTTTTCTGAGATATTGGTTTAATTCAATTGTCTTAAATAAGTTGCAATATGTTTGGGTGTTTTCTCTTTCTGAACTCTTAAGTATGTTTTGGTATGTATCATGCATTTTTCCTCGCTTGTTTGCACAGTGCACGGCATGCTTGCATGATGGGAGTTTTTGGAAACCACTTACATATTCTTTGAGCTCATAGAACTTCTCTATCTCTCGAGTATGTATGTGATCTTGAGCTATCTCTCCTTTGTTTTAGTTAATGTTCATCTTGTTGTTCGTGTTATTGAACATTCTTATCTTCCTATTACAACTCTTGTTAGTGGTCAATGACTCACCTTATCCCCAGCCATTTGATTGTTTTTGAAGCAATATCAGTTGGCTAAGAACCCGTTGGGGTTGTGAGGGTCATGCTCTGACGGATGCACTCAAGAGATGTTAGTTCTTGTGTTGCACGTTATCATGGTATTGCACTTCTTGAGTTTGTGTTTGTCAAAAAGATGTAGGCTACACCCTACCCTCGTGTATTTGAAAAGATGGAGGCAAAAATCCCTCCCACGCGGGAATGACATTAGAGTGATGTAGACTAAACTCCACCACATGCGGCAAAATAAAAATCCAAGCGCATATTCATTGTTTTTTATGTAAGGCATACAAAGTTGATATTCCTTTGCCTTTTTAATGTCTTGGTTTTCACTTGAAAGATCATATTTATATTCGTTTGCCTTCTACTCATAACGTTTGTTTCAAAGGGGGTTGAAGTTTGTTTCTTCTATGCTCACTTACTAATCTAATCGTATGTCTCTTGTTGATGGTTCTATATTCTAGGTCTTCAAAGGGTGTGTTCTAGTGGTGAACTTTCTCTCTCTTTATGCATTGCATTGCATCTACACACACCGAGGTTTAGTTTATGATGCACTTCAATTCTCTTATTTGTTCCATCTTTTGTTTATCCCCATATATTGCCTCTTATTTTTGTACGGATTGGGATTGGCTACTGTTTTTGGAAGTTCATGATGTGTTCCTCTTCATTTCTATGGTACATCGGTTATTTTCCTTTTATCTTCTTATTATGGTTTCTGTTATTAGTTATTCGGTTTGTTTCTCTGTTGTTAAGGTAAATTCCCTATCATTTTTTTTTAAAAAAAAAAAAAAAAAAAAGGAGTACGAACGTTGTTAGCACGTTCGTACGTTTGTGGAGGCAGATGTTTTTTTTGGGAGGAATGTACGAACGGTGTTATAACGTTCGTACGCATGTTCTGCTTTTGTTTTTCTTGTCCATGGCCATTGGTGCTTTCCATCGATGTGTTTGCATATTTTATTGTCTACTTTTGGTGTTGCTATTACTTGAACATCCTCTTATCATTACTAGTTGGTTTGGTCTGAGTTTGTCTTCTTAGACTGTTTACCGTCACCATGGTTTATGGTATTGCACACCAAGTGTTTGCTCAAATGCCTAAATGAAAATTCTCACCTGTTTTGGTTGTTACTTAGAGTGTTTTCTAACATTCTTCGATTGGTTTCTGTTCTGGGTATGCAGGACATGCCTCCTAAGCGAGCTCGGACTACTCCCACCAAAGAAACACCCGGTTCCAAGGGTGCTTTGTCCTCGGACACACGTCCTCCTCGTGCTCAAAGGAGTAGAGGCGTCATTCCTTCGGATTCTTGTATGCTTGTTGTTCTAGCATTGGTTGTTGCTATCACCACTTAGACTGCTCTTTTCTACTGTCTGCAGGTTCATGGCCACTGTGCGTGTCGTCAATTTTATTTTTCTCTCAGTACCTTTACAGGTAGATGTTCTTGCTGAAAGTGTTTATGGCTTACTCTATTTTGGCTCCAATCCTTGGTAATTCTTTTCAGTCAGTGTTTCATTGACATACTAAGGTAAGATTGTTAGTCTTATTTGGTTTTAAACTTCATGCTTTCTATTTTTGTCATTGGATCACATGTGTGATGTGATTTCTCAAGGTAATAGTTCTCAATTTGTTTTAAGAAAGCTACAAGGTATGCATAAGCATATTTTGGTGATGAAATCATGTTATTGGTGTATTCGTTTGTCATGATTTATATTGCTTCATGTTTTCTCATAGGTTCTCATCATACTTTTCTATGTTGGGGATAATATTCTTGAATTACCTTGTTGGCTAGCTGGTGTGTGATTTAATACTTATGAGACTTGCCTATCCTCTTATTGTTGCTTCTTGTGCCTGGTTGTTCCTATATTTTTTTTTTCCTGAAATAGGTTTGATTAGATGTGTTCTTGGTAGTCTTCTGCAGTAATCCTCCTGCAATGGTTTTGGGCTACAACTGTTCTACTTTGGGATGCATATGCTCAGTTTGGTCATCTATTGTTAGCAATTCTCTTCTATTGACTCTCTAATCTTTCTGACAATATATGGCATGTCATCGGAGTCTTAGTGTTCGGGCAGGAAATTTGCTCTGAAGTTGGATTGTTGTTTTGTGACTTGGTGACATCGATAATCCTTGCTCATTCTTCAGTTAAAGCATTTTTTTTATGAGTTTGATGATTGCTTATCTTGTTTGGCATATGTTGAACTAATTTTTGGGTTTCACTAGGGGTGGGCTTACAGCTTTATTCCTTTTATGTCTCTATTCCATTGTGTTTGGGATAATATTTTCTTCTCTTTGTTTATGAGTTTCTCTAATTCTTTTTTGTGGTTGGATGAGTTGTTTCAGGAGCATGTACAGATTGGATTTCCCCATGGATTCTCAATGGATTTTCTTATCCTTTACATATCTCTTCCTGCAGATACTCATATTCTTGTAGTTTTGTCATGGGATATTGTTGGATGTGTCTAGTATGCATGGTTTCCCTATTCTCTTTCATATCTCCTACTAACTATTCTTTATCTCTTCTTCTTTCTCTTTTCGCATATTCTTTTCTTGCACATTTCTCACAGGTTTGACTTTTTGGTTCTTGGTCATTATTGTACGTTGTCGATTTCATCGGGTATGGTATTTCTTCCTTTTTGTTTGTTTGCTCTTTCTCTCTAGATATCTTCCTACTATGAAGTCGTCTCTCTGGAGTCTATCTCAGGTGGTTATGATCGGTTGATTAAAGTGATATTCTAGTGAATCATTTGTTCCGTTTGATGGTGTCCTGACTCTTTCTTCTATGTATAGGATTCTCTTTGTTTCTATCAGGGATTCATGTTATGTTTTTCTTTTCTTCCCTTTGTTACCTATATAAGTATTCAGTATCTTTTCACTATCTTCTTCTTCTCTCGTTTTGGTTCTTATCTAATCTCCCTTCTTGTGTCTGTGTTGGTACTCTTTCTTCTTCATTAATATGCCTAGATCTCTCTCATGTCTTTTAGTTTTGTGTGTCATGGATTCCAGATTTATGGTATGGTTTTCTCTTTACTCTCTTCTACCCTTGTATGTTTGGTTCTTTGTGTGTTTCAAATATCTTTATTTGGTTTGCTTGTTCTAGGTGCATCTTTCTCATATGTATTGCATTTAGGTGACGCTTTTGTTTAGGGAGAGAATTCTTTGTATTGACATCGTGTTAACAAGTGTTTATGTTATGGCTTCCGTTGCATATCCTTTTTGTTGTTAACATGATTGTTCTCTTTCTTTTCTTCTTTAATCTTATTTGTTATCGTTTGGTATTTTTTTTTTTTTTTTTTTTCTTTCTTTTGTTACCTTGCTTTATTTGTGACAAAAAGGGGGAGATTTATGACTCTAATACTAACAGCTTCTTCTTCTTTGTTAGTGTATTTTTGGGTCATGTTTCAGGTATACTACATGTATGGGGGAGTGAACACGTATGGGGGAGTGAAAGTGATGATGATCACAAAATGGTTGTACAGTTATGGGGGAGCTCGAGTGTCAAAATTTTGGAGCTCATGAAGTATGGGGGAGTTGCTCGAAGGAACTTCTGTTGATTCCTTGATTGCTTCGGAAATTCTTAGTTGCTTCCGTTCGGTCTCTGATGGTTAAAGCGTCTTGCTCAAGCTGGATAACAAGAATTGGTGACTTGGTATGTGTTCTACCTTGAGTGATTTTGTAGGCATGTTTTATAAATGCCATGTTTTGGGTTTGTAAGCACGTTTTATAAGTGCTATTAGAGTCATAGGTTTTTGTCACAAAATCAATGTCAAAGGGGGAGATTGAAACCGGCACGAAGTGGTTTGACATCAATTTTGTGACATTGGTCGTCCTTGGTTATTTCGCCTTGAGTTCATTGTTAAGAAAACCTTGTTGTACGCGCGTCGTCCCGTGTCCTTGTCTTCGCGTCGTGTGTCATTAGTGTGGTTTTTGGTTCAGGACGTACGTACCTTGTTAGGACGTACGTACGTCCAAGTAGTCAGCAGAACTTTCATCTTGGTAAACGTACGTACCATTATAGGACGTACGTACGTATGGTCAGTCAGCAGAAAGTTTGTTTGGTCTGGACGTACGTACCTTCTTAGGACGTTCGTACGTCCAAGCAGTCAGCATGTTCTGTGTCGGATGGAGACGTACGAACGTCATATCGACGTACGTACGTCCAATGTGGGTTTTCACTATTTCGGCCCATTTTCCTTGGTTTCCAACCCTAAGTATAAATAGGGTTTCTCTTCCAAAGAACAAGTTAGTTCTTTGGCCGTCCAATTCACCTCTTGTTTCTTGGAGTTTGTTTAGGTTTTGGTTTAGGTTGTTTTGGTGATTGAACTCATCTTCTTCTTCCCCATTCATCTTCTTCTTTCTTCTTCCCTGTTCATCTTCTTCTACATTATTGAATAGTGATTTAGCTTCGAGTCTTCTTGTGTGTTCATCAAGAAGTCGAGTATCCTTGTGTGTTCATCAAGGAACTCTGGTGTAAGCTTGTTACATAGATCGGCTTCGAGTCTTCTTGTGTGTTCATCAGGAAGTCGAGTGTCTTGTGCGTACATCAAGGTGCTCTGGTGAAGTCAAGGTGTTAGAGATAACCAGGAGTGTCAACTCGCAGTGATTGCAGGTAGTTGATAGGTTTGTACATCTCTTTTCATCTAGTGGATTTATTTGTTGTCGCGAGGACAACCGTGGACGTTTCCCATATTGGGTTTTACCACGTTAAAAATTCCTGTGTGTTATTTACTTTCTGCGTATCGTTTGATTTGTTTGAATATTCAATTGTTAGATTTGCACTATTTGTAGTTTCTCACAAACAAACTTTGGATTAATTAACTGATGAAAATTTCAGTTAAAAGTTAGATGAACAGATCATAATAGATGAAGAAGATAGGCAATAATCTAATTCAACAATCAATCTTCAAAAAGAATACAGTTCTTAAAAATGAAAATTTGATAATCAACTTAATCTGATAGAAAATTTAATGTATAAATCCGTTGAACAACTAGTACCAATAATAAGGAAAGCCAGTAAACAACTCATAAATATCTTTCAATCCAGAGAACCAATATAGTTGGTGAAACCACTTGGGACATAATAAGGTAGGAGAATTTTATTATTTATGATCATTAAATAGGTTAATTGGATTTTGTGTAGGTAATTCTCATTACTAATTTCTATGGTAAGCTTCCATTCAAATTGAATAAGGTACCATGTATAAATTGTATGAGGTGGATGGATAGAATTGAATCCCATTGACATGTATAGAACTTTTGTTTGCTGGGGAGTGAAGACATATTCAATTCCAAATTTCGATGTTTGTGAAGTATCATAAACATACAAAAATAAACATACCAAAATGAGAATTTACTCTGATGACATTACAATTAAATAGTACATTAGGAGGTGGGCTAAGCATTGGGATACTAGTGTACAAAGAACAAGGAGAGTATGCAACAAAAGGAGCAAAAACTTCTTTGATCGTTGCACATAAAATATCAAAGGTGTTATGTGCATTTTTTATTAAAATGAACTACTGGCTCGATGATATCTATGATGAATATAAATTACGTTTGCCTTTCTGTATGGAATTATTAACATAAGATGGTTTTGTATCGAAATGTTTTGGTATACCTGGGTTCAAATTTAATAACATAGAATTGTATGAGTTCAGATTATAACTTTTATCACATATAACCGTTTAATTAATAGAAAGACAAGCAAATTCTTGTCCCATATGTATAACATCGGTACAAATGTAAGGTACATAATTCTCCTCAATTCACACACCTTCGTAAAAGAACTCTTGTTCTAATTGATGAAGTGTATGTGTTAGACCTTAAAATTAACTCTTGGAATAGCATATTCTTGTCTGAAAGTTAATTTCAAGGAAAAAGATTGGTCAACTTTGTACTTATCGCGAATGAGTATGTGGCTCAATGGTAGCACCCCTCTCACAAAGTTGAGAGGTTGTGGGTTCGAAACACGTCAACAGCTGATTGTTGATATAAGTTTCCACACCTAATTTAAAGGGGTAAGGGTCCCCTAAACTCTGCTTCCCAACCAAAAAAAATAAAAAAACTTTGTTCTTATCACATTGTTTGAGGAAGGAATGCAAAGTTTAATTATCTCAACAGTCCTGATCCATGATGGCTAAACATATTAGAATAAATGTGATTTTTGCCTCAAACTAGCTTTATTACTTCTTTTGGCATTGTACATGTCTAGCTATTTTATTGTCCGATTAAGAATATGCGCATTATAGGGGTCTACAAAATGAATAACTAGCTTATAACCATGTAATACCACGTATATATAAAAATACCTTGTAAGTACACGATTATGGCTTGCTAGTAATATTGCTACCATAACATCCCAATACTGATATCGCAAAATTTTCATTATTTAGATGGTCTTTGTTACATGTACTATGGTAATTCATAACCAAAACTTTCAACAACTTTGGGAAGAAACTTGTCTGTTTTGTTCTTTAACCTATGCACCAACTATGAACTGATGACTTCAATATTTGCAATGTAGCTCAACTATTGGGATATAATGATAAGTTATAAAGAAATTAAAGAAAACGAAAATCTCAGTTATCAAGTTCTTTATTTGAGCAGAATAATAAGATTACAAATACAAAGACAGATCTTTCAACAATCTTCTATCAATCTGAAAGGTGACTTCAACAAACCATCACCTCAAAGCTATTCAATTAAATTAACTCAACATATTTATTCATAATCAAACTGTCACCTCTCAACTATTCAATTTGATTACAAAATGGGTCCAATAAAAGAGATTAATTCAAGATATATGATAATCACCTCTCAGCTATTCCATCATATATCTCTAATTAATCTAATACAACCATTATAGCTAGGTCTCCCTAGGGGTGGCAATCAGACCCGGTGACCCGAAACCCGACCTGCACCTGACCTGATCTGGGTCAGGTTTGGGTTTAGATATTTGAAGATTTTTGGCTGATCAGGTCGACCTGAACCTGACCTGATTGTAATCAGGTCAGGTTCAGGTTTTCCTTGCAAACCTGTCAGGTCGACCCGAACCTAAAAAAAAAAAAAAATTTATTATAAATAAATTTTATTGATAAGCTCAACGAATTACACAAAAGTAGAGGACAAACGCGCTACAAACTGCGCGGCAAATCCTTTTTTTTAAAATTTTTTTTTTTTTTTTTGGGGGGGGAGGGGGGGGGGGGTTTACACTTTTATCTTTCTATATACTCTGCGGCTCTTTCTCTCTCTTGGATTTCAATTAATCAATAAATTAATTGATTGTGGTGGATCGAATTTCACTCTTCTGGTTCTTCTTCTTCGTCTATTGTCTACTTCGTACACCAACAAACTCACTTCCGATTTATTTTTACTCGACTCGACTGAATTTGTTTAATTTTAACTAAGACCCATTTGATTTTCTGTTAAAAGTTCATTTTGGGTTAAGTTATACTTTGATTAATTAGTGTTTCATGGCGTTTTGAGCAAAATCCACTTCAAATTCTTTTTATTTTGATTTTAGTTTCACTATAAAAATATTGCAAAGAAATCTTGGTTGATTGTCATAAAGAATCCAATGGAATGAAGCATCAATAATTATGGTTTTCTTGTTTAGTTCCATTGAAAATAGTATTTAATATCTTGCTCCTATTGTTTACGGATCGATTTTAACCATAGGTGAAAAAATCAAATTTGCCGCCCGGATATTCACGAAATATTCCGCTTCGGATCGGTACGACATACGACATATAAACGAAATTTAAAACACCCCAAGCCGTTCGGAATTTATTGGATATTCACGAAATATTCGGCAAAAACCGAAATTTACGACATTTTCAATTTGAAATTAACACATTTATTTTTAATTCCCCCCGAACTAGAATTTTCGATGAGATTATCAAAAAAAGGTCCAAAGGGCACTAGATGTTTGGAAACTTTCGCGACGAACTTCATGGCCCTCTCAATTGATATAATATAAAGAAAGTTAAATTTCATCGATCATTTTTCCGCTCAATTGAAAATAACAATTAATGCTTCTAAGGTTATTGCAAGTCAGAATGTAGGAATGAATGCATGTGTCATAAGATTATTAAATGAGTTCTGTATTTTCTATAACTATCATCATTGTAGAGCAATATATTAGAAAGAAACGAAAAAAAAAAAAGCACGCCCATGCCAAAGTGAAGTTCTCTCTCACTTTTATAAAGTTTTCATTCATTTTACGGGGGATTCTCAATTTCTTTTTGCCACCCAAGATGAAGACCATGCTGCATGGCAACAACCAAGAGAAGGAAAACGACCTCGACAGAAAAGACCGCATCCTAAAACGGAAACAGAATCATCTAGGGTATCTTCCCAAGGTTCATGGAACATTCCCGACCAGTTTTCTTTCCAAGGTTCGTGGAACCTCCCTTATTCTCAAAGCAACATCCAACCTACCTATGTTTACCCTCATTTTTCTTATGGTAACATGGGAACCTCCCAAAGTGATGATTCCAGTGTACCATCCTACCAAACCCAACCAGATTCCAGAGGTTCTTGGTTTCCTAATATAGGGAGTTGGTTGGCCCCAATGACAAGTGGGTCGGACGTGCAGTCAGTCGATACATTAATGTCAGTTCAACAATACTCGAGATTTCCTATCTTTGAATCATTTGCTCCGTATTGTATGGATCAAGATGCATATGATATGCATATTGACCAATTCAGGTCGTACGAGCAAACAATGTCATGGGAATATTACTGTACTGAGTTCGTCCCCACACGTATGCGACTCGAAGCTCATCGGTTTGACATGGGGCGTCTATCATTCTGGGGTTAGCATGCCTTTTATTTTGATTATGAAAATAAAACTATGGGTTGAGTTGTAATGAGGTTGTTTGTGTTTAGTTCTTGTATTAGAAACATATAAAAGTTCTATGAATATCCGCCCGATATTTACGATTTTTTCACCTATGAGTAAAACTATCTTGTGTAATAGTTCCGCCTTAGCTTCCTTGTATGATTATTCGTGTGTTTAATTTGTAATGTATGTTTTTCTTTTAATTATAAGTTTATATATTGAAATCCGAAGAAAAACACGAAAAGTGCAGAAAACCTCCCAATTTTCCGAATTTTTCGCGAATATTCGCGAATATCCGCGAAAAATTCCGGTACATTTGAATTTACCAAAACTCCCATATCCGACATGGGAGGTCGGATATTCGCGGAATATATTGTTTTTTGGGAGGTCGGATATCCGCGTTTAAACGACATTTTCACCTATGATTTTAACAACTTATGTTATTAATTATAGATAACATACGATGAATTCATGATGTAGTATTTTGAATTTTTTATGATTCATTCTATTTGTTTGATAAGTTTTAGTTGTATACTTTAGTTATATTAAGTCATCGTGTATTCATGTATTTTTATAAATAAAATTTGCTAAAATTTTTTTTTTTTTTTTTCCAGGTTTTCAGGTCGACCCGAACCTGACCTGATAACCTGACAGGTTAGGTTCAGGTTTCACTTTTACAAGAAAAACCCTTCATCAGGTCAGGTTCAGGTTTGAGGGTTAAGACCTGAAAACCCAACTGACCCGACCTGAACCTGACCTGATTGCCACCCCTAGGTCTCCCTTTACTCTAACAATAGTATTTAATCAACATGGATAACAATAACACATAAATAATCATGTTTACTTCTATCTAAAATTGAAATAAACAAGAATTAAGAAATTGAATCACAATGAACATTAAGAACAAAGATGGTGCTTTTGCATTATCTAGAGTGCTTGAACCATCCCCCTAAGGGAATTTAGCTATTCATCCTTGATGATGACACCATGGAATAAATAAATAAATAACTAAACATCATTAAGGAAAGAGATTCGCTGATATTGATAATAAGAATTGAGTTCAATACAAGCTTTTTCTTCTTCAACATGAACTACCTAAACCCTAGCTACTACTTCTTTTATATAGTAAATACAAAGCATAATACTTGCATACAAAGACTTCCAAATTAGGTCAAATACGTGGCTGCTGCTGTTAGTCTTCTAGAGGCATTAGGTTTTCAGAAAAACCTAATAATCTTGGGCTTAAATTGTAGCTTGGGCCCAAATCAGACTTCTGGATCTTCTTGTAGAGCATTTTTAAGATTGAACTTTAGAAAAGGCCTAAAATAGAAATTCTGACTTGTGGGGTTCAATAGGACCCGGTTTGGGCTGAGATTTGGACCGCCACACTTTGACATAAATTCAAGTCCATAGGACCAGCCGTGGGGTGCCCTCAGTAACTTGGTGGGTGCAAATATCAATTCTCCTTTATTTTGCAAATAACATTTTTTTGTGGGTTTTTCTTGACTTTTTGGCGGGCTTTAAAACAATATTCGCATTTCGGCCCATGAAACCTACACAATTGATAAGAAAGCACTAATCAATAAATATAACACAATAATATAAGATAAATGATATGCAAACAAGGTGTTATTCGGGGGATAAATATACAATTTTGAGGACTTGTCAAATACTGTTGAGAATAAAAAAAATAAGGACTCAAGGAGAAATAGAACTAGAGTGATTGCATTAACCATATGCATCAAGGTTTTCAACCACAAGGATTTCCCAAGTGGAGGAGTTATAGTCTCCTGAGGGTTTTTCAGAGAAGATACCCATAAACTTACTACAATGACTAATCCAAAGAACATGATGTTCTACCATTTACCTCAGAAATGATTATATCAAAGATAAGGATAAATATTGAAAAATCGTTGATATGAGATAGCGTAGTACAAATGCATCAAAATATAAAATAAGCATAACGGTTTCAAATACATAGAAGACATACATGTACACATACTACCACGAGTCTTAAGTCACCATTGGAAATATCACTTTAACTTCTGCCTCATAGACATACAATCAGAAATAAAAAATCACTCAAGGATGGTGTTTATCATTTTACCTGTATCTGAGGAAAGAAGATGGACAAACATCTCACATATATCCATAAGAACAGACTGGTGTAATGGAATGAACTTAGTCTCAATGAATGGAAAAATTAGTCTTGATTGAGATGTCGTGTTTTTCACGTTAGCACCTTCTCACTTACTCACCACATCCTACCATATCAGCTTAGATCTACAAAAGACAGTAATCTATTTTAACTTGGCTTAGGATAGGGCTAGAAATGAAAAAGGCTTTTGTGAAATATTCTTGGAACATTCGGGTCTCCAATACTTGTGATTTGTAATAACAACACACGGAGAAATTTTTGGAAGTTTTCTTTTCGGAAGAAGTGTTTCTTATCTTCTTTGGGGAAAATTTCAATGAAGCTCTAGCCCATATTTTGAAATCTTCCTTTCTTTTTTAATTTGAAATGATATTGGAAGATTCTGGTTTTTTCTAGAATTTCTTCAAACTTTTTGGTTTTCAATATTTGGTGTATTTCATTAGTTTGGAGATTTCTTTGTATTCCGATCTTTTTTCTTCTTGTAACCATATAAACAATCATCCTCATGTTCAAAAAACAGTGGGTAAAAGGACTTACATATTCTAAGGGTAATTACTCCCACAATGGAGTTGGGTAAGGATAATGGGCTAAAGAAAAAGGCTAAGTATCAAGAAAGGCTCAGAATGGTTCAACCTAAGGGATAAAACATCACAGCGTAGGCTAAAGTAAACAGGGCTTAACTAAATGTCTTTGTATCATTTCTAAGTACCGATATGGTGATCACATCTTGAATAAGCTACAAGACCCAAGTTTATATTACACCCACTTGATGTCATCTCAAGGCAAACTGGAAAAATGAATATAAGACTAAAAACAAACAAACACTGAGAGGTTGAGTCTTTTGACTCCATATGTACGTAATAACTCTCCAAGAAAATGACGGGTTTCAAAATCTCACTGGGTTAAGTCTCCACACTTATTCCTCAAGTTTCTCAAGGTGTAATTGTATATGCACATGTAATCTGTCATAAATGCAAGTGAATGCCATGCTTATGCTCATGCAAATGTAGTATGAGACTCAACTACTTGGTGAAGCAATAAATGTCCTTAAACTTGAAAAAGATAGAATTCAACCATTATGTTCATCATTGATGGTGTACTTATCCTAACGTTTTAATTTTGCAAAAAGGTTTTAATACTTCCCCACCCCCAAACAAAAAAATTGCCTTGTCCTCAAGGTTCATACTAAGTAAGGAATGAGAGAAAGAAAGATATTACCATGAATGTACTAAAAATTCAAATCGCTTTTATAAATTCCTGCCAAACAAAATTATCACCACATACATAGAGAATACAAGGAATTCCATACTAAGACACAACTGAAATAAAATATGCTGAAATAAGGGATTGACTCAACATAAAGGGAAATCCTATTTTAAAATAATTCATTTTGTAACCGCATTAATTATTAACCAGGCAAACGGAAAAGAGAGTGGATGGGTCGGTTGTGCCCACCCCCAAACAGAACTGAGCACAGATGGTAGAACGGGTGGTTTAACAGCCAAAATGCAACTAAACCCGGCAACAAAAAGAGAAGCAATAAAGCATGATCAGACTTAGAAGATACACAGGGCTGCCTCCCAGGAGCGCTAAGTTTAACGTCTTCAGCAAGACAAGGGGACAAACATGAACTCACTCCCTAGATAAACGCTACTCAAAACAAAATACAAGAGAGATAAAGCGCTAGAGTGGAATGCGCGAGATCCTGATGTCTAAAATACAACAACGAGTCTTTTAAAGTCAAATACTCAAGACTTAAAAGAAGATGGAAAATGACTTCCCCACCCCCAAACAGAGCGGGAAACAAGTCTTATTGGTGGTGACGCTTAAGAGACAAGCGTGTACTGGATCAATTATACTTAGCCAGTAAGAGTTCGTGGACTAACGGTCCCGGCACTTTCAACCACACCTCTCAAAAGAGACAAAAGGAAAGAAACACAGAGAGGGTCCGGATACTAGCAAGTCAAGGGTCAGTCTAAATAGGTAGGATCCTAGTTTCAGGAGGCCTTAATTCATGAAAATACTTAAGACATTGACCATTGACTATAAATTTAGAACCGTCTGCAGGATTAAGACATAAAATAGCATCATAGGGAGTTACTGCAGAAGCAACAAAGGGGACCGACCAACGAGACATAAGTTTGCCAGAAAATAAATGCAAACGAGGATTATAAAGCAAAACTTTGTCACCAATTTGAAAATAAAGCTGATTTTCCTGTTTGGTAGTAAGAGATGAAGAGATGATAACAAGATCACTACCGTCTGAATCTAATTTGGCACATTTCAGCTCGGGAGATGGAGGGATGGTCTCGACTTGTCAATGTAACAAACCGAGCCAAGGGTCTTTGGAGTCAAAAATAGGAAAAAGATCAAGATAAGCGTAGGTTTGAACAATAGATTGATTGATGTCGAAGTTAACATTATGCATGGTAAGGCAACTAACAACCGGATCTTCACGGTAACAACCAGGTACCATCTCACTAACAACCGAAATTTTTTCTTTGGAGATGGGGAAGTATTACAACCTTTTTGCAAAATTAAAAAGTTAGGAGAAGTACACCATCAACAATAAATATAATGGTTGAATTCTATCTTTATCAAGTTTAAGGACATTTATTGCTTCACCAAATAGTTGAGTCTTATACTACATTTGCATGAGCATAAGCAGAGCATTCCTGCATTTATTACAGATTACATGTGAAAATACAACTACACCTTGAGAAACTTGAGGAATAAATGTAGAGACTTAACCCAATGAGCTTTTGAAACCCATCCATTTCTTGGAGAGATATTACATAAATCTGGAGTCAAAGACTGAACCTCTAAGTTTTGTCTGTTTTTAGTCTCATATTCATTTTCACAGTTAGCCTTGAGATGACATCAAGTGGGTATAATATAAACTTGGGTCTTGTAGCTTATTCAAGATGTGATCACCATATCAGTACTTAGAAATGATACAAAGAAATTTTGTAAGACCCTGTTTACCTTAGCCTACCCTATGATATTTATCCCTTAGGTTGACCATTCTGAGCCTTTCTTGTTACTAAGCCTTTTTCTTAAGCCCATTATCCTTACCCAACTCCATTGTGGGAGTAAATACCTTTAGATGTTTAGGTCCTTTTACCCAATATTTTTGGAACATGAGGATGATTGTTTATGTGGTTACAAGAAGAAAGGAGAAATACAAAGAAATCTCCAAACTAGTGAGATGAACCAAATATTGAAAATCCAAAAGTTTGAAAAAATTCAAGAATAAACCAGAATCTTCCTAAACCATTTCAAATCCATAAAGAAAGATTCTCAAATATTGGCTAGAGCTTCATTGAAATTTTCCCAAAGAAGATGAGAAACACTTCTTCACAAAAGAAAAATTCCAAAAATTTCTCCATGTGCTGTTATTACAAATCACAAGTGTTGAAGGCCCGAGTGTTCCAAAAATGTTTCATAAAAGTCTTTTCTATTTCTAACCCTGTCCTAAGCCAAGTTACAACCCATTACTGTCTTTTGTAGATTTAAACTGATATGGTAGGATGTGGCGAATAATGTGAAAAGCCCGACATCTCAAGCAAGGCAAATTTTTTCATTCTTTGAGACTAAGTTCATTCCATTACACTAGTCCGTTCTTATTGATATATGTGAGATGATTGTCCATCTTCCTTCCTCACATAGAGGTAAAATGATAAACACCCTCTCTGAGTGATTTTTTTTCTCAGTGTATGACTGTGAGGCAGAAGTCAAGGCGACCTTTCCAATGGTGACTCAAGACCCGTGGTAGCATGGGTACATGTCTATCTTTAATGCATTTGAAACGGTTATGCTTGGTTTATATTTCATATCTTATTCATGCATTTGTAATATACTATCTCATATGAACGGTTTTACAATACTTGTCCTTATCTTTGATATGGGTATTTCTGAGGTAAATAGTGGAAAATCATATTCTCGGATTAGTCATTGTAGTAAGTGTGTGGGTATCTTCTCTGGAAAACCCTCAGAAGACTATAACTCCTCCACCTGGGAAACCCTTATAGTTAAAAGCCTTGATGCATATGGTTAATGCAATCACCTTAGTTTTACTTCTATTTCGATTCCTTAATTCTTTTCTTCTCACCTTTGCTTGAGGACAAGCAAAGTGTTGTTTAGCGGTATTTGATAAGTCCTCAAAAGTGTATATTTATCCCCCGAATAACACCTTATTTGTTTAGCACTTAGCTTATATTATCATGTTATATCTATTGATTAGTGCTTTCTTGTCTATTGTGTAGGTTTCATGAGCCGAAATGCAAATATTGTCTTAAAGCCCGCCAAAAGTCAAGAAAAACAAAAAGAAAAAGTGTTATTTACACCCATAGATCCGCTGAGGGCACTCCACGGTCAGTCCAGTTGACTTGACTTTATGTCAAAGTGGGGGGGGGGGGGGGGTTCGAATCTTAGCCCAAACCGGGTCCTATTGAAGCCCACAAGTCGGAATTTCTATTTAGGGCTTTATTTAAAGTCCAAACTTGAAAAGGCTCTAAAAGCCCCATGAGCTATCAAACTGAAGGTCTTGGTCCAAACTATAACTTAAGCCTAAGAGAATTAGGTTTCGCAAAAGACCTAAGGTCTCTAGAAGACCAACAGCAGCAACCACGAATTTGACCTAATTTGGAAGTCTTTGCATGCAAGTATTCGACTTTGTATTTTCTATATAAGAGAAGTAGTAGCTAAGGTTTAGGTATCTTTTAGATCATTTCTGAGTTCTTCATAGAGAGAGAAAAGAAAATATTTATGAGAGAAAATTCATCTTCTTCTTCTTTTGTATCAACTCAATTATCAATATCAAATCCACTCACGTTTCCATTATGATGTTTTGTTATATATTTATTTATTCCATGGTGTCATCATCAAGGATGAGTATAGCTAAATCTCCTTAGGGGGATGGTTGAAGCACTCTAGATGATACAAAAGCACCATGCTTGTTCTTATTGTTCATTGTGATTCAAAATACTTAATGCTTATTTACTTTTAACTCGCGATATAAGGTAAGTATGATTATTTGTATGTATTGTTATCCATGTTGTTAAAATATGATTGTTAGGGTTTAGGGAGACGTAGCTTTAATGGTTATGTTTATATTAATTGTAGTTATGTGGTGAAATAGATGAGAGGTGATTATACATATCTGCAGTTGATATCTTTGATTGGAACCCTTTTGTAATTAAATTAATATCCAAGAGGTGACGGTTTATTTATGAATAAATATGTTGATTTAATTAGATTGAATAGCTGAGAGGTGACGGTTTGATTAATGATACATATTCAATATCATGCATAAGAGAATCCCATTTTAATTGAGTGGAATAGTTGAGAGGTGATTACTTGATTATTATAGGTATTGATGATTAATTTTAATAACTGAGAGGTGACTAATTAATTGTTATAGATTAAACATGAAGGAACACCATGTTATGTTTGCATAATTTAGTTTGCGGATACCAATTCTTTCCCCTATGTCATCATAAGACCTTCTTTACATCTCTACCATCTTCTTAAGTTAGTTTAAGATAGTTTATTTATTATTGCCTGTAGGAAGTAGAATCAATCTCAAATCTTATTATTGATTCTCTTGGTTTTTCTTAACAATTGTTTTCTATTGTGTTTGAGCTAAGATTTCCCCCTCTGAGGTGGGTAGGACCCTTGCTTGTTACTTGTCTACTTTGATAATCAATCTATACAGGCACAAGAAGGAACTTCAATAAAAATATAATCTTTTGTTTAGAGGTTAACACTTTTACCCTATATCAGGAGGTTGTTGGCCAAGGTTAAAAATATTTACTTCAACACTCATAGAGCCAAAAGTGAGAACCATAGAACCATTCCGACAGTTTATGGGAGCATAAGAGGTGGCAAAAAATGGTCGGCCAAGGATGATGGAAACCGAGTCATCGGCAGTAGGTTCAGTGTCCAACACCACAAAATCAACAAGATACTAAAAGTCGGACACTTTGACTAAGAGATCCTCAACTATTCTTCTAGGTACTTTCAATGATCTGTCAGCCAGTTGTAAAGACATGCTCGAGGGTTTCATGTTAGTTAGACCCAAACTGATGTATAAGGAGTAAGGCAAAAGATTGACACTTGCTCCTAGGTCTAACAAAGCTCTAACCATGAACTTATCACCATGCTTGCAGGGTAATGTTGGTTTTCCAGGGTCCTTATATTTTACCACAGAGTTATGTTAGACAAGTGCAGAAAATTCTTCCGCCACAAACACATTTTTAGGCACATTTGTTTTTCTCTTGGCGGTGCACATGTCCTTCAAAACCTTAGTATAGGAAGGTATTTGTTTAATAGTCGCGAGTCTCTGGGGGTAAGGCACGGGCAGGTTGTAAGTCTGTGGAGAATCCACAATCTCACGGGCATGCTTCCTTGGCTTAGAGGTGGTAGCCTCATTAGCCGGACCTTTAGGTGAGGCAACAAGTGTAGAGGTGACCGGGGTCACAATGTTAGGACTTGGTTTATAATTAATCTTATTATAAACCTGTTTACCTGACCTAAGTGTGGAACCGTTTTAACTTCCGCAATCAGTGGTAATGTAGACAGAGTTTTCGTCACAAAGGTAATTTCTTTGCCCTTGGGATTCGGGATAGCCCGTCCTAGAAATTTGCCCTTCTCATCAAGTTTTTGTTCAATCCTATGGATGGCTTAGGCGTTTGACCCAATTGACGTTTGGCTCTGTTGAATGAAATGGGCAAGTACATCCTCAAGGGAGGACTTTTGAGGGGGCATATTGATTGGTCGGCACCTGGTCCCTGGAACTACTCATGTGATGAGTATTGTTCGAATAAGGGGTGACTGTTACCCTATTCTGATTTTCATTATTACCAACATACGTGGCATTGCTACGTTTTCCATAAGAGTTATTAAAACCAGGTGGAGCCGCATAATTATTATTTGCGTAAGACAGATTAGAACGGTCCATGTATGGGTATGTTGCATTGCCCTTGGTAAAGTTGGTCTACCCGGCGTAGTTGAACGCACAGGTTTCCTCCGTTTCTGGTAAATTATAGAGAAGAGAGCAAAACTGTTGTATGGGTCTTGTCATGACAAGCATCACATTGGAGAGTAGATGCACTCATAACAGGTGATGTGGGCTTTAAGGACATCTCAAGTGCTTCTACCTTTTTTACTAAACCATGAAGCAAAGTTTTAAGCTCGGGGTCGGGTTTGACCTCATACATGCCTCTAGGTTTATCATATGAGTCCGGGGTATTGTTTCTCAGGGTTGGTCCAGGTAAGTCCCATTGTTGGCTATTATTGGCTAATTTTTCAAGGAATGCAATAGCCTTGGCGGTGGACATATCAAGAAATTCTCCACCGCTCATGCCTTCAACCATGTTTCTAGTTGTATAATTAACGCCTCTATACATGATCCTGACTTTTTCTATGTCATCAACTTTGTGATATGGACACTGAAGAAATAGGTCTTGATACCTCTCCCATGCATCGAAGGAAACCTCACCCACTTTCTGCCCGAAATTTTTAGTGACATCAACAATATTATTGGTTCTGGTAATTAGAAAGAATTTGGTCAAGAAATTTTTGCTTAGTTGAGCCCAGGTGTCAATGGATTGGAAGGAAGACTATGTAACCAGTGAGATGCATGATCCTCAAGAGAAAAAGGAAACAATCTCAATCTAACTTCTTCTTCAGACAAATGTTTCTCCTAGAAAGTATTACGTACGGTCAGAAAATTATTGAGGTGCTGATATGGATCTTCAAGTGAAAGTCGATGGAATTTAGGCAACATGCCCACAATCTGAGGGCGAATGCCATAGCTATCTGCAGTAGTCGGGGGCAAGAGAATGCAGGTAGGTGACCCAGTGGCCAAAGGTGAAAAGTAATCCCGAAGGGTAGTTTCTTGAGCCATAGGTGCAGGATTTACTTCAGTAAGTAGGGTTGAGTCGTTGAACTCTTCCTTAGAAGGAGAGGGACCCGTGATTGTGCTTTTTGTGTAGACTTGAATAGGATTGAACAAGATTTTACAGGACCTAAGATGCATGCAAAATGCACATTACATATGCCATAGAAGTCAACCATTCAAAAGCATCTAACAAGAGGCCCAAAAACTGACTCGATTTTGTGTCCACCCAAGTCAATGAGTTCTTCCCAAGTTTCTGTTGTGAATTCTCCCTATATTTCTAGAGTCAAGTAGCGAATAACCAGTGTTGGAGGGTTTTCCGTGGATAAGCAACCTTCCTTAATTAAAAACCACAATGATTCTACAGACGTAATCTATAAGGGTTCCAGACACGATTCCTAGCTTGTGCTCCAATAAAAAAATGGTTCACGCGGTACTAGTTGAATTATCTGCTCAATGCTTTAAATGAACATCGTGATAGCATGGCTTTACTTGGTTCAATTTTAAGGCTTAGGATATTGCAATCAATTGATATTAATTTTCACTTTCCTTAGGCCAGGTCCGCCGTTAGTCCCGGTTTAGCAAAAATGAATTAAAATCAAGCAACATTCAAGGTCATGCTAATCATTACAGAAACTCCTCTTGCAGGGGATTCAAAGAGGGTTAGGAGTATGCTTACCTTCCACTTTGTGCTAGAAAAATAAAATTGTCAAACAAGCGCACAAAAGTGGGAGAAGACGAGTTGAAGTCGACTAAGGGGAAACCGCTCCTTGGGTTTCAATCGTCCTTTGGAGTCGTTCTTTAGTAGGCTCAAGGCTAGCTCCACAACCTTGCTCTACTATCTACCGTAAATAAACAAATAAATAAATCCTAACAACACCTACTTAAAAAATATTACAACCGCGACCCCTTCGTGGATCAAAAAATTAAATATCTTATAAGTCCTTCAAAATGCTGGAAAAATTAAACTACTTAGTTCAACCTCACAATCACTCAAACAGCAAAAAATAAATCGAAAAAGTGCCTTGGAATATCTTTTGTGGGTCCCACAAAAATGTGTCAAATTATTGGAGGGAACTCGACTCGAGATCAGTTTGTGCTTTAAGGAACTCGACTCGAGATCGAGATCAGTAAGCACCAGTAACTTTTCTGGAAAAATCCTGGTTGCGCGATCTTTTTCAAATTGAGATATTGGCTTCGTTCGTTGAGCTTGTTTCGATCCGTCTTCGCTATAAAATCAGTAAGAGGACTAAGTAACAAGACACTTAAAAAATATATTAAAAGAAATAGAAATAGAAGGGTGGGAGGGAGGGATAGAAGTGGGATGATGTCCCGAAACTACTATTCTCGCTTGTGTTTGAATGAATTCCATTCCTTAAAGCGGCAACGACGCCATTTTGATAGAGGCTATTTGTGTAACCTTCTAATCAAAAGATAGATTTATATTAATTTCCTTATTGTGCCTGTAAATATTGGTTATCAATGTAGACAAGTAACAAGCAAGGATCGTACCCACCTCAAAAGTGAAGTTCTTAGCTCAAACACAATAGAAAACAATGGTTAAAGAACACCAAATGAATCAACAAATAAGATAGAGATTGATTCTACTTCCGACAAGCAATTAAATAAATAAACTAATACTTAAACTAACTTGAGAAGATGGATACACGAACTATATAATGCCAAACATACATGGCATTCAATCATATTCAATCTATAACAATAACTTAGTCACCTCTCAGTTATTCCAAATAATCACTAATGCCTTTAATAATCAAATAGTCACCTCTCAGCTATTCCATTCAATTAAAACGAGATTCTTTATATGTGTTATTGAATATATCTCATTTATTAAACGTCACCTCTCAGCTATTCCATTCAATTACAAATAGGGTCCAATTAAAGAGATTAACTATAGATATATGAAAGTCACCTCTCAGCTATTCCATCACATATTTTTAATTAATCTAATACAACCATTATAGCTAGGTCTTCCTATACTCTAACAATAGTATTTAATCAACTTTGATAACAATAGCACATAAATAATCATGTTTACTTCTATCTAGAATTGAAATAATTAAGCATTAAGAAATTGAATCACAATGAATATAAAAGAATAAACATTGTGCTTTTTGGATTATCTAGAGTGTTTTAACCATTCCTCCTAATGGGAATTTAACTACTCATCCTTGATAATCACGCCATGGAATAAGTAAATAAATAACACAACATCAGAAATAAAAAGTGAATGATTTAATATTGAGAATAAAAAAATTGACTTCCATACAAAAGAAGAACTTTTCTTATGAAAACCTAAAACTTCAACATGAACTATCCTAAACTCTAGTTTCTACTTCTCTTATATAGTAAATACAAAGCATAATATTTGCATACAAAGTCTACCAAGTTAGGTAAAATTCGTGGCTGCTGCTGTTGGTCTTCTAGAGGTATTAGGACTTCACCAAAACATAATTCTCTTACGCTTAAGTTGTAGCTTGGACCTAGACCTTCAAATAGACAACTCATGGGCCCAAATCAGACTTCTGGATCTTCATGTAGAGCCTTTTTAAGATTGGGCTTTAATAAAGGCTTTAATAGAATTTCTGACTTGTGGGGTTCATTATAACTCGGATTATCCTGAGATTTGGGCCACCCAACTTAGACATAAAGTCAAGTCCATAAGACCAGTCTGCAAGGTGCCCTCAGCAACTTTGTGGGTGCAAGTATCAATTCTCCTTCCTTGTGCAAATAGCATCTTTTTTGTTGTTTTTCTTGGCTTTTTGGAGGGCTTAACATAATATTCACATTTCGGCTCTTGAAACCTACACAAATGACAAGAAAATACTAATCAATAGATATAACACAATAATATAAGCTACGTGCTATGCAAATAAGGTGTTATTCGGGGGATAAATATACACTTTTGAGGACTTATCAGTACACACTCCACATACCAAGTTTTAACTGTTTTTCTTCTTCATCTCTCTCTCTTATTTTATTTTATTTTCCAAATCAAAGTTTAGATTAATTAACTGATGAAAATTTCAGTTAAAATTTAGATGAACAGATCATAATAGATGAAGAAGATAGGCAATAATCTAATTGAACAATCAATCTTCAAAAAGAATACAGTTCTTGGAGATGAAAATTTGAGAATCAACTTAATTCGATAGAAAATTAAAGGTATAAATCCGTTGAACGGTGGAATTCGGCAAAAATCCGAAGATTTCAATATATCCGCTCGAAAAATTATTGAAATGAGGAGGTTTGCAATTTTAGTTTGATTCAAAATATCTACTAATCTGATTCTTTACTAAACAAATAATTTCACGAAAATTTACCAAATATCAGCGAAATTTCCCCCATGCTCACGAACGCTGGTTGTTGTATATATAGAGAAAGGTTTTTTTTTTTTGATAAGAAGAAAGGTTAGGATTAGTAATGTAGTATACATACCACCAACCCCACAAATAAGTTTAGAAGTAATTTAAATTTAACTGCTACATTTAGTAAATTGAATGAGAAAATGAGGTTCCATTACCATATTTTTATTTCTAAATAAAAGAGATGGTACGAGGTGTATGTATGAAGTTGGCTTCAACTGACACACCAAATTGGCTGATGCCTAAAAAGAAAGGCTGTAATGTCTAAGATTATTTCCATACTTGTGTGTGTACCAGATGCAAAGTATTGTTTATGAGTTTTAAAATCTGTACTAGAGGTAAATATCTTTATTCTATACTATACAAGAACCTACCCATAAAAAAAAAATTCTGTCACCTAGTTAGCTAAAATTTGTAGCGTAATTGACAAGCATTTCAATCCAATTTGGATGGATTAGTAATTGTACAAATTTATTTTAAGTGGGCCTTCAATGTAATTTCACACTCTAACGTATCTGATATGGAATAAATAATATTAGTTTCAATTTGATTTTTCTCTCTCAACATGTATAATATATTAATATAGCCCATTTCACAAGAATTGTAATCAGATTTGTCTCCTTCCAAAATAATATAAATTGATATTCGAATTTGCAAGAATTGTTATCCGATTTAGATAATTTTTTAACAAGTCCCAAATCCTTTTGTATAAATCACTTACATTTTTGTTGACAATGTCTCAAAATAATACAAGAAAATGCCCATAAAAACATTTTTCACCAAAATAAGATAAAGTTATCACAATAACTAATAACAATTTTTTTTTTTAAACAACAACAAAACATTTATGACGGGCTTAAAAAATTATACATAATTAGAACCTCTTCACTCAAAAGAGCATCATATCATCCACTTCTTACTAATCAAATATTTTCAATAAAAACAATTCGTGATGGACCTCTACAAAAAACAAATACCCATCATAATGTTTTTCTTTCAAAAGACCATAAATTGGTAACATAGTTCACAAGATTAGTAATTCAATTTTATTCTCCAAATTCATTAATTATTGTACAAAATCAATTGAGTACAATGAATGGATTTTTGTGTTGCGTGGTTCAGAAGATGAAGACACTTTGCAAAATGAAATTACCAATGATAACATGAAATGCGTTTGTTTTTTTAGCTACAAACAAAATTTCATATGAGGATACAATAAATCTTATTAACTTGAACCTATATCCAACTGGAGTACTACTTGAACGTTTTTCATCCACATGTCCTACTGCCTCTTACGTTGAAGCTAAAACTAGACACGCAATTGTGTAATGAATTCTTGCATATATTTATGGCATTTGCAATGAAACTCTGATGACGGTGACATGTTGTGCGCATAGTTTTATTCGAGTCTGGACCAAGAAGTAGCGTCAGGAGGTGGGAGACAAGGCAGGTCAAGTAGTCTTTATAACAACCATATATTTGACTAGATCAGTTACTTATTTTCCTTATCAAATGACAAGGAAAAACTTCCAGCTCGAATGACTTATCAAATGAATTTCTTCAAGAATAATAAACAGACTATTGCACAATCAAATAAAATTTGGTTTTATAGTAAGTATCAAATCTGGGTGCATATGCCTTTCTTTCGAGGACTCGATGATGGAATACTATCTTTCAGCTCCTCTAAACCAAGTAGTACACTTACACTAGGTCATTCAAGCAAATGATATATTAAGTTTTGTAATATTATATAAATATACTAAGCCAATTATAATTATGGAACACGAAATAAAAAAAATGGCGAATTTGAGATTGCCCACTGATTTTAATTGCCAATTTGCGATTGCCCACTGGTTTCAACAAAATTTAAGATTGCCCACTACTTTCAACTTTCAGGTGGTCAAAGCACCATTGACCCGGTCAAGTTTTGTGTTTTTACTAAATTGCCATTTTCTTTCTCTAACTAGCTGGCAGGTCAATGACACGTACAATCATTCAACAAGTTTAAGATCTGATTGTTTTAAGATTAAATATGGGTGAATCGAGAAAAATCTAAGGGACACAATTATTTGACTATTAGACTCTCTTCCACAAATTTCAACTTTAAAGCAAAACCCTAAATCCCCAAATCTATAAACAATATTTGAAGGCGGCCACCAAAGATGAAGATAAATGTTCTCTAGCATAGGTTCTTGTTTTCTTCTTAATTTCTTCTAATGTTCTAAGTTCTAACTCTCCACAATTGACATCGGCAGATTAATTTATTCTAGCTTTCTATTTCTTCCTATTCCAACCTTTAAGGAGCTTTTTCACATGTTCTTTCATCTTGTTGATTTTTTCTATAGATTTGCAGACGAAATTGTTGGTAGAAGAAGATGAATGAAGTGGGGTTAGTAGGAAAACCTAAACTTTTCTTTCTAACAAAAAGAGTTTTGTCTACAAATGAGTCTAAATCTAACGGTTAGATCGAACTAATATCGTTCAATTCTCTCTCCAACGTTGCTCAAGGAGGGTATTCTTGGAATATTAAATAAAAGACCGGGTCAACGGTGGTTTGACCACTTGAAAGTTGAAAGTAGTGGGCAATCTTAAATTTTGTTGAAACTAGTGGGCAATCGCAAATTGGCAATTAAAACCAATGGGCAATCTCAAATTCGCCCAAAAAAAAAAAAAAATAGATTAGTTTGAATTACAACTCGAATATATATATGAAAAAATAAACCATGCATTACACGGGTCAAACGACTTGTTTACATTATATGGGAACATTTAATTTATAACAAACAATCTGCTTTAATTTAACCATAATATAATAAGATATACTTGAGCTCATACATCATAGTCTTGCGAAAATGTACGAATAAAATGGCAATATAGTACGTAAGAAGAATGACCTAGAGAAGTGCAAACTCGTTGTTTTTAAACAGATCAGATACTTCAGTTGACAAAATCATATATTTTTAGGGGTAGGGGCCTCGTTAACAACTTTGCTTACCTACAAAAAAAGAAAAAGAAAAAAAAAATCATAAATTTTACTATATAGTAATTATTAAACATAATTGAGCGCGTTATTGGACGATTATCAAAAATTCAATTTTGATTGAGCATCCCAACTTGATGTGATGTGTTTGGATGTTGAAATAAAGGACATTGGACGATGTATCATGAGAGGACCGCCACACACAAAAGGGCTGACCAAGATCATGAGAGGATAATGCCATAGCTGTAGAGAGAATTGGATGGAATCTGGGAGTACTTGTGCACGCGCAAAGTCTCATTAATAGGATAAGTCATTATAACACAAGAAAAAAAATCCTCCGAAGTATATTTATCTAGAGGTATTGATAGAGAAAAAGGCGACGAGAACAACCTAATACATGTCCCATGGCGTTCTCAAGATCACTAGTTGTAGTATATATAGAGGAAGGATAGAGTAGTACACCACCAACCCCACATGTAAGTTTGGAAGTAAAATTAAATTTAAATGTCACATTTAATTAGTAAATTGTACGAGAAAATGAGGTGCCATTACAATATTTCTTTTTAATTTCGAAAATAAAAGGATGGTACGAGCTAAGAGATGCATGTATGATGCAAATTGTTAGCTTAACCTTCCTTTTAAATTTAATACATACTAGATTGGTTGATGCCCGAAAAGAAAAGTTTGTAAGCTGCAGAAGATTATTTCCAATCTAGTGTGTACCAGATGCAAAGTATTGTTTGTAAGTTTTAATTTCTGTTGAAATGTGGGGGTAGCTAACTATTAACATTAAAATTCAAACATAAACAATTTGTTCTTATATGGCACATAACTTGTATGAATAATATGGCATTCGTAAGAAGAGACCTAAAGAAGAGCGAACAAATGTTTTAAATAAGAGTTAGTTAAATTGACATAATCATAAATTTTATATAAGGTGCATACGAGCGCTTTGAAAGTACGATTTTTTTTATTAAACCCCATAACATATTCTCTTTCGATTAATTCCATCAACGATATCAGTACGTACATAACAATCAGTTATGCTTAATTAACCTAGCCTTTTTTATCAGGCAATCTATTATTATGTTTTAGTTACCAAGTTTAAACAGTCCCACACAAACGCACACAAACAACACAAAGAAAACATACACTATGAACAAGTATGTAGGATGTTATACTGAACATATATCCTGATCAATATCAAATATAAATATGCAGTAGTTTACAGGGTACAAACATGATCTTTTCCAGAATCTGGTACATACCATATAAGAAGAATGAAAAGGCCCCTTGGTACTGTTAGACTTGTTGGTTTGGTAGGATCTATTCAGTAATGCTTGCAGCATCTTAAGGAAATGAATGTATTCAGGGAGATATGGAGGCATCCAGAGGTGGCAATTACCATTCCGGAATGGCTTTGGTCTATATAATTAAGCATCCATTGTACCAAATATTCTGTTTGATTCGAGTCCGGAAAATAGATTTTCTGGGAAATTTTAATTTCTCATGTTTGATTAAAGGGTAATATCCCAAAAAAACCCCATATTTAGGTGCCTCTTCCCCAATAGGCCCTGACATGGGGTCATTTTCTCAAACAAGCCCTTTGACTAGATTATATTTTTTAGTAGGTCAAAATTACCCTTGTATACTATCCTCTAAACTCAACCTTTTATCCTCTAAAACCAGGATAAGACAAAAAACTCAGAAAAAGACAAAAAACAAAAAAGGACAAAAAAACAGTTGGTGTATAACTTTTTGGTTTTAACATTTGAAAATATTATAACTTGTGTTTTAGAAATCGAAAATCAACATGGTTTATATGGTTGGAAAGGTCTCGACGAGATCTTTCAAACGAGATCCCACATGACTATAAAATTTTAAATTTAAAAAATTAATTTTTTTATAAAAATTCAAAATTTCATATTTTTTTTTTACCGAGAAGTTGGGTTTCGAAAAAAACTCCTTATGATTTCAAAGGTTTTTCAAAATTACTCTAAAAATCTAAAAAAATCACACATTACTATCAAATTAAAGAGTTTTTATTGTTGTCCTCTAAAATATATCTTCTTGTCTTCTAACACCAAAGCAATATCCTCTAAATTGTTGTTTGTTCTTCTGTAAATTACAAAGGCATGATATCCATTCCATATTATTAATATATGCGAATTATAGTCTGTAATTTGATGCATGAGTTCGATGTCTTGACTGAGGACAAAACCCTTATAGTACAGAAAAAAAAAAATTGTATTGCTATGAAAAGTTAATAAAAATGTTTAATGTATAGTTAACTTCACAAAAAACTTCACAAAAGAACATAACCCAGTCTATATATTTTTTTTAGGTTACATCTCAAACCATTAGAAAAAAGAAAAAGAACATAACCCAGACTAAACATAAATTCCTCCTTTTGCATGGTGTAATGTCAATAAGCTCGTTAAATTTGTACTCCATTCTCCCTTCCTATCTCTCACACCAGAACAATATAATAGCTCAAATCTCTAATCATTATTTTATTTTATTTTTTGGCAAACGGGGTTGAGGGCACCCCTACCCCTTTAAATTACATGAGGAAACTTATATCAAACTATCAGTTTACTGGCGTGTTTCGAACCAACGACCTCTCCACTTTGTGAGATGGATGCAACCGTTGAGCCATAGACTCGTGTGCTTTCTAACCATCATTGAAACTAATAATCTCTCTTTATTTAAATCCAAGTAATACATATAAAACCATGACCAATATACTTTGATAACTAGCTTTAATTCGCCTTTCAAAACTTTTCAATATATAATGTAATTTAATAAAGATACTTTAGCATTAAGGGGTGACATTAGCTTTGGGGATCTGTTGACCAGGTGGGCATATGCTCTGCAGGAACAATGGTAACTCAGCTGTACTGGACATTTGGGGATGTTTGTGCCCCCCTGTTTCTTTTTTTTCTCTTATCTGTCTTTGAGTGGCCTGTTATGCTCAGGAGCTAGGTTTAGAGAGTTGTTTTGGTTTTCTAAATGACGGTGTACAGTCTTTGTACATGCTGATCAGGCGATGTATATCCTACCTTTGGGTGTGAATATAATGTTGTTTGATTCGGAGAGAGAAGAAGAGACATACTTTTTATCAAAAAAAATAATGTAATTTAATAAATTTGCATGTTAAGTTGATACAATAGTTTGTTTAGAGGATAAAGGTACATTATTTAGAGAAAAACAATAAATGTTTTAGCGGATAAGACCCTTACAATATATAAAGAAAAAATTATCGAAAAAATAAAAAACATATTTTTTTTTCTTGTTTTTTCATACCCATGTGGGATCTTGTTAGATAGATCTCGTCGAGATCTTTCCAACCATATACATCATATTGATTTTACTTTCTTAATCAAAAGATATACAAGTTACAAATAATATAACAAAAAATATTAATTAATATTAAAAAAATTTGTTTTTGTCTTTTCTTATTTGTCTTATTCTGTTTTTTTCTTTTGTTTTTAATACGAAGGGTATAATGGTCTCACAAAAATTGTTAAAAGGTAATGTGGTGGGTCAGGGGGCTTGTTTGAGAAAATAGCCCCATGTCAGGGCCTATTGGGGAAGAGGCACCTAAACATGGGGTTTTTTGGGGATATTACCCTTGATTAAATGGAAAATAAGCGGTAAATATTTAAAACGACATGATAAGTTAAAATGTTGGGACAAATTGGAGCTCAATTTTGTCAAACTCTCACTAAAAAGCATATTTAAATGATTTTCCAAAACAATTCATGATCAATGTAGCATTATAACTATTTTATCAAAATTTTATTTCCCGAATATTTGCACATGGTAAATCTATTTCCCGGTAAACTCTTTTCCCACCCGAATCAAACAGACAAGATTTTGAAAAAGGAAAAAAAAAACATATAGCATCATCATTCTCTAAAATGCTAGTATGGATTTGTACATTCATATGAACAATGTGTAATCTGTACATCATCTCCAAATCAATTTTGAGATAGTTACAAGACAACATATATGTACAATTATTCTATTATCTCAAAAAGTCATATATAGTTAGACTACAACTACATCTTCCTTCACAAAAATTTAAACAACTACAGTGGTATCTCCATAGTTGTTCGTTCCTTTGATATAATATGTTACCTGCATTAAGTTGTTTTTCCTCTGAAACGATTTCTTCCACTGGAGAAGTAATGGTTGGTCTTTCAATACATCAGGAAGCCGAAGACTAAAATTAAATAGAATCAGAAAAAATGGTTCAAAATCATAATGAAAAAAAAAAATGCTATAAACTTTACAATCAAAAGTTTATTCATCAAACTTAATTACCGAATTTTTAGTGGTGGTATCAACTTTTTTTTCGTTTCCTCTTTATTTGGTCTTTCAGATATATACCAGTTTTAGGAACCTTTCGACCTCTAGCTTGGATCTGAACAACTTTTTTTTTAAAAGGATCTTTGTAAGACTACAAAGAAAACAAAAATAACAACATTAGCTTCAATATATATAATCCAGCTGATTATCTTCAAATACTATGAATTAAAAAATTGATATGTCCTATACTAAGCTCGATCAGAAAAATGCGAACAATACAATGCTAAAGTAATTTATTATCTATTATACTCTATTAAAACAGAAAATACCCCTAAATTAGGCTATCAAGTAAATTGAAATGGATGGTCTAATTGAAAAGAATTTTAATTAAGTTTGGGCATATTTCTAATTACGTAAAAATGGATCACCCATCATGGATATAATAAATCCCAGTTAGACTAGATCACGGGTATAATTAAGCCCAACCAAAACAACTTAAAAGTGGATGCAATCCCAAATGTAATCAAGCTCAGCCAGTGCCTAAGCACTAGTACTCTATTAAAGCAGAAAATACCTCTAAGAAAATATTTGTTCAATTAGGCTATCAATTAGATTGAAATCGATAGTCTAATTGAAGAGAATTTTGATTAAGTTTGGGTATATTATTTGTAACTAGCTGTGGACCCCGTGCTATGCACCGGGATTAGAGATTTTGTAAGAGAAATTTTTTATAAATTTTAAACTTATATAATTTTTAATTTATCTGTATTAATTTTTTTTATTTATATGTACATATAATAAATTATTATGTTTGGTTATATTTGATTATTAATTTGTGTTTTGAGTATATTTGTTGTTTTTATTTTATTTTGATTGAAATGTTTGTGTTTATACTTTATTAGGAGAGTGGAGAAAGTGGGTAGAGATTTTTTTTGGTTTAGTGGAAAATAGGGAAAAGTGTAGAGAAATACAAAATTTAGTTATAAAACCAATTAATATAATTTTTTTTTTAATTTGTTTTATAGAAGAAAATTTATGAGAGCTTGATGATCATATAGAGTGCCACATAAGAGAGAGAGAGTGTGGGACCCATTGGGTCTAGCTATTATATAGATACTAGCTGTGGACCTCGTGCTACGCACCGGGATTGGAGATTTTTCAAGAAAAATTTCATATAAATTTTAAATTTATATAATATTAAATTTATCTGTACTAATTTTTTTTTATTTACATATACATATAATAAATTATTATATTTGGTTATGTTTGATTAATTTACTTTTTGTGTATATTTGTTGTTTTGATTTTATTTTTATTGAAATATTTGTGTTTAGAATTTATTAGGAGAGTAGAGAAAGTGGATAGAGATTTTTTGGGTTTAGTGGAAAATGGGGAAAAATATAGAGAAATACAAAATTTAGTTATGAAACTAATTAGTATAAATTGTTTTTTTTCTTTTTTATTTGTTTTATAGGAGAAAATTTGTGAGAGCTTGATGATCATATAGAGTGTCACATAGGAAAGAGAGTGTGGGACCCATTGGGTCTAGCTATTATACATAGACTAGCTGTGGACCCCGTGCTACACACCGGGATTGGAGATTTTGCATGAAAAATTTTCTATAAGTTTTAAATTTATATAATATTAAAGTTATTTATACTATTTTTTTATTTATATGTACATATAATAAATTATTATGTTTGGTTATATTTGATTAATTTGTGTTTTGAATATATTTGTTGTTTTGATTTAAATTTTATTGAAATATTTGTGTTTATACGTTATTAGGAGAGTAGAGAAAGTGGGTAGAAATTTTTTGGGTTTAGTGGGAAATGAGGAAAATTTAGTTATACAACCAATTAGTATAATGTTTTTTTTTTTTTTTTAATTTGTTTTATGGGAGAAAATTTGTGAGAGCTTGATGATCATATAAAATGCCACATAAGAGAGAGAGAGTGGGACCCATTGGGTCTAGCTATTATATAGATATATAGATATATAGATTAAACAAAAGTGGATCACCCATCACGGATATAATCAAGCCCAATTGGACTAAATCATAGGCATAATTAAGCCCAATCCAATATAACTTAAAATGGACCCAATTGAAAGTATAATTAAGTATTGCATGTGCATTGTACGAGCCTAAGCACTAATCAGATTAATTAAGTGGCAAAGGTGGCATGACTTACAAAATGCTTATTGCCTGTAGTAGCTCCATTGATGCGCACCCTAGCTATATATCTCCCAACCCCCATGAAGCCAATATAGTCTGCTTCCAATGACTGTAGCCTCTTAAAGTTCTTGTGCAGTCCTTATGCGTCTTCTTGGTCGTGCTTCTGATGTTGATCGACCGCACAATTAAGGCGACAGTGCTCAAAGATTGCTCAACAATGTACCATTTTAAATTTTATTTGTACATATCTCAACAGCATGTCCATCAAAGAACTTGTCACCATGGCTAGATGCCCATTCTTCTGGTTCAATGAAGGTACGTGGGTTATGTATAGGATGTTTTTTCGATCCTCGTGGAGATCATTATTAGTGGATGGCTTTTGGAGATACTCTTCCAATTCAAAATATACAACAAATTCCGAATCAGGAATCGGTGTACTGGACATTGGGAAATTTGTGTACTCCGACACATCTTCATATATATATGACGTAAACCCCCACTGTTGGCGTAAACCCCCAATGTTGTCCAACCTTGGCGTTAACCCCCTTCCGTTAAACAACCCCCCAAGTTTTCGTCCATTCAAAGTTTGCTTACCCGTTATACCCCTAATTCAAACAATTTGTACCTATTGTACCCCAAATTCAAATTCAAATTAATGAAGTTAGTTTTGATTACTAATTTTTGGGGGGTTTAAACAAATAATTTAAATTAGGGGTATAATGGGTAGTCAAGCTTTGAATGGATGAAAAGTTAGGGGATGCTTAACAACAAATTGGAGAGAAATGATTTGTCAAGGAATACTTGTCGCTTAGGTCACTTTTGTAATACTGATTGATTAGGTGCCCATTTCATTAAGGTATCATGGCGCATTCGGCAGTGATTTTTGCTCAGTGTTGACGTACACTAGCATAATTGAATCAGAAGTCGCTCCTCCCACCAGACTCTACATGCACATAAATTAATTAACTAGAAGACTCATACACCATCTATATTTCATTAATTGTAGTTTGTTTTATTTGTTCATCCTGAATTAGGATGTGTTGGTGGTATAAATTCTTGTCGGGATGAACATTTCTTTTCCTTGGTAAGAAAAAAATATATTGATGAAACAATGAAAAGAAAAAAGAAAAGTACAAGGCTTCCACCATGGTCTATATCAAGAGGACTTCCCCAGTAAACTGGCTAGTACTCACACATGATCATAATGGAAAACCGGAACGTTTGAATCTAATGCACTTACTAAGGGGTCCTCCAAATCATACAGAAAAGGAGGCCCAACCAACATAACTTATTATAAGTTAAGGACTTAAATTAACAGCAAAGTTTGCTAAGGCAGTAAGGCATCAACAACAAAATTGGCTTCTTGCCAAGTTGGAGAGATCAACAGGTGGCTCATGTTCTGGTAGGCATTCATCCAAATGGCTTTCATGGCCCAAGGAATCTTCTTTTCCCAACAGCATGAACTGCTGCCACAAAGTCCCAACCTACTTGGGCCCGCTCCACCCCATGTCCCCACGTATATAAAATAGAATTTCAAAAATATAAATAATTCGATAAATTAATAAATTATTAATTTATCAATTAATTAATATCACGTTAAATTAATAAAGGGTCTATTTGATTGGTCGTGGGAAAAATTCTCACATCAAACATTACCCCAGAAATTCCCAGATGTCTGTTTGATTGTTAAAGTTGGGTCATGTAAAAATTCCATGGTAAAAATATTTCTCATGAATTTTTCCTTGACCCACCCCTAAAAAAAATTCCTAAACTTGTAAGGGAATATTTTTTTGTCTAATCAAACAACTAAAATCTTTCCCACATAAAATTTTCCTCATGTTTTTATGTCTAATCAAATAACTAAAATCTTTCCCACATAAAATTTTCCTTGTGTTTTTATGTCCAATCAAACGACCCATTAATGAGAATTATTTTATGTGGGAATATTTTCAACTATAAAAATTCCCACAAGTAGTTATTCCCACCAATCAAACACACCCAAATTTTACCGGTCCCAAGATTATTAATTTATAGGGTTTACTGTAGTTGCATTGCTCAGACCTTTGCAAACAATACTAAAATTCCACATTGCACTAGTAGTGCGCATTGCCCATTGACTTAATTTCGACTGCTCTCCATTGAATAACAAGATGCCAAGGTAGCGAACCTTGGTTTAAAAAGGTTCAAAGATTGCACCAACCTCATTGAGTCTGCTTCGAACCAAACAAACCATCAGATATGTCCCCCTGCAACCTTGTTGCTGTCAATAACGCCTGACATATAGGGGTAGGAAATGGAAAAAAAATATGGGACATAATTGGTGCTGTAACATGATTTAGACAATTTGTTTAATCAAAATCGTAAAAAAAAAATTGATTTTAGCTAATGTTGGGAACCAGTCTATAATGTGGAAATTAATGAAACAACAATCAAAGGGTTCATGCTAGTCTCAACTTCTGCTAGAAGAAAGGATCATTGACACAGTAATATATATGGGAGAAAGGCCTGCTTGGTTGAAACAAATCTAAAATTGCAACAGATAATATGGATTGGATCAGTGACACAGACACAGTATTATAGTGTATGGTTGTTTGGTTTGTAAACCTGTTTGCATGTTATCTTTGTTGACCTTGTTCATGGAATTAGTCTACTCCGTATTAGTTCGCCTGTTAAAGATCGAATCCAATTAATAAGTTCACATTTGCAGAAGGTTTATCAAGAAAAAAATGTACACAGGAATTGTGTTAGGAAAGTGTCCACAGAAAACTCAAAACTAATGAAGTTGAGACAGAGAAGCAAACACATACCAAACCTATAAGAGTCCTCTTTCACCATATTCATATCATTATTAGCTAGTTTTCAGGTGAGCTAAGGATCTGGAGATTTAATGCCTTACCTCTCTGGTAGTCTTGGATTCGACGACAAGAGAACCAACTTTGATATCACAGAAACCATGTTTTCGCTATGCTAATCATTTGAGGTAACAAGAGAACCAACTTTGATATCACACTCATGAGCCTTGAGGTAATATTAATCTTTAATTTAATTACAGTCATACTTACCTCGATTTTTATCATTTGAATTTAGAATGACATGATGAAATGTCCTAGTATAGATATACCTTGTAAGCATAAGGCTCACAACGCCCACCATTTATTAAACCCTAACTGGTAGGGTTTCGTCGCACCCCTCTCCTGATCTCCTCCAGGAGGGTTAAACATACTGTTCAAACACACACACATACATTTCAAATACATTTTTGTGTTTCACCTTACAGAATGGGAATGGTTGGGTTTCATTGTAGAAGGGCTGTAGTCCATGGGCTTTCTTATTTATGCATAACTTTGTAATGTCTTTGGACTTTATTTGGACTACCATTTTCTATACACTCATGAGCCTTTTGCATTTGTATACATAAACCTATCACATCAAACCTATTTGCAGTTTTTGATGGCTGTCAATAATCTGCCATCACTATTCACATCACATTCACAAACGTGTACAAGTTGTCCAAGTCCACATTAAACATAGTACATAAGCACGAGTCGACTCGCTAGTCCACAAGTTGACTCGTTTCAATATAGACTTTTCAGATTAATTTTGAGTGAGTCAAATGTCAAAGGTTTTGAGTTCTTGCATGTCAAGTATTTTGGAATGAAAAGTACTTGCAAGTACATAATTGAAATTAATCCATTAATGTTTGTAAAATTGTTGCTAAAGCTTATTTGCTGTTTTTTGTTGTCTTTTAAGAGACAATTTCCATGGATATACCAAATTGTATGAATGAGATATTTGATATGACATTACTTTAGGTCATAACTTTTTTAACACATTTTCTTATGACTTTGCCAAATAAATGGATTACCATGTTAATTTGGTCATGAATTGCTTAATTATAATTAAGAAAAACAAAAAGCTAATTTTTTTTAAATTAAATTCTATGGCGTTAAGACTAGCTATATATATAGTAAAACCCGTAGGTTACTCAATGTTTGTTGCCACCTAAGTATCCACACAACAACAGTAGCCATGTCGCTTAATGAAGACTTGCTTTCGCTTTGCTCTACGTAAAAAAACCTACCACAACTAGAATAGTTGATACTATACTTTGATCGGGTAATCGAACTGGTAATCCTAGGGGTGCACTGAGCAAACTAGCAAACCCAAGGATGAAATTTTGTTTATTGATCTATATTACAAAAACATAATATAAATTACTGTGGCATTAGTTAATACAATATCAAAAAACCAAGACTTGGGCAAGAAATAATGGATGTTGTTTCAACTTAATTTCAATGTATTTTCCAAATCATGGTTGGTTGGTAGTGCATACCTTCCGAATCTCAAATTCTCAATAGAATAAACACATGATATATTTTTAATTATGAAATTTCTCTGAGTAAACCATGAAAGCTAGAATGGCCTGCAGAAGTGAGATACATTGATGTATACTTGTAAACTTCAACACATATTCCACGTAATTAACAGTTATGACTAAGACAAAGATTTGTAAAATTTGTCTAATATCTCCTCTCTTCTTCAAGTCAGAACACTCTTATGAACGTGTTTGAGAGTTTAAAAGTCCAAATATAGTTTGTGTTTGGTTTCTTAGTAGTAAAAATCAAACACACGATATTATGACTCCTAGCCTTTTCGTTAGAATTCAATTTTTTAGAAATTCAATAGCACTACCCTTCAAAGGTTTTACTTTCAAAATTTTTCTCTATATAAAGAAAGCTTGATGGACAAGCTCTTTATACATATCATTATAGCCTAACAACAAAAACAAAAACCTACCAACCTTACTTTCAAAACAACTTGATCAACACAAACCAATTCAAACACCTCATCTTACAATTAATATAACCCTAGCTAGCTTAATTAATGTCTACTTCTACTTCTCTTTTGAAAAACATTAGCTCAAATGTTTTTCGACATGGAAGAAGTCGTATATCTCCCATGGTTTCTCGCCCATGTGATGTTTTTATAAACCATAGAGGCATAGATACAAAGCGAACGGTGGCTGGTTTGCTCTATGATAGCCTTTTACGTCTTAATATTCAACCTTTTCTTGATAGTGAGAGCATGAAACCTGGGGACAAATTGTTTGATAAAATAAATGCAGGAATAAGGGATTGTAAGGTTGGTGTTGCTGTTCTTTCACCAAATTACTGCAACTCTTATTTCTGTCTTCATGAACTGGCTCTTATTATGGAGTTGAAGAAGAAAGTTATCCCTATTTTTTGTGACATTAAGCCTTCCGATCTTCATGTTTTGGACAATGGTCGTTGTACAAATTATGAGATGCAGAGGTTTAAATGGGCGCTTCAGGAGGCTAGGTACACTGTAGGGATTACATTCGACTCACAAACTGGGTAAGGATATGCTTAAACCATACTACTTTTTATCATGTCCTGGGAGATATATATATATTCATATTCTACGCAAATCTCATGGAGAGTACGTACAAGATCTTAGAGATTTGCGTAAATATATATCATAGCCTCATTAGAGAAATAAAACCATAAGCACATTGTTCATCAGATTCTTAGGATAATATATGGATTATCAAACCATATCATTATTCTAAATCAGATGACACTTTGATGTGTTTTGAAATGTAATATGAAATTATGAATAACTAATCTTTTAAGTAATCTGCATGGTGGGTGACTCTTGATCAAATCAATTCCATGTTGGTTCCATGACATTGTCACGACGTTGCATAGAAATTTAATGCTGTTGCATCATTTCAGTGTGTTTACTTGCTAATTTCTCAGAAATTTGCAGCATTCTTCTGAACATCAAGTTTTCAACCATGCATGTGCCGCTCTACGCGTATAATATGCTACTATAGTCACCAACTTTATAGTATTAAAATAGGACTGTTCCACTGAATAATCTATAGGAATGATTATCACAACATTATATAAAATAATAAGTATAACTTCTTACTCTTAACTAAGTTTAAGGCAATTAGTCTTTTGTTATTTGTTGCTATAATTTGTTTTTATCTTGATCAAACATTCTGATCAAATTCCATTTGTTGTGTATTTTTGTAGTAATTGGCCAGATCTTGTGAGAAGAACTACAGACATTGTCGTGAAGAGCTTGATTGAAGTAGAATATGAACAAGAACAGGAACGAGGAGGAGTGCAGAATGAAAATGCCCCCATTATTTATTAACTTATCTCCCATACAAATTAATTATGGGTAACTTACACATACTACTACAGTTACAGAATCAATGTTGCCCTACTTAAAACAAGAGAGGCGACGAATAAAGAAGCTAAATACCGTAGCTGACACATGTTTACGGTCAAGCAACCGTTAATTTTTTTGTTCTTTTCTAATTATTCTTTTGTGATTTTTTCATTCTTTAATTTGTTACTAGCTAGCTACTGATTCACTTAATTTGTTCTTAATTTTTGTAGAATAAAAAGGCTAGAAAACTAGTTTGGCATGTATTCATTAATTCATTTGTAATTTTTTAGTGGTTTTGTATGTACAAACCATGTTCAAGATTTAATAAAGTGTAACATTCTTTCTGTCTCATCTATCATCAACCATGTTCAATTCAATTCTAGATTGTTATTATAATATTTCAAGTTGCCAAATATTGAACTAGCAAATTGAAGAAGAATCACAATTTGGGTTTTCACTTTAGAAAACAAGTACAACATGTTTCCGTACCTATGCCCTCTCTACTCCTTTGGTCTGACATGAGCGACGTTGACAAGTTCTTGAACCTATGACGAATGTTAATTAATCTCATTCGAATGCACTGAAACGTTTCAGGTTTATGGAATTAACAAGGAATTCTGACTCAATGGTCATTTTTGTTCTGTTTTGACAAAGAAGGCCACCCATTACATTTGGGGATCGGAGAGACATGCAAATATATCATTACTTGTATTTTAAAGACATGCACGATAATGTGCGAGACATTTGGACTGGAAAGCAAGGATATATATATATAGGTTTGTATGTTCTCTACTAGTAATTAAGACTAACATATATAATTTTTGAAGTGTATTTAATTAGATCGAATCAGGTGCTACTGTAGGACCTACTAGGCAATTTGTATTGAGGACTGTATACATTTTATTTGTATATATCGACCGACTTTATGATTCCGGTGAGAATAAATGAAGTGTGTATATGTCCCTTTGCTGCGTTTCACTTCCTTCTGTGTTCATTCTTATCTTCCTTTTTCTTCTTCTCTCTGTTGGTTTTTTTGTGGAAAAGAGGACGGAGGGAAGTTTTTTGTCTGGGAACGTACGTACGTAGTTAGGGCATACGTACGTCCCGAATCACAGATAACTTTGTTCTTGCTGAACGTACGAACGTGTATCCGACGTACGTACGTCCTCATTGAGTTTGCTGCATATGGGCATGTTTAAGCCCAATTCGGTTTCTATTGTAAGGCTATGCTATAAAGCCAATAGAAAAAGAGAAAAACCTAATCTTGAAGTGAGAGAGATTGTGAGAAGCCATTAGAGAGTTTGAGAGAACTTTTGTGAGGAAGAACACTTTGGTTTCTTCGTGAGGGCTTGTATAATCGTCTCCATCTAAGAAAGAGAGAGTTTGTATCCTCAATTTGTGATTGTCTCTTTGAGAGATTTGGTGAGGATTTGAAAAGGGAGGAAACCTAGGGTTTCTCCATTTGTTTGAGAGCTTTGTACTATCTTCTCCAATAGTAAAAGTTCTATTTGTTTGTCCGTGGACGTAGGCAATCAAGCCGAACCACGTTATTGTGGTGTCTCTCTCTATTATTTGTTGTTGCTAAGTAGGTTTACTTCTTTACTACTTGCTTTGTCATCTTTCATACACTATTTCAATCTTGAGTATTGGTGCAATAAATTTCCGCTGCGCACAACACTCTTCATGCTCCCCTTTCTACTTCTTCAATCCAGCTCCTCTCTCTCTATCTGCTAAAGTCAGTAATCACCATCTCATCACAGTTCTATATATATTTTTTTAATAGGGCATAACTTTACTATATATACAATGTAGAATTATTCTTCACTAATTAGTTTTCAAGGACATTACATTTCCCCCGTACATGAACTCTGAAATAAGTTGTTAGGTGACCAGTTCTTAATTGGCCTCATTTTTTTAAGATACTTCCACATATAGGAATTTCTAGAGGAATGGCTAATAAGACTTCCATATATAGAGGAAGGAGTTCTTGACCTATTCTAACAAAATAGAGAATGACTATTATTCTTCCCTTTTACTCTTTTTCAGCATGAAGGACATTTTTCTTCAAGCAAAATGGAAATTTTGTCCATTGACCAATGTATATATATATAATAACTCTGTTGCAAAAAGTATGCATGAATATACTTTTCAATTCTAATTAACAACAATCTCTCCCTAGAATAATATTTAAGGCTTTAATAAGCTGAATTGAAACAACTTATAATCTTGATCAGTTCATAACATATGTATATATACTTTAACAAGGTAGGTAATTTACATATTTCTTGTTCAGAAATATCATATGGTCTTACATATGTTTTGGTATAGTACAAGTTATATTATGATCAACTTCTGTACAGTTTTCATGTCTTAGACATACTTGGAAGCAAAAGAAAAAGAAGAAAAAAAAGAAAAAATCTCTCTGCAAGGAAGAAGATAGGAAATGAATGTGAAACTGTCATTCAGATACTAGGAAATAGCAAATAAAATAAATAATATACAGTTGACTTGGGCTAATATTTTTTTTTTGTACCCAGTTTATTGCCCCTAAAAAAGCCCCAAAATTTGTTGGCCGGTCAATTAACAATGGAAAAGCCCATGAGATCATGACAATTGACAATGACTCTCTAAATCACCCTTTACAATGAACTTCATACATGAAAAAAGATGGGAAGCCGACTCACAAAAGTTATGAGGCTATTTGCCGAGTTCGAGGATAAGTATGAACTTGTTGAGCATAGCCTCGAGGGGGCTTGTTTCACTTGGTCAGTTATGACCAAGTTGGACCGTTTTATTACTTCGGTGGAATGGGAGTGTTTTTTTAAGGAGGCTAAACAACTAGCTTTACCCAAATGCACCTCGGACCATCGAGCTATTCTCTTTGACACTTATAGTTCCCCTAGAGGCCCGAGACCTTTTTGGTTTGAAATTATGTGGATGGAAGACAAGTCTCTTGGGGCATCGATCAAAGAATGGTGGGATAGCTTTCATTTTGAAGGGTCACCTAGTTATGTTTGGTGGTGAAAGCTTAAGGGTCTCAAGGGGAAGCTCAAGAAGCGGAATGTTGAGGTTTTTGGAAGGGTGGATCGACAAATTGAGGAGAGAAGTGCAAGAATTGACATTCTTGGTACCAAAGAAGAACTTGATGGTTTAAGCAATAATGAGATGGTGGAAAGGGTGATTCTAAGGGATGATCTTCATTATCTCTTACGAAAAATGCTATAAGTTGGAGGCAAAAATCTTGTTCAAAATACTACCAAGAAGGCCAAACGAACTCGAAGTATTTTCATGCCATGGCCATGATGAGAAAGAAAATAAATAGCCTATCTTGCCTTTCGATCGATGGGAATGTTTGTAGGGATCGGGAGGTTATCAAGGAACGTGTTACAAGTTTCTATGAGAACCTCTTTAAGAAGGAGCACAAGCATAGGCCGAAGCTTGGTGGTTTGCATTTTGACTCCCTTGATGTGGAGCAAAGGGGTGAGCTTGAACGGGATTTTGAGGTGGAAGAAGTTGTTCTTGCACTCAAAGATATGGAAGGGGAGAAAGCCCCAGGTCCGGATGGTTTTCTAATGGTTTTTTACCGCACCTATTGGAATATTCTCAAGGATGACTTGATGGCGGTGGTGAGAGAGTTCTATACCTCTGGCTTCTTGGATTGGAGAAATAACACTACTCATATCGCTTTGATCCCAAAGAAAGAAGGTGTCCTCTCCCTCAATGAGTATAGGCCTATAAGTCTCAGTAGGGGGGTGTACAAAATTATTTCAAAGATGATGGCTTCGAGACTCAAGAGGGTTCTACATAGCGTAGTTTCATGCAACCAATAAGGGGCTTTCATGGAGGATAGGCAAATCCTCGATAGTGTCCTAATTGCGAATGAATGCATTGAAGATAGGATGAGAAAGGGCGAACCGAGCATTCTTTGCAAGGTTGACATCACTAAGGCCTATGACAACGTAAGTTGGGAGTTTTTGGATTATATGCTTGGGCGTATGTGCTTTGGGAGAAAATGGAGAAAGTGGATTTATACTTGCATTTCAACGGCGAGATTCTCCATCATGGTACAAGGCAAACCCTAAGGTAATTTCAAGGCGCAAAGGGGTATTAGGCAAGGGGATCCCCTTCCCCTTTTCTTTCCACTCTCGTGATGGAGGCTCTCTCTCGGTTAGGTCTAACCGCAAAGTGTATGACGGATGGTCTCTTTGAAGGTTTTAAGGTGGGTAATGGTGAGGTGATGGTGGGCATCCTTCAATTTGCGGATGATACCATTTTCCTCATCGAAGCCTCAATGCAAGCCCTACGCATCATTAAGGCGGTGTTTTTTTATCTTTGAAGGTATCTCCGGTTTGAAGCTCAATTATTCCAAATCCTCTATTTCTAGGTAGGGGAGGTTCAGAATATCGAGGATATGGCAAGCTACCTTGGTTGTTCTGTTGGTAAACTTCCCACTACATACCTTGGACTCTCTCTTGGATCTAAGTATAGTGTGGAAGTGTGGGCCTCAGTGGTGGAATCCTTCCAAAGACGGTTGAGTGGATGGAGAAGGAAGCTTATGTTAAAGGGCAATCGACTCATTCTAGCTAAAAGCACTCTAGCTAGTCTTGTCGTGTACCATCTTTTTATCTTCACTATCCCCAAAAACATTGCAACTTTGCTTGATAGGATAGTGTGGGATTTTCTTTGGGGTTCAAAGGAGGAGAAACGGAAGATCCACCTCATTGCTTGGGATGTCGTTTGCTCACCTATGGAGGAGGGAGGCTTAGGCCTCCGAAAAACTGTTTTTATGAACCGAGCACTTCTGTCCAAATGGCTTTGGAGATATGGCAATGAGCCAAATTCCCTATGGCGGAAGGTAATAGAAGCAAAGTATAGTAGTTGTGACAATGGAGGGATGCCTAAGCGGGTCTCTCAATCTTATGGGTGTAGTTTGTGGAAAGGGATTCAAGCTAGTAAAGAAGAGTTTATGGAAGGGATTACGAAAGTAGTGAAAAGAGGAGACAAGACTCGGTTTTGGCATGACGCTTGGATGGGTGACACGCCTGCTCGTAGGTTCCCTAGAATCTCTCTCTCTCTCTCTCTATATATATATATATATATGCATCCTTGAAGGAAGGCACCGTTCGTGAACATAAAAGGGACAATGGGGGCAGGGATTTCCACCTTAGAAGAACCTTATTCCGACAAGGTGAACAAACCCAACTAGAGGAGCTCATTGCTTTAACCTTGAATGTAACTTTGATGGATGAGGATGATGTGTGGGAGTGGAAATGGAAGAAGAACAAAAAGTTCACGGTCAAATCCTGCTACAAGTACTTCGTGTCTAGAGATATTCCAAGAGTGTCAGAGGCCGTAAACTTCCCCTACAAGTTTACTTGGGAACCATACATCCCAACAAATGTAAAATTCTTTGTTTGGAGTTTACATTGGGAGAGAGTACTCACAATCGACAAGCTTCAACGACGAGGTTTTTCTCTAGCCAACAGATGTGTTCTCTGCGAACAGGAGGAAGAAAGTATTGAACACTTGTTTTTCAAGTGCAATTTCACTAGACATGTTTGGACAGTGTTGATAGGTCCAAATGAGACTGCCAGGACCCTTTCAGCAACTGGAAGTCATTAAAACAGTGTATGGATCAGTGACCAGTGATGAACAAAGGGGAGTTGTCAGGTAAACTCTGGTCTATTATGCCCTATGCAGTTGTTCGGCACATTTGGTCCATCAGAAATGGTGTAATATTCAGTGATCAAGGTGCAGTCTCAGAGAAAGCAATTCTGGGTATCAAAACTCTAGTCTGGGTGTGGATGCAAATGGACAAACAAGCGATGGAGAAGAGGAAAAACGTCTCTTTTGCAGAACTGGCGTGGAACTGGCAAGGTTTCATGTCCTAAAGGATGGTCTGATGACAACTGTACAGGTTGTAGTACAGCAGGTGCAGGGGAAATGGGTTATGTTTATGGGGGTCCCCTGAAGTGCGCAAGGCCTCAGGTTTGGGTAAGGTCTGTTATTATGGTGGTGCAGCAGTTTGGTTTGAAAATGACGTCCCTGTCCTCAATACTACGTACAGGCAGTAGCGATTTGAAGGGGAAGGTGGACAGCGCAAGAGTCTTGCAGTCTGGTCTAAAGCTACATACGAGGCAGCTTTGTGGGGTACTGTCTGCGAGGAAGGACTGTGAAAATATGGAGCTTGCGCAACAGTCTCTGTAAGGCTCATTTGCAATTTCTTCATAAAACGTGCAATTACTATTTTTGCAACGAAAAAAGAACGTTGCAATATATCACGTCACTGATACGCAATTGCAACGTTATAGAAACGTTGCTACTACATATCATATTTGCAACAAAATAAAACGTCACTACTATTTTATATTCGTTGCAACTATGTTTTTTCAAACTTATTATTTTTTTAATTAAAATTATTTTTCAAATTTAAAAATATATATTGCAACGGAGAAAACGTTGCAATTATACATTAGGTAAATATCGTTGCAATTATACATTAGGTAAATATCATACATTAAGATTGTACAATTGTACACCATGAAACCATAATCATCAATCCTAAGGATGCAGATGTATCTGTATCGTCCACAGCTTCCGTTTAGCCATTGCAGGTGATTGAGTAGGTATTTTCAATCGGCTTTCAGATCATGATTGTTTCTAACATTTCACAGTAAAAAATCTAGTCCCTGAAAGGCTGGTTTCATGTTACAAAACTGTACATGAAGCTAGTATTCACACACTACTGAGAACTGAGTGTCAGAGTTCAATTTCATTTCATGCCCTCTTATCGATCCAGCCAGTCTAAAACACAAAAAAGGTGAATAAACTTTCACATATACAACTATTACAATCATATCTGCCATCTCTTCTGCAATAGAACCAAAGCAGTAGAAGAAGAGATTGTGTTATTTGGAATTAACTTGAGAAAGGAAGGTTATAAGATGAAAAGAGAAAGGAAGGTCTGCCTGTTAAGATACTATGAAATGCATAGCCCATAATTTCAGCTATTTCATCTGCATATCTAATCAATAATGCTTTTAAAGGGAATGCCCAAAATCCCACCACACCTATTACAATCTCTACTGACATTTCTACTTAGCCTTTCACATGTATGTAAAATACACTAGGCATAGTGTGTGAATATATATGGACATTTTTTGTCTTTAGTCTTAATGATTGACTGAATGAATGACTGGTGGATGGAAAGTGTGTGTTTACTTACCAAAATGTGTTGTGTTGTGACTTGTGAGGACTGGGGACTGGGGAGTACCTATCAGCCTACTTACCAAAAACGTGTTTCCCAAAAGTATTTTGACTCTATTTGATAACTGGTGGTCCATAAAGGTTCCAATTATTGAGTCCTGATCATTAGAATATCTCCAAAAGTATTGTCAAGTGTGAACTATAACTAATTTAGCAAAATGGTTCACATGTGTTCTCTACTCAAGATCATAGAAATGAATTGGGATCATGGAGGAAGATATGATTTGGGCTTGGGTGTTCATGAATCATGATTAAGCTTGTTTAGGATGGAAATAAAGGAATAACACAGAAATAAAACAATGTTTTGGGCTTGGGTGTTCCATCAAAGTGATCCATGCTCTAGCTCTTTGTAAATTATTAAGGGAGTTATTCTTCCCACCCAAACAAGTTGTCAAAAAAAACCAATTTTTTACTACAATATGTGTTTGTTGAGTTTGTAGTAGTGAAAATATGTTAATAATTATTATTAATTTTTTACTACAATAGTTAAATTCAATAAACATTATACATTAATTTTTGGTTTTTTGACAAAATTTAACAAATAATTAATTATATAAATAAGGACAATATTAAAAATTAATATTGGGTTTTTGATAACTTTTTAGCTATTTTTAAAATTTGGGGTTTTTTTATAAACTTGTTTGGGTCGGAAGAATAACTTCCATGGGTTTTTTTTTTAAATAATTTTAAGAATTTTTGAAAGTTTGGTTTTTGACAACTAGAAATTGGGCCCAAGGACCAAGTTCTCATATTTGTTTAGGTTTTAGACTTCAACAACCTTTCTTTAGGCCCAAGGATGCGGCATTATAGTTTGTTTAGGCTTTAAGCTTTTGTCTTGGTCTTTGATTGTTTTTAGGCCCGGTCAACAAATTCATATTTTTAAAATACCAAAAGTGTCTTTCTCTTTGATCTAGTTGTTTCAAAGATCTAGAATCATTTATTTTTAATTTTAATTTTCACTCCTAAATTGATTCTTAAAGAAGAAGATCGAAAATCGGAGATTGAGATTAGAGATTGTATTTTTTTCATTGGTGAAGAAGTAAACATCACGCTTAGTTTATCAATTTGGTGTTTGTTTTATATTTTGATTGTTGTTTTTAATTAATTTTTTATCGGATTTTCTTTTTATCTATTGAGCTTTTAGTTCATCAATCTGCTGTTTTATATTTTGATTGTGGTTTTAAGTATTCTAGTTGATCAATTTGGTGTTTTTTGTTTTGATTGTTGTTTTCAATAATTAGGTGTTCTTTTATTTTATTTTTTTTTGGTTTTGTTTAACCTGTTGATCAACAAATTACGATTTCACTTTTGTTGTTTTAGTTTTTACTTATTGATCAATGTGTTGATCAACTATATTATGTGTTTTATAACACTTCCGATCTGTTTTATTTGTTCATCAAAGTGTTAGATCAATTATGTTATGTTTGTTTGTTTGTTTTTTTTTTTTTTTTGTTGATCATTGTGTTCATAAACTAAGTTTTATATGTGCAGTGAATATAGAGTTAGATATTGGTGTTAAACCTCGGTTCAAAATAGTTAAAAAGGAGAAAATAAAAGGCAAACCTCGGTTCAAAAAAATTACCAAGAACTCAAAAGTGTTCGAGTTGTTTTACAATTGGTCATCATAAGCGGAGGACATGTCCGTCTCTCGATTAGAGTCTAGTTGTATTCTTGTGTTTTTAGAATTCCAGTTTGTGAAAAAAATCTATTTACCACAAAAGTATGATTAATTACTTGCTTTATGGTTTTGGTGACGATATAATTCTTGCTTCTTTTTAATCGAAAAACCATTTTATTGATAAACTCAAGGAATTACACAAAAGTAGAGAACAAGCCTGCTACGAACTATGCTGCAAGTCTTTTCTAAATAGCGAACCCAATTCTTCTAAATACATAATCGTTTGAACCAACAATCATCACGTTGCTGTATCCATTACCTCCTGCACTCTCTTGAGGAAGTCAACTGCTTCCGACGCTAACAATCCAAATGTGTGAAAGGAAAAAGGGATGAAACTATATTGGTTAGCCCTACAAGCTCCATCATGTTTCTCTTCTTTTGTTGTTGTTGCATTGCTAGCTGCGAGGCACACCTCAAAAATCCCAGATATCAGCCCAACCATCGGAGATTCCCCTGTAACATCAACACACGCATGTTTGCCTCCAAACCAGTTGTAGACCAGAATATCAGCACGACGTAATGTCGATCTTCCTTCCTTAGGATCAGTAAGGAAGTTAACGGGAGCTTTCTTCTTAACTTGTACTCCAGCCCGCCAGAACATATCACACAAGATATCCCTAACGTCGTCATTTTTGTACTTGAAGCCAGGGTAATGCTTACAATGAGTCGCATGGTCCCCGAAAGCATTAAATATAATCTTCTTTTCTTGTATAACGGGCAAAACTCACCATCTGTATATAGAGGGATCATCAACCGATTATGAAGAATGTGAAAATTAGTTCTCCCTATCAAGAAATTTTGATACCTTATAATGTTATTAATGAATTTGCCAAATTACTTAGTGAATGTTAACTTATGCAAGAAATTTTGACTTGAATAGATAGGTATAGAAAACAAAAGATCAAGCGCCCGCGTGCACACACACACAAGACAAGATATGATTACGGAGAACCTCGACTAAAACTTTGGTACATGTTTTAGTCCACGCACAAACCAATAATCCACTATGAAAAAATTAAAGTACAAGTGAGATCAATACCTACAAAACCCTATTGTAGCACAACCTTGCACCACTTGTTAATTGCATAAACTCCCAAGTCGTTCATTTTCTGAAGTCTAATTCTTTACTTTCTTCACTTCGGAGATCAAGCGTTGATTGTCACGAACAAAGTCCAATTTGTATGATGTGATGTGTGTGAAAATATAATGTTCTTAAGCTAAAGATGCAAAAAGCTTAAGAACACAAAGAGAAAACTTATGAAAACTAAGAAGAGTATCACAATGTAAAACTCGGTTTTTCTCTTTTAAGCTTGATGTTTGACTTCTAATGAGGAACACATATATATAAGTGAGTTAAACCACCTCAAAGTCTTGTTAAACAAGTCTAAAAACGTGCTAGGGTAAAGCACAAACAATTGTGGTTTACAAAAAACTCTAGACAAAATATTGAATTTCCAAAAACTGGTTGTGCCGCGACTCGCGATTAAACCCTAGCTACTTTTGCTTTTTTGATGAAAACGTTAAAACTTACTCAAGTCTAAAAACAAGTCTAATGAGGAACACATAAATATAGGTGAGTTAAACCTCCTCAAAGTCTTGCTAATTAAACATGTCTAAAAACGTGCTAGGGTAAAACACAAACAATTGTGGTTTACAAAGAACTCTACACAAAATATTGAATTTCCAAAAACTGCCCGTGCCGCGACTCGCGGTTAAACCCTACTTTTACTTTTTTTTATGAAAACGTTAAAACTTACTGTTGGAAAGCGCTAGTGGCGCCTCCACTGGCTCGCCACTCGCGGTCAAAGATCAAAATCAACTCAAGTTTGTTTTGTCAACAAATTATGTTGTCAGAATTTGTAACATTACTAGCAGTCAACAAACCTGGAGCAAATTGACTAGAGTTGACTGTCTTTAATAAAAAACACACAGGGACTTGTTTTAAATAACCCTAAAGGACAAAGAAAAATGTTTAAAAATACAAATAAAACATTTTGTAAACATTTTTCAAAGACGATCAAGAAATGAAAGGCAATGCATGCAAATACTTACAATGATTTTACTTGATCCGAAGCTTTTGTCCTTTGATAATCCTCTTGATGAATGATGCCTCAAAATAGTCTTTACCCTCATTCATTTAAACTAAGAGAATCACATAGGTGAGTTATCACAAGATTATTCATAAAAGTGTAATAACAATCCCCCAACCCCCCCTTTTGTCAAATTTCGTGACAAAACCCGTATGTACATAATTAAATTCTCATTGAGCCTATTCCCGAAACCCAACACTATCTAACTAAGACACGAATTTTATGACTCACAAAAAATGGAAAATACAAAAGTGGATTGTAAAAATAAAACGATCAAGAACATCGTCTTCTCTTGATCTTCCAAGCAAACTACTTATATCTCCTTGTTTAGGTCTTCACACCAAGTTTTTAAGTTTTAATCTTTGACACATTTAGCTCCATATCTTGAAGAACCTACAAGACCATAACAAAAGAATATACCAACCAAAAGTCTTTGGCAAGTATCAAGTTACAATAGCCAATAATAATAAAAGTAAAGTACAAGAAAATAAGCATGCAATTCAAATTACGTACATACTCCCCTATATTGAGAGCATAGAAAGTAAGATATTTTTCTCATAAGACTTGGCTTATAAGTTACACTTTAAATAATCAGAGTTAGGTGTCGAAGCTAAAAATAAATAAGAAGTTAAACTCCCCAAAATATGCACTTACAAAGATTTAAAACCCAAACTAATAATGCCCGGAAAACATTCCTTCGATGGTATGTCGAAGGTATGTTTCTCTTGGTATAGTTGTTTCACTTGGGACGGGGTTAAAGAAAAGTTATCAAAAGCCAAAACTAATAATGCCCGGAAAACAACTATACCAAGAAAAACATACCTTCGATCCTTTTTAAATTATCCATAACTTCCCGTCCCAAGTGAAACAAAAAAATATGCTTATCATCAAGGAACTTAGATCACGATTTGAAAAATTAAAGGAGGCTTGAGAGAGTGCTTATTAAATGCAAAGGCAAAGAAAAATATGTAACGAAAATAAATATGATGACATTAGTAATCATAAGAGCCGACTATATCATAAATTCTATTATTTCCATGCTTGATCTATCATTATAAGATTAATGTCACAATTGCGACACAATAGTCAAAAATGAACAAACATGCAACCTTCATCTATGTGTGTGATACATAGTCAACCACAAGTGTGTCACCTCCAACTACTATAATTAATCCAACATATGAGTAGTAATAAGACACACTAGTAAATGATACACACGAAAGTAAGGCTTATGTTGGCTTTGAGTTAATGGATAATCTCTCTCATAAAAGAAACATGCACTAACTTTTATCAAGCATAAAATAATTTAATTGTGTTGAATAATAGAAGTGCAGTTAAGTATTTATGAATTTATGGCACAAGAGAAAGATATATAATATGACACTATGAAGTCGAACTAAGCCAACATGGTAACAACCCGATAATTTTGATGTCGTTGTTTCCCAAGTACACAAAGAGCTGGGCAAGGCTTGTCTTTGTCTTGTAGACATATATAACATTAGTGTGCGCATACATTCTCATTACAAAAAGAACATGCACATACATGTATAGATATGAATAGGCTAAATGTGAGAATGAGTTAATCAAATAAATAAGTATGTATTTATTGACATATCATGAAATAATAGGATTTATAATACAAATGTAATATCAATTACAAGTATGCATACCCTACACATATACCTTCATGACTATATCATCTTAAGATCAACACTTGTAAGATATAAGCAAGAGTGCACTAAAGTGAAGAATCATAAGATGTTCAAACTTTGTATATCATCTAGAAACAAGACAAAGAATATTTGAATGATAATCATTAAGACCTAATCACAAGATGCAAGTTAAATAGAGATAATAGTCAATATGATTCATAGGCTCTCATGATAATGCAACAACAATGCAAGAAAAAGAAATAAAGTAAAATCATTTTGGATTTTTTGAATTTTATATGAATGCAAAACATAAAAGTAAAAATGCATGCATGTAAAAATAAATCAACAGAGCAAATCCCAAGAGCCCTCCTTAACTCTTCAAACCGTTCACTATCCAAATGTTTTGTAAAGATATCTGCTATTTGTCTTTCAGTTGGAACATGAACCAATTCTATCACATTATTTTCTACCAATTCTCTAATGAAATGGTGTTTAATATCAATGTGTTTGGTTCTAGAATGGTGAACCGGATTCTTGGAAACTTGGATGACGCTCAAAATTGTCACACAACAATGGAACGACCCCTTGATCTATCCTATAATCTTTCATCATTTGTTTCATCCAAAGGAGTAGGGTACAACAACTACCCGCCGCTACGTTACAACAACTACCTGCCACTATGTCCAAACACCTCTTCCAAGAGATCTTTATGGTTTAATTTTGCAACTTTTATCTTCATATGTATCATGTAATGGTCGTAATATGCTTCTTCATTGTATGACTTACGCCGTTGAGGCTTAAAATTGTCTTTTAACAAATTGTTGCTTATATTTTGTATGGAACATTTTGCTAGTCTAGTTGGAACAAACTGTTGCTTATCATGCGTAAAATTGTGTACACATACATATAATAAAATTGAAAACTTATATGTATCGCAATATGTGTTGCCGATAACCATGGCACACAAACTCAAACCAATTGAACGTGATAATCCCTTTTGGATCAAGAAGTGTAGCAGGGGCCATGTGACCAGTAATGTGTGATGGTAAGAAAAATCTTGGGCTTATATATAAATTTATGGACTTATGTAAAATGGTGGGCTTTGTACTGTTAATTAGGCCTTAGAGTAATGGGCTTGTAATGGTATTTTGTCATGACTTGTGAACCATTACTGGTATACATGTCCTAAAACTCTTGTGATATCTATGGGCTAGTAATTATTGTATAGTGGTATATGGTTCAAATATATATGGTTTACTATTTGATATATGGTCAGAACTGCAATGGTTCACTATTTGATATATATGGTTCACTATTTGCAGAAAATTCTTGCTGCTTATACGTATTGGTTCACTAACTACGATCGTATCGTTCTTCGCCTACCGAATAAGCAATCCTTCAGGGTCGAGATTAGTGATGATGGCAGTGATTCTCTTTACTTTTGCTACAATCCCTGAAAACGTTTCATTGATGTTGGGAATCTGAAGGTTGAGGATTACATCTTGTTTAAATGTCGCAGCTTTTCTGTCACTCACAAAATTTACATAATTGGAGTTCAAATTGTGCACAAGAGTAACCACCAACCTGACAAGCTGTGGAATGGACAGGTACCCGCTACAAGGATTTGGCCTAGTGGGTTTCGCAGAGAGGAATCAGCAATCCTTCAGGGTCGAGATTAGTGAGGATGGCAGTGATTCTCTTTACTTTTGCTATAATCCTTGAAATTGTTGATGTTGGGAATCTGAAGGTTGGGGATTACATCTTGTTTAAATGTTGCAGTTTTTCTGTCACCCACAAAATTGGCAAAATTGGAGTTCAAATTCTGCACAAGAGTAACCACCAACCTGACAAGCTGTGGAATGGACAGATACCGGCTACAAGGATTTGGCCCTAGTTGGTTTCACAGAGAGGAATCAGGTCCATCAAGGGATCAGACTAAACCAGAGGAAGGTTGTGGTGCCCTAGCTTCACTTTATGTTGTGGGTTAGTTAGGTGTTTCGCTAAGCAGAATCTAGACTTAGATGGATTTGGTAAGGTTTAGGTAGACTAACTTATGGGTGTTGATAAGGTTATGAAACTTATTTATCTTAACTTATGCAAACCTTTAACTATGGACATAATTATTATCTATCTGTGTATATAATTATCTATCTATTATTATGTGTGATATATATTTTGATGATATGTGGTCACATAGATTTGTGTTAAATTTTATTGATTAGTTTTAAATTTGGGTTATTTTTTCCTGATACAAGTACGTAAAAATAACAAATGTTATTGAGTTACCTGGGTGACACTAATATAACAAATGCCACTTTACAAATGTTCGTAAGGCCAATACTTAGAAGAAAAAAAAATTAAATAAAATTTGCTTTGTTAAAAATAAAAAATAATGCAACAATTTGATGGATTATGTTCATTGTCATTGTCTTTTTTATATAGCCCAAATAAGTTTGGACTTGTTTTTTGGACCCAACCCAGTGGACCTTCAACTTTGTTACTCAACCCTACTAGGTTTTACCAAAATCAAATTTTTTATCAAAACCAATATAACTAGCAAATATGAGTTACAAAGTTTGCCAAAGTGTTATCAAATGCATTCTAACTGTCAAATTGTGGTTTGTTTGCTTTTTGCCAAATTGTTAATTTGTTATCAAACAATGGCAAAGTGATTTTAACGAGTAAACCATTTGCCAGGAACCGACAAATGTGTCTTTTACCGCACTTTCGCCCGGTTTGTCACAAAACCTACCAAAGCAGAAATTCGTTTTCAAACAGACCCTAAGAATCCAATGACTAGTAAATTTGCAATCTAATGGTGGTTCAAAGCTAATGTTCATATGGTTGTAACCAAACAAAAGGGGGGAGGGGGGGGGGGGGGGGGGGGGGGGTGATGTAATTAGTGTGTGTCACATTCGTACAATTTCATTTGGTGCTTTTATTGATTCCATGCAAACATTTACATTAGATGTAACACTACTCACTCACGAATCCAGTCATACATTTTTGTGAAGCTACCATTCCAATGCGAAAAATATATTCCATCCCATTGAGCCCTCCTAATACAATGCATGTACTTATCAATACCATCATCTACGCAATCCCGACTTGCTAAACGCACATCAAACATATCATTGTTTAACCACACCAAGTGATGATGATCATACCACCATATACGACACCAAAAGAGTGTCCCAAAAGAATTCTTAAAGCTCCAATTATAACTTTGGTGAAAATCAATATTATGCTCACCTAGATCATTATCTTTAGATTTGCAATGGACTGTCAATGTATTATTCGGACCAAGACTATTCTCGATATACACTTTATTAAAGAGCTGGCTAGACACTAATGAACAACTCCACAATGAAACCACTATAAGAAGTATCAATGCGAAAAAGATCTTATTGTTCATAATAGCCATTGTTGGTTTTTTTTATCTCGCTTCAATTGAGTAAGATGATTTTGTTTGTCCTATAAATAGTTGAAAATCTTCAAAGATTTTACATTGAATCTATGTTGGGAATATATCTCTAATAAGATTTCCTTTTTAAACGTTCGGAATGAAATCTTACATTTTTCTACTATAAAAGAATTTACCATTTAAAAATAAATCTCTCACATAATTGGCAAAATCTGAAATGTGTTGGCAGTTTTTTATGGATGACTGAACCATATGTAAAGTGTAAGGTATGTTCCGGAAACAAAAGTAGGCTTCAAATACCAATCTGAAAATGGTAAGTTGTGTTCATTATCCCGTGTTTTTTAAATAAATAGAGATAATCATAGCGAGTAATCAAGCAATAGGAAGCTTTGAAATAGAAATAATAATTTATGCTCTCAATTTTCTTTTTTCACTATAACAATATGCAAATGGTTCTGGGACCTCATTAAGAGGGAGCAAAACACATTTGGCCCAGCTAAGAAACCCATTTTAGCCCTGATTAAGCATTACTATTTAGTAGGGATAAGAAAGTACCAATTTAACGTAAATATTTTTAAAAAAGCCCTAACAAGATTTTTTAAGTTTAACTTTAATTTTAAATTTACCCTTTTTTTTTCTTCTTTTCTAGAGATTTCTCACCACCACAATTACATTTCTTATTTTTCAAATAAATTATGTTCTTAATCTTTATTATATACTATACAAGAACCTACACAGAATAAAATATTCTCTCACCTAATTAGCTAAAATTGATAGCCTAATTGGCAACGCAATTATCCCACTTATTATTATTCATTTCTATTTAATTAAACACTTTTGTTATTGGTAAAACAATTCATAAAAAAAAATACACATCATTTGTATTGTTTTATCACACATCATTCTCCTAAATTATCATTCTTGCGAAGATCAACTAAATTTTTTAAAACATGTTTCAAAAGTTCTACAGTAGGTTTTAAATGTTTTTTCTTTATCTATACAAGAAAACATCCTTAGAAAATCTCTTTCCAAAATAACATAAATTAATAGTATAATTCACAAGAATAACAATTCAAAATTGCATAACTAATAGTAGCCCAATTTATAAGAATAATTGTAATCGATTTGTCTATCTCGAAAATAATTTAAATTGATAACCTTTACAAGTATTTTTATCTAATTGAGATCATTTTTAACGACTCTCAATAGTCAGTAGCAAGTCTTCACAAGAATTACAATTTAATTTTTCTTTTTCCACAATTGCATAATTCAAATATAATATTAGCATAATCCACAAGAATTGCAATTTTGTTTTGTTCTTTCCACGGAATAGCCCAGTTCACAAGTATTTGTAATATTATTTGTCTTTCGCTAAAATAATATAAATTGATAGTCCAATTTGCAAACATTGTTATCTGATTTGGATAATGTTAAAACGGTTCTCAAATCTTTTTGTAGAAAATCACTTATATTTTTGGTGAAAAGTCTAAAAATAATACAAGAAAATACCCATAAAAAATCTCTTTTGCCAAAATTAGATAAAGTGATTACAAAAATTAATGACAATTTTTTTGTAAAAATACAACAAAAATTTTGTGACGAGCGTAAAAAATTATACATAAAAACCTCTCCCCTCAAAAGAGCATCATCTACTTCTTACTATTAACCAAATATTTTCAACAAAAAAAAATTGTGAAGGTTCTCAAAATACAATAAAAAAAAATAAAAAAATAAAAACGCTTTTCATTCAAAAGAGCATAAATTGATAACATAATTCAATTGTGTTAGGAAATCATGCACATATTTATGGCATACGCAGTGGAACTCCATTGATGGTGATATGTTGCGCACATAATTCTATTCTATATGGAAGACATCTAAAGTAGTGTTTATACCAACCATATATTTTACTATATCATCAATTCATTTCCCTTACCAAAATAATAAGAAAACAAAATGAGGACTGTGGTTTTACTTTATCAAAATGAGGTTTTACAAAAATAATAATAAACAGACTATTATACAATCAAATGGACTTTGGTTTTATGATAAATTTATTTGAATTGGTACGAATCTGGGTGCATGTGCCTCTCTTTTTAGGGCTCAGTGGTGGAATATTACCTTTCAACTCCTCTAAACCAAGTAGTACACTTCCACTTAGGTCATTCAAACAAATAATATATTAAGTTCTGTAATATTATATAAGCAAATTAAGCCAATTATAATTATAAAACATGAAATAAAAAAAAATGGTAGATTAGTCTGAATTACAACTCCAACACATATATACTAGTTATACCCGTGGTTCGCCATGCTAGTGTTATAATTTTTTTAATACTTTTGATATTTGATTGAATTTTTTTTTTTTTGGTTGTAATTTACAATGTAATTCAAAACATTAATAATATGATTTGGATAATATAATTTACACTAATTTTTTTGTAACCCAAAAAGGTCATTATTAATAGGCCTTATTCTTTTCCACAATCTTGTAAGTGAATGACAATACTCCACTAAGAATAATCCAATTTATGTCCTCTTCAATTTGCTTTCCATGCCCAACGGTCATAGTTCGATCATGACTGTGATATTCTTTTTAATTCAAATTTTTTTGTGTTTATGTGAAATTTTGTTTATTTATTTATTTTTATTGTTAAAGTTGAAATTTTATTTAACAACAATAAAAGAAATTACAATGTCTGGTCATCATCCATAACCTGCAGTGCCAGTTTCCTTCACGACGATAAATTCTAATGATATATAAGCGCCATACTTTGTAACCCGCACAAGTAGGAAAAATAAAACAGAACAACCTGACATGTATTTATTTTATTAATTTTTAAAAAGGTAAAATTTTATAACTCAAACTGTAACAAAAATACACCCTAATGAGAATGCAATATAACATCGTCAGGTTAAGGAAATGGCACATCCATTACAGACTGAAACCCATAACAGAGCGCACACTCACAGACCAGACTAAGCACCCCTGAAGCAGCACTGTCAGACAGAATTTTTTTTCCTGCAGTTGTGGCTTGCCAGACACAGCAGCACCTGGTGTCCCCTGTAATTGCATTGGCCCAGTCTAGCAGCAGTTCTGTGACTGCATGTTGTCTCTGCAGCTGAGTTCCACCTGTAGCCACCTCCAACCATGTCCACACAGTTAACAGAAAATGTATTTATTTATTACCTTCCACGTACACCACACAACCGCATAGGGAAGAACCTGCCAAACTGCATTACCAAACCTGTGGCTTCTCAGATCTGGCCAGTTTTCTAACACCCCTTTGATAGCATTCTGCTAAAATAAACCTTCCATTCCCTGAGTGTTCCCAGTCAACACTTGCCATATTTCTTTAATTTCTAAGCAAGCTTTAGGAGATTGATCTTAGTCTCGAAGTTGGCGATGAAATTATTATATAACTGTATTAAAGGATGACCAGCTTGAAGAAACATTATATAAAAGTTTGTCAGTTGTCGCTCAAAATTAAAACCAATAACTTAAATTGTTAAAAGAAAAGAAAAATCGACAAAAATAGCAGTGAAGTAAATCGAACAGTTCAAAGTCAAAAACAGTTGCGGTAAACCAATATCTTGTTACTTTCAAATAGCCTCAAGAGATATGACTGTTTTAAAACTGGATGTCACATTAGTAGAACTTAAACATGATTAGCAAGAAACTAAGCGTCTAAGCCTACTAAGCCTAATACCACATCCACATGAGACCACATGTCCAAAGCCTATACTCAATGACTACATACTACCCTCCCAATCCAACCTGTCCATCCAAAAAAATTAGCATGTCTTCAATCTACTTTTTTTTCTTATTAAAATATTCTTCTTTCGTTTATCCATCAATGTCATTGTATTTCTACTGTGACTATGAACTTTCTGAAAATCATTTGTCGCATTCTTACGTGTCAAACTATCCACAATACACTTATCTTAGCGTGTATGATATACTCTATTTTTTTATTTTTTTCATAAGTTGTGAGAGATGTAAAGTTTATGTAAATAAATCACAAGCGATAAATTACGTTAGAGTAGTGAGGCTATTACTTTTAAAATCCTCAAGTGCAACCCTATGTATCATCCATGAGCCATTGTTTTTATTGTTGAAGCAACCAAAATCATCATCTAGCCTGAAATAATACGATTCAGTGAATAAATTCACTATTCTGAATAATTTCATGGAGAAGTAATATAGATAGAGTGTAATATATATATGTAACTACGGAAGCAAGATAACAGTGCATGTTGGAGTTGTAGCTATAAAAATGAGAAACTTACGCTTAAGTAGGTCATCTAATGTCTTGGATTAAAAAATGGTATGTTGTATATACTTCAAAAGGATCTGCAAATGTTTGAAGTTCAAAACGTTGACTTAAAACAATCTAAAATATATCTCCATCCATAATGTGAACTTCATGTCACTTGCGACTAACCTTGGACTGCAACAGACAGTTAAAACTTCAAATGTACAGTAAGCGGATATTGCAGAAATATAACCATGTTCTAACAAATTGGCAGGATAGGCAACATCAACGTTCATGAAGTATAACATGCTGGGAAAGGTCCAGGGAATGATGTGCTAATCTTTAATAAATTATACCTGATAATATGGGCATCCTTAGGTTGATGAGCTTAATAACAGACTCTTTAATAGTTCCTACAAAGTACATTGAATAGGGTTCACAAACCAGGATTTAACTGCGTACATTTTAGTTTGTATAGCCCAATATAGTCTGGACTGTAACTTTCAACACATAAACTTGGAAAGAAACATATTTTAGAACGATAGAGATGCATACAGCAGGTATAATCCTGATTCCTGCAATCTGTGAGTCGACATAATTTAAAGAATGCTAGAATGAACACGAACCTGGGTTAATGCCATCAGTGTTTGGAACAATTGGATCAATAACTGCAAGATCTTTAAGCCCTTGGATGAGAATATCACTATATTCTGCGCAGATTTTTGTCAGAATAAAATTTGTTAAGTATATGATCATGTTTAACAACATTGAACAATACTTCGCCAGGCAGAACTTGTGAAACAGAATTGAACCTGTTGTAAATATGATGAACATTCTATTGTGGAGAGTTCAACGATGTCAAACTTGATATCTGAATTTTACTTGAGTACATAATTTCAATCAATGAATGAGAGGATATTTAGCTTCATCGTACATAAATTGATTCAAGTATTTTTTTTTCGACGAGTCAAAGACAACTGTCTCACATGCTCACCACGTGAGCCACACTGTCTATTTGTCTTTTAACCGAAATCAAAAAAGAAAAAGAAATCGAAAAAGAAGAAGATGATTGGCTTTGATACTCACCATCAACTGAGAATGCTGAAACAATTCCTCCAACTCCAATTGTTCATGAAGAGAAGTTTGTATCTCGATTCGTATCGGAGATTGAGAGAAATTGTATTTCGATTACTGGACCACATGGAAATCGAGTTTATGCTAAGATGGATCAAGTGGAGATGAATGATAATAGCTTGAAAACACTCAATCGAAAAGGGTACGCCAATGGTAAGTTTGCTACAATTGTGTTTTTTGAATTGTTTTTCATGTTTTCTTTCTATATATTATGCAGAAAGAATGACGCAAATTGTGCGGTAATCTTTCACATATCATGCAGGTCTTATACCAGAACCTATCAATGTTCTAATAGACAGAATGGAACAAGAATCTTTTGCAAAGGTATACAAAACCCTTAGGGTGCGTTTGATAAATTTTCCTGGCAAATTGTCGTTTTCAGCAATCCGGCAAATATTGAAGCAAATGGTGATTTGTCGACTTCAGGCAAATATATTTTGAGGCAAACGAAATTTGCAAGTGTTTGATAACTCGACGGGCAAACACTGGGAAACACTTTAAAACTGGGTTTTGCCACTATTTCACTATTTCATAACCTTATATGACCTAGACAAACACTTAAACTGAACACGGACCATCAATCTTAAGCCCATCAATCCTAAGCCCATGAAGAAAACACATGTCTTATCAACCCAACCCAATAACATAATACATACTTGAGATTTGTAGTAATACAACAAAAATAAGGGTAATTTCCCGAATAAGCATAGCTTTATGTTGTTTCTTCCCAAACAAGCACACTTGAGGGTAATCTTCCCAAACAAGCACAAATTTGACTTTGAAGTTTTGTGTTTGTCATTTAGCTTATTTTCTTTTCTGTTATACCCTTTAGCCTATAATTATTACTTTTTATAGGTTTTCAGTAGATGTGACATCTTAGATAACGACATGACAACATATTACAACCATTGGATCATGATAACAAGATATAACCGTTAGATATAATTTGCTAATTACTATCCTCCACAAGTAGATGTTGTTTCCTCTGTAATTTAAAATTTTAAAAACGTATCTGCTGCACTAAACAACAGCCACATCAGCGCCACGTGTCACTAACCGTTGGGTTTTAAATGGGCGGGATAATCGAGCGGGAACAGGTAAAGGTTAGCAAACTAGGGTTTTTAGACATTACACCGTTTCAGAATCCCTAACCACCCCCACTCTCTTCTCTTTTTAAACCCATTCCTCTTCCATTAAACTGCTCATAACCCTTCATAATTTCTTTCCCATCTTCCAATTTCTACACAATCAGCTTCCATCCAATTTCTACACAATCACTTCCAATTTCTACATCTTCATCTACCATTCTTCTCAATTTTTCACAAATTCAAACCATGCCGAAGAAAAAGGTTGAAGGTGATGAAGGGAATAGAAAATTTAGCATCACTGTGAGATGTTCACAATCTAAGTTTGATGCCCACTATCTAAACCCAAAAGAAAAATCCCCCCCCCCCCCCCCCCCCACACACACACAATGAGTTCGAATCTTTTAAAAATTCCCCCTTTGGGCAGTTTTTGAGTTTGAAGGGAGAATAAAAAATCTGCATGATAACTTCTGTAGTTACATAAATTGTTTCAATGAGGGTTGGTCGATTGAAGTATTCAATGGGGGGTAGAGTGTTTGAGTTCAAGATGACAGATCTTGCTTTGATTTCGGGGCCTTTGAAATTTGGGCATTTACCTGTTGATTTTGTTATTAGGAAGCAAAGTGAGTATAGTGCATTCAGATCTAAATACTTCTAGACTAACCTACACATTAGAGATTGTCATATCCTTGATGCAATTAAAGAAGCAAGAGAAGCCCAAGATGCGAATCCAGATGATGTCAATAGGTTGAACAGGTTGTATTTTCTTGCAATGTTTCTGCTTGCTGATTCATCCAAAATAATTGATGTAAGGTATGTCGATCTTGCTAAAAATTTGGTGGATTTTGATGATTTTCCATGGTACCCTGCTGGATTCAAATTGCTTGAGAGCACTTTAGAAGATGTGTATACAAAAATTGTTGATGGTGTCAATGGATGTGTGTTTGCATTCATTATTTGGGGATATTTGCATCTCCCAGATATTGGTCCCAGAAGGATTCAAAACTCTCCTTTTCCAAGGATGTTAGGATGGTATGATCTGCTCACTAGGAACAAAAGTAGAGACAAACTTTCTGAGAAATTTCAGCCCAAGAAAGGCTTCATTAATGTGGCCTATCCACTGGATATCACTCTGCAAAAAAGAGCTGCAGCAAATTTACAAGTGGTTGAAGAAGTAAGTCCTCTTTATGTTGTTGTATTTTCATTATCCCCTACTTTGTTTATTTTATCTTCTACAATTATGTTCTTATCCTTTACATGTTAATTCCAGTTTTAGGCTCAAGCACAAGCAGAATATGAAGAGTCTGCTTCTTCAAGGCCAGTTTCTAGGCCAATTCGTCCATCTCACCCATCATCTTCAACAACAAGTGCTTCCAATTTTATTACACTTGAAAGAAATGCTCTTGAGGCAATTCTGAAAGGAGTCTTTGAAATGGTATGTTGTTATCTACTACTTTGAAATTTTGTTTACAACAATGAATAACTTACCTGCTTTATAGGTTTGTTACTTATTACATTGAATACATATATTCTAAAACCTATAGTTGATAAATATTGATAGTTTTTGGTATATCGTCTACATTGTGATTGTTGTCTTCTAGGTTATACAGTTCTATCCTTTACTTTTCATTTGTATATTCTCTATAATTTGTTAGCATAATATATCCTTTAAACCTTTAAATGGTGTTTAATTTGAATGAGGTCATGTATTAACCTATTTCTAGATTAATGCATTACTAGATCAGGTCGTTGGGAGACTTGATCAAAGGGGAAGTTTTAGGTCGGGGTGGCTGCACCTCGTTGAGATCGAGATTGCCTACGTACTCTTAGCTCGAGGGAATTGAACTTAGAGATCAAGCCATCGTAGTTCTATTCTTATAGAAGGTAGAAAGGCGTGGATCGTGGATCTTGCAGATTCTCCGTCATCATAATGAGGATTAATTGTGTAACGCCCGAGGATCATCCCTGTGAATTAATTATGTAACTGACGAGGATATTCTGTGCATTGAATGAGAGCGCGTGTGTATAAGCAGGTCGCTGCTCGTTGTGAGATCGGTTGTTGTGGTCGAGCTACTAGCAGGTCGGGATCGTGGCGACCTGATGGATGAATGACTGTGCCACGTGGCTGCTTTTAATTGGTTGGAGTATGTAGTACCCCTACATAAGCCCCCTCTTTTTAGGTCGGCTGTATAAGCCGGGTTGAAAATACTAAGAACTCTCATCGATGTTGATTTGTAGTTTGCTTTTTGAATTTGCGGACGTGGCAGTCATACAGGCCTGTCTGTACTAATCATGGCGCTTTTACGGGGAAGTGGAGGATTTTCCTGGAGCAGCTAGCTGTGCAGTTATGGCAACTGACGCACTTCTTGCCTGATATAGTCTTTGCGTGGCACGTGGATTGATCCGACGGTGGATGTGAATCATTTCGTGAGTGGAGAATTACTGTAATTGTTATGGTTGATGTGGTCGATCTCAGCCGTTCACCTGTTTCGAATCGATGGCTGGGAGTGTTTGTGCAACGGTATTTAAACTGTAGCTCTCTTGAGAAGGGTTTACCTATCTCGCCTTCATTTGAATTGCTGCCGCTTTTCTCTTGCGATCTGAGGAAGTTTGAGAGCTCGTGAGGTTAGTTTCCTTCTTCTTCTTTCCTTTCATCTTCTGTTTTATTTTCTTTTGCTTTGAGACAAATGTCTGACTTGAGTGACTCTCAAAATGATAATTTGAGTGGTGGTGGCGGTGAGGAGTATGAGTCTGAAGGGACTCATTCTGAAGCCTTGTCTCCCATTCATGGTGTGGACCGTGATAGCCCCCAGAGTAGCGGCTCTCATAGGGCGGACTCGTCTGACGAAGAAATGGTGGAAGGAGACGACGGTTCAATGTGTAGAGTAGTGAACCCGAAGTATGTAAATAGGCACATTGCGTTTAGGAAGCAATATGGGCTTAGCTCGATTGAGCATTTAGAGATTAGATTTTTAGGGGAACGTTTACTTTCTTCTGATTATCGGCCTAAAAATCCCTTCTCTACTGTATTTACCTTGACCCAATTCCGAGCTGGGCTGAGGCTGCCATTGTCTGGTTTGGTGGTCGATCTGTTGAATGCTATTGGTTGAGCCCCCTGCCAAATGAATGACAATTTCTGGAGAAATATGAGGGTGATTGATGACCTGAATAAGTTGCATAAGTGGAACATTCCTGCAAGTGATGTATTGGACCACTTCAGCTTCAAACGTTCTTCAAAGGCTGATATTTCCGGCTATAACATGCAAGTTAAGTCAGAACGTTTGCCTTTGATCTATCCTGTAAGTAGTGAGCCATGGTGGAAAGACCCCATGCTGATTACTGGGTCGATCATTGAGGGGAGTATCCAGTTGCGTCATGTGACTAGGAATGATGCTCGTAAGTTCCTGGTCGTTAGCCTTAGGACAGTAGATGATTTTCCTTTTTCTGGACTTGACTATGTTGTATATTTTTGCAGCGATCAGGGACGATCATTTTGTGAGGAAGAACGATCCTCTGACCGCTTTGAACGGTTTTGGTTACTGGTCTGACAACCGTAAGATACAGTTCTTACCCCACCTGAAGGAGTACTTTATTCCCAAAGGTGGTCCGAAAACCGTTGGAGAAGAGCTCGAGAGGAGGAAGTTGCTGAAGAAGGCCTATATGACTGCTGTGCGTAAATCTGAGGCTGTGCGGTCTGGTGGTAGTTCGCGTGCTGGGGAGAAGGAACGAGCTAGTGGTAGCTCGAGGTCTGAGGAGAGAGAGCGACCTGGAAGCAAAGCTCGGAGGTCGGAGAAAGAACGACTTGGTGGTAGCTCGCGCCGTGGGGAGGTAGTGGCGAGCCCCCCAGTCGTATCCCCTCCGGCCTCACTCCCTAAATTACCTGCCTTGGCCGGGAAGAAGAGGTCACTTTCAGGGAACCTGAAGTTGATGGAGCCCCCAACTGTGCCATCCCCTGCTCCTCCAAAGTTCAAAATCTCCTGAGACTCCTCTTATGTCTAGGAAGACTGCTGCTCGGTCTTTGCAGAAAGGCAAGGGGGTATCATCCGAGTTTCGCCCTGGGCCGTTCGATTATCTGGATGGCCGTGGTGAGAAGCATGTCGTGTATGATAACGACAGTGCTATTGACGACCCCTGCGTTGCCCGGGCTGTGAATGAGGGCATCGTCTTGGATGCTGATGCTCGAGCAGTGAAGTCGCAGACTTTGTTGGTGACTTGATCAAAGATAAACGCGGCGCTGTCTTGGGTGAGTGTGACCATAAGTTTTTCTTTCGTTTTTGCTTAGTCATTGCTGACGAAACTCTGTTTGCCCTTGCAGCTCAACGCAAGCTTCCAGGAGGTGCGTCTGGTTGCTGAGATTGGTGCTCGAGCTGAGATTGAGCTGAAGGATCTTAACGAGAAACTCGAGCAGGCGGAGAGTGTTGCTGTTGTTGCTGAGTGCAAGGTGAAGGACAAGGATGCTCAGGTCGCGGCGTTAAAGGAGACGGTGGAGCAGTTAAGGGAGATGGTGGAGCAGTTGAAGGTAGACTCCGCTGGTGCTAAGGCTTCTGCTGAATACTGGGAGCACGCATCCCAAGAGAATGGCGCGGCGTGGAAGGCCTACTGCGACAGCTTGATGAAAACTTTGGAGGGGTCGCCCGAAGGAGAGGAGACGCGAGATGGTGCCGATGGAACTTTGGTGCCAGCTCAGGACGCCTTGATGGGCCCTAATGACCAGGTCGCCAGTGGCCGTACAGAGATTGATGGTTCCAGCGACCAGTCTATGCAGCAGTGAACTGGTCTCGGTATCGACCTTCTTGTATTGGGTAACCTTGTGCAAAGTTTGCTTCTTGCACTCCTTGTTCTTGCAGTAAGTCTTCTTTGGTCTTCCTCAAAGTAGTCCTCTGAGTTTGTGAGCTTGAGAAAAACAATTGTTTGATTTGTTTGAAGTTGTATTAAACAGCATTAATTTTGATGAGCTTGTACTTAAGCCGTTCTGATCAGCTAGTTTCCAGGGAGTCCTGGTAGCTCGTTCAGAAGGCATGTAGACGAGATGAATGGCTGCAAGCAGGACGATCTGAAACAGTTCTTCTTGTATGCCTTAGTTTGATTTTGCTTTTACCTGTAATGGTTAGAAATCTCATTAAGTAAAAAGAAATATCAATGATTTACCTTACATTGTTGTTCTTGCTACGTTGTCTGCTTGTATGAGTTTTGCAAACAAGTAGTAACCCTAGTGCTGGACCTGCTGGTGGATGAGGTCGCATGCATGGTTGCTTGATTGTACATAGGTCGTGGGATTGATATGACCAATGCACCAAGTTAAGTTGCAGATGTTTGAACTTAACAAAATTAAAATCATCAAAGGGACTAGAGTTTTGATAATTTGTAGGTCGAGGGATTAGACCTTTAAGAGCCATTCATGTTTGAGCTGAGATGAAGGCAACAATGAGTTTGTATATTGAAATGTAATATATAGATGCTTACATTTCATTGATAAAACTTTTTCAAGTGATAAGCATTCCATGGGTTCTTAACGATCTCTCCTTCTGGTGTTTGAAGACGATAAGAACCGTTGCTTTGAACCTTAGTGATAATGTAAGGTCCTTCCCAGTTGGCATTGAGCTTGCCAATGATATCCTTCCTTTTGTTGTGGAACATTTTCCTTAGGACTAGTTCTCCTGGTTGAAAAGATCTAGGTCGTACACCTTTGTTATAAGCTCGCTTTAGTCGTTGTTGATACTGCTCAAGCTTTATAACGGCGTGGTTTCGTCGCTCCTCGAGGAGATCGATTCCGAACGACCAGACCTGATTGTTAAGCTCTGTATCGACCAGAAGGGATTTGGTCGTTCCAAATGTTAACTCGGTTGGAATAACGGCCTCAACTCCATAGCAAAGACTGAATGATGACATCCCAGTGGATGTACGAGGGGTTGTTCTGTAAGCCCATAGGATGTTTTCCAGCTGTTGTGGCCATTGATCGTGTTGGTCTTCTAGCTTTTTCTTCAAGTTGTTCAGAATCTGTCGATTTGCAGCTTCGACTTGGCCGTTGGCTTGTGGATACCTAGGTGTTGACCTGGAATGTTCGATTTTCCATAGCTCATAGAAAGCTTTGATGTTTTTGCCAACGAACTGAGTGCCATTATCCGTGACTATCCATTTTGGTAGACCAAATCGTGTGATTATGTTCTCCCACATGAATCTTTGAACATCAGCTTGAGTGATGTTGGCGAGTGCAACGGCTTCTACCCATTTTGTGAAGTAGTCAATGGCGACTAGAACAAACTTCTTCTCAGATTTCTTTTCTTTGATAAAAGGTCCCATGATATCTTGCCCCCACATGTGAAATGGCCATGGCGCAGTGATGTTGATTAGATCGTTTGGATGCTGATGTTGGTTATCAGCAAAACGCTGGCATTCTTTACACTTCAACACAAATTTCTTGGCATCTTCTTTCATTCTTGGCCAAAAATACCCTTGGGAGATCGCTTTATGAGCTAAAGTTTGACCTCCGGAGTGGTTTCCGCATTCTCCCTCATGGATTTCTTGGAAGATGATCTGCCCGTGCTTGGGAATGAGGCAGCGCAATAACAAACCAGTTGCAGATTTTCTGAAAAGCTTACCCTCATGGAGTTTGTATATGGTGACCTTATGTAACAGCTGACTGGCTTCCTTTTTGTTGGATGGTAGGACACCAGTTTGAAGGTAAGTAATGAAAGGCTCCATCCAAGTTCCTTGGATGTCTGCTGGAGTTGTCTCTAGTAGATCAGAGATTTGATGAACATCTTCTTCATTGAATAGATATGCGGGCTGTGTACTGATTGCTATAGTGAGAGCCCGCGGTCTGTCTGACTCGATCTTAGATGCTAAGAATGCCAATGAATCAGCGTGTCTGTTGTCATCTCTCGGTATGTTCTCGATTGTGAAATAACTGAGCTTGTTGATGAGCTCCTTTGTTTTGCTAGCATACCTGATTAGGTTGAACCCATTGATTTGGTAATTACTGGTAATCTGATTGACTACCAGTTGTGAATCACTGTACACCTTCAGGCAAACTGCTTGTAGGTCGATGGCCATCTGTAGGCCCTGGATTAGAGCTTCGTATTCGGCCTCGTTGTTGGAGGTCGCGAAATCGAGACGAGTTGATCTCTCGAGCTGTGAACCTTCAGGAGAAATTAATACATCACCTATGCCACTTCCGTTGGAGTTGTGGGAACCATCTACATATAGCTGCCATGTGTCAGGAGGGCTGTGTTGGACTAGCCTTGTTTCAGGTTCTGGTTCCCAATTGGTATCCTCTGCTGGATAGTCTACTAAGAAATCTGCAACGACCTGGCCCTTGACGGCCTGCCGTGAAACGAACTCAAAAGTGTAATCACCCAACTCGGCTGCCCATCGAGCCATACGACCTATTTTGTTCTTCTTTTCGAGTATATGGCGTAGTGGCTGGTCGGTGATTACTTTTACAGTGTGGGCTTGGAAATAAGGTTTGAATTTGCATGCAGCATAAAGTAAAGCTAATGCTAACTTCTCTAGAGGTGTGTACCTTATTTCGGCCTGCTGTAAGACTTTGCTGGTGAAGTAGATAGGTCGTTCGACCTGGTTTTCTTCCTTAAAGAGTACTGCACTGATGGCGAAATTTGATGTTGCGAGGTAAAAGCCCAGTATATCTCCATCATTAGGCCTCGTGAGCACTGGTGGAGTAGACAAATATGCCTTGAGATCATTGAAGGCCTTCTCGCATTCTTCTGTCCACTCATAGGTAGCCCCCTTCTTTAGGATGTGAAGCATTGGTCGACATTTGTCTGATGCTCTGGAAATGAATCTATTTAGAGCTGATACCATGCCGTTGAGCTTCTGGATCTGTTTCTTTATCTTTGGGCTGGGCATGTCGATCAGGGCTCTGATCTGGTCTGGATTTGCTTCAATACCTCGTCTGGTGACTAGGTAGCCGAGGAATTTTCCTGATGCAACCCCGAACAGACACTTTTCTGGATTGAGTCGCATTCTGTATTGTCTTAATCTTTGGAATGCCTGGTCGAGATTGTACAAATGATCTTGCTCTTGGTTACTCTTCACTAGCATGTCGTCAATGTAGACTTCCATTGTTCGACCTAGGAGGTCGTCGAACATTCTGGTGACCTGTCTTTGATAGGTCGCTCCTGCATTCCTTAACCCGAATGGCATAACCCTGTAGCAGAAAATACCTTGCTCTGTTGTGAAAGAGGTCTTCTCCTGGTCTGGTCAGGCTCGTACATTGGGATCTGGTTGTAACCTGAGTATGCGTCCATGAATGACAGTAGCTCAAAACCGCATGTCTGATCGACTAGCCTATCGATTCGTGGCAGTGGGAATGAATCTTTAGGACAAGCTTTGTTCAAACTTGTGAAGTCGATACAGACTCTTGTTTTCCCATTTTTCTTTAAGACTGGTACGATGTTGGCTAGCCAGTCTGGAGTATCGACTTCTCTGATGAAGCCGACCTGTTTAAGTCTGCTGATCTCTTCATTGACGGCTTCGTGAAATTTGGGAGCAAGCCTTCTTGGTTTCTGCTTGACAGGTCGATAATTGGGATTGACCCGCAGTTTATGGCATGCAATTGATGGGTCTATTCCAGGCATATCGATATACGACCAAGCAAAAACATCTTTATTAGTTGAAAGAAAATTTACAAAGTTATTGAACTTATCTCCTTCCAACTCTGCACCTAAATAGACATATCTTGGGTCCTCATCTGACCCAATGTTCACACACACACCTGGATCAGTACTTCCGAGACTAAGCTTGGGGGAGCTCGCTAGCTTCTTCTGTAGTTGTTATTTGGTGGCCTCACTCTTTTCTTTGGATGGGCTTTTTGACTTGTTGTCGCCCTGTTGAGCCTCTGGTGAGATTGGGCTCTTTCCTTTGACTTTGGCATCCTTGGCTCCAGAGGTGGATGGCTTTGACGGTGGTACAGCTTCAACAATGCCATGACATTCCTGTGCGGTGTTCTGATTGCCGCGAAGTTCCATTATCCCATGAGGGCCAGGATAGCGGAATATGAGGATACGTTGACGGCACACCTCTCATAGCATGGATCCACTTTCGACCCAGAATCGCATTGTACTTGCTTGCGATATTGAGGATGCTGAACTTGGTGGTTAAAACGACTTTGTCTTCCTTTCTGCCCACAGTGACGGGCAAAAGAATTTCACCCTTAGGATCTTCCGTTGAACTATTGAAGCCTAGGATGGGTGTGAAATCGGGGATGAGAACTGAATCGGGTAACCTCGTGTCTTTGAAGGTTCTGTACATGAGGATGTTGCATGATGCGCCAGGGTCTATGAATACCCTCTTGATGGTATAGTCTTCTATCCGCAGTTCAACGACAAGGGCATCGTTGTGAGGAGTAACGACCTTGTTGAGATCATCCTCGGTGAAAGTGATGTCGGACTCTTGGCGGGCAGGGATGTTGGAACGAGCTGCTCGGCCAGTGAGGGAGTAGACATGATGGAGATGTTCTACTCGTCTCTTCTTGTCTCGTGAGACAGGGGTGTGGTGGGATTCGTCAATCATGTAGACTACATGACTTTCCGATTCGCTATCACTGTCCATCTTATGCGCGACCTTTTTGTTGAGCTGGTTGCGTAGGTCTCTTGTTGGACCTAAACGTTGGGAGAGGCTACGCCCTCTGCTGCGGACTGGGCTTGCGGAGGCCGTTCTGGCCTTGCTGTGACCTCGCTTTGGTGAACGAGGAGGGGTTCTGGATCCCTTCCTCATCCGCTTGCTTGTGGAATCCTCCTGTCTGTCGAGGATCCAATTGTTGAGCGTTTTCTCGTCGGCCCATGTTTGAAGTGCGCGCTTCAGAACGCGACAGTCATCTGTTTGATGACACCGTACCTTGTGGACTTTGGAGTACGGTCGTCCAGATGTATCCTCCAACTGTGTGGCGGTAGGAATCCCGCACCAGTGGTTGTGCTTGATTCGCTCAAATATGTAACCGGCTGGTCTTGTAAACCGGTGATATTCTCGCTGCTCAGTAGGCAACGACTTAGCCTTGAACCTCTTGCCATCTGACCGAGGTCGCTTGGTTGAGCCAGACTCCACATTGCTGACTACGTGATTCTTCTCCCTCCCAGTGAGGGCTTCCTCGAGCTTGATGTAACGATCTACCTTTAGGTAGAGCTCGTCCAGGGATGAAGGTCGCTTCATGGCTAGCGATTTGTGGAGGTCGAACCCCTGGGTCAGACCGTGAGTGAATGCGATGGTTGCAAAGGTCTCGTGCTCCTTTGCAAAATCCTGAATTGAGTGTAATTCAGACTTAAAACGAGCAAAGAAAACGCTTAGTGACTCACCATCTCGCTGCTTGACTTTAAAGATTGAATCGATGGTGACGAGGCGCTTTTTGTTGTGGATGTAGAAGATGACAAATTGCTTTTCGAGCTCGGCAAACGAGCTGATGGATCCTGGCTTCAATCGGTGAAACCAGTCAAGAGCCGGTCCGGTGAGGCTGGACTGGAACAGCAAACACAAAAGATGATCTTCCTTGATCAGAGGAAGGGATTTCCGAAATCCCTTGATGTGGTCGGTTGGATCTCCGACTCCTGCATATTGGTCAAACTTGGGGGCATTGAGTTTGTTCGGCAAATCATGTTCAAGGATCTCCTTGGAGAAAGGAGACTCCTGGAACTGCTGGAGGGACTGTACAGCAAGTTGCTCCGCAGTGTGGCTTTTGGAGTGATGGAGGATAGCCTGAGAGGCTTTAAACTCTGCTAACTGTTGGCTGAGTTGCTCGTACTTCTGATTGGAGTCATCAACAGGAATGACTCCACGACCACCATTTTCTACTTGTGCGGGGCTGACGGTTTGTGCAGCCTTCAAACGTTCATTCTCTTCCTGCAGACGAGTGATTTGTTCGTGCAAATCCTGGATGGTTAACTCTGGGGTAGTCATTTGGATGAGTGATTTTGATTTTGGGTGGGAGGGTTTGGGTTTTTCGATTATATCGAATTCCTTGCAGTCGGCGCCAAATGTATTAACCTATTTCTAGATTAATCCACTACTAGATCAGGTCGTTGGGAGACTTGATCAAAGGGGAAGTTTTAGGTCGGGGTGGCTGCACCTCGTTGAGATCGAAATTGCCTACGTACTCTTAGCTCGAGGGAATTGAACTTAGAGATCAAGCCATCGTAGTTTTGTTCTTATAGAAGGTAGAAAGGCGTGGATCGTGGATCTTGCAGATTCTCCGTCATCATAATGAGGATTAATTGTGTAACGCGCGAGGATCATCCCTGTGAATTAATTATGTAACTGACGAGGATATTCTGTGCATTGAATGATAGCGCGTGTGTATAAGCAGGCCGCTGCTCGTTGTGAGATCGAGTTGTTATGGTCGAGCTACTAGCAGGTCGGGATCGTGGCGACCTGATGGATGAATGACTGTGCCACGTGGCTGTTTTGATTGGTTGGAGTATGTAGTACCCCTACAGGTCATATACAAAATGATTGTGATGTTGTTTTCTACAATTATAAGTTTAGCCTCTACAATCTTATTGCATTATTTTTTTAGGGTCGTGAGGCAGGGATGGTTTCTGACAAAAGCAGTGATGCTGATATAGCTGTTAAAAGTGTGTTTGAACAGATTGGTAAGGGGGCATCAAAGAAAGCAAGTAACAGTAAGAAGAAGTTAAGTACCCCCTCAAAGCCAACTCTTAAAGCCAAATAAGTCCAAAAGACCAATTATTTGCCAAGTCCTCCAAAAAGGGCAACCAGATCAAGTACTGCATCACAAGTTTCACCTACAGTTTCAACATAGAAAAAAATAATTCCATCCAAGAAAACCAATGTTTCACCCAAGAAACACATTGTACCAACCAAGAAAGAAAGCCCCCCCCCCCCCCCCCCCCCCAGCCACATCAATGAGTGATTCCCCACAGCCCAAAATGATTGATTATAAGAAGATGGAGGAAGAGCCAATACCATCACAGACTATAGTTAGAACCACCAGGAGTAAAAGCTCTTTGGTGTCTTCTAATTATGAGGTAAAAAAAAAAAGGAACCTCAACCACCAAAATCTGTAGGGGATAAGGGGATAAAGAGGAAAAGATCAGAGGAGGGGAGAAGGATAACAAGAAGAAGGAGGATTCAAAGAGGGGGGAATCTGAAGAAGTGAAGAAGGGTAAAAAGAAGAGAAAATCTGAGGATACGGGGAAGCAGGATGAAGAGAAGGCACCTCCACCGAATGATCAAGTGGAAGAGGGTAAAGATACAACAGGGGGGAGTGATGATTTTCTATTACCATTAGACAAAGATTTTCCCTTGATTGTTTGGATGGATGAAGAACAAAATGACCAATGGGCTGGAGAGAAACAGATAAAGAAAGAAGAGAACAAAAGGAAGAGAGCAGAGTTGTTGTTTCCTCCTTTAAGACATCAACCTGAAAGGAAGGTTAAGGGTGATGCCTTTGATCTTAGTTGGAGGAAAGAATTAAGAAAGAGAAGGGAGGCAAAGAAATTGAAGGAAAAAAAGTCAAGGAAGATACAGTCAGATGATGATGAAGTCCCCAGTAGTAAGAAAGCAAGAAAGTAGTTTTTTCTGGAATGATGATCATTCATCAGATGAGCATGAGTCCATTGTGGATGCATTGAATAAGCTGAGAGGTATACCTGATCCTCTTGACAAGGCAATGTCAAATCTTAAAGGTCTTTCTGTACTGATGGACGAGAAAGCTGAAGTGAATGAAGAAGGTAAACCTAATGATTCAAGTACAAAGGATGGTGATCCTTCTGTATCCGCTACAGAAGGATCACTATCTGCTATAAATGATGATCCATCCGCTACAACAACAACAAAGGCACTACAGAAGGATCACTATTTGCTATAAATGATGATCTATCCGCTACAACAACAACAAAGGCAACAACAGAGGCAACTCATACGGCTACCACTGAGGCTTCATCAGCTACATTGAGTGATTCTAAGGCTAAGAGCATTGAGGCATCTTCTACAAGTGTTGAAGCTGGGGAAAGTGAAGAAGATGATGATAAGCAGGATGATGATAAGAATGATGATAAAAAAGATGATGATAAGCAGGATGATGATAATGATGATAAGAATAATGGTGATAGTGAAGATGATGATGATAAGAATGATGATAAAAAAGATGATGAGGATGATGATAAAACTGAAGTGGATGATTCTAGTAGTGATGATGATGACAATGGGGGATGTGATGATCATACTGATGTGGTGGTTAATAAAGAAGATGTACCTCAACAGTATAGACTTGAAACACCTAATGCATCAGATATTGAGGAGTCAGCAGGCAAGAAGAGTGTTGTCCTTTTTGGTGTAAGTGAATCTGATGATGATGAGAAAGACACAAAATTTAACCTGCAAGGATTAAGGGTGGCAAAGAGGAAAAGGATAGCCAAAGCTTATCAAAACATGGAAGCTGAAGAGGTTTCTTTGGGCCTTAGGTGTAATGCAAGGATGTCAGAGATAATGAAAGAGCCATTCTTCAGTGGACACGTAGAAGAGGATGATACCAAACTTTCTATTTCTGGAATTTGGCCTCTGACCGAAAATGGGGTAAAGCTCACGTGAGAATTTATGGTTTTCTGGCCTCATGCTCTGTGGATGCCTACAACACACTCTACAAAGGTAATTGGCTTAATGATGAGATTATTGACATCTATCTCAGGCTGCTCATTCGTTGGTATGGTACCATGAGACCATATTACTTTAGGGACGAAGATCAATATGTTATTGTTTCAACAGTATATCTACATGTAAGTACCTTATTCTACGTAGTAAAGCTTACCTTTAATTCCGAGCTGTTTGAAGAATTATTTTTCCTCTTTGCAGACCAAAATCAAGCATGATGTGAAGCCTCAATACGATAAACTGATGAAGGATAAGAGTTTTGCCAAAATGAATCCTCGGGAAAGAGTGACATCTGGGCGTTTCCAAATTTCATCAAGTTTACCCTGTGAAAGCAAAGGCAGTTCTCATCCCATTACAGGTATATTTCATACTTTCCTCCATATACCCCTACATGTCATACATTATCCTCCATTTATTCATTTCTATTTTCCAATAGTGATATGTATATATGTGTTATTTGTAGGTGAATGATAACCACTGGATTCTGCTTTCATTCAATTTTAATGAAAAAATTGTTAGAATCTATGATTCTTTGGGAATGACAAGGGATACATCTGAATTGACAAACATGGAAATGTTTTTGCCATATGTTGTTTTTGCGGCTGATCCATCACAGGTTCAACTCAAACTGGGTATGAAGTGGAAGCGTGAGTATGTTAAGTGTGTTGAACAACCAAATGGTTGTAGCTGCGGATTATTCGTTCTTGCCTTTGTAGAATGCGTGCTTCAAGGAATACCACCTCAGTTCGATACAGATCCTCTTCAGAGGCGCTATCGTATTGCCAGATACCTAATTGATATAGGGGAATCGTCGTCTTCCAAAAACAAGAGAAAAGTTTAGTTATTTGGTGTTTGTATGCTATATGTTTTATTTGGTTGTTTGAAGACATGTTTTATTTGGTTGTTTGTGAACCTATTTTGTTCTTGTTCTTTATGTTTGAATTGTAGAGGATAAGAAAACATATTTCAGTCGATATTTAGTAACAACATAGCGAATAACACTGAAATGCACAGCAGACAATCTAGCCACAAATCCTAACACAAGAAGATAACACTGAAGTGTCACTGATAACATATACGATAAAAAGAGTGTTTGCATGTCAAAAACATATTGGATAACAATGAGATTTTAAGCGCCTACCCTCATATAACATACAAATCAATACAAAATAAACACAACAGATAATAGGCTATATCTAGAGGATAGGACCGAGTATGTGGAAGATACATCTCCAAAAAACATTACAAAACCCTTTTCGGTACTTAAATTGTAGCTGGGAGAGGGCTTAGAGGTGGCCTTTCACCAAATAGGGTGTGACTGAAGAGTTGATAGTCATCTACACATTCAAGACATGTTGATTTGTTGTGACCTCTGATTCTACACATTGAACATCGCCTACTCTGGACAGGGACACCCTCAGCTTTACCTCTCTTCCTGGCTGTTTTAGGACGCCCTGCCTTTGAAATTTTTAGTGGTGGAAAAATTATTCTTCTTTGTCTGTCAGTTGGCCATTTTTCCTTCCCTCTTGTGGGTGTCCATTCTTCTCTATAAGTTTCTATATATGTTTCCTTCAGGTAGTACACATCAACAAATTTGTATGGATCAAAGCCAACTTCCTTTGTAGCTGCAATGGCATGCTCACATGGTATCCCCATGGTTTGAAACCATTTGCATGTACATGTTCTTATGTTGAGGTCGACCACACATGACCTTTTAAGCCCTGTAACAGACCAAATACCTGCTGAAGCTCTTTCAAGTGTGCACTTCCTTGCAACTGCAGCATTGTGAACTATTTGCTCTTGACACCATGTTGTAACAGGTGAATTGAACTTCAAAAAATCATTGCAATAATCCCGATAATGCCTAATTATATTATCTCGTATCATTGAAACAATAGTAGTAACTGGCATCATTCTTTCTCCAATGATCATTTTGTTCCAGCTCTCCACATGATTTGTTGTCACAATTCCAAATCTGCAAAATCAAGGTAGATGATAGCTACGTCATTGTACCGGATACAAAGTTTATTATAGATGATAGAAGAATATGATAGCAAACTTACCTTGATTTCTCTTGGAAAGCACTTGCCCACTTTTCTAAAGGCCCAACATCCATAAGTTTTTCATGTGCTTTGGAGGATAGGACCCATATTCCTAGCATATTTCCCCAAAATTCTTGTTGGTTGAGGGTTTTTGCAGATTCTTGCACCAAGAACTTGATTTTCTTGTGACCAAACTTGCCACTCATGTGATAGGGACAATACATATGGACATCATTTGGTAGAATTTTAGGAACACCTTGGATGATGCTTTTGTGTCTATAAGATAACAAAATGAACTCGTGATCTACACCAACCACGTGGTCCCTTAGTTTGGTAAAAAACCAGTCCCAAGAATCATTTTTCTCTTTCATTACAACTGCAAAAGGACAATCATCTGCTTTACATTTCTAAATCAACCTTTTTGTATTGGTGTTTTGCCTGTGTATATCTTTTTCAGTTTTAATCGCGTAGGTTCGGAGGTCCCTTTCAAGATCATCGCGACTTAAATATACTACTCCACGCGCAGGTCTAACATAATCATTGTGAAAAGGCTCTGTATGAGGAGCACAACCAACATTTACTCTAGATGCTGCAATGTACGAGGAAAATATTTTGTCTAATTCATTCTTCACTTCATCGTTATCGCGGTTTTCCGTAACTTTTACATTCTTCTGGAGTGGCACATTGTTGGGAAATGGTACATTTGTATCAAGAGGTACAGTGGTCGGAGCTGGAGGGTTGTCTTGAAGTGGCACAGTGGTAGGAGTTGGAGGGTTGTCTTGTAGCAACACAGTGTTATGTTGTGGTTGATTGTTGCCGTAATCCCCTACACTAGCAAAATGATCCTCTAGATTGCACCTTTTTTCCCCTACAGTAGCATATGTATCCGCCACCACATCATCGTTATGCACGGTTTCTTGTGTAGATAGATCACCAAATATTGGGTAGCTGTCATTGTACATTTCATTCTCAAATTCTTGATCTTGGGTGTCAATAATTGGTGTTTTCATGTCACCAATGCCTTCAGATGAAGATTGCATGACACCATCATCTTCATTATGAGATGGAGGAAGTGGTGTAGGACCAAACATTGGTTGGCTGTCAGTGTACATCTCAGATTCAAACTCATCTTCAAGTATATCAAATGAATTATAAGAGTAATCACTATTTTAGTCAAACACATCCTCTTCTGAATCCCATTGGCCTTCCTCACATTCACCCTCATTGTCATCATCCAATACTTCTTCTTGGCTTCCCTCTATCCCTGAATCTAATCTTTCTTCTACACTTTTCAATTCATCTGAATCCTAAAAACCATTATCCCTGCGCATATCAGATAGAATCCCTGCAATGTCTTCAAAATCACCACCTCTAGCTGATTTATGTACACATATAGGCGATCCAGATGTTGTTCTAGCCGCTAAGTGGGTCAAGTTAAATGGAGGTTGAGGAATGTAAACATCATCTCTCACTTGAACATTAGGGGGAGGGGTTTCCAAGACTAAAGGGTCATTTGAGTGCCCCTTTCCCTTTACAGTCACTTCATAACTTGGGTCTTGAGAAGGAGTTTCCAACATATATTAATCAGGAACATCGAAAGGTTTTATGGGTGTACAAAAAGAAGAGTAGTCTGGTTTCCTACCCAAGCCTAGATTATTGACAACAGGTTCAGGGAAAAGTTTTCTCTTCAAAGATTGACTAGTTTTGGGATCCCCCTTGGGCAGCTCTCTTGGTCGTAGCTCACTCACTTGGCTTGTTGTTGTTTCAGTCTTTGACTTTATCATAACTGGTGTTAAATGATCAACCAAACAAATACAAATCACCATTGCAGCTGAATTGGTAATGTATGCAATCATTGCCATATAATGATCTTCACATTCAACCCTAGTTGGATTATTATTGATTACAGCTCGCAGTGACCAAGTTGTTCTTGGTGCCTTACATAAGGATTCAACCAATTCCAAGAAATCTCCATAGGATGTCTTGTTATTAGCGATCCTTATTTTTGACTCACCATGTACATATGCAATCTCAACTCCTTCAACTGTAACAACCAATTGCCCACCATATTGAAATATGATATTAAAGGTGTTCTCTGCATAACATCAATTAAAAGGGGTTTAATATCACATCTCTATAAACAAGTGTACTGACGTTATCTACTACAATATCAGTATGTTCGGCTATAATTGAAAGTTTATCATCTAGAAATTTAAGAATGTATGGCAAAGTGATAATCAGTATTACATGATAAACCCACTTTTAGATCTTATAATCATTAGAGAAAAAACTTCAAAACCCCCATCAAAACAAAGACAAAGACCACTAGACACTAGTGATTTAAAGCTTGAAAACCACATACTAGAAACCCATAAACCAAATTCTGGGGTTTTCATACCCCCAACCCAACAATCAACTAGGGTTGAAACCCCACCCACAATTAAATGCTTGCATTTAAGCTGGTTGGTGTGTGTGAATACTTTAATGCCACTGAAATTGAAACCCTAAAAAAAACAACTTTAATACCAATGATTGGTATTAATGCCACTGAAATCAAAACCCCATTATCATTATACATGAACATTAAAACCTTCAAAGCCTAAAACTTACCAGGAATCTAAAAAACGTTCATAACTTGCTTGCCCTTATTGCTTCCTTTTTTCCCCATGATGAAAGAATGGCCGATGAAAACCCCAACGTCCAAAAAAAATCGAACCTTTACGACAAAGAGAATGTGATCTGATGAAAAGAGTTTAAGGTTTTATCTCTTTGTTCATTCTCCGTGATGAACAAAGAAGATTAAGATGAACAGAGAAAAGTTTGCTTTAATTCTCTCTTAAGGTAAGACAGTTGTTTTTGTCTTTTATGAATAGAGGATAAAGCAGTGTAATGTGGAGGATTGCTAATGCAGGTTTCTGTGTTATTTCATCCAACGGTGGCAATCAAAGATGCTTTTTCATCTAAAGGTGAGGGTTTACTTTGTTGAATTTAATGATGAAAGAGAAAATAAATCAAACAAAAGATATGATGTTGATGGCTTAAAGTTGTCATAAGGGTAGAAATATCCAATTAATTATTCAAAGTCAAACTTGTGCTTGTTTGGGAAGATTACCCTCAAGTGTGCTTAGTTGGCAAGAAACAGCATAAAGTTGTGCTTATTCGGGAAATTACCCAAAAAGTATATATATAATTAAAAAAAATTATTAATAAAATTTTAAAATTTAATTAACGAAAAAAAAAGTAGTGGTTGTTATAGAAGGTAAATGGGGATAAAAAAATCATGGTAGAAAAAATAAAATGTTTAATAGCCTTGTGTGTAGTTAACACAAGGACCTTCAACTCGATAAACATAAGCATGTGTAAGCATGATAAATTAAATATGGTATTTTATAAGCATTTGTCGGATGCAATTTTATAAGCATTACCAACTATACACATCGACATTATAAAAAAAAAAAATTACAAGGACATGTATAAAAAATCATCACTCACAATATCCAAAATAACCTGTATGCACATGACTCTAATGCACGAGTAATAAACAAACCAAAAATAACCAAAAAAAAAATTAAATTAAATAATACACAAGTTAGAAACAAGCCCATAAGCAAATATATATATATACATAAAAAGTTAGAAACGCGTCCACTCGACCATCATTCATAAATATCAACATATTTACACAACTAAAAAAACCCCAAAACACATGTCATCATGAAAACCCAAAATATTTACACAACTTCAAAATCCTACCAAGTCTGATAAAATTGTCAAATTTGTTAACCCAAAATACCTCAGTTCACCAAAATACTAAGCAGATTACATGTAGCTAGAATACCTATGAGTCAGAATCAGTGTCAATCACAATTCTGGAGTCTGAAATCTCATCTGTGACATCGACATTCATTGATTCTGAGTTCCTGAAAATTTCTGCTACACAGTCCCAATTACCACTGACGACATATTTGTCAAAGCATGAACATGGTTCTTGACCAGTACAAACAACTTCATCATCGCCAATCCTCATCTTTTTTTTTCCTAGCCCTATCAACCTTGGTTGCTGCCACCTTGCATGCCTTGTTAGCCTTGGGTGTTGTTGCCTTGGTTGCCTTGGGTGCTACCTTGGTTGCCTTGGGTGTTGCCTTGGTTATTGCTGCCTTGGTTGCCTTAGTTGCTGCCTTGGTTGTTGCTACCTTGGTTGCTGCCTTGGTTGTTGCCTTGGTTGTTGCTGCCTTGGGTGTTGCCTCGGATGTTGCTGCCTTGGGTGTTGCCTTGGTTGTTGCCTTGGATGTTGCTGCCTTGGGTGATGTTGCCTCAGGGATCCTGAACTTTATTACTTTCGGCATGATCACTCGCATTTTCGGTTTCTTCGCCAGTGATTTTGTCCCCGATCCAGATGCGCCATCTGTCTTCCCAGCTCCAATACCAAGTGATACCATCTTTGAAGTAGTGTGCCGGCGGCTGGCCGGAGTACGAACCTTCTCCCTTGGTGTATCAAGGAGCACTCCTTCAGCCCTTGCCCGAGCATACAATCTCAACTTTTTTTTTTACCCTTGAGCACCCAATCAGAAATTGTGGGGTCCACACGCCTGATTTGAACCCAAATTTCTAAACGATGCTGAACATACCCCCGAATTTCAAATAAAATTTCATCACATACAGCTAATTTGGTGTTTTTTATGAAAGTGTGCCAGCCGAGATGTTTAGAGTAGTATGCATTGTCTGAATCCCACAACAAGACGATCTTATGATCATAATCACAGGACCACATATTGACAACCAACCCAGAATGAAAATTGTCGTTCAACCTTGCTGGTATTTTCTGTTGAAGACGGGTTACATATATAAATATGTTATCTCCCTAATTTCGTCAGTGTCATGGTATTACATGCATTCAAAAAAATTCAAAATATATATAAGATTCGAAAAAAGAAGGGATTAGACATACCATAATTTTTGAATTAGTGACGTTAGCTTTCGTCACGGTCTTCGACCACCAAATATTACGCTCTCCGTCAATTGGCTGAAGTCCTTTCGCATTGGCCATCTAATATGAACAAAAAAAAATCAAATATACAGTACTAATAATAAACAATACATAACCTAGCAAAGTAATATACAAAATAATACAAGATGGCTGTAATGGTTTAATTGAACATGTCAAATTTAAACATCGCCAAAAAATTGTTTTAAAAAAAATAAGCATAATAATGTCGAAAGACAAAGTAGCAGAATAATTAAAGATGTGATAGTGGCACATCTATGCCACTTTTAAGATGCATGACATCATTGATGGTTGATAATAAACACCGTCGGGTGCATGTCGAAAACTGTCCTCGTCATTTCATAATACGGGATGACTTTGTCTTTGTACTTCTTATATAGCAACATTTCAGGTGGGAGCGACTCCCAAGCGTCATCAGTGGCAATGAGTTTGCAAATTGTGGGGCAAAATACAAACGCTTCATTCTCACACAAGAGTTTTATTTGCCTTGCAACCCTCCTAGCCACATGCAACCGAGTTGCAACACAAGCCTCAGTGATTTCACGCCCCAATACAGTTTTTAATTCAATAGCAACATCGCGTACTACGTTTTTCGTCACCCTACGTGTCGGTTCGGCCATTAATTTGGTCCACAATAAGTCATCCATTGACGTTATCCATCGGACACGTCGTCTACAAAAACCCCTTCCACCTTCCATTATCAAATTCTGTGTGAACACATTCCAATCAAACAAGTATATAATTAAATGCGGCGAAACATTAATGAAAAGGTTGTACTTGTCCGAGTTTCATACGAAAAATCCCAATCATCACATAATATTACATATTAATAAGGTACACAAGTTTTTTTAATTTGTTACAAAATGTCATATTAAACATCATGAGTCCGACTCGACTCATTATCAAAGTAGTTATCGTTATCACAAAACCTAAAACATTCGTTAGGACATGGTGTATTCGAGCAATGCATACACGTCTCGACTTCTTTTGCTTTATAGTCAAACCATGCGTAAGAGCAATCTTCGCGACAAGGATGTTGAAGGCATCGAGCACATATCATCCCCATGTCATTCGTCGGAGGTGATCGAAGTATCGGAAACAAGTACTCGATTGATGTACATAGTTCAACGGAACACTTCACACGACTTATCCATTTTTCATCAAGCTTATTCCCACTTCCAGTGTAGATTTGCATCACACCGGTACAACCAGGTTGTTCACAACGTATGTATGGTTCTAAGATTGGCAAACAAGAATCGAATTTGAAGTCTTTATGTTGGCCGTATTTGTATATCTTCAACGTTGCGCGCTTCCGTTCCAATTCATAATCGAAAATTTTTCGACGCTCACAAAGCAACTCAACAATACCGATAAAATGCTCGGTTGTCTCTCAAATTTCAGACATTCTATTGGCTAAGTGTGACAGACCTCTACCTATAGTAACTCCCTCCATTGCATGAAATCGGTTGGAAACAACACCCTAAAACTCTTCACCAGTACCATTTACCGGTGGTGAGCTGCGGACCAACCCCCAAGCAACACATACATTTTCATCGTCTTTGGGTGTCCATGCCATTCCTTTTTATAAAATAACACACGAACAATGTAAGGACTCCACAAAATAAAATTGTTGAACAAAACAAATATATATGGCATTCAATAAAGTTGTCATTAAACAAATTTGCTTATAAAAATAGTCATTACACACATTACAGATAAGAGTCACTCAAGGACGCAAACTATACGCAACTACTATAGTAGACATTGGCAAGTAGGTTGGCATACACCTATCCTTAATGTCGTCGTAACGGCCTGGATTTTCACTATTGACCTCGTCCCACTCTTCATTAGTTCCTCTAATTTTCAACGTGACATTGTCAAAATAAAAACCATAGTCTTCGTACAATTCTTGGACTAGCTTAAATTCTCTCTTGAAATATGAGATTCGATATCGAATCTCGTCGAAACTAACTTCGACGTTAAAACCATGTTTCACACTATTGGCAAAATGCTCATAAGCCGACCGGAGTCGGACCATCACAGGTACACTGCTTGTTGCATGGAAGAGCAGCACATCACACAATAACTTATCCATATCTCCAGTCCAATGCATATTGCGCTGCCTATATAGCCTCGCAATGTTTCTTCCAAAATTACCGGGATGCATTCCTATCAAATTGAGCAAAGCATTGCCATCACCAACATAAAATAAAATAATAAAAAATGACAAAACCAAACAGACAACTCCATAATATAAATTTTTTGGTGTTAGAAAAACACCCCAAACATGGTTTCAATAAACTGTCTAAAGGTGTCGTTTGCAACATCCAAACTAACTTAACACAATATTATTAACATATTCAAACAACCACATATGCAAAACCAAAAACAAACAGACACAACAAGGAAATTCAACGACTTCGATACTAGGCATTACGGGCAGCATTTGCCAACTTCTTAAGCAACCAATGACGCTGCAGTTTTTCATTCAACCCCATGAACACAGACGCAAGTGTTTTGTTCTCACCGAGCAAGTCTATTGCCTCCAAAAGCACATCTTCTTCATCACCTAGGACCTTCGACAATGCTTCAGTAAGATCGTCGATCTTTGGACCAGAAAAATGATCTGCCAAAGATTTCACAGCGTCCATCATCCCTTTATTATATTCTGCGTCACTTGGATCAACGCTGCCTAGGCGTGACTTCTTACGCTTGTTCTGCAAGGGTACAATAAGAGGTGGTATGGATGTCTACGAGGCCCTTCCAAACTAGAGCTTCCATTAGTACTCAGCCCAGAATTCCCGGTGTGCGGAGCTTGTGGACTCTTACTTGTGCCAGCTTCGTCCATTACCACAAAATCTTCTACTTCATCAGGTTCTGTCCCTAATGAATACACATTTTACGAGACTTTAGGGATAATGATTGGACACAAACGCCTAAACAATATTTAACGTACAACAAAGGTTTACCATTTGGTGAATCAACCGCGAAGAATTCTTCTTCTTGGTCTCCAGCGTCACCCCCATGACCATTTGCAGTCTCATTACCGATGATAATATACAGCTGGTCATAATATGGAAATTCTTTCCCACGTAAAGGTACCGCTTCGGGATGGGCCTACATTAACATATATATATGTATATATGTGTATTAGTAGTTGGTATAGACATGGGGCCGATTTAATTGAATGAAGTTCAAACACTAGAACAATTACCAGAAAATATCTATTCCAAACGTCTTCGTCTCCATATATAGTCCTGGTTTCACTATCGAAAGTGAAACCAAAACCACTAGCATCAATGAGCGCCTTCGCTGTGAGGTATGAAGCCCTCAAAGTCTTCATGCTCGATCTAACATTCTCAGGCCCAACTAGCATCCCCAATGCCTTGTTCACAGCCACAACGGCTGCCTTGAGGGATTCAGTTTTTATCCCATTGTCGACACGTTTACCTCGAAGCGCAGCCTTTTCACACAAGGTATCAAGCATGACCTCAATCATTGGCTTCGTCCACCTAATCTGGGTTTTACCAGTTTGGCGAGAACTAACCTGGTTATGGGGTGGAAAGTACAACGGTTCTTGAGCTTGTGGTTGAGTAGGTTGTGGAGGTGTAGTCTGTTTGGGTTTCTTAGTCCTCCTTGGTGGTTTGAAGTTAATTGTTGAGATGCTTAACAATATATCCATTCATCAAACAACAAATACTTCAAATAGTCATACAAATACAAGTCAAATATCCAAATACATAAATTGTTATAAATCGTACATAACCATGAAAATAAAATAATAAATGATTCTCATTCATGTTCGCCATTGTGGTAGTCCACATAATCGGCCCAGATTTCATTGCGCAAATTATCACGCCAATTTGTCCAAGCTTGGTACGGACCAATAAGAATCCCACCCCCACCATTTTCATTATCGACTTCAGGTATTGCTTCTGGTTGGTCATCCTCCCTCGGTACCTATGGCTGCCAAACATCTGTGGGATCGATGTCTTTCAAAAAATTGTGCAACGCACAACAAGCCAAGATAATCTTGGTATGCGTTCTCACATCATGGAAAGGAGCATGCATAAGGTACGCGAATCTCTTTTTCAGCACATCAATAATCCTCTCAACCACTCCACGTATTGATGAATGTCTCCAATTATACAACTCATTAGCATTTTGGGGAGAGTTGGTTCCTCGCTCTCGAAGATGGCACCGGACGCTGCGGTAAGGGGTTAAAAACCCCGGACTCAATCCAAAACCTGCATCGGCAAGGTAGTACTTACCGTCCGGTATAGTTAACCTCCTTCCCTGACGAGTAACTGCGTTCCGCAGCAATCGACCATCGTGGGCCGATCCCTCCCACCCCGCTAGCACGTAAGTAAACCTCATGTCAAACGTGCACGCTACAAGGACATTTTGGGATATTATACCCTTCTGGTTGCGGTACCTAGTATGATCTGTGATGGGGACCATGGTACGAAAATGGGTACCATCGACCGCACCAACAGCATCCTATCGTATCAAAAAAGGTTTGATTAGTCTACATGGTCGTTTTAAAAATATTTTATTTTGGAGTTCGTTCTAGAGTTAAGAATCAGACCTTAAAAAACTCGTGGTAGTACACAAGGTTGTCATGGTTGGTTAGTGGTGAGTTGGCTTCGGTAGCATTGTTAACAACTTCCCTAAACAATTTTATCATCGCGTCCAAGACAACATGGAAGAATCGGCTCACGGTTTCACCCGATCGTTGGAACTCGAATCGTGTTCTCCAATTGAGGTTATCATGTCCCACTATTAATAAGAACATGGCAACTTGCTCTTCCACAGTCACGTAACGGGAGTTTGTTAGACGTAAGCGGCGTAAGCGACAACATAGGTGATGGAATGCATTACGCCTCATCCTTAGGTTATCATGGCAACTAGTGTCGTTGTCTATATAGAATCTTGATAGCCTAGATAGACGCTTGGGATCTTGGTAGGTGTATGGCTCCCTAGGTATACTAGGTAGGCCTGTAAAATGGGTAGGGTAGGGCTAGCCCGGCCCTTGAACCCTCGAGCTCTCACACTTTAAGGGTAGGGTTGGCAAGCGAGGTTGTGGGGACCCCCTACGCCTTTTAAATTACATGTGGAAACTTATCAACAATCCGTTGTTTACGTGTTTCGAACCCACGACCTCTCCACTTTGTGAGAGGGGTGCTACCATTGAGCCACAGGCTCATTCACAGTTTAAAAATATATTAATTAGTTTCATAAAAAACAAATACAATATATTAATTACTAAATAAAAATATATTAATTAGTTTCATAAAACAAATACAATTTTTGAAGTTAAATAGTCAATATCATCGAAACAATGTACTTGAGAGCATAGTACAAAATATCGATATCGACTAATATATCGATCTCCAAAAAATAGATATATCGGGATATATTGGAATCTATCGGTGGATATTTTACATCGAATGTATTGATTAATATATCAATCTGTTATACAAAATATATATATAAAATCAAATTTGGAAGTATATTATCATAGTATATACCTAAAAAACATCATATCTACTAAAAATGGAATAAACAAAATATTTCCCAAAAAAAAAATTTGCAAAAAAATAATATTTTCAGAAAATATCGGAAAATATCAGTAAATATCGGAAAATGTCGAGAAATATCGGAAAGTTTCGGCCGATATTTTACAGAAACATCAAGTGGTAAATATCGGGAATGTATCGTATCGTTTTCATTAAAAATCGATATATATCGCGATATATCAGGATATATCGCGATATTTTGTACTATGCTTGAGAGTTTAATGAATACAGATTGGGGTCTGTCTAACCCCCTAATCTTTTCGAAAAAGTAAAAATAAAAATCAGGAACTATTCTTTTGTGAGTGGTTTTGCTGATAAATTTGAGGAGAGGCACCATACTAAAGTGGTCATGAAGAACAAGAATAAAGAAGTGTGTAAAAGTGAGGCAAACCTAAATGGTAGAGCATCAAGTGGCCTGTTTCAAAAACAGAAGGCGATGCAGGCCATCACAACCAGGTTGATCAAAAGACTCGGGGAGATTATTAGTGAAATAACTCACCGGAAGATTGAAAGCGGGAAATGAATGTTTAAAGAGGAAGAAGATGTTGAGGGGCAGGAGGAGAATGACGAGGACGACGAAAAGGTATTTGTTGAAGAACAGACAACTAAGCCTCATTCAGCCTCTGAAGTGATTGGATCCAAGTCTGGCCAAAAGGAGATTAGATGGAGAGCCAGTAAGAAAAATATGTTCTGGTGACTGGTGAGGCTTAATATAGAAAATCCATTGTTGGGGGTAAGGTGATTGATCTGGGAACCTCTGTGACAGTGGAGCTTGAAGACCGAGAGGATGTGTCCATAATCATTTTGTGGAGTATATGTCTGAAACATCAAATGGTAAAAAAAGGGGTTCATGGAATGGTTATGGTGCTATGATGATGACGATACAGTCATGAACCAAGATAAGAAAAATAGCTATGGAGAGAGGATCTTGAAGACTTGGGACCGTTTTGTAATACTGCGTACGAAAAGGAACTGTTCTTCACAAATGAGTATATGGAATTTGAGTTGGGGAACATTAAGAAAACAGTGGTTGTCGATATTGGCTTGTTGCTTTGGGGCACCAACATAGGAAGGATAATGCTTTTTCAAATAAAATGTACAAGCAAAGGATTGAAGAGAGGATGCAAAAGGGATTGGCAAGTAAAAACTTATACTTGCATGAAAAAGTTTCATTATTGACTCTGCGATAGATATCTTGGCAGATTGATGATGAGGAGAGGAGAGAGACGCGCGCAGATTACAGATTGTGAGATTGAATTTTAGGTTTTGAATGATTGTGAGAAACGAAAGAGTTTGATTCAGAGAAATTAAGGTTTTATGAGGAAGAGACGTAAGAGTTTCATTCAGAGAAATTAAGGTTTTAGCCACAAGTGTGAATCTCGATTAAATATTTTAGCATTGATATCGAGGTTAGAACTATGATGATATTTGAAATAGTCTTACTTTTAATGCAGTTTAAAACAAATGCTGCAATAAATATCACATAACATTTGAATAAACAATATTAATCTGGTAACCAATCCACAAAATACTCTCTAGAACTTGCTATATAAGCATGTCACGTTCTCATTGAATTCTATGATTCTATCTAAATTCACGTATTGTGTAGCTTGTAAACTAAAACTCCACAAAAATAAAAACCCAGAAAATGAACTCATTGAATTTTATCTAAATTCAATTATTAGATTAACAACAAATTGATGATGAAATAGGGCTTTCGATGAATAATTGAATTACCTTTGGATGATACAATAGCTCTTCAATTAAGAATTGGTGCATAAGGTAAACACCTTCTGTATTGACGAATCCCCAGTACAATAGTTCTATGGTATTGCAAGCCTGTAGCACAACCAAAGTAAGATATATTCTTATGGAATCTAAATTTTATAATTGAAAACCAAAAATAACGATGATATAAAAACATTTTATAGTTGCATGATCACTTTGTTGATTCTAAAATAGAATACCTGGAAATAATATAGACTGACAATAATTTTGGAAGATAATTCCTTTACTTTTGGGCGAATTAGAGTTGTGCAGATTAAACTTAACCCCCAATATAAAACACTATGGAGTACAAGAAAGAGATACAATTCCGGTTTCAATCTGTTATGGGAATTCAATGAGAGAGAGAGAGAGAGAGAGAGAGAGAGAGAGAGAGAGAGAGAGAGAGAGAGAGAGAGAGATTGTTATCAGCCGAGAAACGTTTGTGAAGAAGAATGATGGATAGCAACGGATGATGAAAACAAATGAGGACTTTGTGCGATGAGATTGAGAGAGAGGAGTTTGGAAATTTTAGGTTTATTGAATGAGAGAGACGTAAGAGTTTATTCATAGGAATTAAATCAGGATCTCATCTCTATACAGTTGTGGATCTTGATTAAATCAGGACCGTCAAAAGCAACTTAAATATGACCCAATGGAAAATATAATCAGAGGATTACAATTTAATCAAAATTATAGATTATAATCTCCATGATCATCCGACGGTTCATCATATACATTGAATCTATACTATAAACATGTTGTCGCTTATAATATATAACGACAAACAACCAAGTTCAATGATTAAAAAAAGTTCCTCGTATTAATATAAAATAGTTCGTACATTTTATGATTAAAAACGACAACCACCAACTATCGGACATAGTTCGTACATTTCCCTGATTAAAATTTTTTACAACCCAAGTTACAACACAAACAACAACTTCAATAGAATGGCGATCAACATAACCAAAAGAACAACCACTAGCTTCCTAACCAACCACCAACTATCGGACATAGTTGGAAGCGTATCAGGGAGGGTAGCAGGGACCGTAGTTGGAAAGGTGATCGCCGGCAGCAAATAGGGTTGCACAGGTTGTTGGATGTTCTGCGGCGCAACAATTTCCCTAGCATCTACATGACCCACACGACCAGATAAGTACTGCTGTACTGGTCATACAAAAATTGGGCTTGGGCGATAGATTCACAGCCCTGATAATCATTGTTTGGAAAACCGTCTACTTGAGCCTTGGCTTCCGACCAGCTTAGGTATATACCCGGACGTACCCCACGACGCACAACATAACAAGCATACTTAACCATAATGGTATCTAAAACAATATATGTACTGATAGTGAATTTCCTTATGTACATATATGTATATAACAAGCATACTTAACCAGCTTGGGTAATGAACTAACCTAACCTTATGTTATCTATAGTTCTATACTTATACAGTGCAACATGTATAAATACAGTGCAACATGTATAGTTCTATACTTACATTTCTAAATACAACATGTCGTTCAAATAATTTAACTATACAGTACAACAACATATATAACAAGTACACCTAAGCATGATAAACACAAAAACGAGGCAATCATAATACTTTTTAGAAAAAATACATGTAACTCTAAACATGCTATTAACATGTCATACAGATATAGATAGATGCATGGCAGTGTAACAGATATGAGTTTATCTGATCCCATAGTAGTTTGTTTATGTATATGCACTAACAAAAAGAAAAATTGTTTAAAATCCTACAACACTTACCGATGGTTAATCTGTCAAAGGTGTCTCTGTTGCATAATCCTGCGGAAAAAACCTATGTTTACAATACAAACATTGGAAAGTTCAAACACATAATCCATCTAAAAATCAAGATGAGCTACAGTATTTGGAAACCTATGTTTGGGTATGAAAGGGAGAGCGAGAGATTGAGAAAAAGCAAAAGAAGAGAGACAGAGAAAGAGGGAACGGGAATCTCAGGATGTGTCAGACTGATTAAATGTGGAGATCTCTCAAACGTAGATTTAACCCCAACGAATCAGTGTTTTAGCCAAGCAAGTTGCAGTCATGAACAAATGGGAAGCACCTAAGTATAGTAATTGGAAATAGGATGAAAGTAGAATTGAATATTCTTAATAGGAAATATAAACATAATAATATTATTGATAAACAATAAGGATCATGAATCATATAATTAATCACTACACATACCTTTGTCCGCAGCTATTGATGATTTGAGAAGTTGCACAAGATCTAGGTTTCACTCTCCTTGCCTCTTAAACCCTAATATGTGTTGTCATAGCAAGTATATGAGGATGGAGATCATACACCAATTTATAGAGGTGGAGAGAGGACCTAAATCTACAAACCTAAGCCCATTAGATCTAGACCGTCCATCATAGTTAAGATCTATGGTAGATATGACTTCCACATAACCTATTACTAATTAGCTTATTTCTATATTAAACCAAGGTTAAAGGTACATGGACCACATTATGGGATGGGCTTTATATGTGGAAATTCCAACAGTCTCCCACTTGGTCCATAGTAAAATCTCACATACGGTTTAATGTAGAATACATAAGGCGCACAATAAGAGCTAAATTAGTTTCCGAAATGGTTATCATAATACCGTCATTAATTAAACCACTAATATGAGTCATGGCGGTTCCACATCGCATAAATGACATGGTTCCTTCCATGTACTACGATATCAACAATTTAATTAACTAGGTCTATAAGCGGAAGTAACAATAATGGTCCAATAATGTCTCCGTAAAAGACTATTTCTGTCAACAATTATCCATTCACATACATGTACATAAACAATGGAAAACAGAAAATTCAGAACTTAATCAATAATAATGAGCTCAAAATAATGTCAAATAATAAGCACTAAGTAATCCACAAATCATTAAGTTATGGGTTACATTCAAAACCCAACTTGTTAACATGATTCTAGAATATCATTATTTCTAGTTCTTAAGTTAGTGGATTTACTAACACGTGTACTAATGTGTTCCATTGACACTCACTTGTTCTAAACTTAATCCATAATCGATAGGTATTTTATATCATGTGCTAAACATTAGAATACCTATCATTCTTACAAAGGCATATAGTTGCAACATTATTACAATAAAATTCAAACGAGTTAGAATTAATAACTCTAAGACATGATATAAAGTTTTGCAACTATACGACATTGCATGTAGTTATTTTACAACATGCTACAAATTCGGCTTCTATGGTGGGTGAAACAATAATGTTTTATTGACTATCCACACACCCATTAAATTCCGAATTTGTAAAACCAATCACCTCAAGGTGATTAAATCTCTTAAAATATGAGCATACGGTATGTACATTAAACCCCAAACGTTTGATACTATTAATCATTAGGTACCATTTTCGAGAAGCTTGTTTTAAGTCTGTATATTGACTTCTTTAACAAATAGATTATATGTTCTTGTTCTTCCTTTATGAAGTTATGTGGCTAATTAAACTATGTAGACTTTATCCAAACTTTCATTCAAAATATCATTTTCACATTTATTTGGTGTAACTCTAAATCGAAATGAGTCACCAAAGCCATAATGATTCTAAGATAATTCTTCTTTAACACATAAGTGAAGGTTTCACGCACGAGAAAGTAATGCCACCATATTGAGTAAACTGTTTAGATACAGGTCTTGCTTTATGGCATTCAATAGAACCTTTTGAGTCAATTCTACTAACCTCAGACTTAGTTAAAATCCACACTTAATTTATCTCTTCATTCATGGCATGAATCTTTTTATCAGAATTACTACAAGTAATGGCTTGTGAAAATGTAACTGGATCATTAAAATCAAATTCTTGTAAATACAACACATGGTCATCCAAAGTAGCTGGTCGTGATCTTTAAGATCTTTTTAATGCTACTTCTTGTGTGTGTTTACATTCAGTTCAATGACATTAATTTTATTAAGTGGTTGAGGATCAACTTGTTGTTTATTGTTGTTAAGCGGTGCAACAACATGGGGACAACAGAAGTAACAATAATATCATTACAAAATTGAGGTAACAAAATTGGTACCATAATTTCTTTAATGATTACCTCTTTGATATGATCACTCCCACTTATTTTGTCATTCATAATAAATCAATAATTTCCAGTTTCAATAATTCTAGTGGCATGGTTAGGATAGTAAAATCTATATCTTTTGGACTTTTCTAGATAAACCCTAAATGTGTAAATGTCTTAAACTAGGTTTCCATCTTTTCCACAATTCAAAAAAATGTTTTTTTTTTTTTTTTTTTTTTTTTTTTTTTTGTAACTGTCTTACTAGGAACCCAATTCAATATATTCACTATGCTCCATAAAACGTATGTCCACAACTATATGGCCGGGTAAGTTAGAACTACGTATCATACTTCGAACCATATCCATAAGGGTTCGATTATGCCTTTCAGCTACACCATTCTGCCATGAAGAACCAGGCATTGTGTATTAGGCACAAATTCCTAACCGTTCTAGAAGTTTGGCAAAAAGACCGGGATGTTTTCCTGTGTCATCGATCATACCTTCCAAGAAATTCACTACCTCTATCAAATGTATAGTTTTCACCTTTCTATCTAATTGTCTCTTAACTTCAGTTATGTAAATTTCAATAACATTTACATATGAGACTTATTATGCAATAGATATATACAAATATGAGAAAAATCATCAATAAAGGTAATGAAATACTTTTTTTCCACCAAAAGATGGAACATCAAAAGTCCACATATGTCTATTTGAATTATTTCAAGAAGCGTACTTCCTATGGCTCTTCTTAGTGTGTTTGGTTTGCTTGACTTAATGCATTCCACACACACACACACACACCAAAATTAGTAAAGTTAATGTTCGGGAAAACCCCTTCTTTTACTAGTCTACTTTTCATCTAGATGTATAATCCAGTCTTTTATGCCATAATAAAGATAAACATTAATCATAATCACTTCACTAAGGGTTAGGAATACCAATTAAGTTTGATCGAACCATACTAAAACCAAAAGCTTACCTTTTATATCAAACAAACGCCATATTCACATAAATGGCATTGGCACACACATAGTGTATATCCAAACACAATTAGAGAATTGTTCATTCAACTTCTTGAAACATGAATTAAACTTGAGTGACATGATTATAATGTTGTTTAAGCCTTGCCTATACTTGAACTAGTAGTCTCGCTATTTAATTAACATTCCACTTGTCTTTAATAGTGTAATAGTGAAACTGAGCATATTATATAGACAAGGAATTTAGGACAATTGGAGGACAAAATAATCATCCACTAACATGCCTAAATTATGTAATTTAACAACTAAATTAGAAAACTCAAGGACACAGTCATGCATACTATGAGTACTATCAATAATAGTCAATTCAACAATTAACTTTTCACCTAGCAGTGCGAAAATGATTCTTAATATTATTCATCAATAATTATTCACATAAACATTGAGTTTAATTTGCATGTTCAATCTAGTTCATGCATAATGCATAATTTTCTTCTTTATATTACTTTTACAAAAATAACAGTAGATTCAACAATAAGGAAACGTATGCCAAGATCTAGAACTCCCACTAAAATCAACTAGACTTATTCATTCTAGTTCATTACATTAGTCTTATTAAGGATAAAAACAAACAAAATATATGAAATATAAGAATAATAGAACGAGAAGATAAACATGCTCACAACATTAGTCAACACATTAATTAAACAAATATGACTAAGATTTTTAGTAATACTATAAATGGGTGACATATCACATGATCAAAATAAACATGGTATCTGTGGATATCCTACACTCATTTAATCACAAATACGTGCAACCCCTTAATTTTATCCAATGTAACATATGCTTGATCTACCTGTGGGTAGATCAATAATGCAAGTGAATAAATAGGCAATAAGGTACTTAGTCTAACATTCAACACAATATTTAATTCACTGTGGTGAAAACCAAATCATAATATGAATGTTCAGGAAAATTTTAATATTCATTAAACATATTGGAATCACTGTGGTGGATACCAATAAAAAAACTTGATATGAATATAAAACGAAAACCAATGTTCATAATCTTAGTTGTCAGTTCACTGTGGTGATACCAAATCATGATGACATGAACCTTAAGGGAATAAACATGCAGCTGAATAAATGCTACAAGATCAAAATATCATAATGCATCTTAATCATAAGAAGTGCACAATTTAATAAATTCAACTAGGGCACATGCATAATATGGGTGAAAACCAAGAATTATCATAAGGCATACAAGTCTGAATTAGACATGGAAGCAACTAACATTAACCTACTGTACATATGTGACTAATATATGACAGAGGCATAAAAGTAAAATACATCACAATATAAACTAGCACAAAATGTCTAACTGTAAGACCCAAACACATTAACTATGGGTTGTGACTGTAAGGCTTGTGCAAACATTAATTAGAAAATCTTGTGCAAACAGTAATTGATAGAAAATACCAAAGTACCAAAACATTAATGGACAATCTTCACGTCTAAACTATAATTGGTTCAATTTTACTTGATGGTATATTCATGAGAATAATATTCATAAACATACTTGGATTCACTGTGGTGAATACCAATAAAACTTAATATGAATGTTGCATACAAAGACCATATATATACATTACATGACCATGGAAACAATGGATGCAAGAACAATACTCTGAACCACACGTCCCATTGAATCATTATATGATTTCGGTATTTTGTCAGGTTACCGTAATGACATATTCTTCGTGAAGAGGTAAATCACAGTAATATGGTTCACAACTTATTGTATAGAACATTGAATTGTTGAATTTAATTGTTGGACCTAAAACATGCACCTAAGTATGGGCTATAATATTAAGGCCCAAAGGTTAAACAAATTATGATTGGAAAACTAAGCAGTATTATGGGTTGTAACATTAAGGCCCAAAGGTTAATAATACATAACAATTAATTTTCTAACGGACTCAACAAATACAATAATACATAATACATAATGGGCTAAGCATTAAGGCCCACATGCTAATATCGTCGTCTTCTACGAGATGAACACGAAACATGAGCTAATTGTTACATGTTGTGTCATACTGTATGATTGTATGAATAGCTAGATTAAACGTGAACCATTAGGAGCAATTATAGTAGTTAGGACAGAAAGAAACTTTGTTCTAATCTTAATATTTAATTCAATTAATCATAACATCATGCATGGATAATAATCATACTCATGCATACAAAAATACAATTAATATCCCTTAATATTAGCATACAATTAATACTCATAACTTGTTACTGAATGTGTATTGAGAAGCATTAATTAATGTTTTAGATGTACTATGCATATCAGCACATGCCCACAATATAGCTTATTAATAAGAACAAAAAACAAACTTTATTCTAATTCTTATTACTGTATTTGATTCTAGTTAATCATACATCATGCATGTTACTGCCAATCACTAGAGAGTAGAGACGAAACGTGTAGCACCAGCATAAAACCCATTAGCCCACATACACAATATTAATGAACAGTAATTAACATAAAGCTACTAGCCATGAAGAACAAATTATTGCTGCTGATCTAATAATACATATGGATAATGACGTGATGTTACCCATAGGTCCCGTCCATTAAAGAAGATGCGTACATATGTTGATATGAATCATATGATCAATAACATGATTCAACTACAATTGATATGATTCTCAAATATACTAAGCAAGTTTGTAATTATGATTAAAATACTATGTACTTTAGGCGGAATCATAAAATAGTATTAATCTAAACGATGATGTTAGAATTAAAAAACATGATTCATACTAGGCGACTGATACCACATATAAACATAATAATATTATTGATAAACAATAAGGATCATGAATCATATAATTAATCACTACACATACCTTTGTCCGCAGCTATTGATGATTTGAGAAGTTGCACAAGATCTAGGTTTCACTCTCCTTGCCTCTTAAACCCTAATATGTGTTGTCATAGCAAGTATATGAGGATGAAGATCATACACCAATTTATAGAGGTGGAGAGAGGACCTAAATCTACAAACCTAAGCCCATTAGATCTAGACCGTCCATCATAGTTAAGATCTACGGTAGATATGACTTCCACATAACCTATTACTAATTAGCTTATTTCTATATTAAACCAAGGTTAAAGGTACATGGACCACATTATGGGTTGGGCTTTATATGTGGAAATTCCAACAGGAAATGCTTACCTATATGCAATTGAAGCAATTAGATCAGTTTGCAAGCAGGTATATTACTGTGATCAATACAATCAGGTCTTCTACATTCTCAAATAAGCAAGTATAAGTTCAGGTTATCAAGCAAGCATATTGTGTTGTATTAACTAAATTTGATGAATAAAAAATTATATACCTTAAGACCACCAACAATACTGAGCCTCCCAACGCGCCTCCACTGGTAGTGACATGTTCGTTTCTGCAGTCATGAAGAAAACAATTAATTCTGAAAGTGTGTTCACTTTCAACCAATTTTTTTTCCAACAAAAAAAAACCTAGGGGTGGTAGTGGTTCTTACATCCAATTTCCAGACAATAATATCACTTTGGAGAAGAGCAGTGCAAATCATCTTAATCCTAACTTCCCTGGATCTTTGTAGAGCCACAATCATTTCTTCTATCCCAAGTGTTTCTCCAGATTTTCCACATACTGCAGTTGTACAAAAGGCAAAGATTACCCAAATGGGCTAAATTCATATTTGTTGATTGTTAGCAGAAATAGAGATTTGGGGTTACAGAGAGGAAGATGTACCTTTGCATGTAAATGGCTTTCCTTCAGTTTCCATGGTTCTTTTGTTTTCTCAGTCTGTTTTGACTGCCTTTGAAGTGAGAATTTTCTCCTAAGCACTTTTAGAAAACAACACTATTTTAAGCAGTCTGTTTTGGCAAGAATATCTACCATATGTGGATTTACTTAGGAATGCTTTTTGAAACAATCCCTTGAATAGGACAGCGACGATGGTTGATGGGAGTGGTGATTTGGTTGTTCATCCTCATTCAATCTGTATTTACCTGATCTTTGGATCATGTTGCAAGAGTACAATGTACCTGCCATGTGAAGCTTAAAAACAAAAGAGATGGCAACATATGGTAAAAGCATCTCTAACGATTCCTTACACTTAATATTAAATGAGTAATGCAGACATAAAATCTTGAAGTAATGCAAACATATTTTTTTTACCATTTCGAAAGAATTGAGTGAGATGGTTTGTACAAAATATTGTTATATAACAATGCTTATATAATTATATTGAGTGAGATTGTTTCAAGTATATTATTTATAAAATTAATTCTCTATGCTAGGTAAGATAATCAAATTATACCGTGTCTTTGTTACTCCAAGCGACACGAATGAATTCTCGATTTATATGAGCCAAGCTTATCATTTCAGAACTCTCTTATTACCATCTTTAGTGTATCTAAATATGCAGGCAGACATAACTATATTAAATATTATACCCGAGGAAGATGATTGAGTCAAGTGCTGTATATGGAATAGTGTTTTACATATGCTTGTTTCTGGTATAGATCTCCAGTTTTCAAATATAGTCATCTATATTAGACTGCTATACTAACATATAAACAATCAACTACTACTACTCTTCCCCACTCTCATTCGTATGTAATCCATTATCTTTATTCATATAAAGAAGAATGAAATAAATAAAAATAAAAATCAGGAGTTTGCTAAAATCATCGAGCCAAAAGTGTACAGAGCCACACTTGCCAATTTCCCATGGTTGAGATTAGATGAACTTGTCAATCAAAGGTCTTGCCCGAAAGAAGAGAATAATAATAGCATAGAGATTTCGCAAAGCGCCTATGGAACTGATTAAGCACAAAAGAGTGAGGAAAGAATAACAGAAATCATGAGTTTGCCAATACCATGTACCCATAAATGCACAGAACCACACCTACCATGGTCGAGATCAGATGCGCTCAGCAAGCAAAGAAGGGCCTGCCAAAGAAGAGAATAGAACAGAGAATTTACAAAGCACCTATAAACTATAAACCAATCACACACACAAAGATGGATTCTAAACAAAATGTTCAATCTGGTGGCATAGTGAAAAAACGTGGTAAGTCAGCCATTACCATAGACAGGCCAAAAACTCAATATGCTCGCCTTGGTAGCAGTCAGCTTGTTAGTGTGACAGGTTACACTTTCAGTACAAAAGGCAACAAAGTGGTTGGGTAGCAGATCGCATTCCTCTTGTACTGAAATAAAATCCAATGCCAAGTGCTAGTGGAACATTTTGGGGTCAAGCTCAAACCGTTTTGAACTAAAACAACTCTATAAATTCTAGATGTAATTTAAGTGTATTAATGCAAGATAAATAGCTCACTTTGTTGTCCAGATGTTTGTTGGTCAGCTGAAAACATTAATCTGCACGGACATGCGAATTGAATAAGTTGAATTAAAAATCACATCATGTTAAGAAAGGAATTTACAGATGGTATAACATAAACAGTTTCAGAATCTAGAAAGTAGCTGCCTAGGTAGACAATATGCATCCACCACTTTGTTATCCACTAATTGGGCGAAGAAAGATTTAGCGTCCATCAAACAAATTTGACCGTATAAAAGGCAAATGAACTACAAAAAGGAAAGGGATCGTTTTCTCTGTGCAGTGAAGTCTCATTTTATCTATTCGCCTTTAGACGTGAAAACAAAGCAGCTGCAACTCCCCTATTTGGTAAAATTACAAAGTCTATTTGTTTGATAAATAAAACTGAGTAAATGAAGTTACAACTAAGAGAAATGAAGGCTGTTACAGTGTCTATCATGGCTGGGTTCTAACATAAGCTAATATGTAGTATTGTAGTGTGAAGGTAAAATAAGTGGAAATCTTCGTGGCTGCATCATGTTTCGTTTAAATTTGCAACATTCAAATATTCAATTGACAACAAAAATAAGAATGTTGGCATAGAGATTATCACAAATTCTACAAACTGACCATAGACTGAGGCCATATGCGAGAAAGCAAAAAATAAATTGCATTAAATTCAGTCAATTTGATGAAGAAATTAGCGCCTACTTACTCACCATCAAGGAAACCGATGATGAATTAAGAGCAGCAAAGAACTCAATTAGTTGAAGGAAACTGATGACAAATTCAGAGCAGCAAATAACTCATTTCGAAACTGACGACGAAGACGGAAAAATGTATTTCGGCATTGACAATTAAACCTCTATTAAAACAGAGGAATGATTGTAAATGGAAAATTACCTTTAATTTTAAAGATGAGAGGTTTAATTTTAAACAGGAATTGAGAGGATTTCGAAATTGAGAAGATGAGATAGAAGATGGGTGCCCTACCAATTTGAAGTTCGGTTACAAAAAGAGGAAGAAGAGAGGTGCGTACCGTCAAAGAAGAGGAGAAGGTGCCCTTTGTGCTGGTGACCTTCAAGAAATTCCTGAAGGCGTAACCCAATGAGCCATTTGATTATGAGGATGCAAACCAATCTGAAAAGAACAAACAAATGTTTATGATTGAACGAGGTAGGTGGACATATTTCATAAATATACAAAAATATATACCATAACAAACCTCATTCTTGACAGATGCAATACCATCCAAAAAAGAAGCCGTCATATCTATATCTTCCTCAGGTAACATATCCTCAAATCAGCCATCATCCAAACTGAGAAGAAAAATCCCCAAAGAAAAACAAAGAAAACATATAAGAAAAAGGCAGCAGAAGCCCAAACACACTCACTTGACATTGCTTGGAACAACCTCCAAAGTAGATGCACCCAGAACTGGCAATGACAACCCAACAGCTGGAAAAGAATCCAAAAGCTGATATGAAAAAATAGAAAATAAAAAAACTTAAAAAAAAAAAAATATGGCCCCAAACCGATAGGCCTAAACACAGTACAATGATATCTACTCACCTGGAAAAGCCTGAAGAACCTTTTTTTCCGTAACTTGTCGAACCTTTTGTAGTAGTACTACTGCTCTTGGAGAATAAACCTGGACAACAACAAAGACATGATTTCATTAAAGAACACGCAATATATTTCTTGTACAATAAATATACATCAACCACCATATCCCATATGTTACAGACATACGAACCTGTCATTGTTGGTCTCCCAACTCCATCACAATAATCAAACCAAGCCATTTCCGCTGTAACCCACAACCATAAATATTAGAGAACCGCCAAAAAGGGAAAAAAAACAATTTTAGGGAACCTATTTTATCTCAGTCATCCCTTTGAATTTATAAATAAATCCAAATCCAAATAAACGTAAAGCAACCAATAACAAAATAAATAATAAATAAATCCAAATCTAAATAAATGTAATGCTAAGATTAAAGACCATACAAGAACACCGTTATCATTTAATATAGCCGAGACACTAATATTGTTTTTCGATAGTTTAATGATCTTTTTTTTTTATTAAACCTCAGATGGCATTTGATTGGCAGAAAATTGGCTGGACGAACTGTGGCAGAGATTGAAATGTGTTGGACTACTAAACATTCATCCAACTACTCCTGATAATATAAAGAGCTACCCAGCAAGATGGAAATTGTTGTACATGAAACTTTAAATAATTTTTTCTAACAACTGAATAACAATACAGGAAAATAGAAAGAATCGGCAAGAACATAAAATCCAATTCCTCTATGCCTCGAATGCATTGCAAAATACTGGGTGTTCATTTTGTTAGTGTATCCATTATTGGAAGAAGATGTTCAGGTAGACAAGCACGAATCATTCAAGAATGGATTGGTAGAGTACCAATCTAACATATTTAGTAATCCCTGGTAAAGACGACGATTTATCAATTCACAACCTACAAACTAAAAAAAGAAAAGCCGAACTAACCTTAGTAACAATGCCAAAGAGAGAAGTCAAACCACAGCAGCAGCAAGCGAAAGAAATCAAACCACAGCAGCAGAGGAATTGAGACCTGATGTTAATTTTTTCTGTTTCCGAGAACAGATGTGGAAGGCTCTATAAAAATTCCACTAAATAGAATCACTATTAGTGGATAATATTTGCAATTATAAATTTGGGAGAGAAATATCACTATTTGGATGAATAATAAATATCAATGGAAAGCTCACAACACAGAGAAAAACTCCATCCGATGAAGAAATCAAAATAAAGGAACATTTGTAAATCAGTAATTACAATTAAACCTCTCTTGAGAGAGAAATAATTGTAATAGCCTAAAATACAATCAAGCTTCTATTCCATAAAATCGGCAACAAGCCTGCATAAATTGGAGGCACACAATTTGTAATGAAGGTTAATGTAAATTCTGGTGAGAAATTCCCAAACGGAAGAAGCAAATGCCAAAGAAGACTTGGGAGGCGGATGAACAAACGATTTCGAAACCGAGAACACGATATATATAGCTGATGCAAAATCTGTTGAGGAATTTCCAAAAAGCAAAAAGCAAATCCCGAAGAAGATATGGGAGGCGGAAGAACAAACGACCTTAAAACCAAACCTAGAAGACGATATATATAGACCACGAAGGTCGGTTCGCAGAAGGAAGAAGAAGAAAGGTGTGTGTCATCAAAATAGAGAAGAGAAGAAGATAGAAGCATGACACGAAGATAGCCGACAAAAAGCGCCAGCGGTCGAAAGAAAGAGTAAACAAAGAAAACGAAGACCATCAGGTCTCCGTCCCTCAGAGCCGTCGGATCGAATCATGCCAGCGCGACAGATCGTGAACCTTATTCCTCTCACGGTAGAGCCCAGGTCCAAGTACTCAAAGACCCTGGGCCGTCGATTCGGACCGCTCGATCCTGACCGATGTTTGACTCTCCTGGGAACACCTTTTCCATCACCCGATGTCTTTCCCAATCCTCGAGATGTTCAATCGTTGTACTATAGATATAGATTACTACCTGATTGATAAATACCAAGGAAATGTATTCATTACCTTTCTTATTTTCTCTTGTAAGTGCGCCATCTAACACCAAGCCCAATAAGACTAGCTATAAAAGGCCCACGGACCACGGCCCATTTTAAGGCCAGTCTTTTGAGTTGGCAAATCATGCTTTTCTATGGGCTTTGGATGTGAACTTTTTAGTGACACATTAGGAGTTTAGGACTTGATCACAATAACAAAAGCAAACAATTCGGCAATCACATCATCTTCTCGGCCTTCGATTTATCGGTTTGATTGGTTCTCGTCATGGGATAGGGTCAAGGTGATGAATTCTGGTGGGAAAACTACGTACTGTTGTAGTGTTGTTGGTGTAAGTACCTAAACCCGTTATGACACATGTATACTGTGAGCATCGCGGGTTACGAGATAAAAATGATAATAAGGAGTACCAGATAAGCACATGAGAAGCATGTGAGAATAGTATTAGTACACTACAAGTTGATAAAGAATACTAGGCTTAGAGGATGCCACATAACAGAAGAAGGACCCTAGGATCTCATTACATCCAAGGGTGAGAATTAATTCACACAATATGTGAGTATAAAAGGGTAAAGGTAATCCTAAAGAAAGGTATGAGTTCTAGCCTCCTTACTATCTCTTCTTTCTTCCTTCTTCTCTGGACTTGATATTATGAAAAGAGCTAACTTAGGCATTGGAGGGTTTTCCACCGGTGACAAGGTCGGTGGCTTTTGCAGGTAGGGAGGAGATGAAAAGCTAAAGGGAGTTCACGGATCTCGAGGGAGTACGGGAAACGACCCTTACAATATGGCGCTAGAAGAAGGGCGGTGCCACATCTCTAAGAGAAAATTTAGAGAACTAGGCAGAAGGAATCAAAGATTGGAAAGACGGCCAATAGGAAATTCTCTCAAATTTCGTGCAAAAAACTTTAGTTCATCAGATTTATATGCACCTAAAGAAGAGAACAACTTCCCATGTTACAGATCTAGAGCTTCTACACACTTTGTTACAGATCTGGATCGAAAATTAATTTCTAGTCTCAAAGATCTCAAATTTCAGATCTACAGTTTTAGATCTACAATTTCAGATTTATATTTTCTATGGCTTCACTCATCACAGACTTCTTCGTTGGTTTTTGGTCGATTTCAATAGCAAGTAGATAATTTCTTTATTCTCTAATTTCGTGATATGGGTGATAGTTATTAGTTGCAGCAGATAATTTCTTCATTTGTTCCTCATACTCATCAAAGATGGTTCAACAAAACTGAACAAGTCAGTAGCAGTGGTGCTCCATTACTACAAACAAGTTCTCTTTTGCAGAAAATTCAAGGTGCAGACTTCTCTACTTGTGTTAGCCACAAGCTATTTGGTGAAACGTCACAATGATAAGTTTATTTTCAAACAATTCCCTCTTTGAGTGTTTTTCTCTGACATTGAATTCAGCAGCTGAAGGTATTATCTGAACTCTTAGCTAAACATCGCTGCATATCGATATTAATTGAAATGGATTTTTGGTGAATCTATTGATAAGAATCATACCATGTATGTGTTTGATGTTATTTCATTAGTTGTTGTATTTGACCAGTTGGTTGAATGGCAAGAGTAGTCAAGTAAGATATAGGAACACATTATTTTATAATTAGCGAGGAATTTGCATAATAAGGAATGTACATACTGTTGGGTGAGGCCTATAGCATGCTACTATGAAATGCATCACTACTAGTATAATTAGTACTGAGCATAAGGCTTGGAATAGAGGATATAGTCCTTCTAGTTTCGCATATAAGAACCGACACAAGTATAAGAATGTCAAGATGCTTCTGGTCCTAGCAGTGTTGCTAATGTGACAATAGCATGATCTGATTTCATATTAAGTAATTTTGATTTGCTCTTGCAATGTATTGGATGACCTTGGAGCTTGCCTTTAAGTGGACATAAACTGCTGATTTACTAATATGCAAGTGTGTTTAAGTTTAATAGTAAGTGTCGGAATTTGATCATGGTAGAAAACTGTGAATATAGATTCAGTTCTTACAAGCTCTATACTTAAGCTAGTAGACTTTGGACATATAAAACTTTCGAGTGGATGAAACAATTGCCGATATGTCATGAATTTTGAATATGCAGTGTGACCAAAATTTATGTCATGAAGATATGAAATGGTTGATTTTTAGTATGCCAGTAGTTTTGATCCACATTTGGATGCCACTCAGTATAGAACTTGATTTTGCGTTTACAAAATCTGATTTTTTGAAATGGCATACTAGTAACTAAGCATAAGAATGTCGATGAAGTTTTTACTTGGTGCATCTATTTACTAAAGAAAAATGATGCTTAACGTGAACTGCTTGACATTGGTTGAGATATTTCTGGTCATGGAAAAGCTTTTTGGAATTCTGATTATTAGGCTTGGACAGAGTCAAGATAGGTGGATATACATTTCAAATTTTAAAGACACAGTTACAAATGAATTCCGCGACAAAGATGTTAAGGTCTTGCGGAAATTTTACTATTAGGGGCGAGTATACAGTCAAGAGCAACTTGAGTATACCGCCAGGCGTTAGTGCACTCATAGCGAGTGACGACATCATATAGATAAGATACATTGGCTGAGATCAGGCTAAAGATCAGCTAAGAAGACTAAGTGTAAAATCCAATTTAGATTGGTGGGGAACAATATATAAGGGTAGATTCGGCTTGGCATGCCGTTAACTATACGTTGACAATCTCCATGTATTGTTTCCTCCTCACTGAGGTTGAGATAGCCAACGTAGTGGGGTGCCTCAAGAGAGAAGAGCAATAGTGCTAGTGTATTAATGGGGTCTTCACTACGAGTTCAACGTGACGACGTGAACTGAGGTAGTAGACCTAATGTTAACACACGAGAAAACTTCACCAACAAAGGGGACACGCTATGTAACTTGATTACATAGGTAAGTTCCCATAGCGGTTTGAGTTTTAAATGCAAACCAAGAATACACAAGAGAATGGTAAGATGTTAGGAGAAAGAAAGGAACAAGAAAGCCCCAAAGTATTTGGGCGTAAGGGTCATCGTCACAAAGAAGAAAGTGATTCTATGGATCTTTCTGACGTTCCAGACTTCAGTAACGTCAGGGTACAGTCAGAGCCCCCTTAGAACAGTCATGGGTTCCGTGAAGTAACAATGACAAGTAAGCCTCTCACAGTTCACGGAATTGTATACCGTGAAGACCGTGAGAGATACCTCACCTTTAGGCTAGGCTAAAAGCTAAAAGCAAAGGTGGGATGCCCACATAGGAAGCCCAAATAGATTGGGAAGGGCGAGTAGCTATGGCGGAGGGATTTGGCCTAGCAAGCCGCCAACAAATCCCCGCAAGTCTACTCGTGCCTCACGGAAGAAACACGTGAGATGCCTCACCTTTAGGTTAAGCTAATAGCAAAGGTGGGATGCCCACAGAGGAAGCCCAAATAGATTGGGAAGGGCGAGTAGCTATGGCGGAGGGATTTGGCCTAGCAAACCGCCAGCAAATCCCCGCAAGTCTAGGCGAGTAGCTATGGCGGAGGGATTTGGCCTAGCAAGCCGCCAACAAATCTCCGTAAGTCTACTCGTGCCTCACGGAAGGAACACGTGAGATGCCTCACCTTTTTAGGCTAGGCTAAAAGCTAAAAGCAAAGGTGGAATGCCCACAGAGGAAGCCCAAATAGATTGGGAATGGTGAGTAGATATGGCCGAGGGATTTGGCCTAGCAAGCTGCCAACAAATCCCCACAAGTCTACTCGTGCCTCACGGAAGAAACACGTGAGATGCCTCACCTTTTGGCTAGGCTAAAAGCAAAGGTGGGATGCCCATAGAAGGAGCCCAAATAGATATGTAACTAAAGTACTTCAAGTAATCTCTAGTGATTTTAAAGAAAGCAAAATGACATGATAGATAATGAGATATCAACAACAGAAGTCTTCATGTGCTATTCTTGGAATTTCGTAGCAAGAATGTTTTTCCAAAAAGAAGGGTGGATTTTTCTAAACCATCCCAAGATTTACAATGATGCAACCTCAAGAAGTGAGAGTATCATCATGAGCATGTTGTGGTGAGAATACCAGTATAAGAACCATACCGGGATGAGAACTGTATCGTGATGGGGAATGTACGTGAGTGAACAAGTTCACGGTAGTGACAGTACCGTCAACCGTGATGACTTCTAATTTATTTAGTTTCTTTTTTGTGGGATGGAGGACGTTCCACACGTGAAGATTCTTTCTTGGAAATCTTATGCATGATCTTTTCATCTCAGAATTCCTTAGTAGCATTAAAAGCCTTTGTCATTTTCAGTTCTTCGTTATATTGTAGATAACAGACTTGGGGGCGAGTAGGCCAGAAGTTTTATTTCTATCTCTTTGACAGAATCGCTATTATTCTTTTAGAAGTTAATATTTCAAAATCTTTGGTTACACAGGAAAAAGAACTAAGATGGCTTGATCCCAACTTGGGTACGTAGGCAGCTACTAGTTAGCGCAGCCAATATCTTACTCCAAAGAACTGTGAGCTTAGGCAGTCACGGGAAGATGATAAGATTGAATAGAAATCGTGAGTTTAGGCAGTCACGCGAAGATGATGAGATTGAATATAAACCGTGAGCTCAAGCAGTCACAGGAAGACGATGAGATTGCACAGAAACCGTGAGCTAAAGCAGTCACAGAAAGATGGTAATGCCAAAACGACGAGATCAAGGTTGTTGATGCCAAAACCAGTTCTGAGATATATGGTCAGACTTAAGAAAGCAGAGAAATTGAATACCGGCGAGAAAGCTGAAGCAGTGAAAGCTAGCAAAGGAGACCCCCATGGCGACTGATATTCATAAGAAGATTTTCTCTGGACCGTTGGCACCATGAAAGGAAAGTGAGACCTTCACGGCTAACGCTCCAGAGAGGGGGCGATGTAAGTACCTAAACCCGTTATGACACATGTATACTGTGAGCATCGCGGGTTACGAGATAAAAATGATAATAAGGAGTACCAGATAAGCACATGAGAAGCATGTGAAAATAGTATTAGTACACTACAAGTTGATAAAGAATACTAGGCTTAAAGGATGCCACATAACAGAAGAAGGACCCTAGGATCTCATTACATCCAAGGGTGAGAATTAATTCACACAATATGTGAGTATAAAAGGGTAAAGGTAATCCTAAAGAAAGGTATGAGTTCTAGCCTCCTTACTATCTCTTCTTTCTTCCTTCTTCTCTGGACTTGATATTATGAAAAGAGCTAACTTAGGCATTGGAGGGTTTTCCACCGATGACAAGGCCGGTGGCTTTTGCAGGTAGGGAGGAGATGAAAAGCTAAAGGGAGTTCACGGATCTCGAGGGAGTACGGGAAACGACCCTTACAGTTGGTGGAGTGGCCGAGTGGTGGTGGATTTGAAGACATGCAAATATATATGCAATAATATTGTTTCCTACTACTGGAAATGTAGGTTTCAAAAGTTCCTGTATTTGTAATGTACACGTATGCATACACGTAATTGTCAAGGTGGATTATCTGACTTGTCATAGTGGATGGACATGACTTCATTACCACATAACTTGTTTACTTGGTTAATCTATATACAGTTAATCTATATACATGCATGATAAAATGGTTTGACGGGCAAAATTAGCGAGGACCATGGTGGATTAATTAATGACACAAAACTAAGACAAAATAGTCCAGTTTTGTCTAACCTTACCCCAACACAACCCCTCTTTTATCTCCACGTGTGGACCTCTTGCAACACCTCACAAAACTCGGATCAACATAAATATACAATTAATAAAATTTTGCGTAATTAATCCACCAACCAGAAAAATTAGTATATTATTGTTAGGGTAGTTTATATCATAGTTCAAAATGCCGACATATTTTGCAAAATTTCAGCTAAATACGCTGGTTTTTATAGAATTGGCATTATAAATTTCAAAAATACCTGAGAATATTCTCGATAGTTCTTTCAAGTGACATATTTGTTTCGAGGGTTGCGAGGTCGGAATATACTGTTTTTTTTGTTCATAAAAAAAAATACTGTTTTTTCTGAATCCGAAATTTTGCCAGGATTCGGAATGTTAAACTATGGTTTATATCTTACATCTCAGGAGTAGTGGATCAATAACAGGCAAGTTCCTTAGGCCTAGTGAATGGAAAGATTAGAATGTACATCAGTACATGCAGTGCAAGAGTATTCTTGACTCTTGAATGTTGATTAAGTAGTGAATTCAAATCCAATTGCGTCTTCTCTGTCTTAGGACTAAGTTGATTTCGTGTAGAAAGATTTCCCAATAGTCAACATTCAAAACACATCTTCAACTCAAATGTAATGAAAAATAGCATGGTGGTAGAAAATGGTGTTCCCACATGTATATAAATACACCTTCACCTAACACATTTTCTTCAAAGTTATCTTCGACTTAATTAATGTATAAGATGGAGTTCAAACGTATGGGTTCAGCACTTGTAATTCTTGTTCTTATATTAAGTATCCCACAATATGAAGGAGCTAGAGTTTTGGAGGAAGAAGATGGTTGGATGAAGAGAGGAAAACTACTCTTACAATCTTTAAGGGGTTCTAGCCCTCCCTTTGAATCATCTGGGTGTACCAACTTGCCTGGAATGAGTGGACCGAATTGCCCAATCAATGGACGAGGTCCTTAGTTTCATGTTCTTGATGGTGTCACGACTCGGATATTCAATTATTCATGCATTCTTTATTCAATTTGTAATATATATTTATTGATTCTCCATAATTTGTACTAATGTGCATTGGTACATCTTGAATCATTTTGGTTCAAATAAGTTGAGAGAAAAAATGTTACTCCATTCATTTTAATGGTTTTATTATACAATAATGTTATTTGCTTGAGATAATTAGTGCTGGTTTAAAATGTAAAATTGGGAAACCCACTAGTTGGGAAATGTTCTTTGAATAAAAATCTTATTTTTATTATTTCAGAAAAAATTATAGCTCCTACTGATTTATATCAAGGACTGTCCCTTTGTATTATAGGTTTACTACTTAAAACTTCCCCTCACCAGTAAAATTGGGAACCCCACTGGTTGGGAAACGTTTTTTGAAATCTCCTCAATTTTAATTCAAGATATTTTTTATTTTTTTGAAACTGTCATAATTGTCCACATATTATTATGTTTTATAGTGTTATAAATAGGTCCGCCCTTATTTGCTTCTCTTAGAGCATCTCTAATGGGTCTCCTATTTCCTAAAATTTAGGAAATCCCTAAAAATCACGACCCTAACGCGTCTCCTATATTTTTAGCATCCGGCTATCCACGTAGGATGTGGTGGGTCGGTCTGCTAAAACTTCGTCCAAAATTGAACCAGAGATAGGATTATAGGAATGGCAAAAATAACATTTTACACGCTGGTTCAACCAGCGTGTAACTTTTTTTTTTTTTTTTAATTCCACGCCAGTTTAACCAGCGTAGAACTGTTTGTAACAAATTTTAGATACACAACAGGCAACAACTGTTTCTTTAATTACCAGCTCTACCACTCCAACCGAAGCCCAGCCAGCCCAATCCAACCGAAGCCCAAACTCACCGCTAGCCCAGTCCAACCGAAGCCCATCTCCTTTGCTCAGTCCAGTCCAGAAAAGCATAACCCAAAATTTCCACCCTGGTTCAACCAGCGTGGAACAGAGATCAAAGTGAAAAAAGATTCCACACTGGTCCAACCAGCGTGGAAGATAAAATTTAGAAAAAAAAAAGGTTTTGCGTTAGGGTTACTCCTGATATAGGTATAGGAGACGTGAAAAAAAAGTGATGGGAAAGTAGGTGGCACCTACGTGTATGCTAAATCGTCCCATGTATCGGCAATATTTGGGAGACCCATTAGAGATGCTCTTAGCTCGATAACCATATGAGCTGATCGGAGAAATGTCTGTGTTTTTTTTATTTAATAGTGGTTTTGATTTTTAAAATAAAATTACTTCCCGACGTTATTCCAAATTAATTTTTCGATTAACGACTTAAATTAAATTTAAAAATAAACTAAATAATCTGATCATTGTTCTTTTGAAATGTGGATTTAATCATTTAAAGTTTACTTTTTCCTATTCTGTATATCATCTACTTATCACCATTACAAATATTTTAATATTATGTTCCAAGATTGTTGACAAAAATAACGTGGAAATGTTGTATCTTATCCTCAATATGTTGTATGATGCATGCATTTTTTTTCAGCAAAAAAAAAATGAAGCATGTATTTTTTTGAAATTGTATACACAAATATTCTTATTAACATTCATCCAACTACCAAAGTGGTTTAATAAAGTTTAAGAAACAATCATTGATAAGTTAAAATCGATGTTCATTACAACCTCAAAGCTCAATATAAATCATCCCAATTGAAATGGCATCAACAAAAGAAGTCTTTAATCTCATTAAAATCTTTTCAAAAATACTTTCATCTCAACAAGATTGTCGACGACTATTTTAAAAACTATTAAGTATTTATACATCAATAATAGAATTGAGAGTAATTTTTTTTTTTGGGGGGGGGGGTGTACACTTGTACTCGATCGACTATGGGAAATATGGTTACCATATTTTAAAATATGGTGTACACTTGTCATTGCGTCTCCTAATTCATAATTTATGACATCTGCAGTAAAAATATGGTGGACCGGGCTAAGCCCGGTCCAGGGTAGTAAAAAATTAGATAATATTTTAATTAATTTCTAAAATTATGTAACATTTGATTAAAAATATGGTGGTGTTGGGGTTGATATTGGCATATTGCAGAAGAAATGTTTTAAAAATGATGGGGTAGAGATGTACAATTTAAAATTGGTTGTATTTATATATTTTTTTCTGGGAAGGTGGAGTCTATATGTTGATGTAATGAAGAGATATTGTTGATTGTTTTTTTGTTTTAGTAGGTAAAAATAGTGTAGGAAGGCGGTGAATTGGCAGGATAACGCGTGTCAATTTGAAGATAAGAAAAGGTATGAGTCATGGATGTGTGGTGTTGTCTGTTGTTGTAGGTATGTGAGGTAGGGAAATAAGAAAGGGAGAAGAATGAGGGAAAATGTAGAAACATGGAGTAAACAACAGATGTAGGAGGTGTAGTGAAGTAATATGCAACTGGTCATAAGTGATCCTTCAGCTTGATCACTGCAATTTCTCTCTACCAAATTATTTTCTGTGATACATGTTCTTTACCAAAATATCAACTGTCCATATATTTTTAACAAAGAAACTAACATTAAGGAATTTGGGGTGTTAATATATTGTTGCAGAGGCTCTAAATATTCAATTCAAACAATCAATTACATAAATAAAGATGACTGCATCAGTGGTAGATAATACCCCTTGCCAAATGCCATATGTGACAGGACAACCCGACTTTGGACAAAGTGAATGAGTAATGTAAAATACATTTATGCTGAAGTAGAAGAAGATAAGAAAGTTAAAAATGATGCAACAAAATAAAAGATAGAGGAGCTTAAGGCTTAGGAGGTTGGGTTCACCAAAGTTGGATAATAAGAGTATGTTGGAATCAAAGTTGGATAGTAAGAAATAATTAAGAATCATTTTATGTACGAAGAAGTGCAGGGCCAGTTTCTACTATGTTGCAGACTGGCTGTTTGTTGCCAAAATATGTCGTATTAAATTTTTGCTGCTGCAGACTGAATTTTTTTTTCTTCACATTGATGATTTGCTATTTGTTATAGATTGGAAACAAATAAATATTAAGATATGATCATAAACAAATATTGAGAACCAAAGAGACAAACTGCTATTTTTTATACATAGATCAAGGTTTGACAAACTTCACACAGAGGTAGACAAACTATTACATAGACCAAAATTTTGACAGTACAGAGAGATTTTTCACTCAGGTCTGATCCTTGCAAGAAGATATATGAGTAAAGGTCCGAAAGAGAACCATAAAATATCGGGTCAGTATCAAAAAACCAAGAGCTGTTGAGAACTTTGTTCAAGTGTGTTTGGATTTCTTGTGTTCCTTGTGGTCTGCAGCAAAAATTTTGCCTGCTGTGAAAGGGGAGTCTGGACGCATGAGATTGTATTCAGTGGTTCTTATCTCAAACTTCTGTTTTTCCCCAACAATCTTTTCTAGTTCTTCCTTTAGTAAAATTTCTCCATTTTCCTGTGTATATTTAGGCAATAGTGTTAGTATAGTATTGCTGAAAGGAATAGAGTTTTGTAGTGATAAACTGTACTGTGGAAAAAAAAATGGGGGAGGGGGGGGGAACAGTACCTGAAGACTCGAAGTCAGTAAAGCATCAAATTTTAAATCGAGATGGAATTCAGCATGTTCTTCAAATGCAGTTATCTCTTTAGTTCCTGTTGGGTCTTCAATTTCGAAATGTATGCTTTGTTGGGTTTTATGTGCAAATCAGAGACGGAGGGAAGTTTTTCACTCAGGAACGTACGTACGCAGTTAGGGCGTTCATACGTTCAATGTGACAGATAACTGTTTCGGGAAGAAACGTACGTACGTGATTTCGACGTACGAACGTTGTATTATTTGTACAGGGACGTACGTACGTAGTTAGGGCGTTCGAACGTCCCGTACGCCAGATAACTTCTCCGTGTTGTACCGTACGTACGTGATTTCGACGTACGTACGTCCTCCTATGCTTTTGTGCAATATGGGCCTGTTTGAGCCCAATTCGTGGTCTATTGTAAGGTTATGGTATAAAGCCAAATAGAGGTAGAAAACCTAATTATGTTTTCTAAGAGAGAGATTGTGAGAAGCCATTAGAGAGTTTGAGAGAACTTTTGTGAGGAAGAAGACTTCGGTTTCTTCGTGAGGGCTTGTACAATTATCTTGTTAAAGAAAAGCATCATCCTTTCTCCCCGTGGACGTAGGCATATTGCCGAACCACGTCTATCTTGTGTCTTGTGTGTGGTTGGTTGTTTATTTTGTCGTTTTCGTTTTACTTTCATACACTAGTTCAATCATATTATTTGTGCATTAGTTTCCGCTGCGCACAACAAGTGGCATCAGAGCTTCGGTTAGAACTTGAGCGTCTAGAAGGTGTTTGTTGAAATTCCGGTGTGAATTTCAGATTCGGTTGGTGATTGTTTAGTGCATGAAAGTTGGTGGAAAGATGGCAAAAGAATCGAGTTCGAAGGATTCGAAGGGGGAAACCAAGACAGTGGTTTACCATCAAGCAAAGATTGATGTAGAGAAGTTTACCGGCACCAATAACTTTGGCATGTGGAGGTGTGAGGTAATGGATGCTCTATGTCAACAAGACCTAGAAGATGTTCTGGAGGATAAGCCAGAAGATGTGGAAGAGAAGGATTGGAAAAAGATGAACAAACGAGCTTGTGGAATCATAAGGTCGTGTTTGGCACAAGACATTAAATATCTTGTGATGAATGATGCGTCTGCAAAGGAGATGTGGCCAAAATTGGAGGAGAAGTACATGACAAAGACTATCCACAATAAAAACTATCTACTTCGAAAGTTTTATCGAATAGATATGAGAAGAGGTATTTCCATGGCGGAGCATCTTAATGATTTTACCAAGGTAATTGCCGACTTGGTGAATCTTGGAGCAGATGTAAGTGATGAAAGCAAGGCAGTGTGTCTTCTCAATTCGTTACCGGACGAATATGAACACTTGGCTATCACACTTACACATGGAAAAGACAAGTTGGTGTATAGTGAGATTTCTGCAGCATTGTTAAATCATGCGTGTATGAAGAAGGACAAAGAAGAGTCCAAAAGCTTAACACCAGAGGTCTTAGTGGCAAGGGGAAGCTACAATAGTAGGGGTGAGTCTCGTAGAGAGCCGAAGAGGGGGTTTCTAGCAAAAGATGAATGTTCCTTTTGTCATGAGAAAGGGCATTGGAAGAAAGATTGTCTTCAAGCCAAGGCAAAGGACAAGAAGAATAACTCTGAGGTAAATATTGCACGTAATAATAGAGATGAAGATGATGGTTCTGATTACTCTTTATTTGTTTCATCCATCGATTGTTCCACTAATGCTAAAGAGTGGATATTAGATTCGGCTGGTACTTATCATGTGTGTCCCATAAGGGAATGGTTTTCTAGCTTTAAAAGGCTAGATAATGGTGCAGTAGTGATGGGGAATGATCAACCTTGTCATGTATTGGGGATAGGTACTATTCGATTGAAAATGTTTGATGGAAAGATAAGAGAGTTGAGGAATGTAAGATATGTTCCTGATTTGAAGAAGAACCTTATTTCACTTGGTACTTTAGAAGCCAAAGGTTACAAGGTAGTAGCTCAGAATGGTGTTCTAAAGGTTATGATTGGTGCAATGGTATTACTAAAGGGTACTCGACGAAGTAACCTGTACTTCTTGCAGGGTAGTACAGTTACATGTGATGTGGCCATGTCAGAGGCTACAACGAAGTTTGCTAGAGAGACTACCAAATTGTGGCATATGCGGTTGACGCATAAATGTGAAAAATCTTTGCAGACAATGACGGAACAAAGGTTTTTTATGGGTGCTATCGCCTGCAAGTTAGAGTTCGGTGAGCATTGTGATCTGGGCAAGCAGACAAGAGCAAAGTTTGGCACAACTATCCATTGTATGAGTGGAGTTCTTGATTATGTTCACATGAATGTCTGGAGACCTACCAAGTACACAGCTTGGAAAGGTAAGTCTTATTTTGTGTCTTTAGTTGATGAGTTTTCTAGGCGTGCGTGGATGTACATCATGAAGCATAAGGATGAAGTCCTAGAAATATTGAAGTGGAAGAAGCTAGTTGAGGCCCGAATTGACAGAAAGATCATGGTATTGTGCTTAGATAATAGCATAGAGTACAAAGATGATCCGGTCTTGCAAGTATGTCAGACTGAGGGTATTGAGCGTCACTTTATTGTGAGAAAGACACTGCAACAGAATAGGGTGGCAGAACACATGTTGTCTATGGCTGGATTAGGCAAAGTGTTTCGGGTTGAGACATGTCATCTTATTAACAGGTTGTATTTGATTGTGATAAGTGGTAAAACTCTTATGCAGGTTTCTATGTTGAAGCCTGAGAGTTCTCAGCAGGTGGAGAACAAGACCAAAGAGGTTTTGCAGTGGGTGGAGATTTGCATATCTCCATATGTTCCAGTGGGTTCTGTATCTAATGTGGAAACTCTTGTAAGGGTTTTGGGTGTTTCAAATTCTGATGACATGACAGATGATGAGACGATTGGAGATGCAGAAAATGGTGATCCTATTGATGAGGGTCCAATTGCAACTAGATTACCTAAGAAGGAAGAAGAATCTCTAGGTAAAGATGTGCACTTGAAGGTAAACGTTTGCATCCTTATGGCCTTGGTAGTGCGATCTGATTGTGTATTAGCTCTGTTTGATGTGAAAACGGTTGTTTTACATGGTGAGCTAGATGAAGAGATATATATGTCTCAGCCTAGTGGTTTTGGAGTTGCAAAGTATGATGAGTTGGTGTGTTTCAAACCATATATTTCACGAGCAGTGGGCATTGTAGGTAGATACATGCATGATCCTGATGTGAGACATTGGGAAGCTGTGAAATGGATGTTCCACTACATTCAAGGTAGTGTGGAGGTTGGTTTGTTAGTTCAACATGGAAGGACTTTGAGTCTGCGGTGTGGTGGTTATGTGGATGTTGAGTATGATTGTCACTTTGATAGACGTTGGTCTACTCTTAGATATGTGTTTACATTGGCAGTGAGATCTATCAGCAGATTGTCCACATTACATTCTATGGTTGCTTTGTCTCCGACAGAAGCTTGGAATATTACCGTGACTAAAGTGGTGTATGGGACTAAGTTCTATTGGTTAGAATTGGTCCATATCATTCCTTCGAGTTGATAGTATATCATGGAGTGAACTACGATGGCTTGATCCCTTAGAAGAAGGGTACGTAGGCAACCATGAGGTGGTGCAGCCGAGGTGGTCCTTCGGGACATGTGTGGGAGTTTGTGACTTGTGATTCTTGGTGTCGGCTTAGATTTATTGAATCTTCGCCGAGGTGGAGAATTGTTGGGTTTTATGTGCAAATCAGAGACGGAGGGAAGTTTTTCACTCAGGAACGTACGTACGCAGTTAGGGCGTTCGTACGTTCAATGTGACAGATAACTGTTTCGGGAAGAAACGTACGTACGTGATTTCGACGTACGAACGTTGTATTATTTGTACAGGGACGTACGTACGTAGTTAGGGCGTTCGAACGTCCCGTACGCCAGATAACTTCTCCGTGTTGTACCGTACGTACGTGATTTCGACGTACGTACGTCCTCTTATGCTTTTGTGCAATATGGGCCTGTTTGAGCCCAATTCGTGGTCTATTGTAAGGCTATGGTATAAAGCCAAATAGAGGTGGCAAACCTAATTATGTTTTCTAAGAGAGAGATTGTGAGAAGCCATTAGAGAGTTTGAGAGAACTTTTGTGAGGAAGAAGACTTCGGTTTCTTCGTGAGGGCTTGTACAATTGTCTTGTTAAAGAAAAACATCATCCTTTCTCCCCGTGGACGTAGGCATATTGCCGAACCACGTATATCTTGTGCCTTGTGTGTGGTTGCTTGTTTATTTTGTCGTTTTCGTTTTACTTTCATATATTAGTTCAATCATCATATTTGTGCATTAGTCTCCGCTGCGCACAACATGCTTAACCTGGAAAAGGAAATGATTGAATTAGAATATATATGCTGATAGTTGGGAAGGGAAGAATAGTAATGAGTCTAATGGAAGAACAATGTGAACCTGAGAATTGGATCCTCAACTGCTTTGTTACATCTGTAGCACCAATATGTAGCTCCTTTTCTAGCTAGTCCTTTAGTACATTTCTTGCAAGCGTTGTAACAAAAACCTTCTGTGTGATGCACTTTTGTGATTGTTGCCAGACAAATACTGTTAAATGGCTGTACAGAAAGAATAAATTTGTTAATATTCATATGAAATTTCTTATAAGTATGAGCAAGGATACAGAGACTGTAGACATCATGAGTACAAAGTTAGGTACCTTATGTGCTTCTTTTGTGAGCGCAAGGATTTTGCTGAAACTTTCTTTTCAAAAGTGTATTCTTGATGCTGAAATTTGTTGGGAATGATGTAAGATTATGTGAAATAGAGTATATTTGTGCATTAAAGAGGATAATGAGTTTTATGATGTGTACCTTTCTTTCAAAGTGGCAGTTTCTGGTACATCCATATTTGTATAAATTTTGGAAGCGAAGGTTGCCTGAAGATACAAAGCATCTGAAAGTAGATTGGAAATGAATTAGTCAGTAGGTAATGTTTAGTAGTGAGTGTAGTGACATTACCATCGAATTTTTTTGCCATGGTTGATGTCACAACTTAGTGTATTTATCTGCTGAAGTTGACTGTATTGTTGTTAGTTGTTCCATGCATTTCCCCCAGAAAGCTATTCGCATCTTTTGTCCACTGTAATAGGTTAATGTAAACATTATATGGAGGGAAAACAAATATTTAAATTATATAATGTACACATACCATTCATTTTTAATATAGAGATTTTGCTTTGCGCTATCGCCTTTTTTTGTTCTGATCGTGACAAATTTAGCATCAAGCTTTTTGAAGATTCCAATGACGTCTGTATAGAGAGTGAGAGTGTATATTACGCATTTACACAAAAAAAAATATGAATTATTTGGGAAATCTAAAATATATGTGATAATGATAAATATACCTAGCAACTGATCGCGATCGACTTTGTCCAGTTTATCTTCAAGTTTATGGAACTCTGTAAACGTAAAACTCTGAGCTGGAAAGTGCACGGAAGCATCGCCTGGGTTGACAGTTGTATCTTGTTTGAACTTGATCTTCAATGGGTAGTTGTAGGGGCAGTATGATGTATATATCCTTTTTTTCAACTATGAAATTCTCCAGTGTTATTACTTGTTTTTCTTGGAGGTCGTTCCTGAAAGCGGGTATCTGATTTGATGGTACATCCCTGAAAGCATGCATTTGTTGCCCCTGTTTTGAAATAGGTTGAAAACAATATTTGAAGATATGAATAAGTATATAAGTAAGATGAAATAGTTGAAGTGTGTTTACATTTTTATCAATGACGATTAAGTCGATGCAGGTTATTATGTTTCTTGCAAGGTCAACAACATCCCACATCCTTTCTATGCTGTAACGCCCCTGAAATCCGATCCTAGCTGGCCAGGCCAAAATCGGGCAACAGAGTCATAATGATCTCCATATGTCTTCCATGGACCGTAGGGTCACACTACTGTCACGTGATATCACACCTCTAGATCACAGAAGAACATAATAAAATAAACAACAAATACTAAATTAACAGCGGAAGACTAAACAAAATACAAACTATATAAATATAAATATACATCAGAGTCATGCCCGAAGGTTACAACTCATCAAACTCCAACTAGACCTATGAGCAACTCAAGACAACCTCCACCAAGCTCTTATCGAATACTTCATCTCTAAAACACTTGTATCCTGAAAAGGGAAAAGGGAAGACGTTAAACGCCAGCAAGTTACAGAACTTGAGGTTCGATCTTAATTCCCAGAAAAGGAATCTGCGCATCCTAAAGATGAACAGTTATAAATAATAATTAATTTATTTTAACATTTAACACAGTGATCAATAAATCAACAAGATCATTCTCTGGTAATCCGCAATGTCAATCATATTTCCAGTTCCAATAATCAAATAATCAAAATCTATTTCAAATAATCAATCAATCAATCAATCAATTAATCAGTCTGCAATATCAGATCAAGTCCTTATCCAGTAATTCCAATCCATCATATTATATCAATCCAAATCCATCAATTTCAATCCATGAAATTCATATATAAAGTTGTGCAGTAGCACCGAGTCGTACGCATCATCGCCATACACTCACATGAAATTCATATATAAAGTTGTGCAGTAGCACCGAGTCGTACACTTCACGCCATACACTCACATGAAATTCAAATATAAAGTTGTGCAGTAGCACCGAGTCTTACGCTTCACGCCATACACTCATTGAGTTATGTCATGTGACAACACTCCGGGACGTCTCCCCATCATACGGGTCCGGTGATGATTTGTTTAACACGCATGGTTCAATCCAACCATTCTATTCCAATCATTGTCCATATAAATATATATATGACGAAACAACAAAAACGTGTATGATGTCAAGTTCAGGAATTTCTAAAGTAAGAAAGTCCATAACCAATGGGTTCAATCAAACATTACAATACCAAGTCAAATATTCAAATCCAATAATAACATATTTTAAAATATAAATTTCAGCAATATTAATAACTAAATATTAACAAGTTTGCATATTTATCAAATTCTAATTATTAAAACATGTATTTTTATGGGAATCAATTATAATTCTATTTTCTAAACATGCTAACCAAACTAACACTTCAACTTAATCTGAAAATTAAGAGAAAACATCAAGTAATATAACTTGCCTCATAAGAAGACCACCAAACATCAAATATACGAAAAACACAACTCAAAACCACCATACTGCAATCCAGTCACAGATTTTCTGACCTCCAAAGAATCAGTTGTACATGGCTAAAATCCGGTTATAAAAACTAATCGGCTTAGGGTTGATTAACAATTAATCGTAAAATAATCGGCTTAGACTGAAAGTGTTCTTCCATGCTGTAAATTTAACCTATTACGCAATTTTAGTGTAGTATTAACGCTAGGTATTACCATCCAGTGTACAGTTTGCATATTACAAAAATCACTATGTTAGGGTTTTCGTCATTCCATGTGTTTATTATGTACCTGATATCATATTTGTATATGAATACAGTTGAGGTTGCAAAATTCTATATCGAATTAAATAGATAACAAATAAAATTTATAAACAATTTATAATTGTATCATTAATAGAACAGATAACAAACAGAAAATTCCCCAATTTCGAAAAACCCCCAAATTTTTTGGGTTAGGGTTTTCAAAATTTTCAATTGCATCATGAATCAAATAGAAAATTCCCCAATTTTGAAAAACCCCCAAATTTTAGGGTTAGGGTTTTTAAAATTTTCAATTGTATCATGAATCAAACAGAAAATGACCCAATTTCGAAAAACCCCCAAATTTTTAAGGTTAGGGTTTTCAAAGTTTGCAATTGTATCATAAATCAAATAGAAAATTCCCCAATTTCGAAAAACCCCCAAAATTTTAGGGTTAGGGTTTTCAAAAATTTGCAATTGTATCATGAAATCAAACAGAAAATTACCCAATTTCTAAAAACCCCCAAACTTTTACGGTTAGGGTTTTCAAAATTTGCAATTGTATCATGAATCAAACATAAATTACCCTATTTCGAATAACCCCCAAATTTTATGGTTAGGGTTTTCAAAAATTTGCAATTTTATCATGAAATCAAACAAAAAATTACTCAATTTCGAAAAACCCCCAAATTTGGGTTAAGGTATTAACGATTTTTAATAGAATTTTAGGTTGTAGAATCAATATAGCATTTGTTGTTATAATCCAAAACAAAAAAGGAAAAATTTGCTGAAGAAGAAAACAAAAAAAAAATTCAAAATTTGCTGTCGAAGAAAACGCACCGTTGATGGTGGAGACAATGAGAGAAGGTGGAGGTCGATGATGATAAAAAAAGGTGGAGGTCGATTGATGGTGGAGACGATGAGTGATAGTGGAGCCGATGAGAGATATTCAATCGGTGGAGAGAGATAGGTTTCGCCGCCATTGTTGTCGAGAGAGATAAGTTTTGGTTGCTGTTTTTTTTTTTTTTTGTTTTTGGTTTAGTTTTATACCTGGCAAATGAAAAAATTTGCCCGAGGCAAAGAAATATTTTCCTAGGGTGGGGATCAGGAATTATTTTCCTACATTTTTGTGGCAAATAGGAGCATATGACCATCTCAGGCAAAATTTGCCAAATTTTTGCCCGATCGCTCTAAATGTTATCAAACCGTGTCAAATAAAAAAAAACGGGAAAATACAAACGCACCCTTACTGTTTTCTGAAGTAATTGCTTGAGAAATCCAAATTTGAAAAGTACTACTGTCAAGACAACTTTATAGTGTGTGTTAAGTGTTAATCAGTTGATGACTTGTGCTATTGTGATCGGTTCTGAGTTTCTGACCATAGAGCCCAAGGCTATGTCTGTGGTGTTATAAATCCATTTTATCATCTCCACCCATCAACATAAAAAATCTAGAATACCCTTGTCATATATAGAAAGAACTTGGTTGCCCTCCTATTAATCTCTCTTCCATAATGTTTAGATACCGTATACCAGAACACAAATTAAGTAACATTCAGTTAGAAAAAAAATCTAAAACAATACACTTTGGGACTACTTTGACAACACCCATTGAAAAGAGTGATTACTCAAGTAATCACCCATATATCAGAGTGCTTACTCCGTAATCATACTTCTATCAAAGTGTGCTTACTCCGGTAATCATACTTCTATCAAAGTGTTTTTACTAAAGTAATCACTCTTACAAGATGAGTTATAATAACTCGAGTAACTTTACCCCACCTTGATACCAACTTTTACACAAACTTAAATGGCACTCTTATATGACCCTAAAGCAGAATACATTGCTTAATGAGTCACTCATTTGTATTCTAATGTCAGAGTGGTTATATAAAATAATCACTCTGCCTCTTGAAATGCAAAGTCTGACCAGTACTCTATCAGTTGTGAACACACATCTCTTGGACCTTTCATTTAAGATCACACAGGCTTAACAAGCAACTCAGAGGAGATTTGGGTATACACATTGGTTCACTATATAAGCAAGATAATGAAGATTTTGTTCTCATCGTAGACAGCAGTGGGAGTTACCCAAAGCCATTGTAATAGGCTTCATACTAAATAGAGCAATTACAAATGCCCAAAGCCATTACTGAATATTCCTCCACTTCTTGACCACATAACCTACACAAAATAGTTATGTCTTATCAAAAGCCAACTCATTTCAGTCTTCAAACAAGTTGTGAGTTACAGACTTGCATCTCAAATTATGACCACAAGCAAAATTTATAAATCAACAACAAAAAGCAACATCGAAATATTTTACAGTATACCAACTCTTGAAACACTTAAAGAATATTTTACAGTATACCAACTCTTGAAACACTTAAAGAGATCGGCAAAAACCTTTCATTTAAGATCACACAGATCTGACAAGCAGCTCAAATGAGCATGAGTAATACACATCGGTCCATTGTATAAGCAAGTCAATGAAGATTTTCACTCATTGGAGAGCAGTGCCCAAAGAAAATAGTGATCATATGATCACTATAAAAACGATTGAAATTCAGCAAAATCATTTTTCAAGTTCCAAAACATTCATCAACGTAAAAAACTCAGTATGTCAGAACCTTAACTAAGAAATTGCATACTGGGGACTCAATTTCATCTATATTCTTATCTTACCACTCTATATCGTCTAAGCTTGTAAGGTATTGACACAAATCAGAATCAAGCAGACCAAGCATGTTGAGAATAACCAAAAGCAGCTACAGGGAGAGGAGATTTTCTCATATAATAGCAGTTATATGAGCAATCTCAATGATGTCAGGTGTTCCTATATTTAACAATACTACAGCCAAAAGTAAATGACCACATAAAAGAAAAAATAACATTACTAAGAAGAACCTTTAACATATATTTAACAATCTAGTTCAAACAGCATAAGTTATAGGGATGATATATTCAGCCAAAAAACAATTGAGATTCGGCAAGTAAGAACCTTAACTAAGACATTGCATACTGCAGACTCAGGTACATAAGAACTTCTATACCCCTCAGACAGAAAGGCTACACATCACAATAAGGACTCTTCACATTCCAGCACATTAGTTCATAAATCCCAAATCATGACCACAAGAAAACAAATATATAAACCAACAACTGAAAAACCTTGAATTAGAAGGCCATGGAAAGGTCAAAATGTTTAAGCTTTACAGAGATTATGATCAGTGTGAGCTTTGTACAGGTTCCGAATACAAACAGTAGAAACTATATAATCCTTTACAGAGTTTATGATCAGTGTGAGCTTTGTACAGGTTCCGAATACAAACACTAGAAACTATATAATCCTATACAGAAAAGTAAACAGCAAACAAAATTTCTGAACTACCTTGACATCGAGTTTAGTGATTCTCTCTTCATCTAGCTCCATAGAAACCTTCTGCAACCGCAAAATCCTCCAGAACGTTTTTTCAGCAAAACTAATCGGACCCACTATTCAGCAGAAGCATAATCTGGGGTGGGGGTAGGGGGGGGGGGGGGGGGGGGGGGAATCATCAATAGAGAACCACCAAGCTGAATATCAATAAGAAAAACAGATGAATAATGCACAATTACTTACCATGCTCGCTACGCTTTAGCCCCATGCGAGATTTCAAAAAAGCAATCAGATCTTCTTCAACAAGGACCTTCGAGTCTGAAAACAAATGTATAGAATAAATATAACATACATACAAATTTACACACAAATTCATTATTCAGCTTACTTACCATAGAGATGACATTTAACTGAATCAAAGTAGCAGTGACTCGTAGCCTCAGATGTATCAACGCCTAGAAGAACTCTAGCCACAGCAGCATCAGTTGTTACCGCAAAGGGTAAATGAACAACTTCTGAAGCTGCCAAACAGACTTGGGTGACAGAGTCTACACTCTGATCGTTTATATTCTGAAAGAACAAATGAAAAGTAAATTAGTAAGATTCTAAAACAAAGCAAAAACAATCTGCAGAATTATATTAGGATAAACAACTAAACCTTTGAAAGAACAGAGAGAAAAAAACGCCTGTGTCTCAAACAAAACTTGAGTGCATCCTTTACTGAGGTCAAAAAATTTACTACTTGCAAGTCTTCTGGAACTTTTGCGGCCAATTTCTTTTCAGCACGTTCAGCAGGGGATTTAGCCATTCGGATTTTTTCCCACAAAGAAGCCTCAGCAGAAGGATCAGGCACATTGTCAACATTAGTCCTACCACGGGTAAATGACACTTTATTCTTCTTGTTGGAATGTTTACCAGCTTCACTTTTAGGCAGGACCTTATTAGCAATTGACAACAACAAAATACCAGGTGGATCTTTTTCTGGACCTTTTGCAGCCAAAGATTTAGTCGCCCTAAGGGGAAAAGACACTTTAGTCGCCCTAAGAGGAAAAGACACTTTCTTTTTCTTGTTTGCCTGAGTATCAACATGGGGAAAAGACACTTTAGTCGCCCTAAGGGGAAAAGACACTTTCTTCTTCTTGTTTGACTGAGTATCAACATCCCTTTCTGCCCGAACCTTGTTAGCAAAGGAAACCAACACATTAACACAAGGAACATATCCTTCTGCTTTAACTTCTGTAACCCCCTCTACGTCTCTCACAACTAGTTCCCCATTACCAGTCTCTTCTTTTAGTACAGAGGAAAAAACCAATTCTGCAGGCTCAACCAAGAAAAGCGTAGCACTATCATCTACCGAGCATTCAGCTAGTGTCGATCTTTCACAGAGTGCCTCGCCATTGTAATTGAATGACTTTCTTATATCATAACGTTCCTCAGAAGAGAATTTGTTTTTAAGACTCCCAACTGTATCAGTTGGCAGAACATCAAGAGTTATCGTGGTCCACTGTCTAGACTGCGACAGTGTTTTGACAAAGACTTTCATCCTGTATAGGGTAAGAAACAGAGAACCAAAAACAAATATAATTCATAACCATGTACAGTACTTGGTAAAAAAATATATGAAACTAGTACATGAATAATAGGATGAATAGAAGTTGTGTGATTGTCAATCAAGCATACGCCAGCATCTAATAACAACATATATTTATTGAAAAATAGAGTAACCCAGTTCATGTCAGGTCCACATTAACATTATATATACTGACTGAATCAGTACTTTGGTTTTACTGCAAAAGGTAATTCTTTCTTCACATATGCAATTACAGTTACAGAAGCTAGAGGGCACTGGTATTGACCAAAGCAGAGCCATAAATACATTACTATCTAGTGGAAGATGGTTGGGATGGCCACCATGACACCATAACTACATACATAGTGGCATACTAAAGGCCTAAAAGGATCACTAATGAATGGGATTGAATCAAAATCAAAACTCTAAAATGCTACTTTGAAGATAAAGACATGATCTTCAGACTAAATCAATAGATACTATTGTAATATCGCATAAGTCAATACACAGAAGATAATTGATCTTTAAAAGACCCAATATTGGATTTACAGAGAAGAAGAAGAATAAAAAGAATTGAACTTTAAAGTTAAATTAAACCTACTGTACACATGAATCTTATTAATAACTTCTAAGATATGAAATTCAATCATATTATAACCTTGAAACAAAACCGTCATTGAATAAAATTACCAAAACCCTATTATTTACAAAACCCCTGAATGTGAAAGATGATGAAGATAAGAATCATAAACAAAAAGTAACATTGAATCATACCCAAAGCAGAATCAAAACCCTTTTATCTTGATAAAATTATAAAAACCCTAAAGATATCAAAAACCCTACTACAATCACAAGATGAAATTGAAATGAAAAAAATTACCAAAAACACAATAAAACAAGAATCAAAAGCATAAGAACAATGAACTTATCTATTGTAATTTGGCACAAGTGAATAAATCAATAAATATCTATTGTAATATGGCATAAGTGAATAAATTGATCTTTAGAAACCCAATATTGGATTTGCAGAGAAGAAGAAGAATAAAAAGAATTGAACTTTAAAGTTAAATTATATCTACTGTAAACATGAACCTTATTAATAACTATTATAGCGAAAAAGATATGAAATTCAATCATATTATAACCTTAGAAACAAAACCATAATTGAATAAAATTACAAAAACCCTATTATTTACAAAACCCCTGATTCTGAATGATCATAAACAAAAAGTAACATTGAATCATACCCAAAGCAGAATCAAAACCCTTTATTTTGATAAGATTATAAAAACCCTAAAGATATCAAAAACCCTAAACCCTACATTTACAAGATGAAATTGAAATTGAAAAACCCTACTATTTACAAAACCCCTATTAAAATTACAAAACCCCAAAACCCCTGGTTCTGAAAGATCATAAAGATAAGAATCATAAACAAAAAGTAACATTGAATCATACTCAAAGCACTAGACCCTAAAGATATCGAAGACCCTAAACCCTACAATAACTAGATGAAATTGAAATTGAAAAAAAAAAACACTAAACCACAATAAAACCACCATTTGTCAGAACAAGAAAACAAGAATCAAAACCCTATAACAATGATCAAATGCAAGATGAATTGAAATATACCTTATCAAATGCTTTTGTTGTAATTCGTGAAAACAAAGACGAAGATGGAAATGAAGAAAAAGATCACTAATGACTAAACTAAACAACAACAAGAAACCTTCTGAGAGCGAGAGCGAGAAAGAAGAGAAATAGTAAAAGAGAGTTAAATCACAGTATTTTTTTTAGTTAAAAAACCGTGATATTTAGTATAGTTGTCTACGTTTAAACCCTTTTAAAGTCAGTCTTAATTATTAAGAATTATTAAGAATAAAGATGAACAAAAAAAAAAAAAAAAGCACACTATATCATATCTATCATAGAAATCAATAGACCTTCCTCAAAATTTAATAGATCTATATATCAATAGACCTAAAACTTAGAGGAACATCTCATGATTTCATAATAGACTCTGATTAATGAAGAATTTAGTTGATAAACCAAAGTTTAACAACAATTTTCCTTCAAATATCATCATCACTTCCACTTCGTCTTCTTGCTTGAATTGGATCTGACATATTTGAATTCGATATGGAATTGGATACACATTGAAGATGAAGAGGATAGAAAGAGAAACAAGCTGCAGCTATCTTCTTTTGTCGGCTGGTATTTATATATTCCTGACTTTCTAGGTTTTCAACATCCAACGGTAGATATATAAGGTTTCCAATATCCAACGGTTGGTTGCTTTTAAAGTGTACTGTGTAATGGTCAACTGGCCCATTATTCTCACTAATGGACCTCAGGCCCAATAATTACATGGTAGATTTGAATTAGGCCCAATAATTTTCTGTATCGTATTCATATTCGATTATTCGGATTCGATAATTCGCTTTTAATTTGGATCAAATATCTGAATCTATTTTCGGTTTGATTTTTTGTAACCAAAAACTAAATATGAGAAATTATAATAATTTTTTTTTTTGATATATCCGGATTTTATAAATAAAAAATTTGAATTATTAGGTTTTTTGTTCTTATATATAATTTGATGACCATATTAGCCTGGTAAAAATGGTATATTATTTGCATAAAAGTATAAATCTGGATATATCCGGATTTTATCTGTATCTGATCCGTATGCGAGTCGGTCCAAATATTATAACCGTATCTGTATCCGAATTCAAATCCGGATAAATTTTTTGAACATATCCGCTATATTCGGATTTCGGCCGGTCGGATATTTGGATAAATCCGACCCGATTTCATGCCCTAATTTGAATGGAATATGTGGAAAGATGCTACTAATTACAATGCTCATGGATATACAATAGCAGTGAGTGTGGAGAGTTGGATCCCACCTCCTCTTGGAGGATCAAAATAAATTTTGATGCAGTTTTCTACTCAAGCAGGAATAAAGGTGCAGTTGTTATAGTGGCTCGAAACAGTAAAGATGGAATTGAAAGCTCTGGAGATTAAAGAATTAGAGCAGGAGATGTTGAAGAAGCTAAATACATGGGCCTGAAGCTGCTTTGATGTTTGCTCTCTAGAACAATTTTGTGGATATCATCCTGGAGGGAGAAAATGTTGCAGTCATCCCGTCCTTGAAGGGAGAAGTAAAGCCTAATTTAAATGGTAGATCTGCCTAATTTAAATGGTAAAACTATTTCAAAGTTATGTAGTCTTTTGGGTAAGTTTAGAAGTTTTAGTTGTAGATTTGTTAAAAGATCTTGTAATTTTGTAGCTCATCAACTTGCTGCATTAGTATGGGAGTCTGGTAGCTTTTTCAGAAGACTGTGTGTACCGCTTTAAACTTGGGTTATAATGCTATTCTAAACAACTGATAAGTTTGTCAGTTGTGTATATATATATAGAAATCACATGATATTTCAAGAATTATCTGCTCTATTTCAATTTCAAGTGCTCATGCTTCTGACAAGCTCTTTTGGAATTGGCACAAGAGTGGAAACTTTACAGTGAAGTTGGCTTATATTGAATGGTGGAAATCTGCTCATCATGAAATTAGTAATCATTTTGATTCACAACTTGAAAAGATCTTCATACTTACTTGGAAGTTGTTTTTGCCTCAGAAAGTTAAATTTTTTCTTTGGCAATGTTTGCAAGATGTCTTTCCTACTAAGGATGTGTTGGCATCGCATCACTTTCATGTTAATGAAGATTGTCCTCTTTGCAACAGTCATCCAGAATCTCAAGTTCATTTATTCTTCACTAGAGCAGTTTGGTTGTTATTGGGATGTCATGATATCATTGCTCATACTAGTGGAATTTCCACCTCATTCTCTCAAGGTATAAAACAACTCTTTACCCATATGTTTTCAGTTACTGCCACTGGACTCGAGCATAAAATTCCAGATATTTGCTTTGGTCTATGGTTCATATGGTTGTCACGAAATTCGGCATGCTTCAAGAATAACAAGGTGGAACCTACTGATTGTGTAGAAGAGTCAATGTATGTGATGATTAAGAATCTTTCTCTCATTGAAATTGAGACTCGGCTTGGCAAGGATACTAGAATTACAATGAATATCATGATTAGTTGGAAACCTCCAATGATTGGATGGGTCAAGCTAAATTCTAACGGTTCTTCTATTGGTAACCCTGGTGCTGCATTTGTACTCAGAGATGATCAAGGCAAAATCCTTTTTGCCTTAGCATGCCCAATTCCAATTGCTAGTTGCAACAAGCTAGAGTTTCTAGCTGCATTATATGGTCTCAAAGTTTTGGCGTCTTTCCGGACGACTAATATTATAGTGGAAGTGGACTCTTAAGTTCTTCACAAAGCACTTACTTCACCTATGGATGATCTCAACTAGGAACTCACAAACATTTTACATGAAATTCTATAGATCACAAATGGCATGTAAAATGTTATTTTTGCTTGGTCTTATCGTGAAGCAAATGGTTATGCTGACAAACTAGTTTCCTATGCATCTAAGAAGGCTGCTAATACCTCTTGGTTTATCAATCCGTATGGTGCACAAGTTAACTGACCAAAACATACGATCTTTTTGCTCCCACAATTCTTTTTTCGCTTGGTGGCAGGGTCAACCTCCTTTTTTTTTATGTATTGTGAATATTGTAAAGACCTTATGGCCGTTTTCACTGCCCGTTTAGTTAATATATAAGGCTAAGGCTAAAGCCACACCCCTTTTTACTTTTGGCACACTTCTCGTGTAAAAACTTAAATACACCCATTTCAACCTGTTAAACAAGTTTCACACCCATAATAACCTGCTAAACAGGTTGCAAACACATGTTTTTGTGTTTTACTTTGGGCACACGCCTATCTTTTGTTTCTAGAAAAAAACATTATTCGTATGAAAAACTCTACACCTCATAAAATTAATTCTTCTAAACTAGTAGTCTCGCCATTTAATTCACATTCCACTTGTCTTTAATAGTGTAATAGTGAAACTGAACATACTATGTAGGCAAGAAATTTAGAACAAATTGAAGGACAAAGTAATCATCCACTAACATGTCTAAATTCTTTAATTTAACAACTAAATTGGGAAACTCAAGGATACAATCATGCATACTATGAGTACTATGAATAGTAATCAGTTCAACAATTAACTTTTCAGCTAGCAGTGCGAAAATGATTCTTAATATTATTCATCAACAATTATTCACATAAATATTGAGTTTAATTTGCATGTTCAATCTAGTTCATGCATAATGCATAATTTTCTCCTTTTTACTGCTTTTATAAAATAACAGTAGATTCAACAATAAGGAAATATATGCCAAGATCTAGAACTCCCACTAAAATCAATTAGACTTATTCATTCTAGTTCATTAGTTTTATTAAGGATAAAACATACAAAATATACGAAATACAAGAATAATAGAACGAGAAAAATAAACATGCTCACAACATTAGTCAACACATTAATTAAACAATATGACTAAGATTTTTAGTAATACTATAAATGGGTGACATATCATATGATCAAAATAAGCATGGTATCTGTGGATATCCTACACTCATTTAATCACAAATACGTGCAACCCCTTAAGTTTATCCAATGTAACATATGCTTGATCTACCTGTGGGTAGCTCAATAATGCAAGTGAATAAATAGGCAATAAGGTACTTAGTCTAACATTCAACACAATATTTAGTTCACTGTGGTGAAAACTAAATCATAATATGAATGTTCAAAGAAGTTTTAATATTCATTAAACATATTGGAATCACTGCGGTGGATACCAATATAAAACTTGATATGAATATAAAACGGAAAATAATGTCCATAATCGTAATTGGTTCACTGTGGTGATACCAAATCATGATGATATGAATCTTAAGGGAATAAACATGCAGCCGAATAAATGCTACAAGATCAAAATATCATAATGCATCTTAATCATAAGAAGTGCACAATCTAATAAATTCAACTAGGGCACATGCATAATATGGGTCTTAAAACGAAAGAATAATCATAAGGCATGCAAGTATGAATTAGGCATATAAGTAAATAACATTAACCTAATGTACATAGGTGACTAATATATATGGCAAGGGCATAAAAGTAAAATAGATCACAATATAAACTAGCACATAAATGTCTAACTGTAAGACCCAAAACACCTTTAATTATGGACTGCAACTATTAGGCCAAAAGATGATCCCGCTATCTTTATGGAAATCGTGTGCAAACACTCATTGAAAATACCAAACTAATACCAAAAACACTAATGGACAAAGTGTTAAGTCCAAAACAAAAATTGGTTCAGTTTGACTTTATGGTATATTCATAAAAATCAATATTCATAAACATACTTGGTTTCACTGTGGTGAATACCAATAAAAACCTTAACACGAATATTGAATAAGAAAAACAATTTTGATAACACTTTAGTTGGAACCATTGTGGTGAATACCAACGCGTTTCTTGTTATAAATATTACCATTATAATTTTGCACAATATTTTATCACTAATTGGTACAATGCTTTCAATGCTTGAATCAATTATAATTGTCTCTACGAGGACTACAAATTTCTTAAATCAATGCTTTCAATTCAGCAAAACCATCATCCATCTTCTTTTCCAACGTAGCAAACTTTTCATCATGACTTGATATTTTTTTTATTAACCTCTTCTATGGTTTTAGCACGAGTATTCATAATCCAAGGAGAAAATACAAAGAAAAAAAAAAAAAAAATTTGATTTGATTTTTTTTTTAGATGAACAGTACGCGTGAACAGTAAACTGTGGACTTTGTAAAACTGGACACGATGAACAGTAATATGATGAACAATAATGCGATGAACAGGAACGCGATGAACAGTAATGCGATGAACAGTAATACGATTGCAGTAAACAAAACTTTGTTGAAGTTGTTCTGTCCTTATTGACCAACTAATCATGCATCAAGAATTCATGCATCATAAAACCATATATATTACTGCCAACCATTAACCAAAAAATTCGTAAGTGTTCATAATACCCAAAGGTCCCATATCAATTAATTAGTGATCACGTACAGTCAAAATTTATGAGTCCAAAAGCATACTAACGCTAATCTTGATATAATTTCTAACGGAAAGAAACACTACCGTATTTAATCACAAGGAATATCATCTTAATCATACGAATCATCAATCATAAAAATAAGAATTACTGTTTTCTTTATTGCGGAATCATAATAAACAGTATTAAATTAAACGAGGACGATAGAACTAATAACATGATTCAAATTGGCGACTGATACCACATATGAGCATAATTAATATTATCAATAAACAATAAGGATCATGAATCACGTAATTAATCACTAACAAATACACATACCTTGTCTATAGCATTGATGATCCGAAAAACTGCACAAGATCTAGGTTTCACTCTCCTTGCCTCTTAAAACCTTAATATGTGTTGTAATAGTAAGTATATGAGGATGGAGATCATACACCAATTTATAGAGGTGGAGAGAGGACCTAAATCTACAAACCTAAGCCCATTAGATCTAGACCGTCCATCATAGTTAAGATCTACGGTAGATATGACTTCCACATAACCTATTACTAATTAGCTTATTTCTATATTAAACCAAGGTTAAAAGTACATGGACCACATTATGGGTTGGGCTTTATATGTGGAAATTCCAACAAAACCCTTTTACCTCCTAAAATATCTCCGATAGAAAAAAAAAAAAAAAACTCTCCAGCATAGTTGTGCGTGAAAAAAACATATATATATTTTTATTTATAATTATAATTCTATTGATAATCAAAATGTGATTACAATACAGTAAACACAAGGAATGATATACCATAACCCCCCCCCCCCCCCCCCCCCCCCCCCACCCCTCCAAAAAAAAACAAACATAGGATAATACAACTGTTTAATTTACATTTAACAATGCATCTCAATTAAACAATAGGTCCTATAACCAATAATATACAATGTCGCGGAGAATTAATATTCGGATTTTGATGATCATCATTGACATTCTATCCGATCATTTTGTGTTAAACAAATCAACAACAACAACAATAATAGTTAGATTTTTATAAAATTTATACTTAATAAAACTGTTTTGATCAATAGAGAACATGATTTTCTTTACGACTGGTATTTTTATATAAAAATATACTCATATTATTTTAATGAGAAGTTTACTTTTTTTTTAATTGTAAAATTTATTTTGTCGAAAAATTTAGTTGTGATAAAATAATCATCACACTTAGCATGTTATTAAAAAAAAATCAAATATTATCGATTGTAACTAATTTTATTCATGTTGTTATCATTTTCATAGTTCATTGCTAGTAACAACCTGAGTTTGTTGCAAAATATGATTTCATGTTCTACTTGAATTATTGTATTCTTTGTCTCTGTCTCATCATTTATACATTTCTTTGTTAATCACCAATATCTTTGTAATAATGTACTAGTAATGTGGTCATAGCTACGATTTCAAAACAAAAATTAAGTTATTTCATGTCTAAGGTAGTCGCAATAACTTGCTGACTATAATAGATATTAGTTAGCGATCTACGGTTGGGAAGATTTGATTTGGGCGACAGTATAGTGATACGCTTTCACAATTAAAATTGAGTTATTTCATGTCTAATGTGCTTGACAAAAACATGCTGACTATAATGGATATGGCAATCTACTGTTGGGAAGATTTAATTTGGGCGGTACTATAGTGTTACGCTTTCAAAAAATAAAAATAAAAATACAAAATGAAATAAAAATGTTGAACTATTTGAATTGAAATCACTTGGAACTTCCTCTTGCAATTACAAATAAATTACCCAAACTGTATATTTACATGACAAAAAAAAACGTAAAAAAAAAAGGGGACACCCCACATTGGGCAGCACCGTACTGTTGGTTAAGGGGGGTACACCCCAATAAACTTGTCAGCACACATATGCTGACAATTAAGTGTAGCAGTCAGCATCATCGTGCTGATCATTGACTACGACGAGCAACACCGTACTGTTGCCTTAAGGGTGCACACCCCAATTAACATGTCATCACCCATATGCCAACGATTAAGTGTAGTGGTCAACTTCATGGTGTTGATCATTGAGTATAACGGGTAGCAACATATTACTATCTTAGAGGGGGGGCACACCCCAATTAAACACGTCGTCACACATATTCTGGCTATTAAGTGTAGTAGTCAACATCGTAGTGTTGATCATTAATTCTAATGAAAATAGAAAATATAATTCGAAATTAAAATAACCCTAAAATAAAAATACCCTAAAACACCTAAAAACACCAATTAAACATAAACCTAAATATCTCCAATAATTCTAAAAACATATAGTAGTAATCTTAACACAAATTAGGTGTTTTAAACCCTAGAATGCATAAAAAATTAACAAATTTTTCCAAATAAAATTAGGAGTGTATTTAATTTGTGGATATAAAGGTTATTATTTTTTTGTTTGGGAATTGGGAGTGTGCCCGAAGTAAAATGGGGTGTGCCTTTAGAACAACCCATATATAAATAAAATGTTAGTGTTTAAAAAAAAAAAAAGTTTTCAAAATCTTAGAAAATACTTGAGTGTATACAGTATATAGACACGTCTTCAGAGAGACTAACGCATCTGCGGACTATTTGGTCCATTCGGGATAAAAAATAAAAAAAAAATCTTTCTTCTCCTCTCATCTCTCTTCTCAACCGATCCTATCATGTATTAGAAATACTAATACTAATTGAATAAGGAGAGAGAAATCCTATTTAAGACTCAATTTTCCGCAAATTCATATTCATAATCAAAATAATCAGCAGCAGCAGCAGCAGCAGTGCAATGGCGATGGAAACTGTTAATTTGCGGCGTCTGCGACTGTTTAGTGGTAGGCGGAATCTTAATCAATCTGGTAATCTTTATGTTCTTCCTAAAGAAATCATGTTTGATATCTTCTCAAGATTACCTGTTCAAACCTTATCTAAATTCAGGTTTGTTTGTAAACATTGGTATAATCTTATTAATAATCCACTTTTCATTAATTTTCACCATTCAACTGCTACTAGTGGTTTTCTTGTAATTGGTTGTACTACCAAGTTCAAGGAGGATTATGATCGACAAATTTATTTATTAGTTGACAATCAAGAAGAAGACCAAAATGCAATTCCGCATTGTTTTTCTACTATTAATAGTTCCGATTTGAAGCCTCTCAATATTCAATTTGACGAATTTAAATCACGAAAAATCAGATTAGTAGCTTCTTCTAATGGATTTATATGTGTTGGAGTAGTAACCCAAAACGAGATTTTTTATATATGTAATCCTATTACAAGAGAAATACTTAAACTCCCACAAGCACCTGATCTTGGTCCTTATTGCGACACTAACAACCTTCAATATATGTATGCAACTTCATCTGGTTTTGCTTTTTATGAACCAACTAGAGAATATAAGGTTGTTCGTACTTGGTACTATTGTGCCGTGGATTCTGGGTTTATATATACTGGAATTGAGATTTATACTGTTGGCTCTGCTGGTGGTGGGGTATGGAAAAGGATAGACAAACACAATATTATTATTTCTAATCCTGTTTTAATAAGGATGCCACCATCCCAAGAGTTTTTAAATGGAGCTTTACATTGGGAATTAGAGGATTTTAGAAAACCCCAATCGAAACATTCAATAGGTGTCGTACATATTGGAGATGAAAATTTTACAACCCTCGAAACACCTCCTCTGGACCGCGGACTAAATTATAGAGATTTGATGACCTTACATCAATGTCTTTGTCTGACTGATGAATTTAATGATCGGCTGGTCATATGGGTTATGAAATCGTATGGGGTGGCAGCTTCATGGGTTAGAGAACATGTTATTGATAAAGAAATTCTTGGACCGTTACGGACTGCGCCTTATATCACTGTAAAGACATTGAAGAATGGGAGTGCCTTGTTTCGTGGAGGTGAATACCATGGTTACTATCATTTTGAAAAACGAGAATTTGAACAAATTCTCATTCACCCACCTCCAATAAATTTAGACATTGTTGTTCACATTGGCAGCCTCATTTCTCCCACATCCATTGCTGGTACATATGAAGAGTATCAAGTTCCACCTCCCACAATAAGAAAGCCTATCCGTTTCACTCTTAAGAGAAAGGCGGAGAAACCATTAACCACTCTTGACATCTTTCAAAACTAATTAAGGGATTTGTTTTTCCTCGTCTTCTTTTTATTTTGGACGATTTATGTTATGTTGTCATTGTATTTTACGAGTCCTATGTAAATTCCTTAGCTGGCGGAGGGCCTAGGTGGCTCGATGCCTACTTTTGTAATTGGAGTTTGATGAACTGAAGTTTATTTTAGGAACTAAAGTGTACTTTTTTTTATAGTTCTACCCAAATTCCTATTTTTTTTCTATTGTTTTATGTCAGTCTTATTCAGTTGATCTGTTGATCCCAATCATATTTGTCTAACAACTATTAATTTATTCATTCACATTCAGTAAAACTCAATCAAACTAGTTAGTCAATTGAGGATAACAACAATTAAAACTCTATGACATGCCAATTATAACCAAAATCGGTCGGCAATTTTCATTTGTTTTAGCTCTTAACCTGTTTTTTTTTTTATTTTTGTTTTATTCGCAAGCTGTTACTGAGGTCCCCTACCCCATTTCATTAATCGATAATTAAAACTGAGCTGGTTACATTCTCACATATTCTTTGCCATTGGCATCATCATACATAATTTTCCTAATATCTTCAGAAAAACAACTAGGAATGATATCTATCTTCCTAACATTGGGGATAGTATTAGCTAATGCATCTGCCAGCTGATTGGTCTCTCTATAAACATGCTTAATGTTGAACTCCTCCATGGGACTGATTAGCCTCCTAATTCTTGCCACTAAATGATTCACCTGCCATGGGTGCTTTGTCCTACCTTGTAGAAAAGCTACCACATTAGTTGAGTCTGTTTGTGCTGTGACTTTGGTGATGCCATACCTTACTAGCATTTCAAGTCCTTGCTCAAGTCCCTGCTACCACATTAGTTGAGTCTGTTTGTGCTGTGACTTTGGTGATGCCATACCTTACTAGCATTTCAAGTCCTTGCTCAAGTCCCTGCAACTCAATATATGCAATGATATTGTAACTAGCTTTGCCCTTGCTTGCACAAATGACTTGCCCCTTATCATCCCTTGCAACTGCTGCCCAACCTCCCAACTGTTCTTGCAAAGTTCCATCCGTGTTAAGTACATAGGAGCCTGGTTGTGGATGCTCCCATTTGCTCTTGATGATTTGCTTTTGAGCAACTGAAATATCTATATGCCAAACATCCATGAGCCAAGCCCTCGTTGGTCCTTCTTCCATTGAATGGTGTAGTGAGTGCATCTTAATCCTTACATCTAACAATATTAGGTCACACGGTTGTGGTGTATGTACTTGTTGGTTTCTGAATATCCTATTGTTTTTTTCCTGCCATAGCCAATATACATATGCATTAAATACCAACCTGAGTCCATCTTGTGCAACTCCTTTCCCTGTAGTTGTACTTGTTATCCATTGTATTTCTTGCTGCCATGTTGCTGCTCTTTTCCTTGAATAGCCAGCTGCATTCAAAACTAAGCTCCATGTACTTTGTGCATAGTCACAATAAAAAAATAAATGGTGCTTTGTTTCTCTGTCCTTCCAACACAACACACACACATCAGACTGAACAACACCCCACCTTTTGAGTTTTGTAAGTGTCTTCAACCCCTCATTCATTCCAGGTAATAAACGAATGCGTGGGGATACGGTTTGAGAACCAAACAATGCTACTCCATGGTGCTGGTATCTTTGTCTCTCTAGTGGCCTCATAAGTATCTTTTATGAGTGAATTGTCCACTAAGTGATGTTGTCCATACTACCTCATCTTCTTCGCTGCCAATACTCACTTCATCAATCAGCGCAATCACTTCAGGTACATGATTGCTAATCTGAGCTGGAATATGCCATCTCCCATCAACTATAAGATTAGATACTGGTGCATTCTTGTTATATGTAGAATTATATAACAAGCCGTGTGGAAACAACTCAGTTAACAAGCCATAAGGATGCCACGGATCCAACCAAATTTTAGTCTGGTGCCCGTGGCAAATCTGATATAAATCAATAAACTTTGCTCTATCTCTATCTTTCAATATATTTCTCCAACTCCACGAGCAATCCCTTGGTATTTTCAGCTGCCAAAAGTACCCCCCCCCCCGTCTGAGGTTAGCTGCATGATTCATTGTTTTGAAGTCTCTAATCCCAAGCCCCCCTTCATCATATGGAAAGCACACCTCCTTCCATCCAATGAGTGAGTGTGATGTCAAGCAATCAGGCCCAGTCCATAAAAAGTTCCTGCATATCTTGTTCATATCATCAATTGTCTTCATTGGGATAATGAATGTTGATGTCCAGAACACACTCAAATTGTTTAGAACAGATTTGAGCAACTGCAACCTTCCTGCATAAGATAGACATTTGCCTTGCCAACTTTGGATTCTACTAGAAAGTTTTTCAAGTAAAGGTAAGCAATCATGTGATGTCAACCTTGTAGTAATAAGGGGCAACCCAAGATACCTTACTGGCAGCTGTCCTTGTCCAAAATAGCCATGAGGACCTCCATTGACCATTACAGAGAACATTGGAGTTTGGATACAGGCTGCTACCCACTCGATGAACTTCTGAGGCACGCCAACTCTTCCCAATGCATAGATCACAGCTTCCCATCTAACCGAATCATATGCCTTCTTGAGATCAACTTTTGCTGCACATCGTGGGGGTTTAGAAGACCTGTGATAATTATGGAGCAATTCATGTGAGAGAAGTATATTATCCTGGATATACCTGCCAGCAATGAAAGCAGATTGATTAGGCCAGATAATATATATATCATGGATAAACATTTTCATCCTATTGGTAAGGGTTTTTGTAATGCACTTATACACTACACTACAGCAAGCAATAGGTCGATAGTCTCCAAGAGAAGTTGGACTCATAATCTTAATCTTAGGCACTAAAGTGATGCATGTGGAGTTAACCTCTCTGAGTAGCTTCCTTGATTTAAAGAAATTTGTCACAGCCTTCACAAAATCATCCCCAACAAGCTTCCATGACCTTTTGAAAAACATCGTTGAAAAACCATCCATACCAGGAGCTTTATTGTCCCCAATAGTAGAGAGAACCTCAGTTAATTCATTCCTAGTTACATCAGCAATAAGTAAGTTGCTCTTAACCTGTTGGCATCATAGACTTGGCACTATTATACATTATACGTTTAAGGTGTTGTAAACCAGTTTCTTTAAAAGCTCGAACTTGTGGGGAGAGACTACCACAATGTATATCAACCGAAATACTGGATAAACTGGTAGGGAAGTGGCACACGCCTTTAAACCAAACACGGAGGTGAACCATTTATTTTGCCACTGGGTCATAAGCTGCACACAGATGACAGTCAAATCTTTTGTATTGTTGTGCTTTATGCATTCCGCCTTTAAAATTCTAATAGTTTCCATCCTCCCTAGCTCAATTCTCTCATCCTCCAACTCTTCCACTTCTTTTTCTCTATCAGCCCAACCGATCTGGTTCGCACTTCCTTTATGCCAGTAGTCTATCTATAAGTTACACACATAACACACTGATATGATTCCATTTGCATATGTTCTTCTATTGATTGATATACACCTATGTTGTGCGCAGCGGAGGCTAATGCACAAATAATATGATTGAACTAGTGTATGAAAATAAACAAAACGACAAAAGTAAACAAGCAATTACACACAAGACACAAGATATACGTGGTTCGGCAATATGCCTACGTCCACGGGGAGAAAGGATGATGCTTTTCTTTCACAAGACAATTGTACAAGCCCTCACGAAGAAACCGAAGTTCTCTTCCTCACAAAAGTTCTCTCAAACTCTCTAATGGCTTCTCACAATCTCTCTCCTAGAAAAGTTAAGGTTTTGAACAATTCTATTTGGCTTTATAGTATAACCTTACAATAGCCACGAATTGGGCTCAAAACAGGCCCATTTGCATAAAACTGGAGGAGGACGTTCGTACGTCGAAATCACGTACGTACGTGTACAACACGTAACAAAGATCTGGCGTACAGGACGTTCGAACACCCTAACCACGTTCGTACGTTCTGTCCCGAAAAAGTTGTCTGCCACATTGGACGTACGAACGCCCTAAAGCCGTTCGTACGTTCCTGAACAAAAAACTTCCCCTTCTCCTGAATGCATATAAAACCCAACAATTCTCCACCTCGGCGAAGATTCAATAAATCTAAGCCGAAAAACACAAATCACAAACTCCCACACATGTCCCGAAAGACCACCTCGGCTGCACCACCTCATGGTTGCCTACGTACCCTTCTTCTAAGGGATCAAGCCATCGTAGTTCACTCCATGATATACTATCAACACAAAGGAAGGATATGGACTAAATCTAAGCAATGATAGATCTTAGTCCCTGGAACCACCTTAGCCAACATGTCAGCCGGATTATTGCTAGTATGAATCTTCTTCAATAAGATCTCACCCTCTTCAATAATATCTCTGACAAAGTGATGTCGCACATCAATGTGCTTTGTACGAGCATGATAAACTGAGTTCTTTGCCAGATTTATGGTACTTTGATTGTCACAATGAACCATAAGCTTCTCCTGCACAATACCCAAGTTCTTCAACATACCTCGTAACCAAATGACTTCCTTAAAGGCTTCAGTCACAGCCATATATTCTGCTTCTGTCGAAGACAAAGCAACAAGAGATTGTAATGTAGACCGCCAACTAATAGGACCACCTGCCAATGTAAAAACATATCCAGTAGTAGACCGACGTCTCTCTATCTGACCATCATAATCAGCGTCCACATAACCAACACACAACTGAGTCAAATCTCTTCCCTTCTGGAATAGTAAACCAACCTCCACACTACCTTGAATGTAGCGCAAGATCCATTTCACAGCTTCCCAATGTTTCTCACCAGGATTATGCATGTACCTACTTACAGTGCCAACTGCATGCCCAATGTCGGGCCTTGTACATACCATCGCATACATCAAGCTACCAACCGCACTTGCGTATGGATAACGTGCCATATAAGCACGTCCCCTATCAGAATTAGGAGACATGGAAGCATTCAACTTAAAATCTTTTGAGAGAGGTATACTCACAGCTTCACCAATCTCATATTGGCTAAATCTCTGTAGCACCTTCTGTAGATAGGCCTTTTGAGATAACCACAACCTTCCATTGTCTCGATCCCTCTGAATTTCCATGCCAAGTATCTTTCTCGCATCACCAAGATCTTTCATCTCAAAATCCATAGACATAGTCTTTTTCAACTTGTCTATCTCCACATTGCTTTTAGAGGCTATGAGCATGTCATCAACATATAAAAGCAAATAGATAAAAGAACCATCACATACATTGCGAAAATAGACACAAGGATCATATGGACTTCTTGTGTACCCTTGCCCAAGCATAAACTGTGTAAACCGCTTGTACCATTGTCTTGGAGATTGCTTCAACCCATACAACGATTTCTTCAATTTACACACCAGCTTGTCATTACCCGCATCTTTATACCCACTCGGCTGAGTCATATAGATCTCCTCATCTAGCTCACCATGTAGAAAAGCAGTTTTCACATCAAGTTGAGCTAAGTCCAAATCAAACTGTGCTACCAAGGCCAATAGAATGCGAATGGAGGAATGTTTCACAACCGGAGAAAAGATTTCATTATAATCAATTCCCTCCTTCTGAGCATAGCCTTTTGCCACCAATCTTGCTTTGAAGCGTACATTTTCACCAGGAGACCCATCTTTCTTAGTGTAAACCCATTTGCACCCTATTGCTTTCTTTCCCTTAGGCAACTCCATGAGTTCCCAAGTTTCATTCTTATGAAGAGATTTCATCTCCTCATCCATGGCCTTCTTCCACCTTTCATAATCACTACTCTGCAGTGCTTCACGAAAAGTTTCTGGAATACCCTCATCAACAACCGAAAGTGCATAAGCTACCATATCATCAGTAAGCCGTTTGGGAACACCGGCATTTCTCTTGGATAATCTAGATGCAATTGGACCCTCATCATCAGAGTCCACATGTACTGTATCATCAACCGTCTCATCATCAACCTCATTATCTGTCATGTCATCAGAATCTGTAACACTAGGAACCTCATCACTTGGAACCCTTACAGTAGACGTTTCCAAAGATACAGAACCACCTGGAACACGTGGAGATATTTCAGTCTCCACCCACTGCGAAACCTCTTTGGCCTTGCTCTCCACCTGCTGAGAGCTCTTAGACTTCAACATAGAAGCCTCATCAAATGTCACATCTCTGCTTAGAATAATTTTCTTCAATTCTGGATCCCATACCTTATAACCTTTTATTCCACTCTGTAGACCCATAAATAAAGACTTCTTTGCACGAGGATCCAACTTACTCTCTCGGACATGATAGTAAGCTGGACACCCAAATACATGAAGAAAACAATAATCTGAAGCAGGCTTACCAGACCAAACCTCCATAGGAGTTTTGCCATCAATCGCAGTCGAAGGCAACCTGTTAATAAGGTGACCGGCATACATAATAGCCTCAGCCCAAAACACTTTGCCTAACCCAGCATTAGACAACATACACCGAACTCTCTCCAGTAAAGTTCGATTCATCCGTTCTGCCACCCCATTTTGCTGCGGTGTCTCTCTTACAGTGAAATGGCGTTCAATACCCTCATCCTGACATACTTGCAAGAATGGATCATTCTTGTATTGTCCTCCATTATCTGAGCGAAGTACCTTGATCTTTCTGCCAATTCGGGTCTCAACCAACTTTTTCCATTTCATGAAAATTTCTAGGACTCCATCCTTGCTCTTCATGGTGTACACCCACACACGCCTAGAAAAATCATCAACAAAAGACACAAAATAATGCTTACCTCCCCAAAATTCGTTCTTGGTAGGTCCCCAGACATCCGTGTGAACATAATCAAGAGCTCCACTTATATTATGGATAGCCGTGCCAAACTTTACTCTTGTCTGCTTGCCCAGAACACAATGCTCACAAAATTCTACTTTACAGGCGATAGCACCCTTTAACAATCCTTGCTTTATCAATCTTTGCAAGGATTTTTCACCAGTATGCGCCAACCGCATATGCCACAGCCGTGTAGTCTCTCTAGCAATCTTTGATGTAGCCTCAGACATGGCCACATCACCTGTAACTGTACTACCTTGAAGGAAGTACAAGTTCCTCTGTCGAACACCCATGAGTACAACTATTGCACCAGCCACAACCTTTAGAACGCCATGTTCAAGTACCACCCTGTAACCACTGGCTTCTAAAGTACCAACTGAGATAAGATTCTTCTTCATGTCAGGAACATACCTAACATTTTTCAGCTTCCTTATAATTCCATCAAACATCTTCAGACGAATGGTGCCTATACCCATTATGTGACAAGGTTGATCATTCCCCATCACCACTACACCACTCTCCTGCTTCTTAAAATCAGAAAACCATTCCTTTATAGGACATATATGATAAGAAGCAGCACAATCTAAAATCCATTCATTACCACTAGTGTAACAAGCCATTGATGAAACAGATAAAGAATAATCAGAATCTACATCCTCATCTTTAGTATCACATGTAACGTTTACCTCAGAGTCTTTCTTCTTGTCCTTTGCCTTGGCTTTAGGACAATCTTTCTTCTAATGCCCTTTCTCATGACAAAAAGAGCATTCATCCTTTGCTAGAGATCGACCTCTCGACTTTGACCGAGATTTCCCTCTACCACCTTGGCCTTTCCTGTCACTAGACCTTCCTCTTGTAACCAAGACCTCATGTGTAGAGCCCTTGGACTCTTCTTTGTCCTTCTTCATACACGCATGATTTAACAATGCTGCAGAAATCTCACTATACACCAGTTTTTCTTTCCCATATGTGAGTGTGATAGCCAAGTGTTCATATTCGTCCGGTAACGAATTGAGGAGACACACCGCCTTGCTTTCATCACTCACATATGCTCCTAGATTTGCCAAGTCTGCAATTAACTTGGTAAAATCATTAAGATGCTCCGCCATGGAAATACCTCTTCTCATATCTATTCGATAAAACTTTCGAAGTAGATAGTTTTTATTGTGGATAGTCTTTGTCATGTACTTCTCCTCCAATTTTTGCCACATCTCCTTTGCGGAAACATCATTCATCACAAGATATTTGATTTCTTGTGCCAAACACGACCTTATGATTCCACAAGCTCATTTGTTCATCTTTTTCCAATCCCTTCTCTTCCACATCTTTTGGCTTATCCTCCAGAACATCTTCTAGGTCTTGTTGACATAGAGCATCCATTACCTCACACCTCCACATACCAAAGTTATTGGTGCCGGTAAACTTCTCTACATCAATTTTTGCTTGATGGTAAACCACAGATTTGGTTTCCCCCTTCGAACTCTTCGAACTCCCTTCTTTTGACATCTTTCCACCAACTTTCATGCACTAAACAATCACCAAACGAATCTAAAATTCACACCGGAATTTCAACACACACCTTGTAGACGCTCAAGTTCTAACCTAAGCTCTGATACCACTTGTTGTGCGCAGCGGAGGCTAATGCACAAATAATATGATTGAACTAGTGTATGAAAGTAAACAAAACGACAAAAGTAAACAAGCAATTACACACAAGACACAAGATATACGTGGTTCGGCAATATGCCTACGTCCACGGGGAGAAAGGATGATGCTTTTCTTTCACAAGACAATTGTACAAGCCCTCACGAAGAAACCGAAGTTCTCTTCCTCACAAAAGTTCTCTCAAACTCTCTAATGGCTTCTCACAATCTCTCTCCTAGAAAAGTTAAGGTTTTGAACAATTCTATTTGGCTTTATAGTATAGCCTTACAATAGCCACGAATTGGGCTCAAAACAGGCCCATTTGCATAAAATTGGAGGAGGACGTTCGTACGTCGAAATCACGTACGTACGTGTACAACACGTAACAAAGATCTGGCGTACAGGACGTTCGAACGCCCTAACCACGTTCGTACGTTCTGTCCCGAAAAAGTTGTCTGCCACATTGGACGTACAAACGCCCTAAAGCCGTTCGTACGTTCCTGAACAAAAAACTTCCCCTTCTCCTGAATGCATATAAAACCCAACAACCTATACAGTCTACAGTATACTTGTGTAAGGGTGTGTTTGCTTAAGATGTTCAATGCTTAATGTAGGAATGCTAGTTGTTGAAGGTACGAAACTTTGAATTATGGGGCCAGTCCACTTCCGAAAATTTTGTGTCAAAATAAAAATTAAACTCACTGGTAATCGATCAGTACTGTAGTACTGTAGTCTACGAAAATATTTACCAGATGTATATTAATTTATAGTTGATAGAGTAATCAGATGTAGTAGTAGCTTAGGCTATATGATGTTGGTTTGTGTACCTCCATTCACTTAATTTTACATTTACTCAGACGTGCCAAGTGCATCAATACAACTCTTGGCGGACAAAATACTTGTAGCTATATTGTATCGTCTGAGATTATGGGCATGATCCACCCTAGAAATCATGAAGACAATGTTGAATAAAAGACTTCAATTCAATTCAATTCAGTTTGTCATATTGATTCATCCCAAAACATGGGTTTATATACAAATTAGTTTTTTGTCTACCAAGATACACTATTCTAAATACATAATATTCTAAATATATCTTAAATATATTGTTTCCTATTTAGAATATATATACAACTTTCTACACTCCCCCTCAAGTTGGTGCACAAATGTCAATCATGCCTAACTTGTCAACTGAGCTGTCGAAGTATTTTTGAGACACACCTTTAGTAAGAACATCAACTAATTGCTCTTCTGAGGTTACGAAGGGAAAACGAATAACCTTCCTGTCAAGATTTTCATTAATAAAATGACGATCAACCTCCACATGCTTTGTTCGATCATGTTGAACTGGATTATGTGCAATTTGAATTGATTATCACAATGTAACTCCATAGGCTTTTGAAGCTTGAAGCCCAATTCCTTCAAGACATTACGGATCCACAACAATTCATATACTCCATGTGTCATACCTCGAAATTCAGCTTCTGCACTCGATCTGGCAACAACTTTCTGCTTCTTACTACGCCAAGTTACAAGATTTCCACCTACAAAAGTAAAGTATCCTGATGTAGAACGTCTATCAGTTTTATCACCAGCCCAATCTGCATCTGTGTTGAGAAAAACAAATAGTGCTAAACTAACAATTCAATATTCAACCAAATCAAACGATATGCAAAAAGTAAATACCACACAGGAATTTTTAACGTGGTAAAAACCCAATATGGGAAACGTCCACGGTTGCCTTGATGACAACAAATAATCCACTAGATGAAAGAGATTTACAGACCTACCAACTACCTGCACTCACTGCGAGCTGATACTTCAGGTTATCTCTAACACCTTGACTTCACCAGAGCACCTTGATGTACGCACAAGACACTCGACTTCTTGATGACCACACAAGAAGACTCGAAGCCGAATTCACAATGATATATGAGAAATAGGAAATTGAAGAATTAAGAAGAAGGGGAATTGAGTTCAATAACCAAAACAACTTCAACACCAAACCTAAACCAAACTCCAGACAAGAGAAGAATTGGACGGCCAAAGAACTAACCTGTTCTTTGGAAGAGAAACCCTATTTATACTTAGGGTTGGAGAACACAATAATTGGGCCGAAATAGAACGAAATCCATATTGGACGTACGTACGTCGAAACCACGTCCGTACGTCTCCACACGATAAACGCTTGCTGACTGCTTGGACGTACGAACGACCTAACTAGGTACGTACGTCCAGAACAACAAAACATACCTGCTGACTGACCTGACGTACATACGCCCTAACTCGGTACGTACGTTCAACACGAAGATAGTTTGCTGACCTGTTGGACGTACGTACGCCCTAACTAGGTACGAACGTCCTGAACCAAAAACACACTCTTGATACACTTGACGCGAAGACAAATACTCGAGATGACACGCGTACAACGAGGTTTTCCTAACAATGAAATCAATGCGAGATAACCATGGACAACCAATGTCACAAAATTGATGTCAAACAACTTAGTGCCGGTTTCAATCTCCAGACACAGACTCAATGATACCCACACACCAAAGAGTTGAATGGCATAGCTTGGCATGGAACAACAAAGTAATCCCCAGACACAGACTCAATGCTTGGATGCTACTATCAGGAGCCCTTCCAACACAGGACAGACTGATGAACAAAAGGATTCTAACGGCCTCTCAATGCATATTATGCAATGTTGCTAATAGGGAAAATAGCATGCATTTATTCTTCCAATGCCAGTATGCTCAAGTGTTATGGCAAGGAATCAAGAGGTTCCTTGGTCTGAGTACAAGATACAGAAACTCGCAAGAGGAATGGGAAGGAATTTTCAGAAGGAGCAGAATCAAAGGTATGAAAGGGGATGTGTTCAACATCTTTACTTGTGCATCAGTATACTACATATGGAGAGAAAGAAACCAAAGGAGGTTCGCAGACAAAGCAATGCCAGCTGATGTGGTGAAGGACAGATGTATTGCTGAAATGAGGATATACACACAAAGCAAACTCCAAGAAGTGGTAGACAGCATAGAAAACAGAGTGTTGGCTCAGAGAATAGGCATAACGGTGCAATTCAAGAAGAAGGAGAGAAAATTCTGCAAATGGGAACCACCTCCTACTGGAACCATTAAGTTGAATGCAGATGGAGAATTGAATGAGAAGGGAGCAGGCTTTGGCGGATTGCTTAGAGATCACAATGGTGAAGTCGTGGCAGCATATGCTGGGAGCTCGACCATCAAAGAAGTCATACAGCAGGAATGCAGTGGAGTGCTAGAAGGGATGAAGCTGGCAAGTAAATTGGGAGTGAAGAAGCTGCAAGTATGCTCTGATAGTATGTGGGCAGTGAAAATGATGAAGAATGAGGTTCAAGTACCATGGTATTGTGTGGGACTTCTTGCCACTATTCTAGAGATAGCAGGTTGTTTCGAGGAAATCACCTTTGAACATGTGTTAAGGGAGTGTAATCAATGTGCTGATTATTTAGCTACATTAGGAAGCTCTAATGTAGTAGACATAATCTCTTTTGTTCCACCTCTGGACAGGTATTTGTTCAAGCATGTTAGAGATGACATGATAGGAACCCTATACGAGAGAATGTAAATTTTTCCTGATGAATACAGGTGGGGGTCTGCCTAACCCCAGCACAATTGGCGGAAAAAAAAAAAAAAGGTTGGCATTGATATTGCTTTAAGAATAAGTGTATTTAGTGGAATAATCTTCATAATAACTAAGAAACCTTATTTTATATAAGGGTCTCAAAAAATTGGTTAATGAGGCTGCACATATTCATAATTCTTTCTTATGATAATGGAGGGTGCTCTTTCTACATTTTTTTTTCTCTTACATGTTTATATCACCAAACATTGGAAGTTTTTTTAGAGGCTTGGAGTTGCACAGTGCAACATTTCTTAAAATTTTCCAATTTTCCGTACGAGACTATATACCGGAGTATAAAAATGAATATCCTTCACACCAGATATAATCCACTACTCCGGATTCCTATACAAAAACTGCCTAACATCAAATATAACCTAAAGATCCTGCCTCTTACTTACGTGTTCGGTTGATCATAATTCATACATAATCCATTAATCCTTTTATCACAACTAGGACTACAATATCACTTATTCTTATCTGAACTCGTTGCTCGCTTGTACCATTACAAACCACTTACTTGTTTACTTTCTTCTCTTCTCTTCCTTTCTTTCTCACACAAATGGCTTCTTCGGTTTCAGCTCCATTATTTTCTTCACCGTCATCTAATAAGAAACCAGTTCCTCGTAACTCTTCTTCACTCTCTTCTTTCTATCGAATCATGCATGGTTAGTATGACAACCATTTCGAAAGAAGATTTCCTTTCTTAATTTTTATTTTGGTCTTTGGGTTGCATTAATTATTCTAATTTAACTACTGTCTTCCTGAAAGTTAGGTTACAAGGTTTTCTCACTTCCATTTATTATTTTTGTGTTATGTGTTTTAGATCTCAATCTTCAATTAACAACCTGGAACCCCGTCTGTACTGCGGCAATGTATCTTCCTGTAAGTTTTGTCACATGTACTACTACATTAGTTATTTTAGTTAAGTGGGTTTTTTTTTTTTTTTGTTGTTGCTTATGTATTGGGTCTGTAAGCTCAAAATGGCAAGAGCGCTCATGAATTGAGAGGTTGATGGTTCGAATCCATCTAGATTCAAATCCAATTTTAAATTAAACTTAAAATGACAGTTTTAATGTGTCAAATAAAAACGTCAAGAAACAAATTTATATGACAGTTTATACGGATCAGATGACGGTTTTAAAAATATTATATGACGGTTATAAGTTATTAGATGACTTTTAAGAAATTATATGACGGTTTTAAGATATGTGCATGACGGTTTTAAGATATCAGATGACGGTTTTAATGGCTAAAGTTATGTTAAATTTGTCAATGAAAATCAATATTACTTAACGGTTTTGTGAACCTTTCTTGACAGTGGATAAGAGGACGGTTTTTTAAAATCACAAAAATCGTCATTTTTAGCATTTTATGACAGTTTTTAACCGTCAAGATATGGCTTTTTTCTAGTAGTGGCCACAGGTGCGAAAGTCTCCCCATAATCAATTCCATAACGTTGTGTGTATCCCTTGGCAACCAATCTTACCTTATATCTACCAATAGTTCCATCTGCATTAAGCTTCACGGTAAACACCCAACGACATCGAACAGTCTTCATTCCAACAGGCATATCAACTACCTCCCATGTTACATTCTTTTGAAGGGCTTCCAATTCTTCATTCATTGCTTTCTTCCATTTTGGATCTTTCAAAGCATCCTGCACATTACTAGGAATATATACAGTCGATAATTGATTTATAACAAGTGCATGTGATTCAGAAAGCCTATGGTTAGACATAAAGTTAGCTATAGGATATTTAACATTGGCTTTAATGTCTGGTCCATATTGTTTCTTAGGAACTCCCTTACTAGCTCTTTGTGATTTTCTAGGTTCAAGACTTTCTAACCCAAAATACTCATTAAAGGTTATAGGAGGTACCTTAGGCGGATCATTCTGACCGAGTTCAGTTGTTGATGTAGAAGGGGAAATGTCGCGTGCTACATTTTGATCATGTGCTTCTGTCTAATCGTTGGGAACCAAATGGTTGATTGTCTGCTCATGATTATTCTCTACTACTACAGGATCAATTTCTGCCGCAGGAACTTCAAATCATTCCTCCAAGTGTTCCAATTTTTCAAAGACATCAAAGTTGTCAATAAACCAAGGATTCCCTTCACCGCCACTCTCCCCCTGAAAGGAAGACTGGGAAATCCCCCCTGAGTAATATGGGTCTGATTCATGGAATGAGATATCAAGAGATATATGCATTTTGTCAGTAATTGGATTATAACACCTATACCCTTTTCTGAAACTTTTCATAACCTACAAAATACTCTTCTTCGCACGAGGATCAAGTTTACTTCATTCTGGTTTTGGGATATGGACATAAGCTGTACATCCAAACACCCGAGGCTCCAAGTTAGGCATAAATGGGATGGACAAAAGTGTATGGAGTTTCTGATAAGGATTTTGGAACTCAATTACCCGTGGGGAAGTACGATTGATAACATATGCTACTGATTTCACTGCTTCACCCCAATAGGATCGAGGTACATTCATGCCAAACAAGGAAGCACGAACAACTTCCATCAACTGCCTGTTCTTCCGTTCTGCTAAACCATTTTGTTTAGGGGGGGGGGGGGGGTACCAGAATTGGAGGTTTGATGACGAATTCCATTTGTCCGGCAAAATTCAGACATGAGGCCATTAACAAATTCTCCACCATTATCAGACTGAAAGACCCTAATAGATTGTTGATACTGCGTCGCCACCATTTTGTAAAAATCAATAAACATCCCCTACAAAAAAAAATGACTTTTTGCCGCGGTCATAAACTGTGGCCAAAAGTTTAGAAATCCGTGGCTATAAGTTTCTTGCCACGGAAAAACATGTAGTTGCACCCGTGGCAGTACTTTATGTGACGAGAAGTATTTTGCCGCGGTCAAAGCGTGGTTGTGGCTAAAGGTCAAATATCTAGCCACATTTAAACCTGCGGCGAAAACCTAATTTATATTTACATTTTTAATATTGAATATTTACTTTTTGCTGCACCACTAGCCGTGGCAACAAGTTAAATTTGAATTAAAATTTTTAACTTGTTGCTACGCATCTGCCTGTGGCCAAAAGTTCAATTAAATTTAAATTTTCAACTTTTTGCTACAGGTATTTTCGTGGCCAAAAGTTATTTTAAATTTTAAATTTTTTTCTTCTTGCTGCAGACCTACTCGTGGCCAGATTTTACTTTATTGTCATGGCTAATTTTTTTTTTTTCCCCTTCCTATAAATCACTGTTACAATATAACCTGTAATTTGCACTTAAAAAACGATACAATTATACACAGTAGTTGCACCATAATATCCTTCCATTTAACCAAATTATAAATAAATTCCAACAATTACATTTTCAGATCCAATATAATTGCAGATCCAATAAAATACCAACTAAAAAGTAAAAACATCTCAAAATGCTTTGCATCTAATTCCTATAAGTTACAAAAGTGTCCATTAACTTAGTACCAACAGTTCCAAAAGTGTGCATAACTTGGTACCAGCTATACTCTTCCTCCTCCAAGTCCCACATCAACAATTCTCAGCTTTAAGCAATCCTCTGAAAATAATAATAATAATAATAGTGTAAGAAACTGAATTGAATGAATAAAGTTCAACAAAGCCAATACCTATATATTGTACTCAAACAAAAACTCAACTATTGAGTAAATACTAGTGTTTCTGTTCAACCAAAATTCAAAGCTCCTATCTTTCTTAACACTAGGATATAAAGTGACCCAATCGACAAAACAAAACAATGTTCACGCAATCAAAAGAAAATCTTTTTTAACATTGTTAATGCAACTTTCAACTAACTAAAATCAAACAAAATAAATCACCAATTAGCATGAAAAATACAATATATGGTTCTCTATGCACAAACCGAATACTTATAACTACCTTGCAGAATAGGTGTGTAATTTGAAATAATCTTTGACTACATGCTCAAGGCAGACCATACTGTATATAAAAACTAAATTACTGCTAACACTAACGAATAAAACTTGTTCAACTGCAACAGTGCACCAACCTAAGTGGGTTACATAAAAAATTTCTGATGAAATCTTACTTAGTGGTAAATTATGTACCAAAACTAGTTCTTAATAGACTGGAAACACAATAGAGACTGCAGATTTCAGCTGTCATCTTTTATTACCGGCAAATGAATTAGAGAGTCATTAATTAGATAGTGTCATTGTGTAACAAACATTAATTAAAACAGTCCATGGACCAGGTTCTTTTTGCTCAAATTTGTCACAAAAAATTCGATATAACATAAGATCTATGCAATCTGCAGCCGGACAGTTATTGCACCAGGTCACATGCAAGTAGATTAAAAATTTTTAGTGATAAAACTATGCAGTTTCTTTAGTTATTGGTTAATGTTAAATGATCTAAAATCTATGCAATTCCAAGGAATTCCAGCCCCCTGCCAGGTATGTTTTGCTAAATTATTAAGCCTATAACAAAAAATAAGACAAAAGTAACTTCAGCCTAAGTTCCTTATTGAAAAATAAGACTACATCGGGGTCAAGGGGTTTGATCCTGTTGGTTTAGTAGTACTTAAGGAACCAACCAATTGTTGGAATCGAAAACCTACTACAGACTTTTTGATGTAAAACCAAAAGTGAAGTTTTAAATCTTAATAAAGTTATATTTGACAATTCTAAGCTAATTTATAGTCGAGTGTTATTGTATGAACACTAATATGAACTTCATATCTAGAAGTGGAGGCAAGCTAATGAGAGCAAGAAAAGTGTGCATGTAGTCAAACATTTCAGATAATTAAATAAATGAAAGTTTAGTAGTGTCTACTTACTAGTCTCTTTCCAGCATTGTGAAGATTGGCATCCCTCTGTAACAGTGTTTCAAAGATTCTTTCTTCCATTCCCGTGGATTATTCATCATAGTTTCTCTGCATTTCCTCTATTTTCCCCTCAAATCTTCTCTCATTTGATCAAACTCCTGCTGTCCCTGTTCTTCCTTTTCTTGTGCTTGCCTTCTCGTTTCGACAATTTCACGTTGCATTTCATGTTCTCATTCTTTTCCTGTCCTTCTCATCTCAGCCAGTTTGTTCTCCAATAGTTCAATACGATGCACCATTTTGATTCGATGAAGATGTTCAGAATCCAAAATAACTTATTGGAGGCACCAGTATGAAAGTACATCAATAACAATTTGGATAACAGAAAGACTGATCATACAAACCAAAATCAAGAAGAAATAGTTAACCATAACCCAAAAAAAAAAAAAAATATGGAAGGAACATGGTAATTAACAATTGCATAAGAGAACAGGTATATCAGTAAACACTCTACTAAAGCATTTATCAAAGTGTGAAGCAGAATTAGATAGTATTAGAAGAATCGCGAGCAATAGTAGATACCAAATTACCTGTCCAAGCAATTGAAGCCATGTTAATCTGCAGTCCAAGTCAATTGAAGAAGCCAAGTTAAGTTACCAGTTCAAGATGGGTGAGTCTAGAGGGTGGTTAAAGTGTCTTATACTACATAAATATCGTCCCTTGTCGATATATTTTTCTAACATTTACAGACATGGGGAGCTGTGATCTCAGTGTTTAGAAGCAATGTATTGCTACCATTAAATTGATTTGATTGTTTTTTATGCAACATTGGTTGTAAGTCTTTGCGAATGTCTGGAGATTGCAGTAACTAAGCTGTCGAAGTTGCTGAACCATATCCATTATTTTACTAATCAGGATATTCCATACATCAAAATTGCAATAGCTAAATCTATCTGTATATCTCCACTACCACCATCCCCCACCCTTAAAAAAAAAAAAAAAAAAAAAAAAAAAAGCCAAGTCTACTTCTAAAAATATAATTGCAAATAGTACTAAATTGCCAAATATTGGGAATCAGTAAATTGATTGAAGGTCTATAACAATTGGTGTTCGAATATAACTGATTAAGTTATTGGCCTGGCTAATTTATGCAAACAGATGAAGAATAAGAGACTTGTTAAGTAGTGATTGAGATTAATTGAAGTATACTTAACTAGTAACCAAAAAATTATGAAAGGAATTCACAACAAACAGATGGGTAATTAACAAATGGATAAGAGAACAAGTATATAATACGATTGCTTATTTAAGTAGTCATCTTACCTGTCCAAGCAATTGAAGAAACCAAGTTAAGTTCCATTTAACCACAAATTGTATACAAATAGAAGGGGAAGAAGAAAACGAAGATGGGTTAGTGGGTTACTTTAGGCGAGTGAAATTAGAGAGAGAAGGAAATGAAATAAGAAAGAGAATCGATTGAAAGAAAGTGGAGGTGAAGACGGTGTGGGAAGGAGCACCAAGGTTTACGGTGATGTGGTGATGGTGGAAGCTGAAATGAGAGAGAGAGAGAGAGTTTTGTTTAGGTTTTTAATTTTTTCGTGGGCAAAGCGCGGGGAAACCAAAAATAATTTTGGATTTTGATTTTTTAAAACGAAAAATAAATCATAAAAAACATATTAATATATTTTAACAATTTAGAAAAAAGACTTCAAGCCACAGCCACAAAACGACCAACACAAGAAGGAAGGCTCTAGCCACGGTTATAGCTATCCGTGGCACAAATTGGTCTTGTAGCCACGCAAAAGTACAGGTGCAGCCAAAAAGTTTACCTTTTTGTTGCGGATAAAATATTTATTGCCGCTAGAAACACTTTTTTGTCACGGAAGAAGTTTATCTTGTAGTTAAGAATATCTTTTCGGCCACAGATAAAGAATATGTGAGGCAAAACGGTGCATGTAGCGACACAATTCGTGGCCGTGACAAAATGTTCCGCAGCAAAAAGCCATTTTTTTAGTAGTGGCCTATACATCACTTTTGTTTTTCAGTAATGACACTCAAGTCATGCGAGTGCAATCATCTATAAAAGTCGCATAATATCGAGCTCCAGAAAATGAAGAAACTTTTGCAGGACCTCAAACATCAGAGTGAATTTTCATAAAAGGAACAAGACATCTATTAATACTTGGTGAATATGAAATACGGTGGCTCTTGGCCAGTTCACAAATGTCACAATGAAATTCAGAATCACTAACAACTGAAAATAAATGAGGTTGCAACTTCTTAAGATAACTAAAGGATAGATGACATAAACGCTGATGCCATAACCACACAACTTCTTTTGCATTCTCGACCCTATTGACCTGATTAGATTGCCCCAGAAAATTCATCTGTTTCTCTCCAGTTTCTGTCAAATCCAGATAGTACAGTTTCCCCTTTCTAACACCATAACTGAGGACTTGTCGAGTCAGAATGTCCTGAAAAATAAATAAAGATGGATAGAACGTCACAATGCATGCAACTGTTAGAATAATTTGACAAACAAACAATAGGTTATAAGCTAGAGATGGAACAACTAAGACAAATTCAAGAGTTAGGGTATCAGATAACACAATAGAACTTTCTCCTCTAATTGGAGTTGGAGTACCATCAATAGTAGAAACAAAGTTTTGAGGTGAAGCTCTAAGACTTTCCACAAGGCTAGGGTCATTTGTCATATGGTCAGATGCACCTGAATCAATTATCAATGTACTATTCGAAATAACCTTACCATTCATACCTGATTGTGATACATTAGCCGAAACATTGTCTGGATGTCCATTCACAACATTAGCAATGGCGGCCTTGCTTATATTCTTTCGTGGCCTCCTTGCGAAGTCCCACCAATCAGGATAGTCAATCACTTCATAACATCTCTCCTTGTTATGACCCAGTTCTCCACAAACACTGCACTTTTTATCTGCATAAGAATTTCGTTTACCTTTAGGATGGTGTGAAGGACCAGAAAAATTGGGAGGAGTAATCGTCTTGCTATGAACAACCAAGACAGAGGATTCAGTTGATATAGAGCACCCCAAAGCTTGTTTCTCAGATTCTATCTTGTGAATGTAAGCATAGCTTTGCTCTAAGGAAAATTTAGGTTCCTTGCGAAGGATCTCTCCACGCACCAGATCATACTCCGAATCTAGTCCACTCAAAAACATATGAACACGCAATCTGAACATTATTGACGTTTCATGGACTACAGTTGCAACATTGTTATTCTAGGAGGTCACCCTTTGATCAATCTCCTGGAACATGGCCACCAATTCGTTGTAATAGGTAGGAATAAGTCTCCCATTCTGCTTTGCTTCAAAGCACTTCTTATTCAATTCAAAGATTCGATTTTCATCAGAGTCATCATAGAAGATCTTCTCCACAGCCTCCTAAATGTCTTTTGCATTAGGAAGACGAATATATCGATTCATAAGAGAAGTCTCCATGGAATCAATAAGCCAACTTTTCACCTTTTCATTATCTGTTGCCCAAAACTTCATATTCTGGAGAATTCATATGCGGTTCAACCTTTGCGTCAGTCAAATAAGTTTTTGGAAATGTCGAGTTGTCTTGTGGGGTGTAGTGGTGATGAATGACTTGTGAGGATGATTGATTTTCTGACACAATTGAATTTTCGGTAGACGAAGAATTGTTTTCAGATCCAGCCATTGCAGAAATTTGTTGCAGAAAAAAAAAAAAAAAAAACAGATTCGACACCTTTTACTAGAACAAGTGTATCTCTCTGGTACGAACTCCAAATTGCAAACCGTTGATTGGGTTGGAAAGAGGACTTAAAGATATTTCCAACAAGATATTGTACACCTTCTGGGTCCAAATATACTGCCTTGTAGAAGCGTGCAAAGATGACGAATTTTCAGAAAACAGAATAGGCGAAAAACTGGTATGAGATTTAGGTTTGGGAAAAGGTTTGATATTTGGGTTTGAGATTCAAGGATTCAAGAATGGTTTGATTTCAATGGTTGTAGTACGCAGCGGATTCAAGATTCAATAAGTTTCAAGATTCGGGATTCAATAAAAAAAAGAACACAAAAAAGTAAGTTCAAAGGATCGAACATGCTCTTGATACCATGTTGAATAAAAGACTTCAATTCAATTTAATTCAGTTTTCCATATTGATTCATCCCAAAACATGGGTTTATATACAAGTTAGTTTTTTGTCTACCAAAACACACTATTCTAAATACACAATATTCTAAATATATCCTAAATATCTACAAGTACCCTAAATAGGATTGAGTCAAAATTGAGTCAAACATTTCCTGAGTCCCTGGAACCCCTCCCTTCTAAACATTTCCTGGCCTAAAAACTGCTGCTGCTGAGATGGCCTAAAAAGAATTCTCTGACAATGGAAGCTAACTCTAGACCTACAGGTCCAATCCGGGAGAAAATATATGCAGAAATATCAAAGCTTACTGTGGTTCTGGATCAGCGGAAGTGTTGTGTATAAGGAATATCCTTTTGGGAATGTGGTCAGACATTGGGAGAGTGGTTACCGCGAGTGAACCTCTCAATCTCTGCAGTCTGTGTCTAAAACTCTTGTACTCTTTTTTAGATAATCAATAAAAATTTACGGTTTATCTAAAAATAAATAAATAAACAAAACTGTATACAGTTATACATTTGCTAAAATGAGAAAATGAATTAACCAAGACATTGTTTTCTTTCACATTGTTCTTTTATGCTGCGCTCTAAGAGTCTGAGACACAAATATAATCTTGAAAACACCATTCTGAAGTTACAATAAACTCTTATTTATAACAAGGAGTTTACACATCGATGTACTTTCTAATAGTCCCACTCTGCCCAAATTTATCTCCAGTTGTTGCCCATATGAAATCAATCACCTTCGTAGCCAGCTGCCTTCGACTTCGTTTTCCCTTGATAAAACCAAAACTGTCTGCAGGCCTCAGCCATAGTGCTATAGGTTTTGGTATAAATCTTGGTGGATTAACAGCCAATGCTCTTCTACTCCTTGTAATTTTGACGTCATCCAATGCTCTCATGCAAGGTCCGACCATTAAACTTCGTAGTTGCTTGCAGTTGATCAGTATTGTCTGCAAACCTATTTTGTATATATAACCATTTGCGAGGGTGATCTTTTCCAAATTGGGAAGATTGATAGCTATCACATGACACTTGTGCTCATCGAAAAAGAATTGATCAGTTTCGGAGACTATAGAAAGAGATCTCAACTTCCTACAATTTACGCCTATCTCTTGGATGACATGTGTATACTCAGAATCACTAGGGGGTTCCATAGTCATTTCTCTCAATTCTCTCCAGTTGAGGATCACCCGTGAAAATCCCTTACCCGTGATCCGAGACATATTCAGAGAGATAAATTGGAGGTTGGGTGTTCTGTTAAAAGCAGATGAACTCCCATCAGATTCAAACCTAGTAAAATTCAACTGTTGCTACAGACAAATCCATAAAACATGCACACTGAATAAATAGGACAGAAGCTAGGCTTTCAAAAAAAAAAGATGTTTTAACACGTTTTATATAGATAACTTAGCATGATTACATAATTAGACAGAAAAAGATGTCCCAACAGTCCAAGATGGCCATTTTTTTCCATACCTTTGGTTATCGATTTGTCCTCTTCTAAACATTAGGTTGTGTTTATTTGGCAAGATTTTACTAGAAGGAACCTTATTTACTTATTTGGATTAAATGAAAAGAATTAATATACTTATACAGACAAAAACAATAAAAAAAAAGGGGATCTGTTAGAACTATAAGTGGAAGCAACATGTTTTTGTTTCCCACCACCCATGTCAAACCAAAAGTAGGTTAGTCCTCCAGTTGGTTCAGAGGGTAAAAACATTCAGGCAGCCAAATGGAAGAAAACTATCGTCTATGTCTACGAGGGTTTCACATTTATAATAGATTATATGTCTATGACAAAAAATGTGGAATCCAAGAAAATAGCTCCGTGCTTTTCAGAATAACTCTGGCCTCTCTATTATTTCAGTTATATGTGTATCTATCCCACACTTGTTCTTTGTATTCTGTCTTCCCCCCTAACACAAAGCATTATCTAAATGTTGAAACCCTAGGTGCACCAAGCATCAGATGCAATGACTTGCATTTAAATAGTCGAGAATGCTTAAAAATGGTTTGAAAATGACATACCTTTCAGCAATATAAAAGAGGCCATTATCTGAAAGTTGAATAGAAGGAAGTATCAACTGATAAGATTGTCTATGTGTGCGCTCCAATATATCAACATTATGCTTGAATATACTGTCTATCACTTTTTTCAAAGCAAAACCCAATTGACCAAACTCATCTTCCACAATGTTACTATTACACAAACTCTCCAGCTTTCTTAAGTTCAGCAGGTCAACCTCCCAAAACAAGACCTCCCAACAAGCTAACTGCCATGAGCGACAAACAAAAGAAACGAGCCAAAACACATCCTTGATGTCTAGTCTATTGAAAATAATGAGCAAAAGCTCACTAGGCAAGTCACTCCAAGATCTCTTCACATTATTCGTTGTCCTCATCGTCCTTGCCTTCTTCCTCATTTGAGCCCCTAGTCAAAATTCACTCCTTTGAATGATTTATCTTTCTTTACCTCAACGCCTTAACATGTATTTAACACAGCATTTGGTCACCTACAATTACGAGGCAATAACATCATATTAGGATAAAAGGGAATTCTTTATATAATCTCAAACTTAATTGTGTAATCTTTGTTCTTTTAACAAACAAAGTAACAAAGCTCAAGTAATTTATTTAGTTAAATGCAGTAAAACTTTAAAAATGGAATCCTGTATATGCTTATTTGGAAAAAAGGAAAAGAAAGTTTCTTTATAATCTCAAAACTTAATTGCGTAATCTCTGTTTTTCAACCAATAAGGTAACAAAGCTCAAGTAATTCACTTAGTTAGATCCAGTAAACCTTTACAGTATATCAATGGATATTAATATACTCATGCATAGACTTTAAGTCTAGGTTTGGCCAGCAGAAGTAAGTGGATTATATTAAGCCTTTCCACTGGCTCAACTTTTCTCTACCCTAACACAACTTGCGTCAAGTTTAAGACCGCATGTTTTGGGCCTTAGCTATGTATCACCGGAATGATCAGTTAAATAGTGGAATGAATGGAATATGTTTTCCTTTCAACGACATGAACTTTTTTAATTGTAACGCGCAATTGTTGTTGGGTGCAGTTTTAAGTGCAAATGATCATGCAAAGAGCTACAGTAGGAGATTACAATTCACAGACCAGAGAAAAATCATTATAGGACCTTGATTTGAGCTCAGGGATAACAACCTAAACTGAACCCAACAACAATTGGGCTTTACGATTAAAAAAGTTCACGTCGTTGAAGGAAAACAGATTCCATTAATTCCAGTAAAAGTTTCCGTTTCAGAATGATATATGAAAGATATAAAAAGAAAAAGTGTAGAAGCTACAAAATTAAGATTACAATGATTTGATACGACCATTGTAGTTCTAACTCTCGAGATATCTGCCTATGACTACACAATGATATATTTAAGGCTTTAATCTCATCAGTTAATCTAAAAGAAAGCCATTCAATAATATTTCCCAAACTCCTTTGAGTACCCTAATGTCAAGTCCCAAATTCACCTAAAAACAACTATATCCAAAAAATTGTTGGTATTAATATTCAAAAGGAAGAAGACATCAAAGATGTCATCAAACATTAAACGCTCACAATACTTGTTTTCTAATCAATGAAAATGCACGTACATATATGGTTTCATTTGATCACAGTTCTTTGTAGCTAATAGGAGTTCAAATGTGCCAGTCATTTATTTTAGTATACACAATAATACTGTATAGAGTGGGCTTTATTTTTATGTTAATGCCATTATTCGAAAGGACCTGTGATTAAGGACAATTGTCAAATGAAGCATTAGTATCATTGTTTACAGGGAATCAGATGTCAATAAGTTACTATGTTAACAGTCACAAAAAAAAGAAGAAGTAAAGCTGAACTTTAAGCTTCCAAAAGAAGATCAATGCCCACAAATGCGCACAGTTCAGACAGTGGAATGAAGCTAAATAAGATCATTATTGAAAGTACTTATAAAAGAACGGTACATAGTTCATAAAGAGTACATAATTTCTAAAGTTAAAAAATCAGCGATCCCTCGATGAAATTTTTAATAATGAGATAGCAGTAGCAGTACTTCATTTTATAGACTTACCTTTTGAAAGATAACAAAGAGTAATTGTTGAACATCTTAATGCTTCTCTGGGAGGATTTATTAATTAAGTTCCTACATAAAATTAAAGTTTCTCTAATACGTATTACCTTCTCAATTCTAACTTTATGTACAGATGAGATGAAAATTGCCATTATCTTACTAAAAACACAATTCAGTAATTTACTATACGTGCAGTTTAGAGGTTCAACATTTATGTAATCTTCGTAAAGATCCTGTTGACAGACCCCTCTAAATAAATTAGAAATCACAATCAATTTGTAATGAGTTTTATTCCCAGCTCCAAGGAATATCGAATTTACATGTTACTCTAAAATTTAAAACTGCCGCTGCATGCAAAATTAAAAATTTGTAGGTTAAGTCGAATATTTCTTATCAAAATATTTACAGAAGTTTGTGTCTATAAATAGATTTCAAAGAAATGATTATTGTAAACATTGCAACATAGTTTAAACCATTAAAACTTCCATCCACATATACCAAGTTCTTGTTCTTAGGTATCCATAAGTTATTTTCCATTCTTTTCATACTTATGGTGAGTATTAAAACCGGAGAACGCGCGCTTTAGTGAAAATGTATGACAATTGTACACAAGATTCAAAGAAATTAAATTCAAAACAAGTAAACAAGATGTTCAAAAAAAAAAAAAAAAAAAAATGTAAAACAACATAATCAGCATAAAATTAGGGATTCATTAAGCTAATGATTACCTTTAAAGATAACTCAGAATGCTCTTCGTACAGCTTGATTGCTTGAATACTAGTTTCTTTTAGTTAGATTCGAAGAGAGATTAATTAGTAATTTAAAAAGATGAATTACAGTAATTGGCACAAAAAGAATAAAATAATAATTAGGGTTTTCAAGAAGATTAAAGAAATGGTAATTTGAAGAAGAAGAAAGATGAAATTAGGGTTTTCAATAAGAAATTTTCTCGTGAGTAAAAGCGTTGGGTTGTTTGGATTTGGCGGGAGGAGAGATTTGCAATTTCTGCTGTTTAGCAGCTGTGTGACATGACTGTGACAGCAGACAGAATAGAATAGACTGAGAGAGAGAGAGAAACTGAGAAAGAGAAAGCTGATAGCCTGTGTCTGATACAGACATACGTATATAAAGAATTGAACCGTGCAACCCACTTTTATTTGCAAAGATGAAAAACTTTTGCAGTTTTGGTTTATGGGTAATGTTTAGGGCCTATTTTGCAATTGAAGGCCCAAAATTTAAGAGTAATTCTTTGTTATTATCATTTATCAATCAATAGTCGATACCAAAGTTGTGCAGTACAATGAGAAAGCTTAAAAACTAATTAATTTAAGCGAAAAAAGGGCAAATTGGTGATTGCCCACCGATTTTAATTGCTAATTAGAGATTGCCCACTGGTTTCAACAATATTCGAGATTGCCCACTGCTTTTAACTTTCCGATGGTCAAACCACCATTGACCTAGTCAAACTTTGTTCTTTTACTAAATTGCCATTTTCTTATTCTAAGTAGTTGACAGGTAAATACAACGTTGGTGAGTTAATGACACGTATACAAGTGAATGATGTAAGATAAGATATGATGAAATTGAGGACAATCACATGTGTTCAATTTTCTCTCTGACGTGTTAATCGAACGTGACTCATTGAGGGTATTATAGGAATATTTAATAAAAGAATAAAGCTTGACTGGGTCAGTGGTGCCTTGACCACCGGAAAATTGAAAGTAGTGGGCAATCTTGAATATTTTTGAAACTAGTGGATAATCTCTAAATTGAGAACCCAATATTTGTGCAATATAACAATAGTAAAGCAAACAATAAAGCAATAAACAAATAAAGAACACACGATATTTTTAACGTGGTAAAACCCAATATGGAAAACGTCCACGGTTGTCCTCGCGACAACAAATAATCCACTAGATGAAAAGAGATGTACAAACCTACCAACTACCTGCACTCACTGCGAGTTGATACTCCTGGTTATCTCTAACACCTTGACTTCACCAGAGCACCTTGATGTACGCACGAGACACTCGACTTCTTGATGAACACACAAGAAGACTTGAAGCCGATCTATGTAACAAGCTTACACCAGAGTTCCTTGATGAACACACAAAGATACTCGACTTCTTGATGAACACACAAGAAGACTCGAAGCTAAATCACTATTCAACAATGAAGAAGAAGATGAATAGGGAAGAAGGAAGAAGAAGATGAATGGGGAAGAAGAAGATGAGTTCAATCACCAAAACAACCTAAACCAAAACCTAAACAAACTCCAAGACTAGAGATGAATTGGACGGCCAAAGAACTCACTTGTTCTTTGGAAGAGAAACCCTATTTATACTTAGGGTTGGAGAACACAGAAAATGGGCCGAAATAGAGAAAATCCACATTGGACGTACGTACGTCGATATGACGTTCGTACGTCTCCATCCGAAACAACTTGCTGACTGCTTGGACGTACGAACGTCCTAACAAGGTACGTACGTCCAGACCAAAAACTTTCCTGCTGCCTAACCATACGTACGTACGTCCTAACATGGTACGTACGTTTACCACAATGAGAGTTCTGCTGCCTAACCTGACGTACGTACGTCCTAACAAGGTACGTACGTCCTGAACCAAAAACAACCTTTTGACACAAGACGCGAAGACAAAGACACGGGATGACACGCGTACAACAAGGTTTTCTTAACAATGAACTCAAAGCGAAATAACCATGGACGACCAATGTCACAAAATTGATGTCAAACAACTTAGAGCCGGTTTCAATCTCCCCCTTTGACATTGATTTTGTGACAAAAACCTATGACTCTAATAGCACTTATAAAACGTGCTTACAAACCCAAACCATGGCTACAAAATCACTCAAGGTAGAACACATACCAAGTCACCAATTCTTGACATCCAGCTTGAGTAAGACACTTTAACCATCAGAGACCGAACGGAAGCAACAAGAAATTTTGAAACAATCAAAGAGCCAACGGAAGTTCCTCGAACAACTCCCCCATACTTCATGAGCTCCAATGTTTAATACTCGAGCTTACCCAAAACTGTACATGCACTTTGTGATCATCATCACTTTCACTCCCCCATACATGTAGTATACCTGAAACATGACCCAAAACTGTACAACCTTTAAACATCAACACGTTCACTCCCCCATACGTGTAGCATACCTGAAACATGACCCAAAAATACACTAACAAAGAAGAAGAAGTTGCTAGTATTAGAGTCATAAATCTCCCCCTTTTTGTCACAAATGAAGCAAGGTAACAAAAAGAAAGAGAAAAGAAAAATACCAAACCATAACAAATAAGATTAAAGAAGAAAAGAAAGAGAACAATCATGTTAACAACAAAAAGGATATGCAACGGAAGCCATAAAATAAACACTTGTTAACACGATGTCAATACAAAGAATTCTCTCCCTAAACAAAAGCTCCACCTAAATGCAATGCATATGAGAAAGATGCCCCTAGAACAAACAAACCAAATAAGGATATTTGAAACACACAAAGAACCATGCATACAAGGGTAGAAGAGAGTATATGCAAGCTCAATTAAAACAAGATACTTAGTAAAGATGAATAAACTTGGTTTCATTAAACAAAGTACGCACCAATCAAAGATTAAGATATGAAACCAAACATCTACTACAAATGCATCATACAAACATCCTTGATGTGTGGGAAAGCTAAAGAAAACACAAAGAGAGTCATTTCCACACCTCACTCACAAACCATAAGAACACTCAAAACAACTAGTATTCACCATTAGAAGGATTTCACTTCACAAACGCCTAAACAGACACGGGGAAATGCACTTATAACCTGTTTTTTTTTTTTTTTTACTGTGCATAAGTTAATATGTGAAAGGGATTTTTACCTTCATCTGTTGCAACATGTGGTAGGGTGTAGCCTACATCTTTTCAAATTACTTCCCCTTTTCAAAGTAGTGCAACATCATGGTAACGTGCAACACAAGAACTAACATCTCTTGAGTGCATCCGCCATTGCATGACCCTCACGGCCCCAACGGGTATGTATACCAAATGATTTCTTTCTCAAGAAGATCAAAAGGCTGGGGATTTTGTGAATTGTTGACCACTACCACACCGCCTTCATACTAATAATCAAGATAACATAAGAAGGCATGCATACGTATATTTCCAACTAATGATTATCCTAGAAGTTCATCATGGTCAAAGGATGGAAAAAGATATGCAAACAAACTCTCAAAGTGTCAGCTAGTTGTACATAGTGTAAACAAGCAAGGATATATGCATGAGACACAACTAGATAAATGTTGGTCTAAAATCTAAACATGAAAGCACAAGCGTATGCTAAGTGTAATAAAATAATTATATCCATGAATATTAAGCATACAAGAATGATTGAAAGTAATAGACCAATCTAACCACATGCATATACGAAGTATGTGTATCCCAAACACCCATAACAAAGTAAACTATTTTTTTTTTTTTTTTTTTTTTTTTTTTTTTATGATATTCAACCCAAACAAACAAAGCATGCATACACAAAAAGACAAAACGCACCAAACAAATAGCCTATATGGTTAGAAAAATATGCAATTAAAATAACACAAGGCTAGAAAACAAACAAAAAAAATAAAAATACGAAGATGATATTCAATCTGACTTTAAGAAGTCAAAAAAAAAACGTTCAAGTCATCCTTTCGTACCCATACTTGAGAGATATTCTGCAAGTTGGACCCGGATATGGAGGATGTTTGAATATTATCCCTGATAGTAGACTTTCCAATCCTTAACCTCTCATTCTCTAGACTACATTTGGCAGCATCGATGCTTCTATCCCATATGTGGGGTGGTTTGATGACCTTTTGCACAACCCTCTTTCTATTTTTGAAGTGTTGTGGTTTTTTAGGGCCACTTCTTCACATAAAAGGAGGCCAAGAGGAATGATGAGCCTGTACAGGAAAAGAACAATGTGAGTTCCAATAATTATTACCATAAGAAGAAGAATATGGAACCATGGAATTTTTATCCCAACAGAAAGCTGAAGTATGACCTAACCGACCACAAGTAAAACACTTAAAATGTCTATGTTTAGGACTTGTCTTGTTCTTGGTCATCACATTTGGCTTAGATTCAAAAGCCTTGATAGGTGGAGGCGGAGTAGGAATATGAGGATTTGGTAACAAAGGAGGCAATGATGGCCTCACAAAAGAAGTAGTAGGAGGGACACAACTGGAGGAAGCTCCATTATAGTCATATCCTAAACCAGTCTTATCTGAAGAAAACTTTCCACTTTTAATAAGGGTGTCTAGATCAACTGAAGCTTTCTCAAACCCTTGCAATCGCTTAGTAGAAGCAAATAAATCCTTTTTCACAGCTTCATGCTCAAGCAACAAGGAACGATACTTATCTTCTATCTCACGATTGGATATTTCCAAAGAAATAATTCTAGATTGGAAATCTAGCTTTTCTTCGGAAAATTCCTCAGATAAGGCATCCATATCACCTGTAAGTACAGATTTCTCTTTTACAAGAGACTCAACCATATCATTTAAAATCTGATTAGTCTTATGCAAGGATTAACATTGTTTAACAGATGACATATGTAATTCCCTTAACTCACCAGGACTTACCAAAATAGAATCATCGAATTCATGATCGACAATATCGGTTACCTGACAATCCACATTCTCATTCAAAGATGCTCCATAGGCAACATAATGTGTAGCATGGTTTTCCGTTACATCATCATCATCATCATCATCGCTTTCATCTTCCTCCCAAGTGGTAGATAACTTGATTTTTTGTTGTTCTATCCCTTGTGCACCAAATTTCTTGGGAAGCTTACACTCGTCAAAACCATGGTTAGTCAAACCATTATATTTCATAGTCTTAAAAATATGTTTAAGATAACGATAAATGATACTTAGATGTTGCTTAGTGTCAAGAGACTTATCATGATTAATTTTTTCATCTTGTACATCCTCAAAAGTTCCAGCTTTAAAAGCAAAGGATTTATTTTGAGGTTGTTCAAGTTGAACCTTAAGTTCATAAGTTCTCAATTTTCCTGCTAAGGTCTCTATGGACATGGTCTTTAAGTCATTGCTTTCTTGAATGACATCTTTCCTAGAACGGAATCTAGATGGCAAAGACCGAAGAACTTTACGTACTATTTGAGTATCGGTGTACACTAAACCTAAAGATGCACTAGTGTTGATAATATCCTGCAAACGAATAAAGAATTCATCAAAAGATTCATTATTATCCATTTTCATAGTTTCAAATTGAGTAATAAGAAGTTCAAGCTTACTCTCTTTGACAGCAATGTCACCCTCATGAGTTCTTACCAACCTATCCCAAGCCTCTTTGGATGTTATACAACCATAAACTCTCCGAAATTCACTAGCATCCAAAGCCATAAATATAGCATTAAGCCCTCTTTGGTTGTTAGTAGAAGCAACTTTATCTTTCACACTCCATGTATTTCGTGGCTTTACACTTGTAACAACCTCATCTGTACTACATGTAGTAACTCTCGGTGGTGACCAACCATCTTCCACAGCGATCCACACATCCTCACTCATAGCCTGCAAATACGCAGCCATACGAACTTTCCAATAGGGAAAATTAGTTCCATCAAATTTGGGAGGACAAATTAGTGTTCCAAATTTATCAGAATCCATTAAAATTGCACTAAGGATCTACGCGTGAGCCTTTACGCTCCTTAACAAGCGCCCTGCTCCTGATACCAATTGAGAACCCAATATTTGTGCAATATAACAATAGTAAAGCAAACAATAAAGCAATAAACAAATAAAGAACACACGATATTTTTAACGTGGTAAAACCCAATATGGGAAACGTCCACGGTTGTCCTCGCGACAACAAATAATCCACTAGATGAAAAGAGATGTACAAACCTACCAACTACCTGCACTCACTGCGAGTTGATACTCCTGGTTATCTCTAACACCTTGACTTCACCAGAGCACCTTGATGTACGCACGAGACACTCGACTTCTTGATGAACACACAAGAAGACTTGAAGCCGATCTATGTAACAAGCTTACACCAGAGTTCCTTGATGAACACACAAAGATACTCGACTTCTTGATGAACACACAAGAAGACTCGAAGCTAAATCACTATTCAACAATGAAGAAGAAGATGAATAGGGAAGAAGGAAGAAGAAGATGAATGGGGAAGAAGAAGATGAGTTCAATCACCAAAACAACCTAAACCAAAACCTAAACAAACTCCAAGACTAGAGATGAATTGGACGGCCAAAGAACTCACTTGTTCTTTGGAAGAGAAACCCTATTTATACTTAGGGTTGGAGAACACAGAAAATGGGCCGAAATAGAGAAAATCCACATTGGACGTACGTACGTCGATATGACGTTCGTACGTCTCCATCCGAAACAACTTGCTGACTGCTTGGACGTACGAACGTCCTAACAAGGTACGTACGTCCAGACCAAAAACTTTCCTGCTGCCTAACCATACGTACGTACGTCCTAACATGGTACGTACGTTTACCACAATGAGAGTTCTGCTGCCTAACCTGACGTACGTACGTCCTAACAAGGTACGTACGTCCTGAACCAAAAACAACCTTTTGACACAAGACGCGAAGACAAAGACACGGGATGACACGCGTACAACAAGGTTTTCTTAACAATGAACTCAAAGCGAAATAACCATGGACGACCAATGTCACAAAATTGATGTCAAACAACTTAGAGCCGGTTTCATAAATGACAATTAAAACCGGTGGGCAATCTCTTATTCACCCCAAAAAATAGAGCATACATTGGCTGGGAATAGAATTAACTCTTTCAAATTCAAAAGAAGAATGGATGCACAATGGTAAAAAGTTGTTGATAAAATGTGTTTTACAAGACTGATCTTAAGATTCTTATGTCGTCACCCTAATGTGGACTGGAAGGAATTACTTGCAGAGAAATGTAATTCATGAATAAGCAATAGTTCTAATTCATAAATAAGCAATAGTTCTAATTCATGAATAAGCAATAGTTCATCAGTTTGACTGTTCTTTCAGCCTTAAACCTAAAATGCTATTATATATAAGTCTATAAATTGACTGAAAGTTCAGCTTCAACCATATATTGACATATTGCAAACATGTCCAAGCAAAATTTATTTCCAATGTTGTAATCTAATACCTACCTAAATTAGAACCAGAACCACGAGTTGCAGATTGTTTAAATGTAATGAATCACTCATGGAGAATTGCAATTATGTCCCATGGCCACATTCCATCTATAGGTAATCACTGACTTCGTTTTGTGTCTTCCTCCTAGTTTATCAATGAGCCATTCACCGCTACTGCTTTCAAACTTCAGCTTTACTGACAAAGGTTCTGAAATGAATTTCAATGGTTGTGTATCTAACGCTATTCTACGAGTTGCAATCTTAACCTCCTCTAACTCTCTCCTACAACGTTTCAACTCAATCCAGTAATATGCGTACAACAATACATGGCACAAAAATATTATTTTAACACAATACTTACTGTAGAATGTACAAATGTAGATTGTTTTAATTTAGAATATTGCAAAATATACTAATGACCACTGTTGCAAACAACATTCCCCAGAATTTGTTTGTGTTTTTTTTTTTTTTTTTTGGGATATAATCAAAGACACTAATTAGGCATCCATGCTCATTGTTAAAGAAGGTTCGATGGTGAACATATATCCTTTCAGAGTTTCAGCAACATAAATAAGATGCTTGTCTGAAGGTGCAAACATGGGAAATAATATAGCACATAAAACTCTACACACGTCCTTCACCATATCACTATGATGATCAAATAGATTTTGCAACACCTTCACTAATGCCAACCCTAATTTATCTTCTCCATCACCATTACTGCAAAAGCTCTCCAGTTCACTTAAGTGGACTGTCTTACCCTTCCAAAACAAGAGATCCCAACAAGCTAACTGCCATGAACCATAAACAAAAATAATACCCCGGCCAGAACACATCCCTTTGGTCCACTCTATTGAATATTTTAACCACAAGATCATTAGGTAAGTGGTTTCAAGAACTAAGGGTGATTTAGGTTTTGGTCACCAAACTTTAGTATAAATTAGGGTTCACGGATGGTTTTTTTCTTTATTAGGATTCAGAGATGGTTTTTAGAAAAAACCCTATTAAACCATTAAATCTTTCAAAATACCTGAGATTACCCTTGAAAACTCGTGTGATCTGCACGTGATAAGCAAAAAATTCAAATAGGATGACAATTCTTTCAATATAAGCAGAGAAGTAGAATGAGAACCCAATATATGTGCAATATAACAATAGTAAAGTAAACAAGAATAAAACAATAAAGAAGTAAAGAACACATAATATTTTTAACGTGGTAAAACCCAATATGGAAAACGTCCACGGTTGTCCTCGCGACAACAAATAAATCCACTAGATGAAAAGAGATTTACAAACCTATCAACTACCTGCAATCACTGCGAGTTGACACTACTGGTTATCTCTAACACCTTGACTTCACCAGAGCACCTTGATGTACGCACAAGACACTCGACTTCTTGATGAACACACAAGAAGACTCGAAGCCGAACTATGAAACAAGCTTACACCAGAGTTCCTTGATGAACACACAAGGATACTCGACTTCTTGATGAACACACAAGAAGACTAGAAGCTAAATCAATATAAACAATAATGAAGAAGAAGATGAATGGGGAAGAAGAAGATGAGTTCAATCACCAAAACAACCTAAACCAAAAACCTAAACAAACTCCAAGACTAGAGATGAATTGGACGGCCAAAGAACTGAGTTGTTCTTTGGTGAAGAAACCCTATATATAGTTAGGGTTTGAAACAAAACAAAATGGGCCGGATTGGACGAATTTCATATGGGACGTACGTACGTCGAAATAGCGTGCGTACGTCCTGTGACGTAGAAAGTTTGCTGCCTGCTTGGACGTACTCCTAACTAGGTACGTACGTCCAGAACAAAAACTTTCCTGCTGCCTAACCTGACGTACGTACGCCCTAACTAGGTACGTACGTTCTATACCAAAAACAGACTTTTGATATACTTGACGCGAAGATAAAGACTCGTGATGACGCACATACAACGAGGTTTTTCTAACAATGAACTCAATGCGAGATAACCATGGACATCCAATGTCACAAAATTAATGTCAAACAACCGAGTGCCGGTTTCATAGAAAACACAAAAGAATACACATGCATTCAATTAATCCTTAGGTTTTGGAGAGATTAATTGGAAAGGGTTTTTAAGGATCAAATCCAGATTTGGTGTGTTGAGGCAATTTTGAAACAAAGTCACCTCAAATATTGTATACTGAATTCCTCCCATTCATCATATACACCACCCCTTTCTTTTCTTCTTCCAACAATGGCCTCTTCAACTCTTCCTCCGACACATTATTTCAAGAATTCAATCTTCTTTCCAATGTTATAAAAAAAAAAAAAAGAAAAAAAGAAAAGAAAAGGGTTTTTAGACTTTATAAGGACGCCTAAATAATGTTTATTTAAAAAATAGGACGCTTTTAATTAGTATTTAGAGTCTGGGGCACCTTCTGTGAGTTGACTGTGTTGACTGTTGTTTGCTTGTTATTTTTTTAAATGACAATATTACCCCTCCATGTGTTTGGCACGAGATTGAATTTTAATAACAAAACCGTTACACATGTCATTATATCATCCATTGATTCCATCTTACGGTTGATAAATTGACATATGTCGTTATATATATCATCCCTTGCAAACCTTTCAAGATTTTAATTATTAGAGAAGAAGACATTTTGTGTTAAATAATATTAGGGAATAAGACACCTGTGCAGGGTATTATAGGTATTTATAAAATATGAGTTCTTTGACTTGAGTCAACGGTTAGTCATAACAATCAACTGACGGGAAGGTGCCCCATACTCTAACTAGCAATTAAAATCGTCCTATTTTCTAAATAGACATTAATTAGGTGGCCTGAAGTCTTGCTAACCCCCCCCCCCCCCCCCAAAAAAAAAAAAAACTTACTAAATCAAAGACTCAAGTAAGTCCTAAAATTTGAAAATCCCACATTGAAAATAAAATTATTTCCAGAACCCATAACTTGATTAAATATAATCTAAAATCTAAACAAACACATTTAGCAATCAGCCAGCAGAAGAATAAATGAAATATCAATGGCTCTGCGGATGCAAACCCCATTTCTTAATTGAATTTTTCTTCAATACCCAAATCCAAATTTTCTTTTTTTTTTTCGAAAAAAGGGTTTTTATGGGAGAGAAAGAGATCTCTATTAAGTGAAGGAGTAGATTCTAGAAAGATCTAATTGATGTGTTGAACACCTTGAATTCCTCTATATATTCATATTGTTCATCAATGCATGGAAGAGAACAAATCTTCATCTTCATTTATTGTTGCTTCTGATTCTTGCTGAAGAGGTATTGGAAAACTGAATTTTATGAAAAAGAAAGAAGAGAACCAAATAGAGAAGATAGAAGATTTGCAGACATAAAGAGGAGAATAAAGGTCAGTGGTGGAGGTGGGTGATATGTGAAGATTGTTTGAGAGATGAACAAATTTAGAAAATGTAGATCAGGCCATCCATTTGAGGGATGAACAGATTTAGAAGATGATCAGTACCATATTTTGAACTTGGTGTATTTCACTATCAAAATTAGAATAGGTGTATTTTGGCCTTTTTATAATATTGTTTGGTTAAATTTCTGGTTGATCTTTGAACCCTAATTAAGAAAAAAAACCATCTGTGAACCCTAATTTATACTAAAGTTTGGTTCCCAAAACCTAAATCACCCAGAACTAAATTATATTAAAGGTTCTATTGAATCGTTCAAATTATTCTTTCGCCTCTTTCTCATGTGACCAATAGTCCAAATTCAGTCCTTTCAATAAATACTTTATTTTTTTCAATGCATACAACTCATGTGACCAATAGTCCAAATTCAGTCCTTTCAATAAATAATTTATTTTTTTCAATGCATATAACTCGGACAGTATTTTTGAAAAAATATTTTGCAGACATGAGATTGGTACACAAATTTTTTGGAAATAAAAAGGGCACTGCTAGTAAAAGTTCGAGAGCCGAAGCACTTCAAAATTTAAGGTACATATTATTTCGCAATTCAGAGTTGAGATCCCTTAAATTTCTTTGACTAAATACACAGTAAAAACAGCTTCACAACATAGGAACAAGTTTCTAAATATGACCATTCTGCAAATTTCATAAATTGTTCATTTAACATGAAAAACAAGTAAAAATCATAGAAATTCCAAGAGGTAATCATAAAAAAGAGCAAAGGAAACTATTTACTCACCACCGTAAAAGAAAAATTGTTCTTTTTGAGTGGAAGAGATCAGAGAATAGGGTTATGGAGGGAATATTTTGGTGTTATGGAAGTGAAGCAATGAATCAATATGGCCAATGAATAAGCAAATCATCAATAAGGCCAATCCTTTGAAAGCCCTTCAGAGGTAAGTAGGTACGAGGTAATATTGTATTAACCTAACAATGTGTATTATGAAGATGAATCAGCAATCATTTTCTTGTTCATGTTTTCCCCCTACACTCAGTGACACTTGAGATACAAGTATGGAAGCAATGTACATAAAATGAGTCAACAAATACGCTAAGTGGCGCAAAAAGATAAGAAAAGAAACTAGATATAGTGCTTACATCAACAATCAGAGCTTCTTATATATAAGAGGGAAAAGGCAGATCAGCATATCAATGCAATCGGGAAAACACCATTCTGAAACTCCCATCCATCCCATAGAAAAAACTTTACAGTTACACATCCAAAATTCTTTATTTGTGACTAATTATTGGTCAGGTTATGCATTTTCATCGCCACTTTTCGTCCATAACTGATTAATGATGTCTTCACTATAGTGCCTTCGTATATGTTTATCATTGACCAGTTCATCATCACTGGGTACCTGAATATTCCATGGAATCAATAAGCCAACTTTTCACCTTTTCATTATCTGTTGCCCAAATTTCATATTCTGGAGAATTCATAGGTGGTTCAACCTTTGCGCCAGTCAAATACCAATCTTTCCCCATGCTCCAGTACGTATCCGCATGAGAGGAGCCCATATGGTATAGTTTTTTTTTTTTGGATTGGCAAGCGGTGTTGAAGGGACCCCTACCCGTTTAAATTACGTGTACAAACTTACGCAGCGGATTCAAGATTGAATAAGTTTCAAGATTCAGAATTCAATAAAAAAAACAAGGAACACAAAAAAACAAGTTCAAAGGCATGTTGAATAAAAGACTTCAATTCAATTCAATTCAGTTTGTCATATTAATTCATCCCAAAACATGGGTTTATATACAAGTTAGTTTCTTGTCTACCAAGACACACTATTCTAAATATATCCTAAATATATCGTTTCCGGCCTATTTAAAATATATATACAGCTTTCTACAGATACCTACTCAGAAGTTGAAAAGGTTTTTGATGAACTGGGAGCAAAGCATTATTCACATGTGGATCTTGAAAATTCACATCAAATTTCTCTGAATCTAATACAGTAGGCTCTGGCGGGTATGGGGTCGTTTACAAAGGTGAGCTTCCTAACGGTGTGCACATTGCTATTAAGAAACTGGGAAACACGGACGACGTTGTTGAAGAGACATTTATGGCTGAAGTCAAAACAATGGGTGATACTAACCATCGAAACTTTATTAAATTGAAATGCTATTGTTTTGAGCACAACATGAAATCACTTGTATATGAATATCGGGAGAATGGATCTTGTATTTGCATACAGTTGGAAATGTTGTATGATATTGCACTTCAGATAGCAAAAGGGCTGATGTATTTGCATGATTGCTCAGATGAGCAAATAATACAGTGTATTAATTTAGGGATTTAATGGATTGTTTAGTAAATTATAGGATTTGGGATTTTTTAGATTTAGATGTTTATGGTGTAAACAGTTTGAATTTGGGGTTTTGAACACCCAGTTCATTGTTAAATTAGATTATCAGTTTTGGTATGTTATGGTAATAACAATCAGAGATGTAACTTTTGTACATCGTCAGGTAGATAAATAACCAGAGAACAATCTCTCTGAAGAACAACTGTTGTTTGTAGACGTTTCTACCATCTTTTCAAGGTGTGTTCCTCCTTCATGCATCCCTTCTTAAGATGAAAATGAGAGGTGTTTGACCCTTAAAAACTACTCTTTCAGACACTTGCTTTACTAGGTTTTCTTAAATTTTGCTTTGACTCTAAAATCTTCTTCATTTCAATGGGTTGTACAGTTTTTTTTTTTTTTTTTTTTTTTTTTGCTATTTGCAAATGACCAGCCTATATATATAGGCCATCCCTTATACTTTCAGACCAATTTGTGTTCCAGACTCTTGGTGATTAGAAATTTAGAATCATAGATTTTAATTCAAGTGGCCAACAAGTTGAATTGTTAGGAGAAACAAACCCGACCTTGTGGTTTATAGGCCATGTTGTTATGCATCAGTTGTTCCTGCAACTGGCCAGTAGAAGAAATACGATGACATGAATACTGTTGTGCGCAGCGGAAACTAATGCACAAATATGATGATTGAACTAATGTATGAAACTAAAACGAAAAAGACAAAATAAACAAGCAACCACACACAAGACACAAGATATACGTGGTTCGACAATATGCCTACGTCCACGGGGAGAAAGGATGATGCTTTTCTTATCTAGACAATTGTACAAGCCCTCACGAAGAAACCGAAGTCTTCTTCCTCACAAAGTTCTCTCAAACTCTCTAATGGCTTCTCACAATCTCTCTCTTAGAAAAGTTCAGGTTTTGTATCACTTCTATTTGGCTTTATAGTATAGCCTTACAATAGACCACGAATTTGGGCCCAAACAGGCCCATATTACACATAAAACCCAACAATTCTCCACCTCGGCGAAGATTCAATAAATCTAAGCCGACAAACACAAGTCACAAACTCCCACACATGTCCCGAAAGACCACCTCGGCTGCACCACTTCATGGTTGCCTACATACCCTTCTTCTAAGGGATCAAGCCATCGTAGTTCACTCCAAAATATACTATCCACTCAAAGGAAGAACATGGACCAAATCTAAGCAATGATAGAACTTAGTCCCTGAAACCACTTTAGTCAACATGTCAGCCGGATTATTGCTAGTATGAATCTTCTTCAATAAAATCTCACCCTCTTCAATAATGTCTCTGACAAAGTGATGTCGCACATCAATGTGCTTTGTACGAGCATGATAAACTGAGTTCTTTGCCAGATTTATGGTACTTTGATTGTCACAATGAACCATAAGCTGCTCTTGCACAATACCCAAGTTTTTCAACATACCTCGTAACCAAATGGCTTCTTTAAAGGCTTCAGTCACAGCCATATATTCTGCTTCTGTCGAAGACAAAGCAACAAGAGATTGTAATGTAGACCGCCAACTAATAGGACCACCTGCCAATGTAAAAACATATCCAGTAGTAGACCGACGTCTCTCTATTTGACCATCATAATCAGCGTCCACATAACCAACACAAAACTGATTCAAATCCCTTCCCTTCTGGAATAGTAAACCAACCTCCACACTACCTTGAATGTAGCGTAAGATCCATTTCACAGCTTCCCAATGTTTCTCACCAGGATTATGCATGTACCTACTTACAGTGCCAACTGCATGCCCAATGTCGGGCCTTGTACATACCATCGCATACATCAAGCTACCAACCGCACTTGCATATGGATAACGTGTCATGTAAGCACGTTCCCTATCAGAATTAGGAGACATGGAAGCATTCAAGTTAAAATCTTTTGAGAGAGGTATACTCACAGCTGTACCAATCTCATATTGGCTAAATCTCTGTAGCCTTCTGTAGATAGGCCTTTTGAGATAACCACAATCTTCCATTGTCTCGTTCCCTCTGAATTTCCATGCCAAGTATCTTTCTCGCTTCACCAAGATCTTTCATCTCAAACTCCATAGACATAGTCTTTTTCAACTTGTCTATATCCACATTGCTTTTAGAGGCTATGAGCATGTCATCAACATATAAAAGCAAATAGATAAAAGAACCATCACATACCTTGCGAAAATAGACACAAGGATCATATGGACTTCTTGTGTACCCTTGCCCTAGCATAAACCGAGTAAACCGCTTGTACCATTGCCTTGGAGATTGCTTCAACCCATACAACGATTTCTTCAATTTACACACCAGCTTGTCATTACCCGCATCTTTATACCCACTCGGCTGAGTCATATAGATCTCCTCATCTAGCTCACCATGTAGAAAAGCAATTTTCACATCAAGTTGAGCTAACTCCAAATCAAATTGTGCTACTAAGGCCAATAGGATGCGAATAGAGGAATGTTTCACAACTGGAGAAAAGATTTCATTATAATCAATTCCTTCCTTCTGAGCATAGCCTTTTGCCACCAATCTTGCTTTGAAACGTACATTTTCACCAGGAGACCCATCTTTCTTAGTGTAAACCCATTTGCACCCGATTGCTTTCTTTCCCTTAGGCAACTCCATGAGTTCCCAAGTTTCATTCTTATGAAGAGATTTTATCTCCTCATCCATGGCCGTCTTCCACCTTTCATAATCACTACTCTGCAGTGCTTCACGAAAGGTTTCTGGAATACCCTCATCAACAACCGAAAGTGCATAAGCTACCATATCATCAGTAAGCCATTTAGGAACACCGACATTTCTCTTGGATAATCTAGATGCAATTGGACCCTCAAGATTAGAGTCCACATGTACTGTATCATCAACAGTCTCATCATCAACCTCATTATCTGTCATGTCATCAGAATCTGTAACACTAGGAACCTCAATACTTGGAACCCTTACAGTAGACGTTTCCAAAGATACAGAACCACCTGGAACACGTGGAGATATTTCAGTCTCCACCCACTGCGAAACCTCTTTGGCCTTGCTCTCCACCTGCTGAGAGCTCTTAGGCTTCAACATAGAAGCCTCATCGAATGTCACATCTCTGCTTAGAATAATTTTCTTCAATTCTGGATCACATAGCTTATAACCTTTTACTCCACTCTGTAGACCCATAAATAAAGACTTCTTTGCACGAGGATCCAACTTACTCTCTCGGACATGATAGTAAGCTGGACACCCAAACACATGAAGAAAACAATAGTCTGAAGCAGGCTTACCAGACCAAACCTCCATAGGAGTTTTGCCATCAATCGTAGTCGAAGGCAACCTGTTAATAAGGTGACCGACATACATAATAGCCTCAGCCCAAAACACTTTGCCTAACCCAGCATTAGACAACATACACCGAACTCTCTCCAGTAAAGTTCGATTCATCCGTTCTGCCACCCCATTTTGCTGCGGTGTCTCTCTTACAGTGAAATGGCGTTCAATACCCTCATCCTGACATACTTGCAAGAATGGATCATTTTTATACTCTCCTCCATTATCTGAGCGAAGTACCTTGATCTTTCTGCCAATTCGGGTCTCAACTAACTTCTTCCACTTTATGAAAATTTCTAGGACTTCATCCTTGCTCTTCATGGTGTACACCCACACACGCCTAGAAAAATCATCAACAAAAGACACAAAATAATGCTTACCTCCCCAAGATGCATTCTTGGTAGGCCCCCAGACATCCGTGTGAACATAATCAAGAGCTCCACTAGTATTATGGATAGTCGTGCCAAACTTTACTCTTGTCTGCTTGCCCAGAATACAATGCTCACAGAATTCTGTTTTACAGGAGATAACACCCTTTAACAACCCTTGCTTTATCAATCTTTGCAAGGATTTTTCACCAGTATGCGCCAACCGCATATTCCACAGTCGCGTAGTCTCTCTAGCAATCTTTGATGTAGCCTCAGACACGGCCACATCCCCAGTAACTGTACTACCTTGAAGGAAGTACAAGTTCCTTTGTCGAACACCCTTGAGTACAACTATTGCACCAGCCACAACCTTTAGAACGCCATGTTCAAGTACCACCTTGTAACCATTGGCTTCTAAAGTACCAACTGAGATAAGATTCTTCTTCATGTCAGGAACATACCTAACATTCTTCAGCTTCCTTATAATTCCATCAAACATCTTCAGACGAATGGTACCTATACCCATTATGTGACAGGGTTGATCATTCCCCATCACCACTACACCACTCTCCTGCTTCTTAAAATCAGAAAACCATTCCCTTATAGGACATATATGATAAGAAGCAGCACAATCTAAGATCCATTCATTACCACTAGTGTAACAACCATTGATGAAACGGATAAAGAATAATCAGAATCTACATCATCATCTTTAGTATCACATGCAACATTTACCTCAAAATCTTTCTTCTTGTCTTTTGCCTTGGCTTTAGGACAATCTTTCTTCCAATGCCCTTTCTCATGACAAAAAGAGCATTCAACCTTTGCTAGAAATCGACCTCTCGACTTTGACCGAGATTTCCCTCTACCACCTTGGCCTTTCCTGTCACTAGACCTTCCTCTTGTTACCAAGACCTCGGGTGTAGAGCCCTTGGACTCTTCCTTGTCCTTTTTCATACACGCATGAGTTAACAATGCTGCAGAAATCTCACCATACACCAATTTTTCTTTCCCATATGTGAGTGTGATAGCCAAGTGTTCATATTCGTCAGGTAATGAATTTAAGAGACACACTGCCTTGCTTCCATCACTCATATCTGCTCCTAGATTCACCAAGTCTGCAATTAGCTTGGTAAAATCATTAAGATGCTCCGCCATGGAAATACCTCTTCTCATATCTATTCGATAGAACTTTCGAAGTAGATAGTTTTTATTGTGGATAGTCTTTGTCATATACTTCTCCTCCAATTTTCGCCACATCTCCTTTGCAGAAACATCATTCATCACAAGATATTTAACGTCTTGTGCCAAACACGATCTTATGATTCCACAAGCTCGTTTGTTCATCTTTTTTCAATCCTTCTCTTCCACATCTTCTAGCTTATCCTCCAGAACATCTTCTAGGTCTTGTTGACATAGAGCATTCATTATCTCACACCTCCACATACCAAAGTTATTGGTGCCAGTAAACTTCTCTACATCAATTTTTGCTTGATGGTAAACCACTGACTTGGTTTCCCCCTTTGAACTCTTCGAACTCCCTTCTTTTGACATCTTTCACCAACTTTCAAACACTAAACAATCACCAAACGAATATGAAATTCACCCTGGAATTTCAACAAACATCTTCTAGACGCTCAAGTTCTAACCAAAGCTCACAAGAAAAATCCAAGATTGGATTTTTACCGAAATTGAGAAAACAAAACCGTCAACTTCAAAGAATTACTGGAAACAGAATGCTTTGAAACAGAAAACGTACCATACACCGTTGGAAAGCCTGAAGACTCTTCTTTCCAACCCCAAAAATGGATCAACGTTTCGATATCCGAGAACAGAGTTATGGCCGTTTTACCACAGAGTATCGAATCTGGACAGATTCCTCAAAACCCTTTAACCAATGTTCTGCAATCCCTCTTTAACCCAAGGAACTAACCTTCGGCTCTGATGCCACTTGTTGTGCGCAGCGGAAACTAATGCACAAATATGATGATTGAACTAATGTATGAAAGTAAAACGAAAAAGACAAAATAAACAAGCAACCACACACAAGACACAAGATATACGTGGTTCGGCAATATGCCTACGTCCACGGGGAGAAAGGATGATGCTTTTCTTATCTAGACAATTGTACAAGCCCTCACGAAGAAACCGAAGTCTTCTTCCTCACAAAGTTCTCTCAAACTCTCTAATGGCTTCTCACAATCTCTCTCTTAGAAAAGTTCAGGTTTTGTATCACTTCTATTTGGCTTTATAGTATAGAGCCTTACAATAGACCACGAATTTGGGCCCAAACAGGCCCATATTGCACATAAAACCCAACAAATACGTGTTATTCACATGAACTGAGTCAACTAACAGACCAAAACACTATGTGTATAGGAAGAATGAATTACATTGGATGAGAGGAGTAACATGATGGTCAGAATTATATAGACCTCAGAGCAGAGGTACATCGTCCATCAAGGAATAGGTCTGATAGGGACTTCAGACCATGTAAAAAATTCAAGGTGGCGGATGGTCGAGGATGTTTGGTTTGGTTCATAACTTCAGATTTTTCCTGAAACTATATTTGAAACTTTGAATTCATTTGCTCAACTAGGCATCTTCTGATATTAATTAGTGTTCCTATTAGTGGTTCACATTTTGCTCAACTTCTGAATGCATGAATGTCTATTATGTGGGCTATCAAAACTATAGCAGAACATGGATGTCAAATGTTTTTGGATGAAATAAGCTAATCGAATAGTTGGCAGGTGATAGAACAGTATAGGTGCTCATGAATTGTCGAGGCATTGTTTTTAATTTTTTTTATAACATGGGAATCAATATATTTGTTGTTTAATGAATTAATTTTGGTTTGTATTTTTGTCATTTTTTATTTTTAAATTGTGTTAATTAGAAATTTAGAATGTTATATCTCAATCTTGTGTAATGAATGGCTATGGACATGGGGTTGCTCAAGTATGGTTTCTAAAAACATTCCATGACTTTTTTTATTTATTATTTGGAAGAATTATGGGTTGAGGCAGACCCTAACCTGTATTAGAAAAATCTACCATAAATAGTTACAATATCCTCCCTTACGATGTTTGACAAATTCTGATCAAGGGGAGGAGTAAAACAAATAAAATTACACAAGTCCGACTTGTCTAGGGAGGCTAACAGATCTGCAGCCCTGTTTATCTCTCTATATATGTGTGCGAAACTTATACTTCCACACTTCCTTGGATTAATCCTGATAGAAGCTATAAGCTTTTGGTAGATAATAGAATGCCTACTCCCACTGCCATGAAAGCAAAAGACAACCTCTCCATTTGCATATCTGACTATGCCCCCAACTTCCAAAGCTTTAAGCATTCCATGACTTTGAGTCAGGGGAAGTTGTAGATATTACTGCATTGATTTCCGATAGGTGGTGTTTGCAAAGTAGTTCCATTATATAAGATATAGAATACTTACTGCCCTCTTCTTGTTAATACATTCTACTTGTTCAATTATTTTAAAGCTTTCTTTTATTGATTCAGGTTGATTATTTCCATGGGGTTGAATCTAGTACCAATTTCTCTTGGTATGTCTAGGCTCCTTATGTTATTTATGTGTTTGCATGTTGTTCACTAAGAGCTAGAATAACTGAAATGGTTTGTGTATCTGTTTGCAGCTTGCAGTTGTAATAAGCCATGCCACACTAGTATTCGTTTATACATTTACTTAATTTTATATTCAAGTGAGTTGTGTGTCTTGGTGATTATTCTGTTCTAACTTCTAAATCTCATGAACTTTTTGTTTCTTATGTTTGTCCAGTAACTTCTTTGCGCAATTGGCTTTAATTATCAAGACATAGACAGTTCTATGCTTCTAAGGTCGTGTTTTATGGTTATAGGTGCTATAAGGTTAGCTACAGACTCGGAGAGATGGACCTGAGCATCTGATGTTCAACCATTCAAAGTTTCTACTGGATACAGAGTATCATTCTTAGGTCCTCGATCAATTGTCTATTCTCAGGGGCAGTAGCAAGGTGATTAGTTTATGGAGCTTTAACTAGTAGAGCATTCTCTTCCTTTCAGGGGCAGCATTGACTTTGGAACTCTATTTAACATGAACGGTAAATCTGATATCAATGGATTTAACTCTATTTAACAGCAGTGGTTTAACTTGTTTAGTCTTATAAGTGGCATAAAATCAATAGTAATCTTATTGTCATTTGGGCATGCAATGTTATATAAAATGAGGTCTGATGAATTGGTCTTGTTTGCTTCTCTGGCAGGCTTTTAGAAAGGTGTTGGATATGTACTTTGGAGTAAATCTTGATGTACGTAAAGTGGAATTGTTAAAGGTGATTATCAGTGGTCAGGAGGTAAAGACCAATAGTATGTATTCAACTATTCACATTATGTACTATGTGCCTTAATTTCAAATAAGGTTGTTCTTTATATTTGCAAGTTTCTGAAAAAATAATCTTGTATAAAGTTTCATTTTTAGGGGTCGGTTCGACGCTTTGTAGAGGTTCCACTTCAGGGGTCCTTCATGGCAACATTAACTCTTGGCGCGTAAGTCTTTGACTTGAGATGTATTTCTTTCTTACTGTTTTTTCTTCTTCTATAGAAATAGTGTGTCAATTATGGACTTTGAACAAATTACCTGCAAGAAAATGGGCCACATGATGATAAGGTGTTCATATGCAATTTATATTTCTTGTTAAGATATGCTTACACAATTAGTACATGAAATTTGTTCTGCTTTCTTTCTTCTCGTTATTGCTTACATGAATAAGAATGATTTTTAGTGAGAGACTACAATTCATATATTTTGTAGGTAATTCCATGATACTTCATGAGTGTTGCTGAATTTGAACAACAAGGCAATGTAGCTAAGGAAAAAGATAAGATTTACTGATATGTTGTTCGAGTCGACGGTGGTGACGACATAACAATGGTGCAACTGAAGGTAAATAGTTCTGTCAGACTGCAGACTATTTTTTCATGTTACTGGTAGTTCTGAGTTGCTCTGTTTATATACTATTGTCTGTTTTATGTCACACAAAGAGGGCTTGTCCTCCTGGATGTTGATAGTAGAAGAAACCTGACGATGCAACCCCTGGTTGCGTGCTGATCAGGAGTTGTAATACTTTTATCTTAATTATCAATAAATTTTAACTTTCATAATATTATAGAAGATATCATTGTATTTTTGGATTTCATTGAAAATTCTGGTAGATTATAGCAAGTGTTATGACATAATGCAATAATGCCCATGTAATTATTGCATTGTAGTGGGTATTGTTAGTGAAAAGACTGAATGCTTTGGAAATGTTATGGAATTGTTGGATTGCAGTGGCATCGCTGGATTGCAAATTTGGAAATGTATTTGTCCATGGTATAAAAATTACTGCGCCAAGCTACTAGGGTAGCATTTTTTTTTATAAAAAAAAAAAAAAATTAATGTTTGTAACAGCAAAATACCGTTAGTAAATTTAATAGTGTTACAAATTAGTAATGCTAAAATATCATTAGAACAAGGTTTATGTTACAAAATACTAACTAAGGCTACTAACACCTTTCTGCCGTTATAATTTGTCAACATCATACTACCGTTAGAAAAGGATTGACAGCACAAAATACTAACAAGATCTACTAACGCCAGAAAGCCGTTACAATATTCTAACGTCATTATACCGTTAGAAATGAAACAGAGCTAACGGCTACCGACCGTTACAACAGCACGTGTTACTAAATACTAACGTCTATTTGCTAACGCATAAATACCGTTAGTAAAAATTATACTAACAACATTTTGCCGTTAGAAATCACATTTTCTGGTGTAGTGGAGTCAACCTGTTGGATACCTTGGTAAGAGGAGATATCTCTGTAGTTGCTTTCTTAACAATAGTGTTTTTCTCGCCATTCTTCATGTCTTGATTCATAGGCATAGTCTTCTCATCAAACACAACATCTCTACTAAGGATTTTCTTTCGGTTCACTGGATCCCATAACTTATAACCCTTCACTCCCTTCTCGAAGCCGCTGAAAATCCATTCATGAGATTTGGGTTTAAGTTTGGTTCTCTCATTACTAGGAATAAGAGCATATGCATTACATCCAAATACCTTCAAAGTAGAGTAGTCTACCGGTTTACTTGACCATACCTCTTCTGCACATCTGAAATCAAGCATCTTGGATGGTGAACGATTAACCAAGTGACAAGCATGGTTAAGTGACTCTTCCCAAAACATCTCTGGTAGACCTGCATGAAACCTCATGCACCTCTCTTTATTCATAAGAGTTCTATTCATCCTTTCTGCAGCTCCATTCTGTTGGGGATTCTTCTTCACGGTAAAATGCCTTGCAATACCTTCATCTTTGCAGTACTGTAGAAACTTCCTATCCTTATATTCACCGCCATTGTCAGTTCTTAGATACTTGATTTTTTTGCCTGTTTGATTCTCTACCTCTGCCTTCCACTCTTTAAATTTAGTGAAAACTTCGGATTTCTCCGTCATGAAGTAGACCCAAACTTTCCTCGAAAAATCATCCATGAAAGTGACAAAGTAGCGAGCTCCACCTTTTGATTGAGTAGGTGAAGGCCCCCACACATCTGAGTGAATATAGCTAAGTACTTCTGTACTTCTGTTCTTTGTATCTGCAGCTTTGAAGTGTACTTTAGTTTGCTTTCGCATAATACAATACTTGCAGAACTCAAGTCTACACTCTCCTACACCCTTCAACAATTGTCGCTTGTGTAGTTCTTCCATGGCTCTTTCACTCATATGCCCTAGCCTCAAGTGCCAAAGCTGAGTGTGATCTTCTTGTGTTGAAACTGCAGCTCCACCAATTACTGTATTTCCTAAAAGCTTGTATAAATTGTTAGAAAGTCTTACTCCTCTCATAACCACAAGTGAACCATTTGAGACTATGAGATTCCCATCTTTGGATTTGTATGTGTACCCATTCTTATCCAAATAACCAAGGGAAATAAGATTCTTCCTTAATGCAGGAACGTATTTCACGTTACCCAGAGTCCTAACAATTCCATCATGCATCTTCAACTTTACCGTACCAATTCCACAAACTTTACAACTGGAATTATTCCCCATAAAAACTACGTCGCATTTTCTTTTCTCAAACGTGTCAAACCAATCTTCGTTTGAACACATATGATAAGAAACACCATAATCTAAAATCCAAGGCGAAGAAATATCATTACCTGAAGAAGTCGCCAAAATTTCTCCGTCGCTATCATTTGTAACAACGCTGGCTGAATTTGAATTTTCGGCCTTCTTCTTCTTTTCCTTATATTTCTTACAATCTCGTTTCCAGTGGTCTGTCGCACCACATTTAAAGCAACCTTCTTTATCCCTAGATTTAGATCTTCCCCTGCCTTTTAATTTGCTACTGCTCTTATTTGTTCGGCCCCTCTCATTAGAATTATTGACATATAGTCCTTCTGCTTGAGAGTCTTCACCTGTGTTCTTATTCATCTTCACATGAGAGATTATATCTTTAACAACTTCATCATACTTTAAAGTATCCTTGCCGAACATCAATGTGGTCCTGAAGTGCTTGAAAGATGGATGCAAAGATCTGAGCAGGTACAGAGACTTGTCTTCATCGTCATACTTCACATCCACCCGTAGCAAATTTGTGATGCACTTATTGAACACGTTTAGATGTTCCATAAGATCACCACCTTCTTCCATCCGAAGATTCAAGAGTTCATCTTTCAAGAAATGTTTATTTGATAAAGACTTACCCATATACAACTTCTCGAGCTTTTCCCACGTTCCTTTGGCACAAGTTTTCTCCATCACATTAAACATCACCTCGTCCGAGATATGTAGTTCGATGGAACTCATGGCTTTGAGATCTGATTTGTTTCACTCGTCATCTGACATGTCCTTTGGCTTCTTGTCTTTCCCGTCAAGAACCACATGAACATCTTGTTGGATCAAAACGTTTCTCATCTTCCTTTGCCATAGTGTAAAGTTATGTCTACCGTCAAACGGTTTAATTTCAACTTTTACACCGCCGCCAAGAGTAGTAACCGATGGTTTCTTACCGTCACTATTTGCAGGAACACCTGTAGTCTCCGTCATCTTTGACAAAACCTTAAAACCAACCTAAGCTCTTGATACCACTTGTTGAACTATATGCAGTGATTAATTAAAATCCTAACAATGCCAACAACCCGCAACCTAGATATTCGTGTGAACACCTCCTTTGCAATACATGATCCGTTTTGTCAATGAAGTCAAAGATTACCAAACAATAAACAATAGTATAAGAAGAACAAAACAATAAAGAACAATAACACCAAGATATACGTGGTTCGGCAATGCCTACCTCCACGGGGAACAATGAGAAGATTTCACTATAAGGAAAGAAATATCGATTACAATAATCTCCCTAGTATCTTTCTCAAGATCTTAATCTCTCACCTTAAACCCAATACACCCTTAGCTCCCAAAGTTCTCTCTCTTTCTTACTCTATCTATCTCTATGTTTCTATTGTTTTCTACTCTTTTGTCTTGCCTTATTGTCTTGTCTTACAAATACCAAGTTACTTGGGTATTTATAGCCCATGGATAGAAATCAAATCCATATAGAATTACTAATTCAAACTAGAGATAAATAGGAAACCGAGTCCAAATAGAACTCCTGCACATATATGGTTTCCTTAACCAATATAGGAAACTGATCTTATGGATCGCACCTCTTATAAGGTATGATCCTGTGCACCCAACTATGGGGAGCCAATATACAACAATAGATAGTCTCAAGGTCATGCCTTTCTGGCCATTTTTCTTGTAGGGCAAAATGTTGATGTTCTCAGAATTTCTTGTTATCCCAAAACTTCCAAAACAGCTAATTGTCATTGTGGTGTCATTTTAAAAGTGCTACGTTGTCAGGAAACTTGTTGTCAAACAATCAGCTGCCAAGTGAGAGTGATGCATGAAACCGGCACGAAGTGGTTTGACATCAATTTTGTGACAAAGTGTCCTTGGTTATCTCGCCTTGAATTCATTGTTAGGAAAATCAAGATGTACGCATGGTCGTCTCGTGTCCTTCGTGTTTCTTAGTTCTGTCTAGGAAAAGTTATTGGGTTCTGGACGTACGTACCGAGTTAGGACGTACGTACGTCCACTGAAGCAGCAAACATCTTTTGGTCAGGACGTACGTACGCAGTTAGGACGTTCGTACGTCCAAGTAGGCAGCAGACGTGTTTCGTATGGAGACGTACGTACCGAGTTAGAGCGTTCGTACGTCATGGTAGGCAGCAGGCTTATTTTTGTGTGGCGACGTTCGAACGTCATATCGACGTACGAACGTCCAAAGTCGGTTTGCACTTTTTCGGCCCATTTTCCTTGGTTTCCAACCCTAAGTATAAATAGGGTTTCTCTTCCAAAGAACAAGTTAGTTCTTTGGCCGTCCATTCTTCTTCTAGTTCATGTGTTTTGGTTAGGTTTTTGATATTGAAAGTGTTTGTGGCTATTGAACTCAATTCCCTTTCTTCCCCCTTTTCTCAATTCATATCTTTGTGATCTTCAAGAGTTATTGTGAATTCGGCTTCGAGTCTTCTTGTGTGTTCATCAAGAAGTCGAGTGTCTTGTGCGTACATCAAGGTGCTCTGGTGAAGTCAAGGTGTTAGAGATAACCAGGAGTATCAACTCGCAGTGAGTGCAGGTAGTTGATAGGTTTGTACATCTCTTTTCATCTAGTGGATTATTTTGTTGTCGCGAGGACAACCGTGGACGTTTCCCTGTTTTGGGTTTTACCACGTTAAAAATCTTTGTGTGTTATTTACTTTCTGCGTATTGTTTGATTGCTTGTTTGAATTTACATTTGTTATACTAGCACTATTTGTAGTTTCTCAATTGGTATCAGTCGCTGGGGGCTGGTTAAGGAGCGTAAAGGCTCACGCTAACGATCAATAGTGCTTTATGGAACCTCACAAGGTTGCTACTTCAAGTTTTCCTCCACAATTCAGTGGAAAAGACTTTGGTCATTGGAAAGTACGGATGCGAGCTTATCTCCAAGCCTTAGGAGAAGAAGTCTGGCTTTCTGTTGTTACAGGGTGGAAAGAACCTCTGACTACTACAGGTACTGGTGATACTGCTGTTACATCACTGACGCCACGTGAAAAGTGGACGCCTGAACAGAAGTTGTTGGCAAATTATAACAACAAGGCACTCAATGCTATTTTCATGGCATTAAATGCTAGTGAGTTTCGTCGGGTGCAAGGCTGTGAAGAGGCTAAAGATGCATGGAACAGGCTTATCTGTACACATGAAGGTGACGAAACAGTCAAAGAAAGTAAGCTGGAACTGTTAACATCTCAGTTTGAGAATCTACGGATGGATAATTCTGAGACCTTTGATGACTTCTTTATTCGTCTCCAAGACATCATAAATTGCAGTGCGGCTATTGGTCATGCATATACTGACACACAAGTGGTACGTAAGATATTGCGTGCTTTGCCTCCTCGGTTTCGTTCTCGTAAGGATGCCATCACTGAGAGTAATGTGATTAAGAACATGTCCATCGAGACACTTGCTGGGAAACTAAGGACATGTGAGATGGAACAGGCTTTGGAAGAACCTTTGAAGAACAAATCTGTAGCATTCAAAGCTACATCGTCTAAAGAACCCTCCACAGGACCTTCTGATGATGAAGAACAGGATGTGGATGATAACTATGCGTTTCTGTCACGTAGCTTTCAGAAGATTCTGAAATATCAACAGAATCGAGACCCTCGAAAGCGATTTCCTGATTCCTCAAATGCTCCTAGGAGTCGTGGTTTTGAGCGATTCTCTGTGGATGGGAGAAGAGCTCGAGTTGGTCGTAAAGATGTCCAATGTTACAAGTGTCGTGAATATGGACACTTTGCAAATGAATGTGACAAGAAGGTGGATCGCAAACCTGGTGATAATTCCAAAGCGAACCTCACAGTAACATGGGATGATTCAGATGAAGATGATGATGGGAATCTCTCAAATGTTGTCCCCAATTATGTGGTCTTCAGTGCATCCCTGGATGAACATCCAGGAGGTATTGTATCCTCTACTGATGATATTAATGTGTCTGATTCCGGTGTTCATGCTACTACTAGTGAATTATGTGATATGTATAAGTTTTCCATGCAACAAGTAAAGTTGCTTGAAAAAACTAACACCGTCTTGCAGGATCAGGTAGATAGTCTTGGACAGGATATATGCAATCTTACAGGTGACTCTAACATCTTGAAGGAAGAATTTGTGAAGGAAAAGGAGGATTTCCAAGTGCGTATTGCCACTCTGGAAAAACCGAATAATGATCTGGAGACACGGTATCGATCCCTTGTCTTGGAGCATGAGAAAGTAAAAGCTGAGTTGTTTGCTGCTAACAAACAATTGGTTGGGTTTGGTAAAGCAAGTGCTAACCTAAACTCTCTGTTGGGAATTGGTAAATCCCATTCAGATAAATCTGGTTTAGGTTATGACACATCTGTTCCTCTTTCTACTGCTGGCACTTCCCACACTACCTTTGTGCGACCAACAAGTGTCGCTGTTCCTGCTCCTGTCCAGGTGTCTAGTGTGGTATCACCACCCAAGGTGACTCATGTAAAGCATGTCCGGAAAAAGAATTTTAGACACAAAGGCTTTAAATGTCTAACATGTGGTCGCATGGGTCACACTTCTGCTTTTTGTTGGAATAATTTGTATCCTGCTCATTATCCCTCTTTTGCCGGTAATTCATATTGGAACAAGTCTTCTACTTCCTCCATGCAGGCTCCATACATGTGGAATGGCTATGCTCCGTGGGGTTTACCCAGAACTTCTCCTTATGGAAATCGTTCTCAAACAACACCCATGCCTACTCCACCACCACATTTCTGGGATAGGAGTATGGATGCATCCAGAAAAATGGTATCTCACATGGCTCGTTTGGTTGAACCAATGCCTTTATCATGGTATCTTGACAGCGGTTGTTCGCGTCATATGACAGGTGATAAGACTTTAATTGATAACCTGACTCTTGGTTATGGAGGTAAGGTTAGGTTTGGTAATGGTAAAATGCTTCCGGTTGAAGGTAAAGGTAACTTTTCTAAGGTTGGATCGCTCAATAGTCATGAGCTTCTTTTTGTTAAGGGTCTTAAGTCCAATCTATTGAGTATTAGTCAGTTATGTGATTCTAAGTTTAAGGTTGTGTTTGAGGATAATAGGTGTGATGTTTTTGATTCCAATCATATCTTGGTGTTAACCGGTAGTCGCTCATCTGATAACTGTTTCATTGTCACTACACCTCTTCCGCGTTCATATACCTAATGTGTTCATTGGAACTGTCTGTGTTTAGGATGTTTAGGTTCGGTCATTTATTATTGTTGTTGGTATTGAGGACATACTACATTCTCTATTGTGTGGATTCCATGTTACAAATGTTTCTAGTTCGACACCCTCAACTATTTTTGTGTCATGCATAGTTGTAGGGTTACATCATGCTCTCTTCGTCTTGGTAGTTTCTTACATGATGCATTTACATGTAGTTGGATTGTCGTTTTGCATACCTGTATATCTCCAGTATTTTATGGTTTTCTTTCATGATCATCGTCTTCCTCTATATTTCTTTCCCTCTTGTAAGTGGTCAATGACTCACAAAACCCCCAGCCATTTGAATGTCTTGAGAGCATACTCATTTGGCTAAGAACCCGTTGGGGCTGTGAGGGTCATGCTCTGACGGATGCACTCAGGAGATGTTAGTTCTTGTGTTGCACGTTACCATGGTATTGCACTTCTTGAGTGTGTTTTGCCGAAAAGATGTAGGCTACACCCTACCCTCGTGTTCTGGTAAAAGATGGAGTTATTACATACTCCCACACGGGAATGGCGTTTGTTTCAAATTTTTTTCTTAAAAAAAAAAAAAAAAAAAAAATTTCGCATTTGTCTAGTTGAAAGACAAGAAAAAAAAAAAAAAAAAAACAAAAACAATATTGTGTGTTTCCTTGGTTTTGTTGTGATTCGATTCACTTTCTCTTCGGTCTAGTTGCAAGAGACTTTCAATATATTCAATGATCATGTTTTTAGCTTGTTCCGGAGGTTAGTATAGGTCTATCAGGTTATTCTGCATGCTTGCATTATTCTAGTACCTATCATGGCTTGGTGTATGATGTAGTTCTTTGATCTTGCATTTCCTTGTGGTTGAGGTTTGTTTAATTTGTACTCGCCTATAATTGGAATCCTCACAATAAGTAGATATGGTTCTTTGTGATGCTTCTCAATATTCGTTTTTGGTTTGTTATTCGAGTTGTTTTCTGGTTCTTTGGTCGGTCCTTCATTTAAAAAAAAAAAAAAAAAAAAAAAAAAAAGGTTCGTACGAACGTTTTCATGACGATCGAACGTTTGGTAGGGCAGATCTTTTCAAACGTACGAACGTTCTTTGAACGTACGAACGTGTGTTCGGGCAGTTGTTTTTTTTTCTTGACGTCGACGTACGAACGTCAAATGAACGTTCGACCGTTTCTGCTACAGTTTCGGCCCATTTGTTAGTTTTTAACCTCAAATGTTAACAAACGTTTGCCAAACTGTCAAATTCAAATCGTGCTGTGTTTCCCTCTCGCACGAACATAAGGGAGTTTCTCTTGTTCTTCCCTTTCCCTTCTCTCTCAACTACCTTTCGTCGACCTTATTCTTGCTATTTTTCTCTGTGATTGTTGCTGTTCTTCCTTAGTGTGACTTATCGTTGTTCTCCGTCCTGCAAGTAAGTTTTTTTTGCAAACTCCTTGGTTCCTCTCTATCTATGATGTCTTGTCAAGTGATGGTTATTTTTCCCTTGTTATGGTTGTGCATGTTTATGGGTTCTTTGGGCATATGTTATATCATGTTGTTTTGCTTATGTGGTTGGTGTTCATTTCTTTACTTGAAATTTGTGGATGGTTTGTTTCTCTCAATGTCTTGTTCCTTCCTCTCTTATTGTTTATGGATAGATTTGTGTTTAGGGTGCTCACCATTGCTACCTTGTTGTCAATCGCATGTATCAAGGTTGTGCACATCAAATGTTTGTTGAAATGCCTCAATGACTTTTTTATTGGTTTTTCTGTCAATTCTCTTACATTTTTGATTTGTGCTTGTGTAGACAATGGCTTCTAAGCGCGCATGCACCACTCCCATATCCACGGCATCCGCGTCTAAGGGTGCATCATCTTCTCGCGCTCCACGGGGTCGAAGCTCCACTCCGGCCTTGTCGCCTCCTCCCACATCTCTTGGTGCTCATCCTCGAGCAAAAGCTATTGTTCCTGAGCGATTCTTTGACTTGGCAGACATCGCTGCTACCCTTCTTGGGACTACTCAACTTGGCAACATATCCCTATTCTTTGAGACTCGGAATTGGCTAAGGGTGGCTCAACCAATCACCAAGTACTCGGTTGAGCATACGATAGCCTTCTATGAGACAAAGACACCCTCGCAGAATCGCTCGAGTTTTTCGGTCTTGATTGAAGGTCGGAGATACACCATTTCTCCTAAGGTGATACGTGAGGCGTTGGGTATTGATGGTGACTTTATTCCTGAAGGTGCTGTTTCTGTCAGATGGCCCGTTTCGGATACGATTCAAATTGACTTTGTCCATCAAGTTCAGCAGATGTTTATTGATGGTGTCACGGAAAGGTATCATGCCAAGCACTACAGCGCCATCCTCTTGCACATGGTTGCCCACTCCAACATCTACCCCTCCAAGGGCAACAAGATTATCATGACCGACGACATGGTCAAATTAGTGGTCTGTATGTCGGTGCACCATCTTCATCTCTCTGAGGTCATCTACAATCGAATGCTTCAGATCGATGCAGCTAAGGGTACTCTTCCTTTCCCTAGCTTTATAATGACTATACTCAAGCACTTGGGTTTTCAGGGACAGTATATGGGGGTGTGCCCTCCAAGGTTTGTTGGCCACGATTGGGTCAACGCCATCAAGAAGGGCTGTCAGTCTAGAAAGTTTGCCTTTGAGTCCGTGGGTGCGCGTCTGACGCATCACCTCATTTGGGGAGGCAGGGCTCTTGTTCGCCATGATGATTTTGATCGGGCTTTGACCTCTGGACGCCCCATCTCAGCCTCTGCTAGGGGTAATCGGGCTGTTGCAGCAATTGATGCTCGGGTTTCCTCTCTCCGACGTCGTCAGGATCATATGGATGCTCGGTTAGATCGTTTTGGGGTCATTCTCTCTCGTCATGATGTCATGATCAGTGATATTCATGCGATGAACGTTGCTCAGATGCGTCATCTACAGCTGGACTTCACTCCCACCGATTTGCCTCCGTTTCCGGAAGAGGTGCCTCCAGTTCCAGGTGAGAGTGATGGTGATGACTCAGAGAGTGAGGACGAGGGTGATGGTGAACACAGTGATGGTGCATCGGAGTCCGAGTAGTTGGTTTTCTGGCTTACTCTCCACATTTTTGTACTTAACTTTGCTCTTTTGCTATATTGGTTTGTTTCAATTTCTTTTTGGGTATTGAGCATGTTATTGGATATTGCTATTTTAATATTAGTTCAAGTTTGTTTCTTTGTTTTGCAGTAAATTTCTGTTTTTTAGGTAATGGACCTCTTTTATTGGGCCCATGTTAGGTTTACTCTTGTTTTTTCTATATATAGGGGAGTCTTCTCCTCTTTCACTCCTATTGTGTCTTCTTACCTCTTGCTAGTTCTCTCTTTGTTCTTCAGAATTTTTCTATGGCAGAATATGAACTTCATGGAATTTTTGTTCCGACTGTTGGTTATGTGTCGTTTATGGTGATGGAGTACAAAAACAATGCTAAGGTTTGTCGTTTATGTCGCGTTCCCCATGGGTATGACTATATTCATCGACCTTTTCTTAATCCTTGTTTGGTTCGTGTCAATCATTGGGAGAGATTACCGGGACATCTTCAAAATCACATCTTGGAGTTGGTTGGTTATCCGAAGGTTCCAGGACTTGCTGCTCCACTTACCGACTGTGGCTTGGACAGCAGAATTGAGGAGTTGTTTTGTAAGAGTGAATGGCTGGAGGATTATGATGATCATGTGATTGCTCGGTGGAATAGGCCTTCGGCTCGTGCGGAAGCTTACTTCTCCAAGCTTCCTCTCGGTCATTGGGAACGGGTTTTTCGAATTCGTTAACTCAAGCCTTATGTTTTTGTCGTTTTGTCTTTTATGTTTATGGATTTCTCTGTTTGGTTATTAGTTGACTTCCTGAACTTTTAACAGTTGGTTTAGTTTTATCTGTTTTGTATTCTTTGTTTGGTATTGATTTCTTTTTCTTGGTTCTTTGTTTATTGTTGTTATTTTCTCGTTTCTTTTGTTGGTTGGTTATTTTGTTCACTTGTTGTGATAAAAAGGGGGAGATTTATGACTCTAATTACTAACAATCGCCTTCTTGTTGTTAGGTTATTTTTGGGTCATGTTTCAGGTATGCTACACGTATGGGGGAGTGAACGTGTTGATGATTTCAGACGTTATATAGTTATGGGGGAGCTCGAGTGTTAAAAATATTTTGGAGCTCATGAAGTATGGGGGAGTTGCTCGAAGGAACTTCTGTTGAATTCTTGATTGCTTCGGAAATTCCTAGTTGCTTCCGTTCGGTCTCTGATGGTTAAAGCATCTTGCTAAAGCTGGATAACAAGAATTAGTGACTTGTTATGTGTTTCTATCTTGAGTGATTTTGTAGGCATGTCTTATAAATGCCATGGTTTGGGCTTGTAAGCACGTTTTGTAAGTGCTATTAGAGTCATAGGTTTTTGTCACAAAATCAATGTCAAAGGGGGAGATTGAAACCGGCACGAAGTGGTTTGACATCAATTTTGTGACAAAGTGTCCTTGGTTATCTCGCCTTGAATTCATTGTTAGGAAAATCAAGATGTACGCATGGTCGTCTCGTGTCCTTCGTGTTTCTTAGTTCTGTCCAGGAAAAGTTATTGGGTTCTGGACGTACGTACCGAGTTAGGACGTACGTACGTCCACTGAAGCAGCAAACATCTTTTGGTCAGGACGTACGTACGCAGTTAGGACGTTCGTACGTCCAAGTAGGCAGCAGACGTGTTTCGTATGGAGACGTACGTACCGAGTTAGAGCGTTCGTACGTCATGGTAGGCAGCAGGCCGGCTTATTTTTGTGTGGCGACGTTCGAACGTCATATCGACGTACGAACGTCCAAAGTCGGTTTGCACTTTTTCGGCCCATTTTCCTTGGTTTCCAACCCTAAGTATAAATAGGGTTTCTCTTCCAAAGAACAAGTTAGTTCTTTGGCCGTCCATTCTTCTTCTAGTTCATGTGTTTTGGTTAGGTTTTTGATATTGAAAGTGTTTGTGGCTATTGAACTCAATTCCCTTTCTTCCCCCTTTTCTCAATTCATATCTTTGTGATCTTCAAGAGTTATTGTGAATTCGGCTTCGAGTCTTCTTGTGTGTTCATCAAGAAGTCGAGTGTCTTGTGCGTACATCAAGGTGCTCTGGTGAAGTCAAGGTGTTAGAGATAACCAGGAGTATCAACTCGCAGTGAGTGCAGGTAGTTGATAGGTTTGTACATCTCTTTTCATCTAGTGGATTATTTTGTTGTCGCGAGGACAACCGTGGACGTTTCCCTGTTTTGGGTTTTACCACGTTAAAAATCTTTGTGTGTTATTTACTTTCTGCGTATTGTTTGATTGCTTGTTTGAATTTACATTTGTTATACTAGCACTATTTGTAGTTTCTCAATGCATTTCCTTGACCCAAAGGCTCATATGCGAAAAAAAGGGATTAAAGATTCGTTAGAAAACGTTTAATTTCACTATGTTTTTTAATTTCAAAGTTCTATTTACTAATTTAATAGTGGAAGCAATATGTTTTCTGGAGGTCTGAGAATGTAATTCTTCAAAGCTGTTTTTAATGAAATGTTACATAGCCAAAGCATAAATTCAATAATTAGGTTGATTTTACAAACATATCAACCCAGACAACCAAAACAATATAAAGAGAATAAGAAAGACTAAAAATTAATAGAGGTTAACATTACAAACTTAGGTGTTGTGTACATACCAACCCTTAGATACAATAAACTAAACAGATCTACTTCTCTGGTGCACCCACAACTAATAAAGCTCCATTCACTTTAACCAAATCTAATAGTGGTCCCAAGGAATGTTGTGTAGAATACTTAATTGTTGTTATACACTGATACATTTGTGCTTTATTTGAGCACATTATAGTTTTTTTTTCAATAATCCACACACATATATATAGATAAATTCAGATTCCTCAGTTTCCTGACATATTACAGAACAACATATCACTGCGAAGTTGGCTGCGTATCCATTCAAGTTCAACAACACAGGAAGTGACAACCAGGGAGCTTACATCCGCATAGGACGTGAGGAGATGAGCTGCCCAGTTACCAGTCCTCATACAGTGCTTAAAATTACAAACTTCAAAGTTACATAATAGAGATAAAACATAGTCTAAGATAGATGAGGAAATCCAAGAAAGATTTGTCGGTTTTCCCCTAAGGTAATCCACTGCACCAGCACAGTCAGATTCAAGCTCGAGTTTGTTGATTCTTTGGTCTATCCACGATTGAAGGGCTGCCAAAATTCCTCTACATTCTGCAGTTCCTGCTGGGGTACTTCCAGTTTCTGCCATAATAAGTAAATTGGCGTGTTGAGTTTCTAATAATATACCCAATATAATACTACATCTGTCATTTGGAGATGTGAATGTAATATCCACATTCAGCTGAGAAAACATGCTGCAGGTGGTAACCAGATTGTTGGTGGTAGGCCTGTAAGTCATCACTGCTAGTGCTGCATTTATTATGGTATTGTTTCACAACTACATCTGCAATCTTACCAATGGAAAAAGGATGCACAATTTTATCAAGGAATCTGAAATTCTTTCTACAAAGATAACTGAAAATCACCTCATGATCAAGAAAGACTACGGCGTTGGAACATGATTGCTAACACACCCAAAACACTTACATGCAGACCTTGTTGTTGGGTTCTACCTCCACCAAAATTATTAATATGTAAAATTGTGATGGAGCAAATTTTAACATTATTAAACTATTGCTACCTGAATAGAAGCTGATTTCGAAGGAGATCAAGCTTATACTTTTGAGTTGTATTTATACGTTGGTAATCTATCACAAATCTATCAATGGGAGGGTGTCCAGGAATCATATATATTATAGGTTTGATTAACTCTATTTAGGAACTTTGTCCAATTTATTGATTACCGGCCATATTGGGGGCTACATAGTAGGGTTCTCATTTGGTGCAGAATGATACAGTCCTTCCTATGTATCGTTTTGTAATTTTTATATATTAACGTGAAATTCTAGTGGTAGTTCCAGTTCTGTTATAAAAGGTTATAATACTAAATATCGGTGGATACTATCATAAAGTGTTTCATCTAACGCACACTACTAGAAAAAGGCATTTTCTTGACGATTAAAAACTGTCATAAATTGTTAATTATGACGGTTTTAATTTTTTTAAAAACCGTCAAGATATGTACTGTCAAGAATTATTCAAAAAACTGTCAAGAAATTTCAGTTATTCTTGACAATTATAACATTAATCGTCATCATAAAATAATTTGGGATGACAGTTTTTTAATAAAAAAAAGTAATTTTAAAGCTAAAAAACCGCCATCTCATTAATTTTTGAGATTTTTGGACATACCCCCCCATTTGAAAGTCGAAATTTGAGATACCCCCATTTGAAAAAAAATTTGAGATACCCCCCAATTCAAGATAGAAGAGCTTTACAATCGTAGGTGAGTTTTATGATGGATTATGATGGACGGCTCAGATAACACCACATCTTGAATTGGGGGGTATCTCAAATTTTTTTTCAAATGGGGGTATCTCAAATTTCGACTTTCGAATGGGGGTATGTCCAAAAATCTCTTAATTTTTTTATGTCAGTTTGTATAAAACTGTCATCTAATTTATTAAAACCGTCATCTTATAGCATAAAACCGTCAAGACATTTATATTGAAATTTAACAAAAACCGTCAAGAGTAATCTATAATTTTTTTATTTTAATTTTTTTATTTTTAAGTAAAATTAGTATTAGATTAGATCTAGATGGATTCGAACCATCAACCTCTCAACCAGTGAGCGCTCTTGCCATTTAGAGCTTATAGATCCATGAACCTCTAAGAAATAAATAAAAAATAAAAAATGAACAAGCTAAGTGAAAGCAATACTCACATTTTATGAAATCTGAAAAATAATCAAACAAACAAACAAAAACATGATTTACCCAACAATAGCTCCTTGTAGACAATCAAGAGCAATGCAGTAATGAAACATAGGTAACATACAAAGACTAACGTATGCAAAACAAATAATCTTGTACCTATGAAAATCACAAACTCAAAATCTAAGGAAAGACATGCGTAAAAGGACTTTGAATATTCAGGAATTGTCTTCACACTCCCATTAGTTAACTAACTAAAATAGAAACAAAAAACTCGGAACATTTAAATAGCTTGGCAATCTAGAGGTCGGAAAATGATGAACAAAGATTAGTCCTTTGGCAAAGATTACGATCAATTGGAGGTTGTTTCTACTGCCATGATTGAAGGACCTTTTCCCCTACATTAACAAAAGTCCACATGCCCAACAAAATAATAACAGATAAAAACAGAACCTGCTCTCATAAATGGCAAGCAGAAATTGACAGATTAGTGAACTTAGACCTGTAAATGGCTTTCTTAAGTCCCTTGATCAATAGTTGAGTCCTTTTGGTTATTGAAGCCGAGTATGCCGAATCTTACCCCACAACACCAAGTCACCAACTATAAAAACCTACAAGATTTCGTCAATAAAGAAATCATCTATCTAGACTTCTTAGATAATTCCCACGTTCTTTAAAAGCTTTTATTTGAAAAAATCAAATTTAGGTTCATTACCTTGGTACCAAATTACCAATAGCTACAGCAACACGTCATGTTCTGACTACGGTTGAAGAGATCCTCAGAAAACGAATGGTAGGACTGTCAATTAAATTATATAAGATTGATGCAGTAAAGAAGTGAGACCAAGAAAAAACAAGTTAAAAAAAATGAGTGAATAACTCACAATTGTTTTTTCTTTCAGTAGACAACTAAACTCTATTTATTTTGCACGCACCTGTACAATCATATAATGCAAGAACCAAATAGCTTGTTTGTTTAAAATATTAATTGTAAAAGAAAGCGGGGGTTGGGTAAACCCCAACCAGTTCAATAAATCAAAAACCAGGCATGCTCTGTAATGCACCACTCCATTAGCATCATCACTGATGATAGATAGAGTGCATACCCACTTTCCAGCGACATTTTTGTAAGGATAGAGGCAGGGGTAGCTATTGAACAGATGCCTCAAGGGGACGTTCTGGTCCCTGGAATTTTGGCAAGGATGATGGGGCAGACAATGCTTTAAATAGCCCAAGGGTGAGTTCTTACAGTGGACAGACTAAGAAGAATGAGTTCAATATTGACAAAAATGTGTGTGTTGTGTAATGCAGCTGAAGAGACACTATTGCACCTATTCTTTACCTGTCCTTTCAGTAAAAGCCTGTTGAGGTAGAGCATGGAGGCACTGCTAGACACTGTGAAACTAAGAGGTGTTGAAGGTTCCTGTTCGTTCTTTTTGGAGTATTTCTAAACAAATAGTAAACTGGGAAATGCAGAACATTAGGGATCAATTGTTTTTTATTGCGATTTCCTGGGGAAATGGTGGAACACACAATTGTGAAAATTCAGCTAAACACTAGAAGCTAGAACACACAAAGGTAAGTCAAGCACCTACTGTCCGATGAATTCATACGATAAGTATACTTGATCAACTTACAATTCACAATAGACTACAACTACTACAGAAATAGAGATCAAGGCTCCCAAATCAAATAAGATCATTGTCCCTTATAGTTGTTTGGTCGCTATGCTTTCTTTAATTTACTATACAGTAATGAAACCATTAGTGGTTGTAAAGTGCCTATAGTATAGAACTGCACAGTATAGTTTTTTCTTGAAGGGGAACTGGTACAAACCAAGAGATCATCTGAAAAGGCATGGCTGGAAGGTATGTCGACAGGTTGTTATTACTTATTAGACATTGGGGAGAGCAAATCAAACATTTAACGCCAACAAAAAAAAAAAATCAAACTTTTAACACAACAAAACATAAACCATTAACTAGCCAATTCCAAGGTTCTTTATCACATAATTCATCAAACACTTTATATGCAATCAAACATTCCCTATTGAAGTATACATCCTAATATGAATAAACAACAAAAGTTATGCATCCCAAAGCTATTCTCTCTCCATTGGCTCAATTCAGGTTACTATGCATCCCATCAACAATTTGATAAAATCTCCAAATTTTTTTTTATCTGAATAATCGAAGTCATGTAAAAGTTCATAGAGAAGTAGTAGAAAGAAACAAAACACTTGCAGAACCAAAACAAAGAAAGGGAGAGGGATCTAAATTCTTACCTTTGCGATACCTAGAGACGAGAGAAAGAGAGAGAGATACATAGAGGGAGGAAGGGAAAACTTCCAGTGTGGCAGTGTTGTTATTCCTTATTCGTGCTGCTGCGTAGAAGAGATACACAGAGGGAGGAAGGGAAGGGAGGACAAAGTAGTAAGGAGACGGTGGTGAATTGATTTACGATTAGGAGGCGATTTTGTTATCTCCTCCACTCGCTCAATTCAGGTGTACTAATAGCTAGAGTTTCAAAAGAAATTGGCAATAGAACGAGGGTTTCCAAATTTCTAGTTCTTTTAAGTTTTGGTTTAGGGTTGACGGTTTTGGGAAATAAAAATTTATGGCAGTTTTTAATTTCAATGTCATTATTTTTCTCCAAAACTTTGCAATTATGACAGTTTTATAAAACCCGACCTCATATTTCTCGAAACTAAACCCGTTGACAGTATTTTACAAAAACTGTCATCACATCTTTAAAATATGATGACGGTTTTTAAGAAACCCACGTTGTAATCTTTTTAAAAGTATCAAGAATAAAATTCAAAAACCGTCATAAAATGGGTTTTTCCTAGTAGTGGCATCTGCCTTACTCACACTAAAGTTATTAATTATTAATTAGATAGGTATACTTTCCATATCCAATCATCCCCAGCTAAGTAATTTTAATTCCCCCAAAAAATTTATTATGAATGTACCTTTCATTCATGAGGTAGATATCTCGAACATAAGTTTGTCGCTCTCCATCGTCCCTTGTTGTGATTTTTTTGTAATAATGTAGCCTACCCATTATATCTTGACAAATTAAAAAAAAAAGAAAAAAAAATAATCAGTAATCATACAAAGTTGGTTTTTGTATTGAGTAATAGAGACTTTAAAATTGTATATGTTCATATTACCCATGTTTCTTTCTTTTTTCTTCTACAGTAGGTGGCCACTTCACAATATTCTTCAAAGTCATAGTTGTACACAGGAAAATCTGCGATGTCCTCTTTGATTGTCTCTATAATGGTATGGCTTTGCAAACCGGTCTAGCAGTCGTTATCTAAAAAACGATTTCCTCTCTAGATTTCCCAAGCTTTGAATTTGGTAAAAGTACAAATTCTTCCTTGAACGATTCTTTCTTCGAAGTTTTGAATGTCGTGAGAATTTAAACTTCGCATGGATTTTGTCTCTCTGTTTCAACACATAGAAATCAATTTGTTTAGGATTAAAGGTTATCCCTTATAAAGCTACATTTCAATCATGTATATGCATTCGGAAAAAAAAAAAAACCCCATTCATATACATTATGAATATAAAAATTTCTGAGTAGGAGTGTGATGAATAGGAGTATGTAGACTTGTCAACATTATCTATTATAAATTTGTTTCAATAACCAAGGTCTCAGCGTAAGTAACATGGAACATTGTACCTTATGCAGTTTTTTTGATCATATGGTATACCAGGAATTAAATTGATTCGGAAAATAGATTGTTCGGCCTGGATAATGCAGTGAAACAAATCAAGCTTACTCTACGGTCATGGATGGATATCATGGGCAAGTAAGTGGGTGTCAAAAACAATTTGCAGGTCACTGCCGTATTGGACTGTTAAAATTTTTGTTGATTGACAGGTGGTAACAGAGCTCAGGTTAAGGGCTAAGGCAGGGATGGCTAATGTATTGTTGTTGAGGTCTTGGGGTACTGTTGTATAGTTTGAAATTGAAGGTCTGTTATATTGTTTTTAATCTAAGCTAGTTTCTATTCAGACTCAGTGACAACAACAAATTGTAAAATACATGTAGTGTTGTAGGAAGTCTGCAATTTCTACAATGTAACTCAATTGTACTTTGATTGTTGAGATTCAATAAAATATTCTACATTAATCCCAAGAAAAAAAAAATAGTAGTATAAGATGTAGGGGTATATTTTAACAATTATCAAATAAATAGTAACTTATGTAACATCCTTATTTCTGAAAGTAAATGATTATAATCTAAAACGCAGGAATCAGGTAACTGCAAGAAATAATACTATAATTAAAAGGTAGTAAATATAGGTTGCATATTACTTACAAATTCATCCAGTAGGATCATGTGTACAACTGTTTTGTTGTTATTAGCATAGTCCTCCTTCCATAGTGTACGTCATGACTCTTGTCTTTATTTTCGATCAGTAATTTGTGATTTCTCTGTCATGAAGTCGGATCGGTTGTTCGAAACTCACTTTTGTTCAGAATGTTCCTTTTCTCTTCAGTTGCGTTGTGCTATTTGGTACTTAGACAGTACAATCATATTATTATCTGCAATATATGGTTTTCTTGGGAAAAAAAAGTTATATCACGTTATCTAAATTTTTATATGATTCTATGAAGCAGCTTACAACCCCGTTGCGGACTAAACCTTCAGGACTGTACCATCTAAGTAGCTGCAATTCATATCTTCTAGACTTCCAATGCGCCATGAACCAACTATTCTGATCGATCACTACAGAGTGGAACATCTTATCTCCACAACTAACATTATAGTTCTAAACAATGGTAAAGACCTTCCAAATTTCAGTGGTAACTAATATATATATATTCTCGTTTGCCATAACTTATATAACGTAGTCATAAATTCTAACAACTAAAATCAGGTTATTGGCAAATTGAAAGTCAATGAAAAACATCTAATGAATTTGAAGATTGATTACTTAGTTTGCCATTTAAGAAGAACCCTGCAACACGAATTTTATTCTCCGAAGTTTGGAATCCTAGTGTTGAGGACAAACTTATTTTTACGATGTTCTTACTTAAGAGCTCTTATTCTAAAGGAACTGGTTATCGAGAAACTAAGAGACTCAATTATATAGAAATAGAAGATGTATTCCCATTATCCAGTCTTATAAAGTGTCTCAGTATTCATTTTTAGTTTATATAGACGACTATGATCCTCTGAACAGAATTAATCAAATTTGGTATTGACGACCAGTTCAGTACAGGTTTCACTGTTGTAAAATTGGTATTGAACTATTAATCAAATTTATATCAAATAAAAATACCTTATGAGAAGGAATCTTAAGGAATTATATATTTTGTTAGTATCAAATTTTAACGAGAATCAGATACCTTATGAGAAAGAATCTATCCAGTCAGACATTAGAATTAATCTCTTTTGCGCTCAATAATGACTGTAATAAAAATTACGAGGATGACATATTCTTGTCCAAATATTGAGGAAAATGATAAAACTAACTTAATTCACTGTATTAATTAGTAGCAAATTACACAATAGTCCAAAAAATTTCAGAGCTAAACAATTGTGAATTATAAACCAATTAAAGATGTGTGGAAAACAAAGAACGAAATACAAATATTTAAATAGCTTTAATGAACACATATGATCTACACTCATTTGTTTTCTTCACTTCGTGTCGGACCTGTGTGTGAATGAGTGCATATGGCTGACCTGGTGAGTACATTTAATAGTGGTGGAACTGCAAGCCTAGTTTCCTGAATTCCATTGAGAGTCCAGCAGCCACATACTTTAGGAAAATTAAATCATAACTTTTGTGTTTTGTATTATGAAGAATGGTGTGTTCTATGAACCACTCTTCTAGTGTTAGATTGTTTTATTCTTTTTCCCTCCTGTACTCTCTTTTTTTCCTTTCTTTATCAATATTAATCACTTTTAAGCAAAAATAAATAAATCCTAATCATACTAATTTAATCCTAGTTATACTAAATATTAGTCCTAGTCAAATTATGCACCCTTTACAGGTTATAATTTCGATATAATTAGTCAATTAAATATGGTTTTTGGTCATCAGCCAAATCATTAAAAAGGTTGGTGGAGTGAATTAGAAAAATGAGTTGAAGTTTACAGTAAAACCTCGATAAATGAATATTCGATAAATCAATAACCTCGCTTAAGTAATAAATTTATCTGGTCCAATTGGTAATTTTGTACTAAATGAGTGTTCGATAAATGAATAACCTCACTTAAGTAATAAAATTTTCCAGTCCCAAGGGTATTCATTTATCGAGGTTTTACTGTATATAACTTTTCTATATTTATAGAAATACCAAAATAAGAAAAATCTAAGACCATATCCAACCGTTGCAGTGCCATTTTTCTATTTTCTCATTTCTATTTCTATATTTATAAAAAATTCGTAAAATCATTTCCAACCCATTTTGCTATAATAGGTTCACCAGTCTTCATAGTCAAATGACTGGTGATCATATACTTCATCAGCCATTCACTTTTTTCGCATAAAAGGCTGGTGATTTTTTATTATTATTATTTCTTGCCATCAACCTTTCTCTTTCTTCAAACAAAAGGTTGGTGATTATATTTTTTAATTCTTTTGTCATACGCCTTTAGCAAAACGCAGATGAAATATATTTTAATAATATTTTTATTTTGCAATTTTCTCAAAAGTTTTTTCATATATAAGAACGAAACTAGCAAAATAGCAATACAAATAGAAATATGAAAATGGGTTGGAGGCTGAAATCAGTGAACAGTACCAGAATTTTGACAAAATAACAATGTGTTGGACTTTGGAGATGGTCTAACAGTGTAGTGGTTGGAGATGGTCTTAAAATGTATACTACTTTTTTTTTGTTAAGCACTTAAGCTACTAACGACAACAAACCTTTGGGTAAATTAGATTACCGAGCCTAATTAAACAGACCCTTAGGTGATGTTTGTTTTTCATTAAGTTGGTATGAATGACTGAACTTAACGATGGACCCAACGTATTCAAGCTTGTCTCTCTCTCCCCAATTTTCCATAACTTTACTACTCTCTCTTTAATTGAACTTGCTACTAGTTTGACCATTTTTTTCCTTTGTTTTTTGTTCTATTAAATGTTTGGAATGATGATTCAGTGAAGAAGTTCCATGATAGATCTTCTCTTCCAGTTCTGATCAGGTAATAAAACAGTATTTCGTAACTGGACTCCATTTTGGATTTATTGATCTTAATGCCATTTTGAGAATACCCTTTGGATTTATTGTTCTTAATGCTTCAATGAAGAAATTTTTTTTTGTTTCTTCTAATCGTATAGTTTTTGTTCTTAATGGAAAAAATGCGTAGAAATTGCTTTGAGTCATGCATAGACATCTTTTTCTTTTCTTTTCTTTGTGGGATTGTTCTTAGAGCATCTCTAATGGGTCTTCTATATTTGAACGACACATAGACCATTATGAACGACACATAGGTGCCACGTCCTTTCTCAAAAAAAAAATTATGAACGTCGTTCAAACCTATATCAAGGGCATCCCTAACGCAGTTTCATTTTTTTTTCTTCTAAAATTACTTCTTCCATGCTGGTTGAACATGCGTGGAATGTTTTTATTTTGCTGGATCTGGATAATTACAGTTCGGCCCAATTAAAGTTTGGCCCGTATTTACGTTTGGCCCATAACTAAAGTTTGTGGATCTGGATCTATTTAAACCCGTTGAAATCCGGCCCGTATTTACAATCCATAGTTCCAGTAGTTTATCATCTTCATCTTCTACCTCTTATTTCCGCCATTTTTATCCTTCTTCTAACTCAAAAACTATGTACAGATGATGAAGAAGATGAAGTTATATATATATGTTTGAAAATTATAGCCGTTTGGAAATTATAGTCGTTTGAAAATTATGTTCCACGCTGTTGCAACCAACGCGGAACAAAAAAAAATCGATTAAAATGGTTCAACGCTGGTTAGACTTGCGTTCCACGCTAGTTGAACTAGCGTGGAACAAATGATTTTAGATTTTTTCTATAATCTTATCTCTCCAACAATTTTAACCAAACTTTTAGCAGACCGACCCACCACGTCCTACGTGGATGGCCGACTGCTTTTTGTATAGACAACGTGTTAGGGTTGGTTTTTTTACCGAATTCCTATAATTTTGGATATAGAAGACCCATTAGAGATGCCAAAGTTTACTGATATTACCAACTTGAAACAAATATAAGAGCTTACAAAAAGAGAAGACTGAAAAACAGACTCTGAATGGCATGAAACATCCTCACTCTCATTTTAAGTTTAACTGTGTACTCTCCAACTCTCTGCACCCTAATGGCTAATGGGCAGAGGATATAAATGGATGTTCAGACTTATTTCATGCTCGCAGAATCAATTAATGAAAGGAATAGCATGAATATTAATTAATCTAATTTAATATCTAAAGAAATTATAGCTCATGATTGTGGAGAAGCAACAATGATAATGACCACAAACACTTTCAGCATTCATCTTGAAATATGTCTGACAAACTTAACTGAGTAGTAGAGGATACAATGCTTTATACAATCTCCTGTTATTGTCTTATTGACGCTAGGCATGCTGCATCAAACAAAATTTTCTAAAGTAAGCTACATAATTTTAAACACCTTAAAATTCAAGTAAAAAGTATAGATAAAGATAAAGGTTTTCTAGCAATGGAAATGTATTTGACATTTGAAAGGGAACTCTGTCATATTTTAAGAAGGATACACAATAAAATGCGACGACAAAGGCCCTATCACTGGGGAGATATTCATACATTGTTGAATATTGTAGCAAAACTCACAAACACAAAGGAGTTATCGTCACATTTTCAATATTATAATCATGACCTAACAACAAAAGTCCGTGCCCATAGTACCTGCCGTGAAGTAAAATACTCGACGAACTATCATGATCGCCACTGTTGTGGAGGAATTGACTTGTTATGATGCATTCTAATGAATAGAAAGTATAAGACAACATCAACAAGTAAACAAGTGACTAGCAAGTATTTTATTTCAACTGAACAAGGAAACCAACTAAACAAATGATTATTATTGGGCCTTTTGCATCCCAGCGACAGCATACATGTTGTGTATCGTCAGGTTCTGGAAAAAGCCATCATACAAAAGAAACATGGAAAAAAAACTGAATCAAGTAGAGAAAAGCCTGTGCCAGTCGAAGATGATATTCTCAAATTGAAAGTTCTAGTTTCATGAAGTTCCCCCTAACCAGTATCAGACCTGAGCTTTAATTGCCATTTGAAATTTCCTCAACTCTAAGCATTACTGAATTTCCATTAGTAGATAGAGCGAAGAGAATGATATTTCTGATGCTCCTGCTGAGAGGATTGCCGTAGAAAGGGGGCCAAAGTGAGAGGTCTTGGACAAAATGACAATTGGCCCAATCACTAAACAAAAACAAGTCTCTAACGTGTCTGAAGTGCTGCAAAGAGTCCGAAGTGCTGCAAGTTTTAAGATTACACACCAGGTCATTGGAATCACAGTAAAAAATCAGAGGAAGCTACTTCAAAGAGTCTGATGTGCTGCAAGTTTTTAAACATCACTGTCTGGAATCGAAGGTTCTGATTAAAGATTTTCGTTATAGAAACATCACTGTCTGGAATCGAAGGTTCCATCTCCTCCATTCTTCCTAGTTGCTCCCTCAGCCTTAGTTTTCTTCCCTCAATCTACTTGTCTCATCTTCTCCTTCCTGGGGAGGTTGAGGATGGCCAACCCGAGGAACTCCTCCACCAGCTGCACCTCCAGGATATGTGGACGATCTAGTTTGTGTCACCATAGTTCTCTGTTTGCTTCCCTCGACCTTTTTCTCAAATCCTAGATCTAGAATACCAGCGGCCCTTCTTCTAGCGCCAAATGTAAGCCCCTTTCTTAATGAGCTTTGTTATGATCCAAAGGTTTGAGTCTTCTGTGTTCTTTAGCTGCTTCGCTCCTAGTACTGAAAAGACCACCGGATAATGACTGGTGGATAAAGCTCCAACGATCAAGTCAGTAAGATGGCTAGGTTTTGAAACAAGTTATAATAGGAATGAACAGTTCCCTTGTGTGTACCCTAACGTTTCCCTTATATAGCGGAATAAACCGCTTTCCTCCGTCCGTTGGATCTCTCCCTACATCCTACGGACATCCTCTACTTTACGTGTTCTATTCCCCATCACATATCTTAAGCTTAGTGCTTGACAGGTTGGTATCATGTGCGTTATCCGTGATACTCCAGAATGTTCCGTGTTCTGATTGGGTACCTCACGGTTTTCTCTCCCTATCTGACTCCTATGTTCTCAGTGCTCCACTTGGCACAGTATGGTACTTACAGTCATATTACCAGAAATCTTGGGTTGGAATCCCATCAATATTACTGACTTTATTACAACATGCTTATCACCAAAAAAAATTGTATGTACTTGGCTCAACGAAAGTACATCCTTATTCCTTGATCCCTATCACCTTGAGAAAAAAAAATAAAAAAATTACAGCACAAGATTTTATTAAAAAAAAATAAAAATAGGGCAATATGATTCCTCTAAGTTTATATGATTCCTCAAATTTTTATCAACAAAATTTGTTTTGATTTAGAAAAGAACTCCAACTCAAACCAAAATTTACCATCCAATTCCAAACAACCCTTTATTTTAGTTGAGCATATTCTATTACTTGGATGAGGTACTAATTAAGGTGTTGGGGCATTACCAGGCAATATGATTACTGAATCTTTCTCCTTATATAATCATCACCTAAGGGTACACCGACAAAGTACCTGTTTGGGACTAAGTTTGCATACCCATGAACAAAATCACAAATTGATCTTAATTAATCCTAGTATGAAAATTGTGATCTAAACAGACCCTAATTGTGTGATTAATCTGTATTATCATAGCATATACTACATACTTTACATTTTTATATAAATGTTTGTGCATTGTCAGGCAAACATGATTACTAAGATTTCTCACTTAATGTTATCTGCAAAGTATAGGTCAAAATAATGTGAATGGTCTTCATATGGAAGGTCAAGCCTAGCATTGAGTTTGGTACTTTGGTTTGGTACCACACTACCACATAATAATTACAGATTAGTGAGGTGTTTAATTAAGTAATGTATTGGAATTTTTATATTTTCATAAAAACTATAACCTATGTATGGGTGTAATTAACTCTAGTGAATTTAAATTAATTACCCAAATAATTTATAGACACCCAATCACAAAGCACCACGTGTCAATAATAATTAAGTATAACCTATGTATAGGTTTAGTTAACCCTAGTGAACTTAAATTAGTTACCCAATCCAAGTAGCAATTTTTTAGACTTGCAAGTGTCAATAATTAGTAATTTTTTGGAATTGCATAGTTATATAGTTATCAACTTTTTAGAATCGCAAGTGTTAATGATTAGCAATTTTTTGGAATTGCATAGTTAAATAGTTAGTAATTTTCTAGAATTGTATAATTAAATAAAATGGTTAAAAACGATTTAAAAGGGTAGTATTGTCATTTAAAAATAAAAAATTTGAAAATTTTAGTGGGATAAATTGAGTCAAGGATTAGTTAATAACTTTTTCAAAGAAAAAAGATCTAAGACACTACAACAGAAATGTAGATATATCACAGTTAAAAACTGTGATAAAAAGGTATATATCACGGTTCTTATTTAATCCCAAACCGTGATAAGGATGAGGGTGATAAATACTCATAAAACCGTGATATATGTATGATACAAATATCACGGTTATATTAGTTGTCTGTGCTATATCGGTCTTAAATTGTTCCTTTCCAGAACAAAAACTGTGATGTATAAAAGGTTTTATATCTCATTTGTTTGAAAACTGTGAAAAATGAATACAAGACCATGATATATATGTACACTATATATCACTGTCTTGTCATACATAGCACAAAAAATTTAAAACTGTGATATATAAAATTTTTTCTTTAAAAAAAAAAAAAATTGGATTTTCATTTTTTATATCCACTGTATGGACATGCTACAGTATATACGAATTGATAAAAGGTATAACATATTTTTCAATAAAAATTACACTCCCGAATAATGTACATAAAATACTGTCAGGTTCATCCTATGTACCCATACAGACTTATCTCCATTCTTACATCATAATCCCATATACCTTGTACCCACTTCCAGTAACATCACAAATGCAATAAAAACAAAAACAACATCAGTTTATATCTATAAGCAATCAATATGCTCACTTGCTTGTAACCACTGTCTCAGTCCTCCATAGGGAAGATACGACTCTTGCTGCTGAACCTGCATACCACACTTTGTTGGAACCCACATTCTATTCTCTGTGTTGCAGCGCCACAAAAACTCCTCCTTGCTGAAAATTGCATTCACTATCTTCCTCTTTTCTCTACAGCGCAATTGGTACAGTGTTTCAAACATCCATGTCCTGCAAGACTGCTTCCGTCTTTCCTGTCTGCCATGAAACTCTGCCAGTCCAACAATACATCAGCAAAACTCACATTTTTCATGAAGACTCGTAGCATCTATCATTGTCCATGTTTGACCAGTTCCGTTCGGCAATTCCCAATTGAAACAATAAAGGAGATTTGCCAATCCAAGTTCTACTGTTGCAATTCCCATATTTATTCCAGGACAACCTCTTCGACCCAATCCAAATGGTAAAAAATCGAAATCTTGTCCTCTGAAATCAATGTCATTATCCATGAACCTCTCAGGTATGATGAAGTCCTCAGGGTTTTCACAATACTCACCACTTCTACCAATTGCCCACACATTCACTAGTACTCTTGTTTTCGGGTATATATCATATCCGTTGACCTTACAAGGATTAATACATTCGCATGGTATCAAAAGAATTGCTGGAGCATGTAACCTTAGAGTTTCTTTCACCACCATCTTGAGATACTGAAGATGATTAATGTCACTTGCTTCGACTTTTCCTTTCTTCCCAACGACATTTCTGATTTCTTCTTGAACTTTTTTCATTGCTTCTGGCTTCCTTTGTAACTCTGTCATTGCCCAAACCATGGTCATAGCACTAGCATCTATCCCACCAAGAAATATATTCTGAACATTTCATGCAAACAAAAAGGTATTTGTTATTATAAAAAATAAGGTTAATTGAATCAATTAATAATGTGATCGAAATGAGGTAAGGTCGCGTACCATGAGGATCCCTTTGATATGACTTATAGTGAGTCGAGTTACACCAGATTCGTCCGTCCGTAATCCAAGCAAGACATCTATAATGTCTTCCTGCTCTGGCTTTTTCCTCTTAGGGTCAAGGTGCTCATCAATTACCTGTTGGTTGAGGTTGTCGAACGCAGTGAAACATTTTTCCAACCGGTTATTGAAACCTCGAAATCAGTGAGATCTCGGCATCCCCAAAACTCGAGATTCCGCCGTCTTTGATAAGATGAACTAGCTTGTTGTTAAATTCTCGACTCATTTTTCAAAAATTCCAAACCCCAAATCTCAATTTTGTGCCAATTTCACGTTATTATATTCAGATTGAACCTAATTTCATCTAATTATAGTTGATATGGAAAACACTTTTACAAATTTCACTTCATTAAACCCATTCAAGAAAAAAGAAATTAGAATTGTATCTACTGTATATTTTAAGTTTGAGTTAATTAGCGATTGCCCCTAGATTTGAAAGCCAAAGTTGCGAATGCCCCTAGATTTTTTTTTGTTTAGTGATGCCCCCTAGATTTGCTTCCTTTTTCTTTTAATACCAAAACTACCCCTCTATTTTGTTTAGCCTTTGCCCCTAACTCTATAAAACTATCTTAACTGTCACGTATGCAAGAAATTGATGGTTTTATTTTCAACTATAGATCTAAAATCCATCTCTAGGTTAATCTAACAACAAACAACATAAAGTAAAACACTTTATAGACTTCTCATTTTTTTGCTATTGGAATGGGGTGAAGAAGATGTTAAATTAGTAGAGATTTGTGAGTTTAATTTTGTAAAGTAAAACATTTTACTTGTGGCATCATGTTATTGGTTGTTTTGTTTTATTATCGTAGGATAAACCTTGAGATGTGTGCGATTATTTTTATCTAGATCTACTGTTGGAAACAAAACCCACCAATTTCTTTCATACATGGTAGTTAAAGTGGTTTTATGGAGTTGGGGGTAAAAGCTAAACAAAATAAAATGGTAGTTTTGGTATTAAAAGAATAAAGAAGCAAATCTAGGGGGCATCACTAAACAAAAAAAAATCTGGGGGCATTTGCAGCTTTGGCTTTCAAATCTGGGGGCAATCGCTTAACTCTTTAAGTTTTGGGGAAAATGAAGGAGACAAGGACAAAACTGGTAGAGTTTTGTCAAATTTCAACACTGATACAACTCGTCAACTCTATTACCTATGTAGGTATAGAAAATATAACATGGATAGAGGTCCACAAGACAAAAGGTGTGAGGGTTTGTAAGTATTTTCTCCATCTTCTTCTTTGTTTCTTCTAATTGAAATACCATTGGGTTTTGATGAATGGGAAGAGTTGGTGGCAAACCCATTAGCAAACATAATCAACTACAGCTTTCCAATCTGCATCATCTTCTTCACCCCAATCTAAATGTTAGTGGGATGGGGCACATTATTGGGCTATAGCCAAGAGACTTGTTTCTAGATTTCCAGTTCCTACTCTCTCTCTCTCTTTCTTAATATAGGCCAGTTCGTTTGCTGAAGAAACGATTTGATTCTCCATCATATGTTAATCAATTTGGGGAGTTTCTTTTAGGTATTTTGATTTTATTTAGATCAGATGTTTCAATTCAAGAAGTTGGAATAGGGGGTTTAGACTAATAAAGCTTCGTTAATAAAAATTAACTTTTGTCTGTTAGCTTATATTTAGGGGGTTTAGGCAAATATTTTGAACTAGGGGTATAATTGGCTAAAGTTTTGTTGAAATAGGGGGTTGGGCGGTTTACGCCAAATTTTACACAATGAGGGAGTATTTGCCAAAGCCGGTCAAAATATGGGGGGTTATCACCAATTTTTCCCTTTTTAGTCCATTGGATCATTTTAAATCACTCTGATTAAGACACGTGGCATGTTCTTTGTTTTTTGGCACTTACCCAAATGAAAGTCAAAATTTACGTTAACTGCCCCCCCCTATTTAAAATATATAGCAGTTTCCCCCCAATGGACGGAAAAAAGAGACAGAGTTACCAAAATCAATTTTTGAATTTATTTTATATAAAATATTTTCATAATACCAAAACTACGCCTCTGTTTTTGAAACATATATTGGTAATATCTTCCACTGAAACATATATAATTAGCAATACCCCTAAATTGATTTGCAGAAAAAAAAATTTGAAGGAGAAGATGATTTTGAGGAAAGAAGATGAAATTTGTTTGCGAAATTAAGTAAGAAAGTATGGGTGATTGAGGGAAACATTTATCTACTATTATATTTAACAAATTTCTCAAATAAATTTCATCTTCTTTCCTAAAAATTTATCTTTCTTCTTTAAATTTTTTTGCAAATCGATTTGATGAGTATTGTTAATTATGTATGTTTCGGGGGGGGGGGGGGGGGGGGGGTGGTTTAAAGAAGGGTAGTTTTGGTATTATTAAAATATTTTATTTTACAAAAATTCAAAATTTGATTTTTGTAATGTCATCTCCTTTTTCCGTCCATTTGGGGGTAACTGCTATATTTTTCAAATGGGGGGTAACGCAAATATCGACTTTCAAATAGGGGGTAATTAAGTGCCAAAATCTCTTTCTTCAATTATTCATGTGAAATGCACATAACAGGGCAACCCAGGTATTGAAGAAACAAATCCGGGTAAACCCGGTTTTTTTGTGAGTCGAATCAAACCAAATAGCCAAACCCTAATTACAAGATTAACAATGGCCAAAACCTAATTACACCCATAAAATCATGGCCAAAACCTAAATAACCCTATAATTTACCAATATCATAGTCTCTTCCTTGATTATTCTTACCGAATGTAATTCTACTAGTTATTCGATCCGTCAGAGAAAACAACTTCTGAGTAAGATTTAATGGACTAGATGAAAATTCAGATATAGACTTCATCAAATAAGCAACTTCTTATTCTTCCCTTACAAACTCAAAAGATTGCACCCGCTTCGAACTAAATAGTTCAAGAACACAAATCCTCCTCATCTCCCTCCAATATTCATCATATGGAGTAAAACCAAAATCACGGAAATTATAAGAAAGATGCTTTAATTTGGACCAACTAGGGATGCTCTAGTACACAAGTTAAGGTCTTGTGTTTTCAACACCTCTCTTGCTGTATCTGCCGAGGAAATTATTAGAGTTGGCCGGTTTACTACCAAATTGCATTAGCATGATAGGACCATATTTGTTGAAGAGTTTCTGTAAAGAACGATGAGGCAAGCTACCAAGTTGGTGCAAGTTACCAATGATGGGAAGCTTAGGAGGGCTAGGAGGATTATAAGGTGCATTACCTAGCTTGGTTGCTTTTTTTTTTTTTTTCAGAAGCAATATCGAGATGAAAAGAAGGAGAAGGGGTGACAAATACAGAGAAGTGTATAAGTCCATTATTACTCAATGTCTCTCATGCAAGAAAATGTTACTCTTTAAAAATAGCTCAAGATCAAAGACAGAACCACCATTGTAACCATGGCAAATAATGCAGATCCAGAAATGTAGGGGCCAGGAATCTCGTTTGGTTTAATGTAACATTAAACTATTAATGGGTTGACCTCTGATGCTCTCATATCAGCACAAATGGTAGTCTAAATTCCAACCAGTTACTTTGTTCGCGATGACTTTCTCCTGATAATGTAATTTAACAGTGCTGAATTGAAACTGGCATTGTAAACTCGATCTTTCTTCCACCAAGGCTAAAATAGCAGAGAACAAAGGTTATAGACCGATGGCTTATGTACTCTGTCTCATGACATATATCGTGTATAAGTAACCGTACACAAATTTTTTTTACTGGAATATATGAGTAAAAGAAATTTTTTTGTTCCTATACAATATTTGCTTCTGACAAATATATAATGTATGATAGACTAATAGATATGGGATATGGAACAGGTTGCCTAATCTCTCTTTGTCGACACTGACAGCTAGTCCAGATAGCATACTAGGTACTTGTTAAATATATAATATATCCCCAACCAACATATAGAATCAAATCTGTTTGCATGGTGATGGGGAGCTAGATATAATAGACAGATTAGTTTATTGGACACATAGAGGGAACAGGTGCATCATTGTGAGTAATGTAACAACCCTACAACATAGGGGCCCTCGCCACTCTCACTAATCATCTGCACAACTTACTCGTGCAACTAATTAATCAAAACGATAGCAGTGTACATGAAGATTTCCCCCTGACTAGCTATTCAGTCATCCTGTCTGCGGCCATATATTAGGTTATCTTTGCTGATATATGGTGTACTGCCTTCTTCTCCTTCAGCCTCCAAGGCAGTCCATCTGTGTCAAATGCTTGTACTAGTACTCATGCCGAGTCAAATCGATCGGTAAGTCTGGAATGAGAATAGAATAGTTTAGTCCAGAACAATGAAAGGTTAAGTGGAATGAGTACGACATATTCATGAAACACTAAACCAGAACATTGACCCATAAGAGATCCATGTCAGCCAACAGTCACTGTGACATAATACTACACAATATAACCTATTAAAGTTTTATGGAGTACTGTACATTTTATTTTTATATATGTATGTGCCCTATAAATTAATACATACATAACATAACATACTGTATTATAATATAATAATTATTAGGGGAAGGCCATATATGCCCTATTATTACAGCTAGAGGAGTAGATTGTCCATCACTCTATCCATGAACAATATAATTGAAGGTCATTGTAACCAATTCTGTTGAGACTTGAGATAGCAGATAAATTAAAATTTGTGTGACTGTGGGGAGAAGCTATAGCTACTAGGTAAATCGAGGTAAGAATGACTTTTTTTTTTTTTTTTCTTTGTTTCGTATGGGTCTGTCTTTTGTTTTCAATAATTTCATTTCTTTGTTTTCAATCAACCTATTACAAGCTACATAGTACTAAATCTTTTGGAAAAAAAAATAGTAAATCATGAAATAAGTTGGAAGAACATGTCATAGCAGATGTAAAAAAGGAAGAAAAAATAAAATAAATGATCTACATACCTTTTCAAAGAAAGGCTGGAATATTGCGTGATGGCTTTGATCTGCCCATTCTAATGCATCAAACCAATTAGGAGCTGCTCTGAAAGTTTGTAGATGGGAAGCAGTTTGTGGTGCAAGGGGAAACTTCTTCAAATTCTTACATCCACGAACAACAATCTTTTCCAAAGGACAACTAATAGGTATATCGCCTTTGTAGAAGCTTGTTAGACTGTCCAACTGCCACAATTCGAGAGTTTTGAGTTGAGGTAACAAACAGGAATGATCACCTGTCACTTCATCTTCATTTTCTCGTCCAACTATTTCCTTCAAACTGGAGCAATTTCTTACATAAAGATGTTCAAGTCTCTTAATAGCTAACAACAAATTAGCTGAAAAGATGTTCTTTATTTGATGGCAATCAAACACTTCTAAGAATCTTAATTGTCCAAAGAATCCAGTTGATGGAGTTGGGCCATGGTAGATTTTCTTCATTCCTTTCAAGTCCATTACTGTTATGTTCTTCAACGTGTTGAAGGAATCTTGTAAATCCTTATTTGATTCATCAATGCCGATGAGATATTCAATATCACGACATCCACGAACCTCAAGTTCTTCCAATTGTTTCAAATCCCTCAATGCAACAAGATCTGCAACATTTTTAATTCCAAAGCACCAATCTAACTGAAGTTTTAACCCAACTGAAGTGGAAACCAACTTGTAAACCCAATGCCAATACTCCAACGGATTTACTCGATTCAAGTACACAAGCTGATGCTGGGGATCACGCTTACTATAATATGACCCAGTATTTGTTTCTTTAATGAATAGTTGTTTCAACCCATGGGGCTCGGTTTCCGTACTTTTTATACAAATGGTCAACTCTGAGAGACGACTTAATAACTCCACCTCCTTCAAGCTAGCATTGTATTCTCCTCCACTTGTCATTGTGTCCCACTCTGTATAATCATTGTCCATATAGAATTCCTCCAAATATGATAATTTTGATATAACATTCGGTGCTACAAATGACAGTTCTGCCCATTTTAAATCCAAGCTTCTTAGATTGACCAAGTTGCCAATTTCTTCTGGCAGCGTCTTTACGATTGAATTACTCAACTTGAGTATTTCAAGTTTTCTTAAACTTCCTACCAAGGAGATTTTGTCTGAAACATCACAATGCACTAAATGTAGCGTCTTTAGATTTGTGAGGCACGATAATGATTGTGGTGTTGGCATGAACCTACTTTGACCCCATATATCCGTCATTCCTCTCAAATCAAGGACTTCAAGTGATTTATTATCTTCAAAGAAACTCTCTTGATCTATCCTTATATCATCATTTTCTCTGATTAATAAACTCTTAAGTTGGGGACATTCTAGTGGATCCCGCATCACATCATTCGAATGCTTCATAAATGAGATTCGCTTCTTTTCTTTCAGATCTTCTGATTCTCGAAATTTAATCAATCCTCCACCAACATTCACAAGAAACCCATACTCCGCATCTCCACCAATACATATCGCAACATCGCGAACTACATCATGCATTTTTACAGAATTCTTTTTATCTCCCTCCAACAATAGGCAACAATCTTTTAGTTTCTTAATAAAAGATAACAACTTGTCAGATGCATTGTCTAAAGTCCCACCTACCTTCAAGAATCGTTCTCCGATGCCATAATCTCTCAGATCACGCAAATTAATATTGTAATCTTCAGGAAACAGGCAGCAAAACAAAAAACACTTCTTGATTTCTAGCGACTCTAACCGTTCGAAACTAAAGCTTAAGCTTGTTACCACTTCTGGCATTATACCTTCTAGATCACTTCGAGTAGGATTTGATAATACACTCAATGCATTATTCCAAACATATTCCTCCTTCACAGATTTCAGTGCGGATCCTAGAGCAGCAATCGCCAAAGGCGAGCCCTTGCATTTTGCTACAATATTTTGCGCAATAGGTTCCAAATTGGGCAATGCAACTACATCCCCTGCTTTTGATTCAAATAAATCCCATGATTCATCCTTAGAGAGAGGCTCCACCTTGATTATTTTTTGAAGATCCATTTGGACACAAACATCCTGACTTCGAGTAGTGACTACAAGTTTACAGCCTCTAGAAAGCCCGATATCCTCCACCTTAAGTGGTTTCCACACATCGTCCAAAATTATCAATACTTTCTCCTCTGCTTCCAACCTTTCAAACAATCTGCTTGCTCTTACATTTGTTGAAGTAGCTTCAAGATTCAATCCTAGCCGTCGTGCAACGTTATCTTGGATTTTCATCAAGTCTGGATCTTTGGACACAATGACCATTATAACTTTGTTGAAGAGTATGTGTCCAACAAGTTCATTGTTGAATTTTTCCACAAGAGTTGTCTTCCCTATACCACCCATACCATGCACACCAATAGATCTGATATTAGAATCTCCCAATGCCTCCATCAAATCACTCATAAGAGAATCTCTTGGCAAAATGTTCGCAACAATGGTAGGCCTGTGCACAAGTTCAATATTTGGAGGAAGTCGTGGATGCGCTATTCCAGTTACAAGCAAGTCATTCACCTTTTCTTGAAGGGTATGGAAGGTCTCTGTCATCCTCACTGCTTGTTTACTTAGCCTGAGACGTGAGCTAAGATCTGGACAGAGTCCCTTGAAGCATTTTTTGTTAATATTGGCTTCATCGAAATCCCTCAGTTGTTCGCCAAGTTTTTCCTCGGTCGTGTCTTCAAGCCACTTTTGCACATTTGGAAATGGCTCCTCTAAATTCTTTTTAGCCGCTTCCACTCTGGTTTGTACTCCTTCTCTTGTTAGTTTTAATTCTGAAACTTGGCTTCGAAGTTTCTGAATGTTTGTGTTGTAGCTGGTAAGATAGCTGATTTGTTGCTTAATAGAACCGAACAAATATTTGACAACTTCATTGATAGGCGTAACCAAAATGGCCAGAATTTCCAATGCCATAGTTTCCTGCTATGACAGATAGTTGTATATGAAATAATGCAGAAACATTTACAGTATAACTAATGGAGAAACATTTACAGTATTTTGTAATCACGTTTAATATGATTGATATGAGATAAATCTTATATTCTTGGATAATTATTGTTCTAAATTTGTCTAAATCATCGTGAACAAGAAGAGCAAGAATTCCAACTATATAAAAAGTTACATAAAAATATAATAGATATGAAAATTTAAAAAACTCAAAACATTTTCTGTAACATGTACGTACCTTATAGAAAGTCCACTTGAGCAGCAATGATAAGTTCCTCGACTGTAGAAGCTAGGATGAATGACCAGTACGTACTAGACCACCAAGATAAGTTTGAAGATAAGAAGAAGAAGAAGAAGAAGAAGAAGGCAGAGATGTTCAGAGAGATGACTGGTTCAAAATCTTTGCAACTTGCAAGCAAAGTAGAGGACTAGAAAGAAAGTTAAAGCAAATAATGACAAAGAGGGACCTTTTGCTTTTCAGAGCATTATGAGTATTGAACAGTTAGAGGGACCATGAGCATTATGAGGTGCTTTGCAGGCTATTTGTATTATTGTACATTGGTGAGAAAATGTATATCTCATGCATTAATTGATAGAGATTGCATGGTTTCTAACAAATAGTAATTTAACAGTGCTGAATTGAAACTGGCATTGTAAACTTGACATAATACTACGTTACACAATATAAATCTAAGCAGACACCAACTACATCATGTCAACGCTATTAGCAAATCATAACCTCATCACATTTATAAACAAAATCCCCTCCATATCAAGAACTCCAAATGATATGTGGCCTCGTCAGCCACTCAACCTTAATAACTTGTTGGTGTTACATGTAGACATATACGTAGTAGCTTTGAATATCAATATTCAATTCAAGTTGGAGGTTGGAACTCTTTCTTCCCTTCATTGCTTAGACCATTAAAATGATTAATTATTATTATTTTGTCTTATATATATTGTACAATTCTATTTGTATCCTTTAACCATTAAAATGGTCATTTAGGTATGCATATATTTTTTTCGGTTAAGTATGTTGTATATAATTCTACATTTAAATTGAAAATTATATTAATTAAACTTTTAATTAAAATTTCATTTGAAAATAAACATTTCATAAGATAATTGCAATAAAAACCATAACCAAACTTTTGTATTGTTGTTGTATTTCCTTTTTATATTAAGTTAATTTTAGCCCTTTTTAATTTACATTTTTTATATTATTTAATTTATAATTTTAATTGTTGTTTTATTTAATTTTAATTGTTGTTTAATTTGATTTTAATTTTAATTTTAATTATTATTTAATTTAATTTTAATTGTTCTTTTTTAATTAGTGTACATTTTAATTTAATTAGCCCAATACGAATATGGGCCCTTTCTTTGGGCTTGGGCTTGAGTTAATAAGAATTGTGTGGAAAAACAAATATTTGATGAGGACAATATGAAAAAGTTTTTTCTTAAATGTGGAGTTAGGTAGGTCCCAAAGTTTGATTACAAATAAGACAAAAAATACTTAAAACTCAAATATTACTTATACATAAATAAATATATGAGTATTTGAGTATTTCAGTTTTGAGTATGCATTGGAAATGAATTTTGGTGAATAGTGAAGAATTTATAAGTTTTAGTTGTAGCATTGGAGGTGGTCTTATAAATACAACATAACAAACATATCTCAAACAACATTCAAATCAATGTCTGCAACAATGAGTCTACCTCGACAAGTGGTAAAGAAGTTCCTGGCAAAACCTCAATATGAAGGTGAAGGTGTTGTTGTTAGAAGAACCATTGGAAGGTACTTCATGATTAAGAACATAATCAACTTCTAGCAAGGTGGTTGATTGAAAATAAATTATTTTTGAGTTTTTCGCAAGGAATATGAGTCAACCTCTCTTCTAAGCACAAAATGTAAGTAAAAATAAACGATAAAAGTCTCTTTTCTTTTTCGTGACATGTAACTACCACACAAATGGTGTAATCATTCATTAATGATGTGCTTCACTTTCATACAGGATGGAGCCAAGATATCAAGAGTTACAAAGTAAGGACATTGCAGAAGTTGGGAGAGATGGTGTTAAGGTCAGGGTTATAACTGGGGAGGCATTGGGGACTCAATCACCAATTTACACAAGAACTCCAACTATGTATTTAGACTTCACTCTTAATCCAGGAGCCAATCTTCAACAATTGATCCCATCAACATAGAATTCATTCGTTTATATTATCGAAGGAGAAGGACATTTTGGAAGTACAATATCTTCGTCGATCACTGCACATCATGTACTTATTCTAGGCCCGGGAGATGGTGTTGAAGTGTTGAATAATTCGTTTGAGCTTCTGCGGTTCATACTAGTTGGTGGTGAACCATTAGGTGAACCTGTTGTGCATCTTGGACCATTTGTATTGAATACACAAGAAGAGATCAACATGACTTTAGATGATTATAGGAATTGCACCAATGGATTTGAGAAAGCTAAACACTGGCAATCACAAATCCATGATTGAATTTCAATCTGAGTTTGCTTAAAATTTTGTATCTAAAAAAATAATCTGTTGTGATTTTTTCCTGTGGATTTATGGAACCAATCAAGTGTTTATAGAGATTATTTTAATCAAAATCAAGTGTTTGATTCAGCTAAAAAAAAGTTATCAATGTTTTTAAAATTCAGCTAATTTTGAAGGATTTTTTTTTGAGAAGATTTGTCGCTGAATACCAACATTAATAAAAAACACTAAAAGGGGAAAACCGTAGGCTTGTTATCTAATTAACCTTGCAATTAGGATTTAAGTAAATAACCTTGAGCATAATCTTTTTTGCCCACTTTGATTTCATTATTTGGAAAACAGATTTAATAATTGTTGGCTATAGAGGATACTATTGAATTGAATTGATTGCGCAATAGAGATTTTTGCTGGAGAAAAAATATTAAGAATTTGAAACTATTATAAATTGAAGCTATCAAATTGTCGACTAAAAACAACAGAATAAAAAAGAACATTTACTGAATTGATTGATTTAAACTAACCTGTTGAGTTTGCGCAGATATGATTGAGAAGATCGATGGAATTTGCGCAGATATGATTTTTTTATATTTTTTATATTTGTATATTTCTGTATTTGATTATTTGTAATTGACACAAATTTTTAGTAATTATAACGTGACTTTGATATAATTTTTATCGAATGTTTATCTTGAAACCGGCACGAAGTGGTTTGACATCAATTTTGTGACAAAGTGTCCTTGGTTATCTCGCCTTGAATTCATTGTTAGGAAAATCAAGATGTACGCATGGTCGTCTCGTGTCCTTCGTGTTTCTTAGATTCTGTCCAGGAAAAGTTATTGGGTTCTGGACGTACGTACCGAGTTAGGACGTACGTACGTCCACTGAAGCAGCAAACTTCTTTTGGTCAGGACGTACGTACGCAGTTAGGACGTTCGTACGTCCAAGTAGGCAGCAGACGAGTTTCGTATGAAGACGTACGTACCGAGATAGAGCGTTCGTACGTCATGGTAGGCAGCAGGCTTATTTTTGTGTGGCGACGTTCGAACGTCATATCGACGTACGAACGTCCAAAGTCGGTTTGCCCTATTTAATAAACTCTTAAGTTGGGGACATTCTAGTGGATCCCGCATCACATCATTCGAATGCTTCATAAATGAGATTCGCTTCTTTTCTTTCAGATCTTCTGATTCTCGAAATTTAATCAATCCTCCACCAACATTCACAAGAAACCCATACTCCGCATCTCCACCAATACATATCGCAACATCGCGAACTACATCATACATTTTTACAGAATTCTTTTTATCTCCCTCCAACAATAGGCAACAATCTTTTAGTTTCTTAATAAAAGATAACAACTTGTCAGATGCATTGTCTAAAGTCCCACCTACCTTCAAGAATCGTTCTCCGATGCCATAATCTCTCAGATCACGCAAATTAATATTGTAATCTTCAGGAAACAGGCAGCAAAACAAAAAACACTTCTTGATTTCTAGCGACTCTAACCGTTCGAAACTAAAGCTTAAGCTTGTTACCACTTCTGGCATTATACCTTCTAGATCACTTCGAGTAGGATTTGATAATACACTCAATGCATTTTTGATATTGAAAGTGTTTGTGGCTATTGAACTCAATTCCCTTTCTTCCCCCTTTTCTGAATTCATATCTTTGCGATCTTTAAGAGTTATTGTGAATTCGGCTTCGAGTCTTCTTGTGTGTTCATCAAGAAGTCGAGTGTCTTGTGCGTACATCAAGGTGCTCTGGTGAAGTCAAGGTGTTAGAGATAACCAGGAGTATCAACTCGCAGTGAGTGCAGGTAGTTGATAGGTTTGTACATCTCTTTTCATCTAGTGGATTATTTTGTTGTCGCGAGGACAACCGTGGACGTTTCCCTGTTTGGGTTTTACCACGTTAAAAATCTCTGTGTGTTATTTACTTTCTGCGTATTGTTTAATTATTTGTTTGAATTTACAATTGTTATACTAGCACTATTTGTAGTTTCTCAATTGGTATCAGTCGCTGGGGGCTGGTTAAGGAGCGTAAAGGCTCACGCTAACGATCAATAGTGCTTTATGGAATCTCACAAGACTGCTACTTCAAGTCTTCCTCCACAATTCAGTGGAAAGGACTTTGGTCATTGGAAAGTACGTATGCGAGCTTATCTCCAAGCATTAGGAGAAGAAGTTTGGCTTTCTGTTGTCACAGGGTGGAAAGAACCTCTGACTACTACAGGTACTGATGATACTGCTGTTACATCACTGACGCCACGTGAAAAGTGGACGCCTGAACAGAAGTTGTTGGCAAATTATAACAACAAGGCACTCAATGCTATTTTCATGGCATTAAATGCTAGTGAGTTTCGTCGGGTGCAAGGCTGTGAAGAGGCTAAAGATGCATGGAACAGGCTTATCTGTACACATGAAGGTGACGAAACAGTCAAAGAAAGTAAGCTGGAACTGTTAACATCTCAGTTTGAGAATCTACGGATGGATAATTCTGAGACCTTTGATGATTTCTTTATTCGTCTCCAAGACATCATCAACTGCAGTGCGGCTATTGGTCATGCATATACTGACACACAAGTGGTACGTAAGATATTGCGTGCTTTGCCTCCTCGGTTTCGTTCACGTAAGGATGCCATCACTGAGAGCAATGTGATTAAGAACATGTCCATCGAGACACTTGCTGGGAAACTAAGGACATGTGAGATGGAACAGGCTTTGGAAGAACCTTTGAAGAACAAATCTGTAGCATTCAAAGCTACATCGTCTAAAGAACCTTCCACAGGACCTTCTGATGATGAAGAACAGGATGTGGATGATAACTATGCGTTTCTGTCACGTAGCTTTCAGAAGATTCTGAAATATCAACAGAATCGAGATCCTCGAAAGCGATTTCCTGATTCCTCAAATGCTCCTAGAAGTCGTGGTTTTGAGCGGATAGGAGTATGGATGCATCCAGGAAAATAGTATCTCACATGGCTCGGTTGGTTGAACCAATGCCTTTATCATGGTATCTTGACAGCGGTTGTTCGCGTCATATGACAGGTGATAAGACTCTGATTGATAACCTGACTCTTGGTTATGGAGGTAAGGTTAGGTTTGGTAATGGTAAAATGCTTCCGGTTGAAGGTAAAGGTAACTTTTCTGAGGTTGAATCGATCAATAATCATGAGCTTCTTTTTGTTAAGGGTCTTAAGTCCAATCTATTGAGTATTAGTCAGTTATGTGATGCTAAATTTAAGGTTGTGTTTGAGGATAATAGGTGTGGTGTTTTTGATTCCAATCATATCTTGGTGTTAACTGGTAGTCGCTCATCTGACAACTGCTTCATTGTCACTACACCTCTTCCGCATTCATATACCTAATGTGTTCATTGGAACTGTCTGTGTTTAGGATGTTTAGGTTTGGTCATTTATTATTGTTGTTGGTATTGAGGACATACTACTTTCTCTATTGTGTGGATTCCATTTTACAGATGTTTCTAGTTTGGCGTCCTCAACTGTCTTTGTGTCATGCATAGTTGTAGGGATACATTATACTCTCTTCGTATTGGTAGTTTCTTGCATGATGCATTTACATGTGGTTGGCTTGTTTTTTAAATACCTGCATAACTCCTGTTACATATGGTTTCGTTTCATGATCGTTGTTTGTCTTTTATATCTTCTCACCTCTTGTAAGTGGTCAATTACTCACAAAATCCCCAGCCATTTGAATGTCTTGAGAGCATACTCATTTGGCTAAGAACCCGTTGGGGCTGTGAGGGTCATGCTCTGACGGATGCACTCAGGAGATGTTAGTTCTTGTGTTGCACGTTATCATGGTATTGCACTTCTTGAGTGTGTTTTGCCGAAAAGATGTAGGCTACACCCTACCCTCGTGTTCTGGTAAAAGATGGAGATTCTTTATACTCCCACACGGGAATGGCATTTTTTTTAATAAAAAAAAAAAAATAAATAAAAAAAAAAAAAAAAAAAAAGAGGGGGAAATGTTAAGTGTCTGTCGCACTTGTCTAGTTGGAAGACAAGAAAAATAACAATTTTTCTGTGGTTCCTTGGTTTTATTGTGCTCGGGTTCACCTTCTCCTTGGTCTAATTGCAAAAGACTTTCATGGTATTCAATGATCTTTTTTTTTAGTTTGTCTCAGGAGGTTGGTATTGGTCTATCCGGTTCTTCTACATGCTTGCATCATTCTAGTAAGTGCCATGTCAGGGTGTATAATGTCGCTCTTCGATTTTGCATTTTCTTAAGGTTGAGGGCTGTTTATGCTGTATTCGGCTGTGATTGGAATCCTTATGATAAGTAGAAGTGTTTTCTTGTGATGTCTCTCAATATTTGTTCTTGGTAGTTCTTTGGTTTATTATCTGATTGGTTGGGTGGTTTTTCATTTTTTATTTATAAATATAGTTCAACGAAAAAAAAAAAAAAAAAAAAAACAAACAAAGGGGTTCGTACGAACGCTTTCAAGACGTTCGTCCGTTTAGGTGGGCAGATCTTGTTTAAACGTACGAACGCTCCTACGACGTACGAACGTGATCTTCACCAGATGATTAGTTTTTGGGTCCCGACGTTCGAACGTCTTCAGAACGTACGAACGTCTGTCATACAGTCCGGCCCAATTGTGTTTAAATTCAAATTTTTTGAACCAAAGGCTTACTGTTACATCAATTTGTGCTGTGTTTCTCTCTCGCACGAACATAAGGAGATTTCTCTTGTTCTCCTTTCCATTTCTCTCTCAACTGCCTTTCGTCGATCTTATTCTTGCTATTTTTCTCTGTGATTGTTGCTTAGTGTGATTTGTCGTTGTTCTCCGTCTTGCAAGTAAGTTTTTTTTTTAAAAAACTTCTTGGTTCTTCTCTATCTATGATGTCTTGTCAAGTGATGATTATTGTTCCATTGTTATGGTTGTGCACATTTATGTTTTTTTTGGGAATATGTTATCTCATGTTGTTTTGCTTATGTGATTGGTGTTCGTTTCTTTACTTGAAATGTGTGGATGGGTTGTTCTCTCAATGTCTTGTTTCTTCCTCTCTTATTGTTTATGGTTAAGATTTGTGTTTAGGGTGCTCACCATTGCTACATTGTTGTCAATCGCATGTTTCAAAGTTGTGCACATCAAGTGTTTGTTGAAATGCCTCAATGGTTTGTTATTGGTTTTTCTGTCAATTCTCTTACATTTTTGTTTTGTGCTTGTGTAGACAATGGCTTCTAAGCGCGCACGCACCACTCCCGTCTCCACGGCATCCACGTCTAAGGGTGCATCATCTTCTCGCGCTCCGCGGGGTCGAAGCTCCACTCCGGCCTTGTCGCCTCCTCCCACATCTCTTGGTGCTCATCCTCGAGCAAAAGCTATTGTTCCTGAGCGATTCTTTGACTTGGCAGACATTGCTGCTACTCCTCTTGGGGCTACTCAGCTTGGCAACATATCTCTCTTCTTTGAGACTCGGAATTGGCTAAGGGTGGCTCAACCAATCACCAAGTACTCGGTTGAGCATACAATAGCCTTCTATGAGACAAAGACACCCTCGCAAAATCGCTCGAGTTTTTCGGTCTTGATTGAAGGTCGGCGATACACCATTTCTCCTAAGGTGATACGCGAGGCGTTGGGTATTGATGGTGACTTTATTCCTGAAGATGCTGTTTCTGTCAGATGGCCCGTTCCGGATACAATTCAAATTGACTTTGTCAATCAGGTTCAGCAGATGTTTATTGATGGTGTCACGGAAAGGTATCATGCCAAGCACTACAACGCCATCCTCTTGCACATGGTTGCCCACTCCAACATCTACCCCTCCAAGGGCAACAAGATTATCATGATCGACGACATGGTCAAATTGGTGGTCTGTATGTCGGTGCACCATCTTCATCTCTCTGAGGTCATCTACACTCGAATGCTTCAGATCGATGCAGCTAAGGGTACTCTTCCTTTCCCTAGCTTTATAATGACTATACTCAAGCACTTGGGTTTTCAGGGACAGTATATGGGGGTGAGCCCTCCAAAGTTTGTTGGCCACGATTGGGTCAACGCCATCAAGAAGGGCTGTCAGTCTCGAAAGTTGGCCTTTGAGTCCGTGGGTGCGCGTCTGACGCATCACCTCATTTGGGGAGCCAGGGCTCTTGTTCGTCATGATGATTTTGATCGGGCTTTGACCTCTGGACGCCCCATCCCAGCCTCTGCTAGGGGCAATCGGGCTGTTGCAGCAATTGATGCTCGGGTTTCCTCTCTCCGACGTCATCAGGATCATATGGATGCTCGGTTGGATCGTTTTGGGGTCATTCTTTCTCGTCATGATGTCATGATCAGTGATATTCATGCGATGAACGTTGCTCAGATGCGTCATCTACAGCTGGACTTCACTCCCACAGACGTGCCTCCGTTTCCGGAAGAGGTGCCTCCAGTTCCTGGTGCGAGTGATGGTGATGACTCAGAGAGTGAGGACGAGGGTGATGGTGAACCCAGTGATGGTGCCTCGGAGTCCGAGTAGTTGGTTTTATGGCCTCCTCTTCACATTTTTGTACTTATTTTTTTTTGCTATATTGGTTTGTTTCTATTTTTTTGGTATTGTGCATGTTCTTGGATATTGCTATTTTCATATTAGTTCTAGTTGGTTTCTTTGTTTTGCAGTAAATTTTTCTTTGGTAATGGACCTCTCTTGTTGGGCCCATGATAGGTTTACCCCTGTTTTTCCTATAAATAGGGGAGTCTTTTTCTCCTTCACTCCTATTGTGTCTTCTTACTTCTTGCTAGTTCTCTCTTTGTTCTTCAGAATCCTTTATGGCAGAATATGAACTTCATGGAATTTTTGTTCCGACTGTTGGTTATGTGTCGTTCATGGTGATGGAGTACAAGAACAATGCCAAGGTTTGTCGTTTATGTCGCGTTCCCCATGGATATGACTATATTCATCGACCTTTTCTTAATCCTTGTTTGGTTCGTGTCAATCATTGGGAGAGATTACCGGGACATCTTCAAAATCACATCTTGGAGTTGGTTGGTTATCCGAAGGTTCCGGGACTTGCTGCTCCACTTACCGACTGTGGCTTGGACAGCAGAATTGAGGAGTTGTTTTGTAAGAGTGAATGGCTGGAAGATTATGATGATCATGTGATTGCTCGGTGGAATAGACCTTCGGCTCGTGCGGAAGCTTACTTCTCCAAGCTTCCTCTAGGTCATTGGGAAAGGGTTTTTCGAATTCGTTAATTCAAGCCTTCTGTTTTTGTCGTTTTGCCTTTTATGTTTATGGATTTCTCTATTTGGTTATTAGTTGACTTTCTGGACTTTTAACAGTTGGATTAGCTTTATATTTCTATATGTTTTGTATTCTTTGTTTGGTATTAATTTCTTTTTCTTGGTTATTTGTTTATTGTTGGTTGGTTATTTTGTTGGTTATTTTGTTCACTTGTTGTGACAAAAAGGGGGAGATTTATGACTCTAATTACCAACAATCGTCTTCTTGTTGTTAGGTTATTTTTGGGTCATGTTTCAGGTATGCTATACGTATGGGGGAGTGAACGTGTTGATGATTTTAGACGTTATATTGGTATGGGGGAGTTCGAGCGCCAAAAATATTTTGGAGCTCATGAAGTATGGGGGAGCTGTTGAAGGAACTTCTGTTGAATCCTTGATTGCTTCGGAAGTTCCTAGTTGCTTCCGTTCGATCTCTGATGGTTAAAGCATTTTCCTAAAGCTGGTTAACAAGAATTGGTGACTTGTCATGTGTTTCTATTTTGAGTGATTTTGTAGGCATGTGTTATAAATGCCATGGTTTGGAATTGTAAGCACGTTTTATAAGTGTTATTAGAGTCATAGGTTTTTGTCACAAAATCGATGTCAAAGGGGGAGATTGAAACCGACACGAAGTGGTTTGACATCAATTTTGTGACAAAGTGTCATTGGTTATCTCGCCTTGAATTCATTGTTAGGAAAATCAAGATGTACGCATGGTCGTCTCGTGTCCTTCGTGTTTCTTAGATTCTGTCCAGGAAAAGTTATTGGGTTCTGGACGTACGTACCGAGTTAGGACGTACGTACGTCCACTGAAGCAGCAAACTTCTTTTGGTCAGGACGTACGTACGCAGTTAGGACGTTCGTACGTCCAAGTAGGCAGCAGACGAGTTTCGTATGAAGACGTACGTACCGAGATAGAGCGTTCGTACGTCATGGTAGGCAGCAGGCTTATTTTTGTGTGGCGACGTTCGAACGTCATATCGACGTACGAACGTCCAAAGTCGGTTTGCCCTATTTCGGCCCATTTTCCTTGGTTTCCAACCCTAAGTATAAATAGGGTTTCTCTTCCATAGAACAAGTTAGTTCTTTGGCCGTCCATCCTTCTTCTAGTTCATGTGTTTTGGTTAGGTTTTTGATATTGAAAGTGTTTGTGGCTATTGAACTCAATTCCCTTTCTTCCCCCTTTTCTGAATTCATATCTTTGCGATCTTTAAGAGTTATTGTGAATTCGGCTTCGAGTCTTCTTGTGTGTTCATCAAGAAGTTGAGTGTCTTGTGCGTACATCAAGGTGCTCTGGTGAAGTCAAGGTGTTAGAGATAACCAGGAGTATCAACTCGCAGTGAGTGCAGGTAGTTGATAGGTTTGTACATCTCTTTTCATCTAGTGGATTATTTTGTTGTCGCGAGGACAACCGTGGACGTTTCCCTGTTTGGGTTTTACCACGTTAAAAATCTCTGTGTGTTATTTACTTTCTGCGTATTGTTTAATTATTTGTTTGAATTTACAATTGTTATACTAGCACTATTTGTAGTTTCTCATATCTAAAGTTTAGTGTAATAAAAATCATCCATTTGTTACATTATATTTTTTTCCCTATTCTATTTTGGCAGCTTTTGTTTTCTTCATTTCCTTGTCGAAATCTTCCATTTCTTGCATCCTTAGGTTTACAAATATCCTTATAGAAAATGATGATTCTACGTATTATCTTGTTTATAAATAAATAAATTATAAAGTAATATTATTATACTTTTTCAAAAAATATAATAGTAAATGGATTAAAAAATTTAAAAGAAATAAAACTAATTACAATACAATTCTTACCAAATTTTGGTTTACCAAACTTTGCTAAAGTTGAAGTTATGACTATTGTTTTTTTTTTTTCAATTTGACGTTGGGCATGGATACATCCTGCATGTTTCATATTTTTGTATTGCTTTGTGTTTGGGCCTGAGTACATCATGCTCAGTTCATTGTTTCTTTGTGTTATCATATTTTCTATGCCTAACCCACTTGTACTACTACGACAGCTGCTATCACCATGTTTTGTTTTTTTTTTGTTTTAATCACCGCCATCAAAACATCCAAAAACTCCACCAAATTAATAACTATTCACCATGAGGATCACACAATGTTATGAGCATTTTGTAAGGGAACTCGCACAAACTTGTGGAACAAATTTGAAATAACTCGTATAACATTTTAAGTGTACTTTCTAGTAAATTTTGTGTGAAGATAAGAATCGAATAATGTTATGTGCATTTTATAAGAGAAATCGTACAAACATGTGAGACAAATTCGAAAATATACATATGACATTTTGAGCGTATTTTCCTAATAAATTTGTGTATTGCTCCAAGTAAAGAATTACGTAGTGTTGTGTGAGTTATAGTTTTTTATGCTCTAAATATCTAGCGAGTTTTGAATATAAAATTACATGTAGTATTGCGATTAGGATTTTTTCTTTAGTGGTGAGTTTTTTTTTTTTTTTTTTAAAAAAAAAAAAAAAATTCAAATTTTATTGATAAGCTCAACGAATTACACAAAAGTAGAGGACAAACGCGCTACAAACTGCGCGGCAAGTCCTTTCTGGATAGCAAACACGATTCTCCTAAATACATATTCGTTCGAACCTGCAGTCATCACGTTGCTATCCATTATCTTCTGCACTCTCCTGAGGAGCTCAACTGCTTCTGAGCCTAGCAATCCAAATGTGTCAAATGCAAAGGGGATGAAACTATGTTGGTTAGCCCTACAAGCTCCGTCATGTTTCTCCACTTTTGTCGCTGCTGCATTGCTACACTACAAGAATACATCAAATTTGCCACGGACCGGAACCGTGGCAAAACAGGATTAGCCACGGTTTTCGACCGTGGCAAGACCGTGGGTGTTCAGGGCGTAGCTAATTCTTTTGCCACGGTCTGGGTCCGTGGCGAATAGCTATATTTAGCCACGGTTATGAACCGTGGGCTTTGCCACGGATATCAACCGTGGCAGAATTTCAATATCCCCACGGTCTGGGTCCGTGGCGAATATTTTTTTTTTTTTGAAAAAATATCGAAATTTATTTATTTTTCAAATTAGCTACTGTTTGTAACCGTCGCAAATCCGGAATTTTTCTAAAAAAAATTGAATTTTGCTACTGTTTGGAGCCGTGGGAAATCTGAATTCTTTGCAGAAAAAAATAACAATTATTATTTTTGCACCTGCCCTGCATAATCTAAAATCGGCTAATGACGAACAATTTTTTTGCACCTCCACAATGCATAATATAAAATCATATTCTCACTGGATACAAAAAGGAAAATTAATTGGTTTAAGCGCATTTATAGACTACATCCAAAGTCACTTTTAACCAAGTCAGTAATGAAGTACAAACTAAAACAATTAAAAGCAACCAAAACTTAGACGATTAATCGTGTACCAAAAGATGCATTTGAATGTTCAACGAAACAAAGAAATATAACATCTCTGTAAGAAACCATGGTACAGTTTTAGAGATCTTACATTAAATAATGAAAGCGTTTACATCCTTTGTTCTAACGTGAATAGAGAAAGTTGTTACATCCTTTATTTATTTCATTAAACAAAGCAAAGCATGTAATATCACATACTTATTTTAAACAAAATAATGTCAACTGATCAAATATATAAACGGAATACCTTAGTTCATCACTTCACAAAGTAGTCACGCAGTCTATCTCTACTCTCACAATCTAGGTCATCTGCTGCTAGCATATTAATTACGATAGACATGGTTTCTGCATGACGCAAGATTCCTCTCTCATCCATTAAATTCAAAAACTGCACTGCGTTTTGAAGCACTACAGAAATTCAAAAAGTGTAGAGTGGTAGTACTGACAGGAATCCGAACAATGTCTTCCCTCTGCCATCCAAGAGAATTGTATACGACAATCACCTACAGAAAACAATACACAGTGTGACATTGATAAGCTTTTATTTATCACAAAGTAGCGAGAGTCATAGTGTTAGCCTTACCAAGTTTTTCCCATGAGGCAAGTCAACTTCTGATGGAGGACAATAGCTTATGTTCAAAAGGGGACACTGAAAAAATGCCACAAATTACAACTCAGTTGTTCTTTCCAAAATAGAAATTGATATGTTAATTGCTTTCAAGATTAAAAATTATCTGGATCAAAGTTTCAGCTGCTTTATACATTTCGATAATAAACCATTTGCAAGTTTTAGAGTTCATTTACTTCCACAAACAAAAGCATAAATCTAAGAAATGTATGGAGGTCAATGAGACATTGAGAACATACAGTGAAAGCTTTTGTATAATAACAAGGTGATATATTAGCTCTAGGGTAAATATTGTTAAACAAGCATTCCATTATAACTGAAAAAAAATCTATACAGATGGCCTAAACATGAGTGTGGATGCATGGATGGATTAGTCTGCAGTAAACTTGAACAAGTGTTAGGACTCACTAGAAAGGAATGATATTCTTGCCTGTTCAAATTTAATAACTGTTTTCCCACAACTTGTGTTATTTGTTGATTCTACCAAGCAGGCAAGGGAAGACGCAACCAGCTCCTCAACCTACAAAAGCACAAGTAACATTCTTGTATAAGAAAAAAAATTGGCTTTAAACAAAAGCACAACATAAAGATATAAATATGACTAGATAAACAATAAAGGCAACTATATCTTGACTCTCGAGTCCAATTACTGAAGTGACCAAAATTACAGATAACATTTGCCTTGCCTGTGCAGATGAACCAAAGGTCTTAGACCCCTGCCACACAAACTCAAGAGTCTTCTCATCCTTACGCTTTGCTCGGTCTTGGTAATCTATACGGCCAAAGAAAAGAGAGTCGAATCCAACCTACAACCAGAACAAACTTAAATTGCATAGCCATTGCAGAGACTATAATATCTTTGCATAGTAATCTACGAGGATTGGTTTAAAAGAGTTTTTAAAGAAGATTAGGATATGTACAATGCACACACCTCTGCTCCTAACAAGTAAGCTTGAACTGCAGAATGTCCAAAGGGATCGATTTGCCAACCAATCCTCGGAGTCTGATTAAACTCCTGTTTAATAAACCGATGCCCAAGAGTTGTCTGATCAATCATGTCAATGTAATGAGGTGCTACTTCATCATGCATGCACATACCTCCATTTCTGAAAGAAAAGAAGAAAAAAAATGCAATTTAAAGAAATAGTGGTTGTTACCATTTACAGCAACAAGAGAAAAACAAATTAATCCACAGAAGAAGCTAGTTAAGTCTAAATAGGTTGGTTCCTACATTAACTCTAGTTGACCAGTGTTGATGAGCTTCTTGACTGTATTTTGAATGGATTCGCTTTGTTCTCTCCACCATCGTTGAAAAAACGCCTACATCAATTCAAACAAAACCATTCTTAATTTCATTTTACTTGCATTGAAATGCTGAACATGATGGGACCCTGCTCATAAGTGCTACGAGAGAATTATAAGAAATTACCTGTGAAATTATTAAACATGAATCTACTACTACTACTACTTGTAGATCATTCAGGGTATTAATGCTCAGCACAGGTACCATCATCACTCGAATAATACAAAACCAAACAAAATCCAGGCATCCAGCAATGAAATTATTGGATGAGCTCAAACTCGAAATCATTGGAGCAAAATCACACACAGACCGAATCAAAGAAACCCTTTAACAAACAATACAAGTAAAAACCATGGTGAATGTCAAGTACATACAGTGTTTATCATCTACAAATTACACTTAACCCTAAAACTATTTTTGCGCAAAATAATGAAATTTGAAAAAACTGAGCTCACCAGTTTCTTCTAGTTACTATCATACACCATTATCATAATACGACAATGGCAGGGCAACCCAATCAAAGCAATGTTACTGTCCAAACCCGATACGTTGGGCTATCTTATTTTCAGATTAGATCTTGACTCTCGAATGTCTTAAGGGAAAAAAAAAAAAACCAAACAAAGCAGGAAGACTAAAATGTTTGCCGAAAACATTTCTACAACTTTGTTCTGATTTTTGAGTCAGAATGAGACTGAAACTATCGCCCATTCGCCCCCCTTACAGAATAGTGTCAATTACAAATCTTAGTTTTTATCTGCAGGTCTATTGTAAGTTTGATAAAAAAAACATTTGAATTATTAGTGTAATTTACAAGTCTTTTTCTATAATCTGAAAGGTTCAGATACAACTTATTGGTGTTATCCCCAGCCATGTTGTTCAGGTTGTAAAATTCTTTTATATCTTAATAATTTCTTCTTGTCAAAAAAAAAAAAAAAAATTTGCTCAACAATAATTTCTGCCTTGCACACCAGGTTACACAGGTGTTTTGTTTTCCTAAAAGTTTAAAATCATTTGGGATCTTAGTATGATTATAGTTAAATGGGGCAAGTAATCGAGTTCTCTAGAAAATCAAAATCAGAAATCCCTTTTTCAAACAAAGAACAATTGGATGAAGAAGAAAAAAAAAATTGAAACCAAACCAACAAAGATCATATAATTTTCAGAAATTACAAAGAAACAAGTAATAAAACTTTAAATTACCTTTGTTAGATATCTAGAACTTAACCAAAAAACAGAATCGTCGCGAGTCGCTCAATTAATCGAAACCCTAGCACAAAACTTTTCAAAACAAAAATTAAAACTGTATTCATAGAGAGATAAGAGCGATTGCAAAGAAAAGAAACTCTGAATCACAAAAACTTACCTTCAATTCGTGGTAGTGAGAAATCTTTGAAGTTGAAAATTTTGTAGAAAGAAGATTAGTGGACACAATAATTTTTGTTGAAAAAAGAAGAGAAGGCTAGTGGGAATGAGGGAATTAGGATTCTTTGTAGGCGCGGAATTGAAAATTTTGTGGAGAAGAAAGTGAGAAACCGAGTAATGTTATGTTTTTTCACTTCTTCTTAATAGCCACAAACCTATAATAGATCTCTAACCGTAGATAAACATAACGCATTTAATTTTTAATCCGACGGCTAAGAAATTTGTACTTTGCCACGGTTAAGTGTTGTTGCAAAAATTCACAAATCGTTCAGGTTTTTGCCACTGACATTTTAACATCTGCCACGGACCCGGACCGTAGCGAAATTGGCCACGGACCCGGACTGTGGCAAAGCAAATCGTCCTGCCGTGCCAATATCCATGTTTTCTTTTAGTGGTAGCTGCTAGCCCCACCTCAAAAATCCCAGCACTCAGCCCAACCATCGGAGACGCCCCTGTAACATCAACACATGCATGTTTACCTTCAAACCAGTTGTAGACCAGAATATCAGCAGGACGTAATGTCGATCTTCCTTCCTTAGGATCAGTAAGAAAGTTAACAGGAGCCTCCTTCTTAACCTGTACGCCAGCCCGTCAGAACACATCACACAAGATATCTCTAACGTGGTCATGCCTGTACTTGAAGCCGGGGTAATGCTTACAATGGGCCGCATGGTCCCCGAAAGCATCAAGTCTACTCTTCTTGCACAGTGGACAAAGCTCACCATCTGAATATAGAGGGATCATCAATCGATAACGAAGAATGACACGATATTCTACAGGCGTCATGCGTTGTCCAAGCCCTTCCATCGGGATAGCAAGGAGAAAATCTTTGGCATGTTCTGACTGCACACATCCAATCACGGCTTTTTGTCTAGCTGACAACTCAAATTCCCTCTCAAGACCAGAACTAATCTTGTTGTAGTATGCTTCCGCCAAGACATGTTGGGGTCTGAAGGGGACGGTAGCAGTTGGAGCAAGATTACTGAGATCAAAATCAGGTATAGAAAGATGTAAACTAGCAATGGCAGTATCGAAAACATTACCCATAGATGGAGTGTCACAACCTCGAAGAATGTGGTCCTGGAGATCCTTGGTTTGCGTACGTGAAGCTACGAAAGCAAACTTCATAACATCAGTAGCACAATAGATACCAAGTCCACCCATACGTAATGGGAGGGTTGCCATACGCCACTGTAGATCGCCAAAACTTTGCTAATCTACTACTACCCAAACACTCACATCACAGTGTACACGTCTGATTTTTCTTTTTTTTGAGAAAGCATTTTATTATGATTAAATACTAATCATGATCACAGTGTACAAATAGATTCCTTACAAGTCTAAGGTTTTTTGACTATTTTTGGGATAATAACTAATACTTAACAAGTATGTTTGGTTCCAATATTTTTTACTTCAACCAAAGTCCATAGTGTGTTTTGAGAAATACAAACAAAATTATTAGTCATTAAGTTTTTTTTATTACTGTAGTTTCAAACAACTCAAGTATTGGCTATTCAAAATGACCTTGTTTAGACCATCTCCAAGGGTGAAGCTAAAACTTATTATTGTTGCACTATTCACCAAAATTCCTCTCCAACCCATACTCAAAACTCAAATACTTAAAACTCAAATACTCAAATACTCATATATTTACTTATTTTCAGTAAAAATTTGAGTTTTAAGTTTTTCTTTGTCTCATGTGCAACAAGCTTTGGGACCAACCTAACCCACATTAATAATTTAATTTTCCCATGTTGTCCTCATCAAATATTTGTTTTTCCAAACAATTCTTATTAAACTCAAGTCCAAACCTAAAGAAACGACTCATATTCGTATTGGACTAATTAAATCTAACCCCAAAAAACATAAATATTTCTCATGTTAAACAAATTAAATGATATAGAAAATGTGTAGTAATTAAAAAGGGATAACCCCTAAAATAATATAAAAAGAAAATATAACAACAATACAAAAGATGAAATACAATACAAAATAAGAAATATAATACAAATAAAATAAATCACCATCACACCCACAATACAAAAAAGAAATACAATACATGCAATAAAATTAAATGGACATGTAATTAATTATGTACTCGAGTATTTACTTATACTTTTTTATTACAATTATCTTATGAAATACTTATTTTTAAATAAAAATATTTTTAAAAATTTAATTAATATAATTTTTGAATTTGAATGTAGAATCATATACAACATACTTAACTGAAAAAATATATGCATACCTAATGACCGTTTTAATTGTTGAATGACACAAATGGAATTGTAAAATACATATAAGACAAAAAAAAATTAATCAATTACATGTGCTACAATTATTAATTAATTATTATTTTAATAGTTTTGCATCAAAATATAGGTATAAAGGTTGGAGATAACAAGACCATATTCATACACTATTCACTGGATCCTACAAAATACTGTTACCCTTGGATATGGTCTTAGTACAATTGAAAATGAAATGACTAACTTAAGGTAAATATTATCTTCAGTAGATCTTCTGTTGGGTCGTTCATTAACTTTTTTACATTACCAATGTTTGTTAAAAGTTCTTCCACCAAACTAAAACTGAAGTGCTCTCAAATAACAACTTAAAGTGAAGTGATCTCTAATAACAACGCTTCAGAATGCAATGTGTTGGGCATCTGGTGGCATTGTGTACGCTAGTAGAATGCAGTCAAACTTTTTCAGGCTCTCAGCTATCGGCACGCTACTATTTATAAAATGGTGTTCTTAGTCGTAATATTTTTCAGTACTGAGAGAGATTGTGCTTCAGTAACAGGTCTTGTGGCTTAAGGTTTCATAGATGGTGGTCAATCCATCACTCAATTTTCTGGTGTACGCTATTAGAATGCAGTCAAACTTTTTCAGGCTCTCAGCTATCGGCACGCTACTATTTATAAAATGGTGTTCTTAGTCGTAATATTTTTCAGTACTGAGAGAGATTGTGCTTCAGTAACAGGTCTTGTGGCTTAAGGTTTCATAGATGGTGGTCAATCCATCACTCAATTTTCTGCAAAGTTGTCCTAAATAGGTATTTAATTCAGGATAACTTATTTTTCTGTGATTATCTAATTAAATTAAAAATCTGGTTGTTTGAGTTCATTGATGGTTTGTCGTTGTGATCTAGAAAATAGACCATTATTTAATCAACCCAAGGTGTTTAGAGGTCAATATAATCATCAAAAGCCCAAGGAAAAATTCAAATGGCAAGATCTGCAAGAATGTATTTGAGTGAAAAGTTTTAATTTGCTACGCTGATAAAAAATATGGCAATGGATGAACACAAAAGTGCACTCAAGTAAAAGTCATGCTCTTTGAGTCCATGTTAATAATAACATAAGCAGAGGTTAAGCATCTGGATATTAAAAATAAACAGTAAACAGAATACATGGTACTTTGGTAGTTTCCTTCCATGGCTCCACAATTTGCCAGTTTGCTGCCCTCACCAGTTGTCCACCATTAATGTGTTCCGGTCATTAATAACTATCATCTACCATCAGGCACTATCATGTAAATATTTGACAATGTATGATCCATTTCAAGCAATGAAGTGAATTGTAGAAGAGGTTTAATGGTTTATCTACCTGACGCTGGACATTTAAAAGAGCATTTTTTTAGTGCCCTCAAGGTGAGGAGTAGTCTGGGTTAGAATGTAATACTACCAATTAAGTGTTGATACTTCCTCGAGTTATTGATTTGGTATAATATGATCCAACTGCATTTCAAAGCAAAAGAATACCATGATATGTTGATTATGATCGTATAAAGATCTAGCATGGTGATTTGCTATACAATACAACAAGGTGATTTGTTATACAAAAAATACCTAGCATGTACAGTATTAAATAATCGACAATGAGCTAATTCTTTTATATTCTACAGGATTCATTTGTATAAATTACCTATCATACATGTTGTTTAATTCTTTTAGGCATTGGCTAAATGCTCATGAACACCCTAACTTTATAAGATCCTTTACATGACTAACAATAGGCACAATACCTTTAAGTTTCTCGAAATTTAATCAATCCTCCACCACCATTCACAAGAAACTCATACTCCGCATCTCCACCAATACATATCGCAACATCGCGAACTACATCATGCATTTTTACAGAATTCTTTTCATCTCCCTCCAACAATAGGCAACAATCTTTTAGTTTCTTAATAAAAGAGAGCAACTTGTCTGATGCATTTTCTAAAGTCCCACCCACCTTCAGAAATAGTTCTCCGATGCCATAATCTCTCAGATCACCCAAATCAATATTGTAATCTTCAGGAAACAAGCAGCAAAACAAAAAGCACTTCTTGATTTCTGGCGACTCTAACCGTTCGAAACTAAAGCTTAAGCTTGTTACCACTTCTGGCATTATACCTTCTAGATCACTTCGAGTAGGATCTGATAATACGTTCAATGCATTATTCCATACATATTCTTCATTCACTGATGTCAATGCCGATCCTGTTGTGTATTGGCTCGCAATGCGCGGGATAATAGCTTATATTAAGTGAGGTTTATAGGATCATACCTTATGTTTGTTTCTAGAAACAATGTAGGTAGGAATTCTTCTCCCATAAGTACTTGGTATTCTAATTGGTAATTGGTATTGTTATTCAATTAGAATCCTTGTATAGATTAGTGACGTAGCGGAAGCGATTAAAAATCAAACCTTGAATAGCCCAAGGGAAGGATTGCCTTGAAACAAGGAAGAACTAAAACAAAACTAAAGAAAAAGAAATTGTAGAGACAAATCTTAATTGTATTGATTGAATAATTGAATTCGTTGAATAATTGTTCTACAAAGCATGACTCTTTATATAGACTAAAGACTTAGACCAACTAGCACTAGGACTTTCTAAACAAATAAATCAAAATACAAATCCTACTTTGAATTGTATTACTAATATCAACTTAATAGTAAACCAACTATTCTAGAACTTCTAGACTCTAAAATAGAAATCTTAAACTTAGAATGACTTCTAAATAAACATTAACCCAAATAGGAAACCAATTGGTGTAGGTAGGATGTCCTACATCAGTCCCCCATTCTTCAAAAGAATTCGTCCTCGAATTTATGTTGTATTGATATCGTCCGCTCCATAAGAAAACATACTTTGAATAACACAGACTCTTGTAAACTTTCCTCATATTAATGGAAGTTGTAGTTCCGTCTTTTGATTCAAAACCTTGGACTTGGAGAACAAAAAGAACTTCTTGTGATAGTATATGATCAATTCCAATAAAATCATAATGTTGAACATTTAGAGGTAATGAATCTTTCGCAGCGATTTCAACTTTATGATATTTGTCTTCAGTAAAAATTGGTTTTGGTTCATCAATTGTGGCCATGATATTTGAAGAATCTTCCTTAAAACTCGGTGGCTCTCCATTAAAACTTGGTAGCTCTCTATTATGACATTTTTCTTCTTTAAGACAATCATGATTTGTTGGTGGTGTGGTTGAAAGTAGGGTTTGACTTTGACATTGTGAGGGAGAAGTAATGGTGGTATAGGTTGTGGCAAATTGTGGAGTAATGGAAATGTGAGATGGTTGGGAGGTATTACAAGGTTGTGAGTATTGGGAGTTGTAGTGTTGAGGCTGTGAGGCAAAGTTTTGTAATGGTTGAGGGTTGACATTAATAGGGAGAGATGAGAAACCAATATAGGAAACTTGTTGTACAGTTGTGGTGGTAAATTGTGGTGATGGGGGTGGGTGTGGTGGTGGTATGAAAGAGGGTGGAAGGGTGGGAGCATCAATAATATGTTGCTTACTTTCCAACTTATCAAATCGAAGAGTAAAATTGTCGATTAAAGCGGTGAGACGATCAATAGCTGAATTGAATTCAACCTTCGTCACATAATCTCCAAGATTACCGACTTGAGAGCGGGGTGAAGAATCTCCGTCATTAACCATTGTAGGATCGGAACAAAGCTCTTGATACCAATTGACGTAGCGGAAGCGATTAAAAATCAAACCTTGAATAACCCAAGGGGAGGATTGCCTTGAAACAAGGAAGAACTAAAACAAAACTAAAGAAAAATAAATTGTAGAGACAAATCTTAATTGTATTGATTGAATAATTGAATTCGTTGAATAATTGTTCTACAAAGCATGACTCTTTATATAGACTAAAGATTTAGACCAACTAGTACTAGGACTTTCTAAACAAATAAATCAAAATACAAATCCTACTTTGAATTGTACTACTAATATCAACTTAATAGTAATTAAACCAACTACTAGAACTTCTAGACTCTAAAATAGAAATCCTAAACTTAGAATGACTTCTAAATAAACATTAACCAAAATAGGAAACCAATTGGTGTAGGTAGGATGTCCTACATCAATAAGGAACTCTTGTGTACTTGGTATTCTAATTGGTATTGTTATTCAATTAGAATCCTTGTATGGATTAAAACTCTTAGGTATTATATATACTCAACTAGTTGGCTATTGTAAAGGGTGAGAAAGGGAAGTAAAAAGAAGAGAGAGTGAACCAAAGGTGAAAGCATTACTAGATAGGGAGAGACAAATTTATGAGGGTTTTCATAATAGGGTTTCTCAGGTTCTAGTGTGTGAGAGAAAGAGAGAAAAGGAATTATAGATTTGTAATTAGGTGTTTCTTTTCTCTGATTAGTAAATTCTTTTTGATTGGTTGTCGGGTCGAGTAGGCGGGTTTGCCGAACCACGTTAATATTGGTGTTATTGTGTGTTATTGCCTTTTTTCGATAACTTTCTCTGTTATTTGCTATTATCTAGATTATCGGTATTACAAGCAATCCTTGGGTTAAAGCTTCTGTTGCACAACAAGTGGTATCAGAGCCAAGTTATAGGTTGTAGGGATTTTCAAGATGGCGCAAAGGGTTTCAAATTCAGGTTTGAAGTTTGATGTAGAGAAGTTCGATGGAAAGATGAATTTTGGTTTGTGGAAAGTACAAGTCCAAGATCTCTTGGTACAATCTGGGCTACACAAAGCATTAAAGGGAAAACCGGCGGATATGTCAGATGATGATTGTGAAGAATTTGATTTGAAGGCTACTAGTGCGATTCGATTGTGTTTAACGAAGGAGGTCTTGTCAAACATTCTCACAGAAAGTTCTTCGGTAAAACTTTGGTTAAAGCTTGAAAGTTTGTATATGACTAACACGTTATCAAATCGATTGTATCGCAAGCAGCAACTTTACAGGTTGAGGATGGCAGAAGGTATAGGTATTAATGAACATCTCAGTGTCTTCAATAGTATATATTCTTTCTGAATTGGTTCATGTTGGAGTGAAGTTAGAGGATGATGATAAAGCACATCTACTTCTGAACTCCATCCCCCAATCCTATGAGCATATTATCACCACGTTGCTCTATGGAAAGGAAACTCTGGAATTGGATGAGGTTGTTAGTGCTCTTTTATTTCATGAAATCAGAAATAAAGACAGAGACGATGAATCTCATGGTGAGGGTTTGGTGATTAATGGGGGATCACGGAAAGGATTTAACAAGAGTAACAAGGTTCACATAGAATGTTGCAAGTGCGGAAAAACATGGCACTTTTAAACGGGATTGTGAAGAAAAAGGTGGAGCGGTTTCAGCAAATAGCTCCAGGTCAGGGAAAGGCAAGCATATTGTTAATTCTAGCGGACATGCTAATCAAGTGGAGTTTGATGATGAATTACTCTTGGTGACTACTCAAGAAGAAAATTTACTTCGGGAATGGGTACTTGATAGCGGTGCCACAAAACATGTTTGTTCACATAGGTCATGGTTCGACAAGTATGAAAGATGTGAGGGTGGCTGGATATCGATGTGTGATGGCTCCAAGAAGTCGATAGTGGGAGTCGGTAATATTCACATCAAGATGTATGACGGGAGGATACATACTCTTGAAGGTGTTCGACATGTGCCGAGTTTGCAAAGAGAACTAATTTCTCTTTTCAAGTTAGATTCGTTGGGTTACAAGTTCACTGGCAAAGGTGGAGTTATAGAGGTTTGCAGAGATTCCAATGTGATCATGAAAGGAGTCGCGAGTAGTAGTGGCTTGTATATACTATTGGGTCAAACAATAGTAAGATCTAGAGTTGGTCCTAAGGCAGGCAAGGTGATGTTTAAATCACAGGGTCTGTTATGAACAAGGTGGCTGCAGAAGGAAGGAACTCAAGAAAGGGAAAGATGGTCAGCAAGTGGATTCCTGTGGGCAAGTTTGAGGGTATCTCAAACTTGTCAGCCAATCATAATTGATTGGGCACCCAAAAGGGTGGAGGTGGCAACATGGATCAAGAAGGTTTCACGGGCGCGGGTGGAGTCAACAATAATCAAGTTCATTGGCTCGCCAAGGTGGAGATTGTTGTGTATTGGCTCGCAATGCGCAGGATAATAGCTTATATTAAGTGAGGTCTATAGGATCATACCTTATGTTTGTTTCTAGAAACAATGTAGGTAGGAATTCTACTCCCATAAGTACTTGGTATTCTAATTGGTAATTGGTGTTGTTATTCAATTACAATCCTTGTAAGGATTAGGAACTCTTGGGTATTATATATACTCAACTAGTTGGCTATTGTAAAGGGGTGAGAAAGGGAGGTAAAAAGAAGAGAGAGTGAACCAAAGGTGAAAGCATTACTAGATCGGGAGAGACAAATTTATGAGGGTTTTCATAATAGTGCTTCTCAGGTTCTAGTGTGTGAGAGAAAGAGAGACAAGGAATTATAGATTTGTAATTAGGTGTTTCTTTTCTCTGATTAGTAATTTCTTCTTGATTGGTTGCCAGGTGGAGTAGGCGGATTTGCCGAACTATGTTAATATTGGTGTTATTGTGTGTGATTGCTGTGTTTTTTCGATTACTTTCTCTGTTATTTGCTATTATCTAGATTATCGGTATTACAACCAATCCTTGGGTTAAAGCTTCCATTGCACAACAAGTGGTATCAGAGCCAAGTTATAGGTTGTAGGGATTTTCGAGATGGCGCAAAGGGTTTCAAATTCAGGTTTGAAGTTTGATGTAGAGAAGTTCGATGGAAAGATGAATTTTGGTTTGTGGAAAGTACAAGTCCAAGATCTCTTGGTACAATCTGGGCTACACAAAGCATTAAAGGGAAAACCGGCGGATATGTCAGATGATGATTGGGAAGAATTTGATTTGAAGGCTACTAGTGCGATTCGATTTTGTTTAACGAAGGAGGTCTTGTCAAACGTTCTCACAGAAAGTTCTTCGGTAAAACTTTGTTTAAAGCTTGAAAGTTTGTATATGACTAAGTCGTTATCAAATCGATTGTACCGCAAGCAGCAACTTTACAGGTTGAGGATGGCAGAAGGTACAGGTATTAATGAACATCTCAGTGTCTTCAATAGTATGCTTTCTGAATTGGTTCATGTTGGAGTGAAGTTAGAGGATGAAGATAAAGCACATCTACTTCTGAACTCCATCCCCCAATCCTATGAGCATATTATCACCACGTTGCTCTATGGAAAGGAAACTCTGGAATTGGATGAGGTTGTTAGTGCTCTTTTTTCTCATGAAATCAGAAATAAAGACAGAGACGATGAATCTCATGGTGAGGGTTTGGTGATTAATGGGGGATCACGGAAAAGATTTAACAAGAGTAACAAGGCTCACATAGAATGTTGGAAGTGCGGAAAAACAGGGCACTTTTAAACGGGATTGTGAAGAAAAAGGTGGAGCGGTTTCAGCAAATAGCTCCAGGTCAGGGAAAGGCAAGCATATTGTTAATTCTAGCGACATGCTAATCAAGTGGAGTTTGATGATGAATTACTCTTGGTGACTACTCAAGAAGAAAATTTACATCGGGAATGGGTACTTGATTGCGGTGCCACAAAACATGTTTGTTCACATAAGTCATGGTTTGACAAGTATGAAAGATGTGAGGGTGGCTGGATATCGATGTGTGATGGCTCAAAGAAGTCGATAGTGGGAGTCGGTAATATTCACATCAAGATGTATGACGGGAGGATAAATACTCTTGAAGGTGTTCGACATGTGCCGAGTTTGCAAAGACAACTAATTTCTCTTTTCAAGTTAGATTCGTTGGGTTACAAGTTCACTGGCAAAGGTGGACTTGTAGAGGTTTGCAGAGATTCCAATGTGATCATGAAAGGAGTCGCGAGTAGTAGTGGCTTGTATATACTATTGGGTCAAACAATAGTAAGATCTAGAGTTGGTCCTAAGGCAGGCAAGGTGATGTTTAAATCACAGGGTTCTATTATGAACAAGGTGGATGCAGAAGGAAGGAACTCAAGAAAGGGAAAGATGGTCAGCAAGTGGATTCATGTGGGCAAGTTTGAGGGTATCTCAAACTTGTCAGCCAATCATAATTGATTGGGCACCCAAAAGGGTGGAGGTGGCAACATGGATCAAGAAGGTTTCACGGGCGCGGATGGAGTCAACAATAATCAAGTTCATTGGCTCGCCAAGGTGGAGATTGTTTTGTATTGGCTCGCAATGCGCAGGATAATAGCTTATATTAAGTGAGGTCTATAGGATCATACCTTATGTTTGTTTCTAGAAACAATATAGGTAGGAATTCTACTCCCATAAGTACTTGGTATTCTAATTGGTAATTGGTATTGTTATTCAATTAGAATCCTTGTATGGATTAGGAACTCTTGGGTATTATATATACTCAACTAGTTGGCTATTGTAAAGGGGTGAGAAAGGGAGGTAAAAAGAAGAGAGGGTGAACCAAAGGCGAAAGCATTACTAGATAGGGAGAGACAAATTTATAAGGGTTTTCATAATAGTGCTTCTCAGGGTCTAGTGTGCGAGAGAAAGAGAGACAAGGAATTATAGATTTGTAATTAGGTGTTTCTTTTCTCTGATTAGTAATTTCTTCTTGATTGGTTGCCAGGTGGAGTAGGCGGATTTGCCGAACCACGTTAATATTGGTGTTATTGTGTGTGATTGTTGTGTTTTTTCGATTACTTTCTCTGTTATTTGCTATTATCTAGATTATCGGTATTACAACCAATCCTTGGGTTAAAGCTTCCGTTGCACAACAAGTGGTATCAGAGCCAAGTTATAGGTTGTAGGGATTTTCGAGATGGCACAAAGGGTTTCAAATTCAGGTTTGAAGTTTGATGTAGAGAAGTTCGATGGAAAGATGAATTTTGGTTTGTGGAAAGTACAAGTCCAAGATCTCTTGGTACAATCTGGGCTACACAAAGCATTAAAGGGAAAACCGACGGATATGTCAGATGATGATTATGAAGAATTTGATTTGAAGGCTACTATTGCGATTCGATTGTGTTTAACGAAGGAGGTCTTGTCAAACGTTCTCACAGAAAGTTCTTCGGTAAAACTTTGGTTAAAGCTTGAAAGTTTGTATATGACTAAGTCGTTATCAAATCGATTGTACCGCAAGCAGCAACTTTACAGGTTGAGGATGGCAGAAGGTACAGGTATTAATGAACATCTCAGTGTCTTCAATAGTATGCTTTCTGAATTGGTTCATGTTGGAGTGAAGTTAGAGGATGAAGATAAAGCACATCTACTTCTGAACTCCATCCCCCAATCCTATGAGCATATTATCACCACGTTGCTCTATGGAAAGGAAACTCTGGAATTGGATGAGGTTGTTAGTGCTCTTTTATCTCATGAAATCAGAAATAAAGACAGAGACGATGAATCTCATGGTGAGGGTTTGGTGATTAATGGGGGATCACGGAAAAGATTTAACAAGAGTAACAAGGCTCACATAGAATGTTGGAAGTGCGGAAAAACAGGGCACTTTTAAACGGGATTGTGAAGAAAAAGGTGGAGCGGTTTCAGCAAATAGCTCCAGGTCAGGGAAAGGCAAGCATATTGTTAATTCTAGCGGACATGCTAATCAAGTGGAGTTTGATGATGAATTACTCTTGGTGACTACTCAAGAAGAAAATTTACATCGGGAATGGGTACTTGATTGCGGTGCCACAAAAAATGTTTGTTCACATAAGTCATGGTTTGACAAGTATGAAAGATGTGAGGGTGGCTGGATATCGATGTGTGATGGCTCAAAGAAGTCGATAGTGGGAGTCGGTAATATTCACATCAAGATGTATGACGGGAGGATACATACTCTTGAAGGTGTTCGACATGTGCCGAGTTTGCAAAGAGAACTAATTTCTCTTTTCAAGTTAGATTCGTTGGGTTACAAGTTCACTGGCAAAGGTGGACTTGTAGAGGTTTGCAGAGATTCCAATGTGATCATGAAAGGAGTCGCGAGTAGTAGTGGCTTGTATACACTATTGGGTCAAACAATAGTAAGATCTAGAGTTGGTCCTAAGGCAGGCAAGGTGATGTTTAAATCACAGGGTTCTATTATGAACAAGGTGGATGCAGAAGGAAGGAACTCAAGAAAGGGAAAGATGGTCAGCAAGTGGATTCATGTGGGCAAGTTTGAGGGTATCTCAAACTTGTCAGCCAATCATAATTGATTGGGCACCCAAAAGGGTGGAGGTGGCAACATGGATCAAGAAGGTTTCACGGGCGCGGATGGAGTCAACAATAATCAAGTTCATTGGCTCGCCAAGGTGGAGATTGTTTTGTATTGGCTCGCAATGCGTAGGATAATAGCTTATATTAAGTGAGGTCTATAGGATCATACCTTATGTTTGTTTCTAGAAACAATATAAGTAGGAATTCTACTCCCATAAGTACTTGGTATTCTAATTGGTAATTGGTATTGTTATTCAATTAGAATCCTTGTATGGATTAGGAACTCTTGGGTATTATATATACTCAACTAGTTGGCTATTGTAAAGGGGTGAGAAAGGGAGGTAAAAAGAAGAGAGGGTGAACAAAAGGTGAAAGCATTACTAGATAGGGAGAGACAAATTTATGAGGGTTTTCATAATAGTGCTTCTCAGGTTCTAGTGTGCGAGAGAAAGAGAGACAAGGAATTATAGATTTGTAATTAGGTGTTTCTTTTCTCTAAATAGTAATTTCTTCTTGATTGGTTGCCAGGTGGAGTAGGCGGATTTGCCGAACCACGTTAATATTGGTGTTATTGTGTGTGATTGCTGTGTTTTTTCGATTACTTTCTCTGTTATTTGCTATTATCTAGATTATCGGTATTACAACCAATCCTTGGGTTAAAGCTTCCGTTGCACAACAAGTGGTATCAGAGCCAAGTTATAGGTTGTAGGGATTTTCGAGATGGCACAAAGGGTTTCAAATTCAGGGTTGAAGTTTGATGTAGAGAAGTTCGATGGAAAGATGAATTTTGGTTTGTGGAAAGTACAAGTCCAAGATCTCTTGGTACAATCTGGGCTACACAAAGCATTAAAGGGAAAACCGACGGATATGTCAGATGATGATTGGGAAGAATTTGATTTGAAGGCTACTATTGCGATTCGATTGTGTTTAACGAAGGAGGTCTTGTCAAACGTTCTCACAGAAAGTTCTTCGGTAAAACTTTGGTTAAAGCTTGAAAGTTTTTATATGACTAAGTCGTTATCAAATCGATTGTACCGCAAGCAGCAACTTTACAGGTTGAGGATGGCAGAAGGTACAGGTATTAATGAACATCTCAGTGTCTTCAATAGTATGCTTTCTGAATTGGTTCATGTTGGAGTGAAGTTAGAGGATGAAGATAAAGCACATCTACTTCTGAACTCCATCCCCCAATCCTATGAGCATATTATCACCACGTTGCTCTATGGAAAGGAAACTCTGGAATTGGATGAGGTTGTTAGTGCTCTTTTATCTCATGAAATCAGAAATAAAGACAGAGACGATGAATCTCATGGTGAGGGTTTGGTGATTAATGGGGGATCACGGAAAAGATTTAACAAGAGTAACAAGGCTCACATAGAATGTTGGAAGTGCGGAAAAACAGGGCACTTTTAAACGGGATTGTGAAGAAAAAGGTGGAGCGGTTTCAGCAAATAGCTCCAGGTCAGGGAAAGGCAAGCATATTGTTAATTCTAGCGGACATGCTAATCAAGTGGAGTTTGATGATGAATTACTCTTGGTGACTACTCAAGAAGAAAATTTACATCGGGAATGGGTACTTGATTGTGGTGCCACAAAACATGTTTGTTCACATAAGTCATGGTTTGACAAGTATGAAAGATGTGAGGGTGGCTGGATATCGATGTGTGATGGCTCAAAGAAGTCGATAGTGGGAGTCGGTAATATTCACATCAAGATGTATGACGGGAGGATACATACTCTTGAAGGTGTTCGACATGTCCCGAGTTTGCAAAGACAACTAATTTCTCTTTTCAAGTTAGATTCGTTGGGTTATAAGTTCACTGGCAAAGGTGGACTTGTAGAGGTTTGCAGAGATTCCAATGTGATCATGAAAGGAGTCGCGAGTAGTAGTGGCTTGTATATACTATTGGGTCAAACAATAGTAAGATCTAGAGTTGGTCCTAAGGCAGGCAAGGTGATGTTTAAATCACAGGGTTCTATTATGAACAAGGTGGATGCAGAAGGAAGGAACTCAAGAAAGGGAAAGATGGTCAGCAAGTGGATTCATGTGGGCAAGTTTGAGGGTATCTCAAACTTGTCAGCCACTCATAATTGATTGGGCACCCAAAAGGGTGGAGGTGGCAACATGGATCAAGAAGGTTTCACGGGCGCGGGTGGAGTCAACAATAATCAAGTTCATTGGCTCGCGAAGGTGGAGATTGTTTTGTATTGGCTCGCAGTGCGCAGGATAATAGCTTATATTAAGTGAGGTCTATAGGATCATACCTTATGTTTGTTTCTAGAAACAATATAGGTAGGAATTCTACTCCCATAAGTACTTGGTATTCTAATTGGTAATTGGTATTGTTATTCAATTAGAATCCTTGTATGGATTAGGAACTCTTGGGTATTATATATACTCAACTAGTTGGCTATTGTAAAGGGGTGAGAAAGGGAGGTACAAAGAAGGGAGAGTGAACCAAAGGTGAAAGCATTACTAGATAGGGAGAGACAAATTTATGAGGGTTTTCATAATAGTGCTTCTCAGGTTCTAGTGTGCGAGAGAAAGAGAGACAAGGAATTATAGATTTGTAATTAGGTGTTTCTTTTCTCTGATTAGTAATTTCTTCTTGATTGGTTGCCAGGTGGAGTAGGCGGATTTGCCGAACCACGTTAATATTGGTGTTATTATGTGTGATTGCTGTGTTTTTTCGATTACTTTTTCTGTTATTTGCTATTATCTAGATTATCGGTATTACAACCAATCCTTGGATTAAAGCTTCCGTTGCACAACAAGTGGTATCAGAGCCAAGTTATAGGTTGTAGGGATTTTCGAGATGGCGCAAAGGGTTTCAAATTCAGGTTTGAAGTTTGATGTAGAGAAGTTCGATGGAAAGATGAATTTTGGTTTGTGGAAAGTACAAGTCCAAGATCTCTTGGTACAATCTGGGCTACACAAAGCATTAAAGGGAAAACCGACGGATATGTCAGATGATGATTGGGAAGAATTTGATTTGAAGGCTACTAGTGCGATTCGATTGTGTTTACATCGGGAATGGGTACTTGATAGCGGTGCCACAAAACATGTTTGTTCACATACGTCATGGTTCGACAAGTATGAAAGATGTGAGGGTGGCTGGATGTCAACAACTCATCTTCCACAATGTTACTATTACACAAATCTCCAGCTTTCTTAAGTTCAGCAGGTCAACCTCCCAAAACAAGACCTCCCAACAAGCTAACTGCCATGAACGACAAACAAAAGAAACGAGCCAAAACACATCCTTGATGTCTAGTCTATTGAAAATAATGAGCAAAAGCTCACTAGGCAAGTCACTCCAAGATCTCTTCACATTATTCGTTGTCCTCATCGTCCTTGCCTTCTTCCTCATTTGAGCCCCTAGTCAAAATTAACTCCTTTGAATGATTTATCTTTCTTTACCTCAACGCCTTAACATGTATTTAACACAGCATTTGGTCACCTACAATTACGAGGCAATAACATCACATTAGGAAAAAAGGGAATTCTTTATATAATCTCTAAACTTAATTGTGTAATCTTCCAAAAGAAGATCAATGCCCACAAATGCGCACACTTCAGACAGTGGAATGAAGCTAAATAAGATCATTATTGAAAGTACTTATAAAAGAACGGTACATAGTTCATAAAGAGTACATAATTTCTAAAGTTAAAAAATCAGCGATCCCTCGATGAAATTTTTAATAATGAGATAGCAGTAGCAGTACTTCATTTTATAGACTTACCTTTTGAAAGAAAACAAAGAGTAATTGTTGAACATCTTAATGCTTCTCTGGGAGGATTTATTAATTAAGTTCCTACATAAAATTAAAGTTTCTCTAATACGTATTACCTTCTCAATTCTAACTTTTTGTACAGATGAGATGAAAATTGCCATTATCTTACTAAAATCACAATCAATTTGTAATGAGTTTTATTCCCAGCTCCATGGAATATCGAATTTACATGTTACTCTAAAATTTAAAACTGCCGCTGCATGCAAAATTAAAAATTTGTAGGTTAAGTCGAATATTTCTTATCAAAATATTTACAGAAGTTTGTGTTAGATAAGGGAGTGAAAAAAAAATAAAATGGACAAATGAATTGGAAATGAGTTGCTACTGCAGAGCTCTTGAGTTTATATTTTTTGCTTGAACTTAGATTACACAACCAAGGTCTTTATATAGAGCTTACTGTTAAAAATGTAATCTGTAATGTCCAAGTCCAAGAAAAGCCCAGTCCATAGAAGTGTCTAGAAGCATAAAGAATTATCTAGTCCATAGAAGTGTCTAAAAGCATAAAGAATTATCTAGTCCATAGAAGTGTCCAGAAGCATAAAGAATTATCTAGCATATAACAGTTAATAGTTAATAGAGAAATCTAGAATGTATGAGAAAAAATCAGAACTATGTAGAACAATTAAAGTCGGTTATAATGTCCTATAAATAGGGAGGTGAACATGTTGTTTGAGAAATCAATCAAGCGAAAAGAAGTTCTTTAGTACTAGAAGTCCTCTTTTGTAATAAAAACAAAGTTTCTTTTATAAACTTGTTATTTTGTCATATTCTTCTTCTTGACTCTCATATACCCACTAACACTTCCATTGTTTTAACAAATTGGTATCAGAGCCAAGTTTTTTCTTTGGTCCCCCCCATACCACTTTCCATCATCTACACCTTAAACCACTATATTCCCATTATTTACACTTAAACCATGGCCATAAATTAAACCCCATATACATTCAATTATACCCAAAATCTAATACCCATATTTGATGGTGATAGTTATGATTATTGGAGTTTACAAATGAAAACTCTATTCATGTCTCAAGATTTATGAGAATTAATTGAAGATGGCTATGATGTACCGGAGTCGACGGCAGAATTACAAACATGGGATCAAAGCAAGCAAAAGGAGTACAAGGAGAAGAAAAAGAGAGATGCCAAAGTATTATTGTTCATCCAACAAGGGGTAAGCAAATCAATTTTTCCAAGAATTCTTCGCGCTTCAAATTCTAAAGATGCATGGGAAATTCTTAAGAAAGAATTTCAAGGAACCCAAAAGATAATTTCTATCAAACTCCAATCTTTATGGCGAGAATTTGATAATTTTCTCATGAAAGATAATGAGAAAGTTCAAGTATTCTACAATAGGGTCTTCAACGTTATCAACCAAATTAAAAGTTATGGAGACACTATTGAAGATAAGAAAGTTATTGAGAAAATTTTGCGAAGTTTACCCGCAAAATTTGATCATATTCGCCGCCATAGAAGAATCAAAAGATTTGTCAAAATTATCATTATATGAGCTAATGGGTTCTCTTGAGGTGCATGAAGAAAGGATGAGCAGCAGGTCAGCTGAAAAATCATTGGAGCAGACATTTCAGTCCAAGGTGACTTTTGGGGACAAGAAAGAAAATTCAAGAAACTTCCAGAATCCCGGAGAATTTAGCCGAGGAGAAAGCTCAAACTGGGGACGTGAAGGAAAATTCAGCAACAACAACCGAAGGTATGGCAAAAATCCTTCTTCAAAACCTTATTGCAATGTTTGCAAAAAACCCGGTCATAAAAGTGAAAACTGCAGATATAAATGCACCACGTGTAAAAAGTTAAATGACGTGGATAAAGATTGTTGGCTCAAGAAGAAAAATCAAGCCAACTACATGGAGAAAAATGAATCTCCAGACCAAGTATTTTATTCTTGCTATAATGCAATGCAAGAACCTAAAGATATTTGGTATTTAGACAGTGGCTGCAGTAATCACATGACCGGAGATAAGAAAGATTTTATAAGTCTAGATGAAGACGTAGATTCTGAAGTTAAGCTAGGAGATGGTAAACTTCAGAAAATAGAAGGAAAATGAATAGTAACAGTAAAAATTGGAGAAGGAGCATCTAAAAATATGCATGATGTTTTTGTATGTCCCCGGTCTTGCTCAAAACTTACTAAGTGTTGGGCAACTTATCCAGAAAGGGTATATTGTGCATTTTGAAGATAATGAATGAACAATTTACGATAAAAGAAAGAAGCAGGTGGTTGCCAAAGTACAAATGACAGAAAATAAGGCTTTTCCATTGGTGATGTCATCGGTACAAAATTATGCCATGAAAGCAACTGCAGTTGATGAAACTGAATTATGGCATTTACGATTTGGGCATTTGAATTATAGAGCCTTAAGGGTTCTAAAGTCCAAAAATATGGTGATTGGGCTACCTAGTATTGGTGGAGAAGTTAGAGTTTGTGAAGGCTGCATTTTTGGGAAATTTCATAGATTTCCCTTTGTTAAGTCATCATGGAGAGCCAGGAAGTCTTTAGAATTGGTTCACGCTGACATATGCGGACCAGTTCGAACACCGTCATTAAACAACAAAAGATATTTTCTTTTGTTTGTTGATGATTACAGCAGGATGATGTGGGTGTACTTCCTAGAACAAAAATCGGAAGCATTCACCACATTCTTGAAGTTCAAGGCGCTCGTTGAAAAACAAAGTGGGCATTCCTTAAAGGTGTTACGCACTGATCGAGGAGGAGAATTCACATCTAAGGAGTTCAACAAATATTGTCAAGATCAAGGAATCAAGAAGGAGCTGACAGTCCGATACACTCCTCAACAAAATGGCGTGGCAGAAAAGAGGAACATGACGATCGTGGAAATGGCTCGGAGCATGCTGAAGGGAAAAGGCTTACCAAACAAACTATGGGCTGAAGCTGTCAACACCGCGGTCTACATTCTCAACCGTTCGCCAACTAAAGTAGTGCGAGACAGGACGTCGTATGAAGCATGGCATCATCAAAAGCCCACGGTAACTTCTCTCAAAGTCTTTGGACGCATCGCATATTCTCATAGTCCATCAAAACACAGAGAAAAGTTTGATGAGAAGGGAGAAAAGCTCATCTTCATCGGCGAAGAATCCAAAGCTTACAGGCTACTTAATCCCAGGACCAATGAGTTAGTAATCTCCAGAGATGTCATCTTTGATGAGCATAATGCATGGAGTTGGGATGATGGAAACAACACTAATGTCGAGGCGCCACTAATACTTGAAGAAGAAGAATCAACCCAAGAACAACCAGGTCCAGAACCTGAACCAGTTACTCCGCCAACATGCCCAAGAAGTTCATCTTCATCAGGGTCAAGCTCTCCCCCAAGAAAGGTACGTCCTTTACAAGATATTTACAACTCATGCGGTCCAGTTGCTTTTCTTGCTTGTGAACCACAAAAGTATGAAGAAGCAGCAACTGAAGAAAAATGGAGAAAAGCTATGGATGAAGAAATGAAAGTCATCCATAAAAATGAAACATGGGAGCTGATTGAAAAGCCCAAAGAGAAAGAAGTTATTGGGCTGAAATGGGTCTATAAGACCAAGTATAATGAAGATGGCTCTATCCAGAAGCACAAGGCTCGGCTTGTCGCAAAAGGTTATTCCCAACAACTTGGAATAGACTTTAACGAGACATTTGCGCCCGTTGCAAGGATGGAGACAATTCGTACAGTACTAGCAATTGCAGCACAATTGGAGATAAAAGTCTACCAGTTGGATGTGAAGTCAGCTTTCTTGAATGGAGAACTTGAGGAGGAGGTCTACTTGGAACAACCTCAAGGCTACATCATCAAGGGAGAAGAAAGAAAAGTTTATCGACTTCGCAAAGCTTTGTACGGGCTAAAGCAAGCACCAAGAGCCTGGAACAGTAAAATTGATCGCTACTTTCGCCAGAATGGATTTGAAAGAAGTCCAAGCGAACCATCGCTTTATGTGAAACGAGATGGTGCGGGTAATTTCCTTATAGTTTGTCTTTATGTTGACGACTTAATTTATGCCAGCACCAAGCAAGCAATGGGAGAAGAATTCAAACGAGCGATGATGAGGGAGTATGAGATGACTGACTTGGGACTCATGAGATATTTTCTCGGGATCCAAGTACGACAATCTCAGGAAGGCTTTTTTCTTTCTCAAGAAAAATATGTCGAAGACCTCTTGAAGAAGTTCCAGATGGTCGACTGCAAACCAGTGACGACACCAATGGCTGTGAATGAAAAGCTAAGTAAGGATGATGGAGCAGCTAAGGCCGATGCTTCACTATTCAGAAGTTTGGTTGGTTCGTTGATCTATCTCACAAATACAAGACCAGATATTGTTCAAGCAGTAAGCATGATATCGCGCTACATGAGTGATCCAAGCAAACTACACTATGCAGCAACCAAGAGAGTACTGAGATATGTCAAAGGAACGAAAGGATTCGGCATCAACTACAAGAAGGAGAAAGATAACAAGTTAGTTGGCTATACAGATAGCAATTGGGCAGGATCAATAGATGACAGGAAGAGCACTTCTTATGTTTTCTTCCTAGGTACGAAGGTGATCAAATGGTCATCAAGAAAGCAAAATACAGTGGCACTATCGTCGGCAGAAGCAGAGTACATGTCAGCAACAAGTACAGCTTGTGAGGCAGTATGGCTTCGAAGAATTCTGGCAGATTTACAACAAGAGCAAGAAGGTCCTACTACTATATATTGCGACAATATGTCTGCAATAGCTATGACCAGGAATCCAGTGTTCCATAGCAGGTCAAAGCACATTGAGTTGCGTCACCACTTCATTAGAGACTTGGTTGAAAGTGAAGAGATCGAGCTACAATTCTGCAGGACTGAAGATCAATGTGCCGACATATTTACCAAGCCACTTGGAGGTGAAAATTTTCATCACTTTAGGAGGAGCGGGAACATTAAGTGGGGGTGTTAAAAATGTAATCTGTAATGTCCAAGTCCAAGAAAAGCCCAGTCTATAGAAGTGTCTAGAAGCATAAAGAATTATCTAGTCCATAGAAGTGTCGAGAAGCATAAAGAATTATCTAGTCCATAGAAGTGTTCAGAAGCATAAAGAATTATCTAGCATATAACAGTTAATAGTTAATAGAGAAATCTAGAATGTATGAGAAAAAATCAGAACTATGTAGAACAATTAAAGTCGGTTATAATGTCCTATAAATAGGGAGGTGAACATGTTGTTTGAGAAATCAATCAAGAGAAAAGAAGTTCTCTAGTACTAGAAGTCCTCTTTTGTAATAAAAACAAAGTTTCTTTTATAAACTTGTTATTTTGTCATATTCTTCTTCTTGACTCTCATATACCCACTAACACTTCCATTGTTTTAACACTTACATGACTCTAGAGATTTCTTTCCTAGAAACTCTTAGAACTATAATCATAAATGCTTATGTTGTTAATACAACTGTTACCAAACACTAATACTAGAACAATCTAGTTAAGGAAGAGCATTAATTCCAACAGTTTGTGTCTATAAATAGATTTCAAAGAAATGATTATTGTAAACATTGCAACATAGTTTAAACCATTAAAACTTCCATCCACATATACCAAGTTCTTGTTCTTAGGTATCCATAAGTTATTTTCCATTCTTTTCATACTTATGGTGAGTATTAAAACCGGAGAACGCGCGCTTTAGTGAAAATGTATGACAATTGTACACAAGATTCAAAGAAATTAAATTCAAAACAAGTAAACAAGATGTTCAAAAAAAAAAAAAAAAATGTAAAACAACATAATCAGCATAAAATTAGGGATTCATTAAGCTAATGATTACCTTTAAAGATAACTCAGAATGGTCTTCGTACAGCTTGATTGCTTGAATACTAGTTTCTTTTAGTTAGATTCGAAGAGAGATTAATTAGTAATTTAAAAAGATGAATTACAGTAATTGGCACAAAAAGAATAAAATAATAATTAGGGTTTTCAAGAAGATTAAAGAAATGGTAATTTGAAGAAGAAGAAAGATGAAATTAGGGTTTTCAATAAGAAATTTTCTCGTGAGTAAAAGCGTTGGGTTGTTTGGATTTGGCGGGAGGAGAGATTTGCAATTTCTGCTGTTTAGCAGCTGTGTGACATGATTGACAGCAGACAGAATAGAATAGACTGAGAGAGAGAGAGAGAAACTGAGAAAGAGAAAGCTGATAGCCTGTGTCTGATACAAACATAAGTATATAAAGGATTGAACCGTGCAACCCACTTTTATTTGCAAAGATGAAAAACTTTTGCAGTTTTGGTTTATGGGTAATTTTTAGGGCCTAGAAGGCCCAAAATTTAAGAGTAATTCTTTGTTATTATCATTTATCAATCAATAGTCGATACCAAAGTTGTGCAGTACAATGAGAAAGCTTAAAAACAAATTAATTTAAGCGAAAAAAGGGCGAATTGGTGATTGCCCACCGATTTTAATTGCTAATTAGAGATTGCCCACTGGTTTCAACAATATTCGAGATTGCCCACTGCTTTTAACTTTCCGATGGTCAAACCACCATTGACCTAGTCAAACTTTGTTCTTTTACTAAATTGTCATTTTCTTATTCTAAGTAGTTGACAGGTAAATACAACGTTGGTGAGTTAATGACACGTATACAAGTGAATGATGTAAGATAAGATATGATGAAATTGAGGACAATCACATGTGTTCAATTTTCTCTCTGACGTGTTAATCGAACGTGACTCATTGAAGGTATTATAGGAATATTTAATAAAAGAATAAAGCTTGACTGGGTCAGTGGTGTCTTGACCACCGGAAAGTTGAAAGTAATGGGCAATCTCGAATATTTTTGAAACTAGTGGGTAATCTCTAAATGACAATTAAAACCGGTGGGCAATCTCTTATTCACCCCAAAAAATAAAGTATACATTGGCTGGGAATAGAATTAACTCTTTCAAATTCAAAACAAGAAGGGGGATGCACAATGGTAAAAAGTTGTTGATAAAATGTGTTTTACAAGACTGATCTTAAGATTCTTATGTCGTCACCCTAATGTGGACTGGGAGGAATTACTTGCAGAGAAATGTAATTCATGAATAAGCAATAGTTCATCAGTTTGACTGTTCTTTCAGCCTTAAATCTAAAATGCTATTATATATAAGTATAAATTGACTGAAAGTTCAGCTTCAACCATATATTGACATATTGCAAACATGTCCAAGCAAAATTTATTTCCAATGTTGTAATCTAATACCTACCTAAATTAGAACCAGAACGACGAGTTGCAGATTGTTTAAATGTAATGAATCACTCATGGAGAATTGCAATTACGTCCCATGGCCACATTCCATCTATAGGTAATCACTGACTTCGTTTTGTGTCTAGTAACATGCGTACAACAATACATGGCACCAAAATATTATTTTAACACAATACTTACTGTAGAATGTACAAATGTAGATTGTTTTAATGTACAATATTGCAAAATATACTAATGACCATTGTTGCAAACAACATTCCCCAGAATTTGTTTGTTTTTTTTTTTTTTTTTTTTTTTTGGATATAATCAAAGACACTAATTAGGCATGCATGCTCATTGTTAAAGAAGGTTCGATGGTGAACATATATCCTTTCAGAGTTTCAGCAACATAAATAAGATGCTTGTCTGAAGGTGCAAACATGGGAAATAATATAGCACATAAAACTCTACCCACGTCCTTCACCATATCACTATGATGATCAAATAGATTTTGCAACACCTTCACTAATGCCAACCCTAATTTATCTTCTCCATCACCATTACTGCAAAAGCTCTCCAGTTCACTTAAGTGGACTGTCTTACCCCTCCATGTGTTTAGCAAGAGATTGAATTTTAATAACAAAACCGTTACACATGTCATTATATCATCCATTGATTCCATCTTATGGTTGATAAATTGACACATGTCGTTATATATATCATCCCTTGCAAACCTTTCAAGATTTTAGTTATTAGAGAAGAAGACATCTTGTGTTAAATAATATTAGGGAACAAGATTTTATAATATTAGGTTTTATAAAATATGAGTTCTTTGACTTGAGTCAACGGTTAGTCATAACAGTCAACTCACAGAAGGTGCCCCAAACTCTAAATACCAATTAAAAACGTCCTATTTTTTAAATAAACATTATTTAGGCGTCCTTATAAAGTCTAAAAACCCTTTTTTTTTTTTTTTTTTTTTTTTTTTTTGTAACATTGGAAAGAAGATTGAATTCTTGAAATAATGTGTCGGAGGAAGAGTTGAAGAGGCCATTGTTGGAAGAAGAAAAGAAAGGGGTGGTGTATATGATGAATGGGAGGAATTCAGTATACAATATTTGAGGTGACTTTGTTTCAAAATTGCCTCAACACACCAAATCTGGATTTGATCCTTGAAAACCCCTTTCCAATTAATCTCTCCAAAACCTAAGGATTAATTGAATGCATGTGTATTCTTTTGTGTTTTCTACTTCTCTGCTTATATTGAAAGAATTGTCGTCCTATTTGAATTACAGTAGAGGTTCTATTGAATCGTTCAAATTATTCTTTCGCCTCTTTGTCATGTGACCAATAGTCCAAATTCAGTCCTTTCAATAAATACTTTATTTTTTTCAATGCATACAACTCGGACAGTATATTTGAAAAAAATATTTTGCAGACATGAGATTGGTACACAAATTTTTGGAAATAAAAAGGGCACTGCTAGTAAAAGTTCGAGAGCCGAAGCACTTCAAAATTTAAGGTACATATTATTTCGCAATTCAGAGTTGAGATCCCTTAAATTTCTTTGACTAAATACACAGTATAAACAGCTTCACAACATAGGAACAAGTTTCTAAATATGACCATTCTGCAAATTTCATAAATTGTTCATTTAACATGAAAAACAAGTAAAAATCATAGAAATTCCAAGAGGTAATCATAAAAAAGAGCAAAGGAAACTATTTACTCACCACCGTAATGAAACCGGCTTTAAGTTGTTTGACATCAATTTTGTGACATTGGTCGTCCATGGTTATTTCGCCTTGAGTTCATTGTTAAGAAAATCTTGTTGTACGCGCGTCATCCTGTGTCTCTGTCTTCGCGTCTTGTGTCAATAGTATGTGTTTTGGTTTAGGACGTACGTACGTCAGGTTAGGCAGCAAAACTTTCATCGTGTTAAACGTACGTACCATGTCAGGGCGTACGTACGTATGGTTAGTCAGCCAGTTAGTTTTTGGTCTGGACGTACGTACCTTGTTAATTAGGACGTTCGTACGTCCAAGCAGTCAGCAAGCTTGTTTCGTATGGAGACGTACGAACGTCATTTCGACGTACGTACGTCCAATGTGGATTTTCTCTATTTCGGCCCATTTTCTATGTTTTCCAACCCTAAGTATAAATAGGGTTTCTCTTCCAAAGAATAGGCAGTTCTTTGGCCGTCCAGTATTCCTCTTGTTCTGGAATTTTGGTTTAGGTTTTGGTGTTGAAAGTGTTTTTTGGTTATTGAACTCAATCCCCTTCCTTCCCCCTTCTCTCAATTCATAAATCTGTTATCTTCCAAGTGTCATTGTGAATTCGGCTTCGAGTCTTCTTGTGTGTTCATCAAGAAGTCGAGTGTCTTGTGCGTACATCAAGGTGCTCTGGTGAAGTCAAGGTGTTAGAGATAACCAAGAGTATCAACTCGTAGTGAGTGTAGGTAGTTGATAGGTTTGTACATCTCTTTTCATCTAGTGGATTATTTGTTGTCATCAATGCAACCGTGGACGTTTCCCGTATTGGGTTTTACCACGTTAAAAATTTCTGTGTGTTATTTACTTTCTGCGTATTGTTTGAATATTCAATTGTTATATTAGCACTATTTGTAGTTTCTCAATTGGTATCAGTCGCTGGGGGCTGGTTAAGGAGCGTAAAGGCTCACGCTAACGATCAATAGTGCTTTATGGAACCTCACAAGTTTGCTACTTCAAGTCTTCCTCCACAATTCAGTGGAAAAGACTTTGGTCATTGGAAAGTACGGATGCGAGCTTATCTCCAAGCATTAGGAGAAGAAGTCTGGCTTTCTGTTGTCACAGGGTGGAAAGAACCCCTGACTACTACAGGTACTGATGATACTGCCGTTACATCACTGACGCCACGTGAAAAGTGGACATCTGAACAGAAGTTGTTGGCAAATTATAACAACAAGGCACTCAATGCTATTTTCATGGCATTAAATGTCAGTGAGTTTCGTCGTGTGCAAGGTTGTGAAGAGGCTAAAGATGCATGGAACAGGCTTATTTGTACACATGAAGGTGACGAAACTGTCAAAGAAAGCAAGCTGGAACTGTTAACATCTCAGTTTAAGAATCTACGGATGGATAATTCTGAGACTTTTGATGATTTCTTTATTCTTCTCCAAGACATTATAAACTGCAGTGCTGCTATTGGTCATGCATATACTGACACACAAGTGGTACGTAAGATATTGCGTGCTTTGCCTCCTCGGTTTCGTTCTCGTAAGGATGCTATTACTGAGAGTAATGTGATTAAGAACATGTCCATTGAGACACTTGCTGGGAAACTAAGGACGTGTGAGATGGAACAGGCCTTGGAAGAACCTTTGAAGAACAAGTCTGTGGCATTCAAGGCTACATCGTCTAAAGAAACTCCCACAGGACTCTCTGATGATGAAGAACAGGTTGTGGATGATAACTATGCGTTTCTGTCACGTAGCTTTCAGAAGATTCTGAAATATCAACAGAATCGAGACCCTCGAAAGCGATTTCCTGACTCCTCAAATGCTCCTAGGAGTCGTGGTTTTGAGCGATTCTCTGTGGATGGAAGAAGAGCTCGAGTTGATCGTAAAGATGTCCAATGTTACAAGTGTCGTGAATATGGACATTTTGCTAATGAATGTGACAAGAAGGTGGATTGCAAACCTGGTGATAATTCCAAAGCGAACCTCACAGTGACGTGGGATGATTCAGATGAAGATGAGGATGGCAATCCCTCAAATGTTGTCTCCAACTATGTGGTCTTCAGTGCATCCCTAGATGAGCATCCAGGAGGTATTGTATCCTCTACTGATGATATTAATGTTTCTGATTCTGGTGTTCATGCTACTACTAGTGAATTATGTGATATGTATAAGTTTTCCATGCAACAAGTAAAGTTGCTTGAAAAAACTAACACTGTCTTGCAGGAACAGGTAGATAGTCTTGGTCAGGATATATGTAACCTTGCAGGTGACTCCAACATGTTGAAGGAAGAATTTGTGAAGGAAAAGGAGGATTTCCAAGTGCGTATTGCCACTCTGGAAAAACTGAATAATGATCTGGAGACACGGTATCGATCCCTTGTATTGGAACATGAGAAAGTAAAAGCTGAGTTGTTTGCTGCTAACAAACAATTGGTTGGGTTTGGTAAAGCCAGTGATAGTCTAATTAAACTCTCTGTTGGGAATTGGTAAATCCCATTCAGACAAATCTGGCTTAGGTTATGACACATCTGTTCATCTTTCTACTGCTAGCACCTCCCGTACTACTTTTGTCCGACCAACAGGTGTTGCTTTTCCTGCTCCTGTGCAGGTGTCTGGTGTGGTTTCCCCACCCAAGGCTACTCGTGTAAAGCATGTCCCGAAAAGGAATCTTAGACACAGAGGCTTTAAATGTCTAACCTGTGGTCGCATGGGTCACACTTCTGCTTTTTGTTGGAACAATTTGTATCCTGCTCACCATTCTTCTTTTGCAGGTAATTCATATTGGAACAAGTCTTCCACCTTCTCCATGCAGGCTCCATACATGTGGAATGGCTATGCTCCGTGGGGCTTACCCATAACTTCTCCTTATGGTAATCGCCCTCAAGCAACACCCATGCCTACTCCACCACCACATTTCTGGGATAGGAGTATGGATGCGTCCAGGAAAATAGTATCTCACATGGCTCGCTTGGTTGAACCAATGCCTTCATCATGGTATCTTGACAGCGGCTGTTCACGTCATATGACAGGTGATGAGACTCTAATTGATAATCTAACTCTTGGTTATGGAGGTAAGGTTACCTTTGGAAATGGTAAAATTCTTCCGGTTGAAGGTAAAGGTAATTTTTCTGAGGTTGGATCGCTCAATAGTCATGAGCTTCTTTTTGTTAAGGGTCTTAAGTCCAATCTCTTGAGTATTAGTCAGTTATGTGATGCTAAGTTTAAGGTTGTGTTTGAGGATGATAAGTGTGATGTTTTTGATTCAAATCATGTCTTGGTGTTAACTGGTAGTCGCTCACCAGATAACTGTTTCATTGTCATTACACCCCTTCCGCATCTATATACCTAATTTGTCTATTGGAACTGTTTGTGTTTAGGATGTTTAGGTTCGGTTATTTTTTTTTAATTGTTGTTGGTATTGAGGACATACTACTTTCTTTATTGTGTGGATTCCATTTTACAGATATTTCTAGTTTGGCATCTTCAACTGTGGTTTTTCTGTCATGCATAATTGTAGGGTTACATCATACTCTCTTCGTCTTGGTAGTTTCTTACATGATACATTTACATGTAGTTGGATTGTCATTTTGAATACCTGTATATCTCCAGTCTTATATGATTTCCTTTCATGATCCTCGTTTTTTTTTATATATACCTCTTGTAAGTGGTCAATGACTCACAAAATCCCCAGCCATTTGAATGTCTTAAGAGCATACTCATTTGGCTAAGAACCCGTTGGGGCTGTGAGGGTCATGCTCTGACGGATGCACTCAGGAGATGTTAGTTCTTGTGTTGCACGTTACCATGGTATTGCACAGTGTGTTTTGCCGAAAAGATGTAGGCTACACCCTACCCTCGTGTTTTGGTACAAGATGGAGATGTTATATACTCCCACACGGGAATGGCATTTGTCTCACATGGGTTTATAAAAAAAAAAAAAAAAAAAAAAAAGAAGGTGTTACCTTGGTTTTGTAGTGATCCGGTTCACTTTCACTTTTGTCTAGTTGCAAGTGACTTTCAATATATTCAATGATCATGTTTTTAGTTTGTTTCCGAATGTTGCTATAAGTCTATCCATTTCTTCTGCATGCTTGCATCATTCTAGTAAGTACCATGGCTTGGAGTATGATGTAGTTCTTCGTTTTTGCATTTTCTTGTGGTTGAGGTTTGTTTAAGTTGTAATTCTGCTATAATTGGAATCCTTACAGTAAGTAGAAATGTTTCTTTGTGATGTCTCTCAATATTTGTTTTGGGTCGTTATTCGGTTTGTTTTCTGGTTTTTAGGTTGGTTCTTCATTGTTAATAAAAAAAAAAAAAAGAGGTTCGTACGTACGCTGTCATGGCGTTCGTACGTTTAGGCGGGCAGATCTTTTCCAACGTACGAACGTTTCTAGAACGTACGAACGTGTGTTTAGGCAGTTGTTTCTTTTTGGGGCTCGACGTACGAACGTCATTAGGACGAACGTACGTCACTGGTACAGTTTCGGCCCATATATAACTTTTAAGCTCATATGTTTAACAGTTTTGGCCCGTTTGTTACATTCAAATCGTGCACCCTCTTCTCTCTCGCACGAACATAAGGGAGTTTATTTTTTTTATTTTTTTTTTCTTCTTCTCTCTAAACTGGTTTTCGACGACCTTACTCTTGTCCTTCTTCTCTTCATTTGTTGCTGTTCTTCCATAGTGGTACTTGTCCTTGTTCTCTTTCTTGCAAGAAAGTTTTTTTTTGCCATCTTCTTGTTTCCTTTCTCTATGATGTTTTAATAAGTGATGGTTGGGTTTTAACTTGTTATGGTTGTGGATTGTTGTGGGTTTCTTGGACATGTTTTCTATCACTTTGGTTTTACTCATGTGGTGTTTTTGCCTATATGTACTGTCTTGCTCACCAAGTGTTTGGTGAAATGCCTAAATGGAGTTTCCTAAGATTTTCTTGTGTGTTTTGTTGGTTTTACTTACTTATGAGGTGCTCACTATGTTGTATGCGTGCAGGACATGCCTCCTAAGCGTGCTCGCACTACACTCGCTAAGGACACTCCTGGCTCTACGGGTGCATCCACTTCCCGCGCTCAACGGGGTTGAGGTCCCACTTCGGTCTTGTCACCTCATCCCACACCTCTTGGTGCTCATCCTCGAGCCAAGGCTATTGTTCCGGAGCGCTTCTTCGACTTGGGAGATATCGCTGCCACCCCTCTAGGAACTACCCAACTCGGTAACATATCTTCATTCTTTGAGGCGAGAAATTGGTTAAGGGTGGCTCAACCAATCACTAAGTACTCGGTTGAGCACACAATTGCCTTCTATGAGACAAAGACACCTTCACAGAACCGCTCACGTTTCTCCGTCCTGATTGAAGGTAGGAGATACACTATCTCTCCGACGGTGATACGTGAGGCGTTGGGGATCGATGATAATCGTCTCCCAGAGAATACTGTTCATGTTAGGTGGCCCATTCCGGATGCGATTCAAATTGACTTTGTCGATCAAGTTCAGAGGATGTTTATCGATGGTGTCACGGAACGATATCATGCCAAGTTCTACTGTGCCATTCTCTTGCACATGGTTGCCCATTCGAACATCTATCCTACAAAGGGCAATAAGATCATCATGACCGACGATATGGTCAAGTTAGTGGTGTGTATGTCGGTGCATCATCTTCACCTCTCCGACGTCATCTACTCACGGATGCTGCAAATTGATGCAGCTAAGGGTACTCTTCCTTTTCCTAGTTTTATTATGACAATTCTTAAGCATTTAGGCTTTCAGGGAAGATACACGGAGGTGAGCCCTCCAAGGTTTGTTGGCCATGACTGGGTCAATGCCATCAAAAAGGGTTGCCAGTCTAGAAAGTCTGCTTTTGAGTCTGTGGGTGCGCGGCTGACGCATCACTTGATTTGGGGAGGCCGGGCTCTTGATAGCCATGATGATTTTGATCGGGCTTTGACTCCTGGATGCCCTCCTTTGGCCTCGGTTAGGAGCAACCGGGCAGTTGCTGCGGTTGAAGCTCGGGTTTCCTCTCTTCGGCGTCATCAAGATCATACGGACGCTCGTTTGGATCGTTTTGGTGTCATTCTTGCTCAGCATGATGCAATGCTCCGTGATCTACATAGGATGAATGTCGCCCAGATGCGTCATCTACAGCTCGACTTCACTCCCGTCGTGTTGCCTCCATTCCCAGATGAGGTGACTCCCGTAGCGGGTGATACTGATGGTGGTGCCTCTGATAGGGAGAGTGAGGATGATGGTGTAGTTGGCACCTCTGGTGACGAGCATAGTGATGGTGACTCGGAGTCAGAGTAGTTTCTTCCTTTTGCTTTATCTTCTTATATCTTTGCTTGATGTAGTCACATTGGGAGTCTACTTTTGTTTCTAATGTTAGAGATTGGTTCTGTTATTGGATGCTGCTATTATAATATTAGTACTAGTTCTCTTCAGCTTAGTAAAAATATCTTGCATATTTAGTAATGGACTTGCCTTTTTGGGCCCATGTTGGGTTAATGTTTGTTTTTCTATATATATAGGTATCTTCTCTTCTTATACCTATTTTGTGTTTTCTTACCTCCTTCTAGTTCTGTCTTTGTTCTTCAGAATTTTCAATGGCAGAATATGAACTTCATGGGGTATTTGTTCCGACTGTTGGTTATGTGTCGTTTATGGTGATGGAATACAAAAACAATGCAAAGGTTTGTCGCTTATGTCGTGTTCCCCATGGGTATGACTATATTCATCCACCTTTTCTTAATCCATGCATGGTTCATGTCAATCATTGGGAGAGACTGCCGGGACATCTTCAAAATCACATCTTGGAGTTGGTTGGCTACGCGAAAGTTTCAGGACTTGTTGCTCCTCTCACCGACTGTGGCTTGGACAGCAGAATTGAGGAGTTATTTTGTAGAGGTGAACGGCTGGAGGATTATGATGATCATGTGATAACTCGGTGGAATAGATCTTCGGCTCGCGCGGAAGCTTATTTCTCCAAGATTCCTCTAGGTCATTGGGAACAAATTTTTCGAATTCGTTAACTTCAGTTTTATGTTTTGTCTTTAATGTTTATTATGTTTATGGTTTCCTATGTTTGGTTCTTAGTTGTTTTTGTGAACTTTCAGAGTTCGGATAGTGTTTTATTTCTTTTTATCTGTTTTGTCTTGATGGTTTGGTGTTGGTTTCTTTACTTGGTTATTTTTGTTTCCTGTTATTTGTTTCTCTTGTTAATTGGTTTTCTTGTTCACTTGTTGTGACAAAATGGGGGAGATTTATGACTCTAATTACTAACAATCGTCTCTTTGTTGTTAGGATATTTTTGGGTCATGTTTCAGGTATGCTATACGTATGGGGGAGCCCAAGTGTCAAACTTTGGAGCTCATGCAGTATGGGGGAGTTGCTCAAAGGAGCTTTTGTTGATTCCTTGATTGCTTCGGAAATTCTTAGTTGCTTCCGTTTGGTCTCTGATGGTTAAAGCGTTCTTGCTCAAGCTGGATATCAAGAATTGGTGACTCGATATGTGTTCTACCTTGAGTGTTTTTGTAGGCATGTTTTATAAATGCCATGGTTTGGGTTTGTAAGCACGTTTTATAAGTGCTATTAGAGTCATAGGTTTTTGTCACAAAATCAATGTCAAAGGGGGAGATTGAAACCGGCTCTAAGTTGTTTGACATCAATTTTGTGACATTGGTCGTCCATGGTTATTTCGCCTTGAGTTCATTGTTAAGAAAATCTTGTTGTACGCGCGTCATCCTGTGTCTCTGTCTTCGCGTCTTGTGTCAATAGTATGTGTTTTGGTTTAGGACGTACGTACGTCAGGTTAGGCAGCAAAACTTTCATCGTGTTAAACGTACGTACCATGTTAGGGCGTACGTACGTATGGTTAGTCAGCCAGTTAGTTTTTGGTCTGGACGTACGTACCTTGTTAGGACGTTCGTACGTCCAAGCAGTCAGCAAGCTTGTTTCGTATGGAGACGTACAAACGTCATTTCGACATACGTACGTCCAATGTGGATTTTCTCTATTTCCGCCCATTTTCTGTGTTTTCCAACCCTAAGTATAAATAGGGTTTCTCTTCCAAAGAATAGGCAGTTCTTTGGTCGTCCAGTATTCCTCTTGTTCTGGAGTTTTGGTTTAGGTTTTGGTGTTGAAAGTGTTTTTTGGTTATTGAACTCAATCCCCTTCCTTCCCCCTTCTCTCAATTCATAAATCTGTTATCTTCCAAGTGTCATTGTGAATTCGGCTTCGAGTCTTCTTGTGTGTTCATCAAGAAGTCGAGTGTCTTGTGCGTACATCAAGGTGCTTTGGTGAAGTCAAAGTGTTAGAGATAACCAGGAGTATCAACTCGCAGTGAGTGCAGGTAGTTGATAGGTTTGTACATCTCTTTTCATCTAGTGGATTATTTGTTGTCATCAAGGCAACCGTGGACGTTTTCCGTATTGGGTTTTACCACGTTAAAATTTTTTGTGTGTTATTTACTTTCTGCGTATTGTTTGATTTGTTTGAATATTCAATTGTTATATTAGCACTATTTGTAGTTTCTCACGTAAAAGAAAAATTATTCTTTTTGAGTGGAAGAGATCAGAGAATAGGGTTATGGAGGGAATATTTTGGTGTTATTCAATATGGCCAATGAATAAGCAAATCATCAATAAGGCCAATCCTTTGAAAGCCCTTCAGAGGTAAGTAGGTACGAGGTAATATTGTATTAACCTAACAATGTGTATTATGAAGATGAATCAGCAATCATATTCTTGTTCATTTTTTCCCCCTACACTCAGTGACACTTGAGAGACAAGTATGGAAGCAATGTACATAAAATGAGTCAACAAATACGCTAAGTGGCGCAAAAAGATAAGAAAAGAAACTAGATATAGTGCTTACATCAACAATCAGAGCTTCTTACATATAAGAGGGAAAAGGCAGATCAGCATCAATGCAATCAGGAAAACATCATTCTGAAACTCCCATCCATCCCATAGAAAAAACTTTACAGTTACACATCCAAAATCCTTTATATGTGCTAATTATTGGTCAGGTTATGCATTTTCATCGCCACTTTTTGTCCATAACTGATTAATGATGTCTTCACTATAGTGCCTTTGTATATGTTTATTATTGACCAGTTCATCACCACTGGGTACCTGAATATTCCATGAAATCAATAAGCCAACTTTTCACCTTTTCATTATCTGTTGCCCAAATTTCATATTCTGGAGAATTCATAGGTGGTTCAACCTTTGCGCCAGTCAAATAACCAATCTTTCCCCATGCTCCAGTACGCATCCGCATGAGAGGAGCCCATATGGTATAGTTTTTTTTTTTTGGATTGGCAAGCGGGGTTGAGGGGACCCCTACCCGTTTAAATTACGTGTACAAACTTACGCAGCGGATTCAAGATTGAATAAGTTTCAAGATTCAGAATTCAATAAAAAAAAAAAAGAACACAAAAAAACAAGTTCAAAGGCATGTTGAATAAAAGACTTCAATTCAATTCAATTCAGTTAACATGGGTTTATATACAAGTTAGTTTCTTGTCTACCAAGACACACTATTCTAAATATATCCTACATATATCGTTTCCGGCCTATTTAAAATATATATACAGCTTTCTACAGATACCTACTCAGAAGTTGAAAAGGTTTTTGATGAACTGGGACCAAAGCATTATTCACATGTGGATCTTGAAAAGTTCACATTAAATTTCTCTGAATCTAATATAGTAGGCTCTGGCGGGTATGGGGTGGTTTACAAAGGTCAGCTTCCATAACGGTGTGCACATTTTTTTTTGATCAATGTAGCAATATATTTAACACCAAGAAGATTTACAGGCCTGAACAGCACATACAGAGAACTGTATATCGTCAGGTGGACTGTTAATCAAACTCACATATACACCTGGCTGTTGATCAGCACATAGTAGTTTAGTAGCTACAATCGGCACCGGCAACCAACCGACATGGTGCTCAGTAGAACACCTCATCACCACTGTTCCTGCATACAGTAGCTCCAGTCACGAAGTAAGTCAGAGAACCTGATGTCCTTCCTCAACTCTGACCCACTGTTCCTCATCACCACTGTTCCTGCATAACGGTGTGCACATTGCTATTAAGAAAATGGGAAACACGGACGACGTTGTTGAAGAGACATTTATGGCTGAAGTCAAAACAATGGGTGATACTAACCATCGAAACTTTATTAAATTGAAAGGCTATTGTTTTGAGCACAACATGAAATCACTTGTATATGAATATAGGGAGAATGGATCTTTGGATAAGATTTTGTACAAGCCTGGTAGTTGTATACAGTTGGAAATGTTGTATGATATTGCACTTCAGATAGCAAAAGGGCTGATGTATTTGCATGATTGCTCAGATGAGCAAATAATACACTATGACATAAAGGCGGGGAATGTGCTTCTTTGACAAAAATCTTTCTCCTAAGATTACAGATTTCGAAATGGCAAAGCTTATCAACAGGGATGTAAGTCATGTTCCCTTGACCAGAACCAGAGGGATCCAATGCCCCAGAGACATGGATGCCAGGATCACAAGTAACTTACAAATGTGATGTTTACAGCTTTGGCATGCTGCTATTTGAAGTTTTGGGGAAGAGAAAAAACGGAGAGGAAGAATATTGGTTTCCTGGGCGAGTTTGGGATAATTTCAAGAGTGGACGGCTAAAACATATGTTGACGGACATTGGCATTACAAAGGCAAATAGAAGAAATGCAGAATTATTAACTATGGTTGCATTTTGGTGTGCTCAGTTTAAACCTGAAGATAGACCTGCAATGAGCGACGTGGTGTTGATGCTTGAGAAAAGAAGTTGTGGCACCTCCTCTTCCGTTTCCGTTTTGGCAGTCCTCCACATCTTCAATGCTACCATCACCAGAGGAAGTATCAGAGGATGATTTACAAGGTTCTTATGACGAAAGGTATGATTTCCTACTTTTTATATCAGGCGGTTCAGCTTTTTATATGATAATATTGAAAAAGTTTATTATCTTCTAGAATTACAAAACTCATTTTCATGACTCAATTGTATGAATATATATACAAGTTAATTACCATTTTCCATAAATGACTTAAACTTATTTGTACAGGACCATTCAAGATGCTAAATCTTTCTCGTTCTCACCTGATGAGGACGACAATATACCTGTATCAACTGGCGTTGTCTTAGTCCAAGAAGAAACCCAGGTGATATATCAGCCTAGCTAGCACAACCGAAGGTGGACTTGAGGCAAAGGTGACACTGCAGTCACCATTCTCTGCAGGTATGGTTAATTAACCCTGTTGGTGAATTGCACTTTTGTGAGAATGTTGAAAAAGACCTGGAAAATTTATTTATAGTAATGGAGATTTTTAGGAGGGTGCAATGAAAGACGACTTAGCACACGGGCAAGGAAGATTTGTTTGGACAAATGGGGATGTGTATGTTGGTGAATGGGAAAATGACAATCAAGGACATGGAAAATTCACTTATAAAAATGGAGAATATAGAAATTCAAAAAAGAGATGGACAACTTGTTTGGGCAAATGGAGATAAGTATATTGGTGAATGGAAAAATGGTGTTCTTGGACATAAAAGCAAATCATCAAATTGCTGCTACTACTGCAATACCTCAAGGTTCCTACTACATTAATACCTTTAGTAAACATTTCTGTAAGACCTTTTTTTTTTTTTTTTTCAACTTTGCAACCTGTAGGAGTAACTTTAGTTCCTACTTGTATTGATATTCAAGCTCAACACAACAACCTCCTTTTCCTTCACCATTAATAACCAATAGCTCTGCTACTTCTTCTTCTTTAGGTGCTTAACCTGCAAAACCATCAACTATTGCTCCTATTCTACTTCTGTTAATGCTACAACTCAGTTACTTTACAGATTTCTCTATAGAAATTATGAGAAACAAGAACGTGAGTTCATGGGTCATTCTGGAAAACATCGTCAACAAGATCAACCAACCACTCCTTCCACGTAAGTTAGATTAGATAAAAGCTTGGGTTTAATGGTTCTTCACCATTAAAGAGTTTCTGAAAAGTAACAGAGATCTGTGTAAGTCTTCAGATCAATGGTTATTTATTATTTGTCTAAACATAACCACTAACTGAGTGACACATGTTCAATAATCTTCTATAATAAATAGAAGACTGCGTTGCAGTGGGTGTAGGAAAATACACACCGATATATTATTGTTCTAAAATAAATAAAAAGGGAATAGATGATGCAAACCAGAATAAATGGATGAAGGACAAGATTTAGATCGAGTCGAGATAAAAATCTCTCTCCTTAAGACATTATTCGCCCCGTACATGTGCCGAACGGTTTATCAATGGCGGACTGTCTCCCAGGATACAACGATCTATCCTTCTTAGCGTAGCAGCACTTCAAACGCATAGAAGACGGCGAACCAATTCTTTGTTATACTCTCTCATGGAAAGACACAAACACTAGAAGAAGGAAAATCAATTTGATTTTTAAAAGTGATTTGAAGACAAACACAAGATACACTTATATAGTAGGAAGACACCTTTTTGAAAAGGCACATGTCTATTCAATGTATATTTGAATAGACACCTGACCCAATACAATGTACACATCTGTTGGGACAGACACACCCATTGGGAATGAGTGTCTACAAAGTATGTGTCTATTGGGAAAGACACACCCATTGGGATGGGTTGGGCCAAATACAATGTATGTGAATTCATACCCATTCATCTACTATAACACAAGTTAGCCATGGCCAGTGGTTAACTTAGGACTTAAATTTCTCATTCATATACAAATGTTTTGACCACTTGAAAACATTTCCAACAATCCCCCACATGAACGGAAATTACCGACTCATAAAACAATCGAGAAAAAACAGACGAGACTTAAGAGAGTACAAACGGAAAGTAGCTGCTTCGGTATAGGTAGCAATTTTTCAGCCTTGAACCTACCCTAGTGAATAACCATCGGATTTACTAGCTAATCGGTGAACATGATGTCTTGAACCGCTCAGCCGTTTGTGTAAACCAAGACAATGGCTAACACACAGTTTCCCTTCCTCAAAGAACTTGGTTCTATGGTTGTGTTCATTTTGGCCTTGAACTTCCTGGTATTCATGAGTGCTCTTAGAGAAATGCAACCTTCAACATTCTTACAAAAAACGGCCCCTTTTTCTCACTCATAAGGTGATTGCCCATGAAGAGTATCTTGTCATACCCCACTTGTGTTACCAAGCTATGAGAATCATTAAAAGTATAACTTATCCTATTCCATCAATACGGGCAGCACTGTTCTCATCATCCTAGGAAAGGGTAAGAGATATGTAATCTCTCAGTGCTTTCGTCGAGTAAGGCAAGATTCGGTTGTCCCTTTGAACCTAGATCTTGGGATCTCCAGTCAGCTAGGTTGGGTTGCCATCAAGCCTACTCTTTCGTCATAGGTTGTAAACCCATTCCTCTCGATGATTCAACTTACTCTCGTGACTAACCTTTAATAGTTGGATCCGTTAGGTTGTCAATCGAAATATATAATATACTCTATAGAGATTTTTCATTGGAGAGCAGTTGTTTAACGGTTTTGTATCTTCTTATAATTTATGGAGACATACCGTTATTCATACAACTCGGTGCCCAACACATATGAAATTATGTATTGCAATGTATGCAAATAACTGGCACTAGTTGTTTCCCCATGAAAATATCCTCTAAGATGTGTATGTAGCCATTGTGCTTATTTATGTGTTTTATCTAAAACCATAAATTCAGATTCCATACATAATGGATATAACAATACACTTTTGCTTAGAGGATTTTCAAGATAACGTTGCACTACCAAAGGTAAAACCACAACCACTCATGGCTTTTAAGGTTTTGGTAATCAATATCCAAATTGCATCACTGTATCCTTCATGTATAGGTGAACATATTTGTAGTGCAAGTCATAACTGAAGGTATAATTCAGATAATTTAATACCTTAGTTATTACTTTCTAGTAACGCATTTCTGGAATGCTCATGTAACGACTTAGGACACTCACAACATGTATTATGTGTCTTGTCTCTTGCAATTTGTGATGTACATCTAATTGCGAATTACACAAGCATATTTAACTGTGATATGTTATCTTCATCCATCTTAGTTAAATGAAGATTGGGATCATCTGATATTTTATCAATTCCAGTAGAACATGTCTTGAACTTGTCAAGAACCTTCTCAATGTAATTGAGACACCGTAATTCCATATGATGTTCTAAGAATTTAATTCCTAGTATTACATGAGTAACTCCCAAGTCTTTCATATCAAACTTAGTGTTAAACATATTCTTTGTAGCTTTAATTATATCATTATGACTACCAAAGTGAACATGTCATCTACATAGAGACACATGATAGCATATCTAAATTTGTGATTGTAATGTAAGCACATTTGTCACTCTCATTGATTTAAAGCAAAATTGATAACGACATATCATTATCAAACTTTTCATGCTATTGCTTCAGAGTTTGTTTTAAAACCATGTGATGTTTGTACATATCTACAAACCTTCCTTTTCTATCCAGGAACAATAAAGCCTATATGGTTGAGCCATATAGGTTTCTTCCTCTATGTCACCATTTCAGAAGGCATTTGTACATCTATTTGATGTATTTTCAAGGTTGTGTAGAATAATGACTGCAATTAGCATTCTGAAAGAGGTTATTCTCGTGATTGGAGAATATATGTCAAAAAAATCCAAGCCTTTGTTTTGCTTGTGACATTCGACTACAAATCTAGCCTTGTTGTGAACCATTAGATTCCATCTTTGTTTGAAGATTCTCTTGCTAACTAAAGCTTTAGCTTCAGGTGAGAAATCAACTAACCCTCATTTGTAGTGTTTGTGATAAAGCCACTTTCACTCTTTAAGTGTTTCTATAGCATATGTTATCACAATTATTTAAATAATTTCACTTGAGAAATTAATTTAGACTGCTTGTTAGGACTTAGGCCAAAGAATTTAGAAAATAGTTCTTCGTCCATACTCCCTTATAACGGCTTTAAGATTTGTAGAAGTGGAAATCATTAGTCTTTACAGAAACACGATTCTATAAAGAAATCGTTAGTCTGTTCAGAAATATGATCATCTTCTTTAATCCTTAGCCCTACAACATTTTGAATCCCATTTATTCAAATGTACGTTTGTGATTAGCATAGCCACATTGAATGGTTACAATTGTTAACCATTTCGAGACTTTCAGTCACCCCCACATTTCTAAGTAAACAAGAACTTTTTCTTTATATTACTTAGATAGTGCCTCTACAAGAACATAATTTGTACACTTAGGCTAAAGCTTGTTAGACAAGTACAGAAAATTGTAATCGCATAAAACCAGAACTTTGAGTACAAATATTCATTAATTCATTGTTACTCAAATAGTTAATTTATGCATACATAAATACTAGATGTGACTCCCACAGTCTGGTTACACATCTACAAGTTTCATGTCAATATTCAAAAAATAATTTTTTCTATTTAGACAAATTTCAAGTCTACAAATGCAACTGGGCGAAATACCCCCACATTTGAGACATATTGCATGAATACAAAGAACTTTGCCATGAAACCGGCACGAAGTGGTTTGACATCAATTTTGTGACAAAGTGTCTTTGGTTATCTCGCCTTGAGTTCATTGTTAGGAAAATCAAGATGTACGCATGGTTGTCTCGTGTCTTTCGTGTTTCTTGGTTCTGTCTAGGAAAAGTTATTGGGTACTGGACGTACGTACCTAGTTAGGACGTACGTACGTCCACTGAGGCAGCAAACATCTTTTGGTCAGGACGTACGTACGCAATTAGGACGTTCGTACGTCCAAGCAGGCAGCAAACTTTTACCGTGTGGGGACGTACGAACGTTGATTCGACGTACGTACGTCCAATATGGATTTTCAGTATTTCGGCCCATTTTCCTTGGTTTCCAACCCTAAGTATAAATAGGGTTTCTCTTCCAATGAACAAGTTAGTTCTTTGGCCGTCCAATTCACCTCTTGTTTCTTGGAGTTTGTTTAGGTTTTGGTTTAGGTTGTTTTGGTGATTGAACTCATCTTCTTCTTCCCCATTCATCTTCTTCTTTCTTCTTCCCTGTTCATCTTCTTCTACATTATTGAATAGTGATTTAGCTTCGAGTCTTCTTGTGTGTTCATCAAGAAGTCGAGTATCCTTGTGTGTTCATCAAGGAACTCTGGTGTAAGCTTGTTACATAGATCGGCTTCGAGTCTTCTTGTGTGTTCATCAGGAAGTCGAGTGTCTTGTGCGTACATCAAGGTGCTCTGGTGAAGTCAAGGTGTTAGAGATAACCAGGAGTGTCAACTCGCAGTGATTGCAGGTAGTTGATAGGTTTGTACATCTCTTTTCATCTAGTGGATTTATTTGTTGTCGCGAGGACAACCGTGGATGTTTCCCATATTGGGTTTTACCACGTTAAAAATTCCTGTGTGTTATTTACTTTCTGCGTATCGTTTGATTTGTTTGAATATTCAATTGTTAGATTTGCACTATTTGTAGTTTCTCAATTGGTATCAGTCGCTGGAGGTTGGTTAAGGAGCGTCAAGGCTCACGCTAACGATCCTATGAGTGCAATGATGGTTCATGAGTCTGGTCATAATAATTTTATTGCTAAATCGTCTAAATCTACAAAACCAAAATCTGATTTTGAAAAGGATGATAATTTGTATGTTGTTAGCAATAGTGATTGGGCTCTTCTTTACAGACTTTCTGCAAAAGAATGTGAAAGATTACAAAAAGCTAATATTGATTTGCAGGAAAAATTTAATAAAGCTAATTGTAATGTGTCTACTATTTCTGATAATGTTTGTTTTGAAGATAATGGTGTTTTGCAGACTAAGGTTGATTCTCTAGAACAACGACTCAGACATTGTGCAGAGGACTATATGCTTAAAGGGGAAGTTTATGAATCCAAAATTGAAAATTTGGAAAAGGCAAATCTTTCTTTGCAGGATAAAATTGAGATTCTTGAAAAACAAATTTCTTCTGCTGCAGATGATGCAATTTCTATTTCTCAATTATTTGACAAAGAAAAACTTGACTTGTCATGTAAAATTGCAGCTTTAGAGAAGGCCAATCAGGAGGTCGATGAGAAATACAAATCTCTATTGGTGGAGTATGAGGTAACAAAGAACGATTTAACGTCTACTCAACTCCAATTGCAGGTTTTGGACAAAACTAGATTTGATTCTCCTATTGATAGTTCTACTAGTTCATCTAGTGTGATTACTCCTGTAAAATCTACTAGTTTGCCTGCCCTTTTGCCTACCCCACCTATTGAGACTAGACTTAATGCTACTAATTTTCAGCATGTTTCTCGTAAGAATTTTAAGTCTAAGGTTAATGGTAAGGCTGTTTTTACTGATAAGCCATATTGTTCTCATAATGGAGGTATAGGTCTTGTTAAGGCACCATGTCACAAATACAATGGTGACATACATGTTTCATCTTCTACTACCACATCTTCTTATAAGAATTCTTTGAGTAAGTCTAATGTTTTTCATTGTTCTTATTGTGGTAGAGTTGGTCATTTGGATAGTTTTTGTTGGGATTTTGATCAACATGTTTCATCCTATTCTCGTGTTCCTCATCGTTATAATCATGTTGATTCTAATGTTTCTTCTTGTGCATTTTCTAGACCTTGGAATTATAATGGTTCTCATCACAGGTTTAAGAAAAACAGGTATTCCAACAAAAGGAAGTCTAAGCCTAAGGTGGAATTAGTTAAGGACAAGTGTATTGCAAAGCTTGTTAAGGGAAAATCTCATATCTTTTCAACTCCCAAGGTGTGCACGTCTAGTGTTAACCATGTATGGGTAAGAAAGGATAAGTTGAAGGTTTTTCTGGACTTGCAAAGGTCTGGTGGTGTCCCATATTTGGGATGATGTGGTTTGTTTCTAGCCTTGTGTTATTTGAATTGGATATTTCTCTAACCACATAGGCTATTTGTTTGGTGTTTCTACTTTTTATGCTTTGTTTGTTTAGCTTGCAGATCATGTTGCATGTCGGAATACATTGTTAATAAAAAAAAAAGGAGTTGTTGGTTATTCCTTCTATTTTTTTTGTTTTTATTTATTTATTCCATGTATGTGTTGTTGGATGCATCTTTTCTGAGATATTGGTTTAATTCAATTGTCTTAAACAAGTTGCAATATGTTTGGGTGTTTTCTCTTTTTGAACTCTTAAGTATGTTTTGGTATGTATCATGCATTTTTCCTCGCTTGTTTGCACAGTGCACGGCATGCTTGCATGATGGGAGTTTTTGGAAACCACTTACATATTCTTTGAGCTCATAGAACTTCTCTATCTCTCCAGTATTTATGTTATCTTGAGCTATCTCTCCTTTGTTTTGGTTAGTGTTCATCTTGTTGTTCATGTTATTGAGCATTCTTATCTTCCTCTTACAACTCTTGTTAGTGGTCAATGATTCACTTTATCCCCAGCCATTTGATTGTCTTTGAAGCAATATCAGTTGGCTAAGAACCCGTTGGGGTTGTGAGGGTCATGCTCTGACGGATGCACTCAAGAGATGTTAGTTCTTGTGTTGCACGTTATCATGGTATTGCACTTCTTGAGTTTGTGTTTGTCAAAAAGATGTAGGCTACACCCTACCCTCGTGTATTTGAAAAGATGGAGGCAAAAATCCCTCCCACGCGGGAATGACATTAGAGTGATGTAGGCTAAACTCCACCACATGCGGCAAAATAAAAATCCAAGCGCATATTCATTTTTTTTATGTAAGGCATACAAAGTTTATATTCCTTTGCCTTTTTAATGTCTTGGTTTTCATTTGAAAGATCATATTTATATTCGTTTGCCTTCTACTCATAACATTTGTTTCAAAGGGGGTTGAAGTTTGTTTCTTCTATGCTCACTTACTAATCTAATCTATGTCTCTTGTTGATGGTTCTATATTCTAGGTCTTCAAAGGGTGTGTTCTAGTGGTGAACTTTCTCTCTCTTTATGTATTGCATTGCATCTACACACACCGAGGTTTAGTTTATGATGCACTTCAATCTTCTTATTTGTTCAATCTCTTGTTTATCCCCATATATTGCCTCTCATTTTTGTACGGATTGGGATTGGCTACTGTTTTTGGAAGTTCATGATGTATTCCTCTTCACTTCTATGGTACATCGGTTCTTTTCCTTTTCTCTTCTTATTATGGTTTGTGTTGTTTGTCATTTGGTTTGGTTTTCTGTTTAAAAAAAAAAAAAAAAAAAAAAGGGGAGAGTACGAACGTTATTAGCACGTTCGAATGTTTGTGGAGGCAGATGTTTTTTTTTTTTGAGGAACGTACGAACGGTGTTATAACGTTCGTACGCATGTTCAGGCAGCAAGGTTTTTCTTGTATTCCGACGTACGAACGTACTAAAGACGTACGTACGTCCTCTGAACAGTAACGGCCCACATTGTTTTCTTCTCCAGCCCATCTGTTTGAAATTCTTGCCAACTAAGTTCAAATCGTGCATATATTCTCTAAGCACGAACAAGAGAAGTTTTTCATCCCCTTCTAACTGTTTAGGAAGCTCTTATTACTCTCTGTTCTTCTATTGATACTTCATTATTATTTGTTGGTTATGCTTTGGATTATGAGCTTGTTTACCATGATCATATTGGGTTCATACCATTGGATATATACTTGTTGTCTAGATGCTTTTTGGAACTTCTTGTGATTATTAATGGTTGTGGAGTTTCATGGACATGTTTAGTATCATTTTGGTAAGCTCATGTAGTATTTTTGCCTATATGTCCTGTATTGCTCACCAAGTGTTTGGTGAAATGCCTCAATGGGTTTCCTAAGGTTTTTCTTGGTTGTTTTGTTGGTTTTACTTACTTGTGTGGTGTTTATAATGTTGTGTGTGTGCAGGCCATGCCTCCTAAGCGAGCTCGGACTACTCCCACCAAAGACACACCCAGTTCCAAGGGTGCTTCGTCATCGGGCACACGTCCTCCTCGTGCTCAAAGGAGTAAAGGCGCCATTCCTTCGGATTCTTGTAGATGTTCTTGTTGAAAGTGTTTATGGCTTACTTTATTTTGGTTCCATTCCTTGGTAATTCTTTTCCGTCGGTGTTTCATTGACATACTAAGGTCAGATTCCTTGGTAATTCTTTTGTCATTGGATCACATGTGTTTGATGTGATTTCTCAAGGTAATAGTTCTCAATTTGTTTTAAGAAGGCTGCAAGGTATGCATAAGCATATTTTGGTGATGAAATCATGTTCTTGGTGTATTCGTTTGTCATGATTTATATTGATTCATGTTTTCTCATAGGTTCTCATCATACTTTTCTATGTTGGGCTAATATTCTTGAATTACCTTGTTGGCTAGCTGGTGTTTGATTAAATGCTTATGAGACTTGCCTATCCTCTTATTGTTGCTTCTTGTGCCTGGTTGATCGTATTTTTCCTGCAATAAGTTTGATTAGATGTGTTCTTGGTAGTCTTCTGCAATAATCTTCATGCAATGGTTCTGGGCTACCACTGTTCTACTTTGGGATGCATATGCTCAGTTTGGTCATCTATTGTTAGCAATTCTCTTCTATTGGCTCTCTAATCCTTCTGACAATGTATGGCATGTCATCGGAGTCTTAGTGTTCTGGCAGGCAGGAAATTTGCTCTGAAGTTGGATTGTTGTTTTGTGACTTGGTGACATCGATAATCCTTGCTCATTCTTCAGTTAAAGTTTTTTTTATGAGCTTGATGATTGCTTATCTTGTTTGGCATATGTTAAACTAATTTTTGGGTTTCACTAGGGTTGGGCTTACAGGTTTATTCCTTTTACGTCTCTATTCCATTGTGTTTGGGATAATATTTTCTTATCCTTGTTTATAAGATTCTCTAATTCTTTTTTGTGGTTGGATGAGTTGTCTCAGGAACATGTACAGATTGGATTTCCCCATGGATTCTCAATGGATTTTCTTATACTTTACGTATCTTTTTCTGCAGATACTCATATTCCTGTAGTTTTGTCATGGGATATTGTTGGATGTGTCTAATATGCATGGTTTCCCTATTCTCTTTCATATCTCCTACTAACTATTGTTTATCTCTTCTTCTTTCTCTTTTCGCATATTCTTTTCTTGCACATTTCTCCCAGGTTTGACTATTTGGTTCTTGGTCTTTATTGTACCTTCCCAATTTCATCAGGTATGGTATTTCTTCCTTTTTGTTTGTTTGCTCTTTTTTCTCTAGATATCTTGCTACTATGAAGTCGGTTCTCTGGAATCTATCTCAGGTGGTTATGGTCGGTTGTTTAAAGTGATATTCTAGTGAATCATTTGTTCTGATTGTTGGTGTCCTGACTCTTTCTTCTATGTATAGGTTTCTCTTGGTTTCTATCAGGGATTCATGTTATGTTTTCTTTTCTTCCCTCTGTTACCTATATAAGTATTCAGTGTCTTTTCACTATCTCCTTCTTATCTCGTTTTGGTTCTTATCTAATATCCTTTCTTGTGTCTGTGTTGGTACTCTTTCTTCTTCATTTATATGCCTAGATCTCTCTCATGTCTTTTAGTTTTGTATGTCATGGATTCCAGATTTATGGTATGGTTTTCTCTTTACTCTCTTCTACCCTTGTATGCTTGGTTCTTTGTGTGTTTCAAATACCCTTATTTGGTTTGTTTGTTCTAGGTTCATCTTTCTCATATGCATTGCATTTAGGTGACGCTTTTGTTTAGGGAGAGAATTCTTTGTATTGACATCGTGTTAACAAGTGTTTATGTTATGGCTTCCGTTGCATATCCTTTTTGTTGTTAACATGATTGTTCCCTTTCTTTTCTTCTTTAATCTTATTTGTTATGGTTTGGTATTTTTTTTTTCTTTTCTCTTTCTTTTGTTACCTTGCTTCATTTGTGACAAAATGGGGGAGATTTATGACTCTAATACTAACATTCGTTTCTTCCTTTGTTAGTGTATTTTTGGGTCATGTTTCAGGTATGCTACACGTATGGGGGAGTGAATGTGTTGATGTTTAGAGGTTGTACAGTTTTGGGTCATGTTTCAGGTATACTACATGTATGGGGGAGTGAACATATATGATGGAGTGAAAGTGATGATGATCACAAAGTGTATGTACAGTTTTGGGTAAGCTCGAGTATTAAACCTTGGAGCTCATGAAGTGTGGGGGAGTTGTTCGAGGAACTTCCGTTGGCTCTTTGATTGTTTCAGAATTTCTTGTTGCTTCCGTTCGGTCTCTGATGGTTAAAGTGTCTTGCTCAAGATGGATAACAAGAATTGGTGACTTGGTATGTGTTCTACCTTGAGTGATTTTGTAGGCATGTTTTATAAATGCCATGGTTTGGGTTTGTAAGCACGTTTTATAAGTGCTATTAGAGTCATAGGTTTTTGTCACAAAATCAATGTCAAGGGGGGAGATTGAAACCGGCACGAAGTGGTTTGACATCAATTTTGTGACAAAGTGTCTTTGGTTATCTCGCCTTGAGTTCATTGTTAGGAAAATCAAGATGTACGCATGGTTGTCTCGTGTCCTTCGTGTTTCTTGGTTCTGTCTAGGAAAAGTTATTGGGTACTGGACGTACGTACCTAGTTAGGACGTACGTACGTCCACTGAGGCAGCAAACATCTTTCGGTCAGGACGTACGTACGCAGTTAGGACGTTCGTACGTCCAAGCAGGCAGCAAACTTTTACCGTGTGGGGACGTACGAACGTTGATTCGACGTACGTACGTCCAATATGGATTTTCAGTATTTCGGCCCATTTTCCTTGGTTTCCAACCCTAAGTATAAATAGGGTTTCTCTTCCAAAGAACAAGTTAGTTCTTTGGCCGTCCAATTCACCTCTTGTTTCTTGGAGTTTGTTTAGGTTTTGGTTTAGGTTGTTTTGGTGATTGAACTCATCTTCTTCTTCCCCATTCATCTTCTTCTTTCTTCTTCCCTGTTCATCTTTTTCTACATTATTGAATAGTGATTTAGCTTCGAGTCTTCTTGTGTGTTCATCAAGAAGTCGAGTATCCTTGTGTGTTCATCAAGGAACTCTGGTGTAAGCTTGTTACATAGATCGGCTTCGAGTCTTCTTGTGTGTTCATCAGGAAGTCGAGTGTCTTGTGCGTACATCAAGGTGCTCTGGTGAAGTCAAGGTGTTAGAGATAACCAGGAGTGTCAACTCGCAGTGATTGCAGGTAGTTGATAGGTTTGTACATCTCTTTTCATCTAGTGGATTTATTTGTTGTCGCGAGGACAACCGTGGACGTTTCCTATATTGGGTTTTACCACGTTAAAAATTCCTGTGTGTTATTTACTTTCTGCGTATCGTTTGATTTCTTTGAATATTCAATTGTTAGATTTGCACTATTTGTAGTTTCTCATGCCAATCATATATTTGCAAATTCTTTTCATGTGGAATCTATACAACCAAATGCATATGAATGTGCATCTCACACACAGATAAGATTAGGGCCATAAACTTACATCCAAATGTAATATAATGTACATACATTAAGTATGACATGACTCATAAGATCCCACACATTTTTCAAATATTCTTGAAAATGTCCTCACCAAATAATAATATGGAGTAAATTATAAAACTATATGAAACCATATAGGCAATTCACGATAGGCCAAATGACAGTTTGCACACTTTGAATCATCAACTGTACTTTTGGACACCAAAAATGTTTACACAAACAATTTAATGTGTATTCCATTTTAAGAAAAATTAATTTTCTCAAAGATTTTACAAGTAACAATTACATGTAACGTTGTACATAAGACCACCACCATGAGGTTTTGTCTTTCATGCGCGTTGATACCATTTGTACAACTATGTGCAATATTATTTATAGCCAATGAAACATGTTTACATATGTTTATTTGAACTTCAATTCATTTATTCATATGAGAATCACGTCAAATTAGACAACTGATTCATCTTCCAACTTAGTTGGTGCTTTAGTTTGATTACATCAACCATCAACGCGATTTCTATGTCTAGATGCATCCAAAGATGACCCATTGACATCATTCAAATCAAATCAAAATCTACAAAAAAAATTGTAGTAATTAAGTCATTGAGATGTCGAACTGATTAATCTATTGGACACATGATGTCAGTAGAATAATTCCATTTTCGAAAAAACTTGAGTAACCAAAATTTTTGTTTAACTCAAAATTCGAAATACTGTCACTGATGAACAGTAACGCCGTTTTAATTGTTTCTGACAATCCAACCGTTGGATGATCATGAAATTTGAACTAGTTATTGCATAAGACGTTATGCAACACTAACATGAACTTCATCTGAGAACGGGAAGACTTTCATCTGACCATGAACTTCAGACTATGCAACACTAACATTCTGAATTTGAAAAGTAGTTCCTCTACTCCATTCTTCCTGTTTTGATTTTCTTCTTTACACCATAACAAAAGTTAAGCACAGAAGTAAACGATATTAGATAGCAAAGGAAACACATTAAATCATGAATAGATTCCATCAAACTATTCTAAGGCTCATCAAACAGATTAGTGTGCTTCTTAAAAGACACTATCAAACGTAGGAACAGATGCTTCTCCCAAAGGTGTCATGGCCATCTGAAAAGTCAAGTAGTATTTCTCTATGAACTGTTAGCAGAGGCCAACGCTTAAATCCTTTGACAGAGAAAAGTCCAACCAGTTCCTCTGTAATTCAGTTGCATTATGATGCTATGAATCAAGAGAGAGACGTGTCTCTTCACTCTCTCATCTCAACCAAGAAAGAGTACAAACCCGTTGATCATCAAAAGTTATGAAACGATGTCTCCCCACCGTCCAACAGACTATAACCAGAGAAAATAACACCCATTAAAGAAAACTGCATTCTTCATTCAATTTAATTACTGTTTATTCAAATAAACAAAACTCAACCAGGAGAGGCCTTTGATTCCCTGATAGGTACAGTACACCATCTACAAAAAATATATAAAACAATTAACGCTAAGTTTATTGTTTATTCTCATATGCCATGAGTTAGGGTACTATCATAATTCTCGGTATTGAACCCATTGTTCTGCATTGCACAGTTATACCCTAAACTTCACAATTATTATTATGATCATGTCCATATTAGAAAACTAGGAATAAAGAATGAACAATGTCTAACATGGTTCATCATGCATATGCAGAACCAAAATATGTAATTGTCTTCTCTGTCATCACAATCATCGTACAGTATTATAATACATAACTCTTGTAATAGAGTATCATATCATGAGAGAAAAAAAATATAAAATTTTCGAATTTAATCGAAAAACCGATATGCTGCACCACAAAAGCATTAGAACAGTATAAACCACAAACAAGTAATGTCTTAAGATTGTAGGAAAATACACACCGATATATTATTGTTCTAAAATAAATAAAAAGGGAATAGATGATGCAAACCAGAATAAATGGATGAAGGACAAGATTTAGATCGAGTCGAGATAAAAATCTCTCTCCTTAAGACATTATTCGCCCCGTACATGTGCCGAACGGTTTATCAATGGCGGACTGTCTCCCAGGATACAACGATTTATCCTTCTTAGCGTAGCAGCACTTCAAACGCATAGAAGACGGTGAACCAATTCTTTGTTATACTCTCTCATGGCAAGACACAAACACTAGAAGAAGGAAAATCAATTTTATTTTTAAAAGTGATTTGAAGACAAACACAAGGTACACTTATATAGTAGGAAGACACCTTTTTGAAAAGGCACATGTCTATTCAATGTATATTTGAATAGACACCTGACCCAATACAATGTACACATCTGTTGGGACAGACACACCCATTGGGAATGAGTGTCTACAAAGTATGTGTCTATTGGGAAAGACACGCCCATTGGGATGGGTTGGGCCAAATACAATGTATGTGAATTCATACCCATTCATCTACTATAACACAAGTTAGCCATGGCCAGTGGTTAACTTAGGACTTAAATTTCTCATTCATATACAAATGTTTTGATCACTTGAAAACATTTCCAACAGTGGGCACCGACCGAAGATTTAGGATTTGAAAGAAACTGGGGGAGATTTGGGTGGTGGCTGAACGAAGAGGAGAGGAGAGGCTGAGACAAGAGCAACGGATGAAGAAGATAAAAAAAGAAGGATGCACGACAGACAGACATTTAAGACAAATGTTTTTTTTTTTTTTTTGGGTACCTGATGTAAACAAACACATGACATGCACGTACGGTATTCTGCACTTTAGATTGTTGAGCCTCATTCTACGAGTGTTGGGTAAGAACAACGGCGGAACCAGGAATTGTTGACAGTGGGGGCTTATTTTTTTAGCAAGTATGATTTAGTTGTTGGTAGAGTTTAAAGCATAAATCGAGAACCCGATAGTGCAAAAGTGAGATCCGAAAAGTTCTTATTATTTATAACAGTGTAGATACATATTTATTCTAACTAACTAATATAATTTTTTTTTCTAATATACAGTATAAGTCTCCTAAGTTTTTGAACTCGTAATCAATTCAACAGAGCTCCAATAAATTCATAATTATGATTGTTAATCTACTCTTTTTCGACATGGTAATAGTGGTTGCTAACTTCATAATTAGACTTATTTATTGTTTATTAGGTTGTAGTCACCTTTTTGCCTCGATATTTGTATTTATTTTATTATTCGAGATTACATACCGTACATATCTAGTAAAATACATATCTCGAGACAAAAAATTGTTCAAAACCTAATTAACGATAAGTGTCCAAACCCTAAATAGTATATAGAATAAGTGATCAAAACCTAAATTCCCCTTAACAAAATTTGAATGTTAAGATCTTTTTTAAGAATTCGAACAGTTACTCCAATTTTAGAGTGACGGTGAGAATTGAGATATAAGTCTTCTTAATTATACATTACATGAGTACTATCTCCTTAAAAAACATTTGAACGTTAAGTTTTTTTAAGAATTCGAATATTTACTCCAATTTTAGAGTGACGGTGAGAATTGAGATATAGGTCTTCTTGATTATACATTACATGAGTACTATCTCTACATGTAAATGGTACTCTAATGTGTCAAAGTAATATTCTATTAGATAATATTTTTATCTTGTAATAAAAGCATGAATTGTATTTTTATTAGTTTCTTGGGAAGTGGTCATCACCCAGAAGAGTTAAAGTAAATAAACCTATACTAAGAGAATAAAAAAAAAAAATGGCACTATAGTATATCTACATATGACATCACCTTCACATGTAGTTAATATATGCATATGTGGCTATTTAAAACATATGATATCAAACATATGTGAATTTTTTTAGAATTCAGTGAGGGCTTAAGCCCCCACAGCCGCCCCCTCTGGATCCACCCCTTCCTTAGCGCCTCCTCACTTACGCACCACATCCTACCATATCAAACTTAAATCTACAAAGAAATTATTGTAATTTGGCTTAGGACATTATTTGAAATGGAAGAGGCTTTTTAGAAGTTTTTCGAAACATTAGAGGTCTTCTCGAAATTTCTATGCAACTTACAATAATCTAAACACTTGGAGAATTTGCTTCGATTCTTTCTCTTTTTTCCTTGACTACTTTAATTTTTCTACGTACTTATCATATAATACTTCATAGATCCGCTTAAACTCAAGTCCTTTTGATCTTTCTTTTTCTTTTATTTTTCTTGGAAGATTGGACTTTTCTCGAATTCGATCTTCAAACTTTTTGATTTTTTTCTTTGATATAGACATTTCTTCTAGCTTGGAGATTTCTTTGATTTTTCTCATTTTCCTTCTTCTAGTCACTTAGCAAAATCATCTATAAGTTCCGAAAATATACGTAAGGGACCTGATATTTCTAAGTGAAAATAGTCATAAGGAGTTAGGTCAAGACGATGAGCTAATAAAAAGGCCTAATCATGACAGCCTCAAAAATTATTAACCTAATACAATAATAATGTGATGGGTAGGGTAATGGTAAGGGGTAATCTATATGTCTTTGTATCATCTCTAAGTTTTTGATATGATGATCGATATGATGATCACACCTTGAAATAAGCTACAAGGTCTAAGTTTTAATTAAACCCACTTGACGTCATCTCAAGACTAGTAATAAAAATATGAGACTAGAAAATGCAAAAAGGTCGAGTCTTTGACTCTAGATTTTATGTATAACGTTCAGAAATAAAACATACAAAGGGTCAAAAGCTCACTAGGTTAAGTTCCACAATTTATCATCAAGTCCTTTAAGATGAAGTAGATATGTGCACAAAAATTATACAAGAAAATGCAATATGATGCAAGCACATGATCATACACAAACAATATTTAACTAAACTTCATGACTTAAATAAATTATCCTTAGCCATCAAGTATAAAAAATCAAGACATATATATATAATTCATCATAGAAACGGTACTTAGCCTAAAACATTTTTGGATTATCCAAAACCTTGGGGATGATGTTCCACCCTCAAACAATTTTAGGTTACTTCCTAAAAAGTGCTAAGTTTAACATCTTCAGCCAGACATGGTAGAGCGAATTGCATATCGCCCCTAAAAAGGGTTGATCAATCGACCCAACCGTTCGATCCATTATTACCAAAAATATTATCATGCACCGCATCCCAACCCGGAATTGCAGGTCGAGTTGCGGCATAAACTTGAGCTTGCGCGAAAAACTCTCTTTCTCGTTTAGATAGGCAATAGTAAACACGAAAATAACCACCATCACGTAAAGGGAAAAGTCCAGGACAACTCTCCTCCTCACAATTCTTCCAAATTTTAATTTTAATTTTAAGTTTAGGCTTAGGCTTTAGTCTAGTTAGGATATTGATTTTAAGATCAAGAGGTAAATCACAACATCTCATTGACAAAGCAAGGTCCTTAAGTGTAGCAATTCAATCATTAGGATGTGTATGAGTGAATAATCTAGGGTAGGATTTCTCAATTGATCTCTTAGTCTCTTCATTTAAACCTTGTTGCAAGACATACCTAAGATGCTTATTTTCAATGAATTGAGGTAGGCACAGTAAGAGAAATCTTTCAAGAAGTGCCTAAGGGCATCTCTAATGGTTCATCAAATCTATCATCAAATTCAAATTTGATGAAAAAGTGAAAAAAACTCCATCTAATGGACCATCAAAAGTTTTTCAAATTTGATATTTTAGCAAAAATCATCAAAAGTTCATCAAATTTGATGAAATTTTGATGAAAAGCTTAAGGTTTGATACTGGGTGAGGCGGGCAAGAGAAGACCGCTTCACTTAAAGCGGCTAATGAAGTGCCGCTTAAAGTGGCACTTCAAAGCCCGCTTTAACTAAGTGGCACTTGGACAGCCCATTAACTAAGTGAAGCGGGTGTTGGGGGCCCGCTTTAGTGAAGCGGTCATCCATTAGCCGCTTTAACTAAGTGAAGCGGGTGTTGGGGGCCCGCTTTAGTGAAGCGGTCATCTATTAGCCGCTTTGTTGATGAACCATTAGATGGAGCAGATTTTCAAAGCAAATTTTTCATCAAAGTAGCATCAAATGTGTATACGTGGACCATCAAATTTGATGAACCATTAGAGATGCCCTAAGTATCATGAAATGCTTCATCCCAAAGTTGGCTAAAATTTAAAAGAAGTTCCTCCTCATCGACGACTTCGATCCCTTTGGGGGACGACGATGATGATTGAAGAATGCAAACTTAGGAGGAGGTAAATCTATAATTAATAGAGTAAGAAATAGAAATAGCAAGTCGGTGCACTAGCGTGGATGTTAGACGGAGATGAAGTTGGAAGCTTTTAATGTTAGACGGAGATGAAGTACGACAGGTGGTAGACACGTAAATCTGGTAATATGTTCAGGGGAGAGGTACTGCAGCTCGAAAATTGGATAAGACAAATCCACAACAACAGGAAGTCATAACTGACAGAACTGTGCTGCTGACCTGTGCTATGTTCGGTTGACTCTCTTGTTGCTTTGTATAGACTCCAATCCTTTCCAATGCCAAATATGTAGTACAGATTCTTGAAGCAAAAATAAACTTCTAGATTAGTCTATTTTACTACTAAACCATAATAAATAAAAATAAATAAAAGAAAGGGTGGGTGGGTAAGAAAGACGGGATTTTGAGTTTGCAGTAACAATTCTTCTTCTTCTTGAAAAGAACGACAACAACGCCAAATTTTTATAATTTTATTGAGGAAGTGATGCTATGGATGTTGATGTAAAAAGATTGATGGATAGAGGATGTGAAGTGATTGTGGATTCTGCCCTCTGAAAACTCGGTTGTCGTTGACTCAACGTTATTATAAAAATAATCAAAAGTGTATATTTATCTCCCGAATAACACCTTGTTTGTCTAGCACTTAGCTTATATTATTGTATTATATCTATTGATTAGTGCATTTCTGTCTTTTTGTAGGTTTTCGGAGCCAAAATGCGAATATTGAGTAAAAGCCCACAAAAAAAAGAGAAAAACAAGCAAAGAGGTGTTATTTGCACAAGGGAAGAAGATTGGATATTTGCACCCGCGGAATCTGCTAAGGACACCCCTTGGTCAACTCTGGTCAAAAAAGTTAAGTTGACTTTTTGGTCAATTTTGACTAAATTTGACTTTTCGGTCAACTGTTGACTTTGGGTCAACTGCTGCTGACTTAGGTTGACTTCGGGTCAACTGCTGCTGACTTAGGTTGATTTTCGGTCACCTGCTGACTTCTGAAGACTATGGGTCAAATCTGTTGACTCATATGGACCGGACTTCCTATTTTGGATCTTAATCTTATAAAGACTCTACAAGGAGAACTAGAAGTCCGATTGGGGTCCATGACATATCAAACTGAAGGTCTTGGCCCAAACTACAATTCTAGCCTAAGAGGATTAGATTTTACTGATTGCCTAATACCTCTATGAGGCCAACAGCAGCAGCCACGAATTTCACTAAGTTAGAAAGTCAAGTATTCCATTATGTAATGTATATATAAGAGAAGTTGTAACTAGGGTTTACTAGACTTTAGTTGATCATCAACTTGAAGACTAACTTTTGTACTCAATTTAATATCAATATCAATCCATGATTTCAATTATGATGTTCTTTGATTTAATTATTTGTTCCATTGGCATGAGTAGCTAAATCATCATGGGGGAAGGTGGAAGCTTTCTAGGTGATGTATGATTATTATGTTGTTTCTTCTTATTCATTGTGATTCAAGGTACTTAATGCTTATTTATTTCTAGCTGCAGTATGAGGTAAGTATGATTGTTTGTATGTTATTGTTATCCATGGTATTAAATATTGTTGTTAGAATTTAGGGAGACCTAGTATTATATTTATTGTAGATGTGTAGTGAAATAGCTGAGAGGTGATTACTGCATGTTTGTAATATGTATCTTTTATTGGAACCCTTTCATGATTAAATTCAATAGCTGAGAGGTGAGGATTTGATTAATGAAGCATATTCAATAGTATACATAATAGAATCCCGTTTTAATTCAATTCAATAGCTGAGAGGTGAGGATTGATTATTATAGGCATTAATAATTGATAGGAATAGCTGAGAGGTGACTTGTTAATTATTATAGATTGAATATGAAGAACAACATGATATTATTGCATAACTTAGTTTGTGGAAACCTACTACTCCCCCTATGTCATCATATAATTCTCTCTTCCATATCTTCCATATTCTTAAGTTAGGATTTATTTATTGTTTATTGCCTGTAGGAAGTAGAATCAATTCTCCAACTTTTATTATTGATTCATTGATGTTTCTTAACCATTGTTCTTAATTGTGTTTGAGCTAAGATCTCCCCTTCTGAGGTGGGTACGACCCTTGCTTGTTACTTGTCTACTTTGATCTCAATCTATACAGGCACAAGAAGGAAAAATCTACAAATATAATCTTTTGATTTACAATACTCAAATATTGTAACATCAGGTTCCACACATGTAAGTGTATTTATATCATCTTCTAAGTAATCCAAGTTTATATTGAAACCATATTATCTACTCACCTCTTGGGTATTGTAAGTATTAAGCATGTAGGGATGGTAGACATACAAGAACAAAAAAAGAGTAAATTAAACATATTATGTCTTGTATGCAAGTATTATTATTACCTCTTGTATAAAATGATTCAATGAAGAACAAACATAAAAACTAAACTACAAGTCATGGTTTCATCAATGGAGGCTACTTATCCCCTAAGGGTTTAGCCTTCCATTGATGAAGAATAAGTCATCATCAATAATAAGAACATATCTTTGTTCCTTTTAAGCCTTAAAAACCTAATACAACTTGCCTAACAACTAGAAAGTTTTTTTTCTTGTCAAGTTTCAAGAAGAGATTGATCAAAAGATTACAAAACCCTAGTTATCTAGAGTATATATACTATTCGGGCATGCAAGCACGTTTAATTACATCAAGTCGGTCATAGGATAAAAGTAGGTCAGTGTGGGACCCATTATCTTCAAGTCGACAAAGGATCAGACTGTCTGGTGACTGGTCAACTCGTGGGGTGGAGAGTCGGACTTGCGGGGTGGCTAGTTGACCGTCGACTTTTTAGCTCTCGTCTTCAGTCGTCTACTCTCCATCCTCCATAGATCATGGTACTTTTGTTCTATGGGACTTTGATTTGGTGGAAATACTCCTCTGAGCTTGGTACAGTTGTGGCTTCCTTTTGGGCTTCAAAGTCTTCCTTCTTTTGGACTTAGGCTTCCTCTTTGTTGTAGGAGTCTTTAAGGAAGTGGACTTGGAGTTTTTATTTCAACTTAAGCCCCAATACTTTGTACTTTAGGCCTTATTTCAAGTTAATGACTGTGAGAGTTAAGGCCAACGAAATATAATAAGCCTGAGAATAAGACTAAAAGAGACATTAAATCACATAGGAGTAAGCAAAATGCTACTTCAAAGATATTAATGAATAAGACTTTTGTGCGCTTATCAACGAAAACAATATTTCTTGGTTGGCGAGAACCACTTGAACCTACCACGGGTATTGCGAAAGTGAATGAACAGAGTTTCGTTTAGGTAGAGACAAAAGTCTAACTCTTGGCCCCATGGTGGGCGCCAATTGTGGGTGCAGGTACCACAAAAATCCAACCTAGTTCGTAGAAGAGCTGATTGTGCTGGATGTGACAAGGTTGTTGAGAGTTGATCTTTTTGGAGAAGGAGTTTGACAGGAATGTTTGGCCGTTGCTGAAAAGACCTGCAATGTAAGTGAAATGGTGAAGGGAGACCAGGACACACATGTATGAGTGTAACCGTAGCCGCTCTGACATTTAAGTTAATGAGGGAGCTAAAAGCGTTTGAATAGCAAAAGTGGATGTGAAGGGTGTTGTTAGCCGATTGAGTATGTTAATGTGATCTCGAAGGAATACGATGTGAGATGGAGATCTAATGGAGATTTGATGGAGATGTGCCGTTAACTCAACCTACAAAACAACAATAATCATTCCAAAAGATTAAGTATAGTAGTGAGAAAGGGTATTAATCCACTCTAAACAATAAGATGAAATACTACTGCCTAGGAAGATGTTACAAATAATTGTAGACAAATAATTATATATATATTAATTAAACTAATTCTAAGTTTGTACGATTACTAAAACAGAATAAGATCAATAAAGGAAATAAGGGACATGTTCACCTCATGAATCCACCATAATAATAACCTAATTTATATGCATGTTCTTAGATACTCACTTCTCAGCTATTGTAGCTTCCTAACTCACCTCTCAGCTATTGTTACGATAGATAAACGTTCACCTCTCAGCTATTGCATTTAACTATTTTACTTAAGGTGCATGAATAGAGTTGATATTGCCCAAAGTAACACTACTAAGTAATAAATCATATGGTTCCACCCATGCAAGCGTACGCATATCATCTTCTAAGAAATCCAAGTTTATATTGAAACTCTAATATGTACTCACCTCCCGGGTATTATTTACTGAAAATGACAACAATGTTTCAATTAATGACACAAACATTTGTTTTATTTCATCCGATAACAATCATGTTTTTCTCCGATACCTAAATCGGTGACCCAACTATGTGGCAACGTGACCTGTCATTAAAACATTAAAAAAATTACACATTGACCAAATATAACCTACAACCACGTGGAAAAACGTGATCACTTCTAATTATTGAATCACAAAGTAAGATATTACCATCTTCTTCCCCAAAATTGCAGATTCAAAACTAACCCTAGAAACCTAAACGACCATCTTCTTCAATTATGTCATTTTCCTCCATTAACTCTCGAAAAACTAGATGTGATTGTGGAGACAAAGCTAGAATCGGGATTTCTACCACAATAGAAAACCCTAGAAGGAGCTTTTCAGGTGTTTTAATTACCCAACTAATCATTGTGATTTTTTTCAATTAATCTAGAAGATTTTCTTGTTATTATTATCATCATCAATTATTGTTATATCCTTGTCCTTGGTTGATTTCTTGGTCCCTATTTTTGGGGTGAAGTAAAACTGGCGATGGAAAAGAAGATGGCTTGAAGATGGTGAATGTATGACAACAAAGTTTAGTACATATTTGTTTTTTATTTGAGGTTTTGTCTGAAGCATGTGCCCTACACCTGTTAAAAAACCACATGTTAAGGTTCACATGGAGTTTGTTTATTATTTTAATGACATTGCAGTTTATTCAATGCCACTTCAGTTGGGTCATCGGACTCAGGTAGAAAACTATATTGTTATCGAGCAAAATAAAAACAAACGTTTTTGTCATGAATTGAAACACGTTGTTAGAAAAGAAATTTGTGACAAATATTCTTGTTTTTTTTAGTAATTTCACCATAAGTAATTAAGCATGTAGGTAAAGTAATCATACAAGAATAAAAAGGATAAACTTTTATATACTACTTCTCTTCTGATACGATAATATATGAAGTATTGTTATTATCTCTTTTATGAAAATGATTTAATAAGAATTTGTACAAAAACTAAATTAACATTAAGGTTTCATCAATGGAGACTACTTATCCCCTATGGATTTTAACCTTTTATTGATGAAGAATAAGTCATCAATAAGAAGAACATACCTTTATTACTCTTAAATATTTGATCAATTCCAAAACCCTAATACAAGATGGTACCTCTAGAAGAGAGTTGAAGGAAAAGATAACAAAACCCTAGTATATATATATATATATATATATATATACTGGTCGTGCATGCGAACATATTAAGACATTCCAAGTCAGCAATAGGATAGAAGTAGGTCGGTCTAGAGTCCATTGGCTTCAAGTCGGCATTGGGCCCAACCGCCAATTCCTGAACCAATTCGTTGGGTGGTGAGTTCCTGAACCAATTCCGCATGCTGTGTATGTGAAGGTACTTATGTCCTATTAGACTTTGGTTCAATGGATGATGGTTTATGAATCAAAGTGAATTAAAGCTCCAAGTCCACCTCCTCAAAGTCTTCTACAAGAAAGAGGAAGCCGAAGTCAAAGAGAAAGAAGACTTTGAAGCCAAAAAGAAAGCCACAACTATATAAAGCTCCTTAAGTCAAGATAGTGAGAGTTTAGGCCCGTGAAATATAATAAACCTGAAAATAAGACTAAAAGATACATCAAATCACATAGGAGTAAGCAAAATGCTATTCGGAAGGTATTGAGAAATAAAACTTTTGTGCTCTTATTAAAGGGTTAGAAGATGCCTACCTTTGTTATGTACATTACCTCATACTTATAGTGGAAGAAATACAGCACGTGTGTTGACAATTAGCCTTCCAATCAGTGCTTGATTACGGGGTATAAATCAGTTAAGTGCGGCTAACCATCCGATTAGCTTTTGAAACTCCTTGAGAGTAGTTGCCCGGGGCATCTGTAGGATTGCCATCATCAGGTAGCCTAAGAAGTTGTCTGAGGCCAGATCGAAGGAACACTTGGTTGGATTCAGCTTCATGTTGTACTTGAGAAGTATATTGAAGGTTTGCTGCAAATCCTGCAAACGGTTGTCCCTCTATGTAGATTTGACTACCACGTCATCGATGTAGACCTCCATGGTTCGGTCGATGAGGCTTGAGAATATAGTGTTGACCAACTTCTGATAAGTGGCTCCGATATTCTTAAGGCCGAAGGGCATCACTCGATAACAGTAAAGTCATCGATTTGTAATGAACATCGTATGCTCCTAGTCATCTTCATGAAATGGTATCTAATTGTATCCCCAATAATCATCCATGAAGGACAATCTCTGATAATCGGTGGTAGCATCCACCATGTCTTTGATCCTAGGGAGTGGATACGCGTTACACTAGACGTGCTTAATTAAGATTAGTAAAGTCATTGCAAACACGAATCTTACCATTATTCTCTAGGACTGCCACAATGTTAGATACCCAGGTTGGGTAGATAATTGGTCTAATGAAGTTTACTGACAGTAGACGATCAACGTCCTCGTTCACCGCCAAATTTCGATCTAGTGCCATCCTGTGGGCCTTCGGCTTGGCAGGTTTGTACTGGGGGTCAATGTTCAACCTACAATAGGCTACTACTAAATCTATCCTCGACATTTCGTCAACACTCTAAGATAAAATCTTGAAGCTTTAGTTTAAGAGCTTAATCAAGAACTCTTTTTTTGGTTTAGGAAGGTTAGAGGCTACATAAGTAGTCTTATGCGGCTCGACACCTATGACAACTTTTTCAAGCTCATCCACCGTAGGTTTCACTCCAGACATCAACTCTGCCTTCCCTTCGGCAGACCTGATGCGCTCTAATTGCTATTTGTTACTAGAGGAAATGATGGTGTTCTCTTACGTTTCCGAAATAGACTTGCCATTGACAACTTCGAGGTGGCAACAGAATGTTGCACATTGGTCGCCTTTAACCTTGCAGACTCCGTTACGTGTTCTGAACTTGAGGCCTGGTGGAATGTTGATACAACCACTTGCATCTTGTGAATCCAATCTCTGCACAGGATGACATTATAGCATGAAGGGGAGTCTACCCGCAAAAAGACAACTCTGACTGACTTAAATTCTACAGTGATGGGCAAATGAACCCTGCCGGAGGACCTTGTTGATTCCTCATTGAAATCGAAGATAGGATTCTCATCTGACTTGATGAGTCCTTTGGAAAGCTCGATGGCTTTGTAGGCGCAAGTTAACAAGACCCTGAACGTGCTTCCAGTGTCGACCATGACTCACCTGACTCGGTTAACCTCGATCCAAGTAATGATGACAAGTGCGTCATTGTGTGGGTAATGAACGCCTCATTCGATGAACTCCACTCCCCCCAGTAACAATAACCTTGTTGTTGGTTCCTTGGTCGAAGGCCACCTGGTTGATGTGGTACATGTGGCCTATCCACCGAAGCTTTTTTTGTTCTTGAGCATTCGTTTTTGACTTGGACAAATCAGATGATTGAGCGTGGTAGACATATACTATGTGATCTCATGCCTTGACCTATTCAGGTCCCTTAGTTTGGATCATTGTGAAAGTACCAATAAATCCAAAAGAGAATAGAATATATCAATTTTTTGCCAATTATGTGAGAGATTTTTTTCATAATGGTAGATTCTTGTATAGTAGACAAATGTAAGATTTCATTGTCAACTTCTGAAAAAGAAATCATAAAAGGTATAGATCCGCAAGAATTGATTCAATGTATCTGTGAAGATTTTCAACTATTTATAAGACAAACAAAATCACCTTACTCAATTAAAGTGAGATATAAAACACCAACAATGGCTATTATGAACAATAATATCTCTTTTGCATTAATACTTCTTGTGGTGGTTTCACTGTGGAGTTGTTCATTAGTGTCTAGCCAGCTTTTTAACAAAGTGTATATCGAAAATAATCTTGGCCCAAATAATACGTTGACAGTTCATTGCAAATCTAAAGATAATGATCTAGGCGAGCATAATGTTGATTTTAACGAAAGTTACAATTGGAGCTTCTGGGAAACTTTTGGGACACTCTTTTGGTGTCGTATAGTGTGGTACGATCATCATAACCCGGTGTGGTTAATCAATAATATGTTTGATGTGCATTTAGCAGGTCGGGATTGTGTGGATGATGGATTTTTTAAGAAGCGTTGTATTAGGAGGGCTCAATGGGATGGAGTATATTTCTCACAATGGAATGGAACCTATATAAAAATGTTTGATTGGAGTCATTGGTAGAGATACATGTAATGTATGTCTGGCATAGAATCAATAAGAGCACCAAGTGAAATTGTACTGCAACATTCCTTCAGCCGGGCATAGACTCAACCATTTTTTTCTTTTCGTTTTGAGATTTTTGGACATACCCCCTCATTTGAAAGTCGAAATTTAAGATACCCCATTTGAATTTTTTTGAGATACCCCTATTTCAAAACAGAAGAGATTTACAACTGTAGGTTAGTTTTATGATGGAGGGCTAAGATAACAACACTTCTTGAAATGGGGGGGTATCTCAAATTTTTTTTCACATGAGGTATCTCAAATTTTGACTTTCAAATGGGGTATGTCCAAATTTTTTGTTTTTTTAGATTAATTACAACCATATGAACATTTGCTTTGAACAACCATTAGATTGCAATATTTTTCCACTGGATGCTTTGACCAAATAATACAATGGCTTGTGATGTTGCCAAGTGGCAATGATACATGTGTATCCTAATTAGGAACTTAGTAGTTTTTTTCCTTGTAGGACAAGAAAAAGAAAACCTTAAATAGGTTTCCTTGTTCCACAAGGGAGAGAATTTCAGGAAAAAGGAATCCTTGGCCAACTAAAAGTTGTCCAAGGCCTATAAATATATGTTTTGGCATAAACCAAAACATAGTGAAACGACTTATTTAGTTGTTTAGAGAAACCACTAAGGTTTAGTGTGTTTAGAAATATTGAGACAACTAAATTTAGTTTGTCTAGAGAGTATTATGAGGAAGAGATTCTTGTAATCTTCATAATATTCAGTAAAGAAGATACTTTTCTTCGAGATCTTGTGTTTTGTTCATCTTATTTATTGTTATTGTTTAATTCTGCACTCAATAGTATATTTGCCTAGTAATTTGTATTATGTTGGTATCAAGAGCAAAGTTCGATTCCTTGGTGGAGTTTTCAGTGGTTATGGTCTTAACTCGTTCGCAGTACAGAAAGCTAGGTACATAAGTTCTTATGTCCTTTGAAGATTCTAAGAAGACAAAAACAAAGAAGATGACAGAAACAGAATCAATGAAATCTGAGGTAGTGATAATGATTTCCTAGCAGAAAGTCAACCCGAAGCAGAAACAGAAAAGTTTATTTTCTGATCAAGAAGATAATGATGGTGATCGAGAGAAGCCATTCAAAGAAGATTGCATATTGGAGCGCAAGATGACTAGGACAACAAGTAGGAAACAAACAGTGTTTCGTATTGGGCGTGCAGGTCAAGTTCCAAGCAAAGTTGGATGGTTCAGTAAAGTCTAGGGAGCTCTTGAGTTCTCCCGTCTCCGTTTCTAGTTTAAACGGGAGCTTAAGTTCCTAAAGGGGGCAGCCATGATACAGGTGTAGGACAAGGAAAAGAAAACCTTAAATAGGTTTCCTTGTTCCATAAGGGAGGGAATTTTAGGAAAAAGGAAATCCTATGTTTTGGCATAAACCAAAATATATAAAGAGAAACATGTAGTGCTTACTTGTTTTAAGATACATAAACAAGCTAGTGCTTAGCTTGTTTAGATTGATGTTTTGGCATAAACCAAAACATAGTGAAACGACTTATTTAGTTGTTTAGAGAAACCAATAAGGTTTAGTGTGTTTAGAAATATTGAGACAACTAGGGTTTAGTTTGTCTAGAGAGTATTGTGAGGCAGAGATTCTTGTAATCTTCAGAATATTCAGTAAAGAACATAGTTTTCTTTGAGATCTTGTATTTTGTCCATCTTATTTACTGTTATTGTTTAATTCCGCATTCAATAGTATATTTGCCTAGTAATTTGTATCAGGCAAAGGCAAAAGCTTTTGTCAAAATGAATCAAAAAAAATGAATGGCGTATATAAATTGTTATTTCAAAGATTACTATATATTCATTAACAACCCTTAATTATCTAATTGTTATAGCTTTGAGTTGATTTTTTTTATTTTATTTTTTGTCATCTATAAAATCTGCAAACATATAGCAATTTACTGCACATAGAACCTACATGTTCTCTCAAATGGAAGCTTTAATCCTAGATTCAACCAATTATATTAAAACACCTTATTTAGTAGAAATCCTTTTAATTAAAATTAATGGCTATCTAAAACATTTCTCTAACACCAAAGATTTATAATTAAGCTTATTTTTAGCCTATTTAATAATATTCTATGTTATTAAAAAAAAAGGTAAAATCATGTTGACACCCCACTCTTTACGAAGAGCTATCCCAAATCTTATTATTATCCCAACCCAAATTGTGAGCTCTTTTAAGACACCCAAGGTGATAAGAGCCACATAGTTTTTTTTTTCTTTATTCAGACTTCTCTATGTTTTCTTTCTTTCGATTAATAAAACAATACATATTCAAATTTAAATATTTAATGGTAAACCTAATTACATATTGAATCCGCCGTGAAACAATTCAACCCTAATTATAAATTGTAAACCTAATTAATAAAAATTCAACCTCAATTATAAATTTAATTCAATTTTCCTTCAATTTAAGATTTTGTTTAAACCTAGCTATTTGTTTTTATATCATTGTAGAGAGTGAAACAATGAAAAAAAAAAACATATTGTGTAGTTCAAGAAGACGAAAAATAATTAGTTAAACTTTTTGTGTTGGTTGAGAAGAAGAAGAAAATTTTAGTCAATCCAGTTGACCCGAGTCAAGCCATCCATATAGTTATTTTAATACCTAGACTACCCCTGCACGTGTCTAGCACGTGATTTCCATATAGAGTGAATACGAAAAACAAATAATATGTTGAGGAAGAAATCTTGTATTTATCGAGTGAATACAAATTCCTACTCCATTTAGGATTTCTATATACAGTGAATACTTATTTCCTACTCAAAATATAACTCTTAGGAGGTGTTGGAATCAAAATAGAAGTCTTTTATCATAAAATAGGTTTAGGCACATTATTAGGCCTAAACTTGGGCCCAAACACTTAGGACGTCTGGAATATGATCTGTACTGCAGTCCAGCGGCAGTGTATCTGACAACCTGACTGTCCAACGGCAATGTAAATGACTGTTCCCATTTTACCATCAACTTACTAAGAATGAGAATGTTCTATACATCGTTGGAAAGAGAAAAAAATCTACTTTCCAACCCAAAAAACAGAATAGTTTGGATCACCGAGAACAAAGTTATGGTTGTTTCACTGATACAAATTTTGGCTTTGATACCAACTTGATACAAATTACTAGGTAAATATACTATTGGGTGCGGAATTGAACAATAACAGTAAATAAGATGAACAAAACACAAGATCTCGAAGAAAACTATCTTCTTTACTGAATATTATGAAGATTACAAGAATCTCTGCCTCACAATACTCTCTAGATAAACTAAACCCTAGTTATCTCAATATTTCTAAACACACTAAACCTTAGTGGTTTCTCTAAACAACTAAATAAGTCGTTTCGCTATGTTTTGGTCTATGCCAAAACATCAATTTAAACAAGCTAAGCACTAGCTTGTTTATTTATCTTGAAACAAGTAAGCACTAGATGTTTCTCTATATCTATCTTTTTGGTTTATGCCAAAACATATATTTATAGGCCTTGGACAACTTCTAGTTGGCAAAGAATTTCCCTTTTCCTGAAATTCCCTCCCTTATGGAACAAGGAAACCTATTTAAGGTTTTCTTTTCCTTGTCCTACAAGGAAAAGACCTATTAAGTTCCCAAGTAGGATACACCTGTATCACTCACCATAGGGTATACATGTGCATGCATGCTACATGTCATAAGTACTTCTTAACACCTTGATCCTCCAGGATTATTAAGATTCTTAAGGTATAATTGCATGTGCACACGTACATTATCTGCCATAAATGCTACTTAGTGAAGCAATAAATGTCCTTATTTTGACAAAAGATGGAATTAAACCATTATACTCATCATTGATGGTATACTTATCTGTAACACCCCAGGTCGACAGGTGGTTTGCCGAGGGGGTGGGTCCTACAGAACTAAGAGGGGGATGTCCTGACATTGGAATATAGGTATAGATCCGTAATATATAATCACCGAGGCCTTTTGAGGTCACTTGGGTCTAGGGTTTGAAAGAACTCTGTAGTTAAGCGTGCCCGGGTGGGAGTATTCTCAGGATGGGTGACCTCCTGGAAAGCAGGCTGCTGCCCATAAAACCCCATACTGTCGGATGTCCGCAGTGGCTAAGTGGGGACAATATCGGTGGTGATATAGGTCGGCTCGTTACATTATCCTAAACTTTGGAAAAGTCTTTGTAACAAAGATTTTTTTGGATTTTCGAAAATTTTTGAATTTATATAAGTATGGAAAAAGTAGTTTGAAAATCTTTTGCAAAAAGGTTGTAATACTTCCCCACCCTCAAACAAAAGATTGTCTTGTCCTCAAGGTTCATACCAAGGAAAAGAATGAGAGATAAGAAAGATATTACCATGAATGTACTAAAAATTCAAACAGCTTTTATAAATTCCTACCAATCAAAACTATCGCAAAATGCAAAGGGATTACAAGGAATTCCATATCAAGACACAACTGAAATAAAAGATGTGGAATAAAAACTGACTCGGGGGAAATCCTATCCTAATTGTGTAAAACAAGGCAAATTGTACCCAGCCAAATGGCAAACAGAGAGTGGGTGGGACGACCACTCCCACCCCTAAACAGAACGGAATATAGATGGTAGAACGAGCGGTTTAACAACCAAAATGCAACTAAACCCGACCATAAAAAGAGAAGTAAAGAACGATCGGTCTTAGAAGATACACATGGTTGCCTCCCAGGAGCGCTGAGTTTAACATCTTCTGCCAGACAGGGGGACAAACAGCAAAACTCACTCCCTAGATAAATGCTACTAAAAAAGAAAGATACAGGAGAGATAAAACGCTATAGTGGAATGCACAAGATCCTGATGTCAAAGAAGAGATACATCAAAGAGTCGTTTAAAGTTAGATACCCCAAGACTTGAAAGAAGATGGGAATTGACTTCCCCACCCCAAAACAGAGTGCTGAAGAGGTCTGGTTGCAAGTGACGCTAAAGAGACAAGCGTGCACTGGATCAATTATACTCAACTAGTAAGAGTTTGTGGACTAACAGTTCCGGCACTTTCAACCACACCTTTATAAAAGACAAAGAAAAGGAACACAAAAAGGGTTCGGATACCATTAAGTCAAAGGTCAGTCTAAGAGAGTTTCTCCTACTTCAAGAGGCCTTAACTCGTGGAAATGCTTAAGACGTTGACCATTGACTTAAAATTCAGAATTGTCTGCAAGATTAACACATGTAATAACACCATAAGGAGTTACTGCAGACACAATAAAGGAGCTCGACCAACAAGACTTAAGTTTGCCAGGAAATAAATGCAAACGAGAGTTATAAAGTAAAACTTAGTCACCAATTTGGAAATAAAGCTGATTTTCCTGTTGTTTAGTAAGGGATGAAGAGATGATAACAACATAACTATCATCCGAATCTAATTGGGCATATTTCAGGTTGGGAGGAAGAGGATTCAGAATAATAGGGGGTGGAGTTATGGTCTCGACTTGGGAATCAGAATCTAAGCAACAAACCGAATTAAGGGCCTCAAGGTCTTTGGGGTCAAAGTCAATATTATGCATAGCAAGGCAACGAACAACCGGATCTTTAGGGTAACAACTACGCACCAGCTCATAGGGTAGAGCATCGAGATGACACATATCTTCAGATAAAGAAAGATCAGGGGTTTGTTGGCCAAGATTAAAGATATAACTTCAACGGTCATAGTTCCAAAAGTGAGAACCATCGAACCATTTCGGCAGTTGATGAGAGCATTCGAGGTAGCAAAAAATGGGCGACCAAGGATAATGAGAACCGAGTCATCGGTAGTAGGTTCAGTGTCCAACACCATAAAATCAACGGGATACTAAAAGTCGGACACTTTAACTAAGAGATCCTCAACTATACCTCTAGATACTTTCAACGATCTGTCGGCCAGTTGTAAAGCCATGTTCGTGGGTTTTATGTTGTTTAGACCTAGGCTGATGTATAATGAGTAAGGCAAAAGGTTGACACTCGCTCCTAGGTCTAACAAAGCTTTACCCATGAACTTTTCACCAAACTCGCAGGGTATTGTTGGTTTTCCAAGGTCCTTGTATTTCACAACTCCGTTGTGTTGGACCAGTGCAGAAACTTTTTCCACAAGAAACACCTTTTTGGGCACATTTATTTTCCTCTTTGCGATGCACAAGTCTTTCAAAACCTTAGCATAGGAAGGTATCTGTTTGATAGGTATCAAAACCTTAGTGTAGGAAGGTATCTCTTTGCGGTGAGGAATGGTATGTTTATATTTATATGTTTGAACACGTCGAGTATCTCCTTAGCTTGTACTTCCTCCATAGACCTTGTGAGTGTATGTGGGTAAGGCACGGGTGGGTCGTAAGGCTGTGGAGGTTCCACAATCTCACGGGTATGTTTCTTTTGCTTAGAGGTGTTAGCCTCAGTAGCAGGACTCTTAGGTGGTGTAACATGTGTCGTGGTAACCGGAGTCACAATGCTAGGACTTAATTTTAATTTCTGCAATCAGTAAAGATATAGACGGATTTTGTGTCACCAAGGCAACTTCTTTGTCCTTGGGATTCGGGAGAGCTTGTCCCAGAAATTTGCACTTCGCGTCGTGCTTTTGTTCTATCCGTTGTATAGCTTGAGCGTTCATTTCCATGTGTGTTTGTTGCATGAAACGGGCAAGAACGTCTCCAAGAGAGGACTTCTAAGGGGCAAGTTGATTTGTTGAAACTGGGTGATGAGCAGTATTCATATAAGTGGGGACCATCACCATGGATATATTGTTATTGTTTCCAATATATCGCGCATTGCTACGTTGTCCATAGGACTGGTGAAATCCTGGTGGAACTGTGTAAGTGTTACTATTCGAGTAAGATAGATTTGAACGGTCCATGTATGGCTACGTAGCTTTGCCCTTGGTGAAGTTTGTTTGCCCGACGTAGTTGAACGCACATGCTTTCTCAGTTTCAGGAAAAGTGTATAAGGCAGAGGAAACTTCGACAATATGGGATGGGTCGGGATAGACATCATATCAGGGAGTGGAGACACTCATGACCGGTGATGTGGGGGTGTTAGGATACCTAAAGTGCTTCTACTTTTTGATAAAACCTTAGAGCAACGTTTTGAGCTCGGGGTCAGGTTTGACCTCGTACATACCTCTAGGTTTATCGTATGTGTTCATGGTAGTGTTTCTCGGGGATAATCCTAGTTAATCCCACTGTTGGCTGTTGTCAGTTAGTTTTTCAAAGAATTCCATAGCCATGGCGGTTGATTGATCAAAAAATTAAACCGCCACCGTTCATGCTTTCAACAAGGTTCCTAGTTGCATAGTTGAGACCTCTATACATGAACCTGAATTTTTCTGTATCATCAACTTTGTGGTGTGGACACCGAATAAACAGGTTTTAGAACCTCTTCTATGTATCAAAGAAAATCTCATCATCCTTTTGCCCGAAATTTCTGATGGCATCAACAAGCTCATTGGTTTTGGTGATAGGAAAATATTTGTTCAAAAACCTTTTGCTTAGTTGAGCCCATGTTTGAATTGAATTGGAAAAAAAGCTGTGTAACCTGTGGGATGTACGATCTTCAAGAGAAAAAAGAAATAACCTCACCCTAACTTCTTCATCCGAGCAAATGCTTCTCCTTAAAAGTATTCAGCACAGTCAAAAACTTTTTCAGGCATTCATATGGATCTTTATGTGGAAGTCCATGGAACTTAGTCAACATGCCCACAATCTGAGTACGAATACCATAGCTATGTGCATTGGTCTCGGGTAAGGTTATGCAGGTAGGTGGCCCAGTGGCCAAAGGTGAAAAGTAATCCCGAAGAGTAGGCTCATGAGCCATAGGTGCAGGATTTACTTGAGTAAGTGAAGTTGAGTCGTTGAACTTTTCCTCAGAAGAAGGTATGGAGGTTGAGTCGTTGAACTCTTCATCAGAAAAAGTGTGGTCCGTGCTTATGCGCCTTGTGTTGACTTGAAGGGGATCAGACATGCATATTTTACAATACCTAAGACGCATGTATGATGCACATTACATATGCCATACAAATCCTAACCATCTAGCAAGGGGTTCAAAACTGACTCGATTTTGTGTCCACCTAAGTCAATGAGTTCTTTCCAAGTTTCCGTTGTGAATTCTCCTTATATTTTGTGAGTCAAATAGCGAAAAACTAGTGTGGGAGGTTTTTCGTGCATAAGTGACGTTCCTTAATTATCTAACCACAGTGATTCTACAAACGTAATCTGTAGGGGCTTCAGGCCCAATTCCTAGCTTGTGCTCTAATAAAAAAAAATTCACGCAGTACTAGTTGAAATATATGCTCAAAGTCTCAAATGAACATCGTGATAGCATGGATCTAGTTGATTCATTTTAAGCTTAGGGTATTGCAATCAATTGATATTAAAGTTTTACTTTCCGTAGGCCAGGTTCGCTGTCAGTCCCGGTTTAAAGAAAAAATAAAAATTGAATTAAAGGCAAGTAACATCCAAGGTCATGCTAATCATTACAAAAACTCCTCTTGCAGGGGGATTCGAGAAGGGTTAGGAGTATGCTTACCTCCCACTTTGTGCTAGAAAAATAAAGTTCTAAACAAGCGCACAAAAGTGGGGAGAAGACGAGTTGTAGTCGACTAAGGGAAAACCGCTCCTTGGGTTTCAATCGTCCTTACGAGTCGTTCCTTGATAAACACACCGTGGAAGAAATAGTAAAAGAACACAACATCATAATGAGAAAGAGACTTGTTTGTGATTATGATTGAGAATAAGAATAATAAGACAAGAAGTAAGAGTCAAGAATACAAGTTCAAGACTTCGAGTTCAAGAAAGAATATGAACTACCTAAACCCTAGCAACTATTTCTCTTTGTATAGAGATTACAAAATATGAGTCCTAATGAATTAAGAAACTACTTTGCTTGCACACAAAGTATCCTTGCTCTCCAAGATCTCCAAAGTAGATTAAAATTCGTGGTGGTTGTTGTACGGCTTCTAGAAGCGATTTGAACGTCTTTTGTAATGGCCAAACAATTTGAACAAAAGAAATCACTTACCATATCTTTAGGGATTTACCATTTATATATGCACATTATAATATAGACAGAGTTAATGTTCATCATTAGCGCAGCTTACATTTCTCCCACCGGTGGATACGAAGGAAGCTTAATTTCATCAGTAAACAGAAATTCTAATAACACAAATAATATAAGAATTTAAATTAAATAAATTCACACAACAGTAAATACTTATTACACGATTGTTAGTAAGATTAAAGATTAAGGAATTTGAACAGAGGCTTAAGACAATATTACGTCCCTACTATTGTGCAAACAGAAACTAAACGAATATATAGTCTCCCAAGATACAATTGTTCTAAACTCTACTAAACTGCACTGTAGCAAAGTAGTAGCGAACGAATAAGAAAAACACTTTGAATTAGAGAATAAGAAGAAGACTTAATCTGTATGAATTGTGTCCTATTAGCCAGAATAACACTTAATTTATAGGCTAACTCGTGAATGTTCACAACAGACACACATCTGTTGGAAAACGTCTTTTCTCAAAAAACACATCTTTTGTAGGCTAAGTGAAACGGGTCACACCCATCGGAAGAACCGTTTCAAATTGAACAAACACAACTATTTGGCTAAACCTGTTGGGAAACATTTTTTTTTCAACAGACACATTTTTTGTAGACTAATTGAAACTGGTCACACCCATTGGAAAAATCGTTTCAAATTGAACAAACACATCTGTTTAGGTAAGGTTTTTAATATGATCCAATGAACCCCTTCACAAATTAATTACATTGAATCTGGACAAAAAAGATAAGTTATCTTATGATGTAAGACATATTAGGAGTTACTATTTTAATTTTAAGTATGAAGTAGGTTCTAGAATGTATTATTTTAGGTCTAAGTATATTATATTAGAAATCATTATGTTTTTAGAAGTCGTTTTAATTTAGAAGTCATTTACTTGTTAAACAAACTTCTTGCTCTATTAAAGAAGCTCTAGGTTATTATAATAGTGAGATTGATTATTATTGAATTGAATAGAAGAATTGCTACTTGAGTTATCATTGTTTTCTTGCTAGATTTATCATCTTTTCATTCTTTTTACTTGGTGGATTCCAAGCTTCTCGTTTGTCTAGGACCCTATCTTCTCATCTTCTTTGAGAGATTCTTATCTCTTTCTTCTAAGTTCTACATTAAGTGGTATCAACAGCCTCACTTTCTAGATCCTTATCTAGAAAGCGGTCCTTCGTCACCTTCCGCTCAAGCAGTTTTCGTCCATCCAGATTCAGAAAATGCGTCAACTTTGCAGGCTTCTCTAGGACAGAATACTTTGAACCAGTGTGAGTTCTATAGCTTGTTGGAAAGATCTTCAGAGGATCATGGAAGCATTATACTATCATCTTCAGGCGCCTTACGCTCTCACGTCAAAACTGGGCAACCCAAAGGACTACACCATTATTGTGCAATTATTGTATATAAACATCTTTTAACAACTTCCCACAACTCATGTGGGACGAAGTGATTTCACTGGTTTCATTCCATTTTGAAAGGAGAAGTCTGACAAGATCTGCCAGACCTTGTTTCTCCAACAGATGTCTGCTCTGATGCTATGATTTATGTCAATATTTGAATTTCATGAAAATTTTATACTACATTGAAATGAAAACCAACGAAAGAAAATGAAATGAAAATGAATAAAAACCATATCAACATTTACAGTGTTTGCCTACTGGGTTTAACTCATATCAACATTGCAGAAGTACCTTAAGATCGATGTCAGGTTCTGATGCTAAGATTTGTCTCAATTTTCAAATGTACCGAAAATTTTAGATAGTGATTTGTTGTCTTTTATACTACATTGAAATGAATATATAAAAATCATATATAAAACAGACATATCAGTTTTCAGACCCAGAAACAACAATCATATCTGCCATTTATTTTTTATTAAAACCTAAACAAATAGTAAGGATATTAAAAAGGGAATCAATACAAATAAGATTGTGAAAAGGGAACGTTATAAGGTAAAAAAACAAACGAAGATCCGCCTCCTAAAATACTATGAAATGCATAAACTATGATATCAGCTATTTCTCCTGCATAGCTAAACAATAATACTCTTAAAGAAAATGTCCAAATTCCTACAACACTTATTACAATCCCCAATGACATTTCTACTACTTAGCAATATAAAGATAATAATACACTAAGCATAAAGTGAAATAAATGGATGATGATGATGGGAGATACACAGTTAGGCCACATTTCTTGCCTTTAATAGTCTTTACAATAGATTGGTAGATGGAAAATGTGTTTACTTACCAAAACTGTGACTAATGTGATGTGAGTACCTGCCATCTTACTTACCAAAATGCAAAATGTTTTTTTTATATATAAAAGTATCTGACAAGAGTATTTTTTAATCTTTTCAACTATTTTGTGGTCTGCAGAGGACCCAATTATTGGGCATTTGCCCTGACTACTTTACTAGTACATCTCCAATTGTGAACCAGTGCACATCAATGAAATGTTCTGTAATGGTGAAACCAGTACATATCAATGATGAAGAAAACAACATCTGCTATTTTGGCTATCTACAACATGAGGGCGATTTTGTCGAAACCACTGACATTACTGTCGATATTTGCAAATACCCCACTAAAGATTTTTATTTTGTCTTTACCCCAGCAGATAACGTTTCTGTCTAACAGCCGTTACAGAAAAGCTGACGTGTCTTATTTTATTATTAGTAGAGCTGATGTGTCTTTCACAGAGATAACTGATACTGACGTGGTCTGTTTTAATTAAAGATGGTACACGTGTCTGGATCTCGTCGAATCCATCTGATTTAATCCAACGACTGGGATATATTTCAAATCTGACCGTTATAAATGAAGGAAATTACGAAATCGCCCTGAATTAAATCGCACTTCAACTGTTCAACTAAAAATCCACACGTGTCTGGATCTAATGAACAGAAATCAACGGCTGCGATTTTTCCATCTATAGGTAGAAAAGGACAGGTGTGAGAAGGCGCGATCACAAGTTCTTCTTCCCGCCCAGTTCCTTCGTCTTCTTCCCGAAAACCCTAGTTTATCTCAAATCTAATTAGTTGCAATTGCCCTCTATTTATCACAAGTTCGTAATGGAAGCGTAATTAAACATCGAAGATAGTGTTAATTTCTTTTCTGAAATCAAGTTGAACTTAGTTTAATTGAAGGTAAACTATGTAACTTAATTTCTTTTCTGAAATCTTTTTTGCTTTTTTTCTTGTGTTATTTTTTGTTAGAATGTTATGTAATATGTTAGATCTTGACATGCAAGCACGAAGAATCTATTGATTTGGTATTAAAAAGTTAGGGTTTTTACTTTTGTAACTAAATTTATTTATTGTTAGATTTCTTCTTTGAAAGCAAAATTGTTTTTTTTTTTTTTGTTATTATTAGTTGGATTGTGATGTAATATGATGGAGCATGACATGCAAGCTGGAAGATAGTGTTAATTTGGAGATCGAATCTTTTGGGTTTGCTTAAAATCACAGAAATTTAAGGGTTTTTTTTTTGTTTGTTTTTTTATCATGCATTGGATTTAATTGTTGATATGTTAAATAACAACAATCTGTAAGTGTCTTCTGTAGATGTGTGTTTTTAACTTTTGTTTTCTATTCTGTTAAAAATCTGTACTGTGAGTGTGTCCTAAAATACCATTATGCTCTGTTTGTTAGCTATCTTTAAGTTTTTTGTTATGTTCCTTAGGGCTTGTGGTTTTGTATATACAGATGGAATCACTTCCTAAGAGACATCTTAGGTTTCATTTTGGAGGGAAATTTAAGGAAGTTGGTCAAGATCCAAAGAAGTTAAGGTGTTATAGTGGTGGAGAGAGTGTTGATTCAAAAGAATGGAAGGGTGATGAAGTGTGTTTATTAGACTTAGCTAAAGAAGTGTTCAAACTGATAGTTGTACCAGAGGGAAAAAATATTTCATTTTCCTGGTTTTTGTTGGCTAAGGATGGGGGTTATGTTAATCAAAGATTATATATTGTAGAAGACCTTGATGTGTTGTATTTCTGGAAAAATGCCAAGCAGGATAGAAAGAACTTCATTCACTTGTATGTTGAGTTTGTTAGTCCTAGATACATAGGTTCAATGAACAGGCAATTCCAAGTCTCCGGTGTACAACCTATTCTACAGACTTATCCACCACCTATGCCAGTACATTGGTCTCAAACTAGTCAAGTTGTAATTGATGAGGAGATCCCACCAGCTAGTGAAAACCCTGTCAGCATTGGTCAAGACCTACCACCAGCTAGTGAAAACCCTGTCAGCATTGGTCAAGACCTACCACCAGCTAGTGAAAACCCTGGCAGTATTGGTCAAGACCTGCCACCATCCACTAGACAGAAGCTGCCTTGTAGGTCAAAGGGAAAATCACCTATGAAGCCCAAGTCCAGATCACCCATAAAGCCCAAGTCCAGATCACCTATAAACCCCAAGTCCAAATCACCTATAAACCCCAAGTCCAAATCACCTATGAAGCCCAAGTCCAAATCATCACAAAAGCCCACAAGATGGAGCCAAAGACTTGCAACTTTGAAAATCGATCAAAATTTACAACAAGGTACTTCTTCAGCTGTTATTTATCTTTCCAAGTTTATTTTGTTGTTTCTGTAATTTGGTTGGATATTAAACTTTATTTGTTGCAGGATGTTCCATTGAAATAGAGGATGTCGATCCTTCATTCTTAGATGAAGTTCGGTCCACATTTGCTGCAGTTTGTGATGAAGGTATGTATGGTAAAAAAATATCATGAATGTACAATGGAATGTATATGAATTGAATATATAGGGTTTTTATTTTTGTTTTTCTTATTTTGTAATGCAAGGTAATATGCAAGATACTGTGCATGAGTTTGAACAAGAGAATATAAATGAGCAAACTAATGATATACAAGGTAAGTGTAGTGTTGTTATTTTTCTATTATGCCAGATACTTCTTCAGTTTTTGTATTATGAGTCTATACTTATTATATATTTTTTGTTTGATATTGTGTAATGCAAGGTAATATGCAAGATACTGTGCATGAGTTTGAACAAGAGAATATAAATGAGCAAAATAATGATATACAAGGTAAGTGTAGTGTTGTATTTTTTCTATTATGCAAGATACTTCTTAAGTTTTTGTATTATGAGTCTATACTTATTATTTATTGGTTGTTTGATATTGTGTAATTAAAGGGAATATGGAAGATACTGTGAATGTGTTTGATCATGGGACTATATCCCTGGACAATGATGACAGTAGTGAGGATGTTGATTTTGAGTTGAGTGAAGCTGGTTCTGAACAGGAAGAAGATATAGAAGTTGACGAGAGGCCTAGGACTAGAAGCAGAGGTCCACCACCTGAGTTTAATGTAGATAGGATTGATGCTGCAGAAGACTATGAAAGTCCTTACTATCTTACAGATGAAAGTGAATCTGAAGATGATAGTCCACTCACAACTGAAGAAGTTCAAAGAGCTCAGACACAAATTGAAGAGGATGCGCAGAGAGAAAAAGAAATACTAGCTGAAGAACAAAGGCAAGAAAACATTGAAAGCCCCACCAGAGTGACAGAGAACCAAGATGCTAGGATGGAAAGTGATGATCCTGACATGGATTGGATAAGAAAGACCTCCAGAGTAGATGATGCAGAATATGAAAATGCAAACCAAGGGAAGAAAGAATTGGTGGAAGACCAGAGATGGTACGACATCTATCAATGCAGGCAATCTCTTAGAACTTATGCTATCAAGAGGCATTTTGTGTTGAAACTTCCAAAAAATGACAGTGATAGAATTGTTGGTGTATGTGCTGGCAAGAGTCTTGCTGGAAAGCCTTGTAAGTGGAAGGTATCTATTGGAAGGATGAATGATGGGCACACAATGAGGTTAGGTAAACTCTATGATGAACACATTTGTGTGTCCCATGAAGCAGAGACAAATCCTGCAGCCAATGCACAATGGATAGCTAAAAAGATTGAGAAGGATATGAGGGTTCATCACAGATCATTCAAGCCTAGAGATGTGGTTGGTAAGATGTGGGCTAAATACACATTGGACATCAAGTATAGGCAGGCCTGGCATGCATTGACCATTGCACTTGAAATGGTCCATGAAAATTATGAAGACAGTTACTGCAAACTTCCAGAGATGTGTAGACAAATACAAGCTGCAAACCCTGGTAGCTTAGCAAAATGTGGAAGGAATGATCAGTTTGGTAGCTTTGATTATTGTTGTGTTAGTTTCAAGGCATCTGTTGATGGTTTTGTGAATGGGTGTAGGCCAATTATTGGATTAGATGGATGCTTTCTGAAAGGTAAGTATGGAGGTGTGTGTTTAGCAATAGTGTCACTGGATGGGAATAATGGAATGTTTCCATTAGCTATTTTTATTTGTGTGAGGGAGAACTTATATAACTGGCAGAGATTCTTGGAAATTATGGAACCACACTTGAGTAGGCATAAGGAGAAACTAGTGATTATGAGTGATAGACAGAAGGGATTAAATGTGGCAGTACATAGTGTTTTCCCTGAAGCTTATCAACGATTTTGCTTTAGGCATATGGTAGCTAACATGAAGAGGTATTTTAGTGGTGTTGATGACTTGGCCTGGGCTGCTTCGAAAGCCTACTCACCAACATACTGGGAGCTTGACATGCAAGAAATACACAAGATTGATGCTGGTGCTGCAGAATATCTGATGGATGAAGAACCTTGTAAATGGGCAAGGTGTCATTTTGACAAAATAGCAAAGTCAGAACATACTACCAATAATTGGAGTGAAGCATTCAACTCAAGAATTTTGGAAGCAAGAGACAAACCTGTTCATAGGTTGATTGGCATTGTTTGCAAGTTGCTTATGAAGCTGCAGTTTGAAAGGAAGAAGACAGCAAGGGCTTGGGATCAAGCTGGTCTTGTTCCTAGGGTTATTGAAATTATAGAAGAGAAGAAAAAAAAGATTCATGAATATACTTGCTATGGATCTGAGGATCATCTATATCAGGTTAATAATCACAATGACAAGCATTGGAATGTAGATATTGCAGCACAAAAATGCACTTGTGGTGAATGGGAGCTGACAGGAATACCTTGTGTTCATGCAGTCAGAGTATTGAATGGAATGAGAATAGATTGGAAGAGGTAATGTATTTGGTTTTGATGATCAGTTATATTTTTGTTTATTTGGTTTTAATTTCAATGCATACTTTTGTAAATTGCAGATATTGTAGTCCTTATTTTACAGTTGAAGCATACAGTAGAGTGTATGAGGGATCTATCAAGCCGATACTGCATGAAGATGATTGGGTAAAGGTGAGTATACTATAAACCCTAATAATTTGCACTTAGTTTTTATATGGTATTGTAAGCTTCTCGACATTATAAATTCCTTGCAAAACATTAGCAATACATTGATCAAACACTTGTTCCTCCACAAGTACTTTTTCCCTGCATGAGAATTTCTGCACTGACAAGCTGAGAATTTCTGCACTGACAACCAAATTCCAAAAAATTGCAACTATATACAGTATATTCCTCTTTTGTCGTGGATGTTGCAATGTTTATTGGCAACTATATACAATATATTTCTCTTTTGTTTTTCCTTACTACTTTTGCAAAGAAACACATTTGCTTATGTTGGCTTCTTATCCCTATTTTACTGTACTTCTATACAAATTCAAATCCTTATCCCTATTTTAACTATGTGGACAATCAAATGCAGTCAACTGAGGTGATCAGGCCACCAATAAAAACCAGAGGGCCAGGTAGGCCACCAATTGCAAGAAAAGAGGAATTGATGAATGTCCAATCAGATATGGTGGAAAGAAGCAACACAGATGTTCAATATGCAAACAATATGGGCATAACAAAGTAGGATGTCCTGGACCTGATCCTGACCATGCAACATATGTGGCAGCTACATCAAAGGGTCCTGCAAAAAAAGGTGCAACAGAAAAGGGTGGAAGACCAAGGACTAGACCTAGGAAAATAGACTACGGTGTGCCCATAAAGAACATTGCAGATGATCCAGCATTCAGTGAGTTCATAGCACAATTTGAGCCAGCTGTAGCACAAAGAACCAAGGGGAAAGGGAAAGGGAAGAAAACCTACAAAGGTAAAGGAAAAAAGAGAGCCAATACCCCTACGCAACAACCATCAGATAATATTGGTTCATCGCAGCCAAACTTTGATCCTTCTTTATTTGGTTATGGTCCTACAATGATCCCAACTCCCAATTTTCAATATTCTGCTCAGGTTAGAAACAAAAATTTGAACATTCCTTGTAGTTTTTTTCCATGTTATATAGTTTTTGTTTATGAAATTAATGTGTGGCTTTTTTTTATTTACAGATGCAATACCCCCCCCCCCCCCCCCCCCCCAAATTTGAACATTCCTTGTAGTTTTTTTCCATGTTATATAGTTTTTGTTTATGAAATTAATGTGTGGCTTTTTTTTATTTACAGATGCAATACCCCCCCCCCCAGTTTATGAGCCCTACTACTACTACAATGCCTGGTGTCCAGTTCAGCAACTTCAATGCCGCAAGCTCCTTCAATGCACCTTCAATGCCGCAAGCTCCTCAGCGGCAATCAGCATGGAGACCACCTCCCCCTCCCACTGTCAGCCAGCCCTACATGAGGCCTCCACCAGCAAACAGAGAAGCTTTCAGACCTCCTGAGTATCCTTTGCATGGTACAAGTGCTCAAAGGTTGGCATTCATGTTTGGTGTAGATCTGAATCGTGATCCAACAAGAACCAACCAAGCTAGAAGTTCCAATCCAATTCAACCAAGATGGAGGTTTTAGTATCTTGTCATCAGCAAGCAAGATAGATGGTTTTTTTTTTTTTTGGGGATTGAAACATAAAGTTTGTTTGTTTTCGGGTTTTTTTTTGGATTGAGACAATGGTTAATGTTGTTATTTACAAATTGCTTCAGGAATGTTTATGTAAGTTGGTTATTTTGGAACACAATATGTAATGTTTGACAATATTTATATATGCTTTTGGTTATTTTCGAACACAATTGTTATTTTGGATTACACATTTGCATTATATACTTCCAGGCTTACATACTTTCAAGATACTATTACATACTTGCAGATAGGTCATTTTGCATTACACATTTGTTTTTGCCAACAACTTCACTATCTCACTGATAGACTTTGCACTTCCCTAAAGACTCATTTCCATATTATTCTCTGTCGAAATTTTGAGTGTAACATCAGATTTTTCATCATCAGGTTGTTTGTCAGTAACCTCTTTTTTCTTCTTCATCTTCAGTTGCATCTTACTCGATATTTCTTGTTTCTTCAACTCCACATCTCCAATTTCATCTACCCACTAAAACCCCTTGCAATCACTGACATACTTGCAACTCAAGAACTCCCTTCCAACTGATCGGTCTTGTGTACTCACCCCAAACCTCATCTTGTGATCATCACATAGCAGCACACACGGGAAGTCATAAAAAACACAATCCTTAGCAAAGTGGCCAACATCTCTACAAATAAAACACTTATACTTACCAATGGTTGAAGAAGAAGCACTCATGGTGAAGAAATTGATGAAGAATCTGTAGAATTGAACCTGGTTATTTGCAGGTATCTGAGGAAGAAGACGACTTTTATAACCAGGGCGATTTAATTCAGGGCGATTTCGTAATTTCCTTCATTTATAACGGTCAGATTTAAAATATATCCCAGTCGTTGGATTAAATCAGATGGATTCGACGAGATCCCGACACGTGTACCATCTTTAATTAAAACAGACCACGTCAGTATCAGTTATCTCTGTGAAAGACACATCAGCTCTACTAATAATAAAATAAGACACGTCAGCTTTTCTGTAACGGCTGTTAGACAGAAACGTTATCTGCTGGGGTAAAGACAAAATAAAAATCTTTAGTGGGGTATTTGCAAATATCGACAGTAATGTCAGTGGTTTCGACAAAATCGCCCACAACATGAGCATCATGAGGTAAACATGCATTTTACTTTTTCTTGTAATTATTGCTTGTTGACAGTCAGAAAATTATATACCTTGGTTAGGTCCCAAAGGTCCCAAAACAAGGCATACTTGGGTCACGGGGTAAATTTAAGAAAAAAAAAATTGGGTCACAGGGTAATAATTGATCCATGGTTCCTAGTTTGAAGGTCATTCTGATCATATTACAAAGTCAACCGTCAGTTGACTGGTTTAAATATACGTTGATTGAGATCGAGCTTCAATAAATTAAGAATTTGGAGAACAACAAAACGAAAAACAAAACTAACGAAGAGAAAAACGAGAAAAAAAAAACTTAAGTCTTTGTTATGCGATAATAATTTGACCAGATCAAAGTTGAGTTGACCGTTAGACTTGACGAAGTTGAAACTGAATGGTTTTTTTTTTTTTTGGTCAAGGTAATAGTATCATTAATATAAGCAAAGATTACAAGTACTGATCAGCATGTTCAAAAGAACATCGTCAGTTTAAACCCACAAAGCATACAGACTTAACAGCTCTATAAAACGGACATACACTGAAGTTGTACTGTTACTGAAACTGCTCCACCTGATTGTTTCATTCTTCTCATACTCATTCCCTTAGAGACTATGGAATACCTTTAGGTGCTGCAGTCTTTACCACTGTTCCAGCATAACCCCTCTCCATCCGAACAGAAGATTGGTGAAACGTACATTTTGCCTCAGGTTCATAGCTTTGTTGCTGATATTCATCCAGCTCCAAACAACAGCCTTAATTGCCCGGATCACTTTTGCAAAAACCACCTCTCCTTCATTAAAAAGGACCTCATTACGAGTTTTCCAAATAACCCATATGACTGCAAATGGGAGAACTGCCCATACGGGTTGTGACAAGTCCCTGCTGTTGAAGTCAGGCCAATTTTCCAGAAGTATACTGCCAGAGTTCCAGCTGCTGATTGCCTGTCTTACCTCTCTTTTGACTACCACCAGCTCCTCCCATATGCCTTTTGTAAACATGCAGGTCAAGAAAATATGTGCACTAGTTTCTTCCGCCTCTTTACAGAGACAACATCTGTTTGGAAGCATAATTCCCCGTCTTTGTAACTTATCGACAGACAAAAGACTGTTCCAATGGGATGACCACATGAAAATTTTAACATTTGTGGGTATATTGGGTTCCCACACTTGTCTCCGAGGAAAAACTATTTCTTCATCTCTTCTCGAATTGAAACTCTCCACCAAGATTCCATAACAAGATTTAACGGAGAATACTTTAGACTTCTCCCTCGGCCACTCCCGCTCATCTTCTTCATCGTGCCGGAAATATTAGCTAACAATACCATGAGAGTGTTCACTTGTACTTGTTCACTTTCCCTCAATAAGGTTCTTCTTAAGTGAAGGTTCCAACCATTCCCTTCCTCAAAGTGATCCTTCACCACACCATTCTTCCAAGATGCATATCTATAAATAATATGAAATCTTCTCACAAACGGAATTTCGCCAAGCCACGTGTCATGCCAAAACCGGGTTTTATCCCCTCGTTTCACAACATGTCTTGTACTCCCAAAGAAAATATCCCGGTTTGTTTGAATACCCCTCCAAAGGCTACACCCATGGGATTGGTTCACCTCCTTTGGTCTTCCTCCATTATCACAAACCCCATACTTTGCTTCTATCACTTTCTTCCAAAGAGCTCCATCCTCGGTTCCGTATCTCCAAAGCCACTTTGTTAAAAGTGCTCTATTCATAACCTTGATCTTTCTAAGCACAAAACCACCTTCTTGCATGGGTTTGCACACTTTACCCCATGCAATTAGGTGAATCTTTCTCTTTTTCGGAGCTTGAGCCCCAAAGAAAATCCCTTACAATCTTCTCAAGTCGGAGAGCAACACTTGATGGAATAGTAATGAGAGAGAGATGGTACACGGCTAGACTAGCTAGTGTACTCTTTGCAAGGATAAGTCTCTCCCCCTTCGACATAGTTTTCCTTTTCCACCTACTCAAGCACTTTTGATAGTTCTCCACAACTGGATTCCACACTTCCACATTTTTATACCTTGCACCCAATGGAAGCCCAAGATACTTACATGGAAAATTTCCCACTCCACAACCAAAGTAATTAGCCAAGTCATGAATTTGAGATACACTTCCCACCCCTATAATAGAGGATTTGGCGTCATTGATCTTGAGACCGAAGATGGCTTCAAAGATAAAGAGGATCGCCTTGATGATATTTAAATCTTGCAAAGAGGCCTCGGTTAGGAATATTGTATCTTCAGCAAATTGTAATATTCCCACCTTAACCTCCTCATTACCCACATGAAAAACTTTCAAGAGACCATGGTGAATGCATTTTGAAGTGAGTTGGGCCAATGCTTCCATCACAAGTATGAAAAGAAAAGGGGATAGGGGATCACCTTGCCTCAACCCTCTTTAGGACTTGAAATTCCCGGTAGCCTCGCCATCCACCATTATAGAGAATCTTGCCGGTGAGATGCTCGTATGAACCCATTTCCTCCACTTATCTCCAAAGCCCATCCTTCTCAAGAGATCATCAACGAAACTCCAATTCACATGATCATAAGCTTTAGATATGTCTACTTTGCAGACAATGCCGGGGATTCCTTGCTTTTCTCTAGAGTCGATGCATTCATTAGCAATAAGGATGCTATCTAGGATTTGCTTGTCCTCCATAAAAGCACCTTGAGTGCAAGACACCACCTTGTGAAGGACTTTCTTGAGCCTTGTAGCCATCATTTTGGAGATAATCTTATAAACTCCCCCAATGAGGCTAATAGGCCTATAGTCGTTCAAAGATAGAAGCCCTTCCTTTTTTGGAATCAAGGTAATAAAGGTGGTGTTTAGTCGCCAATCCAAGAAACCGGTCTCTTGGAATTCCTTCACAATAGCCATGATATCCTCCTTTAGAACATTCCAAAACTTTTTGTAGAAGAGCATTGGAAATCCATCGGGTCCCGAGGCTTTCTCCCCTTCCATCTCCTTGATAGCTTGAAGTACCTCATCCACCTCAAAATCTTTCTCCATATCATCTCTTTGAGCCTCCTCAACTTTCTCAAAGGACAACCCCTCTAATTTGGGCCTATGAGAGTATTCCTCATGAAAAAGGTTTGAATAATAGCTAGTTACATGCTCCTTGATTTTCGCACTATCCCTCGATATGCATCCATCAATTTCAAGGCAAGCTAGACTATTCACCCTCCTTCTAAGATTAGCCATCGCATGAAAATACTTTGTGTTGGATTGGCCTTCTTGGTAATGCTTCGACCTAGACTTTTGCCTCCAACTTATCCCATTCATGCGTAGTAGGTAATGGAGATCATCTCTAAGGATTGCTCTTTCCAAGATTTCATCTTCGTTTAGCTCCTCCGATTCTTCCTTAGTGTCAAGATCTTCAATCCTCTCATTTCTCATTTCAATTTTCCTATCCACCCTTCCGAATATATCCCAATTCCAAACCTTAATTTTGGCCTTTAGGTTCTTCAACTTCTTCCACCATGCATAACTCGGTCTTCCTTCGCATTGGAAATCTTCTCACCAAGCTTTGATAAGACCCTCAAAGGTCTTGTCTTCTAACCACATAGTTTCAAAGCGGAAAGGTCTATTCTTCTTCACATGGGGACCGTGTCTAGGAGGATAGCTCGGTGATCCGACGTACATTTTGGTAACGCTTGTTGTCTTGACCCCCCAACAAACCTCTCCCAATCCACCGTTGTTAAGAACCTATCCAACTTGGTCATGATCGGGTTATCTTGATTATTTGACCAAGTGAACAATGCCCCTTCAAGAATATGTTCCACTAGGCCATGCACATCTTCGAAGTCGGCAAATTGTTTCATTGCTCTAGTTAAAAGGCTCCTTCCTCGTTTTTCATAAGTAAAACGGATAATATTGAAATCCCCTCCAATACACCATGGAAGATTACACCAAACTCTAACTTTGTGCAAATCCTCCCAAAATTCTCCAAGTATCCCCTTATCGCGTGGACCATAAACCCCGGTTATCAAGCAATCAAAAGCCAAACTCTCAATGGAACAAGATATAGAGATTGAGTACTTCCCACATAGTGAATCTTTCATCTTGACCACCCTTGGATTCCATACTAAGATCAATCCCCCGGATAGTCCATTAGAAGGAACAAAAATCCACTCCCAATCCGTCGGCCACATAGATGATCTTTCAATAGTTGATCTCTCCTGAATCTTAGTTTCTTGAATTAACATTACACTAGCTTTCGTATAGTTCAAAAGAAATTTTACACTCTCTTGGGCATCTTTGTTGCAAAGACCCCTTGCATTCCATGATACAATCTTCGCCATTAACTAACTTTCTTTCCCCGAAAGTCCTCATTACAATTGGAGTAATTAAGGCACTCTCGTTCATCTTCCTCAAGAGCTCGACCCTCCTTTTGTCTTAGTTTAGCATATCCAAGTTCCATAAAGAACTTTCTTATAGCTTCTTCTCCTCTCGCTGTAGACAAATTTAGTTGTTTAGTGATTGGGTCTATTATTCTTCCCACCCAACCATTAACCTCCTCCTTCGTTTTCAGTTGGCAGCACTCTTTCTCGATTAACTGCGCAAAATCTACTACAGAAACTGTGTCATGCTTCTTCTCAAATCCTGGTGGTACACCCCCTGAAGAGCTATTTCCTTTATCGGAAAGTGTACCCTTCATTGCCCATGACTTAGTCTTGCTCTGAGTGGTATCACTGTCTTCCCACTGAATATTTTTCCCTTTCCCTACTACTGCTTGTTTCATTGAAAATGGGCTAGAAACGGAATCATCTGAGATAACTTGACATTCAGTTTCAAAAATTACCTGATCGTCTCCACCCCGACTCGAGTTATAATGGTTTTCCATCATCAGAGCTTGTCTAGCTAGTTTTTTTACGCGAGACAGTCTTTCTTTCCTTCCTGTCTTTGTGTTGGGCCACTTAGTGCGTGACAGTTTCAAACTTGGGCAAACAAAAGTGTAACTTGGGGTTGGGCCCAACTTCCCTCATTTGGCCTTGGCCCAATTACGATTGCTTGGTTCGGGCGTCTCGAAGACCGACTCCGCCACCTGATTGTGGGCTTCCACACAGTGATTTTGGGCCTCCACTTCCTGGATCTGGACCTCCTCTTCCTATTCTTGGGCCTTTGTTGTCTCCTGGTCTTCTCCTTGTGGCTGGGTTTCAGGAACCACCTCCTCCAGTGCTTCAAATCTGTTATTTTTCACCACTTCAGCCCAAGATCTCTCCTCTATGGGCTTCTTGGGCCTCGAAGTTCTAGAGACTTGTACCCAGTCCAGTTTCATGTGCTTACTCTGCACATGAATTTTTGAGTGTGGTGCATCATGTCCTCCACCCTCCTGAGATTGTGCAACATGGACCACTGGAATATTATTGCCTCCTCCACTGAGTCCAACTGAGTCTGACTCGTTACCTTGATTTTCGCCACCACCATCATCGATTCTCTGGTTCCCACCCCCTCCATTGGTGAACGTTGCTCCTCCTCCATCCCGATTACAACTGGCTACTTATAGCCTCTCTCTTCAATAAAAATTATCCTTGGAATTTCATCCAGGTTGAGATTCTCCATTTTCACACGGATTCCTTCATTTCCCCACTTGCTCAATGAAACCCCATCAATGGTAAAATCTTCGCAAAAAGACTTCACCACTTTAGACATCGTCTCCTCAAAACGTAAATGGTATGGAACCCCTCTCATAATCACCCATCTGGATTTCTTTCGAATTGCTTCTTTATCTATACCCCCACTTTCCGGCGACCACCTTTTGAATGTTACCGTCACCCCATCTACTACCATAGAATGAAGATTCTTTAATTTCCATGCCAACTCCCTAGACTGAGTTTCAATTATAGCTTCTCCGTCATCTACTACTTTGAGAACTGCTTCACCCACCACTTCATCTATTCTTTTCTTGAACTGACCCCAATCCTCAAATTTTGAGTCAGTTTTGCATAAGACCGAAGACTCCCACCATGAGTAGAGGGTAATGGTGTGCACTTCAACTTTGTGATTAGCATTGCGATTTGGTACAAAAGTTGGGTTTTTATCTACCCTCTCTTCTGTACACACAACCGCCTTCCCATCTCGGACACCTGGAGTAAACAAATCAAGTAAGCATAGACCAAAATCAGCCCAACCATTTCTAGCTTTCCCTGCCGGTAATCGTAAACTTTAGCTCTCTCTCCTCCATGTTTTTTAGTGAATATGACCTCAAGATACTTCCCTTGTTTGTTTTCTTTGCAAACCACCACAATTGATCCCATACTATCACTGTATCGTAGGGGTGTTATTCGAGCCGAGCGAGCCGAGCTTTGAATGCTCATACTCGGCTCGTTTTAATACGAGCCGAGCCCGAGCCGAGCCCAATTTCTGAATCGAGCCTGGTTTTATGTTCAAGCTCGGCTCGCGAGCTATTTATCAAGCTCGAGCTTGTTCGGCTCGTTTAGCTCGAGCCGAGCTCGAGCCCTCCAAGCTCGTTTAGCATGAATAATGGAATCCAAACACCTGCGGATAGGCAAAATTAATTAATTAAATACTCCAATAGTATAACTTAATTAAAACAGAAGAGATATCATCATGGGTGGAACCGGAAGGAAAGCGGATTTGGGGGAAAAGAAGAATTACTGTAGATTGTAGAAGAAGAAGAAGAGAAAGGAGTTTAGTACTTAGTAGTATAATATACAGTAATTAAACTTACTCAGAAAAGCGGGTGAAGTCGCGGCGAGAGGCAATATCATCAATTTCAAAAAATGAAGAAAGAATTGCAACGAGGAGGTCCGATTTCGAAACAGATATGTATTTCTGCCTTGGCACTTTAATTCCACAAATGCCACGGCCCTCCTCTTTCTCTTTTTCTTTGCTACTGCTACTGGTGATGTTGGACTTGGAAGGGTAGTGAAATTTCTTTTCATTTTCTTCCTCTTTCTCTTCCTCTTGTGTCTCTAGTATAGAGGGGGATGAGGATGAGGGTGAGGGTGAGGGTTAGAGAAAGAATAAGGAGAAGGGAGACGGCTAGGTTTCACATATTGTTATGTTGATATATTCATATATAATGGGGGTAGGATAGGAATAACACATATTAATGGGGGTAGGATGGGTAACATAACTTAACCATATCTAAATTCGAGCTACTCGGCTCGGCTCGAATAAAGCTCGAGCTCGGCTCGAGCTCGAGACGAACCTTAAATCTGTTCAAGCTCGGCTCGTTTTACAAGATGAGCGAGCCCGAGCCGAGCTTTTTTCGAGCCGAACACGAGTCGAGCTCGAGCTGCTCAGCTCACATAACACCCCTACTGTATGGCTTCCACTCCATAGATCTCTCACTAAGCTCACAAAACAACCTTCCCAACCATCTTCCTCCTGCTTCAGATGTATGAACTTGAAAGAAACCCCTTGTGCCTTTTTCAGAGATTCCTATTCTGCTATTCAAAACAGCTCCCGGTCGTCTCTCGAATACAACCAGTTTCTTCTCCACCACTGCATATTGTTTAGAGTTTTGGTACCCTTCTCTCCTTCCAGCAGCTCCGAACTTGCCCACCACGATGATTCTAGTTCTGGTTCAGCAGCGCAACTGCACCACCAGAGCCCCAGCCCGAAAAATTTAATTTTCAGGGCATCTCCGACCAGATGAACTCCGTTTTTGTCCGATCCAGAACTAAAGAAATCACAATGATTCAGACAAGGAACAGGGTACAGATGATAGGGATTGTCCGGGTTTCCCTCTCCCTCGGTCCTCCTCTACCACTGTATTCCTCCCCCGTTTCCCAGCTCCACCCACCACCCAAACCCTAACTCAGTAACTCAGTAACCACCACCAGTAACTCAGACTAACTCAGTAACCACCAACAGGATAACACCACCAACAGTTTTCTGAACGTATGTATTTCTGAATGGTGACGAAATACAAATAAAAAATAAAATAATGACGCTAAAAATAAAATAATGACGCTGAGTAAATTTACACAAAAAATTTGTGACAAACACAAATTTTTTCTATCATATAATATTACATCCCAAAAAAAAAAAATATATATATATATATATATACAGGGTTAAAGGATGGGAGCCCTCAAAAGCTTGGTTGACTTCACGGAAAGGATGCTTAGCTAAACAAGTAAACAGTACTCGAACTGCCTACTAAGCTTTATAATACCATATCCCTGCATCAGTTCCAAGGAGGTCTTCTACCAATGAAGCTGCCCACCACTGGTCTCTCATTCTTTTCTTCTTTTGTAGATTAAGAAATTGCATTGAATCAACATAAACTTATACTTATAATGATCAATTCATTTTTAGTATATACTTAAGTTATTATTCAATACTACAGTAACTATTAAAATAAAATTTACCGGGAAATAGATTTACCATATGCAAATATTCAGAAAATAAAATTTTCATAAAATGATTATAGTACTATATTTATCATGAAAATCATTGAAAAATGGTGTGAATATGATTTTAGTGAGAGTTCATAGGAATTCAGCGACAATATGTCCCAACATTTTTATAAATCATTTCATTTTCAAAATTTACCGTTTATTTTCCATGTAATCAAACATGGTAAATTGAGATTTCCCGGTAAATCTATTTCCCGGCCTCGAATCAAACAGACCCTAAGTAACTTTTAGAAAATATAATTCTTTTGGTCTTAATGTATGCATTTATAGAGGTTTTACTGTAACTTCGAACTTGCAGCATCCACTAATTTTAAAACAATGATCAATTCATTGTTAGTATAATTTTAAACATGCTTTCTACCAATTTTTACCACTTTTATCTATGATTTATGATTTATTCTACGGGATTTTTAGACTTAATTAACCACCTTATTTTGCTCACGATTAGATTACACCCCCCCCCCCCCCCCCTTTGTCCAAAGTCGGACATAACCACCACCGTCTCCTTTCCGTCTATTCTAACCTAAATAACCTTTTTAGTTTTTGTCATAAAATCGCCCTCCTCCTCTCTCTTTGAAATAAGAAAAAAAACAAAAAAAAAAAACTCTAATCATACACACTTTGATTGTTGCATCAAATGAGAAGTTCAGGAGTTGGAGGAAAGCCATGGCAATTTTAAAAGAATTTGAAGAGAAATGTTAATCTGGATGTTGTTCTTAAGCCTAGGAATTATCATCGAAAATCCATTGATGTTGTTCTATATGCAAACTGGATGAAGAAGAAGCTGTGCAGGAGTCATCTTTAGAAAACTCCAAACTCCTCGACGCCAAATATCATACCAGCCATATAATTCATATACCCAACAAAATTCAAAAAGAAGTAACTTTTGAGAAGGACATCAATCATGATTGTTTTGGTGAGAAGGACAATCTCTTTTGAGTCAACCCTCCATGAGGACAATTTTATGAAAAGTCCTTGTTGGAAAGGATATGCAGTTTTTGTTGACTTGTTGAAAACGACAAAGACTTATGATTTTAGGTCGAATCATAGTGTTAAAATTTTGTACAATTCCGACTTTGCCCTTTCCCCATAAGGTTAATCACTTCCTACCTAAATTATAGTGTTCTGTAAAAAAAAATTCTCATATATGATTTGACTTATGATCATATTATGATTAGGGTGGGTATTTTAGTCCAGAATTTATTGACTTCAAAGCCCTTTTCAATAATAAACAATCTCTTTCTGTCCTTTTGAATAAGTCTCTCATTCAAAAATGTAAGCAATTGTACCAAATGAGTTCCATGGACCACGTATTGTTGTGCAAGATTTAAACTAACCCCCAAAACAACACTTTTGAGTTGTTTTCTTGACTCGATTAACACAAGTAAAGGTTTGATTAGGTGGATTTTAAAAATGGTTCATAGTGAAATAAAAAACCAAAGAATGTATTCCATAAGTTAATTGCAATAAAAAAATATAATTAACCCAAACGAATATAGGCCGTTTCTTTGGGCTTAGACTTGAGTTTAATAAAGATTGTTTGAAAAAAAAACGAATATAATTAACTCTATCTTGTTAATAGAGTTAGGAAAAATGTCTCAGGGTGGAAGTCCAAAGTCTTATCTCAGGATGGCAGGCTGGTACTTATCAAATCAGTTATTGAATCTCAACCAGTGTACACAATGTCCTCTTATATGGTTCCTAGTCACATTTGTCTACAAATAGAAAAGATTTGTAGGGACTTTTGGTGGAATGGGTCTAATGGCAGGTCTGTTCATGCTTGGGATAAACTTTGCTTACCAAAAAAGATGGGAGGTCTAGGTGTTAAGAGGTACAATCTGATGAACAAAGCTCTACTACTAAAGCAATGGTGGAAGCTTAAGGTAGATGGTGAGTTATTATGGAGTCAAACTTTTAAAAGTCTGTACCCCAAATGGGATCTTACTTGGAAGGGGTTAGCTAAAGCCCCTAATGCAGCATCTTTTTTCTGGAAAGGTTTATGAAAAGTTGCTCCTTTATTCAAGTTTGGTTTCCTTTCTAGGATAGGAGACGGCCTATCTATCAATGCTTGGGAGGATAATTGGGTTATCTAGCAGGGTAAGCTTATAAGCCCCCTAGACTTGGCCAGACCTACTGACTACGACAAAGGGCTGAAAGTTTTAACACTTTTCAATCCTTCTACAAACAGCTGGGATGTCACCAAGTTGTCACACTTATTTCAGGATCCCTTACTTCAAACAATCCTAGAAATTAACTTAGAGGATAGACAAGGGTCTGACGGAGCAGTGTGGGTAGGGGAAAGGAAAGGTTGTTTCACAGTGAAGTCGGCATATAGGCTAGCTATACCAGAGATGGGCATGCCTAGTAACGCAGGTGTCCAACAAATGGTAGCTAGGAAGATTTAGAAGTTGAATATCCCTTCAAACTTGCAACTATTTTTTTGGAAGTTGAATATCCTCATTAGCAGTAGAAGATGTCCTAAGTTCACATAAAGTCAGAGGGTGCCTCGATTGTGTATGGTGTGGTCAAGTTATGGAAAGCCATTTACATTGTTTTTTTTCATTACTACTGGATTAAAACGGTATGGTTTTTGTAAGTTCCATACTAGGTGGCGTGTAAAGAACGTAGGAGTACGCCAAGTAAGGAAAATCGAGAACTACCTGATAATAGCCTAGAACATTCTAGAGCATCACGGATAAAGTACGTGATACCTAGCTGTTAAGCACTTACCCTATAGTATGTGATGGAGGATGAGCCACGAAGGAAATAGAAGGACCGTAGGATGCAGAAGGGAATCCGACGGTCAGAAGAAGGCGGTTAATACCGCTATATAAGGAAAACATTAGGGTTCACACAAGGTAACTATTCACTCTTTACTTAATCTAATTTCTAAGTTGGCCTCCATTACTAACTTGGGCGTTGGAGCTTTCCCCACCGGATTATAGCCGGTGGTCTTTGCAGGTATCACAAGGAGATAGAAGAGAAGGAGTTCAGAAACCCAGATCTGTGACCAAGCTCGAGATTGAGCTTACATTTGGCGCTAGAAGAAGGGCGGCCTCGCCTCTTCTTTTTTTTTAGATCTAGAAAAGAGAACTTGGCGGAATGGATTAGAGATTGTGAAGATGGTCGGAATTGGTGCAACAAATCTAGCTCGTATTAGGGATTTGAATAGTTGTTTTGAGAAGGAACAAAACTCAGATTTGATTTTTCATGTTATCTATGCCGAAAATAAGGTTTTTCCAAGTTTATTAATTAAGAGACTCTCTCAAATCAGATTTTTCTTTCATTTATCAGATTCAATTGAAAGGGGTTATTTTCTTTCTCCACATAAACCTTAAGTTTCAGATCTACAGTTTTAGATCTACAATTTCAGATCTATGTTTTCTTTGGTGTCAATCATCACCATACTTCTTCGTTGGTTCTTGGTTGATTGTATTAGCAAGTGGAGGAATTTCTCTATTCTCCAATTTCGTGATATGGGTGATAGTCATTAGTTGCAGGCTGCAGCAGATAATTTCTCCCTTATTTTGTTCCTATTATTCACCAGAAATGGTTCAACAAAGCTGGACAATTTAGTAGCAGTGGTGCTCCATTACTACAAACAAGTTCTCCATTGTAGAAAAAAAAGTTGCAGATCTTTTCTATTTTTGTTGACCATAAGGTGTTCGATAAAATACCGCAGTTGCAGGTAATATCTAAACTAGTAGTTTCAATTCATTGAATATGATCTCGGTTGAAACTTGAAATGGTAATTGCACTATCTGATTAGAGATAGCTTTGGAATGATTGATAACTTGAACTTAGATTGGATTGCAATGCTGTTGTTGTTGGATAATACAGTAATCATTATGTGCTATTATAGCATTTAGCCTCCTATGAAATAACTAATGGATGGATTAATAAAGTGAATCAGGTCTATGACTATAACTTTTATGACTTTGAATGTTACTTTCATGAGACTTGTTTATCATGTATATGGGGTTGGATTTCATGTTTGTGTGACACTTAAGTGGAGGAATTTATCTTCGGGATATATGTTTAGCACAGACTTGATTCTCACATGTTAATCTGAGTATACATGCACTAAAATTTTACTTGTCCATAATGACTCGACTATAAGATGAACAAAGGAACAACCTTGTTGGACACTTGATACAACTTTAGTAGTAGAGATTGTTTTGTTTTAATGTATCATTCCTACATGTTAAAGAAGTTGCATATGCTTAATTATAGAAAGCTGAAAATAAAGTTGTCTAATTCTCTGACATAAACCTTGCTTAGAATATAATGCTTGAAAGTTCATGGTAATCCATAATGGATATGATTGAAATGAATTGGTTATTTTCATACCTATGAATATCAATTAGCATGATTTAGTATTGCGCAAGACCTGAATTCTATGAGGTAGCTAAGTGAATTAGTTCGTATATGGAGTTGTTGCTCAGGTGATTAAGTAAAATCTTACTCATGAATATATATCTAGATGGTTGTTTGCAAAGTTGTTTTATTTTACATTAATTATTGGATAGAGTCAAAAAACTTGCGAATACATATTATTTGCTCGTAGACGCCTTTAATTAGATGCTCTTGAGAAGGAATTTTGGACACTCATAGATGGCTTTAATTAGATGCCCGCAGTTTATGCCATGGACATTTAGTATGGTTGATTTTTATTATACATGTCAATGGTTCTGGCGCATAAATTTGGATCTGAATTAGTACAGTATTTGGTATTGCATTTATAAAGTATGGTTTTTTGAAATGGCATACTAGTAACTAAGCATAAGAATGTCGATGAAGTTTTTACTTGGTGCATCTATTTACTAAAGAAAAATGATGCTTAACGTGAACTGCTTGACATTGGTTGAGATATTTCTGGTCATAGCAAAGTTGATTTTTTTTTTTTCAAGACTTTTATTTGAAATTATTGATTCATATCCAAGTCAGTAGCATAAACCCTAATTGCTACATTCCTCTTAATTGTGAACTATTACTACATTAAGGTTCCTTTAGACAGAATGATATAGGCTTTAGTATAAGATGTTTCTTATTGCTGCCATGAAGGTTCGTGTTGCTAGTAATGTGACAATAGCATGATCTGATTTCATATTCAGTAATTTTGAGTTAATAGATCAAATCTTGGAATGTATTAAATGACCTTGGAGCTTGCCTTTAATTGGCAATAACCTGCTTATTTACTAATATGCAAGTAAGTTTAATGATAAGTGTAGGCATTTGATCCCAGGAATGCATATGTTGAACCTAGAAAAGAAAGATTGAAGGAGTGATATAATTAATCTTTATTTAGATTGAAAAATATTCACTGATTGAAGTTTAGGATTTTTTACTATCTGATTATTGTTTAACACCCTTGAGTTGATGGAAATCCTCAAAGCTTTTTGGAATTCTGATTATTAGGCTTGGACAGAGTCAAGATAGGTGGATATACATATCTACATTTCAAATTTTAAAGACACAATTACAAATGAATTTTGCGACAAAGATGTTAAGGTCTTGCGGAAATTTTACTATTGGGGGCGAGTATACAGTCAAGAGCAACTTGAGTATACCGCCAGGCGTTAGTGCACTCATAGCGGGTGACGACATCATATAGATAAGATACCTTGGCTGAGATCAGGCTAAAGATCAGCTAAGAAGACTAAGTGTAAAATCCAATTTAGATTGGTGGGGAACAATATATAAGGGTAGATTCGGCTTGGCATGCCGTTAACTATACGTTGACAATCTCCATGTATTGTTTCCTCCTCACTGAGGTTGAGATAGCCAACGCAGTGGGATGCCTCAAGAGAGGAGCAATAGTGCTAGTGTATTAATGGGGTCTTCACTACGAGTTCAACGTGACGACGTAAACTGAGGTAGTAGACCTAATGTTAACACACGAGAAAACTTCACCAACAAAGGGGACACGCTATGTAACTTGATTACATAGGTAAGTTCCCATAGCGGTTTGAGTTTTAAATGCAAACCGAGAATACACAAGAGAATGGTAAGATGCTAGGAGAAAGAAAGGAACAAGAAAGCCCCAAAGTATTTGGGCGTAAGGGTCATCGTCACAAAGAAGAAGGTGATTCCATGGATCTTTCTAACGCTCCAGACTTCAGTAACGTCAGGGTACAGTCAGAGCCCCCTTTAGAACAGTCATGGGTTCCGTGAAGTAACAATGACAAGTAAGCCTTTCACAGTTCACAGAATTGTATACCGTGAAGACCGTGAAAGATACCTCACCTTTAGGCTAGGCTAAAAGCAAAGGTGGGATGACCACAGAGGGAGCCCAAATAGATTGGGAAGCGCGAGTAGCTATGGCGGAGGGATTTTGCCTAGCAAGCCGCCAACAAATCCCCGCAAGTATACTCGTGCCTCACGGTAGAAACACGTGAGATGCCTCACCTCTAGGCTAGGCTAAAAGCAAAGGTGGGATGCCCACAAGAGGGAGCCCAAATAGATTGGGAAACGTGAGTAGCTATGACGAAGGGATTTGGCCTAGCAAGCCGCCAGCAAATCCCAGCACGTGAGATGCCTCACCTTTAGGCTAGGCTAAAAGCATAGGTGGGATGCCCATAGAATAGTTAGAAGCACGTTGGCACACCGAGAGGAGGAAGTTTCGAAGCGACACCGGCATCTAGTGCCGTAGTAGTCTCCATGGGTGCAGTGGAAGGAAGTTTGGAAGCCTCTCCGGCAGCCGTTGCCGGATTAATCTCGGTGGTGGAGTCTGGAAGTAGGAGCAACATCAGATGTTGGAGGGAATTGCTGGTCATCCCTAGCTCGATCACCTGATCCAGACGAAGAATAGTTAGAAGCACGTTGGCACAGGTACCTAGGTGCTTCACGGATGGGTGCAACAAATGTAGCAACATAAAAAATTTCATGATCAACAGGTAATGGTGGAGGCACCACACCGACAGCAGGGGGCTCATTTGGATCATGGAGTGCCATGGAAAATTCCCGAAGGGTAAGAAGATGGAGGGTGAGAAGTTGAACCTGGTTGGTCGATGTCTTCCATGCCGGTATCTCCAAATTCGAGACCACCATCATCAAATCCAGGTTCATCAAGGTTCACGGAAACCTTGACTCCACTGAAATCTGGTTGGTCAGGAAGTTCCATCGAATTGTTGGAGGGATTAGAGGAATGTTCCGGCAGGCACTACACCAAAACAACAAATTTGCAACTAGGCTTTTCTCAATTTGCAATGGTTATTTAGCGTTGCAAATTTGCAACACCTTATCGCCGGTGCAAATATATTTTTTCGTTGTAAAATAATAAAATACAAATATATTATTTTTTTATGCGTTGCTGTTATGGTTGAAACCCCAAATGGCGTTACAAAATATTTAGGTAAGGAAGAGAGAAAAGGCAACGCGGCACGGTTTTAGCACGTGCAGCGTTGCAATGGGAATCAGTGAGTTCTTCTCTTTTCTAAAAACTCATCTGCTGCCTCATCTCTTCTTCTCGTTAGAAAATCTTTCTCTTCTCTTTCCCAACTCCAAACGCGCTGCCTCTTCTCTCCGTTTTCGATCGTCGCCTCTCCTATCGCGGTAAGTCTTCGTCTTTTTCATCACTACCTCTCCTCCTTCTTATTCAATTCACTTTGTGTGAGATTATTGTTTGTTTGTGTGAGATTGATAGGGTACTGAAAATTGCTATTTGAACTTGTTGAAAATTACAGAAAAATCAATCCTTGTGTGATTGATTATGGAGATTAATGATTAACTTGTTTTTTTTTGAAAATCGATGCTTCTAATTAAGTTGTTATCAGCTGAAGTCTTGATAGATCTCTATAAAAAACTTAAGACATGTACTAAGTTTCATAGAACAAGAAAAACATCATTTCTGACAACAGGTTGGCATATTCAATTACATAAATTACAAAGGTAAATCAACAAAGGAATCAAGTGAGTCATGCTAAATGAATCATCACCTTACCCTGCCTTCGGGTTTACTTTAAGATATGGCAATGCACCAATAACGTTGTCATAATCACTCCTGTTAACTTGGATCTGCAATTCATAAGAATAACAAGATTTCAGAAAAGAAAAAAAAAAAAAGATTCTGCGAGAATAATATACCACTATGCAAGCTAAACACTAAAAATTCAAATCTGGATATTAACAAATTCATATTATGTGGAGCATGTGCATGTTCACGTTCGTAGGCTGAAGAGCAGCTTTCTTCACTTTGATGATTTAAGTTTCTGCGAGTGGATGCACAGCTTAAAATTAGTTCCTCCTGAACCAAGTTAAAACGAGTGTATATCTGGTGTAAATTTCATAAGATTTTTTCGCAGGAGTTTCAAACACAGATAGGCTGTCTGGTCTGGGATTACTAACTGAAGAGTTTGTTTTTGTCATGGGCAGTGGAATCTTTTTGTTTTGTTTTTGTGTTTGCACTCTTTTAGCGATTATATTCATTATAAGTGTCGACTAGAATAAGTTTGAAATATTCAAACTCCAGCAGGATCAGAAAAAGGTTGTATTAAAGTTTTGATTGGTTAATAACGTCCTGTTTTCCAACCTCTTGATAAAGCTTAAGGGGTGCTTTTTCTGTCAGCATCCCGGATAAGTCACACCATTATGCGTTGATATTCAATGTCGTTATTGTTGTTCGTTGGGCACATACCTACCTTTTGCTTTATTTTGTACTAGTGATCCACTTTTGCTGTAGTCTCTCTTTTAACTTAGACATAAGTTGCTCTTCTTCTTCTTCTTCTTCTTTTTTTTTTTTTTTTAATTCGTTGCAGTGGTTTTGATTTAGTGATTTTATGCTATGTTCAAAGCACAACAAAATGACTTTTTCTTTTTATTGTTTTTGTTTTGAGTTATTTAGAGTTCAAAGAATTTCAGCAAATCTGCTCGAGAACTGATTGTTAGGCTGAATAAGATTGATGGAGACAACTACCCTGAGGTACGTCTCTGGAACTGTATCGGATATATGCCTCTTATATATTAAATTACTGCATTATGACAAGATATCTATATGTCACAGACTCTTTGCCGAATGTTTATCATCAATGTTGGTCCTGGTTTTAGGCTTCTCTGGAGCACTGTGAAGTCTTTTCTTGATCCCAAAACTACTTCGAAGATTCATGTATGCCAGAATGCTTTACTTCTGTCTGCTTGTAGTTTTTATGGTTGACTTTCAATGAGGATAAAGGTTATTTTTTAAGTATTAATTGTGTTAGGATTCCTCCTCAGGTTCTTGGAAACAAGTACCAGAGCAAGTTGCTTGAGATAATTGATGCCAGGTGTCTAGTTTTTCCTTTATAGTTTGTTAAATTAACTATTGTATACATCAGTCTTAATGTAGCGTTATTTAACACTTCTTTAATATATTGGTTTCCTTCAGTGAGTTGCCAGAATTTCTTGGAGGGACTTGTACTTGTGCGGATCAGGGAGGTTGCCTCAGGTCTGATAAGGGCCCATAGAAGGACCCTATCATACAGAAGGTTTTAAATTGACCCTCGGAACTTCACATATGTTTGCTCTTTCTTTATAAAATTGTAATTCTTGTATTGATCGCATTGGACATGTACGTTGTTGCAGATGGTTTTAAATGGTGAAGCAGAATGCGTTAGACAAATTGTGACAGTTACCAACAGTGAGGGGAAGACAATTGTTTATGCAAGGCCACATTACCCAGCGGTAGGGACTTCGATTCATTTTTAGAATTCTTTAGCATGGGAACTGCTCTTTGATTTTAGTTTCTTGATGTTGAAGGTTTGTTAATATCTTCTCTGATACAGATAAAGGGTGGGGATATATCCACTGCCGAGTCAGGGTCAGAAGCTGAAGATATTGCCTCTCCGAAAGCAATGAGGAGTTATGCACATCCTCTTCTGACACCTGTCCGTGAAGAAGTAAGTCTTGTTTCTGTTAAATTTGTGAGTGGGATTAGTCATGTAGCATCACCAATTAGAAGAATTAACATTGTTGCTTACAAACATTGTGATTTAACATTCTTAAAAAATTGGAATGAGATTCGGTAGTTTAAAATCTTTATGGTTAGGAGAAATCTGAAGTCTGTTTTCAGTTGGCTCTTTCTTTTATTCTATATGAGGAAGTTAATATTAAGCAGTTTTTATTAACTATTTTATACATTGCATTTGCCTTCAAGGTCTTAGCAATGTATGGTAGAAAAGGCAATGGAGGCCAAGATATGGTAGTAGTTGTTCTGATGTATGGGTTTGTAGAAAAGGCAATGGAGGCCATCTAATTGCAGGTGCATGTGGAAACCATTAATGAAGAATAGCAAAAATATATATTTTTTTTTTTTTTTTATAATTTGCAACGCCTTATAAGCATTACAAATACATGTTGCAAAGTACCAGGTTACCGTTATTACAAACATTTGCAACGCCTACTGGTGTTGCATTTTCAAATATTTATCAATTTAAAAACAGTTATGCAACAACAATAACCGTTGCAAAATAAAATAAATGCAACCCACTATGGGCGTTGCAAATATAGAATAAGCAATGCCAATAAGACGTTGCAAATACAAACATAGCAATGTCAAACAACCGTTGCAAATATTTGCAACGGTATTTGTAACGCTGTAGTTGCAACGGCATAAAGGCGTTGCAAATAAAATTTGCAATGCCATATTACCATTGCAAACCGCTTATTATGGTGTGGTGAGGGGAGCAGAAGCTTCAGCCCTTTTGGCTCACTTCACTCTCGGAAAGGTCGGACCAGAATGTTTCGAGCGCGCCAGGGGAACTTCACTGGTTCACCTTGGATTGCCTGAAAGTCAGAATTTTCAGTTGGAGGAGTAAGATCACAACTAGAGTGTCTGATAATCTTTTGAATTCGAATGGCAGATAAGAAAAGGGGGAGTTGGGCTGTTACTCTTTTTTTGCTTCTTCTTCTCAGGCGATGTCGGAATAGCAGAAGGAGACTCACGAGCTCTTTTTTGAGTTAAGATCTCTTGGAGTGGGATGTTGTCTCCGTCATCATCAGAATCTCTTCCCAGCTCAGTAGGGACAGCAGCAGGAGCCTTGCCCTTTCCTTTGGTTGGTCGAGGATTAGGGGTGACGATAGGAGGCTTGCCTTTCTTATCCTTTAGATAGTCTTTGTGGCAACAGACAAGCAAGACATGTTCCCCTAGGTCAAGATCTTTCACGAGCGGGGTGCCGTCTTACTTTGACTTGGTAAGTTCACGGATGACGGAATAACCGTCAGTTCCAGAACCTATCAAGGGCTCCTAGGGGGCGTCTTCACGGGGTTTTCCGGATACTTCTCAACAATAGACCGCCTACCGGGGCGCTTGACGAAGTAGTAGTAAGGCTCGCCACATTTCTCTTCGCAGACTCGAAGATAGTAGCACTGCCGTATGTCCGCGAGGGAAACAATGGTTTTCTCGCTGTTAAGTTGATCAGCAGCCCGTAAGATGCGCCAGAAATTTCCAATACATTGGCCAGAGGCGACTGTATAAAAGTTTAGCACATCAGGGACTAGGTTCGAAAAGGGAAACCGGCAACCATAGGCTATTTGGTGTGCCATCACCATAATGGCGTCTTGTCTACGGAAGTCGTGGTGTGCAAAGCGTAGGGCTTTCTTGTAATTAAAAATTTCTACGTCATCAGGGATGTCGTATAGCTCACAGAAGAGGTCTAGGTCAGGTCTATATGGGTAAGTGCCGAGTTCATGTAAGTCCAGGTAGTAGCCAGAAGAAGGGGGATGGGTGGTAGTGCGGAGTTGGACACCGCCATCTCCATGGCTCTCTTCCACCGTCTTCTTCCAGGAATCTTTCTTCTGGTTTTGCCGAGGCGCCATTTTTATAGAAAAATGGACTTAGCAAAGTGCTTAACCGAAGAAAAATTAGGGGCGTTTAGGTGGTATCCTAAAGTAAGAGAAGAAAGGGAAAATAAGAGTAGAAGGTGCCGACTAAGATCAGTTGAGGGGAGAAAGAAAAATTAATAGCAACCAAAATTCTAGTCTAAAACAAAGGAGAGAAGAGGAAAGGGGAAAGAAAAAGAACTTGAGATTGTGGAGAAGTAACCGGGAAGCAATCCTTTGCTGAGCGGTGACAGAAGAGTAAGTCGGAAACCTTCAAGAAAATAAAAAGAACGCAGAGAGTTTGGAGAAGAAGAGAGTAAAGAAAAGCACGTGCTAGTGGTTAAAGCAAGAATGTGCTATTCTTGCGCCTAGGGAATCCAGAAGTCTTCATGTGCTATTCTTGGAATTTTGTAGCAAGAACCATACCGGGATGAGAATTGCACCGTGATGGGGAATGTACGTGAGTGAACAAGTTCACGGTAGTGACAGTACCGTCAACCGTGATGACTTTTAATTTATTTAGTTTCCTTTTTATGGGATGGAGGACGTTCCACACGTGAAGATTCTTTCTTGGAAATCTTATGGATGATCTTTTCATCTCAGAATTCCTTAATAGCATGAGAAACCTTTGTTATTTTCAGTTGTCTTTGTTATATTGTAGATAACAGACTTGGGGGCGAGTAGGCCAGAAGTTTTATTTCTATATCTTTGAGAGAATCACTACTATTCTTTCAGAAGTTAATATTTCAAAATCTTTCGTTACACAGGAAAAAGAACTACGATGGCTTGATCCCAACTTGGGTACGTAGGCAGCTACTAGGTAGTACAGCCAATATCTTACTCCAAAGAACTGTGAGCTTAGGCAGTCACGGGAAGATGATAAGATTGAATGAGAGATCGTGAGTTTAGGCAGTCACGCGAAGATGATGAGATTGAACATAAACTGTGAGCTCAAGCAGTCACAAGAAGACGATGAGATTGCACATAAACTGTGAGCTAAGGCAGTCACAGAAAGATGGTGATGTCAAAACGATGAAATCAAGATTGTTGATGCCAAAACCAACTCTGACATATATGGTCAGACTTAGAAAGCAGAGAAATTGAATACCGACGAGAAAGCTGAAGCAGTGAAAGCTAGCAAGGAAGACCCCCATGGCGATTGATATTCATAAGAAGAGTTTCTCTGGACCGTTAGCACCATGAAAGGAAAGTGAAACCTTCACGGCTAACGCTCCAGAGAGGGGGCGATGTAAGTACCATACTAGGTGGCGTGTAAAGAACGTAGGAGTACGCCAAGTAAGGAAAATCGAGAACTACCTGATAATAGCTTAGAACATTCTAGAGCATCACGGATAAAATACGTGATACCTAGCTGTTAAGCACTTACCCTATAGTATGTGATGGAGGATGAGCGACGAAGGAAATAGAAGGACCGTAGGATGCAGAGGGGAATCCGACGGTCAGAAGAAGGCGGTTAATACCGCTATATAAGGAAAACATTAGGGTTCACACAAGGTAACTATTCACTCTTTACTTAATCTAATTTCTATGTTGACCTACATTACTAACTTGGGCGTTGGAGCTTTCCCCACCGGATTATAGCCGGTGGTCTTTGCAGGTATCACAAGGAGATAGAAGAGAAGGAGTTCAGCAACCCAGATCTGTGACCAAGCTCAAGATTGAGCTTACAGTTTTCATGCATGCTTAACCTAAATGTTGATGACAAAATCAATTGGGAAATGGTTAAATGGATAGAACAGATTGCAGACTGGATGTTTCATGATATTAAAAATACTGATTTTTATTTCTCTTATGCTTGATTCCTTTTTCATGAAATCTGGAAGTGCAGAAACAAGATAAATTTTGATTGGGAGTGTTTTGATGGATATAAACATATGAAATCAGTAATTGATGTTACTAATTTTGCTTGGAACAGGTGGATAGTTTGCTACAACCTTGCTGCCCAGGTGGAAGTTCACAGTAATGAGGTAGAAACAATGGAGACGAATACTGTAACAGGGATGCATGACTGGCCCCAAGGAGTAGTGAAGATTAAAACAGATGCAACATATGATTCAGTCACCAAAAAAGGTGCAGCCGCAGCAGTGGTGTATGATGTTGATGGTCAAGTTAGAAGACGTGCCTATAGGAAAATTAAGGTAAACTCTATCATGGATGCTGAATTGATGGGGGTAGACGTCGCTCTAAAGCTTGCAGATGTAATGAAACTTGAGAAGATTATAATTGAAACAGACTGCAAACCTATGGTAAAGGCTTTGGATGCTGGAGATGGCGAAATGGAATGGATGTGTGCTGACATATTTCATAGAATTCTGGCTTTTTCTAAAAAGATTCAGTTTATCTCTTTTATTTGGATTAGTCGTAATTATAATTTGGAGGCTCATGAACTCACTAGGTGGGCAGCTTACCACCTAGCCATGGAACCATACCCACAGTGTGTCTTAGAGTCTGTAGAACCTTTGCTGAAATTTTAATATAATGAATAGTTTTTCAACAAAAAAAAAAAAGTAGCAGGGCTAAGGAATAGTGAATGGAGTATGTGGCATTATCTGGACAGGAAATAAAAAAAAAATTGATTTTTTGGTTCAACTACAGTTTGGCAAGTCTAATATAGACACGTGTTTAATAAATTATTTTCAGCTATTTTTTCTGCGCTAAAATATATCGGTTGACGAATCACAAAAAAAAAATATGATTCAATAGTTCTGGTCTAGGTATGATTTAATGGTTCTTAGGCTGGACTTTCTTTTATCTGAGAGGCCTATTTAATCCAGACACACACAGTGTACATACACTGTGCGTGCACATTTACCTATATTTGATAAAAACGATATAGAAAAGTTAAATTTTGAACATAAAAATTTAAAACTCAATCTTTTACTCAAATATAAATAAATAAATAAATACAAATAAATATATAAATAAATGAATATTTGAGTTCTACATATTTGAGTATTAAATAAAGGTTGGAAAGAAAATTTAGTGTTTAGCGCAACCATTATAAATAAATAAATTTAAAAAACATTTAGATTAAGAAAAACTATGTGAATGCACACACAGTGTTTGTGCGTGTCTACATTAAATAGACCTGCTTAATCAAAAAAAGCTCAATCCAAAAACCATTAAATCATACCTAGCTCAGAAATACTGAATCATATGTTTATTTTAGTTTTGTTTATGAGACCCACCAAAAGATATACTTTAGTGCAGAGAAAACCACTAAAAATAAAATTTATCAAACTCGTGTCTACATAGTTTGGCCATGGCCAAACCACAATGGAACGATTCTACCCTCTCACTTATCCAATAGAATTCTGCCACATCACATACTATTGCCCCGTTCTCCTCCCTTTAAAGTAGTAAAGATATCAGCTAATGCGTAGTAATTATGTACAACTTGTTTCATTAAACTTGAAACAACAATTAACTAAATGCCACCGATTAATTCAGCCAGCGAGCCAGCTTAATTCGCTGGCTAACTAGAACAAATTCCAATATTTTGTTTTTGCATGGAACAAAATGGGTTCATAAATTCATGGATTTCTTTAATTTGATCATTATTTTCCATTAAAATACATAATTATGATTTCTTGGCGTACTCGCATACATTGTAACGAGTACTGTATGATAAGCTTAAGTTCATTTAGGAAATTATTAAATTTTATACAAGTTCAATATTGGCGTACACGTTATTCATGTAGTTGTAGCTAAGGTACAAATACACAAGGAATCATGTGCATCGAACCAATATTGTTTCATTCCTTTTGCTTTTCATACTTCTAGCACGAGATGCAGTTGAACTCTTCAAAAGAATACAAAAATGATGAATAGCAATGTGATGATGGCAGGTTTTAATGAATATGTATTCTGTAGGGCATCTATAAAACTCATTTCGTAGTTGTGGTTTGGACCTAAAAAGCAGGTTTCAGCAGGGCTTTTGATGTGCTCAATAACATCCCCTCCAAATTCTCTCTCTCTAGCTCATTTTTTAATAAAATCCAGCCCATTGTGTAATGACATCCGGTCTGTTGATGTACTCATTTTTCATGCATTCTTCCAGGAAGTTGATGGATGGGTACGTGAAATTGAGACAGTTAGATATTGGGGAGGGAAGTGTTTGGATGATTTGGATGTGGTCCAGACATCCAGTCATGCTCATTCTACAATCTGCAAGAAATGAAGTTTCTTGGACTACAATTATATTTGGGTACAAAAAAGATTGGTGTTTTGGATAAAATGGCTGTTTATAGGAATATTGTGACTGAAATTCGATGATTTCAGGGTTTGACATTTGTGTCTATATCCGGAAAATTATTTGACGAAATGCCGTAGACAAATATATAGTTTCTTGAAATTTTATGATATTTGTCTTTGCTCAATGGGATCGCTAGTTTTGCCATTAATGGGATCGGTCATAACGCACTTGAAGCTTTTGTGGAGATGTGAAGGGAGATCGGAGACCAAATCCAACAGCATTACCTTTTGTGGAGATGCGAAGGGGTGTTAATGGCATGTTGCCATGGAAGCTTAGTAGACGAGGGACGCTAACACATTGGGAGCATGTTGAAGGATTGTGGAATTCAGCTTGAAATGAAGCAATGGATGTATGATTGATTTATTAGGGCGAGCTTGTTTTTTATGGTGGAGGCTGAAAAGATTGTTAAGAGAATGCCTATGCATCTAGATGTAATGGTATTGGGTGCTATCTTTGGTGTTTGCAGAATTATCATGGGAATATTGAAGCTGGTGTTACGCCTCACGGAAACGTAATTACATAAACACTAGAAAATTGCATGGTTCGGCGGAACTGCTGATAATCGAATAGAAAATAACACACACAATATAATTGAAAATAATAAACAATGCAAATAACAAAAAACACAAGAAAATTGTATGGTTCGGCGGTTGCCTACGTCCACGGAACAAAGTGAAGAGCTTTTATTAATATCGAGAAGATGAAGAACAACACATTGAAAACCAAGGTTTCGGTTTTCGTCACTACACAGTAATTGAATCTCACACCTCTCTTAAGGAGATACACAATTATTGAGGATACTAAACAATTCCCTAAGACCTTATATTTATAGCCTTTAGGGTGTACAAAACCAATTACTAATAGGAACACAATTACTAATAAAATGGAAGTCGTATTCGAAGACCACACTTTCTAAATCCTTGATGGACATAGAAATCCAAATCCAAAACGAATTCCACGAGAACCTGTTTTCCAACTATTCTCCACCTCGGCAAAGATTTCCTAAATCTGAGCCGATCACACACGAACAAATTCGAATTTCATCTTCTCACATCGACTGCACCACGAAGTAGTTGCCTACGTACCCTCCAAAAGGTTCAAGCCATCGTAGTTCTTTACCACACAAACATCAACTCATCTTTGCCCACACACCCCTAAGGGCCATCGCCCCGAAGGGCCTCAATTCACATGAAGAATGTTGATCAAGTCCAAACAATGTTGGAACTTGACCCGAGGCACAATCTTCGTCAACATGTCTGTAGGATTATCTTTGGTGTCAATCTTATCTAATAAGATATCACCTTCTTTAACTATCTCACGTACAAAGTGAAAATAAACATCAATGTGTTTTGTACGTGCATGATGAACATAATTCTTAGCCAAACAAATGGCACCAATACTATCTTAAAAGACCACAAGATGGTCTTGTATCACACCCAGATCATTAAGCAACCCTTGAAGCCAAAGAGCTTCCTTAATGGTTTCAGTAATAGCCATGTACTCCGCCCCAGTTGTTGACAATGCAACTGTAGACTGCAAAGTAGACCTCCAACTTACTGGTCCTCCAGCAATAGTGAACACATAACCAGTAGTAGAACGCTTCTTATCCAGATTCCCTGCATAATCTGAATCCACATAACCAACACAAAATTGGCTCTTACACAATATACATCATTTTCAAAGAGTAAACCCACATCTAAAGTATCCAAGATGTATCATAGAATCCATTTCACTGCTTGCAAATGCCTTTTACCGGGATCATGCATGTACCGAATAACCATACTAACTGCCTGTGAAATATCGGGCATCGTATACTGTTGTATATTGGCTCGCAATAGTTGGGTGCACAGGATCATACCTTATAAAAGGTGTGATCCATAGGATCAGTTCCTATATTGGTTAAGGAAACCATATATCTGCAGGAGTTCTATTTGGACTCGGTTTCCTATTTATCTCTATTTTGAATAAGTAATTCTATATGGATTTGGTTTCTATCCATGGGCTATAAATACCCAAGTAACTTGGTATTTGTAAGACAAGACAAGAGAGTAGAAAACAATAGAAACATAGAGATAGAAAGAGTAAGCGAGAGAGAACTTTGGAAGCCAAGGGTATATTGGGTTTAAGTTGAGAGATTAAGATTTTGAGAAAGATACTAGGGAAATTATTGTAATCGATGTTTGTTTTCTTATAGTGAAATTTTCTCATTGTTCCCCGTGGAGGTAGGCATTGTCGAACCATGTATATTTTGGTGTTATTGTTCTTTATTGTTTTATTCTTCTTATACTATTGTTTATTGTTTGGTAATCTTTGACTTCATTGACAAAACGGATCCTGTATTGCAAAGGAGGTGTTCTCACGAATATCTAGGTTGCGGATTGTTGACATTGTTGGGATTTAATCAATCACTGCATATAGTTCAACAAGTGGTATCAGAGCTTAGGTTGGATTTAAGGTTTTGTCAAAGATGACGGAGACTACAGGTGTTCCTGCGAATAGTGACGGTAAGAAACCATCGGTTACTATTCTTGGCGGCGGTGTAAAAGTTGAGATTAAACCGTTTGACGATAGAGATAACTTTACACTATGACAAAGGAAGATGAGAAACGCTTTGATCCAACAAGATCTTCATGTGGTTCTTGACAGGAAAGACAAGAAGCCAAAGGACATGTCAGATGACGAGTGGAGCAAAGCAGATCTCAAAGCCATGAGTTCCATCGAACTACATATCTCGGACGAGGTGATGTTTAATGTGATGGAGGAAACTAGCTCAAAAGGAACATGGGAAAAGCTCGAGAAGTTGTATATGGGTAAGTCTTTATCCAATAAACTTTTCTTGAAAGATGAACTCTTGATTCTTCGGATGGAAGAAGGTGGTGATCTTATAGAACATCTAAACGTGTTCAATAAGTGTATCACAAATTTGCTACGGGTGGATGTGAAGTATGACGATGAAGACAAGTCTTTATACCTGCTCAACTCTTTGCTTCCATCTTTTAAGCACTTCAGGACCACATTGATGTTCGGCAACGATACTTTAAAGTATGATGAAGTTGTTCAAGATATAATCTCTCATGTGAAGATGAATAAGAACACAGGTGAAGACTCTCAAGCAGAAGGACTATATGTCAAGAATTCTAATGAGAGGGGCCGAACAAATAAGAGAAATAGCAAATCAAAAGGCAGGGGGAGATAAAAATCCAGGGGTAAAGAAGGTTGCTTTGAATGTGGTGCAACAGACCACTGGAAACGTGATTGTAAGAAATATAAGGAAAAGAAGAAGAAGAAGGTCAAAAATTCAAATTCAACCAGCGTTGTTACAGATGATTGCGACGGAGAAAGTTTGGCGACTTCTTCAGGTAATGATATTTTTTCGCCTTGGATTTTAGATTGTGGCGATTCTTATCATTATGTGTTCAAACGAAGACTGGTTTGACAGGTTTGAAAAAAGAAAAGACGAGGTAGTTTTTATGGGGAATAATTCCAATTGTAAAGTTTGTGGAATCAGTACGGTAAAGTTGAAGATGCATGATAAAATTGTTAGGACTCTGGGTAACGTGAAATACGTTCCTGCACTAAGAAAGAATCTTATTTCCCTGGGTTATTTGGATAAGAATGGGTACACATACAAATCCAAAGATGGGAATCTCATAGTCTCAAAGGATTCACTTGGGGTTATGAGAGGAGTAAGACTTTCTAACAATTTGTACAAGCTTTGGGGAAATACAGTAATTGGTGGAGCTGCAGTTTCTACACAAGAAGATCGCACTCAACTTTGGCACTTGAGGCTAGGGCATATGAGTGAAAGAGCCATGGAATAACTACACAAGGGACAATTGTTGAAGGGTGTAGGAGAGTGTAAACTTGAGTTCTGCAAGTATTGTATTATGGGAAAACAAACTAAAGTACTCTTCAAAGCTGCAGATACAAAGAACAGAAGTACAGAAGTACTTAACTATATTCACTCAGATGTGTGGGGGCTTTCACCTACTCAATCAAAAGGTGGAGCTTGCTACTTTGTCACTTTCATGGATGATGTTTTGAGGAAAGTTTGGGTCTACTTCATGAAGGAGAAATCCGAAGTTTTCACTAAATTCAAGGAGTGGAAGGCAGGGGTAGAGAATCAAACAGGGAAAAAAATCAAGTACCTAAGAATTGACAATGGCGGTGAATATAAAGATAGGAAGTTTCTACAGTACTGCAAAGATGAAGGTATTGCAAGGCATTTTACCGTGAAGAAGAATCCCCAACAGAATGGAGCAGCAGAAAGGATGAATAGAACTCTTATGAATAAAGAGAGGTGCATGAGGTTTCATGCAGGTGTGCCAGAGATGTTTTGGGCAGTCACTTAACCATGCTTGTCACTTGGTTAATCGTTCACCATCCAAGATGCTTGATTTCAGATGTGCAGAAGAGGTATGGTCAGGTAAATCGGTAGACTACTCTACTTTAAAGGTATTTGGATGTAGTGCATATGCTTTTATCCCCAGTGATGAGAGAACCAAACTTAAACCCAAATCTCATGAATGCATTTTCATCGGCTTCGAGAAGGGAGTGAAGGGTTATAAGTTATGGGATCCAGTGAACCGAAAGAAAATCCTTAGTAGAGATATTGTGTTTGATGATAAGACTATGCCTATGAATCAAGACATGAAGAATGGTGAGAAAAACACTATTGTTAAGAAAACAACTACAGAGATATCTCCTCTTACCAAGGTATCCAACAAGGAGACTCCTATTCAGGTGGAGAAGTCAGATGCGGAGGTTGAAGAAGATGGGCCAGAACAACAACAGTGTGAAAGAGGTTGAATCTAATAAAGATAAGCAACAACCATACAGCATAGCAAAGAACCGGGGCCAAAGACAAGTCAAAGCACCTATTAGGCTTGAGTTCGAGGAAGTTCATTATGCTTTAAGCATTAGTAAAGGTGATCCTACTTCTTATCGTGAAACAGTTGAAAGTAACGAAATAGAAGAGTGGATTGAAGCTTTGGCTGAAGAGATGGAATCTCTATACAAGAACTCCGTTTGGGAGTTGGTTCCTAAACCCGCAGAAAGAACAATTGTTGGCTGTAAGTGGGTTTACAGGAAGAAAGAAGGAATGCATGAGAAAGAACCACCAAAGTTCAAAGCACGTTTGGTGGCGAAGGGGTACTCACAGAAGGAAGGAGTTGATTTTCCTTCATATCTTGTTTTTTGGAGGTTGAAGTGGAGGAAAATCGGTTTTGGTCTCCAACCGTTTCCTTCATTTTTTTCCTCCAAAATTAATGAAATGGAGGAAACTTATAGAGGAACGGTTGGAGATGGTTTACCCTCCATTATATTCATTTTTCTTTCCATTTGACCCTCCTTAATTATTAATAAGTATAATCACATAGTCTGCATAAATTTTTTTATTATATTAAATAAATAGTAATTGCCGGTACAATGTTACTAATTTATTAAATTAACTAGAAAATCAAAATGTTGATTTAACTATTTGTGTTATTTAACTAGTATTAATTGTTTATTTATTTATTTTTTCTAATTTGTATGTATTTTACTTATCTTTAATTACATAAAATAAATTAATAATAAAATTTACTTAATAAAATTTATTTTGAATATTAATTAATTAATATAAACATATTATGTAATTAATATATATGGACTTTAAATTTAATTAAACATTTAAATGAATAAGGGTAGATAGGTTTTTTATACGTTTAATGATTACAACACACTTTATCACGTTAACTAAGAGAAATAATGATTAGGACCCCACCAAAAATACCCCCTTCATTCTTCCTCCAAAAGCCACTATTCTCTCTATAAGTGGAGGAAAATTTGATGAATGGAGGAGAATCTAATGGAGGTGGAGGACCACTGGAGATGAAAATGGATGAATAGTGCTTGTTTTATGGAGGAATGGAGGACCACTGGAGATGGTCTTACTATCACTGGTTGCTCAGCAGGATATGGAGCTTGAGCAGTTAGATATCAAACTGCTTTTCTCCATGGTGAATTAGAGGAAATCATCAACATGGCTCAGCCTCAGGGTTTTGTTGAAGCTGGTAAGGAAAATCCGTTTGTAGGTTGAAGAAGTCTCTTTACGGGCTCAAGCAATCTTCAAGGCAGTGGTACAAACGTTTCAACTCTTATATGCTGAACATTGGGTATAGAAGATGTGACTATGATTGTTGTGTGTACACTCATGTGTTTGATGATGGGATGGTGATCCTATTGCTACTTTATGTAGATGACATGCTTATTGCTTGTCGGGATATGTCTAGAATTAAGGAGCTGAAGACGTTGTTAAGCAAAGAATTCGACATGAAGGATCTTGGTTCTGCACAAAAGATCCTAGGTATAGAGATAAGGAGAGACAGGAAAGTTGGAAAGTTATGGCTGTCGCAAGTCAAGTACATTCAAAAGGTACTTGAACGCTTCAATATGATTGATGCAGATCCTGTGTCAGCTCCTTTGAACAACAGTTTTGTTTTAAACAAAAGTCAATGTCCTTCCGCAGATGCTGAAGTGGAAGAGATGAAGAAGAAGTTGATTTAGCACAAAACCTGATTTAGCTCAAGCACTAAGTGTAGTATCGAGATACATGGCGAATCCGGGAAAGCCACACTGGAAAGCTGTGACATGGATTCTCAAGTATCTGAAAGGCACTAAGATGTTGGGTATCTTGTTTGAAAGACAACAAAGGAAAGAATATGTTTCAGGTTATGTGGATGCTGATTATGCAAGAGATTTAGATAAGCGAAGATCCACCATATGGTACGTCTTCACTTATGGTGGAGGACCGGTTAGTTGGAGATCGATCCTTCAAACGGTTACTGCTTTATCTACTACTGAGGCGAAGCACATGGCGAAAACAGAAGCTTGCAAGGAAGCTATTTGGCTGAGGGGATTAATAAGTACATTTGGGTTAGATCCTATGATGATAAGATGTGACAATCAGAGTGCTATTTGGCTTGCAAAGAATCAAATGTTTCATGCAAGAACGAAACATATTGGTATTCGCTATCATCGGATTCGGGATTGGTTGGACTCGGGTGAAATTACAGTTGAGAAGGTTCACACAAATGAGAATGCTTCAGATTGTCTTACTATGCCGGTTTCAGTTGAGAAGTTCAGACATTGTTTGAACTTGCTCAATCTTTCTACATGGTAAAGATTGGGTGGAACACCTCCTCACTTGAGGTGCGTTGAGGCAAGAAGATTCTTGCCAATGTGAGGGTGCTTAAAGAAATTCAAGATGTAATGATCTTGTTTTTTGGTCAATGGCTCCCCAAGGTGGAGATTGTTGTATATTGGCTCGCAATAGTTATGTGCATAGGATCATACCTTATAAGAGGTGTGATTCATAGGATCAGTTCCTATATTGGTTAAGGAAACCATATATGTGCAGGAGTTCTATTTGGACTCGGTTTCCTATTTATCTCTATTTTGAATAAGTAATTCTATATGGATTTGGTTTCTATCCATGGGGTATAAATACCCAAGTAAGTTGGTATTTGTAAGACAAGACAAGAGAGTAGAAAACAATAGAAACATAGAGATAGAAAGAGTAAGGGAGAGAATTGTGAGAGCCAAGGGTATATTGGGTTTAAGGTGAGAGATTAAGATTTTGAAAAAGATACTAGGGAGATTATTGTAATCGGTGTTTCTTTTCTTATAGTGAAATTTTCTCATTGTTCCCCGTGGAGGTAGGCATTGCTGAACTACCTATATTTTGGTGTTATTGTTATTTATTGTTTTATTCTTCTTATACTATTATTTATTGTTTGGTAATCTTTGACTTCATTGACAAAACGGATCCTGTATTGCAAAGGAGGTGTTCTCACGAATATCTAGGTTGCGGGTTGTTGACGTTGTTGGGATTTAATTAATCACTGTATATAGTTCAACAATACACACCATTGCATACATTAAGCTTCCTACTTAGAGGTGGCAATCAGACCTGGCGACCCGAAACCCGACCTGAACCTGACCTGATTTGGTTCAGGTTTGGGTTTGGATATTTGAGGTTTTGAGCTTGATCAGGTCGACCCGATTGACCTGATATGCAATCAGGTTAGGTTCAGGTTTTCCTCCCAGACCCGTCGGGTCGACCCGAAACCTGACCAATAATAAATTTATTTTTTATTTTCTATCTTGTTATACAACCAGCAAACCTAATCTTTAATCTCTTTCTCATTTTCTGTCGTTTTCTATCTTTACGACCAACAATGGATTGAAACTAGCCAATTCAATAAAAGGATATCTCTAACCTCTGTTTTATTAACGACTTAAAGTTTATGCATATATGCTTGGGAAGCAGATTTACAAATTTATCAACACTGGATCTGTTCATGTCTAAATTATTATTATTATTGGAAGTGGAAGAAAGTTTATAAATTAACATAGGTTGTTTTTGTATCTTTGAATTATTCGAATTGTTAATGGCGATTTACACAAGGTTTATGTGATGCATATGCATAAAGATACCATGTGCAAGGCACATGCCTCATAATTCCTGCAGATTCCTATATGGATTAGAACATCCCTAGTAGTAGTTTCTATTTACTTAGCTTTCTAGTGTAGTTAGGATTAGGTTTAGGTTATTATAAATAGGGGGTTGTAAACCCTATTGAGTAGGTTAGATTGAAGATTTGTTTATGTCTTGAGACATTAAATTCGTTTTTGTGAAGAACCCTAGTTTTTGGGTGTTCAAACCATTTATTTAATTGGTGTTCTTATTATTGTTTGCTTCCGCCGATAATATTACATCAAAATTGGTATCAAGAGCTTGTTTTTTCTGGGTTTAGAAGATAAAAACCTGATTTTTATTACAAGAGTCGCGTTCATGTTGGTGATTTGAAGATGGGTTATCGTAGAAGAGGTCAAAGAGAATTTTCGTCGCTGCCGGATCGCTGGAGTTTACATGAATCGAAGCGTTATACCGATTCTAAATATAAAGCTCCCAACTTTGATCCTAGTCGCCGCTTTCCTCTTTCTAGAAGGTATGAACCTCGCTCTTCCTCTCGTTCCCCTTCTCCCCCACGCAGGCAACGTCATAGTTATTATGACAATGGATATTATTCCCACCACCAGCAGGACACGCACCCTCCTCGATGTGGTTTTCAGCAACAATATGTTGCTTATGGTGCTAAATATTCCCATGGAAACCGTCCAAAGACTTATGATCACGATGGTTTTCGTAGTCGCAATTCTAAGGTTACTCCGTATGGAGAATACCCACACTATATTGAATCTGAAATCGATTCTAAGAGCGATGCCTCCATGACGTCACCAAGCATACAAAAAGATTTGAAGAAACTTTTAAATTGCTTTACTAAATTAAAAAGTCAATTTGCGTCTTTTAAGGAAGAATTTGTTGAAGAAGAGAAACAACTTGACAAAGAAGCGGAGATTAATTTCTTACTCAACATGTTTGAAGAAGAAAAATACGGCACTCGTACTCGAATTGGTGGTTTACAAAGTTACAATCTTGTTGATTTCTTTTCCGTTTTTGGTGATGATAGTGATGATACATCTAGTTTTGTGTCTCTTGAGTTAGACGTTGCATGTGTGGATCAAGTAGAAGATTTGATTGAAAAATCTGCAAGGGAGATAAATAAGAAGTTCTATTTGTTGCCCAAGCAAGGAAACCTGGTTGTTGTCCATGACAATGGTAAAGAGGATGAACGTTCTCAGAATTTCGCTCATCACTCCCATGAATCGATGAATTCCATTGATTCCGACAGACAAATTGATGATTTTTATCATCCCCACAAATTTCGTCTCATAAAAGTAATTGGTAATTTGTTTGGTGGTTATGTTGATCCTTATCTATTCCAAGATGAGAATGGATTTTCTCCATGGAGGGACAAACACCTTCAATTCTTATTTCTTGACATGCGGTTATATTGTTCCAATCAATTGGGTTGTCCTAATGATGCACCTATGACATTAATGTCTATCATTCTTTCTGCGAGCAACTATCTGGGGAAGATTCATGGCCGGATTTTCTGCACCAACGTAAGGTTGAGGTTGATGTACAAGAGTCGTTTTGAACTTTGGAGGATGTTAGTACACAAACTCGAGAACGAGTTTTTCTCAAGTTGGGGGGATTTGATGCATGCATATGCATAAAGATACCATGTGCAAGGCACATGCCTCATAATTCCTGCAGATTCCTATATAGATTAGAACATCCCTAGTAGTAGTTTCTATTTACTTAGCTTTCTAGTGTAATTAGGATTAGGTTTAGGTTATTATAAATAGGGGATTGTAAACCCTATTGAGTAGGTTAGATTGAAGATTTGTTTATGTCTTGAGACATTAAATTCGTTTTTGTGAAGAACCCTAGTTTTTGGGTGTTCAAACCATTTATTTAATTGGTGTTCTTATTATTGTTTGCTTCCGCCGATAATATTACATCATTATGTCTGGACGCTGCCATGATATCGTCTGCCAGCTTCCTTCCTATCTTGCTAAGTTTGTGCATAAAATCAGTTTTGGTTGTATATTTTCTGCCATGTTGAACAACTTGTATCTGGTAAAAGTTGAATATAATCTTGCAAGGAGAGACAAGATTGATTATCATCAAATTCTTGAGATGTTCAATAGCTACCTTTATCAATATAGATATACATATGTAGCAACATTCAATAAATATATTCAAAGAATTGTAACACGAGGATCTCACTCCTTACTCTCAATACTCCGTCGTTTTACCCTACACAATATTCAGGTCTGCAGGTCGACCTGAACCTGGCCTGATAACCTGACAGGTCAGGTTCAGGTTTCATTTTTGGGGAAAAAAACTTCATTAGGTCAAGTTCAGGTTTGGGGTTGAGACCTGACAACTCGACTGACTGGCCCAAACCTGACCTGGCCCGACTTAATTGCCACCCCTATTTACTGCATTAGCATATGGAACCTAAGCCATGTCCTTACGTTTTTTATCTGTACTAGGAGATATAGACACTGAAAGCTTGAAGTGAGGGGCAAGAGGTGTACTTACAGACTTAGTGTCGCTATTAATCCCAAAACATTGTAACACCTTCTTAAAAAATGCTTGTTCAGACAAGTTCACAGTTCCATTCACCCTGTGCCTCTTGATTTCCATGCCAAGGATCTTCTTAGCTTCACCTAGATCTTTCATCTCAAACTGAGTACTCATTTGGCTCTTCAACTTATCAATCTCACACTTGCTCTTAGAGGCTATTACATGTCATCAACATATAAGAGAAAATATATAAATGAACCATCACGAAGCTTATAGAAGTAGACACACGGATCATATTGGCTTCGAGTGTACTGTTGCCCTAGCATAAATCGATCAAATCTCTTGTACCACTGTCTAGGAGACTGCTTCAACCCATACAAGGACCTTTTTAGTGTACACACACAATCTTCGTTCTCTGCAATCTTAAACTCATTCGGCTGAGTCATATATATCTCCTCTTCTAAATTACCATGCAAAAACGCAGTTTTGACATCAAGTTGAGCTAACTCAAGATCAAACTGTGCAACCAAGGCCAATATAATACGAATGGAAGAATGTTTCATAACTGGAAAAAAAAACTCATTATAATCAATACATTCCTTCTGAGCATAACCTTTCTCAACTAACCTCGCCTTGAAACGCACACCATCACTAGGAGATCCTTCTTTCTTTGTGTAGACTCATTTGCACCCAATAACTTTCTTACCTTTCAGTAACACATATAGCTCCCAAGTATTATTCTTATGAAGAGAATGCATCTCCTCACTCATAGCCTTCTTTCATTGTTCACATTCGGTACTTTGTATTGCTTCTCTATAGGTAGAAGGAACATCTACTTCAACTACTGAAAGTGCATAAGCCACACAATCTCTTAGACTTGGAGGAACTGTAACATTTCGTTTTCCCTTATGTGTTTCGATTAACTCTTGTACTGGAGTCTCCACATTATTTGTATCTATTGCAATCTCATCATTTGTGTCTTCCTGATCACCTGAAACATTTGTACTTAATATGGAATCAGTAGGTACCTCATCTGTAGATACAATACTATTTGGATCACGTGAAGTAACATCGAACTCCACCTTCTGCAAATCCTCTATGGCCTTACTCTCCACCTGCCGAGAGTTCTTCGACTTCAACATGGAAGCCTCATCAAAAGTCACATCCCTGCTAAGCACAATTTTTCGAGATTCGGGATCCCATAACTTATTGCCTTTTACACCTTCTGTAAAACCCAAGAATATGGATTTCTTGGCTCAAGGATCCAACTTGCTTTCTTTTACATGAAAGTAAGCAAGACATCCAAAAACATGCAGCCTATCATAATCGGTAGCAGGATTCCCAGACCATACCTCCATTGGATTTTTCCCATCAATTGCAGCTGAAGGCAACCTATTAATTAATGAGATGGCAAACATATGTCACAGCCTCAGCCCAAAACGCCTTGCCTAACCTAGCATTAGACAACATACATCGTACCATCTCCAGTAATATACGATTCATGCGTTCTGCAACCCCATTCTATTGCGGCATACCTCTAACCATGAAGTGTCTCATACTACCTTCATCCTGACATACTTGCAAGAACGAATTAGATTTGTACTCACTTCCATTATCTGTACGGAGCATTTTGATCTTTCTTCCAGTCTGATTTTCAATCATCTTTTTCCACTTCATGAACACATTCAAGACCTCATCTTTATGCTTCATGGTGTACACTCATACACGTCTTGAATAATCATCTACAAAGGTGACGTAATAAGACATACCTCCCAATGATGTTTGCTTGGAAGATCCCCACACGTCTGAGTGAACATAATCAAGAGTCCCACGAGTACGATGGATAGCAGTGCCAAACTTGACTCTTGTTTTCTTGCCCATAACATAATGTTCAAAAAAATCTAACTTGCAGGTCTTGACACTTTCAACAATCCTTGCTTGGCTAGATTTTGCAAAGATTTCTCATTAATATGCCTTAAACGTTTGTGCCACAACTTAGTAGTATTGAGAGAATCACCTGCAGACTCAGTAACTACAGCATCACCTGTAATAGTACTCCCTTTAAGAAGTACAAGTTATCTTCTTAATTCTTATAACTAATGAAGGGTAATAATGTATCGGCATTTTTCTTTCTTTTCATATATGCTCGTAGAACTTGTCCAGGACTCCCGACCATGAAATTGGTTTCCTCAGATAATAATCAAACTATCCAAGCAATGCTAAGCATGACAAAATATATACTCTACTTCCCTTCTCTTTCCCTGTCTAATATAGTTTATTAACAGACAGAGTTCAAGCTCAATCCGTAAAGAAGATGATTTAAAACGAAAAGAAGACATGTTTTATTGGCTCCAAGAGTTGTGCAATTTGGTTGTTTTCTAATACCTACTTGAATTAGGTGTACCATTGTACATTACATATATACAAATGGAGTAAGTTCCAATTTTCAACTTTTTCTTAAAGTGGCCATTGTTAGTCCCTACAACTTATCTTTCTAAGACACTCTTACTTTACCAAGGAAAGGCATGTTAATAGATTCTTAATTCGCATAATGAAATAATACACCTATTTGCTAAACGCTAATGCTATGTCAGAATGCAGCATCACAGCCAAAGTGGCTAACAGCTAAGTTTGATCGACATGAAAATTTCAGTGTGTAAAGACATGGAAATTTTGGATCTCAATATGCACATGTTTGAGTATCTCAATCCTCTCTTGTTAGAAGGTGTTGACCCTAGGAAAAAAAATTAATATCGCATATACTATGGAATGATAGGAAGTCGGTCTCGAAAATAAGTTCGCAGTGTATATACTCAAACTGTAACTCTCCTTACATTTAAGTTAATTGGGGTGTGCTTGAGAGAGAGACATGTTTGAGTCCCCTAAAATATATGACATTCTGCCAACTGACAATGGGAACCATGCAACAGTGATATGGCATCTTTGTACAAATGCATGGCAACATGACTTCCTTCAGTACGGATCATTACATAAGAAAGAACCAGTACTAGAAGTAAATTACAAGTACAAAGGAGCTTGTCTTTACCATACAAGCAAATATAAAGAAAAGATAAATGGAAGCTTAGTGTGCCTTGAAAGAAAATCTTAAGAAGAAAGGGAGAAGCAAATATATCAGATACCACTCACTCCTTGCTATCGATGGGTAATTATGGTATTAGGAGTATAAAGGTCCTAAACATGTGGAAGATTAGACAGTCTAACTAGGAAAAATCCAAATAATCAGATTATTGATATATATTTTCTTACATACATCACAAAAAATACAAGAAAACACAAAACAAAATGACAAAGTGAAGGGCACTAATAAGGTTTACCGCGAAATATAATAACCATCCAACTTCATCACTTTATTGATTGTGTGCCATATTCATGTCAAGATAATCAACACAAGAATACCTCTTCACAAAAATAATTTTACAATAACAAAGAAACTGAGGATAGAAATCATTAAAAGTTTATCATCCTATTTCACATATCGGAGATAAAAGAGATGTTGATTTTTCCAACTAGCTAGTAATAAATGTATGACGAGACAACATCACATTGTAAAAAAGGTACTAGTCAATTCAAAATTCAGTGCCCAATACTAAATCCATATTTGAACAAATCATGTAAGAAGCATTTTAGATTTTAGCATCAAACGTTTGCATAGCACATGATAGTACAAGAATGATAACTTCTTAGGTATGCAAAGTGATGTCAACAATGAAAAAACATGGCATCAACTCACGCAGTTTTGCAGTTTGAGGAATAACTATTGGTGTTGAACTGGGTGCAGCTGTGGACGCAGTATTGCTGATGCTGGCACAGTGGATGTTGATATCGTTTCCTTGGGCTGCTCAAGGATAAAAGAAATAAATTTCATCAAATAAAATAAGATCGTAGATATACACCACACTTCACACTACTTGACATCATGAAAGCAGAAAAAACCACCTTATTATTTAAATGATAGCTCTGCCATGCGTCATACGTATATTCCCACATACGTCTAAGAAAACCTCCAAAGAAAGCTTTCTTCTCATCAGTAATAGAGTTGTCAACACATGCCAGCTTTCTTCTCATCAGTAATAGAGTTGTCAACACATGCCTTAAGTACCTTGGCTTTAAGATTTGTTTCTACATTATCTACCTGAAGAATCCTAAGAGCTCCAGGTATATTACGGAAATGTTTGGGTTCATATAGTTCATTTTTCGAAACTATATTAAACATAACACTAAATCTGAAGTCGTCCCCACCAAATTCCGAATAGATTTTGCGAAGTTCTTTCCTCAAAAATAGATAACATAACCTATTTTCTAATTCTACAGGCATCGGAGCCATTTAGAGTTAGTGAAAGAGAACCTGCATTAAAAGAACAAATACCATAACTTTTTTGACAATATGAAGTGTTCATGTTACATAGCGATTAACTAATAGCAAAACCACCTTATATTATAACTATCATTCAATGGCATAACAATGTCTTTTCAATGGAGTCTCACACAAATGCATAAAGGAAAAGAGCAATAGATCAAATATTAGGATACATAAAAAGGTCCACATAAATTCTACTCAAATGACCATAAATTCCAGCAGTAACATACTGAATTATATACATATGCAATATCGACAAAACCGTGTTTCAAGAATTCATTTAAATTATTTCACAAGATCTAAACATTGCAAATTGATTACTGAGTTGAAATAAACTTGTATATTAATGCATAAACTGAAACTTGTATAATCTATATCAATGTGTAAACAAGATTGCAATATCGAACAAAACAGAGGTCAAAATGGAAAGTAGAAGAATTGAAATTGAAGTGGGATCGATCAAAGACCTTCTAACTATTACTGATTAATATGTACTAAATAATAATTTCTGGTAAATCATTAATCTTTCAAAGGAAAATACTTGTTTCTTGCATCTTGCTCCAGTTCTCTCACTCGTTATAAACATTCAATTTTAACTAAATTTGAAAATTCCAAAAAATTAGGGTTTAATTAGAAGGAAAAGAAACAAGTACTTACAGATAAGTAGAGGAGAGATGAACCGTTTAATCTCGTATACTGCTTTGTTGTTACACAAGTTTGAACCCCAAGAACGTCTCAGAAGTATAAGTGAAAACGATTCCACATCTAGATTTTTTGCTTGATTTTTAGACATACATCTAGATCTTGTACTGAAATTTGATATAAAGAGCAAAATAAGGGAGATCTTATTGCCACCCAAGTAACTCGTCAAAAACTCAAATGTAAAAAATTCGTCAAAAACCCAATGATAAAATATGAGTTATATCATTTTAATTAATATTTTATTTTTAACAAAAACCCAACATAATTTTTCAAAAATCCTAATTAAAATATGAACAAAACTAGTGTATGTAACTAACTATCTACCCATAAATCCCCAAAGATTTGAATTCTTCATATGAAACACTAATTTTTTACAGAGAAAAAACAAAAAGAAAAAATTGGGTGGTACTCTCTCGTTGCCTCCTACCTAATCTCCACAAATGTTACCCCCATGAAATAATCTCGTCTTTTAGATTCTCTCTCCTATAATTTTTTGTTCATATTTTAATTGTGTACTCTTTCTAAAAATTTCTTGAGTGTTTTTCGATAGTTATTTTCAATAATTCAGTTGGTTATTTTTTTTTTTTTTTTTAATAAAATTTTAGGAAGAGAAGATCTAGAAGAGTTTTAATAATTTTGGGTTTTTGACAAAGTAAGTGAGTGTGAAGAGTATTTTAGTAACTAAATAATTATCTGATTGGGTTTTTCAAAACAATTTAGTTTGATTGGGTTTTTGACGAGTTAGTTGGGTGGCAATAAGATCTCCCCAAATGAAGGCTTAATTGGTACTTTGTAGTCCAGGATTGCAATTGAAAGCACACCTTTAATCCAACTAACACCTTATTAAAAATATGCAAGTTGTTATCTGTGGCAATGGTTGTTGTTTTTGGAAAACCACTAGGTTTCCAGCATTGCGATTGAAAGCACTAGGTTTCTTAATAAAAATAAAAAGTTACCAAAAATACGCAAGCTGTTTTTTTTTTTTTTTTTTTTTTTTTAAAAAAAAAAAAACCCTTGAGTGGGGCGGGGTTTGGCTGGACCCCTACCTGTCCATTAGATAGGAAAAATTATAACTTTTAAGGGGGACTAGGCCTTACCTTAAAGACTAGTCTATACAACACAGGCCTTTTAGGCCTTACAATTACATTGTATTAAAGCCCGGAGTCAGCTCCTAGGAAATATAAGCGCGAAAAGAAGAGCCCCTGCCTCAGTTAATCTGTTTGACTTGAAGAGAAGTCTGTCCAACCCAGTTTCCCAAAATGGTATCTTCTTCTTCTTCCACTTCTTCCTCCGGTCAGTCCAGTTCCGATGACCTTAGCTATCTTGCATCCTTGGTATTTGATCAGACCTGGATGGCTGTAGAGAGTTCGCTGTGTGAATCTCACTTTGATGCCTTTGAGCCATTCAAAACCGGGTTGAGGGGACTTTGCGAGCAGGCCGTGAGGTCCAGGAATGCTGCCGGCAACAGCAACCCTGTAACTGATGCCCTTCACAGCTACTTTCCCCCCCCCCCCCCCTCCTGACAAAGTGACGATTGGGTGTTGGATTGGGTTTGAGGGGTGGTTGGGGACCCCAGATGGGGAAAGATTCAGGGGACTCTGTATTCCTTGGTGCAGGTATGCGAGCCATCATCTCGAAGGCTGTGTGGACTGTCATCTCGCCTCCATTACCCTTGGTGAGATATCTGAAGAGGAACCTGGCGAGTCTGAGGATGATAATGGCGCAGAGGACGGCATTGCTGGTGCAGGAGATGCAGGAGGAGGAGAGGGAGCTGAAGATATGGATGATGCTGGCCCCCAAGATGCTGACAGTGATGGAGCCTGTGATGGAAACATGAGCAAGAAGTCCCGGCATTGACCATCTTTTCCCTGGTAGAGTTGCTGAAATAGGTCTCATGTATTGTCGTTTTGAACCCATCTGAATGTATTCCATCCTGGCTTTACTTTATGCAGAGATCTTGTGCTAGTTGACATGTCTAATGTATGGAAAGTTCTCTTTGTCTCCAGTAAGATAGTACTTGAAATCTGAATCTGTATTGCAGTTAAGAGCTCCCATGCACTTATATTTTAGGCCTTGTTTAGACAGGTAATCTGCGCAGGCATTGCCTTGCCTGTATACATGAATTGCAATGATATCCAGGTGGGCTGATAGATTCCTGTAATGAGTCCACCAAATCCCCAGCGTCCAAGGAATAGGTAGCTCTCCCCTTAGCCATTGTAGGGCCATTTTTGAGTCCGTCTGTAAGTGAATCTTGGTGTACCCCAATTGGACACATAGGGCAATGCCATCCAAGATGGCCCTCGATTCTGCCAAATTGTTAGTACCCTGTCCATAATATGAAAAGAAATTTGACAGATGAGTACTTTCTCTGGTTCTGATGACTCCACCACCTGCTGCCTCCCCATTTTGTGCTGCTCCATCTATATTTAGAGCCACGAAATCATCTGGGGGCCTTGTCCAATGAACTATGATTGGGGGTTTGAGTGCAGAGTTTTTAGTAGTTGTCCCTAGGCTGGGAACTATACTGTCAAACTTGGTGCTGGATCTGCATCTGGGCAGGAAACACTGTGAGAGTTTTATGATCCAAAATCTGACTTTCATAATAATTATACTGCTTGAGTGAGGTGCCCAAGGGTAGGTATCATCAAACCTCCTTGAGCATCTTTCCTTCCAAATCTCCCATAGTATGAGAAGGGGCATAATAGTATAACAAAGACCTTCCATAGAACCAGCCCTCCCAACCTTGAACCATTCTGACAAGATTAGACCAAAATTGGGAAATCTGGGAGTCTGCATTTGATAAATTCCATTAAAATGAATCCATACATGCTTGGCTAGTTCACTATGTAGAAATAGGTGAGTAAGAGATTCCTCCTTAGAGGCTTGGCAGCATGAACATTTAGAGGCCAGCATTATATGACATTTAGTGATAGTCAGGTCTACTGGGACTGCACCATGAAGTAGTTTCCAGGTGAACATGGAAATCCTAGATGGAATGAAGTGTTGCCATATTTTTCCTGAAAACCAAATGGCCTCTTGGGTTATCTGTCAAACTGGAGATGTAGGACTTGATCGTAAAACTTCCATCACTAGTGTGCGGCCAGATTCTTCTATCTTCCTCCACCTCCCTCTTATATATGTGAAAATCCTCGAAAAGTTGTCTTTGGATTGCGAGAGGGAATATTGGAAAGTCGAAATGGTTAGCAGCTGCTTCTTGCAGGGTTAACCCTTGAAAGTCTGCTGCCCTCTCCAGATTATTGAGACAACCAGATCCCCTCCAGTTTTCATTTAGCACACTGAAATTACCTGGACCATATTCCCAAGTGGAAGACTCCACTAGTTCTTGGAAACATCCCCAAATATCCTTCCATGTCTTTGAAGCAGAGGCTAGTAGAGTTATCGCACTGACAGATTTTCCTTTGATATACTTTGATCGCATAAAAGTGGCCCATAGAGTGTTTGCATTGAGTAGATTCCAGGCAGCTTTCATTCTAAAAGCTCGGAGAACAAGAGATAGAGGCCTGATGCCCAGACCTCCTTCACCTTCTGGTCTAGTGATTTTGTTCCATGCAACCCATTTCCTTCTTCTCTTGCCCTCATATGATCCCCAGATGAAATTAGAGAAAAGGGTCTCTAATGTTTTGATTACCCTTTTGGGAATTGAATAGGCTGATAGCATATATATGGGCATGCTCTGAAGAACATGCTTCAACAGGATCACTTTCCCCCCATTTGATATAAGTTTGTTTTTCCATCCATCTACCTTCTTCCTGACCTTGTGAAGCAGGTTCTCAAAAAACACTGCCTTAGACCTACCATAGAAAATAGGGACACCCAGGTATTCCATTGGAGAGGCCTTGTGGTTGAAACCAGTAATGGATTTAATCATGTGAGTTCTATCCCTTGAGGTATTTGGAGCCATGAGAAAGGAACTTTTGTGAGCATTCACCCTTTGTCCTGAACATTGACAGTATACCTTTAGGAATTTCATGCAGCCAGAAATGGAACTCCTTCTGCCATTGAGGAAAACTAAAGTATCGTCTGCATAGAGAAGGTGGGTAACTGGGTAGCAACTTCTAGGAGAAGAGAAATACCCAATTCGTTTAGATTCAAACTCCCTTCTTAGACCAATGCTCAACACTTCCGCAGCTAAAATGAAAAGGTAAGGGGATAGGGGGTCCCCCTGCCTGATACCCCTCGTAGAAGTAAAGTTCCCTCTATAGCTGCCCTGGAAAAGAACTGAGAAACTGCAGGATTGTATGCAGGAAATAATCAGGTTAGCATTATGAAAAGAGAAACCAAATTTAAGCAGAACCTAGTGCAAAAAAGGCCATTCAATCCTGTCGAAAGCCTTTTCCATATCAAGCTTTAGAACCAAGTTCCCGCCAGCAGACTTCTTTGTTATGTACTGCATCATCTCCTGGGCCAGACTGATATTTTCAGTGATCAGCCTTCCTTTTATGAAAGCTCCCTGTTCAAGAGATATAATCTTCGGAAGAATGGGAGTTAGCCTTAATGCAATAATCTTCGAAAAAAAATTTATAGCTTACATTGCACAAGCTAGTAGGGTTATCCTTCTTAGGAACCATACAGATAAAATTCGCCTTGAACGATGCCGGAAGATTTTGGCCTGAGAAAAAAGACTCAGCAGCTTGAAGCAGATCTTCTTTAACAGTATCCCACGAAGTTTGATAAAAACAAGCTGTGAGCCCGTCAGGACCAGGGGCACTAGATGGGCACATACTGAAGACCGCTTCCCTTAATTCTTCCATAGATGGCATAGCCATCAACAATTGATTGTCTTCCATACCCAACCCTGCCTCAATGACTCCCATGAGGGATTCATTAGAAGTCCAGCCTTCGGAGCTGAGTTGATTGTGAAAGAAAGTCACAGCTGCCTCGTGCATGGTTTCTGGATTGTCACACCATATATTTGGGTCATTTGTTAGCAAAAGTTTATCCACTGTCACCCTCCTCCTTGCCACCATTGAAGCATGGAAATATTTTGTGTTTTTTTCCCCCTCAATAAGCCATTTCTCTCCTGATTTTTCCTGCATAAAGACCTCCTCCTGAATGAGTGCCTATTGGTAAAGCGCATGTTGCCTTTTTAGTTCAATATGCACATCTAAGTCCCAGCCCTGTATAAGCAAGAATTCCAGCTCAGTAATTCTGTCTTCCAAAGCCTTAATCCTCTGCTGTATATTTCCAAAAATATGTTTATTCCACCATTTAAGTCTAGCCCTCATGTTCCGTATCTTCATTTCCAGATTCAGTAGAGGTTGCGGGGAAAAACCGGATAAATTCCAATTTTCTTTAACAAACTCCTCATAGCCTTCATGCAAAGTCCACATCCTCTTGAAACGAAAAGGGTGCGGGCCTACTGCCTGGGTGGGTTCTACCATTGAGACAAGAATTGGCAGGTGATCAGAGTTAGCCCTGGGTAGATGCTTAACCTCCAGGATAGGGAAAGAGCCAGCCCAAAATCCATTTACCAATACTCTGTCCAACCTTGCCCACTTCCTGTGAGCCCCCTGCTGGTTGTTGCACCAAGTATATTTGGATCCAATGAAACCACAGTCCTGTAGACCGGCATTTACAATGAAATCATTGAAGTCCTCCATAGAATTTAGAGACACCAATTCACTTCCCAACCTCTCAGAAGATTCAGTAACAGTGTTGAAATCTCCTCCAACCAACCAAGGCAGCTGTGAAGCTACACCAAAATGGCACAGGTCCTGCCAAAGTGGCCGCCTCTCATGATTAGGGCATTTCGCATAAACCAGAGAAGCAAGGAAAGATTTAGAAGTGGCAGAATGTAAAATGGATAGGTTTATACATTGATTAGATTCTGAAATTTTTGTAACTTGAAGAGATTCATCCCAGAAAAGCCAAACTTTGCCGTCTGCTTGTTCATTAGATGTAAAATTGGACAGACCTGTGAGTTTAGAGATACTCCTCATCCTCCTGGAATTAATCATAGGTTCCAAAAGAGCTAGGAAGATGGGGTGGTGAGCTCTGACTAAGCTCCTTAATCTTCGCCTAGTAGGCTTGGCTGTTGTTTTTGGAAAAATCACAGCACAAAGGATATGGGTATCAATTCACACACAAGACAAGGGACTATATGTCAAGAAAGAGAAGTTCTATTGATTTGAATAGCAATTTGTCAGACGAAGTAAATTGTCAAGATGTTCGAGGTACATCATGTAAATATATTTGGGCGGGAAAATAATTTACCGGGTAATAGATTTACCATATGCAAATATTCATATTTTTTTTGAACAGTTAAGCTGGGGTTTGGCAGGACCCCTACCAGTTTATTGATTCAGTAACTAAAGTATAGTGTGCCTTTAGCATCATCCATTACAATTTTTTGTAGTTCCTCTTGGAGAGGTGGCATAAACCACAAGACGTCGGTGACTGTGCTTAGGTTAGCGAGCCAGTCCGCTGCTTTGTTTATCTGTCTATCAGTGTGCTCCAAAGTGATCTTCTCAAATCTTCCCATGCAAATATTCATTTCAGGTACTAGAGCCTCAGTTCTCCATGTTGGCATAGCTTGTCCGTTTAGGATTTTGATGGCTTGGAGGGAGGCTGGGTTAATAGAAAGTTTTCTTACTCCAGTTTCCAGTGCTACCTCCATCCTTTTAGCAATGCCCATAAGTGCTAAGAAAAGAATAGATCTTGTTGTAGAACTTGCAATGTATGCCAAACTTACATGTCCTTCTTCATTTCTGATAAGCCCTCCATACTTTGCATTGTTGTCTGTGAGAGAACCATCTGCATTTAGTTTGTGCCATCCATGTTCTAGTTTTTCCCAACTAGCAGCTGTGACTGTCTCTGGTCTAATAATAAGCTCTTGCCTTCCCAGTTTCTGTGCAGCAAGTGTATTAGCAGCAGTGTTCTTAAACCTCTTCTTTAGGCTAGTCATCCTTATGGTTACATCCCTTGTGATCAGACCAAAGAGGTGTTTGTAACCATCCTTTTCATCCCCATACATAACTTTGTTCCTTTCTGCCCATATCCAGTAGACAGTGGCTGCCAAGGCAGCTTGTACCATAAGTTTGTGTAAATACTTCCCCTTGATCAAGTGAAATATGAGAATCCACTCCTCAGGTGCCTTGTCCACCAATCTATTAATACCACACCATGCCAACACGTTGTTCCAAAGTCTTCCCGAGAATTGGCAGTTGAATAAGAGGTGGAACATGTGTTCAACTACTGGCTGATTGCTAGTCGTGGAAGATAGATTCCTCTAATTTAGCATTGAGAGAGAGTTAGGGTTGTTCACATACCTGAACAGTGTAGAACTACAAATTGCAGGGTAGAGAGGAGTAGTAGACTTAGGTCTAGGCCCTGTGATGCATTGTACAGCTTGATGGCTTTGGTCCAAAGCTTGTGGTCCAGATGCGCAAAGTACACAGTTTGAGATATTCAGCTTCTTCCAATCCACAAGCTTATCCTGAGTTGGAATGGCATCTTGTACAGCCTGCCAGAGTATAAAAGATTGCCTTGGAATAATGTGCCTTCCCCAAATGAGCTTTGTCCAGGGTTTCTCTTGTTGTTGTAGTCTAAGCACCTCATAAGCAGTGTTTATAGTGAATTTCCCTCTTGGGTGAGGGGTCCAAATGAGTTTCTCCTTCCCTATAGCTGAACCTATCTTCCCTTCCTTGATAGCCTCCCAAATTTGCTGCATAGCAGCTGATATCAAAGTAGGAAACCTCCATTGTCGATTCTGAATTAGTTGGCTGACTTTTGTTCCATCTCGAATACATGTTTCTTCCCTTGTTTGCCTAGGGAATCTATCCCTGAGTATGCCCAAGGATGACCAAGGCTCATACCAGAATGAACTATTTCCTTCCCTTATGTTGGCCTGAACAAATGACGATGCCCTTGCCCTTGTTTTCAAGATCCCTCTCCAAGCCCACGAACAATCACTAGGAGTTTGCATTGTCCAAAAGTACTGGTCTGCTACACAATCTGTTGATGTCATAGATAACCTCCTTAGGAAGTAGAAAAATACTACTCCAGTAGACATGCATTCTAGTAAGAACAAAATTTATGAGTTGCAGTCGTCCTGCATATGATAAGGCCTTTGTAGTCCAGGAGTTAATCTTAGATGTCATTCTTTCAAGAAGAGGTAAACAATCTGCTCTGGTTAGTCTGGAAGCCAGCAGTGGAAGGCCTAAATAAGTGATAGGTGGCTCCACCAGGGGCATGTTCAGCAGTTGTGCAAAGTGTTCTCTTTCTGTTGTTGTGCCTCCACTATACAGGATGCTACTCTTGAGAGGGTTTGCTTTGAGCCCAGAGAGATGATGAAACTGGTCCAAAACACTTTTTATGTTGTTTCCTGAGTCATTGTCACCTGCACAAAAAATCATTAGGTCATCAGCAAAGCATAAATGAGTGACTAAAGGATTCAAGCATTTAGGATGAGCTTTGAATCCTTCAGTGTTTGCCATAAAGCTCATAAGGATGTTAAAGGTTTCCATAGGAAGAACAAAACTGTCCCCCTGCCTAAGGCCTCTTCTACCTTTAAAGAAACAAACATCCTTACCATTAACTCTAATAGAGTAGTGTGCAGTGGAAATACAAGTGTGAATCCACTCTATCATTTTATTTGGAATGCCAATTTTCCTTAAGACATGAAGCACCAAGTCCCATCTTAAGAAGTCATAGGCCTTAGAGAGATCCACCTTTATTGTACTTCTGTTCGAAAAACCCCTTCTGTTATATTTGCTAAGCAACTCATAGGAGAGCAAAATATTGTCTGAAATAAGCCTACCTCCTATAAAGGCAGATTGGTTCAAAGTAGTAACTGAAGGAAGTAAAGGCTTAAGACGAACAACCAAAATCTTAGCAATACATTTGTAAATAATATTGCGACAGGAAATAGGTCGATAGTCTGTTACCATACAGGGATCCCCTTTCTTAGGGACAAGGGATCTCCAATATGCCCCAACCTTTTGACTTGTTGTTTCGTTTTAGAAGTTTACCGTTTCTTTTCCATGTAATCAAACATGGGAAATTATGGATAAGACAACCTTCTTAATCCTAATCTTATGTAGAGAGGGGAATTAGCAGTTTAATGACATTGTTGACAGATGCATAGAAATTTACGAGTTCAATGCTACTATTCGGAGTTAGGAGCATCAATCCCCTTTGCTTACAAGATCCGTGATTTGAACCATAATAGTCAAGTATTGTGTGACGGTTAATATTGTTGTAAGAGAAGTTGGGAATCGTCAGCAATTGAAAACTGAGAAGGTAGAACATGATCAATTCATCACGCATATTGTTACGTTCGGACAACTTTGCCAAACAGTAATTCATTTGAATTTATAGATTTCTTAGTTGTACTTAATGACTAATAGTAGAAAATACTACCACAGAAATGCTACAGTTCATTCCATACCATAAAGCTTAAATTCCAATGCTCGATCAAGTAATTAAAGATGCAAATTTGCAGTCCAAGTTAAGCGAATTCCATGAAAAAAGATTACAAACTAGAAGAAAGAAAATACATCAATTTCAAAACAGATAACTAAACATATGCATATTCGAAAATAATAAATAAATAAAAGAAAACATTCTTGCACTTTTCTATTCGTCATCCTCGAGCTCTATGCAACAACAGAACGCTCCCATTCTTTGTATCGCGCACTGAAAAGCAGCCATACATTTCTTGTGCAGCGGGTATGGTAACTCACGAAAACTTTCCTTCTCAATGTCAAATGCAACCATACATCTATATTCTTCTTCTTCTTCATCATCTCCTCCCCAATGATATGGTACATTAGTGGCTTCCCAATGAAGTGCACCTTTAGCAAAAACCCCTCCTTCCACACTATCTGGAACAGGACCACTAAGAGCTCGTTTAATAAATGGAGCATGTTTGGCATCCCCAGTGATTGGCACAGTTTTCCAAGAATTGTTGCGTAGTGAGTAGATAGTAACTTCCCAAGGAATTGCATATTCTTTAGTAACATAACAAGATCGGATTCGAACAATTTTGTAATCCATACAAGAATTCTGATCAGTAGTATAACCAAAACCATAATGGATATAGTCAGCCTCGCAAACTATTCTAGTAGAAGGAGGCTTTGGTATTGTTTTACATTCCTCGGTACTAGAATTCACTAACCATATGTTCTCAATACCTGAATCATGATCATACTGGCACAATAATAATAGTCCATCACAAGAACCATTCAAATCAATATTTAATGAAGACATATCTGAGTTTTCTTTTAATTCTACTTCTAATTCTTTGTCACTGTCGAAACTATCGAAAATACTCATAAGGTTTGCTTTGTTTTGCTTGGATTGATTAAGAGATTTCGATATGCACCTGAAATTCCCAAGAGACATGATGACAGATAGTCCTGAGTGAATATTCTCCATTAGTTTGTTCATCTTCTTAATTTGCTCTCCTCTTCTTTTAAGGTTTTGTTCTAGGGTTTATGAAAAAACTAATACAAGAATACTCTTTTTATAAGCTCTTCTAATATCTAAATTCTATATAGAGGAATCTAAAATATCTTTTTCCTAAATCAACTATTTCCAAAAACATATAATATAACACCATTTCCTAAAACATACAAAACAGAACAGAAAACCGAGAAAATATTACAACAATGTGTACAACAATCACAATATGCATGTAAAGTAGTACTATGGTGTTGCTTTCCTATAAAAACCAGTGAAATTGCTACATAATTTCTTCATCAAACATTGTCTTTACTTAGTTACCTCAAATTGCTTCTCATTTTAAGTTCTTTTTCAAATGGAAATGAATGGATTGTTCATTGTATGAACGATTCAATACTGGATACAATGTTATACTTGTCTGATTAGTTTTAAATATCATAGCTACTCTTACCACCAACCTTTATCTTATTCTAATCAATTGCGGCAAATGTGTGAGTCAATTATATTTCATACCTAATTATATCTTCTTCATTAATCACAAGCGTGCCAAAGAAAATGTAGAAACTGAAACTGAAGTTCGATCAAAGCCTTCCTTTGATTTATTTGTTTTTTTATATACCATATCATTTACATGTTATTCAGGCAGTCTATATAACTACTCTATAATTGATCACATAAAGGGAATGAGCCTGTGGCTCAATGGTAGCACCCCTCTTACAAAAGTGGAGAGGTCGTTGGTTTGAAACACGTCAACATCTGATTGTTGATATAAGTTTCCACACGTAATTTAATGGGGTAAGGTCCCCAACCCCTTATCAATAATTAATCACCATACAAATAAACTTCAATTCCACTAATTAAGTAATACAAATGAGCAAGAAATATAATTTTGTTAGATATAATAACACATACCGACAGCTTCACCGGGGAAAATGTTACGTACAGGAGAGAAGGAAAGCTTTGCAAACTGGAATTAATCCAAGAAAGAAGATGAGTAAGGAAGATAAGTTATGAATGCTAAGGAAGGTCTGCCTCTCAAAGTTCTTTGGAAAGCATATGCCATAACTTCAGTCATTTCTCCTGCAAATCTCATCAACAGTGGTCTCAAGAAAAATGCCCATATCCCCACCACAGCCATTACAATCTCTGCTCCCAACCCCATCATGACCTTTCTTCATGTCCCTTCAACAATCCAAGCACATACAGATACAATACTGCTATGGAAGTATGGATGTTAGATAAAATTATCTTGAATGTAAGATAGGACTATTAGGTTGTAATAGTGCAGATTACTTGCCATTCAAACTGACCCCATGTGTCATCTACCATTCTTCACCAAAAAGTCAGTCTGGACAATTTCTATTGAAGGTCAAAATTGGTCAGCATTATGTAGGTAGGGTATTTGGATATCTTCAAGCTTGGGCCAACAACAATTCATCACCTATAAATTGGGCTCAAGCCCATTGATTAGATCATTTCTTTATCTTAAACTGAAAGCTAGCTATTGACAGAGGACCAGCATTGGCAACAAACATTGGGATTCAGAAACTAAGCATCAGATCTGATTCCATGCAACCTATCAGAATCCTGGAACAAAAATTACATCCTACATGGAGAGTGAAAGACATCGTTGCAGACTTGCAGACATAAGACTGATTGACTGAATATGGGAAAGCTGGTGGAGATGGACCTGAAGCATGCTTACAGGCAATGCAACCAAGTTGCTGATCACTTCGCCAACATAGGAGCTCACATGGATGGAGCTGTGACTTTTTGTAACCCTCTAAATGAGGAACTAGCGAAACTTGTATTTAATGATGCCCCTGGCATGTTGTACACTAGACTTTAAGTTTAAAACAATATAAACTGGTTGGGTAGGCCGACGCGTAACAAGGTTGCACTTTTGCAAAAAAAGCAAAAAAAACAAGGGGTTACAGCGCAGTTCGTAGCGCGTTTGTCTTCTAGCTTTGTATAATTCTTATTTTATCAATAAAATTTGTTTTTGAATAAAAAAAAGGCACAAATTCAAATTAATTCTGAACCGTTTGAAAAGTGAGAGAAACAACTTTACATGAAAAATAACAGTTCTTGCTTAAGGGTTTAGTATCAAAACCCAGTTAGGAAAAAAAATTAAGTTTACAGTGAGAAGAATAGAAATTTTCTGTGAAACACTGTGAATCAATAATGATGCTCAATTTTCTCCAAATACCTCGTCTCTTTAGAATACTTGCAATGAACTATTAATGTTTTTTGGTAGTCCGCTTTCGATTTTACTTTCAAATATATAGTTTTAGTAAGCATCCACTGCAGACTACAAAACATGGATAGTTTTAAATCACGGGCGAAATTAGAAATGCATGAAACTAGTAAGCATGTTAGGCCTAGTGAAAGCTTAGCCCTTGATAACATACAGTACCTTGATTTGACATTTGGGTTGGGCCCTGAAAGGTATTGCTGCGCCATATTGGGCCGACCAAACTTAGCTACTCCAATTCAACCACTACATTTTTTTTATGGAAATTGCAGAACAAAAATTGCATGACAGAAACACAGAAGTAACAAAGAATTAACATCAACATAACTCTCATATGGAAGCATTGTGCGACAACCATCATAGCAGTGAACAGCCATTCAGTTCATAAAACGTTACCTTGTTAGTTATTGCTCTAAAAGGACTATTACCCATAGAATTTTTTTTTTTTTTTTTTTTGTGTTCAAGACTTCAAAGGATTATTGGCTACTCCTAATTTGTTCTAAGATTACTACTATATGTTTTTAGAATTATTGGGGATATTTAGGTTTTATGTTTAATTGGTGTTTTTAGGTGTTTTAGGGTATTTTTATTTTAAGGTTATTTTAATTTCGAATTATGTTTTCTATTTTCATTAGAATTGGTCTAGGTTTAGGTTTCCTTGCTTTTCAAGGATTGTTTTTCCTATTTAAAGAGTTGTAGGCCATTGACAAAGTAAGTGTTGATTGGTTAATTGAATTGTGTGTTTTGAGAAGAGTCTTCTCTTTGTGTGAGTTCTTGGTTAAGAACATTGGTTGTTGAATCCCGAAAATCGTCATAGTTCTTTGAATTCGGTTCAAAGTACATATCTTTATGCACGCACGACTGCATCAGAATCCCTTTCAAAAAAATCCAGGTGAGTAAGTATTCTCTACTTTCATCTACCATAAATTACAGTCAGAGAAAAAAGCCTTTTTGATTCTGTAAAAAACCTCTTTGATTCAAAAAAAATGTGAAGATTGCGAACTCGATCTGCCACAAATTTCTTAACAATTTCCGAAAATTTAAGGCATCAGTTAATCTACAAAGAAAAGGCCGAGATTACTTAAATTGTAAACATGCAGCTAACCTGCAGATGCACTGAAAATTGAACTGTCAGATTAGCTTCGGGTTGTTAAGAACCGAACCGAAAATTTAAAATCAGTTTAGTTCCGGTCCTATTACTTTTTAGGACCGGACCGGACCGTGCCCACCCCTAACAGAACACGAAACAGAGAAAGTTTTAGCAAAATACAATCATTTGACTGGCTATATGTGTCCTATCCTTTAATATTTTTGGAGTGGGCTTGGGCTAATGGGCTATATACAACAGAACCTCTTTAAATTAATAGCATCGGCACCTATCACATATGCAATTTTATTAAAACTTATTAACTTAGAGAGATTATTAACTTATCGAGTGTTGATTTAGCTACTTACTATGTACATTGGGACCAGAGAATTTCATCAACTTAGAGAGATATTAACGAATCGAACATTAATTTAAAGAGGTTCTACTGTATATTATAAAGATGGGTTTTCGATGATAGAAATAGAATTAATATGTTAAAGATAGACGGGGACGGTGAAGTGAGTGCAACCGAGGTTCGAATCCTTGCATCCCCAAAAGTCATTTTCTTTTCTTTTTTCTCTCTGTGTTCTTCTTCTACTGCTATTAGACATACATCTAGATCTTGTAGTCAAATTCTCACGCTGCTACACATGTTTCTTCTCCTCAACTTTGATATATAGAGCAACAAAAGGTATTTATATAGAGCAAAATAAAGGTATATAATTGGCACTTGTAATATGACCTAGATACATAAAAATAAAAATGAGAAAAAAGTTGTTACCAAAAATAGGCAAACTGCTCTTTTTTGTTTGTTAATCATAGAAGATATTGATTCAATCACAGAATAAGAAGACGAGCAAACTGCTTTTTTTTTTTTTTTTTTTTTTTAATAAAAAAATTTATTTTATTGATAAGCTCAAAGATTACATAAACGTAGAGGACAAACGCGCGCTACAAACTGCGCAACAAGTCCTTTCTGGATAGCAAACCCGATTCTCCTAAATACATATTCCTTCGAACCCGTCACGTTGATAACCATTACCTTCTGCACTCTCTTGAGCAGCTCAACTGCTTCTTAGCCTAGCAATCCAAATGTGTCAAATGCAAAGGGGATGAAACTATGTTGGTTAGCCCTACAAGCTCCGTCATGTTTCTCTACTTTTGCTGCTGCATTGCTAGCTGCAAGCCCCACCTCAAAAGTCCCAACACTCAGCCCAACCATCGGAGACACACCTGTAACATCAACACACGCATGTTTACTTTCAGACCAGTTGCAAACCAGAATATCAGCAGGACATAATGTCGATCTTCCTTCTCAGTAAGAAAGTCAACAGAAGCCTCTTTCTTAACTTGTACTCCAGCCCGCCAGAACACATCACACAAGATATCTCTAACGTGGTCATGCCTGTAATTGAAGCCTGGGTAATGCTTACAATGGGCCGCATGATCCCCGAAAGCATCAAGTCTGCTCTTCTTGCACACTGGACAAAACTTACCATCTGAATATAGAGGGATCATCAATCGATAACGAAGAATGACACGATATTCTACAAGCGTCTGTCCAAACCCTTCTATCAGGATAGCAAGAAGAAAATCTTTGGCATGTTCTGACTGCACACATCCAATCACGGCCTTCTGTCTAGCTGACAACTCAAAAAAAAAATCTTTTTATTTTTCTTAAGAAAAAATCAAGACTTGGGAAGATATGGAAAGTGGCTCTAACATGCCAGCAAGGAGAAGTTCTATAATTAGGGGTGTTAAGTGAGCCAAACAGCTCGAGCTCGACTCAAGATCGGCTCGGTTAAAGCTCGGCTCAAGCTCGTTCGTTTATCTAAACGAGTCGAGCTTGAACACAAAACAAAGCTTGTATGAAATATGGGCTTGGCTCAAACGAGCCAAGCTCGAACTTACCAAAGCTCGGCTCGAATACCATTATTATGTGTAACAAGTTGTTGAACCCGTGCTACGCACTGGGATATGTGTTATCCGATAAATGGAGAATCACTTGTAATAGTCCATTACAAGAACCATACAACACATATCTAATGACAGACAATCTGAGTTTACATGTGATTCTGCTATTGAATCTTCTAATTCTTTATTGCTGTCCAAAATATCGAAAATACTCAGAAAGTCTTCTTTGTTTTGCATGGATTCATAATGAGGTTTCAATTCACAGATGAACTTCCCAAGAGGCATGACAGATAGTCCTATCTCCATTAACTTGTTCATCTGATCTTCTTAATTTGTCTCTCTCTTCTTTCAAGCTTTTGCTATAAAGTTTAAGAAAACTAAAACAAATTCCCTCTTTTTATAAGCTCTTTTAATTTCTAATTTCTATTCGGCAAATCAACTATTTCCAAAAACATATAAAATCAAGTTTGAGAGTATGTATGTAAGTAGGAATTCCAATAGTAACATGGGTGGGATTATCTAATTATTGTCCAAGATAGGGAGAAATAATAGGCAGCCAGGCAGGTACCTCTTGCTTAAACCAAGCCCAACCACCTGAACTCATGTTCTTCCTTTCACAGTGCACATATGAACAGGAGTTGGTTGGGGCTATACAAAAGAATTTGTTTAAATATATGATTATTGTGACCAATGACTAATAAGCAGTTAAAATTGGCTAATTGCAATTAGTATAAGTCGATACATTACTGAAACTATTGCTTTACAGTTACAAAGCAAAGCTCACTATAAAATAACACTGCAGTAAAGTAGCACTCACTGCAGAAGGCCTGATACATTGTCACTGCAGGTTCACCAAACTAAAATGGTGTGGAATTAACTGGTCTCTGTTAACTCCAAGGCTGCTGCAGGCCTGCAGAAATGGTCTTTAGTTAAGAAGTAAAGTAGCACTCACTGCAGAAGGCCACCGATGAATAATAGGGGAATTTCAGAATGTATATGGTATATTTTACCTTATTCTATTCTGTGGCGCATTTGGATCACTCGGAATGAGGCTATATTCAATGAAAAGCCTGTGGAGGTAAACAAAACGGTGGAGAGTATCAAGGGGTCAGTTTGGGCATGGCTCAACATGGATAGAAGGAGCGTATGGAGCACAGAAGAGGCTTATCCTATGCTGATTTACTGAGAAGATGGTCTGAAGTTATGAGGGAACTCTGGTAATATCTGCAGACATCATGCATCATGGTAGCTCCTCTTTATATGCAGGGGATTCTTATGCAACAGTGGGCAGGCCTGACAGTCTAGCTTTCTTTGCATACGGGCAGCTGAAAGAAGTGCAGCAGGGAAAGGAGGAACAAAGTGGTGTTACTTCATGTCCTTAACACTGGGTGCATTGCTTTGTAAATGCTTGGTTCGAATAGATTTTACCTGACAATGCTCGTTAAGGCATGCTGATCAGGATGTAATATCTTTTCTGGCAATTTATAATACTATACTTTTATTAAAAAAACATTGTCACAGCAGATTTCACAACAATTTGGAGGAATCACATAAGTCCAAGACCCTTTCTTATTTGGAGGAATCGCTGTGGAATATTTTCATCACAAAGTTTTGGATCCATTTCTTTAAAGTGCAATCTCTCGTGCAACGTGAGGGAAGAAATCTGATTACTATGTAACATGCACTTTGTAGTTTCTCAAGCAGCAGCAGTTCGTTGCAACCCTATCAGCGAACAAATCTGATTGCATGAACGTTTTGCAGATTTTCTACAGTGATTTTGTTTTCTACATTTTTCTAAATTATCAAACCCTACATGCATGCATAAGAAAAGTGTGCAGAAACTTAAAAAAAAATGTGGTGGTTTTTAATTAATCAATAAAAGTTAAAATTACCATTCACAAAGTACTGTTGGATTTGGAATTGGAATTCTAATGAAAATAGTTTTGTTATTGGACCATCAGCCCATTAGATTAGATCATCAAAACTGTACTCGAGAAGTTCTCTGCCAACTCAAATTTAAATGATGATACGTGTTATAAATAAACTTTTATAAATTCGAACTTGCAAACATCTATAAATATAAGCAATGTATTAAAGATCAGAAGAAATTAAATATGGCTTCTTGTTGGTCAAATCTTCCTGAAGAAATCTTGCTTATTATATGTGAGAAACTTGATGATATTGTTGATTGCACCCTATTTGGTGAAGTTTGTACTTTATGGCAAAGTGTTTGGCAGATTCGTCGCAAGAGTATACGTTTATTAGCTCCTCAGTTTCCAGTACTGATGATTCCCAACTCTTTCTACATGAATAATTTCTTCTCAATTAGAAATGTCGACATATGTGAATCATCTGTCACACAATACATTGACTGTTATGGTTCCAATCACGGATGGTTATTGACAAAGGATTCCCTTAACCCGAAGAGTTGCATTAAACTTGTAAATCACTCTTTATCTGCCGACAATGTTATTAAACTTCCATCTCTAGACAACATTGTGATGAAGAAGGTTGTCTTATCTCATAACCCGACACTGACATCTAATTATTTACTCATGGGAATCTGCTTCTGTGGTTTTGAATCTGGTGTGGCCTTCTTGAGGCCTGGTGACATACATTGGAATTATGTTAAGAATTCACGTTTCCGGGGTTTGGAGGATATTGTGTACTATAAAGATCAGTTTTATACTGTTAGTTCCTCTGGAAAAGTGACGTCTTTTGTCATTAGCAGTTCAGCCGATCTCTGTGTAACAAAAGTGTCTTCATTGGCAGTGGAGATTATTATGAGACTATGTTTATGTACAAGATTATCTCTAGTCGAATCATCAGGTGATCTGTTATGTGTTGTAAGGGAAGTTGTTCCTAAAAATGTTCGTGGAACTTACTCTTGCTTCACATCTGGATATCGGATTTTCAAATTCGAAACACAAAGGGGATTGAATTGGAATGAAGTGAAGACCTTAGGAGGTCATGCACTATTTTTAAATGATACATTCTCGTTATCATTACTGGCTTCAAACTTTAGTCGATGCAGAGCAAACTGCATCTACTATGCATATTCTGTTTCATCGGGGATGCTTGATACAGGAATGTTTAACCTAGAAAACTCGAGTATTGAGAAAATTTTCTCTGAAAATATATATAATAATATGGGACTTTCGCCAGTTTGGGTACAACCAACACTAAACATGATCAAAACGGTTACTAGAACTCGTTCTACTTATCAGTGTCAAGCACTGAGGAAAAAACGAGCATATCAATTCGATGAGGCCGGAGAAAGAAAAAAATTCCCAGCAACCGTGCAACAACAGTAGGAAAGTTAGTAGAAGGGAATAGTATTAGCTATCATATGGTAACTATATATATTTTCTGTATATGAATAAGCAGTTGATTTTATTGATTACGTAGTAAAATCCAATGTGCATTGCCGTAGAATCCAATGCAACTTTCTTTTGTTTGAAGTATTTTGAATGTATAGTAATATTGATTATGCAGAGTTTTCCACCCTCGTATCTGTTGCTTTTTGTAGGGAGAAATATACCTTTTGTAGGAATAGTTTTTTTTTTTTTTGGACATGGATTGATGATTGTTAGGAGCAATCATAAAAGTTACATGCTTCAGCAAGGGTTAGAAAAGAACAATATAAGATGAGTACTGACAATTCTTAGAGCTAATATTTCTAAGTTATAATTGCAAAACCAACTAAAAACCATTATTTTCGTAAGCAAACTACTACACAAAGTTGAATGGATCCACTTTTGTGAAGTTTGCAGCTCATGGAAAACTGTTTGACAAAATTGTCGCAAAAATATGGGTGATGATCTTCCTCCTCAGTTTCTTTTTTGGTGGTTCCCAACTCTTCTTACAACTATAGTTATACACATGATTTCTTCTCTATTAAAGACGTCCGTATATGCATGTGAATCACCTGTGACAGAATATATTGATTGTTAATTTGTTATGGTTTGAATCACAGATGGTTGTTTACAAAGGACTCCCCTAACTCGAAAAGTAGCATTGAACTTGTAAATCTCTATTCATCTGTTAATACTAGGATAAAGCTGCCATTTCTACAAGTTTGGGATGAAGAAGGTTGTCTTATCAGATAACCCAACATATACATCCAATAATGTTGTTTTGGTACTCTGGAGGCACTCTTCTGGTTCCGGTTCCTGTCAGGGTATGGCCAATTGGAAGCCTGGTGACAAATATTGCAATATTAACGATATGGGTTCGCAATTACTAGGTTTTGAGTATATTGAATACTAAGAAGATTGGTTTTATGCAGTTAAGACATCTGGACAAGTTTACGTTCTCAGTCTCGTTGTCAGTTCAACTGAAATCTACCTAAGAAAATTAGAATCATCAGGTGATTTGCTATGTGTTGCGAGGGAAGTTGTTCCTCTAAACTACTCTTGTTTTACATCCGGGTTTCAGATTTTTTGTATTCTGAACATGGGGGGAATCCAATGACTGGATTGAATTGAAGTCACTATTCTTAGATAATAAATCATCTTTATCTTTAGTGGCATTGAATTTTAGTAAATGTAAGCCAAACTGCATCTATTATGCATATCCTGTTTCATCCGCAATGCTTGATAGCTGATACCGGAATGTTTAACCTAGATGACTCGAGTAGCGGAATAAACTACTTTGACAGAGAACCCCTGTAAGTGAAGGGCATGGATACTATGACAGAGCACATGCACTACGTACTAAAAGGAGTATATATACTTACAGAGCTTGTAACTATTTTCAATAAGATTATGAGAAGAGAAATAGATGAAGATTCAAGACAGAACGGATTTGGCACAACAAAAAGTCATTGTTTCACCACGTAAAGCACATTAATTTACACCTTTTGATCAGCATATCTAGCGCTTTGTGATTGGGACGGCAAGACCACATACAAAATGGAGCCACATACTACATTCATTCATAATATGATTTAAATGTTCGTTTAGAAATGATAATGGAAAGCAAAACAGTGAAATTGTAGACAACTTTAAATTGATAGAAATCTGACAAACACAATTGACTAGAATACAAATGACCTGATTACAACTTATTTATAGATGAAGAACTCATAGAGGATAATCCCACTTCACACAATGTGAATCCATAACTCCACTTCCCTCAACTAGTCAACTCTAAACCATAACCTTAAAACAAGGAACACAACTCCTATACCTAGCACACTACTTAGACTTAGTCATAGGATTGATGACCTGACTTCTGACATGGACAAATTAAATAACTTACTAGGACTGACCTAGACAAACTAATCTGACATGGACAATGATCAACACTCCCCCTTGATGCAAAATCTGAAATTCCAAGAGAAGATCTAAATCTAGCGAACTTCAGATATGAAAGCGCATTGGTGAATCCATCCGCAACTTGTTTATTTGTTGGACAATACTTTAACGATTATGTTTTTGGAAACAAGATCTCGAATGTAGTGATGTTAGATCTCAATATGATTTGTCCTACTATGAAAAACCGAATTCTTTGTCATTGCAACGATAGCTTTATTGTCGTAGTAAATCACTGTCGCATCTTCTTGAACCTACTTCTTCAAAAATTCTCCGCATCCAAATAGATTGACAAGCATGCTGAAGTAGCTGCTACATATTCAACTTGTCACGCGTCGAAATCACAACACAAATCCCTAGGACCCATGTTAGATCTCGAGGCATGAGAAAAACATAACCCATGATAACCATATAGTAATACAAAGTTTTGAATGATATTCATATAAATACACATAATTTCATTCATACAAATATATACGAGGATAACTGCGATCACCTCTAAAAAGAAAGAAAGTAAATACATATATCACACGAATACCTATACTAAAACCCACTGTAACCTCTGTATAACCATCTTTGCGGAATCAGCCTATCATCGAGCAACTGTTTATCTGAAAAAGGTTAATGACAGGGTGAGCATATCCACTTGCTCGTACTGACTCACGTTCCCAAAATACTATCTAATAATGCATGACGATTATCCATACTAAATAATGGATAATAGTTAGAAGTAACTTTATATTGTAAATAATAATTAATATTCAATCGATCATACAATAAGTTTGTTAGCTGCATCACATTAGAGTGGTGAGAATACGACTAGAACTCTCATCTAGCTCAAACGATGTGAACACTATTTTCTCTAGCTCAGTTGAGCTCACTCAATATATCTACATAGACATCATTTGTCTCTAGCTCACCCGAGCTCACTTCACATATCTATGTTGACATTATTTTTTCCTAGCTCATCTGAGCTGACCCTTAACATAATTGACCTCTTCCAAGCTCGGTTTTTACACTTAATAATACGATCAGTTAACAAACTATCATAATTAGCCTATGCTAATTGAAAAACCTAACCTTGTTAACTACGACACATAGTACTGGAATCTTTTCTTAACTTGTCAATCATGAAATTTGACAACCAAAGGTACCTCAGTGCAACTCCCAAGGCGAGCTCACGTGCATCATTACTTACCTTGTCAACCAAAACATTGGACAACTCAAGAAAGCTCAACGCAAATCCAAAGACGAGACAAGAAACTTCGTCACTCGTATCATAGAGCAACCTATTTGCACCAAAAGTTAAGCGCAACACCAAAAGCGAGCTCACAAGGAACCCCCTACTTGAAAGCAACTCACTGCTCATTCCAATGAAACATGTTTGTTTTAATCCAAATCGAAGTCAGCTCATTCTACTTCATTTCAATTCGCCTACTTCAATCTGAATGAAAATGGCATATGTATATACCCATATATTCGAGCTCCCTCGAGCTCACTTAAGTAACCACTTCAAACACTATTTATATATTAAACCTTCGACATCAAACGAGGCGGACAACTTTTTTCTCGACTTCACCTCGAGCTCGCTAAACTCTATCAAGATCCGACTTCAATTTGTCGTCACTCGACGTGAACCCATTTTTGCTCGAGCTCATCACTCGAGCTGGAGCTTATTTTGCTCGACCTCACTCCGAGCTCACCCTTATTCCACACATTTATTCTCTTCAGTTACAATATATTTCACAATCACTTTGTAATGTATGCTCATTAATTGATCCTACCAGACAATTAATGAGCTCGTCGTTGTTCTAATCACCTATAAACAACACCCCCCCCCCAAAAAAAAAAAAATTAGAAATTTTCATTATTTTCCCTCTGTTTTTTCTACATATTAGATTTTTTTGTTTTGCTAAAATATATAGAATCGCACCCCACCCCCAGAAACATAGCACATAAGTTACATGTGATTCTACACCCCTATAAAAATGAACTACGTAGGCTTGATTCTAGGACCTGGTCATTCTCACATACTTAGACAACTATCTTCTAAGATAGCCCAGCCACTTCTCATCCTCAAATGTCTTCCCACTTCCATCATATCTCCGATCGATCGTCTTCTTCACCACTCCGTTCACTTAACTTATTTCTGCATTTACAAACAGAACACATACATAGCGTGTTTTATTAGTCCCATATATACCACATCAAAATATCACAACAAATAAAATTCTTTGCTAGGTAAATAAGAAAGGGTCTTGGACTTATGTGACTGCGCAACAATGTAGGGAGTGTTGTAATTTCTGATTTGTTCACTAACTGAAAGGGTTTACAGTAGATTTAGGGTGAGCTAATGAAAGGTTAGTTTTGAATTCTTGGAGAGTTGAGGCCAAGCCAAGGAATGCTCCAAGGGTTAGAATGTCAATGACCTTTGGCAGCTACCTGGCATATCCCATATCAAAGTTTATGGTTATGGGTTCTGCCTCAGGTAACCTAGGGAGAGTTGGTTGGGGTGCAGTGTTCAGAGATCACACTGGTAGTTTTCTTTGTATAGCATGAAAGGACTCGGTGTCATTATAGCTACATGGCTGAGTGTCATACCATTATGGAAGCTTCAGAAATTGCTATAAGGAAAGTGACAGCATTCTTGTCCAGTGATGTACCACGAGAGCTTTACAATAAGTGGTTGTGCTGCAGATCAAAGTTTCAGGTTCTTGCAATCGCTCGTACATACGAGATGGGTGGGCCTTGATCAAAAACCCTCTATTGTTGGATATCCGCAGTGACTAAAGGGGGACAATATTGATATTAGCGAGCAGTATGGTGCTCGACACTCCGGGATGATCGAGGACAAAATTCCCGGGCGTTACAAGATCCATACGTAAAATATGAATCTCTTAGGGGATCTATAATTCTATATTGCTATTCGGACCTACTCTTAATCTGTTAGGATCCAAACCTGAAAATATGAATCTGGGTCGGTTCGTATCCAGATTAAAAGTTGCACCATGTGCATCCATAAATATCAATAGCTAGGGCTGGACATGGGGTGGATTTAAACCCGAATCCGATCCGACAAAGATCCATATTCTCAGGGTTGGGTCTTAAAAAAGATCTTAATTGTAATATGGGTCGGACCCAGATGCAACAATAAATATTTAAATGAATATATTATCATTCTACACAAATTTTATATATCTAAGTAAAAATGTTTAATAATTGTGTTTGCCATCAACTAAAACTATATAATGTTAGTATTTTAAACTCACTATAAAAGTTAATGATTGGTATTTTTATATGTTAAATTATTTTTTTTATGTTTTTTGATATTAAGTCCTATAAACAAGACTTGAATCCGAATATGGTTTTGATTTAGGATCCGAATATGATATGGATCTGAATATGGATATACCTAAATCCGAACAAAATTTGACCCATGTCTAGTCCTATCCATAGCGCTATGAACCTTAATATAAATTAAAAAAAATAAATAAGCACAGTTCTTCTTCATGTTCGAAATGGAAACCCCACACTCATTGCAACCGTAAACACATGCATTTCAACCGAAAACATCATAACCAAAGAATAATCAAGCTAAAAGAGGGAGGAAGTAAGTAATTCAAAAGAAAAAAAATTCAAAAACCACCACGAAGGAGAAAAACACAGACTGATTCAACTCGACCTGGTAAAGTAAACACTTTGCAAGCTATTTTGTAGTTTGAGACACTGTGCTTTTTGTGGAATATTTAATGAGAAAGTTGGTTTTTTTCAAACAACATCAAATGGTTTAATCATACTTGTTTACCAAACAAAAATAAAAAATTTACTTATCGTTCCTTTATATTAAGGGAAGTTTAATGTAGATTAAATAAGTTTTTCTTTTATCTGTTTGATAAAGACGGTAGATTAAATTTAATTATTCGAGAGTTATCTATTATTAATTGTTTATTGAGAGTTTCTCCCTTCAACTTGTACAACATTGTACTTGCAATATTCTTATTTAATTTTCTTCTGGTCATCCAAAAGATTGTAATTTATTTTTTGATCAACTTATTCTTTCGGTGAATTTGCAAGAATGATTTCATTTTGAATTGAAATTCGGAATAGCAGTGGTAACAGTGCTTATAACTTGAGTGTGCTACATGCAGAACTTTAATTTGAGGAAAGGATGTAACGTGTGTTTTTATCAAAACTACTTCCCCTTTGATCATTTTTAAAGATTAAATGTTGATAAAGCAAACTTTCAACCCAACAAATATCATGGATATCTTACTATTAAGGATATCATTCCAGAAGAATCTCAACATTCTCTGTCAAAACCACCAATCAAGGGATTGGAGATCAAATCAGCTCTGTCAAAGTCAATGATGAATATATATTGTATTTTGGATTATTTTGAAACCGGCTCTAAGTTGTTTGACATCAATTTTGTGACATTGGTCGTCCATGGTTATTTCGCCATGAGTTCATTGTTAGGAAAACCTTGTTGTACGCGCGTCATCCCGTGTTTTTTTGTCTTCGCGTCTTGTGTCTCATGTATGGTTTTTGGTTCAGGACGTACGTACCTTGTTAGGACGTACATACCTTGTTAGGACGTACGTACGTCAGGTTAGGCAGCAGAACTTTCATAGTGAAAACGTACGTACCATGTTAGGACGTACGTACGTATGGTTAGGCAGCAGGAGTGTTTTTGGTCTGGACGTACGTACCTTGTTAGGACGTTCGTACGTCCAAGCAGTCAGCAAGTTTGTTTCGGGTGGAGACGTACGAACGTCATATCGACGTACGTACGTCCAATGTGGATTTCTTCTATTTCGGCCCATTTCTTGTGTTCTCCAACCCTAAGTATAAATAGGGTTTCTCTTCCAAAGAACAAGTCAGTTCTTTGGCCGTCCAGTATTCCTCTTGTTCTGGAGTTTTGGTTTAGGTTTTAGTGTTGAAAGTATTTGTGGTTATTGAACTCAATTCCCTTCCTTCCTCCTTCTCTCAATTCATAAAATTTGTTATCTTCCAAGTTTCTTTGTGAATTCGGCTTCGAGTCTTCTTGTGTGTTCATCAAGAAGTCGAGTGTCTTGTGCGTACATCAAGGTGCTCTGGTGAAGTCAAGGTGTTAGAGATAACCAGGAGTATCAACTCGCAGTGAGTGCAGGTAGTTGATAGGTTTGTACATCTCTTTTCATCTAGTGGATTATTTGTTGTATCAAGGCAACCGTGGACGTTTCCCATATTGGGTTTTACCACGTTAAAAACTTCTGTGTGTTATTTACTTTCTGCGTATTGTTTGATTTGTTTGAATTGTTATATTAGCACTATTTGTAGTTTGTCAATTGGTATCAGTCGCTGGGGGCTGGTTAAGGAGCGTAAAGGCTCACGCTAACGATCAATAGTGCTTTATGGAACCTCACAAGTTTGCTAGTGCAAGTCGTCCTCCACAATTCAGTGGAAAAGACTTTGGTCATTGGAAAGTACGGATGCGAGCTTATCTCCAAGCATTAGGAGAAGAAGTCTGGCTTTCTGTTGTCACAGGGTGGAAAGAACCTCTGACTACTACAGGTACTGATGATACTGCTGTTACATCACTGACGCCACGTGAAAAATGGACATCTGAACAGAAGTTGTTGGCAAATTATAACAACAAGGCACTCAATGCTATTTTCATGGCATTAAATGCCAGTGAGTTTCGTCGTGTGCAAGGCTGTGAAGAGGCTAAAGATGCATAGAACAGGCTTATCTGTACACATGAAGGTGATGAAACTGTCAAAGAAAGCAAGCTGGAACTATTAACATCTCAGTTTGAGAATCTACGGATGGATAATTCTGAGACTTTTGATGAATTCTTTATTCATCTCCAAGACATTATAAACTGCAGTGCTGCTATTGGTCATGCATATACTGACACACAAGTGGTACGTAAGATATTGCGTGCTTTGCCTCCTCGGTTTCGTTCTCGTAAGGATGCCATTACTGAGAGTAATGTGATTAAGAACATGTCAATTGAGACACTTGCTGGGAAACTAAGGACGTGTGAGATGGAACAGGCCTTGGAAGAACCTTTGAAGAACAAGTCTGTGGCATTCAAGGCTACATCGTCTAAAGATACTTCCACAAGACTCTCAGATGATGAAGAACAGCCTGTGGATGATAACTATGCGTTTCTGTCACGTAGCTTTCAGAAGATTCTGAAATATCAACAGAATCGAGACCCTCGAAAGCGATTTCCTGACTCCTCAAATGCTCCTAGGAGTCGTGGTTTTGAGCGATTCTCTGTGGATGGAAGAAGAGCTCGAGTTGATTGTAAAGATGTCCAATGTTACAAGTGTCGTGAATATGGACACTTTGCTAATGAATGTGACAAAAAGGTGGATCGCAAACCTGGTGATAATTCCAAAGCGAATCTCACAGTGACATGGGATGATTCAGATGAAGATGAGGATGGCAATCCCTCAAATGTTGTTTCCAACTATGTGGTCTTCAGTGCATCCCTGGATGAGCATCCAGGAGGTATTGTATCCTCTACTGATGATATTAATGTTTCTGATTCTGGTGTTCATGCTACTACTAGTGAATTATGTGATATGTATAAGTTTTCCATGCAACAAGTAAAGTTGCTTGAAAAAACTAACACTGTCTTGCAGGAACAGGTAGATAGTCTTGGACAGGATATATGTAACCTTGCAGGTGACTCCAACATGTTGAAGGAAGAATTTGTGAAGGAAAAGGAGGATTTCCAAGTGCGTATTGCCACTCTGGAAAAACAGAATAATGATCTGGAGACACGGTATCGATCCCTTGTATTGGAACATGAGAAAGTAAAAGCTGAATTGTTTGCTGCTAACAAACAATTGGTTGGGTTTGGTAAAGCCAGTGATAGTCTAAACTCTCTGCTGGGAATTGGTAAATCCCATTCAGACAAATCTGGTTTAGGTTATGACACATCTATTCCTCTTTCTAGTGCTAGCACCTCCCATACTACTTTTGTCCGACCAACAGGTGTCGCTTTTCCTGCTCCTGTGCAGGTGTCTGGTGTGGTTTCCCCACCCAAGGTTACTCGTGTTAAGCATGTCCCGAAAAAGAATCTTAGACACAGAGGCTTTAAATGTTTAACCTGTGGTCGCATGGGTCACACTTCTGCTTTTTGTTGGAACAATGTGTATCCTGCTCACCATTCTTCTTTTGCAGGTAATTCATATTGGAACAAGTCTTCCACCTTCTCCATGCAGGCTCCATACATGTGGAATGGCTATGCTCCGTGGGGTTTACCCAGAACTTCTCCTTATGGTAATCGCCCTCAAGCAACACCCATGCCTACTCCACCACCACATTTCTGGGATAGGAGTATGGTTGCGTCCAGGAAAATGGTATCTCACATGGCTCGCTTGGTTGAACCAATGCCTTTATCATGGTATCTTGACAGCGGTTGTTCGCGTCATATGACAGGTGATAAGACTCTAATTGATAATCTGACTCTTGGTTATGGAGGTAAGGTTACCTTTGGAAATGGTAAAATGCTTCCGGTTGAAGGTAAAGGAAATTTTTCTGAGGTTGGATCGCTCAATAGTCATGAGCTTCTTTTTGTTAAGGGTCTTAAGTCCAATCTCTTGAGTATTAGTCAGTTATGTGATGCTAAGTTTAAGGTTGTGTTTGAGGATGATAAGTGTGACGTTTTTGATTCAAATCATGTCTTGCTGTTAACTGGTAGTCGCTCACCTGATAACTGTTTCATTGTCACTACACCCCTTCCGCATCTATATACCTAATTTGTCCTTGGAACTGTTTGTGTTTAGGATGTTTAGGTTAGGTTATTCTTTTGCTTCTTTTCTATTGTTGTGGGTATTGAGGACATACTACTCTCTTTATTGTGTGGATTCCATTTTTCAGAAATTTCTATTTTGGCATCTTCAACTACGGTTTTCTGTCGTGCATTGTTGTAGGGCTGCATCATACTCTCATCGCCTTTGGTAGGTTCTTTATGATGCATTTACATGTCGTTGGATTTTCATTTTGAATACCTGTATATCTCCAGTCTTATATGGTATCCTGTCATGGTCATCATTTTTTTTATATATATACCTCTTGTAAGTGGTCAATGACTCACAAAATCCCCAGCCATTTGAATGTCTTGAGAGCATACTCATTTGGCTAAGAACCCGTTGGGGCTGTGAGGGTCATGCTCTGACGGATGCACTCAGGAGATGTTAGTTCTTGTGTTGCACGTTACCATGGTATTGCACTTCTTGAGTGTGTTTTGCCGAAAAGATGTAGGCTACACCCTACCCTCGTGTTCTGGTAAAAGATGGAGATATTATATACTCCCACACGGGAATGGCATTTGTCTCAAATGTTTTTACAAAAAAAAAAAAAAAAAAAATTTCGTGTTTCCTTGGTTTTGTTGTGATCTGGTTCACTTTCACTTTGGTCTAGTTGCAAGTGACTTTCAATATTTCAATGATCATGGTTTTAGTTTGTTTCCGGAGGTTGGTATAGGTCTTTCTGTTTCTTCTGCATGCTTGCATCATTCTAATAAGTACCATGGCTTGGAGTATGATGTAGTTCTTCGATTTTGTATTTTCTTGTGGTTGAGGTTTGTTTAAATTGTATTCTGCTATAATTGGAATCCTTACAATAAGTAGAAATGTTTACTTGTGATGTCTCTCAATATTTGTTTTGGGTTGTTATTCGGTTTGTTTTCTGGTTTTAAGGTTGGTTCTTCATTATTTAAAAAAAAAAAAAAAAAAAAATGGGGTAGTACGTACGGTGTTATGTCGTTCGTACGTTTAGACTGGCAGATCTTTTTCTCCGTACGAACGTTTACATAACGTACGAACGTATGTCCAGGCAGTTGTTTGGTTTGGGGTCCCGACGTACGAACGTCTTTAGAACGTACGTACGTTTCTGGTACAGACTCGGCCCATTTATACCTTTTAAGCTTATATGTTTAACAGTTTCTGGCCCGTCTGTTACATTCAAATCGTGCCCCCTCTTCTCTCTCGCACGAACATAAGGGAGTTTTATTTTTTTTCTCTTTTCCTTCTCTCTAAACTGGTTTTCGACGACCTTATTCTTGTTCTTCTTCTCTTCAATTGTTGTTGTTCTTCCATAGTGGTACTTATCGTTGTTCTCTTTCCTGCAAGTAAGTTTTTTTTTTTTGCAATCTTCTTGGTTCCTTTCTCTCTGATGTTTTAATCAGTGATGGTTGTTCTTTTTTTTATGGTTGTGGATGTCTGTGGGCTTCTTGGGCATGTTTTCTATCACTTTGGTTTGCTCATGTGGTGTTTTCATTTATATGTACTGTCTTTCTCACCAAGTGTTTGGTGAAATGCCTGAATGAAATTTCCTAAGTTTTTCTTGTGTGGTTTGGTGGTTTTACTTACTTGTGCGGTGTTCACTATGTTGTGTGTGTGCAGGACGTGCCTCCTAAGCGTGCTCGCACTACACTTGCTAAGGGCACACCTGGCTCTAAGGGTGCATCCACTTCCCGCGCTTCACTGGGTAGAGGTTCCACTCCGGACTTGTCGCCTCATCCCACATCCCTTGGTGCTCATCCTCGAGCCAAGGCTATTGTTCCTGAGCGCTTCTTTGACTTGGGAGACATCGCTGCCACCCCTCTAGGGGCTACCCAACTCGGCAACATATCCTCATTCTTTGAGGCTCGGAATTGGTTAAGGGTGGCTCAACCAATCACTAAGTACTCGGTTGAACACACGATTGCCTTCTATGAGACGAAGACACCCTCACAGAATCGCTCGAGTTTCTCAGTCTTGATTGAAGGTCGGAGATACACTATCTCTCCGAAGGTGATACGTGAGGCATTGGGGATCGATGATAATCGTCTCTCAGTGGATGTTGTTCATGTTAGGTGGCCCATTCCGGATTCGATTCAAATTGACTTTGTCGATCAAGTTCAGAGGATGTTCATCGATGGTGTCACGGAAGAATATCATGCCAAGTCGTACAGCGCCATCCTCTTGCACATGGTTGCCCATTCCAACATCTATCCTACCAAGGGCAACAAGATAATCATGACCGACGACATGGTCAAATTAGTGGTGTGTATGTCGGTGCATCATCTTCATCTCTCTGAGGTCATCTACACACGGATGCTTCAAATCGATGCAGCTAAGGGTACTCTTCCTTTCCCTAGCATTATAATGACAATACTCAAGCACTTGGGTTTTCAGGGATAATATATGGAGGTGAGCCCTCCAAGGTTTGTTGGTCATGACTGGGTCAATGCCATCAAGAAGGGCTGCCAGTCTAGGAAGTCCGCTTTTGAGTCCGTGGGAGCGCGTCTGACGCATCACCTAATTTGGGGAGGCCGGGCTCTTGATAGCCATGATGATTTTGATCGGGCTTTGACCCCTGGACGCCCTCCATTGGCCTCAGTTAGGAGCAACCGGCCAGTTGCTGCAGTTGATGCTCGGGTTTCCTCTCTTCGGCGTCATCAAGATCATACGGACGCTCGTTTAGATCGTTTTGGTGTCATTCTTGCTCAGCATGATGCGATGCTCCGTGATCTACATAGGATGAACGTTGCCCAGATGCGTCATCTTCAGCTAGACTTCACTCCCATCGACTTGCCTACATTTCCCTAAGAGGTACCTCCAGTTCCAGGTGACATTGATGGTGCTGACTCTGATAGAGAGAGTGAGGACGAAGGTCTAGTTGGTACTTCAGGCGATGACCATAGTGATGGTGACTCGGAGTCCGAGTAGTTCTTGATCGGGTTTATTTTCTGTACTTCTGTACTTAAAAGTTACTCTTTTGCTATCTCATATTTGTTTCTACACTTAGATGTTGAGTATGTTATTGGATATTGGTTTTTTTGATATTAGTTCTAGTTGCTTTTTGTTTTGCAGTAAATTCCTGTTACTTAGGTAATGGACCTTCCTAATTGGGCCCAAGTTAGGATTTTCTTTTGTTTTTCCTATATATAGGGGAGTCTTCTCTGCTTTTACTCCTATTGTGTCTACTTACCTCTTTCTAGTTTTCTCTTTGTTCTTCAGAATTTTCCGTGGAAGAATACGACCTTCATAGGGTATTTATACCGACTGTTGGTTATGTGTCGTTTTTGGCGATGGAATACAAAAACAATTCGAAGGTTTGTCGTTTTTGTCGTGTTCCTCATGGATATGACTATATTCATCCTCCCTTTCTTAATCCGTGCATGGTTCATGTCAACCATTGGGAGAGATTGCCGGAACATCTTCAAAACCACATCTTGGAGTTGGTTGGATACCCGAAAGTTCCAGGACTTGCTGCTCCTCTCACCGACTGTGGCTTGGACAGCAGAATTGAGGAGTTATTTTGTAAGGGTGAATGACTGGAGGATTATGATGATCATGTGATAGCTCGGTGGACTAGATCGTCGGCTCGTGCGGAAGCTTATTTCTCCAAGCTTCCTCTAGGTCATTGGGAACGAATTTTTCGAATTCGTTAACTTCAGTTTTATGTTTTGTCTTTAATGTTTCTTATGTTTATGGATTCCTATGTTTGGTTATTAGTTATTTTTGTGACCTTTATGAGTTTGGATAGGTTTTATTTCTTTTTATCTATTTTGTTTTGATTGTTTGGTGTTGGTTTCTTTCCTTGGTTATTTTTATTTCTTGGTTATTGTTTCTCTTGTTAATTGGTTCTCTTGTTCACTTGTTGTGATAAAAATGGGGAGATTTATGACTCTAATTACTAACAATCGTCTCTTTGTTGTTAGGATATTTTTGGGTCATGTTTCAGGTATGCTACACGTATGGGGGAGTGAACGTGCTGATATTTAGAGGTTGTACTATTATGGGGGAGCTCAAGTGTCAAACTTTGGAGCTCATGAAGTATGGGGGAGTTGCTCGAGGAATTTCAGTTGCTAGATTTGTTTCAAAATTTTTTTGTTGCTTCCGTTCGGTCTTTGATGGTTAAAGCGTTTTGCTCAAGCTGGATGTCAAGAATTGGTGATGTGGTATGTGTTCTATTTTGAGTGTTTTTGTAGGCATGTTTTATAAATGCCGTGGTTTGGGTTTGTAAGCACGTTTTATAAGTGCTATTAGAGTCATAGGTTTTTGTCACAAAATCAATGTCAAAGGGGGAGATTGAAACCGGCTCTAAGTTGTTTGACATCAATTTTGTGACATCGGTCGTCCATGGTTATTTCGCCTTGAGTTCATTGTTAGGAAAACCTTGTTGTACGCGCGTCATCCCGTGTTTTTTTGTCTTCGCGTCTTGTGTCTCATGTATGGTTTTTGGTTCAGGACGTACGTACCTTGTTAGGACGTACGTACGTCAGGTTAGGCAGCAGAACTTTCATAGTGATAAACGTACGTACCATGTTAGGACGTACGTACGTACGTATGGTTAAGCAGCAGGAGTGTTTTTGGTCTGGACGTACGTACCTTGTTAGGACGTTCGTATGTCCAAGCAGTCAGCAAGTTTGTTTCGGGTGGAGACGTACGAACGTCATATCGACGTACGTACCTCCAATGTGGATTTCTTCTATTTCGGCCCATTTCTTGTGTTCTCCAACCCTAAGTATAAATAGGGTTTCTCTTCCAAAGAACAAGTCAGTTCTTTGGCCGTCCAGTATTCCTCTTGTTCTGGAGTTTTGGTTTAGGTTTTGGTGTTGAAAGTATTTGTGGTTATTGAACTCAATTCCCTTCCTTCCTCCTTCTCTCAATTCATAAAATTTATTATCTTCCAAGTTTCTTTGTGAATTCGGCTTCGAGTCTTCTTGTGTGTTCATCAAGAAGTCGAGTGTCTTGTGCGTACATCAAGGTGCTCTGGTGAAGTCAAGGTGTTAGAGATAACCAGGAGTATCAACTCGCAGTGAGTGCAGGTAGTTGATAGGTTTGTACATCTCTTTTCATCTAGTGGATTATTTGTTGTCATCAAGGCAACCGTGGACGTTTCCCATATTGGGTTTTACCACGTTAAAAACTTCTGTGTGTTATTTACTTTCTGCGTATTGTTTGATTTGTTTGAATTGTTATATTAGCACTATTTGTAGTTTCTCATATTTCTATCTTTGTAAAACAATCCCATAATCAAAGGGATTGTATACATACTTGTATCTATATAAACACATCAATGGACACTCTCTAATCTCATCTAGAGATAGAGTTTCTCAAACTATTCTACTAGTATCAGAGCCAAAGGTGAGATTAGTGAGTTTTGTCCATTCAATTTTTTTTCCATGACATTCAACTCTCCTTACCCATATCCTTCAATGGTTAACCTTGGCAACTTCGCCTCTCTCAAGTTGACCCAAACCAATTTTTGTTTATGGAGAACCAAAATGCTTGCTTTGGTGGAAAGTCAAGACCTTCAAGGTTTTCTTAATGGAGAAATTCCAACACCATCCATGACTACAACTGTTAGCACTGATGCTACTGGTCAAAAGGAGGTGCCTAATCCAAAGTTTGCTACCTGGAAAAGGTCAGATCGACTTCTCAAGGGGTGGATCATAGCCACTCTATCAGAGGAAATCCTGGGACTTGTCGTCGAACTCGACACTGCTGCCGAAGTCTGGCAAGCTCTTGAAGATGCGTTTTGCTCGTGATTCTCAGGAACGAGAGTTCACTCTCACGCAACAACTCACTATCATTCGGAAAGGTACGGATTCATTGTCTGATTATATACGAAAATTCAAGAGTATTTGTGATGATTTATCTGCAATTGACAAACTTGTTCCTGATCGTAACGAAGTCTTTTGGTTGTTGAATGGGCTTGGGAATGAATATGAAAACTTTGTGACAACGATGCTCAAGCCTCTTGTTCCATCTTATATGGAATTAATGTCGCTTCTTGAAAGCCATGAAAGTAGACATATGCTTCATGGTTCTGGAACTCAAAATGTACATGAGATGGTTTTTTTGTCTCAAAGGAATGGTGGAAAGTACAAAAAGAAAGAGAATGGGTTCAATTCTAAAGGAAAAGGCTTTATACAAGGCAGACAATTCTCTCATAATAAAGGGGATGGAGGTAACCGTCCCTCCACTTCAAATGGAAATGGAGGCACAGGAAAAACTCAAGACCGAAGTGTTTCACGTGACAAACATGTTCAATGCCAAATCTGCGGAAAGAAAAATCACACCGCTCTTAAGTGTTTTAACCATTTCAATCATTCCTTTCAGCCAAATGACATTCCAGAAGCACTTGCAGCTGTGCGCATTGCTGATAATGAACCTTCAAAATGGTTCACAGATAGTGCAGCCACGACTCACATGAAAAATGATCCAGGTAAACTTCAAAACTTAAAGAATTATAATGGAACTGATGGAGTGATGGTGGGAAGTGGTGAAATGTTAAGTATAACTCACATCTGAGATGTTAATATCAACACCGACTCATCATTACTTACTTTAAATAATGTCCTTGTTGTTCCAGAAATTAAAAAGAATCTTTTATCAGTGAGCCAACTTACTAATGATCGTCCATATTCTGTTAAGTTTAACGGTGATGGTTTTTCTATCAAGGACATGAACTCAAAAAGAGTGATTGCCACTGGATCAAAAAAAGGTGGTTTATATGTTGTTGATGAAGGAATAAAGACAACATTTTTCTCTAATCGTTTTCGACGGGTGAATAAGGAAGGATGGCACAAGCGGCTTGGACATCCACATCTAAGAATAATTAATTTTCTTTTAGATCAGAAATGTATTTCCTTAGATTCTAAAAATAATTCTGATCATGTTTGTGATAGCTGTCAGATGAGCAAATCTTGTAAACTGCCTTTTCTGCCTATTGATGATGAAATTGAAAAACCTTTTCACAAAATACATTGTGATCTATGGGGTGCTACACCTGTTTTATCTCGTGAAAATTTTCGATATTATGTGATTTTCATAGATGGTTATACAAGATATTCGTGGATGTTTCCAATGAAACGGAAAAGTGATTTCTTTGCTTGTTTCATTGCATTTCATAACTATGTCAAGTGTCAATTTGATGCTAACATACAGATATTTGAAGCTGATGAAGGTGGGGAATTTGCTGATAAAAGCTTTCTAAAATACCTTTCTGATAATGGAATTCGGCATCAAAGTGCTTGTCCCAAAACCCTAGAACAAAATGGGGTAGCGGAAAGAAAACACTAAATATTACAGAATTGGGCCTCGCCATGATGTTTGAAGCGAAACTTCCACCGCGGTACTGGGTAGACTGTTTTAGTACTGTTGTTCACTTAATTAGTCGTCTTCTGTCACCACAGTTGTCCATGGAATCGCCATTCTACAGATTATTTGGTAAACACCCTGACTATACATCATTGAGGGTGTTTGGTTGCAAGTGTTTTCCATACCTTGGAGAATATCGTAACAACAAGTTGGAGCCAAAATCATTGCCATGTGTTTTGGATCTTAACATCTTTTAAATAATCCAAGTTGTTGTGATTAATCGACATGTCTTCACCCCCAATCTCGACTCTTTTTAGTTGAGTTGTCAGCATCATTGTGATTAATGAGCTATAGTACATAGTTATGAAAAAAATTCAGCATTGAACGATAAATAAACGAATAGGGAACCAAGCAACCAAAACAAAGATAATAACTAATTACCTTGTATCTTTTCCAAACAAAAGTTTCAATAGATGGCAGTCTGCTTAAGAAGTCCACAATTGTAAAGGTCGTAGAAGATAATCTTCTTCATCCAGAATAAAATCCCGCAAATTATGAAATAGGTTTGGAAGCCTTTCAAATATGTGTTGAGAATCTGTTGAAGCCTACACAACACGAAAATATAACAAATATAAATGATGGAACATATGAAGACATCAACATAAGATCTAGAGTTAACACTTACAAGAAATCTAAAATGGATTTCACTGTAGGGTTATATCGATTATTTTTAGAACTCGAGTTGCGGCGCAAGTGGTATGAATCACTGTTTGCACCCCACCACCCATATCTTTCATTCTGATCTGTCTCCATGTACCATGATGTGGGCATTGTGAAGCGCAGAAAGGTTCTTTAATAACCAGGGCCTGCTGCCTGCTGATGTAACCACCACATTTGAGTGAGGTGAGATTAGGGCTGCATATCTTTATTGTAATCTCATTATAATTTCTGGAAAGCAATTCCAATTTATGAAGTCGCAGAGCTGATATAGTAAAGCATTTTACATTCTCATAGTTAAAATACTTGATGAACAAATCTTCCAAAACTGGGCAACTTAAAATGATCTCGGCATCCGAATTTCCTTTCGGAAGTGTAACTTCTTCCAAATGCAAGCTTTTGATACTTTTCGATGTACACATTGACATAGACATTAGGGTATCTGACTTACAAACAAATTTTGTAATTCCTGACGTAAAAAGATTGTAAGGCAATTTCAAAATAGGTATAACATCAATGTCAGATTCTAGACAAAGCTCCTGAACATCACGATTTATGGCCACAAGAAGCCCTGAATATACATGGGATTCAACTAAGATGTACTTATCAAAATAGATTCTGAATTGAACTTTATAATACTACTAGAAGCTTTCACGAAGAAACAAAACATGATTAAAAAAATCCATTAGAGTATCAAGCTTTCTACACCGGTAATCATCATCGTCACCAACATTCATATCAAAGCTCAAATAAGGTGTAGAAGACCACAAAGAGTTCCATCTTTTCGACAAAACACTTGTTTGAACAACCAATTTCATGTCCATTAAAGAAAGGATGTAATGGAGTACAGAATCTGGCAAAGAGCAAATTCTATCTACTTCTGTATTCTAACTGCTAATTGCTATAGTTATTTCAATGTTAATTTGTCGAGGAACAACTCAACAAATTTCAAATGAATTTCAATGTTAGTAAAAGGATTTATATATAACTGCTAATTGCTATAGTTATTACAAGGGAGATCGGTTTTGTCGTCTTGATATGGAGAAGAAGTTGTTTTCTTCCTTCAAAACAAAATACTACTACTACCACTAATCCTTACTCACTTTGGCCCTACTTCAACATTATCCACACCATTCTCTTGACCTTGTTGTTGGTTCTATGGGTTCTTTTGAAATTTTTCAAAGTATGGTTTTATTGGAAGAGAAACTAGTTAAAGGAACTTGGAAGATCTGTTTTTCGTTTTCTAAAACATAAATTATTTTCAATATTATCGTGTATATTCCATTGAAAGCTAAAACCATCTTGAATTCAGTTTTCGCAATGTACAATGGGCAAAATTTCAATTTTTTCAACCTATGTCTAAAACTGATGCTGGAAATGCTTATAGATTGGCCATTTACAACACAATGTTGCTAAAACTCTGTATCTTTCTGACAATATATAAATTTATTTTTTTTAAAAAAAAAAATCTCAGAACAATGGTACTGCTGAGAATGGTTGTTTGCTGGTATATTGAATTTTTAAAAAACAATATTGGTCAACAATTTAACTTCTAGGATTAATCTCTTTCAAACAGTAATTTCACAAATTATGTTTATAGGATAAGTTCATGTATCATATAATTATACTTCTAGGATATAAAACATTGATATTAAGATCTGATTAAACTAATAACAAAAATAAATCACAATGAAGGGGATAAAAGAAAAGGAGAGGGAAGAGATAAGAGAAACCTTTGGTATGGGAGGAATCGGCAAGATTAGGTAGTAGAGGAAGTAAAGAAGATCATCATCTTCTTCTTCTTCTTCTTCAACCATGCCGGCCCTCTCAAACCCAAGGCTTCTCAAAACTCAATCCCTTTCCACCATCCCCAAGCTTTTCAAGCACAGATAATAGACAAACTCTTCAGTCTTAACCCAAACTTTGCTATATATAGGCCAAAACCCTAAACCTAGACACTAATAGTATGGGCTGTTTTGTTAATAGCCCAATTAATACCAGATAAAATGATGCCCAAACTTATTTAATACGTACCTTGACTACCTTTTCTTCTCCTATAACAAAACAAAAAAAAAAAAAATTTGACCCCCCACCCCTTTCGAAAGTCGAAATTTGAGGTACCCCATTTTAAGATGTGGTGTTATCTTAGCCATCCATCATAAAACTAACCTATGGTTGTAAATCTCTTTTGTCTTGAAATCGGGTATCTCAAAAAAATTTCAAAAAGAATATCTCAAATTATGTCTTCCAAATTGGGGTATGTCCAAAAATCTCAAAAAAAAAAAAAATATACATTATCTAGAGTTCAAAAAACTCATTCAATTTGAAGGAGAAAAAGAGAAGATGATGCAGAGGAGCAAGCCTTTCTACTACAAAACTGTTGCTTCATCGTCATCATAAGAGGAGCAAGCTTTTCAACGAAGTTGTCATATATAACCAAATTGTCGTACTTCCACCAGTATTCACTAATTTTAAAAACACTAGAGCACGAGATGATAAACTTAGATACATCTTACCCGCAAGTCTAATTCGATATTTAATTGAGGTAGAAAATTGTAGTCCATATGATTTTGGTTATATTTGGAGGTGATAAACTTAAGTACATCTTGATATGGGTTAATGAGATTCCAAAGATCACATTCTTGAAGTGCATATGATTTTGGCTTTCATGGCTTTATGCATGTTATATACAAGGACTCTTAACCTCGATTCCTCGAACCTCAATTCCTTGAATGGAATCTAAATTATAATCTACAAAGGGTGCATAATTTGACTAGGACTAAAATTTAGTATGACTAGGATTAAATTTGTATGACTGGGATTAATATTTAGTGTGATTAGGATTAATAGTATGATTAGGATTAATATTTAGTATGACTAGGATTAATAGTATGATTAGGATTAAAACCCCAATCTTCTTCCCCGTCCCCATCTTTCTCAATCTTCTTCCCCGTCCGGCCGTCCCCATCTTTCTCTTCCTCTGTTTTTCAAGTGTTGCTTTCATTGCTCTCATCAACTGTAGGTTTTCTTTCTCTCTAATTAACCTAGAATTCAAAACCCAATTTCTCCTTCTTATGTTGCTTTTACTGATACTGAACGTTTGATTAATTGGTGATGCTGCTAAGAATCAAGTTGCTATGAATCCAATCAACACTGTTTTTGGTAAGTATTTCATAACAACATTGTTTAGTTTATCTGTGGGTTGCTTATTTGTGAGATTTTATTTTTGATTTTTATAATAAAGTTGGGTTTAAGGTGTTTAATAGCTATTCTTCAACTGTGTGCTTTGTTTAGGAAAAAAATTAAAAATTTGGGAAATCTAGGGACTGGTGATATTAGTTTCAAACATGTGTAGCATCAAATTTGGGGTTTTTTGTGTGTATTAGTGTAGTTATTTGAAAGAATACCCTATTTGTTTAAGTCCAGGCATGCTATTAGGGGTTCTTTGATGTTAGGCTAGAGTATTATTGGTTTGTTGTTATTCTTTTGTTTTGATCTCTAGATGTGTGTGGTTCAATAGCTTATCTGAATTGTTATTTCTTTTTGTACCAGATGCTAAACGATTAATTGGAAGGATATTTAGTGATGCATCTGTTCAGGCTGACATGAAGCTATGGCCCTTTAAGGTGATTCCTGGTCCTGGTGACAAACCCATGATTCCTGGTCCTGGTGACAAGCTATGGTCCTGGTCCTTTAGTGGGACTAAGATTTGATAAAAGTATGACTACGATCTTCATCATCATCTTCTTATCATCATCATCATCATTTTAAAACCTTAAACCAAGATCGATCTTCATCATCTTCTTATCATCATCTTTTTCTCACCATCATCGTCTTCATCACAAACGGCGAGTCTGTCTACTTTGAATTCCATCACAGTTTCACATCTCTAATCATCATCGTCGTCTTCATCACAAACGATTTGGGTTTCATAAGGTAAATCACAAACTATTTATTTTGTTCAAATTAAGGTTTAGATTTCTGCAAATTAAGGTTCAATCTTCAATCTTCTTCAATTAAAGAGTCCTCTCTCTTATAAGGCTGTCCTCTAACATCTCTTTCTTCTCCAACTAACTTTGCTAACAATTTGCAGACTTAGTGCGATAAATTGAATACCAACAATTTGCAGACTGAATTTGAACTTTTTGTTGTTTTTTCAAAGAAAAATTGCTAGCCCAAAGTAATTGATGTATGAACTAGGATGGATTTGTATGATTAGGATTAATTTCTAATGTCTGACTAGGATAGTTTTTCTTTCTACTAAACCTTAATTTTTCCCTTCTTCTAGAAAACTCTTTTTCTTATTTTGTTAAACCTTTTCTCTTCCTCTCAAAAACCTCTCTCTACCAAAACTTATTTTCTTCAATAATTGATTGATAAAAAGAGAAAGATTATTCTTCACTGGTAACTCTTCATTTAATCTTCTTATTCTATGGAATCATATTCTCTTAATGAATGCAAACCACAACTTCTCCAATTCTTCCATATCGAACATAAGTCTCTTTCTCAATTGAATAAAATAGAATAGAATTCAGCTCTCTGCTCAAACATTTCAAGTAAATCACTCCCTTAATTGAGGTCAAATATTGCTTCATCTAACGTAAAATTTATGTATTGAATAATTCTCATTGTTATTTGGTAGGAGTTGTATAATTACAACTAAAGTATCTAACTACTTGGAATAACCTTTGAGCACTCTCTCACTCTCTCTTCCTATAACGTGATTCTGTTAATCCTCAATAAACATTTGAATGTAACATATTGTGCTGGTAATAGTTTGAGAAACACCAGAGATAAATCTTCAAAGCATTTTTCGTCTTTGTCAACAAGCACAAGAAGTCAATTATATATATCTTCAAACGTTTTGCCGAGAAGCTTGAAAAGGGGTCCTAGTAGAGAAATTATGCAATTCGATAACCATCACAAGATGAAAAAACAATCAATTCCTAATCCAACTTGGATTCGATAACCATCCAAATTGTATTGGATTCCCATCGTAGTATGTTTGCTTAGTTTTTTTTACTTAAGTATCTCATTTATTTCTTAACCCGAAGGAAGGGAAACCCGCTGGTGAAAGTAGATCTGCCCCTGCTATCCTGCAAATATAACTTTTCAAATTTACCGCATTGTTAGAATCAGGGTAATGGTGAAGCTGATGTTAAAAGTTTGTATTCTACCTATGTTGTATGCACTTTAGGCACCCCCAAGTGAAGCAACCGCCCAAAGAAGTTCCAATCATGTCAAAAATTTTGTCTACCAGTTGGTCAACAAGCTCTTAACACTGAGAACTTTGGGTTTGGATCACTCTCTCCATAACAGCTCTGTCATATACCAACATGTAAATTCCCAAGTCCGCCATAAATTCATGCATGGTCAAATAATAGTCAAATTTATGTCGATCGTGTAGCCTGAATATGCAATCATATGGTTTCTTCTATTTCATTTAACACTGCCAAACTACACAGTGTCATCTTTTGGTCTATTTTTTATCTTTTTTCTTTTAAAATTTATATTGCTAAGGTTTGTTCTCTTTTATTCCATTCGCGTGTACCAGAGCTTAAAATACACTTGATTTTGTTTAGCTGGTTTTTATTCTTAACACATTTCCAATTTTTTGTAGGTTATGATGGATTGATTGTCACTTGCATTTGGTTTATTTGCACCTGGGATCACCTTGATTCGTAAGCAATATGAGGAAATGGTTCGACCATCATAAATCTTAAACCGTATCATTAAGTCAATCGTCTTTTTCTCAATCGTCTTCTACATCTACTTCTAAAAATATTCTTCATCTTTATCGTGTTAACCAGCGAATTCTTCTATCTCTTGAATCAGGTATGTCCAACTTCATTATAGTCTTCATTATGTTAAAATTGTTTTTCTCCTCTCTTCTGTTCATCATCATCACAACTCAAATTGGGGTTTGTTCAACAGATTTTCTCTCAATTCAACAACTAATTGGGGTTTCTTCTAATTGAGGTAAAGATCAGAACCATTTTATCGTGTCAAAACATTTTTTCTCCTCTCTTCTGTTCTTCATCATCACAACTCGAACTGGGGTTTGTTCAACAGTTATTTCTCTCAATTCAACAGCTAATGTTGGGTGTCTTCTAATTGAGGTAAAGATAATTTGTTATGTTGATTATTTTTTAATTAAGTGTAACTTTTTTTTTTATTATTATTCCTTCGCAGTAATGTTATATGTTAATGGAGTCACCTATAAAGTTGGAGTTCGGATCAATGATTTTGGTTAGAATGTGTTTTCTTCGCAGTTTTATTATAGAGTTTAGCTATCCAATGATATTATCTGTTCTTAGTACTCACCAGGTCAGCCATATGCACTCATGCACACACAATTCAGATAAAGTGAAGAAGTACCCCTTTGGGTTTTCCAGAACGCAGAGTATAGCTCACTATAAAGGTAGAAGTGTGGTACTCACCAACCATTCTGCCTTTGAGTCGTGTCCTTCGTGGTGACTTTTTCTTTTAACAACCACACGAATGCCTTTATGCGGCTTGGTAGCAACTACCAATTAATGTGTGTTTATCAATCCAACCCTTTTGACATGTGAAAGAACAAATATTTTTAGAAAACCATTGGTTTACAATCCATCCTAATCCTACAATTACACCAGTAAGATTTTTAGCATTTCTTTCACCATGTTGAAAGAGAGTGTATTACATACTATCTCTTTGTTCATTCAAATGTCATCCTAGGTGGTTCAAATTTGAAGGAGATCGAGCATTTCTTTATCTCTTTCTAGCTAAAGGATGAATGGATATGCTGATGTTTCCTAGGTGGCTAAGAATGTGAATACCAAATGTCATCCAGATTCCAGAATTCATTTTTGTTATTTTTTTGCACACAAATAGGGAAATTCTATTTTACAGCAGATATAATGTTTAGATCCTTATACACCCGAGTCCTCATGACATGCGGTAACAGCTACAAAATCTGGTTTCTGCGTAGACCATAGGGTGATTCCTATGTTTAGGTCCGCTCCTTTCTTTGTTGTTGTATCTTCTTTAAATTTTGCCTACCTATAGGTGTGTGTAAGTCACCACTTGACCAACTTGGTTGTAGCTAGCTTCCATAGGGTGATTCCTATGTCTAGCTCCGTTCCTTTCTTTGGTGTGGCATCTTCTGCAAATATTGCCTACCTGTAGGTGTGTGTAAGTATCCACTTGACCAGCTTCGTTTTAGCTAGCTTTCATCTGGCAGAATATTGTATTATTGGTGTTTAAAAGTGGACTACAAGAGATTTATGCGCTGACCAAAATCTTCAGATCATTGATTATTATTTTTTTTTTTTTTTTAAAAAATAAAAAAAAATCTTGCATGACTATTAAGCGATTAGGTGTTCTTACTGCATCCATGGTTGGAAACCCTCTAGACACACTCTTATGTCTGGAGTAGGTTGAGAGTAGAGACTTGCTCCCTGGCTTAGAAAATTAGACATTTGTAAAGATTTCCAATATACAATATTCTGTTTTGTGAGAGACTAAATGAAGTTTGTTTGAAGTGAAAATTGTTTAAATGTATTTAGTATCTAATATGAGCTTCTTTAAATTTTGCCTACCTATAGGTGTATTTAGTATCTAATATGAGCTTCTTCTCAATTTTTTAAAAAACTAAGTGAAATTAAAGAACACTTGAAGTTGAAACAACAATCTTCTTATTGTAAATAAAACTCAAGTGAATTATCATATCCATCAAGGTCGGATGTCTAAAACATAATTGAGAAGCTGGAAGTTACACCCGCGATCTTACATTGGGGAGCAAATAGAACACTTCTCAATGGACACTTCGCATCCTCATTTTTATATAAGTATTGGTCAGCGATTGGTACTTTTTCCAAGTTTTGATTATTTCTTATTGCTAACTTTCAAGGACCTGCCTATGGAATTTGATCTATTGGGTGGATGTAGAATACAAGCATTTGTCCTGATTCTAAAAACTTCATATGGGGTGTTCTTTTCCATGGTATATGTTGGGGAACATGAATGGAAATAGAAGAGATTATTTGAAAGGTTGAACTATGCCATTGTCGCAAATCATTTAAATGGAACTGTTGGGTCTTATAACATTATGGTTGACAGATATGCAATTTGTATATATTGTCCACAATTTTTTTGTATCGCTACGGTACTGATATGGCTTCAAATTCTTAAATTTTCACGAATGCATGCCTTGATTTCAGTACAAAATGAACGAGTCTTATTAGATTGTCATTCGAGATTTTCAAATACAATTTGGTCTAGAAAACAAAGTGAATAAATGATAGAAAATAATTTGTCTTAGAAAGTATTCTTGGGTAATTCACAATTTCACACCAGGTCTGGGCAATGTTCCAGGAACAGAGAAATGTTGAAATGCTACTGCGATCATGGTCTAAACTGACCTCAAATGGGTTTAGTGAGTGCATATGATCTATACTACCTTCTGCCACAATGTGTGTATTATAAAGCTTGTGCGATGATTCAATTTTTTAGCATTGCAAGATTATCATGAGATGGCGCAGTTGTAAGGTTTAACGAAACACTGTGGTGTTGGCTGGAAATTAGCAAGGAAAGCCTGCAATAAATGACAACAACCCGGGTTAAACAAACTAAGGGCTGACTGAGAGACCCTGTTTCACTAAACATATAGCAGCAACAGTTACATATAAGCGACATATAGGAAGGATGCAATCTTGGCAGCAACAAAGGGGAGATACACAGAAGGCAACAATGGAATAACAAGGCAAAAGAGCAACCAGGTGTAGCCACTGCAAAGGGGAGCAACAATATGCATAATAAGTAACTGTGAACTGAAGTCTGACAAGAGACTTGGGATTACTGGGAGCTGCTGTAGATATTTCTATTAGTCAAATAGGTTATACGTGTTTTGTATATTTGTCTTACGTGCAGAGGATTTCTGTTTCTATCTTTTGAAAATGTTAAAATGGAGTTGTCTTTGTGGGTACTTTGAATACGCTGCTCAGAAATGTAAGTTTGCTTTTTCATATAAATAAAATTTTTACTTTCATCATATAAAAATAAAAAGATCACACCACCTGCAAGGCTGCAAACGATATATGATGTTGTCGAACTCCGACTTCTATTTCTATCAAAAAAATTTATATGTGTAGCCAACTTCTATGTGGGTGTGTACACCTAATCATATGATGCCACGTGTCTATAAAATGGTTGGAAAACTGATCAAGCCCACTAGGGTTAACTAAACCCATACTAGGTTATATTATTATTGCCACATGGCATTTTGTGATTGGATGTACACACCCACATACAAGTAAGCTACACATATAAAATTCTCTGTATTTCTATTTACTAATACTTCTAATATTCTGACATTTTGTTAGTCACTATTTGGATTAAAATGAAGAAGAAAATTCCTATGTTCAAAGAAATCAAATGAGAATATATTATAGATACAAATCATAGGATTTTAAATTAATAGTACAAGTCTTTAGTTAAGTCAAAATTAGATTTAATTACTTTTTTCAGTAATATTTAATAAAGTACATGTTCATAGGGTTTCATATTAATAGTACAAATAGTTAAGTCAAAATTAGATTTATTTTCTTTCTTCAATAATATTTAGATATTTGTCTACCTGCATTGATTATTTTTCAGATTAATTTTACAAAATAATATAGATATTTTTGGACATACCCCCATCTGAAAGTCGAAATTTGAGATACCTTCCCATTTGATTCTTTTTTTGAGATACCCCATTTTAAGATGTGGTGTTATCTTAGACGTCCATCATAAAACTAACCTACGACCGTAAAGCTCTTCTGTCTTAAAATGGGGTATCTCAAAAAAAAATTCAAATGGAGGCATCTCAAATTTTGACTTTCAAATGGGGGTATGTCCAAAAATTTCAAAAATATACTTTCATTAACTATTACTAAGTCATTATCTGCAAAATCACTATTCTCAAAAGATAGCAATTATTTTCCAAGCAATATCCTAAACATGTACAAACTCAGAGTACACTCAACATTACTAATAACCTTTGCAAAAAAACATTTTCATGTCATACTAAAACAAAAAATAAAAATGCAGGGTAGAATGTCAGATCCTTCCATTCACTGCACACATCCTTAAAATATCCTTTAAGAAACCCATATAAGTTCATGGGCCATACTTTCTAAACGAAAACTGGACTCTAGAGAAGAGTTTTACAAGTTGATCATGCAGTTCACTTACGGAACTCTAAAGCATTTGTTTAGCATTTGCACGAGACATCTAACTGATCAATGAAAAATCCAGCTGTGTTCATGGATTTAATCACACCGAGGGCTCCAAAATTCTCGAGCCTCTATTTACAGAAATAATAACATCAGAAGGAGAAAAACATGTGGCTTCTTCCTGGTAAATGCCTCTAATCAAAATTCACTATACCAATGTTACTGTCACAGGCGTGTTATTTGGAAATTTTGGGTATACCCTGATTTTCTGAATATTACAAGATTAGTTTAGTAAATACATACCCAATCTGAACAAAAGTTGGCATCCAATCCAATACGTACTCTTGGGCCAAGGTAGTGCACTATCACCTCCTCTCTTAAGATAAGAATACTACATGACCTGTTAGATCTTTTAACCACATGCTTGACACATGGCTAGTATGATTTGAATTTAATTTGAACACATTTTCTTATTTGCTAGATTTTATTTGGAAGTAAATTTGTTAAAATAAACAAACAAAAAATATGCTAAAATAAAAGGCAAATAATGCGTGTGTCCCAAATAAAATGATAGGGATAAATTCGTAAAAAATACAATTATTCAAAATTTATCTAAAAATGTGGGGTATGAGAGATTTCCCTAAAAATGTGGTGTGACTAAGATCTCCCTAAATTAAAGTAAAATTTTCTAATATAATTTGCAGTAAAATTGATGAAAGGCTGAGATTAGTTTTAACATAACATTGTGATGTCATGTTATACCACGCTTTCGACATGGTTATTTTAAGATTTTTTAAAAATGTTCTATTTTGGTCATTGTTGGATGGTTCTATGTTGTTTTAATTTCAACCCATTTATCTAAAAATTTAGATTAGTTTGGATGCTTCTTGAGCTATTATTTATTTAGCTACTAGTGTCTTAGCCGGTGCTACGCACATGTTAATTTTAATTTATCCATTTTCGATTACCATTCAAGTTTTAAGTTATTAATTTTATTAAATATTACAAATTACATTAATTTATTAAATTTTATGAAATAATTATTTCTTAAGTAATTAAATTTGGGTAGTTTTTATTAATATTTTAGAGGAGTTTATTATATATTTTTTTAATTTAATTATTTTATTTATTTATTGGACCTTTTGCTTATAAATAAAAATCCAATCTATAAATAAAAATATGTTAAATTACAATAAAACCATTATTTAAAGGATATTATGTAAATTTATCAAAAAACAATGAAAAAAATGGTATTTTAATCAGAATAATGTGACAAAATTCTAAAGCTCATATAGTAGTAACTACTATATGTATTAAAACATCTCTAATGCACGGTCTAAATTTAGCATGGCACATAGGCAACACATCAACATTTATAGCATTTTCTAAGATTTTGCAACTTTTTAAATTTAGAACTTTTATTTTAAGACTAATGCACATAAACTTTGCAACCTTCTATTGATGTAAAAAGAATAAAAAGAATGGGAAAGAAAAAGACTATTTATAAAAACAGATTTGAATGGTAATAAATTTATGTAGTTTTCAAAAAATATAATAAAGAAATCATTTGTTAGAGATAGAAGGTTGTATATTTTCTTTTAAATTGAACCATGTTTATAGCATATGTATTTATAGCATAAGTGATAGCATATGCGTTAGGGACAAAATTATACAAAAAGCTATTTTTAGACCGTGCATAAGAGATGCTCTTAGCATACACATTAAGTGTCCTTATACAATGATGTCATTCCATGTAAGGCATAAATAGCTGACCAATTGATTATGTAAAAGTATTATTATTATTTGTTTTGGGTAGCAACTAACTTTTATTGAATAATACAAACATTTTTACAATACCTGACAAGCACAAACATAAAGCAAAGAACATAACCAACTGCATATATATACAAGCTAAATCTTCTATGCATCCTTCATTCTTGCATTAGCCTATGGTGATTCACAATTAACTTCAAACCCTCGTAGCGAAAACAAGGTTCATTCACGAGCATAATCTTTCGTCTGAGCCACCACTTAGTAAGGGATAATTTCTCAAAGAACTCCAAAAAACTAGAAGAATTCATGAGAACGAAAAGAGGATCCAAACAGGGAATATCCTAAGGGTAGGTACGAGTAAATGCAAAGTATTTACCCTGCCGCTAGACGCAAACATAAGGCACCAAAAAGGGCAAACTCTCCACGCTCCAAACAGCAAAAGTTTGATGTTTGTGTTTAATCCATCGGCTAACCTGGGGAGAGAAATCACACTCAGTTAGTAAATAACCAAAAGAAAGAGTACACCCTTAATGAAAATTGTTTCACCATGAAGACCAAAACCAACTAAGAACAACACAAGACACTACGCCAGAAATCAAAATAAACGACTGCAGTATCTCAAAATAAACGACTGTTAGTAGCAGTAGTATTTAAACAACTAACAAAGACAGTCATTCTAGAAAATGTAGACAGTCGTTTCTTACTTATTTGTTTGGCTCTTACTCCCGCGTCCCAAATGTTAAAAATTGATCCCCCGCCTTTAGTTGGAACTTGGGAATAATAGGTTTTCTTAAAAAAAAAGGACCAATAGATAGATTCATCATTTCCCCTAGTACAGAATACCAGTGGAAAGGGTATCCAATACAACTATAACCCAGCAAAGAAAAAAACACAAAGATAAGAGAATGTGGAGAGTGTTGGACTATATGCAGTGATTAAGTAAATCCTAACAACGCCAACAACCCGCAACCTAGATATTCGTGAGAACACCTCCTTTGCAATAAAGGATCCGTTTTGTCAATGAGGTCAAAGATTACCAACCAATAAACAATAGTATAAGAAAAACAAAATAATAAAGAACAATAATACCAAGATATACGTGGTTCGGCAATGCCTACCTCCACGGGGAACAATGAGAAGATTTCACTATAAGAAAAGAAACACCGATTACAATAATCTCCCTAGTATCTTTCTCAAGATCTTAATCTCTCACCTTAAACCCAATACACCCTTGGCTCCCAAAGTTCTCTCTCACTTACTCTATCTATCTCTATGTTTATATTGTTTTCTACTCTCTTGTCTTCTCTTGTTTTCTTGTCTTACAAATACCAAGTTACTTGGGTATTTATAGCCCATGGATAGAAATCAAATCCATATAGAATTACTAATTCAAACTAGAGATAAATAGGAAACCGAGTCCAAATAGAACTCCTGCACATATAGGAAACTGATCCTATGGATCACACCTCTTATAAGGTATGATCCTGTGCACCCAACTATGGCGAGCCAATATACAACAATCTCCACCTTGACGAGCCATCGACCAAAAAACAAGATCATTGCAGCTTGAATTTCTTCAAGCACCGTCACATTGGCAAGAATCCTCTTGCCTCAACGCACCTCAAGTGAGAAGGTGCTCCACCCAATCTTTAGCATGTAGAAAGATTGAGCAAGTTCAAACAATGTATGAACTTCTCAACTGAAACCGGCTTAGTAAGACAATCTGAAGCATTTTCATCTGTGTGAACCTTCTCAACTGTAATTTCACCTGAGTCCAACCAATCCCGAATCCGATGATAGCAAATATCAATATGTTTCGTTCTTGCATGAAACATTTGATTCTTCGCAAGGCAAATAGCACTCTGACTGTCACATCTTATCATCATAGAATTTTGATCTAACCCGAATGTGCTTACTAATCCCTTCAGCCAAATAGCTTCCTTGCAAGCTTCTGTTACTGCCATATACTCTGCCTCAGTAGTGGATAAAGCAGTAACCGTTTGGAGCATTGATCTCCAACTAACCGGTCCTCCACCATAAGTGAAGACGTACCCTGTGGTTGATCTTCGCTTATCTAAATCTCCTGCATAATCAGCATCCACATAACCCGAAACATATGCTTTCCCTTGTTGTCTTTCAAACAAGATACCCAACGTCTTGGTGCCCTTCAGATACTTGAGAATCCATGTCACAGCTTTCCAGTGTGGCTTTCCTGGATTCGCCATGTATCTCGATACTACACTTAGTGCTTGAGCTAAATCAGGTCTTGTGCATACCATTGCGTACATGAGACACCCTACTGTGCTTGCATACGGCTTCTTCTTCATCTCTTCCACCTCAGCATCTGTGGAAGGACATTGACTTTTGTTTAAAACAAAACTGTTGTTCAAAGGAGTTGACACAAGATCTGCATCAATCATATTGAAGCGCTCAAGTACCTTTTGAATGTACTTGACTTGTGACAGCCATATCTTTCCAGCTTTCTTGTCTCTCCTTATCTCCATACCTAGGATCTTCTGTGCAGGACCAAGAGCCTTCATGTCGAATTCCTTGATTAACAACGTCTTCAGCTCCTTAATTCTAGATATATCCCGACAAGCAATAAGCATGTCATCTACATAAAGTAGCAATAGGATCACCATCCCATCATCAAACACATGAGTGTACACACAACAATCATAGTCACATCTTCTATACCCAATGTTCAGCATATAAGAGTCGAAACGTTTGTACCACTGTCTTGAAGATTGCTTGAGCCCGTAAAGAGACTTCTTCAACCTATACCAGCTTCAACAAAACCCTGAGGTTGAGTCATGTAGATGACTTCCTCTAATTCACCATGGAGAAAAACAGTTTTGACATCTAACTGCTCAAGCTTCATATCCTGCTGAGCAACCAGTGATAGTAACACTCTAATAGAAGTATGTTTCACTACCGGAGAGAAAATTTTATCATAATCAACTCCTTCCTTCTGTGAGTACCCCTTCGCCACCAAACGTGCTTTGAACTTTGGTGGTTCTTTCTCATGCATTCCTTACTTCTTCCTGTAAACCCATTTACAGCCAACAATTTTTCTTTCTGCAGGTTTAGGAACCAACTCCCAAACGGAGTTCTTGTATAGAGATTCCATCTCTTCAGCCATAGCTTCAATCCACTCTTCTCTTTCGTTACTTTCAACTGTTTCACGATAAGAAGTAGGATCACCTTCACTAATGCTTAAAGCATAATGAACTTCTTCCTCGAACCCAAGTCTAATAGGTGGTTTGACTTGTCTTTGGCCCCGGTTCTTTGCTATGCTGTAAGGTTGTTGCTTATCTTTATTAGATTCAACCTCCTTTTCACACTGTTGTTGTTCTGGCCCATCCTCTTCAACCTCTGCATCTGACTCCTCCACCTGAATAGGAGTCTTCCCGTTGGATACCTTGGTAAGAGGATATATCTCTGTAGTTGTTTTCTTAACAATAGTATTTTTCTCACCATTCTTCATGTCTTGATTCATAGGCATAGTCTTCTCATCAAACACAACATCTCTACTAAGGATTTTCTTTCGGTTCACTGGATCCCATAACTTATAACCCTTCACTCCCTTCTCGAAGACGATGAAAATGCATTCATGAGATTTGGGTTTAAGTTTAGTTCTCTCATCACTAGGAATAAGAGCATATGCGCTATATCCAAATACCTTCAAAGTAGAGTAGTCTACCGGTTTACCTGACCATACCTCTTCTGCACATCTGAAATCAAGCATCTTGGATGGTGAACGATTAACCAAGTGACAAGCATGGTTAAGTGACTCTGCCCAAAACATCTCTGGCAGACCTGCATGAAACCTCATGCACCTCTCTTTATTCATAAGAGTTCTATTCATCCTTTCTGCAGCTCCATTCTGTTGGGGATTCTTCTTCACGGTAAAATGCCTTGCAATACCTTCATCTTTGCACAACTGTAGAAACTTCCTATCCTTATATTCACCGCCATTGTAAGTTCTTAGATACTTGATTTTTCTTCCTGTTTGATTTTCTACCTATGCCTTCCACTCCTTGAATTAGTGAAAACTTCGGATTTCTCCTTCATGAAGTAGACCCAAACTTTCCTCGAAAAATCATCCATGAAAGTGACAAAGTAGCGAGCTCCACCTTTTGATTGAGTAGGTGAAGGCCCCCACACATCTGAGTGAATATAGTTAAGTACTTCTGTACTTCTGTTCTTTGTATCTGCAGCTTTGAAGTGTACTTTAATTTGCTTTCCCATAATACAATACTTGCATAACTCAAGTTTACACTCTCCTACACCCTTCAACAATTGTCGCTTGTGTAGTTCTTCCATGGCTCTTTCACTCATATGCCTTAGCCTCAAGTGCCAAAGCTGAGTGTGATCTTCTTGTGTAGAAACTGCAGCTCCACCAATTACTGTATTTCCTAAAAGCTTGTATAAATTGTTAGAAAGTCTTACTCCTCTCATAACCACAAGTGAACCCTTTGAGACTATGAGATTCCCATCTTTGGATTTGTATGTGTACCCATTCTTATCCAAATAACCCAGGGAAATAAGATTCTACCTTAGTACAGGAACGTATTTCACGTTACCTAGAGTCCTAACAATTCCATCATGCATCTTCAACTTTACTGTACCGATTCCACAAACTTTACAACTAGAATTATTCCCTATAAAAACTACGTCGCCTTTTCTTTTCTCAAACGTGTCAAACCAATCTTCGTTTGAACACATATGATAAGAAGCGCCACAATCTAAAATCCAAGGCGAAGAAATATCATTACCTGAAGAAGTCGCCAAAATTTCTCCGTCGCTATCATCTGTAACAACGCTGGCTGATTTTGAATTTTCGGCCTTCTTCTTCTTTTCCTTATATTTCTTACAATCTCGTTTCCAGTGGTCTGTCGCACCACATTCAAAGCAACCTTCTTTATCCCTGGATTTAGATTTGCCCCTGCCTTTTGATTTGCTACTTCTCTTATTTGTTCGGCCCCTCTCATTAGAATTCTTGATATATAGTCCTTCTGCTTGAGAGTTTTCACCTGTGTTCTTATTCATCTTCACATGAGAGATTATATCTTGAACAACTTCATCATACTTTAAAGTATCCTTGCCGAACATCAATGTGGTCCTGAAGTGCTTGAAAGATGGAAGCAAAGATCTGAGCAGGTACAGAGACTTGTCTTCATCGTCATACTTCACATCCACCCGTAGCAAATTTGTGATGCACTTATTGAACACGTTTAGATGTTCCATAAGATCACCATCTTCTTCCATCCAAAGATTCAAGAGTTCATCTTTCAAGAAAAGTTTATTTGATAAAGACTTACCCATATACAACTTCTCGAGCTTTTCCCACGTTCCTTTGGCACAAGTTTCCTCCATCACATTAAACATCACCTCGTCCGAGATATGTAGTTCGATGGAACTCATGGCTTTGAGATCTGTTTTGTTCCACTCGTCATCTGACATGTCCTTTGGCTTCTTGTCTTTCCCTTCAAGAACCACATGAAGATCTTGTTGGATCAAAACGTTTCTCATCTTCCTTTGCCATAGTGTAAAGTTATCTCTACCGTCAAACGGTTTAATCTCAACTTTTACACCGCCGCCAAGAGTAGTAACCGATGGTTTCTTACCGTCACTATTTGCAGGAACACCTGTAGTCTCCGTCATCTTTGACAAAACCTTAAATCCAACCTAAGCTCTTGATACCACTTGTTGGATTATATGCAGTAATAAAGTAAATCCTAACAACGCCAACAACCCGCAACCTAGATATTCGTGAGAACACCTCCTTTGCAATACAGGATCCGTTTTGTCAATGAGGTCAAAGATTACCAAACAATAAACAATAGTACTATAAGAAGAACAAAATAATAAAGAACAATAATACCAAGATATACGTGGTTCGGCAATGCCTACCTCCACGGGGAACAATGAGAAGATTTCACTATAAGAAAAGAAACACCGATTACAATAATCTCCCTAGTATCTTTCTCAAGATCTTACCTTAAACCCAATACACCCTTGGCTCCCAAAGTTCTCTCTCACTTACTCTATCTATCTCTATGTTTCTATTATTTTCTACTCTCTTGTCTTCTCTTGTTTTCTTGTCTTACAAATACCAAGTTACTTGGGTATTTATAGCCCATGGATAGAAATCAAATCCATATAGAATTACTAATTCAAACTAGAGATAAATAGGAAACCAAGTCCAAATAGAACTCCTGCACATATATGGTTTTCTTAACCAATATAGGAAACTGATCCTATGGATCACACCTCTTATAAGGTATGATCATGTGCACCCAACTATGGCGAGCCAATATACAACAGAGAGATAATAACAGTTGAATAAGAATTTACAGCAAAATTACCTAAATGGTAGAACACAAAATCAAATTCAAGGGTAGAGAGAGGTGAAACAATCTTTAAAATATCAAAATTACTAATAAAAAAACTCACAGAAATGCAATTGACTCTCATAAGGAATGGTAAAACTCAATATATGATCACACCATCATCAAATAAGGAAATCAAAGAAGTGATGAACACTTAAAACCCCAAACCAAGATCACCAAACAAATTTTGTCTACCCCATATTTTCAATTCTACCAACAAACTTTTACCAAATCTCCAAATCAAGAACACCAATACGGCGTAGCGCGACCTAGATGTTTAATTGAAGAGATTAGTGAAAGATGAAGATGATGAAAGTAAAATTTACCCACAATCCATCATTCAAACTAAAATCTAACCCAAAGAAAACATAGCAATTTGAACTTCCACCGTCTTGAAGAGCTCTGGTATGAATCTAGAAAGAAATTGCATAAGAATTAAAGAAGAAAGAAACAGTTTTTATTTGAAACGGTGCAGGTTTCTGAGTCGGTCATTTTCTGGTGGCTGTCCATTTTCTTGGGAGATAAAACATAAATTGTTTTGATAATTATTCTAGTGGCTGTCCATTTTCTTGTCTAGATAAAAGATAAAAATTCTAATCATGTAAATTGGAATTCTCTACTTCAATTTTCTTCCACGAGTACATTAATATAGTTACTCTATTGTTTACACTTTACACAACACAAATGTGCAACAATTAACTTAAAAGAGAATAAAAGGATCAGATGGTTAGTTAAGTTTACATAGTGCATTCGAAAAACTAAAAAAGGGTTTAGTGTGGTTTAGTGTAATAATTATTGAGCAAGCATGACTTCTTAAAGCCATGAATAAGACATGTATAAGAAGAAACTGTAACACCCGATACTTTCATAGGCACGAGCTTCTTAGAAAAAGAATTTTGGGCGCAAGGCCAGAATAAATAATTTCATTAGACCCAGGTACAAAACTAACCTTCTGTTAGGATCCAGGACAAATGAGTAGATTGACGTATGTACCCTATTACCAATTTATTACAGATGTCTAAATTTTTACACCTGTCAAAATTTATTACAGTGGCTAGCTACCCAACCGCGAACCAGTTTCACAATTCAAATTTAGATTCCAAAACAGCAAAACTCTCTCTCTCTCAACGATTTCTACTAAACTTCTCTAAAATCTCTCACCAATTTCTCCAAATTCTACACACTATCTTCGTAATCACTACAAAAATCTTACTTGAAACTCTATTTCCATTGCTTAAAACAATATTTTTTGATTAAAACCCTAGATCTGCAATATATGACAAGAACAAAAACACTTATTGGTTACAAGATGAAGAAATCAAATCAAAACGAGGATAATCAAGAACATCAAGAATCTCGTTTTGAGGAACAAATGTCTGAGAATGAGGTAAGTTATTTTGTTCAATTATTTTGCTTAATGTAGGGATACTATATACAACATACACGTGGCACCATCATTATTGTCTATCATGGTGCGATGTGTCATCATCTAATGGATTCTCTCATGAAGTCACAAGTTACAAAGTTATAATCATTTACTACAAAAATATTCTCCCATCATTCATTAAATACCAAGAATGAAGTTACATTGTAAGCCTATAAATATGAAAGCAAATTACTCATTCCTATCTTGTTCTCATGTTCACATCATCTCATGATCTCATGGTGAGGTCTCATGGTCAATGACTTCCCCACTCTCTCATGGTGAGACCTCATCTCTCATCTCTGTTTTGAGCTCTCCTCATTACCGAGCTCTCTTTTGGTATCACCACCACTATAATAAAGTTCTTTCTCTCCGCGAATATAGGCACAATTGTCGAACCGCGTAAACAATGGTGTTCATGTCTTTGTTACTTTATTATTCATCATTTCATTACATCATTTATCTATATGTTTCATTAATGTATTGACCAACTTCATAAATATGGTCAATACATCTGGGCGTCGACTATAGGGACTTGAGATTTTCTCAAGTGAATTCCACCCACCAACTCCATCGTACACCATTGTTTCATAAGTGGGATTTTAAGAAAAATATAGATAAATGATAGTAATAAAATGATGAATAATAAAGTAAAAAAGACATGAACACCATTGTTTACGTGGTTCAACAATTATGTCAACATTCACGGAGAGAGAGATAAAAAGAACTTTATAATAGTGGTGGTGATACAAAAGGGAGAGCTCAATAATGAGGATAGCTCAACAGAGAGATGAGAGGTGGGGTCTCACCATGAGAGAGTGGAGAGGTAATTGACCATGAGACCTCACTATGAGATCAGGAAATATTGTGAACATGAGAACATGATAGGAATGAGTGATTTGCCTTCATATTTATAGGCTTACAACGTAACTCCATTCCTAGGATATATTTAATGATGTAGTGATGAGAGAATATCTTTATAGTAAATGGTTTTAACTTTGTAACTTGAGCCTTCATGAGAGAATCTATTAGATTATGACACGTGGCACCATGATGGACGATAGAGATGGTGTATGTTGTATGTAGTACCCCTACACTTAACATGTTAATTACAATGTGGTTTTAGAGTTGCTTAACATCTTAAACTTGTTTAACATGTTAGTTACGTTGCTTATAATTTCAAGAATTTGTTTAATTTTTTATTATTGCATGCTTGTGTTCTTTAAGAAAATGTCTAAAATAGTTGCACAACATATTAAGAAGTTGAGTTTTAATGTTTGTGTTGGTTATAAAACTCTCTGTTTAGTTGTTTAACATGTTAAGAAATTGTCTAAAATATTTGCTTTACATGTTAAGCACTTGATTCTTAATGATTGTTTTGGTTGAAAAGGTTTTTGTTGAGTTGCTTAACACGTTAAGCAACTGTCTAAAACAAGACTTGTGCATAACATGTTAAGCAGTTGATGTTTAATGCTTGTATTACTAATTATAAAACTCTTTGTTGAGTTCCTTAATAACCTTAATTCTTAATATTTGTTTTTGTTATAAACCTTTTGTTGTGTTGTATAACATATTAAACAACTTTCTAAAACACTTGCTTAAAATGTTAAGCACTTGATTCTTAATAATTGTTTTGGTTCAAAAGGTTTTTGTTGAGTTGTTTAAACACTTGCTTAACATGTTAAGCATTTGATTTTTAATGTTTGTTTTGGTTGTAAAAGTTTTCGTTGTGATGTTTAACATGTTAAGCAACTATCTAAAACAATTGTTTAACGTGTTAAACACTTGATTTTTGATGATTGCTTTGGTGGTAATGTTGTGATCATTATAACTCTATTGTCCGGTTTTGGCTTGGCCAGCTAGGATCGGTTTTCATGGGCATCACAGAGAGTAAGAGGGACGAGAAACCATGCATACCAGATACAATCATTTGTGAATAAATGGAAAGATTGTACCAACGTTGAAGCGGGGGGATAAAAACATTGATTGCAGTTAGATGTACATTCCCAAACCATGAAGAAGATAATATATTCAGATAGCAAATGCATGCTTGTGTTGTTGGATGATAGATATTTACCGTATACCGGAAATTCTTGTACGTACCCAAATATAAAAGAAAATGCATGATGCTCATATTATAACCTTGAATTAAATTCAGCTCCCAATGACAACTAATTTTCCACCACACATCACCAAAGACGATACCCTGCATAAAAAATAAAATAAAAAAATCCAAATATAAGATTAATTAGCAATAGGAAAAGTAGAGAAAATAATAAAAATAAGGGTCTGTTTGATTCAAGCGGTAAACTAGTTTACCGGTGAAAATGGAGGACAGTGGATGGAATTAAAATTTAAATGTCGGAGAAGAAGATCTCTGAGTTTTGACGGAGAAACAAAATCTCTAGCTTCTTAATTTTTGTGCAATTACTTATATAACCCTTCGAGATATTTACCGGGAAAGAATCCCACCCGAATCGAACAGACCCTAAATAAATAAATCACATGTCTCAAATAAATTTGATGAAAGCGATAATTGAAGAAAATGAGAATGAACATGCCTGTTTATAAATAAAAAAAAAAAAAACTGAGAGCAGTGGAGAGTGAAGGTGAAGAAGGGGATGTCATCTTGTATAAATAGTAGAAAAAACATTCATTCTGTAAATGAGATTAATGGCATCTTACCATACAATAAAATAGGGGTTACAAATTCATCCAATATGTGGGGAGGGGGGTTGATCCAATGGTGTACATTGATGAAATTAGATCTAAGGATTTATATATAGTGAGAAATCTGTGGTTTTTGTAAGAGTTTGTATAGTGAAAAATCTGTCATTATATTCCATCATTATTTTGGGGGGTTGATCCTGGGGGGTTGATCCAATGGTATACATTATTGATATTAGATCTAAGAGCTTATATATAGTGACAAATCTATGGTTTTATTGTGCTTTATATGTAACTGAAATCTCATTTATATGCACTCATTATTTTAGGGAGTTTGTCCAATGGTGTACATATTAGATCTAAGAGTTTATATATAGGGAGAAATATATATAAGGTTTATTAATGTAGTAATTGAAATCTCATTTATATGTAATCATTAATTTTTATCATTGGTATTTTGTGAAATAGAAGTAACTACTATGTTGGGAAAGAGATTGATTCATAGGATTCAATTGTCTTCAGACAAATCTACGAACTCGATTATCTTAGACATAAATCAGATGTATTAACCATATTTGTGAGGTTGGTCAATACATTAATGAATGATGATGATCTGTATGATATGAACAATAGTAAAGTAGAGACATGAACACCATTGTATACGTGGTTCGGCAATTGTGCCTACATCCACGGAGAGAGAGAATGATCTTTATTATAGTAGTGGTGGTGATACAAAATGGGAGCTCGATTATGAGGAGAGCTCGAGAGAGATGAGACCTGAGAGATTGGGGAGGTCGTTGATCATGAGACCTCACCATGAGGTCGTGTTGGGAGCATTAGGCCATCAGACCATGTGAGCAGAGATGAGAACATGCCTAGAATGAGTAGCTTGCCTTCATATTTATAGGCTTACAATGTAACTCCATTCCTAGCATTTAATGAGGTAATGATGAGAGAATATCTTTGTAGTAATTAGCTTTAACTTTGTAACTTGTGCCATCAAGAGAGAGTCCATTAGATGATGACATGTGGCACCATGATGTACGGTAGAGATGGTGCCACATGTATGTTGTATGTAGTACCCCTACATAAGCCCCCTCTTTTTAGGTTGAACGAAGTTCGGGCTGAAAAGAAGTAATCGAACCGATCCAGCCCCCAAGATGAATGAAATGTGGGGGTCTTTAACGAAGTCGATCCGCCCCAAATTTTGATGAGCTTGATCATTGAGATTTGCAGGACGCGATGAAGGTCCCTTGTGGTAATGGCAACTCGATCATAACTTTGTGTGTAGCGAGCTAGTTAGTTCCAGGGAGACCTGGTAGCTCGTTCAGAAGGCATGTAGACGAGATGGACAGCTGCAAGCAGGTCGTACTGAAGTGGGTCTTCTTGTATGCATGGGTTGTTGGTCTCGGTCATGCTTTAAGGTGGTCGCCTTTTTGTGATCGAGTTCCATAGATCTGATAATGTTAGCATGTGAAACTTTATAAAATTTAATAAAAGACTTACATGGAATTGTACGTCTTCCTTATGACTTTTGTGTGTACTATCTTTGTCGCCATGTGATTGGACATTCCGATAGATGTGGCACTTTGGAGTGCAAATGTAGCTCGTTTGAGAAAGAGCATTGGTTGACCAAGTGTTTTGAGAGTTACTTGGAACCTTTTGGTGCCCGATCTAGTGAATGGTCGCAGCGTGGAGACCTGTTTGACAATTCTCGGGCATGTGGCCTTTGTGGGTCTGCATTGCGTTGAGAGTGAATGCGTTCGACCAGGCGTGTGGCTAGAGAATTGTGTTTGAGGTCGTCCCGCATACGAGTGACTCACTAGTCAATGAGGGTGGCCGTATTGTATATCAAGCATTTCACTTGTAGAGAGTTCAGTGAAAGCAATGTAGCACATTTGTGCAAAAATAGCTCATGGGGAGTGAGGTCGTGTTCATGTGACCTGCACATAGAGAGAGCTACAAAAAATATCATTAATAGCTAATTGTGCTAATAATAAGTTAACTTCATTAGATAAAGTGAGAATAGCCCCCTGTATGGCATAAATATTCTTGAGGTCGTTGAAGGACCTATAATTTGAGGACCTGGTATGAGGGACCTGGCATGAAGGACCTGGTATGAAGGACCTGAGAGGTCGTTGGCTGAGGGACCTGCGAGGTCGTTGGCTTAGGGACCTGAGAGGTCGTTGGCTTAGGGACCTGAGAGGTCGTTAGCTTAGGGACCTGAGAGGTCGTTGGCTTAGGGACCTGAGAGGTCGTTGGCTTAGGGACCTGAGAGGTCGTTGGCTTAGGGACCTGAGAGGTCGTTAGCTTAGGGACCTGAGAGGTCGTTGGCTTAGGGACCTGAGAGGTCGTTGGCTTAGGGACCTGAGAGGTCGTTAGCTTAGGGACCTGAGAGGTCGTTGGCTTAGGGACCTGAGAGGTCGTTGGCTTAGAGACCTGAATATGTGAGGAGGTCTCTGCAAGACCTGAACATGTGGCCATTAAGAATGTAACTGATGATATACAATCTTGATCGAGTTATGAGAATATATGTTACATAGATGCATATAATAGTCAATTTGTGGGAGACAAAATAGAATGAACAGTAAGAAATGGAGGTCTCTTCGAGTGGGTAAACATAAACAAATATCATAGTGAATTGATACTTATCTTTATTTGCTTCAAGCCCCCAACTGTGAGTTGCAATTCTGTCTTTTCAAATTCAATGAATTTCTTGAAAATCACCATCTGAGAACCTTAGAACAATGGTGTTCGGTGGGGTTGGTGGGTGGAATTCGCTTGAGAAAATCCCAAGTCCCTGTAGTCGGCGCCAAATGTATTAACCATATTTGTGAGGTTGGTCAATACATTAATGAATGATGATGATCTGTATGATATGAACAATAGTAAAGTAGAGACATGAACACCATTGTATACGTGGTTCGGCAATTGTGCCTACATCCACGGAGAGAGAGAATGATCTTTATTATAGTAGTGGTGGTGATACAAAATGGGAGCTCGATTATGAGGAGAGCTCGAGAGAGATGAGACCTGAGAGATTGGGGAGGTCGTTGATCATGAGACCTCACCATGAGGTCGTGTTGGGAGCATTAGGCCATCAGACCATGTGAGCAGAGATGAGAACATGCCTAGAATGAGTAGCTTGCCTTCATATTTATAGGCTTACAATGTAACTCCATTCCTAGCATTTAATGAGGTAATGATGAGAGAATATCTTTGTAGTAATTAGCTTTAACTTTGTAACTTGTGACATCAAGAGAGAGTCCATTAGATGATGACATGTGGCACCATGATGTACGGTAGAGATGGTGCCACATGTATGTTGTATGTAGTACCCCTACATCAGACGATTCTTGTGTTAAAGAAAACTACAATTTATTATATAAAGATGATCGATAATGAGTTCCGACACCCGTAGTAAACTTGTCATACGGTTATGTAGAAAAAGACCAAAACACAACTTTCTTGCAGATATGGTCGGATACTTGGATGTTAACTCTATTTGGCTTGTAATCTGGCTAGTGGTACATTTGACTTAATAGAATGAGACGATATCACATTCCAATATATTGTAATGTTTATTTTGAATACCTACCACAAAATTTATGTATGACACATTAACACCTCACCTCATGATTTATGTGACTAATTGTGTTGATGGGTATAAATTTCATGTTTCTCAGGTGGCGGTTACGTGTTCGGATTCCTACAAGTAATTAACTTATGCTCCATAGTATTAAAGCAGAATATGCCAGGAAAAAGAAATTCTCTCCAAATGAACTGAAATTGATAGCCTAATTGAAAAAAAAAACAATTAAGTTTAGGTATATATATAGTTACGCAAAACAATAGTGGTCCTAATCATAGGTATACTTAAGTCAAGCACAAAATAATTTAATTTATTTTTATTTTTTTGTTGAAAAAGCACAAAACAATTTAAAGTGAACCACTCCTGAGCATAATCAAATGCATCCCATTGTTGTCACTTAATCTATTCAAAGACCTAATTACATTGAAGTGGGTTTAGAAACTCTATCTGTGAACTGGATAGAGCTAATACTTAGCTGAGTATTTGCAGGTATTAATCTCAAACAATATGAACAGACTTCATTCATCTCAAAATGAAATTATAAAAGCATGAAAACATATTATGCGTGACACAAAGATAATCCTGTTTACTTAGATTGTGTAACAGGTAGTGGGGCTTGGCCTTTTTAGTAGTAGTACATGGAAGGCCAAGCTTACAGACTTTGAAATTATCGATCTGACAACATACTCATGTGTGTATTGCTCAACAGAGCAAAGTGAATTAGTAATAGCCAACAACCGTCGGTAAAGGCACCCCTTCCCAAGTCTTGTGGCCCAGAATCTAAGGAGACTGAGGTGATGTGGTTGCTTAAGTGGAGCAAAGCGAAAGTAAGTCTTTGTAGAGTGGCTACCTAGTGATGTGGAGGCGACGTGGATACTTAGGTGGCAACAAATCAAACATAAAATAGCCTAAGAGCAATAAAAATTAATAAAAAAAAAAAAGTGAATTAGTAATATAAGTTACTTAGTATATGGCATTACTGACAAGTCTTGTGGGGAGCATGCAATGAGAAACTTTTTCGATATGGAGAGTTTTTCTTGCTATGCACAGATTTATAAATTTAATTAGACTTACCCCACATATTTCAACTTATTTAGAGAAACCCCAAAGATTTGTAACAGATGTTAGTCAACTGTTAGTTGACCTGGTCAGACTCAAATTTGACTTACATTTTAACACAATATACCTAAAAACCCTGGACTTGTACACCCACAAAACCTATCTACATATACCACAAAAAATAACAAAAGAGGAATTTTTAAGGTTAATTTCTTCTTAATTAAAAACAGTCAAAGTAATACATAAGTTGCACAACCCCATCACTCCATATTTTAAGTAGAATTTCTTAAAACAATGATCAGAATGTGCAATACCCATTACATAAAACATAAAAATGATATAATAATTTAGGGGTATTTTAGGTATCTTGTGTTAAAATACAAGTCAAATCTGAGTCTGATCAGGTCAATTAACAGTTGACTAACATCCGTTACAAATATGTAGGGTTTCTCTAAATAAGTAAAATCTGTGGGGTAAGTCTAATTAAGTTAATAAATTTGTAGGATATCTAATTTGCCCTAAATATAATTAGAACAAAATAACAAGGGGGTTTAACCACTACTACTCTTTTTGTCAGGTATATCTTCAATAGTTTCCTCAAAAGTATCGATGACAACTCACAAAAGTCGCATGATGACTTTTGTGTTAATGTCTATATATTCCATGGTTCTCTTCGTCTTCTTATTAAGTCTTTTCAAAACTAGGATTATTTTCTAGCAAATTGTTCTTCATGTTGCTAATGGTGGTTCAGTCGATTGAGTTTCAACCTGAGCCGATAGTTACAAGTTCTTGATTGCAAAGATATTTTTTTTTTTACAATGGTAAATAGTCATCTTCATATATTTTGAGGTCACAGGTCTGATCCCGACGCAAAATTGTGTGTAGCATGTCAAACATGCAATTTAGTTTGTTTTGTTTTTTTTGTATTCTTTATTTTCTTTTAGTTTTTTCTTTTCTTTCTCTTTTTTATTTTTCTATTGTTGTTTGATTTTTCGAGATCACATATCTAATCCCATATTGTATTTGGTGAATTATATATATATGTATATATATATATATATATATATATATATATATATATATATATATATATATATATATAACAAATTTTTGAATCTTGGTAGCTGAAATACAGATGAAAGCACAAAGGTTTAGATCTGTGGACTTCAAGCATATATATAGAGAGACCAATAGGGCAGCTGACTATTTAGTTGGGCAACTAGGAGGTACAGAATTGTGTAATTTCTTTTGTAATTCTATTGATGAGAAGCTTGATGTAATCCTCTATGAGGATATAACAGGCAAAAGAGTATGGATTCACAAGAAACACTCTAAATGGTAAAACTGTACAGTACCTATGTACAGATTCACAATCCTATTGATTTAGCTTCTCAAACGGAATTGTAAGTAATCAGTTAGATTTCAGGCGAGAAAGCAGTAGTACAAAGAGATCACTTAAAAAGCCTATGTGTTTACCTTTTGTATACATATATTTAGATTCTTGATTTTGTTAGTTTTGTCTTATTCATATTATCATATATTCATGTCTTTTCGATCTCTTATTCTTATCAAAATAAGAACCCATGGGTTCTATGTGTTCTATGTATTCCTTTCAGTATGTATTCCTTTTTGCAATTACTAATTTACTACCTCTTACAAGGAGCACCTGTGAACCCATGGTACTCCCCTACCCTTATGTTCCATCGTGTCTACTTAAGGGCATGATGGTTGTCAGCTTTATAAATAATCGCCACTACAGATAACACAAAATTGGCCTTGCAATGTTGGTCTGCCATAGTGTTTGGAAGTTGACAATGGATAACATCCAAGTATATAGGATATAGCCCATTGTCTTAAGAGATATGTAAGAAAGATAGCCCAAACTAATCTTAGCACTTGGGGTGTTATTCTTCCCACCCAAAATGGTTTTAGTTTCACTTGGGGTGTTATTCTTCCCGCCCAAATAAGTTGTCAAAAACCCTAATTTTAAAAAATTATTAAAACTTATAAAAAAACTAATATTAATTTTGTATATATTTATTTAATTAATTATTTGTTAAATTTTGTAAAAAAATCCAAAACTAAAAAAAATATTTGAAAAAAACATAGAAAACTCTAAGTATTATATCATTACATATTACAAAAATATCATTACGTTTTTTTGTTTTTGTTTGCATATTCAATAAAGTTGATTCAAAAACAACATTATATTGTACATATGTTTTGTTTATAACTAATCCTCTCTATTCATGGTGATTCCTCCAATCCATTTCCAAATAAATCCCTTAACATTCGTTACGAACTTGCAGCTATCGAGCTCTTGGGTTCTGAATTTAATTTACAGTTATTTCTCATTCTCTAGAGTGACTGTATCATAACTAGGGGTATAATATCACAGATTTTGACTCCTCGAGGCCAGGTTGCGATAACATTATAAACAGTCTGAGCATTATCAAGTATAGTGGAATCCTAACTGAAAATTACGGAAAACTATTGGATATCAAGAAAAGAAAAGTTGAAGAAAACTAGCTTAGACACCCTTAGAGTAGAACGAGCGTGTCTCCCTAGTCAGAATTCGGAATTACAAAGAATTGATGGGGTTAGAAAGAGGACTGTTAGATCTTTCCAACGAAATATAGCAAGCAAACTGGTTCACAATATTTTATTTTAAAGAAGCCTACATAGTTAGTGTTTTTTCTGATTCTAGTTCACAATTATAGTTTTTTAAGAGACGAAAACTTTTTATGTTGTGTTCTTCGCCGTGGAAAATCCATTTTTTGTTCATTATATTTACCAAAACCCTAAAACTCTATTTAAAAACTTCTCTTCATAATTTGTTTACGTAGTCGGTTTTTGGACAAATTTTATGATTAAGTTTATTCGAAAAATAGGGGTTGTGCCATTGTCGTGCTTTGGTATTGGGTATTTTGATCATTTTTAATAATTTTTTAAAGTAGGGTTTTTTGACAACTTGTAATTGGGTGGAAAGATCAAAGAATAACACCATTCACTTTTTATGTATGATCATAATAACATGAATATATGCAACCAATAGTGAGTTCAGAAGCCACTCTCTTTTGGGTATTAGGGTAGGTGGAATTGTAATCGCAATCCAGTGATGTTAACACTCCTACACAATAATGAATGTATAAGCAAACTGTCCACTGTCCACCAACAAATATATGAACACCAAGTCACCACCAACAACAATAACATCATCCATGGTGGTGCATAGAAGTCTTTGGGACCAAAACATGTGAACCATTTCAAGATTAAATTATACTTCATAATGTAGCAATACCAATCACAATCTTTTTTGGCTTCAAAAGAAAACACTAACCATGTGAAAATCTAGTTGATATGGTTGGATGTTGTTGCACTCCCTTTAGTGAACTGGCTAGTGGTCTCACTTTTGTATTTGATAAGATATGCTTGGTAGCATTGTGCTAATTAATACATTAAACAAGTTTATCAATACTTAAGAGTCAAATCAATCATCTTCCAGTCCAAAACCTAATAATTTATATTGCCAATTAATTTGCCACACTATACTAGTGTTGCTGACAGTCACTCAAAGTCACTTCCTTCTATCTTTCTATCGACGAATTAGCTATTTTGGTCCCTTAACTTTGCTCAAATTTTCAGTTGAGTCCTTAAAGTTTAAACAGCTCAATTTGGTCCCAAATCTTTCAAAACGTTTGCAAAATGGTCTCATTGTTACCAAGCATTTAACAAAGTTGCCTAGTGGTAGTTTACTATCACACGTGGTCTGTTAAATTCAAATTTTAATGTTTTTTTTACCAGGTCAGCAGAGCATGTGAGTGGCAAGCACAACTTCATATTGTATAAAAATAGAACACAAACCCAAACTGTGTAAAAATATAACCCATTTTGTAAAACAAAGAATTGTTAAATGCTTGATAACAGTGAGACCATTTTGCAAACGTTTCGAAAGATTTGGAGCCAAATTGACCAATTTAAACTTTGGGGACTCAACTAAAAATTTGGGTAAAGTTAGGGGACCAAAATAGCTAATTTATCTCTTTCTATCTAGTTTTTATGCAACAAGTGTACCTTTCCCTAATGCTTATTTATATAAAGCTGGGTAAAATTATTCAAAGGAAAAAAAACAGATGATTACAAATTTACAAGAACATCTCCAACTTTATTAAGAAAATAAGTGACATAAAAGGGGGGAAAAAAAAGTAACATCAGTAATTGTTAGTTTAAACTTTAAACCCCTCTTTAGCCCTCTTCATGTGACCTCTTGATCCAAAAAGAATAAAAATGACAAACAAAGCTAACAAACTCATCATGTACACCTAGTTTGAGAGGTTGATTCAAATGTACCTAGAGAGGGCATCTGATGAATGAGGTTGTCAGTTTCGTTTGTGCATCTAGAAGGTTAGAAGATGCATGATAAGCATAACTAGGGTGGGACTTGGAAGGGATGGCAATGGTCGGGTTCGGATTTTACATTTACACAAAACATTCTATGACACCTCATTCTACCTACGTATTCAAAAGGTGTATCTTTTGCTAATGTTTCATTACATAAAACAACAGCGCAAAATTATTCAAAGGAAAAAACAGAGAAGTTACAAGAACATCTTTCAACTATATTAAGAAAATAAGTAACCGAAAAAAAAAAAAAAAAAAAAGTAACAACAGGAGTCATTAGTTTAAACCCCTCTAAATGGGTTTACAGCATACACAGTAAGCCCCAAAAAAGAAGTCTACCCTACCTAAGATATTCCAAGCAGATAGATTAGTTGGTCCCCCAGTGTGTACCTCACTACTGATCCTAACACTAAAAGCAAAGAATTAACAACCTACATAGTGAGAACCACATCTAAACCAAGTTCGAAAAAAGAAAACACAAAATAAGAAAAGATGTACTTGTACTGTCATTCACAAGGTCATGTTGGAAGATGTCTTGTAGCAAAAGGATGGTTCTGTGTTTTACCGGTATCTCTTTGTAGTAAAGTAATTGAAGTCGTGCTGCTGGACCCTTAACTGCTTTAGCCATGAATCTGCAGCACTCAAAAGCGATACCAACTTTTCTCTGTCCCTACCAGACTGATCTGACAGCCACACATCTCCATGCATCTTATATGTAGCCAGGCCAAATGGAGGAAGAACAATGCCTTTCCCTTTCTTTCCTTTCCTTTCAGCAATCCCCATTTCTTCCTCGAATGCCATATCTATGTAACATCGAATCAGACAAACTTAGTGGGAATATATATCTTGTGGAAATAATAGATACAACGGAGGAAATGATATAAGAAGTTAAGAACTAAGAGAATAATACCTAGGAAAGAGGATGATAGAGTGTGGTATGTTAGAAAGGAGGCAGACAAGTCCTTAATTGTTCTTCCTGTCGGGATGTGATAAATTGGGTACCTGAACAACCATTAACAATAACCAATTATCAACCTGACAATTCTATGTAATACATAATTTAATAGTATAAAAATTCAACCTGTCCAATATTAGCTATTTTCAAAAAGTCGGTGAATAATTTAATGTTCTTGTAACGGAGCTAGGTCATACCTATTCCAGTATTATAGTGAACCAAAATTTTCACGTCAGAAGGAATCAGGGGTCACATAAACATTGATGTTGGAAAAGAATCCATCTTTAGAGGCCACACTGGTCTTAATATTGTTCTAACAAAAAATACCAAGTCATGAAAAAGAAAGCATTCTATTTTTGACCTTTGCCACTTTATTCAAGCTATTTCATTTATTCTCATCGCAACACTAGTTAAGGTCTATAGTCTACATGCATAAGTAAACACACACAGATACATACCAAGCCACAGACATCCAACTCGCTGGTGAAAGATCTATGCTTTTTAGGGTCATCAATCCAGGAAACTGTTCAGTAAAGCCATTAATCTGAAAAGAAAAGAACAAACATATGGGTCATGAATTTATAAATGATGACTGGTGTATAAAATGAATGAAAGAAAGTTAAAAAATGAAAAGTTAGGTCTCAACTAAAAGATCAGACAGCGATGACGTTCTAACCATAAAATCTAAAACATATAAGAGAAGGAACAAATCTACTAGATCTTGTCCCTAAAAAAGCCAAGACTAGAGCTATATGTCGAAATACAGTGGTTTAAACCGTCTCAATTGTATACAGATATTATTGGTAAACAAGGAAAGGTACAATTACATCAAGCATATGGCGTCTGCTGAAAGACTCTTGTTCCTTCGTCCTTATATACCTATATGGAAGGAACTAAATATATCTTACCCACTGTTAAAGCCATTGTTATTCTAAAGTTTTATGTAATATTTGATTTTGATCCCAAAAATCATTATCAACAGAAATAGAAAACCTATAAGAACAGTCACATCGTTTATTAATTATAGGACAAGAAAACTTCCTGAATTGTTCCTAAATAGTTGTAGATAATACTTGTATAAACATAGATTTAGAAAGACACAACTTTATTAAATCTTATGTTGATATATTTGACCAACAAACTCGGTGTGATATGCATGTACGTCCTACATGTTGAACTACATAATAATGGTCTCACCAAAGCACAGCTTGTAAGAGAAGAAGTGAAATAAATGTACCTTATCTACCAGGGGAACCCTTTGATAAGGAGATGATCTTTCAAAGTACTGAAAGTAAAGACGCCCCAACCTATTATTTGGATGCCATTGACTTTCTTGATCCGACGTGCTATCCTCCGAGGAACAATCATCATAGTCATCCTCTTCCCTGAAATCACATAACGAACCAATTTTTATTATTGTTCTGCATGATTTATAGCTATATCCACGTCTTCATACTACGTAGATGAAGCATGAAGGCAAAAACCACACATCGACACATTCAGTATGGTGTAAGTACTTAATGGGATGACTGTCTTCCCCACGAAATTTCAATATAAACACTGGTAAAGTCCGTAGACTGCAACCCGAATTTAAATTTAGCAGACATGGAAGAGTACGTCTGACTTTCCTATGATAATTTCTCCTAATTAAAGCAAGATAAGGCAACCCTAATTCATATCATTAAATAATGACGAGTTCACAAAGTACAAGTACTATATTCAAATTAAAAATGAGAACCTAATTACAGTGTTTTCTATTTCATTTCATTCATAACGTTGTTCCACAAGAAGGCCACACAAAATTACCCTGTATTCTGGAAGCAGATATGCATAGTAGATCTAAATCTTAACATGGGAAATTATGATGAGCAAATTTGTAACACAAAATGACCAAAACCTACATCAGCTACGTAAGCCCCAAAAGAAAAAAAGAAAAAAAGCAGCTGTACCCTGCCTACTAGTTCTAACAAATAATACAGAACTCAATTACAGAAAACTTCTGTGCGCCCTTTATTTAAGAGACGAGCACCATCGATAGAAAAGGTTTTGATAAATTCAGCAATGAAAAGTAAATACTTTACCTGTAACTAACAGTAGGTCTATTGCTTGTGAATATTTGGATAGCAGAAAGATAAGGAACATAGTACTGAACAACAGTTTCCTCAACATCCAATTTGATTCTTGTTCCCACACCATAAGCACTCCATTCATCATAACTACTCCAAAGATCCGCCAAATGAAAATATTCAACGGTTTCTCTCTCCCATGGATTCCATAGCCCGTTAAAGTGTTTGATGCATTTCTATCACAACAAAGAAATAACAAGTTAAACTAAGAATCACCTTGTAGTCCAATATGATTAAAAACAGAATCCGTCATTTATTGAAAAACAATACAAATAAATAAAATTTCAATAAAAGCAGAATCTACATACCCTTGGTAGATAGCGCGATGGGACAACAGGAGTTATACCATCCAGAAAGTTTCTAAGGTTTGATGATGTTTCATCTGACCCTCTCTCAGTAAACATTGTTTCAGACAAAGAAACAATTCAAAAAGAGAGAGGGACTTTGGGAGGGAAGGGGAAGAACCCCTGTTTTTCTTCTCTCTCTACCTACAATATAGAGAAAAATTAGAGGGAGAAAGAGAGAGAGATTGTTAATTTTTTTTTTTTTTTTTGCTAATGATTTGTAACTTTAAAATGGTGAGGAGAAGAGAACAAATAGGTATATAGGTATTCTATATTTTGACAATTAAAAACAGCTAATTATAATCAACAAAATCAACATATAGTAAATAAAACTCTTATTGAAAGGGAGAGAAACAGCAGATAAATTTATATATCCCTATAATACCTCAAACTAAAATCCAAAAATAAAATGACTCTTTAAACACCAGTTTCTTCTCTCTCTCTCTTTCTCTCTTTAAATTTTAATTACAAGTTCTTATTCCTTTTGCTTTACTTTAATCTAAAAACAAAACCCCCAAAACACTTTGCTCATAGCTTTAAGCCTAGTTCAAGAAAAGGGTGGTTTTGGTTTTGGTTTACCATTCTTCTTAAAATGATTCACATTCCTTCTAAACTCTATATAATATATAAAAAAAAAAAAATCAAATTTCTCAAAAACCCCAAATCTTTAAAACATAAAAAACATAATCAAACCTGAAAAATACAACAAGGGTATTCCTTCAAACTCAGTAAAACCTTCTAAACAGAAGCAAAACAGAGCTCCATTGAAGAGAAAATGGAATTGAAGGTTAAAATCACTTAAAAGGGGTTTTCAATTTAAAGAAGAAACAAGAAAACCCAAAGTCTACTTATATCATAAATGTTTTACTTGGGAAAAAAAAATACACAAAAATCTAACAAAAAAGAATCTGACTTTATTTGCTTTTAAAATATACTAAAAATAAATTTGATAAAAACAATGTAATATTCACAAATGTCACTCTGTTTTGTTTTAATTGAACAAACAAACATCTAAGAAGATTTTGTCTCTATCATATTTAGATTTAATAAAAATACAAATCTTTATAAGAAAAGGTAAAGCGAGTTTCCGCATTTTATTTTGAAAAAGATTGGAAAATTTGTTTATAGATTTTGTTGTTTTCTTTTGGTTTGTTGAGATCATTGGATGTATTTGTTAGTTTTAGTGTGAAAGCTTTGACTTTAATGAGATTTTTATAATTGTGTGGATTAAAAATGTAATTTTAGTTTAAATTTCTTATAAAAGGAATGTTTGTGGATTTTGCTGTGTTTTTTTTATCATATGGTAAGGATGAAGATGACATGTTTTTCTAAGTTTTCTATTCATTGTCAATATTTAGTCAACCCCCTTATATTTAGGAATGAAACTCACTCTTTTCTTGCATTTTGCTAAATATGAGGTAACTTATATATTCCATCAAAAGCTCAAGGTCTACTTACTTTAAATTAGGTTTAAAGGCATCATTTAAGGTCTATTATATTTGGGGTAATTAGGGTTTGGATATAATTTAATAGATATAATAAAAAATATAGAAACTGAGAAGATGGGGGACCGACTTTAGAAGAAGAATGACAAAGGGGATCACAAGAAGAAATAAGAGGGACAGATAAGATCATAAGAAGAATTGGAGAAGTGAGATTTTTTCTTTTTTTTTTTAATTAGACAGACAGACACTATTTTTTGTCCACACGAAATACAATAGACCTCCTAAAATCGGTCAAAATATCGTCCTTTTGGTATTTAAAAAAGAGATTTTGGCACTTACCCCCATTTGCGAATTAAAATTTGCATTACCCCCCCCCCAGGTTGGATGGGAAAAAAAAGATGTTACAAAAATCAATTTTTAAATTTTTTTTAAAATAAAATATTTTAATAATACCAAAACTACTCCTTTTTAAACATGTAAATAATAAACATAATTAGTAAAATAACTATCTTAATTTATTATTATTATTTTTTATGATAAAGAAATACTCTAATCGAGTTAGACTCACAATTTGATGTCTAAAATCTAATAAAGATTTTGTAATATCCAAAGCCTAATTAAGCCTTTTAAATTATGTTCAACGTCTAAATCCCGCTTTATATTATACATTTTGGATCGGTAGCATTACCTTGTAGTCCCTTGTGTAGTTTAATTTACGTATAATCTAGGGAAAACTATTGCATGAGTTTTACGTGGTTTGATTAAACAAAGAGTTACTATGAAAGCTATACGATAATTTATACAACTTGAGTTTATGGTATTGTCTAGTCTTGCAACGTGTATATTTTCTTATCACGCTACCATAAAAATGGTTAGATAAATAGATAAGTTTCATAAATCACATATTGACATGCGTCTGTAGGGTTCATCCACGTGCAACCTTTGTAGTCTAAAAGCTGAAATTAAATTATTTGACAATAATTAGAAGCGCTAATTTGAACTAATGTGTTTTTTTTTTAAGCAAATATAACTAGTGTTGTTTTAGTATTTAGTTTGCTAATCATAATTATTAGTTGTCTTTTTAATAATGTTGATTTTTTATTTTATTTATTTATTTATTTAAAGCGATGAAATTGTGTTAGTTAGTCCTACATACTCCATCATGTTTCTTTTAGTACTATAATATGTCGCCTAAGTATAATAACTAGTTATCCTCCCCTTATTTTTGTGTTTTGGTGTACTCAATCGTACATTACACTAGGTGGGTTTGGAGTTTGAAAACTTATAGGTTTTATGAGTTAACATTAATTGTTATTATTGTAATTATATTAACTAGGTCTTAGTTCGAGCCAGTTTACCTGCATCTCGACTCATCCCTAGCAGTGGCAGATCCAGGATTTCAAAATAGGGTGGGCTTGGATGAACTAAGAAAAAAAAAAAACCAATACCACAAATCGAAAGAAATAAAAATTTAAATTAAAATCGACAAAGTAAATAAAGTTCTCATAATTTAATATAGACAAGAAAAACCTATAACTTGAGAGACTAATAAAAACAAGAAAAACAACTAATAAAACAACAACAAAATTTAATACAAAAACCTAAACTAATCTTAATTTATAAATTATAAAAATAATTAAAAAATACAATAAAGAGAAAAAGAAAAAAAAATTGTATAAAATAGAATTACCTTCGAAAATAGACAGGGAAAAAAAAAACGGACCCATTTAAGGTGTGGAAATATAAGATTGGACCAGTTAGGGAACTAATGGTAAAATAGGCCCAACCTCTGATTTCTGTGTCTTATGGACTAGTTTACCCTTCGACTGATGCAAAGACTTGTTTGCATATCATAAACATATAAACATACTTATTTATATCAGTCACAATACAAATATAAAATGCAAAGACTTGTTTGCATACTTGCAAACAACAACATAAACCATAAACATTAAATGCAAAGAATTGTTTGCATACTCGAAACGATGACATAAACATTAAATGCAAATAATTGTTTGCATAAACTAGAAGGGTATTATCGGTAGTGAAAGGGCCGTTTTTACAATATCAACGTTAAATGGGTCTTTTCTTATTTTACAAATGCTTAATGAGGGCTTTTCTTATAAACCGGGTCTTAGTTGGGCCAATTGTGTTTTATAGGTGCTTAAGGAGGGCCTAGAACCACTTCCATGGAAAATAGATGGGAAGAATCAAAAAGTGGCATGTTAGCAATCCAAAGTCCAAACGACCAGCAGTCACGTAATATTAACTATTAAGAGCTTTGTTGTATTTTTTTTTTAAAGAAGAAAGTAGAATAAGTTAGAGAAAGAGAAAGGAGAGAATCCCGTTGCCTTTTTTATTGTTTTCTATATCTATCTTAATATTTCCTAATATCAAGGAATCAAAGATTGTGGGATTGTGTATTTTTGTGGTAATTAGTTACTAGAATTAGGAAAGAATACATATATATTAATAATAATTACTAAATATACCCCGCCCCTGCTATATAAATCATCTCGGGCTCCAACCCTGTTGAGCCCACACTATGATCCGCCCCTGATCCCTAGCATAGGGATCCCACCACTATGCCCCCCACAAAAATTTGACTTCCCCAAGGACTCGAGGAAGGAACGAAACCGTGACTTGTGCGTCTATTAGCAATCATTTGTCATTTGATGACACATTAGACACTTCATTACGTACTTATTTCTTTTTTTTACTATTTCGCCTTATAATCACTAACCATCTTAATCTCAACTTGACAACCTAGCTTATTGATCCCAAACTCACGTTTGTTCTTGTATTTGAATAATATTTACTAGAAATCAGTGATTGAATTTTTATTATCTTATAGAATAGTAATTTTGCAGCGCAGTTTGTAGCGCGCTTATCCTCTAACTTTGTATAATTCCTCGGTTTTTTATCAAAAAAAAATAAAAATAAAAATAAATACAGATATTCTGTAGCAATATTATTGCAGTGTAAACTAGGGTGGGAATGGAGCACTAAAAAGCATAACAATAATCAATAGGAGGTGTAAACAACGAGTTGGATAGATTAGGAATATAAACAGGGCTGTAAATCCCCACCCTGTTTTTACACCATCTGACACATAAATCATACGAAACTTGAAGTTCCATGTGACATATAAGACATAACTCACGGTTTACACTCTACGTAGTATGGCTTTAACTAACTAACATGGAAGAGGTGATCCTAAATCATCATCAGCACTTTTATGGAATGTAACCTTCAAACAAAAACTTGAAAGTAATCTGATTCTATCTGTCAGACCCCTGTATGTTTATTAAGAATTATTTACGCAGAACGCTATTACTTTCATCATAGGACTGGTGCTCAAGCTGTTATGTTTATAGTCCTTCAAAATGCGTTAAAAGGTGATTATTTGGTAGTCTCTAGTCTGTTGATTGTTCAAGATCACGGCCCTGGTGAATGTAGTATCAGTTATCTGACCAGTAGTTCCATTTAAATTCTGTCATCATGGTCACTAACAGCTCGCGCTGTCTATTAAAATTGGTCGTGAGGTCATTTACGAGTTGCAACTTGGAAAGATAAGCATATAAACAGGGGTGTGAATCCGCACCCTTTTTTACACCAACTGACAATCTGACATATAAAGCATACGAAACTTCAACTTCCATGTGACACATAAGACATAACCCACGTTTTGCACTCTACGTATGAGTATGGCTCCAACTAACTAACATGGAAGAGGTGGTCATAAAACCTGTATGGACTATATATGGAGTGTAACCTTCAAAGAAAACCTCAAAGGAATCTGAGTCCATCTGTGAAACCCCTGTATGCTTATTAAGAATTAGTTGTGCGGAGCACTTTTATCATCACCGACTCACCGTCAAGGTTAATGTAGTAACGGTAATCGGTACATTCCCCAAGACACATTGATCAGTTCTCTTGTCAGTAGTTTATGTAAATTCTGGGCTTCTGGAATATGTTGTTGTCTCTAATAGCTCATGTTGTCTATCAAAATTCTTCATTATTTGACATGCATTTGGTTAGACTAAGTAAACCAAGCAGACAAAGAAATTATGCTTTAATTAATTGCTGAAAAAGTCCAATCTACAGTCTATTGATGTTGAAGATCTAACTAAAACAGGTACCATTAATGAAAAATGTACTGATTAATTTCAACTCCTTTCTGTTTCTTGTTGGAGAGTCAATGGCCTTCATTCATATTGATTACAATTAGAAGTCCACACATCTTGATTACGATTTAAACTGAGGTTGAAATTCTAGCAAAGATGGAGTACAATGCATAGGCCATTTCCAGCTGATTCTAGTCTGTGCTGTATGCATAACATAGACTCCTTACAAGTGCTATAAGTGAGTAGACAATTCAACAACAATATGAGCTGCAAATACATAAGTTGATTGTGGTATAAAACATAATTTTCGAACTTGAACTGCCATTGAGCATGCGCCTTTTAAAAATTGCACGGCGACGTCAAATTTCCATGCAGGGGTTACTTTTAGTATTGCGTTACATTTCACTGACGTCAGTACTTTACGATGATTAATAATTAGCAAGGGTCAATCCACATACCATATATGTTTCTTATTTTTCCATGCCGAATGCAGAATAATGTATGAAGTCTAATAAGCAGTGGAAGAGGTAGGTTGGGTTGATAGTCGGGATTTTTAGACTTAACCCCCCCCCTTTTATCGTCACGTTTTGAGTAAACCCCTCTATTTGTCCAAGTTTGGACTTTACCCCCTCTCCGTCTACTTCTGTCAAATTTAAAGTCAATTTTATTTGTAACTTCCTAAAATACCCCTCTCTCATATTTTTAGGGGGTTAAGTCTAAGCAGCAATTGAGGACATTTTGGGAAGTTACAAATAAAATTGACTTTAAATTTGACAAAAGTAGACGGAGAGGGGGTAAAGTCCAAACTTGGACAAATGGGGGGGGGTTTACTCAAATCGTGACCATAAAAGGGGGGTTAAGTCTAAAAATCCCTTGATAGTCATCAGTTCTAACCTTCTTAAATAGAATTATTCTTCTTTACCAGAGAATTTTTTATGTGTAGCTTATTTGTATGTGGGTGTGTACACCCAATCACAAAATGCCATGTGGCAATAATAATATAACCTAGTATGGGTTTAGTTAACCCTAGTGGGCTTGATCAGTTTTTCAACCATTTTATAGACACGTGGCATCATATGATTGGGTGTACACACCCACATACAAGTTGGCTACACGTGTCTATTTCCATATTTATCTCTTTTGGCTCTCGTGATGTGAGCCCCATGTTTGTGCTTTAATACGATAATTAAGAACAAATTAATGGGAGGACGCGGTGCAGTACTCTCACTGGTTTATGGTCACAAGTCTGATCTCAGCACTCGATTGCGTTATAACATATTTACTTTTGTAATTACGGAAGACTGAAGCAATGTGAGTGCTTTTGGCGTTCATGTTAGATGAGGCCTTCAAAACAATATTTAAACATGAATTATAGTGGGTGTTCTAAGTCTTCGTGTTAGACAGACTACTGATGGCTCTCTGAGATTCCATGTTCAGCAATAGCTGGGAGTCTGGGACAACTTAATCCCGGATTTTCATTTTGTTTCAGATCTCACAGGGCACTAGAGAGGCCTCCCTGAAATTTTCTAAGGTCTGGAAATAAGCCATAATGCATGTCGACTGAGGGTCTGCTGGGTCAAGGACTTAGCCCAACCGAGTTTCATCTTAGAAAACAATTATATATCAAGCATTCAAGCCTAAACAGTAACTACAATGTGCACATCAAGTTAATTATAGTTCACAGTTTTGTGCTTATGACCCAATCAAGTTGAACGAATGCCAATAAGACTGCAGTTTTGTTTCAAGTACCTATGCACCACAACACTATCTTTAACACAGGGGTCTAGTGCTGCAGAAACTGTGTAGAAAGTGTAAGTGTCTGGCTTATGGATACTGATTCTTCTAGCAGGCAAAATCCATGACCCATCTGGTGCAAGTGTTAGTGTGTTACTTCTACAATGGTGAGTATTGAAACTGCAATATTGAATGACAGGTTGTGACTACTGATGCAAACTACTATACGAGATCATTGGGTATATGTATGAATGGAAAATGCTACATGAAATGCATGGCAATTACCATAGAAACTGTAGGCAAGATAAAGATATACATTAAAGGGCAGTTTCAAAACAACCACAATGGGGCCAGAAGACTGATTCTAGACTTCAGTGACAGTAATTTGATCATCTTGATAAAAAAAATTATGCGACATAGACATGTTTTTGAGGATTATTTATGCTGATTTAGCGAGATGTTCTACTAGAACAGTTCTATGGTCTAATTTATATACCATTCCCATATAAAAATACAACTAATTTCATATAATTCAACACAAAACATTGAACTACATGAACAAAAGCTCAAACCTCATAATTCAAAATGTAATTCACTATTATGTGTTCTCATACTTCAACAATTAAAATTCACAAAGAGTTAAAAGAAAAATGTTACACTTCACATGAAATTGCAGCTTTTTATCTTCCCCTCAATAAAGCCTTCTCAGCTGTATCCATTTCTTCTAAGATTCTTTGCTTACGCTTAACTGGAATTGGTGCAGTTGGCCCAAAACTAATATAATGCCCTGATACAGCATTCAAAGCAGAATACATATCGCGAAAAGATGCTCGACCCAGTAAAGACTTCTCCCTCCTATACTTAGCTACCCATGCATTTGATGTCTCCCTTAGTTCAGCAACTGCCTCAGCTACTTTAGGATCTTTTTTATCCATGTTAATAGTTGATCTAATTTTCCCGATCACTTCTTCTGTTTCCTTAATGTATTCTTCATCCGATGCAGCCAATGCGGAGTAGACTGGAACTAACAATGTAGGGGTCAAAATTCCAGCTGTTAAGGCCATGAATTGTCGTCGAGCCAGTTGTGGGATTGTTGTCGCGGCATTAGTAGTAGTGCTAGTGCTGCTGCAGGTTGATTTGAAACTGGTGATAACCAGAGTTTTTGGTTTAGTTGTTGGGGTTATGAGAGTTGGAGAAGCCATATTTTTGTAAGAGTGAAAGAGAAAATGAGATGAGGGAAGATTAGTTCATTTGTATGGAAGGAACTAGGTGATGTGATTTAATGCCACGTAGGCTTATCACCTTATCTTATTTGAAATGTTTGGATGATAGAAGATCCAATGAAATGTTGTTTTGGAGTTTAAAGTTACCAATGCCACAAGTTTATTCTTCACTTGGAGCAGAGTATTTTCATGTTTGAGGTCTTAAATTTGACACAGATTAGTCATATATACACCAATGGTACATGACAGGATGACTAATAAACTTGTTACTCATGGCTCATGCACACAATCTCAAACAAAGACATAGACACACACTTGACAAGCGGGAAAAACTAACTTGCAGTTCGATATGATGGAGTGAGTAGATGATCTGCACTGACAACACATTCAACGTATTGACGTCATATGCGCAACACTCATTGTATATATGTTGCTCGACAAGGTGTTATTTTGTAGTAAAGAAAGAAGAACAGAGAAACTGGACCTTAGTTGGTTTATTGTGTAGATGAGCTACAAAGTTAGATAATGTAAATTCTGGTGTCAGCAGTTCATCATCAGGGAAGAAATTAAATATTGGCTCATCACCAACCCGGCCGGATCACTAAAACATATAATAATAAAATTATTGTAAACCAGTTTCTCTAAAAGCTCGAACTTGTATGGGGAGGCTACCACAATGTAAATTAACCGAAATACCGAATAAACTGCTAGGTACATACCTAACCAAACACACGGAGGTGGACGTTGCCACACTCTCAACTGGGTCACGGGCCGCACACACAGTTAGGCCTACAGTCCTAATCAAACATGGAGGTAGATCCACCAACAAAAATAAAATTGAACTGTTCTATGTATACATTCCTGGTTTTGTTGCTACCACAGTCCTTAATTACGCAGTTATTCAGATCATACATATGGACAATTTTGGCTAAGTACGACTTTAATTGAAATGGATTTCTTCTATGATTAGAAGCTCAAGTAAGGTTTATTTACCCCTTGAATCGGAATATTGTTAAGGGGTAAATACATAAAATTTGCGTGCTTTAGTAGTATCTTTTAATCTTTGTAGAGAAAAGGAAAGTATTACTGAGAACTGCAGCATCTTTTCATCGGATACTAGTGAAAGGAAAAAACACACAGCAAGATTCCTCAATTTCTCCATCTTATGCAATAAGTACAACATGTTCAATGGAACCGATCGTGCACCATATACCTCCTCTACCGAAAAGATCGAAAAGATTTATTGGTGTTAAATGATTACATGTTGATGTATCATGTTACAAATAATTTTTTCAGGTTAACTTAATTGCCAGGCGAAAACAAAACTGACTCATCATTCAAGAAGAAAGTTTTCAAGATATATCGTTGGAGTCTGAAGGGTCTTTGTATTATAATTACGTACGTCCAAGGTGACAAACTTCATCTTAACACGTGTCCACCGAAATAGTAGTAATAGCCAAGAATGGCAGTTGAAACACACCATTGAGCTTGCGACATTGAAAGATCAACACCCTGAAATATATAGTCCATTTGTTGAGCTAGCATATTGGAATTAATGAAGATTTGCTAATCATTTATATTCATTTCTCAAAATCGACCGTTTGTTACAGTTTTGAGACCCAAAGGTTGATGAAGGTATGGGAATGGGACATTAAGGCATGACAAATATGACATTTTCAAAAGGGTGTAGCATTCTGTTTTTGTCAATCTTTTTGTATACAACTGAATGAATTGAAGTAAATTTGCCTCAAGAAAGAAAGTAATTAAAGTCTTGGACAGTCTCCTGTCTGAAAATTAGATATCTAGCTATTTTGATTCTACATATGTACAATAACTTTCAACTTGGAATTGAAAAGGTGTTTGGCAAACAATGACTGAATGCCATGCATGATAATTTTGAATGTATGTATGCCATGGGTGCTTGTAGTTGCGCGTAAACACACAATGGTTGCCAAAAAACATATTCAAATCAGGACATGTCGGCACCTTGATTGTTTCTGTTTAGGAAAATTCTCAAGGGCTTTGTAGAGTCGATTGAGTGTTTGACAGAAAACTACTAAACAATATTGGACACTCCAGAGTGACAATGACTGGAGTTCAGATTCTTGATGTCAAAGTATCAAAATTCTAAGAGCATCTCTAATGGGTCTGCTATATTTGGCCTACACATGGGACGATTTAGCCTCCACGTCGGTGCCACCTCCTTTTCTATCGGTTTTTTTAGCAGGTCTTCCATACCTATATCAGGGGTATCCCTAACGCGTTTCCTATTTTTTTTTCCAAATTTTTATCTTCCACGCTGGTTGTACCAGCGTGGAAATGTTTTTTTGTTCCACGCTGGTCCAACCAGCGTGGAAGACTTGGGCTTCGCGTGTTGGCTGGGCTTGGGGCAGGCTGGGCTGGGATTGAGCTGGGCTTGGGCAGGCTGGGCTTGGTGAACAGGATCTGTTATATGTTCCACGCTGGTTGAACCAGCGTGGAACGTTAATGAAGTGTTTTTTTTTAACAAACACCAAACAGCAAACAGCAACCACCGTCTTCAACCTCTTGCCGCCGCCATTCTTCTTCCTCTTCCGCCATTTTCAACTTCTTCTACTCGATTTTGCTACTTCTACTTCTTCCTACTGCCAAATTACCCAACATCTTTTGTTATTTTCTATATTTAGCCCTCTTTTTATTAGTTTTAACTCAAAAATCCCAATTTTTGGTAAATCACAAATTATGGCTCCAAAAAGAAGATTGTGCGGTAAAATCGTTCAAAAGGTGTATCAAGGAACTAGTAGTACTATGGAAGATCAATCTTTAGATAATATGGAAGTCGAAGTTGTCGACATTGATTTTCCACATTTTCGCGAAGTTCGAGATTATACACCGAGAGAGCTCGCTCCATGTACTGAATCGCATCTTAGTGATAACCAGTATTCCGTCGATGTAAGTATTTGATTCAATTTTTAATATATTTATTTTTTAATTAATATTTTTAATTTTTTATTAGTTTTTAAATTAATAATTTTTTTTAGTTTTTAATTGGTAAATTGTTCGTTTAATGTAGAGGATGAAAAATTTGACATATAGAGGCAAAATGAATAACGTAATGACTTGGTGGTCATATATGGTGGAGAGAGGAAATGATTTTGCTCATGTACGAGACCGAATACAAGCGACGCCATTTGGGCCTCTCGTTTCTTTGACACCATTTCGAACTGATCGTCAACTTATATTCGCGTTGCTCGAGCGATGGTGGCCGACGACACATACATTTCATTTGCCTCTCGGTGAGCTTGCTTTTACTCCTCATGATTTTACTATGCTTACGGGTTTGCGTGTCGGGGTGGCAGAGATTGTGCCATATATTTCATCTTATGATGATAATGAGTGTGAGGCTACTATATTATTCCCAACTCTAAGTGAATATGAGGAGGCTTGGAAGGATGATGACAAACAAACAAGTTTACAGTATGGGTTTTTTGAGAATATATATATGCTTCGTACTGTTGCTGATGATGATTGGGTGTTAGAGCCCAATTCAGTTGAAGAGGATGAGTATGTGTTAGCTTTTCTGTTATACTTTGTGTCTGGGGTTTTGTTTTCTACTGGACACAGTTGTGTGAAGTTGGGTTGGTGTGGAGCGTTGCTTGATACAAGCAAGATTGGAGACTACGATTGGGGCGGTGCAGTGATGGCACACATGTATTATCAGATGGATTATTTTTCTATGAGTGGCAAGAAATTACACAACATCGGTGGGTTCATTTGGATTCTACAGGTTAGTTATGGTTTTTAGGTTATTTTTAATTTTTAATTAATCTAAAGCATAAAAGCATGAATGATTTTTTTATTTTTGTATATAATTTTTTTAATTACGAAATTTTTATTATGTAGTTTTGGTGGTATGAGTATCTGGGCACGTGTAATCCGATTTTGTTAGACTGTAGACCACAAGTGTTCCCTCGTATTCTTATTTGGGCCCTTGAAAACCGAGCTGAATTGATGGGACTTGTAACGAATAACTTTAAACAAGCAAGGGCCTCGATCGAACAGAAAACTTGGGATAGTATTAGGTGGATGCCTTGGGCTGGGTTACCATCGAACAATAACCCACATATTGACGAGGCTAGAATCATATCTCAGACGAGAGTGGTTTTAGTTTCTCCAGAGATTAGTGTGTGGTTTTTAGGGGATAGATGTTTACGACAGACGACTGGGCTGATAGCTATTCCTCATCCTCCACCACCTGATATGGCTCCAGTGAGTCTTCCTTTGGAGCAGATCCGTGCTCGTAGATCATCCTTTAACTGGCCAATTAGTTCAGCTTTTTGTACGTTTGTTACGGCTATGGAGTACCAGTTATATTGGAATAATGTTTCTCGGGGCTCATTAGCTATTTCCCCCGTCTCTCGTGAGGGTAACGTAGATTACGTGTCATGGCGAGGCATACGACCAGAGTATCAGATTCCTTTCCCAGCAGCCCCTACTACTACTCAGCAAGATTACCCTTTGAGACAAATACAGTATGCAGAACAGGCTGGTGAACATAGCCTTAGGTTGATGGGATCACAAGGTATGACATGGACTGTACCGGTTCCCTTTCTCGACCGTGACTTAGTTACACAGCATGTACCTGATTTTGATACCTTAGACGAGGTATGTTTATTTTTTTTATTTACAATTGTATTTATAATTTTATATTTGTTAGTTAAATCTTGTATATTTATAACTAAGGGAAATCTTGTGAATACAGGCTGCTCTCCGGTCACGCTTAGCAAATTCTGTAATGCTTGGTCAAGGGATGCGGCATGCAGCATTTGATTCTTCTGCGAGATACTATGGTTGGATGCAAGAGCAAAGGACTGCTCTAACAAGGGCTGAAGAAGAAATCGCAGCAAGTGCTTCTAGGGTTGCTGAGCTGACAAGCACATTAGAGGCCTTGGTAAGTAATTATTAATTACTATTACAGTTAAACCCTAAAATTTATTAATTTTAATTGTATTTATATTTGATTATAGGAGTTGCAAGGGCACACTAGACGCGGTGGACGGGGACGAGGTGGACGGGGCCGAAGTGGACGAGGCCGAAGTGGGGAGAGTAGTCAGGGGAGTGCACCTTAAGTGTGTTTGAGTGCTTGATATTAGAGTGGGTTTGAGTGTTTGTTAACTGTATACTATTGCTTGATATTAGGGTTGTCTCAGTTGAACCAGCGTGGAAGATAAATTTATGGTTATTTCGTAATGATTTATTTATTATTCGTTTAAAATAGTAATAACAATATATTAATCAAAATAGTAATACATTAATCAAATTAAATTTAAAATTCAATACATAATTAAATCAAACATTTTAACCTTCGATATATTTTAATTTTCATACTCTTCACCACAAGTTGAACAAAACATTTTACCCAATACATAATCAAAATCAAACGAATCATGATTACAATTTTCGGGAAGCACATGAATTTCATCTTCATACTCGTCAATAAGTCGATTAAATTCATCATCGATACGCTTCTGTTCTTCGGGTGTTAATGGTTTTTCTTCTTCGATGATTTCTTTCTCCATTTCTTCACGTTTTTCATCTTTCGAATCTTCAATGTGCGCCGAAAAATGTTTGACAGAACCATCTCCCATAATTATATAAAAAAAGTATCAAACTCAAATGAAAAAAATGAAGAATGAAGAAGTAGAAATGAAGAATGAAGAAGTAGAAACGCAGACCATGTATATATAGGTTGATTTATAGCCGTTTGGAAAATATAGCCGTTCGGAAAAATATAGCCGTTCGGAAAATATGGCCGTTAGAAATTTAGGCTTCCACGCTGGTTTGACCTGCGTGGAATAAAAAAAATAAAAAAAAATGTTCCACGCCGGTTTGACCTGCGTGGAATAAAAAAAAAAAAAAAAAATATGTTCCACGCTGGTTGAACCAGCGTGGAATTAAAATAATAATAAAAAAAAAGTTCCACGCTGGTTGAACCAGCATGGAACATTTTATTTTAGCAATTTCTATAATCCTATCTTTGGTTCGATTTTGGACGAAGTTTTAGCAGACCGGCCCACCACATCCTACGTGGATAGCCGGCTGCTAAAATTATGGACGACGCGTTAGGGAATGCTTTTTTACGGTATTTCTATAATTTGGATTATAGCAGACCCATTAGAGATGCTCTAAAGTTTCTATTGTTTAGTGCCTCTGGATTATTGACATGCCAAAAAGTTGTGTGGATAGAGCTTGACCAAACAGGCTCGGTCGAAGCTGTTAACACATTTGATTCAGTTCACCAAACCCGAATAAAACTTAAGTTTCGTTATTTGTTTTTTGGTTATACTAGCTTCAGGTTCTGACAGCTTATAAGCTACAAGAGAACCCAAAAGGATGTTTGTTTTTACGGGTAGTTAGAAGCTTATAAGATTTTCCAGTAGAAAAATGGCTAGAGAAAAGTTGCCCCCGGTGACTATACGCTCCATCCTGTAATCTATAACTAGTAGCTTATAGCTTCGATAAAAAAAAAAAACTCCGCCTTACACTTCCACAAGAATGGTGAAATCTTTGTGCTCCAATAAAGCGAATTGCGGTGCGGTTGTAACGACAATCCTTGGTTTTTATAAATAATGTCCAGGGGTCTTTAGCTGGACTGCTTGCAGACTACTGACTAGTGCCCAACGATGGCAATAATTGACAGAAAAAAAAATATACTAATTTTCAGCTGCAACAATCATACAGTACTCCAGAGGGATCCACCACCTTCCAACCCAATTTTACATCAAAGTATGAATGGACTACATAAATTGGAGACAACCATACAAGTTTTTTTTTTCAAATATGTATTATCCAGAAACATCAGGAACAAATATTTCTACAAAACAAAGTGTTCCTCCTCCACATAAAAATCTAGATTTTGGATTTCCATTACACAAGAAGGCAATGTCATGGAGCCTACTTGAACTTCTTGATGAATATTCTCACATTCCAAATTTTCCACACAGCTAAACACTTTTGCCACATGGATATTCAACCATCACAAAACTTAAGACGCGGGCAAGATGACTCACACTAGTGACTAGTCCATGTGGATCCCACATGTACATCATAAACAAGTAATCATATTTTTGAGATTTCCAGACTTACCCATACCATTTGAACTCGGATATTTGAGATACCCTTTTTTAAAAATCTATTATACTATATAATAGTCGTACACAACAAGTGCAACACCATGTTTTTTTAGAGACTTTAGAATAAAACTTAAATTTGGTGAGAGCCCAATCTAAAAAGGGAACCCACCTTCGCACGTCAGCATAGATTTATAAAAACCTTAAAATCCTTTAGAACTCACCAACTTTTAAATTTTTGTTTTTCTACTAAATTCTTTTTCTATTTAAAGTCTTTAAATCTTTTATAAAAACTATATTAAAATACAAAAATATTAATTATAAATCTCTACAAATTTAGGTTGAGAAAATCATTATAAAAACTGACAATCAGGCAATTGCAACGATCTAATAAAATAACATAATCATTTATTTATCCGACACAAATCCCAATGCGTAACACGGATTTAACAACTTGTTTAATTAATAAACCTCATTAGGAGAGTCGAGATGATCAATTCCCCACTAACCAAATTTCTGGTGGTCAATATAACAATATCAAACTTCATGTCAAGTTGTCAACTAAGCATTTCTCCTATCCGAAACTTGGTCAATAGTGAGTTGACCAGTTTGACTCTCGATTTGGGGTATGGCTAATTAAAGTTCAAACGGGTATCTGAAATTTCCAGGTTCAAATAGGGGTAAATATCCAAAAAATCTCTAATTTTTTTTTTTCTAATTCCAGCGTGTCAATGAGTCAGCATTGACCTATTTAAAACTTTCTTTCTCTTCACAAATTTCTCTTTGACTTTCTGAAGCCAATCAGACACTGAAACCACTGGTTCTCCTCAACTTCAGAGTAGTCCAACAATGGCTGCTTCTGTAAATAGTCTAACACCTCAAAGATTTCTTCATCCACTTTCATCAAAACCCATTAACAAGGAATCAAAACTAAGCAAATCCAACTTTCCATTAAAGGGTATCTCAAAGAATTCAACATTTTTGAGAACAAACAATAGAAATTGGATTATTGGGTCTATTAAAGAAGAATTTGATGTAATTCCAGTTCAACGTAATGATTTAATAGATCAACAAGAAGGGGTTTTGGTTAGAATTGAAATAGAAAGAAATGAAGAACAAAGTGTTCATCAAGTTGGTGGATTTGCTAATGAAGGAAGGTTTTTATTTGAAGGAGCTGGAGAGATTAATGGGTTTTCTTCTTCTTTGTCGTCGTCATCTTCGGCTAGTGTTGTATCAGAAGTGATTGGAAATGAAGAAGAAGATGTTGAGATGTTGATTGATAGAGCTATAAATGCAGTTATTGTTCTTGCTGCAGGGACTTATGCTATTACTAAGTTGCTTACTATTGATAGAGATTATTGGCATGTAAGTTATTTAAAGTTTTTGGAATTTTGAATTGAATTCTTATTTTTAAGTCATATGTAAGATATTGTTTTACAAATTCACATGTTGGTTTTTTGTTAATTTTGATGAATGATTAAGAACGGTTATTTGTAAAACTAGAGGTAAACTGGATTGAGAATGTTGGCACCTAAGTTATATAAATTTGAAGTTTCTCGAGTTTACTCTTTTTGATGTTTTGTAGGCATATGTAACAAGCTCAAGATGTGTTTTCTTAAATATATTTATAATTAGAGTATAATTTGCAGAAATTAAGTTGGATTTTAATTGTTAGATTTGGGAATAATCTTCATGAAAGTAGAGGGTATGCAAAAAATAGATAGTCTTTCCAGTTCTGAGTTCAGAGTAGTTGATGCTTTGATGTCTACATGGTCTGTTAGAGGTTTTAAAGCGATAAGATTATCTGTCATGCTAAAGATATGTATAGAATGACAACAACATAATTAGGTTCCAAAATGTAAAACTGAGAAAGAGGCAACATGGAAACACAAGCTGTAAGGGGCTTTGCATGGAACCTAAACTACTTCAAACCTCACAGTATGTGACAATGTCTATTACTTAAGATTTTTCTCCATACCTTCACTTACTACATCTTTCAAAGTCCTTCCACAGATTTCTTTTTACTTGTTATTATGGTTGTGATCGGAATTCTATGAATAGATTTTTCTTTATACTTACTATGAATCAATGGATCTGTGATTTTGGAAGTTAGCACTCATCTGTTTTTGTTGATCGATAATTATGAGCATTGCTTTAGAATTATGAATTGAAAGAATCCAATGTGAATTCTGTTTGCAGTTGCATACCTTCTCAAATGCTTTATTAAGGGCCAGGAATATTTATAAAACTTTTTATTTCTGTTGATGTATCACCTAAAAACTGTCAATTTTCTTCTATATTTTGCTTTAAGTAAGCTTCCTAGCCATAAATATCCTTTTTTTGTGGTAGCATGAATTTTTTTTATATATCGTCAATTCGGATATATATGGTGTTTGCACGCGGAATTACTATTTATGGCTATTTCATCAAGTAAACAAAAATAGTGTTCCTGTAATTAATTTGTAGACATATCTCTTTATTCCATTTGTTTTTTATAATTTTAGGGTTGGACTATTTTTGAGATATTAAGATACGCACCCCTGCACAACTGGGCTGCTTATGAAGAAGCTTTAAAAGAAAATCCTGTTTTAGCCAAAATGGTCATAAGTGGAGTGGTCTACTCTCTGGGGGATTGGATTGCACAGGTTATAATGTAACCCTTCTGGAGACTTTAGTTTCTCATTCCTTCAATCTTGTTTCCATATATTTGTTTTCTCATATTCTGTTTATTGTGTAGTGCTATGAAGGGAAACCTCTTTTTGATTTTGATCGGACGCGCATGTTCAGATCAGGCCTTGTTGGATTCTCTCTTCATGGCTCTCTTTCTCATTATTATTACCAGTTCTGTGAGGTGATTGTTTAGGATCAATCTTCGAAGATATTAGCTACTAAGCGTATTGGTTGATTTTGCGTGAAAGCCTGAAAGTTGTTGTTGGCGCTGCAGGCTTTATTCCCTTTCCAAGACTGGTGGGTGGTTCCTGTTAAGGTTGTCTTTGACCAAACTGCATGGGCAGCATTATGGAACAGCATATACTATGTAGTACTCGGGTTATTGCGTTTCGAATCCCCAGCCAGCATTTTCACTGAACTAAAAGCAACATTTATTCCCATGCTGACTGTAAGATATATCTTCCTTTCTTTAAATAATTTACTTTTCATGAGTTTAATGCCTTTTGTATCATTCTACATATATACAGACTCCTTCTCTGTTTTCATAGACCTGAAGGTCTAAATTGTGGCTAGAAATATGCACTATTTCTCAAAAAGAAGAAATTTTTATCTTTCCTTGATATTAGTGTATAATTTCTTCTGATTGCATCATGTAGTTCAAATACACTAAAAACCTGTGTTCCTTTGCTGAATTATAATTCATTGTGTTTCGCTTTGAGCAGTGAGCAACTCTTGAAATCACTGGCAAACCATATTGATATTTTCAAAGCTTTGTCCTTTACGTATATGTCTAGGGTTGCATCATTGACTCGTGTTTTATTTGGTGGATCATTTTCAATGCATTTGTAGAGTTGTCAGGCAGTAAGTTGATATAAATGTGTCCATGGTCAATGAAGGATTTACATACTAGCACCATGGCCCTTAATAAGGTAAGTTATTAAACGTAGGAAATGGTCTATAACGTGGTCGGAGTTAAATATCATTAGCCTCGAGTCCAACTGCTTGTTCAGTCATTTGGGATATTCCAACCTTGTTATAACTTGAAAGCTGATTTATGCATTGAAGGGGTTCTGATCGAGTATTTAAATAAGAACAATAAAAACTACAAAGAGCTAAAGTCTGCTTTATTGATTAAAGTAATAAAGTTTTCTTCATCAAACTATTGGTGTGGTTCTTGGCTAAGTTGGAACACTGTATTTGAGCTTGGATTTTTATGAGTTGATATTTGCATAGAGCTTCTATATTCTCTATTAACATTATCTCTATGTTGTTTGTTTGATAGGCAGGATGGAAGCTCTGGCCTTTTGCTCATCTAATTACGTACGGTGTTGTTCCAGTAGAACAAAGACTTCTTTGGGTTGATTGTGTGGAGCTTATTTGGGTTACAATACTCTCCACGTAAGTACTCAACAACAACGCAAAGAACATGTCATCCACTTTCATGCCTTTTACTTGGTACAGTCTATTTCTAACATGTTTATCATTTGCTTGTTAGATTGTCAAATGAGAAATCAGAAGCAAGAACCTCTGAAGCATCATTGGAAGTGAACTCTAGTACCCTATCAATTAACGCTGAGGTATTTTGCAAAAAATATTTTACAGTAACATCTGGTTTTGTTTGTGTTTTGACATTAGCAGATACTCTACTGAATTTTATTTGCTACTATACTCCATTGATTTTGGTTGTGATTATTAGGAATAAATGAAGAGCAAAGTAAATCTGCAGTAAAAGAAGATTACTCGATTCTATGAGATTGACGCCTACTAGAAAGAGTGAGTGACTTCCTCAATCTGTGCATAGATTGTTACGACTTGACGCGGAAGTGGTGGAAATACTGTATAAGCTTGACATACTGCTTATGGTTCATTGCTGGCTTTCCATCAAAACATTAATGTGTATGTAAGTCCTGTTTGACCCTATTTAAGAATCATTGCCGTGGTTCTTCAAATCATAAATGTTGTAACATATGTCAATATAAGTTACCCTGTAGATTATATTCATTCCAAAATTTGCATTTACTTTGTATAAAACCACCCTCTCCATGATTCAATGAAACAGTGGATAAAAAATAGAGCTCAACAAACCTCTTACTTTCATCTTTTTTTCTTTTTTTTTCTTTTTCTTTTTCTTTAATTTTAATTTTTTACATTAAATTCCAAGACCTGAAAGCTACTTCACAAGGCCCGAAGGTGTTACATCTGAAACTAGGCCAGTAAGCCGTACAATGAACAATCCCCGAAGGCTAATCCACCATGGAGAGATCCTCCTAATATTACATGAGTAAAATTCCTCTAACTATTTTCTAGATGAATTGAACCCACAGCCTCCCAACTTGGAGAGGGATGTCTTTACCGACAATGTTACCAGTTTTTGGCACTCTTACTTTCATCAATTGCTCTCTTTTGATGCATTAATATGTATGCAAATCTCTATTCAGAATATATACTCGTATTTTTACTTTCAATAAAAATGATGATTGACTAAGAGTAAGATTGGTCCAAAAAAACCTAGTGGTCCTAGAAAGAAAAACGACGAGATAATTACTGTCTACGTTTACTGTGTCGTCCCATAGCCTATTAATAGAGCTCCTTTTGCAGTCTTAGATTATGGTACAAAGTAGGTTTTACTGATCTAGGCATCAAATTTTGGAATGTGGGTTCTTGTGCATCTCTAACATTGTACTAGTCAAAGTAGCACTCTGTAGACATGAGTGATCTGTCGGTAGACATGCCACTATCCTGATGTAGTCCGAAGAATATATATTTTCAGTTGTCATTTTTGTCAAAGCTCACTAAAAACTGGCTTGCACGTTCGCAAATCCTCAATGTGATAACGATGACATGGAACTAGATTTTGTGCTGACATTTGGTATTCCTTACTGGAACTAGAATTTGTGCTGAACTTTGAAGCATACTGACAAAACCCATTCTCTATATTCTTGTGTTATTCTGAGGAAGTAACACTGTTTTACAGTGGTAATGGTATTTCTTATAATTGTTCAATTGTTAGTTTTCGTTTGGCACCACCGAGCAGACTGCGGTACTTAGAAACATAAGGAAAAACAGCATTCAATACTACTGCCATCGCCAGAACAGATTAACTTGAAATTTATTCATTGCAAACGCAGCAAAACAAAACATCATAATGCAACTTAGGAAGAAACATTTTGAAATAAAATACAATGAAAATAACACTAGCTAGCAATAGAGATCTTCACCATTTCTAAACTACTGTTTTGACAAGAGAACCTCTTGACAATCAAGCCCCTACATATTGTGTGTTCATGGACGAGCAGCAGAAGCTTGGACCGCTGCCGGATATGTGACCTCGAAACCTGGGTTTGGAATGAAGGTATCATCAAAACCTGGAATATACTGGTGGTATTGTCTTCCTGGTAGGTTGTTATATCCAACACCAAAGCCTGGAAAAGTTTGAGTGGTTAATGGGACATCTTGATTATGCTTATTCTTAGCATTGCTATTAATGGTTCTTGGGATTTCCCGGACAGCGAAAGCAAATTGGGTCATGGCAAGAAACATGATAAGGACAACAAGGTAAGAAAACAGAGATGCATTATGTTTGCAAGCCATTGTGATCGATAATAGAGAAATGAGAGTATCAAAAAAGTAGTGATGATGATTCAGGCTTGAGTATTGTTGTTATTCTTATAGTATGTTAGAATTGGAGTGTTGGGTGAAATGTTATGATGACAGTGATACTAATTTGGGATTCTAAGAAATCATCCTAATAGGTGTACATTTTAAATGTCAACAGCTTAAGCTGCCATTCATTGATATTTCCACACCACCAACCACTCAGAGTATATATCTGCTCGCTTCAATAACTCATCAGCACAGCCTACACAGCAGGACTCAGACCTTGAACATGTTGGGTTTTTTGGTGGAGAAGGGAAGTTTTTCTTTCAGGAACGTACGTACGTAGTTAGGGCGTACGTACGTCCTGTATCACAGATAACTTTCAGGAGATAGAACGTACGTACGTCCTCATTGTGTTTGCTGCATATGGGCCCTGTTTAAGCCCAATTCGGTTTCTATTGTAAGGCTATGTTATAAAGCCAATTCGAAGAAGAAAAAACCTAATCTTGATGTGAGAGAGATTGTGAGAAGCCATTAGAGAGTTTGAGAGAACTTTTGTGAGGAAGAACACTTTGGTTTCTTCGTGAGGGCTTGTATAATCGTCTCTATAAGAAAGATTATTTGTTTGCCGTGGACGTAGGCAATATTAGCCGAACCACGTAAATCTTGTGTTTTGTGTGGGTTTGTATGATAGTAGTAGGAGTTTCATCTTCTCCATTTTGTTTTGTTTAATTCATACACTATTTCAATCTTGGGTATTGGTGCATAAGTTTCTGCTGCGCACAACAAGTGGTATCAGAGCCGAAGGTTAGTTCCTTGGGTTAAAGAGGGATTGCAGAACATTGGTTAAAGGGTTTTGAGGAATCTGTCCAGATTCGATACTCTGTGGTAAAACGGCCATAACTCTGTTCTCGGATATCGAAACGTTGATCCGTTTTTGGGGTTGGAAAGAAGACTCTTCAGGATTTCCAACGGTGTATGGTACGTTTTCTGTTTCAAATTATTCTGTTCCCAGTAATTCTTTGAAGTTGACAGTTTTGTTTTCTCAATTTTGGTAAAAATCCAATCTTGGATTTTTCTTGTGGTACTAGGTGAACTCCTTTGGTTTAGTTTGTTTGTTTGGTTTGCTGGTGTATGAAATTGATTGGTATCATGTCGGATCATATTTCGGATTCGAGTGAATTTGAAAAGGAGATTGATAGTTTGTTTGATCAAACCTTGTTGTTAGATGTTGACATTCATAAATTTGATGGTAACCTCGACTTTGCTATGTGGAAGACGGAGGTACAAGATTGGTTAGCCATTAATGGCTATGTGGATGTTCTTGATGATAAATCGAGAAATATGAATGATGATGAATGGTTAACTCTAATTTAAAGGCTTGTGAATTTGTCCGGTATTGTTTGGTAGAGGATTTGTGGTACATTGTCAAATTGGAAACCATTGTAATAGTTATGTTGTCCAAGTTGGAAGACAAGTACGCTTTGAAAAATACAGAGGACCGGCTCTATGTGGTTGATGATAGTATTGGTAGATTGGTTGGTTCTCAATGTAAATTGAGAAGTCGAAGAACTCTTGCAAAGAATGAATGTGCCTATTGTCATTGTTGGGGACATTGGAAAATTAATTGTCCAAAGTTGCAGAAGAAGATTGTTCGTGTACATCGAAGAGGTGAGGATTCATGTGTTGGTGTTTCGTTGTTGGCTTCATCTTCAGTTAGTTATTCTACTAATGAGTGGATTTTGGATTCGGGTTGTTCCTATCATATGTGTCCCAATAGGGAGTTGTTTGATAGCTTTCAGGAGCTAGATGCTTGTGTTTTGCTTGGTAATGATCATACTTGCAAAACTTTTGGGATAGGTACAGTTCGATTGAAATTGGAAGATGGATGCACTCGAAAGTTAGAAGATGTTTGGTATGTACCAGAGTTGACTACGAATCAAATCTCATTGGGTGTTTTAGAGTCCGATGGTATGAAAATTACATGTATTGGTGGAGCTCTAAAAGTTGTTGTAGGTGCACGAGTTGTTATGAAAGACATTAGAAAGGGTAAGTTGTACTACTTGAAAAGAAGTGCAATTACATGTGGTTTGCATAGTTCAGTTGTTGATTTATCTGTCGATTCTACCAAGGAATTGCATAGTAATATGAGGCATGTCGTTGATGGTACTATGCAAGTAAAGACAGATTTATTTGCGGGTGGCAAGGCATGCATAGTTGGTAGGCATTTTGTTGAAGAGTCATTTGTTCGGGTGGAGATTGATGTCGCTCCACATTTGATTGGTTTGTTAGGTGACACGACAAAGAAGAAAGTTGAAGCCACCATTGTTAGTAGCAAGGTTATCACCCAAGAACCTTATGAAGCCGTGAAACCTTTGTTTGGGGGTTTTGTGTACGTACTTTCTATTGTTGGTAATCTCTCATGTGATGTTTGTTTGGCGCTTAGTAAGGAAGACGTATTTGGTAAATCTATGCATAGGGATTTGAATTTGTACCCCACTTGGTTGAACTTCATAGGAAAAACTCTTGAGAGGTTAGTTTTTCGGGGCATTGGATCATCTTCGATGGAGTACTTTGTTGAGGTGGAGATGGTATTTGGTAGCTTGGACCCCATTATGTTGAAGTTGTTTGTGAGCCCTATAGGGCATTGGTGGGCAATTGGTTTTGATTTGGCCCCTTGTGGGAATTTGACCCTTCGGGGTATTGTGGGAATCGTATAGATGTCATTGGAGTAAACTACGAAGGCTTGATCCCTTAGGGGAAGGGTACGTAGGCAACCATGAGGTGGTGCAGCCGTTTTGGTCCTTCGGGACATGTGTGGGAGTTTGGGACTTGGTTTATTCTTGGTGTCGGCTTAGATTTATTGAATCTTCGCCGAGGTGGAGAATTGTTGGGTTTTTTGGTGGAGAAGGGAAGTTTTTCTTTCAGGAACGTACGTACGTCCTGTATCACAGATAACTTTCAGGAGATAGAACGTACGTACGTAGTTAGGGCGTACGTACGTCCTCATTGTGTTTGCTGCATATGGGCCCTGTTTAAGCCCAATTCGGTTTCTATTGTAAGGCTATGTTATAAAGCCAATTAGAAGAAGAAAAAACCTAATCTTGATTTGAGAGATTGTGAGAAGCCATTAGAGAGTTTGAGAGAACTTTTGTGAGGAAGAACACTTTGGTTTCTTCGTGAGGGCTTGTATAATCGTCTCTATAAGAAAGATTATTTGTTTGTCCGTGGATGTAGGCAATATTAGCCGAACCACGTAAATCTTGTGTTTTGTGTGGGTTTGTTTGATAGTAGTAGGAGTTTCATCTTCTATATTTTATTTTGTTTAATTTATACACTATTTCAATCTTGGGTATTGGTGCATAAGTTTCCGCTGCGCACAACAGAACATGCAGGACAAAGCTCCTTGACATCAGCTTGACAAATTGTAGCGACATGAAGGATCAGAGCTTTCGCAGAAATATAAATGTAGTCGCACAAAGAACTTGTTGATATTGGAAGGAGGAGGGGGGAGTATAGTTAACATTAGCACCAATTTAATTATTACGACAATGTTATTTATCTTTTTGACCACCGTCTAAATTAGCTACAAAGTACAAACTACCCTTCTTGTAGGGGTTTTTTTTTTTGACATACTCAAGAAATCACACCAAATTAGAGGACAAACGCGCTACAAATCCTTTTTGAATAACAAATTCGATTCTTCTAAATACATATTCGTTCGAACCAACAATCATCACATTGCCATCTATTATCTTCTGCACTCTCTTGAGGAGCTCCACCACATCTGAGGCTAACGATTCAAATGTGACAAAAGCAAAAAGATTGAAAATATTTTGGTTAATTCTCTTCTTTTGCAAAAAAATATCTATTTCCTTTTTACTCTATTGAATTGCAATCAATAAATAATCTAATTTATCGGCATATTTATATTATGTAATAAACAGTTTACAAGTAACTCCATGCATAATGCCAGGTAAATTCCACAAACACAATTCGTTTAACCTAATTCTGTTGCAATATCAATGCCCTTCAAATGCTCTGCAATCTTGGTAAATTCCAGGAACACAATACATTTAACCTAGGCAGTGTGATGGGTGTTTTGATGCTTCCTCTTTTTTCTTCCTCTTGTTCTCCTATCAAATCCTCCATTTCTTTACAGTCAAAGATATATAGCACTTGAAGGTTTTGAAGCAGCTGCAGCAACCTAGATGACGAGAAGACATTCTTGAGATGATGACAACCACAGATTTTCAACTCCTTCAAGCAGAAGGAGCTGTTAGGAGTTGGAATCCCCTTAAAAATTGTGTACAATTTGGGGCGTTCAATGGCTACAAAACCACATTTCAACCCACTAAATTTGGCAGATCTAACAATTTGTACAATCATATTGTTGGAACTTATTGGCAAAACCAAATCAATACAAAAAATATTACTCCATATTGTTCATCAACAACTTTCAATGAGTAAAATAGCAGAGTGCGACTTCAAAAGAGCCCCAGAGAATATATGAAAAACTACAGTCCATAGATCTTCTGCAGCATCATAAGAAACCACTGGGAAAGAACTGCATTAATAATGTACAGTAACAACCTCAGTATGATGTACCACTCCTTCATATGAACTTATTAACTAGCTCAACTTTATGCACTGTTTGGCTCTTCCACAATATGTACAGGAACTGGACTGTCTCCACGGTTTGCAATAAGCTCAAAGGTATGCCCTTTTGTGTTATGCTGATTGACAAAATCTGAATGCTTCGAGGGAGCATTATAACACTCTTCACACAGATCAAAACCTATCACTCCCCCTGTCCCAACAAGACGTTCATCATGACAGTCCTTGCATTTGTATCGATTCCCAACTATTGGATAAACCTACAAAGGGAAAGTACTGCTTGTCTTAAAACTTTACACAAACTTCGGCTTGCTGAATGCAGTTAGAGAATGAAGTATGGGAGCAATAAATACCACAATTGACCCACACACTATGACACTAATGCTAGGTATATAACAATATTTTCTTCATATTGCTTATTACCGACATTTTAGCAGAGTACTGTCTTCTTATCATAGAACAATATTTTCACAACTCTAGGTACATAATCCTTGTTTCGCAAAACCTCAAAAAACAAAAAATAAAAACAAGCCAGACAAGAACATACAATCTATTATCATAACAAAATTATCAATCGGAACAGACCATTAGCGGCTTCCATGATTAAAAGTCCCCTGAATTTTACTTCAATTTTTAAAGAATAGCATCCCAATATGAAAATGCAAGGAGGTTACCTGACAATTATCACATCCAACTCCAGAATGTACATTTCCTGCACATGAGACAATAGATTACTTTGTTAATGACAGTGGCATGATGTCTTCGAAAAAATTCAAAACCAACGGAATGGCAGACAGTGTCACCTCATAAGTCATAAGACATTTTTTGTTTGTAGTGAAACTGACAAGGTGCAGTGTTGATAGAATGGGTAGGGGTAGTCTAACAGTCCAACTCTATATGTGATGCATATATGTAAAATGTATGCATCTTCTGGTAGGGATGTTGACAAAATGCGTTATATGTCAAAGAGTTTGAATGGTCAACGAATTACTTAACAAAAGAACAAATAATTTAATTAATGCAATTGACCAACGAATTTACTCTAGTGAATGGTCAATAGATTTCAATGTTGTAGTGGAAACTTATATATAACATAACGTTTGTGTATTTGGTTGTGACTTGTGATAACGTTTTAGTTAACTAGTTGAACTGAAACCAATGCTCAAACACTTGCAGTGTGTAGTTTGTCAATAATAACAAACTGAGTGCAGTAGTAGCAGATACCGCACCAACATACGCACTTATGGTCAGCGCGTCGCGCGTGCAAAAATGTGAACAAAATGTTGACAACTTTTTTTTGTTAGAGTTGAAAAGAAAATCCACACAACAGAATGTCGACAGGTTTTGCTAGAGTGTAGGTCAAGGTGAGTGAAACTTGGAAAGAAAAGGATTATAAAAAGAGAGAGAAGAAGAAGAAGAAGAAGAAGAAAGTCAAGGAAGTCAGTTGGTGGAAGAAATTCCGAATTAAGTTGAACCAACGTAACCACTGCCATCTGTATAACCAACAACCAATACACAATTTTGAAGAAGATTTCATTTCATAATAAATATATTCGCAAAGCAACGCAATGCCCGGATATTTCCAACTTTGCAGGTTTTGGACAAGAGTCTTGTTTCTACTCAGGTCTCTCTCTCTTTTTCTCTCTCTTTTTCTCTCTCTCTCTTCATCTCTATGTTATTTCTACTATTCTATCAAAATATATCAAAAAAATCCTAGAATTTATTATAATCCATGAGATTATCTAACAATATCTATCGTAATTTTAGAAAATTGCCATAGTTCGATAATCATAATGAGTAACTTTCTTGTTTTATCAAATTTTATAATAATAATTGTTTATAGTTTCTAAATTATGTTTATCTTGCACAACAGTACTCATTTGTATCAAAATTTGTATATTTTAGCTTTTTGATGTGAGGTTTTTGATTCTTGAAATAATAACTAGAAATTGGCAAATCTTTTATAGAGTTTATATTGATATCGATTTTGTTATTTGAAGAAATTATTACTAGAAATAAAATTTAGTTTGTTTTAATAGACAAAACAAATTTAGGCATTTTTTACGATGACAAAACAAATTTAGGCATTTTTTACGAGTGAAAAGGTGAAAGCTTTTTGATTCATTCTTCTTCTTCTTCTTCTACGAACAAATCAAAATAGAATTGAAGTAATTAATCAAAATATACTACAATGAAAAGAAAACAGAAAAAAATTTGAACACATTTGGAGTGATAAATCAATCCATACATACCTTGAAGTTCTATGAAGAAGGGTTGAAGGATATTTTGGGGATATGCAGAATCCCATTCCAGTGAATCCCACCATTTTCTGCTTCCTTGGATTTCTTTTAGAGATGCTGGCGGTTGTATCGATTGATCTTCTCCCTTAAATTGAGGGAGCTTCTTTAATTCAGAACAATTATCTACCCCAACAATTACAAGAGAGTCACAAATCATCACGCCCCTCCAAATGCTCTTCAATTTTGGTAGATTCCTAAACACCAATTTTTTAATCTTAGGGAATTGAACTGCGATGGGTGTTCCAACGTTTCTTCTGTTTTCTTCTTCTTCTTCACCAATCAACTCCTCCAATTCATCACATTTAATCACCCATATCTCTTCAAGGTTTTGGAGCAGCTGCAGCAACCTAGATGATGATAAGACATTCTTGAGATTATGACAATAAGAGATGTACAACACCTTCAAACAGAAGAAGGAAGGAGGAATTGGAATCCCCTTAAAAAAAGTGTACAATTTGGGGCATCGATGGATATCTATTCTTTCCAGGCATTGTAGCCAACAAGTAGAAGAAGTACCAGTACCAGTACCACTCAATTCCTCTTCTGACGACGACCACCACCATATACACTCTATTTTATTACACTGGTTAATTGTAAATGCTACAAGCTCTCTTACATCCTTTATTAACCATCCCAACTCATTTAACCTTGTCAGATCATTGAACGAATTTATTGCAACACGTTTAGTGTTTTGGGGGAAAAAATGGGTATTTTGAGCACTACCTTCATCTGAGTAACATAATTGAACTGTTGCCCTTGGAGGAATACCTAGATGATATTGAAGGTAATTGTACTCTTCTCCAACTGCTAGATAAAAACATTTCAACCCATTAAATTTGGATGATCCAACATAGCTTGCATAATCAGACAAACAATGAAAACTGGTGTTAAGATTCTCCAACTCTTTTAAGCTGAGCAATTCATTTGCAAAAGATTCACCACTTCCAACGTCATACAGTTTATCCACTTCTATGCAACCAAGGTACAACTCTTGCAATGCAGACAACTTTGATATTAATCCTAGTGGAATTGTCTCCCTCAATCTTACACAGTGGAGGTTAAGGCAATTCAGTTTGCCCAACATTTCCATACCTTCAGGCAGTTCTTCAATGGCAGTATTATTAAGTTCCAACCTTCTCAATCGTACGAGCTTAGCTAGTGAAGGCACTTTCTTCAACTTCGTACACCAACTTAAACGTAAATCATGTAGATTCACCAATTCAGAGATGGAATCTGGCAACGATTCTAAATGATGATTTGCTTTGTTCGAATCACATCGCAAATCAAGTACCCTGAGGCACTGCATATGGATAAAGAAATCGTGTGTTATACTGCTTATGAAAGGATTGCCTCCAAGAAATAAGGTAGAGAGATTCAAGCATCTTGGACTGATTGAAACCTTTGATATCATATTCTTCATAAAAGAAGCCCTCTCAAGAACTTCTTCCCATGCCACTTCATTTGGTAATACTTCCAATAGTGAACCAGCTTTGACCATGAAATGCTTACGTGTGATACGAAGAGCCATGTCCCTGATCAGATCATGCATTTTTACACCATCAGACATTTCATCATAAGCTCGATCCCAGACATCAACACTTTCAATCAAGCAATGGTCTTTTAGTTTTTTCAATATAAATTGGCCTTCAAGAAGCTCATCCTGTCTACTTCTTCCCTCGACCATACCATCCATGATCCAAAAGTCAACCAATTCCCTTGCTAAAATTTCATAATCCTCAGGATACAATGCACAACATAAGAAGGATTTTTTTAGTTTTTCATTGGGCAACCGGTCATAACTGAATTTTAAACGTTCAAAGACAATGTCTTCGCTATCTATGATTTGGTTGCTAAAGTTCCTCAAATCATTCAAAGCAACTGTCCAATCCCCAAGGTCACCATTTCCTCTCATAGCTGCAGCTACTGTGATTATCGCCAGTGGCAAACCAGAACATTCCTTAGCGACCAACTTTGCAGTCGACATTACTTCAGGAGTAAGCTCATCAACTTTATCTAAAAACAACTCCCAAGCTTCTTCTTCAGTTAGAGTTTCTACCTTCACATTGGCTGCACGACATCCCATCTTATTGCAAACTTCTTTCTTCCTGGTAGTTATTAATACTTTGCACCCATTGTCTGTAGTGGGTTTGGGTATACCTATCTCGCCAAGAGGAAATTCTTGCCACATGTCATCCAAAATAAATAGGATCCTTTTCCTCCGTTTCAACGCCTCATGTAACTTTCCCATCCTTTCTATTTCATCTTGTTCATTTGATAAATCCACGTCAACCTTTTTCGCAATATCAATTTGTAATCCATGAATATCTCTAGCTTTTGATAGAGTGACCCAAATAATCTTATCAAACTGATTAGACTTTTCTAGGATTCGATTATTTATAGCCATTGCCATCTTGGTTTTACCAATTCCACCCATTCCGTACACTCCAACCACTCTACTTTCGCCATCCATTAGAAGTTCCCAAACCTTCTTTAATGATTTTTGAGCAGTAGTTTCCCCAACCAATTTTTGTGCAGGTAATTCCACTCCAATCTTTGGTACTTGTGATGTGAGAGTGTCCTTTAATAATTCACTACCTGTGAGAGTAAGTGTATTCCCCTCCATGATCAACTCTGAGATACGTTGTCCTAAATTAAAATTTGAACAACATTTAGGTAACAGTCCCTTTAAGCAGCTTGTTGCAATTTTAACCTCTTCTTCAATGCGATTTGTGTCATCCAAAACATGTTGGACATTTTGTAGCCAATTGTCCACAACATGTTTAGGAACTTCTCCTCGGTCGATCTTTGCCGTGTGTAACTTGTCATTTACATCATCTTTCAAAGAATTCAACTCTTTATTTATCTTCATCAGCTTCTTAATTTCTTTTTTTGCATTTACCATGTGCTTGCATCGTACAAAAATGGGGGTACTTACACAATTTTGTTGAAAAAAACAACTCAGGATAGTACCAACTACACCAATAATTTCTGCCATCCCTGCGAATACACAAAATATAAGTTTAAGTTAACTAATGAATGTTAGAATAAGAACCCGACCAGTTTAGTTTAACTAATCCACAACACTTTGCAATTTCATATTTCATGCAGAAGTTGATGCAAAACATCTTGACTAAGTCAATTTGAATGATAGTTTCATATTTCATACTTTGAGTTAGTATTGGTTTAGAATTCCTTGTCTAAGATGAACTTTTCTAAGTTCGGTTTTTGCTATTTATTTGTCTTTATAGTAGTCTAGAAGAGTCTTTGAGTTCTACTATGTTTAAGAATATTTGGACATGTATTAGGAGCTTTAGTCAATTTCTACATTAGTTATTAAAAGCTATCTATATAATGAGCTCTAAAAACGAAATTTGTATTCAAATTATTTATTCAACTAGTATTAAAGTTCTACTTCTTATAAATTTTCTTTCAAGTTTATAGTGTTAGATTCAATTATATATCACGCTTCCTTCAAGTCTATATAATGAGTTTTGTTTTTTTTTTTTTTTTTCTTTGTAGATTTTCAAAAATAGATTCGTTGCTTATTCTGAAAACTATATGGTTGTTCTATCAAATTAATTTGGAGACTGTATAGTTTTGGGTAGGACAATAACCTTGAGTATATTGGTTGTTCCATTAATTTCTATATCAATTTTGTTGCTTTATTGGTTGTTGATCTCTTTGTTGTATATTTAACATGCACCTTAGTAATTTTTTTGCGGGAATGGTCACTGGCCACTCTCTTCCCTTAATCTATTATCATTAGCTATATATACTAAGTGAAATGCACGTCCGTTGGACGAATCAGGTGTGCAATTTTTATTTTTAGCCTTGTATTTTATACATTCAGTGAATGACAAAAAGTTGCAAGAAATATCGAGATTGCAACCATGAAAATTTTACGTGTGCGTATTGTGTTGGTTAATGTACTGCTACTTGTAATAAATGAATACTAGCATATGCAATTACTTTGGATATAATTTTTAGAGAAATACTAGCATCACTGTTCTGGGATGCTCTAAGCTCACAGAGTTTATAAAAACTTGCCATGTCGATATGTGTAGAAGGGGTAAGGCTCAGCCGGTTTGAGGCATATTGGTTGTGCTTGTTTGCACGAAAAAACCCCGAAAACTCATATTTAGAAAACATTCCATATTTGCACGGTGCTTGGTTGCATCAGATTAAGTGGTCCCCACGATAAAACTTTATCAAAAACTAATAAAACTGCTAAATTATTTTAAGGCTTTGAGATAGCCGGAAATGGTGGGAAAACGTCCGCTCATGCTTTATCTGTCCATTCTTTCCTCTGAATTGTGGTCCCCGTGTTTTCTGGTCTCTCCAAGTGTCTATTTTCATTTTTATTCTCATACTTAACCAAGCACCCATAAAATAATAAATGCAATGTTTATGGAAAGTAAATTTTAAGTAATTTTGTGCTGCTCATTAGGTAGCTTTTAATTTGTTTTGAAAACCACCATTAACCACCATACTCTACAACTGCCACCACTGTCGCCAACCTCACCATCACTACACTTTTGTTATTTTTATTCTTCTTGTTCATTCTTGTTCCTGTTGGAAATGTTTTTGAGTGGTTATAACATTTGTATATGCATGAATGAGAAATTGAAGTCCCAAGTTAACTACTAGCCATGGCTAACTTGTGTGAGTAGATGAATGGGTATGTATTCATATACATTGTATTTGGCCCAACCCATCCCAATGGGTGTGTCTTTTCTCAATAGACACATATTTTGTAGACACCCATTCCCAATGGGTGTATCTGTTCCCAACAGATGCGTACATTGTATTGGGTCATGATGTCTTTTCAAATAGACATTGAAAAGACATGTGTTTTTTCAAAAAGGTGTCTTCCTACTATATAAGTATATCTTCTGTTTGTCTTCAAATCATTTTTAAAAATCAAATTGGTTTTTCATCTTCTAGTATATGTGTCTTGGCATGAGAGAGTATAACAAAGAATTGGTTCGTCGTCTTCAATGCTTTTGAAGTGCTGCTACGCTAAGAAAGATAGATCATTGTATCCTGGGAGACAGTCCACCATTGATAAACCGTTGGGCACATTACGGGGCGAATAATGTCTTAAGTAAAGAGATTTTATCTCGACTCGATCTATTCCCTTTTATTTATTTTAAAACAGTAATATATCGGTGTATATTTTCCTACAGTTCCTCCCAATTCTTAATCTTTCTTCTTGTTTCTCTTTTCTGGTTAGGTACACTTTTTTTTTCTACAAATCAAAATTGATTGATAAATCACAATTTCGATACCAACCACAAAATCTGAAAATGGCAAATCCTTAACCATTGAGTTTGATTCCCAAACAAAGAGAAGATAATAAGGAGAGAAATTAAGATGAAATTTGAAGAAAAAGAATGAGATGTATGTAAAAAAAATTAAGAATTTTAGAAAGAGAAGAAGGAGAGGTTTAGCGCTTATGTAGTTGGTGGTGCTTGTAGAGATGATGATGTTGGTGGCGGTCATTCTGAAGTCCACCCTCAAGTAGTCAAGTTCACCCAAAGCAAGCAAGCTTGCCGTTCTTCACCTATCCATGATTTTCACATTTTTCTTTTTATTTAGGATTTTATTTAACAAAATTAAAATACCTGCTAAAACCTTAGCCCTTCTTCACCTATCCATGTGACAAGTTTTGGTGAATCGGTAAGCATGGAGAATCACAGTTCTGTGATGCCTAGCATTTATCTAATTTTTATATTAATATTATTATTATTATTTTGTAAAATGTGAAAAGCAAACAACAAATAAATAAAACAAGAAAATAAGTGGCAAAGTTGTTATGAAACAACAATCTGTTCATATTTTTGATCAGAAGTTGCAAAGCAATTGCTGGGTATTAATCAAAATTTTATATAAATATTCATTTTTTGAATCGGGTTTTGTTTGCAATCAAAGTGTAATTGAACAATTGAATTCTTGTAGATGAATTACAGAAAAGTCAACGCCTGGGGTAAACCATTTGCCACCCCTATTTCTACCTATTCAAATGCAAAAATAAGATTAAAACTGAATCATAAACTGAATCCATTCCTTAATCTTTATAACAAGTTCATGTTAAACCATTTGCCACCCCTATTTGTACCTATAAACATATTTAAATTTCAACGAATATGAAACTCTAGCTTACCTACTCCTTGCAGCACAAGTTCCTTTGTTTGCGAAGTTCGTACTTCCTAAACAGATAATCAAAATCAAACTTTAAAACCAACAAAATATTATATAACCACAAAATATGTAAATTATATGACTAGCTGACCTTAGACTTCAATTCAGTAGCAACACAGAATGAATGCTAAAAGATGAAGCTAGAATGTGTTTGTCTTCAATTATAAAGATGGCTAATGGTGAAAGAAAAAAGAATGAGTTTGTCTTCAATTATACAGATGACTGAGGAAAGGAACTCAGAAGGGTCTCACTATCTCACCAATGGATCTCATATACAATTTTTTAATTAACTCAAATTCAAAAATTAACATGATGTCAGGATTGTTCAATAAATTTTATATAATATTAAATGGACAAGTGGATGAGTTTTACAGGATTCAAATAACAAAATAATTTATGATAGACCATCGTCGTCAATGGCCTATATTTTGTCCAACCAAATATAAAATGCATTGTTTAGATCAACATCAGCATTATTTTACCTATAAGATTTAAGAATTCATATGTACGCACAATACTTGAAAATGAGACGTCATAACTGGCAAAGTGACACCAAGTTCCTAACACAGGACATCTACTACCTAAGAAATTAAACATTTTTTTTTTTTTTTTTTGTTGGCAAGCGAGGTTGTGGGGACCCCTATCCCTTTTAAATTAGGTGTGGAAACTTATATCAACAATCCGCTGTTGACGTGTTTCGAACCCACGACCTCTCCACTTTGTGAGAGGAGTGCTACCATTGAGCCACGGCTCATTCGCTTAAAATGGTTTGGTAAGCCTGTTTTTAATGAGATCAGTAACTCGGTAATGCTGGCGGGATTCGAACCCCAGACCTCTGGTATCATCACCCAGAGGTTTTATCAGTTGAGCCCAACTGACACCTGCCAAAAAATTAAACATTTTGAGAGGGAGACCTCTTCAATGCAAAGACACCAATACTTGCTATGAATAATTTTCTCTATATTTTTTACATGCTGATTGTTGAATCTCAAAATAAAGATCAGCAGAAACAAGGACTTATGTGAGGAGCTAGTGTCGTTCAGGATGAATGTATTGTCTCGGCCTGGACTTTGTCTATGTCAATGACCACCTGGCACACCGATGTTATTTCACCGTCGAGGCATTTCTGGTCAACGCATGTATAATGTATTGTCCTAAACTGCAATTAATTTATGTGATTAATGAAACATTTCTGCGGGGCTTACTATTACTGTCATTGTTGGTTGTTGGCAAAAACCCCCTAATGTTGCTATTTTTTGCGTAAACCCCCCAACCCCCAACTTCAGTAAAATTTTAGCCCATTATACCCCTGTTCAAAAAATTTGTTAAAACCCCCTAAAATTGACTTAACAGAAGTTATTAAACGCAAGTTAACTTCCGTTAACAGAATCTTTATTTGCCTAAACCCCCCGGCTTGAAATCCTCCTCCTTTCTAATTCCCTCATTAACATCACCTAATATCAACCTTCTTAGTTTAGCAAACACCATTAATTAATCACTATATGAAAAGTGACTCTATCAAAGGGATATCCATTCTCCAAAATTTTGTTTAACGATTCCATAATAAAATAATCCATTGATAAGATTGTTTAAAGGAAAATCATTTAACTCCAAATCCAAGATCTATGCAACTTAATTGACAATAACAGTTAATCAAAATGCCAAATTGACAATAACAACTTAATCTCAACTAAAACAATGGATTAGAACAAAGAAAATACATTAGAATTAGTCTTTAACTTGGTAATGGTGTCTCAAAGTTGATTGAAACAGATAATCGACGAAATGGGTCGTGTTTAAATAAGTGATTGAATAAAACCAAAGCATCATTTAGCGTATGTGTACCAAATTTACAACATTCTCTTATAAATTTCTCTATACATATTGAAGAAGAAGAAGAAGTGAAGTGGGATAGATAAAAGGAAGAGAGTGAAACGAAAGTGGGAAAGATAAAAGGAAGAAAGTGAAATTTATACAAACATTTGCTGCTATTTCTCTTCTTATCAACGTCATTTCACCATTGTTGATGATTGAAACTTTCTTAAGTAGCTTAAGTAACCACAGGATCCTTTTTTTTTCTTCAAGACTTGTTGGGTTTGATGGAAGATACATGGATCTGGGACAAACTATACTTTTTTTCTTTTATGTTTTTCTTTATTTTAGTGGGGTTTACGCAAACACAGGTTATATTAACTCTGTTAACTTCTGTTTAATAACCTCTGTTAAATCAATTTTAAAGGGTTTAGGCAAATACTTTGAAGCAGGGGTATAATGGACTAAATTTTTGCTGATAAAGGGGGTTGGTGGGTTTATGCCAAAAATAACACAATTAGAGGTTTTTTGCCAAACCCGGTCAAAATAGGGGGGTTATTGCCAATTTTCCTTTTATATATTGGTAAATGGCATATTACCAAACACGTAATGTGTTCATGGGTTTTGGCACATAAAATAAATAACTTCACCCCCTACTTCTCCAGAGAAGTATATGGTTGCATCACTTTGAAAGCCCCCAAGTGTAAGATGATTTTTGGGGTCAAAGTCTTCTTTGCATTCATAAAGACCCAAGACAAGTCACTTACTTGAGTAAAGCTAAAAGTGTTTGGACTTTGGAGCCAAAGCTTCACTCTCAACTTCAATATTTAATGGTTTCAAATTGTGGACAATAATTAAAGAAGAATCAAATGAAATTATTGTAAGCCAATAGATGAACATATAAGATAAATATTAAGTATAACTTGTATATAGAGAACGAAATAAGTTCAAGTAGCTAGTAAAGCCTCAGAATTTCTAAATCCACAACCCCCTTGTGCTTCTCATTCAGATCCAAGTTCTGCTAGTAAAGTCCCAGATCTGGTTTAGTTGTTGTCAAGTCAGAGCAAAGATTTTCTTTTTTTTTATTTTATTTAATTTAATTTAATAAAATAATAATATTATTATAATAAGCTCAACGAATTACACAAAAGTAGAGGACAAACGCGCTACAAACTGCGCGGCAAGTCCTTTCTGGATAGCAAACCCGATTCTCCTAAATACATATTCATTCGAACCCACAGTCATCACGTTACTATCCATTATATTATGCACTCTCCTGAGGAGCTCAACTGCTTCTGAGCCTAGTAATCCAAATGTGTCAAATGCAAAAGGATGAAACTATGTTGGTTAGCCCTACAAGCTCCGTCATGTTTCTCCATTTTTGCCGCTGCTGCATTGTTAGCTGCTAGCCCCACCTCAAAAATCCCAGCACTCAGCCCAACCATCGGAGACGCCCCTTTAACATCAACACACGCATGTTTACCTTCAGACCAGTTGTAGACCAGAAAATCAGCAGGACGTAATGTCGATCTTCCTTCCTTAGGATCAGTAAGAAAGTTAACAGGAGCCTCCTTCTTAACCGGTACTCCAACCCGCCAGAACACATCACACAAGATATCTCTAACGTGGTCATGCCTATACTTGAAGCCAGGGTAATGCTTACAATGGGCCGCATGGTCCCCGAAAGCATCAAGTCTGCTCTTCTTGCACACTGGACAAAGCTCACCATCGGAATATAGAGGGATCATCAATCGATAACGAAGAATGACACGATATTCTACTGGCGTCATGCTTTGTCCAAGCCCTTCCATCGGGATAGCAAGGAGAAAATCTTTGGCATATTCTGACTGCACACATCTAATCACGGCTTTTTGTCAAGCTGACAACTCAAATTCCCTCTCAAGACCAGAACTAATCTTGTTGTAGTATGCTTTCCGCCAAGACATGTTGGGGTCTGAAGGGGACGGTAGCAGTTGGAGCAAGATTACTGAGATCAAAATCAGGTATAGAAAGATGTAAACTAGCAATGCCAACATCGAAAACATTACCCACGGGTACAGTCTCCCAACCTCGAAGAATGTGGTCTTGGAGATCCTTGGTTTGCGTACGTGAAGCTACGAAAGCAAACTTCATAACATCAATAGCACAATAGATACCAAGTCCACCCATACGCAATGGGAGGGTTGCCATACGCCACTGTACATCGCCAAAACCAGGTCCATCAGAAACCACAATATTCTGAAGGGTTGCACGAAGCTTGTGGTCAAACCATTCGTCTGCTTCCTGAACATAATCAGGGGGGCAAGTACGGAGAGTAAAGGTGAGTTTAGATAATCCCATACAAGAACGTAAAAGTGCTAACTCACATTGCGGATCCTTTAGCTGTGGTAATAAATCCATAAGCTGAAGTGTCTTATCCACTCGTTGACGTTCATTACCCGCAATAAAGGATACATTAATACTTACAACACCTCCAAGTAACTTAACCCCTCGCTGAGGACATGATATACCAACCGGAAAGATATCTGGATATGAGCGGTCAGGATCAACAGAAGGCCAGAACAACTCAGTCTTAGACACATTAAGCACAAGCCCAAGAGATGGTCCTCTTTCTTGAATGATACGAATAGCTCTAGCCACATGTTCCTTACTACCAATCAGAGTACCATCATCTAAGTACCATGCCTGCAACTCCAAGTGGCATTCTGACTGAATGCGGTGTATCAATGGATGCAGGACCAAAGCAAAGAGAAGAGGCCCCAAAGGGTCTCCCTGCTATATCCCAGCTGCTGACCAAATATGAGTAGACCCTATTTACAATCGAGCAGGTTGGCAATAGAGGTATTTGACCCATAGAGCAATAGATGGACAATGACTGCGTACCTCCCGTAGCATAGCAGACCGATCAACAAGGCTGAAGGTATTCTGGAAGTCCACAAGCAGCATAGAAAGCGAATGTCATCCTTGTTGGCATAAACCAACCGATTAACAGCATGCAAAATTGCCTCTGCTCCACCAGGCACACCATCCCCAAACTGAAAATCCTCTAGGTATGGGACAATATCCTTAGAAACTCCTCTCATGGCAATCTTAGACACCAGGCGACGCCAAACCATACCCACAGCTATTGGGCGAATGTCGTTGCCTTGCTTAAGAAGTGGGGTGAGAGGCGCACTAGCTATGAATTCTGCCAAGACCACTGGGCATCGACCTTGTAGCCATAAGTTCACAACCGGTGTCAAGGCCTCCATAAGATCTGTGGCTAGACTAATCTATATTTTATTATTATTTTTTTTTTCAATATATTTTATTGATAAGCTCAACGAATTACACAAAAGTAGAGGACAAACGCGCTACAAACTGCGCGGCAAGTCCTTTCTAGATAGCAAACCCGATTCTCCTAAATACATATTCGTTCGAACCCGCAGTGATCACGTTGCTATCCATCACCTTCTGCACTCTCCTAAGGAGCTCAACTGCTTCTGAGCCTAGTAATCCAAATGTGACAAATGCAAAGGGGATGAAACTATGTTGGTTAGCCCTACAAGCTCCGTCATGTTTCTCCACTTTTGCTACTGCTGCATTGCTAGCTGATAGCCCCACCTCAAAAATCCCAACACCCAGCTCAACCATCGGAGACGCCCCTGTAACATCAACACACGCATGTTTACCGTCAGACCAGTTGTAGACCAGAATATCAGCAGTACGTAATGTTGATCTTCCTTCCTTAGTATCAGTAAGAAAGTTAACAGGAGCTTCCTTCTTAACCTTTATCCCAGCTATCCCAGCCCGCCAGAACACATCACAAAAGATATCTCTAACGTGGTCATGCCTGTACATGAAGTCGAGTTAATGCTTACAATGGGCTGCATGGTCCCCGAAAGCATCAAGTCTGCTTTTCTTGCACACTGGACAAAGCTCACCATCTGAATATAGAGGGATCATCAATCGATAACGAAGAATGGAACGATATTCTACAGGCGTATGCGTTGTCCAAGCCCTTCCATCGGGATTGCAAGAAGAAAATCTTTTGCATGTTCTGAGTGCACACATCCAATCACGACTTTTTGTCTAGCTGACAACTCAAATTCCCTCTCAAGACCAAAACTAATCTTGTTGTAGTATGCTTCCGCCAAGACATGTTGGGGTCTGAAGGGGACGGTAGCAGTTGGAGCAAGATTACTGAGATCAAAATCAGGTATAGAAAGATGTAAACTAGCAATGGCAGTATCGAAAATATTACCCATAGGTGCAGTCTCACAACCTCGAAGAATGTGGTTTTGGAGATCCTTGGTTTGCGTACGTGAAGCTACGAAAGCAAATTTCATAACATCAGTAGCTCAATAGATACCAAGTCCACCCATACGTAATGGGAGAGTTGCCATACGCCACTGTAGATTGCCAAAACCAGGTCCATCAGAAACCACAATATTTTGAACGACTGCACGAAGTTTTTGGTCAAACCATTCGACTGTTTCCTGAACATAATCAGGGGGGCAAGTACAGATAGCAAAGGTGAGTTTAGATATTCCCATACAAGAACGTAAAAGTGCCAACTCACATTGCGGATCCTTTAGCTGTGGTAATAAATCAATAAGCTGAAGTGTCTTATCCACTCGTTGACGAACATTACCCATAATAAAGGATGCATCAATACTTACAGCTCCTCCAAGCAACTTAACCCCTCGCTGAGGACATGATATACCAACCGGAAAGATATCTGGATAGGAGCAGTCAGGATCAACAGAAGGCCAGAACAACTCTGTCTTAGACACATTAAACACGAGCCCAAGAGATGGTCCTCTTTCCTGAAAAATACGAATAGCTCTTGCCACATGTTCTGTACTACCAATCAGAGTACCATCATCTGAGTACCATGCCTGTAACTCCAAATGGCATTCTGATTGAATGCGATGTATCAATGGATGCATGACCAAAGCAAAGAGAAGAGGCCCCAAAGGGTCCCCCCGCTGTATCCCAGTTGCTGACCAAATATGAGTAGACCCTAGATACAATCGAGCGGGTTGGCAATAGAGGTATTCGACCCATAGAGCAATAGATGGACAATGACTGCGTACCTCCCGTAGCATAGCACACCGATCGACAAGGTTGAAGGCATTCTGAAAGTCCACAAGCAGCATAGAAAGTGATGTCTCATCCTTGTTGGCATAAACCAACCGATTAACAGCATGCAAAATTGCCTCTGCTCCACCAAGTACACCAACCCCAAACTGAAAATCGTCTAAATATGGGACAATATCCTTAGAAACTCCTCTTATAACAATCTTAGTCACCAGGCAACGCCAAACCATACCCACAACTATTGGGCGAATGTCGTTACCTGGCTTAAGAAGTGGGGTGAGAGGCGCACTAAGTATGAATTATGCTAAGACCCGTGGGCATCGACCTTGTAACCATAAGTTCACAACCAGTGTCAAGGCCTCCATAAGATCTGTGGCTACAGCGGATGTAGCCCCACTCATAGCATCCAATAGGTGTTGGGTCCAGAGACCATCTCACCCACAAGATGTCCCTTTGGGGAAGGACCTGATGCATGATAATATCCCATCCCTCTCAATTGACAGAGGTGACTCAAGTAAAGGAATGTCGGGGACAGATGGTGGTGGATGCTTCGGGTGTTTATCCTCTAAAGCCCACTGCGTCTCTGGAGTGTTCGGAGCAATCCCTGATGATGCCAACACCTTCACGGCTGCTGCAAAGTGCCCATCTGCAACCTTTTGCAAACACCGTCGTACATTCTTGCTTTGGGACTGTTGAGATGGTCATTCCAGCGGAGGCTCTGTGTGTGCGACCCTCTCAATCAGACGAAATATACCCTCAGGCTCATTCCAAATAGAGAGAGCGTGCAAAATCTGATTCTGCTGGAGATATTTCCGAGTACCAGATCGACGCTCTTGACGATTCTACGGATGGAACACTTGCAATTTACAATAGGGAAGCATGAGCAATCTAACCCATGGCCCAGCCGTCATGGGGTCTGCAGTAACCTCATACAAGGCTGACTTCAATGCATAGGAAAATGCTAATCGACAAGGACGTGGAATACTTTTCACTGTGCGGAAAGATCTACAGAAAATACGATCAAGTGATATCTCATCTAAAGAAGGTGCAACAATAAAAAGGTGAGTATCGATACCAGTGTCCCCTCCTGCTTTAAGTGCGGGTGGATTATCAACATGCACAAGCTGTGGTGGTTGTATACCTACAATTGCACACTCTAACTCACCGGTCTCCTTTCGCGCAGGTGGTTTGATGACTGTACCATCCGGTTGTTTACATTTTATGGTCGATGTATGGATACCAAAACAATCACCACACATCCATTTGTTCATCCTCTTCAAAGTATTGTCAAGTGACATAAATAAACCTATATCAACTTTGATCGCATCTCTTAGCCTGTCGATGTCATTTACCCTTTTCAAGTGATCTTTCTTAACATGCGTTGGGATGTACGAAGATTTGTATCCATTTCCACACGGTCAATTTGTGCATCCATCAAAGTTTCGAAATGGACAATGGATACTCTCCATCAAGCAGCCAATTTTTTTTTTTTTTTTTTTTTACTGGCTTCTGGCTTGGCTGAACTGTCTGTTGTTTCTGGCTCGGCTGACTGAGCTGCTGGTCTGGGTCGGCTGTTTATTTTTACTTGGCTTGGCTTGGCTTGCCTGAACTGTCTGCTGGTTCTAGCTCGGCTGGCTGAGCTAAACTGGGTCGGCTTAGAAGGCTTCAATATCGGCTTAGCTTAAGCTAGATTTGCGACAGAGAAAAGGATATCGAGATCTCTTCGACTAGGTGATGGTGATGGTGGCAGAAATCAGCAAGGGAGAGGTGAGGGAGAACATGGGAAGGAGATGATGACGACGGTGGTGGGAAAAGCAGGAGGGAGGGAGATGGTGGTGGCGACGGCCATTAATGGTGGCAGCAAGGAGTGGAAGCAGCAGCAGCAGCGGGGACAAGATGGTGGAAGAGGCATGGGGGTGGTGGGGGTGATGGGGGCGAAGGTGGCTTTAGGTGGCAGTGGCGGAGGCGGTCATCGCAAAGATGACCGTATTAAAGGTGGCTGATGTGGAGTTGGCGGTGGCGGCGGCGGTCTATTGATAATTTTTTTTTTTAAATTTTTTTTTTCTTTTATAATAACAAATTTTATTAATAAGCTCAACTAATTACACAAAACTAGAGGACAAACGCCCTACAAACTGCGAGGCAAGACCTTTCTGGATAGCAAACCCGATTCTCCTAAATACATATTCGTTCGAACCCGCAGTCATCACAATGCTATCCATTATCTTTTGCACTCTCCTGAGGAGCTCAACCGCTTCTGGGCCTAACAATCCAAATGTGTCAAATGCAAAGGGGATGAAACTATGTTGGTTAGCCCTACAAGCTCCGTCATGTTTCTCCACTTTTGTTGCTACTGCATTGCTAGTCCCACCTCAAAAATCCCAGCACCCAGCCCAACCATCGGAGACGCCCCTGTAACATCAACACACGCATGTTTACCTTCAAACCAGTTGTAGACCAGAATATCAGCAGGACGTACTGTCGATCTTCCTTCCTTAGGATCAGTAAGAATGTTAACAGGAGTCTCCTTCTTAACCTGTACTCCATCCCGCCAGAACACATCACACAAGATATCTCTAATGTAGTCATGCCTGTACTTGAAGCCGGGGTAATGCTTACAATGGGCCGCATGGTCCCCGAAAGCATCAAGTCTGCTCTTCTTGCACACTGGACAAAGCTCACCATCTGAATATAGAGGGATCATCAATCGATAACGAAGAATAGCACGATATTCTACAGGCGTCATGTGTTGTCCAAGCCCTTCCATCGGGATAGCAAGGAGAAAATCTTTGGCATGTTCTGGCTGCACACATCCAATCACGGCTTTTTGACTAGCTGACAACTCAAATTCTCTCTCAAGACCAGAACTAATCTTGTTGTAGTATGCTTCTGCCAAGACATGTTGGGGTCTGAAGGGGACGGTAGCAGTTGGAGCAAGATTACTGAGATTAAAATCAGGTATAGAAAGATGTAAACTAGCAATGACAGTATCGAAAACATTACCCATAGGTGCAGTCTCACAACCTCGAAGAATGTGGTCTTGGAGAACCTTGGTTGCGTACGTGAAGTTACGAAAGCAAACTTCATAACATCAGTAACACAATAGATACCAATTCCACCCATACGTAATGGGAGGGTTACCATACGCCACTGTAAATCGCCAAAACCAGGTCCATTAGAAACCACAATATTCTGAAGGGCTGGACGAAGCTTGTGGTCAAACCATTCGGCTGTTTCCTGAACATAATCAGGGGGGCTAGCAATGAGAGCAAATGTGAGTTTAGATAATCCCATACAAGAATGTAAAAGTGCCAACTAACATTGCGGATCCTTTAGCTGTGGTAATAAATCCATAAGCTGAAGTGTCTTATCCACTCATTGACGAACATTACCCACAATAAACGATGCATCAATACTTACAGCCCCTCCAAGCAACTTAACCCCTCGCTGAGGACATGATATACCAATCAGAAAGATATCTTGATAGGAGCAATCACTACAAGAATTAGGGGTGTTATGTGAGCTGAGCAGCTCGAGCTCCGCTCGTGTTCGGCTTGATTAAAGGTCGGCTCGATCTCGCTCATCTTGTAAAACGAGCCGAGTTTGAACAGTTTTTAGGCTCGTCTCGAGCTTGAGCCGATCCCGAGCTCTATACGAGTCGAGTCGAGTAGCTCGAGTCTATATACAGTCAATAATAATATTACCCATCCTACCCCCACTATATATAAGCATAAGTTAGAAACCTAGCAGTATTTATCTTCTTCTTCCCTAAAGTATGTTGAATTACTTTAGGGAAATGAGAATTCAAATTCCCACCACCTGATAAAACCGCACTTTCAACATCATCAATAGTGTTGGGAGTTACTTCCATTGGATGTAAATCATCATCTTCTTCAATTTCTGCTTCATCTTCAACATCTTCATCATTTTATCTTCATTTTCAGGTTTGGGTCTTCATCATCTTTATCTTCATCTTCAACAAGATTTATGCAAAGAATGAAAACTATTTGTTAATTTGAAAAAAAAAGGGTTTGAGATGAAGAGAGTAAAGAGAAAATAGGAATTTTAAAGATACCCTTTTGAAGCTTTTGATGAGATCTTTAATGGATTGAAGGAGTTACAGTAGTGTAAGTGAAAATTTTGGGAGAGAGACTTGGCTGCATAGGTAGAAGGTGAGTTTCTCTCTCTCTCTCTCTCTCTCTCTCTTTTCTTTCTTTGCTGGCTGCAGAGTGAAGAGAAAAAAACCAATTAACGAAATACCGAAATTATAGAAAAATGTATTTCGAGCTTGGAGGGCTAAAGCTAAACGAGCCTAACAAGCTCGAGCTTGATAAATAGCTCGCGAGCCGAGCTTGAACATGAAACAAAGCTCGATTTATAATTTGGGTTTGGCTCGGGCTCGACTCGTATTAAAACGAGCCAAGTATTAACATACAAAGCTCGGCTCGCTCGGCTCCAATAACACCCCTAACAAGAATACATCAGATTTGCCACGGACCAGAACAGTGGCAAAATCACATTTGCCATTGTCCTTGACCGTGGCAAGACTGTGGGTGTTCAAGGGGTAGCTAATTTATTTGCCACGGTCCGAGTCTGTGGCGAATAGCTATATTTAGCCACGGTTCAAAACCGTGGGCCTAGCCGTGCTATCAACCGTGGTAAAATTTCATCATCCCCACTGTGAAAGTCCGTGGCAAATCTTTTTTTATTTTAAAGAAAAAAATAATCAAAATTAATTTAATTTTCAAATTAGCTACTGTTACAACCGTGGCAAATCTGGAATTTTTTCAAAAAAAAAATAAAATAGCTATTTATCCCAACTGTGGAAAATCTGAATTCTTCCCAAAATAAAAATAAAATAGCTACTGTTATTTTTGCAGCTGCATATTTTTTTTCACCTCCACAATGCATAATATAAAATCATTAATATCATATCATTCACTATATTTTTCACTTTATGGCTGTGCTTGTTTACATGGAAAAATTGTGTAAATAGAAGATGTGAAAAATTACTAAACAAAAGTTTATAAAAAATCTCCCTTTATTTCAGTAGTGGGTGCTTGATTAAACATAGTAACTAAGTTGGAAACCAACACGTGGGGACAGATTAAAGCATGGGACCATAAATTCATACCAAAGAGTGGAGAGAGACAGCGGGGACCACAAGTTTTCACAAGATTCCCATGTTCTCAAAGTCGGAATAATTGCTGACGTGGTTTACAGTTTTGTATAAGATTTTACGGTAGGGACCACAAATATTGCCACACCAAGCACCCAGCAAATCAGAAAAACTTTGCAAAATACAGTTTCCTTCTTTTTTCCAGGCAATCAAGCACAGCCTATGACAAGTGCATTTACTATTATTCACTCTATGACGAGCTTCTCCAACGATTAGAGGCCCAGTATCTTCAGGAGGTTTCTTGCGTGCCTTAAGTGCAGACTCAGTCATTTTAGCTTCTCCAGTGCCTAGAGATATGATGATCTGCATCTAAGCAGTGGCGGAGCCAGGGGGGTTTGAGGGTGCGCAATTGCGCCCCCTGAAATTTTGGGAATTTTTTTTTTTTTAGATTTAATTTTATAATAACACGTACTTTTATCCCATAAATAAAATTCTCTACTCAAATTCCTTTAGAGTTATATATAGACTAAACTTCTTAATATAATAATATCATCTAATTATCAAGATTTTATTCCATTTTATTAGACTTTTCAGTTTTCACTTTTTTTGTTTTGCTTATCTTCTTGTATCTTTTCACCTTTTGCCATCAAGGTATAAAGAATTGGTTTTAAATTTTTGAATAATATTTTAAATTATTATAAAAAGAATTAATATTTCAAATCTGTATGAACTTTATGTAAATTGGTTAAGGTTTTTGTTTATTTATTTAGCTAAACCAAATATTAATGAGAATGTTTATCAATTTGATTTCTTACATGAGTAGTTTTTCCACGTAAGTATTTTTCGGAGTTTTCTATGAAATTAATAAGATGTTGTAGATAATTTTTTTTTTTTTTTTTTGAAATTAGTTTTTTCCTCAATTGTTGAAAAAAATTTAGAGGTAAACGATTCGAGTGCTCCCCCTGACAAAAATTCCTGGCTACGCCACTGCATCTAAGAATACCACCCGCAAAATTTGTTCAACTGCTACTTGATCTCTTTGCTCATCAAACTGCATGGAAACGAAATCAATACTCATACATGATGGAAAAGCCAAAGTAAATCTAAATACAAGCAAAGAACAAACATCCACATTAAAAACTTCTACCTACAAAAGTAGTGATTGACACACTTGATCAAAAGTATCAAAAAAATAACCCTTATTGAAACTAACCGAAAAGATTATAATCTTATGGCTAGCAGTTTAACATTGAAAATAACAAATTCAAACACATTGACAGATCTTATCATCCAGTTGAATATAACAGTTTCTTGGATAAAAGTACAAGGTCGAGTGTCAGGAGGAGTGGGAGAAAGGGAGAAAATACATACAACAAAACCATTTCTTCCAAACCATCAGAACACCAAGATTACAATCATTTCTTCTATCGAAACAGGTCATGTAACAGAATCGTACAAGCAAAAGACACATACATACAAGACAAACCAAATCAAGCAAGGAGACATGCTAAACATCCGAATAGTTCATACAGTACGTAGTATTTAAACATGTTGATGCAAGCAATGAAAAGCTAAACAATATTTGCACTGCAGAACCTACCTTGGTCCAACTAATCTATCAGCAAGGTAAGATATGAGCAGAACTAACAAAGCGAGAACTGCAAAACCAACAGCTGAAGCCTGCACCCAGTTCCACTCTTTGGATAAATTGTTGCCGAGGAGGTAGCTTGTGACCTTGAATTGTGTCTTTGTAGTATAATTTAATAGTGCCAAAACCCCCAGAGGCTCTGCAGTTTGAATAAATAATATTGATACACCTATACATAGTAAAGAAGTAAGATAATTTGATATAACTGATGCATTTTTAGTTACCAGAGACAAATCCTTACACTCGAGAACAATGACATATATCGCAAGAACAAAAGAGATCAATTCCCCATCATATTTTGAAGTCCATGTTTAACAGGTTTCCTTGTTTGATTTTGGATGTATAACAGACTGTTATTGCAACTAATCAAAACACTGTTACCACATCTAGACCTATCAACAGAGATAATAATAAATGGAATATTGCACACTAATACTCCTTATCTATGCTCATATCATACTAGCATGAAATTTCAAACAATTTTACTGATGTCTCAACTGAGGTGGGTTTTTCAAACCCTCAAATCATTTCCTATGTCAAGGTAGACGTCAAAAAATTCCGAATTTCATATAGTAAACATGTTAGGAAATTTTAAAGAGTCACTGAATTTCAAAGCAACAAGGTGAAAACAGGTACTACAAAAACTATAAACTTAAGATTGACAACAGTAGAATAATCTCTACAGAGATGCAAAGTAGGACATACCGATTTAACTTCTCCATTTTCTATGCAATGAACTGCCAAAAATCCAATAACAATTGTAAGGACTAAGCCGACTGTATATCCAAAACATGCGCTCCTGAAATATCTATTCTTCTTTCCTCTTGAAACATCGAAACGCAGTGCCAGTGCAACAAAAATACCTTTGAAAAAAAAGTGTTATATGGGAAGCTCATAATGATGCAAGCATTATTATTGTTATTTCTATCTAGACTTGTTCTGATGTTTACCAACAACATTCTTTTTCGATAATAGAGTTTATTATTGCAATCGCAAAAAGAAACACATCATACATCAGTTTATTAGACCCCTAGTATTGTAAATGGTAGTAGACAGACCACCAAACCATCATTCCCTTTGACCTAAAACACATGTATAACATTCCTACTAACAAAACACTTATCCTACTCCCTTAACTACTGAAACCCAATTATGAAGTAGCTCGCTGGATCAATGCCCCCTTCTCGACATGAAATGATTGCTTGGGAAGATAATTTCTTTAACAAACTCTTAAAAAATATATGATATAATCTCTAAGGAACAAAAATAAGTACACTATATAGTTCGGGCTCGTGCAACTAATCTAAATTCTCCAACAAAGTGCAATCAAACTCAACTCACCCATTACCCATAAGTTTATCAGTTTCTCTCGACTAACAATCTTTAAATACTGTATGCTCTAGGAAAGATTAGTAGTATATAGAGGTCGTGGACCACCAGCTTACTCTTATAGCAACAAGTTTAACTTCCAGCTCCAGGTGAGCTATAGATTAATTAATGAATAATAATTCTGAAAAAAAAGGTGTAAAGAAGACCAGATCGAATAAGAAGTGGGTCGCATGATAAGTGTCTTAAATCTTATTGCTTAATATAAACACAAAAATCGAAGAAACACAACATATTCCAAAAACAGCAACATCATTGACCATGTCCAATACCGACTGTAAATAAAATTAACACAAGAAGCTTAGAAGAAATCTGAAGCCTATATAAATACAGTATGGATTATGGAGTGAGAATCTGGAACTGGAAGTTCCACACATCATGGACAGAACCCATTTGGCTTCATTCTTGGGTTATCAAGCAAGTTTCATCGGACATGTTTGGACCACTCTGGTATATTGTTCTTTTTGGTGTAGCGCAGTCAATAAGTCTAAGAAATATATGAAATTCAGAAAATGCAAAATGCTAGCTACCTGGTGCACTCTGCACAATAGCATTCTCACTAAGGATATCTTGGCCATAGGGGCACACATGCAGACAAGTTATGCTCTTTATGTTCTTTGTTGGATGAGACCATCTCCCATGTGTTCTTGCACTGCCCTGTTGCTCTACAGTTATGGTTTGAAGTGTTGCAACCAAGACCAAATTGCTGTTCAACAATTCTCACTTCAGAGTACTCTGTGGAGGAACTGCCGATTGCTTGGCCAAGGCAAAGGGTTTACACTTTGGAAAAAGGATGCGGCACCTGCTACCTTATGCCGTTCTGTGGATACTATGGACATCGCGCAATGATAGAAATTTTAGGAATTGAATGGTGTCTAAGGAGAGAATGGCAGTGAAAGTTAAGGCCACTCTATGGAACTGGTCGGGTTGGGTACTGGCCATGAAGAAGGTTGTACTGCTTTCAGGATCTACTTTTGCGCTCAATGGGTTGCCAGTTGTTCAATGGGTTGCTCAATAAGTTTTATTGATTTGAGGAAGTTAAGGCCACTTTGGTGTTTTTAGGTCCTGTTTTGTCATGGATGTCTACATGACGATGCTTTCAGGCATGCCATTCACGTAGTAAAATTCTTTTATATCTTAATAAATTCTTCTAATCAAATAATAATAATAAAAAAAAAAAACATTTCCTCCGACAATAATTTCTGCCTTGGCACACCAAGTTACACAGGGGTTTTGTTTTCCTAAAAGTTCAAAATCATTTGGGATCTAAGTATGATTATAGTTAAATGGGGCAAGTAACCCAGTCCTCTACAAATCAAAATCAGAGATCTTGTCTTCAAACAAAGAAGAAGAAGATGGAGAAGAAGAAGAAGAAAAATTGAAACCAAATTACCAACAAAGATCATATAATTTTAAGAAATTACGAAGAATCAAGTAATAAAAACTTTAAATTACCTTTAATTTGTTAGATATTCAGAACTTAACCAAAGAACATAATCGGTCGCGAGTCGATTAATTAATCGAAACCCTACCACAGAAATTTTCAAAACAAAAATTAACACTGTATTCATAGAGAGATAAGAGAGATTGCAAAGAAAAGAAACTCTGAATCACAAAAACCTTACCTTCAATTCGTGGTAGTGAGAGTAAAGAAATCTTTGAAGTCGAAAATTCTGTAGAGAGAAGATTAGTGGGCACAACGATTTCTATTCAAAAGAGAAGAGAAGGGGAGTGGGAAGGAATAGCTCTAGCCACATGTTTTGTACTACCAATCAGAGTGAGAAGGGGAGTGGCCAGAACAACTCTGTCTTAGACACATTAAGCACGATCGCAAGAGATGGTCCTCTTTCCTGAATGATACGAATAGCTTTAGCCACATGTTCTGTACTACCAATCAGAGTACCATCATCTAAGTACCACGCATGCAATTCCAAGTGGCATTTTGACTGAATGCGGTGTATCAATGGATGCAAGACCAAAACAAGGAGAAGAGGCCCCAAACGGTCCCCCTGTTGTATCTCAGCTGCTGACCAAATATGAGTAGACCCTAGATACAATCGAGTAGGTTGGCAATAGAGGTATTCGACCCATAGAGCAATAAATGGACAGTGACTGCGTACCTCCCGTAGCATAGTAGACCGATTAACAAAGTTGAAGGCATTCTGAAAGTCCACAAGCAGCATAGAAAGCGATGTGTCATCCTTGTTGGCATAAACTAACCGATTAACAGCATGCAAAATTGCCTCTGCTCCACCACGCACACCAACCCCAAACTGAAAATGCTCTTGGTATGGGACAATATCCTTAGAATCTTGACCTCAGTACATTGTTTGCAAAGTATAGACCAATCAGTACACTGTTTAAGTTTGCATATTCCTTAAACACTCAAGGGACAAGAATCTTGACCAATCAGTACATTGTTTGTAAAGTATAGACCAATTAGTACAGGACCCATATGTCCCCTTTATTTTTGGAAATCCTTGCCCCTAAAAAAATTATATATTTTCTACTATACCCAACCCATTTTCCTTCTTTGCAGACAATCAATTTGTTGAAGTTTAGTGGGACAATATCTTTATCCTATTCCTACTAATAGAGAATACTAATAAGTTTAATGGCACAAATTAAACCCATACTCTAGCTTCATGGGTTGTTCTTATAGTCCGACCACAATTACTGGATAAAACAAGTTTGGGATCTAACAGCTACGATTCACCATCAGATACATATGGCAAGAATCAACAACATCAAGAGTATAACAGTTATTATGATAATATTACGCTTTGTGTGTATCTTTCTGTGGTATGTATATGTATTATGCATATATGTAATGATATGGGTTATTTTGTATTTGGTCCCTCTAGAATATTGTTAATTAGTAAATGGTACAAAGTTTTTCGTTTATTAGCAAATGGTCCCTTTTCGTTACTTGACTGTCAGTCAACCCAGTTGACCCAAGTCAAGCCATCCATAGTTTTTTAATATCTATACTAACCCTGCACGTGATATAATTTAAACCCAAATTTTCTTTCACATATTAACATTACATTCAAATTTTCAATCTAACAGATAAGATATTGCAACATATTATAGTACGTTAATCGAGGATTTTATCTTTGAAATCCTAACCATATTTTTTTCTTCCCAACCACCACAATTGATTCAATAACCATTACCATCCCTATACAACACCACCAACCCCATCAACACCACTATTCCAAAACCCCACATTATACTTTAATTTAAACCCAATTTCTTATCTTCTTAAAAATCAAATACAAATTACGACTACCAATAAATTGATTTAATGGGTTGTAAATTGTAATGGAAAAGAAGTAGAATTTTAAGATTTCATGAGTTGGGAACTTGAATTATTGATCACTTGTTGTTAATTTGTTGTTGTTGTTGTGAAAGATGCTAGAATCAAGAATGGGTATATCAAACATTTTTCTCAATTCCCCAAATTTCTTCACATCACCACTAGTGTAGAAAACTACACTATCAATCCTTTTCTTTCATTTGTTCTTCTTGAGATAAAGACCACTACATTTGTGAGATGAGATTGTAGTAATCATTTTAATAGTTGAGGTTTAGATGATGATGGATTGAGATTGAAGTATGGAAATGAGTTGATAGTGGAGTTTAGGGTTGTTGAAGGTAGTGGTTGTGTTTAAGTTAGAAGAGAAAGGGTAATTTGGACATTAAAAAAATATGGATGGCTTGACTCGAGTCAACTGCGTTGATTGACAATAAAGTAACAATTTTAGGACTATTTGGTAATAAGCCAAAAACTTTTGACCACATGCTAATTAACCATCTTCTAGAGGGACCAAATACAAAATAACCCTAATGATATTCAATAATCACAATACACCATTAAGCATCAGTACTGTTTACTAAGCAAAAGACAAGGAAATGGTTCAGTTGGTATATATATCAAGATGTTAGCGTTAAACAAGACATATACATTTTGTTTTTTACTTCAATGGGCACTAAATTACTCGTCTCTCTTTCTCTTTCTCCAATACTAATTTTCCTAAACAATCTCTCCAAATACAATTGTACAATATAAAGTTAAACTATACAGAACGCCACCATAACTATCGCAAACTTATTATTATCATCATCATCTCAGTGCTCACTAAGAAATTTAAGGAAAAAATTCATATGCAATTTGTACTGAACAATCCACCATTATCACTTAAATGAATCACCATTCATTCATTAGTTCTAAATTCAAGAAATACCCTCAATCAGAAAAAAAAAATGTAAGATTTAAAGAAGTAAAAACCATTTTTTTTTCTTTTTGAGTGAAGAAGCTTACTTATGATAGCTGGATTGTAATTGTTATCCTTTGATTTCGCATTAGCAAACACTTCAAGCGATAAACCTTTTCCATTCAATCTCTTTTGATTCTTTTTCTTATTCTTCATCATTAGTAGGAATAGGATAGAGATATTGTCCCACTAAACTTCAACAAATTGTTTGCCTGCAAAGAAGGAAAATGAGTTGGGTATAGTAGAAAATATATAATTTTTTCAGGGGCAAGAAAATCCGAAAATAGAGAGGACATGTAGGTCCTGTACTGATTAGTCTATACTTTGCAAACAATGTACTGATTGGTCAAGATTCTTGTCCCTTGAGTGTTTAAGTAATATGCAAACTTAGACAATGCTGATAGGTAATTTTTGGTTTATTAACCTATTGAAACTCATGCTACATAGATTGCAATTGTTTTTGTTTGGTAAGACGTAATTAATAAAAGATACTACAGTTAACAGTATATCCCTATCTATAGAAGAGGGGTGGAAATCAAGACATGGTTCGTTCAACCAATGTTTTTTTACGTGTTTGCCCTCCGTATTCCTCTTTTGCCCTTTGTGCAAGCTCACCCCGTCAGTGTTCTTTTCTGGCCTCTCTTCCACCTGTCTTCTTCCCTCTTCCATCTGTCTTCTTCGTTGCCATATGTGTAGCTATCACCTGAATTTGATCTCTCTATCTTTACTTTTCTTCCTCTTCTTCAATCTCTCAACAACCCTCACCACCCAAAGGTAGTACTTTTCTGTATTTATCCAGTCTGTTGGAGTTGTTAATCTCATTATTAGGAAATCAACTGATGGGAAGTTGATTGGTTACAGCACTGATTATGTTGGTATGCAATTATGATAGGATCTTATACCAAAATTGATCAAGAACCCTAAGATTGATCTTTTGATTGGAGATCAAACCACCTTCTTGATCTTTTGATTAGAGACCGAACTACCTAAGCCTTAATATTATATTACTTTGCTTAATCAATTAATTACAATAATAGTCCTTATATAGGAGAAAGCAAGACACCTATTTAACCTAGACTTCCTAATTAAATAAATAACCAAATAAATAGAAATATAGTACTAGGTTCCTAACATTCCACCGCTCTTGAAATTCGGCTTGTCCTCAAGTCGAAAGTATAACCCATGTGACCTCTGAACGAACCGAAGAAGAAGCAACCAAAGTAGATGGTTCAGCCTCCAAAATCAAAACTTGAGAATATGTGCACTTGTGCCCAGGCTTGAAAACTTTATCACAATTGAAACATAAACCTTTGCGGTGGCGTTTTTGTTGTTCATCCCAGGATAAATGACGAACCTTTGGTGTAGATGATGCTTGTTTCGGAGGGTTATTCGAAGTTTTAACAATTGAAGAACTCATGGGCTATTTGATCAGACCTCAAAAGTGTATATTTATCCCCCGAATAACACCTTGTTTGTATAGCACTTAGCTTATATTATTGTATTATATCTATTGATTAGTGCTTTCTTGTCTATTGTGTAGGTTTTATGAGCAGAAATGCGAGTATTGTGTAAAAGCTCGTGAAAAATCAAGAAAAGCAAGCAAAAAGGTGTTATTTGCACATGGGAAGGAGAATCGATATTTGCACCCACAAGATCTGTCGAGGGCATCCCATGGTCAGCTCTGTTGACTTGACTTTAGGTCAAAGTGGGGCGGTCCAATTCTCAGCCCAAACCAGGTCCTATTGGAGCCCACAAGTCAGAATTTCTATTTTAGGCCTTATTTAAGTCCAAACTTAAAAAGGCTCCACAAGAAGATCCAGAAGTCTTATTTGGGCGCATGAGCTATCAAACTGAAGGTCTTGGTCCAAGCTACAACTTAAGCCCAAGAGAATTAGGTTTTGCTAATTACCTAATGCCTCTATAAGACCAACAACAACAGCCATGAATTTGATCTAATTTGGAAGTCTTTGCATGCAAATTTTCTATATAAGAGAAGTAGTAGTTAAGGTTTAGGTATCTTTTAGACTCCCATCTTTTAGATCTAGAGTTTTTCATAGATAGAGAGAAAAGAGAATATTTGTGAGAGAAAGTTCATCTTCTTCTTCTTTGTATCAAGCTCTATTCATATCAATCAAATCAAATCACTTTTCCATTATGATGTTTTGTTATTTATTTATTTATTCCATGGTGTCATCATCAAGGATGAGTAGCTAAATTCCCTTAGGGGGATGGTTGAAGCACTCTAGATAATACAAAAGCACCATGTTTGTTCTTAATGTTTATTGTGATTCAAAGCACTTAATGCTTATTTACTTCTAGCTGCAGTTTGAGGTAAGTATGATTATTTGCATGTTATTGTTATCCATGTTATTAAAATACTATTGTTAGGGTTTAGGAAGACCTAGCTTTAATGGTTTTATTTATATTGATTGAAGATCTGTAGTGAAATAGCTGAGAGGTGATTATTACATATCTGCAGTTGATATTTTTTATTGAAACCCTTTTGTAATTAAGTCAAATAGCTGAGAGGTGATGATTTAGTTATGAATAAATATGTTGAGTTAATTAAATTGAATAACTGAGAGGTGACGGTTTGATTAATGAGACATATTCAATAGCATGTATAAGAGAATCCCGTTTTAATTGAGTGGAATAACTGAGAGGTGACTACTTGATTCTTATAGGTATTAATGATTAATTGGAATAACTGAGAGGTGACTAATTAATTGTTATATATTAAACATGAAGGAATAACATTTTATGTTTGCATGATTTAGTTTGTGGATACCAATTCTTCCCCCTTTGTCATCATAAATCTTCTTTTCATCTCTACCACATTCTTAAGTTAAGGTTTATTTAATTATTGTCTGTAGGAAATTAGAATCAATCTCAATTCTTATTATTGATTCCCTTGGTGTTTCTTAACAATTGTTTTCTATTGTGCTTGAGGTAAGATCTCCCCCTCTGAGGTGGGTACGACCCTTGCTTGTTACTTGTCTACTTTGATAACCAATTTATACAGGCACAAGAAGGAAAAATCAAATAAAAATCTTATCTTTTGATAGAGGTTAGAAACTAAACACTTTTTGGCCTCTATCAGTAGCTTAGACATTACACACTGAATTGGAGGCTATAAATAGCTCCCAATTCATTTCTCATTCTAAGCCAGAATCACTCCTGCCCAAGCTCTGCCCGTTTCAGTCACTTCCATTTTCTCTTTAAGACTTTCAATCTTCGCCCTCATTTGATATTACTAGATCCTCGAACTGCGTACTCTGACTCTAATATCACCCCCTAAACATTTAACATAAACATATGATGACATAGCTAGGGATCTTCAAGATTCCTCTTTAGGATTGTAGAGCATTTGAAAGAAAAAGTAAGTGAGAAATGGCAGTCTTGCAAGACGACTCTACAAACAACAAAACCAACCACTTCACCAAAACTTCCAATAATAATCGCATCCAATACCACCCCATATCGCCGCGACTCCACTGAGTACGCCTCCTTGCTAGACACCCAAAAGCAATTACAAGACGATCCAACTTGCATACTCAAAGAACTTGAAGCTGTCAATTTGGGCACCACCACAGAAGTTTGAGATGTGTACATCAGCCCCTCACTATCGAAGGATGTGCAACATGACTTACTAACATTCCTCAAAGAGTTCAAAGATATATTTGCTTGTACTTACGATGAAATGCATGACCTAGACAAGACTCTCATCACTCACAAACTCAACATCTCCACTTCTTTCAAACCTGTTGTACAAACCCAAAAATAGTTTCGTCATGACATCATACAAGATCAAATCAAGAGTGAAATTCAAATATTGCTATAAGCTCCCTTCATAGCACCCATCCACCATCCAGAATGGTTAGCGTCCCAATGAAGAAAAAGAATGGTCAAATACAATGTTGTGTTGGTTACAAAGATCTCAATCGCGCTTATCCACAAAGATGAATTCCTAGTACCAAACATCGATATGTTAGTTGACACTACAGCAGGTCACACCATGTTCTCATTCTTGGATGGCTACAACGGCTATAATCAAATACTCATGGATCCATAAGTTGAGCAACAAACAACATTCCAAACTCTAATAAGAAACTTCAATTATAAAGTGATACCTTTCACATAATTTCAACATACAGTGTTATTTTGGGATCAACGATACTTATTTAAATATTGCTCCGACCAAATAATTAGAAGTTGTATACGAAATTGGGAACAGATAGAAATTTTGTCTTTTTATCATGATCATGCTTGTGGTGGACACTTTAGCGCAAATAAAATGACCACAAAGGTACTACAATGTGGATTCTATTGGCCTACCTTATTTCATGATGCTAAGAAGAATTTTTAAAAGAAACAAAATGCCAAAAAAATACATTTTGGTAGTCGACATTTTCAATGTTTGGGGTATAGATTTCATGGGTCCATTCCATAACTCTAATGGTTTTCTTTACATACTAGCTAGTAGTCGTTGATTATGTGTCCAAATGAATAGAAGCCATTCCTACTAAAAAGAATAACAAAAGAGTAGTTACCCGATTCCTTAGGGAAACTATATTTTCCCGCTTCAATTTGTGTCTAAAGCCATCATAAGTGACCAAGGAAGTCACTTTTGTAACAACTCATTTGAAGCCCTTTATGAAAAATATGGCGTAACACATAGAATAGCCACACCTTATCATCCACAACTTTGGGTCAAGTAGAAGTCTCAAATAGAGAAATTAAAAAATATTAGAAACAATGGTAGACCCCGATAGGAAAGATTGGAGTGATCGTATTTTAGAATCTCTTTGGACTTATACAACCGCTTTTAAGACACGTATAGGTATAGGCTTGTTTTTGGTAAATCTTGTCACTTACCCGTATAACTTGAACATAAAGCTTATTGAGCCTTAAAGAAATTAAATTTTAATTTAGCTGAAGCCGGTAAGCAAAGAAAACAACTACTCAATGAATTAAAAAAATTAAGAAGTGATTCTTATGATCTTGCAAAATATTATAAAATTAAAACTAAAAAAATTCATGACTCAAAAATACATAGGAAGGAATTTTTCATAAGTCAACGAGTACTTTTATATAGAAGTCGACTTAATTTACATCGTGGAAAGCTTAAAACAAGTTGGGCCGGTCTTTTTATGGTTACGGATATTTTACAAAATGGGGCTATTTAGATACGAAATCCTAAGGATGGCACGTCTTTCAAGATAAATAGACATTGTTTAAAACCTTACTTAGAATTACCTACTAGCGATGTGGAGGAACTAAGCTTAATTTTACCGGTGTATTCCGATAATTAAACTCCTAAACATTTTAAAAATACACTTTAAAATTGTTTGGGGGTGGCGTTTTAATGTCACCCAAATGTCATCCCTTATATCTAGCTTAAAGAGATAAATGTAGCGCTACTAGGAAGGAACCTAGATATTATGTGCTCGCACGCACTACGTGCATATTCTCTCATTGGGAGTATGTACTGTATTGTGGCTAATTTACAGTTTATATAAAAAATAAATTAATTTTTTTCACAAATAGATAGTTTGGTATTTTTACGTCAAATAAGTATATTCTCATAAATGTATATTTAAATCAATCAAGAGGGTATTCAGGTTATTTGGTACAAATGGGGTATTTTGGTATTTTTAAAAATGGATATTTTGATAACTTTTATATAATTGAATAAAATTAGTAGGGTATTTTGATGATTTTAGTTATGTTGGGTATTTTGGTAATTTTAATTATTTTTAATGAAACCGGGGTACTTGGTGATTTTAATTTTTAAATGAAATTGGGGTATTGTAGTAATTTTAATCTAATAGCAATTATTTTGGTATTATGGGTATCATTGGGCTTAAGTAATGCATTGTAGAGGTGGGCTCATATGATCTGTGCTATATTGATGGGTTTATACGAAAATATGACGTAAATACGTCTAAGGACAGATGGCAACAACTTTGTTACTGGAGGCCGAGACATACTGTGACGTCATCCTATCTCCCGTCTTTTATAGTAGTTTAGACCAGTGAACTACATGTGCAAAAGTTTCCAACCCCAAGACAAGATCCCCAAACCTAAACTCTCTACGAAGCATAAAGTTTGAAACCCAGTGCCATAGAAACCTAGTGCACGCGAACTAATGAAACCACCTTAAAAAAACACCTCGATTTTCAGAAACTTTAGATCAAATTAAGCTTCGAAAAAATTGGAAATGGGATTGGATCGAAATTACATAACTAGTTCAAATTCCATTCCAATTATTTTCAAGAAATCAGAAATAATAGGAATTTGGATATTTTGTTCCAAAATTCGGCAAAAAAGAACACCCCTAAATATGATCATTACAGCTTGTTGACAAGGAAAAAGTTTTGAGTAGATAAACAGTTAAGCACCCAGAAAGCAATTAAATGAAAAAAATACCAACACCTCAACCAAAAAAAAATAAAAATAAAAGAAACAAAATTTCTATATACCTATGTCAAGAACTGAATACGTAACTGCACTTCCTTTTCTCGTGATCTTGACATATCAAATAGTGTTCTACTTGATATAACCGTGGTAAACACTTCGCAAATTCACTCTCTGGAAGCAACATTCAATTCTCCGTTATTATTGTTGATGATGACTTGGGATGATGAAGAATAATAGAAGAAGGAAGATGAATGATTCTCACACAGAGAAACAATCTCTCTAATGGTAGGAAGCTAGAGAGATGTTGAACCCTTAGGGTTTTCTGTTGTAGAGAAGACCCTTATATATTCCACATTAGGCCTCATATCCATGTCGGCCCATTCCACACTTGGGCTTGTAGCTTCAACTCCAGTCCATGAATTGTGCCAACCTTGTAACCTGGGGGGTTACAATCTCTCTCTTGACAGTTGACATATTTCGTGACAAAATCCTATGAGTACTCTAATTAATCTCTCACTACATGAGTATCCCAAACTCAAGGAATAAAAGATTTGGATCATAAAGCCATTACATACACACATACTCTCATCTAAACACATTTGAAGAACCCGAAGAACACAACGGAAGCAAATACAACAAGGTCTTTAAAACGAACTCCCCGTCAATTATTGATTTGTAGAATCCTCGAACTTTTTCTCTCCCTTAATTCTTGCATACCTGAAACAATACACAACTAAGAAAGAACACTTAGAGAAAAAGATTGGATTCAATATCCATCTCCCACTTTTTGTCACAAATGGACAACGGTAGGAACCAATTCAACACGGAAGTATAAACAAGATAGAGAGTGAAAGAGATAACACACAGTGAACAAAAAGATAACAATAATCATCAACAATACTATATAAGAGAAGCATGAGATGTTATCAAAAACTTAAAACAACCTAAAAGAGAATAAACATACAAAACAAAATCTTTGTAACCACAGAGAGAATTGACTGAGTAAGAAAGTAGAAGACACAATATACTTACAACCCATATAAGCAATAACTTGGAGGAATCAAGAAAATCCAAAGATAGCCATATATATATCCTTCACAAAACTCCTTCCATCAATAATCACCAAACAATGCTAACACCAAGAGATGAGTATAACCAAAGCACAAGAACTCTCCAGCTATTCACCAACGACCAAGTAATCACTAAAGCCAAACCAAGCATGAACCAAGAGGATCATCCTAAGTATATCAAAAATACGGTGTCCCTGCAATACAAAACCTCAACATTTGTATAAGTACGAGTTGCGAAGAACTCATTGAAGCCAGGAAATTGGGTATGACCAAGATGAGAAGAACAAATCGCCATGTGGACTTTTCATCATTGTCCGTCGATTGGGTTAGAAAGAGGACTCTCCAAGCTTTCCAACACGCTATAGCACACAACAAATGGCTTAGTACTCTATTCTGTAGAATCGTGCAAAGTTCTGACAAAAACTAGAAAATACTAGATGTTCTAACCAATGTAAAAACCGTTCGAACCAAAGGACTACATAAGACACAAATAAAAATGTTCGAACCAAAATGAAACACGTTTGAACTAAAGCTAAACGAATTAAACACCAAATGTTTGGCCAATAATTCGCCACGGATGATTCGAAAATTATTCGGATAAACGCCGTATTAATGAAAAAGATGCGTAGATTAAAGCCGTTCGAACCGAATGAGTAAAGAAAACGCATGAAAAAACGTTCAAACCGAAATGGAAAGGTTTCAAAACGATTTAAGAAAAATGTTTGAACCACACTAAAACCGAATGAGTACAAAAGACACATTTAAAAACGTTCGTACCGAAGGAAACATGGTTTAAACTGATTTGAGGAAAAACGTTCGAACCACATCAAAACACGTTCGAACCGACTGGGAATAGAACACACATAAAAGAAAATAAAATTTAAGAAAAAGAAGGAAAATTTCTTGAAAACCATTTGAATACCACAAAAGGAAAGAAGGAACAAGAATAAGAAACTATTCTTCAAGAACATTCAAGCAATGAGAACACACTATTTCAATCTATAAGCATTAACAAAAGTGTCAATAACAAACGATAATGCATTCAAAATAAAAGATAGAAAAAACTAATGCACTTGAAGTATCATGAACAAAGCTTTGGTGTGTGAAAGATGCAACACTTGGAGCACGTAAGAATGAGTGGACAAATAATAAGTATTCATTGAGCACCAAAAATATCATAGTAAACAAAAATAGAAGATCAAGTTGAATAAACTATGACTATACATAAGAAACACATCTTTCATGTAAGACAACGTGGTTAAAAACTTCTTTATTGAAAGGAATGTCCTGTGTATTAAACATCCTCCAATAAGCATTAAACATGTGCATCTTCACCTATTTCTTTTTGCCACGTGTGGTATGGATATTTACCTACATCTTGTTGTCATTCTCATGTGGGAGGGATCTTTACCTCCATCTTTTCACAAATATCGGGTAGGGTATAACCTACATCTTTTGACAGTTCACCACCTCCTAGTAGTCCAATCATGTCACTCCCCGATTTTTGCCAAATGAATATTCGCAAAATAAATAGCAAATATTCATCAATCAAAAGCCAGAACGTGAATGGGTCGGTCCCACATGGGACCCAGATAGGTAAAAACATTCAAAGCAATAGACTACAAAAGATCATTAATAAAACTTCAATCATATTAATAAACTCCATGACATAAGTAGCTCAAAATAAATAATCTGAATAATAGCTCCAAATAAATAATCTGAATAATAACTCCAAATAATATGGATTACGTAGTCTCCAAAGCTGAAAAAAATACTGAGTTCAAAGATAAAGAAATAACTGAATCCAAATGGTGAAATCTGGAAACTCCTTTGAATGTACCACCAAATCAAGTCTCTCGATCTCCTTCATGTGGCTCCCTCTCTACGTCCGACCGAGATGTACCCCAAGTTGCAAAAGAAACAACGAAGGTCAGCAATTCGAATTTGCTGGTATGAGTGTCTCTCGATCATGAAAGGAGAGCTTACCAACTAATTAAAACGATCAATTAAACTATTTAAACTAGGCATGCATTATAGTTATCTTAATTAAAGACAATACTAACTTACAACTTGTTATTGTTGCTTTGGTAGGTCAAGTCCTGCAATAAATGTAGGTGTGACCTACCACCTGCAACGTCAGTAAAACCTCGATAAATGAATGTTCGATAAAGTAATAACCTCGCTGTGTGTACCATAGGTAAAATACCCGATAGGTGTCATCGGTGGCTGTATAAGAAGCTAAACCGGGAGCACCTGAGCATTAGCCAGCCAAGACTGGGCTATCGGGTAGGGCCCAACCCGATCTCAAGGACCCACCGGATGGTCCACGATCAATGGGTGGATCCCCGGTTACTGTATAAGAAGTTGAACCATGGGCTCCCATACATCAACCAGACCCACCTCAATCAAGTAAGCCAGGACAGGCCCAGTAAAGTCCAGTAGCGACAGAGGCTCATCCAAAGGCTTATCATAGAAGCCCAGAGGACCTGGCCAGGTTGTATGCAATGCAGATTGGGCCTCCGGTCCGAGGAGTCAAGCCCAAGTCTTTGCTTTCGGACTTGGTCAAATCCAAGTCCTAACCAACTGGATAAGTCCAGCAAGATTCCAGGCAAACAGAACCCATGGTTCTAGCCCGTTGGAGAAGATAAAGGAATACCTAGGTTGAACCAGAGTGTATCAGAGGATGCCACGTGGCAGTCATCGTGGTCAAAGGGGATTCAAACCGAAGGGATAGCCGCCCAGCAACATGCAAGCTATCTCTGCGGAAAGCATCTTCACGGTTGAACTACCTGAGTTCATGGAGTCAAAATCGGAGGGGTGGTTAAGCCAGCCTCCTCCGGTCTACTACAAATACAGGAGTTCTTAACCTGCTGAACTACGAGTCTTTCACTGAGCAACTCCATTAGAGCTTAGTTGAAGCGGAGACTTGATTCCAAGTTCATCTTCTTGGATACGTAGGCAGCCTTATCTTCATCAGGTCTAGTCTTATTGTATACTCCCATCCCATCTCAGTCTACACAAGGCTTTCTTTGTAACTGTTCGATTAATCAATACATATCTCGAGTTTGTGGATCAAGGTTTTGCAACCACACTCTTTGGCGCCCACCGTGGGGCTGAATCTTCCATCAGCTCCAGAACCTTACAAAGAATCTCAATCGAGTCGCTGCAGCAATGGCTGGAAGTAAGAAACGACCGACTCGTTCCAACAATGGAATGAGCCAAGTTACTGTGAGTCAGACTGAGAATCTTTCTCCTCTGTCTCCGGTCCTTGAAGCAACAGAACCCGTCAATCAAAAATCGGTTCTCGGGAGTGAAGGCCATGACCATGGCTCACAACATTCTGAAAGTGGACAGCCGGAGGCAGAAAACTTAGTGGTACAAATCACTAACGATCGTGGTAATCCGAATGTAGTCAACTGGACTGTCAGGATACCAGCATCACAAGATCCAGAACCATCCAGAGTAGTCGCTGCAAGAAGAGACCACAGAACCTTTTCCATGGCCACGGGAGGAGGTTACACCGAGCAGCAGAAGGAGAAGGGCCTAGCGGCCGAGTCCCCAACTACAATCATCAAACGGCTAACCAGGGAAAATGCAGAACTGAGAAGAAAGAAGAGAACCAGGACTGGAGACATGTAGTCATCTTCATCCCTGTCTTCAAGTCCATCTCTTCAGAAGAAGATAAGGCCATGGCCAGAAGTGATCGGAGCCTTACCCCCCATAGCCATGATCCCCGCCCTGTTTGGGACAGGCTAGCACCGGGGAGAGATAGGATATCTATCTCCCCAGTTCAGAAAAATCGCAGTGGACGTGCAAGAACACCCGGACCACGTCATGGCCGTAGGGTTACCCATAGCAGGCCCGTCGAAGAAGTCACTCCACCAGAAGGACTGTGCCGGAGGAAGCACCAGAGCACTCCCCTGGCACGTCACGGTCAGAGAGGAAAGAGCCCCCAAAGGGCACGTACCCATCAGAGACAACCGGAGCTGAATGTGGAACAGATGAATCAACTCAAGCTTCAAGAGATGATTGACCTGGCTGTTTCCAACAAAGCCAACCGGGACGAACGAATCAGAAAGTTTACTCTCTCAAGATTGGTTGTGTCACCTTTGGCAGAAGAAGTCAAGAATCACATAGTCCTAGCCAGCTTCAACCAGCCGCCTCGAACAGTATGATGAGACAAGCGGCTGTCCGGTTCAGCATGTCATGAACTACAAGAGCACCATGGCCATCTGGGACCATGATGACAAGTTACGTGCAAAAATGTTTGCTGCTTCACTCAAAGGCGAAGCACAGACGTGGTATCACAATCTGTCACCTGCATCCGTCCACACATTCGTACAACTGGCTGAGTTGTTTGAGGAAAAGTACCGGTTCAATATGAAGACAAAGAAGGGAACAAAAGTCTTGTTCTCCTTATAGATGGATCGGAGTGAGACACTCAGGAATTTCATCCGAAGGTTCCGAACCTTACTATCAGAAGTACAGGACGCATCTGATAGTGTCGTCATTCAAGCCTTCAAGTATGCCTTGAACTACAACCATAAAAAGTTGTACCGGTCACTAGCAAGAAAGCTTCCATCCACTGTTTCGGCTTTGCTCGAGAAAGCAGAAAGATATGCTCAGGAAGAGGACGATCTGAAAGCTAGGGGAAAGAGACTTGCCGGAGGCCAAACCTCCGAGAAGCCACATAAGGCAAAGGAAGAAAGCTCCGGCAGGGATCGCGAAGAGGAAAAGGCCCCTGACAAAAACAAAGACAGGAAGAGGAAAACAACAGTTCGGCAGCCCGACCGTCGAACAGAGAAATCTACTGGGGGCGAACGCAAAGAGAGGGAATTCGCACCCCTGAGGTTCCTGATCGAGGAAGTATTCAAAAAGATCAAGAACAGAGGGCTGCTCAACAAACCTGCCCCTCTCCTGGCAGACCCGGAGGGCATGAGAGATAAGTCCAAGAAATGTGATCATCACAATGATTACGGTTACGAGCTGAAGAACTATAGGTCATTGAAGTATGAAATGCAGCGTCTGGTCGACGGCGGCCTCATCCCTGACATGGTGCAGACCGGAGCAGTCGAACAGGTAAAATCGGAGATCGAATTGTATACGTACAGACACCCGGTTCTTCCAAGAAAAAAAGGAAGAATTGTGCTCGAGAAAAGCTCCGGTAGATAGGACATGTCCATGAAGTTGGACAACTCAATTTCAATGAAGGGATTAACAATGAGTCCATTGTCCCCAGAGGTTTGACATACTTAAGAAGATGAAAGGGGTGTGCATTATCCACACAATGACGCCCTGGTTATCACAGCTTGGATTGGCGTCTACCGGGTTCGGCGAGTCATAGTCGACGTCGGTAGCACCTCCAGTGTCATGTTCTCATGTGCTTACAAAGCTATGGAGCTATCTAAGGGTCTCATCGAATCTGATGAGACTCCTATCTATGGGTTCAACGGCGAGCCAACGCAGTCCTTCAAGCGGGTCCACTTGCCAATCACGGTGGGATTCAATACCGTCGGGATAGACTTTCTGCTGGTCGACTCCCCCTCCTGCTACAACGTCATCTTAGGAAGGGACTGGATTCATCAGATGAAAGCAATCGTATCCACCTTCCACCAAAGCCTCAAATTCCCAACTCCCAACCGGATTTGCAGGGTCAAAGGAGATCAAGGAATGACGTTCAAATGCCATCTCGATGCTGTCAAAGGAAAGTCTATCTCAGAGACCAAGGGAAATACTATTTTACTGACAAGTCTGTCAAGGGGAAGCCAGACACGAAAACCGGGATATCACCAGTGGTCGACGAGCTGGAAGAAGTTATAGTGGGACTGGAGTCCCACAAGACAACTTACATCTTTTCCGGTCTACCAAGGGCTGAGAAGGATCTCATGATCACATTGCTCCAGCAGAATCACCATGTCTTCGCATGTAGTGTCAGCGAGATGCCAGGAATTAACCCTTTGGTCGCCTGTAATAGACTAGACATTGATCCTCAGCACAAGCCGGTCAAGCAGAAACCAAGGCGAATGGCGCCAGATCGAAAGTTGGCGGTCAACGAAGAAGTCGATAGGCTACTATCAATCAACTTCATCAAACCAGTCATTTACCCTTCCTGGGTCTCCAACATCGTGGTTGTCCCAAAGAAGAGCGATAAGATTCGAGTTTGCATCGATTTTACTAATCTGAATAAAGCATGTCCTGTGCACCCATATCCACTCCCTAGGATCACAACTCATGGTGGACGCCACCGCTGGTTATCAATGATTGTCCTTCATGGACGCCTACTCTGGATACAACCAGATTCCACTTCACGAAGAAAATCAGGAACATACTGCATTCATCATTGACCGGAGGCTTTACTGCTACCAGGTGATGCCTTTTGGTCTGAAGAACGCTGGAGCAACATACCAAAAGTTGGTCAACACCATCTTCAACGAGCTCATAGGCCGGACCATGGAAGTCTACATAGACGACATGGTGGTCAAAACTACGGAGAAGAAAATCGTTTCAAGATCTGCAGCAGACATTTGATATCCTTGCGCGGTACAACATGAAGCTGAATCCAGCCAAATGTTTTTTTGGTCTTTCTTCTAGCAAGTTCCTTGCCTTCCTAATGACCAACCGGGGCATAGAAGCCAATCCAGATCAGATTCGGGCAGTATTGGAGATGCCCGCCCTGAAGACAGTGAAAGAATTCCAGAGTTTAACTGTAACGCCCCAAAATCATAACACGAATCCCCATGACTCAATGTCAGATCTAGAAGCATTAGAACGACCCAACCCATGATAATCATATAATAAAAGAAGATTTTGAATGATATTAATGTATATAATTAGCATTAAAAATACATAACTTAATACACTACATAAATAATACAAACTGTGATCACTTATATACAAAAGAAACTAAGAACATCTATCGCACGAACACTTATGTCAATACCCTCTGTAACTTCCCCACAACCATATCTGCTGAATCGATCTATCCTCGAACAACTGTTTAACTGAAAAAGGGATTAATGATAGGGTGAGCATTTCCACTTGCTCAGTAGTGACTCACATTTCCACAATACTATCTAATCATGCATGACGATTAACCATACGCAACAGTTGAAATAATGCAGGTTTTAACTGTAATAATAAATAATATAAGTAATTTAATAAGTAAATACTTTTAAACCAAACTTTTTACCTTTCACAGTAATCATACTAACCATGCATCCATACAATAAGTCGGGTAGCTGCATCCTATTAGAGTGGTGAGAATACGACTGGAACTCAGCCCCTGCCCCAGGTAAATCATCTTGGTTCAGTACTTTCCAGTGTGAACCTGCACCGTTGTTTTCTTGATTATCCGGTCGGGTAGTGATTACCGTTTTTGTGTCCGAAGACACTAACCCTCTTTTAGGGCTCAGGTGGGCCCTTTGACCACGCCTCCTGATACGAGGAGTCTCTAACTTACGGTGGTCAACCGTTCGACGACTGCAGACTGCACAGGATCCTGACACACGTCCAGGAGTGGACTAACTCTCACCCCTCGCGTCTAAACCTCCTCGAGGTTACATGTATCCTCACAGCACACTAAGCACCAACAACGTACCACTAAAAGCATGGTAATCCAGGAAGGTAGAAGAGAAATTCCCGGAAACATCCAACAGTGTTCGCCTCTAGAAAGTGCTTATTCACTGTCTAAAGGTGAACAACGCGTATGTAATCCTAGAAAGAACTGTCGTCTCCGGAATATAACAACAATTCCTTCTTGTAGGAATTCACAGATCCCTTGTCAGACCGCCTCGTGATACAATATATATAATATATAAGTGTCTTTTAATAATAATTAATTTAATCTGGCATGTGTGACGAGTCCCTGAATTTAGCAACCATCAAACCAGTCCCCTCTTCACGGCTACCCTACCCTGGCCAAAGCCGAAGAGACTATCCCTATTCATGGCTACCCTACCCGGGCCAAAGCCAAAGGGATTATAATCCGATCTGTAATAATATGTTCGTGTAAGCACCCAGATCATATACCCAATTCAGGAACCTCACACCATACCAACATACAACTGGGATCTCACATCCCACATACAAAATCCATCTCCCTTTTCCCATCCTGGAAAAGATATGCAATAAAAACCTTGATAACATTTCCGTTTATAAAACCATTTCAATATACATATACTGCTTTAATAACTCCTATATAAAACATGATATCTGTAACTAATCACTTTAATAAAATCTATAATCGATAAACCACGAGTAATCTATATATACCAAACAAAACCATGCATGCATTTTTATCATCAATAATATATCAATTAATTTGCAACATTTAAAATATGACACATGAAAAACAGTATAAAAGAAATGTAAGTCCCAACCTCTTAACTCTTCCTCGCTAGCTCCTTAACTTCATTTTACATCCAATCATTCAACTAGGACCGCCGGTAGCCTAAAAATACATCATACATAAATCTATGTGAATTCACAAGAAGTATCGAATATATACCTAAACTTTCTAAGGTTTATTTCGGCATCCCAATTGTCTATAAAATAGCCAAAAACCCATAACCATAGGGAGGGTATTGCTTCAAATAAACTGCATCTAATTCAGTTCATAAGCTACACAAATGAAAGGAGAACCCAAGTTAGTTAAAATACACCCATGTATATTATGGTTACCTTATATAAGCCCAACTCCAACTAGGCAATTAGGAAATCAGATTGTTTCCTGCGTCACTAAGATGACCACAACAACAACTTTTCCATTTGCTCTCTACAGCCTTAGTCATTTCTTCTTTTGAGAAAAAAAAGACAACTTCCTTTCAACCCTCATAGCAGCATCTTTATCACCTTCTATTGAACCCCAAAACAACTATATCACATGCATACATATTTTACATCTAAAATCCTTTTTGTCATTCCTTGTTCATAAGCTAGCCCTTAATTCAGATCCATGGGGTACTCAATCTATGAATCTTCTTTTCCAATTATTAGTAAACCAAAAAGTCCATAGAAACCATCAGTTCATACTTCATACCACCAATTACTAAAGTCCCAATCATTGAATTAAACTTAAACTTACTAGTATGTTTACTGGAAGTTTTTGAAAACTATTAGAACACATACCGACTCGTCAATCTATAGAAAGAAATAAATCTCCCAGCTAGTATCTTCCTTTGAAAATCATCTAGTGTGTTGATTGGTTAAAGGTGGAATTACCTCACATCAAGTTTAATGGGTGAGTTAATGGCCTGTACTTTTAAACTTCTGATTCTCATCTCTTTCTCAATCTATATCAGTTGATGAGAGAAAACTCCAGCAAACAGCTCCTTTATAAATCCAAACGATGAGGTGTCAACACACCCTCATACATATCCATGCAAATAAATAGCCCCACATACTCTAGTGCTCTTGGGAGTATTTTTATTAAGTTACCCCGCATTGAATAAAAATCTTGCTTGGTCCTACTTGGGTAAATCTATTCGACGCACTCGCACGTTCGATCCTAAAGCCCATGACTAGATCTTAGTGAAAATTAGGCTCGTAATGAAATAAATGTTACACGCACGCCGATCTAGCATGAAATGATTTTTCGTGCGTTTTAAATTTTATAGTCTATATGTTTGTTCTTATTATTTTTAATATTTTAATTCAATTCAATCAATTATTTTAACACCAATCAATCGAAGTTATATAAAATATAATAATAGCCAAAGATTATAAATAAATTTACTAAAATGCCCCTAAGACGGGTACGGGTCGTTACATTAACCTGGAGGTTAGCCGCTCTCAACAGGGGTATCTCCCGGTACTCAGACCGATGTAAGCCGTTCCTCAATGCAATCAAAGCTTATGCAGAATGGAATCCTACTTGTCAGCAAACCTTTGACGAGATCAAGGCATATCTTACTCAACCTCCAGTCCTTACGACACCACAAACCGGACAACCAGTCGGCGTCTACCTAGCCGCATCCGATATTGCAGTCAGTGAGGTCATATTTGTGGAAGAGTCGGAGGAGAAGCAAATATACTTCATCAGCAAAGTGTTGCAGGGAGCTAAGACAAGGTACATGCAAAAATCGAAAAGATCGCCTTAACCTTGGTACACGCAGCCAGGAGGTTAAAACCAAATTTTCAAGGCAGGGCTGTCAAAGTCAACACAAAGTACCCGCTCAGGAAAGCTCTTGGAAAGCAGGATGAATCTAATCGATTGATCAAAGTCAACACAAAGTACCCGCTCAGGAAAGCTCTTGATGGAAGATTTTTCCATCGAGGATATCCCGGTCAACCCAGACTTAGAAGAAGATACACTGGGGATGAATGATACCCCCCGGTCACAGGAGTCTCCGGCCAAGGAAGACAACGAAGCATGGACAATCTACACTGACGGGTCCAGTACTATACATGATCCAACATAGGTTGTCTCCTGATCAGCCCAGATGGACAGAAGACAAAAACATTCGTCAGACTGGGATTCCCGGCTTCAAACAACGAAGCCGAATATGAAGGTCTAATATATGGTCTCCAGACAGTGCTCCAACTGGGGGCGCGGAGAGCCATGATCAAGACAAATTCAAAGCTAATGGCGAACCAATTCGTCGGGTCCTTCCAAGCCAAGGACGACTAGATGGCAAAATATCTTGATGTTGTCCACTCCATGGCAGGGAGGTTCGAATTCATCACTGTCGAGCAACGACCAATGATAGATGTCAGGCAAGAAGTACAGAGCCCCGACAACTGTCAATCGGATACCAGAAAGAGCTGAGTATCGGGCCCAAAGATCCAGACATGCCGTTGCCGTAGGTCTATCTCCTGGAATGCAGGCATTGGAAGGAAGTCTTCATGGTAACCACCAGAGGACAGAAAAGAATGAGAGATGAAGAAGCTTCACAACCCGGCACCGGGCGTAGCACAGAGAGCAAGCCAAGTCCTCCCTCTCAGGGTCAGACACAGGACCCACCAGAATCACAACTTGAAGATTGGAATCAATGCCTCACCAGAGGTCAGATAGAAGCAATGCCACCATCGCCGGAGCCGGACAAACCGGACCGGCCAGAACCACCGCTCTCGCATGTTCACATCGATTTGGAGCTCCCACCGGAGGAACCAATTGAAGAGATTCCAGACAACTTGAATTCTGAAGTGGATAGAATTGATGCCGAATTGCAGTCTAGCAACGACCAAGACTAAAGGAGGCCATACATCAACTTCCTCATCAACTTCCTCATCCACCATCTGCTTTTCGAGGCCATACATCAACTTCCTCATCGATTTGGAGCTCCCACTGTTATCCTACACCGAGAGTCACACAGGATATACATGAAGAGCCATGGCTCTGGGGTCTTGTTCAGGTGCCTCACTCCAGAACAAGGCCTGATCATACTAAACGAAATCTATGTTGGGATTTGTGACAACCTCAACACCAGCGTCTCCAGCACTGGGGGCATCCATAGTCTCCTCGGACACACCTCCCACCATCTCCGACTGCGCTAGGTTGTCCACTTCAGCATGTACCTACACAGGTGTAGGAAAGAACCCTTCAGTAGATGATTCACTGAACCTCCGTGGAATCAGAAGTCCACTATCCCTCGACATCAGGCTTGGGTCACCAGAGGAGTTAGAGGAACCATAAAAAACATCTGGTCTCCTCCGATGACCCAAGGGAGCGTTTGAATTACAAACAGAGCTAGCATCAGATACCTGGACATCCCTAACAAATGGGATGGCTTCCGGTGGAGCGTCCGACATGAGCTCGTCAGGAGGAGATCTTCACCCGACTGGAAGAGCCTCATCCGGCCAGTTGTTCATCCCCCTCCTCAGATTGACAGCCTCACTCTTCACCGGAGGCTCCTCCCAGCACTGGGGACTGTACTCTCTACAGGGGCAGCACCCTCTGCGGAGCTGGAGTCAACCTCAACCACTTGCGGAGGAACCAGCAGGGCTGCGAGCTTGGCTGGGAAGCAGATATGTATCACAATCTGATCACGAAGCGTCAAGTCCCGCTGGAAGAGACACTTGAAGCTGACGTTTCCCTGCAAACAAAAGTATGGAACTGTTCCTGAGCCGGAGCTGCTTACCTATGAAGTCCCACGGCACCTGGATGTTGCGATCAGACGACTACCCTGATACTCGGTAGCAGGGTTCAAACCAGTTCCCATAGTGATTGGGAAGTCCAGACAACCTCCGGGCAGTGCGCCAAGAAATGGCGTAGAAGTTGCGCTCCTTGGCCTCTCGAGCAATCGGCTTCATCAGCAGGAACATCTCAACCGGGCCAAAAGGAATCTGGAAGTGGTGGACAATCAAGCCAATCCAGCACACAATGATCCAGAAGGACACGTGCATCTGGCCCGGCGGGATCCACCACCACGACAACAGCCGCAAAATTGAAGAAGGCAGCGGGAGCTGTATGCCATACAGAAGTTGGTAGAGACTCAACGCAATCAAGTTGCCGGAGCAACCATCAGAAATGGAGGGGTGGGAGCCAAACCTAGCCCCCCTCCAGCCAAGCTGTTCCTGAACATCCGCCGCGTTCATCCTCGAGTTCAGGATTCTGGGGGAGGTTGGAGGAAGCTTGCCACCTCCTCCCAAGTCTTTCCGTCGAAGGCTCGACGACATTCAGAGGAGCCACCTCCTCCACGCCAGCAGGTGGATTCGATTCAGTGGCCGGAATCTCACTCGATCCGTCCACACCAGCGACAGAAAGAGGAGCTGAGTTCTGAGGGCCCTCGTCGCTGCTAGAGCTCAACAACAGAGTTCTCCTAATTTTTAGAGAGAAATTTATACAGTTGTCATTGGAATTCGAAGGATTTTGAACCAAGGGTTCCAGCAAAAACGAAATGAAGGTGAGGAATAAAGAAAAAGTGTGAAGGACACCCTTTTCTCCTCTAACCATTCCTTTTATAGGGTGGAACCCAGGGTCCACCGGCTAATGGTTTTCCAATTCCTTTAATCGGTTCTCCATTAATTCAAGATCATTAAAACAGCTAGTTTAATGACTCGATCAACGAAGAGTCATAAACTTTCACAGGAAGTTGAAGCTGTACATCTTCCCGCCAACAAAAGAAGATTAAGAGAAGATGAAGTGGGACCCACTTAACACAATCAACTGGAACCCACACCATACAGTCATCTGGGACGCACACCAGTTGGGACCCACATCATGCAATCAGCCGAGATCCACTCAGCATGTATAGGTGGGGTCCACATGATCCAGGTCAGCGACATGTGGACCTCCGGTCCATGTCACCACCGTCAAAGCTCAATTGACCGACACATGTTTCTTTAACTTACCACAACGGGAGGTTAACCGAACCTATCACCGGAGCTCAAGACAATGATAAAAGGAAATTATTTTATTACGAAATGCATGATACGGGGTGCACCAAATCCCCTACATAGTGCGACCGGAACTGAATTATATCAGAGGGGGAGACGGGGGATTCAGACTAGACCCCTCCGGTAAGGCAAGAAGGTCATACTTAGCCTTGGCAGCAGCATTCCCGACCTTCCAGGATGAAGCAACAGAAAAATCTGCTGGCTCCTTAGCCTCTGAAAGCTCGACCACCTTCTCCTCCAACTTCTCCTGGTAGCATTCCACAGTTTCGTTCATACTTGCTGTAGGTGCAAAAATTTGATCCACAAACTCGAGATATGTATATATTGATCGTACAGTTACAATGAAAGCCTTGTATAGACAGGGATAGGATGGGGGTATACAGTGAGACTGGACCTGATCGGGATCAGGCTACCTACGTATCCAAGATGATGAACTTGGAATCAAGTCTTTGCTTCCACTAAGCTCTAATGGATTTTCTCAGTGAAAGACTCGTAGTTCAGGAGGTTTAGAACTCCTGTATTTGTAGTAGGCCGGAGGAGGCTGGCTCAAGCACCCCTCCGGTTTTGACTCCACGAACTCGGGTTGTTCAACTGTGAAGATGCTTTCCGTGGAGATAGCTTGCATGCTGTCGAGCGGTTATCTCCTTGGTTTGAATCCCCTTTGATAAAGATGACTGCCACATGGCATCCTTTGATAGGTCCTGGTTCAACCTGGCTTTCCTTTATCTTCTCTAGCGGGCTAGAACCAAGGGTTCTGTTGGCCTGGAATCTCGGTCGACTTATCCATTTGGTTGGGACTTGGGTTGACCAAGCCTGAAAGGAAAGACTTGGGCTTGACACTTCTGACCGGAGGCCTAATCTACACTGCATACATCCTGGCCAGGTCCTTTGGATTTCTGTGCTAAGCCTTTGGATCAGCCCCTATCGCTGCTGGACCTTACTGGGCCGGACCTGGCCTACTTGACTGAGGTGGACCCGGTTGATGTCTGGGAGCCCACGGTTCAACTTCTTATACAGTAATCGGGGCTCCACCCATTGATAGTGGACTATCCGGTGAGTCAAGGTCCACAGAGCGTATGCGGATCTCTTGAAACCGGGTTGGCCCCTACCCGATAGCCCAGGCTTGGCTGGCTAGTGCTCAGGTGCTCCCGGTTTAACTTCTTATACAACCATCGGTGACACTTGTCGGGTTTTTTACCTAGGGTACACACATCGCCCCCTCTTTGTCAAGTAGAAAATCTGCTTGGGAAAGATCTTAGCAATATCTTCCTCGGCTGTTGAGATTCGGAGGATTCCTTCCTTGACACGCTTCTTGATGACGATTCTGTATCCCTTGGATCAAGGTTTAGGGTTTCTTTCCTCCTTTATAAATAGGGAGCCGGAGGTGTAGAAGGATGTCCACTTCTCTCTCTCCGTTTCCTGTTTTTTGTTGTTGTTGTTGTTGAAGCTTCTTCTGTTGAAGAATGGCTGATGACCGGGATGCTGATTTGGCCCACCGCACATTCAACATTAAGGTTGAGCACGTGTTTAACCAAGCGCAGGCTCAGGAGAAGGTTGTCCGACTGGAGCATGATATGAAGTTGTCCCTCAAGAAATGAGACAACATTATTGCATCACTGCGCCAAGACCTCCGGCTCTCTGAAGACTCCCTTAAACAGGCGTTAGACCTGATCCAGACCTTGAAAGAGAAGGTCTGGATACTTGGCAATGCTGCGGCCGGGGGTGCTAGCTGGGACCAGGTCGCTACTTCCCCCCCTACCGCTTCGCGGAATGCTTTGGTAGATTAGTTAATGTAGCACCATTGTTGAGGACCGGTGCCCTCTTTTCTTGAATTTTATTCATCAATAAAAAAACCCTTTTTCCATGAACAGTGCTTCTGCTTGTCTTGTCTCGATCTTGGTAGGTTGACTGTCGGTCCATGGGAGACTGTTACTTCTCGGGAAATAACTGGGTTGTGGCCCGACCCTTTTTAACCTTAGTGTAGCTAAATAAGGAGGGGTTTACTCTTGATGAGTTATTCCTCTTTCTTCTTCTTCCTTTGCTCATCTTCCATGGCGGCTAGGCATTCTGATCCTAGTTCCGTCGGTGACAATCGGGAACAATACCGGGCGCATCTCCTTAGCCGCGTGAACAGCTTAAAGGCGCAAGTGGTCGAGCTTGTGGAAGACCAACGCCAGTGGGAGGAGTGCCATGAGGGCCGAATCAGGGATAAAGACGAGGAAATCTAGGGCCTCAAAGAAAGGCTGAAATCTGCCTCTGCTGAGCTTGCCCGGATGGGGGGGCAAGATAGACGCTGTTGCGATTTCCTCATGGAAGGAAGGATACGCTGAAGCTAAGGTCAGGTACCATCTCCCCGACTCGCCTGAGGAGTCCGGCCGGGATCCTTCGTCTCCTCCTTGATGTAATTTAGCTCCGGTGGCACTATGTAGGGGACTCGGTGCACCCCGTACATTGCATTTCGTAATAAAAATCATGTTTCCTTCTATTACTGTCTTGAGCTCCGGTAGGTAGATCCGGTTATTCTCTTGTTATGTAGAGTGCAGGAACACATGCCGATCAATCTTTACTTGACTGTGGTGATGTAGACCGGAGGTCCACATATCGCTAACCTAGCCCATGTGGACCCCACTCGTAGATGCTCGATCGATCTCGCTGAGTGTACGAGGTAGGTCCCAGTTGACATGGGTCCCAAATAACTATGCGGCATGGGCCCCAGTTGACTGTGTTAAGTAGGCCCCACTTCGTCTTCTCTAAATCTTTCTTTGTTGGTGGGAAGATGTACAACTTCAACTTCCAGTGAAAGCTTGTGACTCTTCGCTAATCGAGTCATTAAAACCAGTTGGTTTAATGACCTTAATGATGATTTCATTAAGAGAACCTGGAATACCATCAGCCGGTAGACCCTGGGCTCTCCTTATAAATAGAGGAGGCTCGAAAGAGAGAAGGGTATTCCTTTCACTCTCTTTCTCTCCCTTCCCTTTCATTTCTACTTCGTCGGAACCCTAGGTTTTGAAACTCCAAATTCCAGTGATTTCGCGCGAATTCTACTTCAAGGATGAAGAGAACCTTAGTCCTGAGCTCAAGTAGTGACGAAGAGCCTCAGAGTTTGGCTCCCCGTCCCTCTGCTGATAAGAGAGGGCCAAGCAGTATTCCGGCGACGGGTCCCCCTTCGCCTAATGGTTTGGCAGAGGTGGCTCCTGTGGATTTTGCCGAGCCTCCTGTTGAGAGGCATCAGAGAAGGTGGCAAGCCTCCTCCAACCTCCCCCGAAATCCTGAACTCGAGCGAATGAGCGCGGCGGAAGTTCAGGAGCGGCTTGGCTGGAGAGCGGTCCGGTTTGGTTCCCACCCTTCCATTTCAGATGGTTGCTCCGGCAACCTGATCGCAGTAAGTCTTTACCAGCTTTTTTATGGCATGCAGCTTCCGCTGCATTCTTCTATTATGAGATTGCTGTCGTGGTCCTTCTGGATAATCGTGCACCAGATTGGGCTTATAGCTCTCCACTTCGAGATTCCATTTGCCCCGGTCGAGCTGTTCATGCTCATGAAGCCGGTCGCCCGGGAGGCCAAGGAACGCTACTTCTACGCCATCTCTTTGCATTCTGCCTGGAGGTTGTCTGGACTTCCCAACCATTATGGGAATTGGTTTGAGCCTTGCTACCGGGTGTCAGGGTGGTCGTCTGACCGCACCATACCGGTGCCGCGGGATTTCATAGGTAAGCATGCGCTTGACCTTCCTTTCATTTTTGTCCTTATGTTTTGCGTGCTTGCTGAGCTCCAGCTCAAGAACAGTTCCGTGTATGTGTTTGCAGGGAAACGTCAGCTTCAGGTGTCTCTCCCAGGGGGGGTGGATTCCTCTGTTGCTGAAAGGAACATCAAGCGCTTCTTCTGTCTGCCCGCAGACCTGTGGGACTTGACGTTCCCTGACCAGATCGTAATAGATATCCGCTATCTGACGAGGTTTGCCCTGCCGACTCCTCCGCGGGTTGTGGAGCTAGAGTCCAGCTCTGGTGAGGGTGCTTCCACTGCAGAGAGCACGACCCCTAGTGCTGAGGGGGAGCCTCCGGTTGAGAGTGAGGCTGTTGATTTGCAGGGGCAGATGGATGACTGGCCCGATGAGGTTTTTCCAGTCGGGGGAAGATCTCCTCCTGACGAGCCGATGCCGGACGTTCTGCCGAAGGTCATCCCAGTTGTTGGGGATGTTCAGGTCAGTGATGCTAGCTCTGCTTGTCATTCAAACCTTCCCTTGGGTCGCCGGAGGAGGCCACATGTCTTTTATGGTTCATCTGACTCCTCTGGTGATCCAAGTCTGATGTCGAGGGATAGCGGGCTCCTTCTTTCCCGTGGGTCTGGCGAATCAGCTACTGAAGGATTCTTTCCTACCCCGGTGCAGGTACAGCTGAGGTGGACAACCTAGCCCAGCCGGAGATGGTGGGAGGTGTGTCCGAGGAAACAGTGGTTGCCTCTAATGCTGAGGAAGGCGGGCTAGCTGAGGGGACTGGTGATGGGGACTACCCGGATTGGTAGTGGCTCCCAGGTCCATGTTGAAGATGCTCTAGCTGTTGAGGACGTCCAGACTGAGGTGGAGTTCACCGTGTCGGGCACTGCTGATGATGAAGCCTCAACTTATGGATGGGGTGACCAGGTCCCATATACTGACCTTCCCACTGTGAAACTGGGCCCTGAACCGGGCGAGTACCAGTCTGAGGCCATTCCGGAGTTCTCGCTGTCGGCGTTCACTATTCATCCTGGATTTTTGAGTGGTGAGCCGATGTCGATTGGGGATTCCGACATCATGAACCTCCACACTGCTTTTAACTATATCTTCCAGAACCTGCTTCCGGAGGACCAGTCATACTACAGCCGCCTTCCCCGCCACCGGGCGATGAGGGTGGCTGCCCAGAATCTCATCGCGCTAAGATTCCTTGACTTGATTTCTGGCTTTAGACTTGTTAACGTCTATATGTTTGTTTCTGATCTTTGTTTCTCTTTCTGTTAGACACAAGCTGCCATGGCCCGGGTCTTTAAGCTGAGTGTCAAACCCCGACCTTCTGCCTTGGAGGATCTGGAGCGCCTGCGGCAGCCAACAGTGACCGGTGGGCTCTGGAGGAGGACAAGCGGTCCATGGCGACAAACTACCATAACCTGGACTTCACTCTGACCGCTGCTCTCCAGAGAGAGGAGAATGCCAAGAATTCCTTGGCAGAATTGGAGGTTACTTGCGGGAAGCTGACCGGAGAGAAGCTGGAGCTCGACCGACGTCTCATCCTCAAGGATGCGGCCTACGACCGGGCTGCTGAAGAGCTACGGTTGGCGAAGGCTACCTATCAGTAGGTCCTCGACCAGCTGGAGAAGGAGAAGGCGAAGAAGGGCGGTAATGTCCCCGGTCCTTCTTCTCAACCTTACCTCCTTTAGATTTTGTAGAAAGGTTCCTGTCCCGGTTGCCGGGGGACTCCCTCTTATACATATTCTTTTCTTAAAAAAGAAAATAAAAATAATATTTTGGTAGTGCAAAAACATCTTGTTAGATATCTTTACCTTGTTTACAGCATTTATTACAACTGACTATCTCCCTCGTCCCCTTATCGTTTTAAGGAGTTTTCCTTGGGATGATAATAGTTCTTCTTCTTGCTGACTCCATGGCGATTCATGGTCTGCTGCTGAAAAGGGGGTTTGTCCGTGTGCTGCATGATGCTTTGACCGGGGAAAGGCTAACTAGCCTAACAGCCCCAGTTTTTAAGAGTTGATAGCCTCGCTCTTAAGATAGATTTCCAAGACCGGAAGCTAGGTCCAGGCATCTCGGGCTTAAAAGGAGTGTAGCTCCGCATTCAGGACTTAGCCAGGATCGGAAGCTAGGTTCGGGCATCCTGGGTTGGATGGGGGTTTGACTCCTGACATCCCTGGTTCCAAGACCGGAACCTAGGTCCAGGCGTCTTGGGCCTAAAAGGGGCATAACTCTGCAGTTAGGACTTAGCCAAGATCGGAAGCTAGGTCCGGGCATCCTGGGTTGGATGGGGGTTTGATCCCTGCCATCCCTGGTTCCAAGACTGGAAGCTAGGTCCGGGCGTCTTCGGCCTAAAAGGAGCATAAGTCTGCATTTAGGACTTAGCCAGGATCGGAAGCTAGGTCTAGGCATCCTGGGTTGAATGGGGTTTGATCCCTGACATCCTTGGTTCCAAGACCGAAAGCTATTTCCGGGCGTCTTGGGCCTAAAAGGAGCATAACTCTGCATTTAGGACTTAGCCAGGATCGAAAGCTAGGTCCGGGCATCCTGGACCTCAGTGGAGAATTGATCTTGCACTTAGGATTTTCGGCAGCAAATAATACGAAGTACTCAAATTCTCACGGGAAAAAATCTTTATTGAAATCATTAAATGGAGTAGATTACTTGTAGAATTTCTTGAGGTGGAAAGCGTTCCATGGTCTGGAGAAGAGGTCGTCGGACAGAGTTCTGAGGAAGTATGAGCGTTTCGCAGCATGTCTGTCTATGATGTAAGGTCCTTCCCAGTTTTCTCCATGCTTTCCAGCGGTTGTATCCTCAGTCATAACTTTGACTTTTCTCATGACCCAGTCGCCCGGATTGAATTTCCTCTTTATGACTCGCTTGTCATATCCCCTTTTGATGGTCTCCTAGTACCGGAGTAGGTGCTGTAGGGCCTGCTCTTTCTTGTCGTCAAAAACAGTTTTTTCCCTTGCAAGAATCCCTTCGTTCTCCCCGGTAAGGACAACATCAGTGCGGGTTGTGGGAGCTAGCAGTTCTGTTGGCATTACCGCTTCTGCTCCAAAGGTAAGTTAAAAGGGTGTCATACCGGTGGACCTTCTTGGGGTGGTCCGGTATGCCCATTAAACCCCCGGGAGTTGCATCACCCAGTTGCCTTTTGCTTTATCTAGCCGCTTCTTGAGTGTATCCAAGATGACCCGGTTGGATGCCTCTGCCTGCCCGTTCCCCTGAGGATAGTACGGGGCTGAGAAGTTGTGCTTGATCCCCAAGGATTTGCAGAACAACCAAATGTTGTCGCAGTCGAACTGCTTTCCATTATCCGACACTAGCTCTTGAGGGATTCCAAATTTGCAGATTATGTCTTTCCACAAAAATCTTCTGACATCTGAGGCACATACCTGTACCAATGCTACTGCTTCAACCCATTAGGTGAAATAATCTGTAGCGACCAATAGGAATCTGACTTATTGTAGAGCTTTTGGAAGCGGTCCCATAATATCCAGTCCCCACTTGGCGAAGGGCCATGCACTCTGGTGAGGCAAGGATTCCAGTATTCAAGTTGCGATTCTGATGGGTCCTGTGTCTGACCATGTGATGCTTGAGTCGGCTCACCCTGCGTCCTGGGTTCGTTGCCGGACTGTGAAACTTCTTCATTTTTTTTTTTTTCTCCTCTGGTGGTTACCATGAGAACTTCCTTCCATTGTCTGCACTCCAGGAGATAGACCTCCGGTAGCGGCATGTCTGGATCTTTGGGCCCGATACTCGGCTTTTTCTGGTATTCGATTGATAGCTGTCGGGGCTCTGTAGTGCTGATAGAAGAAGAAAGATATGCCAGGGCATCTGCGTGCCTGACGTCTATCCTTGGTCGCTGCTCGACCGTGATGAATTCGAACTTCCCTGCCATGGAATGGACGATATCAAGATATTTTGCCATCCGGTCCTCCTTGGCCCAGAAGGATCCGTCGAACTGGTTCGCCACTAACTTTGAATCTGTCTTGACCATGACTCTCCGCGGCCCCAATTGGAGTGTTTTCCGGAGACCATCTATAAGAGCTTCGTAGTCAGCTTCGTTGTTCGAAGCTGGGAATCCCAATCTGACATATTTTTTTGTCTTCTGTTCATCTGGGCTGATCAAGAGACAACCTATGCCGGACCCTGTACAGTTACTGGATCCGTCAATATAGATTGTCCATGTTTCGTTGTATCCGTCGGCCGAAGACTCCTATGACCGGGGGGTATCGTTCGCCTCCAGTATATCCTCCTCTAGTTCTGGATTGACCGGGATATCCTCGCTGGGAAAGTCTGCCATCAAGGAGGCTATTGCATGTCCTTTCTCCGCGGTTCTAGGTTCATACCAGATGTGGTATGCGCTGAGGTAGCTGAACCATTCGATTAGTCGATTAGACTCTTCCTGCTTCCCAAGAGCTTTCCTGAGCGGGAACTCTGTATAGACTTTGACCGCTCTTCCTTGGAAATAAGGCTTTAACCTCCTGGCTGCATGTACTAATGCCAGAGCTATCTTTTCGATTTTCGAATATCTTGTCTCAGCTCCCTGTAGAACTTTGCTGATGAAGTAGATTTGTTTCTCCTCCGGTTCTTCCACAAATACGACCGTACTGACTGCTATATCAGATGCAGCCAGATAGATGCCGACTGGTTGCCCGGTCTGTGGTGCTGTGAGGACCGGAGGCTGAGTGAGATATGCTTTGATTTCATCAAAAGCTTGCTGACAAGTAGGATTCCATTCCGCATTAGCTTTGAGTACGTTGAAGAATGGCTTGCACCAGTTCGAGTACCGGGAGATGAACCTGTTGAGAGCGGCTAACCTCCCGGTTAGTGATAGAGGCCAAAAGGTGTTTAATCTCTAACCTCTGTCAAAAGATAATATTTTTATTAAATTTTCCTTCTTGTGCCTGTATAAATTGGTTATCAAAGTAGACAAGTAACAAGCAAGAGTCGTACCCACCTCAGAGGGGGAGATCTTAGCTCAAACACAATAGAAAACAATGGTTAAAGAACACCAAAGGAATCAATAATAAGATTGGAGATTGATTCTACTTCCTGCAGGCAATAAGAAATAGTTAACCCTAACTTAAGAATATGGTAGAGATGAAAAGAAGATATATGATGACAAAGGGTGAGAATTGGTTTCCACTAACTAAATCATGCAAACATAACATGTTGTTCCTTCATGTTTAATCTATAATAATTAATAAGTCATCTCTCGGTTATTCCAACTAATCATTAATACCTATAATAATCAAGTAGTCACCTCTCAGCTATTCCACTCAACTAAAACGGGATTCTCTTATGCATGCTATTGAATAGGTCTTATTAATTAAACCGTCACCTCTTAGCTATTCAATCTAATTAATTCAACATATTAATTCATAAATAAACTGTCACCTCTCGGATATCAATTTAAATACAAAAGGGTTCCAATGAAAGATATATATTGCAAACATGTAATAATCACCTCTCAGCTATTTCACTACACAATAAGAACTAACATGGTGCTTTAGCATCATCTAGAGAGCTTCCACCACCCCCCTAAGGAGATTTAGCTACTCATCCTTGATGATGAAACAATTCATCACAATGGAAAAGATAATGGAATTGATATTGAATATTGAATTTGATACAATGAAGAATAAGATGAACTTTTCTTCAATGAAAGTTGATCTCAAAGAATAACTAAAAGATCTCTAAACCCTAGCTACTACTTTTCTTATATAGAAAATACAAAGTAGAATACTTGCATGCAAAGACTTCCAAACTAGGTCAATTCTTGGCTGCTGCTGTTGGTCTTCTAGAGGCATTAGGTTTTTAGCAAAACCTAATCTCTTGTGCATAAGTTGTAGTTGGGACCAAGACCTTCAGTTTGATAGCTCATGGGCCCAAATCAAACTTTTGGATCTTCTTGTGGAACCTTTTTATGTTTGGACTTAAATAAGGCCTAAAATAAAAATTCTGACTTATGAGCTCCAATAGGACCTGGTTTGGGCTGAGATTTGGACCGCCCCTCTTTGACACAAAGTCAAGTCAACTGGTCTGACCGTGGGGTGCCCTCAGCAGATCTTGTGGGTGCAAATATCGATTCTCCTTCCCATGTGCAAATAACACCTTTTTGCTTGCTTTTCTTGATTTTTCGGGGGCTTATACATAATATTCGCATGTCGGCTCATAAAACCTACACAATAGACAAGAAAACGCTAATCAATAGATATAACACAGTAATAAAAGCTAAGTGCTATACAAACAATGTGTTATTCGGGGGATAAATATACACTTTTGAGGACTGATCAATTAGCCTCTAGAATTCTTTCACTGTCTTTGGGGCGGGCATCTCCAGGACTGCCCGGATCTGATCTGGATTGGCTTCTGCCCCGGTTGCTCATGAGAAAGCCAAGGAACTTGCCGGAAGAAAGACCAAAAGAACATTTGGCTGGATTCAGCTTCATGTTGTACCGCGTCACGATGTCGAATGTCTGCTGCAAATCTCGCAAATGATTCTCTCTCCCTGGTTTTGACCACCATGTCGTCTATGTAGACTTCCATGGTCCGGCCTATGAGCTCGTTGAAGATGGTGTTGACCAGCTTCTGATATGTCGCTCCGGCATTCTTCAGACCGAATGGCATCACCCGGTAGCAGTAAAGCCCCCGGTCGGTGATGAATGCGGTGTGTTCCCGATCTTCTTCGTGAAGTGGAATCTGGTTGTAACCGGAGTAGGCATCCATGAAGGACAATCTTTGATAGCCGGTGGTGGCGTCTACCATGTCCGTGATCCTAGGGAGTGGATATGGATGCACAAGACATGCTTTGTTAAGATTAGTAAAATCGATGTAAACTCGAATCTTACCATTCTTCTTCGGGACGACCATGATCTTGGAAACCCAGGTAGGGTAGATGACCGGCTTGATGAAGTTGACTGAGAGTAGCCGATCAACTTCCTCTTTGACCGGCAGTTTCCGATCCGGTGCCATTCGCCTTGGTTTCGGTTTGACCGATTTGTACTGAGGATCGATGTCTAGCTTATGGCAGGTGACTGCAGGGTCTATTCTTGGCATCTCATTGACACTCCACGCGAAGACATGGTGATTCCGCCGGAGCAGAGTGATCATGGAATCGTTCTCTTCCTTCGGTAGATCGGAAGAGATGTAAGTTGTCTTGTGGGACTCCGATCCCACAATAACTTCCTCCAGCTCGTCGACCGCTGGTAATATCCCGGCTTTTCTGTCTGGCCTCCCCTTGGCAAACTTGTCGGGAGTTGGTTGCTATTGATGAAAGTCTGCCAGGAAGATAGTGTTCCCCTTGGTTTCGGAGATGGACTTTCCTTTGACAGCATCGAGATGGCACTTGAATGTCGTCCCTTAGTCTCCCTTGACTCTGCAGACTCCGTTGGGAGTCGGGAATTTGAGGCTCTGGTGGAAGGTGGACATGGCTTTCATCTGATGAATCCAGTCCCTTCCCAGAATGACGTTGTAGCAGGAGGGGGAGTCGACTAGCAGGAAGTCTATCCCGACGGTGTTGAATCCCACCTTGATTGGTAGGTGGACTCGCCCGGAGGACTGTGCTGGCTCCCCGTTGAATCTATAGATAGGAGTCTCATCAGATTCGATGAGACCCTTAGATAGCTCCATAGCTTTGTAGGCGCATGAGAACATAACACTGTAGGTGTTGTCGGCATCGACCATGACTCGCCGGACGCGGTAGACTCCAATCCATGCTGTGATGACCAGGGCATCATTGTGCTGATAATGCACGCCCCTCTTGTCTTCTTCGGTGAATGTCAAACCTCTGGGGACAATGGACTCAGTATTCGTCCCTTCGTTGAAGTTGAGTTGTCCAACTTCATGGATATGTCCTATCCACCGGAGCTTTTCCCGAGCATAATTCATCCTTTCTGTCTTAGAAGAACTGGGTGTCTGTACATGGCAGACATATAGGATTCCTTTCTGGCTGGCGTCGACCAGGCGTTGCATTTCATACTTCAATGACCTGCAGTTCTTCAGTTCGTGACCGTAATCGTTGTGATGATCACACTTCTTGGACTTATCTCTTCTGCCCTCCGGGTCTGCTGGAAGGGGGGCAGGTTTGTTGAGCAGCCCTCTGATCTTGATCTTTTCAAATACTTCCTCGAGAGGGAATCTCAAGGGAGTGAACTCCCTTTCCTTGCATTCGCCCCCGGTAGGCTTCTCTGACCGGCGGTCGGGTTGCCGGGTCGGCGATTTCCCCTTCCTGTCAGGGGCTTTTACTTCTTTGCGATCCCTGCCGGAGCTTTCTTCCTTTGCCTTCTGCGACTTCTCGGAGGTTTGGCCTCCGACAAGTCTCTTTCTTCTGGTTTTCAGGTCATCCTCCTCCTGAGTATACCTTTCCACTTTCTCGAGCAAGGCTAAAACAGAGGAGGATGGCTTCCTTGCCAGTGACCGATACAATTCCTCATGGTTGCTATTCAAGCATACTTGAAAGCTTGAATAACGACGCAGTCAGATGCGTCATGTACCTCAGATAGTAGGGTTCAGAACCTCCGGGTGAAATTCCTGAGTGTTTCGCTCTGGTCCATCTGTAGGGAGAACAAGACTTCAGCTCCTTTCTTGGTTTTCACATTGAACCGGTACTTCTCTTTGAACAACTCAGCCAGTTGTACGAATGTGCGGACGGATGCGGGTGGCAGATTGTGATACCACGTCTGTGCCTGGCCTTTGAGTGAAGCAGTAAACAGTTTCGCTAGTAGCTTGTCATCATGGTCCCAGATGGCCATGGTGTTTTTGTAGTTCATAACATGTTGAACCGGATAACCGTTTGTCTCATCGTACTGTTCGAAGGGCGGTTGCTTGAAGCTGGCCGGGACCATATGACTCCTGACCTCTTCTGCTAAAGGTGATACGGCTAACCTTGAAAGATTAAGCTTTCTGACTCGCTCCTCTCGGTTGGCTTTGTTGGATATAGCAAGATCGATCATTTCTTGCAGCTTGAGTTGATTCATCTGTTCCACATTTAGCTCCGGTTGTCTCTGATGAATGTGGACCCTTTGAGGGCTCTTTGTTCTCTGACCATGGCGTGCCGGGGGAGTACTCTGGTGCCTCCTTCGGTGCAGTCTCCTTGGAGGAGTGACTTTTTCGACAGATCTCCTGCGGCCATCACGCGGCCCGGGTGTTCTTGCGCTTCCGCGACGATGTCTCTTAACTGGAGAGATAGACATCCTATATCTCCCTGGTGCTAGCCTGTCCCAGTCAGGACGGGGACCATGGCTATGAGGGGTAAGACCCTAGTCACTGCTTGACCGTGGCCTTATCTTCTTCTGAGGAGATGGACTCGAAGACAGGGCTGAAGATGACTGGCTATCTCCGGCCCTGGTTCTCTTCTTTCTCCTTAATTCTGCATTTCTCTAGTCAGCCGCTTGATGATTGCAGTTGGCGACTCGACTGCTGGTCCCTTTCCCTTCTGCTACTTAGTATAACCTCCTCCCGTTGTCAGGGGAGAGATTCTCTGGACTCTTCTTGTAGCGGCTGCCCTGGAAGGTTCAGGATCTTGTGGAGCTAGTATCCTGACGGTCCGGTTGACCGCATCAGGATTGCCAGGATTATTAGTGATTTACACCACTAAGTTCTCTGCCTTCGGCTGTCTACTTTCAGAGTGTTGCGAGCCATGATCATGGTCCTCATTCCCGAGAACTGATTCTTGATTCACCGGTTCTATTGCTTCGAGAACCGGAGACAGGGGAGAAAGGTTCTCTGTCTGACTTTCAGTAACTTGACTCATTCCATTGTTGGAACGAGTTGGGTGTCTCTTACTTCCAGCCATTGCTGCAGTAACTCCGGTATGAATGGAATGAGATTCCTTGCAAGGTCTGGAACTGATGGGAGATTCAGCCCCACGGTGGGCGCCAAAGAGTGTGGGTGCAAAAATTTGATCCACAAACTCGAGATATGTATAAATTGATCGTACAGTTACAATGAAAGTCTTGTATAGACAGGGATAGGATGGGGGGTATACAGTGAGACTGGACCTGATCGGGATCAGGCTGCCTACGTATCCAAGATGATGAACTTGGAATCAAGTCTCTGCTTCCACTAAGCTCTAATGGAGTTGCTCAGTGAAAGACTCTTAGTTCAGGTGGTTTAGAACTCCTGTATTTGTAGTAGGCCGGAGGAGGCTGGCTCAACCACCCCTCCGGTTTTGACTCCACGAACTCGGGTTGTTGAACTATGAAGATGCTTTCCGTGGAGATAGCTTGCATGCTGCCGAGCGGTTATCTCCTTGGTTTGAATCCCCTTTGACCAAGATGACTGCCACATGGCATCCTCTGATAGGTCCTGGTTCAACTTGGGTTTCCTTTATCTTCTCCAGCGGGCTAGAACCAAAGGTTCCGTTGGCCTGGAATCTCGCTGGACTTATCCAGTTGGTTGGGACTTGGGTTGACCAAGCCTAAAAGCAAAGACTTGGGCTTGACTCCTCTGACCGGAGGCCCAATCTACACTGCATATTCCCTGGCCAGGTCCTCTGGACTTCTGTGCTAAGCCTTTGGATGAGCCCCTGTCGCTGCTGGACCTTACTGGGCCGGACCTGGCCTACTTGACTGAGGTGGACCCGGTTGATGTATGGGAGCCCACGGTTCAACTTCTTATACAGTAACCGGGGCTCCACCCATTGATGTATGGGAGCCCACCTCAATCAAGGAAGCCAGGTCCGATCCAGTATAGTCCAGCAGCGACAAAGGTTTATTCAAAGGCTTATTATAGAAGCCCAGAGAACCTGGCCAGGGTGTATGCAATGCAGATTGGGCTTTCGGTCAGAGGAGTCAAGCCCAAGTCTTTGCTTTCGGACTTGGTCAAATCCAAGTCCCAACCAACTGGATAAGTCCAGCAGGATTCCAGGCTAACAGAACCCATTGTTCTAGCCCGCTGGAGAAGATAAAGGAAAACCCAGGTTGAGCCAGAGCCTATCAGAGGATGTCACGTGGCAGTCATCCTGATCAAAGGGGATTCACACCGAAGGGATAACCGCCCAGCAGCATGCAAGCTATCTCTGCGGCAAACATCTTCACAGTTGAACTACCTGAGTTCATGGAGTCAAAACTGGAGGGGTGGCTGAGCCAGCCTCTTCTGGTCTACTACAAATACAGGAGTTTTTAACCTCACTGAGCAACTCCATTAGAGCTTAGTGAAAGCAGAGACTTGATTCCAAGTTCGTCTTCTTGGATACGTAGGCAGCCTGATCTTCATCAGGTCTAGTCTCATTCTATACTCCCATCCCATATCAGTCTACAGAAGGCTTTCTTTATAACTGTTCGATTAATCAATACATATCTCGAGTTTGTGGATCAAATTTTTGCACCCACACTCCCTTAGAAAATAATTTCTTCTGGTCCCGACTTGGGCATGTGTACTAAAGTATTAACCTCGCTAAATGCATTAAGTAATAAAAAAAATTGATTCCTTAAATGCCAAACGAAAATATAAATTAATAATTACTAAAATCCATACAAAAATTTATGTATATAATCTACGTACTCTTAAACTTTTATTTATAAATTCTTTTTTTTTGAAAATATGCATCTAAAGTTGTTTTTTTTTCTTTTTTTTGGTTTGTACCCAAACCAAAATCAACCCCATCCTTAGCTTTTTGTAGAGCATACACAACTTCCAAAATATTTTGCTCATATTGTAGCAAATGGTTATATAATGTGATTATTGCTTGAAATGCCTCTTTTGACGAAACATTTGGTATAATCAAACTATAATCTGGATCAGGATCATGTTCATCATCATTTGGTGTATGACCACATGCTTGCTGTCTTTTGATTTTTTTTCTTTGACCAAATACATAGATTGAAAATCTCCCTATAAAATAATAAATATTAATTTATCGATAAATTAATATATTATTCATTATCGATAAATAAATAATCTCGCTAAAGTAAAATATTTTTTCGGTCCCAAGGGTATGCATTTATCGAGGTTTTACTGTAGTTGATAAACTAAAACACAATTCAATATATAACTACAAACTGCCAACCAAGATGTCCAAGCAAACACTGAGCAAATCACAATCATTATCCAACAGTCAAACCAAACAATCCGTTTGCAGCCATTACACCACTTTCAGTTTTCGGGTTTTAAATGTCATGTTTCATTAATTAAGTTAGTTTGCACCCTAGCCACACACACAACTGGCATTTCTACAATACTACTATGCCAAACACACCCTTCGTGTGTCTTACCATGTATAAGCCCACAACCACTTCCGATCACACAGAAAAGAAAGGTGGACTTACACACTCGCGCGTTAATTCATAATGGCACCAAACGAAAGGTGCATAGGCATAATAACGTCATATGGGGCACACACAGTTTCTCATAATATTTGTCACACAGATATTCCATAGTCAAATCTTTGTCACACAGACATATCCATAATTAACTTGTATCACACAGATACTCAGCCCAAAACGAAACCCAAATCCAAAACTGGAATTGTATGGCAACTAGGAATTTTCTAATTTATCTACCATTTTATCTCATCAGCACACAACCATAACCCTGTCGTTTTATCATGTCAGCACACAACTTTTACATTAGCTTTTTAATTCACCCGCACACAACCATTAATTAATTAATATCAAAGAACAATGTAAACGAACTGTTCATCGAAAGAACCAAATCAAATATAAGAGCATTCCCGATGGTAAAAGGGTTTTAGGGGTACCACGTCAGAGAGAGGGAGAAGGTTTTAACATATAGTTAATGTTAAAAGTGAATTTGTAACACCCATGAGTTTGTGTTAGTCCCACATTGCCAAAGAAGTTGTTGTATTGGTAGTATACAGAACTTAACCATACTCTAACAAATGTCAAGGCCTTTTGGGTTAAACCACATGGGTGGGCCCTGATCCAAAATCCTCTAATGCTGGATATCCGCAGTGACTAAAGGGGGACAATATTGACATTAGCGAGGGGTATGGTGCTCGACGCACCGGGATGAGCGAGGACGAAATCCCGGGGCGTTACAGATGGTATCAAAGCCAACGATGGTTCGCCTGTTGCAGGTGGGAAGTACCCTGGAAAGGCCCAGGGAGCGTCAGGTACTTGTCTCACTTGGCAGGGAGCGTCGAAGATTTTGGGACTGTACTGAGTGTACTGCAGAGCCGAGGACGGCTCTATTTCTAAGGTGGTGAGATTGTAACACCCATAAGTTGGTGTTAGTCCCACATTGCCAAGGAAGTGGTTGCATTGATTGTTATGAAAATAGTTTAATAATATCGCAATCGCACGATTTATCGAAATAAATAGAACAAGTACGAGTCGATCCACGAGGACAAGAGATATAAAAATCTAATATAAGACTAACTAAATTTTAATCCTAGCAAACCTTTTAAGATGAGATTTTGAATTACAATTAACTAAACAAAAACGGTAAAATATAAGATTCAAGTAATTAAAAGAAACATTAGGATTTTTGAATTCCACCATCACTATGTGTATCCAACTAAACCTATTCTCCACTAATTAATCCTTTTTTATAACTCATATCATTATCATAGATGAATAATAGTGATACGGAAAATACAACATTTAAATTATTGTTTAAATAAACTCAACAAGTTTAATCTTCTTCGCTTTCAAAAACAAGGGTGATTTAGGTTTTGGTCACCACTTTTTAGTATAAATTAGGCTTTGGAGCCGGTTTTTTTCTTTATTAGGTTTTAGAGTTGAACCGACAATTGACCCAAGTAATTGTTTATAATGGCCAAAATACCCCTGATCAAAACTATATTAGGGTTAGTGATCACGTGCATATCACGTGAGTTTCAGGGGTAAAATTAGGTATTTTGAAAATATTTTCGGTTCAACCGGGTTTTTTTAGTTGTTGGTTCGAAAATGAGCTCTAAACCCTAATAAAGAAAAAAACCGGCTCCAAAGCCTATTTTATACTAAAAAGTGGTGACCAAAACCTAAATCACCCCAAAAACAACAACTCTAAGAATTATGTATCAACATAAGTATAAACCATCAAAGAATTTAATCTAAGTTTGATTAATCAAACAGAAGTATACATAATTAATCAAAGAAATTGACTTAAGGAATTATAAAACCAAAGCTTATGATTATATCAACTGATGCAAGATTAGTAATCGTTAAATACTAAAATGAAAGGATATAACTAATGGAGAATATACTTTAATCAAATATTCATAATGATGGTTTCCTCCTTAATCCTAGTTAAATAATTTAGCTACTCATAATGGAAGAAAGAAATACAAAATAACATAACCTCATTGATAAACCTATCTTATAAAACTAGCTACTTTGTATCTCCAATATTCGTCCTCCAAGAAAATGGTATGCAGGCCTTTATATAGGAAATCAAATTCATGCAACCATGTTAAAACCTAGGTATTGTCTTCTCTTCATTTAATAGCCACTCCTATAGCACCACCTATGGCCATATCTAAAGCCACCATTTGAGACTTTCACAACTATGCACCAAAGTGTTTCAATGTATGGTTAATGGCATCAATTGTCTTTGCAAATGGTGTACATGAAATGAAAGGGTATTTTATGTGGGTTAGTCGTGTAGGAGAATAGAAAAATGAGTATGGGTGTGGTGAAAAATGGTGAAATGATTAGTATGGTATTGGTGAAATAGTATAGAGAATAGTGAAATATTTTGGTATGAATATGGAAATGTGAAAAGATGAATAGTGGGGGCTAAAAGGCTATATAGTGGTATGATGGATGTGTAGCTTATTTCTTTCCTCTTATCCCATTCAATGCATTCCAGTTTCTTTCATATGCCAATCAAACATTTCGGCTCTTTCCTTCACATTGTCAAATGTATAAGCATACTAGAAGTAGCCATTGAATTGAGAACTAATGGACGGGCTTTGGGCCTTTTAGAACTCAAATGGAATCACACCCAAAATGTTTTGGGCTCCCATGCATTCACTTTGACAACAACTTTTGCAATCCAAATGACGCAAAACTATGCTCTTTCGACGAATTAAACAAATCCTACAAAATGAACAAATACATATTAATTATTTAAAATAGTAAATATAAATAGACTAACTAGTATAATTTTGGGTGTAGAAATTATGAATATAATGTGTTCATCAAATACCCCCAAACCTAGATTTTGCTGGTCCTCGAGCAAAACAATAAAAAAAATAAATTTACTAAGTCACTTTTGCAGGAATCGCGGATGTACAACAAGCCGTTAAATCACTAGATTACCTCTAGTGGACGAGTGGTGTCTCGTGAGGGTTTGCAGTGAATATACCCACAAAATTCTTATTTTCAAAATATAAGATCTAACTAGTAATTATTTTTTGTAAGAATATAAATCCTATCTTAAAGGAACTATTTTCGCATACTAGTGAAATATAGAAAAAAATTCAAAATATTATGCAAATGCTAAAAACTTCTCATAAATAATCTAGTCTTGGAGTGTCCGTGTATAGTAAAACCTATAATTGTGTAGCTTTAGTTTCTTGGTAAAACACAACCTTGATTACCTTCCGAATGAATTTAATTCTGACTCAAATCTCACAGGATATTCACTCAGGAAATTAATCACTCAGAAGTGGGCTAAATCTCTCAATTTATATGTGATTAGGAATAAAATTTAAAATGCAGATCACATATAACAATAAACGGACCAAATCAAACAAAATTTAATCTCATGAAGAAAAAGTTAATGACTTGAAAACGTTGAGTCAAACACCATAGATCTTCCTCGTCTATTCTCCACATTTAACCATTTAAGACCTAAGATCAAATCAGACTTTTGATAGGTTGTAATGGGGCTTAGGTAATGGCTAACCAGGGAAAATGCAGAACTGAGAAGAAAGAAGAGAACCAGGACTGGAGACATGTAGTCATCTTCATCCCTGTCTTCAAGTCCATCTCTTCAGAAGAAGATAAGGCCATGGCCAGAAGTGATCGGAGCCTTACCCCCCATAGCCATGATCCCCGCCCTGTTTGGGACAGGCTAGCACCGGGGAGAGATAGGATATCTATCTCCCCAGTTCAGAAAAATCGCAGTGGACGTGCAAGAACACCCGGACCACGTCATGGCCGTAGGGTTACCCATAGCAGGCCCGTCGAAGAAGTCACTCCACCAGAAGGACTGTGCCGGAGGAAGCACCAGAGCACTCCCCTGGCACGTCACGGTCAGAGAGGAAAGAGCCCCCAAAGGGCACGTACCCATCAGAGACAACCGGAGCTGAATGTGGAACAGATGAATCAACTCAAGCTTCAAGAGATGATTGACCTGGCTGTTTCCAACAAAGCCAACCGGGACGAACGAATCAGAAAGTTTACTCTCTCAAGATTGGTTGTGTCACCTTTGGCAGAAGAAGTCAAGAATCACATAGTCCTAGCCAGCTTCAACCAGCCGCCTCGAACAGTATGATGAGACAAGCGGCTGTCCGGTTCAGCATGTCATGAACTACAAGAGCACCATGGCCATCTGGGACCATGATGACAAGTTACGTGCAAAAATGTTTGCTGCTTCACTCAAAGGCGAAACACAGACGTGGTATCACAATCTGTCACCTGCATCCGTCCACACATTCGTACAACTGGCTGAGTTGTTTGAGGAAAAGTACCGGTTCAATATGAAGACAAAGAAGGGAACAAAAGTCTTGTTCTCCTTATAGATGGATCGGAGTGAGACACTCAGGAATTTCATCCGAAGGTTCCGAACCTTACTATCAGAAGTACAGGACGCATCTGATAGTGTCGTCATTCAAGCCTTCAAGTATGCCTTGAACTACAACCATAAAAAGTTGTACCGGTCACTAGCAAGAAAGCTTCCATCCACTGTTTCGGCTTTGCTCGAGAAAGCAGAAAGATATGCTCAGGAAGAGGACGATCTGAAAGCTAGGGGAAAGAGACTTGCCGGAGGCCAAACCTCCGAGAAGCCACATAAGGCAAAGGAAGAAAGCTCCGGCAGGGATCGCGAAGAGGAAAAGGCCCCTGACAAAAACAAAGACAGGAAGAGGAAAACAACAGTTCGGCAGCCCGACCGTCGAACAGAGAAATCTACTGGGGGCGAACGCAAAGAGAGGGAATTCGCACCCCTGAGGTTCCTGATCGAGGAAGTATTCAAAAAGATCAAGAACAGAGGGCTGCTCAACAAACCTGCCCCTCTCCTGGCAGACCCGGAGGGCATGAGAGATAAGTCCAAGAAATGTGATCATCACAATGATTACGGTTACGAGCTGAAGAACTATAGGTCATTGAAGTATGAAATGCAGCGTCTGGTCGACGGCGGCCTCATCCCTGACATGGTGCAGACCGGAGCAGTCGAACAGGTAAAATCGGAGATCGAATTGTATACGTACAGACACCCGGTTCTTCCAAGAAAAAAAGGAAGAATTGTGCTCGAGAAAAGCTCCGGTAGATAGGACATGTCCATGAAGTTGGACAACTCAATTTCAATGAAGGGATTAACAATGAGTCCATTGTCCCCAGAGGTTTGACATACTTAAGAAGATGAAAGGGGTGTGCATTATCCACACAATGACGCCCTGGTTATCACAGCTTGGATTGGCGTCTACCGGGTTCGGCGAGTCATAGTCGACGTCGGTAGCACCTCCAGTGTCATGTTCTCATGTGCTTACAAAGCTATGGAGCTATCTAAGGGTCTCATCGAATCTGATGAGACTCCTATCTATGGGTTCAACGGCGAGCCAACGCAGTCCTTCAAGCGGGTCCACTTGCCAATCACGGTGGGATTCAATACCGTCGGGATAGACTTTCTGCTGGTCGACTCCCCCTCCTGCTACAACGTCATCTTAGGAAGGGACTGGATTCATCAGATGAAAGCAATCGTATCCACCTTCCACCAAAGCCTCAAATTCCCAACTCCCAACCGGATTTGCAGGGTCAAAGGAGATCAAGGAATGACGTTCAAATGCCATCTCGATGCTGTCAAAGGAAAGTCTATCTCAGAGACCAAGGGAAATACTATTTTACTGACAAGTCTGTCAAGGGGAAGCCAGACACGAAAACCGGGATATCACCAGTGGTCGACGAGCTGGAAGAAGTTATAGTGGGACTGGAGTCCCACAAGACAACTTACATCTTTTCCGGTCTACCAAGGGCTGAGAAGGATCTCATGATCACATTGCTCCAGCAGAATCACCATGTCTTCGCATGTAGTGTCAGCGAGATGCCAGGAATTAACCCTTTGGTCGCCTGTAATAGACTAGACATTGATCCTCAGCACAAGCCGGTCAAGCAGAAACCAAGGCGAATGGCGCCAGATCGAAAGTTGGCGGTCAACGAAGAAGTCGATAGGCTACTATCAATCAACTTCATCAAACCAGTCATTTACCCTTCCTGGGTCTCCAACATCGTGGTTGTCCCAAAGAAGAGCGATAAGATTCGAGTTTGCATCGATTTTACTAATCTGAATAAAGCATGTCCTGTGCACCCATATCCACTCCCTAGGATCACAACTCATGGTGGACGCCACCGCTGGTTATCAATGATTGTCCTTCATGGACGCCTACTCTGGATACAACCAGATTCCACTTCACGAAGAAAATCAGGAACATACTGCATTCATCATTGACCGGAGGCTTTACTGCTACCAGGTGATGCCTTTTGGTCTGAAGAACGCTGGAGCAACATACCAAAAGTTGGTCAACACCATCTTCAACGAGCTCATAGGCCGGACCATGGAAGTCTACATAGACGACATGGTGGTCAAAACTACGGAGAAGAAAATCGTTTCAAGATCTGCAGCAGACATTTGATATCCTTGCGCGGTACAACATGAAGCTGAATCCAGCCAAATGTTTTTTTGGTCTTTCTTCTAGCAAGTTCCTTGCCTTCCTAATGACCAACCGGGGCATAGAAGCCAATCCAGATCAGATTCGGGCAGTATTGGAGATGCCCGCCCTGAAGACAGTGAAAGAATTCCAGAGTTTAACTGTAACGCCCCAAAATCATAACACGAATCCCCATGACTCAATGTCAGATCTAGAAGCATTAGAACGACCCAACCCATGATAATCATATAATAAAAGAAGATTTTGAATGATATTAATGTATATAATTAGCATTAAAAATACATAACTTAATACACTACATAAATAATACAAACTGTGATCACTTATATACAAAAGAAACTAAGAACATCTATCGCACGAACACTTATGTCAATACCCTCTGTAACTTCCCCACAACCATATCTGCTGAATCGATCTATCCTCGAACAACTGTTTAACTGAAAAAGGGATTAATGATAGGGTGAGCATTTCCACTTGCTCAGTAGTGACTCACATTTCCACAATACTATCTAATCATGCATGACGATTAACCATACGCAACAGTTGAAATAATGCAGGTTTTAACTGTAATAATAAATAATATAAGTAATTTAATAAGTAAATACTTTTAAACCAAACTTTTTACCTTTCACAGTAATCATACTAACCATGCATCCATACAATAAGTCGGGTAGCTGCATCCTATTAGAGTGGTGAGAATACGACTGGAACTCAGCCCCTGCCCCAGGTAAATCATCTTGGTTCAGTACTTTCCAGTGTGAACCTGCACCGTTGTTTTCTTGATTATCCGGTCGGGTAGTGATTACCGTTTTTGTGTCCGAAGACACTAACCCTCTTTTAGGGCTCAGGTGGGCCCTTTGACCACGCCTCCTGATACGAGGAGTCTCTAACTTACGGTGGTCAACCGTTCGACGACTGCAGACTGCACAGGATCCTGACACACGTCCAGGAGTGGACTAACTCTCACCCCTCGCGTCTAAACCTCCTCGAGGTTACATGTATCCTCACAGCACACTAAGCACCAACAACGTACCACTAAAAGCATGGTAATCCAGGAAGGTAGAAGAGAAATTCCCGGAAACATCCAACAGTGTTCGCCTCTAGAAAGTGCTTATTCACTGTCTAAAGGTGAACAACGCGTATGTAATCCTAGAAAGAACTGTCGTCTCCGGAATATAACAACAATTCCTTCTTGTAGGAATTCACAGATCCCTTGTCAGACCGCCTCGTGATACAATATATATAATATATAAGTGTCTTTTAATAATAATTAATTTAATCTGGCATGTGTGACGAGTCCCTGAATTTAGCAACCATCAAACCAGTCCCCTCTTCACGGCTACCCTACCCTGGCCAAAGCCGAAGAGACTATCCCTATTCATGGCTACCCTACCCGGGCCAAAGCCAAAGGGATTATAATCCGATCTGTAATAATATGTTCGTGTAAGCACCCAGATCATATACCCAATTCAGGAACCTCACACCATACCAACATACAACTGGGATCTCACATCCCACATACAAAATCCATCTCCCTTTTCCCATCCTGGAAAAGATATGCAATAAAAACCTTGATAACATTTCCGTTTATAAAACCATTTCAATATACATATACTGCTTTAATAACTCCTATATAAAACATGATATCTGTAACTAATCACTTTAATAAAATCTATAATCGATAAACCACGAGTAATCTATATATACCAAACAAAACCATGCATGCATTTTTATCATCAATAATATATCAATTAATTTGCAACATTTAAAATATGACACATGAAAAACAGTATAAAAGAAATGTAAGTCCCAACCTCTTAACTCTTCCTCGCTAGCTCCTTAACTTCATTTTACATCCAATCATTCAACTAGGACCGCCGGTAGCCTAAAAATACATCATACATAAATCTATGTGAATTCACAAGAAGTATCGAATATATACCTAAACTTTCTAAGGTTTATTTCGGCATCCCAATTGTCTATAAAATAGCCAAAAACCCATAACCATAGGGAGGGTATTGCTTCAAATAAACTGCATCTAATTCAGTTCATAAGCTACACAAATGAAAGGAGAACCCAAGTTAGTTAAAATACACCCATGTATATTATGGTTACCTTATATAAGCCCAACTCCAACTAGGCAATTAGGAAATCAGATTGTTTCCTGCGTCACTAAGATGACCACAACAACAACTTTTCCATTTGCTCTCTACAGCCTTAGTCATTTCTTCTTTTGAGAAAAAAAAGACAACTTCCTTTCAACCCTCATAGCAGCATCTTTATCACCTTCTATTGAACCCCAAAACAACTATATCACATGCATACATATTTTACATCTAAAATCCTTTTTGTCATTCCTTGTTCATAAGCTAGCCCTTAATTCAGATCCATGGGGTACTCAATCTATGAATCTTCTTTTCCAATTATTAGTAAACCAAAAAGTCCATAGAAACCATCAGTTCATACTTCATACCACCAATTACTAAAGTCCCAATCATTGAATTAAACTTAAACTTACTAGTATGTTTACTGGAAGTTTTTGAAAACTATTAGAACACATACCGACTCGTCAATCTATAGAAAGAAATAAATCTCCCAGCTAGTATCTTCCTTTGAAAATCATCTAGTGTGTTGATTGGTTAAAGGTGGAATTACCTCACATCAAGTTTAATGGGTGAGTTAATGGCCTGTACTTTTAAACTTCTGATTCTCATCTCTTTCTCAATCTATATCAGTTGATGAGAGAAAACTCCAGCAAACAGCTCCTTTATAAATCCAAACGATGAGGTGTCAACACACCCTCATACATATCCATGCAAATAAATAGCCCCACATACTCTAGTGCTCTTGGGAGTATTTTTATTAAGTTACCCCGCATTGAATAAAAATCTTGCTTGGTCCTACTTGGGTAAATCTATTCGACGCACTCGCACGTTCGATCCTAAAGCCCATGACTAGATCTTAGTGAAAATTAGGCTCGTAATGAAATAAATGTTACACGCACGCCGATCTAGCATGAAATGATTTTTCGTGCGTTTTAAATTTTATAGTCTATATGTTTGTTCTTATTATTTTTAATATTTTAATTCAATTCAATCAATTATTTTAACACCAATCAATCGAAGTTATATAAAATATAATAATAGCCAAAGATTATAAATAAATTTACTAAAATGCCCCTAAGACGGGTACGGGTCGTTACATTAACCTGGAGGTTAGCCGCTCTCAACAGGGGTATCTCCCGGTACTCAGACCGATGTAAGCCGTTCCTCAATGCAATCAAAGCTTATGCAGAATGGAATCCTACTTGTCAGCAAACCTTTGACGAGATCAAGGCATATCTTACTCAACCTCCAGTCCTTACGACACCACAAACCGGACAACCAGTCGGCGTCTACCTAGCCGCATCCGATATTGCAGTCAGTGAGGTCATATTTGTGGAAGAGTCGGAGGAGAAGCAAATATACTTCATCAGCAAAGTGTTGCAGGGAGCTAAGACAAGGTACATGCAAAAATCGAAAAGATCGCCTTAACCTTGGTACACGCAGCCAGGAGGTTAAAACCAAATTTTCAAGGCAGGGCTGTCAAAGTCAACACAAAGTACCCGCTCAGGAAAGCTCTTGGAAAGCAGGATGAATCTAATCGATTGATCAAAGTCAACACAAAGTACCCGCTCAGGAAAGCTCTTGATGGAAGATTTTTCCATCGAGGATATCCCGGTCAACCCAGACTTAGAAGAAGATACACTGGGGATGAATGATACCCCCCGGTCACAGGAGTCTCCGGCCAAGGAAGACAACGAAGCATGGACAATCTACACTGACGGGTCCAGTACTATACATGATCCAACATAGGTTGTCTCCTGATCAGCCCAGATGGACAGAAGACAAAAACATTCGTCAGACTGGGATTCCCGGCTTCAAACAACGAAGCCGAATATGAAGGTCTAATATATGGTCTCCAGACAGTGCTCCAACTGGGGGCGCGGAGAGCCATGATCAAGACAAATTCAAAGCTAATGGCGAACCAATTCGTCGGGTCCTTCCAAGCCAAGGACGACTAGATGGCAAAATATCTTGATGTTGTCCACTCCATGGCAGGGAGGTTCGAATTCATCACTGTCGAGCAACGACCAATGATAGATGTCAGGCAAGAAGTACAGAGCCCCGACAACTGTCAATCGGATACCAGAAAGAGCTGAGTATCGGGCCCAAAGATCCAGACATGCCGTTGCCGTAGGTCTATCTCCTGGAATGCAGGCATTGGAAGGAAGTCTTCATGGTAACCACCAGAGGACAGAAAAGAATGAGAGATGAAGAAGCTTCACAACCCGGCACCGGGCGTAGCACAGAGAGCAAGCCAAGTCCTCCCTCTCAGGGTCAGACACAGGACCCACCAGAATCACAACTTGAAGATTGGAATCAATGCCTCACCAGAGGTCAGATAGAAGCAATGCCACCATCGCCGGAGCCGGACAAACCGGACCGGCCAGAACCACCGCTCTCGCATGTTCACATCGATTTGGAGCTCCCACCGGAGGAACCAATTGAAGAGATTCCAGACAACTTGAATTCTGAAGTGGATAGAATTGATGCCGAATTGCAGTCTAGCAACGACCAAGACTAAAGGAGGCCATACATCAACTTCCTCATCAACTTCCTCATCCACCATCTGCTTTTCGAGGCCATACATCAACTTCCTCATCGATTTGGAGCTCCCACTGTTATCCTACACCGAGAGTCACACAGGATATACATGAAGAGCCATGGCTCTGGGGTCTTGTTCAGGTGCCTCACTCCAGAACAAGGCCTGATCATACTAAACGAAATCTATGTTGGGATTTGTGACAACCTCAACACCAGCGTCTCCAGCACTGGGGGCATCCATAGTCTCCTCGGACACACCTCCCACCATCTCCGACTGCGCTAGGTTGTCCACTTCAGCATGTACCTACACAGGTGTAGGAAAGAACCCTTCAGTAGATGATTCACTGAACCTCCGTGGAATCAGAAGTCCACTATCCCTCGACATCAGGCTTGGGTCACCAGAGGAGTTAGAGGAACCATAAAAAACATCTGGTCTCCTCCGATGACCCAAGGGAGCGTTTGAATTACAAACAGAGCTAGCATCAGATACCTGGACATCCCTAACAAATGGGATGGCTTCCGGTGGAGCGTCCGACATGAGCTCGTCAGGAGGAGATCTTCACCCGACTGGAAGAGCCTCATCCGGCCAGTTGTTCATCCCCCTCCTCAGATTGACAGCCTCACTCTTCACCGGAGGCTCCTCCCAGCACTGGGGACTGTACTCTCTACAGGGGCAGCACCCTCTGCGGAGCTGGAGTCAACCTCAACCACTTGCGGAGGAACCAGCAGGGCTGCGAGCTTGGCTGGGAAGCAGATATGTATCACAATCTGATCACGAAGCGTCAAGTCCCGCTGGAAGAGACACTTGAAGCTGACGTTTCCCTGCAAACAAAAGTATGGAACTGTTCCTGAGCCGGAGCTGCTTACCTATGAAGTCCCACGGCACCTGGATGTTGCGATCAGACGACTACCCTGATACTCGGTAGCAGGGTTCAAACCAGTTCCCATAGTGATTGGGAAGTCCAGACAACCTCCGGGCAGTGCGCCAAGAAATGGCGTAGAAGTTGCGCTCCTTGGCCTCTCGAGCAATCGGCTTCATCAGCAGGAACATCTCAACCGGGCCAAAAGGAATCTGGAAGTGGTGGACAATCAAGCCAATCCAGCACACAATGATCCAGAAGGACACGTGCATCTGGCCCGGCGGGATCCACCACCACGACAACAGCCGCAAAATTGAAGAAGGCAGCGGGAGCTGTATGCCATACAGAAGTTGGTAGAGACTCAACGCAATCAAGTTGCCGGAGCAACCATCAGAAATGGAGGGGTGGGAGCCAAACCTAGCCCCCCTCCAGCCAAGCTGTTCCTGAACATCCGCCGCGTTCATCCTCGAGTTCAGGATTCTGGGGGAGGTTGGAGGAAGCTTGCCACCTCCTCCCAAGTCTTTCCGTCGAAGGCTCGACGACATTCAGAGGAGCCACCTCCTCCACGCCAGCAGGTGGATTCGATTCAGTGGCCGGAATCTCACTCGATCCGTCCACACCAGCGACAGAAAGAGGAGCTGAGTTCTGAGGGCCCTCGTCGCTGCTAGAGCTCAACACCAGAGTTCTCCTAATTTTTAGAGAGAAATTTATACAGTTGTCATTGGAATTCGAAGGATTTTGAACCAAGGGTTCCAGCAAAAACGAAATGAAGGTGAGGAATAAAGAAAAAGTGTGAAGGACACCCTTTTCTCCTCTAACCATTCCTTTTATAGGGTGGAACCCAGGGTCCACCGGCTAATGGTTTTCCAATTCCTTTAATCGGTTCTCCATTAATTCAAGATCATTAAAACAGCTAGTTTAATGACTCGATCAACGAAGAGTCATAAACTTTCACAGGAAGTTGAAGCTGTACATCTTCCCGCCAACAAAAGAAGATTAAGAGAAGATGAAGTGGGACCCACTTAACACAATCAACTGGAACCCACACCATACAGTCATCTGGGACGCACACCAGTTGGGACCCACATCATGCAATCAGCCGAGATCCACTCAGCATGTATAGGTGGGGTCCACATGATCCAGGTCAGCGACATGTGGACCTCCGGTCCATGTCACCACCGTCAAAGCTCAATTGACCGACACATGTTTCTTTAACTTACCACAACGGGAGGTTAACCGAACCTATCACCGGAGCTCAAGACAATGATAAAAGGAAATTATTTTATTACGAAATGCATGATACGGGGTGCACCAAATCCCCTACATAGTGCGACCGGAACTGAATTATATCAGAGGGGGAGACGGGGGATTCAGACTAGACCCCTCCGGTAAGGCAAGAAGGTCATACTTAGCCTTGGCAGCAGCATTCCCGACCTTCCAGGATGAAGCAACAGAAAAATCTGCTGGCTCCTTAGCCTCTGAAAGCTCGACCACCTTCTCCTCCAACTTCTCCTGGTAGCATTCCACAGTTTCGTTCATACTTGCTGTAGGTGCAAAAATTTGATCCACAAACTCGAGATATGTATATATTGATCGTACAGTTACAATGAAAGCCTTGTATAGACAGGGATAGGATGGGGGTATACAGTGAGACTGGACCTGATCGGGATCAGGCTACCTACGTATCCAAGATGATGAACTTGGAATCAAGTCTTTGCTTCCACTAAGCTCTAATGGATTTTCTCAGTGAAAGACTCGTAGTTCAGGAGGTTTAGAACTCCTGTATTTGTAGTAGGCCGGAGGAGGCTGGCTCAAGCACCCCTCCGGTTTTGACTCCACGAACTCGGGTTGTTCAACTGTGAAGATGCTTTCCGTGGAGATAGCTTGCATGCTGTCGAGCGGTTATCTCCTTGGTTTGAATCCCCTTTGATAAAGATGACTGCCACATGGCATCCTTTGATAGGTCCTGGTTCAACCTGGCTTTCCTTTATCTTCTCTAGCGGGCTAGAACCAAGGGTTCTGTTGGCCTGGAATCTCGGTCGACTTATCCATTTGGTTGGGACTTGGGTTGACCAAGCCTGAAAGGAAAGACTTGGGCTTGACACTTCTGACCGGAGGCCTAATCTACACTGCATACATCCTGGCCAGGTCCTTTGGATTTCTGTGCTAAGCCTTTGGATCAGCCCCTATCGCTGCTGGACCTTACTGGGCCGGACCTGGCCTACTTGACTGAGGTGGACCCGGTTGATGTCTGGGAGCCCACGGTTCAACTTCTTATACAGTAATCGGGGCTCCACCCATTGATAGTGGACTATCCGGTGAGTCAAGGTCCACAGAGCGTATGCGGATCTCTTGAAACCGGGTTGGCCCCTACCCGATAGCCCAGGCTTGGCTGGCTAGTGCTCAGGTGCTCCCGGTTTAACTTCTTATACAACCATCGGTGACACTTGTCGGGTTTTTTACCTAGGGTACACACATCGCCCCCTCTTTGTCAAGTAGAAAATCTGCTTGGGAAAGATCTTAGCAATATCTTCCTCGGCTGTTGAGATTCGGAGGATTCCTTCCTTGACACGCTTCTTGATGACGATTCTGTATCCCTTGGATCAAGGTTTAGGGTTTCTTTCCTCCTTTATAAATAGGGAGCCGGAGGTGTAGAAGGATGTCCACTTCTCTCTCTCCGTTTCCTGTTTTTTGTTGTTGTTGTTGTTGAAGCTTCTTCTGTTGAAGAATGGCTGATGACCGGGATGCTGATTTGGCCCACCGCACATTCAACATTAAGGTTGAGCACGTGTTTAACCAAGCGCAGGCTCAGGAGAAGGTTGTCCGACTGGAGCATGATATGAAGTTGTCCCTCAAGAAATGAGACAACATTATTGCATCACTGCGCCAAGACCTCCGGCTCTCTGAAGACTCCCTTAAACAGGCGTTAGACCTGATCCAGACCTTGAAAGAGAAGGTCTGGATACTTGGCAATGCTGCGGCCGGGGGTGCTAGCTGGGACCAGGTCGCTACTTCCCCCCCTACCGCTTCGCGGAATGCTTTGGTAGATTAGTTAATGTAGCACCATTGTTGAGGACCGGTGCCCTCTTTTCTTGAATTTTATTCATCAATAAAAAAACCCTTTTTCCATGAACAGTGCTTCTGCTTGTCTTGTCTCGATCTTGGTAGGTTGACTGTCGGTCCATGGGAGACTGTTACTTCTCGGGAAATAACTGGGTTGTGGCCCGACCCTTTTTAACCTTAGTGTAGCTAAATAAGGAGGGGTTTACTCTTGATGAGTTATTCCTCTTTCTTCTTCTTCCTTTGCTCATCTTCCATGGCGGCTAGGCATTCTGATCCTAGTTCCGTCGGTGACAATCGGGAACAATACCGGGCGCATCTCCTTAGCCGCGTGAACAGCTTAAAGGCGCAAGTGGTCGAGCTTGTGGAAGACCAACGCCAGTGGGAGGAGTGCCATGAGGGCCGAATCAGGGATAAAGACGAGGAAATCTAGGGCCTCAAAGAAAGGCTGAAATCTGCCTCTGCTGAGCTTGCCCGGATGGGGGGGCAAGATAGACGCTGTTGCGATTTCCTCATGGAAGGAAGGATACGCTGAAGCTAAGGTCAGGTACCATCTCCCCGACTCGCCTGAGGAGTCCGGCCGGGATCCTTCGTCTCCTCCTTGATGTAATTTAGCTCCGGTGGCACTATGTAGGGGACTCGGTGCACCCCGTACATTGCATTTCGTAATAAAAATCATGTTTCCTTCTATTACTGTCTTGAGCTCCGGTAGGTAGATCCGGTTATTCTCTTGTTATGTAGAGTGCAGGAACACATGCCGATCAATCTTTACTTGACTGTGGTGATGTAGACCGGAGGTCCACATATCGCTAACCTAGCCCATGTGGACCCCACTCGTAGATGCTCGATCGATCTCGCTGAGTGTACGAGGTAGGTCCCAGTTGACATGGGTCCCAAATAACTATGCGGCATGGGCCCCAGTTGACTGTGTTAAGTAGGCCCCACTTCGTCTTCTCTAAATCTTTCTTTGTTGGTGGGAAGATGTACAACTTCAACTTCCAGTGAAAGCTTGTGACTCTTCGCTAATCGAGTCATTAAAACCAGTTGGTTTAATGACCTTAATGATGATTTCATTAAGAGAACCTGGAATACCATCAGCCGGTAGACCCTGGGCTCTCCTTATAAATAGAGGAGGCTCGAAAGAGAGAAGGGTATTCCTTTCACTCTCTTTCTCTCCCTTCCCTTTCATTTCTACTTCGTCGGAACCCTAGGTTTTGAAACTCCAAATTCCAGTGATTTCGCGCGAATTCTACTTCAAGGATGAAGAGAACCTTAGTCCTGAGCTCAAGTAGTGACGAAGAGCCTCAGAGTTTGGCTCCCCGTCCCTCTGCTGATAAGAGAGGGCCAAGCAGTATTCCGGCGACGGGTCCCCCTTCGCCTAATGGTTTGGCAGAGGTGGCTCCTGTGGATTTTGCCGAGCCTCCTGTTGAGAGGCATCAGAGAAGGTGGCAAGCCTCCTCCAACCTCCCCCGAAATCCTGAACTCGAGCGAATGAGCGCGGCGGAAGTTCAGGAGCGGCTTGGCTGGAGAGCGGTCCGGTTTGGTTCCCACCCTTCCATTTCAGATGGTTGCTCCGGCAACCTGATCGCAGTAAGTCTTTACCAGCTTTTTTATGGCATGCAGCTTCCGCTGCATTCTTCTATTATGAGATTGCTGTCGTGGTCCTTCTGGATAATCGTGCACCAGATTGGGCTTATAGCTCTCCACTTCGAGATTCCATTTGCCCCGGTCGAGCTGTTCATGCTCATGAAGCCGGTCGCCCGGGAGGCCAAGGAACGCTACTTCTACGCCATCTCTTTGCATTCTGCCTGGAGGTTGTCTGGACTTCCCAACCATTATGGGAATTGGTTTGAGCCTTGCTACCGGGTGTCAGGGTGGTCGTCTGACCGCACCATACCGGTGCCGCGGGATTTCATAGGTAAGCATGCGCTTGACCTTCCTTTCATTTTTGTCCTTATGTTTTGCGTGCTTGCTGAGCTCCAGCTCAAGAACAGTTCCGTGTATGTGTTTGCAGGGAAACGTCAGCTTCAGGTGTCTCTCCCAGGGGGGGTGGATTCCTCTGTTGCTGAAAGGAACATCAAGCGCTTCTTCTGTCTGCCCGCAGACCTGTGGGACTTGACGTTCCCTGACCAGATCGTAATAGATATCCGCTATCTGACGAGGTTTGCCCTGCCGACTCCTCCGCGGGTTGTGGAGCTAGAGTCCAGCTCTGGTGAGGGTGCTTCCACTGCAGAGAGCACGACCCCTAGTGCTGAGGGGGAGCCTCCGGTTGAGAGTGAGGCTGTTGATTTGCAGGGGCAGATGGATGACTGGCCCGATGAGGTTTTTCCAGTCGGGGGAAGATCTCCTCCTGACGAGCCGATGCCGGACGTTCTGCCGAAGGTCATCCCAGTTGTTGGGGATGTTCAGGTCAGTGATGCTAGCTCTGCTTGTCATTCAAACCTTCCCTTGGGTCGCCGGAGGAGGCCACATGTCTTTTATGGTTCATCTGACTCCTCTGGTGATCCAAGTCTGATGTCGAGGGATAGCGGGCTCCTTCTTTCCCGTGGGTCTGGCGAATCAGCTACTGAAGGATTCTTTCCTACCCCGGTGCAGGTACAGCTGAGGTGGACAACCTAGCCCAGCCGGAGATGGTGGGAGGTGTGTCCGAGGAAACAGTGGTTGCCTCTAATGCTGAGGAAGGCGGGCTAGCTGAGGGGACTGGTGATGGGGACTACCCGGATTGGTAGTGGCTCCCAGGTCCATGTTGAAGATGCTCTAGCTGTTGAGGACGTCCAGACTGAGGTGGAGTTCACCGTGTCGGGCACTGCTGATGATGAAGCCTCAACTTATGGATGGGGTGACCAGGTCCCATATACTGACCTTCCCACTGTGAAACTGGGCCCTGAACCGGGCGAGTACCAGTCTGAGGCCATTCCGGAGTTCTCGCTGTCGGCGTTCACTATTCATCCTGGATTTTTGAGTGGTGAGCCGATGTCGATTGGGGATTCCGACATCATGAACCTCCACACTGCTTTTAACTATATCTTCCAGAACCTGCTTCCGGAGGACCAGTCATACTACAGCCGCCTTCCCCGCCACCGGGCGATGAGGGTGGCTGCCCAGAATCTCATCGCGCTAAGATTCCTTGACTTGATTTCTGGCTTTAGACTTGTTAACGTCTATATGTTTGTTTCTGATCTTTGTTTCTCTTTCTGTTAGACACAAGCTGCCATGGCCCGGGTCTTTAAGCTGAGTGTCAAACCCCGACCTTCTGCCTTGGAGGATCTGGAGCGCCTGCGGCAGCCAACAGTGACCGGTGGGCTCTGGAGGAGGACAAGCGGTCCATGGCGACAGACTACCATAACCTGGACTTCACTCTGACCGCTGCTCTCCAGAGAGAGGAGAATGCCAAGAATTCCTTGGCAGAATTGGAGGTTACTTGCGGGAAGCTGACCGGAGAGAAGCTGGAGCTCGACCGACGTCTCATCCTCAAGGATGCGGCCTACGACCGGGCTGCTGAAGAGCTACGGTTGGCGAAGGCTACCTATCAGTAGGTCCTCGACCAGCTGGAGAAGGAGAAGGCGAAGAAGGGCGGTAATGTCCCCGGTCCTTCTTCTCAACCTTACCTCCTTTAGATTTTGTAGAAAGGTTCCTGTCCCGGTTGCCGGGGGACTCCCTCTTATACATATTCTTTTCTTAAAAAAGAAAATAAAAATAATATTTTGGTAGTGCAAAAACATCTTGTTAGATATCTTTACCTTGTTTACAGCATTTATTACAACTGACTATCTCCCTCGTCCCCTTATCGTTTTAAGGAGTTTTCCTTGGGATGATAATAGTTCTTCTTCTTGCTGACTCCATGGCGATTCATGGTCTGCTGCTGAAAAGGGGGTTTGTCCGTGTGCTGCATGATGCTTTGACCGGGGAAAGGCTAACTAGCCTAACAGCCCCAGTTTTTAAGAGTTGATAGCCTCGCTCTTAAGATAGATTTCCAAGACCGGAAGCTAGGTCCAGGCATCTCGGGCTTAAAAGGAGTGTAGCTCCGCATTCAGGACTTAGCCAGGATCGGAAGCTAGGTTCGGGCATCCTGGGTTGGATGGGGGTTTGACTCCTGACATCCCTGGTTCCAAGACCGGAACCTAGGTCCAGGCGTCTTGGGCCTAAAAGGGGCATAACTCTGCAGTTAGGACTTAGCCAAGATCGGAAGCTAGGTCCGGGCATCCTGGGTTGGATGGGGGTTTGATCCCTGCCATCCCTGGTTCCAAGACTGGAAGCTAGGTCCGGGCGTCTTCGGCCTAAAAGGAGCATAAGTCTGCATTTAGGACTTAGCCAGGATCGGAAGCTAGGTCTAGGCATCCTGGGTTGAATGGGGTTTGATCCCTGACATCCTTGGTTCCAAGACCGAAAGCTATTTCCGGGCGTCTTGGGCCTAAAAGGAGCATAACTCTGCATTTAGGACTTAGCCAGGATCGAAAGCTAGGTCCGGGCATCCTGGACCTCAGTGGAGAATTGATCTTGCACTTAGGATTTTCGGCAGCAAATAATACGAAGTACTCAAATTCTCACGGGAAAAAATCTTTATTGAAATCATTAAATGGAGTAGATTACTTGTAGAATTTCTTGAGGTGGAAAGCGTTCCATGGTCTGGAGAAGAGGTCGTCGGACAGAGTTCTGAGGAAGTATGAGCGTTTCGCAGCATGTCTGTCTATGATGTAAGGTCCTTCCCAGTTTTCTCCATGCTTTCCAGCGGTTGTATCCTCAGTCATAACTTTGACTTTTCTCATGACCCAGTCGCCCGGATTGAATTTCCTCTTTATGACTCGCTTGTCATATCCCCTTTTGATGGTCTCCTAGTACCGGAGTAGGTGCTGTAGGGCCTGCTCTTTCTTGTCGTCAAAAACAGTTTTTTCCCTTGCAAGAATCCCTTCGTTCTCCCCGGTAAGGACAACATCAGTGCGGGTTGTGGGAGCTAGCAGTTCTGTTGGCATTACCGCTTCTGCTCCAAAGGTAAGTTAAAAGGGTGTCATACCGGTGGACCTTCTTGGGGTGGTCCGGTATGCCCATTAAACCCCCGGGAGTTGCATCACCCAGTTGCCTTTTGCTTTATCTAGCCGCTTCTTGAGTGTATCCAAGATGACCCGGTTGGATGCCTCTGCCTGCCCGTTCCCCTGAGGATAGTACGGGGCTGAGAAGTTGTGCTTGATCCCCAAGGATTTGCAGAACAACCAAATGTTGTCGCAGTCGAACTGCTTTCCATTATCCGACACTAGCTCTTGAGGGATTCCAAATTTGCAGATTATGTCTTTCCACAAAAATCTTCTGACATCTGAGGCACATACCTGTACCAATGCTACTGCTTCAACCCATTAGGTGAAATAATCTGTAGCGACCAATAGGAATCTGACTTATTGTAGAGCTTTTGGAAGCGGTCCCATAATATCCAGTCCCCACTTGGCGAAGGGCCATGCACTCTGGTGAGGCAAGGATTCCAGTATTCAAGTTGCGATTCTGATGGGTCCTGTGTCTGACCATGTGATGCTTGAGTCGGCTCACCCTGCGTCCTGGGTTCGTTGCCGGACTGTGAAACTTCTTCATTTTTTTTTTTTTCTCCTCTGGTGGTTACCATGAGAACTTCCTTCCATTGTCTGCACTCCAGGAGATAGACCTCCGGTAGCGGCATGTCTGGATCTTTGGGCCCGATACTCGGCTTTTTCTGGTATTCGATTGATAGCTGTCGGGGCTCTGTAGTGCTGATAGAAGAAGAAAGATATGCCAGGGCATCTGCGTGCCTGACGTCTATCCTTGGTCGCTGCTCGACCGTGATGAATTCGAACTTCCCTGCCATGGAATGGACGATATCAAGATATTTTGCCATCCGGTCCTCCTTGGCCCAGAAGGATCCGTCGAACTGGTTCGCCACTAACTTTGAATCTGTCTTGACCATGACTCTCCGCGGCCCCAATTGGAGTGTTTTCCGGAGACCATCTATAAGAGCTTCGTAGTCAGCTTCGTTGTTCGAAGCTGGGAATCCCAATCTGACATATTTTTTTGTCTTCTGTTCATCTGGGCTGATCAAGAGACAACCTATGCCGGACCCTGTACAGTTACTGGATCCGTCAATATAGATTGTCCATGTTTCGTTGTATCCGTCGGCCGAAGACTCCTATGACCGGGGGGTATCGTTCGCCTCCAGTATATCCTCCTCTAGTTCTGGATTGACCGGGATATCCTCGCTGGGAAAGTCTGCCATCAAGGAGGCTATTGCATGTCCTTTCTCCGCGGTTCTAGGTTCATACCAGATGTGGTATGCGCTGAGGTAGCTGAACCATTCGATTAGTCGATTAGACTCTTCCTGCTTCCCAAGAGCTTTCCTGAGCGGGAACTCTGTATAGACTTTGACCGCTCTTCCTTGGAAATAAGGCTTTAACCTCCTGGCTGCATGTACTAATGCCAGAGCTATCTTTTCGATTTTCGAATATCTTGTCTCAGCTCCCTGTAGAACTTTGCTGATGAAGTAGATTTGTTTCTCCTCCGGTTCTTCCACAAATACGACCGTACTGACTGCTATATCAGATGCAGCCAGATAGATGCCGACTGGTTGCCCGGTCTGTGGTGCTGTGAGGACCGGAGGCTGAGTGAGATATGCTTTGATTTCATCAAAAGCTTGCTGACAAGTAGGATTCCATTCCGCATTAGCTTTGAGTACGTTGAAGAATGGCTTGCACCAGTTCGAGTACCGGGAGATGAACCTGTTGAGAGCGGCTAACCTCCCGGTTAGTGATAGAGGCCAAAAGGTGTTTAATCTCTAACCTCTGTCAAAAGATAATATTTTTATTAAATTTTCCTTCTTGTGCCTGTATAAATTGGTTATCAAAGTAGACAAGTAACAAGCAAGAGTCGTACCCACCTCAGAGGGGGAGATCTTAGCTCAAACACAATAGAAAACAATGGTTAAAGAACACCAAAGGAATCAATAATAAGATTGGAGATTGATTCTACTTCCTGCAGGCAATAAGAAATAGTTAACCCTAACTTAAGAATATGGTAGAGATGAAAAGAAGATATATGATGACAAAGGGTGAGAATTGGTTTCCACTAACTAAATCATGCAAACATAACATGTTGTTCCTTCATGTTTAATCTATAATAATTAATAAGTCATCTCTCGGTTATTCCAACTAATCATTAATACCTATAATAATCAAGTAGTCACCTCTCAGCTATTCCACTCAACTAAAACGGGATTCTCTTATGCATGCTATTGAATAGGTCTTATTAATTAAACCGTCACCTCTTAGCTATTCAATCTAATTAATTCAACATATTAATTCATAAATAAACTGTCACCTCTCGGATATCAATTTAAATACAAAAGGGTTCCAATGAAAGATATATATTGCAAACATGTAATAATCACCTCTCAGCTATTTCACTACACAATAAGAACTAACATGGTGCTTTAGCATCATCTAGAGAGCTTCCACCACCCCCCTAAGGAGATTTAGCTACTCATCCTTGATGATGAAACAATTCATCACAATGGAAAAGATAATGGAATTGATATTGAATATTGAATTTGATACAATGAAGAATAAGATGAACTTTTCTTCAATGAAAGTTGATCTCAAAGAATAACTAAAAGATCTCTAAACCCTAGCTACTACTTTTCTTATATAGAAAATACAAAGTAGAATACTTGCATGCAAAGACTTCCAAACTAGGTCAATTCTTGGCTGCTGCTGTTGGTCTTCTAGAGGCATTAGGTTTTTAGCAAAACCTAATCTCTTGTGCATAAGTTGTAGTTGGGACCAAGACCTTCAGTTTGATAGCTCATGGGCCCAAATCAAACTTTTGGATCTTCTTGTGGAACCTTTTTATGTTTGGACTTAAATAAGGCCTAAAATAAAAATTCTGACTTATGAGCTCCAATAGGACCTGGTTTGGGCTGAGATTTGGACCGCCCCTCTTTGACACAAAGTCAAGTCAACTGGTCTGACCGTGGGGTGCCCTCAGCAGATCTTGTGGGTGCAAATATCGATTCTCCTTCCCATGTGCAAATAACACCTTTTTGCTTGCTTTTCTTGATTTTTCGGGGGCTTATACATAATATTCGCATGTCGGCTCATAAAACCTACACAATAGACAAGAAAACGCTAATCAATAGATATAACACAGTAATAAAAGCTAAGTGCTATACAAACAATGTGTTATTCGGGGGATAAATATACACTTTTGAGGACTGATCAATTAGCCTCTAGAATTCTTTCACTGTCTTTGGGGCGGGCATCTCCAGGACTGCCCGGATCTGATCTGGATTGGCTTCTGCCCCGGTTGCTCATGAGAAAGCCAAGGAACTTGCCGGAAGAAAGACCAAAAGAACATTTGGCTGGATTCAGCTTCATGTTGTACCGCGTCACGATGTCGAATGTCTGCTGCAAATCTCGCAAATGATTCTCTCTCCCTGGTTTTGACCACCATGTCGTCTATGTAGACTTCCATGGTCCGGCCTATGAGCTCGTTGAAGATGGTGTTGACCAGCTTCTGATATGTCGCTCCGGCATTCTTCAGACCGAATGGCATCACCCGGTAGCAGTAAAGCCCCCGGTCGGTGATGAATGCGGTGTGTTCCCGATCTTCTTCGTGAAGTGGAATCTGGTTGTAACCGGAGTAGGCATCCATGAAGGACAATCTTTGATAGCCGGTGGTGGCGTCTACCATGTCCGTGATCCTAGGGAGTGGATATGGATGCACAAGACATGCTTTGTTAAGATTAGTAAAATCGATGTAAACTCGAATCTTACCATTCTTCTTCGGGACGACCATGATCTTGGAAACCCAGGTAGGGTAGATGACCGGCTTGATGAAGTTGACTGAGAGTAGCCGATCAACTTCCTCTTTGACCGGCAGTTTCCGATCCGGTGCCATTCGCCTTGGTTTCGGTTTGACCGATTTGTACTGAGGATCGATGTCTAGCTTATGGCAGGTGACTGCAGGGTCTATTCTTGGCATCTCATTGACACTCCACGCGAAGACATGGTGATTCCGCCGGAGCAGAGTGATCATGGAATCGTTCTCTTCCTTCGGTAGATCGGAAGAGATGTAAGTTGTCTTGTGGGACTCCGATCCCACAATAACTTCCTCCAGCTCGTCGACCGCTGGTAATATCCCGGCTTTTCTGTCTGGCCTCCCCTTGGCAAACTTGTCGGGAGTTGGTTGCTATTGATGAAAGTCTGCCAGGAAGATAGTGTTCCCCTTGGTTTCGGAGATGGACTTTCCTTTGACAGCATCGAGATGGCACTTGAATGTCGTCCCTTAGTCTCCCTTGACTCTGCAGACTCCGTTGGGAGTCGGGAATTTGAGGCTCTGGTGGAAGGTGGACATGGCTTTCATCTGATGAATCCAGTCCCTTCCCAGAATGACGTTGTAGCAGGAGGGGGAGTCGACTAGCAGGAAGTCTATCCCGACGGTGTTGAATCCCACCTTGATTGGTAGGTGGACTCGCCCGGAGGACTGTGCTGGCTCCCCGTTGAATCTATAGATAGGAGTCTCATCAGATTCGATGAGACCCTTAGATAGCTCCATAGCTTTGTAGGCGCATGAGAACATAACACTGTAGGTGTTGTCGGCATCGACCATGACTCGCCGGACGCGGTAGACTCCAATCCATGTTGTGATGACCAGGGCATCATTGTGCTGATAATGCACGCCCCTCTTGTCTTCTTCGGTGAATGTCAAACCTCTGGGGACAATGGACTCAGTATTCGTCCCTTCGTTGAAGTTGAGTTGTCCAACTTCATGGATATGTCCTATCCACCGGAGCTTTTCCCGAGCATAATTCATCCTTTCTGTCTTAGAAGAACTGGGTGTCTGTACATGGCAGACATATAGGATTCCTTTCTGGCTGGCGTCGACCAGGCGTTGCATTTCATACTTCAATGACCTGCAGTTCTTCAGTTCGTGACCGTAATCGTTGTGATGATCACACTTCTTGGACTTATCTCTTCTGCCCTCCGGGTCTGCTGGAAGGGGGGCAGGTTTGTTGAGCAGCCCTCTGATCTTGATCTTTTCAAATACTTCCTCGAGAGGGAATCTCAAGGGAGTGAACTCCCTTTCCTTGCATTCGCCCCCGGTAGGCTTCTCTGACCGGCGGTCGGGTTGCCGGGTCGGCGATTTCCCCTTCCTGTCAGGGGCTTTTACTTCTTTGCGATCCCTGCCGGAGCTTTCTTCCTTTGCCTTCTGCGACTTCTCGGAGGTTTGGCCTCCGACAAGTCTCTTTCTTCTGGTTTTCAGGTCATCCTCCTCCTGAGTATACCTTTCCACTTTCTCGAGCAAGGCTAAAACAGAGGAGGATGGCTTCCTTGCCAGTGACCGATACAATTCCTCATGGTTGCTATTCAAGCATACTTGAAAGCTTGAATAACGACGCAGTCAGATGCGTCATGTACCTCAGATAGTAGGGTTCAGAACCTCCGGGTGAAATTCCTGAGTGTTTCGCTCTGGTCCATCTGTAGGGAGAACAAGACTTCAGCTCCTTTCTTGGTTTTCACATTGAACCGGTACTTCTCTTTGAACAACTCAGCCAGTTGTACGAATGTGCGGACGGATGCGGGTGGCAGATTGTGATACCACGTCTGTGCCTGGCCTTTGAGTGAAGCAGTAAACAGTTTCGCTAGTAGCTTGTCATCATGGTCCCAGATGGCCATGGTGTTTTTGTAGTTCATAACATGTTGAACCGGATAACCGTTTGTCTCATCGTACTGTTCGAAGGGCGGTTGCTTGAAGCTGGCCGGGACCATATGACTCCTGACCTCTTCTGCTAAAGGTGATACGGCTAACCTTGAAAGATTAAGCTTTCTGACTCGCTCCTCTCGGTTGGCTTTGTTGGATACAGCAAGATCGATCATTTCTTGCAGCTTGAGTTGATTCATCTGTTCCACATTTAGCTCCGGTTGTCTCTGATGAATGTGGACCCTTTGAGGGCTCTTTGTTCTCTGACCATGGCGTGCCGGGGGAGTACTCTGGTGCCTCCTTCGGTGCAGTCTCCTTGGAGGAGTGACTTTTTCGACAGATCTCCTGCGGCCATCACGCGGCCCGGGTGTTCTTGCGCTTCCGCGACGATGTCTCTTAACTGGAGAGATAGACATCCTATATCTCCCTGGTGCTAGCCTGTCCCAGTCAGGACGGGGACCATGGCTATGAGGGGTAAGACCCTAGTCACTGCTTGACCGTGGCCTTATCTTCTTCTGAGGAGATGGACTCGAAGACAGGGCTGAAGATGACTGGCTATCTCCGGCCCTGGTTCTCTTCTTTCTCCTTAATTCTGCATTTCTCTAGTCAGCCGCTTGATGATTGCAGTTGGCGACTCGACTGCTGGTCCCTTTCCCTTCTGCTACTTAGTATAACCTCCTCCCGTTGTCAGGGGAGAGATTCTCTGGACTCTTCTTGTAGCGGCTGCCCTGGAAGGTTCAGGATCTTGTGGAGCTAGTATCCTGACGGTCCGGTTGACCGCATCAGGATTGCCAGGATTATTAGTGATTTACACCACTAAGTTCTCTGCCTTCGGCTGTCTACTTTCAGAGTGTTGCGAGCCATGATCATGGTCCTCATTCCCGAGAACTGATTCTTGATTCACCGGTTCTATTGCTTCGAGAACCGGAGACAGGGGAGAAAGGTTCTCTGTCTGACTTTCAGTAACTTGACTCATTCCATTGTTGGAACGAGTTGGGTGTCTCTTACTTCCAGCCATTGCTGCAGTAACTCCGGTATGAATGGAATGAGATTCCTTGCAAGGTCTGGAACTGATGGGAGATTCAGCCCCACGGTGGGCGCCAAAGAGTGTGGGTGCAAAAATTTGATCCACAAACTCGAGATATGTATAAATTGATCGTACAGTTACAATGAAAGTCTTGTATAGACAGGGATAGGATGGGGGGTATACAGTGAGACTGGACCTGATCGGGATCAGGCTGCCTACGTATCCAAGATGATGAACTTGGAATCAAGTCTCTGCTTCCACTAAGCTCTAATGGAGTTGCTCAGTGAAAGACTCTTAGTTCAGGTGGTTTAGAACTCCTGTATTTGTAGTAGGCCGGAGGAGGCTGGCTCAACCACCCCTCCGGTTTTGACTCCACGAACTCGGGTTGTTGAACTATGAAGATGCTTTCCGTGGAGATAGCTTGCATGCTGCCGAGCGGTTATCTCCTTGGTTTGAATCCCCTTTGACCAAGATGACTGCCACATGGCATCCTCTGATAGGTCCTGGTTCAACTTGGGTTTCCTTTATCTTCTCCAGCGGGCTAGAACCAAAGGTTCCGTTGGCCTGGAATCTCGCTGGACTTATCCAGTTGGTTGGGACTTGGGTTGACCAAGCCTAAAAGCAAAGACTTGGGCTTGACTCCTCTGACCGGAGGCCCAATCTACACTGCATATTCCCTGGCCAGGTCCTCTGGACTTCTGTGCTAAGCCTTTGGATGAGCCCCTGTCGCTGCTGGACCTTACTGGGCCGGACCTGGCCTACTTGACTGAGGTGGACCCGGTTGATGTATGGGAGCCCACGGTTCAACTTCTTATACAGTAACCGGGGCTCCACCCATTGATGTATGGGAGCCCACCTCAATCAAGGAAGCCAGGTCCGATCCAGTATAGTCCAGCAGCGACAAAGGTTTATTCAAAGGCTTATTATAGAAGCCCAGAGAACCTGGCCAGGGTGTATGCAATGCAGATTGGGCTTTCGGTCAGAGGAGTCAAGCCCAAGTCTTTGCTTTCGGACTTGGTCAAATCCAAGTCCCAACCAACTGGATAAGTCCAGCAGGATTCCAGGCTAACAGAACCCATTGTTCTAGCCCGCTGGAGAAGATAAAGGAAAACCCAGGTTGAGCCAGAGCCTATCAGAGGATGTCACGTGGCAGTCATCCTGATCAAAGGGGATTCACACCGAAGGGATAACCGCCCAGCAGCATGCAAGCTATCTCTGCGGCAAACATCTTCACAGTTGAACTACCTGAGTTCATGGAGTCAAAACTGGAGGGGTGGCTGAGCCAGCCTCTTCTGGTCTACTACAAATACAGGAGTTTTTAACCTCACTGAGCAACTCCATTAGAGCTTAGTGAAAGCAGAGACTTGATTCCAAGTTCGTCTTCTTGGATACGTAGGCAGCCTGATCTTCATCAGGTCTAGTCTCATTCTATACTCCCATCCCATATCAGTCTACAGAAGGCTTTCTTTATAACTGTTCGATTAATCAATACATATCTCGAGTTTGTGGATCAAATTTTTGCACCCACACTCCCTTAGAAAATAATTTCTTCTGGTCCCGACTTGGGCATGTGTACTAAAGTATTAACCTCGCTAAATGCATTAAGTAATAAAAAAAATTGATTCCTTAAATGCCAAACGAAAATATAAATTAATAATTACTAAAATCCATACAAAAATTTATGTATATAATCTACGTACTCTTAAACTTTTATTTATAAATTCTTTTTTTTTGAAAATATGCATCTAAAGTTGTTTTTTTTTCTTTTTTTTGGTTTGTACCCAAACCAAAATCAACCCCATCCTTAGCTTTTTGTAGAGCATACACAACTTCCAAAATATTTTGCTCATATTGTAGCAAATGGTTATATAATGTGATTATTGCTTGAAATGCCTCTTTTGACGAAACATTTGGTATAATCAAACTATAATCTGGATCAGGATCATGTTCATCATCATTTGGTGTATGACCACATGCTTGCTGTCTTTTGATTTTTTTTCTTTGACCAAATACATAGATTGAAAATCTCCCTATAAAATAATAAATATTAATTTATCGATAAATTAATATATTATTCATTATCGATAAATAAATAATCTCGCTAAAGTAAAATATTTTTTCGGTCCCAAGGGTATGCATTTATCGAGGTTTTACTGTAGTTGATAAACTAAAACACAATTCAATATATAACTACAAACTGCCAACCAAGATGTCCAAGCAAACACTGAGCAAATCACAATCATTATCCAACAGTCAAACCAAACAATCCGTTTGCAGCCATTACACCACTTTCAGTTTTCGGGTTTTAAATGTCATGTTTCATTAATTAAGTTAGTTTGCACCCTAGCCACACACACAACTGGCATTTCTACAATACTACTATGCCAAACACACCCTTCGTGTGTCTTACCATGTATAAGCCCACAACCACTTCCGATCACACAGAAAAGAAAGGTGGACTTACACACTCGCGCGTTAATTCATAATGGCACCAAACGAAAGGTGCATAGGCATAATAACGTCATATGGGGCACACACAGTTTCTCATAATATTTGTCACACAGATATTCCATAGTCAAATCTTTGTCACACAGACATATCCATAATTAACTTGTATCACACAGATACTCAGCCCAAAACGAAACCCAAATCCAAAACTGGAATTGTATGGCAACTAGGAATTTTCTAATTTATCTACCATTTTATCTCATCAGCACACAACCATAACCCTGTCGTTTTATCATGTCAGCACACAACTTTTACATTAGCTTTTTAATTCACCCGCACACAACCATTAATTAATTAATATCAAAGAACAATGTAAACGAACTGTTCATCGAAAGAACCAAATCAAATATAAGAGCATTCCCGATGGTAAAAGGGTTTTAGGGGTACCACGTCAGAGAGAGGGAGAAGGTTTTAACATATAGTTAATGTTAAAAGTGAATTTGTAACACCCATGAGTTTGTGTTAGTCCCACATTGCCAAAGAAGTTGTTGTATTGGTAGTATACAGAACTTAACCATACTCTAACAAATGTCAAGGCCTTTTGGGTTAAACCACATGGGTGGGCCCTGATCCAAAATCCTCTAATGCTGGATATCCGCAGTGACTAAAGGGGGACAATATTGACATTAGCGAGGGGTATGGTGCTCGACGCACCGGGATGAGCGAGGACGAAATCCCGGGGCGTTACAGATGGTATCAAAGCCAACGATGGTTCGCCTGTTGCAGGTGGGAAGTACCCTGGAAAGGCCCAGGGAGCGTCAGGTACTTGTCTCACTTGGCAGGGAGCGTCGAAGATTTTGGGACTGTACTGAGTGTACTGCAGAGCCGAGGACGGCTCTATTTCTAAGGTGGTGAGATTGTAACACCCATAAGTTGGTGTTAGTCCCACATTGCCAAGGAAGTGGTTGCATTGATTGTTATGAAAATAGTTTAATAATATCGCAATCGCACGATTTATCGAAATAAATAGAACAAGTACGAGTCGATCCACGAGGACAAGAGATATAAAAATCTAATATAAGACTAACTAAATTTTAATCCTAGCAAACCTTTTAAGATGAGATTTTGAATTACAATTAACTAAACAAAAACGGTAAAATATAAGATTCAAGTAATTAAAAGAAACATTAGGATTTTTGAATTCCACCATCACTATGTGTATCCAACTAAACCTATTCTCCACTAATTAATCCTTTTTTATAACTCATATCATTATCATAGATGAATAATAGTGATACGGAAAATACAACATTTAAATTATTGTTTAAATAAACTCAACAAGTTTAATCTTCTTCGCTTTCAAAAACAAGGGTGATTTAGGTTTTGGTCACCACTTTTTAGTATAAATTAGGCTTTGGAGCCGGTTTTTTTCTTTATTAGGTTTTAGAGTTGAACCGACAATTGACCCAAGTAATTGTTTATAATGGCCAAAATACCCCTGATCAAAACTATATTAGGGTTAGTGATCACGTGCATATCACGTGAGTTTCAGGGGTAAAATTAGGTATTTTGAAAATATTTTCGGTTCAACCGGGTTTTTTTAGTTGTTGGTTCGAAAATGAGCTCTAAACCCTAATAAAGAAAAAAACCGGCTCCAAAGCCTATTTTATACTAAAAAGTGGTGACCAAAACCTAAATCACCCCAAAAACAACAACTCTAAGAATTATGTATCAACATAAGTATAAACCATCAAAGAATTTAATCTAAGTTTGATTAATCAAACAGAAGTATACATAATTAATCAAAGAAATTGACTTAAGGAATTATAAAACCAAAGCTTATGATTATATCAACTGATGCAAGATTAGTAATCGTTAAATACTAAAATGAAAGGATATAACTAATGGAGAATATACTTTAATCAAATATTCATAATGATGGTTTCCTCCTTAATCCTAGTTAAATAATTTAGCTACTCATAATGGAAGAAAGAAATACAAAATAACATAACCTCATTGATAAACCTATCTTATAAAACTAGCTACTTTGTATCTCCAATATTCGTCCTCCAAGAAAATGGTATGCAGGCCTTTATATAGGAAATCAAATTCATGCAACCATGTTAAAACCTAGGTATTGTCTTCTCTTCATTTAATAGCCACTCCTATAGCACCACCTATGGCCATATCTAAAGCCACCATTTGAGACTTTCACAACTATGCACCAAAGTGTTTCAATGTATGGTTAATGGCATCAATTGTCTTTGCAAATGGTGTACATGAAATGAAAGGGTATTTTATGTGGGTTAGTCGTGTAGGAGAATAGAAAAATGAGTATGGGTGTGGTGAAAAATGGTGAAATGATTAGTATGGTATTGGTGAAATAGTATAGAGAATAGTGAAATATTTTGGTATGAATATGGAAATGTGAAAAGATGAATAGTGGGGGCTAAAAGGCTATATAGTGGTATGATGGATGTGTAGCTTATTTCTTTCCTCTTATCCCATTCAATGCATTCCAGTTTCTTTCATATGCCAATCAAACATTTCGGCTCTTTCCTTCACATTGTCAAATGTATAAGCATACTAGAAGTAGCCATTGAATTGAGAACTAATGGACGGGCTTTGGGCCTTTTAGAACTCAAATGGAATCACACCCAAAATGTTTTGGGCTCCCATGCATTCACTTTGACAACAACTTTTGCAATCCAAATGACGCAAAACTATGCTCTTTCGACGAATTAAACAAATCCTACAAAATGAACAAATACATATTAATTATTTAAAATAGTAAATATAAATAGACTAACTAGTATAATTTTGGGTGTAGAAATTATGAATATAATGTGTTCATCAAATACCCCCAAACCTAGATTTTGCTGGTCCTCGAGCAAAACAATAAAAAAAATAAATTTACTAAGTCACTTTTGCAGGAATCGCGGATGTACAACAAGCCGTTAAATCACTAGATTACCTCTAGTGGACGAGTGGTGTCTCGTGAGGGTTTGCAGTGAATATACCCACAAAATTCTTATTTTCAAAATATAAGATCTAACTAGTAATTATTTTTTGTAAGAATATAAATCCTATCTTAAAGGAACTATTTTCGCATACTAGTGAAATATAGAAAAAAATTCAAAATATTATGCAAATGCTAAAAACTTCTCATAAATAATCTAGTCTTGGAGTGTCCGTGTATAGTAAAACCTATAATTGTGTAGCTTTAGTTTCTTGGTAAAACACAACCTTGATTACCTTCCGAATGAATTTAATTCTGACTCAAATCTCACAGGATATTCACTCAGGAAATTAATCACTCAGAAGTGGGCTAAATCTCTCAATTTATATGTGATTAGGAATAAAATTTAAAATGCAGATCACATATAACAATAAACGGACCAAATCAAACAAAATTTAATCTCATGAAGAAAAAGTTAATGACTTGAAAACGTTGAGTCAAACACCATAGATCTTCCTCGTCTATTCTCCACATTTAACCATTTAAGACCTAAGATCAAATCAGACTTTTGATAGGTTGTAATGGGGCTTAGGTAATGGTTAAACAAGAATGGATACAAGTATTCAAAGTTGCTTTGGAATTGTAAACCTTTAACAAAAATACAGGGGTTTTTCTTGAAGCTCAAATTAATGTTGGCCACCGTCAATCTTTTCTTCTATCATGAATTCAACTTCTCTCCTTCTTTTATATTTCTAATATCACTCTTTGATGTTTGAAATTTCTGCTTTTGTTTTACATGCCTTCCTCAAATAATATTATTTTTTTGTCCTTCAGAAGATTCATGGGATATTCAATACTACTTTGACGCCTTTTCTCAAAACAAATAAGTATACAAGTTTTCAAAGTAATGGGTAATGGATACGATATTATGTGTTACACTCCTAGCTGGAGTAAACGTAATGGTTTATATGTGAACAAATAAAAGGCTTACACAAAAAGGCTCAATGGGCTAACTGGCGGTAAAAGTATATATGGGTGGGCTGAATGCTAAAAATCGATCCAAATGATAGCCTATATCATTTCCTAATTTTTATATGGTCATTTATGCCTCAAATAGATTTTGGAAGAATTTCTAATGTAATAACCCAATTTTGATGTCGTTTCCAATCATTGACAAAAAAAAATGATAATAATGAGATCAAATCAACGAGATTATGCGGACTACAAAGCAAATAGAGTTAACATATAACTCGGAATTTATGCATACACACTCTGAAAAATAGAATGGCTCAGTCCTTACATGGTTTTAGTCTCCACTAATGATTCTTCTAGATATCTCAATTGTGTTTACCATTTACTTAGACTACACAGATGTGGTTTGAGAATTTTGAAATTTTCAAGACTTGAAATTTATGAAAAATCTTTAGAATAAGGATAATATAGTAAACTTCAACATATATATCACTTGAAAGCTAAAACACCCGTTTACGAAGGTTTAATTCTCACTAAAAATTACGAGAGAAATCTTAGATTTTTTTTTTTTAATGGACATCAAAAGGATTTTGAAATTCCCATACCCCCAAACCTAAAGCAAACATTGTCCCCAATGTTTAAAATTGTGACTATAAAGTAACATATGTGAAAACAAGGATAGAAATGAAATTTAATTGGGTAAAGAAAACACAAATATATAAGCATGTAAAATACTATAAAAATGCCAACTATACCCTAAAACGGGCATCCCCAAACCTGAGGTTTGCATACACACACGACAAACCTGGGTTGCCTCCCAGTAGCACTAAGTTTAAAGTCTTCAGCCAAACAAAAGAAAAAATATGTACATAAGATAAAAAAGATGATCAATCCTGATAAACATGATCTTCCATCAGTATCTTATCTACTTCTGGGGACAGTAACTCCAAAAATGGCTGAAGACGTTGACCATTGACCTTAAAGACGTAACCATTATTTGGGTTCTCAATTTCAACAGCTCCATGAGGATAAACCATTTTAACAGTAAATAGACCAGTCCAATGAGAGCGTAACTTGCCAGGAAATAAATGCAACCTAGAGTTATACAAAAGGACTTTCTGATTGGGTTCAAATGATTTTTGAAGAATTTGTTTCTCATGAAACACTTTCATTCGATCCTTATAAATTCGAGCACTTTGGTAAGCATCATTTAGAATCTCATCCAACTCACTGAGTTGGAGTTGTCAAAGTTTTCCAGCTTTGGGTAGATCAAAATCCCAGTATGCACGATCTTCTAGTTCGACAGGCAAATGACAAGATTTGCCAAAGACAAGCCGATATGGTGACATCCCAATAGGTGTCTTATAGGTAGTGCGATAGGCCCACAATGCATCCAATAACCTTAAAGACCAATCTTTACGATTAGGATTCACAGTTTTCTCAAGAATTTGCTTAATCTGCCTATTTGAAACTTCAACCTATCCACTAGTTTGTGGATGATAGGGTGTAGCTATCTTGTGGGTAATGGAGTATTTATGCATGAGATTGAAAAATACACGATTACAAAAATGACTTCCCCCATCACTAATGATGGCCCTTGGTGTACCAAATCGAGAAAATATGTTTTCTCTTATGAACTTGATAACCACAAAGCTATCATTAGTTTTACATGGTATAGCTTCCACCCATTTGGAAACATAATCAACTGCCATAAGTATGTAAAAGTTACCAAAAGAATTAGGAAATGGACCCATAAAATCTATACCCCATACATCAAAGATTTTTATTATAAGAATGGGATTTAGAGGCATCATATTTCGACGGGTAGTTTTTTCTAATTTTTAACAACGCTCACAACTCAAACAGTATGCATGACAATCCTTAAAATAGTAGGCCAATAAGAACCACACTGCAAAATCTTTGTAGATGTTTTCTTAGCACTAAAGTGGCATCCACATCCTTGGGAATGGAAAAATGAGATAACATTGTTATGCTCATTATCAGTAACACATCTTCGAATCATTTGATCTGGGCAATATTTAAACAAATATTGATCATCCCAGAAGAAATATTTTACCTCAGATAGAAACTTTGACTTATCCCGTGGAGTCCATTGAGAAGGCATTTCTCCACTCACAAGATAATTAATAATATCTGCAAACCAAGGAGTTTGAGATACTGAAAAAAGTTGTACATTTGGGAAAGATTCAAGGATGGGTACTGACTCGGATGAAGAATCTAGAATGAGTCTAGACAAGTGATCAACTACGACATTTTCTGAACCTTTCTTATCTCTAATTTCTAAATCAAATTCTTGTAGCAGTAAGGTCCATCGGATGAGACGGGCCTTCGCATCTTTTTTAGAGAGAAGATATTTCAATGCCTCATGATCAGAATATACAATCACCTTAGATCCTAAAAGATAAAACCTAAACTTGTCTAATGCGAACACAACTACTAAAAGTTCTTTCTCAGTAGTGGAGTAATTCAGTTGTGCATCATTCAATGTTTTACTCGCATAGTAAATCACATGTGGCAACTTATTAACTCGTTGTCCCAAAACAACACCAAGTGCATAATCAGATGCATCACACATGATTTCAAATGGTTCATCCCAAATAGGGGGTCTCATAATAGGGGCAGAAGTTAACAATATCTTAAGCTTCTCAAAGGCATTTAAACACTCATCATCAAAGATGAAAGAAACATCTTTACTAAGTAAATTGCATAATGGTCTAGCAATTTTACTAAAATCGTTGATGAATCTAGGATAAAATCCAGCGTGACCTAAGAAAGACCTAATTTCTTTTACCGTGCGAGGCGGTGGAAGAGTGGAAATTAAATCAACCTTAGCCTTGTGACTATTCCCTTTCGAACCATGAAATGACATTTCTCCCAGTTTAACAAAAGATTCTTTTCCTCACATCTAATCAAGACAAGTTTTAAATGATGAAGACATTCATCAAATGACGTCCCAAATATTGAGAAATCATCCATAAAGACCTCAAGAAAACGTTCGACCATATCAGAGAAAATTGAAATCATGCAGTGCTGGAAAGTTCCAGGTGCATTACATAACCGGAAGGGCATACGACGATATGCAAACGTCCCAAATGGGCAAGTGAAGGTAGTCTTCTCTTGATCCTCAGGTGCTATAGGGATTTGGTTATAGCCAGAATAACCGTCTAGAAAAAAGTAATAAGCATGACCGACTAACCTCTCGAGCATTTGATCAATAAATGGGAATAAGAAATGATCTTTCCTAGTGGCCTCATTCAACTTGCGATGGTCAATACAAACCCTCCACCCAGTAGTTGATCGGGTAGGTATTAACTCATTTGCCTCATTTTGGATTACAGTTATTCCAGATTTCTTTGGTACAACCTGAACTAGGCTGACCCAACGACTATCTGAGATAGGGTATATGATTTCCACATCTAATAACTTAATCACCTCATCTCTCACTACCTCCTTCATTGTCAGGTTTAACCTTTGTTGCATCTCACATGATGTTTTTGCATTTTCCTCTAAATGGATGCGATGCATACAAACAGAAGGACTTATACCCTTAATGTCAACAATAGTCCATCCAAGTGTTGTTTTATGATCCCTAAGGATATCTAACAACTTATTTTCTTACTCCCTATTTAACTCAGCAACAATAATAACAGGAAATGACTGATTTGGGCCTAGGTAAGCATATTTGAACTCAGAAGGTAGTGGTTTAAGATCTGGTTTGGGTGCATATTCTAGGGATGGGACTTGTTTTGTCCCAAGAGGTGGAAGGGGTTCCACTCTAGCTTTCCATTTATCAGTGTCCATGATTTGGCTTGTATCCAATAAGGCATTTATCTCTTTAAATGCATTATTAAGATCAAAATTTTCCCCAAAATGAGAAATGCATGCTTCTAATGGGTCCTCATAAGATTGGAGAAAGATATCTAAAACACAACTCTCTATCATGTTAATTTCTTGTACATCTTCAAAATCATGGGGTTGTTGGCTTATATTAAATACATTAAGTTCAACAACCATGTTTCTGAAAGAGAGTTTCATGACACCATTTCTACAATTTATCAGAGCATTAGATGTGGCCAAAAATAGACGGCCTAAGATAACATGGATGTGATTATGAGGATTAACAACAGGTTGTGTATCAAGAACAATAAAGTCCACTAGGAAGAAAAATTTATCAACCTGTACTAAAACATCCTCAACAACTCCACGCGGAATCTTAACAGATCTATCTGCTAATTGCAATGTGATCTTTATGGGTTTTAAATCTCCAAGCCCAAGTTGTAAATAGACATGATAAGGAAGAAGATTGACACTTGCACCTAAATCAAGCAATGCTTGTTCAATAGGGTGGTTACCTTTGATGAATGAAATAGTAGGACAACCAGGGTCCTTATATTTTGGTGGGAAACGATGTTGTATGATGGAGCTAACTTGCTCACAAAGAAAAGCCTTCTTATGTACATTCAAACCACGTTTAATTGTACATAAATCTTTTAAGAACTTAGCATAAAGAGGGAGTTGTTTAATAGCATCCAAAATAGGGATATTGATTTTGACTTGTTTGAATACCTCAAGAATTTCCTCGTACCTACTCAGTTTCTTAGGCTTCTGGAGCCTTTGTGGAAATGGAACTGGTGAGACATAAGATTTCACAATAGGTTCAGTTTGAATTGGTAGAACAGATTTTGGGAGTTGAGTCCTAGAGTTAACTACAGGTGTAGTATTGTTTACCTTCTCTATATCACTATGTGATGGAACTTGTGTTCTTTCTAACTCGCTTTTGTCCTCACTATCATCCTCATCAGGAAGTCTAACCTTATTATCAACTTGTCGACCAGACATTAGGGTGGCAATGGCTTGTACATGGTGGTGACTTACAGAAGAACTAGATGGGTCACTAACCTCAAATGCCCTTTTTGGATTTGGGATGGGTTGACTAGGAAACTTTCCTTTTTCTCTCTCCCTAATGGTACTTGCTAATTGGCCCATTTGATGTTCCAAGTTTGCAATGGCCTGGGTATTCTGAACAGTAGACTTTTTAACCTCTTGAATAGCTTGGCTAGTTACCTGCATGAATTTTTGCAATGATTCCTCCAAAGAAGATGGTTGTTGCTGAGGTGCAACAAATTGTGAAGGTGGATGGTATGAAGGATTAGGAGGGCGATATTGATGCAATGGTTGCCCACCTAGATTCACTGGAGGTTGGTTTTGTCTCCACGAGAAATTGGGATGATTTTTCCATCTTGGGTTATAAGTGTCCGAGTAAGGATTTCCATATGGTTTCTTGAAAGAATCAAGTGCATTAGCTTGCTCGCTAATGCATTCATGAAAATGCAGATATCGAAGGGCATGTCTGAGCTGTATGAGCAGAACTCTCACATAGCTGACATACTTGGCTAACTGACTGGCTAGTAGAGCTATCCCCTTTGTGTTTCAATGTTTTAACTTCTCTAGCAAGGTTGGCTAGTTTGGCACTTAACTCAAAATATATCCTAACCTCATAAACACCCCCTTTCTTGGGTTGAGAAACAGTGTTTGGGGTATTTCTATCAAAGACTCTACCAGTGGATTCCCATTGCTGAGAACTTTCAGATAAAGTTTCAAGAAATTTCCATGCTTCCTCCTCTTGCATAGACATGACCACTTCTAGATTCAATTAGTTGACGGTTTTGATGTGACAATCCTTCAAAGAAGAATTGCACTAATTATCATACAGCAAGACCGTGGTGAGGACATGTCAAGAGTAGATCCTTAAATCTTTCCCAAGATGTATAAAACTATTCACGTTCTTTTTGAGTGAATTGCATAATTTAACGTCGAAGATTAGTAGTTTTATGCATGGGGAAAAACTTAATCATGAATTTTTTACTAAACCCTTCCCAAGAAGTGATAGAATTGGGCTCTATTGAATATAAACCAAGACTTTGCCTTATCTTTCAAAGAGAAAGGAAAAGGACGAAATCGAATTGACTCTTGCATAACATTTTGGAATTGAAGGGTGGCACATATGTCCAAGAATTTCTTAACATGAAAGTATGGGTCTTCAGAGTCAATATGATACACGATGTGAATGTCACCCATTTCAGCGAATATAGATTTCTCTCCAATGAAAGTTTCAGATTCGTCTATCTCAAAGCTTACAAGACGACCACTAGAGTTGCGTTGGTAAACACGCATAAACTAGGGAAAAAAAAAACTAAAAATAACAAGGTTGGAAAAACTTTACTTTTTTTTTTTTCTAAAGTTTTTGATTTTTTTTTTTTTTTTGAAATAAAAGAAATGCAATTCTATCTAGAATGATGCGGAAACAATAGACTCAACCACCAAATTTTCTAACCATTCGACATCTATGGATTAATTAATTCTAAGGGTGGTCAAAGGTCTCACTCTTTTCCGGATTTAACTGAAAGCTTACTATTTAAGATCTTTCTAGGCTTAAGGCTGATACAAGTGTGCGGACGTGTGTGGGGTCTTACATTGGCTCAAGGCCTAGTTTCTTCGCACACACTCTGATCCTGAGGGCTGAGCTCCTTAGTACACACTTGTCCAAACCAAAAGGGAGATTGATTCTCAATAGAATGGCTAGCAGTTGCTTCCTTTCAAGAGGTTCTTACAACCTAATAATTGAAACCTAAAAATAATCAAAAGATGATAAAGTAAATTGCGCAAAACACCACACAAAAAAATGGAATTTTAAATTTCTTCTAAGAATTCAAAGAAGAATCAAGAATCAGAAGAATATATTGACGATATTGTAGTTAATCATCAAAAAGCTTCCTTCTTGGAGGCTAATTCTAAACCATCAAAAATAATCAATAGAAGTTAGAGTTAAACCTAAGAAAAACAACAAAGTTATTGAATCAGCATTAATATTAACTACAGTTAAACCTCGATAAATGAATGTTTAATAAGTAAATATCCTTGCTTAAGTAATAAATTTTTTCGGTCCCAATTCCAGCTTATGTACTAAATTAATGTTCGATAAATGAATAACCTTGCTTAGATAATATATCTTTCTCCAAGGTTATTCATTTATTGGTTTTTGTAACATTAGATTTTTCAAAAGTAGAAGATGTTGTTTTAGATGATCTTGATATTAAGTCCTCAAACGCCAAAAGATTATGTCCAGATCAGATTATGATCTTGAATTATATCCTCGAACACCAAAAGATCATAGAGTATACAACGAAGATGTTGTTAAAGTTGTGAGAAGATTGAATTTTGATTTTCTAATTGATGAGAGTAGAAAAGAGATTTTTGATAAAAATGGTGATGATAATAATATGAAAATTGAAGAGGCCCAAAAGATAGGACCAAATTAAAGCCCAAACCAAAAGCCAAACTGAACCATAATGATTCGGTCGAGACGTCCAGTCCAATCCAATTTTAATTTATATTTTTCAGTTTGTCCAACCAAAACGAATCGAACCAAAATTGTGGACCACTTCGAGTGGCAAGAAAAGAGTGTCCATCCCTCCACTTTCACAAGAAAAATAAATTCTACACTCTAGTTCTCTATCTCTCTCAAACTCCTTCTCTTCTGTAGTAGATCCCCCACCGTCTCACGGTTCTATATCATTATAGATTATACACAACTAGTAAAACCCATGGCGTTGCCACGACTATCATTAATAATTTGAAGATAGTAATTTAAATTTAGATGAATATATTATGTTTGTTTGATTAAAGTATGACTTTCAATTTTTTTATTTTTTTTGAATTACCTGATATTTGAATTAGAGTTAAGTTTTTCTTTCTCTGATTTGCACGTTCCAATATAGATCTCCTCTTCAATTGATCCCACACTTCTTTCTTCTGACCAATGAGCACGGTCCTCTGCTTGTTGGGGTTCTAGACATTGTTAAAGATTATTACAGTATTTGCGGTTTGCAAGTTTAGACCAAGGCCTCCAACTGGTGTGCTCAAAAGTAACTTGAGTATAGGTGAGTCTGGTGCATTAAGCTGTTTTAGTAATGTTTCTCTTTGTTCTGTTGAGAGTATTTATGGTTAGCATTTGTTATACCATGCATAATAGATTTCATTCAAATTTTATTGATGGGCGTTCATTTTGAGGATTTTGCAACTTGATACTTCTCTATTTAGGCAGTCGAAAACATACAGGCTCCAGTTATATTCCTCCAGTTTATAATAAATCTGCTACCATTGCAAGCAAAGAAATGTATGTTCTATTCTTCTTATAGTTTAAAAAAAAAAAAAAAATGCCTATGATCATTCCTAAGTATTTAAAGAGACTATTTGTTATATTATATATGTAGATACACAATCCTCAGGTTCAATACAACAGGGAATGCAACCAGGGATATCATTGTTGAGAAAATTTGATTATTGCTTAAGCTGGCATGATAGAGGCAAGCCCCGAGGACATCCCTCACCTTTTCATCACTTGTCCAGTTTTTGTACACTTGTGGAAAACCCTTACTGGCAGTGGCGGATCCAGGAATTCAAGTTGGGGTGGGCTTGATGAAAATTCCCTGGGCTTTGGGTGTAAGTTACAAAGGGTGGGTTGGGTTTGGTAGGCTAGCTAGTATAATTACTGGGCAGCATGGTTGTGGTTAGGAACGTCTGTAGAATTGGTTTGAACCCAATGGTCGAGGGCTGGCAGCATGGTTGTGGTCTCTATTTTACCTTGAAGCTGTGGGCACGTAGAGAGATAGTGACTGACATAAGTTTGTTATCATATAGAATGGGGTTTACATTCTGCACGCACTATCATTAATTTACTCTTAAATATTGTACCTCACATTAAATTAATTTTACAAATGTTGCGGTAAGTAGCCACAGCTTTGTCGAAAATTAACTTATTGTCTCATTGATTTCTTCATATTTTGTTGGTCGGTAAGTTTGAATATGTTCAATCAGAAATTTTGAGAATATGTGTATTTCTCTATTCTTTGCTAATAATATTAATAAAGAGCGAATGAGCCAGTGGCTCAATGGTAACACCCCTCTCACAAAGTGGAGAAGTCGTGGGTTCGAAACATGTCAACAGTTGATTATTAATTTAAATGGGTAAGGTCCCCCAACCTCACTTGTCAGTCAAAAAAAAAAAAAATTTGAAATTTTGATATGCAAAATACTCCAAAGGGTAAAATTCTTGAGTCTAGACTCGGTTCTTGTTGGAGAAAAGATAATGGAGTGGTTGGTAACCGGAGAAGAAAGAGTTGGCTATTGAATTTTGTTGTGTAGTACAAGAAGAAAGAGTTCGACAAATAAGATTAGTTGATTTCAACTTTATCCTTCTATAGTTTGAGTTCATAAGATAAGAACATGTGTTTTCGATGCGGAGGATGTAAAGTCAGATAGGAGTCATTGTAAGGGAGTTACTAAAGCCGGCCAAATTCACTTTGTTTTTTCTTTCCAAATTATTTTATTATGCAATTTCTTTTGGGTTTTTTGTTCGTTATATCTTATCATGCAATTTCTTTTGAGATTGTATGCATACAATCTGAATTTGTAGATGATGGAAACAATGGACCAGGAGGTGATTGCAAAGTCACACTGCCACACCTGATGTTAAATGCAGGGAATAAAAAAACAGACCCCTTTAAAATGTTAATATGTAAGATTGGACCAGTTAGGGAACTATTGGTAAAAAAGGCCCAACCGCTGATTTCCGTGTCTTATGGACTAGTTTACCCCTCGACTGATGCAAAGACTCGTTTGCATATCACAAACACATAAACAGACTTATTTGTATCAGTCTCAACACAAACATAAAATGCAAAGACTTGTTTGCATACTCGTAACAACAACCACATAAACCATAAAATGTAAAGACTTGTTTGCATCAGTCACAACACACATAAACATTAAATGCAAAAACTTGTTTGCATACTCGCAACGACAACCACATAAACTATAAAATATAAAGACTTGTTTGCATCAGTCACAGCACACATAAACATTAAATGCAAAAACATATTTGCATAGTCGAAACAACAACCACAACATACCATAAAATGCAAACATTTGTTTGCATAAACCAGAAGGGTATTATCAGTAGTGAAAAGGTCGTTTTTACAATATCAACGTTAAATGGGTATTTTCTTATTCGACAAATGCTTAATCAGGGCCAATTTTATAAACCGGGCTTTAGCTGAGCCATTTGTGTTTTATGGATGCTTAATGAGGTCCCAGAACCATTTCCATGTTTCCAATGTTTCTAAAAAGCGGTCTCCAAATCTATTGTAAGGTTCTTTAAATTGAAGAAAAATAAAGGGAGATCTCACACCACACAAATCTCTCATACACCGCATTTTTCGATTATTTTGAATAATTGTGTTTTTACGAGTTTATCTCTATTATTTTATTTGGCACACCAGTACACCACACATTAATTTTTGTTTGTTTTTTTTTAAATTTTTACTTTTACTTGCAAATTAAAAGAGTTAATAATAATAATAATAATAATAATAATAATAAGTCAAATTAAAAGACGAAATGGTAGAGAAAAACGCTATTAACAATTCCATGCATCAATTTAACATTCAAGGTCTTTAGAAATATGAAATTATTTCATACTAGTAAATAAGATCGTGGAAAGAAGAAAGTTTTGGAGAGAGAAACCTGTGAGTGTTGAGATTCTGGCGAAAAGGTTGCAACTGAACAAATAGAAGTGTGGTTGAAAGATTGTTCGTTTGTTTGGGTTTTAAAATCCAGTAAACCACAATTGAAAAAAAGCCCAAATATGTTCTTTGGATCCAATTCAGATCCACAGCCCACAACTTTATTTTTTGAGAAAAACATTTATTGATAAATTTTTTTTTTTATTTATTTTTTCAAGAAAATGTGAGTTTATCAAATAAAGATGAACATGTTATACTCCTTCCGTCAAAAATTATAAGTACCTTATTCCATTTTTAGTTGTCCCATATTATATGTCTTTTTTTTTCATATTTGAAAGTCGATATTTGCATTACCCCCCATTTGAAAAATATATCACTTACCCCCAATTGAAAGGAAAAAAACGGAAAAAATCAACAACGTTATCAAAATTAATTTTTTTTTTTTTTTTTTTTGTTAAGTTAAAAAATGTCATATACCAAAGTTGCTCATCTCGGATCTGTTAATGAGGACACATGTCAACATCTTATCCATCTATATTATAATCCAACGGTTTGAATTAGAAGAAGAACCTTCATAATACCCTTCGTAACATAATAGTTTAAGTGATCTCTTGTTTCAACATGGATTCAAAACTGGTTGCATTTATGTTTCAAAATAAACTTGATCTTGTTTCAAAAAAATAAGCTTAGACTTATGTCAAAGTAAGCAATCTACTTGGTCATGTTCAATAAACCTAGACCTAACTTTTTATTCAAGTAAGATTTTTTTTACAATTGAAGCGAACAAGAACAAGAAAGATTATGGGTAAGCGAGGGAAACATGTATCTAGTATTTCTTCATCTTCCTTTTTCAAACTTTATTTTCACTATCATTTTATTTTTTTGTAAATCGATTTGGGGGGATTGTGCTAATTATGTATGTTTCAGTTGGAGGGTATTGCTAATTATCATTAGATTCAAGAAGGGGTAGTTTTGGTATTATAAAAATATTTTATTTAATAAAAAAAATTAATTTTTATAACGTCGTCTCTGTTTTTTGTACAGTTGGGGGTAACTGTTATATTTTTCTAAATGGGGGACTATCAAATGGGGGGGGGGGTCAATGCTAAAATCTCACTCCGAATTTTAGCCCTTGTTGCACATACAGGTGTCTGCTTCTCGTGTGCTTTTATTCCATACAGTACGTCTCCCTTTATTAAAACATAATGAGCTACTTGTAAATTTTATAGAGAACCAGTATCGAAGCCCCATAAATTAGTAATTATGCACCACTAAATAAATTTAATAATATCTAATATATCCCAAACAATATTAGTATATACACCCCTGAAAGTCCAGAAATAGTGCTATTCTCACAGATGTGAGTAGTTTGTCAAGCAAATCAATAAGCAGAACTAAAAGAACACGCAAGATTTTTAACGTGGTAAAACCCAATATGGGAAACATCCACGGTTGTCCTCGTGACAACAAATAATCCACTAGATGAAAAAGATATACAAACCTATCAACTACCTGTAATCACTGCGAGTTGACACTACCGGTTATCTCTAACACCTTGACTTCACCGGAGCACCTTGATGTACGCACAAAACACTCGACTTCTTGATGAACACACAAGAAGACTCGAAGCTGAATTCAATACTCAATATGGAAGAAGAAAAGTTGAAGAATGGAGGAGAAGAATTGAGTTCAATCACCAAAACACACCTACACAAACTCTCAAGAACACCTTACTTGGACGGCCAAAGAACTGTCTTGTTCTTTGGTGGAAAACCCTATTTATAGTTAGGGTTAGAAACAAAAGAAAATGGGCTGAATTGAACAAATTTCATATTGGACGTACGTACGTCGAAACAGCGTACGTACGTCCTGAGACGTAAATACTTCGCTGCGTACTTGGACGTACGAACGCCCTAACTAGGTACGTACGTCCAAAACACAAAAGTTCGTTGCCGTACATACGCCCTAACTAGGTATGTACGTCCAACTTTTTGAAACACTTTGCTGACCTATACTAGGTACGTACGTCCTATACCAAACATGACTTTGACAAACTTGACGCGAAGAAAAAGACTAGGGACGACGCGAATACAACGAGGTTTTCCTAACAATGAACCCAAGGCGAGATAACCGTGAACATCCTAAGTCACAAAATAATGTCAAACAACCGAGTGCCGGTTTCAATCTCCCCCTTTGACATTTATTTTGTGACAAAAACCTATGACTCTAGTAGCACTTATAATACGTGCATACAGTCCCAAACCAAATGGCATTTATAAACCATGCCTACAAAAGCACTCATAGTAAATACATACCAAATCACCAACACTTGATATTCAGCTCAAGTAAGACGCTTTAATCATCAGAGACCGAACGGAAGCAACAAGAGATTCTGAATCAATCAAAGAGCCAATGGAAGTTCCTCAAACAACTCCCCCATACTTTATGAGCTCTAAGCTTTTGATACCCGAGCTCCCCCAAAACTGTACAACTTCTGATCATCATCACTTTCACTCCCCCATGCATGACGCATATCTGAAACATGACCCAAGAATACACTAACAAAAGAAAAAACAAATGTTAGTATTAGAGTCATATAAAATCTCCCTCTTTTTGTCACAACAATGAAGAAATGCCATATTGAGGAGGAAAACGAAATTAGAGATCATGCAGACAGTAGTATAACAACCAAGATAATCAAGATAAAAAAATAACCTTAACATTCAAATATGCATGAAGGAAATAAAATCATAAACAGTAGTCCACAAGAAAATAGAAAGACACGTTCCCAATGACTTGGAGGAAGCCTAGAGAAATATGCATCAGCACGAGCCGAGGGATTCGTCCATCAAGCTATAACATGATCTTCATAGTCTTCCAACCATTCACTTGTACTGAATAACTTCTCAATTCTGCTATCCAAACCGCAATCTGTGAGCGGAACAACCAAACCTGAAACCTTCGGAAAACCTACTAACTCCAAGATGTGACAATGGAGATGCGCAGGCAAACGCTCCCAGTGATTCACATGAACCCTACATGGGTTAAGAAACGGCGGATGAATATAATCATACCCATGAGGAACACGACATAAACCACAAACCTTTGTGGGATTCTTGTATTCCATCACCATGAACGATACATATCCAACAACAGGAACAAACACTCCATGAAGTTCATACTCTGCCATTGACAAATTCTGGAAAACAGAAAGTAAACTAGAAGAGAAGTAAGGAGAATAAAAAAAAATAAAGACACAAAGAGGCAATATATATAGACAAGAGTAAGTCCAAACCAAACGTGGGCCCAAAACTTAAGCCCATGACCTAATAAGCAGTAATTTTGTACTAATTAAAACAAGGCAGTAATAGAACTTAATAACAATATCCAAAATAGTATTAAGCCTTAACAAGTAGAAATAAGAAGAAGCAACAAATGAACAGAACAAAATCAACCAATAATAAAAAAAAAAAAAAAAAAAAGCTACTCCTCCGAACCAGAACTGGCACCACCCTCCTCACCATCAGAGCCCTCAAGACCATCGTCCTCACTCTCGTCCTCAGAGGCATCAGCATCTTGATCACTTGCAACCGGTGGCTCCTCTGCTGGGAATGGAGGCAATGTGATAGGAGTGTAGGCTAGTTGTAGGTGTCGCATCTGAGCCACATTCATCGCATGAATGTCGCGAAGCATGGCATCATGCTGAGAAAGAATGACTCCAAAACGGTCCAGCCTAGCATCTGTGCGATCTTGGTGACGACGAAGAGAAGAGACCCGAGCCTCAACCGCAGCTACAACTCGGTTACTACGAACCGAAACGGGCGAGGGGCGCCCAGAAACCAAACCACGATCAAAGTCATCGCGGCTATCAAGAGCCCTACCTCCCCAGACCAGATGGTGCGTCAGTGTTGCACCCAGAGCTTCAAAGGCCGCCTTCCTAGACTGACAGCCCTTCTTAATCGATAAACCTCAGTCGTGAGCAACAAACCTCGGAGGACTCACCTCCGTGTACCTTCCCTGGAAACCCAAATGTCGAAGAATAGTCATAATGAAACTAGGGAAAGGAAGAGTACCCTTAGCCGCATCAATCTGGAGCATCCTGTAGAAGATAACTTCGGAAAGGTAGATATGATGCACAGACATGCAAACCAACAGCTGATCATCTCATCCTTAAGAATGATCTTGTTACCCCTAGTTGGAAAGATGTTTGAATGAGCAACCATGTGCATGAGAATGACGCTGTAGGCCCTAGCATGGTACCTAAACCCCGAGTCTCGTCTGGAATAGGCCACATGATATGCGTCTGACTCAATGGCATCTCATGACCATCAATCCCCAATGCCTCAGGAATTACCTTTGGAGAAATAGTGTATCTCCTACACTCAATCAAAACCGAGAAGCTTGTACGATTCTGCGATGGTGTCTTGGTCTCATAGAAAGCAATGGTGTGCTCGACCGAGTACTTGGTGACCGGTTGAGCCACCCTTAATCAATTTCGAGCCTCAAAGAAAGATGATATGTTCCCGACTTGAGTGGCTCCCAATAGGCTTGAGGTGATATCTTGCAAGTCGAAGAACCTCTCTGGAACAATGGCCTTGGCTCGAGGATGAGCACCAAGAGGTGTAGGAGGGGGTGAGGAGTCCGAAGGAGTGGCACTTCTACCCTTGTGAGCCCGGGAAACACGTGCTCACGAAGAGGATGCACCCTTAGAACCGGGTGTATCACTAGTGGGTGTAGTGCGAGCGCGCTTAGGAGGCATGTCCTGCACAACCATAACATGAGACAAGCCAAAAATGTTAGAAAAACCATGAAACTAACAAGAAAACAGTTAAGAAGCCTCATTGAGGCATTTCATCGAACACTTGGCGTGCAAAGGCATAAAGCATGGGAAAACAGCACAGTAGTGTTAAAATTCGCACCAAACATAGCCAACAAAGAGAGAGGGATGAACAATCATAGGCAAATCCCAACAAAAATGTTTTAAAAATGCTAAGGATTCGACTTGAAACAGCAAGAGTTCACAACCCATTAAAAAAACAATCACAACCTTAAACGAATTCATAAACAAGCAATAACAAACAACCATCAAAGAACTTTGAAGATGAACATGAAAAAGGACTTACTAGTTCGAGAGATAGAGAAAAAGAACCAAGAGAATTAAGAAAAAGAGAAAGAGAAGGCAAAAAGAAGGAAGATATATGGAAGAACTAAGAGTCTAAGAGAGGAAGTTTTCACAAAGGAGTTAGAAAAGAAAAGAAAAAAAATCTGAAACTTCCCTTGTTCGTGCGTTGAGGGAATATTATGCACGATTTGAATTCGACAGTTGGCCGAAATTTTTAAACACATGGGCTTAAAAACCAACATTTGGGCGAAAACTGTAACAGGACGTACGTACGTCCAAATGACGCTCGTACGTCGACCACCAAGAAACAAAACTGCTGCCTGGTCGAACGTACATACCCCTTAACAACGTTCGTACGTTCGAAAAAGTTCTGCCTCCTTTACGTACGTACGTCTTAACAACGTAAGTACTTCCCTTTTTTTTTTTTTTTTTTTTTTTTTTTTTTTTAAAGGAATAAAACATTAAACGACACAAGACTGAGCAAGGAAGACTGGAACACATTGAGGGACATCACAACAAGAATTTCTAGATATTGTAAGGATTCTGAATCAAGCAAAAATATAATTCGAATATGCATCAAAAGTGACAAATGCAAGAAGGATGGGCGGAATCATAAACCAAACCTCGGTAGACAGGAAAAACAATGCAATCATGAATGAAGTAAAAGAATAATCACATACAGAGACCATTGTACACCAAGAAAAAAAACCATCCACAAGATACCGAAAGATAGCCATAAAAACACTTCAAGACCATTGTAAACATAACATGCCCTTATACACAAGCATGAATAGGAAAAAAAAAATGCACTAGACCACAACAAGACCACATAGATTCCTGGTCGAAATTCCATTTTTCGAGATATCCCCAATTTTTTTTTTTTTTTTGTTGTTGTTGTTGTTTTTTTTTTTTTTTTTTTTTTTTTTTTGTGGTTGTGGGGAGAAACACAAATGCCATTCCCATGTGGGAGTAATTAATAAACTCCATCTTTAACCAGGACACGAGGGTAGGGTGTAGCCTACATCTTTTCGGCAAAAACACACTCAAGAAGTGCAATACCATGATAACGTGCAACACAAGAACTAACATCTCTTGAGTGCAACCGTCAGAGCATGACCCTCACAGCCCCAACGGGTTCCTAGCCAACTGATTATGCTCACAAGTCATTCAAATGGCTGGGGATTTTGTGAGTTATTGACCACTTACAAGAGGTGAGCAAGAGGAACACAGGGAGAAATGATAAGAATGAAGGAAGGAACAACTTGAGACGATCATCTGCTAAGAGCACAAAAACGACAGTATAGGATACTCTAATGACTTCAACCTTAAACCTAACATCACATAGTTGACTAATGCTCAATAAGTTTGAAGTAAGGCCCGTAACAAATAAAAGTTCATGACCGCTTAACGAGCCATTCTCAGAAAAACTACCTTTACCTTCTACCGGGAGCATCTTACCATTCCCAATGGTAACCTTACCTCCATAACCATGAATCAGGTTAGCAACAAGAGTTTTGTCACCTGTCATGTGACAAGAACATCCACTGTCAAGATACCATGATTTCGTGCCATTTTCAACCAGTTGCGCCATGTGGGACACCATCTTCCTAGAAGCAACAACACTCCTATCCCAGAAATGGGGTGGTGGAGTGGGCATTGAGGGTGCCTGAGGGTGATTCCCATAAGGGGAAGACCTAGGTAATCCCACGGTGCATAGCCATTCCACATGTACGGAGCCTGCATGGGAAAGGTGGTTGACTTGTTCCAGTAAGAATTACCTGCAAAAGGAGAACGGTGAGAGGGATACAGATTATTCCAACAGAAGGCAGAAATGTGACCCATACGACCACAAGTAAGACACTTAAAATTTTTGTGTCTGAAGTTCTTCTTCCGAGCGGGCGGAGAACGAGCAACTCTAGGTGGAGTGACAACACCAGGTCCCTGCATAGGAGGAGGGGACAGAGAGGAAACACCTGTTGGTCTTACGAACGTAGTATGAGTAGAGCTAGAGACAGGAAGATTAACAGAGGAATGATAACCAAGACCAGACTTGTCTGAATGATATTTACCACTTCCCAACAGAGAGTTAAGACTAGCACTAGCTTTACCAAACCCAACTAACTGTTTGTTTGCAGCAAACAACTCCGCTTTAACCTTTTCATGTTCCAGCACCAAGGAACGATATCGGGTCTCTAAGTTATGATTCTGCTTTTCGAGAGAAGCAATACGTGCTTGGAAGTCCACCTTTTCTTTCTCAAATTCCTCCTTCAACATGTTGGAGTCACCTGCAAGATGACAGATATCCTGACCAAGACTATCAACCTGATCTTGTAACACAGTGTTAGTCTTCTCAAGCAGCTTAACTTGCTGCATAGAGAACTTATACATATCACACAATTCACTTGTATTAGTATGAACACCAGACTCAGAACCATTAATATTATCAGTAGAGGATACAATACCTCCTGGATGTTCATCCAGGGATGCACTGAAGACCACATAGTTGGAAACAACATTTGAGGTGTTGCCATCCTCGTCCTCATCTGAGTTATCACTGTGAGGTTTGCCTTGGAATTGTCACCAGGCTTGCGATCCACCTTCTTGTCACATTCATTTGCAAAGTGTCCATATTCACTGGACATCCTTGCGATTAACACGAGCTCTCCTTCCATCAACGGAGAACCTTTCAAAGCCACGACTCCGAGGAGCATTTGGAGAGCTAGAAAAACGCTTTTGAGGATCTAGATTTTGCTGATATTTGAGAATCTTCTGAAAGCTACGAGACAGGAATGCATAGTTATCATCCATACCAAGATCTTCATCATCATAAGCCCCCGTAGAAACTTCTTTCGAAGAGGTAGGCTTAAAGGCCACAAACTTGTTCTTCGAGGGTTCTTCCAAAGCTTGTTCCATCTCATAAGTGCGTAATTTTCCAGCAAGTGTCTCAATAGACATGTCCTTGATCACATTGCTCTCAGTAATAGCATCCTTGCGAGAGCGAAAGCGAGGTGGTAAAGCACGCAGTATTTTCCGTACAATCTGTGTATCAGTATACACATGACCAATAGCAGCACTACAATTGACAATGTCTTGCAGACGAACGAAGAATTCATCAAAAGTCTCAGAATTGTCCATTCTCAAGTTCTCGAACTGAGAAGTTAACAGTTCAAGCTTGCTTTCCTTAACTGATTCATCACCCTCATGTGTACGAATAAGTCTGTTCCATGCAACCTTTGCTTCAACACAGCCATGGACCCGACGAAATTCACTTGCATTTAATGCCATGAAAATAGCATTGAGTGCCTTGTTGTTGAAGGTTGCCGTTGATTTTTGTTCAAGCGACCACTTAGCACGTGGTGTGGGTGATGTAACTGCAGCGTCACCAGTTCCTGTCGTAGTCAGAGGTGTTTTCCACTACGACGTAGCCCCTATCATGATGCCCACTAGTTTCTGGACCTCGATGCTGATCTTTGAGGAACTGAATAGGCTACATAATTACGATATCTGCAAAGCTGACGTCGTAGCATACTTTACCTGTGTCACCGGTCGCAGTAGGGATTATGTCTGTTCCCTAAATAGAAAAAGAAGTTGTGGTCCAGCTAAGCTGTTTAACCCACCCACCTCGAATGACGGTTGGAAATAGTCGCCGGTATATAGAATCCGTGGTCAATTTGTACAACCCAGTGCCTTATTATCTCGATATACTATTCCCAGCATAGGTAAACGTGTGTCTGTAACTTTCTCGTTTATTTGCCAAATCGACCGGATTATTGACTTGTTTGATTTACTTTTGCAGGTCAGACTAAGGATTATAACGAGCCTATCGACGGACGCCTGCACCCAAGTAATATAATCGAGTTTGCTGAAAGGTCTTGGGCTGAGAAGAGGGAGTTGTTACCACACCTAGCTCGATTTTTCCGCAAACCTCGAGTTAAATTTTCTAAGGGTACCTAGGGAGAAGCTAGTACCTCGAGTGTTGTCGCGCCGAATAGAAGTAGGAGAAAGAAAAAAGAGCTCGCAGTAGCCATTCCTTGTGCTGAGTTGGTTTCAGCTCGACCTGGTGACTTGCCCATTGAGGTTTTGCCTGCCTTACCAATGGCACCGAAGAAGTCGCTTGAATTTCCTCTCACTGGTGGTTTTGTTCCTCTATCGAGCAAGATTCTTGACACACCCAATCTCAGCGATGTATTTGGGTCGCGTTCTCTCGAGCCCCAGCCTTTTGTGAGAAAGAGAAAGGCTCCTGCGAAGCCAACTGATGCAGTTGCTGCTTCTAAGGCTGATAAGCCCAACCAAGAGAAGGGGAAAGAGAAGTCTGATGCTCGTGCCCCGAAATCTGGTAAGTGGAAGGCTATCGATGTCAGCAAAGATTTTGCTGCTGGTGAGGCTAACATATTTGCCCCTGTTTTTCCCTGCCGCGAGGGTTATGTGAGGGCTGATGATTCGGCGTGGGGCGACATGGAGATGAGCCTTTCTTTGATAGAGAATTGCTTTCTTTTTGAGGACGGAAAGAAAATTCAGCCCTCACTCCCTTGAGGACGATTCAAGGGAATTTGCCTCTTGTGCCTACAGGGTGATTTTCATTTGGTTTGCTATGCTTGTTTGAGTATTTACTTAGCTTTTTTTTTTTTTTGAGAGTTCCTGATGTATTTTGTTTTGCTTCAGATGAATGTGATTCATAATAAGTGGATCACGAAGCTTGAGAATGCTCGAAAGAAGGCTGAAGCGCTGCAGAAGGCCAATGCTAAAAATAAGGCATTACGAGCTGTGGTTCAGGACTTGAAGACTAAGCTTGCTGAGTCCATGAAGGAGTGCCACGAGTATGGTGCAAATCTGGATGAGGCCCAGAGGTTTGTGTTGACTTTGCAAGGTCAACTTGCCGAGGTGAATGCGAGCTGGGAGGCTGATGCTGAAATGTCTATTCAATGTATATCTCAGTGGCGGAAAATTTCTTATGCTTGGAGGAGAGGTATCTTCGTCGTGAAGCCCACCTCGCTACTCTTGTCGAGAATTATGATGGTGTCGCTGATAGGGAGGCAGTCAGGGCTTCTGCACTTGAGCGCTATGAACACGACGTGAGTAATGAGGCCGAGAAAGCTGTTGAAGGTACCTCAACGCATGCTGAGGTAAACAATGGTAGCACTCCCTCTTCCCCTGCTGAAGAGAATGCCGACACTGCCATGCCTGACCCTCCTGAAGAGCAAGCCTGATATCTTTGTAAAAGCATTTCTTGTATGAGCGTTGTGAGAGAATTTTTATATTTTTGTTTTGGAGATGTAAAACAATAGTGGGGAATTCCAACTTTGTTTGGCCCTACGCTTCTTTATATTTTTGTATGTAAGATATTTTGGTTGATATTTGGATGAATATTTTGGCTCGAAAATGAGTACTTGGTTTGTAATGTCTTACAATATTTTTGAATGTCATTGACATATGGCTTTTTGGCTGAACTTTGATGAAAGCAAAGGCAAAATGTTAACTTTTGATAATGGTCAAGGTATGTAGATCTTTAGGAATTTTGAGTTCCAAGGTCGAGGCACCTGTTCACCCTCAGCGTCGATGAGTGTATATGCACCGTTTCCCAGGTTGTTTTTGACGATGTATGGGCCTTCCCAATTAGGGCTTAGCTTTCCATCTCCAGACTTCTTAGTGTTGGAGAAAACTTGCCTGAGTACGAGGTCACCTATTTGAAATTTCCTTGACCTCACCTTTTGATTGTAGCTTTTTTTTTAAGATCTGCTGATAACGAGCTGTTATAATTGCAGTTTGATCTCGTTTTTCCTCGTGCATATCTACATCGTGTGCCCATAATTCTTCGTTTTCTTTTGATTGGACGAGCTCCGATCTAGTTGTTAGGAAATTGAGCTCGGTGGGTATGATGGCTTCTGTGCCATAGCACAAGCAAATGGAGACATTCCTGTAGATGTGCGTGGTGTCGTTCTATAAGCCCATAAGATTCGATCGAGTTCCTGTATCCATTTTTCCTTCTGCACCTCGAGCTTTTTCTTCAAATTATTCATTATGGTCTTATTGGTGGCTTCAGCCTGACCATTACTTTGAGCATAGCGAGGTGTGGATAGTGCGTGGTTGATTCTCCAATCGAGGTATAATTCCTCTATTGTGTTTCCACAAAATTGTTGGCCATTGTCAATGACTAGAGTGTGTGGTAGTCCGAATCGAGTGATAATGAACTTCCATATGAAATTTTTGACATCTTGCCTCGACCCATTTGGTGAAGTAGTCAGTTGCCACGAGTAGGAATCTTTTCTTGGACTTGTCTTTTAAGATGGGTCCCACGATGTCGAGCCACCAAATTGCAAAATGCCATGGGCTTGAGATTGTCTTGAGTTCTCGAGCTGGCTGGTGAATTAGTGGTGCGAACCTTTGACATTTGTCACAGTGTTGGACAAACTTTTCTGAATCTGATTGCATATATGGCCAAAAGTAGCCTTGCTTTCTTGCTTTTTGAGCTATGGATCTAGCCCCTGCGTGGTTTCCACATTCTCCATGATGGATTTCATCTAGAATTGTATTTGCTTGTTTTGGTGGGAGGCAACGTAAGTATGGTCCTCTAGTTGACTTCCTGTATAGCCTGTTCTCAAGCAAAATGTTGTTTTAGCTTTTCTTTCGAGCATGCGTAACTCGAAATCGTCGTCTGGGTACGTACCTTTTAAGTAGTTGATAATTGTTCCCATCCAAGAGTTTTCTATTTCAGTGGCTGGGATATCTATGAAATCTGAAACTTCATTTACCTGATGTATCTGAGTCTCATATGTCGGAGCTGATTGTATGTCGATTTAGATTGTTCGAGGTGACTCGGTGTCGATTTGCGAGGCTAGATATGCCAAGCTGTTGGTATGTCGATTATCATCTCGTGGAACGTGCTGGATTTCCCATTTGTTGAAATGAGTTAGCAACTTTTTGGTGTGCTCCAAGTATAGTTTTAGAATTTTTTTCTCTTGTTTCATAGTCGCCTAGAATTTGGCTAACTACTAGTTGTGAATCACTTAGAATTTGCAACTCTTTTACCTGTAAGGTTATGGCCATCTGCATGTCGGTGATTAGTGCCTCGTATTCCGCGTCATTGTTGGATGAGGTGAAGTTTAACCGAACTGACTTTTCTAGGATGGCTTCTTCTGGTGAGATTAGCGTTGCGCCCACGCCTGATCCATTAAAGTTTTTTTAGCCATCCATGAAGAGTTTCCATATTGGGCCTTTTATTAGTGGTTGCTCATTGACCTCATTATCAGGTATCCATGTGTTGCCATCAATGGCGTAGTCAACCAGGAGGTCGGCTACTATTTGACATTTTCTGCTACTTCGTGGTGTGAAAATGAGCTCGTGATCTCCAAGTTCTGAGGCCCATTTTGCAATTCTGGTAGACTTGTTTTTGTTTTCAAGCACCTGTCTGAGTGGTGCATCTGTAATGACTCTGATTTTGTGTGATTGAAAGTAAGGCTTTATTTTTCTTGATGCGAAGAGTAGGGCTAGGCCTACTTTTTCAAGGCTTGAATATCGAGCTTCCGAGTGTAATAATGTCTTACTGATGAAGTATATGGGTTTTTCTATACCGCCTTCATCTCGGAATAACACTCCACTAATTGCATGTTCTGACGCTCCAAGGTAAAGTCCCAGTACGTCACCGTCTTGAGGTACTGTGATAACTGGTGGAGCTGCAAGGTATAGCTTGAGCTCCTTGAATGCTTGTTGGCATTCAGGAGTCCAATTGTAGGTTGAACCCTTCTTTAGTATTTGAAGTAGGGGGCGTTGTTTGTCTGATGCCCGAGCTATGAATTTTTTTAAGGCTGCTAGCATGCCATTAAGCTTTTAAACCTGTTTCTTGGTTTTTGGGTTTGGAATTTCCATTATAGCCTTGATTTTTTCTAGGTTTGCTTCTATTCTTCTTTGTGTGATGAGGTACCCCAAGAATTTTCCAGAGGCGACGCCGAATAGACATTTTTCCGGGTTGAGTTTCATATTGTACTCATGAAGCCGGAGAAATGTTTTTTCGAGGTCGGATACATGAGACGATTTGTGCTTTCTTTTTACAATCATATCATCAACATATACCTCCATTGTGTGACCAATCATGTCTTGGAACATTTTTGTTGCAAGTCGCTGATATGTAGCCCCTGCATTTCTCAGTCCGAAAGGCATGACTGTATAACAAAAGGTACCTTGTTCAGTGATGAATGCGGTTTTCTCTTGATCTTCGTCTGCTAGTTTGATTTGATTGTAACCTGAATAGCCGTCCATTAAGGAAATGAGTTCGTGACCCGCGGTTGAGTCAAGGAGCTTGTCTATTCGAGGCAGAGGAAAGCTATCTTTTGGACAAGCATTGTTGAGGTCGGTGAAGTCGATGCATACTCTGACTTTATCGTTGGGTTTTATGACTGCGACAATGTTAGCGAGCCAGTCAGGTATGCGACCTCACGAATGAATTTTACATCTTTTAATTTTTGTATCTCTGCATTGACTGCATTAGCGAGATGAGCTGCAAGTTTGCGAGCATTTTTTTTACAGGTTTTTTGTTGGAATCAACATTTAACCTATGGCATGCAATATTGGGATTTATCCCTGGCATATCGGTATAAGGAAAAGCAAAAACATTCTTATTCATTTTGAGAGTAGCAATAAGTTGCTCTTTTACAATGGGGTCCAAGTTAGCCCCTACATAGACATATTTAGGATCGTCGTCCGATCCTATGTTGACCTTTTCACCTTGTTCAATGACTGGTGGGTCGGATGGCTGAACAATAGCCTTGCCTTTGTCGGCTTGTGGGATCTCATCAACAGTGGGCTTAGGTGTTTTCCCGACTGCGTTGCTAGTTGCGAATCTCATATTGACAGTGGGCTGGGATGAGCTCGCAACTGTCTTGGAGGTATCTCCCTTATTGGGGAGTGGGATGACCTCGGGGATGGCATGGCATCCATGTGCTTCAATCTGGTCACCTCGTAGTTCCATGATGCCTCGGGGGCCAGGAAACTTGATGACTTGATGATAAGTCGATGGCATAGCTTTCATCCTGTTAATCCATTTCCGTCCTAGAATTGCATTAAACTGGGTGGGGACGTCTAGGACGAAAAATGTGCAGTACACAGTTATCTCATCTTCATTTTCGCCAGTTGCCACAGGGAGGCAAATTTCACCTTTTGCTTCAGTTTCTATTGAATTGAAAGCGAAAAGGGTGACTTGAGGTTTTTGCAGTACTGAGTCAGGCATTTGCATCTGACTGTATGCTTTATTGAACAGCACGTCGCACGAACTGCCTGGGTCGATAAACACTTTCTTTATTATCCATCCCCCAATGTTGATGTGGACGACCAATGCATCATTGTGGGGGAGGCACACTTTTTTGAGGTCGAAATCTGAGAATATTAGGGCGTTGTTGCCCGTGACCTGCTTAGCCACAATTGCTTTGTGGGTCAAGTGAAAGGTATGGTGGATGTGATGAATTTTCTGCTTCTTGGAACGAGCTGACCACTCTGGAGGTCGAGCGTCCATGATCATATTGATGGTTCCTTTGGGTTTTTTGCCCTTGTCGTCTGAGGTTTTTTGTTGTTTTGCCTCAACTTTGTTGCGGAGGTCTGGCTCGTTTTCTGACAGGAAGTCATCGAGGTAACCCTCCTCCTTAAGCTTGTGACAGTAAGCTCGCAAAATACGACAATCTTCAGTGAGGTGGTGTCGACATTTATGTAACTTACAGTATGGATTCCCTTAAATTGGTTCCAGGTCGTGGACCTGAGGCTGGAAGTAGGCCTCGTCTTTGATTAAGTCAAAGAGTTGATTATATGAGCATTTGAATTAATTTGGGAACTTATATTTCGAGTTGGATTTTGGCTTTCCTTTGTATTCTGATCTAGCCGCCTTTGGTTTGGAATAGGTAGGCTGTGTTGTTTGGACGACAACTACTCGTTCCTTGGATTTGGTGAGGGCTTCCTCGAGCTTTATGTACTTGCCAGCTCGTACATACAAGTCTTCCAAGGTTGCAGGGGCATCCAGGATGATATTCTTTCCTAGCGTCGTGTTGGGGTGGACGGTTGAGATGAAGGCCAGGAGACATGAATGCTCATCTGGGTTTTCAGCTCGGAGGCATTCCTTTTTGAATCTTGCCATGAATTTCTTTGTTGTTTCTGTCTCGTCTTGCTTGATCCGAAATAGGGCAGTGACCTCAATTTTTCTTCTCTTGTTGTGGATGTATTGAGTGACAAAGAGAGACTCAAGTTGGTCGTATGAAGTGATTGATCTCTCTGGAAGTCGATGATACCAGTCTATGGCACTCCCACAGAGTGATGCTGAAAACAACCTGCAGAATATATCTTTATACTTTGGCCATAAGGCCATGCTGGTTTTGAACTGGAGGACGTGTTCCATTGGATCTCCACTTCCGTCATAAGTAGTGAACTTTGGAGGTATGAAGTTTGGGGGTGGTTCCTGTTGGAGGAGGTCTTCATGAAGGAGTTCTATCTTGTAGCGCTCTAGGGTTGTTGAGGCTATTTTTGGGGCTGTGTTGGCTTTGAGTGAGTCTTGATGGTTTTTATCAAGCTTTTCCGACAGCTGCAGTTTTCTGTCGTGAGCAGCTTGAAGGTCGGCCATGGTTGGGGCGGTGGTGTTACTGGAGGTGGGTAAGACAGGGTTGTTGACGGTGGTTGTGTTAACTTCCTCAGCGGTGAGCCCATTTGTTGCAACTCCGTTGAGTGGTGCTCCGTTAATGGTGTTGGTGGTGTTCTTGAGCTGAACGTTTTCAGCCACCAATCGATTGATCTGTTCTCGTTGGTCTGACATCTGCTTCTGGAGTTGCTCATTGCTCAGGAGTGATTATTTCCATGGTCGTTGTCTGGTTATTGTTCGATCACGAATCAGTCGGCGCCAATGTAAATGTAAAAGGATTTTAATCAGAGAAGACGATCGGAAAGTAGAGAAGAAGGGATTTTTAGAGTGGAAGCGGCTGAGCTATCTAGAGAGGTAGTTGCCTACGTATCTGAGATTGAACAAGTCCCAGAATCAAGACTACGTAGTTCATATATATAAGTGATTGGGACAACGGATAGCTCATTAATTGCCTAACGGTGTGGTCAATTAATGAGCGGATATTTTGGATCTGAAAATATATTGTAACTGAAGAGAATCAAAACGTATGGAGTTTGAATAGGGACGATGGATGTCGAGTAAAAATAGTTTCACGTCGAGTAAGCTCGAGTAAAAATGGGTTCACGTCGAGTGAGAGCATTTTAGGTCGGATGAGATTTGGGAGTTGTGGTCATTGAGTACGCTCGAGTAGAAATGGGTTCATGTCGAATGAGCTCGAGTAAGAATAGGCTTACGTCGAGTGAGCTCGAGTAAAAATAGGCTCACGTCTAGTTAATGGGTATATACAGTCACGATGATAGTATTATTAAAGTAGAATATCTTCCAGAAGATTAAGCTTGGGAGTTGTTCAAAAATAAAGTTAATCATGGGCTCACTCCAGAAGTAAGGTCAACTGCGGAGCAGGTTGCTAAGAAATGCCATGGTTTGCCACTTGCAATTATCACAGTAGGTGGAGCAATGAAAGGACATTCTGACATTCACTACTGGGAAAATGCTCTGAATGACTTGAAAGACTTTGGTAACCGAACCACAGATATAGACGATGATGTTTTTCAATGTTTGAAATTCAGTTACGAGCAATTGCCAAATGAGAAACTAAGAAACTGTTTCTTATATATATTGTGCATTGTATCCTGATGATTACCCAATTCTAACAAGAGAATTGGTGGAATTTTGGATCACGGAGAGTCTGATTGAGGGAAAAAATAGGGAAGTTGACATTCATCAGGGCTGGTCTATAGTGGGAAAACTAAAAGATCAGTGCTTGCTTGAAAGTGTTGCTGATATTTTTGATACAGATTACGAGGAAACATCGGATGCAATAAGAATGCACGATTCGGTCAGGGAAATGGCCCTTCGTATCACAAACAAGTGTTTCATGGTTAAAGCTGGTGCATATTTGAGAGAACTACCAAAGGAAAATGAATGGGAAGAAGTTGTTGGGAAGGTTTCATTTATGGATAGTTATATAACAGAGGTTTCAATCAGTCCAAGTTGCCCTAACCTCTCCACCTTGTTTCTGAGAAACAATCCTTTCTTAAGTAGAATAACACACGGTTTCTTCGTCCACATGCAATACCTCAAGATACTTGAAATGCGATGTGACGACCAAATGCCAAATTCTGAATTAGAATTTCTGACTGATTCCAACTCTGACCTGTTGAATCTTCGTGATCTACATCCAAGTTGGTGTGTGGGGTTAAAGAAAGTGCCTTCCCTAGCTAAACTAGTATTACTATGAAATACTTATTTAAGGTTTTCGGTTTTCGTCAAAGGCTTCCTCTCTCTAGGCGACTAGAGTTTTGAAGTTATATCTTTTTTATTTCGTCACTGTTTAATTAATCTTAGTGGTTTTAAACACTTCCTCTCCTGATTATGCTTCATAATTATGACAAGTCCAAATCCATCTTTGTTTATTACTTCGGGTTCCAATCCGCGAACCCCTAATTCATCAAGAACTCTGTCACCTGTTTCGGTTTCTACATCAGGGAGGAAAGGGAGCGGGGAAGAAGATGAAATTGCTGATGTAGAAGCCCTAATCGAGAGTAGATTGGGAGAAGGTTCTGTAGAGAGATTTATAACACTGCGAAAGGAGAAGAGAAAAAAGAACACAAGCGAGCAACCTATTTTAGGGTTAGAAGGGAACGAGGCTACCAAATCAGATTTACAATTGGAGGAGGCAGAGAAGAATCAAAAAGAAGTTGGTGAACGTGTTGAAGGTACAGCAGCAAAAGAAGCTCGCAAGGAGGCAAGTGGTGAAAACCCTAAGGTTAGGGTTTCGACTGATATCGTTCAAAGTGATAGTGTTGTAAAAACAAGTACTTGGGCATCGGTTCTAGGTAGGGGTTCCGTTAGCAAAGCTTCTCTAACTTATGAACCACCTACCATTGTTGATGGAAAACCAGTAGTGCACTTCAAAACTGAAGAATTTTTCCACCTTAATGCAAGCTTTGCGCAGCTAGTAATGGGGTGCTTTGTTGGGAAGAGACCACCATTCGGATTTGTTAAAGAAGTTGTCACAAGGATGTGGGGGCTCAAAAATAGTTTTATAATGAAGCCTTATGGGGATTCAATGTATTCATTTTCTTTTACTAATGATGAGGATCGTGTGAAGGCTTTGGAGATGGGGTCTTGCCACATAGCAAGTCAGTTGTGCATAATCCGACCATGGAAGTTGTTCATTGAAGAAGAAACTAGGGAGATGAAGACAATGCCATTGTGGGTTATAATGAAGAAGTTTCCTATGGAACTATGGAACCCAAAGGGGTTTAGTAAAGTTGCTAGTGCTTTGGGGGTGCCATTGTTTGTGGATAAGTTTACAGAATCCATGGAGAGAACAAGTTTTGCTAGAGTGTGTGTTGAAGTGGATGCTGATTTTAATTATCCTGATCATGTAAATGCAGTTCTTGATGATACTAGGGCTATCAAAATTCCAATGGAATATAGTTGGAAGCCTCCCAGGTGTACAGGTTGTAAAGTCTTTGGACATAGCGACTCTAAGTGTCCAAAGAAGAAGCAAACTGTGAAAACAGTAGCTAAGGATCATGTCTGGTTAAGGAAGAAAGAAAGGGCAGTGATAGTAGATGACAATGATCCAATTGAGGAGCATAAAGAAGATGGTGTTGATAATGAGGAGATGGCTAAGGATGAATGAATTTTGGTAAACACCAGGTAAAAGACACACATGTAAAGCACAACAAGTTGGGGTTGGTGTGAGAAATGGAGTTGTAATTACTGAAACTGTTACTTATGAGGAAAAACAGCAAGAGCAACATGATGAGGAGCAGCCATTAGAAACTGAGCAGGCAAGAGAGAAGGGCAAAGATGTGGCAGTCCCTAGAACAACTAGTGATAGTATTTATACTAGTAATGAAAAGGGTGGGTCCAAGAAGGGGGTGAGCTCAAAGAGTGATGTTGTAAATACCAAAACTGGGGATGCTGAAACTACGATACCCACTCCATCGAATACAACAAAAGATAGTACTTCTACAGTGGCTGCCAAGCACAGTCACTCTAATCCATCACAACGGTTTAAATGACGTTACAACTAGGGTGTTGGAATATGAGAGGATTTAATAAAAGTTTTAAGCATTGTGATGTGAGGGAGTTGATTAGGAAGCATAGACTAAATTTAATTGGTTTAGTAGAAACAAGAGTGAAGCAACATAGAATGTATCATGTGTTAGAGAATGCTTGTCCAGGGTGGAGTATTTTGCATAATTATGAACTCAGTCCACTTGGGAAGATTTGGGTATGCTGGGATCCAGGAGCTTGTAAGGTTAGTCTCATTCAAAGGGAGCTGCAATGTATGACCATGGAGGTCCTTCTGAATAATGGTAATACTTTCTTGCTTACGGTTGTTTATGGTGGTAATGATATGGTACAAAGGAAGGTATTGTGGAATAGCATTATGAATTTCTCGTGCACTTGTAATATGCCATGGATTCTTATGGGAGACTTTAATTCTATTCTAAGTTCACAAGAGAGAGTAGGTGGTCCTCCTATTCGGCCTCATCATTTCGCTGATCTCTTGGAGTGTACTTTCTATGACGGGGCTTGTTGATTTAAAATATAATGGTTGCATGTTAACTTGGACGAACAAGAGGGATGATAGAACAGTTGTAAGGTTGATAGAGTGCTAGTAAATTCACATTGGTTGGATGACTATGGAGATTATGAAGCAGAATTTTTGAACCCTTGCACTACATCTGATCATTCTCCAATGGTGGTATATTCTATATGTCAAAAAAAACAGAAACAAAGATCTTTTAAATTCTTTAATTTTTGGATCTATGAAGCTGGTTTTATGGAGGTAGTTAGTAAAGCCTGGAGTGCACAACTTAAAGGAAATCCCATGTATGTGATGGCTCGAAAATTAAAAATAGTCAAAGATGCTCTTATTAAGTGGAATAAAGACAGAATTGGCAATGTGGTAACCAGGGCAGAGATGGCTAAGCAAGTGGTGGATGTTATTCAAACAAACTTACAGGCTGATCCTTTAAATCCTATACTCATACAGGAGGAGAGGGAAGCAGTCAAAAAGTTTGTAGATGCTGCTACTGCTAAGGAGTCCTTCCAGTAACAGAGATCTAGGGATCAAGTAATTTCCCTAGGGGATAATAATACATCTTATTTCTTTAAGTCTGTTAAAGCAAGGGAAGTGCGCAACAGGATTACTTGTCTTAGAGATGCGCAAGGTAATGTCATTGATGATATGGAACTAATTGGGGACGAGTGTGTAAAGTATTATAAGCAACTGTACTGCCCGGATCAGTTAGAAACGCTTGATTTCTCTGTGTTTGACAACTTACAACCTTATGCAAGAATCAGCGAAGAGCTTACTAGTGATCTTGAAGCTATGGTTACTAGAGATGAAGTTACTGAAGCTCTATCATCAATTGATGATGATAAAGCCCCTGGACCTGGTGGTTTTTCTGCCAAGTTCTTTAAAGCTACATGGAGGATTATTGGTGATGATTTTATGAAAGCCGTATTGAATTTTTTCAGATCCGGAAGAATGCTGAAGGAGATCAATGCTACATGCATATCATTAATTCCAAAAACTGAGATGCCAGCTTCCCTTAGTGACTATAGACCAATTTCTTGTTGTAATGTACTGTATAAGTGCATTACAAAGGTTATACAAATAGAATGAAGAAGTTTATCCCTAATGTCATCTCTCCTAATCAATCTGCCTTCATTGCAGGTAGATATATTCAGGATAACATTCTCTTGTCGCATGAACTTCTTCACAATTATCACAAGACTACAGGACCAGCCAGAGTAGCAGCTAAGATTGATTTAAAGAAAGCTTATGATTCTATGAGATGGGAGGCCATTGTATTTGTGCTTAATAGAATTGGTGTACCACAGAAATTTATACAATGGGTGCAAGCATGCATTGAAACAGCTTCTTTTTCTGTTAAAGTCAATGGAGCTCCTTATGGACTTTTTTCTAGTTCAAGGGGTATAAGGCAGGGTGATCCCATGTCACCTTACTTATTTGTGTTGGTCATGGAGTTGTTTTCTGATCTCATATTGCAACAAGTAAGGGAGGGCAGATACAAGCTCCATTATAGGTGTAAGGATCCTATTATAACTCATTTGGCCTTTGCTGATGATCTTATTGCCTTCATGAATGGGGATGTGCCAACTGTTGTTGCTCTCAGGGATGTATTAGAGTCCTTTAGAAAATACACTGGATTGGAGTGTAATATGTCGAAGAGTGCTATATTTAGTTCTGGTGTGGAGGATAGGGTATATGAGGATATTCATAATGTTCTACAATTCTCCGTTGGTGTGTTGCCTGTAAAGTACCTAGGGCTGCCTTTGGTTACAAGAAAATTAACTCACACGGATTGTCTTCCTATCCTTGATAAGGTGGTTGTTAGAATCCAGAGTTGGAGAGGCAGGTTTCTTTCTTATGCTGGTAGGCTCCAACTAATAAAGGCTGTTTTAAATAACTTGTGTGTGTACTGGATTTCTTCTTTTATACTCCCAGTAAAAACAATACAAGAGATTGAGAAAATGTGTAGAAATGTTCTATGGAAGGGACCTGACTGTACGACTTCACGTGCTTTAATTAGTTGGAGTAGTGTTTGTTTCCCTTATGAAGAAGGAGGCCTTGGTGTAAGGAACATTGCTACTGCAAACCGCTCAGCAAACATGAGACATCTCTGGAATTTGGTGAGCGACAAGCAAACTCTATGGGTAGCATGGGTGAAGGAGGTGCTTGTAAGAGGCAGAAATTTCTGGCATATACCCATTCCGTCGAGTTGTTCATGGAGTTGGAGGAACATTTTGAAAGAGAGGGAAGTCGCATCTTTCTTTGCTTCACACCAGATTGGGGATGGTACTAGCACTAAATTCTGGTTAGATCCTTGGCTTCCTTTGGGCATATTGAAGGATCATTTCCCTGAGATTCTAAGGTATGATGCTACTTTATTTTATGATTCAACTGTGTCTAATATCATTCATGGTGAACACTGGCAGATCCCTGAACATATTAGAATACATATACCATATATTTCTCATTATATTGAGAACGAGGTGGAGGTAGCTGGAGGTCAGGATAATGTTGTATGGGCTCCTGCACTTAAGGGAGTTTACACAATGAAAGATACGTATAAAGGAATAAGAACTACAAAACAACCAGTGGAATGGTCCAAGTTGGTGTGGTTCACAAACAGAATTCCTAGGCATTCTTTTATAACTTGGTTGGCTCTTAAAAGAGGTTTAAAGACTTTAGATAAGCTGAGACAATGGGGAGTGGTTCAAAGTGACTTATGTGTTTTATGCTGGCAAGGTCAAGAGTCGGAACAACATTTGTTCTTTGATTGCAGCTTTTCAAGTGCAACATGGTCTTACATGCTACAGAAGGCTGGTTACAATAAAGTTTTGGCTAATTCATGGCAGGATGAGATTCAATGGGTTATGAACAGATGCAAGGGTAAAGGATGTAGTCAAGATGCGCTCAAGCTGATATATAATGGGTTTATGTATTGGATATGGAGGGAGAGGAACAGCAGGATTTTTGAAAATGTGCACAAAACAGCAATTGCCTTGAGGTAGTGTGAGACGTACGCCTCATAACATTCAAACTGGAAAATTATATTGAGTTTCATTTTTCAGGTATTTTAAGTATTTTTTTTCTTTCAATATTTGTGTTTTACCCTCACAATTTACAAAACAATTTGATTAAGTCAAAATTATTTTCCTATTATTACACTTTCAACAGACTTTTTATGAGGTGAATTGTATTAAAAATTAATTAAAAACATTATGCATGGATTTTTACTAAATGGTACTATCATTCTTAAAATGTTCTGAATTATAATGATTTAATTTTATTATTTCTGGAATTATTATAAAATATTTAATAAAAACTGAGGCTTACGCCTCATTCCGCTTTAAGGCATACGCTTCGCCTCATTTAACTGAACCGCTCAGTTCTCGAAATAGCTTTTTTAAACCTTGACTATCAATACAGTGTATTAGATTATCTTGCTCTGTGCATTTGCATCTTGTTCACAGAACCTCTGAGCATTCCTTTATTCCCAAATTTGATCCACTGTTGCACATAAAAAATCCTGCTCTTTTTGTCCTTCTGTTACATATTTTATAGCTTTTTGCTTAAACTCTTGTGCTTATACTTGTGTCATAAGCCATTTCCGTTTGTGTAATGGCATAAAGAGAAGTGTATTATTACATATTAAAGTAGGTGTATCAAGGTTGTTGGTCCCCAAATTTGTATTTTGATATGAGTTTGATTTTTCAAGTAAAAATTTGGTGTACTACAATGAGCTATTGTCATCAACTGACCCAATCTATTCTTTCATGCAGCTCTAGATTAGGTAATGTAGATATTGGTCAATTAAGACCCTAAAGCATCTTAAAATCTGATATTGCCAAAATAACAAATAAAGGAGGACTTGTAAACTACGGGGAGTTGAAAAGCTGGTGCAACTCATGCAACTTGACAAAACTGAGAGGAAATTAGATTTGGTGAGCAGAATAAACTTCGCAGATGTGCTAATGTCCACAGAATGCCTTGGGTGATTCGTTCAGCTCAAGGGTTTATCTGTTTTAGATGAGTGGCTCCAGGAGGTGCACAAGGGGAAGCTGTGTGATAGTTTGATCATCAAAGAAAGTGATATAATTCTGCCTATAAACCTCCATGCCCTGCAAAATTCTATTGTCGGCAAGTCTGTAAATAATTTGCGTCGTCACAAGAACTTGAAGGTCCAGAAAAAGCTAGAAGCTTAGTTGATACAGGGAAGAAATGTGTTGAAGCAGAGATGGCTCTGGAGTATAAGACAGTATCAGTTAAGCCCGGTCTTGGAGATGGCTCTGCCAGGTCGTTGGCATCTCCATGATCGGTCAAATCATCGACTTCTTTCCCTATTCAAAGTTGTTTCAATTCCTTATTACAACTTTAATACATGTTTGTACAAAGAACAAAGGTTTAAGAAAATATATTCATCTACAATTGAAGAAAGTGGGATAAGGTCTTAGGCACTTTCGTTCAAAATGAAGATGGAGATCATGCATGGTACAGTTGAATCTAGGCAATTTTATCACTGCAATTTCTGCCATTCATAACGAAGAGCTTTCTATGAGCTGCACCACAATTTTAAGTTATTTTGGCGTGCTTCAAAATGATCAGAATTCAGAACACACTTTCTGAAGAAGTGTTATTAGTCTTCGCGTGTTGCTGATTTCTGGTTATGTGACTAATAGAAAAAAGACATTTCTTGACAGTTTTATGGACTCACCCCCATAATGAACTTGGACATTTGATATACCCTATTTTAAAAAATTTAATTAGTGATACCCCTTAAATTGAGAGTCAAACCAGTCATGTCCTATTAACCAAATTTCTGGTGGTCAATATAACGATATCAAACTTCATGTCAGCTAAGCATTGTGCTTTGGGTGTCGAATTTCTCTTATCGGAATCCAACCGGTTAATTAAAATTTTCAATAAATAAGAGAGGGGGACATTGGACCGAACCAAACATGTTGTTATATACTGTACACACATTTCAAACAACAAATCGAAAAAAAAAGGAAAGAAACGAAATTGAAACTCACCAATGAAAGTTGAAGAACAAAGATTGATTATCTTGAATGGAGCGTAGTTGATGTCTTGATTAACTGATTTGAAGTGGAAGCGAAAAACGTGTAGTAGTGAAAAAAGAAGGATGAAGATGAAGAAACAAGAAAAAATACATAAAAGTTAGCCCTAAATCCTTTAGAATTTTGTCAATAGTGGGTTGGAGTCTATAGTGTTGGCATGTTATTAGTGGGTTGGACTCTATAGTGTTGGCTTGTTATTAGTGGGCTGGAATTGAATAGGAGATACATGTTCGGTTCGGTATTAACGTGTTTAGGAATTTTAAAACCGAACCCAAACATGTTACTTCGGTTTTGGAAAAGAAATAAGTTACCCTGTAGATTATATTCATTTGAAAATTTACATTTACTTTGTATAAAACCACCCTCTCCATGATTCAATGAAACAGTGGAGAAAAAATATAGCTCAACAAACTCTTACTTTCATCTTTTTTCTTTTTCTTTTCCTTTTTCTTTAATTTTAATTTTTTTTCATTAAATCCAAGACCTGAAAGCTACTTCACAAGGCCCGAAGGTGTTACATCTGAAACTAGGCCTGTAGGCTATTCTATGTTGTTGACACCTAAGTATCCACGTCGCCTCCATGTCACAAGAGTAGCCGTGTTACTCTATAAACACTTGCTTTTGTTTTGCTCCACCTAAGCATCTACATCACCTCAACTTTATCTAGATCATGAGTAAAATTCCTCTAACCGTTTTCTAGATGAATTGAACCCACAACCTCCCAACTTAGAGAGGGATGTCTTTACCAACAGTGTTACCAGTTTTTGGCACTCTTACTTTCATCAATTGCTCTCTTTTGATGCATTAATATGTATGCAAATCTCTATTCAGAATATATACTCGTATTTTTACTTTCAATAAAATTTCAATATAGGAAATTTTAGTTCAGAATTGCCTATACTCTTATTTTAATAAAACAGCTCGGTTGTTAATCCTAAATATACACTATATATCTACATTTTTAGTAAGATTGGTCAAAAAAAACCTAGTCTACGTTGACTGTGTCGTCCCATAGCCTATTAATAGAGCTCCTTTTGCAGTCTTAGATTATGGTACAAAGTAGGTTTTACTGATCTAGGCATCAAATTTTGGAATGTGGCTTCTTGTGCATCTCGGCATGGCATCCCTAACATTGTATTAGTCAAAGTACCACTCTGTATCTTTCCTGGTTAGGGAAGTTATCTTACCTAACCTGTTATCCATAATAAAGCCTAAAACTATCAATGAATTAAACACCAAGTTGAGGAATGAGTGATCTGTCGGTAGACATGCCGCTAGATTCCTGCAATTATCTGATGTAGTCCAAAGAATATATATTTTCAGTTGTCATTTTTGTCAAAGCTCGCTAAAAACTCAGTCTTGCATATTCGCAAATGCTCAACGTGATGACGATCACATGGAACTAGATTTTGTGCTGACATTCGGTATTCCTTACTGGAACTAGATTTTGTGCTGAACTTTGAAGCATACTGACAAAACCCATTCTCTATATTCTTGTGTTATTCTGAGGTAGTAGCAGTGTTCTACGGTGGTAATGGTATTTCTTATAATTGTTCAATGGTTAGTTTTCGTTTGGCACCACCGAGCAGACTGCGGTAGTTAGAAGCATAAGGAAAAACAGCATTCAAGACTACTGCCATCGCCAGAACAGACTAACTTGAAATTTATTCATTGCAAACACTCAGCAAAACAAAACATCATAATGCAACTTAGGAAGAAACATTTTGAAATAAAACCACAATGAAAATAACACTAGCTAGCAATAGAGATCTTCACCATTTCTAAACTACTGTTTTGATAAGAGAACCTCTTGACAATGAAGTTCCTACATATTGTGTGTTCATGGACGAGCAGTAGAAGCTTGGACAGCTGCCGGATTTGGGACCTCGAAACCTGGGTTTGGGATTGTGAGTTAATGATGATTGTGATACTAATTTGGGATTCTATGAAATCACCCTCATAGGTGTACATTTTAAATGTCAACAGCTTAAACGGCCATTCATTGATATTTCCCCACCACCAACCACTCAGAGTATATATCTGCTCGCTTCAACATCTCGTCAGCACAGCCTACACAGCAGGCCTCAGAGCTCGAACATGCAGGACACCAATTGGGAGGAGGGGGGGAGTATAGTTGACATTAACACCAATTGAATTATTACGACAATGTTATTTCCCTTTTTGACCACCGTCTAAATTAGGCGTAAGGATGCTCATTGCTTGATTGCTACTTAGCTACAAAGTATAAACTACCCGATTCTTTTTGACATATTCAAGAAATTACACAAAATTAGAGGACAAACGCGCTACAAATCCTTTTTGAATAGCAAACCCGATTCTTTTAAATACATATTTGTTCGAAGCAATAGTCATCACATTGCCAAAAGCATAAGGTATGAAAATGTGTCATACCACACCTGAGGCTATTGATTCAAATGTGTCAAAAGCAAAAGGTATGAAAATATTTTGGTTAATTCTTTTCTTTTGCAAAAAAAATCTATTTCCTTTTTACCCTACTAAATTGCATTCAATAATCTAATTTATCAGCATATTTATATTACGTAATAAACAGTTTACAAGTAACTCCATGCATAATGTCAGGTAAATTCCACAAACACAATTCATTTAACCTAATTCTGTTGCAATATCAATGCCCCTTCAAATGCTCTGCAATCCTGGTAGATTCCACAAACACAATTCATTTAACCTAGGCAGTGTGATGGGTGTTTTGACGCTTCCTATTTTTTTCTTCTTCGTCTTCTTCTCCTATCAACTCCTCCATTTCTTTACAATCAAAGATATATAACACTTCAAGGTTCTGAAGCAGCTGCAGCAACCTAGATGAGTAGAATGAATGTTGTAACACTCATCATCTTCGGAAGACCACGGCCATATACACCCAATGTTCATCAGGTGAGTAATATAATTGAACTGATGCTCTTGGAGGATTACCTAGACGAAGTTGAGAATAATAGCAGTGTGGTCCAATGGCTACAAAAAAACATTTCAACCCATTAAATTTGGCCGATCTAACATACCTAGTGTAATCAGACAAGCTATGGAAAGTGACATTAAGATTCTCCAACTCTTTCAAGCTCAGCAATTCCTCTGCAAAAAAGCAGAGTGCTGATAACATTAACAACACTTCTTCTTTGTCCATCAATGTATTAGCACAAACTATCCTTCTTGTACAGGGTTAATTCTCTACATTTGCCAATGATCCATGTGAACCTTATGAAGAAATCACTTTCTTCTTTTTCCTATTGAATGAATTGCATTCAATTACAACCATCTCCATTCCACAAACCAAGACAATTTGTACAATCATATTGTTAGAACTTATTGGCAAAACCAAATCAATACAAAAAATATTACTCCATATTGATAATTTGATATCAGCCAATTCAGTTGGATAAACATGGGGTGAGTTTAAATCTGGGTAACAATGAAAACGCAATAGAATCCCAAGACAATTTGAACCTAATAATAATGAAAACGCATAAATTGTTCATCAACAACTTTCAATAAGCAAAATAGTTGAGTGCAACTTCAAAAGAGCCCCAGAGAATATATGAAAAAGTACATCCATAGATCTTCTGCAGCATCATAAGAAACCACTGGGAAAGAACTGCACTAATAATGTACTGTAACGACCAGTATGATGTACCACTCCTTCATATGAACTTATTAACTAGCTCAATTTTATGCACTGTTTTGCTCTTCAACGGTATGTACAGGAACTGGACTGTCTCCACGGTTTGCAATAAGCTCAAAGGTATGCCCTTTTGTGTTATGCTGATTGACAAAATCTGAATGCTTCGAGGGAGTATTATAACACTCTTCACACAGATCAAAACCTATCACTCCCCCTGTCCCAACAACACGTTCATCATGACAGTCCTTGCATTTGTATCGATTCCCAACTATTGGCCTCACCTGTAGAGATCAATTAAGGTGGTAAGAGAAGACTAAAGGATAAACCTACAAAGGGAAAGTACTGCTTGTCTTAAAACTTTACACAAACTTCGGCTTGCTGAATGCAGTTAGAGAATGAAGTATGGGAGCAATAAATCCCACAATTGACCCACACACTATGACACTAATGCTAGGTATATAACAATATTTTCTTCATATTGCTTATTACCGACATTTTAGCAGAGTACTGTCTTCTTCTTATCATAGAACAATATTTTCACAACTCTAGGTACATAATCCTTGTTTCGCAAAACCTCAAAAAACAAAAAATAATAACAAGCCAGACAAGAACATACAATCTATTATCAGACCAAAATTATCAATCGGAACAGACCATTAGCGGCTTGCATGATTAAAAGTCCCCTGAATTTTACTTGAATTTTTAAAGAATAGCATCCCAATATGAAAATGCAAGGAGGTTACCTGACAATTATCACATGCAACTCCAGAATGTACATTTCCTGCACATGAGACAATAGATTACTTTGTTAATGACAGTGGCATGATGTCTTCGAAAAAATTCAAAACCAACGGAATGGCAGACAGTGTCACCTCATAAGTCATAACACATTTTTTGTTTGTAGTGAAACTGACAAGGTGCAGTGTTGATAGAATGGGTAGGGGTAGTCTAACAGTCCAACTCTGGTAGGGATGTTGACAAAATGCGTTATATGTCAAAGAGTTTGAATATGGTAATCGGATCAACAGTATTGTTTATATGTATCAATGTAATTTGAGTCATGAAATAAAAAATATAGATAAAGCAGTAAACTTCATGTTTAATCTACTCTTCAATTTTAGTTTATCTTTTGGGAATATTGTGATGAACAACACTATTTTTGGGTTCAGACACAGTGGCAGCAATCAGGGTTTAATTAGCTTCAATTTTGAAATATAGTTGACCAAAACATTGCACTTGCTTTTAATTAGCTTCAATTTGGAAATTGTTTTTGAATGAAAGATATCTCCATTAAAGTCGGAACTTAATTAATCGTTGGGCAATGCGGTTTTCTATTTCGTTTTAGTAAAAAACAGATGACATATATAAATAGGCATACTTGAAGAAGTAACCAACGAATTACTTAACAAAAGAACAAATAATTTAATTAATGCAATTGACCAACGAATTTACTCTAGTGAATGGTCAATAGATTTCAATTAACATAACGTTTGTGTATTTGGTTGTGACTTGTGATAACGCTTTAGTTAACTAGTTGAACTGAAACCAATGCTCAAACACTTGCAGTGTGTAGTTTGTCAATAATAACAAACTGAGTGCAGTAGTAGCAGATACCGCACCAACATACGCACTTATGGTCAGCCCGTCACGCGTGCAAAAATGTGAACAAAATGTTGACAACTTTTTTTTGTTAGAGTTGAAAAGAAAATCCACACAACAGAATGTCGACAGGTTTTGCTAGAGTGAAGGTCAAGGTGAGTGAAACTTGGAAAGAAAAGGATTATAAAGAGAGAGAAGAAGAAGAAAGTCAAGGAAGTCAGTTGGTGGAAGAAATTCCGAATTAAGTTGAACCAACGTAACCACTGCCATCTGTATAACCAACAACCAATACACAATTTTGAAGAAGATTTCATTTCATAATAAATATATTCGCAAAGCAACGCAATGCCCGGATATTTCCAACTTTGCAGGTTTTGGACAAGAGTCTTGTTTCTACTCAGGTCTCTCTCTCTTTTTCTCTCTCTTTTTCTCTCTCTCTCTTCATCTCTATGTTATTTCTACTATTCTATCAAAATATATCAAAAAAATCCTAGAATTTATTATAATCCATGAGATTATCTAACAATATCTATCGTAATTTTAGAAAATTGCCATAGTTCGATAATCATAATGAGTAACTTTCTTGTTTTATCAAATTTTATAATAATAATTGTTTATAGTTTCTAAATTATGTTTATCTTGCACAACAGTACTCATTTGTATCAAAATTTGTATATTTTAGCTTTTTGATGTGAGGTTTTTGATTCTTGAAATAATAACTAGAAATTGGCAAATCTTTTATAGAGTTTATATTGATATCGATTTTGTTATTTGAAGAAATTATTACTAGAAATAAAATTTAGTTTGTTTTAATAGACAAAACAAATTTAGGCATTTTTTACGATGACAAAACAAATTTAGGCATTTTTTACGAGTGAAAAGGTGAAAGCTTTTTGATTCATTCTTCTTCTTCTTCTTCTTCTACGAACAAATCAAAATAGAATTGAAGTAATAGACAAAACAAATTTAGGCATTTTTTACGATGACAAAACAAATTTAGGCATTTTTTACGAGTGAAAAGGTGAAAGCTTTTTGATTCATTCATTCTTCTTCTTCTTCTACGAACAAATCAAAATAGAATTGAAGTAATTAATCAAAATATACTACAATGAAAAGAAAACAGAAAAAAATTTGAACACATTTGGAGTGATAAATCAATCCATACATACCTTGAAGATCTATGAAGAAGGGTTGAAGGATATTTTGGGGATATGCAGAATCCCATTCCAGTGAATCCCACCATTTTCTGCTTCCTTGGATTTCTTTTAGAGATGATGGCGGTTGTATCGATTGATCTTCTCCCTTAAATTGAGGGAGCTTCTTTAATTCAGAACAATTATCTACCCCAACAATTACAAGAGAGTCACAAATCATCACGCCCCTCCAAATGCTCTTCAATTTTGGTAGATTCCTAAACACCAATTTTTTAATCTTAGGGAATTGAACTGCGATGGGTGTTCCAATTCATCACATCGAATCACCCATATCTCTTCAAGGTTTTGGAGCAGCTGCAGCAACCTAGATGATGATAAGACATTCTTGAGATTATGACAATAAGAGATGTACAACACCTTCAAGCAAAAGAAGGAAGGAGGAATTGGAATCCCCTTAAAAAACGTGTACAATTTGGGGCATTGTAGCCAACAAGTAGAAGAAGTACCAGTACCAGTACCAGTACTAGTACCACTCAATTCCTCTTCTGACGACGACCACCATTTTATTACACTGGTTAATTGTAAATGCTACAAGCTCTCTTACATCCTTTATTAACCATCCCAACTCATTTAACCTTGTCAAATCATTGAACGAATTTATTGCAACACGTTTAGTGTTTTGGGGGAAAAAATGGGCATTTTGAGCACTACCTTCATCTGAGTAACATAATTGAACTGTTGCCCTTGGAGGAATACCTAGATGATATTGAAGGTAATTGTACTCTTCTCCAACTGCTAGATAAAAACATTTCAACCCATTAAATTTGGATGATCCAACATAGCTTGCATAATCAGACAAACAATGAAAACTGGTGTTAAGATTCTCCAACTCTTTTAAGCTGAGCAATTCATTTGCAAAAGATTCACCGCTTCCAACGTCATACAGTTTATCCACTTCTATGCCACCAAGGTACAACTCTTGCAATGCAGACAACTTTGATATTAATCCTAGTGGAATTGTCTCCCTCAATCTTACACAGTGGAGGTTAAGGCAATTCAGTTTGCCCAACATTTCCATACCTTCAGGCAGTTCTTCAATGGCAATATTATTAAGTTCCAACCTTCTCAATCGTACAAGCTTAGCTAGTGAAGGCACTTTCTTCAACTTCGTACACCAACTTAAACGTAAATCATGTAGATTCACCAATTCAGAGATGGAATCTGGCAACGATTCTGAATGATGATTTGCTTTGTTCGAATCACATCGCAAATCAAGTACCCTGTGGCACTGCATATGAAAGGATTGCCTCCAAGAAATAAGGTAGAGAGATTCAAGCATCTTGGACTGATTGAAACCTTTGATATCATATTCTTCATAAAAGAAGCCCTCTCAAGAACTTCTTCCCATGCCACTTCATTTGGTAATACTTCCTATAGTGAACCAGCTTTGACCATGAAATGCTTACGTGTGATACGAAGAGCCATGTCCCTGATCAGATCGTGCATTTTTACACCATCAGACATTTCATCATAAGCTCGATCCCAGACATCAACACTTTCAAGCAAGCAATGGTCTTTTAGTTTTTTCAATATAAATTGGCCTTCAAGAACCTCATCCTGTCTACTTCTTCCCTCGACCATACCATCCATGATCCAAAAGTCAACCAATTCCCTTGCTAAAATTTCATAATCCTCAGGATACAATGCACAACATAAGAAGGATTTTTTTAGTTTTTCATTGGGCAACCGGTCATAACTGAATTTTAAACGTTCAAAGACAATGTCTTCGCTATCTATGATTTGGTTGCTAAAGTTCCTCAAATCATTCAAAGCAACTGTCCAATCCCCAAGGTCACCATTTCCTCTCATAGCTGCAGCTACTGTGATTATCGCCAGTGGCAAACCAGAACATTCCTTAGCGACCAACTTTGCAGTCGACATTACTTCAGGAGTAAGCTCATCAACTTTATCTAAAAACAACTCCCAAGCTTCTTCTTCAGTTAGAGTTTCTACCTTCACATTGGCTGCACGACATCCCATCTTATTGCAAACTTCTTTCTTCCTGGTAGTTATTAATACTTTGCACCCATTGTCTGTAGTGGGTTTGGGTATACCTATCTCGCCAAGAGGAAATTCTTGCCACATGTCATCCAAAATAAATAGGATCCTTTTCCTCCGTTTCAACGCCTCATGTAACTTTCCCATCCTTTCTATTTCATCTTGTTCATTTGATAAATCCAAGTCAACCTTTTTCGCAATATCAATTTGTAATCCATGAATATCTCTAGCTTTTGATAGAGTGACCCAAATAATCTTATCAAACTGATTAGACTTTTCTAGGATTCGATTATTTATAGCCATTGCCATCTTGGTTTTACCAATTCCACCCATTCCGTACACTCCAACCACTCTACTTTCGCCATCCATTAGAAGTTCCCAAACCTTCTTTAATGATTTTTGAGCAGTAGTTTCCCCAACCAATTTTTGTGCAGGTAATTCCACTCCAATCTTTGGTACTTGTGATGTGAGAGTGTCCTTTAATAATTCACTACCTGTGAGAGTAAGTGTATTCCCCTCCATGATCAACTCTGAGATACGTTGTCCTAAATTAAAATTTGAACAACATTTAGGTAACAGTCCCTTTAAGCAGCTTGTTGCAATTTTAACCTCTTCTTCAATGCGATTTGTGCCATCCAAAACATGTTGGACATTTTGTAGCCAATTGTCCACAACATGTTTAGGAACTTCTCCTCGGTCGATCTTTGCCGTGTGTAACTTGTCATTTACATCATCTTTCAAAGAATTCAACTCTTTATTTATCTTCATCAGCTTCTTAATTTCTTTTTTTGCATTTACCATGTGCTTGCATCGTACAAAAATGGGGGTACTTACACAATTTTGTTGAAAAAAACAACTCAGGAGAGTACCAACTACACCAATAATTTCTGCCATCCCTGCGAATACACAAAATATAAGTTTAAGTTAACTAATGAATGTTAGAATAAGAACCCGACCAGTTTAATTTAACTAATCCACAACACTTTGCAATTTCATATTTCATGCAGAAGTTGATGCAAAACATCTTGACTAAGTCAATTTGAATGATAGTTTCATATTTCATACTTTGAGTTAGTATTGGTTTAGAATTCCTTGTCTAAGATGAACTTTTCTAAGTTCGGTTTTTGCTATTTATTTGTCTTTATAGTAGTCTAGAAGAGTCTTTGAGTTCTACTATGTTTAAGAATATTTGGACATGTATTAGGAGCTTTAGTCAATTTCTACATTAGTTATTAAAAGCTATCTATATAATGAGCTCTAAAAATGAAATTTGTATTCAAATTATTTATTCAACTAGTATTAAAGTTCTACTTATCAATTTTCTTTCAAGTTTATAGTGTTAGATTCAATTATATATCACGCTTCCTTCAAGTCTATATAATGAGTTTTTTTTTTTTTTTTTTTTTTTTTCTTTGTAGATTTTCAAAAATAGATTCGTTGCTTATTCTGAAAAGTATATGGTTGTTCTATCAAATTAATTTGGAGACTGTATAGTTTTGGGTAGGACAATAACCTTGAGTATATTGGTTGTTCCATTAATTTCTATATCAATTTTGTTGCTTTATTGGTTGTTGATCTCTTTGTTGTATATTTAACATGCACCTTAGTAATTTTTTTGCGGGAATGGTCACTGGCCACTCTCTTCCCTTAATCTATTATCATTAGCTATATATACTAAGTGAAATGCACGTCCGTTGGACGAATCAGGTGTGCAATTTTTATTTTTAGCCTTGTATTTTATACATTCAGTGAATGACAAAAAGTTGTAAGAAATATCGAGATTGCAACCATGAAAATTTTACGTGTGTGTATTGTGTTGGTTAATGCACTGCTACTTATAATAAATAAATACTAGCATATGCAATTACTTTGGATATAATTTTTAGAGAAATACTAGCATCACTGTTCTGGGATGCTCTAAGCTCACAGAGTTTATAAAAACTTGCCATGTCGATATGTGTAGAAGGGGTAAGGCTCAGCCGGTTTGAGGCATATTGGTTGTGCTTGTTTGCACGAAAAAACCCCGAAAACTCAGATTTAGAAAACATTCCATATTTGCACGGTGCTTGGTTGCATCAGATTAAGTGGTCCCCATGATAAAACTTTATCAAAAACTAATAAAACTGCTAAATTATTTTAAGGCTTTGAGATAGCCGGAAATGGTGGGAAAACGTCTGCTCATGCTTTATCTGCCCATTCTTTCCTCTGAATTGTGGTCCCCGTGTTTTCTGGTCTCTCCACGTGTCTATTTTCATTTTTATTCTCATACTTAACCAAGCACCCATAAAATAATAAATGCAATGTTTATGGAAAGTAAATTTTAAGTAATTTTGTGCTGCTCATTAGGTAGCTTTTAATTTGTTTTGAAAACCACCATTAACCACCATACTCTACAACTGCCACCACTGTCGCCAACCTCACCATCACTACACTTTTGTTATTCTTATTCTTCTTGTTCATTCTTGTTCCTGTTGGAAATGTTTTTTTGTGGCCAAAACATTTGTATATGCATGAATGAGAAATTGAAGTCCCAAGTTAACTACTAGCCATGGCTAACTTGCGTTAGTAGATGAATGGGTATGTATTCACATACATTGTATTTGGCCCAACCCATCCCAATGGGTGTGTCTTTTCTCAATAGACACATATTTTGTAGACACCCATTCCCAATGGGTGTATCTGTTCCCAACAGATGCGTACATTGTATTGGGTCATGATGTCTTTTCAAATAGACATTGAAAAGACATGTGTTTTTTCAAAAAGGTGTCTTCCTACTATATAAGTATATCTTTTGTTTGTCTTCAAATCATTTTTAAAAATCAAATTGGTTTTTCATCTTCTAGTATATGTGTCTTGGCATGAGAGAGTATAACAAAGAATTGGTTCGTCGTCTTCAATGCTTTTGAAGTGCTGCTACGCTAAGAAAGATAGATCATTGTATCCTGGGAGACAGTCCTCCATTGATAAATCGTTGGGCACATTACGGGGCGAATAATGTCTTAAGTAAAGAGATTTTATCTCGACTCGATCTATTCCCTTTTATTTATTTTAAAACAGTAATATATCGGTGTATATTTTCCTACAGTTCCTCCCAATTCTTAATCATTCTTCTTGTTTCTCTTTTCTGGTTAGCTACACTTTTTTTTTCTACAAATCAAAATTGATTGATAAATCACAATTTCGATACCAACCACAAAATCTGAAAATGGCAAATCCTTAACCATTGAGTTTGATTCCCAAACAAAGAGAAGATAATAAGGAGAGAAATTAAGATGAAATTTGAAGAAAAAGAATGAGATGTATGTAAAAAAAATTAAGAATTTTAGAAAGAGAAGAAGGAGAGGTTTAGCGCTTATGTAGTTGGTGGTGCTTGTAGAGATGATGATGTTGGTGGCGGTCATTCTGAAGTCCACCCTCAAGTAGTCAAGTTGACCCAAAGCAAGCAAGCTTGCCATTCTTCACCTATCCATGATTTTCACATTTTTCTTTTTATTTAGGATTTTATTTAACAAAATTAAAATACCTGCTAAAACCTTAGCCCTTCTTCACCTATCCATGTGACAAGTTTTGGTGAATCGGTAAGCATGGAGAATCACAGTTCTGTGATGCCTAGCATTTATCTAATTTTTATATTGATATTATTATTATTATTTTGTAAAATGTGAAAAGCAAACAACAAATAAATAAAACAAGTAAGTAAGTGGCAAAGTTGTTATGAAACAACAATCTGTTCATATTTTTGATCAGAAGTTGCAAAGCAATTGCTGGGTATTAATCAAAATTTTATATAAATATTCATTTTTTGAATCAGGTTTTGTTTGCAGTTAAAGTGTAATTGAACAATTGAATTCTTGTAGATGAATTACAGAAAAGTCAACGCCTGGGGTAAACCATTTGCCACCCATATTTCTACCTATTCAAATGCAAAAATAAGATTAAAACTGAATCATAAACTGAATCCATTCCTTAATCTTTATAACAAGTTCATGTTAAACCATTTGCTACCTATAAACATATTTAAATTTCAACGAATATGAAACTCTAGCTTACCTACTCATTGCAGCACAAGTTCCTTTGTTTGCGGTGGAAAAAAACCTTAAAACCCTAATAATGGAGGCGTATCTTTGGCGATTTTTTGGTTTCGACTCTTTCTCTCTCTAGTTTTCTCCATGGCTTCTGCAACCGACCTCCCAGGGAAGGAAGGGGCCCTGGGGCCTTCCACTACTCCTTCTTTCTCCTCGCTTTTTAAGAACTTCACTCCCAAACCTATTGATCTCAGTCCTGCAACCTTTCGCTCCTTCAAAAAGGATGGCAAATTGGCCATCTCTTTCAGCAAACAAGACATAGAGAGGGGGCAGCATCTGCTGGCCTCCTTTGCTGTTGTTCTGAAGTTTTCCTCCCAACGACCGCACCTTTCTGAGATACGAGGCAGTATAACCAGAGACTGGAACGTGGTGGGGGGATTCACCATGGGTCTGATAGACTATAGACATATACTGGTTCGCTTCGAATCTGAAGAGGAAGTCACAAAAGCGCTATCTCAACAAAACCCTAACTGCATGGGGATTCGCTTTAAGGTTTTCCGTTGGTACTCTGGTTTTAACTGCAAAAAAGATCCTGTTTTGGCACCGGTTTGGGTGGAGCTCCCTGATCTTCCACTAGACTTTTACCATCCGGCTCTGCTCAAATCTATTGGAGACACCATTGGAACCTTTCTATCTATCGACAAGGAAACTATTTGCTACACAAGACCAAACGTAGCAAAATTCTGCGTAGAGATGAACATTCAAGAAGACATGCCAGACTCCATTTGGTTAGAGGGCCAAACAAATTTCTCTGGTTTCTGGCAATCTATAAAATATCCAAATTTCCTGTACTGTTCTCATTGCACTATGATTGGTCATTCATGGGAACACTGCAAACGAAGGAAAATATCTCTTACGAAGCCGGCCATAGTGGATGAGCGTCCTAAACAACCCAGGACGGAGGCTCCGCCTACAGGAGAAACACAATGGAAACTCCAAAGAAATAAACAGATCTACAAGCCAACAGGCAGAACTGTAGACTTGGGACAACCAACCCATGAAGTTAGTGAAGACATAGTGGAGCAGCCACCTTGTGCTGCTGACCCAAACCAGCTCATAACAGTCTCAAATGCTTTTGAGGCCCTAAATTGTCTAGATGAAGAAGAGGTGGATATTGGGAACACTTTGGAGAAGAGTGACTCCGAAGAAATTTCAACTCTGGAGAACCTACCCAAGTCCCCAACTGACAAGTCCAAAGAGTTACCTCGGGAAGAAAATATCAATCAGGTAGAGTCCAATGATACTCCTTCGGAAGGGGTAGATGTTTGTCCTGATAATGTAGAAGACCCCCTAAAAGATGCATCTGCAAGTGATGGAGGGAAAGAGGTGGAGAATATATCAGGGGTGTTACTCTCACAACCCATAGCTGAAAACCTCGACCAATACAGGCTGACAGTTCTCCTGCCAGAAGCAAATTGTCGGGCACATCCTTTTTTGGAGGGGTCAGTAGTAATCCAAGCTTTGGCACAGATTCCTCCAGAACCTATCCACCATTCTCCACCAGCACAGTTAGGTAGGATTTCCCCTCCGGACTCTCCCCTTTCCCCCGTTCATTTTCTCATCTCAAATGGGGAGGAGGATGATGAGCAAGAAGATATAGCGGATCATGCTATTGTAGTCTATGGGTCAGACTCGGAGATTCTTAAGAAGCCAAAAAAGACCCATCCACACCCAATGCAAACAAGGGCAAAGGCCCAGGGTACGACATCTTCTTCCAAAAGTTTTACATGTTGCAGAAAATCCTGATCTGGAATGTTAGAGGCATTGGAAACAAGCCTTCTAGGCGAAGATTAAGGAGCTTAGTCAGAGTTCACCACCCCATCTTCCTAGCTCTTTTGGAACCTATGATTAATTCCAGAAGGATGAGGAGTATCTCTAAACTCACAGGTTTGTCCAATTTTACTTCTAATGAACAAGCAGATGGCAAAGTTTGGCTTTTCTGGGATGAATCTCTTCAAGTTACAAAAATTTCAGAAACTAATCAATGTATAAACCTATCCATTTTACATTCTGCCACTTCTAAATCTTTCCTTGCTTCTCTGGTTTATGCGAAATGCCCTAATCATGAGAGGCGGCCACTTTGGCAGGACCTGTGCCATTTTGGTGCAGCTTCACAGCTGCCTTGGTTGGTTGGAGGAGATTTCAACACTGTTACTGAATCTTTTGAGAGGCTGGGAAGTGGATTGGTGTCTCTAAATTCTATGGAGGACTTCAATGATTTCATTGTCAATGTCGGTCTACAGGACTGTGGTTTCATTGGATCCAAATATACTTGGTGCAACAACCAGCAGGGGGCGCACAGGAAGTGGGCAAGGTTGGACAAAGTATTGGTAAATGGATTTTGGGCTCGCTCCTTCAATATCCTGGAGGTTAAGCATCTACCCAGGGCTAACTCTGATCACCTGCCAATTCTTGTCTCAATGGTAGAACCCACCCAGGCAGTAGGCCCGCACTCTTTTCGTTTCAAGAGGATGTGGACATTGCATGAAGGCTATGAGGAGTTTGTTAAAGAAAATTGGAATTTATCTGGTTTTTCCCCGCAACCTCTACTGAATCTGGAAATGAAGATACGGAACATGAGGGCTAGACTTAAATGGTGGAATAAACATATTTTTGGAAATATACAGCAGAGGATTAAGGCTTTGGAAGACAGAATTACTGAGCTGGAATTCTTGCTTATACAGGGCTGGGACTTAGATGTGCATATTGAACTAAAAAGGCAACAGGCGCTTTACCAACAGGCACTCATTCAGGAGGAGGTCTTTATGCAGGAAAAATCAGGAGAGAAATGGCTTATTTAGGGGGAAAAAAACACAAAATATTTCCATGCATCAATGGTGGCAAGGAGGAGGATGACAGTGGATAAACTTTTGCTAACAGATGACCCAAATATATGGTGTGACAATCCAGAAACCATGCATGAGGCAGCCGTGACTTTCTTTCACAATCAACTCAGCTCCGAAGGTTGGACTCCTAATGAATCCCTCATGGGAGTCATTGAGGCAGGGTTGGGTATGGAGGACAATCAATTGCTGATGGCTATGCCATCTATGGAAGAATTAAGGGAAGCGGTCTTCAGTATGTGCCCATCTAGTGCCCCTGGTCCTGACGGGCTCACAGCTTGTTTTTATCAAACTTCGTGGGATACTGTTAAAGAGGATCTGCTTCAAGCTGCTGAGTCTTTTTTCTCAGGCCAAAATCTTCCGGCATCGTTCAAGGCGAATTTTATCTGTATGGTTCCTAAGAAGGATAACCCTACTAAGTTGGCAGAGTTCAGGCCTATTAGCTTGTGCAATGTAAGCTATAAAATTTTTTCGAAGATTATTGCATTAAGGCTAACTCCCATTCTTCCGAAGATTATATCTCCTGAACAGGGAGCTTTCATAAAAGGAAGGCTGATCACTGAAAATATCAGTCTGGCCCAGGAGATGATGCAGTACATAACAAAGAAGTCTGTTGGCGGGAACTTGGTTCTAAAGCTTGATATGGAAAAGGCTTTTGACAGGATTGAATGGCCTTTTTTGCACCAGGTTCTTCTTAAATTTGGTTTCTCTTTTCATAATGCTAACCTGATTATCTCCTGCATACAATCCTGCAGTTTCTCAGTTCTTTTCCAGGGCAGCTATAGAGGGAACTTTACTTCTACGAGGGGTATTAGGCAGGGGGACCCCCTATCCCCTTACCTTTTCATTTTAGCTGCGGAAGTGTTGAGCATTGGTCTAAGAAGGGAGTTTGAAGCTAAACGAATTGGGTATTTCTCTTCTCCTAGAAGTTGCTACCCAGTTACCCACCTTCTCTATGCAGACGATACTTTAGTTTTCCTCAATGGCAGAAGGACTTCCATTTCTGGCTGCATGAAATTCCTAAAGGTATACTGTCAATGTTCGGGACAAAGGGTGAATGCTCACAAAAGTTCCTTTCTCATGGCTCCAAATACCTCAAGGGATAGAACTCACATGATTAAATCCATTACTGGTTTCAACCACAAGGCCTCTCCAATGGAATACCTGGGTGTCCCTATTTTCTATGGTAGGTCTAAGGCAGTGTTTTTTGAGAACCTGCTTCACAAGGTCAGGAAGAAGGTAGATGGATGGAAAAACAAACTTATATCAAATGGGGGGAAAGTGATCCTGTTGAAGCATGTTCTTCAGAGCATGCCCATATATATGCTATCAGCCTATTCAATTCCCAAAAGGGTAATCAAAACATTAGAGACCCTTTTCTCTAATTTCATCTGGGGATCATATGAGGGCAAGAGAAGAAGGAAATGGGTTGCATGGAACAAAATCACTAGACCAGAAGGTGAAGGAGGTTTGGGCATCAGGCCTCTATCTCTTGTGCTCCGAGCTTTTAGAATGAAAGCTGCCTGGAATCTACTCAATGCAAACACTCTATGGGCCACTTTTATGCGATCAAAGTATATCAAAGGAAAATCTGTCAGTGCGATAACTCTACTAGCCTCTGCTTCAAAGACATGGAAGGATATTTGGGGATGTTTCCAAGAACTGGTGGAGTCTTACACTTGGGAATATGGTCCAGGTAATTTCAGTGTGCTAAATGAAAACTGGAGGGGATCTGGTTGTCTCAATAATCTGGAGAGGGCAGCAGACTTTCAAGGGTTAACTCTGCAAGATGCAGCTGCTAACCATTTCGACTTTCCAATATTCCCTCTCGCAATGCAAAGACAACTTTTCGAGGATTTTCACATATATAAGAGGGAGGTGGAGGAAGATAGAAGAATCTGGCCGCACACTAGTGATGGAAGTTTTACGATCAAGTCCTACATCTCCAGTTTGACAGATAACCCAAGAGGCCATTTGGTTTTCAGGAAAATATGGCAACACTTCATTCCATCTAGGATTTCCATGTTCACCTGGAAACTACTTCATGGTGCAATCCCAGTAGACCTGACTATCACTAAATGTCATATAATGCTGGCCTCTAAATGTTCTTGCTGCCAAGCCTCTAAGGAGGAATCTCTTACTCACCTATTTCTACATAGTGAACTAGCCAAGCCTGTATGGATTCATTTTAATGGAATTTATCAAATGCAGACTCCCAGATTTCCCAATTTTGGTCTAATCTTGTCAGAATGGTTCAAGGTTGGGAGGGCTGGTTCTATGGAAGGTCTTTGTTATACTATTACGCCCCTTCTCATACTATGGGAGATTTGGAAGGAAAGATGCTCAAGGAGGTTTGATGATACCTACCCTTGGGCACCTCACTCAAGCAGTATAATTATTATGAAAGTCAGATTTTGGATCATAAAACTCTCACAGTGTTTCCTGCCCAGTTGCAGATCCAGCACCAAGTTTGACAGTATAGTTCCCAGCCTAGGGACAACTACTAAAAACCCTGCACTCAAACCCCCAATCATAGTTCATTGGACAAGGCCCCCAGATGATTTTGTGGCTCTAAATACAGATGGAGCAGCACAAAATGGGGAGGCAGCAGGTGGTGGAGTCATCAGAACCAGAGAAGGTACTCATCTGTCAAATTTCTTTTCATATTATGGACTGGGTACTAACAATTTGGCAGAATCGAGGGCCATCTTGGATGGCATTGCCCTATGTGTCCAATTGGGGTACACCAAGATTCACTTACAGACGGACTCAAAAATGGCCCTACAATGGCTAAGGGGAGAGCTACCTATTCCTTGGACGCTGGGGATTTGGTGGGCTCATTACAGGAATCTATCAGCCCCCCTGGATATCATTGCAATTCATGTATACAGGCAAGGCAATGCCTGCGCAGATTACCTGTCTAAACAAGGCCTAAAGTATAAATGCATGGGAGCTCTTAACTGCAATACAGATTCAGATTTCAAGTACTATCTTACTGGAGACAAAGAGAACTTTCCATACATTAGACATGTCAACTAGCACAAGATCTCTGCATAAAGTAAATCCAGGATGGAATACATTCAGATAGGTTCAAAACGACAACACATGAGACCTATTTCAGCAACTCTACCAGGGAAAAGATGGTCAATGCCGGGACTTCTTGCTCATGTTTCCATCACAGGCTCCATCACTGTCAGCATCTTGGGGGCCAGCATCATCCATCTCTTCAGATCCTTCTCCTCCTCCTGCATCTCCTGCACCAGCAATGTCGTCCTCTGCGCCATTATCATCCTCAGACTCGCCAGGTTCCTCTTCAGATATCTCACCAAGGGTAATGGAGGCGAGGTGACAGTCCACACAGCCTTCGAGATGATGGCTCGCATACCTGCACCAAGGAATACAGAGTCCCCTGAATCTTTCCCCATCTGGGGCCCCCAACCACCCCTCAAACCCAATCCAACACCCAATCGTCACTTTGTCAGGAGGGGGGGGGGGGGGAAAGTAGCTGTGAAGGGCATCAGTTACAGGGTTGTTGTTGCCGGCAGCATTCCTGGACCTCACGGCCTGCTCGCAAAGTCCCCTCAACCCGGTTTTGAATGGCTCAAAGGCATCAAAGTGAGATTCACACAGCGAACTCTCTACAGCCATCCAGGTCTGATCAAATACCAAGGATGCAAGATAACTAAGGTCATCGGAACTGGACTGACCAGAGGAAGAAGAGGAAGAAGAAGAAGATACCATTTTGGGAACTGGGTTGGACAGACTTCTCTTCAAGTCAAACAGATTAACTGAGGCAGGGGCTTTCCTTTTCGCGCTTATATTTCCTAGGAGCTGACTCCGGGCTTTAATACAATGTAATTGTAAGGCCTAAAAGGCCTGTGTTGTATAGACTAGTCTTTAAGGTAAGGCCTAGTCCCCCTTAAAAGTTATAATTTTTCCTATCTAATGGACAGGTAGGGGTCCAGCCAAACCCAGCCCCACTCAAGGGTTTTTTTTTTTAAAAAAAAAAAAAAAAAAAAAGTTCCTTTGTTTGCGAAGTTCGTACTCCTTGCAGCACAAGTTCGTACTTCCTAAACAGATAATCAAAATCAAACTTTAAAACCAACAAAATATTATATAACCACAAAATATGTAAATTATATGACTAGCTGACCTTAGACTTCAATTCAGTAGCAACACAGAATGAATGCTAAAAGATGAAGCTAGAATGTGTTTGTCTTCAATTATAAAGATGGCTAATAGTGAAAGAAAAAGAATGAGTTTGTCTTCAATTATACAGATGACTGAGGAAAGGAACTCAGAAGGGTCTCACTATCTCACCAATGGATCTCATATACAATTTTTTAATTAACTCAAATTCAAAAATTAACATGATGTCAGGATTGTTCAATAAATTTTAGGCATAATTACAAGCGATTTATATAATATTAAATGGACAAGTGGATGAGTTTTACAGGATTCAAATAACAAAATAATTTATGATAGACCATCGTCGTCAATGGCCTATATTTTGTCCAACCAAATATAAAATGCATTGTTTAGATCAACATCAGCATTATTTTACCTATATGATTTAAGAATTCATATGTACGCACAATACTTGAAAATGAGACGTCATAACTGGCAAAGTGACACCAAGTTCCTAACACAGGACATCTACTACCTAAGAAATTAAACATTTTTTTTTTTTTTGGTTGGCAAGCGAGGTTGTGGGGACCCCTACCCCTTTTAAATTAGGTGTGGAAACTTATATCAACAATCCGCTGTTGACGTGTTTCGAACCCACCACCTCTCCACTTTGTGAGAGGAGTGCTACCATTGAGCCACGGCTCATTCGCTTAAAATGGTTTGGTAAGCCTGTTTTTAATGAGATCAGTAACTCGGTAATGCTGGCGGGATTCGAACCCCAGACCTTGAGAACCCAATATATGTGCAATATAACAATAGTAAAGCAAACAATAAAGCAATAAACAAATAGTGCTAATCTACCAGTTCAATATTCAAACAACTCAAACAATATGCAGAAAGTAAATAACACACAGGAATTTTTAACGTGGTAAAACCCAATATGGGAAACGTCCACGGTTGTCCTCACGACAACAAATAAATCCACTAGATGAAAAGAGATTTACAAACCTATCAACTACCTGCAATCACTGCGAGTTGACACTACCGGTTATCTCTAACACCTTGACTTCACCAGAGCACCTTGATGTACGCACAAGACACTCGACTTCTTGATGAACACACAAGAAGACTCGAAGCCGAACTATGAAACAAGCTTACACCAGAGTTCCTTGATAAACACACAAGGATACTCAACTTCTTGATGAACACACAAGAAGACTCGAAGCTAAATCACTATTCAACAATGAAGAAGAAGATGAATAGGGAAGAAGGAAGAAGAAGATGAATGGGTAAGAAGAAGATGAGTTCAATCACCAAAACAACCTAAACCAAAACCTAAACAAACTCCAAGACTAGAGATCAATTGGACGGCCAAAGAACTGATTTGTTCTTTGGTAGAGAAACCATATTTATACTTAGGGTTAGAACACACACAAAATGGGCCGGAATTGCTAAAATCCATATTGGACGTACGTACGTCGAAACAACGTTCGTACGTCTCCACACTGAAAAAGTTCGCTGCCTGCTTGGACGTACGAACGCCCTAACTAAGTACGTACGTCCTGACCAAAACATGTTTGCTGCCTTACATGACGTACGTACGCCCTAACTAGGTACGTACGTCCAGAACCCAATAACTTGACCGAGAAGACACGAGAGGACATGAACACGAACCGACCATGCGTACATCTTGGTTTTCCTAACAATGAACTCAAAGCGAGATAACCATGGACATCCAATGTCACAAAATTGATGTCAAACAAACTTCGTGCCGGTTTCAATCTCCCCCTTTGACATTGATTTTGTGACAAAAACCTATGACTCTAATAGCACTTACAAAACGTGCTTACAAACCCAAACCATGGCATTTATAAAACATGCCTACAAAAACACTAATAGTAGAATACATACCGAGTCACCAACACATGATATTCAGCTTGAGTAATACGCTTTAACCATCAGAGACCGAACGGAAGCAACAAGAATTTCTGAAACAATCATAGAGCCAACGTACAAGAAATTCTGAAACAATCAAAGAGCCAACGGAAGTTCCTCGAACAACTCCCCCATACTTCATGAGCTCCAAGGTTTAATACTCGAGCTTACCCAAAACTGTACATGCACTTTGTGATCATCATCACTTTCACTCCCCCATACATGTTCACTCCCCCATACATGTAGTATACCTGAAACATGACCCAAAACTGTACAACCTCTAAACATTAACACGTTCACTCCCCCATACGTGTAGCATACCTGAAACATGACCCAAAAATACACTAACAAAGAAGAAGGAGGTGTTAGTATTAGAGTCATAAATCTCCCCCTTTTTGGCACAAATGAAGCAAGGGAACAAAAGAAAGAGAAAAGAAAAATACCAAACCATAACAAATAAGATTAAAGAAGAAAAGAAAGAGAACAATCATGTTAACAACAAAAAGGATATGCAACGGAAGTCATAAAATAAACACTTGTTAACACGATGTCAATACAAAGAATTCTCCCCCTAAACAAAAGTTCCACCTAAATGCAATGCATATGAGAAAGATGCCCCTAGAACAAACAAACCAAATAAGGATATTTGAAACACACAAAGAACCATGCATACAAGGGTAGAAGAGAGTATATGCAAGCTCAATTAAAACAAGATACTTAGTAAAGATGAATAAACTTGGTTTCATTAAACAAAGTACGCACCAATTAAAGATTAAGATATGAAACCAAACATCTACTAGAAATGCATCATACAAACATCCTTGGTGTGTGGGAAAGCTAAAGAAAACACAAAGAGAGTCATTTGCACACCCCACTCACAAACCATAATAAGAAGATAAAAGGAAAAGAACCGATGTACCATAGAAGTGAAGAAGAACACATCATGAACGTCCAGAAACAGTAGCCAATCCCAATCCGTACAAAAATAAGAGGCAATATGTTGGGATAAACAAAAGATTGAACAATTAAGAGAATTGAAGTGCATCATAAACTAAACCTCGGTGTGTAGATGCAATGCAATGCATAAAGAGAGAGAAAGTTCACCACTAGAACACACCCTTTGAAGACCTAGAATAGAGAACCATCAACAAGAGACATACGATTAGCAAGTGAGCTTAGAAGAAACAAACTTCAATCCCCTTTGAAACAAACAATATGAGTGGGAGACAAACGAATATAAATATGAACTTTCAAACAAAAACCAAGATATCCAAAAGGCAAAAGAATATAAACTTTGTATGCCTTACATAAAAAACAACGAACATGCCCTTGGATTATCATTTTGCCGCATGGTGGAGTTTAGTCTACATCTTTCAATGTCATTCTCGTGTGGGAGGGACTTTTGCCTCCATCTTTTCAATTACACGAGGGTAGGGTGTAGCCTACATCTTTTTGACAAACACAAACTCAAGAAGTGCAACACCATGATAACGTGCAACACAAGAACTAACATCTCTTGAGTGCATCCGTCAGAGCATGACCCTCACAACCCCAACGGGTTCTTAGCCAACTGACATTGCTCTGAAGACAATCAAATGGCTGGGGATAAGGTGAGTCATTGACCACTAACAAGAGTTGTAAGAGGAAGATAAGAATGCTCAATAACACGAGCAACAAGATGAACATTACCCAAAACAGAGGAGAGATAGCTCAAGATAACATAAAAACTCGAGAGATAGAGAAGTTCTATGAGCTCAAAGAATATGTAAGTGGTTTCCAAAAACTCCCAACATGCAAGCATGCCGTGCACTGTGCAAACAAGCGAGGAAAAATGCATGATACATACCAAAACATACTTAAGAGTTCAGAAAGAGAAAACACCCAAACATATTGTAACTGATTTAAGACAATTGAATTAAACCAATATCTCAGAAAAGATGCATCCAACAACACATACATGGAATAATGAAAGAACAATTAACGCATGCATAAACAGAAGAACAAGAAACACCAAACAAATAGCCTATGTGGTTAGAAAAATATGCAATTAAAGTAACATAAGACTAGAAACAAACTACATCATCCCAAATATGGGAAACCACCAGACTTTTGCAAGTCCAGAAAAACCTGCAACTTATCTTTTCATACCCATACTTGAGAGATATTCTGCAAGTTGGACCCGGATATGGAGGATTTTTGAATATTATCCCTGATAGTAGACTTTCCAATCCTTAACCTCTCATTCTCTAGACTACATTTGGCAGCATCGATGCTTCTATCCCATATGTGGGGTGGTTTGATGACCTTTTGCACAACCCTCTTTCTATTGTTGAAGTGTTGTGGTTTTTAAGGACCGCTTCTTCGCATAAAAGGAGGCCAAGAGGAATGATGAGCCTGTACAGGAAAAGAACAATGTGAGTTCCAATAATTATTACCATAAGAAGAAGAATATGGAACCATGGAATTTTTATCCCAACAGAAAGCTGAAGTATGACCTAACCGACCACAAGTAAAACACTTAAAATGTCTATGTTTAGGACTTGTCTTGTTCTTGGTCATCACATTTGGCTTAGATTCAAAAGCCTTGATAGGTGGAGGCGGAGTAGGAATATGAGGATTTGGTAACAAAGGAGGCAATGATGGCCTCACAAAAGAAGTAGTAGGAGGGACACAACTGGAGGAAGCTCCAACAGAGTCATATCCTAAACCAGTCTTATCTGAAGAAAACTTTCCACTTTTAATAAGGGTGTCTAGATCAACTGAAGCTTTCTCAAACCCTTGCAATCGCTTAGTAGAAGCAAATAAATCCTTTTTCACAGCTTCATGCTCAAGCAACAAGGAACGATACTTATCTTCTATCTCACGATTGGATATTTCCAAAGAAATAATTCTAGATTGGAAATCTAGCTTTTCTTGGGAAAATTCCTCAGATAAGGCATCCATATCACCTGCAAGTACAAATTTCTCTTTTACAAGAGACTCAACCATATCATTTAAAATCTGATTAGTCTTACGCAAGGATTGACATTGTTTAACAGATGACATATATAATTCCCTTAACTCACCAGGACTTACCAAGATAGAATCATCGAATTCATGATCGACAATATCGGTTACCTGACAATCCACATTCTCATTCAAAGATGCTCCATAGGCAACACAATGTGTAGCATGGTCTTCCGCTACATCATCATCATCATCATCATCGCTTTCATCTTCCTCCCAAGTGGTAGATAATTTGATTTTTTGTTGTTCTATCCCTTGTGCACCAAATTTCTTGGGAAGCTTACACTCGTCAAAACCATGGTTAGTCAAACCATTATATTTCATAGTCTTAAAAATGTGTTTAAGATAACGATAAATGATACTTAGATGTTGCTTAGTTCAAGAGACTTATCATGATTAATTTTTTCATCTTGTACATCCTCAAAAGTTCCAGCTTTAAAAGCAAAGGATTTATTTTGAGGTTGTTCAAGTTGAATTTCAAGTTCATAAGTTCTCAATTTTCCTGCTAAGGTCTCTATTGATATGGTCTTTAAGTCATTGCTTTCTTGAATAGCATCTTTCCTAGAACGGAATCTAGATGGCAAAGACCGAAGAACTTTACGTACTATTTGAGTATCGGTGTACACTAAACCTAAAGATGCACTAGTGTTGATAATATCCTGCAAACGAATAAAGAATTCATCAAAAGATTCATTATTATCCATTTTCACAGTTTCAAATTGAGTAATAAGAAGTTCAAGCTTACTCTCTTTGACAGCAATGTCACCCTCATGAGTTCTTACCAACCTATCCCAAGCCTCTTTGGATGTTATACAACCATGAACTCTCCGAAATTCACTAGCATCCAAAGCCATAAATATAGCATTAAGCCCTCTTTGGTTGTTAGTAGAAGCAACTTTGTCTTCCACACTCCATGTGTTTCGAGGCTTTACACTTGTAACAACCTCATCTGTACTACCTGTAGTAACTCTCGGTGGTGACCAACCATCTTCCACAGCGATCCACACATCCTCACTCATAGCCTGCAAATACGCAGCCATACGAACTTTCCAATAGGGAAAATTAGTTCCATCAAATTTAGGAGGACAAATTAGTGTTCCAAATTTATCAGAATCCATTAAAATTGCACTAAGGATCTACGCGTGAGCCTTTACGCTCCTTAACAAGCGCCCTGCTCTGATACCAATTGAGAACCCAATATATGTGCAATATAACAATAGTAAAGCAAACAATAAAGCAATAAACAAATAGTGCTAATCTACCAGTTCAATATTCAAACAACTCAAACAATATGCAGAAAGTAAATAACACACAGGAATTTTTAACGTGGTAAAACCCAATATGGGAAACGTCCACGGTTGTCCTCACGACAACAAATAAATCCACTAGATGAAAAGAGATTTACAAACCTATCAACTACCTGCAATCACTGCGAGTTGACACTACCGGTTATCTCTAACACCTTGACTTTACCAGAGCACCTTGATGTACGCACAAGACACTCGACTTCTTGATGAACACACAAGAAGACTCGAAGCCGAACTATGAAACAAGCTTACACCAGAGTTCATTGATAAACACACAAGGATACTCGACTTCTTGATGAACACACAAGAAGACTCGAAGCTAAATCACTATTCAACAATGAAGAAGAAGATGAATAGGGAAGAAGGAAGAAGAAGATGAGTTCAATCACCAAAACAACCTAAACCAAAACCTAAACAAACTCCAAGACTAGAGATCAATTGGACGGCCAAAGAACTGATTTGTTCTTTGGTAGAGAAACCCTATTTATACTTAGGGTTAGAACACACACAAAATGAGCCGGAATTGCTAAAATCCATATTGGACGTACGTACGTCGAAACAACGTTCGTACGTCTCCACACTGAAAAAGTTCGCTGCCTGCTTGGACGTACGAACGCCCTAACTAAGTACGTACGTCCTGACCAAAACATGTTTGCTGCCTTACATGACGTACGTACGCCCTAACTAGGTACGTACGTCCAGAACCCAATAACTTGACCGAGAAGACACGAGAGGACATGAACACGAACCGACCATGCGTACATCTTGGTTTTCCTAACAATGAACTCAAAGCGAGATAACCATGGACATCCAATGTCACAAAATTGATGTCAAACAAACTTCGTGCCGGTTTCAGACCTTTGGTATCATCACCCAGAGGTTTTACTAGTTGAGCCCAACTGACACCTGCCAAAAAATTAAACATTTTGAGAGGGAGACCTCTTCAATGCAAAGACACCAATACTTGCTATGAATAATTTTCTCTATACTTTTTACATGCTGATTGTTGAATCTCAAAATAAAGATCAGCAGAAACAGGGACTTATGTGAGGAGCTAGTGTCGTTCAGGATGAATGTATTGTCTCGGCCTGGACTTTGTCTATGTCAATGACCACCTGGCACACGTACTGATGTTATTTCACCGTCGAGGCATTTCTGGTCAACGCATGTATTGTCCTAAACTGCAATTAATTTATGTGATTAATGAAACATTTTTGCGGGGCTTACTATTACTGTCATTGTTGGTTATTGGCATTTGCTGTGGATACTAATTGTGTAGTGGCAAGCATATTGTAATGACAAGAAAGCAGGAAATACAAAAATAGTCTATTTGCAATTGTAACAAAGAATTTATTAAAATCCATATACAAATAGGCTAATTGAAAAATAAAAAATGGTGTCAGCAACCCGACTCATTTCGATTACTTTTTCATGTTCATTATCTGGATGTTAGGTAGTGTGGTTCTGTTTGCAAATATAGATAGAGTCACTTATTTGATTAACTAAAAAATTAAAGGAATAATCCTTACAAAGCCAACTAGAGACTTTTTATATATATATATAGGAAAATTGGCGATAACCCCCCACTTTCTGACCGGGTTTGGCAAAAACCCCCTAATGTTGCCATTTTTTGCGTAAACCCCCCAACCCCCAACTTCAGTAAAATTTTAGCCCATTATACCCCTGTTCAAAAAATTTGTTAAAACCCCCTAAAATTGACTTAACAAAAGTTATTAAACGCAAGTTAACTTCCGTTAACAGAATCTTTATTTGCCTAAACCCCCAGGCTTGAAATCCTCCTCCTTTCTAATTCCCTCATTAACATCACCCAATATCAACCTTCTTAGTTTAGCAAACACCGTTAATTAATCACTATATGAAAAGTGACTTTATCAAAGGGATATCCATTCTCCAAAATTTTGTTAAACAATTCCATAATAAAATAATCCATTGATAAGATTGTTTAAAGGAAAATCATTTAACTCCAAATCCAAGATCTATGCAACTTAATTGACAATAACAGTTAATCAAAATGCCAAATTGACAATAACAACTTAATCTCAACTAAAACAATGGATTAGAACAAAGAAAATACATTAGAATTAGTCTTTAACTTGGTAATGGTGTCTAAAAGTTGATTGAAACAGATAATCGACGAAATGGGTCATGTTTAAATAAGTGATTGAATAAAACCAAAGCTTCATTTAGCGTATGTGTACTAAATTTACAACATTCTCTTATAAATTTCTCTATACATATTGAAGAAGAAGAAGTGAAGTGGGATAGATAAAAGGAAGAGAGTGAAACGAAAGTGGGAAAGATAAAAGGAAGAGAGTGAAATTTATACAAACATTTGCTGCTATTTCTCTTTTTATCAACATCATTTTACCATTGTCGATGATTGAAACTTTCTTAAGTAGCTTAAGTAACCACAGGATCCTTTTTTTTTCTTCAAGACTTGTTGGGTTTGATGGAAGATACATGGATCTGGGACAAACTATACTTTTTTTCTTTTATGTTTTTCTTTATTTTAGTGGGGTTTACGCAAACACAGGTTATATTAACTCTGTTAACTTCTGTTTAATAACCTCTGTTAAATCAATTTTAAGGGGTTTAGGCAAATACTTTGAAGCAGGGGTATAATGGACTAAATTTTTGCTGATAAAGAGGGTTGGTGGGTTTACGCCAAAAATAACACAATTAGAGTTTTTTTGCCAAACCCGGTCAAAATGTGGAGGGTTATTGCCAATTTTCCTTTTATATATTGGTAAATGGCATATTACCAAACGCGTAATGTGTTCATGGGTTTTGGCATATGACCAAACGCGTAACATGTTCATGTGTTTTGGCACATAAAATAAATAACTTCACCGCCTACTTCTCCAGAGAAGTATATGGTTGCATCAATTTGAAAGCCCCCAAGTGTAAGATGATCTTTGGGGTCAAAGTCTTCTTTGCATTCATAAAGACCCAAGACAAGTCACTTACTTGAGTAAAGCTAAAAGTGTTTGGACTTTGGAGCCAAAGCTTCACTCTCAACTTCAATATTTAATGGTTTCAAATTGTGGACAGGAATTAAAGAAGAATCAAATGAAATTATTGTAAGCCAATAGATGAACATATAAGATAAATATTAAGTATAACTTGTATATAGAGAACGAAATAAGTTCAAGTAGCTAGTAAAGCCTCAGAATTTCTAAATCCACAACCCCCTAAATCCACAACCCCCTTGTGCTTCTCATTCAGATCCAAGTTCTGCTAGTAATGTCCCAGATCTGGTTTAGTTGTTGTTAAGTCAGAGCAAAGATTTTTTTTTTTATTTTATTTAATTTAATTTAATAAAATAATAATATTATTATAATAAGCTCAACGAATTACACAAAAGTAGAGGACAAACGCGCTACAAACTGCGCGGCAAGTCCTTTCTGGATAGCAAACCCGATTCTCCTACATACATATTCATTCGAACCCACAGTCATCACGTTACTATCCATTATATTATGCACTCTCCTGAGGAGCTCAACTGATTCTGAGCCTAGTAATCCAAATGTGTCAAATGCAAAAGGATGAAACTATGTTGGTTAGCCCTACAAGCTCCGTCATGTTTCTCCATTTTTGCCGCTGCTGCATTGTTAGCTGCTAGCCCCACCTCAAAAATCCCAGCACTCAGCCCAACCATCGGAGACGCCCCTTTAACATCAACACACGCATGTTTACCTTCAGACCAGTGGTAGACCAGAAAATCAGCAGGACGTAATGTCGATCTTCCTTCCTTAGGATCAGTAAGAAAGTTAACAGGAGCCTCCTTCTTAACCTGTACTCCAACCCGCCAGAACACATCACACAAGATATCTCCAACGTGGTCATGCCTATACTTGAAGCCGGGGTAATGCTTACAATGGGCCGCATGGTCCCCGAAAGCATCAAGTCTGCTCTTCTTGCACACTGGACAAAGCTCACCATCGGAATATAGAGGGATCATCAATCGATAATGAAGAATGACACGATATTCTACTGGCGTCATGCTTTGTCCAAGCCCTTCCATCGGGATAGCAAGGAGAAAATCTTTGGCATGTTCTGACTGCACACATCTAATCACGGCTTTTTGTCTAGCTGACAACTCAAATTCCCTCTCAAGACCAGAACTAATCTTGTTGTAGTATGCTTTCCGCCAAGACATGTTGGGGTCTGAAGGGGACGGTAGCAGTTGGAGCAAGATTACTGAGATCAAAATCAGGTATAGAAAGATGTAAACTAGCAATGCCAACATCGAAAACATTACCCACGGGTACAGTCTCCCAACCTTGAAGAATGTGGTCTTGGAGCTCCTTGGTTTGCGTACGTGAAGCTACGAAAGCAAACTTCATAACATCAATAGCACAATAGATACCAAGTCCACCCATACGCAATGGGAGGGTTGCCATACGCCACTATACATCGCCAAAACCAGGTCCATCAGAAACCACAATATTCTGAAGGGTTGCACGAAGCTTGTGGTCAAACCATTCGGCTCCTTCCTGAACATAATCAGGGGGGCAAGTACGGAGAGTAAAGGTGAGTTTAGATAATCCCATACAAGAACGTAAAAGTGCTAACTCACATTGCGGATCCTTTAGCTGTGGTAATAAATCCATAAGCTGAAGTGTCTTATCCACTCGTTGACGAACATTACCCGCAATAAAGGATACATTAATACTTACAACACATCCAAGTAACTTAACCCCTCGCTGAGGACATGATATACCAACAGAAAGATATCTGGATATGAGCGGTCAGGATCAACAGAAGGCCAGAACAACTCTGTCTTAGACACATTAAGCACAAGCCCAAGAGATGGTCCTCTTTCTTGAATGATACGAATAGCTCTAGCCACATGTTCCGTACTACCAATCAGAGTACCATCATCTAAGTACCATGCCTGCAACTCCAAGTGGCATTCTGACTGAATGCGGTGTATCAATGGATGCAAGACCAAAGCAAAGAGAAGATGCCCAAAGGGTCCCCCTGCTATATCCCAGCTGCTGACCAAATATGAGTAGACCCTATTTATAATCGAGCAGGTTGGCAATAGAGGTATTTGACCCATAGAGCAATAGATGGACAATGACTGCGTACCTCCCGTAGCATAGCAGACCGATCAACAAGGTTGAAGGTATTCTGGAAGTCCACAAGCAGCATAGAAAGCGAATGTCATCCTTGTTGGCATAAACCAACCGATTAACAGCATGCAAAATTACCTCTGCTCCACCAGGCACACCATCCACAAACTAAAAATCCTCTAGGTATGGGACAATATCCTTAGAAACTCCTCTCATGGCAATCTTAGACACCAGGCGACGCCAAACCATACCCACAGCTATTGGGCGAATGTGGTTGCCTTGCTTAAGAAGTGGGGTGAGAGGCGCACTAGCTATGAATTCTGCCAAGACCAGTGGGCATCGACCTTGTAGCCACAAGTTCACAACCGGTGTCAAGGCCTCCATAAGATCTGTGGCTACACTAATCTATATTTTATTATTATTTTTTTTTCAATATATTTTATTGATAAGCTCAACGAATTACACAAAGTAGTGGACAAACGCGCTACAAATTGCGCGGCAAGTCCTTTCTAGATAGCAAACCCGATTCTCCTAAATACATATTCGTTCGAACCCGCAGTGATCACGTTGCTATCCATTACCTTCTGCACTCTCCTAAGGAGCTCAACTGCTTCTGAGCCTAGTAATCCAAATGTGTCAAATGCAAAGGGGATGAAACTATGTTGGTTAGCCCTACAAGCTCCGTCATGTTTCTCCACTTTTTCTACTGCTGCATTGCTAGCTGATAGCCCCACCTCAAAAATCCCAACACCCAGCTCAACCATCGGAGACGCCCCTGTAACATCAACACACGCATGTTTACCGTCAGACCAGTTGTAGACCAGAATATCAGCAGTACGTAATGTTGATCTTCCTTCCTTAGTATCAGTAAGAAAGTTAACAGGAGCTTCCTTCTTAACCTTTATCCCAGCCCGCCAGAACACATCACAAAAGATATCTCTAACGTGGTCATGCCTGTACATGAAGTCGGGGTAATGCTTACAATGGGCTGCATGGTCCCCGAAAGCATCAAGTCTGCTCTTCTTGCACACTGGACAAAGCTCACCATCTGAATATAGAGCGATCATCAATCGATAACGAAGAATGGAACGATATTCTACAGGCGTATGCGTTGTCCAAGCCCTTCCATCGGGATTGCAAGAAGAAAATCTTTTGCATGTTCTGAGTGCACACATCCAATCACGGCTTTTTGTCTAGCTGACAACTCAAATTCCCTCTCAAGACCAAAACTAATCTTGTTGTAGTATGCTTCCGCCAAGACATGTTGGGGTCTGAAGGGGACGGTAGCAGTTGGAGCAAGATTACTGAGATCAAAATCAGGTATAGAAAGATGTAAACTAGCAATGGCAGTATCGAAAATATTACCCATAGGTGCAGTCTCACAACCTCGAAGAATGTGGTTTTGGAGATCCTTGGTTTGCGTACGTGAAGCTACGAAAGCAAATTTCATAACATCAGTAGCTCAATAGATACCAAGTCCACCCATACGTAATGGGAGAGTTGCCATACGCCACTGTAGATTGCCAAAACCAGGTCCATCAGAAACCACAATATTTTGAACGGTTGCACGAAGTTTTTGGTCAAACCATTCGACTGTTTCCTGAACATAATCAGGGGGGCAAGTACAGATAGCAAAGGTGAGTTTAGATATTCCCATACAAGAACGTAAAAGTGCCAACTCACATTGCGGATCCTTTAGCTGTGGTAATAAATCAATAAGCTGAAGTGTCTTATCCACTCGTTGACGAACATTACCCATAATAAAGGATGCATCAATACTTACAGCTCCTCCAAGCAACTTAACCCCTCGATGAGGACATGATATACCAACCGGAAAGATATCTGGATAGGAGCAGTCAGGATCAACAGAAGGCCAGAACAACTCTGTCTTAGACACATTAAGCACGAGCCCAAGAGATGGTCCTCTTTCCTGAAAAATACGAATAGCTCTTGCCACATATTCTGTACTACCAATCAGAGTACCATCATCTAAGTACCATGCCTGTAACTCCAAATGGCATTCTGATTGAATGCGATGTATCAATGGATGCATGACCAAAGCAAAGAGAAGAGGCCCCAAAGGGTCCCCCTGCTGTATCCCAGTTGCTGACCAAATATGAGTAGACCCTAGATACAATCGAGCGGGTTGGCAATAGAGGTATTCGACCCATAGAGCAATAGATGGACAATGACTGCGTACCTCCCGTAGCATAGCACACCAATCGACAAGGTTGAAGGCATTCTGAAAGTCCACAAGCAGCATAGAAAGTGATGTGTCATCCTTGTTGGCATAAACCAACCGATTAACAGCATGCAAAATTGCCTCTGCTCCACCAAGTACACCAACCCCAAACTGAAAATCGTCTAAATATGGGACAATATCCTTAGAAACTCCTCTTATAACAATCTTAGTCACCAGGCAACGCCAAACCATACCCACAACTATTGGGCGAATGCCGTTACCTGGCTTAAGAAGTGGGGTGAGAGGCGCACTAGGTATGAATTATGCCAAGACCCGTGGGCATCGACCTTGTAACCATAAGTTAACAACCAGTGTCAAGGCCTCCATAAGATCTGTGGCTACAGCGGATGTAGCCCCACTCATAGCATCCAATAGGTGTTGGGTCCGGAGACCATCTCACCCACAAGATGTCCCTTTGGGGAAGGACCTGATGCATGATAATATCCCATCCCTCTCAATTGACAGAGGTGACTCAAGTAAAGGAATGTCGGGGACAGATGGTGGTGGATGCTTCGGGTGTTTATCCTCTAAAGCCCACTGCGTCTCTGGAGTGTTCGGAGCAATCCCTGATGATGCCAACACCTTCACGGCTGCTGCAAAGTGCCCATCTGCAACCTTTTGCAAACACCGTCGTACATTCTTGCTTTGGGACTGTTGAGATGGTCATTCCAGCGGAGGCTCTGTGTGTGCGACCCTCTCAATCAGACGAAATATACCCTCAGGCTCGTTCCAAATAGAGAGAGCGTGCAAAATCTGATTCTGCTGGAGATATTTCCGAGTACCAGATCGACGCTCTTGACGATTCTACGGATGGAACACTTGCAATTTACAATAGGGAAGCATGAGCAATCTAACCCATGGCCCAGTCGTCATGGGGTCTGCAGTAACCTCATACAAGGCTGACTTCAATGCACAGGAAAATGCTAATCGACAAGGACGCGGAAAGATCTACAGAAAATACGATCAAGTGATATCTCATCTAAAGAAGGTGCAACAATAAAAAGGTGAGTATCGATACCAGTGTCCCCTCCTGCTTTAAGTGCGGGTGGATTATCAACATGCACAAGCTGTGGTGGTTGTATACCTACAATTGCACACTCTAACTCACCGGTCTCCTTTCGCGCAGGTGGTTTGATGACTGCACCATCCGGTTGTATACATTTTATGGTCGATGTATGGATACCAAAACAATCACCACACATCCATTTGTTCATCCTCTTCAAAGTATTGTCAAGTGACATAAATAAACCTATATCAACTTTGATCACATCTCTTAGCCTGTCGATGTCATTTACCCTTTTCAAGTGATCTTTCTTAACATGCGTTGGGATGTACGAAGATTTGTATCCATTTCCACACGGTCAATTTGTGCATCCATCAAAGTTTCGAAATGGACAATGGATACTCTCCATCAAGCAGCCAATTTTTTTTTTTTTTTTTTTACTGGCTTCTGGCTTGGCTGAACTGTCTGTTGTTTCTGGCTCGGCTGACTGAGCTGCTGGTCTGGGTCGGCTGTTTTTTTTTACTTGGCTTGCCTTGGCTTGCCTGAACTGTCTGCTGGTTCTAGCTCGGCTGGCTGAGCTAAACTGGGTCAGCTTAGAAGGCTTCAATATCGGCTTAGCTTAAGCCAGATTTGCGACAGAGAAAAGGATATCGAGATCTCTTCGACTAGGTGATGGTGATGGTGGCAGAAATCAACAAGGGAGAGGTGAGGGAGAACATGGGAAGGAGATGATGACGACGGTGGTGGGAGAAGCAGGAGGGAGGGAGATGGTGGTGGCGACGGCCATTAATGGTGGCAGCAAGGAGTGGAAGCAGCAGCAGCAGCGGGGACAAGATGGTGGAAGAGGCGTGGGGGTGGTGGGGGTGATGGGGGCGAAGGTGGCTTTAGGTGGCAGTGGCGGAGGCGGTCATCGCAAAGATGACCGTATTAAAGGTGGCTGATGTGGAGTTGGCGGTGGCGGCGGCGGTCTATTGATAATTTATTTTTTTTAAAATTTTTTTTTCTTTTATAATAACAAATTTTATTAATAAGCTCAACTAATTACACAAAACTAGAGGACAAACGCCCTACAAACTGCGAGGCAAGACCTTTCTGGATAGCAAACCCGATTCTCCTAAATACATATTCGTTCGAACCCGCAGTCATCACAATGCTATCCATTATCTTTTGCACTCTCCTGTGGAGCTCAACCGCTTCTGAGCGTAACAATCCAAATGTGTCAAATGCAAAGGGGATGAAACTATGTTGGTTAGCCCTACAAGCTCCGTCATGTTTCTCCACTTTTGCTGCTACTGCATTGCTAGCCCCACCTCAAAAATCCCAGCACCCAGCCCAACCATCGGAGACGCCCCTGTAACATCAACACACGCATGTTTTCAAACCAGTTGTAGACCAGAATATCAGCAGGACGTACTGTCGATCTTCCTTCCTTAGGATCAGTAAGAATGTTAACAGGAGTCTCCTTCTTAACCTGTACTCCATCCCGCCAGAACACATCACACAAGATATCTCTAATGTGGTCATGCCTGTACTTGAAGCCGGGGTAATGCTTACAATGGGCCGCATGTTCCCCGAAAGCATCAAGTCTGCTCTTCTTGCACACTGGACAAAGCTCACCATCTGAATATAGAGGGATCATCAATCGATAACGAAGAATAGCACGATATTCTATAGGCGTCATGTGTTGTCCAAGCCCTTCCATCAGGATAGCAAGGAGAAAATCTTTGGCATGTTCTGACTGCACACATCCAATCACGGCTTTTTGACTAGCTGACAACTCAAATTCTCTCTCAAGACCAGAACTAATCTTGTTGTAGTATGCTTCTGCCAAGACATGTTGGGGTCTGAAGGGGACGGTAGCAGTTGGAGCAAGATTACTGAGATTAAAATCAGGTATAGAAAGATGTAAACTAGCAATGGCAGTATCAAAAACATTACCCATAGGTGCAGTCTCACAACCTCGAAGAATGTGGTCTTGGAGAACCTTGGTTGCGTACGTGAAGTTACGAAAGCAAACTTCATAACATCAGTAACACAATAGATACCAATTCCACCCATACGTAATGGGAAGGTTACCATACGCCACTATAAATCGCCAAAACCAGGTCCATTAGAAACCACAATATTCTGAAGGGCTGCACGAAGCTTGTGGTCAAACCATTCGGCTGTTTCCTGAACATAATCAGGGGGGCTAGTACGGAGAGCAAATGTGAGTTTAGATAATCCCATACAAGAACGTAAAAGTGCCAACTAACATTGCGGATCCTTTAGCTGTGGTAATAAATCCATAAGCTGAAGTGTCTTATCCACTCATTGACGAACATTACCCACAATAAACGATGCATCAATACTTACAGCCCCTCCAAGCAACTTAACCCCTCGCTGAGGACATGATATACCAACCAGAAAGATATCTTGATAGGAGCAATCACTACAAGAATTAGGGGTGTTATGTGAGCTGAGCAGCTCGAGCTCGGTTCGTGTTCGGCTTGATTAAAGGTCGGCTCGATCTCGCTCATCTTGTAAAACGAGCCGAGTTTGAACAGTTTTTAGGCTCGTCTCGAGCTCGAGCCGATCCCGAGCTCTATACGAGTCGAGTCGAGTAGCTCGAGTCTATATACAGTCAATAATAATATTACCCATCCTACCCCCACTATATATAAGCATAAGTTAGAAACCTAGCAGTATTTATCTTCTTCTTCCCTAAAGTATGTTGAATTACTTTAGGGAAATGAGAATTCAAATTCCCACCACCTGATAAAACCTCACTTTCAACATCATCAATAGTGTTGGGAGTTACTTCCATTGGATGTAAATCATCATCTTCTTCAATTTTTGTTTCATCTTCAACATCTTCATCATTTTATCTTCATTTTCAGGTTTGGGTCTTCATCATCTTTATCTTCATCTTCAACAAGATTTATGCAAACAATGAAAACTATTTGTTAATTTGAAAAAAAAAGGGTTTGAGATGAAGAGAGTAAAGAGAAAATAGGAATTTTAAAGATATCCTTTTGAAGCTTTTGATGAGATCTTTAATGGATTGAAGGAGTTACAGTAGTGTAAGTGAAAATTTTGGGAGAGAGACTTGGCTGCATAGGTAGAAGGTGAGTTTTTCTCTCTGTCTCTCTCTCTCTCTCTCTCTTTCTTTCTTTGCTGGCTGCAGAGTGAAGAGAAAAAAACCAACGAAATACCGAAATTATAGAAAAATGTATTTCGAGCTTGGAGGGCTAGAGCTAAACGAGCCTAACGAGCTCGAGCTTGATAAATAGCTCGCGAGCCGAGCTTGAACATGAAACAAAGCTCGATTTATAATTTGGGTTCGGCTCGGGCTCGACTCGTACTAAAACGAGCCAAGTATTAACATACAAAGCTCGGCTCGCTCGGCTCCAATAACACCCCTAACAAGAATACATCAGATTTGCCACGGACCAGAACAGTGGCAAAATCACATTTGCCATTGTCCTTGACCGTGGCAAGACTGTGGGTGTTCAAGGGGTAGCTAATTTATTTGCCACGGTCCGAGTCCGTGGCGAATAGCTATATTTAGCCACGGTTCAAAACCGTGGGCCTAGCCGTGCTATCAACCGTGGTAAAATTTCATCATCCCCACTGTGAAAGTCCGTGGCAAATCTTTTTTTATTTTAAAGAAAAAAATAATCAAAATTAATTTAATTTTCAAATTAGCTACTGTTACAACCGTGGCAAATCTGGAATTTTTTCAAAAAAAAAATAAAATAGCTATTTATCCCAACTGTAGAAAATCTGAATTCTTCCCAAAATAAAAATAAAATAGCTATTGTTATTTTTGCACCTGCATATTTTTTTTCACCTCCACAATGCATAATATAAAATCATTAATATCATATCATTCACTATATTTTTCACTTTATGGTTGTGCTTGTTTACATGGAAAAATTGTGTAAATAGAAGATGTGAAAAATTACTAAACAAAAGTTTATAAAAAATCTCCCTTTATTTCAGTAGTGGGTGCTTGATTAAACATAGTAACTAAGTTGGAAACCAACACGTGGAGACAGATTAAAGCATGGGACCATAAATTCATACCAAAGAGTGGAGAGAGACAGCGGGGACCACAAGTTTTCACAAGATTCCCATGTTCTCAAAGTCGGAATAATTGCTGACGTGGTTTACAGTTTTGTATAAGATTTTACGGTAGGGACCACAAATATTGCCACACCAAGCACCGTGCAAATCAGAAAAACTTTGCAAAATACAGTATCCTTCTTTTTTCCAGGCAATCAAGCACAGCCTATGACAAGTGCATTTACTATTATTCACTCTATGACGAGCTTCTCCAACGATTAGAGGCCCAGTATCTTCAGGAGGTTTCTTGCGTGCCTTAAGTGCAGACTCAGTCATTTTAGCTTCTCCAGTGCCTAGAGATATGATGATCTACATCTAAGAATACCACCCGCAAAATTTGTTCAACTGCTACTTGATCTCTTTGCTCATCAAACTGCATGGAAATGAAATCAATACTCATACATAATGGAAAAGCCAAAGTAAATCTAAATACAAGCAAAGAACAAACATCCACATTAAAAACTTCTACGTACAAAAGTAGTGATTGACACACTTGATCAAAAGTATCAAAAAAATAACACTTATTGAAACTAACCGAAAAGATTATAATCTTATGGCTAGCAGTTTAACATTGAAAATAACAAATTCAAACACATTGACAGATCTTATCATCCAGTTGAATATAACAGTTTCTTGGATAAAAGTACAAGGTCGAGTGTCAGGAGGAGTGGGAGAAAGGGAGAAAATACATACAACAAAACCATTTCTTCCAAACCATCAGAACACCAAGATTACAATCATTTCTTCTATCGAAACAGGTCATGTAACAGAATCGTACAAGCAAAAGACACATACATACAAGACAAACCAAATCAAGCAAGGAGACATGCTAAACATCCAAATAGTTCATACAGTACGTAGTATTTAAACATGTTGATGCAAGCAATGAAAAGCTAAACAATATTTGCACTGCAGAACCTACCTTGGTCCAACTAATCTATCAGCAAGGTAAGATATGAGCAGAACTAACAAAGCGAGAACTGCAAAACCAACAGCTGAAGCCTGCACCCAGTTCCACTCTTTGGATAAATTGTTGCCGAGGAGGTAGCTTGTGACCTTGAATTGTGTCTTTGTAGTATAATTTAATAGTGCCAAAACCCCCCGAAGCTCTGCAGTTTGAATAAATAATATTGATACACCTACACATAGTAAAGAAGTAAGATAATTTGATATAACTGATGCATTTTTAGTTACCAGAGACAAATCCTTACACTCGAGAACAATGACATATATCGCAAGAACAAAAGAGATCAATTCCCCATCATATTTTGAAGTCCATGTTTAACAGGTTTCCTTGTTTGATTTTGGATGTATAACAGACTGTTATTGCAACTAATCAAAACACTGTTACCACATCTAGACCTATCAACAGAGATAATAATAAATGGAATATTGCACACTAATACTCCTTATCTATGCTCATATCATACTAGCATGAAATTTCAAACAATTTTACTGATGTCTCAACTGAGGTGGGTTTTTCAAACCCTCAAATCATTTCCCATGTCAAGGTAGACGTCAAAACATTCCGAATTTCATATAGTAAACATGTTGGGAAATTTTAAAGAGTCACTGAATTTCAAAGCAACAAGGTGAAAACAGGTACTACAAAAACTATAAACTTAAGATTGACAACAGTAGAATAATCTCTACAGAGATGCAAAGTAGGACATACCGATTTAACTTCTCCATTTTCTATGCAATGAACTGCCAAAAATCCAATAACAATTGTAAGGACTAAGCCGACTGTATATCCAAAACATGCGCTCCTGAAATATCTATTCTTCTTTCCTCTTGAAACATCGAAACGCAGTGCCAGTACGTGCAACAAAAATACCCTTGAAAAAAAAGTGTTATATGGGAAGCTCATAATGATGCAAGCATTATTATTGTTATTTCTATCTAGACTTGTTCTGATGTTTACCAACAACATTCTTTTTCGATAATAGAGTTTATTATTGCAATCGCAAAAAGAAACACATCATACATCAGTTTATTAGACCCCTAGTATTGTAAATGGTAGTAGACAGACCACCAAACCATCATTCCCTTTGACCTAAAACACATGTATAACATTCCTACTAACAAAAACACTTATCCTACTCCCTTAACTACTGAAACCCAATTATGAAGTAGCTCGCTGGATCAATGCCCCCTTCTCGACATGAAATGATTGCTTGGGAAGATAATTTCTTTAACAAACTCTTAAAAAATATATGATATAATCTCTACGGAACAAAAATAAGTACACTATATAGTTCGGGCTCGTGCAACTAATCTAAATTCTCCAACAAAGTGCAATCAAACTCAACTCACCCATTACCCATAAGTTTATCAGTTTCTCTCGACTAACAATCTTTAAATACTGTATGCTCTAGGAAAGATTAGTAGTATATAGAGGTCGTGGACCACCAGCTTACTCTTATAGCAACAAGTTTAACTTCCAGCTCCAGGTGAGCTATAGATTAATTAATGAATAATAATTCTGAAAAAAAAGGTGTAAAGAAGACCAGATCGAATAAGAAGTGGGTCGCATGATAAGTGTCTTAAATCTTATTGCTTAATATAAACACAAAAATCGAAGAAACACAACATATTCCAAAAACAGCAACATCATTGACCATGTCCAATACCGACTGTAAATAAAATTAACACAAGAAGCTTAGAAGAAATCTGAAGCCTATATAAATACAGTATGGATTATGGAGTGAGAATCTGGAACTGGAAGTTCCACACATCATGGACAGAACCCATTTGGCTTCATTCTTGGGTTATCAAGCAAGTTTCATCGTACATGTTTGGACCACTCTGGTATATTGTTCTTTTTGGTGTAGTGCAGTCAATAAGTCTAAGAAATATATGAAATTCAAAAAATGCAAAATGCAAAATGCTAGCTACCTGGTGCACTCTGCACAATAGCATTCTCACTAAGGATATCTTGGCCATAGGGGCACACATGCAGACAAGTTATGCTCTTTATGTTCTTTGTTGGATGAGACCATCTCCCATGTGTTCTTGCACTGCCCTGTTGCTCTACAGTTATGGTTTGAAGTGTTGCAACCAAGACCAAATTGCTGTTCAACAATTCTCACTTCAGAGTACTCTGTGGAGGAACTGCCGATTGCTTGGCCAAGGCAAAGGGTTTACACTTTGGAAAAAGGATGCGGCACCTGCTACCTTATGCCGTTCTGTGGATACTATGGACATCGCGCAATGATAGAAATTTTAGGAATTGAATGGTGTCTAAGGAGAGAATGGCAGTGAAAGTTAAGGCCACTCTATGGAACTGGTCGGGTTGGGTACTGGCCATGAAGAAGGTTGTACTGCTTTCAGGATCTACTTTTGCGCTCAATGGGTTGCCAGTTGTTCAATGGGTTGCTCAATAAGTTTTATTGATTTGAGGAAGTTAAGGCCACTTTGGTGTTTTTAGGTCCTGTTTTGTCATGGATGTCTACATGACGATGCTTTCAGGCATGCCATTCACGTAGTAAAATTCTTTTATATCTTAATAAATTCTTCTAATCAAATAATAATAATAAAAAAAAAAAACATTTCCTCCGACAATAATTTCTGCCTTGGCACACCAAGTTACACAGGGGTTTTGTTTTCCTAAAAGTTCAAAATCATTTGGGATCTAAGTATGATTATAGTTAAATGGGGCAAGTAACCCAGTCCTCTACAAATCAAAATCAGAGATCTTGTCTTCAAACAAAGAAGAAGAAGATGGAGAAGAAGAAGAAGAAAAATTGAAACCAAATTACCAACAAAGATCATATAATTTTAAGAAATTACGAAGAATCAAGTAATAAAAACTTTAAATTACCTTTAATTTGTTAGATATTCAGAACTTAACCAAAGAACATAATCGGTCGCGAGTCGATTAATTAATCGAAACCCTACCACAGAAATTTTCAAAACAAAAATTAACACTGTATTCATAGAGAGATAAGAGAGATTGCAAAGAAAAGAAACTCTGAATCACAAAAACCTTACCTTCAATTCGTGGTAGTGAGAGTAAAGAAATCTTTGAAGTCGAAAATTCTGTAGAGAGAAGATTAGTGGGCACAACGATTTCTATTCAAAAGAGAAGAGAAGGGGAGTGGGAAGGAATAGCTCTAGCCACATGTTCTGTACTACCAATCAGAGTGAGAAGGGGAGTGGCCAGAACAACTCTGTCTTAGACACATTAAGCACGATCGCAAGAGATGGTCCTCTTTCCTGAATGATACGAATAGCTTTAGCCACATGTTCTGTACTACCAATCAGAGTACCATCATCTAAGTACCACGCATGCAATTCCAAGTGGCATTTTGACTGAATGCGGTGTATCAATGGATGCAAGACCAAAACAAGGAGAAGAGGCCCCAAACGGTCCCCCTGTTGTATCTCAGCTGCTGACCAAATATGAGTAGACCCTAGATACAATCGAGTAGGTTGGCAATAGAGGTATTCGACCCATAGAGCAATAAATGGACAGTGACTGCGTACCTCCCGTAGCATAGTAGACCGATTAACAAAGTTGAAGGCATTCTGAAAGTCCACAAGCAGCATAGAAAGCGATGTGTCATCCTTGTTGGCATAAACTAACCGATTAACAGCATGCAAAATTGCCTCTGCTCCACCACGCACACCAACCCCAAACTGAAAATGCTCTTGGTATGGGACAATATCCTTAGAATCTTGACCTCAGTACATTGTTTGCAAAGTATAGACCAATCAGTACACTGTTTAAGTTTGCATATTCCTTAAACACTCAAGGGACAAGAATCTTGACCAATCAGTACATTGTTTGTAAAGTATAGACCAATTAGTACAGGACCCATATGTCCCCTTTATTTTTGGAAATCCTTGCCCCTAAAAAAATTATATATTTTCTACTATACCCAACCCATTTTCCTTCTTTGCAGACAATCAATTTGTTGAAGTTTAGTGGGACAATATCTTTATCCTATTCCTACTAATAGAGAATACTAATAAGTTTAATGGCACAAATTAAACCCATACTCTAGCTTCATGGGTTGTTCTTATAGTCCGACCACAATTACTGGATAAAACAAGTTTGGGATCTAACAGCTACGATTCACCATCAGATACATGTGGCAAGAATCAACAACATCAAGAGTATAACAGTTATTATGATAATATTACGCTTTGTGTGTATCTTTCTGTGGTATGTATATGTATTATGCATATATGTAATGATATGGGTTATTTTGTATTTGGTCCCTCTAGAATATTGTTAATTAGTAAATGGTACAAAGTTTTTCGTTTATTAGCAAATGGTCCCTTTTCGTTACTTGACTGTCAGTCAACCCAGTTGACCCAAGTCAAGCCATCCATAGTTTTTTAATATCTATACTAACCCTGCACGTGATATAATTTAAACCCAAATTTTCTTTCACATATTAACATTACATTCAAATTTTCAATCTAACAGATAAGATATTGCAACATATTATAGTACGTTAATCGAGGATTTTATCTTTGAAATCCTAACCATATTTTTTTCTTCCCAACCACCACAATTGATTCAATAACCATTACCATCCCTATACAACACCACCAACCCCATCAACACCACTATTCCAAAACCCCACATTATACTTTAATTTAAACCCAATTTCTTATCTTCTTAAAAATCAAATACAAATTACGACTACCAATAAATTGATTTAATGGGTTGTAAATTGTAATGGAAAAGAAGTAGAATTTTAAGATTTCATGAGTTGGGAACTTGAATTATTGATCACTTGTTGTTAATTTGTTGTTGTTGTTGTGAAAGATGCTAGAATCAAGAATGGGTATATCAAACATTTTTCTCAATTCCCCAAATTTCTTCACATCACCACTAGTGTAGAAAACTACACTATCAATCCTTTTCTTTCATTTGTTCTTCTTGAGATAAAGACCACTACATTTGTGAGATGAGATTGTAGTAATCATTTTAATAGTTGAGGTTTAGATGATGATGGATTGAGATTGAAGTATGGAAATGAGTTGATAGTGGAGTTTAGGGTTGTTGAAGGTAGTGGTTGTGTTTAAGTTAGAAGAGAAAGGGTAATTTGGACATTAAAAAAATATGGATGGCTTGACTCGAGTCAACTGCGTTGATTGACAATAAAGTAACAATTTTAGGACTATTTGGTAATAAGCCAAAAACTTTTGACCACATGCTAATTAACCATCTTCTAGAGGGACCAAATACAAAATAACCCTAATGATATTCAATAATCACAATACACCATTAAGCATCAGTACTGTTTACTAAGCAAAAGACAAGGAAATGGTTCAGTTGGTATATATATCAAGATGTTAGCGTTAAACAAGACATATACATTTTGTTTTTTACTTCAATGGGCACTAAATTACTCGTCTCTCTTTCTCTTTCTCCAATACTAATTTTCCTAAACAATCTCTCCAAATACAATTGTACAATATAAAGTTAAACTATACAGAACGCCACCATAACTATCGCAAACTTATTATTATCATCATCATCTCAGTGCTCACTAAGAAATTTAAGGAAAAAATTCATATGCAATTTGTACTGAACAATCCACCATTATCACTTAAATGAATCACCATTCATTCATTAGTTCTAAATTCAAGAAATACCCTCAATCAGAAAAAAAAAATGTAAGATTTAAAGAAGTAAAAACCATTTATTTTTCTTTTTGAGTGAAGAAGCTTACTTATGATAGCTGGATTGTAATTGTTATCCTTTGATTTCGCATTAGCAAACACTTCAAGCGATAAACCTTTTCCATTCAATCTCTTTTGATTCTTTTTCTTATTCTTCATCATTAGTAGGAATAGGATAGAGATATTGTCCCACTAAACTTCAACAAATTGTTTGCCTGCAAAGAAGGAAAATGAGTTGGGTATAGTAGAAAATATATAATTTTTTCAGGGGCAAGAAAATCCGAAAATAGAGAGGACATGTAGGTCCTGTACTGATTAGTCTATACTTTGCAAACAATGTACTGATTGGTCAAGATTCTTGTCCCTTGAGTGTTTAAGTAATATGCAAACTTAGACAATGCTGATAGGTAATTTTTGGTTTATTAACCTATTGAAACTCATGCTACATAGATTGCAATTGTTTTTGTTTGGTAAGACGTAATTAATAAAAGATACTACAGTTAACAGTATATCCCTATCTATAGAAGAGGGGTGGAAATCAAGACATGGTTCGTTCAACCAATGTTTTTTTACGTGTTTGCCCTCCGTATTCCTCTTTTTCCCTTTGTGCAAGCTCACCCCGTCAGTGTTCTTTTCTGGCCTCTCTTCCACCTGTCTTCTTCCCTCTTCCATCTGTCTTCTTCGTTGCCATATGTGTAGCTATCACCTGAATTTGATCTCTCTATCTTTACTTTTCTTCCTCTTCTTCAATCTCTCAACAACCCTCACCACCCAAAGGTAGTACTTTTCTGTATTTATCCAATCTGTTGGAGTTGTTAATCTCATTATTAGGAAATCAACTGATGGGAAGTTGATTGGTTACAGCACTGATTATGTTGGTATGCAATTATGATAGGATCTTATACCAAAATTGATCAAGAACCCTAAGATTGATCTTTTGATTGGAGATCAAACCACCTTCTTGATCTTTTGATTAGAGACCGAACTACCTAAGCCTTAATATTATATTACTTTGCTTAATCAATTAATTACAATAATAGTCCTTATATAGGAGAAAGCAAGACACCTATTTAACCTAGACTTCCTAATTAAATAAATAACCAAATAAATAGAAATATAGTACTAGGTTCCTAACATTCCACCGCTCTTGAAATTCGGCTTGTCCTCAAGTCGAAAGTATAACCCATGTGACCTCTGAACGAACCGAAGAAGAAGCAACCAAAGTAGATGGTTCAGCCTCCAAAATCAAAACTTGAGAATATGTGCACTTGTGCCCAGGCTTGAAAACTTTATCACAATTGAAACATAAACCTTTGCGGTGGCGTTTTTGTTGTTCATCCCAGGATAAATGACGAACCTTTGGTGTAGATGATGCTTGTTTCGGAGGGTTATTCGAAGTTTTAACAATTGAAGAACTCATGGGCTATTTGATCAGACCTCAAAAGTGTATATTTATCCCCCGAATAACACCTTGTTTGTATAGCACTTAGCTTATATTATTGTATTATATCTATTGATTAGTGCTTTCTTGTCTATTGTGTAGGTTTTATGAGCAGAAATGCGAGTATTGTGTAAAAGCTCGTGAAAAATCAAGAAAAGCAAGCAAAAAGGTGTTATTTGCACATGGGAAGGAGAATCGATATTTGCACCCACAAGATCTGTCGAGGGCATCCCATGGTCAGCTCTGTTGACTTGACTTTAGGTCAAAGTGGGGCGGTCCAATTCTCAGCCCAAACCAGGTCCTATTGGAGCCCACAAGTCAGAATTTCTATTTTAGGCCTTATTTAAGTCCAAACTTAAAAAGGCTCCACAAGAAGATCCAGAAGTCTTATTTGGGCGCATGAGCTATCAAACTGAAGGTCTTGGTCCAAGCTACAACTTAAGCCCAAGAGAATTAGGTTTTGCTAATTACCTAATGCCTCTATAAGACCAACAACAACAGCCATGAATTTGATCTAATTTGGAAGTCTTTGCATGCAAATTTTCTATATAAGAGAAGTAGTAGTTAAGGTTTAGGTATCTTTTAGACTCCCATCTTTTAGATCTAGAGTTTTTCATAGATAGAGAGAAAAGAGAATATTTGTGAGAGAAAGTTCATCTTCTTCTTCTTTGTATCAAGCTCTATTCATATCAATCAAATCAAATCACTTTTCCATTATGATGTTTTGTTATTTATTTATTTATTCCATGGTGTCATCATCAAGGATGAGTAGCTAAATTCCCTTAGGGGGATGGTTGAAGCACTCTAGATAATACAAAAGCACCATGTTTGTTCTTAATGTTTATTGTGATTCAAAGCACTTAATGCTTATTTACTTCTAGCTGCAGTTTGAGGTAAGTATGATTATTTGCATGTTATTGTTATCCATGTTATTAAAATACTATTGTTAGGGTTTAGGAAGACCTAGCTTTAATGGTTTTATTTATATTGATTGAAGATCTGTAGTGAAATAGCTGAGAGGTGATTATTACATATCTGCAGTTGATATTTTTTATTGAAACCCTTTTGTAATTAAGTCAAATAGCTGAGAGGTGATGATTTAGTTATGAATAAATATGTTGAGTTAATTAAATTGAATAACTGAGAGGTGACGGTTTGATTAATGAGACATATTCAATAGCATGTATAAGAGAATCCCGTTTTAATTGAGTGGAATAACTGAGAGGTGACTACTTGATTCTTATAGGTATTAATGATTAATTGGAATAACTGAGAGGTGACTAATTAATTGTTATATATTAAACATGAAGGAATAACATTTTATGTTTGCATGATTTAGTTTGTGGATACCAATTCTTCCCCCTTTGTCATCATAAATCTTCTTTTCATCTCTACCACATTCTTAAGTTAAGGTTTATTTAATTATTGTCTGTAGGAAATTAGAATCAATCTCAATTCTTATTATTGATTCCCTTGGTGTTTCTTAACAATTGTTTTCTATTGTGCTTGAGGTAAGATCTCCCCCTCTGAGGTGGGTACGACCCTTGCTTGTTACTTGTCTACTTTGATAACCAATTTATACAGGCACAAGAAGGAAAAATCAAATAAAAATCTTATCTTTTGATAGAGGTTAGAAACTAAACACTTTTTGGCCTCTATCAGTAGCTTAGACATTACACACTGAATTGGAGGCTATAAATAGCTCCCAATTCATTTCTCATTCTAAGCCAGAATCACTCCTGCCCAAGCTCTGCCCGTTTCAGTCACTTCCATTTTCTCTTTAAGACTTTCAATCTTCGCCCTCATTTGATATTACTAGATCCTCGAACTGCGTACTCTGACTCTAATATCACCCCCTAAACATTTAACATAAACATATGATGACATAGCTAGGGATCTTCAAGATTCCTCTTTAGGATTGTAGAGCATTTGAAAGAAAAAGTAAGTGAGAAATGGCAGTCTTGCAAGACGACTCTACAAACAACAAAACCAACCACTTCACCAAAACTTCCAATAATAATCGCATCCAATACCACCCCATATCGCCGCGACTCCACTGAGTACGCCTCCTTGCTAGACACCCAAAAGCAATTACAAGACGATCCAACTTGCATACTCAAAGAACTTGAAGCTGTCAATTTGGGCACCACCACAGAAGTTTGAGATGTGTACATCAGCCCCTCACTATCGAAGGATGTGCAACATGACTTACTAACATTCCTCAAAGAGTTCAAAGATATATTTGCTTGTACTTACGATGAAATGCATGACCTAGACAAGACTCTCATCACTCACAAACTCAACATCTCCACTTCTTTCAAACCTGTTGTACAAACCCAAAAATAGTTTCGTCATGACATCATACAAGATCAAATCAAGAGTGAAATTCAAATATTGCTATAAGCTCCCTTCATAGCACCCATCCACCATCCAGAATGGTTAGCGTCCCAATGAAGAAAAAGAATGGTCAAATACAATGTTGTGTTGGTTACAAAGATCTCAATCGCGCTTATCCACAAAGATGAATTCCTAGTACCAAACATCGATATGTTAGTTGACACTACAGCAGGTCACACCATGTTCTCATTCTTGGATGGCTACAACGGCTATAATCAAATACTCATGGATCCATAAGTTGAGCAACAAACAACATTCCAAACTCTAATAAGAAACTTCAATTATAAAGTGATACCTTTCACATAATTTCAACATACAGTGTTATTTTGGGATCAACGATACTTATTTAAATATTGCTCCGACCAAATAATTAGAAGTTGTATACGAAATTGGGAACAGATAGAAATTTTGTCTTTTTATCATGATCATGCTTGTGGTGGACACTTTAGCGCAAATAAAATGACCACAAAGGTACTACAATGTGGATTCTATTGGCCTACCTTATTTCATGATGCTAAGAAGAATTTTTAAAAGAAACAAAATGCCAAAAAAATACATTTTGGTAGTCGACATTTTCAATGTTTGGGGTATAGATTTCATGGGTCCATTCCATAACTCTAATGGTTTTCTTTACATACTAGCTAGTAGTCGTTGATTATGTGTCCAAATGAATAGAAGCCATTCCTACTAAAAAGAATAACAAAAGAGTAGTTACCCGATTCCTTAGGGAAACTATATTTTCCCGCTTCAATTTGTGTCTAAAGCCATCATAAGTGACCAAGGAAGTCACTTTTGTAACAACTCATTTGAAGCCCTTTATGAAAAATATGGCGTAACACATAGAATAGCCACACCTTATCATCCACAACTTTGGGTCAAGTAGAAGTCTCAAATAGAGAAATTAAAAAATATTAGAAACAATGGTAGACCCCGATAGGAAAGATTGGAGTGATCGTATTTTAGAATCTCTTTGGACTTATACAACCGCTTTTAAGACACGTATAGGTATAGGCTTGTTTTTGGTAAATCTTGTCACTTACCCGTATAACTTGAACATAAAGCTTATTGAGCCTTAAAGAAATTAAATTTTAATTTAGCTGAAGCCGGTAAGCAAAGAAAACAACTACTCAATGAATTAAAAAAATTAAGAAGTGATTCTTATGATCTTGCAAAATATTATAAAATTAAAACTAAAAAAATTCATGACTCAAAAATACATAGGAAGGAATTTTTCATAAGTCAACGAGTACTTTTATATAGAAGTCGACTTAATTTACATCGTGGAAAGCTTAAAACAAGTTGGGCCGGTCTTTTTATGGTTACGGATATTTTACAAAATGGGGCTATTTAGATACGAAATCCTAAGGATGGCACGTCTTTCAAGATAAATAGACATTGTTTAAAACCTTACTTAGAATTACCTACTAGCGATGTGGAGGAACTAAGCTTAATTTTACCGGTGTATTCCGATAATTAAACTCCTAAACATTTTAAAAATACACTTTAAAATTGTTTGGGGGTGGCGTTTTAATGTCACCCAAATGTCATCCCTTATATCTAGCTTAAAGAGATAAATGTAGCGCTACTAGGAAGGAACCTAGATATTATGTGCTCGCACGCACTACGTGCATATTCTCTCATTGGGAGTATGTACTGTATTGTGGCTAATTTACAGTTTATATAAAAAATAAATTAATTTTTTTCACAAATAGATAGTTTGGTATTTTTACGTCAAATAAGTATATTCTCATAAATGTATATTTAAATCAGTCAAGAGGGTATTCAGGTTATTTGGTACAAATGGGGTATTTTGGTATTTTTAAAAATGGATATTTTGATAACTTTTATATAATTGAATAAAATTAGTAGGGTATTTTGATGATTTTAGTTATGTTGGGTATTTTGGTAATTTTAATTATTTTTAATGAAACCGGGGTACTTGGTGATTTTAATTTTTAAATGAAATTGGGGTATTGTAGTAATTTTAATCTAATAGCAATTATTTTGGTATTATGGGTATCATTGGGCTTAAGTAATGCATTGTAGAGGTGGGCTCATATGATCTGTGCTATATTGATGGGTTTATACGAAAATATGTATTAAATACGTCTAAGGACAGATGGCAACAACTTTGTTACTGGAGGCCGAGACATACTGTGACGTCATCCTATCTCCCGTCTTTTATAGTAGTTTAGACCAGTGAACTACATGTGCAAAAGTTTCCAACCCCAAGACAAGATCCCCAAACCTAAACTCTCTACGAAGCATAAAGTTTGAAACCCAGTGCCATAGAAACCTAGTGCACGCGAACTAATGAAACCACCTTAAAAAAACACCTCGATTTTCAGAAACTTTAGATCAAATTAAGCTTCGAAAAAATTGGAAATGGGATTGGATCGAAATTACATAACTAGTTCAAATTCCATTCCAATTATTTTCAAGAAATCAGAAATAATAGGAATTTGGATATTTTGTTCCAAAATTCGGCAAAAAAGAACACCCCTAAATATGATCATTACAGCTTGTTGACAAGGAAAAAGTTTTGAGTAGATAAACAGTTAAGCACCCAGAAAGCAATTAAATGAAAAAAATACCAACACCTCAACCAAAAAAAAATAAAAATAAAAGAAACAAAATTTCTATATACCTATGTCAAGAACTGAATACGTAACTGCACTTCCTTTTCTCGTGATCTTGACATATCAAATAGTGTTCTACTTGATATAACCGTGGTAAACACTTCGCAAATTCACTCTCTGGAAGCAACATTCAATTCTCCGTTATTATTGTTGATGATGACTTGGGATGATGAAGAATAATAGAAGAAGGAAGATGAATGATTCTCACACAGAGAAACAATCTCTCTAATGGTAGGAAGCTAGAGAGATGTTGAACCCTTAGGGTTTTCTGTTGTAGAGAAGACCCTTATATATTCCACATTAGGCCTCATATCCATGTCGGCCCATTCCACACTTGGGCTTGTAGCTTCAACTCCAGTCCATGAATTGTGCCAACCTTGTAACCTGGGGGGTTACAATCTCTCTCTTGACAGTTGACATATTTCGTGACAAAATCCTATGAGTACTCTAATTAATCTCTCACTACATGAGTATCCCAAACTCAAGGAATAAAAGATTTGGATCATAAAGCCATTACATACACACATACTCTCATCTAAACACATTTGAAGAACCCGAAGAACACAACGGAAGCAAATACAACAAGGTCTTTAAAACGAACTCCCCGTCAATTATTGATTTGTAGAATCCTCGAACTTTTTCTCTCCCTTAATTCTTGCATACCTGAAACAATACACAACTAAGAAAGAACACTTAGAGAAAAAGATTGGATTCAATATCCATCTCCCACTTTTTGTCACAAATGGACAACGGTAGGAACCAATTCAACACGGAAGTATAAACAAGATAGAGAGTGAAAGAGATAACACACAGTGAACAAAAAGATAACAATAATCATCAACAATACTATATAAGAGAAGCATGAGATGTTATCAAAAACTTAAAACAACCTAAAAGAGAATAAACATACAAAACAAAATCTTTGTAACCACAGAGAGAATTGACTGAGTAAGAAAGTAGAAGACACAATATACTTACAACCCATATAAGCAATAACTTGGAGGAATCAAGAAAATCCAAAGATAGCCATATATATATCCTTCACAAAACTCCTTCCATCAATAATCACCAAACAATGCTAACACCAAGAGATGAGTATAACCAAAGCACAAGAACTCTCCAGCTATTCACCAACGACCAAGTAATCACTAAAGCCAAACCAAGCATGAACCAAGAGGATCATCCTAAGTATATCAAAAATACGGTGTCCCTGCAATACAAAACCTCAACATTTGTATAAGTACGAGTTGCGAAGAACTCATTGAAGCCAGGAAATTGGGTATGACCAAGATGAGAAGAACAAATCGCCATGTGGACTTTTCATCATTGTCCGTCGATTGGGTTAGAAAGAGGACTCTCCAAGCTTTCCAACACGCTATAGCACACAACAAATGGCTTAGTACTCTATTCTGTAGAATCGTGCAAAGTTCTGACAAAAACTAGAAAATACTAGATGTTCTAACCAATGTAAAAACCGTTCGAACCAAAGGACTACATAAGACACAAATAAAAATGTTCGAACCAAAATGAAACACGTTTGAACTAAAGCTAAACGAATTAAACACCAAATGTTTGGCCAATAATTCGCCACGGATGATTCGAAAATTATTCGGATAAACGCCGTATTAATGAAAAAGATGCGTAGATTAAAGCCGTTCGAACCGAATGAGTAAAGAAGACGCATGAAAAAACGTTCAAACCGAAATGGAAAGGTTTCAAAACGATTTAAGAAAAATGTTTGAACCACACTAAAACCGAATGAGTACAAAAGACACATTTAAAAACGTTCGTACCGAAGGAAACATGGTTTAAACTGATTTGAGGAAAAACGTTCGAACCACATCAAAACACGTTCGAACCGACTGGGAATAGAACACACATAAAAGAAAATAAAATTTAAGAAAAAGAAGGAAAATTTCTTGAAAACCATTTGAATACCACAAAAGGAAAGAAGGAACAAGAATAAGAAACTATTCTTCAAGAACATTCAAGCAATGAGAACACACTATTTCAATCTATAAGCATTAACAAAAGTGTCAATAACAAACGATAATGCATTCAAAATAAAAGATAGAAAAAACTAATGCACTTGAAGTATCATGAACAAAGCTTTGGTGTGTGAAAGATGCAACACTTGGAGCACGTAAGAATGAGTGGACAAATAATAAGTATTCATTGAGCACCAAAAATATCATAGTAAACAAAAATAGAAGATCAAGTTGAATAAACTATGACTATACATAAGAAACACATCTTTCATGTAAGACAACGTGGTTAAAAACTTCTTTATTGAAAGGAATGTCCTGTGTATTAAACATCCTCCAATAAGCATTAAACATGTGCATCTTCACCTATTTCTTTTTGCCACGTGTGGTATGGATATTTACCTACATCTTGTTGTCATTCTCATGTGGGAGGGATCTTTACCTCCATCTTTTCACAAATATCGGGTAGGGTATAACCTACATCTTTTGACAGTTCACCACCTCCTAGTAGTCCAATCATGTCACTCCCCGATTTTTGCCAAATGAATATTCGCAAAATAAATAGCAAATATTCATCAATCAAAAGCCAGAACGTGAATGGGTCGGTCCCACATGGGACCCAGATAGGTAAAAACATTCAAAGCAATAGACTACAAAAGATCATTAATAAAACTTCAATCATATTAATAAACTCCATGACATAAGTAGCTCAAAATAAATAATCTGAATAATAGCTCCAAATAAATAATCTGAATAATAACTCCAAATAATATGGATTACGTAGTCTCCAAAGCTGAAAAAAATACTGAGTTCAAAGATAAAGAAATAACTGAATCCAAATGGTGAAATCTGGAAACTCCTTTGAATGTACCACCAAATCAAGTCTCTCGATCTCCTTCATGTGGCTCCCTCTCTACGTCCGACCGAGATGTACCCCAAGTTGCAAAAGAAACAACGAAGGTCAGCAATTCGAATTTGCTGGTATGAGTGTCTCTCGATCATGAAAGGAGAGCTTACCAACTAATTAAAACGATCAATTAAACTATTTAAACTAGGCATGCATTATAGTTATCTTAATTAAAGACAATACTAACTTACAACTTGTTATTGTTGCTTTGGTAGGTCAAGTCCTGCAATAAATGTAGGTGTGACCTACCACCTGCAACGTCAGTAAAACCTCGATAAATGAATGTTCGATAAAGTAATAACCTCGCTGTGTGTACCATAGGTAAAATACCCGATAGGTGTCATCGGTGGCTGTATAAGAAGCTAAACCGGGAGCACCTGAGCATTAGCCAGCCAGGACTGGGCTATCGGGTAGGGCCCAACCCGATCTCAAGGACCCACCGGATGGTCCACGATCAATGGGTGGATCCCCGGTTACTGTATAAGAAGTTGAACCATGGGCTCCCATACATCAACCAGACCCACCTCAATCAAGTAAGCCAGGACAGGCCCAGTAAAGTCCAGTAGCGACAGAGGCTCATCCAAAGGCTTATCATAGAAGCCCAGAGGACCTGGCCAGGTTGTATGCAATGCAGATTGGGCCTCCGGTCCGAGGAGTCAAGCCCAAGTCTTTGCTTTCGGACTTGGTCAAATCCAAGTCCTAACCAACTGGATAAGTCCAGCAAGATTCCAGGCAAACAGAACCCATGGTTCTAGCCCGTTGGAGAAGATAAAGGAATACCTAGGTTGAACCAGAGTGTATCAGAGGATGCCACGTGGCAGTCATCGTGGTCAAAGGGGATTCAAACCGAAGGGATAGCCGCCCAGCAACATGCAAGCTATCTCTGCGGAAAGCATCTTCACGGTTGAACTACCTGAGTTCATGGAGTCAAAATCGGAGGGGTGGTTAAGCCAGCCTCCTCCGGTCTACTACAAATACAGGAGTTCTTAACCTGCTGAACTACGAGTCTTTCACTGAGCAACTCCATTAGAGCTTAGTTGAAGCGGAGACTTGATTCCAAGTTCATCTTCTTGGATACGTAGGCAGCCTTATCTTCATCAGGTCTAGTCTTATTGTATACTCCCATCCCATCTCAGTCTACACAAGGCTTTCTTTGTAACTGTTCGATTAATCAATACATATCTCGAGTTTGTGGATCAAGGTTTTGCAACCACACTCTTTGGCGCCCACCGTGGGGCTGAATCTTCCATCAGCTCCAGAACCTTACAAAGAATCTCAATCGAGTCGCTGCAGCAATGGCTGGAAGTAAGAAACGACCGACTCGTTCCAACAATGGAATGAGCCAAGTTACTGTGAGTCAGACTGAGAATCTTTCTCCTCTGTCTCCGGTCCTTGAAGCAACAGAACCCGTCAATCAAAAATCGGTTCTCGGGAGTGAAGGCCATGACCATGGCTCACAACATTCTGAAAGTGGACAGCCGGAGGCAGAAAACTTAGTGGTACAAATCACTAACGATCGTGGTAATCCGAATGTAGTCAACTGGACTGTCAGGATACCAGCATCACAAGATCCAGAACCATCCAGAGTAGTCGCTGCAAGAAGAGACCACAGAACCTTTTCCATGGCCACGGGAGGAGGTTACACCGAGCAGCAGAAGGAGAAGGGCCTAGCGGCCGAGTCCCCAACTACAATCATCAAACGGCTAACCAGGGAAAATGCAGAACTGAGAAGAAAGAAGAGAACCAGGACTGGAGACATGCAGTCATCTTCATCCCTGTCTTCAAGTCCATCTCTTCAGAAGAAGATAAGGCCATGGCCAGAAGTGATCGGAGCCTTACCCCCCATAGCCATGATCCCCGCCCTGTTTGGGACAGGCTAGCACCGGGGAGAGATAGGATATCTATCTCCCCAGTTCAGAAAAATCGCAGTGGACGTGCAAGAACACCCGGACCACGTCATGGCCGTAGGGTTACCCATAGCAGGCCCGTCGAAGAAGTCACTCCACCAGAAGGACTGTGCCGGAGGAAGCACCAGAGCACTCCCCTGGCACGTCACGGTCAGAGAGGAAAGAGCCCCCAAAGGGCACGTACCCATCAGAGACAACCGGAGCTGAATGTGGAACAGATGAATCAACTCAAGCTTCAAGAGATGATTGACCTGGCTGTTTCCAACAAAGCCAACCGGGACGAACGAATCAGAAAGTTTACTCTCTCAAGATTGGTTGTGTCACCTTTGGCAGAAGAAGTCAAGAATCACATAGTCCTAGCCAGCTTCAACCAGCCGCCTCGAACAGTATGATGAGACAAGCGGCTGTCCGGTTCAGCATGTCATGAACTACAAGAGCACCATGGCCATCTGGGACCATGATGACAAGTTACGTGCAAAAATGTTTGCTGCTTCACTCAAAGGCGAAGCACAGACGTGGTATCACAATTTGTCACCTGCATCCGTCCACACATTCGTACAACTGGCTGAGTTGTTTGAGGAAAAGTACCGGTTCAATATGAAGACAAAGAAGGGAACAAAAGTCTTGTTCTCCTTATAGATGGATCGGAGTGAGACACTCAGGAATTTCATCCGAAGGTTCCGAACCTTACTATCAGAAGTACAGGACGCATCTGATAGTGTCGTCATTCAAGCCTTCAAGTATGCCTTGAACTACAACCATAAAAAGTTGTACCGGTCACTAGCAAGAAAGCTTCCATCCACTGTTTCGGCTTTGCTCGAGAAAGCAGAAAGATATGCTCAGGAAGAGGACGATCTGAAAGCTAGGGGAAAGAGACTTGCCGGAGGCCAAACCTCCGAGAAGCCACATAAGGCAAAGGAAGAAAGCTCCGGCAGGGATCGCGAAGAGGAAAAGGCCCCTGACAAAAACAAAGACAGGAAGAGGAAAACAACAGTTCGGCAGCCCGACCGTCGAACAGAGAAATCTACTGGGGGCGAACGCAAAGAGAGGGAATTCGCACCCCTGAGGTTCCTGATCGAGGAAGTATTCAAAAAGATCAAGAACAGAGGGCTGCTCAACAAACCTGCCCCTCTCCTGGCAGACCCGGAGGGCATGAGAGATAAGTCCAAGAAATGTGATCATCACAATGATTACGGTTACGAGCTGAAGAACTATAGGTCATTGAAGTATGAAATGCAGCGTCTGGTCGACGGCGGCCTCATCCCTGACATGGTGCAGACCGGAGCAGTCGAACAGGTAAAATCGGAGATCGAATTGTATACGTACAGACACCCGGTTCTTCCAAGAAAAAAAGGAAGAATTGTGCTCGAGAAAAGCTCCGGTAGATAGGACATGTCCATGAAGTTGGACAACTCAATTTCAATGAAGGGATTAACAATGAGTCCATTGTCCCCAGAGGTTTGACATACTTAAGAAGATGAAAGGGGTGTGCATTATCCACACAATGACGCCCTGGTTATCACAGCTTGGATTGGCGTCTACCGGGTTCGGCGAGTCATAGTCGACGTCGGTAGCACCTCCAGTGTCATGTTCTCATGTGCTTACAAAGCTATGGAGCTATCTAAGGGTCTCATCGAATCTGATGAGACTCCTATCTATGGGTTCAACGGCGAGCCAACGCAGTCCTTCAAGCGGGTCCACTTGCCAATCACGGTGGGATTCAATACCGTCGGGATAGACTTTCTGCTGGTCGACTCCCCCTCCTGCTACAACGTCATCTTAGGAAGGGACTGGATTCATCAGATGAAAGCAATCGTATCCACCTTCCACCAAAGCCTCAAATTCCCAACTCCCAACCGGATTTGCAGGGTCAAAGGAGATCAAGGAATGACGTTCAAATGCCATCTCGATGCTGTCAAAGGAAAGTCTATCTCAGAGACCAAGGGAAATACTATTTTACTGACAAGTCTGTCAAGGGGAAGCCAGACACGAAAACCGGGATATCACCAGTGGTCGACGAGCTGGAAGAAGTTATAGTGGGACTGGAGTCCCACAAGACAACTTACATCTTTTCCGGTCTACCAAGGGCTGAGAAGGATCTCATGATCACATTGCTCCAGCAGAATCACCATGTCTTCGCATGTAGTGTCAGCGAGATGCCAGGAATTAACCCTTTGGTCGCCTGTAATAGACTAGACATTGATCCTCAGCACAAGCCGGTCAAGCAGAAACCAAGGCGAATGGCGCCAGATCGAAAGTTGGCGGTCAACGAAGAAGTCGATAGGCTACTATCAATCAACTTCATCAAACCAGTCATTTACCCTTCCTGGGTCTCCAACATCGTGGTTGTCCCAAAGAAGAGCGATAAGATTCGAGTTTGCATCGATTTTACTAATCTGAATAAAGCATGTCCTGTGCACCCATATCCACTCCCTAGGATCACAACTCATGGTGGACGCCACCGCTGGTTATCAATGATTGTCCTTCATGGACGCCTACTCTGGATACAACCAGATTCCACTTCACGAAGAAAATCAGGAACATACTGCATTCATCATTGACCGGAGGCTTTACTGCTACCAGGTGATGCCTTTTGGTCTGAAGAACGCTGGAGCAACATACCAAAAGTTGGTCAACACCATCTTCAACGAGCTCATAGGCCGGACCATGGAAGTCTACATAGACGACATGGTGGTCAAAACTACGGAGAAGAAAATCGTTTCAAGATCTGCAGCAGACATTTGATATCCTTGCGCGGTACAACATGAAGCTGAATCCAGCCAAATGTTTTTTTGGTCTTTCTTCTAGCAAGTTCCTTGCCTTCCTAATGACCAACCGGGGCATAGAAGCCAATCCAGATCAGATTCGGGCAGTATTGGAGATGCCCGCCCTGAAGACAGTGAAAGAATTCCAGAGTTTAACTGTAACGCCCCAAAATCATAACACGAATCCCCATGACTCAATGTCAGATCTCGAAGCATTAGAACGACCCAACCCATGATAATCATATAATAAAAGAAGATTTTGAATGATATTAATGTATATAATTAGCATTAAAAATACATAACTTAATACACTACATAAATAATACAAACTGTGATCACTTATATACAAAAGAAACTAAGAACATCTATCGCACGAACACTTATGTCAATACCCTCTGTAACTTCCCCACAACCATATCTGCTGAATCGATCTATCCTCGAACAACTGTTTAACTGAAAAAGGGATTAATGATAGGGTGAGCATTTCCACTTGCTCAGTAGTGACTCACATTTCCACAATACTATCTAATCATGCATGACGATTAACCATACGCAACAGTTGAAATAATGCAGGTTTTAACTGTAATAATAAATAATATAAGTAATTTAATAAGTAAATACTTTTAAACCAAACTTTTTACCTTTCACAGTAATCATACTAACCATGCATCCATACAATAAGTCGGGTAGCTGCATCCTATTAGAGTGGTGAGAATACGACTGGAACTCAGCCCCTGCCCCAGGTAAATCATCTTGGTTCAGTACTTTCCAGTGTGAACCTGCACCGTTGTTTTCTTGATTATCCGGTCGGGTAGTGATTACCGTTTTTGTGTCCGAAGACACTAACCCTCTTTTAGGGCTCAGGTGGGCCCTTTGACCACGCCTCCTGATACGAGGAGTCTCTAACTTACGGTGGTCAACCGTTCGACGACTGCAGACTGCACAGGATCCTGACACACGTCCAGGAGTGGACTAACTCTCACCCCTCGCGTCTAAACCTCCTCGAGGTTACATGTATCCTCACAGCACACTAAGCACCAACAACGTACCACTAAAAGCATGGTAATCCAGGAAGGTAGAAGAGAAGTTCCCGGAAACATCCAACAGTGTTCGCCTCTAGAAAGTGCTTATTCACTGTCTAAAGGTGAACAACGCGTATGTAATCCTAGAAAGAACTGTCGTCTCCGGAATATAACAACAATTCCTTCTTGTAGGAATTCACAGATCCCTTGTCAGACCGCCTCGTGATACAATATATATAATATATAAGTGTCTTTTAATAATAATTAATTTAATCTGGCATGTGTGACGAGTCCCTGAATTTAGCAACCATCAAACCAGTCCCCTCTTCACGGCTACCCTACCCTGGCCAAAGCCGAAGAGACTATCCCTATTCATGGCTACCCTACCCGGGCCAAAGCCAAAGGGATTATAATCCGATCTGTAATAATATGTTCGTGTAAGCACCCAGATCATATACCCAATTCAGGAACCTCACACCATACCAACATACAACTGGGATCTCACATCCCACATACAAAATCCATCTCCCTTTTCCCATCCTGGAAAAGATATGCAATAAAAACCTTGATAACATTTCCGTTTATAAAACCATTTCAATATACATATACTGCTTTAATAACTCCTATATAAAACATGATATCTGTAACTAATCACTTTAATAAAATCTATAATCGATAAACCACGAGTAATCTATATATACCAAACAAAACCATGCATGCATTTTTATCATCAATAATATATCAATTAATTTGCAACATTTAAAATATGACACATGAAAAACAGTATAAAAGAAATGTAAGTCCCAACCTCTTAACTCTTCCTCGCTAGCTCCTTAACTTCATTTTACATCCAATCATTCAACTAGGACCGCCGGTAGCCTAAAAATACATCATACATAAATCTATGTGAATTCACAAGAAGTATCGAATATATACCTAAACTTTCTAAGGTTTATTTCGGCATCCCAATTGTCTATAAAATAGCCAAAAACCCATAACCATAGGGAGGGTATTGCTTCAAATAAACTGCATCTAATTCAGTTCATAAGCTACACAAATGAAAGGAGAACCCAAGTTAGTTAAAATACACCCATGTATATTATGGTTACCTTATATAAGCTCAACTCCAACTAGGCAATTAGGAAATCAGATTGTTTCCTGCGTCACTAAGATGACCACAACAACAACTTTTCCATTTGCTCTCTACAGCCTTAGTCATTTCTTCTTTTGAGAAAAAAAAGACAACTTCCTTTCAACCCTCATAGCAGCATCTTTATCACCTTCTATTGAACCGCAAAACAACTATATCACATGCATACATATTTTACATCTAAAATCCTTTTTGTCATTCCTTGTTCATAAGCTAGCCCTTAATTCAGATCCATGGGGTACTCAATCTATGAATCTTCTTTTCCAATTATTAGTAAACCAAAAAGTCCATAGAAACCATCAGTTCATACTTCATACCACCAATTACTAAAGTCCCAATCATTGAATTAAACTTAAACTTACTAGTATGTTTACTGGAAGTTTTTGAAAACTATTAGAACACATACCGACTCGTCAATCTATAGAAAGAAATAAATCTCCCAGCTAGTATCTTCCTTTGAAAATCATCTAGTGTGTTGATTGGTTAAAGGTGGAATTACCTCACATCAAGTTTAATGGGTGAGTTAATGGCCTGTACTTTTAAACTTCTGATTCTCATCTCTTTCTCAATCTATATCAGTTGATGAGAGAAAACTCCAGCAAACAGCTCCTTTATAAATCCAAACGATGAGGTGTCAACACACCCTCATACATATCCATGCAAATAAATAGCCCCACATACTCTAGTGCTCTTGGGAGTATTTTTATTAAGTTACCCCGCATTGAATAAAAATCTTGCTTGGTCCTACTTGGGTAAATCTATTCGACGCACTCGCACGTTCGATCCTAAAGCCCATGACTAGATCTTAGTGAAAATTAGGCTCGTAATGAAATAAATGTTACACGCACGCCGATCTAGCATGAAATGATTTTTCGTGCGTTTTAAATTTTATAGTCTATATGTTTGTTCTTATTATTTTTAATATTTTAATTCAATTCAATCAATTATTTTAACACCAATCAATCGAAGTTATATAAAATATAATAATAGCCAAAGATTATAAATAAATTTACTAAAATGCCCCTAAGACGGGTACGGGTCGTTACATTAACCTGGAGGTTAGCCGCTCTCAACAGGGGTATCTCCCGGTACTCAGACCGATGTAAGCCGTTCCTCAATGCAATCAAAGCTTATGCAGAATGGAATCCTACTTGTCAGCAAACCTTTGACGAGATCAAGGCATATCTTACTCAACCTCCAGTCCTTACGACACCACAAACCGGACAACCAGTCGGCGTCTACCTAGCCGCATCCGATATTGCAGTCAGTGAGGTCATATTTGTGGAAGAGTCGGAGGAGAAGCAAATATACTTCATCAGCAAAGTGTTGCAGGGAGCTAAGACAAGGTACATGCAAAAATCGAAAAGATCGCCTTAACCTTGGTACACGCAGCCAGGAGGTTAAAACCAAATTTTCAAGGCAGGGCTGTCAAAGTCAACACAAAGTACCCACTCAGGAAAGCTCTTGGAAAGCAGGATGAATCTAATCGATTGATCAAAGTCAACACAAAGTACCCGCTCAGGAAAGCTCTTGATGGAAGATTTTTCCATCGAGGATATCCCGGTCAACCCAGACTTAGAAGAAGATACACTGGGGATGAATGATACCCCCCGGTCACAGGAGTCTCCGGCCAAGGAAGACAACGAAGCATGGACAATCTACACTGACGGGTCCAGTACTATACATGATCCAGCATAGGTTGTCTCCTGATCAGCCCAGATGGACAGAAGACAAAAACATTCGTCAGACTGGGATTCCCGGCTTCAAACAACGAAGCCGAATATGAAGGTCTAATATATGGTCTCCAGACAGTGCTCCAACTGGGGGCGCGGAGAGCCATGATCAAGACAAATTCAAAGCTAATGGCGAACCAATTCGTCGGGTCCTTCCAAGCCAAGGACGACTAGATGGCAAAATATCTTGATGTTGTCCACTCCATGGCAGGGAGGTTCGAATTCATCACTGTCGAGCAACGACCAATGATAGATGTCAGGCAAGAAGTACAGAGCCCCGACAACTGTCAATCGGATACCAGAAAGAGCTGAGTATCGGGCCCAAAGATCCAGACATGCCGTTGCCGTAGGTCTATCTCCTGGAATGCAGGCATTGGAAGGAAGTCTTCATGGTAACCACCAGAGGACAGAAAAGAATGAGAGATGAAGAAGCTTCACAACCCGGCACCGGGCGTAGCACAGAGAGCAAGCCAAGTCCTCCCTCTCAGGGTCAGACACAGGACCCACCAGAATCACAACTTGAAGATTGGAATCAATGCCTCACCAGAGGTCAGATAGAAGCAATGCCACCATCGCCGGAGCCGGACAAACCGGACCGGCCAGAACCACCGCTCTCGCATGTTCACATCGATTTGGAGCTCCCACCGGAGGAACCAATTGAAGAGATTCCAGACAACTTGAATTCTGAAGTGGATAGAATTGATGCCGAATTGCAGTCTAGCAACGACCAAGACTAAAGGAGGCCATACATCAACTTCCTCATCAACTTCCTCATCCACCATCTGCTTTTCGAGGCCATACATCAACTTCCTCATCGATTTGGAGCTCCCACTGTTATCCTACACCGAGAGTCACACAGGATATACATGAAGAGCCATGGCTCTGGGGTCTTGTTCAGGTGCCTCACTCCAGAACAAGGCCTGATCATACTAAACGAAATCTATGTTGGGATTTGTGACAACCTCAACACCAGCGTCTCCAGCACTGGGGGCATCCATAGTCTCCTCGGACACACCTCCCACCATCTCCGACTGCGCTAGGTTGTCCACTTCAGCATGTACCTACACAGGTGTAGGAAAGAACCCTTCAGTAGATGATTCACTGAACCTCCGTGGAATCAGAAGTCCACTATCCCTCGACATCAGGCTTGGGTCACCAGAGGAGTTAGAGGAACCATAAAAAACATCTGGTCTCCTCCGATGACCCAAGGGAGCGTTTGAATTACAAACAGAGCTAGCATCAGATACCTGGACATCCCTAACAAATGGGATGGCTTCCGGTGGAGCGTCCGACATGAGCTCGTCAGGAGGAGATCTTCACCCGACTGGAAGAGCCTCATCCGGCCAGTTGTTCATCCCCCTCCTCAGATTGACAGCCTCACTCTTCACCGGAGGCTCCTCCCAGCACTGGGGACTGTACTCTCTACAGGGGCAGCACCCTCTGCGGAGCTGGAGTCAACCTCAACCACTTGCGGAGGAACCAGCAGGGCTGCGAGCTTGGCTGGGAAGCAGATATGTATCACAATCTGATCACGAAGCGTCAAGTCCCGCTGGAAGAGACACTTGAAGCTGACGTTTCCCTGCAAACAAAAGTATGGAACTGTTCCTGAGCCGGAGCTGCTTACCTATGAAGTCCCACGGCACCTGGATGTTGCGATCAGACGACTACCCTGATACTCGGTAGCAGGGTTCAAACCAGTTCCCATAGTGATTGGGAAGTCCAGACAACCTCCGGGCAGTGCGCCAAGAAATGGCGTAGAAGTTGCGCTCCTTGGCCTCTCGAGCAATCGGCTTCATCAGCAGGAACATCTCAACCGGGCCAAAAGGAATCTGGAAGTGGTGGACAATCAAGCCAATCCAGCACACAATGATCCAGAAGGACACGTGCATCTGGCCCGGCGGGATCCACCACCACGACAACAGCCGCAAAATTGAAGAAGGCAGCGGGAGCTGTATGCCATACAGAAGTTGGTAGAGACTCAACGCAATCAAGTTGCCGGAGCAACCATCAGAAATGGAGGGGTGGGAGCCAAACCTAGCCCCCCTCCACCAAGCTGTTCCTGAACATCCGCCGCGTTCATCCTCGAGTTCAGGATTCTGGGGGAGGTTGGAGGAAGCTTGCCACCTCCTCCCAAGTCTTTCCGTCGAAGGCTCGACGACATTCAGAGGAGCCACCTCCTCCACGCCAGCAGGTGGATTCGATTCAGTGGCCGGAATCTCACTCGATCCGTCCACACCAGCGACAGAAAGAGGAGCTGAGTTCTGAGGGCCCTCGTCGCTGCTAGAGCTCAACACCAGAGTTCTCCTAATTTTTAGAGAGAAATTTATACAGTTGTCATTGGAATTCGAAGGATTTTGAACCAAGGGTTCCAGCAAAAACGAAATGAAGGTGAGGAATAAAGAAAAAGTGTGAAGGACACCCTTTTCTCCTCTAACCATTCCTTTTATAGGGTGGAACCCAGGGTCCACCGGCTAATGGTTTTCCAATTCCTTTAATCGGTTCTCCATTAATTCAAGATCATTAAAACAGCTAGTTTAATGACTCGATCAACGAAGAGTCATAAACTTTCACAGGAAGTTGAAGCTGTACATCTTCCCGCCAACAAAAGAAGATTAAGAGAAGATGAAGTGGGACCCACTTAACACAATCAACTGGAACCCACACCATACAGTCATCTGGGACGCACACCAGTTGGGACCCACATCATGCAATCAGCCGAGATCCACTCAGCATGTATAGGTGGGGTCCACATGATCCAGGTCAGCGACATGTGGACCTCCGGTCCATGTCACCACCGTCAAAGCTCAATTGACCGACACATGTTTCTTTAACTTACCACAACGGGAGGTTAACCGAACCTATCACCGGAGCTCAAGACAATGATAAAAGGAAATTATTTTATTACGAAATGCATGATACGGGGTGCACCAAATCCCCTACATAGTGCGACCGGAACTGAATTATATCAGAGGGGGAGACGGGGGATTCAGACTAGACCCCTCCGGTAAGGCAAGAAGGTCATACTTAGCCTTGGCAGCAGCATTCCCGACCTTCCAGGATGAAGCAACAGAAAAATCTGCTGGCTCCTTAGCCTCTGAAAGCTCGACCACCTTCTCCTCCAACTTCTCCTGGTAGCATTCCACAGTTTCGTTCATACTTGCTGTAGGTGCAAAAATTTGATCCACAAACTCGAGATATGTATATATTGATCGTACAGTTACAATGAAAGCCTTGTATAGACAGGGATAGGATGGGGGTATACAGTGAGACTGGACCTGATCGGGATCAGGCTACCTACGTATCCAAGATGATGAACTTGGAATCAAGTCTTTGCTTCCACTAAGCTCTAATGGATTTTCTCAGTGAAAGACTCGTAGTTCAGGAGGTTTAGAACTCCTGTATTTGTAGTAGGCCGGAGGAGGCTGGCTCAAGCACCCCTCCGGTTTTGACTCCACGAACTCGGGTTGTTCAACTGTGAAGATGCTTTCCGTGGAGATAGCTTGCATGCTGTCGAGCGGTTATCTCCTTGGTTTGAATCCCCTTTGATAAAGATGACTGCCACATGGCATCCTTTGATAGGTCCTGGTTCAACCTGGCTTTCCTTTATCTTCTCTAGCGGGCTAGAACCAAGGGTTCTGTTGGCCTGGAATCTCGGTCGACTTATCCATTTGGTTGGGACTTGGGTTGACCAAGCCTGAAAGGAAAGACTTGGGCTTGACACTTCTGACCGGAGGCCTAATCTACACTGCATACATCCTGGCCAGGTCCTTTGGATTTCTGTGCTAAGCCTTTGGATCAGCCCCTATCGCTGCTGGACCTTACTGGGCCGGACCTGGCCTACTTGACTGAGGTGGACCCGGTTGATGTCTGGGAGCCCACGGTTCAACTTCTTATACAGTAATCGGGGCTCCACCCATTGATAGTGGACTATCCGGTGAGTCAAGGTCCACAGAGCGTATGCGGATCTCTTGAAACCGGGTTGGCCCCTACCCGATAGCCCAGGCTTGGCTGGCTAGTGCTCAGGTGCTCCCGGTTTAACTTCTTATACAACCATCGGTGACACTTGTCGGGTTTTTTACCTAGGGTACACACATCGCCCCCTCTTTGTCAAGTAGAAAATCTGCTTGGGAAAGATCTTAGCAATATCTTCCTCGGCTGTTGAGATTCGGAGGATTCCTTCCTTGACACGCTTCTTGATGACGATTCTGTATCCCTTGGATCAAGGTTTAGGGTTTCTTTCCTCCTTTATAAATAGGGAGCCGGAGGTGTAGAAGGATGTCCACTTCTCTCTCTCCGTTTCCTGTTTTTTGTTGTTGTTGTTGTTGAAGCTTCTTCTGTTGAAGAATGGCTGATGACCGGGATGCTGATTTGGCCCACCGCGCATTCAACATTAAGGTTGAGCACGTGTTTAACCAAGCGCAGGCTTAGGAGAAGGTTGTCCGACTGGAGCATGATATGAAGTTGTCCCTCAAGAAATGAGACAACATTATTGCATCACTGCGCCAAGACCTCCGGCTCTCTGAAGACTCCCTTAAACAGGCGTTAGACCTGATCCAGACCTTGAAAGAGAAGGTCTGGATACTTGGCAATGCTGCGGCCGGGGGTGCTAGCTGGGACCAGGTCGCTACTTCCCCCCCTACCGCTTCGCGGAATGCTTTGGTAGATTAGTTAATGTAGCACCATTGTTGAGGACCGGTGCCCTCTTTTCTTGAATTTTATTCATCAATAAAAAAACCCTTTTTCCATGAACAGTGCTTCTGCTTGTCTTGTCTCGATCTTGGTAGGTTGACTGTCGGTCCATGGGAGACTGTTACTTCTCGGGAAATAACTGGGTTGTGGCCCGACCCTTTTTAACCTTAGTGTAGCTAAATAAGGAGGGGTTTACTCTTGATGAGTTATTCCTCTTTCTTCTTCTTCCTTTGCTCATCTTCCATGGCGGCTAGGCATTCTGATCCTAGTTCCGTCGGTGACAATCGGGAACAATACCGGGCGCATCTCCTTAGCCGCGTGAACAGCTTAAAGGCGCAAGTGGTCGAGCTTGTGGAAGACCAACGCCAGTGGGAGGAGTGCCATGAGGGCCGAATCAGGGATAAAGACGAGGAAATCTAGGGCCTCAAAGAAAGGCTGAAATCTGCCTCTGCTGAGCTTGCCCGGATGGGGGGGCAAGATAGACGCTGTTGCGATTTCCTCATGGAAGGAAGGATACGCTGAAGCTAAGGTCAGGTACCATCTCCCCGACTCGCCTGAGGAGTCCGGCCGGGATCCTTCGTCTCCTCCTTGATGTAATTTAGCTCCGGTGGCACTATGTAGGGGACTCGGTGCACCCCGTACATTGCATTTCGTAATAAAAATCATGTTTCCTTCTATTACTGTCTTGAGCTCCGGTAGGTAGATCCGGTTATTCTCTTGTTATGTAGAGTGCAGGAACACATGCCGATCAATCTTTACTTGACTGTGGTGATGTAGACCGGAGGTCCACATATCGCTAACCTAGCCCATGTGGACCCCACTCGTAGATGCTCGATCGATCTCGCTGAGTGTACGAGGTAGGTCCCAGTTGACATGGGTCCCAAATAACTATGCGGCATGGGCCCCAGTTGACTGTGTTAAGTAGGCCCCACTTCGTCTTCTCTAAATCTTTCTTTGTTGGTGGGAAGATGTACAACTTCAACTTCCAGTGAAAGCTTGTGACTCTTCGCTAATCGAGTCATTAAAACCAGTTGGTTTAATGACCTTAATGATGATTTCATTAAGAGAACCTGGAATACCATCAGCCGGTAGACCCTGGGCTCTCCTTATAAATAGAGGAGGCTCGAAAGAGAGAAGGGTATTCCTTTCACTCTCTTTCTCTCCCTTCCCTTTCATTTCTACTTCGTCGGAACCCTAGGTTTTGAAACTCCAAATTCCAGTGATTTCGCGCGAATTCTACTTCAAGGATGAAGAGAACCTTAGTCCTGAGCTCAAGTAGTGACGAAGAGCCTCAGAGTTTGGCTCCCCGTCCCTCTGCTGATAAGAGAGGGCCAAGCAGTATTCCGGCGACGGGTCCCCCTTCGCCTAATGGTTTGGCAGAGGTGGCTCCTGTGGATTTTGCCGAGCCTCCTGTTGAGAGGCATCAGAGAAGGTGGCAAGCCTCCTCCAACCTCCCCCGAAATCCTGAACTCGAGCGAATGAGCGCGGCGGAAGTTCAGGAGCGGCTTGGCTGGAGAGCGGTCCGGTTTGGTTCCCACCCTTCCATTTCAGACGGTTGCTCCGGCAACCTGATCGCAGTAAGTCTTTACCAGCTTTTTTATGGCATGCAGCTTCCGCTGCATTCTTCTATTATGAGATTGCTGTCGTGGTCCTTCTGGATAATCGTGCACCAGATTGGGCTTATAGCTCTCCACTTCGAGATTCCATTTGCCCCGGTCGAGCTGTTCATGCTCATGAAGCCGGTCGCCCGGGAGGCCAAGGAACGCTACTTCTACGCCATCTCTTTGCATTCTGCCTGGAGGTTGTCTGGACTTCCCAACCATTATGGGAATTGGTTTGAGCCTTGCTACCGGGTGTCAGGGTGGTCGTCTGACCGCACCATACCGGTGCCGCGGGATTTCATAGGTAAGCATGCGCTTGACCTTCCTTTCATTTTTGTCCTTATGTTTTGCGTGCTTGCTGAGCTCCAGCTCAAGAACAGTTCCGTGTATGTGTTTGCAGGGAAACGTCAGCTTCAGGTGTCTCTCCCAGGGGGGTGGATTCCTCTGTTGCTGAAAGGAACATCAAGCGCTTCTTCTGTCTGCCCGCAGACCTGTGGGACTTGACGTTCCCTGACCAGATCGTAATAGATATCCGCTATCCGACGAGGTTTGCCCTGCCGACTCCTCCGCGGGTTGTGGAGCTAGAGTCCAGCTCTGGTGAGGGTGCTTCCACTGCAGAGAGCACGACCCCTAGTGCTGAGGGGGAGCCTCCGGTTGAGAGTGAGGCTGTTGATTTGCAGGGGCAGATGGATGACTGGCCCGATGAGGTTTTTCCAGTCGGGGGAAGATCTCCTCCTGACGAGCCGATGCCGGACGTTCTGCCGAAGGTCATCCCAGTTGTTGGGGATGTTCAGGTCAGTGATGCTAGCTCTGCTTGTCATTCAAACCTTCCCTTGGGTCGCCGGAGGAGGCCACATGTCTTTTATGGTTCATCTGACTCCTCTGGTGATCCAAGTCTGATGTCGAGGGATAGCGGGCTCCTTCTTTCCCGTGGGTCTGGCGAATCAGCTACTGAAGGATTCTTTCCTACCCCGGTGCAGGTACAGCTGAGGTGGACAACCTAGCCCAGCCGGAGATGGTGGGAGGTGTGTCCGAGGAAACAGTGGTTGCCTCTAATGCTGAGGAAGGCGGGCTAGCTGAGGGGACTGGTGATGGGGACTACCCGGATTGGTAGTGGCTCCCAGGTCCATGTTGAAGATGCTCTAGCTGTTGAGGACGTCCAGACTGAGGTGGAGTTCACCGTGTCGGGCACTGCTGATGATGAAGCCTCAACTTATGGATGGGGTGACCAGGTCCCATATACTGACCTTCCCACTGTGAAACTGGGCCCTGAACCGGGCGAGTACCAGTCTGAGGCCATTCCGGAGTTCTCGCTGTCGGCGTTCACTATTCATCCTGGATTTTTGAGTGGTGAGCCGATGTCGATTGGGGATTCCGACATCATGAACCTCCACACTGCTTTTAACTATATCTTCCAGAACCTGCTTCCGGAGGACCAGTCATACTACAGCCGCCTTCCCCGCCACCGGGCGATGAGGGTGGCTGCCCAGAATCTCATCGCGCTAAGATTCCTTGACTTGATTTCTGGCTTTAGACTTGTTAACGTCTATATGTTTGTTTCTGATCTTTGTTTCTCTTTCTGTTAGACACAAGCTGCCATGGCCCGGGTCTTTAAGCTGAGTGTCAAACCCCGACCTTCTGCCTTGGAGGATCTGGAGCGCCTGCGGCAGCCAACAGTGACCGGTGGGCTCTGGAGGAGGACAAGCGGTCCATGGCGACAGACTACCATAACCTGGACTTCACTCTGACCGCTGCTCTCCAGAGAGAGGAGAATGCCAAGAATTCCTTGGCAGAATTGGAGGTTACTTGCGGGAAGCTGACCGGAGAGAAGCTGGAGCTAGACCGACGTCTCATCCTCAAGGATGCGGCCTACGACCGGGCTGCTGAAGAGCTACGGTTGGCGAAGGCTACCTATCAGTAGGTCCTCGACCAGCTGGAGAAGGAGAAGGCGAAGAAGGGCGGTAATGTCCCCGGTCCTTCTTCTCAACCTTACCTCCTTTAGATTTTGTAGAAAGGTTCCTGTCCCGGTTGCCGGGGGACTCCCTCTTATACATATTCTTTTCTTAAAAAAGAAAATAAAAATAATATTTTGGTAGTGCAAAAACATCTTGTTAGATATCTTTACCTTGTTTACAGCATTTATTACAACTGACTATCTCCCTCGTCCCCTTATCGTTTTAAGGAGTTTTCCTTGGGATGATAATAGTTCTTCTTCTTGCTGACTCCATGGCGATTCATGGTCTGCTGCTGAAAAGGGGGTTTGTCCGTGTGCTGCATGATGCTTTGACCGGGGAAAGGCTAACTAGCCTAACAGCCCCAGTTTTTAAGAGTTGATAGCCTCGCTCTTAAGATAGATTTCCAAGACCGGAAGCTAGGTCCAGGCATCTCGGGCTTAAAAGGAGTGTAGCTCCGCATTCAGGACTTAGCCAGGATCGGAAGCTAGGTTCGGGCATCCTGGGTTGGATGGGGGTTTGACTCCTGACATCCCTGGTTCCAAGACCGGAACCTAGGTCCAGGCGTCTTGGGCCTAAAAGGGGCATAACTCTGCAGTTAGGACTTAGCCAAGATCGGAAGCTAGGTCCGGGCATCCTGGGTTGGATGGGGGTTTGATCCCTGCCATCCCTGGTTCCAAGACTGGAAGCTAGGTCCGGGCGTCTTCGGCCTAAAAGGAGCATAAGTCTGCATTTAGGACTTAGCCAGGATCGGAAGCTAGGTCTAGGCATCCTGGGTTGAATGGGGTTTGATCCCTGACATCCTTGGTTCCAAGACCGAAAGCTATTTCCGGGCGTCTTGGGCCTAAAAGGAGCATAACTCTGCATTTAGGACTTAGCCAGGATCGAAAGCTAGGTCCGGGCATCCTGGACCTCAGTGGAGAATTGATCTTGCACTTAGGATTTTCGGCAGCAAATAATACGAAGTACTCAAATTCTCACGGGAAAAAATCTTTATTGAAATCATTAAATGGAGTAGATTACTTGTAGAATTTCTTGAGGTGGAAAGCGTTCCATGGTCTGGAGAAGAGGTCGTCGGACAGAGTTCTGAGGAAGTATGAGCGTTTCGCAGCATGTCTGTCTATGATGTAAGGTCCTTCCCAGTTTTCTCCATGCTTTCCAGCGGTTGTATCCTCAGTCATAACTTTGACTTTTCTCATGACCCAGTCGCCCGGATTGAATTTCCTCTTTATGACTCACTTGTCATATCCCCTTTTGATGGTCTCCTAGTACCGGAGTAGGTGCTGTAGGGCCTGCTCTTTCTTGTTGTCAAAAACAGTTTTTTCCCTTGCAAGAATCCCTTCGTTCTCCCCGGTAAGGACAACATCAGTGCGGGTTGTGGGAGCTAGCAGTTCTGTTGGCATTACCGCTTCTGCTCCAAAGGTAAGTTAAAAGGGTGTCATACCGGTGGACCTTCTTGGGGTGGTCCGGTATGCCCATTAAACCCCCGGGAGTTGCATCACCCAGTTGCCTTTTGCTTTATCTAGCCGCTTCTTGAGTGTATCCAAGATGACCCGGTTGGATGCCTCTGCCTGCCCGTTCCCCTGAGGATAGTACGGGGCTGAGAAGTTGTGCTTGATCCCCAAGGATTTGCAGAACAACCAAATGTTGTCGCAGTCGAATTGCTTTCCATTATCCGACACTAGCTCTTGAGGGATTCCAAATTTGCAGATTATGTCTTTCCACAAAAATCTTCTGACATCTGAGGCACATACCTGTACCAATGCTACTGCTTCAACCCATTAGGTGAAATAATCTGTAGCGACCAATAGGAATCTGACTTATTGTAGAGCTTTTGGAAGCGGTCCCATAATATCCAGTCCCCACTTGGCGAAGGGCCATGCACTCTGGTGAGGCAAGGATTCCAGTATTCAAGTTGCGATTCTGATGGGTCCTGTGTCTGACCATGTGATGCTTGAGTCGGCTCACCCTGCGTCCTGGGTTCGTTGCCGGACTGTGAAACTTCTTCATTTTTTTTTTTTTCTCCTCTGGTGGTTACCATGAGAACTTCCTTCCATTGTCTGCACTCCAGGAGATAGACCTCCGGTAGCGGCATGTCTGGATCTTTGGGCTCGATACTCGGCTTTTTCTGGTATTCGATTGATAGCTGTCGGGGCTCTGTAGTGCTGATAGAAGAAGAAAGATATGCCAGGGCATCTGCGTGCCTGACGTCTATCCTTGGTCGCTGCTCGACCGTGATGAATTCGAACTTCCCTGCCATGGAATGGACGATATCAAGATATTTTGCCATCCGGTCCTCCTTGGCCCAGAAGGATCCGTCGAACTGGTTCGCCACTAACTTTGAATCTGTCTTGACCATGACTCTCCGCGGCCCCAATTGGAGTGTTTTCCGGAGACCATCTATAAGAGCTTCGTAGTCAGCTTCGTTGTTCGAAGCTGGGAATCCCAATCTGACATATTTTTTTGTCTTCTGTTCATCTGGGCTGATCAAGAGACAACCTATGCCGGACCCTGTACAGTTACTGGATCCGTCAATATAGATTGTCCATGTTTCGTTGTATCCGTCGGCCGAAGACTCCTATGACCGGGGGGTATCGTTCGCCTCCAGTATATCCTCCTCTAGTTCTGGATTGACCGGGATATCCTCGCTGGGAAAGTCTGCCATCAAGGAGGCTATTGCATGTCCTTTCTCCGCGGTTCTAGGTTCATACCAGATGTGGTATGCGCTGAGGTAGCTGAACCATTCGATTAGTCGATTAGACTCTTCCTGCTTCCCAAGAGCTTTCCTGAGCGGGAACTCTGTATAGACTTTGACCGCTCTTCCTTGGAAATAAGGCTTTAACCTCCTGGCTGCATGTACTAATGCCAGAGCTATCTTTTCGATTTTCGAATATCTTGTCTCAGCTCCCTGTAGAACTTTGCTGATGAAGTAGACTTGTTTCTCCTCCGGTTCTTCCACAAATACGACCGCACTGACTGCTATATCAGATGCAGCCAGATAGATGCCGACTGGTTGCCCGGTCTGTGGTGCTGTGAGGACCGGAGGCTGAGTGAGATATGCTTTGATTTCATCAAAAGCTTGCTGACAAGTAGGATTCCATTCCGCATTAGCTTTGAGTACGTTGAAGAATGGCTTGCACCAGTTCGAGTACCGGGAGATGAACCTGTTGAGAGCGGCTAACCTCCCGGTTAGTGATAGAGGCCAAAAGGTGTTTAATCTCTAACCTCTGTCAAAAGATAATATTTTTATTAAATTTTCCTTCTTGTGCCTGTATAAATTGGTTATCAAAGTAGACAAGTAACAAGCAAGAGTCGTACCCACCTCAGAGGGGGAGATCTTAGCTCAAACACAATAGAAAACAATGGTTAAAGAACACCAAAGGAATCAATAATAAGATTGGAGATTGATTCTACTTCCTGCAGGCAATAAGAAATAGTTAACCCTAACTTAAGAATATGGTAGAGATGAAAAGAAGATATATGATGACAAAGGGTGAGAATTGGTTTCCACTAACTAAATCATGCAAACATAACATGTTGTTCCTTCATGTTTAATCTATAATAATTAATAAGTCATCTCTCGGTTATTCCAACTAATCATTAATACCTATAATAATCAAGTAGTCACCTCTCAGCTATTCCACTCAACTAAAACGGGATTCTCTTATGCATGCTATTGAATAGGTCTTATTAATTAAACCGTCACCTCTTAGCTATTCAATCTAATTAATTCAACATATTAATTCATAAATAAACTGTCACCTCTCGGATATCAATTTAAATACAAAAGGGTTCCAATGAAAGATATATATTGCAAACATGTAATAATCACCTCTCAGCTATTTCACTACACAATAAGAACTAACATGGTGCTTTAGCATCATCTAGAGAGCTTCCACCACCCCCCTAAGGAGATTTAGCTACTCATCCTTGATGATGAAACAATTCATCACAATGGAAAAGATAATGGAATTGATATTGAATATTGAATTTGATACAATGAAGAATAAGATGAACTTTTCTTCAATGAAAGTTGATCTCAAAGAATAACTAAAAGATCTCTAAACCCTAGCTACTACTTTTCTTATATAGAAAATACAAAGTAGAATACTTGCATGCAAAGACTTCCAAACTAGGTCAATTCTTGGCTGCTGCTGTTGGTCTTCTAGAGGCATTAGGTTTTTAGCAAAACCTAATCTCTTGTGCATAAGTTGTAGTTGGGACCAAGACCTTCAGTTTGATAGCTCATGGGCCCAAATCAAACTTTTGGATCTTCTTGTGGAACCTTTTTATGTTTGGACTTAAATAAGGCCTAAAATAAAAATTCTGACTTATGAGCTCCAATAGGACCTGGTTTGGGCTGAGATTTGGACCGCCCCTCTTTGACACAAAGTCAAGTCAACTGGTCTGACCGTGGGGTGCCCTCAGCAGATCTTGTGGGTGCAAATATCGATTCTCCTTCCCATGTGCAAATAACACCTTTTTGCTTGCTTTTCTTGATTTTTCGGGGGCTTATACATAATATTCGCATGTCGGCTCATAAAACCTACACAATAGACAAGAAAACGCTAATCAATAGATATAACACAGTAATAAAAGCTAAGTGCTATACAAACAATGTGTTATTCGGGGGATAAATATACACTTTTGAGGACTGATCAATTAGCCTCTAGAATTCTTTCACTGTCTTTGGGGCGGGCATCTCCAGGACTGCCCGGATCTGATCTGGATTGGCTTCTGCCCCGGTTGCTCATGAGAAAGCCAAGGAACTTGCCGGAAGAAAGACCAAAAGAACATTTGGCTGGATTCAGCTTCATGTTGTACCGCGTCACGATGTCGAATGTCTGCTGCAAATCTCGCAAATGATTCTCTCTCCCTGGTTTTGACCACCATGTCGTCTATGTAGACTTCCATGGTCCGGCCTATGAGCTCGTTGAAGATGGTGTTGACCAGCTTCTGATATGTCGCTCCGGCATTCTTCAGACCGAATGGCATCACCCGGTAGCAGTAAAGCCCCCGGTCGGTGATGAATGCGGTGTGTTCCCGATCTTCTTCGTGAAGTGGAATCTGGTTGTAACCGGAGTAGGCATCCATGAAGGACAATCTTTGATAGCCGGTGGTGGCGTCTACCATGTCCGTGATCCTAGGGAGTGGATATGGATGCACAAGACATGCTTTGTTAAGATTAGTAAAATCGATGTAAACTCGAATCTTACCATTCTTCTTCGGGACGACCATGATCTTGGAAACCCAGGTAGGGTAGATGACCGGCTTGATGAAGTTGACTGAGAGTAGCCGATCAACTTCCTCTTTGACCGGCAGTTTCAGATCCGGTGCCATTCGCCTTGGTTTCGGTTTGACCGATTTGTACTGAGGATCGATGTCTAGCTTATGGCAGGTGACTGCAGGGTCTATTCTTGGCATCTCATTGACACTCCACGCGAAGACATGGTGATTCCGCCGGAGCAGAGTGATCATGGAATCGTTCTCTTCCTTCGGTAGATCGGAAGAGATGTAAGTTGTCTTGTGGGACTCCGATCCCACAATAACTTCCTCCAGCTCGTCGACCGCTGGTAATATCCCGGCTTTTCTGTCTGGCCTCCCCTTGGCAAACTTGTCGGGAGTTGGTTGCTATTGATGAAAGTCTGCCAGGAAGATAGTGTTCCCCTTGGTTTCGGAGATGGACTTTCCTTTGACAGCATCGAGATGGCACTTGAATGTCGTCCCTTAGTCTCCCTTGACTCTGCAGACTCCGTTGGGAGTCGGGAATTTGAGGCTCTGGTGGAAGGTGGACATGGCTTTCATCTGATGAATCCAGTCCCTTCCCAGAATGACGTTGTAGCAGGAGGGGGAGTCGACTAGCAGGAAGTCTATCCCGACGGTGTTGAATCCCACCTTGATTGGTAGGTGGACTCGCCCGGAGGACTGTGCTGGCTCCCCGTTGAATCTATAGATAGGAGTCTCATCAGATTCGATGAGACCCTTAGATAGCTCCATAGCTTTGTAGGCGCATGAGAACATAACACTGTAGGTGTTGTCGGCATCGACCATGACTCGCCGGACGCGGTAGACTCCAATCCATGCTGTGATGACCAGGGCATCATTGTGCTGATAATGCACGCCCCTCTTGTCTTCTTCGGTGAATGTCAAACCTCTGGGGACAATGGACTCAGTATTCGTCCCTTCGTTGAAGTTGAGTTGTCCAACTTCATGGATATGTCCTATCCACCGGAGCTTTTCCCGAGCATAATTCATCCTTTCTGTCTTAGAAGAACTGGGTGTCTGTACATGGCAGACATATAGGATTCCTTTCTGGCTGGCGTCGACCAGGCGTTGCATTTCATACTTCAATGACCTGCAGTTCTTCAGTTCGTGACCGTAATCGTTGTGATGATCACACTTCTTGGACTTATCTCTTCTGCCCTCCGGGTCTGCTGGAAGGGGGGCAGGTTTGTTGAGCAGCCCTCTGATCTTGATCTTTTCAAATACTTCCTCGAGAGGGAATCTCAAGGGAGTGAACTCCCTTTCCTTGCATTCGCCCCCGGTAGGCTTCTCTGACCGGCGGTCGGGTTGCCGGGTCGGCGATTTCCCCTTCCTGTCAGGGGCTTTTACTTCTTTGCGATCCCTGCCGGAGCTTTCTTCCTTTGCCTTCTGCGACTTCTCGGAGGTTTGGCCTCCGACAAGTCTCTTTCTTCTGGTTTTCAGGTCATCCTCCTCCTGAGTATACCTTTCCACTTTCTCGAGCAAGGCTAAAACAGAGGAGGATGGCTTCCTTGCCAGTGACCGATACAATTCCTCATGGTTGCTATTCAAGCATACTTGAAAGCTTGAATAACGACGCAGTCAGATGCGTCATGTACCTCAGATAGTAGGGTTCAGAACCTCCGGGTGAAATTCCTGAGTGTTTCGCTCTGGTCCATCTGTAGGGAGAACAAGACTTCAGCTCCTTTCTTGGTTTTCACATTGAACCGGTACTTCTCTTTGAACAACTCAGCCAGTTGTACGAATGTGCGGACGGATGCGGGTGGCAGATTGTGATACCACGTCTGTGCCTGGCCTTTGAGTGAAGCAGTAAACAGTTTCGCTAGTAGCTTGTCATCATGGTCCCAGATGGCCATGGTGTTTTTGTAGTTCATAACATGTTGAACCGGATAACCGTTTGTCTCATCGTACTGTTCGAAGGGCGGTTGCTTGAAGCTGGCCGGGACCATATGACTCCTGACCTCTTCTGCTAAAGGTGATACGGCTAACCTTGAAAGATTAAGCTTTCTGACTCGCTCCTCTCGGTTGGCTTTGTTGGATACAGCAAGATCGATCATTTCTTGCAGCTTGAGTTGATTCATCTGTTCCACATTTAGCTCCGGTTGTCTCTGATGAATGTGGACCCTTTGAGGGCTCTTTGTTCTCTGACCATGGCGTGCCGGGGGAGTACTCTGGTGCCTCCTTCGGTGCAGTCTCCTTGGAGGAGTGACTTTTTCGACAGATCTCCTGCGGCCATCACGCGGCCCGGGTGTTCTTGCGCTTCCGCGACGATGTCTCTTAACTGGAGAGATAGACATCCTATATCTCCCTGGTGCTAGCCTGTCCCAGTCAGGACGGGGACCATGGCTATGAGGGGTAAGACCCTAGTCACTGCTTGACCGTGGCCTTATCTTCTTCTGAGGAGATGGACTCGAAGACAGGGCTGAAGATGACTGGCTATCTCCGGCCCTGGTTCTCTTCTTTCTCCTTAATTCTGCATTTCTCTAGTCAGCCGCTTGATGATTGCAGTTGGCGACTCGACTGCTGGTCCCTTTCCCTTCTGCTACTTAGTATAACCTCCTCCCGTTGTCAGGGGAGAGATTCTCTGGACTCTTCTTGTAGCGGCTGCCCTGGAAGGTTCAGGATCTTGTGGAGCTAGTATCCTGACGGTCCGGTTGACCGCATCAGGATTGCCAGGATTATTAGTGATTTACACCACTAAGTTCTCTGCCTTCGGCTGTCTACTTTCAGAGTGTTGCGAGCCATGATCATGGTCCTCATTCCCGAGAACTGATTCTTGATTCACCGGTTCTATTGCTTCGAGAACCGGAGACAGGGGAGAAAGGTTCTCTGTCTGACTTTCAGTAACTTGACTCATTCCATTGTTGGAACGAGTTGGGTGTCTCTTACTTCCAGCCATTGCTGCAGTAACTCCGGTATGACTGGAATGAGATTCCTTGCAAGGTCTGGAACTGATGGGAGATTCAGCCCCACGGTGGGCGCCAAAGAGTGTGGGTGCAAAAATTTGATCCACAAACTCGAGATATGTATAAATTGATCGTACAGTTACAATGAAAGTCTTGTATAGACAGGGATAGGATGGGGGGTATACAGTGAGACTGGACCTGATCGGGATCAGGCTGCCTACGTATCCAAGATGATGAACTTGGAATCAAGTCTCTGCTTCCACTAAGCTCTAATGGAGTTGCTCAGTGAAAGACTCTTAGTTCAGGTGGTTTAGAACTCCTGTATTTGTAGTAGGCCGGAGGAGGCTGGCTCAACCACCCCTCCGGTTTTGACTCCACGAACTCGGGTTGTTGAACTATGAAGATGCTTTCCGTGGAGATAGCTTGCATGCTGCCGAGCGGTTATCTCCTTGGTTTGAATCCCCTTTGACCAAGATGACTGCCACATGGCATCCTCTGATAGGTCCTGGTTCAACTTGGGTTTCCTTTATCTTCTCCAGCGGGCTAGAACCAAAGGTTCCGTTGGCCTGGAATCTCGCTGGACTTATCCAGTTGGTTGGGACTTGGGTTGACCAAGCCTGAAAGCAAAGACTTGGGCTTGACTCCTCTGACCGGAGGCCCAATCTACACTGCATATTCCCTGGCCAGGTCCTCTGGACTTCTGTGCTAAGCCTTTGGATGAGCCCCTGTCGCTGCTGGACCTTACTGGGCCGGACCTGGCCTACTTGACTGAGGTGGACCCGGTTGATGTATGGGAGCCCACGGTTCAACTTCTTATACAGTAACCGGGGCTCCACCCATTGATGTATGGGAGCCCACCTCAATCAAGTAAGCCAGGTCCGATCCAGTATAGTCCAGCAGCGACAAAGGTTTATTCAAAGGCTTATTATAGAAGCCCAGAGAACCTGGCCAGGGTGTATGCAATGCAGATTGGGCTTTCGGTCAGAGGAGTCAAGCCCAAGTCTTTGCTTTCGGACTTGGTCAAATCCAAGTCCCAACCAACTGGATAAGTCCAGCAGGATTCCAGGCTAACAGAACCCATTGTTCTAGCCCGCTGGAGAAGATAAAGGAAAACCCAGGTTGAGCCAGAGCCTATCAGAGGATGTCACGTGGCAGTCATCCTGATCAAAGGGGATTCACACCGAAGGGATAACCGCCCAGCAGCATGCAAGCTATCTCTGCGGCAAACATCTTCACAGTTGAACTACCTGAGTTCATGGAGTCAAAACTGGAGGGGTGGCTGAGCCAGCCTCTTCTGGTCTACTACAAATACAGGAGTTTTTAACCTCACTGAGCAACTCCATTAGAGCTTAGTGAAAGCAGAGACTTGATTCCAAGTTCGTCTTCTTGGATACGTAGGCAGCCTGATCTTCATCAGGTCTAGTCTCATTCTATATTCCCATCCCATATCAGTCTACAGAAGGCTTTCTTTATAACTGTTCGATTAATCAATACATATCTCGAGTTTGTGGATCAAATTTTTGCACCCACACTCCCTTAGAAAATAATTTCTTCTGGTCCCGACTTGGGCATGTGTACTAAAGTATTAACCTCGCTAAATGCATTAAGTAATAAAAAAAATTGATTCCTTAAATGCCAAACGAAAATATAAATTAATAATTACTAAAATCCATACAAAAATTTATGTATATAATCTACGTACTCTTAAACTTTTATTTATAAATTCTTTTTTTTTGAAAATATGCATCTAAAGTTGTTTTTTTTTCTTTTTTTTGGTTTGTACCCAAACCAAAATCAACCCCATCCTTAGCTTTTTGTAGAGCATACACAACTTCCAAAATATTTTGCTCATATTGTAGCAAATGGTTATATAATGTGATTATTGCTTGAAATGCCTCTTTTGACGAAACATTTGGTATAATCAAACTATAATCTGGATCAGGATCATGTTCATCATCATTTGGTGTATGACCACATGCTTGCTGTCTTTTGATTTTTTTTCTTTGACCAAATACATAGATTGAAAATCTCCCTATAAAATAATAAATATTAATTTATCGATAAATTAATATATTATTCATTATCGATAAATAAATAATCTCGCTAAAGTAAAATATTTTTTCGGTCCCAAGGGTATGCATTTATCGAGGTTTTACTGTAGTTGATAAACTAAAACACAATTCAATATATAACTACAAACTGCCAACCAAGATGTCCAAGCAAACACTGAGCAAATCACAATCATTATCCAACAGTCAAACCAAACAATCCGTTTGCAGCCATTACACCACTTTCAGTTTTCGGGTTTTAAATGTCATGTTTCATTAATTAAGTTAGTTTGCACCCTAGCCACACACACAACTGGCATTTCTACAATACTACTATGCCAAACACACCCTTCGTGTGTCTTACCATGTATAAGCCCACAACCACTTCCGATCACACAGAAAAGAAAGGTGGACTTACACACTCGCGCGTTAATTCATAATGGCACCAAACGAAAGGTGCATAGGCATAATAACGTCATATGGGGCACACACAGTTTCTCATAATATTTGTCACACAGATATTCCATAGTCAAATCTTTGTCACACAGACATATCCATAATTAACTTGTATCACACAGATACTCAGCCCAAAACGAAACCCAAATCCAAAACTGGAATTGTATGGCAACTAGGAATTTTCTAATTTATCTACCATTTTATCTCATCAGCACACAACCATAACCCTGTCGTTTTATCATGTCAGCACACAACTTTTACATTAGCTTTTTAATTCACCCGCACACAACCATTAATTAATTAATATCAAAGAACAATGTAAACGAACTGTTCATCGAAAGAACCAAATCAAATATAAGAGCATTCCCGATGGTAAAAGGGTTTTAGGGGTACCACGTCAGAGAGAGGGAGAAGGTTTTAACATATAGTTAATGTTAAAAGTGAATTTGTAACACCCATGAGTTTGTGTTAGTCCCACATTGCCAAAGAAGTTGTTGTATTGGTAGTATACAGAACTTAACCATACTCTAACAAATGTCAAGGCCTTTTGGGTTAAACCACATGGGTGGGCCCTGATCCAAAATCCTCTAATGCTGGATATCCGCAGTGACTAAAGGGGGACAATATTGACATTAGCGAGGGGTATGGTGCTCGACGCACCGGGATGAGCGAGGACGAAATCCCGGGGCGTTACAGATGGTATCAAAGCCAACGATGGTTCGCCTGTTGCAGGTGGGAAGTACCCTGGAAAGGCCCAGGGAGCGTCAGGTACTTGTCTCACTTGGCAGGGAGCGTCGAAGATTTTGGGACTGTACTGAGTGTACTGCAGAGCCGAGGACGGCTCTATTTCTAAGGTGGTGAGATTGTAACACCCATAAGTTGGTGTTAGTCCCACATTGCCAAGGAAGTGGTTGCATTGATTGTTATGAAAATAGTTTAATAATATCGCAATCGCACGATTTATCGAAATAAATAGAACAAGTACGAGTCGATCCACGAGGACAAGAGATATAAAAATCTAATATAAGACTAACTAAATTTTAATCCTAGCAAACCTTTTAAGATGAGATTTTGAATTACAATTAACTAAACAAAAACGGTAAAATATAAGATTCAAGTAATTAAAAGAAACATTAGGATTTTTGAATTCCACCATCACTATGTGTATCCAACTAAACCTATTCTCCACTAATTAATCCTTTTTTATAACTCATATCATTATCATAGATGAATAATAGTGATACGGAAAATACAACATTTAAATTATTGTTTAAATAAACTCAACAAGTTTAATCTTCTTCGCTTTCAAAAACAAGGGTGATTTAGGTTTTGGTCACCACTTTTTAGTATAAATTAGGCTTTGGAGCCGGTTTTTTTCTTTATTAGGTTTTAGAGTTGAACCGACAATTGACCCAAGTAATTGTTTATAATGGCCAAAATACCCCTGATCAAAACTATATTAGGGTTAGTGATCACGTGCATATCACGTGAGTTTCAGGGGTAAAATTAGGTATTTTGAAAATATTTTCGGTTCAACCGGGTTTTTTTAGTTGTTGGTTCGAAAATGAGCTCTAAACCCTAATAAAGAAAAAAACCGGCTCCAAAGCCTATTTTATACTAAAAAGTGGTGACCAAAACCTAAATCACCCCAAAAACAACAACTCTAAGAATTATGTATCAACATAAGTATAAACCATCAAAGAATTTAATCTAAGTTTGATTAATCAAACAGAAGTATACATAATTAATCAAAGAAATTGACTTAAGGAATTATAAAACCAAAGCTTATGATTATATCAACTGATGCAAGATTAGTAATCGTTAAATACTAAAATGAAAGGATATAACTAATGGAGAATATACTTTAATCAAATATTCATAATGATGGTTTCCTCCTTAATCCTAGTTAAATAATTTAGCTACTCATAATGGAAGAAAGAAATACAAAATAACATAACCTCATTGATAAACCTATCTTATAAAACTAGCTACTTTGTATCTCCAATATTCGTCCTCCAAGAAAATGGTATGCAGGCCTTTATATAGGAAATCAAATTCATGCAACCATGTTAAAACCTAGGTATTGTCTTCTCTTCATTTAATAGCCACTCCTATAGCACCACCTATGGCCATATCTAAAGCCACCATTTGAGACTTTCACAACTATGCACCAAAGTGTTTCAATGTATGGTTAATGGCATCAATTGTCTTTGCAAATGGTGTACATGAAATGAAAGGGTATTTTATGTGGGTTAGTCGTGTAGGAGAATAGAAAAATGAGTATGGGTGTGGTGAAAAATGGTGAAATGATTAGTATGGTATTGGTGAAATAGTATAGAGAATAGTGAAATATTTTGGTATGAATATGGAAATGTGAAAAGATGAATAGTGGGGGCTAAAAGGCTATATAGTGGTATGATGGATGTGTAGCTTATTTCTTTCCTCTTATCCCATTCAATGCATTCCAGTTTCTTTCATATGCCAATCAAACATTTCGGCTCTTTCCTTCACATTGTCAAATGTATAAGCATACTAGAAGTAGCCATTGAATTGAGAACTAATGGACGGGCTTTGGGCCTTTTAGAACTCAAATGGAATCACACCCAAAATGTTTTGGGCTCCCATGCATTCACTTTGACAACAACTTTTGCAATCCAAATGACGCAAAACTATGCTCTTTCGACGAATTAAACAAATCCTACAAAATGAACAAATACATATTAATTATTTAAAATAGTAAATATAAATAGACTAACTAGTATAATTTTGGGTGTAGAAATTATGAATATAATGTGTTCATCAAATACCCCCAAACCTAGATTTTGCTGGTCCTCGAGCAAAACAATAAAAAAAATAAATTTACTAAGTCACTTTTGCAGGAATCGCGGATGTACAACAAGCCGTTAAATCACTAGATTACCTCTAGTGGACGAGTGGTGTCTCGTGAGGGTTTGCAGTGAATATACCCACAAAATTCTTATTTTCAAAATATAAGATCTAACTAGTAATTATTTTTTGTAAGAATATAAATCCTATCTTAAAGGAACTATTTTCGCATACTAGTGAAATATAGAAAAAAATTCAAAATATTATGCAAATGCTAAAAACTTCTCATAAATAATCTAGTCTTGGAGTGTCCGTGTATAGTAAAACCTATAATTGTGTAGCTTTAGTTTCTTGGTAAAACACAACCTTGATTACCTTCCGAATGAATTTAATTCTGACTCAAATCTCACAGGATATTCACTCAGGAAATTAATCACTCAGAAGTGGGCTAAATCTCTCAATTTATATGTGATTAGGAATAAAATTTAAAATGCAGATCACATATAACAATAAACGGACCAAATCAAACAAAATTTAATCTCATGAAGAAAAAGTTAATGACTTGAAAACGTTGAGTCAAACACCATAGATCTTCCTCGTCTATTCTCCACATTTAACCATTTAAGACCTAAGATCAAATCAGACTTTTGATAGGTTGTAATGGGGCTTAGGTAATGGTTAAACAAGAATGGATACAAGTATTCAAAGTTGCTTTGGAATTGTAAACCTTTAACAAAAATACAGGGGTTTTTCTTGAAGCTCAAATTAATGTTGGCCACCGTCAATCTTTTCTTCTATCATGAATTCAACTTCTCTCCTTCTTTTATATTTCTAATATCACTCTTTGATGTTTGAAATTTCTGCTTTTGTTTTACATGCCTTCCTCAAATAATATTATTTTTTTGTCCTTCAGAAGATTCATGGGATATTCAATACTACTTTGACGCCTTTTCTCAAAACAAATAAGTATACAAGTTTTCAAAGTAATGGGTAATGGATACGATATTATGTGTTACACTCCTAGCTGGAGTAAACGTAATGGTTTATATGTGAACAAATAAAAGGCTTACACAAAAAGGCTCAATGGGCTAACTGGCGGTAAAAGTATATATGGGTGGGCTGAATGCTAAAAATCGATCCAAATGATAGCCTATATCATTTCCTAATTTTTATATGGTCATTTATGCCTCAAATAGATTTTGGAAGAATTTCTAATGTAATAACCCAATTTTGATGTCGTTTCCAATCATTGACAAAAAAAAATGATAATAATGAGATCAAATCAACGAGATTATGCGGACTACAAAGCAAATAGAGTTAACATATAACTCGGAATTTATGCATACACACTCTGAAAAATAGAATGGCTCAGTCCTTACATGGTTTTAGTCTCCACTAATGATTCTTCTAGATATCTCAATTGTGTTTACCATTTACTTAGACTACACAGATGTGGTTTGAGAATTTTGAAATTTTCAAGACTTGAAATTTATGAAAAATCTTTAGAATAAGGATAATATAGTAAACTTCAACATATATATCACTTGAAAGCTAAAACACCCGTTTACGAAGGTTTAATTCTCACTAAAAATTACGAGAGAAATCTTAGATTTTTTTTTTTTAATGGACATCAAAAGGATTTTGAAATTCCCATACCCCCAAACCTAAAGCAAACATTGTCCCCAATGTTTAAAATTGTGACTATAAAGTAACATATGTGAAAACAAGGATAGAAATGAAATTTAATTGGGTAAAGAAAACACAAATATATAAGCATGTAAAATACTATAAAAATGCCAACTATACCCTAAAACGGGCATCCCCAAACCTGAGGTTTGCATACACACACGACAAACCTGGGTTGCCTCCCAGTAGCACTAAGTTTAAAGTCTTCAGCCAAACAAAAGAAAAAATATGTACATAAGATAAAAAAGATGATCAATCCTGATAAACATGATCTTCCATCAGTATCTTATCTACTTCTGGGGACAGTAACTCCAAAAATGGCTGAAGACGTTGACCATTGACCTTAAAGACGTAACCATTATTTGGGTTCTCAATTTCAACAGCTCCATGAGGATAAACCATTTTAACAGTAAATAGACCAGTCCAATGAGAGCGTAACTTGCCAGGAAATAAATGCAACCTAGAGTTATACAAAAGGACTTTCTGATTGGGTTCAAATGATTTTTGAAGAATTTGTTTCTCATGAAACACTTTCATTCGATCCTTATAAATTCGAGCACTTTGGTAAGCATCATTTAGAATCTCATCCAACTCACTGAGTTGGAGTTGTCAAAGTTTTCCAGCTTTGGGTAGATCAAAATCCCAGTATGCACGATCTTCTAGTTCGACAGGCAAATGACAAGATTTGCCAAAGACAAGCCGATATGGTGACATCCCAATAGGTGTCTTATAGGTAGTGCGATAGGCCCACAATGCATCCAATAACCTTAAAGACCAATCTTTACGATTAGGATTCACAGTTTTCTCAAGAATTTGCTTAATCTGCCTATTTGAAACTTCAACCTATCCACTAGTTTGTGGATGATAGGGTGTAGCTATCTTGTGGGTAATGGAGTATTTATGCATGAGATTGAAAAATACACGATTACAAAAATGACTTCCCCCATCACTAATGATGGCCCTTGGTGTACCAAATCGAGAAAATATGTTTTCTCTTATGAACTTGATAACCACAAAGCTATCATTAGTTTTACATGGTATAGCTTCCACCCATTTGGAAACATAATCAACTGCCATAAGTATGTAAAAGTTACCAAAAGAATTAGGAAATGGACCCATAAAATCTATACCCCATACATCAAAGATTTTTATTATAAGAATGGGATTTAGAGGCATCATATTTCGACGGGTAGTTTTTTCTAATTTTTAACAACGCTCACAACTCAAACAGTATGCATGACAATCCTTAAAATAGTAGGCCAATAAGAACCACACTGCAAAATCTTTGTAGATGTTTTCTTAGCACTAAAGTGGCATCCACATCCTTGGGAATGGAAAAATGAGATAACATTGTTATGCTCATTATCAGTAACACATCTTCGAATCATTTGATCTGGGCAATATTTAAACAAATATTGATCATCCCAGAAGAAATATTTTACCTCAGATAGAAACTTTGACTTATCCCGTGGAGTCCATTGAGAAGGCATTTCTCCACTCACAAGATAATTAATAATATCTGCAAACCAAGGAGTTTGAGATACTGAAAAAAGTTGTACATTTGGGAAAGATTCAAGGATGGGTACTGACTCGGATGAAGAATCTAGAATGAGTCTAGACAAGTGATCAACTACGACATTTTCTGAACCTTTCTTATCTCTAATTTCTAAATCAAATTCTTGTAGCAGTAAGGTCCATCGGATGAGACGGGCCTTCGCATCTTTTTTAGAGAGAAGATATTTCAATGCCTCATGATCAGAATATACAATCACCTTAGATCCTAAAAGATAAAACCTAAACTTGTCTAATGCGAACACAACTACTAAAAGTTCTTTCTCAGTAGTGGAGTAATTCAGTTGTGCATCATTCAATGTTTTACTCGCATAGTAAATCACATGTGGCAACTTATTAACTCGTTGTCCCAAAACAACACCAAGTGCATAATCAGATGCATCACACATGATTTCAAATGGTTCATCCCAAATAGGGGGTCTCATAATAGGGGCAGAAGTTAACAATATCTTAAGCTTCTCAAAGGCATTTAAACACTCATCATCAAAGATGAAAGAAACATCTTTACTAAGTAAATTGCATAATGGTCTAGCAATTTTACTAAAATCGTTGATGAATCTAGGATAAAATCCAGCGTGACCTAAGAAAGACCTAATTTCTTTTACCGTGCGAGGCGGTGGAAGAGTGGAAATTAAATCAACCTTAGCCTTGTGACTATTCCCTTTCGAACCATGAAATGACATTTCTCCCAGTTTAACAAAAGATTCTTTTCCTCACATCTAATCAAGACAAGTTTTAAATGATGAAGACATTCATCAAATGACGTCCCAAATATTGAGAAATCATCCATAAAGACCTCAAGAAAACGTTCGACCATATCAGAGAAAATTGAAATCATGCAGTGCTGGAAAGTTCCAGGTGCATTACATAACCGGAAGGGCATACGACGATATGCAAACGTCCCAAATGGGCAAGTGAAGGTAGTCTTCTCTTGATCCTCAGGTGCTATAGGGATTTGGTTATAGCCAGAATAACCGTCTAGAAAAAAGTAATAAGCATGACCGACTAACCTCTCGAGCATTTGATCAATAAATGGGAATAAGAAATGATCTTTCCTAGTGGCCTCATTCAACTTGCGATGGTCAATACAAACCCTCCACCCAGTAGTTGATCGGGTAGGTATTAACTCATTTGCCTCATTTTGGATTACAGTTATTCCAGATTTCTTTGGTACAACCTGAACTAGGCTGACCCAACGACTATCTGAGATAGGGTATATGATTTCCACATCTAATAACTTAATCACCTCATCTCTCACTACCTCCTTCATTGTCAGGTTTAACCTTTGTTGCATCTCACATGATGTTTTTGCATTTTCCTCTAAATGGATGCGATGCATACAAACAGAAGGACTTATACCCTTAATGTCAACAATAGTCCATCCAAGTGTTGTTTTATGATCCCTAAGGATATCTAACAACTTATTTTCTTACTCCCTATTTAACTCAACAACAATAATAACAGGAAATGACTGATTTGGGCCTAGGTAAGCATATTTGAACTCAGAAGGTAGTGGTTTAAGATCTGGTTTGGGTGCATATTCTAGGGATGGGACTTGTTTTGTCCCAAGAGGTGGAAGGGGTTCCACTCTAGCTTTCCATTTATCAGTGTCCATGATTTGGCTTGTATCCAATAAGGCATTTATCTCTTTAAATGCATTATTAAGATCAAAATTTTCCCCAAAATGAGAAATGCATGCTTCTAATGGGTCCTCATAAGATTGGAGAAAGATATCTAAAACACAACTCTCTATCATGTTAATTTCTTGTACATCTTCAAAATCATGGGGTTGTTGGCTTATATTAAATACATTAAGTTCAACAACCATGTTTCTGAAAGAGAGTTTCATGACACCATTTCTACAATTTATCAGAGCATTAGATGTGGCCAAAAATAGACGGCCTAAGATAACATGGATGTGATTATGAGGATTAACAACAGGTTGTGTATCAAGAACAATAAAGTCCACTAGGAAGAAAAATTTATCAACCTGTACTAAAACATCCTCAACAACTCCACGCGGAATCTTAACAGATCTATCTGCTAATTGCAATGTGATCTTTATGGGTTTTAAATCTCCAAGCCCAAGTTGTAAATAGACATGATAAGGAAGAAGATTGACACTTGCACCTAAATCAAGCAATGCTTGTTCAATAGGGTGGTTACCTTTGATGAATGAAATAGTAGGACAACCAGGGTCCTTATATTTTGGTGGGAAACGATGTTGTATGATGGAGCTAACTTGCTCACAAAGAAAAGCCTTCTTATGTACATTCAAACCACGTTTAATTGTACATAAATCTTTTAAGAACTTAGCATAAAGAGGGAGTTGTTTAATAGCATCCAAAATAGGGATATTGATTTTGACTTGTTTGAATACCTCAAGAATTTCCTCGTACCTACTCAGTTTCTTAGGCTTCTGGAGCCTTTGTGGAAATGGAACTGGTGAGACATAAGATTTCACAATAGGTTCAGTTTGAATTGGTAGAACAGATTTTGGGAGTTGAGTCCTAGAGTTAACTACAGGTGTAGTATTGTTTACCTTCTCTATATCACTATGTGATGGAACTTGTGTTCTTTCTAACTCGCTTTTGTCCTCACTATCATCCTCATCAGGAAGTCTAACCTTATTATCAACTTGTCGACCAGACATTAGGGTGGCAATGGCTTGTACATGGTGGTGACTTACAGAAGAACTAGATGGGTCACTAACCTCAAATGCCCTTTTTGGATTTGGGATGGGTTGACTAGGAAACTTTCCTTTTTCTCTCTCCCTAATGGTACTTGCTAATTGGCCCATTTGATGTTCCAAGTTTGCAATGGCCTGGGTATTCTGAACAGTAGACTTTTTAACCTCTTGAATAGCTTGGCTAGTTACCTGCATGAATTTTTGCAATGATTCCTCCAAAGAAGATGGTTGTTGCTGAGGTGCAACAAATTGTGAAGGTGGATGGTATGAAGGATTAGGAGGGCGATATTGATGCAATGGTTGCCCACCTAGATTCACTGGAGGTTGGTTTTGTCTCCACGAGAAATTGGGATGATTTTTCCATCTTGGGTTATAAGTGTCCGAGTAAGGATTTCCATATGGTTTCTTGAAAGAATCAAGTGCATTAGCTTGCTCGCTAATGCATTCATGAAAATGCAGATATCGAAGGGCATGTCTGAGCTGTATGAGCAGAACTCTCACATAGCTGACATACTTGGCTAACTGACTGGCTAGTAGAGCTATCCCCTTTGTGTTTCAATGTTTTAACTTCTCTAGCAAGGTTGGCTAGTTTGGCACTTAACTCAAAATATATCCTAACCTCATAAACACCCCCTTTCTTGGGTTGAGAAACAGTGTTTGGGGTATTTCTATCAAAGACTCTACCAGTGGATTCCCATTGCTGAGAACTTTCAGATAAAGTTTCAAGAAATTTCCATGCTTCCTCCTCTTGCATAGACATGACCACTTCTAGATTCAATTAGTTGACGGTTTTGATGTGACAATCCTTCAAAGAAGAATTGCACTAATTATCATACAGCAAGACCGTGGTGAGGACATGTCAAGAGTAGATCCTTAAATCTTTCCCAAGATGTATAAAACTATTCACGTTCTTTTTGAGTGAATTGCATAATTTAACGTCGAAGATTAGTAGTTTTATGCATGGGGAAAAACTTAATCATGAATTTTTTACTAAACCCTTCCCAAGAAGTGATAGAATTGGGCTCTATTGAATATAAACCAAGACTTTGCCTTATCTTTCAAAGAGAAAGGAAAAGGACGAAATCGAATTGACTCTTGCATAACATTTTGGAATTGAAGGGTGGCACATATGTCCAAGAATTTCTTAACATGAAAGTATGGGTCTTCAGAGTCAATATGATACACGATGTGAATGTCACCCATTTCAGCGAATATAGATTTCTCTCCAATGAAAGTTTCAGATTCGTCTATCTCAAAGCTTACAAGACGACCACTAGAGTTGCGTTGGTAAACACGCATAAACTAGGGAAAAAAAAAACTAAAAATAACAAGGTTGGAAAAACTTTACTTTTTTTTTTTTTTCTAAAGTTTTTGATTTTTTTTTTTTTTTTGAAATAAAAGAAATGCAATTCTATCTAGAATGATGCGGAAACAATAGACTCAACCACCAAATTTTCTAACCATTCGACATCTATGGATTAATTAATTCTAAGGGTGGTCAAAGGTCTCACTCTTTTCCGGATTTAACTGAAAGCTTACTATTTAAGATCTTTCTAGGCTTAAGGCTGATACAAGTGTGCGGACGTGTGTGGGGTCTTACATTGGCTCAAGGCCTAGTTTCTTCGCACACACTCTGATCCTGAGGGCTGAGCTCCTTAGTACACACTTGTCCAAACCAAAAGGGAGATTGATTCTCAATAGAATGGCTAGCAGTTGCTTCCTTTCAAGAGGTTCTTACAACCTAATAATTGAAACCTAAAAATAATCAAAAGATGATAAAGTAAATTGCGCAAAACACCACACAAAAAAATGGAATTTTAAATTTCTTCTAAGAATTCAAAGAAGAATCAAGAATCAGAAGAATATATTGACGATATTGTAGTTAATCATCAAAAAGCTTCCTTCTTGGAGGCTAATTCTAAACCATCAAAAATAATCAATAGAAGTTAGAGTTAAACCTAAGAAAAACAACAAAGTTATTGAATCAGCATTAATATTAACTACAGTTAAACCTCGATAAATGAATGTTTAATAAGTAAATATCCTTGCTTAAGTAATAAATTTTTTCGGTCCCAATTCCAGCTTATGTACTAAATTAATGTTCGATAAATGAATAACCTTGGAGAAAGATATATCTAAGCAAGGTTATTCATTTATTGGTTTTTGTAACATTAGATTTTTCAAAAGTAGAAGATGTTGTTTTAGATGATCTTGATATTAAGTCCTCAAACGCCAAAAGATTATGTCCAGATCAGATTATGATCTTGAATTATATCCTCGAACACCAAAAGATCATAGAGTATACAACGAAGATGTTGTTAAAGTTGTGAGAAGATTGAATTTTGATTTTCTAATTGATGAGAGTAGAAAAGAGATTTTTGATAAAAATGGTGATGATAATAATATGAAAATTGAAGAGGCCCAAAAGATAGGACCAAATTAAAGCCCAAACCAAAAGCCAAACTGAACCATAATGATTCGGTCGAGACGTCCAGTCCAATCCAATTTTAATTTATATTTTTCAGTTTGTCCAACCAAAACGAATCGAACCAAAATTGTGGACCACTTCGAGTGGCAAGAAAAGAGTGTCCATCCCTCCACTTTCACAAGAAAAATAAATTCTACACTCTAGTTCTCTATCTCTCTCAAACTCCTTCTCTTCTGTAGTAGATCCCCCACCGTCTCACGGTTCTATATCATTATAGATTATACACAACTAGTAAAACCCATGGCGTTGCCACGACTATCATTAATAATTTGAAGATAGTAATTTAAATTTAGATGAATATATTATGTTTGTTTGATTAAAGTATGACTTTCAATTTTTTTATTTTTTTTGAATTACCTGATATTTGAATTAGAGTTAAGTTTTTCTTTCTCTGATTTGCACGTTCCAATATAGATCTCCTCTTCAATTGATCCCACACTTCTTTCTTCTGACCAATGAGCACGGTCCTCTGCTTGTTGGGGTTCTAGACATTGTTAAAGATTATTACAGTATTTGCGGTTTGCAAGTTTAGACCAAGGCCTCCAACTGGTGTGCTCAAAAGTAACTTGAGTATAGGTGAGTCTGGTGCATTAAGCTGTTTTAGTAATGTTTCTCTTTGTTCTGTTGAGAGTATTTATGGTTAGCATTTGTTATACCATGCATAATAGATTTCATTCAAATTTTATTGATGGGCGTTCATTTTGAGGATTTTGCAACTTGATACTTCTCTATTTAGGCAGTCGAAAACATACAGGCTCCAGTTATATTCCTCCAGTTTATAATAAATCTGCTACCATTGCAAGCAAAGAAATGTATGTTCTATTCTTCTTATAGTTTAAAAAAAAAAAAAAAATGCCTATGATCATTCCTAAGTATTTAAAGAGACTATTTGTTATATTATATATGTAGATACACAATCCTCAGGTTCAATACAACAGGGAATGCAACCAGGGATATCATTGTTGAGAAAATTTGATTATTGCTTAAGCTGGCATGATAGAGGCAAGCCCCGAGGACATCCCTCACCTTTTCATCACTTGTCCAGTTTTTGTACACTTGTGGAAAACCCTTACTGGCAGTGGCGGATCCAGGAATTCAAGTTGGGGTGGGCTTGATGAAAATTCCCTGGGCTTTGGGTGTAAGTTACAAAGGGTGGGTTGGGTTTGGTAGGCTAGCTAGTATAATTACTGGGCAGCATGGTTGTGGTTAGGAACGTCTGTAGAATTGGTTTGAACCCAATGGTCGAGGGCTGGCAGCATGGTTGTGGTCTCTATTTTACCTTGAAGCTGTGGGCACGTAGAGAGATAGTGACTGACATAAGTTTGTTATCATATAGAATGGGGTTTACATTCTGCACGCACTATCATTAATTTACTCTTAAATATTGTACCTCACATTAAATTAATTTTACAAATGTTGCGGTAAGTAGCCACAGCTTTGTCGAAAATTAACTTATTGTCTCATTGATTTCTTCATATTTTGTTGGTCGGTAAGTTTGAATATGTTCAATCAGAAATTTTGAGAATATGTGTATTTCTCTATTCTTTGCTAATAATATTAATAAAGAGCGAATGAGCCAGTGGCTCAATGGTAACACCCCTCTCACAAAGTGGAGAAGTCGTGGGTTCGAAACATGTCAACAGTTGATTATTAATTTAAATGGGTAAGGTCCCCCAACCTCACTTGTCAGTCAAAAAAAAAAAAATTTGAAATTTTGATATGCAAAATACTCCAAAGGGTAAAATTCTTGAGTCTAGACTCGGTTCTTGTTGGAGAAAAGATAATGGAGTGGTTGGTAACCGGAGAAGAAAGAGTTGGCTATTGAATTTTGTTGTGTAGTACAAGAAGAAAGAGTTCGACAAATAAGATTAGTTGATTTCAACTTTATCCTTCTATAGTTTGAGTTCATAAGATAAGAACATGTGTTTTCGATGCGGAGGATGTAAAGTCAGATAGGAGTCATTGTAAGGGAGTTACTAAAGCCGGCCAAATTCACTTTGTTTTTTCTTTCCAAATTATTTTATTATGCAATTTCTTTTGGGTTTTTTGTTCGTTATATCTTATCATGCAATTTCTTTTGAGATTGTATGCATACAATCTGAATTTGTAGATGATGGAAACAATGGACCAGGAGGTGATTGCAAAGTCACACTGCCACACCTGATGTTAAATGCAGGGAATAAAAAAACAGACCCCTTTAAAATGTTAATATGTAAGATTGGACCAGTTAGGGAACTATTGGTAAAAAAGGCCCAACCGCTGATTTCCGTGTCTTATGGACTAGTTTACCCCTCGACTGATGCAAAGACTCGTTTGCATATCACAAACACATAAACAGACTTATTTGTATCAGTCTCAACACAAACATAAAATGCAAAGACTTGTTTGCATACTCGTAACAACAACCACATAAACCATAAAATGTAAAGACTTGTTTGCATCAGTCACAACACACATAAACATTAAATGCAAAAACTTGTTTGCATACTCGCAACGACAACCACATAAACTATAAAATGTAAAGACTTGTTTGCATCAGTCACAGCACACATAAACATTAAATGCAAAAACATATTTGCATAGTCGAAACAACAACCACAACATACCATAAAATGCAAACATTTGTTTGCATAAACCAGAAGGGTATTATCAGTAGTGAAAAGGTCGTTTTTACAATATCAACGTTAAATGGGTATTTTCTTATTCGACAAATGCTTAATCAGGGCCAATTTTATAAACCGGGCTTTAGCTGAGCCATTTGTGTTTTATGGATGCTTAATGAGGTCCCAGAACCATTTCCATGTTTCCAATGTTTCTAAAAAGCGGTCTCCAAATCTATTGTAAGGTTCTTTAAATTGAAGAAAAATAAAGGGAGATCTCACACCACACAAATCTCTCATACACCGCATTTTTCGATTATTTTGAATAATTGTGTTTTTACGAGTTTATCTCTATTATTTTATTTGGCACACCAGTACACCACACATTAATTTTTGTTTGTTTTTTTTTAAATTTTTACTTTTACTTGCAAATTAAAAGAGTTAATAATAATAATAATAATAATAATAATAATAAGTCAAATTAAAAGACGAAATGGTAGAGAAAAACGCTATTAACAATTCCATGCATCAATTTAACATTCAAGGTCTTTAGAAATATGAAATTATTTCATACTAGTAAATAAGATCGTGGAAAGAAGAAAGTTTTGGAGAGAGAAACCTGTGAGTGTTGAGATTCTGGCGAAAAGGTTGCAACTGAACAAATAGAAGTGTGGTTGAAAGATTGTTCGTTTGTTTGGGTTTTAAAATCCAGTAAACCACAATTGAAAAAAAGCCCAAATATGTTCTTTGGATCCAATTCAGATCCACAGCCCACAACTTTATTTTTTGAGAAAAACATTTATTGATAAATTTTTTTTTTTATTTATTTTTTCAAGAAAATGTGAGTTTATCAAATAAAGATGAACATGTTATACTCCTTCCGTCAAAAATTATAAGTACCTTATTCCATTTTTAGTTGTCCCATATTATATGTCTTTTTTTTTCATATTTGAAAGTCGATATTTGCATTACCCCCCATTTGAAAAATATATCACTTACCCCCAATTGAAAGGAAAAAAACGGAAAAAATCAACAACGTTATCAAAATTAATTTTTTTTTTTTTTTTTTTTGTTAAGTTAAAAAATGTCATATACCAAAGTTGCTCATCTCGGATCTGTTAATGAGGACACATGTCAACATCTTATCCATCTATATTATAATCCAACGGTTTGAATTAGAAGAAGAACCTTCATAATACCCTTCGTAACATAATAGTTTAAGTGATCTCTTGTTTCAACATGGATTCAAAACTGGTTGCATTTATGTTTCAAAATAAACTTGATCTTGTTTCAAAAAAATAAGCTTAGACTTATGTCAAAGTAAGCAATCTACTTGGTCATGTTCAATAAACCTAGACCTAACTTTTTATTCAAGTAAGATTTTTTTTACAATTGAAGCGAACAAGAACAAGAAAGATTATGGGTAAGCGAGGGAAACATGTATCTAGTATTTCTTCATCTTCCTTTTTCAAACTTTATTTTCACTATCATTTTATTTTTTTGTAAATCGATTTGGGGGGATTGTGCTAATTATGTATGTTTCAGTTGGAGGGTATTGCTAATTATCATTAGATTCAAGAAGGGGTAGTTTTGGTATTATAAAAATATTTTATTTAATAAAAAAAATTAATTTTTATAACGTCGTCTCTGTTTTTTGTACAGTTGGGGGTAACTGTTATATTTTTCTAAATGGGGGACTATCAAATGGGGGGGGGGGGGTCAATGCTAAAATCTCACTCCGAATTTTAGCCCTTGTTGCACATACAGGTGTCTGCTTCTCGTGTGCTTTTATTCCATACAGTACGTCTCCCTTTATTAAAACATAATGAGCTACTTGTAAATTTTATAGAGAACCAGTATCGAAGCCCCATAAATTAGTAATTATGCACCACTAAATAAATTTAATAATATCTAATATATCCCAAACAATATTAGTATATACACCCCTGAAAGTCCAGAAATAGTGCTATTCTCACAGATGTGAGTAGTTTGTCAAGCAAATCAATAAGCAGAACTAAAAGAACACGCAAGATTTTTAACGTGGTAAAACCCAATATGGGAAACATCCACGGTTGTCCTCGTGACAACAAATAATCCACTAGATGAAAAAGATATACAAACCTATCAACTACCTGTAATCACTGCGAGTTGACACTACCGGTTATCTCTAACACCTTGACTTCACCGGAGCACCTTGATGTACGCACAAAACACTCGACTTCTTGATGAACACACAAGAAGACTCGAAGCTGAATTCAATACTCAATATGGAAGAAGAAAAGTTGAAGAATGGAGGAGAAGAATTGAGTTCAATCACCAAAACACACCTACACAAACTCTCAAGAACACCTTACTTGGACGGCCAAAGAACTGTCTTGTTCTTTGGTGGAAAACCCTATTTATAGTTAGGGTTAGAAACAAAAGAAAATGGGCTGAATTGAACAAATTTCATATTGGACGTACGTACGTCGAAACAGCGTACGTACGTCCTGAGACGTAAATACTTCGCTGCGTACTTGGACGTACGAACGCCCTAACTAGGTACGTACGTCCAAAACACAAAAGTTCGTTGCCGTACATACGCCCTAACTAGGTATGTACGTCCAACTTTTTGAAACACTTTGCTGACCTATACTAGGTACGTACGTCCTATACCAAACATGACTTTGACAAACTTGACGCGAAGAAAAAGACTAGGGACGACGCGAATACAACGAGGTTTTCCTAACAATGAACCCAAGGCGAGATAACCGTGAACATCCTAAGTCACAAAATAATGTCAAACAACCGAGTGCCGGTTTCAATCTCCCCCTTTGACATTTATTTTGTGACAAAAACCTATGACTCTAGTAGCACTTATAATACGTGCATACAGTCCCAAACCAAATGGCATTTATAAACCATGCCTACAAAAGCACTCATAGTAAATACATACCAAATCACCAACACTTGATATTCAGCTCAAGTAAGACGCTTTAATCATCAGAGACCGAACGGAAGCAACAAGAGATTCTGAATCAATCAAAGAGCCAATGGAAGTTCCTCAAACAACTCCCCCATACTTTATGAGCTCTAAGCTTTTGATACCCGAGCTCCCCCAAAACTGTACAACTTCTGATCATCATCACTTTCACTCCCCCATGCATGACGCATATCTGAAACATGACCCAAGAATACACTAACAAAAGAAAAAACAAATGTTAGTATTAGAGTCATATAAAATCTCCCTCTTTTTGTCACAACAATGAAGAAATGCCATATTGAGGAGGAAAACGAAATTAGAGATCATGCAGACAGTGGTATAACAACCAAGATAATCAAGATAAAAAAATAACCTTAACATTCAAATATGCATGAAGGAAATAAAATCATAAACAGTAGTCCACAAGAAAATAGAAAGACACGTTCCCAATGACTTGGAGGAAGCCTAGAGAAATATGCATCAGCACGAGCCGAGGGATTCGTCCATCAAGCTATAACATGATCTTCATAGTCTTCCAACCATTCACTTGTACTGAATAACTTCTCAATTCTGCTATCCAAACCGCAATCTGTGAGCGGAACAACCAAACCTGAAACCTTCGGAAAACCTACTAACTCCAAGATGTGACAATGGAGATGCGCAGGCAAACGCTCCCAGTGATTCACATGAACCCTACATGGGTTAAGAAACGGCGGATGAATATAATCATACCCATGAGGAACACGACATAAACCACAAACCTTTGTGGGATTCTTGTATTCCATCACCATGAACGATACATATCCAACAACAGGAACAAACACTCCATGAAGTTCATACTCTGCCATTGACAAATTCTGGAAAACAGAAAGTAAACTAGAAGAGAAGTAAGGAGAATAAAAAAAAATAAAGACACAAAGAGGCAATATATATAGACAAGAGTAAGTCCAAACCAAACGTGGGCCCAAAACTTAAGCCCATGACCTAATAAGCAGTAATTTTGTACTAATTAAAACAAGGCAGTAATAGAACTTAATAACAATATCCAAAATAGTATTAAGCCTTAACAAGTAGAAATAAGAAGAAGCAACAAATGAACAGAACAAAATCAACCAATAATAAAAAAAAAAAAAAAAAAAAGCTACTCCTCCGAACCAGAACTGGCACCACCCTCTTCACCATCAGAGCCCTCAAGACCATCGTCCTCACTCTCGTCCTCAGAGGCATCAGCATCTTGATCACTTGCAACCGGTGGCTCCTCTGCTGGGAATGGAGGCAATGTGATAGGAGTGTAGGCTAGTTGTAGGTGTCGCATCTGAGCCACATTCATCGCATGAATGTCGCGAAGCATGGCATCATGCTGAGAAAGAATGACTCCAAAACGGTCCAGCCTAGCATCTGTGCGATCTTGGTGACGACGAAGAGAAGAGACCCGAGCCTCAACCGCAGCTACAACTCGGTTACTACGAACCGAAACGGGCGAGGGGCGCCCAGAAACCAAACCACGATCAAAGTCATCGCGGCTATCAAGAGCCCTACCTCCCCAGACCAGATGGTGCGTCAGTGTTGCACCCAGAGCTTCAAAGGCCGCCTTCCTAGACTGACAGCCCTTCTTAATCGATAAACCTCAGTCGTGAGCAACAAACCTCGGAGGACTCACCTCCGTGTACCTTCCCTGGAAACCCAAATGTCGAAGAATAGTCATAATGAAACTAGGGAAAGGAAGAGTACCCTTAGCCGCATCAATCTGGAGCATCCTGTAGAAGATAACTTCGGAAAGGTAGATATGATGCACAGACATGCAAACCAACAGCTGATCATCTCATCCTTAAGAATGATCTTGTTACCCCTAGTTGGAAAGATGTTTGAATGAGCAACCATGTGCATGAGAATGACGCTGTAGGCCCTAGCATGGTACCTAAACCCCGAGTCTCGTCTGGAATAGGCCACATGATATGCGTCTGACTCAATGGCATCTCATGACCATCAATCCCCAATGCCTCAGGAATTACCTTTGGAGAAATAGTGTATCTCCTACACTCAATCAAAACCGAGAAGCTTGTACGATTCTGCGATGGTGTCTTGGTCTCATAGAAAGCAATGGTGTGCTCGACCGAGTACTTGGTGACCGGTTGAGCCACCCTTAATCAATTTCGAGCCTCAAAGAAAGATGATATGTTCCCGACTTGAGTGGCTCCCAATAGGCTTGAGGTGATATCTTGCAAGTCGAAGAACCTCTCTGGAACAATGGCCTTGGCTCGAGGATGAGCACCAAGAGGTGTAGGAGGGGGTGAGGAGTCCGAAGGAGTGGCACTTCTACCCTTGTGAGCCCGGGAAACACGTGCTCACGAAGAGGATGCACCCTTAGAACCGGGTGTATCACTAGTGGGTGTAGTGCGAGCGCGCTTAGGAGGCATGTCCTGCACAACCATAACATGAGACAAGCCAAAAATGTTAGAAAAACCATGAAACTAACAAGAAAACAGTTAAGAAGCCTCATTGAGGCATTTCATCGAACACTTGGCGTGCAAAGGCATAAAGCATGGGAAAACAGCACAGTAGTGTTAAAATTCGCACCAAACATAGCCAACAAAGAGAGAGGGATGAACAATCATAGGCAAATCCCAACAAAAATGTTTTAAAAATGCTAAGGATTCGACTTGAAACAACAAGAGTTCACAACCCATTAAAAAAACAATCACAACCTTAAACGAATTCATAAACAAGCAATAACAAACAACCATCAAAGAACTTTGAAGATGAACATGAAAAAGGACTTACTAGTTCGAGAGATAGAGAAAAAGAACCAAGAGAATTAAGAAAAAGAGAAAGAGAAGGCAAAAAGAAGGAAGATATATGGAAGAACTAAGAGTCTAAGAGAGGAAGTTTTCACAAAGGAGTTAGAAAAGAAAAGAAAAAAAATCTGAAACTTCCCTTGTTCGTGCGTTGAGGGAATATTATGCACGATTTGAATTCGACAGTTGGCCGAAATTTTTAAACACATGGGCTTAAAAACCAACATTTGGGCGAAAACTGTAACAGGACGTACGTACGTCCAAATGACGCTCGTACGTCGACCACCAAGAAACAAAACTGCTGCCTGGTCGAACGTACATACCCCTTAACAACGTTCGTACGTTCGAAAAAGTTCTGCCTCCTTTACGTACGTACGTCTTAACAACGTAAGTACTTCCCTTTTTTTTTTTTTTTTTTTTTTAAAGGAATAAAACATTAAACGACACAAGACTGAGCAAGGAAGACTGGAACACATTGAGGGACATCACAACAAGAATTTCTAGATATTGTAAGGATTCTGAATCAAGCAAAAATATAATTCGAATATGCATCAAAAGTGACAAATGCAAGAAGGATGGGCGGAATCATAAACCAAACCTCGGTAGACAGGAAAAACAATGCAATCATGAATGAAGTAAAAGAATAATCACATACAGAGACCATTGTACACCAAGAAAAAAAACCATCCACAAGATACCGAAAGATAGCCATAAAAACACTTCAAGACCATTGTAAACATAACATGCCCTTATACACAAGCATGAATAGGAAAAAAAAAATGCACTAGACCACAACAAGACCACATAGATTCCTGGTCGAAATTCCATTTTTCGAGATATCCCCAATTTTTTTTTTTTTTTTGTTGTTGTTGTTGTTTTTTTTTTTTTTTTTTTTTTTTTTGTGGTTGTGGGGAGAAACACAAATGCCATTCCCATGTGGGAGTAATTAATAAACTCCATCTTTAACCAGGACACGAGGGTAGGGTGTAGCCTACATCTTTTCGGCAAAAACACACTCAAGAAGTGCAATACCATGATAACGTGCAACACAAGAACTAACATCTCTTGAGTGCAACCGTCAGAGCATGACCCTCACAGCCCCAACGGGTTCCTAGCCAACTGATTATGCTCACAAGTCATTCAAATGGCTGGGGATTTTGTGAGTTATTGACCACTTACAAGAGGTGAGCAAGAGGAACACAGGGAGAAATGATAAGAATGAAGGAAGGAACAACTTGAGACGATCATCTGCTAAGAGCACAAAAACGACAGTATAGGATACTCTAATGACTTCAACCTTAAACCTAACATCACATAGTTGACTAATGCTCAATAAGTTTGAAGTAAGGCCCGTAACAAATAAAAGTTCATGACCGCTTAACGAGCCATTCTCAGAAAAACTACCTTTACCTTCTACCGGGAGCATCTTACCATTCCCAATGGTAACCTTACCTCCATAACCATGAATCAGGTTAGCAACAAGAGTTTTGTCACCTGTCATGTGACAAGAACATCCACTGTCAAGATACCATGATTTCGTGCCATTTTCAACCAGTTGCGCCATGTGGGACACCATCTTCCTAGAAGCAACAACACTCCTATCCCAGAAATGGGGTGGTGGAGTGGGCATTGAGGGTGCCTGAGGGTGATTCCCATAAGGGGAAGACCTAGGTAATCCCACGGTGCATAGCCATTCCACATGTACGGAGCCTGCATGGGAAAGGTGGTTGACTTGTTCCAGTAAGAATTACCTGCAAAAGGAGAACGGTGAGAGGGATACAGATTATTCCAACAGAAGGCAGAAATGTGACCCATACGACCACAAGTAAGACACTTAAAATTTTTGTGTCTGAAGTTCTTCTTCCGAGCGGGCGGAGAACGAGCAACTCTAGGTGGAGTGACAACACCAGGTCCCTGCATAGGAGGAGGGGACAGAGAGGAAACACCTGTTGGTCTTACGAACGTAGTATGAGTAGAGCTAGAGGCAGGAAGATTAACAGAGGAATGATAACCAAGACCAGACTTGTCTGAATGATATTTACCACTTCCCAACAGAGAGTTAAGACTAGCACTAGCTTTACCAAACCCAACTAACTGTTTGTTTGCAGCAAACAACTCCGCTTTAACCTTTTCATGTTCCAGCACCAAGGAACGATATCGGGTCTCTAAGTTATGATTCTGCTTTTCGAGAGAAGCAATACGTGCTTGGAAGTCCACCTTTTCTTTCTCAAATTCCTCCTTCAACATGTTGGAGTCACCTGCAAGATGACAGATATCCTGACCAAGACTATCAACCTGATCTTGTAACACAGTGTTAGTCTTCTCAAGCAGCTTAACTTGCTGCATAGAGAACTTATACATATCACACAATTCACTTGTATTAGTATGAACACCAGACTCAGAACCATTAATATTATCAGTAGAGGATACAATACCTCCTGGATGTTCATCCAGGGATGCACTGAAGACCACATAGTTGGAAACAACATTTGAGGTGTTGCCATCCTCGTCCTCATCTGAGTTATCACTGTGAGGTTTGCCTTGGAATTGTCACCAGGCTTGCGATCCACCTTCTTGTCACATTCATTTGCAAAGTGTCCATATTCACTGGACATCCTTGCGATTAACACGAGCTCTCCTTCCATCAACGGAGAACCTTTCAAAGCCACGACTCCGAGGAGCATTTGGAGAGCTAGAAAAACGCTTTTGAGGATCTAGATTTTGCTGATATTTGAGAATCTTCTGAAAGCTACGAGACAGGAATGCATAGTTATCATCCATACCAAGATCTTCATCATCATAAGCCCCCGTAGAAACTTCTTTCGAAGAGGTAGGCTTAAAGGCCACAAACTTGTTCTTCGAGGGTTCTTCCAAAGCTTGTTCCATCTCATAAGTGCGTAATTTTCCAGCAAGTGTCTCAATAGACATGTCCTTGATCACATTGCTCTCAGTAATAGCATCCTTGCGAGAGCGAAAGCGAGGTGGTAAAGCACGCAGTATTTTCCGTACAATCTGTGTATCAGTATACACATGACCAATAGCAGCACTACAATTGACAATGTCTTGCAGACGAACGAAGAATTCATCAAAAGTCTCAGAATTGTCCATTCTCAAGTTCTCGAACTGAGAAGTTAACAGTTCAAGCTTGCTTTCCTTAACTGATTCATCACCCTCATGTGTACGAATAAGTCTGTTCCATGCAACCTTTGCTTCAACACAGCCATGGACCCGACGAAATTCACTTGCATTTAATGCCATGAAAATAGCATTGAGTGCCTTGTTGTTGAAGGTTGCCGTTGATTTTTGTTCAAGCGACCACTTAGCACGTGGTGTGGGTGATGTAACTGCAGCGTCACCAGTTCCTGTCGTAGTCAGAGGTGTTTTCCACTACGACGTAGCCCCTATCATGATGCCCACTAGTTTCTGGACCTCGATGCTGATCTTTGAGGAACTGAATAGGCTACATAATTACGATATCTGCAAAGCTGACGTCGTAGCATACTTTACCTGTGTCACCGGTCGCAGTAGGGATTATGTCTGTTCCCTAAATAGAAAAAGAAGTTGTGGTCCAGCTAAGCTGTTTAACCCACCCACCTCGAATGACGGTTGGAAATAGTCGCCGGTATATAGAATCCGTGGTCAATTTGTACAACCCAGTGCCTTATTATCTCGATATACTATTCCCAGCATAGGTAAACGTGTGTCTGTAACTTTCTCGTTTATTTGCCAAATCGACCGGATTATTGACTTGTTTGATTTACTTTTGCAGGTCAGACTAAGGATTATAACGAGCCTATCGACGGACGCCTGCACCCAAGTAATATAATCGAGTTTGCTGAAAGGTCTTGGGCTGAGAAGAGGGAGTTGTTACCACACCTAGCTCGATTTTTCCGCAAACCTCGAGTTAAATTTTCTAAGGGTACCTAGGGAGAAGCTAGTACCTCGAGTGTTGTCGCGCCGAATAGAAGTAGGAGAAAGAAAAAAGAGCTCGCAGTAGCCATTCCTTGTGCTGAGTTGGTTTCAGCTCGACCTGGTGACTTGCCCATTGAGGTTTTGCCTGCCTTACCAATGGCACCGAAGAAGTCGCTTGAATTTCCTCTCACTGGTGGTTTTGTTCCTCTATCGAGCAAGATTCTTGACACACCCAATCTCAGCGATGTATTTGGGTCGCGTTCTCTCGAGCCCCAGCCTTTTGTGAGAAAGAGAAAGGCTCCTGCGAAGCCAACTGATGCAGTTGCTGCTTCTAAGGCTGATAAGCCCAACCAAGAGAAGGGGAAAGAGAAGTCTGATGCTCGTGCCCCGAAATCTGGTAAGTGGAAGGCTATCGATGTCAGCAAAGATTTTGCTGCTGGTGAGGCTAACATATTTGCCCCTGTTTTTCCCTGCCGCGAGGGTTATGTGAGGGCTGATGATTCGGCATGGGGCGACATGGAGATGAGCCTTTCTTTGATAGAGAATTGCTTTCTTTTTGAGGACGGAAAGAAAATTCAGCCCTCACTCCCTTGAGGACGATTCAAGGGAATTTGCCTCTTGTGCCTACAGGGTGATTTTCATTTGGTTTGCTATGCTTGTTTGAGTATTTACTTAGCTTTTTTTTTTTTTTGAGAGTTCCTGATGTATTTTGTTTTGCTTCAGATGAATGTGATTCATAATAAGTGGATCACGAAGCTTGAGAATGCTCGAAAGAAGGCTGAAGCGCTGCAGAAGGCCAATGCTAAAAATAAGGCATTACGAGCTGTGGTTCAGGACTTGAAGACTAAGCTTGCTGAGTCCATGAAGGAGTGCCACGAGTATGGTGCAAATCTGGATGAGGCCCAGAGGTTTGTGTTGACTTTGCAAGGTCAACTTGCCGAGGTGAATGCGAGCTGGGAGGCTGATGCTGAAATGTCTATTCAATGTATATCTCAGTGGCGGAAAATTTCTTATGCTTGGAGGAGAGGTATCTTCGTCGTGAAGCCCACCTCGCTACTCTTGTCGAGAATTATGATGGTGTCGCTGATAGGGAGGCAGTCAGGGCTTCTGCACTTGAGCGCTATGAACACGACGTGAGTAATGAGGCCGAGAAAGCTGTTGAAGGTACCTCAACGCATGCTGAGGTAAACAATGGTAGCACTCCCTCTTCCCCTGCTGAAGAGAATGCCGACACTGCCATGCCTGACCCTCCTGAAGAGCAAGCCTGATATCTTTGTAAAAGCATTTCTTGTATGAGCGTTGTGAGAGAATTTTTATATTTTTGTTTTGGAGATGTAAAACAATAGTGGGGAATTCCAACTTTGTTTGGCCCTACGCTTCTTTATATTTTTGTATGTAAGATATTTTGGTTGATATTTGGATGAATATTTTGGCTCGAAAATGAGTACTTGGTTTGTAATGTCTTACAATATTTTTGAATGTCATTGACATATGGCTTTTTGGCTGAACTTTGATGAAAGCAAAGGCAAAATGTTAACTTTTGATAATGGTCAAGGTATGTAGATCTTTAGGAATTTTGAGTTCCAAGGTCGAGGCACCTGTTCACCCTCAGCGTCGATGAGTGTATATGCACCGTTTCCCAGGTTGTTTTTGACGATGTATGGGCCTTCCCAATTAGGGCTTAGCTTTCCATCTCCAGACTTCTTAGTGTTGGAGAAAACTTGCCTGAGTACGAGGTCACCTATTTGAAATTTCCTTGACCTCACCTTTTGATTGTAGCTTTTTTTTTAAGATCTGCTGATAACGAGCTGTTATAATTGCAGTTTGATCTCGTTTTTCCTCGTGCATATCTACATCGTGTGCCCATAATTCTTCGTTTTCTTTTGATTGGACGAGCTCCGATCTAGTTGTTAGGAAATTGAGCTCGGTGGGTATGATGGCTTCTGTGCCATAGCACAAGCAAATGGAGACATTCCTGTAGATGTGCGTGGTGTCGTTCTATAAGCCCATAAGATTCGATCGAGTTCCTGTATCCATTTTTCCTTCTGCACCTCGAGCTTTTTCTTCAAATTATTCATTATGGTCTTATTGGTGGCTTCAGCCTGACCATTACTTTGAGCATAGCGAGGTGTGGATAGTGCGTGGTTGATTCTCCAATCGAGGTATAATTCCTCTATTGTGTTTCCACAAAATTGTTGGCCATTGTCAATGACTAGAGTGTGTGGTAGTCCGAATCGAGTGATAATGAACTTCCATATGAAATTTTTGACATCTTGCCTCGACCCATTTGGTGAAGTAGTCAGTTGCCACGAGTAGGAATCTTTTCTTGGACTTGTCTTTTAAGATGGGTCCCACGATGTCGAGCCACCAAATTGCAAAATGCCATGGGCTTGAGATTGTCTTGAGTTCTCGAGCTGGCTGGTGAATTAGTGGTGCGAACCTTTGACATTTGTCACAGTGTTGGACAAACTTTTCTGAATCTGATTGCATATATGGCCAAAAGTAGCCTTGCTTTCTTGCTTTTTGAGCTATGGATCTAGCCCCTGCGTGGTTTCCACATTCTCCATGATGGATTTCATCTAGAATTGTATTTGCTTGTTTTGGTGGGAGGCAGCGTAAGTATGGTCCTCTAGTTGACTTCCTGTATAGCCTGTTCTCAAGCAAAATGTTGTTTTAGCTTTTCTTTCGAGCATGCGTAACTCGAAATCGTCGTCTGGGTACGTACCTTTTAAGTAGTTGATAATTGTTCCCATCCAAGAGTTTTCTATTTCAGTGGCTGGGATATCTATGAAATCTGAAACTTCATTTACCTGATGTATCTGAGTCTCATATGTCGGAGCTGATTGTATGTCGATTTAGATTGTTCGAGGTGACTCGGTGTCGATTTGCGAGGCTAGATATGCCAAGCTGTTGGTATGTCGATTATCATCTCGTGGAACGTGCTGGATTTCCCATTTGTTGAAATGAGTTAGCAACTTTTTGGTGTGCTCCAAGTATAGTTTTAGAATTTTTTTCTCTTGTTTCATAGTCGCCTAGAATTTGGCTAACTACTAGTTGTGAATCACTTAGAATTTGCAACTCTTTTACCTGTAAGGTTATGGCCATCTGCATGTCGGTGATTAGTGCCTCGTATTCCGCGTCATTGTTGGATGAGGTGAAGTTTAACCGAACTGACTTTTCTAGGATGGCTTCTTCTGGTGAGATTAGCGTTGCGCCCACGCCTGATCCATTAAAGTTTTTTTAGCCATCCATGAAGAGTTTCCATATTGGGCCTTTTATTAGTGGTTGCTCATTGACCTCATTATCAGGTATCCATGTGTTGCCATCAATGGCGTAGTCAACCAGGAGGTCGGCTACTATTTGACATTTTCTGCTACTTCGTGGTGTGAAAATGAGCTCGTGATCTCCAATTTCTGAGGCCCATTTTGCAATTCTGGTAGACTTGTTTTTGTTTTCAAGCACCTGTCTGAGTGGTGCATCTGTAATGACTCTGATTTTGTGTGATTGAAAGTAAGGCTTTATTTTTCTTGATGCGAAGAGTAGGGCTAGGCCTACTTTTTCAAGGCTTGAATATCGAGCTTCCGAGTGTAATAATGTCTTACTGATGAAGTATATGGGTTTTTCTATACCGCCTTCATCTCGGAATAACACTCCACTAATTGCATGTTCTGACGCTCCAAGGTAAAGTCCCAGTACGTCACCGTCTTGAGGTACTGTGATAACTGGTGGAGCTGCAAGGTATAGCTTGAGCTCCTTGAATGCTTGTTGGCATTCAGGAGTCCAATTGTAGGTTGAACCCTTCTTTAGTATTTGAAGTAGGGGGCGTTGTTTGTCTGATGCCCGAGCTATGAATTTTTTTAAGGCTGCTAGCATGCCATTAAGCTTTTAAACCTGTTTCTTGGTTTTTGGGTTTGGAATTTCCATTATAGCCTTGATTTTTTCTAGGTTTGCTTCTATTCTTCTTTGTGTGATGAGGTACCCCAAGAATTTTCCAGAGGCGACGCCGAATAGACATTTTTCCGGGTTGAGTTTCATATTGTACTCATGAAGCCGGAGAAATGTTTTTTCGAGGTCGGATACATGAGACGATTTGTGCTTTCTTTTTACAATCATATCATCAACATATACCTCCATTGTGTGACCAATCATGTCTTGGAACATTTTTGTTGCAAGTCGCTGATATGTAGCCCCTGCATTTCTCAGTCCGAAAGGCATGACTGTATAACAAAAGGTACCTTGTTCAGTGATGAATGCGGTTTTCTCTTGATCTTCGTCTGCTAGTTTGATTTGATTGTAACCTGAATAGCCGTCCATTAAGGAAATGAGTTCGTGACCCGCGGTTGAGTCAAGGAGCTTGTCTATTCGAGGCAGAGGAAAGCTATCTTTTGGACAAGCATTGTTGAGGTCGGTGAAGTCGATGCATACTCTGACTTTATCGTTGGGTTTTATGACTGCGACAATGTTAGCGAGCCAGTCAGGTATGCGACCTCACGAATGAATTTTACATCTTTTAATTTTTGTATCTCTGCATTGACTGCATTAGCGAGATGAGCTGCAAGTTTGCGAGCATTTTTTTTACAGGTTTTTTGTTGGAATCAACATTTAACCTATGGCATGCAATATTGGGATTTATCCCTGGCATATCGGTATAAGGAAAAGCAAAAACATTCTTATTCATTTTGAGAGTAGCAATAAGTTGCTCTTTTACAATGGGGTCCAAGTTAGCCCCTACATAGACATATTTAGGATCGTCGTCCGATCCTATGTTGACCTTTTCACCTTGTTCAATGACTGGTGGGTCGGATGGCTGAACAATAGCCTTGCCTTTGTCGGCTTGTGGGATCTCATCAACAGTGGGCTTAGGTGTTTTCCCGACTGCGTTGCTAGTTGCGAATCTCATATTGACAGTGGGCTGGGATGAGCTCGCAACTGTCTTGGAGGTATCTCCCTTATTGGGGAGTGGGATGACCTCGGGGATGGCATGGCATCCATGTGCTTCAATCTGGTCACCTCGTAGTTCCATGATGCCTCGGGGGCCAGGAAACTTGATGACTTGATGATAAGTCGATGGCATAGCTTTCATCCTGTTAATCCATTTCCGTCCTAGAATTGCATTAAACTGGGTGGGGACGTCTAGGACGAAAAATGTGCAGTACACAGTTATCTCATCTTCATTTTCGCCAGTTGCCACAGGGAGGCAAATTTCACCTTTTGCTTCAGTTTCTATTGAATTGAAAGCGAAAAGGGTGACTTGAGGTTTTTGCAGTACTGAGTCAGGCATTTGCATCTGACTGTATGCTTTATTGAACAACACGTCGCACGAACTGCCTGGGTCGATAAACACTTTCTTTATTATCCATCCCCCAATGTTGATGTGGACGACCAATGCATCATTGTGGGGGAGGCACACTTTTTTGAGGTCGAAATCTGAGAATATTAGGGCGTTGTTGCCCGTGACCTGCTTAGCCACAATTGCTTTGTGGGTCAAGTGAAAGGTATGGTGGATGTGATGAATTTTCTGCTTCTTGGAACGAGCTGACCACTCTGGAGGTCGAGCGTCCATGATCATATTGATGGTTCCTTTGGGTTTTTTGCCCTTGTCGTCTGAGGTTTTTTGTTGTTTTGCCTCAACTTTGTTGCGGAGGTCTGGCTCGTTTTCTGACAGGAAGTCATCGAGGTAACCCTCCTCCTTAAGCTTGTGACAGTAAGCTCGCAAAATACGACAATCTTCAGTGAGGTGGTGTCGACATTTATGTAACTTACAGTATGGATTCCCTTAAATTGGTTCCAGGTCGTGGACCTGAGGCTGGAAGTAGGCCTCGTCTTTGATTAAGTCAAAGAGTTGATTATATGAGCATTTGAATTAATTTGGGAACTTATATTTCGAGTTGGATTTTGGCTTTCCTTTGTATTCTGATCTAGCCGCCTTTGGTTTGGAATAGGTAGGCTGTGTTGTTTGGACGACAACTACTCGTTCCTTGGATTTGGTGAGGGCTTCCTCGAGCTTTATGTACTTGCCAGCTCGTACATACAAGTCTTCCAAGGTTGCAGGGGCATCCAGGATGATATTCTTTCCTAGCGTCGTGTTGGGGTGGACGGTTGAGATGAAGGCCAGGAGACATGAATGCTCATCTAGGTTTTCAGCTCGGAGGCATTCCTTTTTGAATCTTGCCATGAATTTCTTTGTTGTTTCTGTCTCGTCTTGCTTGATCCGAAATAGGGCAGTGACCTCAATTTTTCTTCTCTTGTTGTGGATGTATTGAGTGACAAAGAGAGACTCAAGTTGGTCGTATGAAGTGATTGATCTCTCTGGAAGTCGATGATACCAGTCTATGGCACTCCCACAGAGTGATGCTGAAAACAACCTGCAGAATATATCTTTATACTTTGGCCATAAGGCCATGCTGGTTTTGAACTGGAGGACGTGTTCCATTGGATCTCCACTTCCGTCATAAGTAGTGAACTTTGGAGGTATGAAGTTTGGGGGTGGTTCCTGTTGGAGGAGGTCTTCATGAAGGAGTTCTATCTTGTAGCGCTCTAGGGTTGTTGAGGCTATTTTTGGGGCTGTGTTGGCTTTGAGTGAGTCTTGATGGTTTTTATCAAGCTTTTCCGACAGCTGCAGTATTCTGTCGTGAGCAGCTTGAAGGTCGGCCATGGTTGGGGCGGTGGTGTTACTGGAGGTGGGTAAGACAGGGTTGTTGACGGTGGTTGTGTTAACTTCCTCAGCGGTGAGCCCATTTGTTGCAACTCCGTTGAGTGGTGCTCCGTTAATGGTGTTGGTGGTGTTCTTGAGCTGAACGTTTTCAGCCACCAATCGATTGATCTGTTCTCGTTGGTCTGACATCTGCTTCTGGAGTTGCTCATTGCTCAGGAGTGATTATTTCCATGGTCGTTGTCTGGTTATTGTTCGATCACGAATCAGTCGGCGCCAATGTAAATGTAAAAGGATTTTAATCAGAGAAGACAATCGGAAAGTAGAGAAGAAGGGATTTTTAGAGTGGAAGCGGCTGAGCTATCTAGAGAGGTAGTTGCCTACGTATCTGAGATTGAACAAGTCCCAGAATCAAGACTACGTAGTTCATATATATAAGTGATTGGGACAACGGATAGCTCATTAATTGCCTAACGGTGTGGTCAATTAATGAGCGGATATTTTGGATCTGAAAATATATTGTAACTGAAGAGAATCAAAACGTATGGAGTTTGAATAGGGACGATGGATGTCGAGTAAAAATAGTTTCACGTCGAGTAAGCTCGAGTAAAAATGGGTTCACGTCGAGTGAGAGCATTTTAGGTCGGATGAGATTTGGGAGTTGTGGTCATTGAGTACGCTCGAGTAGAAATGGGTTCATGTCGAATGAGCTCGAGTAAGAATAGGCTTACGTCGAGTGAGCTCGAGTAAAAATAGGCTCACGTCTAGTTAATGGGTATATACAGTCACGGTGATAGTATTATTAAAATAGAATATCTTCCAGAAGATTAAGCTTGGGAGTTGTTCAAAAATAAAGTTAATCATGGGCTCACTCCAGAAGTAAGGTCAACTGCGGAGCAGGTTGCTAAGAAATGCCATGGTTTGCCACTTGCAATTATCACAGTAGGTGGAGCAATGAAAGGACATTCTGACATTCACTACTGGGAAAATGCTCTGAATGACTTGAAAGACTTTGGTAACCGAACCACAGATATAGACGATGATGTTTTTCAATGTTTGAAATTCAGTTACGAGCAATTGCCAAATGAGAAACTAAGAAACTGTTTCTTATATATATTGTGCATTGTATCCTGATGATTACCCAATTCTAACAAGAGAATTGGTGGAATTTTGGATCACGGAGAGTCTGATTGAGGGAAAAAATAGGGAAGTTGACATTCATCAGGGCTGGTCTATAGTGGGAAAACTAAAAGATCAGTGCTTGCTTGAAAGTGTTGCTGATATTTTTGATACAGATTACGAGGAAACATCGGATGCAATAAGAATGCACGATTCGGTCAGGGAAATGGCCCTTCGTATCACAAACAAGTGTTTCATGGTTAAAGCTGGTGCATATTTGAGAGAACTACCAAATGAAAATGAATGGGAAGAAGTTGTTGGGAAGGTTTCATTTATGGATAGTTATATAACAGAGGTTTCAATCAGTCCAAGTTGCCCTAACCTCTCCACCTTGTTTCTGAGAAACAATCCTTTCTTAAGTAGAATAACACACGGTTTCTTCGTCCACATGCAATACCTCAAGATACTTGAAATGCGATGTGACGACCAAATGCCAAATTCTGAATTAGAATTTCTGACTGATTCCAACTCTGACCTGTTGAATCTTCGTGATCTACATCCAAGTTGGTGTGTGGGGTTAAAGAAAGTGCCTTCCCTAGCTAAACTAGTATTACTATGAAATACTTATTTAAGGTTTTCGGTTTTCGTCAAAGGCTTCCTCTCTCTAGGCGACTAGAGTTTTGAAGTTATATCTTTTTTATTTCGTCACTGTTTAATTAATCTTAGTGGTTTTAAACACTTCCTCTCCTGATTATGCTTCATAATTATGACAAGTCCAAATCCATCTTTGTTTATTACTTCGGGTTCCAATCCGCGAACCCCTAATTCATCAAGAACTCTGTCACCTGTTTCGGTTTCTACATCAGGGAGGAAAGGGAGCGGGGAAGAAGATGAAATTGCTGATGTAGAAGCCCTAATCGAGAGTAGATTGGGAGAAGGTTCTGTAGAGAGATTTATAACACTGCGAAAGGAGAAGAGAAAAAAGAACACAAGCGAGCAACCTATTTTAGGGTTAGAAGGGAACGAGGCTACCAAATCAGATTTACAATTGGAGGAGGCAGAGAAGAATCAAAAAGAAGTTGGTGAACGTGTTGAAGGTACAGCAGCAAAAGAAGCTCGCAAGGAGGCAAGTGGTGAAAACCCTAAGGTTAGGGTTTCGACTGATATCGTTCAAAGTGATAGTGTTGTAAAAACAAGTACTTGGGCATCGGTTCTAGGTAGGGGTTCCGTTAGCAAAGCTTCTCTAACTTATGAACCACCTACCATTGTTGATGGAAAACCAGTAGTGCACTTCAAAACTGAAGAATTTTTCCACCTTAATGCAAGCTTTGCGCAGCTAGTAATGGGGTGCTTTGTTGGGAAGAGACCACCATTCGGATTTGTTAAAGAAGTTGTCACAAGGATGTGGGGGCTCAAAAATAGTTTTATAATGAAGCCTTATGGGGATTCAATGTATTCATTTTCTTTTACTAATGATGAGGATCGTGTGAAGGCTTTGGAGATGGGGTCTTGCCACATAGCAAGTCAGTTGTGCATAATCCGACCATGGAAGTTGTTCATTGAAGAAGAAACTAGGGAGATGAAGACAATGCCATTGTGGGTTATAATGAAGAAGTTTCCTATGGAACTATGGAACCCAAAGGGGTTTAGTAAAGTTGCTAGTGCTTTGGGGGTGCCATTGTTTGTGGATAAGTTTACAGAATCCATGGAGAGAACAAGTTTTGCTAGAGTGTGTGTTGAAGTGGATGCTGATTTTAATTATCCTGATCATGTAAATGCAGTTCTTGATGATACTAGGGCTATCAAAATTCCAATGGAATATAGTTGGAAGCCTCCCAGGTGTACAGGTTGTAAAGTCTTTGGACATAGCGACTCTAAGTGTCCAAAGAAGAAGCAAACTGTGAAAACAGTAGCTAAGGATCATGTCTGGTTAAGGAAGAAAGAAAGGGCAGTGATAGTAGATGACAATGATCCAATTGAGGAGCATAAAGAAGATGGTGTTGATAATGAGGAGATGGCTAAGGATGAATGAAGTTTGGTAAACACCAGGTAAAAGACACACATGTAAAGCACAACAAGTTGGGGTTGGTGTGAGAAATGGAGTTGTAATTACTGAAACTGTTACTTATGAGGAAAAACAGCAAGAGCAACATGATGAGGAGCAGCCATTAGAAACTGAGCAGGCAAGAGAGAAGGGCAAAGATGTGGCAGTCCCTAGAACAACTAGTGATAGTATTTATACTAGTAATGAAAAGGGTGGGTCCAAGAAGGGGGTGAGCTCAAAGAGTGATGTTGTAAATACCAAAACTGGGGATGCTGAAACTACGATACCCACTCCATCGAATACAACAAAAGATAGTACTTCTACAGTGGCTGCCAAGCACAGTCACTCTAATCCATCACAACGGTTTAAATGACGTTACAACTAGGGTGTTGGAATATGAGAGGATTTAATAAAAGTTTTAAGCATTGTGATGTGAGGGAGTTGATTAGGAAGCATAGACTAAATTTAATTGGTTTAGTAGAAACAAGAGTGAAGCAACATAGAATGTATCATGTGTTAGAGAATGCTTGTCCAGGGTGGAGTATTTTGCATAATTATGAACTCAGTCCACTTGGGAAGATTTGGGTATGCTGGGATCCAGGAGCTTGTAAGGTTAGTCTCATTCAAAGGGAGCTGCAATGTATGACCATGGAGGTCCTTCTGAATAATGGTAATACTTTCTTGCTTACGGTTGTTTATGGTGGTAATGATATGGTACAAAGGAAGGTATTGTGGAATAGCATTATGAATTTCTCGTGCACTTGTAATATGCCATGGATTCTTATGGGAGACTTTAATTCTATTCTAAGTTCACAAGAGAGAGTAGGTGGTCCTCCTATTCGGCCTCATCATTTCGCTGATCTCTTGGAGTGTACTTTCTATGACGGGGCTTGTTGATTTAAAATATAATGGTTGCATGTTAACTTGGACGAACAAGAGGGATGATAGAACAGTTGTAAGGTTGATAGAGTGCTAGTAAATTCACATTGGTTGGATGACTATGGAGATTATGAAGCAGAATTTTTGAACCCTTGCACTACATCTGATCATTCTCCAATGGTGGTATATTCTATATGTCAAAAAAAACAGAAACAAAGATCTTTTAAATTCTTTAATTTTTGGATCTATGAAGCTGGTTTTATGGAGGTAGTTAGTAAAGCCTGGAGTGCACAACTTAAAGGAAATCCCATGTATGTGATGGCTCGAAAATTAAAAATAGTCAAAGATGCTCTTATTAAGTGGAATAAAGACAGAATTGGCAATGTGGTAACCAGGGCAGAGATGGCTAAGCAAGTGGTGGATGTTATTCAAACAAACTTACAGGCTGATCCTTTAAATCCTATACTCATACAGGAGGAGAGGGAAGCAGTCAAAAAGTTTGTAGATGCTGCTACTGCTAAGGAGTCCTTCCAGTAACAGAGATCTAGGGATCAAGTAATTTCCCTAGGGGATAATAATACATCTTATTTCTTTAAGTCTGTTAAAGCAAGGGAAGTGCGCAACAGGATTACTTGTCTTAGAGATGCGCAAGGTAATGTCATTGATGATATGGAACTAATTGGGGACGAGTGTGTAAAGTATTATAAGCAACTGTACTGCCCGGATCAGTTAGAAACGCTTGATTTCTCTGTGTTTGACAACTTACAACCTTATGCAAGAATCAGCGAAGAGCTTACTAGTGATCTTGAAGCTATGGTTACTAGAGATGAAGTTACTGAAGCTCTATCATCAATTGATGATGATAAAGCCCCTGGACCTGGTGGTTTTTCTGCCAAGTTCTTTAAAGCTACATGGAGGATTATTGGTGATGATTTTATGAAAGCCGTATTGAATTTTTTCAGATCCGGAAGAATGCTGAAGGAGATCAATGCTACATGCATATCATTAATTCCAAAAACTGAGATGCCAGCTTCCCTTAGTGACTATAGACCAATTTCTTGTTGTAATGTACTGTATAAGTGCATTACAAAGGTTATACAAATAGAATGAAGAAGTTTATCCCTAATGTCATCTCTCCTAATCAATCTGCCTTCATTGCAGGTAGATATATTCAGGATAACATTCTCTTGTCGCATGAACTTCTTCACAATTATCACAAGACTACAGGACCAGCCAGAGTAGCAGCTAAGATTGATTTAAAGAAAGCTTATGATTCTATGAGATGGGAGGCCATTGTATTTGTGCTTAATAGAATTGGTGTACCACAGAAATTTATACAATGGGTGCAAGCATGCATTGAAACAGCTTCTTTTTCTGTTAAAGTCAATGGAGCTCCTTATGGACTTTTTTCTAGTTCAAGGGGTATAAGGCAGGGTGATCCCATGTCACCTTACTTATTTGTGTTGGTCATGGAGTTGTTTTCTGATCTCATATTGCAACAAGTAAGGGAGGGCAGATACAAGCTCCATTATAGGTGTAAGGATCCTATTATAACTCATTTGGCCTTTGCTGATGATCTTATTGCCTTCATGAATGGGGATGTGCCAACTGTTGTTGCTCTCAGGGATGTATTAGAGTCCTTTAGAAAATACACTGGATTGGAGTGTAATATGTCGAAGAGTGCTATATTTAGTTCTGGTGTGGAGGATAGGGTATATGAGGATATTCATAATGTTCTACAATTCTCCGTTGGTGTGTTGCCTGTAAAGTACCTAGGGCTGCCTTTGGTTACAAGAAAATTAACTCACACGGATTGTCTTCCTATCCTTGATAAGGTGGTTGTTAGAATCCAGAGTTGGAGAGGCAGGTTTCTTTCTTATGCTGGTAGGCTCCAACTAATAAAGGCTGTTTTAAATAACTTGTGTGTGTACTGGATTTCTTCTTTTATACTCCCAGTAAAAACAATACAAGAGATTGAGAAAATGTGTAGAAATGTTCTATGGAAGGGACCTGACTGTACGACTTCACGTGCTTTAATTAGTTGGAGTAGTGTTTGTTTCCCTTATGAAGAAGGAGGCCTTGGTGTAAGGAACATTGCTACTGCAAACCGCTCAGCAAACATGAGACATCTCTGGAATTTGGTGAGCGACAAGCAAACTCTATGGGTAGCATGGGTGAAGGAGGTGCTTGTAAGAGGCAGAAATTTCTGGCATATACCCATTCCGTCGAGTTGTTCATGGAGTTGGAGGAACATTTTGAAAGAGAGGGAAGTCGCATCTTTCTTTGCTTCACACCAGATTGGGGATGGTACTAGCACTAAATTCTGGTTAGATCCTTGGCTTCCTTTGGGCATATTGAAGGATCATTTCCCTGAGATTCTAAGGTATGATGCTACTTTATTTTATGATTCAACTGTGTCTAATATCATTCATGGTGAACACTGGCAGATCCCTGAACATATTAGAATACATATACCATATATTTCTCATTATATTGAGAACGAGGTAGAGGTAGCTGGAGGTCAGGATAATGTTGTATGGGCTCCTGCACTTAAGGGAGTTTACACAATGAAAGATACGTATAAAGGAATAAGAACTACAAAACAACCAGTGGAATGGTCCAAGTTGGTGTGGTTCACAAACAGAATTCCTAGGCATTCTTTTATAACTTGGTTGGCTCTTAAAAGAGGTTTAAAGACTTTAGATAAGCTGAGACAATGGGGAGTGGTTCAAAGTGACTTATGTGTTTTATGCTGGCAAGGTCAAGAGTCGGAACAACATTTGTTCTTTGATTGCAGCTTTTCAAGTGCAACATGGTCTTACATGCTACAGAAGGCTGGTTACAATAAAGTTTTGGCTAATTCATGGCAGGATGAGATTCAATGGGTTATGAACAGATGCAAGGGTAAAGGATGTAGTCAAGATGCGCTCAAGCTGATATATAATGGGTTTATGTATTGGATATGGAGGGAGAGGAACAGCAGGATTTTTGAAAATGTGCACAAAACAGCAATTGCCTTGAGGTAGTGTGAGACGTACGCCTCATAACATTCAAACTGGAAAATTATATTGAGTTTCATTTTTCAGGTATTTTAAGTATTTTTTTTCTTTCAATATTTGTGTTTTACCCTCACAATTTACAAAACAATTTGATTAAGTCAAAATTATTTTCCTATTATTACACTTTCAACAGACTTTTTATGAGGTGAATTGTATTAAAAATTAATTAAAAACATTATGCATGGATTTTTACTAAATGGTACTATCATTCTTAAAATGTTCTGAATTATAATGATTTAATTTTATTATTTCTGGAATTATTATAAAATATTTAATAAAAACTGAGGCTTACGCCTCATTCCGCTTTAAGGCATACGCTTCGCCTCATTTAACTGAACCGCTCAGTTCTCGAAATAGCTTTTTTAAACCTTGACTATCAATACAGTGTATTAGATTATCTTGCTCTGTGCATTTGCATCTTGTTCACAGAACCTCTGAGCATTCCTTTATTCCCAAATTTGATCCACTGTTGCACATAAAAAATCCTGCTCTTTTTGTCCTTCTGTTACATATTTTATAGCTTTTTGCTTAAACTCTTGTGCTTATACTTGTGTCATAAGCCATTTCCGTTTGTGTAATGGCATAAAGAGAAGTGTATTATTACATATTAAAGTAGGTGTATCAAGGTTGTTGGTCCCCAAATTTGTATTTTGATATGAGTTTGATTTTTCAAGTAAAAATTTGGTGTACTACAATGAGCTATTGTCATCAACTGACCCAATCTATTCTTTCATGCAGCTCTAGATTAGGTAATGTAGATATTGGTCAATTAAGACCCTAAAGCATCTTAAAATCTGATATTGCCAAAATAACAAATAAAGGAGGACTTGTAAACTACGGGGAGTTGAAAAGCTGGTGCAACTCATGCAACTTGACAAAACTGAGAGGAAATTAGATTTGGTGAGCAGAATAAACTTCGCAGATGTGCTAATGTCCACAGAATGCCTTGGGTGATTCGTTCAGCTCAAGGGTTTATCTGTTTTAGATGAGTGGCTCCAGGAGGTGCACAAGGGGAAGCTGTGTGATAGTTTGATCATCAAAGAAAGTGATATAATTCTGCCTATAAACCTCCATGCCCTGCAAAATTCTATTGTCGGCAAGTCTGTAAATAATTTGCGTCGTCACAAGAACTTGAAGGTCCAGAAAAAGCTAGAAGCTTAGTTGATACAGGGAAGAAATGTGTTGAAGCAGAGATGGCTCTGGAGTATAAGACAGTATCAGTTAAGCCCGGTCTTGGAGATGGCTCTGCCAGGTCGTTGGCATCTCCATGATCGGTCAAATCATCGACTTCTTTCCCTATTCAAAGTTGTTTCAATTCCTTATTACAACTTTAATACATGTTTGTACAAAGAACAAAGGTTTAAGAAAATATATTCATCTACAATTGAAGAAAGTGGGATAAGGTCTTAGGCACTTTCGTTCAAAATGAAGATGGAGATCATGCATGGTACAGTTGAATCTAGGCAATTTTATCACTGCAATTTCTGCCATTCATAACGAAGAGCTTTCTATGAGCTGCACCACAATTTTAAGTTATTTTGGCGTGCTTCAAAATGATCAGAATTCAGAACACACTTTCTGAAGAAGTGTTATTAGTCTTCGCGTGTTGCTGATTTCTGGTTATGTGACTAATAGAAAAAAGACATTTCTTGACAGTTTTATGGACTCACCCCCATAATGAACTTGGACATTTGATATACCCTATTTTAAAAAATTTAATTAGTGATACCCCTTAAATTGAGAGTCAAACCAGTCATGTCCTATTAACCAAATTTCTGGTGGTCAATATAACGATATCAAACTTCATGTCAGCTAAGCATTGTGCTTTGGGTGTCGAATTTCTCTTATCGGAATCCAACCGGTTAATTAAAATTTTCAATAAATAAGAGAGGGGGACATTGGACCGAACCAAACATGTTGTTATATACTGTACACACATTTCAAACAACAAATCGAAAAAAAAAGGAAAGAAACGAAATTGAAACTCACCAATGAAAGTTGAAGAACAAAGATTGATTATCTTGAATGGAGCGTAGTTGATGTCTTGATTAACTGATTTGAAGTGGAAGCGAAAAACGTGTAGTAGTGAAAAAAGAAGGATGAAGATGAAGAAACAAGAAAAAATACATAAAAGTTAGCCCTAAATCCTTTAGAATTTTGTCAATAGTGGGTTGGAGTCTATAGTGTTGGCATGTTATTAGTGGGTTGGACTCTATAGTGTTGGCTTGTTATTAGTGGGCTGGAATTGAATAGGAGATACATGTTCGGTTCGGTATTAACGTGTTTAGGAATTTTAAAACCGAACCCAAACATGTTACTTCGGTTTTGGAAAAGAAATAAGTTACCCTGTAGATTATATTCATTTGAAAATTTACATTTACTTTGTATAAAACCACCCTCTCCATGATTCAATGAAACAGTGGAGAAAAAATATAGCTCAACAAACTCTTACTTTCATCTTTTTTCTTTTTCTTTTCCTTTTTCTTTAATTTTAATTTTTTTTCATTAAATCCAAGACCTGAAAGCTACTTCACAAGGCCCGAAGGTGTTACATCTGAAACTAGGCCTGTAGGCTATTCTATGTTGTTGACACCTAAGTATCCACGTCGCCTCCATGTCACAAGAGTAGCCGTGTTACTCTATAAACACTTGCTTTTGTTTTGCTCCACCTAAGCATCTACATCACCTCAACTTTATCTAGATCATGAGTAAAATTCCTCTAACCGTTTTCTAGATGAATTGAACCCACAACCTCCCAACTTAGAGAGGGATGTCTTTACCAACAGTGTTACCAGTTTTTGGCACTCTTACTTTCATCAATTGCTCTCTTTTGATGCATTAATATGTATGCAAATCTCTATTCAGAATATATACTCGTATTTTTACTTTCAATAAAATTTCAATATAGGAAATTTTAGTTCAGAATTGCCTATACTCTTATTTTAATAAAACAGCTCGGTTGTTAATCCTAAATATACACTATATATCTACATTTTTAGTAAGATTGGTCAAAAAAAACCTAGTCTACGTTGACTGTGTCGTCCCATAGCCTATTAATAGAGCTCCTTTTGCAGTCTTAGATTATGGTACAAAGTAGGTTTTACTGATCTAGGCATCAAATTTTGGAATGTGGCTTCTTGTGCATCTCGGCATGGCATCCCTAACATTGTATTAGTCAAAGTACCACTCTGTATCTTTCCTGGTTAGGGAAGTTATCTTACCTAACCTGTTATCCATAATAAAGCCTAAAACTATCAATGAATTAAACACCAAGTTGAGGAATGAGTGATCTGTCGGTAGACATGCCGCTAGATTCCTGCAATTATCTGATGTAGTCCAAAGAATATATATTTTCAGTTGTCATTTTTGTCAAAGCTCGCTAAAAACTCAGTCTTGCATATTCGCAAATGCTCAACGTGATGACGATCACATGGAACTAGATTTTGTGCTGACATTCGGTATTCCTTACTGGAACTAGATTTTGTGCTGAACTTTGAAGCATACTGACAAAACCCATTCTCTATATTCTTGTGTTATTCTGAGGTAGTAGCAGTGTTCTACGGTGGTAATGGTATTTCTTATAATTGTTCAATGGTTAGTTTTCGTTTGGCACCACCGAGCAGACTGCGGTAGTTAGAAGCATAAGGAAAAACAGCATTCAAGACTACTGCCATCGCCAGAACAGACTAACTTGAAATTTATTCATTGCAAACACTCAGCAAAACAAAACATCATAATGCAACTTAGGAAGAAACATTTTGAAATAAAACCACAATGAAAATAACACTAGCTAGCAATAGAGATCTTCACCATTTCTAAACTACTGTTTTGATAAGAGAACCTCTTGACAATGAAGTTCCTACATATTGTGTGTTCATGGACGAGCAGTAGAAGCTTGGACAGCTGCCGGATTTGGGACCTCGAAACCTGGGTTTGGGATTGTGAGTTAATGATGATTGTGATACTAATTTGGGATTCTATGAAATCACCCTCATAGGTGTACATTTTAAATGTCAACAGCTTAAACGGCCATTCATTGATATTTCCCCACCACCAACCACTCAGAGTATATATCTGCTCGCTTCAACATCTCGTCAGCACAGCCTACACAGCAGGCCTCAGAGCTCGAACATGCAGGACACCAATTGGGAGGAGGGGGGGAGTATAGTTGACATTAACACCAATTGAATTATTACGACAATGTTATTTCCCTTTTTGACCACCGTCTAAATTAGGCGTAAGGATGCTCATTGCTTGATTGCTACTTAGCTACAAAGTATAAACTACCCGATTCTTTTTGACATATTCAAGAAATTACACAAAATTAGAGGACAAACGCGCTACAAATCCTTTTTGAATAGCAAACCCGATTCTTTTAAATACATATTTGTTCGAAGCAATAGTCATCACATTGCCAAAAGCATAAGGTATGAAAATGTGTCATACCACACCTGAGGCTATTGATTCAAATGTGTCAAAAGCAAAAGGTATGAAAATATTTTGGTTAATTCTTTTCTTTTGCAAAAAAAATCTATTTCCTTTTTACCCTACTAAATTGCATTCAATAATCTAATTTATCAGCATATTTATATTACGTAATAAACAGTTTACAAGTAACTCCATGCATAATGTCAGGTAAATTCCACAAACACAATTCATTTAACCTAATTCTGTTGCAATATCAATGCCCCTTCAAATGCTCTGCAATCCTGGTAGATTCCACAAACACAATTCATTTAACCTAGGCAGTGTGATGGGTGTTTTGACGCTTCCTATTTTTTTCTTCTTCGTCTTCTTCTCCTATCAACTCCTCCATTTCTTTACAATCAAAGATATATAACACTTCAAGGTTCTGAAGCAGCTGCAGCAACCTAGATGAGTAGAATGAATGTTGTAACACTCATCATCTTCGGAAGACCACGGCCATATACACCCAATGTTCATCAGGTGAGTAATATAATTGAACTGATGCTCTTGGAGGATTACCTAGACGAAGTTGAGAATAATAGCAGTGTGGTCCAATGGCTACAAAAAAACATTTCAACCCATTAAATTTGGCCGATCTAACATACCTAGTGTAATCAGACAAGCTATGGAAAGTGACATTAAGATTCTCCAACTCTTTCAAGCTCAGCAATTCCTCTGCAAAAAAGCAGAGTGCTGATAACATTAACAACACTTCTTCTTTGTCCATCAATGTATTAGCACAAACTATCCTTCTTGTACAGGGTTAATTCTCTACATTTGCCAATGATCCATGTGAACCTTATGAAGAAATCACTTTCTTCTTTTTCCTATTGAATGAATTGCATTCAATTACAACCATCTCCATTCCACAAACCAAGACAATTTGTACAATCATATTGTTAGAACTTATTGGCAAAACCAAATCAATACAAAAAATATTACTCCATATTGATAATTTGATATCAGCCAATTCAGTTGGATAAACATGGGGTGAGTTTAAATCTGGGTAACAATGAAAACGCAATAGAATCCCAAGACAATTTGAACCTAATAATAATGAAAACGCATAAATTGTTCATCAACAACTTTCAATAAGCAAAATAGTTGAGTGCAACTTCAAAAGAGCCCCAGAGAATATATGAAAAAGTACATCCATAGATCTTCTGCAGCATCATAAGAAACCACTGGGAAAGAACTGCACTAATAATGTACTGTAACGACCAGTATGATGTACCACTCCTTCATATGAACTTATTAACTAGCTCAATTTTATGCACTGTTTTGCTCTTCAACGGTATGTACAGGAACTGGACTGTCTCCACGGTTTGCAATAAGCTCAAAGGTATGCCCTTTTGTGTTATGCTGATTGACAAAATCTGAATGCTTCGAGGGAGTATTATAACACTCTTCACACAGATCAAAACCTATCACTCCCCCTGTCCCAACAACACGTTCATCATGACAGTCCTTGCATTTGTATCGATTCCCAACTATTGGCCTCACCTGTAGAGATCAATTAAGGTGGTAAGAGAAGACTAAAGGATAAACCTACAAAGGGAAAGTACTGCTTGTCTTAAAACTTTACACAAACTTCGGCTTGCTGAATGCAGTTAGAGAATGAAGTATGGGAGCAATAAATCCCACAATTGACCCACACACTATGACACTAATGCTAGGTATATAACAATATTTTCTTCATATTGCTTATTACCGACATTTTAGCAGAGTACTGTCTTCTTCTTATCATAGAACAATATTTTCACAACTCTAGGTACATAATCCTTGTTTCGCAAAACCTCAAAAAACAAAAAATAATAACAAGCCAGACAAGAACATACAATCTATTATCAGAACAAAATTATCAATCGGAACAGACCATTAGCGGCTTGCATGATTAAAAGTCCCCTGAATTTTACTTGAATTTTTAAAGAATAGCATCCCAATATGAAAATGCAAGGAGGTTACCTGACAATTATCACATGCAACTCCAGAATGTACATTTCCTGCACATGAGACAATAGATTACTTTGTTAATGACAGTGGCATGATGTCTTCGAAAAAATTCAAAACCAACGGAATGGCAGACAGTGTCACCTCATAAGTCATAACACATTTTTTGTTTGTAGTGAAACTGACAAGGTGCAGTGTTGATAGAATGGGTAGGGGTAGTCTAACAGTCCAACTCTGGTAGGGATGTTGACAAAATGCGTTATATGTCAAAGAGTTTGAATATGGTAATCGGATCAACAGTATTGTTTATATGTATCAATGTAATTTGAGTCATGAAATAAAAAATATAGATAAAGCAGTAAACTTCATGTTTAATCTACTCTTCAATTTTAGTTTATCTTTTGGGAATATTGTGATGAACAACACTATTTTTGGGTTCAGACACAGTGGCAGCAATCAGGGTTTAATTAGCTTCAATTTTGAAATATAGTTGACCAAAACATTGCACTTGCTTTTAATTAGCTTCAATTTGGAAATTGTTTTTGAATGAAAGATATCTCCATTAAAGTCGGAACTTAATTAATCGTTGGGCAATGCGGTTTTCTATTTCGTTTTAGTAAAAAACAGATGACATATATAAATAGGCATACTTGAAGAAGTAACCAACGAATTACTTAACAAAAGAACAAATAATTTAATTAATGCAATTGACCAACGAATTTACTCTAGTGAATGGTCAATAGATTTCAATTAACATAACGTTTGTGTATTTGGTTGTGACTTGTGATAACGCTTTAGTTAACTAGTTGAACTGAAACCAATGCTCAAACACTTGCAGTGTGTAGTTTGTCAATAATAACAAACTGAGTGCAGTAGTAGCAGATACCGCACCAACATACGCACTTATGGTCAGCCCGTCACGCGTGCAAAAATGTGAACAAAATGTTGACAACTTTTTTTTGTTAGAGTTGAAAAGAAAATCCACACAACAGAATGTCGACAGGTTTTGCTAGAGTGAAGGTCAAGGTGAGTGAAACTTGGAAAGAAAAGGATTATAAAGAGAGAGAAGAAGAAGAAAGTCAAGGAAGTCAGTTGGTGGAAGAAATTCCGAATTAAGTTGAACCAACGTAACCACTGCCATCTGTATAACCAACAACCAATACACAATTTTGAAGAAGATTTCATTTCATAATAAATATATTCGCAAAGCAACGCAATGCCCGGATATTTCCAACTTTGCAGGTTTTGGACAAGAGTCTTGTTTCTACTCAGGTCTCTCTCTCTTTTTCTCTCTCTTTTTCTCTCTCTCTCTTCATCTCTATGTTATTTCTACTATTCTATCAAAATATATCAAAAAAATCCTAGAATTTATTATAATCCATGAGATTATCTAACAATATCTATCGTAATTTTAGAAAATTGCCATAGTTCGATAATCATAATGAGTAACTTTCTTGTTTTATCAAATTTTATAATAATAATTGTTTATAGTTTCTAAATTATGTTTATCTTGCACAACAGTACTCATTTGTATCAAAATTTGTATATTTTAGCTTTTTGATGTGAGGTTTTTGATTCTTGAAATAATAACTAGAAATTGGCAAATCTTTTATAGAGTTTATATTGATATCGATTTTGTTATTTGAAGAAATTATTACTAGAAATAAAATTTAGTTTGTTTTAATAGACAAAACAAATTTAGGCATTTTTTACGATGACAAAACAAATTTAGGCATTTTTTACGAGTGAAAAGGTGAAAGCTTTTTGATTCATTCTTCTTCTTCTTCTTCTTCTACGAACAAATCAAAATAGAATTGAAGTAATAGACAAAACAAATTTAGGCATTTTTTACGATGACAAAACAAATTTAGGCATTTTTTACGAGTGAAAAGGTGAAAGCTTTTTGATTCATTCATTCTTCTTCTTCTTCTACGAACAAATCAAAATAGAATTGAAGTAATTAATCAAAATATACTACAATGTAAAGAAAACAGAAAAAAATTTGAACACATTTGGAGTGATAAATCAATCCATACATAACTTGAAGTTCTTGACCTTCTATGAAGAAGGGTTGAAGGATATTTTGGGGATATGCAGAATCCCACTCCAGTGAATCCCACCATTTTTTGGTTCCATAGATTTCTTTCAGAGATGTTGGTGGTTGTATAGATTGATCTTCTCCCTTAAATTGAGGGAGCTTCTTTAATTCAGAACAATTGTATACCCGAACAATTTCAAGAGAGTCACAAATCATCACGCCCCTCCAAATGCTCTTCAATTTTGGTAGATTCCTAAACACCAATTTTTTAATCTTAGGGAATTGAACTGCGATGGGTGTTTCAACGTTTCTTCTGTTTTCTTCTTCTTCTTCACCAATCAACTCCTCCAATTCATCACATCGATCGACCCATATCTCTTGAAGGTTTTGGAGCAGTTGCAGCAACCTAGATGATGATAAGACATTCTTGAGATTATGACAATCATAGATTCTCAACTCCTTCAAGCAGAAGAAGAAGGGATGAACAATACTAGAAGAAGGAGGAATTGGTATCCCCTTAAAAACCGTGTACAATTTGGGGCATTTATGGATATCTATTCTTTCCAGGCATTGTAGCCAACAAGTAGAAGAAGTAGCAGTACCACTCAATTCTTCTTCTTCTGACGACAACCACCACCATATACACTCTATTTTGTTACACTGGTTAATTGTAAATGCTACAAGCTCTCTTACATCCTTTATTAACCATCCCAACTCATTTAACCTTGTCAAATCATTGAACTCATTTATTGCAACACGTTTAGTGTTTTGGGGGAAAAAATGGGCATTTTGAGCACTACCTTCATCTGAATAAGCTCGATCCCAGACATCAACACTTTCAAGCAAGCAATGGTCTTTTAGTTTTTTCAATATAAATTGGCCTTCAAGAAGCTCATCCTGTCTACTTCTTCCCTCGACCATACCATCCATGATCCAAAAGTCAACCAATTCCCTTGCTAAAATTTCATAATCCTCAGGATACAATGCACAACATAAGAAAGATTTCTTCAGTTTTTCATTGGGCAACCGATCATAACTGAATTTTAAACGTTCAAAGACAATGTCTTCGCTATCTCTGATTCTGTTGATAAAGTTCCTCAAATCATTCAAAGCAACTGTCCACTCCCGAAGGTTACCATTTCCTCTCATAGCTGCAGCTACTGTGATTATCACCAGTGGCAAACCAGAACATTCCTTAGCGACCAACTTTGCAGTCGACATTACTTCAGGAGTAAGCTCATCAACTTTATCTAAAAACAACTCCCAAGCTTCTTCTTCAATTAGAGTTTCTACCTTGAAAATGGCTGCACGACATCCCATCTTATTGCAAACTTCTTTCTTCCTGGTAGTTATTAATACTTTGCACCCATTGTCTGTAGTGGGTTCGGGTATACCTATCTCGCCAAGAGGAAATTCTTGCCACATGTCATCCAAAATAAATAGGATCCTTTTCCTCCGTTTCAACGCCTCATGTAACTTTCCCATCCTTTCTATTTCATCTTGTTCATTTGATAAATCCAAGTCAACCTTTTTCGCAATATCAATTTGTAATCCATGAATATCTCTAGCTTTTGATAAAGTGACCCAAATAATCTTATCAAACTGATTAGACTTTTCTAGGATTCGATTATTTATAACCATTGCCATCTTGGTTTTGCCAATTCCACCCATTCCGTACACTCCAACCACTCTACTTTCGCCATCCATTAGAAGTTCCCAAACCTTCTTTAAAGATTTTTGAGCAGTAGTTTCCCCAACCAATTTTTGTGCAGGTAGTTCCACTCCAATCTTTGGTTCTTGTGATGTGAGAGTGTCCTTTAATAATTCACTACCTCTGAGAATAAGTGTATTCCCCTCCATGATCAACTCTGAGATACGTTGTCCTAAATTAAAATTTGAACAACATTTAGGTAACAATCCCTTTAAGCAGCTTGTTGCAATTTTAACCTGATCTTCTTCAATGCGATTTGTGTCATCGAAAACATGTTGGACATCTTGTAGCCAATTGTCCACAACATGTTTAGGAACTTCTCCTCGGTCGATCTTTGCCGTGTGTAACTTGTCATTCACATCATCTTTCAAAGAATTCAACTCTTTATTTATCTTCATCAGCTTCTTAATTTCTTTTTTCATATTTACCATGTGCTTGCATCGTACAAAAATGGGGGTACTTACACAATTTTGTTGAAAAAAACAACTCAGGAGAGTACCAACTACACCAATAATTTCTGCCATCCCTGCAAATACACAAAATATAAGTTTAAGTTAACTAATGAATGTTAGAATAAGAACCCGACCAGTTTAATTTAACTAATCCACAACACTTTGCAGTTTCATATTTCATGCAGAAGTTGATGCAAAACATCTTGACTAAGTCAATTTGAATGATAGTTTCATATTTCATACTTTGAGTTAGTATTGGTTTAGAATTCCTTGTAGCCAACAAGTAGAAGAAGTACCAGTACCAGTACCACTCAAACTCAATTCTTCTTCTTTTTCATCTTCTGACGACGACCACCACCACATACACTCTATTTTGTTACACTGGTTAATTGCAAATGCCACAAGCTCTCTTACATCCTTTATTAACCATCCCAACTCATTTAACCTTGTCAAATCATTGAACGAATTTATTGAAACATTATTTATTAGTTTGTCTACTAATTATATTTTCAAATTTACCCTAATTCATTAAAATTACGTTAATTATCCTCATTAAAGTAATTATCTTAAGCAAGGATAATATAGGCAAAAGAACAAATTAACTTAACTAATATGTGGTCAAATATGGAAAGTGACATATCTTGGGACGGAGGCAATAATATTTATCAAGTAATTTTGTATGACCCGTTATCATAATATCGTAACTAAATTCCTTACAACATACCCTTTTTTATTTACAATTTTGGCAAACAATCATTTGATTTGTTTTGAAAGAAAAGTAAGTAAATTTATTTCAGCAAATTGAAATTGTGCATAAGAAGAGTTGGAGAAGACTATACTAGAATATATATGGAATATATATAATAACATTGTAATTTGTCCTTATTTTTGCGATAAAAAAAGGAGATCTTAGTCATACCACATATATCTCTCATACACCACATTTTTAGATAAATTTTGAATAATTGTGTTTTTACGGATTTATCCTTATTATTTTATTTGGCACACTACACATTAATTTTGGTTTTGTTTCTTTTAAAAATTTTACTTGCCAAACAAAATCTAGTAAATAAGGAAACGTTGCTAAATTAAATCTAGCAAATAAAGATATTTTTATTTTTTTGTTAAAAATATGCTAAAATAAAAAATCAGCTAATCTTATTCTTCCTCAAATCTCTTCATCTTCTTCTAATACTTCATTTTAGATTTTCTATGAAAAATGAAATATGGAGAACAATAGTCAAAATCTAAGATTTTAATATTTTTTTATGATTTCAATTGTAGATGAAAGTACTCTCTTATCTAGAAGTAGTTGGACATTCTTACATTATTGTATGTTGTTGCTTAGATTTATTTCTATATATATTTTTCTACTAAAAAAATAAAATAAAATGTGGTATACTGAGAGTTTTTTTTTTCAATTTTTTGTGGTGTGCCTAGAGAATCTTAAGAATATTTGTGTTGAGCTAAATAAATGTGTTCTATAAAAAATTTGTGTGGTGTGACTAAGATCTCCCTAAAAAAAATGGCAAGAAAGGAGACCTGATAGTGGTAGATGGGCAAGTGGCCACATTTGAGACTATACTAGAACACTAAGTGAATTTGCACTTATCGAGCACGTTCTATTTTTGAAAAATATATTAAATGAACTTGTTATTAGTTATGAAAATGAAACTGTATTATGTTATTTATGCATGGCAAACTGGGTTTTTGAGGACATGTGGCAAGAGTTAGAATCTTTATAAATATGGGAATCACGCATATGAACTGTGCGTGCATATTAACATAGTCTATATAATAGTTGAACACAAGGGGTCCCACTTACTCTTTTCTAGGTGGCATCGTAATTGATCTGCAACTGTCACACTTTTTCTCCTTTTTTAAAATGTAAAATAAAGCAGTAAAAATCTAATTGGGTAGAATTTATAAGCCGAGAATCCGCCTATAACCCCACAAATTGGATTAATATTCGGGTTAATGGGTTGGTTATGGTTTAGTCTAATGAATCAAGTTATGTTTTTTTTTTCTTTTAAATAAATTATAATCGCGTTATTTAAATGTGTGGGAAATAAAAAGATTTATATTAACATGAGTTCACAATTTAAAATGTCTATAAAATGTACATTGTGTCTAATACGTACACTCACTATTATTGAATATCACAAGTTGTTGAACCCATGCTACACAACGGGATTTGTGTTATCCGATAAATGGAGGATCACTTATAATACATGCATGGTATTCCCCAAAGGATTTCTATTACCTTATTAGGTCGTTGCAATTGTGTGATTGTGGAACCGAGCTTCTTTTAATGTCCTTTTCAACCTAGATTTGTAGAGATTTACAATTAATATTTTTTGTATTTAGTATGGTTTTTATAATAGAATTGAGGACTTTAAATAGAAGAAGAATTTAGTAGAAAAAGAGATTTAGAAGTCGGTGAGGTTTTTAAGGTTTCTATAAATCTATGCTAACATTAGGAGTGTCAATGGTTAGCCGATTAACCGAAACCAATTATAGCGCTTTTGGGTTCTAAAATTGTTAAAAAAAAAATAAGATGGGCATTTTGAAAATCGAACCGATAGAATCCGAAACCAATATGATGTAGGATATATTATCATGTATTCCATCTAATATGATGTAGAATATATTGAATATTATTATTTTATTTCTAAGTTCCAAGTAGGATCAAGAAAAAATATTCTTTTACTTCCAAGTATATTACACACATTCTACTACAAGCTGTCTAAAATGGTTTGTTTTCTGCAACAGCATTTTTCTTAAGATCCAATGACACCTAATCAACAAGATTTTGTTTCAAGGAAAGACTTTGATGCAGGCATCAATTCTCTTAAAGAAACTCAAGCATAGATGAAATCTTCACAAGATTTTTTTTCGAAGCTACTCAAATTTCGTTGAAAGATTCTATTGATCAACTCACCCGCCAAATTTCTCAAATACTCAAATGTAAGAACAAAATAGATGAAAAGATCCCTGTATCTACATCAAATATTCCAGCCACCATCATCCCTCTCCCCTCTACACCTATTGTTCCCTCCACCATCCAACCAATTTCGTCTTTTTCTCAAGAGGAGAATGTTGATTTTAACCTAGCCGACTTATTTAAAGATGAGGAGTTATTCCATGTTCTACCTTTTCTACTTATCGATAAGTATCCAAAAACGTAATTTTTATCCCTAATTAGTATGATGTTGGAACTCACTTTTGGACATGAAAATTCTCTTCTTCTTTTAGTTTTTAATTTTTATTCAATAGATTTTAGTTTAGTATTATCTTAGGTTGGTCCATTTTTCAAAGGAGATATGAAGCCTTTTTCATTTATGTAGTAGTTAGTATATGATTTGTTAAGTTTTAATCTATTAGAGTAATTATGGAGATTAAAGATCTAATACTTCGAGAAGAGGTAGAGGTAAGTTATTGCAATATTTTATTGTGAAACGAATTATATAACGGTGTTCATTTACTTTCTTCTTAGTTCTTTAAATTCTCTTAGTAGGTGGAATATACACTTTGCTATAGTTATTTGGGGACACATTGAGTGACGCTTTAAAAGACGAATGTACTCTTTCTTGCCACCAACATAATAGTTGTACATTGTGTTGTAGTATTTCCTCATATTTTAATGATAAGAAGTATCGTTGATTTTCTAGAATTGGTAGACTCTAATATAGATAGAATAAGTGTTTCATATCATATCTTTCCATTATGCATTTCGCATAATCTTAGTGTGTAATGAGTATCTATCTACAGATTAATCTTGATAAATCTGTATATTAATTATTATACATGTTTGTATCGGTGGATTCAATCTCTTGAAACTCTTATCTTATTTATCTTCTTAAAATATTTCTTTCATTAGTAGTAGTTAATCATCATTAATACCTTGCAAAATCATTTGCCCCCTTATTATCTAGATTAGTAAAAATGAATTTCTCTCATTCATTTAACTTGGTTCTCTCTTAGACGTGGATTCGATAACCCTTTCTTGAAGTTATACTCATTTTAGATAGTCAAAGCAAGGTTTTGAAAAGTGTGATCTAATTAACGACTATTTCGCGCATTCACTATGTGTTTAAAAATAGTTTTAGTTTAGAAGCCCTTTTTAAACAAGCTTCTTGCATGTTTTATAAAAAAAATCTTTAGGTTATTGTAATAGATAGGTTGATTATTATTGAATTGAATAGAAGAATTGCTTCTTGAGTTATCTTTTGTTTTTTGTTAGATTATTCATCATTTCCTTCTTTTTTACTCGGTGGATTCCAAGTTTCCATTCGTAAAAGATTCCTAACTATTTTTCCTCTTCTTCTTTCAGAAATTCCTAATCTCTTTCTTCCTTGATTTACATTACCATCAAACACCCATGAAACATAAAATACAAATTAATCAAGCCATAACTTGGATCTAGAATAAATTCCAGATCTGAACCAAGCTTGAAATGTTGGAAAGTAAGAACTTTCTCATCTTGAAAAAAAAAAAAGATAAATGATGCAGCGAAAGCTAAAATAAACTTAATCTAAGAATTAAAATTGCAAGGAATTGAAATAACGGAAAAGAATTGCAATAAGTAAAAGCTGAAATTTAAATAACTTGAAAGTAAATTGCAGAAATTAAAGAACTTGAAGTAAAAACTAAATTGAAAGACAATAAACTAAATAATAAACTCTTCAATCATCAATCTTGGCTAAGAAATTCGTTTTTGGAGCTCTTTATATAGATAACTCCCTTGACACAACTAGGAAACCTACTAGAACTTGAATTACTACTTCCCTAAGGTATATATTACCTTTTGGCAACTTCCTAAACCTATTAGGACTCAAAATAAGACTTCTAGACACTTCTAAAGATACTCTAAGTAATAAAAGCGAAAATAACAATTTAGAAATACTATTTAGGCTTCTAAATAAATCATGAACCCAAATAGGAAACCAATTGGTGTATGTCTTCTGTCCTACATCAGTCCCCCATTCTTCAAAAGAATTCGTCCTCGAATTTACGTTGTATTGATGACGTCCGCTCCATAAGAAAAGATACTTTGAATAACATGAACTCTTAGGAACTTTTCCCGATGTGATTGTTTGACCTTGTGATCCTTGGACTTTTAGAACAAAAAGAACTTGCTTGGAAAGAATTCGATCAATCCCAGTAAAATCATAATGATGAACATCAACATCAATAAAAGTAGAATCTTTGGCAACCAATTCAACTGTATGATGCTCTTTTTCAATAAAAATATGTGTTTGTTCATCAGTTTTTACCAAAAGGGTTGAAAGATTTTCATGAAAACTTGATGGCTCCTCATTCAAAACTTCTCTTTCTTCTTCAATAATGTCATGATGTTTTGGTGTGGAAGAGATTTCATCGGTTGGGGTAAGAATGGTACATGTGGGAAAATTGTTGGTAGGAAGGAAGGGTGGAGGGGTGGTTGACGATGTATTGATTGGTTCTTCATGGATATCTTCGATAGTGTCCGTCTTGACTTCATCAATCTTGTAGTTTGATTCTTCATGGATACCAAGGGTTGTCTTGATCTCTGCTAGTTGTTGAGCAAATTTTACATCTTGATCGGCAAGTAACATATCTAGCATGTCGTTGAAGAAAGCTTTAGTCTCATCACTAATGGCCATGGTTGAAAACAAATTTGGAGGTGGTGGGGCGGTGGTGGATCGATTTAAGATAAAGATCTAAAAATAACTTGCTCTTGATACCAATTGATGCGGCGGAAGCTAAAATAAACTTAATCTAAGAATTAAAATTGCAAGGAATTGAAATAACGGAAAAGAATTGCAATAAGTAAAAGCTGAAATTTAAATAACTTGAAAGTAAATTGCAGAAATTAAAGAACTTGAAGTAAAAACTAAATTGAAAGACAATAAACTAAATAATAAACTCTTCAATCATCAATCTTGGCTAAGAAATTCGTTTTTGGAGCTCTTTATATAGATAACTCCCTTGACACAACTAGGAAACCTACTAGAACTTGAATTACTACTTCCCTAAGGTATATATTACCTTTTGGCAACTTCCTAAACCTATTAGGACTCAAAATAAGACTTCTAGACACTTCTAAAGATACTCTAAGTAATAAAAGCGAAAATAACAATTTAGAAATACTATTTAGGCTTCTAAATAAATCATAAACCCAAATAGGAAACCAATTGGTGTATGTGTTCTGTCCTACATCAATAAAACAAGAAGGAAGATCACATAGAGAAGAAGGCTAGCCACCAACGATTGAAATCTGGCGTCATGAGAGGAATTTCATTTCGTTAGGTTTTTTTCTCTAGCGGCTAGGATTTTTAGTTGGCTTAACCAGTAGAGATCTATATTATTTACACTTACATGTATAAATAGTGGGTGGGAAAAAGAGTTTAATTTGTATTGGATACCTTTTTTTTGCAATTATAGGATTTGCAATTAAAAATAGTGCCTATGCCGATTCATACAGTATAATGGGGTGGGTTGGGTTAACCTTTTTTTTCTTGTAATTTAAGCGGATTTGGTGGGTTTGATAATTTTAATGTACGTGCTATAATTAGATCATGAATGTAATGCATATGGTGTTGCTCTTTCAAAAGATATACGCATTTCTCCAATCTTTAACGTACATGACATATATCCATTCTATGATTCACGTGAAGTTTTGGTTTGCGAGAACTCGAGGACGATGCAGAGCATCTTGACTTGATGAGTTGACTGACAATTTACTATTTCATACTTTGAGTGTATTGGTTTAGAAATCCTTATGTAAACTACACTTCGTTTCTAAGTTATGTTTTTGCTATTTAGGTGTCTTTATAATAGTCAAAAAGAGTCATTTGAGTTCTACTTTGTTTAGGATTCCTTAAAGAAAATGTATTAGGACGTTTACTCAGTTTTTAGATCAGTTATCAAGAGTTATCTATATAAAGAGGTGTAAAACAAAATTTTTATTTAGTTATTCATTCAACTATCAAAGTTCTACTTTTTTTTAGCAATTTTCTTTCAAGTTTATGTTAAAAATGTAATTTGTAATATCCAAGTCCAAGAAAAGCCCAGTCCATAGAAGTGTCTAGAAGCATAAAGAATTATCTAGTCCATAGAAATGTCCAGAAGCATAAAGAATTATCTAGCATATAACAGTTAATAGTTAATAGAGAAATCTAGAATGTATGAGAAAAAATCAGAACTATGTAGAACAATTAAAGTCGGTTATAATGTCCTATAAATAGGGAGGTGAACATATTGTTTGAAAAAAAAATCAATCAAGAAAAGAAGTTCTCTTGTACTAGAAGTCCTCTTTTGTAATAAAAACAAAGGTTCTTTTATAAACTTGTTATTTTGTCATATTCTTCTTCTTGACTCTCATATACCCACTAACACTTCCATTGTTTTAACAAATTGGTATCAGAGCCAAGTTTTTTCTTTGGTCCCCCCATACCACTTTCCATCATCTACACCTTAAACCACTATATTCCCATTATTTACACTTAAACCATGGCCATAAATCAAACCCCATATACATTCAATTATACCCAAAATCTAATACCCATATTTGATGGTGATAGTTATGATTATTGGAGTTCACAAATGAAAACTCTATTCATGTCTCAAGATTTATGGGAATTAATTGAAGATGGCTATGATGTACCGGAGTCGACGGCAGAATTACAAACATGGGATCAAAGCAAGCAAAAGGAGTACAAGGAGAAGAAAAAGAGAGATGCCAAAGCATTATTGTTCATCCAACAAGGGGTAAGCAAATCAATTTTTCCAAGAATTCTTGGCGCTTCAAATTCTAAGGATGCATGGGAAATTCTTAAGAAAGAATTTCAAGGAACCCAAAAGATAATTTCTATCAAACTCCAATCTTTATGGCGAGAATTTGATAATTTTCTCATGAAAGATAATGAGAAAGTTCAAGTATTCTATAATAGGGTCTCCAACGTTATCAACCAAATTAAAAGTTATGGAGACACTATTGAAGATAAGAAAGTTATTGAGAAAATTTTGCAAAGTTTACCCGCAAAATTTGATCATATTGTCGCCGCCATAGAAGAATCAAAAGATTTGTCAAAATTATCATTATATGAGCTAATGGGTTCTCTTGAGGCGCATGAAGAAAGGATGAGCAGCAGGTCAGCTGAAAAATCATTGGAGCAGGCATTTCAGTCCAAGGTGACTTTTGGGGACAAGAAAGAAAATTCAAGAAGCTTCCAGAATCCCGGAGAATTTAGCCGAGGAGAAAGCTCAAACTGGGGACGTGAAGGAAAATTCAGCAACAACAACCGAAGGTATGGCAAAAATCCTTCTTCAAAACCTTATTGCAATGTTTGCAAAAAACCCGGTCATAAAAGTGAAAACTGCAGATATAAATGCACCACGTGTAAAAAGTTAAATCACGTGGATAAAGATTGTTGGCTCAAGAAGAAAAATCAAGCCAACTACATGGAGAAAAATGAATCTCCAGACCAAGTATTTTATTCTTGCTATAATGTAATGCAAGAACCTAAAGATATTTGGTATTTAGACAGTGGCTGCAGTAATCACATGACCGGAGATAAGAAAGGTTTTATAAGTCTAGATGAAGACGTAGATTCTGAAGTTAAGCTAGGAGATGGTAAACTTCAGAAAATAAAAGGAAAAGGAATAGTTACAGTAAAAATTGGAGAAGGAGCATCTAAAAATATGCATGATGTTTTGTATGTCCCCGGTCTTGCTCAAAACTTACTAAGTGTTGGGCAACTTATCCAGAAAGGGTATATTGTGCATTTTGAAGATAATGAATGCACAATTTATGATAAAAGAAAGAAGCAGGTGGTTGCCAAAGTACAGATGACAGAAAATAAGGTTTTTCCATTGGTGATGTCATCGATACAAAATTATGCCATGAAAGCAACTGCAGTTGATGAAACTGAATTATGGCATTTACGATTTGGGCATTTGAATTATAGAGCCTTAAGGGTTCTAAAGTCCAAAAAGGGTCACTTTTTAGTATAAATTAGGTTTTGGAGCCGGTTTTTTTTCTTTATTAGGGTTTAGAGCTCATTTTCGAACCAACAACTAAAAAAACCCGGTTGAACCGAAAATATTTTCAAAATACCTAAGTTTACCCCTGAAACTCACGTGATCTGCACGTGATCACTAACCTTAATATAATTTTGATCAGGGGTATTTTGGCCATTATAAACAATTACTTGGGTCAATTGTCGGTTCAGCTCTAAACCCTAATAAAGAAAAAAACCGGCTCCAAAACCTAATTTATACTAAAAAGTGGTGACCAAAACCTAAATCACCCGTCCAAAAATATGGTGATTGGGCTACCTAGTATTGGTGGAGAAGTTAGAGTTTATGAAGGCTGCATTTTTGGGAAATTTCATAGATTTCCCTTTGCTAAGTCATCATGGAGAGCCAGGAAGTCTTTAGAATTGGTTCACGCTGACATATGCGGACCAGTTCGAACACCGTCATTAAACAACAAAAGATATTTTCTTTTGTTTGTTGATGATTACACCAGGATGATGTGGGTGTACTTCCTAGAACAAAAATCGGAAGCATTCACCACATTCTTGAAGTTCAAGGTGCTCGTTGAAAAACAAAGTGGGCATTCCTTAAAGGTGTTACGCACTGATCGAGGAGGAGAATTCACATCTAAGGAGTTCAACAAATATTGTCAAGATCAAGGAATCAAGAAGGAGCTGACAGTCCGATACACTCCTCAACAAAATGGCGTGGCAGAAAGGAGGAACAGGACGATCGTGGAGATGGCTCGGAGCATGCTGAAGGGAAAAAGCTTACCAAACAAACTATGGGCTGAAGCTGTCAACACCGCGGTCTACATTCTCAACCGTTCGCCAACTAAAGTAGTGCGAGACAGGACGCCGTATGAAGCATGGCATCATCAAAAGCCCACGGTAACTTCTCTCAAAGTCTTTGGATGCATCGCATATTCTCATATTCCATCAAAACACAGAGAAAAGTTTGATGAGAAGGGATAAAAGCTCATCTTCATCGGGTATAGCGAAGAATCCAAAGCTTACAGGCTACTTAATCCCAGGACCAATGAGTTAGTAATCTCCAGAGATGTAATCTTTGATGAGCATAATGCATGGAGTTGGGATGATGGAAACAACACTAATGTCGAGGCGCCACTAATACTTGAAGAAGAAGAATCAACCCAAGAACAACCAGGTCGAACCTGAACCAGTTACTCCGCCAACATGCCCAAGAAGTTCATCTTCATCAGGGTCAAGCTCTCCCCCAAGAAAGGTACGTCCTTTACAAGATATTTACAACTCATGCGGTCCAGTTGCTTTTCTTGCTTGTGAACCACAAAAGTATGAAGAAGCAGCAATTGAAGAAAAATGGAGAAAAGCTATGGATGAAGAAATGAAAGTCATCCATAAAAATGAAACATGGGAGCTGGTTGAAAAGCCCAAAGAGAAAGAAGTTATTGGGCTGAAATGGGTCTATAAGACCAAGTATAATGAAGATGGCTCTATCCAGAAGCACAAGGCTCGGCTTGTCGCAAAAGGTTATTCCCAACAACCTGGAATAGACTTTAACGAGACATTTGCGCCCGTTGTAAGGATGGAGACAATTCGTACAGTACTAGCAATTGCAGCACAATTGGAGATAAAAGTCTACCAGTTGGATGTGAAGTCAGCTTTCTTGAATGGAGAACTTGAGGAGGAGGTCTACGTGGAACAACCTCAAGGCTACATCATCAAGGGAGAAGAAAGAAAAGTTTATCGACTTCGCAAAGCTTTGTACAGGCTAAAGCAAGCACCAAGAGCCTGAAACAGTAAAATTGATCGCTACTTTCGCCAGAATGGATTTGAAAGAAGTCCAAGCGAACCATCGCTTTATGTGAAACGAGATGGTGCGGGTAATTTCCTTATAGTTTGTCTTTATGTTGACGACTTAATTTATGCCAGCACCAAGCAAGCAATGGGAGAAGAATTCAAACGAGCGATGATGAAGGAGTATGAGATGACTGACTTGGGACTCATGAGATATTTTCTCGGGATCCAAGTACGACAATCTTAGGAAGGCTTTTTTCTTTCTCAAGAAAAATATGCCGAAGACCTCTTGAAGAAGTTCCAGATGGTCGACTGCAAACCAGTGACGACACCAATGGCTGTGAATGAAAAGCTAAGTAAGGATGATGGAGCAGTTAAGGCCGATGCTTCACTATTCAGAAGTTTGGTTTGTTCGTTGATCTATCTCACGAATACAAGACCAGATATTGTTCAAGCAGTAAGCATGATATCGTGCTACATGAGTGATCCAAGTAAACTACACTATGCAGCAGCCAAGAGAGTACTGAGATATGTCAAAGGAACGAAAGGATTCGGCATCAACTACAAGAAGGAGAAAGATAACAAGTTAGTTGGCTATACAGATAGCGATTGGGCAGGATCAATAGATGACAGGAAGAGCATTTCAGGATATGTTTTCTTCCTAGGTACAAAGGTGATCACATGGTCATCAAGAAAGCAAAATACAGTGGCACTATCGTCGGCAGAAGCAGAGTACATGTCAGCAACAAGTACAGCTTGTGAGGCAGTATGGCTTCGAAGAATTCTGGCAGATTTACAACAAGAGCAAGAAGGTCCTACTACTATATATTGCGACAATATGTCTGCAATAGCTATGACCAAGAATCCAGTGTTCCATAGCAGGTCAAAGCACATTGAGTTGCGTCACCACTTCATCAGAGACTTGGTTGAAAGTGAAGAGATCGAGCTACAATTCTGCAGGACTGAAGATCAATGTGCCGACATATTTACCAAGCCACTTGGAGGTGAAAATTTTCATCACTTTAGGAGGAGCATGAACATTAAAGATTAAGTGGGGGTGTTAAAAATGTAATCTGTAATGTCCAAGTCCAAGAAAAGCCCATTCCATAGAAGTGTCTAGAAGCATAAAGAATTATCTAGTCCATAGAAGTGTCCAGAAGCATAAAGAATTATCTAGCATATAACAGTTAATAGTTAATAGAGAAATCTAGAATGTATGAGAAAAAATCAGAACTATGTAGAACAATTAAAGTCGGTTATAATGTCCTATAAATAGGGAGGTGAACATGTTGTTTGAAAAAGAAATCAATCAAGAAAAGAAGTTCTCTAGTACTAGAAGTCCTCTTTTGTAATAAAAACAAAGGTTCTTTTATAAACTTGTTATTTTGTCATATTCTTCTTCTTGACTCTCATATACCCACTAACACTTCCATTGTTTTAACAGTTTATAGTGTTAGATTCAATTATCACTCTTCCCTCTATGTCAGACGTAAATAAGCCTAGGGTTGAAGACGGGTCAGGTATTGTTTTGGGTACAAACCTAACACAAATAATAGGATTCTGTCTACACACATTGGAAAAGTATGAATTTATAGCAAAAAAAAAAAAAAAAAAAAAAAAAACACAGTTAGAATGCAAAGAAAAACTGACTCCTAAAATTCAAAATTGTATTTTTCTATTTATTTACCTTATGTTGGAACTTTCTTCTTTTGCTGTAGTTCCTTAGCAATCCTTACCCTGACTACACAATGAAGAAACCAGTTCTGTTTGAGAGAAAGAAAACATGTTATTTAAAAATAAAGGCAAGAAGAAAGTCTGATAGTTGTAGATGGGCAAGTGACTATGCGTAAGACTTTACTAGAACATATACGAAATGGATCTGAATGAGAACAAAAAATATCACAATTTTCCTCTGTTGTTGTGGAATTGACATACATCACAAGTTGACGTGGTTTACAACAAAGGGAGGTCAAGGTTGGGTACAAAGAAGTTCATCCATACCTAAAAGTTGAAAGTACTCTTAGCTTGTGATGAACTAGTTTTAGAGTGCACTTTACTAAACTGTATTTCAATCTAACGCTAAAAAGTTGCTGAAAAAGGGGTTGAACTCAAAGGGGTTTTCTTACGTATTTACCTTATGTACCAAGCAAGTTTTTTTCCTTAAGCACTAACCAAACAATGAGAAGAACCAGATCTGAAAGAGTGAAAGATAAAAAATTAATATTAGAAAAAATTGAAGTTCAAAACACTTTGACTTCAGAGCAAAGTATCTATGTATATCTATGTCTATGTATCTTCAAAGCAAGTGACCATACCTGAGACTTTACGAGTAGAACTTGTATGAATTAGATCTGAATGAGAAGGAAGTTAATTTCTCAAGAAGAAGGATATATATCTTTGTTTGCTCAAAGAGACTATTTCTAAGAAATAATGATCAGACTTCAGAGGAGACCATAGTTGCAGGAGTCAGGGGAGGAGTCTGGCAGCACTTATTTTTCAGTCAAGTACTAGTAGAATGACAACCACTTATTTTCTGTCACAAAACAAAGGAAGCCCCACTTCTTCAATGTTGTACCAGTTCAAGTGGGCATACATACTCACATGGAGGTAGTAATTGAAGTCATACAAACGGGTTAAACTTATGTTCCATTTGTCCAGAGTAGCATAGACTCGCAAGTGCTTCTTAACCAGCTCAAACTAATGCTGGTGTGTGCTGCTGATTGAAACATCCTGGATGATGGTATTGTTCTCAGTCTTATGCATGTATGGCTTCACAACAATTGCCTTCATCTGTACAGACCATCAGTTAAGGTGCTTAGAGCATGAATATGCCACCAATACATCCATTCTAAAACGTTGACACGCCGACCACCCCATCACGTATCTCAAATTATTATCCCATTGTCATCAGACAAGGGTTTTAAAGTCAAGCCTTAAGTCATCGTATGAATACAAATATCAATTAGAAGTGAAAGCAGACTGTTTCATATTTAAACAAAAGAGAAAGAAAAGGTCCCCAAATTTTGTTGACAAAAGCAACTAAGGAGAGTACTGATTGCAGCAATTATCTCAGCCATCCCTAACATTATAACACAACATAAATGTAACACATAAGAATAAGGATAACCTTTTAAAGTGAATGGCACAACAGGATATGAACTTGAACAAGTTTGATGGTTTATATATATTCTACTACAGTTTCTAATATATGGCAAAACGAAACCCAGAAAAGCAATTGAATGCGAAAAACCAACCCCTCCGAATCAAAGTTTATTCCTTGGATGTGCTTTTTATTCTTTCGGTAAGCAATCTTTAACCTCAAGGATACTGGTGAATACACTCTCAAGGATATATATATATGCTGCTCTCAGAAAGACTAAGGTCCCTACACTTTGGAACAAGATAGTCTGGTTCTCACACAAGATTCCTAGGCATTCTTTCATTAGTTGGATGGTGTTGTGTGAATGTATCAAGACCCTATCAAAGCTGAAATCTTGGAGTGTAGTGCAATCTGATTCGTGTGTCTTGTGTTGGAATGGAGCTGAAAATGAAGAGCACTTGTTCTTCACATGTGTATATGCAAGGGCTGTATGGAAGCATTTACGACATGCAGCTGGGTATGTTATACAACAACTGGCAACCTGGCAAGATGAACTCACTTGGATCATGACACAAACGAGAAGTAAGGGGATGAAGAGTGATGCATTCAAGCTTGTTTTTAATGCCTACATTTACTGGATTTGGAAATGTAGGAATGACTATATCTTCCGAGGTGAAACAACTACATCAGAGTAAGTTAATTCTGAGGGATGTGAGAACCAAGCTCCAATCAGTGAATTACAAGATGGAACCAGGTCCAGAGAGATGTAGGTTACTTGACACATGGAATGTTCACATTATAGAGGTCATTCCTGACAAGGTTTACTGCCAGTGGGAAAAGCCTATTCAGGGATGCTACACTCTCAATACTTACGGCACACTTCAGGGAGGGCAAGGTGGATGGGCTGCAGTTATCAGGTCTAATGATGGCTCTAAAATAGCAGCAAGCAAAGGGTATTCCCCATACAGAAGAATTGCAGCAATTGAGCTACAAGGAGTAGAGCAAGGACTTCTCATGGCACAAAGGCAAAACATTGGTAGAGTCGCAGTACAAACTGATTCGACCAATGTGGTCTCATTCACGAAGGCAGGTGCTAAACCCCCTTCGGAGGGGAAGCACATGGTCAGAAAAATACAAGTGCTGATAGGGCAGTTTGAAGAATTTAACTTGAAGCCTGTCTACAAAGAAGCATAAACAGCTTGGCAGTTAGTTCACATAGATATCGTACTTAGTTCTTATTCTGAGGATATGAAAAACATAATAAAATAATGATGCATCAGGAAAGAAGAATGAAACTGGCCTATGATCTTTATTTTAATGAAATAGGGTAAGGGACCCTGCCAAAACCCTGCTTTCCGACCAAAAAAATAAAACAATCTCCAACCTCTTCTTGTCTGAAATTGATCTTCGTACAACTATTATATGAAGAGAAATTTCGAAAAATGAAAGTGGGTATCTTTAAAATTCACTAAAATAACTTTAATTGTATATGAATTTCGAATCATGTGTTCGTTTGGTACTATTCAAGTCCAAATTTTTATTTATTCTGGATCAATTTATACGGGGTGGGGAACGGGGCGGGGCACGGGGCGGGGTTTCAATCTATACAATGAAACCCATCCCTGCCCTGCTCCCCATTGGGGCGGATACGGGGCGGGGCAAATATTGGGGCGGGCCGGGGCGGGGAGATAAAAAAACGGGGCGGGGAACGGGGCGGGTCCGGGTCACGGGGCAAGTTGAGCACCCCTAGTTCTTACCATCTAGTAAAGTTTTCATCTTGGCTATCGATATGAAATGAATTCTGTTCTTACTATAATTATTTTATAAATGTTTGGGTAATTACTCATTTGCAACATTGATTCACAACTCAACAAGACCCAAATACATACAATACAATAGATTCAACACTCAACAGCAACAATGCAGCATAAACACCATCGACTAACAAAACCTAGAAGTTTATTTCCCAAATCATTTAACCTTTGCACTTTATTATCTATTTTATCTAGTCTAGTATTATAAAGCTGAATAAAATTCAGGGGTATTTCCCAGTTTATGAGAATTGAGCTTTAGAATTTTGTAGCACAAATCTGACTATAATACTTTTTATGTCATGGCTTTTTGGTAAATTAACATAATACCCTCTAAGTAATGGTTTTATTGTGATTACTTAAGGGTTGGACTTTTATTTATGAGCAAGAGGTCCAATAATAAAAAGATAATCAAAATTAACAAATATTATGACAATTCATTACCAAAAAAGAAAAATATATGAGAATTAACAATTTTTAATCAAGAAATATCTTACAATCGTAGGGGTAATTCACGGTTAATGCGAATCAACCTTTACAAATGTATACAACTTTTTTTTAACCAAAACACTCTTATTAAAAGAGTTAATTATGTATTCCTACAAGTGTAATTAAACTTAAAACTCGAATGCTAACCATATATGAATAAATTCATATTAACCGGTGCTACATATACAACAATAGATATTCCCTGCCATCTGTTAAAAATGAGGAATTTGGGTATAGATTGCATGTTAGAATTGATATCTGAGAAAATTTTATGTATTTTTTTACTTAAAATTATGTAATTTATAATTTCTACGAATTTAATAAATGAGTCAAACTTGTAATTTTACTGGTGATTTATGAGTGTAGTTAATGAGTGTAATCCGACCAATCATAGGGATGATTTTAGGTTAGGATAGAAAAAAAAACGTATACATGTCGAAAACTTGACATAGGTTTGTATTGAGAGTATAAGGGTGGTTTGGTAATTCCCATATTAGGGTTTTATGATTAGGGTTTAGTAGGTCTTTATATATAGACAATCTTGCCTCTTTATCTGTAACAATACATTATGATAATGTTATTCCGCTTCTCTACATGGTATCACAGCTACTAGGTTAGATCTTGGGTTTAAGAAAAAAATGATCTCTCAAAAGTTGCAGAATTTTTGTGCAGTTTTGTTTTGTTGATCGGACAAAACTCTTTCTGTTTTTTGATCGTCCTGAAATTTTTACAGATTGTCAAGATCATTATGATGAACATGATGCGAAATTTCATAATAATCCAACGGTTGGATGTTGATATATTTATAGAATCGTGTCACTAGTTGTTCATTATCGGGTTTTTCTGCTTTCGTCAGATTTCGTTGATTATTTTGATTGGTTATAAATTCCTTGCTCTTTAATATTTCAAATTTCACTCTCGCCTTCATACTCCTTCTGTTGTTATTCAATGTTGATTATTAATGATATAATTTAGATATTCAAGTCTCGTTCTCTTCGTTCAAATCACAATTTCTTCTTCATTTATTAAAATTTGTTTGTTTCAACAATATTCTTGTTGGTCAAGTTCTCCATCATCATTGCCTCAATTGTTTGTTTTCGTTTCTCGAAAAACAATTTTCTTATGCCATAGTTAAGATACTATTAACCTTTTTTATTTCCCTATACAGCTACTTGTTTGTTTTGCCCATAATGGGCTCTTTTTCGGGTTTCAGTCTTGCCATAACCGATTTTCTTGTCGTTGTTGTTGTTGTTGTTTCAGAGCCTCTTTTGTCATTATTGGGTGCTTATTTGAAGATGATGTGTGCGGCTGAAGTTTGGAGATTGAGATTTGTGGGAGTGTTGAATTTGTTATTTCTTGAGATATATGTATTTGCAAGTCTGAAATATACAGAGTCTGTATATTTCGGCTTGAGAGGGAGTATTGAGAGTATAGGGTGGTTTGGTAATTCCCATATTAGGGTTTTATGATAGGGTTTAGTAGGTCTTTATATATAGACAATATCTTGCCTCTTTATCTGTAACAATACATTATAATAATATTATTCCGCTTCTCTACTGCTTGGTATACCATTTTATTAGGAAAAAACAAAATTAAATTAAAATGAGAACATATGCAGATGAAAATAAAACTAACCTGTGCGTAACACAGGCTAACATACTAGTAATAATAAAACCTAGAAATTTTACTGAAATTTTACATCAGATGGGTATTTTAGTCAATTTACTTCTCATTCTAGTCAGCAGACGAGCTTATAACAGAAAAGTTAACGGAGTGGGGTAATCTCAAATAACAACCCATCTGATGAAAATAAAACTAACCCATGTGTAACACGGGCTAACATACTAGTAATAATAAAACCTAGAAATTTTACCGAAATTTTACATCAGATGGGTATTTTAGTCAATTTACTTCTCATTCTAGTCAGCAGACAAGCTTATAACAGAAAAGTTAACCGAGTGGGGTAATCTCAAATAAAAAACCTTTGTTGGGGTATGTGCAAATTCCACTAACACTCCCTGGGGTTTACACCAATTTGCACAAAAACAAATAAATGCAAAATAAAACCAACCCCTCAAATTCAAAGTTTTTTCCTTGGTTGTGTTTTTTATTCTTTTGGTAAAGATATTGTTTTATTCGATATGAACCAAATGAGTTACACTAATATTTTGTATATCCATATATATAAGATTACATAGAAAATTAGGATGAGTGCCACACTAACAAGAATACAAGATACTCTTTTTAGAAAATCTTTTTTTTTAGAGCTATTTAGGGATACCCCAGGATAAGTTTGTACTCTTTGAGATACCCCCTTGATTTAAGTCTCATTAGAGATACCCCTAGATTTTGGTTTCAAGCTAGTCAACCAAGCCATTTACCTGTGTTTGACCAGTTTTTATTTATGTTTGACCAAAATACCCTTCATTTTAAACTTAATCCTAGTTAGCAAAATTAATAACACTAAATTTTATCCACACCCAACAAAACTTAACCACACCACCACCACTATATCACCATCACCACTGCCACCCAATTTTGCATAATTCTCATTGTTTGAATCTAATACACCAACACCATACCATGTATTACACCACCACCACCACAAAAACTTTTAATAAAATGTTAACCCCACAAAACAAAATTTAACCACACCACCACCACCACCACTACATCTATTACACTACTACCAAATTTCACATAATTCTCATTGTTTGAATCTATTACACCACCACCACCACCAATTTTCACATAATTCCTATTGTTTGATACATAACCACCACTACCATCTATTACACCACCACCACCAAATTCGAATTTTCAAAACTTAAAATCAAAAGCTCTTGAACCCACATCAACACCAACTTTCCCATTATCTTCTTCTTCAAGTTCTTCGTCTTTGGGTTCTTTCACAACACCCCCACCACCCCCATTAACAAAAAATCTCAGCTTACCACCACCACCGTCATCTTCGATAATAAAATCAACTCCAAATAAATTCGTGTTTATGTGTGTGTGTGTGTGTGAGAGAGGGGGGGTTGTGGTATTATGGAGAGAGAGAGAGAGAGAGAGAGAGAGAGAGAGAGAGAGAGAGAGAGAAGAAATCTTAATGGGGTTTGAGAAATTTTCGTTGTTTAATTGGAGATGGGTTGGAGAAGAAGATGTTTTAACCATAGGATTAGATCCAAATGGGTTATATGTTGATGAACGGTTAGGATTAGATGTAGAGTTTCGATGATGTGACATATATGGTGGTATGGTTGGTGACTAGGATATGGGTTAATTAAAAGAGGGGTATTTTTGTCAATATCAAAAAAATAGAGGTCAATGGCTTGGTTGACCAGCTCCAAACGAGAAAGTGGAGGGTATCTCTAATGAAACTTAAATCTGGGGGTATCTCAAAGAGTGCAAACTTATCTGGGGGGTATCTCTAAATAGCTCTTTTTTTTTTAAGATATGTTTGATTATAGCGGAGAATTAGTTTCCCGAAAAATCAAAAAATATTTGGAGAATTGGGAGGACAATCAGGGAATAATTGGCTGAGATCAGGTGAAAAGATAGAAGAAAGAAACACTGCCTTGTTTTTTTAAGTTCAAATGAAACTACAGTATTATCCTTAATAATATGTCTGTTAATTATACTGATTCAAACAAACCCTTAGTTTTGGTTAATAAAAAGACGTTGGGTTACGAATGAATATTATAATGTCGTGTTAAACAAAGACAAATTCCATAATAAAGAACATGTTAATGGAAGAAAAAAAAATTGGAATTTTGTTAAAGTAATTTTGTATTACGTGTTATCATAATATTGCAGCGTGATTCCTTATCACACTTCTTTCTTTGCAACTTTTGCGGTATCTAAACAATCATTTATTTCATTTTACTTGTTTTGAAAGAAAAGTAATATTTTTTTTTTTGTTTTTGGTTGTAAAAAAATGGTAATGTTATTTGACCAAATTGAAATTATACCTAAGAATTCATTAGAATTATATGGAATAAAATTACATTGTATGTAATTCCTCCTTATTTCTACGATAAAAAAATGGTTCTTAAAAATAAAAATCAAAGTGACAAGAAAGAATGAGGCATGATAGTGGTAAATGAGAAAGTGGTAAAATCTGATACTTTGCCAAAACACTAAGGGTCTGTTTGATTCGGGTGGGAAAAGAGTTTACCGGGAAATAGATTTACCATGTACAAATATTGGGGAAATAAAATTTTGATAAAATAGTTATAATGCTACATTGATCATGATTTTTTTTTTGGAAAATCATTTAAATATGTTTGTAGTGAGAGTTCGACAAAATTGAGCTCCAGTTTGTCCCAACATTTTAACTAATCATGTCGTTCTAAATATTTACCGCTTATTTTCCATTTAATCAAACAAGAAAAATTGAAATTTCCCGAAAAATCTATTTTCCGGACTCGAATCAAACATACCCTAAGTGAGTTTGCATGTCTTATTTCTGAAAAATATAGTGAATGGACCTGGTATTAGTTAAAAAATAAAAAAAGGAAACCATAAAAGGATATTTATGGCAAACTGGGTTTTGCCAAGACATAAGCATTGTGTGGATATTCACGTAGTCAATATAATAGTTGAACCCTAGTGGGTCCCACTTATTCTTTCTTAGGTGGTATGCTATTTGAACACAATGTGGTCATCTTCCTGATGACCACCGCCGCATGATGTCATCTTTTCGATGACCACCATCGGACAGCCAACACCATCCTCCCCACCACTCTCTCTCCCTCCCTCCCTCTCTCCTGCTCATACATCAGTCCACCTCCACCACCCATCTTCACCTGCGCCCATCACCACCACCAGCCCACCACCACTCCCCTCCGCCTCAATACGCACACAACATCATAACCTAAACAACCTCTATACCCACTGCCACCCCTAACCTCCTCCGACCACCACCCACACGGCCACACCCAGATTGAGATCTGGTGTTTGTCCTCCCCATCTCCATCGCAAATCTGGCTTGCCCCTAGCCGAGCCGAGCCAACCCAGTCGAACCAGACCAGAGAGCCAACTCAAGCCAGTGAATCGAGCCATCTCAGCCAGTCAACAGCCGGACCAGCTGACCAGCAGCCAGACCAACAGTTCAAGCCAATCCCCCCCCCCCCCCCCCAAAAAAAAAAAAAAAAAAAAAAACAATTGGCTGCTTGATGGAGAGTATCCATTGTCCATTTCGAAATTTTGATGGATGCACCAATGACCGTGTGGAAATGGATACAAATCTTCGTACATCCCAACGCATGTTAAGAAAGATCACTTGAAGAGGGTTAATGACATCGACAGGCTGAGATATACGATCAAAGTTGATATAGGTTTATTTTCGTCGCTTGACAATACTTTGAAGAGGATGAACAAATGGATGTGTGGTGATTGTTTTGGTATCCATGCATCGACCATAAAATGTAAACATCCGGATGGTGCAGTCATCAAACCACCTGCGCGAAAGGAGACCGGTGAGTTAGAGTGTGCAATTGTAGGTATACAACCACCACAGCTTGTGCATGTTGATAATCCACCCGCACCTACAGCAGGAGGGGACACTGGTATTGATGCTCACCTTTCTATTGTTGCACCTTCTTTAGATGAGATATCACTTGATCGTATTTTCTGTAGACCTTTTCGCACAGTGAAAAGTATTCCACGTCCTTGTCGATTAGCATTCTCCTGTGCATTGAAGTCAGTCTTGTATGAGGTTACTGCAGACCCCATGTCGACAGGGCCATGGGTTAGATTGCTCCTGCTTCCCTATTGCACATTGCAAGTGTTCCATCCGCAGAATCGCCAAGAGCGTCGTTCTGGTGCTCGGAAAAATCTCCAACAGAATCAGATTTTGCAGGCTCTCTCTATTTGGAACGAGCCTGGGGGTATATTTCGTCTGATTGAGAGGGTCACACACACAGAGCCTCCGTTGGAACGACCATCTCGACAGTCCTAAAGCAAGAATGTACGACGGTGTTTGCAAAAGGTTGCAGACGGGCACTTTGTAGCAGCCGTGAAGGTGTTGGCATCATCAGGGGTTGCTCCGAACACTCCAGAGACGCAGCGGGCTTTAGAGGATAAACACCCGAAACATCCACCACCATCTGTCCCCGACATTCCTTTACTTGAGTCACCTTTGTCAGTTGAGAGGGATGGGATATTATCATGCATCAGGTCCTTCCCCAAAGGGACGTCTTGTGGGCGAGATGGTCTCCGGGCCCAACACCTATTGGATGCTATGAGTGGGGCTGCATCCGCTGTAGCCACAGATCTTATGGAGGCCTTGACACCGGTTGTGAACTTATGGCTATAAGGTCGATGCCCACGGGTCTTGGCAGAGTTCATAGCTAGTGCACCGCTCACCCCACTTTTTAAGCCAGGTAACGGCATTCGCCCAATAGCTGTGGGTATGGTTTGGCGTCGCCTGGTGTCTAAGATTGCCATGAGAGGAGTTTCTAAAGATATTGTCCCATACCTAGAGGATTTTCAGTTTGGGGTTGGTGTGCCTGGTGGAGCTGAGGCAATTTTGCATGCTGTTAATCGGTTGTTTTATGCCAACAAGGATGACACATCGCTTTCTATGCTGCTTGTGGACTTTCAGAATGCCTTCAACCTTGTTGATCGGTCTGCTATGCTACGGGAGGTACGCAATCATTGTCCATCTATTGCTCTATGGGTCGAATACCTCTATTGTCAACCTGCTCGATTGTATCTAGGGTCTACTCATATTTGGTCAGCAGCTGGGATACAGCAAGGGGACCCCTTGGTGCCTCTTCTCTTTGCTTTGGTCTTGCATCCATTGATACACCGCATTCAGTCAGAATGCCACTTGGAGTTGCAGGCATGGTACTTAGATGATGGTACTCTGATTGGTAGTACAGAACATGTGGCTAGAGCTATTCGTATCATTCAGGAAAGAGGACCATCTCTTGGGCTCGTGCTTAATGTGTCTAAGATAGAGTTGTTCTGGCCTTCTGTTAATCTTGACTGCTCCTATCCAGATATCTTTCCGGTTGGTATATCATGTCCTCAGCGAGGGGTTAAGTTGCTTAGAGGGGCTGTAAGTATTGATGTATCATTTATTGTGGATAATGTTCGTCAACGAGTGGATAAGACACTTCAACTTATGGACTTATTACCACAGCTAAGGGATCCACAGTGTGAGTTGGCACTTTTACGTTCTTGTATGGGATTATCTAAACTCACCTTTGCTCTCCGTACTTGCCCCCCTGATTATGTTCAGGAAACAGCGGAATGGTTTGACCACAAGCTTCGTGCAGCCCTTCAAAATATTGTGGTTTCCAATGAACCTGGTTTTGGCGATCTACAGTGGCGTATGGCAACACTCCCATTACGTATGGGTGGACTTGGTATCTATTGTGCTACTGATGTTATGAAGTTTGCTTTCGTAGCTTCACGTACGCAAACCAAGGATCTCCAGGACCACATTCTTCGAGGTTGTGACACTCCACCTATGGGTAATGTTTTCGATACTGCCATTGCTAGTTTACATCTTTCTATACCGGATTTTGATCTCAGTAATCTTGCTCCAACTGCTACCGTCCCCTTCAGACCCCAACATGTCTTGGCGGAAGCATACTACAACAAGATTAGTTCTGGTCTTGAGAGGGAATTTGAGTTGTCAGCTAAACAAAAAGCCGTGATTGGATGTGTGCAGTCAGAACATGCCAAATATTTTCTCCTTGCTATCCCGATGGAAGGGCTTGGACAACGCATGATGCCTGTAGAATATCGTGTCATTCTTCGTTATCGATTGATGATCCCTCTATATTCAGATGGTGAGTTTTGTCCAGTGTGCAAGAAGAGTAGACTTGATGCTTTCGGGGACCATGCGGCCCATTGTAAGCATTACCCCGTCAAGTACAGGCATGACCACGTTAGAGATATCTTGTGTGATGTGTTCTGGCGGGCTGGCGTACAGGTTAAGAAGGAGGCTCCTGTTAACTTTCTTACTGATCCTAAGGAAGGAAGATCAACATTACGTCCTGCTGATATTCTGGTCTACAACTGGTCTGAAGGTAAACATGCGTGTGTGGATGTTACAGGGGCGTCTCCGATGGTTGGGCTGAGTGCTGGGATTTTTGAGGTGGGGCTAGCAGCTAGCAATGCAGCAGCGGCAAAAGTGAAGAAACATGACGGAGCTTGTAGGGCTAACCAACATAGTTTCATCCCCTTTGCATTTGACACATTTGGATTGCTAGGCTCAGAAGCAGTTGAGCTCCTCAGGAGAGTGCAGAAGATAATGGATAGCAACGTGATGACTGCAGGTTCGAACGAATATGTATTTAAGAGAATCGGGTTTGCTATCCAGAAAGGACTTGCCGCGCAGTTTGTAGCGCGTTTGTTCTCTACTTTTTTGTAATTCGTTGAGCTTATCAATAAAATTTGGATTTACATTAAAAAATAAAAAAAAATTTAAAAAAAAATATGTATTTAGGAGAATCGGGTTTGCTATCCAGAAAGGACTTGCCGCACAGTTTGTAGCGCGTTTGTCCTCTACTTTTGTGTAATTCGTTGAGCTTATCAATAAAATTTGATTATCAAAAAAAAATAAAAAGAAATAAGAAAAAACTGATGGGCTAAAATTCTGTGTGCCTCCTAACTACTTTTTGTATTTCTCTTTACTTATTCTGCATTTTTCTCTAAACTCTTTTTTCCACTCTCACTAAACACAAACATCTCCAAGAAAAAAAATATAATAATTATCAAAACAAAATAATACAACATAAATAATAAATTAGTCAAATATAACTAAAAATAATAATTTAATATACATGTATATAAATAGTTTTTTTTATATATATATAAATAAGTCACAAAATTTAATTTATAAAATCCTAATGCGTAGCATGGGTTCCCGATCTTGTTATTATACATAAATAGTAGGACCCATTAACTGTATGACATGCAATATGTTGGAAGCAAGGGTATTGTAGGCTTTAGGTGTGTAGTTTAGTCCAACATAGCTTAGATATAAAGTCTATGTGGTTTCTCTCTTTGTATATAGAGAGTTAGCTTCTTTATAAGTTTAACCTAATATATCAATATTATCATTCATCTTTTATATTTCTAGTTGGTATCACAGCCAAGTTAGGTCATGGTTTTCGGCCACCCGCGACACTAACTTAGGTACTTGTGGTCGGATCTCCGGCAAAGTCTTTTTGTCCAATTTGTGTTCTTGTTGAAACCGGCACTCGGTTGTTTGACATTAATTTTGTGATATTGGATGTCCATGGTTATCTCGCCTTGAGTTCATTGTTAGGAAAACCTCGTTGTACGCGCGTCATCCCAAGTCTTTGTCTTCGCGTCAAGTGTATCAAAAGTCTGTTTTTGGGTTTAGGACGTACGTACCTAGTTAGAGCGTACGTACATCATGTTAGGCAGCAAACATGTTTTGGTCAGGACGTACGTACCTAGTTAGGGCGTTCGTACGTCCAAGTAGGTAGCGAACTATTTACGTCTCAGGACGTACGTACGCTGTTTCGACGTACGTACGTCCAATATGTGTTTTGTCTATTTCGGCCCATTTTCTCTTGTTTCAAACCCTAGGTTATAAATAGGTCGTTGGTGTTATGTGAAAGGCAAGAGTTCCAACCTAGCCTCAATAGAACCCTAGTTTGTTTGTTGGCTCTTCCACAAAGATCATCTTCTTCCTCAATTGATCTTTGTGTACTTCTATCTTCTATCCTTCCCCAATTCATCTTCCTATCATTGTTTATATTGATTTAGCTTCGAGTCTTCTTGTGTGTTCATCAAGAAGTCGAGTATCCTTGTGTGTTCATCAAGGAACTCTGGTGTAAGCTTGCTACATAGATCGGCTTCGAGTCTTCTTGTGTGTTCATCAAGAAGTCGAGTGTCTTGTGCGTACATCAAGGTACTCTGGTGAAGTCAAGGTGTTAGAGATAACCAGGAGTGTCAACTCGTAGTGATTGCAGGTAGTTGATAGGTTTGTAAATCTCTTTTCATCTAGTGGATTTATTTGTTGTCGCGAGGACAACCGTGGACGTTTCCCATATTGGATTTTACCACGTTAAAAATTCTTGTGTGTTCTTTATTTGTTTACTGCTTTATAGTTTGCCTTATTATTGTTATATTGCACATATATTTCAATTGGTATCAGTCGCAGGGCCCTTGTTATGGAGCGTAATGGCTTTCGCGTAGATCCTTTTGGTGCAATTATGATGAATAAAGCTAATTCTTTTGTGTTTGCAGATCAATTCTTTCATGGTTTTGATATATATTTTATTTTAGAGATAATCGATTTTTGCAGGTTTGGGATGATTGAGTATGTTTTCGTAGCCTTATGGTATGATTAATTGAATTATTTTTTTTACATATGGCTATTTGTTAGGGTTTTGGTATTTAATCATGTTGATTGCATTTTAGTGGTTTCTGGTGTTTGTAGTTTATTTGTTTAAGGTTGCATATCATGTTGAATGTTGGGAAGTATTTACTTTATTTTCTTTTAAAAAAAAGGAGAAAAGTTATTAAAAAAAAAAAAAAAAAAAATATTTTGTGGTTTACTTTGTTATGGGTGTTTGGGATACACATACTTTGTATATGTGGTTAGATTGGTCTATTGCTTTCAATCATACTTGTATGCTTAGTGCTCATGAATATAACTATTTTATTACACTTAGCATACGCTTGTGCTTTCATGTTTAGATTTTAGACCAACGTTTATCTAGTTGTGTCTCATGCATATATCCTTGCTTGATTACACTATACACAGCTAGGTGGCACTTTGAGAGTTTGTTTGCATATTTTTTTTCATCCTTTGAACATGATGAACTTCTAGGATAATCATTAGTTGGAAATATACGTATGCATGCCTTCTTATGTTATCTTGATTATTAGTATGAATGCGGTGTGGTAGTGGTCAACAATTCACAAAATCCCCAGCCTTTTGATCTTCTTGAGAGAGAAATCATTTGGTATATTTTCCCGTTGGGGCCGTGAGGGTCATGCAATGATGGATGCACTCAAGAGATGTTAGTTCTTGTGTTGCACGTTACCATGATGTTGCACTACTTTCAGTTTGTTCTTAAAGGGGAAGTAATTTGAAAAGATGTAGGCTACACCCTACCACATGTTGCAAAAGATTAAGGTAAAAATCCCTTTCACATGTTAATTTATGCACAATAAAAAATAATAATAATAAAATAAAAAGGTTATAAGTGGATTTCCCCGTGTCTGTTTAGGCGTTTGTGCAGTGAAATCCTTCTAATGGTGAATACTAGTTGTTTTGAGTGTTCTTATGGTTTGTGAGTGAGGTGTGAAAATGACTCTCTTTGTGTTTTCTTTAGCTTTCCCACACACCAAGGATGTTTGTAGGATGCATTTCTCGTAGATGTTTGGTTTCATATCTTAATCTTTGATTGGTGCATACTTTGTTTAATGAAACCAAGTTTATTCATCTTTACTAAGTATCTTGTTTTAATTGAGCTTGCATATACTCTCTTCTACCCTTGTATACATGGTTCTTTGTGTGTTTCAAATATCCTTATTTGGTTTGTTTGTTCTAGGTGCATCTTTCTCATATGCATTGCATTTAGGTGGAGATTTTGTTTAGGGGGAGAATTCTTTGTATTGACATCGTGTTAACAAGTGTTTATTTTATGGCTTCCGTTGCATATTTTTTTGTTGTTAACATGATTGTTCTCTTTCTTTTCTTCTTTAATCTTATTTGTTATGGTTTGGAATTTTTCTTTTCTCTTTCTTTTGTTACTATTCTTCATTTGTGACAAAAAGGGGGAGATTTATGACTCTAATACTAACACCTTCTTCTTCTTTGTTAGTGTATTTTTGGGTCATGTTTCAGGTATACTACATGTATGGGGGAGTGAACATGTATGGGGGAGTGAAAGTGATGATGATCACAAAATGCATGTACAGTTTTGGGTAAGCTCGAGTATTAAACCTTGGAGCTCATGAAGTATGGGGGAGTTGTTCGAGGAACTTCCGTTGGCTCTTTGATTGTTTCAGAATTTTTTGTTCGTTGGCTCTATGATTGTTTCAGAAATTCTTGTTGCTTCCGTTCGGTCTCTGATGGTTAAAGCGTCTTACTCAAGCTGGATATCATGTGTTGGTGACTCGGTATGTATTCTACCTTGAGTGTTTTTGTAGGCATGTTTTATAAATGCCATGTTTTGGGTTTGTAAGCACGTTTTATAAGTGCTATTAGAGTCATAGGTTTTTGTCACAAAATCAATGTCAAAGGGGGAGATTGAAACCGGCACTCGGTTGTTTGACATTAATTTTGTGATATTGGATGTCCATGGTTATCTCGCTTTGAGTTCATTGTTAGGAAAACCTCGTTGTACGCGCGTCATCCCGAGTCTTTGTCTTCGCGTCAAGTGTATCAAAAGTCTGTTTTTGGGTTTAGGACGTACGTACCTAGTTAGGGCGTACGTACGTCATGTTAGGCAGCAAACATGTTTTGGTCAGGACGTACGTACCTAGTTAGGGCGTTCGTACGTCCAAGTAGGCAGCGAACTATTTACGTCTCAGGACGTACGTACGCTGTTTCGACGTACGTACGTCCAATATGTGTTTTGTCTATTTCGGCCCATTTTCTCTTGTTTCAAACCCTAGGTTATAAATAGGTCGTTGGTGTTATTTGAAAGGCAAGAGTTCCAACCTAGCCTCAATAGAACCCTAGTTTGTTTGTTGGCTCTTCCACAAAGATCATCTTCTTCCTCAATTGATCTTTGTGTACTTCTATCTTCTATCCTTCCCCAATTCATCTTCCTATCATTGTTTATATTGATTTAGCTTCGAGTCTTCTTGTGTGTTCATCAAGAAGTCGAGTATCCTTGTGTGTTCATCAAGGAACTCTGGTGTAAGCTTGCTACATAGATCGGCTTCGAGTCTTCTTGTGTGTTCATCAAGAAGTCGAGTGTCTTGTGCGTACATCAAGATACTCTGGTGAAGTCAAGGTGTTAGAGATAACCAGGAGTGTCAACTCGTAGTGATTGCAGGTAGTTGATAGGTTTGTAAATCTCTTTTCATCTAGTAGATTTATTTGTTGTCGCGAGGACAACCGTGGACGTTTCCCATATTGGGTTTTACCACGTTAAAAATTCTTGTGTGTTCTTTATTTGTTTACTGCTTTATTGTTTGCCTTATTATTGTTATATTACACATATATTGGGTTTTCACTTGTTTCAGCTGTTAGCTTCTTTTTGTATGGTGCTAACATTGTTCTTCATTTCTTTTTCAATTTTGGGTATTGTGACTATCCAATTTTATATCTAAACATCCTCCATTGATTTTGATTGCGCTTACTAGTAACAAAGTACGTAAAAAAATCAGTGGAAAGTCTGGCAGAATGGTTGATTGCTTGGCCGCCAGAGCCTGCTTTGGAATTCGGCGACTTAGTGTGGGAGCTCCTACCCTATCCTACTGGTCGGGTAATTTGGAAATGGCAGAACAAAGGGATTTTCCAGCAGAAACCGTGGAACTGACAGGATGTCATGAAGGAGATTAAAGGTGTCATCTGGTTTTGGTGTGGTGGTTGGTCGATAAGATAGAAATATCAGTTCCATTCCAAGACCTGTTACTTCCATGGGATGAAGTGGTGACTGACGAGAAACTATTTTAATACTCCATGGTCAATCACATCCGTTATTGCTACAGATATATATACTTCTTTTGATAAGTAAATTTGTGTAATTTCTGAGCTGTATGAACATCTTGTTGTAAATTTGACATAGCCTCCGATTCATACCATAACTGTCCCCTGTTTCATTCTTTTGAAATTGCAGAAATTAAGATCACGCTTTTTATCCCATTGTTTCCTAGAATAAAGATGAACGTAATGTACGTGGAAATCTTTTTTCCTTTTAACTACGATAAGCATTTCATATCATGTTGTTAGCTGTTGCTGACAATGTGAATTTTTCAACAAAGACTTCACGAATGCTCATTTGTGCAAGAGCACAAAATATTTGCAATAATGTACACGACTGTGTTCTATAAATAAGCAATAATGTTTTTATTGTTATATCAAGCTCCAGTAAGTTCATGTCTACTTATACATATGAAGCAGAAAATTAAAAACAATGGAATGAGTGCTGGAACAAAAACACTTGACAGGCAACATGAGACTAACAACATGGGAATTGACTACCTTAGAAACTTATTGATATGGAGACCTCTTCCATGGACGACACTTATACTTGCAGCATAAGCATTTTCTTATGGATGAGCTGCAGAAACATGGACAGAACGAGGAGCTGGGATCTCATAACCTGTGTTTGGTATGAATGTATCATCTAGGCCTGGAATATATCTATGGTATTGACTTCCTGGCACATTAATATTATTTCTCCCTCCAGGCAATTGTGGTCGACGCACGTATCGTTCAGCACCACGAATAGTTTCAGTGGTTAATGGGACATCTCTGCCAGATCTACGATTGGTAGTTTCTTGAATTTCTCGGGCCGCATAGATAAATTGTGTAAAGGAAAGAAGCATTGTAACGACAAGAAAGTAAGAAAGAAGTGAACAGTTCTTTTTGCAAGCCATTGTAAAAGTTAACTAAGAAGAAAATGATTGTAGGGGAATGGGAGTTCAGTGATACAAAACAAGGCTTGAGTTTTGCTACTCTTATATAGTACAAGAACTGAAATGTTGGGTGAGTTTCTGGCGGTGCAAAATTTTAGAAATTATTTCTTGGGACCATATGTTTCGAACCAAAAAGATTGGTGTTATTAGTGATTCTCTGTAGTCTCTCACCTATATATGGATGTACCTTTACCATTTCTAACAGCTTGAGCGGCCATTAATCTCAACATGTTATAGCCAGCGTATTTAGGTGTGTACTACATTGGCACTGAGTTCATATTTTATGGACCGCAGTCTCTGGTTGCCGCCTAGTGTATACTTTGGCATAAGGAAAGCATGGCCCAATATAACTTCCTTCTTGAAGGACTAAGCTTTGTGTTGCCATCCAACTCAATTATGCAAACCAGCAATAGATCTAGCTGGCGACATACAGAAATGGGGTGTCACTAGTAAGTACATACGGTTTGGAATTGGAGGGTGACAAAGCGCTGCGCCTTCAACTAAACAGGACACAGAGATGGGACGGCATAAAGAGTGCTGGAGAACGAGTAATACTAGGAGTGCCTGCCAACCACTCTTGAGGATATACTGTCCATCAAATTCAGCTTGATAAGGTACTACTAGGGCAATTTCCTACCCTTGACAACTCTTATAAGTACAGAATTTGAGGAACGAGAAAGTTCCGGCAATTTTTATTTTGATAAACTTTTGACATAAATGATACTAAATAATGTTAAATTAAAATTGTTTAAACACTTCTTGCTAAGATGCTCATACACTTTTTCTGCCGATACATTTTATTGGTATCATACCAATCAACCAATGAGATGATTCAATATAATATTATGTTTGATTAATTTTCTTAATTCATTTTCATTAATTATGTTATCTTCTGTGCTATAAATCAATTCCACGACAATGTATATTCAATATCGGAATTGGTAATTACTAAAAGTATTTGCTTAATTGCTTACATTTGCTCAAGGAAAATGAAAAATACCACTAAATCTGTTCGTAAATTGTTTCCACATACTAGGACTTGGACTACTTGGTGGTGGATGCTGTTCTTGCCCTGAACTTATTGCGCGTTTTACCACCTCTGTCACCCATCTGCCTTTAACAACATCGTAGATTTTTCCTATGATCTTCCATTTTTTTTTAGCTTCAGTGGAATGTAAATTTGTAACCAATGCTATACATACTATAAAAACTACAACAAATTTATTCACCATTGTTGTTGTTTGTTTTTTTTTTTTCTGTATATTTATTCTCTAATGAGTTTTCAATTATATAAAGTCAGATACTTATTTGTTTTCAATTTTCAAAGATAGTAAATTGGAAATAACTGGCAATAAATGTGTAGCAAAAATAATTAGATTTTTGTTCATATACACCATTTTGTATTATTCATGCACTCAAATCTGATGGGAATTTAATCGGAATTGAGGTCTAAATCCGGTTAGTGAAGAATCGCGGTACTTTAGAGGGAGAAATTGGAGTGGTTTAATGTTCTGCGCAGCGGAAACTAATGCACAAATATGATGATTGAACTAATATATGAAAGTAAAACGAAAACGACAAAATAAACAAGCAATCACACACAAGACACAAGATATACGTGGTTCGGCAATATGCCTACGTCCACGGGGAGAAAGGATGATGCTTTTCTTCTCAAGACAATTGTACAAGCCCTCACAAAGAAAACCGAAGTCTTCTTCCTCACAAAAGTTCTCAAACTCTCTAATGGCTTCTCACAATCTCTCTCTTAGAAAAGTTAAGGTTTTGTATCACTTCTATTTGGCTTTATAGCATAGCCTTACAATAGACCACGAATTGGGCTCAAACAGGCCCATATTGCGCAAAAGTAGATGAGGACGTACGTACGTCGAAATCACGTACGTACGTTGAGCCACGGAAAATCGATCTGGTGTACGGGACGTACGAACGCCCTAACTGCGTACGTACGTTCCTTCCCCCCAAAGTTATCTGTCACATTGAACGTACGAACGCCCTAACTGCGTACGTACGTTCCTGAACAAAAAACTTCCCTCCGTTTGATTTGCACATAAAACCCAACAATTCTCCACCTCGGCGAAGATTCAATAAATCTAAGCCGACAAACACAAGTCACAAACTCCCACACATGTCCCGAAAGACCACCTCGGCTGCACCACCTCATGGTTGCCTACGTACCCTTCTGCTAAGGGATCAAGCCATCGTAGTTCACTTCAAGATATACTATCAACTCGAAGGAAGAATATGGACCAAATCTAAGCAATGATAGAACTTAGTCCCTGAAACCACTTTAGTCAAGATGTCAGACAGATTATTGCTAGTATGAATCTTCTTCAATAAGATCTCACCATCTTCAATAATGTCTCTAACAAAATGATGTCGCACATCAATGTGCTTTGTACGAGCATGATAAACTGAGTTCTTTGCCAGATTAATGGCACTTTGATTATCACAATACACCATAAGCTTCTCCTGCACAATACCCAAGTTTTTCAACATACCTCGTAACCAAATGGCTTCCTTAAAGGCTTCAGTCACAACCATATATTCAGCTTCTGTCGAAGACAAAGCAACAAGAGATTGTAATGTAGACCGCCAACAAATAGGACCACCTGCCAATGTAAAAACATATCCAGTAGTAGACCGACGTCCCTCTATCTGACCATCATAATCAGCGTCCACATAACCAACACAAAACTGATTCAAATCCCTTCCCTTCTGGAATAGTAAACCAACCTCCACACTACCTTGAATGTAGCGTAAGATCCATTTCACAGCTTCCCAATGTTTCTCACCAGGATTATACATGTACCTACTTACAGTACCAACTGCATACCCAATGTTGGGCCTTGTACATACCATCGCATACATCAAGCTACCAACCGCGTTTGCATATGGATAACGTGTCATGTAAGCACGTTCCCTATCAGAATTAGGAGACATAGAAGCATTCAAATTAAAATCTTTTGAGAGAGGTATACTCACAGCTGTACCAATCTCATATTGGCTAAATCTCTGTAGCACCTTCTGTAGATAGGCCTTTTGAGATAACCACAATCTTCCATTGTCTCGTTCCCTCTGAATTTCCATGCCAAGTATATTTCTCGCATCACCAAGATCTTTCATCTCAAACTCCATAGACATAGTCTTTTTCAACTTGTCTATCTCCACATTGCTTTTAGAGGCTATGAGCATATCATCAACATATAAAAGCAAATAGATAAAAGAACCATCACATACCTTGCGAAAATAGACACAAGGATCATATGGACTTCTTGTGTACCCTTGCCCAAGCATAAACCGTGTAAATCGCTTGTACCATTGTCTTGGAGATTGCTTCAACCCATACAACGATTTCTTCAATTTACACACCAACTTGTCATTACCCGCATCTTTATACCCACTCCGCTGAGTCATATAGATCTCCTCATCTAGCTCACCATGTAGAAAAGCAGTTTTCACATCAAGTTGAGCTAACTCCAAATCGAACTGTGCTACCAAGGCCAATAGGATGCGAATGGAGGAATGTTTCACAACCGGAGAAAAGATTTCATTATAATCAATTCCCTCCTTCTGAGCATAGCCTTTTGCCACCAATCTTGCTTTGAAGCGTACATTTTCACCAGGAGACCCATCTTTCTTAGTGTAAACCCATTTGCACCCGATTGCTTTCTTTCCCTTAGGCAACTCCATGAGTTCCAAAGTTTCATTCTTATGAAGAGATTTCATCTCCTCATCCATGGCCTTCTTCCACCTTTCATAATCACAACTCTGCAGTGCTTCACGAAAGGTTTCTGGAACACCCTCATCAACAACCGAAAGTGCATAAGCTACCATATCATCAGTAAGCCGTTTAGGAACACCAGCATTTCTCTTGGATAATCTAGATGCAATTGGACCCTCATCATTAGAGTCCACATGTACTGTATCATCAACCGTCTCATCATCAACCTCATTATCTGTCATGTCATCAGAATCTGTAACACTAGGAACCTCAATACTTGGAACCCTTATAGTAGACGTTTCCAAAGATACATAACCACTTAGAACACGTGGAGATATCTCAGTCTCCACCCACTACGAAACCTCTTTGGCCTTGCTCTCCACCTGCTGAGAGCTCTTAAACTTCAACATAGAAGCCTCATCAAAAGTCACATCTCTGCTTAGAATAATTTTCTCCAATTCTGGATCCCATAGCTTATAACCTTTTACTCCACTTTGTAGACCCATAAATAAAGACTTCTTTGCACGAGGATCTCTCTCAGACATGATAGTAAGCTGGACACCCAAACACATGAAGAAAACAATAGTCTGAAGCAGGCTTACCAGACCAAACCTCCATAGGAGTTCTGCCATCAATCGCAGTCGAAGGCAACCTGTTAATAAGGTGACAGGTATACACAATAGCCTCAGCCCAAAACACTTTGCCTAACCCAGTATTAGACAACATACACCGAACTTTCTCCAGTAAAGTTCGATTCATCCATTCTGCCACCGCATTTTGCTGCGGTGTCTCTCTTACAGTGAAATGGCGTTCAATACCCTCATTCTGACATACTTGCAAGAAGGGATCATTTTTGTACTCTCCTCCATTATCTGAGCGAAGTACCTTGATCTTTCTGCCAATTCGGGTTTCAACTAACTTTTTCCATTTCATGAAAATTTCTAGGACTTCATCCTTGCTCTTCATGGTGTACACCCACACACGCCTAGAAAAATCATCAACAAAAGACACAAAATAATGCTTACCTCCCCAAGATGCATTCTTGGTAGGCCCCCAGACATCCGTGTGAACATAATCAAGAGCTCCACTAGTATTATGGATAGCCGTGCCAAACTTTACTCTTGTCTGCTTGCCCAGAATACAATGCTCACAGAATTCTGATTTACAGGCGATAGCACCCTTTAACAACCCTTGCTTTATCAATCTTTGCAAGGATTTTTCACCAGTATGCGCCAACCGCATATGCCATAGCCGCGTAGTCTCTTTAGCAATATTTGATGTAGCCTCAGACATGGCCACATCACCAGTAACTGTACTACCTTGAAGAAAGTACAAGTTCCTTTGTCAAACACCCTTGAGTACAACTATTGCACCAGCCACAACCTTTAGAACGCCATGTTCAAGTACCACCTTGTAACCATTGGCTTCTAAAGTACCAACTGAGATAAGATTCTTCTTCATGTCAGGAACATACCTAACATTTTTCAGCTTCCTTATAATTCCATCAAACATCTTCAAACGAATGGTACCTATACCCATTATGTGACAGGGTTGATCATTCACCATCACCACTACACCACTCTCCTGCTTCTTATAATCAGAAAACCATTCCCTTATAGGACATATATGATAAGAAGCAGCACAATCTAAGATCCATTCATTACCACTAGTGTAACAAACCATTGATGAAACGGATAAAGAATAATCAGAATCTACATCATCATCTTTAGTATCACATGCAACATTTACCTCAAAGTCTTTCTTCTTGTCATTTGCCTTGGCTTTAGGACAATCTTTCTTCCAATGCCCTTTCTCATGACAAAAGGAGCATTCATCCTTTGCTAGAGATCGACCTCTTGACTTTGACCGAGATTTCCATCTACCACCTTGGCCTTTCCTGTCATTAGACCTTCCTCTTGTCACCAAGACCTCGGGTGTAGAGCCCTTGGACTCTTCTTTGTCCTTCTTCATACACGCATGAGTTAACAATGCTGCAGAAATCTCACCATACACCAATTTTTCTTTCCCATATGTGAGTGTGATAGCCAAATGTTCATATTCGTCAGGTAACAAATTTAGGAGACACACTACCTTGCTTTCATCACTCACATGTGCTCCTAGATTCACCAAATCAGCAATTAGCTTGGTAAAATCATTAAGATGCTCCGCCATGGAAATACCTCTTCTCATATCTATTCGATAAAACTTTCGAAGTAGATAGTTTTTATTGTGGATAGTCTTTGTCATGTACTTCTCCTCCAATTTTTGTCACATTTCCTTTGCAGAAACATCATTCATCACAAGATATTTAATGTCTTGTGCCAAACACGATCTTATGATTCCACAAGCTCGTTTGTTCATCTTCTTCCAATCCTTCTCTTCCACACCTTCTGGCTTATCTTCCAGAACATCTTCTAGGTTTTGTTGACGTAGAGCATCCATTACCTCACACCTCCACATGCCAAAGTTATTGGTGTCGGTAAACTTCTCTACATCAATCTTTGCTTGATGGTAAACCACTGTCTTGGTTTCCCCCTTCGAATCCTTCGAACTCACTTCTTTTGTCATCTTTCAACCAACTTTCAAGCACTAAACAATCACCAAACGAATCTGAAATTCACACCGGAATTTCAACAAACACCTTCTAGACGCTCAAGTTCTAACGGAAGCTCTGATACCACTTGTTGTGCACAGCGGAAACTAATGCACAAATATGATGACTGAACTAATATATGAAAGTAAAACGAAAACGACAAAATAAATAAGCAACCACACACAAGACACAAGATATACGTGGTTCGGCAATATGCCTACGTCCACGGGGAGAAAGGATGATGCTTTTCTTCTCAAGACAATTGTACAAGCCCTCACAAAGAAAACCGAAGTCCTCTTCCTCACAAAAGTTCTCAAACTCTCTAATGGCTTCTCACAATCTCTTTCTTAGAAAAGTTAAGGTTTTGTATCACTTCTATTTGGCTTTATAGCATAGCCTTACAATAGACCACAAATTGGGCTCAAACATGCCCATATTGCGCAAAAGTAGATGAGGACGTACGTACGTCAAAATCACGTACGTACGTTGAGCCACGGAAAATCGATCTGGCGTACGGGACGTACGAACGCCCTAACTGCGTACGTACGTTCCTTCCCCCCAAAGTTATCTGTCACATTGAACGTACGAACGCCCTAACTGCGTACGTACGTTCCTGAACAAAAAACTTCCCTCCGTCTGATTTGCACATAAAACCCAATATTTAATTTAGTGAGTGAATGTGTTTGTAATTGACTCCCTAAGAGTGAGGTTCTTGTCTTTGGTTCTTGGACATTGCTTTATCCAACCTTTCATGTGACTCTCATTCAGAGACATTACCCTAACATCTAACTGTTACCTCTGTCAAGGTTCGCTTAGGTGTGTACATGTATTACTCAATAACTCGTTGGTAACCCTTTGCAGCTCCCAAGTACTCCTTCGGCCATGTAACACAGTAGGCCTTCATTGCTTTGGGTTTTCCCAGCTTTCAACATGCAATAAAAAAAAACAGCATTCAACATGCTGATTATGGTGGATGAATTCTGATCAACACAGCATTAGTACTCTGGCACATCTGTGAGATTGCAAGGTCATGTAACATGAATTCTAATATACACAATAGCCTAGGTTGTGGCATTGAGTGAATTAGTGAAATACTACTCTAATTCTCTCTCAGCTTATCGTTGAATAAATTGTTGGGGGTCTGTGAAAATACACCCAAGTTCCTTTCGCCGGATGTAACTGAGACTTGTAATTCTACTGCATCAGTGCATTCAAAAGAACATCCCTAGTTTTGTCCCATAGATCTTAGAGAATCTCTAATGGGTCTCCCAAATATTGCCGACACATGGGACGATTTAGCATACACGTAGGTGCCACCTACTTTCCTATCACTTTTTTTTCACGTCTCCTATACCTATATCAGGGGTAACCCTAACGCAAAACCTTTTTTTTTTTTCTAAATTTTATCTTCCACGCTGGTTGGACCAGCGTGGAATGTTTTTTCCCTTATCTTCCGGTTCCACGCTGGTTGAACCAACCAGCGTGGAAGTTTTGGGCCTTCGCACTGGTGGGCTTTGATGGCGGACAAGTGGACTGGATTTGGTCTGTTTTTTCCTGCCATTCTTTCCCGCCACTTCTCATTCCCTCCTACTCATTCCCGCCACTTCTCATTTCCCTCCCATTCTTTCCCTCCATTTCTCTTTTCCCTCCCATTTTTTCCCTCCATTTCTCATTTCCCTCCCATTTTTTCCCTCCATTTCTCATTTCCCTCCCATTTTTTCCCTCCACTTCTCTTTACCTTTAAATACGTTTCCCCTCCATTCCATTCATTCACTCAAATAGTAAAACTCTTTTCATCACAGATTTTTGTGCACTCCTTCTCTCCAATGAATTCTTACGACCGACATCTTGAAATTCTGAACCAACAACGCCAATTGCTTATGGACTCATCTGATGATGAGGATCTTAGCACAAGGCATATCATTCGTCTGCTTCCAGCTATTTCGGTTTCTTTGGAAGAAGAAAAAAATGTAGAAAACATACCAAGATGGGGATCTTCTAAATTTGGTCGAGCAACTAACAGGCGTGACCATGTTCAATCACACAACATGCTTATCAACCATTATTTTGTAGCCCAACCTGTTTTTGGTGCAAAGTTTTTTCGACATCGTTATCGTATGAGGCAGAATATTTTTTTAAAGCTGTATAACGCAGTTGTTGAAAAGAATGATTATTTTCACCAGAAATACGATGCTCTAGGTGTTCCTGGACCTTCTGGCCTAATTAAAGCGACATGTGCACTTCGCCTTCTCTGTTATGGGTGTCCAGCTGATTCTCTTGATGAGTCAATCAAAATAGGTGAGCAAACTGCACTCAATTCTCTGAAGCATTTTTCTCAAACTGTTGTCGACATTTTTGAGAACGAGTATTTGAGGACACCCACTCCAGCTGATGTTGAACGTTTGCTTGCTAAAGGAGCTCAACGAGGGTTTCCAGGATGTTGGAATCCATTAATTGTATGCATTGGATTTAGAAGAACTGTCCTACAGCAGAACATGGGCAACATATGGGACACCATAAGAAAGCTACTGTTATTTTGGAAGCTGTTGCAGATCATGAGCTTTGGATATGGCACGCCTTTTTTGGAACGGTAGGTAGTTGCAACGATCTCAATGTCTTAGAAAGAGTGATTTAGGTTTTGGCCACTGTAAGTTTATACTAATTAGGTTTTGGAGTCTTTTTCTTTGGAAATTAGGCTTTAGCTATGAACCAGATGTTGAACCAAACCACAATTTATAAAGGCCAAAATACCCTTCTTGAAAACACGTGAAAATCACGAGATTTGCACTTCTCAAAACAATTTATCACCAGAAGCAAACTCTATTTGAATTCCCAACAATTTCAATAACCAACGGCAGATTCGAAATTCTTGCAGAAGGAGGATGAGTAAACAAAATGGGCTTCGTCTCCTTAGTGTAGATAATCACCTGCAACAATATACGTGCTAGAGAAGATATCAACAAACAAGTCTCATTTTCCACCATAATAACATGAATGATAATCAAAATTCGGTATTGTTTAAAGGGGTTGTCTAGGTTGCCATCCTTAGAATGACATCCATCTTGACAGCCTATCTTGTTCATTGATTAAAATTAAATCTAACGGACTTAATAAAATCAAATATTATAACCTAAATACTAAAGGGCAATCTTGCCATTTTAGCTTCTGTTTTTTATTTCTCTCGATTGGAACTGAAGAACAACGTTTTTCTCCATCTACTCGAAGAAAACCGCACCTTTAATTTAACTTGTTCATCTTCTTTCATCAGGAGATCTCAAGTATAAAAATTTATTTAAAATTTAGTATTATTGTGGTGGGAATATTGAAGAAGATAGTGGTCAATGCAGGCATGGATCTCTTTATTAAAAAAAAAAAAAAACTAGATGAAGCCTGAATGAAGAACCGAATTTCATCAATGGACAACACGCCACAAAATTTGCTTTCAAAGCAATAACATCAACTAGAATTCCCATTCAAACAGTGGACATAAAACTATAAGAAAAAACCATTGTTGTTAAGAGGGGCAATTGGATCGGTAGTATGATGAAGAGCCCCCATGTTGTTAATTAAGTAACAAAAATTTGGGTATAATCCTTGATTTATCCTTTTGACTACAGACTACTTGAATCAGCAATGGAGTTAGGGGATTGAGCATACAAGTTTCTCATTGGTGTTCACTAAAATCAACGATGAGATTGATTTATTCACGATTAAAAGATTCAAAAAATCTAAAAACCCGTAATAAATACTAAACAAATTGATGTTCAATTGATTTTTTCTACAACGATTGATGAAAATTCAGTAAAGAACTTTGTTCTGGACTTCTGGTATTGTTCTTTAGGATTAGGAGTGATTGCAAGAAAATCTTGAATACCAGTATTACCCATTGTGTTTTTTCATTATAATAGATAAATATATGTAAACCATTAGATCTAATCTAAACGAACGATGTAGATGGGCTGTCAAGATGGATGTCATCTTAAGGATGGCAACCTAGACAGCCCGTTGTTTAAATATTACAAAGTTATAAAGGATAATAATAATTGATCGAATCAACAATTTCACATCATATTTTCTTTCTATCGACGATTTGTTACGATCTGCGAGAAAAATTGAATCTATTAGAGAAAGATATTAAAATCTAGGGTTTTATAAAATCGGAAAAATGAATAACAGATTGATGTTTGTTGAAATTACCTCTGTGACAGTTTCGTCCACAAGGTGTTTGATGGAATTAGGATCTAATAAATGGATCTTTTTTAAGGGTAAGATTTATAATGCCAATCTCAAGGAAGATTAGGTAATAGTGGGGGTGGTGGTGGTGGTGGTGGTGGGGCAGTGAGGAAGAGAAGAGAAGAGACAAGGGATGAGAAAGAAGAGGAGAACAGGAAGCAGTGACTGTTGGTAGTGGGTTAGTTTATTGAGAAGGAGAAGAGAGAGAGAGAGAGAGAGAGAGTAGAAGAAGAAGAAGAAGAAGTGGCAATGGTGGCTAGTAGTGGCAGAGAAGGAGTTGAGGAAGAAGATAAAGTTAAAGAACATGAGCCGTTAGATTATGATCATCTGGACAATCAAACCAATGACATGTGTTTTAAAATTATTTGTCATTTTTACAGCATGTGCAGAGCACATGTCAGGGGCAGATTTTGGTATTTAGAAAAAATATTCGGTTTAACCGGGTTTTTTTAGTCTGTGGTTCGAAATTAATGGCCAAAGCCTAATTTCCAAAGAAAAAAGCTCCAAAACCTAATTAGTATAAACTTGCAGTGGCTAAAACCTAAATCACCCTCTTAGAAAACTCTCATGTTTTTTATGATATGGTAAATGGCAGATCGCCTCCTTGCAACTACCAGGTGAATGGGAATCATTATAATATGGGATACTATCTTTCTGATGGTATCTACCCACAGTGGGCTACTCTTATTCAAACAGAGAGATTTCCAGGGACGCGAAAGAAGAAAGTGTTTGCCAAAGCCTAAGAAGTTGTCGGAAAAGATGTTGAGCGTGCATTTGGTATTTTGCAGGCTAGATTTGTCATGGTTGCAAGACCAAAACGTACCTGGAACAAGGCACAACTTGGTATATTTATGAAGGCATGTTTGATAATGCATAACATGATTATTGAAGATGAGAGAGATATTGTTCTTCCAAAGTGGAAGCCCCCTCGTGATGAGCCTCCATTACCTGTAATAGTGGAGTTACAATCAAACGATGTGGATGAGGTTAGAGACATGCTTCATCGCATTTGTGTTGTAAGAAGTGGTCCTGCACATGACTTATTGAAGCATGATTTGATCGAGCATATATGACATCGTCATGGAGGCAATGAAGATTTGGACTGAATTGCTGAAGTAGTTTGTGTTTGAGTTTGTGTTTGATTTTGAGTTTGTGTTTGAGTCCATGTTCCGAACATTTGAAGTTGGAGTGTGGTTTGAAGCACCAGTAAACTCCGAGTCTGTGTTTGATTTCTGCTTCTTAGATGCATTCTCTCTTTGAATAGTCGTAGGGGTTCTTGCTGAAGCATAATCCATCCACTTTGCAAAAGTGTGCAAATATTCATAGCAATGCCCAAATTTAAATGGTTCCCCTTCCACAGTTTGGTAGACTGAACGAGCAGTTGTCCACTAAAAAAATATAATTCAAAAAAAAATAATTAAGAAATAAACTATTTATGAATTAAAAATATTAGAATTAAAAACATAGAACCCTAAAAATTAAAGTTAAAAATATACCTTGTCTTCCTGACTGGTTCTAGATCTATTTATGCGGACTTCTCGATTAATATGACACAAAAATTTGGTACAATCAGGACTTATTTTCGCCCATTTCGACATAATTGAATCGAGTGATCTTTTCTTCGGATTTCCATTAGAGAGTAGAACAAATTCTTCCCAAACTTTGTCCCAAAATGCCTGTTTGGGTTGACCAGCGCCGACGACAGCATCTTCAGAAATTTTCACCCATGCTTTATATAAAGCAATATCTTCTGCCGTACTAAAATTAGACGTTCGTGGCGCCATGTTTGAGAAAAGAGTTCTGATGAAGAAAAGAGTTTTGATGAAATTTAAAGAAGAGTTTGGGCAAAGTTTTAAGTCTTCTGATGAAGAGTTTATATAGATGTCGAAATTATATCCGTTCGAGATTATAGCCGTTGTGGATATAGCCGTTCGTTCTACGCTAGTTAAACTGGCGTGGAACAAAAACATTTGTTGGAAATAGTTCCACGCTGGTTAGACCTGCGTGGAACAAAAAAAAAAAAAAAAAATGTTCCACGCCGCTTTGACCTGCGTGGAACCATAAAAAAAAAAAAAAAATGTTCCACGCAGGTTTAACCAGTGTGGAACATTTTATTTTTGCCATTTGCTATAATCCTATCCCTTGTTCGATTTTGGACGAAGTTTTAGCAGACCGGCCCACCACATCCTACGTGGATAGCCGGCTGCTAAAAATATAGGAGACGCGTTAGGGTCGTGATTTTTTGGGATTTCCTAAATTTTAGGAAATAGGAGACCCATTAGAGATGCTCTTAAATGGCCTAACTCCTCGTTCAAGAGAAATCTTCATTTATCTATCTTTAGTGATGAATCATCCATACACTGATGTTGTCCATTTGCATTTAACTGATGTGTTGTCCAATTCCAAAATTGCCAAATGTTATCCCAAACCCATTCCATTTCCATCCTCTTACGGATATGGTGCACCTCCAAAGCAGGACTGGCCGGCCTGAGGGGATACACCATACGACCATAAGTCTCCCCTTTGTAGCTACCGCCAATTTGACTTAAATTATAGGCCACAACATCTATGAGTGTCAACTAATAAGCACAAAATTTTATTGCAGTATCACCTGTAATGCATTTGGTAAATGCTTATCACCAGCAGTTTTATTTTTTTCGCTTTCCATAAAGTCCAGAATTTTGGTTCTTTTTACTTTCCGTACAGATTTTTTGCTGGAACTATTTTCAGTTTTGGTTGTTTCTGTTCTGTCATTGAACCATTCTTAAACCATCCAGCTTCAATACTTTGTAAGGTTTTAGCGAACACTATACATAGTATAAAAACTGTAACTGATTTGTTGTCCATTTTGTTTACCTTCTTTGTTCATCTGGGAATTCAATTTAAGCATTCAGATACATATCATCACCCAAGAGGCCAGGACACACAATTTTATTTAGTTATACCACAATTTGTGGAGAGTAATCATTTATTGTTGTACGCAGAGAAATCATATCCCCTGTATCCTGCCAGTGAAAGCAAATGTATCTGCAAGTACAACATTGCATTCGACATTCTGAAAGTGCATTAGTTATGGGATTAAGTTGGAATGTGGGTTATGTTGGTAATGAAAAAATGTTAATGGAACACTTTGTTCGACTCCCCTTATTGGCTAATGCAATGGATATTACGTATTTGAATATAGATGAATCTTAGCAGGGAATATGTATGTCAAAACCTAGACGTACTACGACAAAAAATTTATTTGCTTCCTGAACATGTAGGTGCAATGCTGATATCTGGTGATGGTGCCTGGCTGGTGCTGTGCTGCTAAAACCACCAGTCTACCACTACAGTTGGATGATGGCGGCACTGGCTGGTACAGTCCTGTTGATAAGCTATCACTGGAATATGGTGGTTGTGTAGTGGCTGGTGCTGACCTGATGTCTCGACCGCCACTAGAGTTGTGTGATGGGCACAGTGGCTTCTGGTACAGTCCTGTTGAAACCATCAGGGGGAGTATGGGGCCACGTAGTTGTGGCTGGTGTCCTGCAGCTGTTATTCCAGTTAACACAACCAGTAGAGTTGGTAATGGCGCACTGGATGGTACAGAAAAATTCTAGTCCCATTAAAGCAAAGACTAATCAAGGAAAAAAATAATATACTAACTGCCCTTAAGAAGAGAAGTATAGTAGTCAAGGCTCAAGGATGAACTGTAACAGGACCACCACTGCGAGGAATTGGGATAAATGTGTTGTCTAAGCGTTGAATATATTGTCGATATGTTACACAAGGTACATTGCTAGTATCTTCACCATTACCATAATCTGTTGTTGCCATATAGATTTCGAAACCAGGATGGTTTACGCCTCCACCTCTGCCAACAAACCACATGCCCTGTTTCATATGCATGTTATTGGGGCAAGTTGTAACCTAGCACATTGCACAATCAATTTTATCATGAAAAATAGCATTGTTAGAAAAAGAAATAAAAATGAGATCGATCTGCAACCCATTGTATATGTAAGTATGAAGAGTAGGGGTTGAATGCTTCTCTTCTTATAGCATCGGTTTTAAATGATTTACTTGACACAGTGAACTAAGCCCCAGTGATGGGCCTTTGCCCTTTGTTCTCTTTATTATTGGTGATCAGTTCTTGGAATAGGTATGCATTTACCCTCTTTAAATGTCTATTCATTTGCAGTTGAAGTGTTGGTGATTGGGATGGATCTACGGCATTGCCATAATTCCAGCATTACCAAATTTTATAGTTGAATAGATGGCAAAATATATTGGTGAAAGCTGGAATGAACTAGTCACATTTCTCGCAAGAATTATGGCGGATATTTAATTGATGCATATATTGAGATGGCCTCCAAATGACACCGACTTTCTTGGCCTGGCCTGGCCCCGGTATCGTGCCCACAACCCAGGCCCTATCTGTAACAAGATAAATGACGATGGAGTATGAATTTACTAACTTTCTTAGCCCCTTTTTCAGGGCTGGTTATTGCTGGCCTCACTACTTCCACTTGATAACGTCTTGCTACTGTCTGGACAGTTGGCAGAATTCTGTCTCCTTGGAGAGTTCATTTTAGAATACCATGCTTTAGTGACTGTATGGTCATGGCGGTCTTCTTCCCAGATTTACAAAGCTTACCATCGAGTCATTGACACTCATATATCTTACGATTTTAAACTAGAATATCACTGACATCCCTAGAAGAGCAACTAGCAGATGCATAACTTGCTACTAGACTCACTTATTCTTATTCTTCAAAATTTTCCTATATGTTAATCCTATCTAGTGGAAAAATGCCCAAAATGGATTGAGTCAAAAGGTTACAGATGATGATCATAGATGGAGATGGAAGGGGGGTCTAGGAGGGGAATTCAGTGTGTCCTCTTATTATGAAGCAATGACAGGAGAGAGAGGGGTGGAGAACTGCCCAAGTAAATTAGTGTGGGAAGTCGATATTCCGTACAAAGTAAAATAATTTGTGTGGATGTTGCTTTGGGTAGAGTTCTAACAACAGACAGATTGAGGAGACTGGGAAATACAACACCAAATAGATGTTGTTTATGTGGGAAAGACGAAGAGACTCTATTACAATTATTCCTTACATGCTCAGTGACTGACCAGGTATGGAAGAATGTAATGGATGGAGTTAGCGATCACAGTTTGGTGAGGAGTAGTGTGACTGAGGTCAAACAGTGGCTAAGCTACTAAGGTGGCCAAAGATCAACTCAAACCATTGGGGCATAGAAGTTTCGAAGTTGGTTCCATATGGAGTCATTTGGGTGATCTGTAAAACTCGAAACTAATGCTTATTCAATGAAAAAAGTATCAGTATGGATAAGATTGTTTTGGTAGTCAAGGGTATGGTGTGGTACTGGATGTTGGGGAAGGCAGAGCAGCGGGGGTGTCGTTTTAGTGAATTACTGCATCGGTGGGGGATAACGACTACAGGAGTGGGCTGATTACAAAGTTTGTTCTGGTCAACACCAGTACGAGCATTTGGAGGGGGCACCTGTTGCATACTGGATGATTTTTTTCTGCCTTCAGATCTTATCTTTCTACTGTAATGGAGATCATATTTTGATGTATTATTTTGCATCTAAATAAGTGAATAAACGCCGCCACCCTTTTGTTTTGCAGTAAGCAAGCTACAGTTTGGCATGGACCCCTACCAGTTTATTGATTACAAAAATCAATTACACTCTCCGATATATTCTACGTATCTCCAGCATCGTCCTGATATGGATAATAAATGTAGCTCTCTTGGTACTGGATTACATGATACACAAAACTCATCCTCCCTGAGTCCCTGTTACATAACCCTGCCAAGAAATCAGCTCCCCTGTAGACATGGCTAGTTTGACATACTTCCATTTCTGCAATATAGCTCCTGATAACATCTAAGTGGGTCTTGTTTAATTTGTCCATGATGCATTAAGCTGCTTCCTTAGAGTCAGTGTCAACTCTGATTCTGAGTCTTCTATAGTGCATCTCCTTAGCTAGTTTTATCCCTGTCAAAATTGCTTCTATAGTGTAACAAGTATTGTCTCTCTCCTCTGTTGTTTCTTATCAGCCAATTCACAGCACCTCCCTCATTGCATAATCTTCCATTGAAGACCATTTATTTCTTCACAAGAGCCTCCCACTTGCATGTCTTCACCCTTCATTCTGAGAACTGAATAGCTACTGGTATTCTTAGTACTGCCATGCAATAATAATGTGAAACTTTTACAAGGGGAGAAGGCTTATTTTTTGGCGAAAACCTCATAAAATACTGGAAATTAGCCAAACTGTTGCAAACTTGCAATTCATCTCTGCTTGACTACTTATGAACTCAATCAAGGTTGAAATGAATTTGCTGTGCTTGTCAACTCACTAGGTTTAGTGATTTAATTATAAGATTAATTATGTAGTTAATTAATTAATCACTTAACCAATCAAAAATTGTAACATAGGAAGAAGTCAATGTAATCCTTTGAAACAAAATCAAGCAGTTGTACTCTCTGATGTAACAATCATGAAATGACAGAAGCCAATCCAAATGTTCTATAAAAAGGATTAAGGCCCACTTCAAAAAAAATATTGTGGATCAAAATCATTTTGTGGGACCATATTATTTGCCCATAAATATTGTTAATCATATATATATATATATTTAAATAAAAATTAATTAATTAAAATATTATTTAAATTAAATGGTTATAGGTGAAGTTGAGGATAATATTCCTTTTCATTTATATCAATATCTATTAACTAAATCAAGTACTAATGATATGAAACCTTGTAAAGTTACTTTGTTCTCTTTACCAAGAAAGGAAAGTGATTAGAGGTATTTTTGAAATAGGTTTAAGTTGGGATTCCTTTTTGATATTGATTTAGTCCCATAGTCAACAAATGACACTATGTGTGAGGTACATTTGTTGTCAACATGTTCAACATGGGGTCATGGCATATACTTGCTTAAAGGTCCTATAGTCTCAAAAAATATATTGACTACTCATAAATTTCTTGAATTTTATGATTATTTCAATTTTTAATTAAGAAAAACATTTTTTTTTTTAATTATGTACCATGGAGATATTTCTAAAATTTTTGTTTATATTGACAAGCAATTAGCTAATAATGGAAAATGAAACAATAGCTTTTGTTAATTAATTGTCACTAGAAGGTTAAATTTCGATGAAAAAAAAATAGAAAGAAGAGATAATTCGAGGTCTTTGTCGATACTAAATGACACGATTATGATTGTGACATATCGTAACCAAACGCGACAATTTGGTCTATGCTTTGTCAATAGCAATAACTATAGTAATACATAATATCATATGTAAACATCCATCAATAGTGTATTACTGACCATAATCTGTATATTGACATAATCAAGCTATGTTCATCTTGGAAAAACAAAAAAAGATAAATAAGAAAGTAGAAGCATCATATATCATTAATAGAAAACAATGACTTCAACATTATCTTTTTAAATAGAAAAATTTCTAGATGCTTATTCTTAATTATTTTACAAATAAACTAATTTAAACTCATTGCAGCTGTATTGGTATCAAATATCAATCAATTTTAATCAACCATTAACATCTTTTAATTAAGAAAATAAAATAAAAAGTATTAAGAGACAATGGAAAGAAACAAGAACCTTTAGGGTTTAAGGACTTATTACAAGTGCAGAAACTAATTTCTACATACAAGCACCATGACCATGAAGAATTAGAATAAAAACAATCAATAACATAATATCTATTAATTAGATTTATTTTCGCAGGCATACATAGCGTAATTAACGCATTTGATTACGCCAACAATTTCGATACATGTATCATTCAACAACCTAACCAGCGACTTTATACGAATCAAAAAAATAAAAATAAAAAAAATAATAATCACAAGATTTATATCAAATAATATCAGTATATTTCTACAATACCAATTTCTATATATATACAAATGGTTTAATGTGGTCTTTTTGAAGAAAAATAATCTCCATTTTTTTTTTTTCTAAGTAACAACTATAACCAACCAACTATAAATAAAACTATTTCAGGTATTTACTACCTCACCACCTCATCATCTAAATTTACTGCAAACAGTAACTCAAATATTCACAGAGTATCTGCAGACCAACTCTGACATACAGAATCTCTTTATACCCAATCAATGGTCTATATTACTTGATACTCATCATCATGCCTTCAATATACTGACACCTGGCACTATGGGAATTTCAGAAATATGAATTTACCTGATTCTACCACTTGTATTGAATAGAGTATAATAAAATCATACCCTTTACTGTTAACCTTATTGAGTGTTCCAATTCATGCCTGAGAGTTGATATGGCGACCGGAAAAGTCCTTCGCCAAGTGAACCAAGAAGTTGTTGTTGTTGGAAATGAGTTGATTGTGGAATCTGATTGAGCAGAGTTGATATTTGATCACTTCCATCTCCATTGTTAACACCATGAAATCTTTTACTTGCTGGTGCAAAACCTACTGTATCACTCCAATAAGGTGATGGTAAGTTGCGTTTTTGACTGAAACCGCTTGTTGTGGCAGATGAGTTCATGTTGAGTTGTTGATCAGGTCTTGATGATGTTGAAGTGAATTGAGATAAAGAGTTGCTTGTAATACCATCTTCAGATAATAAATCATCGAAAAAATTCTCATTATTCTCCACTAAGGCTTCATAATTTGTTCTCAAACCATGTAATCTTGGATTATGCTGATGAATAATTGTTGAGTTTGGAATTGAAGCAAGCATATCATCCATTGAATCTTCCCTATCGCGATCCATTGGTCTTTGAGAGTTATTCTTCTTGTAGATCCGGCATAAAACCCATTCATCAAGCTGAATACGAATAACAAAAACATCATTAATAAACATCGCGCTTTATCATATCAATTCAAATTAACAACAAAAAACCAAAAAAATACAAAAAGAATTCTATATAATTACCCGTAAAGAAGTGTTCTTCTTATCAATCATTGGAGGTTTCATACTACTACTATTACTATTATTATCCGCAAGTCTATATTCATGCATAATCCAATTAGTTTTCACTCCTTTAGGTGGTCTTCCACCATAAAACACAAGAGCTTTCTTTACTCCAACCTTTTGAGTACCACCAGATGTTAAAATTGGCTTATCAGTTCCAGTAGCTTTCCAATACCCTGAAGTTGCCGCTCGATTAGGCCTTGCTCCATTCGGATACTTCCTATCTCTTGGACTAAAAAAGTACCATTCTTGTTCTCCAAACGTCGCCTTTTCTATACACATAAAATCAAAAAAAAAAAAAAAAAAAATCATTTACAATTAGTACTACTACTTCTACATGTACCAAAATCTTATCTCTATTAACATAAATATTTGTATAAATTTACCTGGTAATTCCCATGGATCAAATTTGTATAAATCAACTTCAGCTATAATAGTAACGGGAAGTGGTATAGAAGATGCTTTCTTTTTAAGGTAATGAACAACTAGCTCTTCATCCGTAGGATGAAATCGAAACCCCGGTGGAAGTTGCGGTTGTTGTTGCGAGCCCGATGAATCAGTACTCTCCATATTTTCAACCAAAAATTATCAATAAAATTTTGATCAATTTGTGATTTTTTTTTATTTTTTTTTTAAGTTGGATTGAAAAAAAAATGTTGGTGAAGGGGTGGGAATGCTTAGTTTTAAACGGTTTTAAGAGAGAGAGAAAAATTGCTGACGTAGAGACGGCGTGAATTACAGCTGAAAGTACCAAACATGAACCGTTATTAAATTGACACGTGTTATTCTTAAAAAACTATTATAATATATTTATTGACACGTGTCAAGATATGAATGGTAGGGACCACTGAAAAAAAAGTGGAAAAAACGGGTTGAAGGTTTTCCGGGTCGGGATGACGAAATGAAACCGTTTTTTTTTTTTTTTTTCTGGGTGTTTGTTTGGAAGTCATGCTTTTCTTATTGCTATGCACAACAAAACAACACACTTTCATTTGTAACAGTTTTTTATGAAAAACTTCATGGCTAAGTTTTGGAGAAGTGATCAAGAGAAAAAACAGAAATCGCACATTCGCACGTGATAAATATATATAGCGAGGGGTGATGATGTCGTGGTGATAATGTATGGTGATCACACTCTTCGGCATTTAGAAGCAAGTGTTCTCTTAAGCTATATATGTAGAGAGACGTATGTAATGGAAAAAAATTCGAATACGTATTGTGGAAGTGTGCTCCTGAATGTTATCGAGCAATATTAAATTGGTCAGTTATGTCTATACTATGATATATATGCAAGAGAAATGTGACAGTCAAACAGATCGAGGCCCTAGCTATATGATGCAAACGCGACATAATTAAACTAGGCTGCAAACCTAATAAACCCTTCATATACCCTGTAGGTGTCCACTTAGCCAAATTACATGCTCCATAATCTTGCCTAATTGTGTACGTGGTTTTACTTTGGAAAAACCCTGTCAACACTCATTGTACAGATAGTCCTCATGCATGCTATATGAGCCCTTGGGTCATCTAGGCATGTTTATGCTGTTTGTCATGATCACTTAGTCTGATCTATAAGATAAAGAGACAGATTATGATTAAACAAAACATGAAAACTGATTAACATTGCTGCTAAGAGCATGGAGTGACCATCATAAAGAACACGGTTGTCATTCTAAATACAGCTAATTAATTATATAGATTATTTAGATCAGTTATCAAAATAATAATCGAGTATAAACCAAGAAATTATTGTTTTAAGTCGATGTATTATATACGAAAATAGAAGTGTACGTTAGCATACATGTGCTCATAGTGAAACCACGTACATTTGATGAGTTGTATACTTTGGAAGTGTCAATAACAAGATTGTGGATCATTTCGACAAAATGTTGTTCAAACGATCGTTACGAATGAGATGCAAAATTAAAAACAAAAAATAGTAAAAAGAACCATTATGAACAATCTACAAAAAATTTGACTTTGTTAAACCATGCAGGTGGTGTGTTATGAGACCCTTATCCTTTTCTAGCTCAATCGATCGTACTCGAAATCTTTTTGAGTGAATTGTGCATGTAGGGGTCCATTGATTTCTATAAGATCGACTAAGTTTCTATATCAGTGTGTCATAGTTTATGTAATATGCTGAGCTTCACATCATGATGCAACACACACACACACACACATACTCTAGTTCTCTCTTGTACTTGCTTGCTCTGTATGTGGACCAAATGCAACCACAATATATATTTTTTGAAAAACAAAATTTAAAAATTTAAATAGAAAATCAGCAGCTGCCATTGTTTGATAAATTTTATTTTTTAATTTTTTTTTAACTAAAGTGCATATATGTGGCATTCCCTCATTGTTAAGATGTTTGATAATTACGCATCTTAATGCACAATCGATGAATGTACATAGGCTTTCACCGAATATGAATATGTGGTTGTGAGGATAGCACTATTCATATTTTTGTAGGTTATAGAGTTTTCTCGATTATTTTCTAGAATTAAATAAATGGATGATAGTGATCGACAACATTTTTTTATGTAAACAAGAAGAAAATACGTATGTAATATGAATATATCTACTTATGGATTTATGTATTTTCGTATATAGTGAATATTATCAATAGTTCATACCATTTTGTATTAACATATATACGTATTTGACATATACATCAAATTAAGTAAATACGTGTAGAAAGTAGAAGCCAAAGTGATCTTTAATTTCAATGATCATTTTCGTTTTCTCTATCTAGCACTAGCACCTATCTACTAATTAAATTTATCGATGAACACCTTTAAGATTTTTGAATACAACATCGTCAACGTATAATAGATTACGATAAAATTTGTATGGATTAAAATCCTCCACTAACATTACAAAATCTTCTTTAGTATTTTGCAAATAGTTTTTCATATTCTTACAAAACTTTTGTTTAGGCAAAAAATAGTAATGCCTTTAATTTTATCTCATATCTATGCTTTAATTATTCCTGCATCAATCTTACATTTTACCAATCTGTTATTTCAATTTTCATGTCACCATACCATCAAGCCTTCATCATAAAGTCCAAACACTACTGCCTTAGTGTTTGATTTAATTTTCAACCACCAAATTTCATACTTTTTGGTATTTATGGTTTGATCACTTTTGGGTATAATATAATTAAGCTCTAGATACTTTTTATCGTGTAATAGATCGATTTTAGTTAATTTTAGATTAAAATGTGTATTTAGTTTACTTACTTGATTTCTTGTAGATATTTTGTAAAATGAATATCATGTTGCAAAAAATAAATATAACCCTAAAATCTAATAAATAAGAAAAATTAATAACATATTTATATTTAAATAATAATAATTAGAACATGATTTATTTATTTTTTTTTAAATTATATATTTTTGTTCTTGAAATAATTTTATGGATTATGATTAATTACAAACACATGGACCACTAGGCTAAGGCTAATTAGAAATGTATGCATACCTACTCATCATATCATATTAATACACATGCAAAATCTGTGGTATGTAGGAATACTGTATTTGTAGAGATATATGTATTTTTTGAAAAAAAAAATAAGTCACTATCAAAACCATATACTTCATTCACTTATCAACATTTAACTTTTTGAAATATTTTTGGCTGTACATTGTGCAAAGTCAAGATCAAATGACCCATAGTATGATGACCACATTACCTAAATCCAAGGTTCTTGTCTGCTACAATGTTCCCAAATGGTACATTCATCATAAGTTTTGTTTTCATTAGTGAATGTTTTACTGGAAGGACTGTTTTCATTACCAACCCAATCCTTGAATGATATTGCTTACTGCAAACTGGAAGTATACACTTGACTGACAATTATCATCACTATCAAAGAATGCTCCTGCAATTGGAATCTTTGTATATATGAATGTGTTTGTGTAACTTCTGTTGTAGTGATGTTGAAATGATCAGGCTACCCGAAAGCGTTCGACCTAGCCCGAAACCAACTTACAATAATTCTGGACCCCCACAGTGTTAATCCATCTACCGAGCCTTTCCTCGGTATTATGAGCAATGGGTAATTAAGATAGTCCAGCCCAATATAAAACAATCCAAGACTATATCATGTTCTTAGCAGTTGGCATATAACTATCAACCTAGCTAGCTAACACTAGTGAAAATATTTCCTAGTAAGAAGGTATATATAGTAATCCTAACTTGTACTTTTAATCTTTTTGGCTCAAATGAAATTATATTTTTGTAACTTAGGTGGCTTTGAATAAAACTGTCAGGATATGTATAGCTGCTGGAAAGTCCTGTTTGTACCTAGTACTGTTTTTAAGAGGAAGCTTCAATGTTCCTGTGATATATGCTCTATTAGGAAATTATAATGCAAATGCAAGCGCAAATTATCAATATGTGGATGAAAATGTTAACGATAATGCAACCTCAAATTATCAATAAATGCACGATATTCACCATTACACTGTATGAAGCTGATGTAAAGCTAATTTTTAAGATATTTGCTTTGAATTTTGGATTTTGATGAGGGAACTTGCAATCGTCGAAGCCTAATTCTCATAGGTAATCTACCAAGAGCGAGCTAACTGATTTGACAACTTGTAATTAAGTTAGTTCATAATGCTCAGAAGTCAATTTGATGCATGTATGAAGAAAAACTAATCAAGAGATGATCTGTATCACTATATATTTCATGACAAAGATGTAGATATTGTGGATTTATCTGCCCATACTATTTTTGTTCATTTCATCTATATACAAGTCATCGTCCTCTCTTTAGCATTATTGATTTTATTTATTTATTATTTTTTTAGCCCTTTATACGCAATCGATAACACACATAATGCAATGTTGTATTAATTATGGTTTTTGCGGAATTTCTCAAAACAAATGTTTGTAGTTATTCTGCACTTTCTATGAGAAATTGAAGAAAATATATGTGCAAAGTATCTAAAGGAGGTGCTTGGGTACCCTACACATATATGACTCATATGGTAGAGAGTCAAGGTTTTAATGCAAAAGCCATAAAACAAACTGTTTGGTTTGTTCTTTCCTTTGGCTTGGTAGGATGATGACTGATGACTGAAACATTCAACACTCAACAGATCATTCTTGATGGCCAAAACAGCATAACTATTGATTGATAATGAAAACGACGATAAAATTTGACCTATCGTATATATTAATTGATGTGAATATGAGATCAGTACATAGGACAGAACTAGACCATCAAATAAATAGGAAATTATCCTTTCTTAACAGATTGAACCTATCAGAAAATGCATGACCCTGTCACTGCAGGTGACATATGCCTTAGTAATTCAGTTGAACGTTATTATCCTTCTGCGACAAGCAACCAATAGGCTTATCCCAATATACTTGTGGTAGTTCTTATCGGCACGTGTGGAAACCCTCAGTCCATAAAGCTCCAAAACCCCATCTACATCCACCCTCCATCAGTTCACCCACCTTTTACAATCACAATCAAATGAAGGTAGTCTTCATGAAGCTTGCGTTTCCAAGATGTCAAAACATATCATTGGGGCATATATCTTATGTAAACAAATTCTTTTATATCCACATTATACCTTACTAGCTAGCACTACTAATGAGATAATCTAACCCCATGTCGAAAGCGCTTATGTGGTGTCGACATAGACCTTGTGGACCTGCTCTGTCTTTCCACATGGCGACTAGTCGTCGTGAGTGTAAAGGTGTTTGATGTGATCTTGTCAATATCTGAACATGACTTGTCAAGATTAAAACTCCGCAAACTCCATTATCATGAAAGCTTAAGGTCAATGACATGGTGGGAAATTCCATTTATAACAATATTAAGTATTACACTCTTCCTGGTTAATGATCTTCACTATTTTTTAAGATACCTTAAATGTGTTTTCTCTGTTTTTTTAATCATCATCTAATTTTCCCTAAATACGGTGTGTTAGGGATAAGCACTGAACTACTACTTAATTAGCCTAGGTCATATATACGCAAGTAAATATTGTTGCAGACATGTGCACGGAGCAAGCATCGATGAGTTGTAGGATGGTGTTATTAATAAATTGCAGAAACTAAATCTAGCTATGAGATCGAAGCACCAATCTGTGATATTGGGAGCATATACTCCTAAGATTGTGACTCTGGTATGCATAGTTTCAATTGGTGGAGAGTTTAGAAAAAACAAACTATCTCTACTGAATCTTCTCTGCATATATACTATCCTAAAAGCTGGCTTGTCCACAACTCCACAAAGCTAGGACACACTTCTTGGATTCTCCAAGTTTAGTTCTCTGCGAAAATCACGACTCACTTTTATATGCATTATTGAAGCTCAGTAATTGAACCAAAGCGCGGCAGGCGGCCTGGTAACCCAGCAGCTTGTTCGCATGGCACTATGGCAGTGGCCCTGTGTATGTGAATTGCACGTAATAGATGGATTTTTGACAGGGTTAGTTCAACTACGAATACACAAGCAGTTGACTGAAAAGCTACCACTGGACAGGTGACAAGGAGAGGAAAATCACGAGCAGATCTTTGAACCAGCGTTCCGGCAGGATCGAGTTGCTTGTTCAGGCCAGCCTAACGGCACAGCGTATGATGTTAGAATTTTCCCTGTGCTGTGCTGTTGCTTTCCATTCTTTTTGCTCAGGTATGAAGCATCCTGTGTAACCCACTGAATTTTTCACTCACACTGAGCCTGCTATTCTATAATAAAATTTCGGAAGAAGCCTAATCGATCGATAAAGACTTGTGCATTCAAACCAATCTGTTATCTTTTTCATTAGTTTTAATATCAATCAAGAATACATATATTACAGGCATGCAGAAAAAAAATATGGAATTTAGCGAAAAAAAGAAAGAATATGGACTAATATTAATCCCAACGGGATTTGACAGTATACCAGCACATCCATTCAGTAAAGAATCGCAATAACAATAGTTGTTCGTTCTCATTCAGTGTTCTGAACAAAACCAACTTCATGGCCACAAATTTTATACTCATAAGCGATTTGTACCAAAACTTGGATATACACCTGAATCTTCCTACGGATTTAAGAGGTAGTCTACAGAAGATTTCATACTGTACATCTTCAGGCAAATACATATCTGACATATCTTCTTCTTCTAGTATTCTGAAAAAAAAAAAAAAAGTTTTATATTAGGGTTTAAGAATTCAAGGCAATATATATAAAGCAAATCAGTATTTGGGCTTTTAATCCAGACCAGCTGATTTATTTATTTATTTATATTTTATCCATATTACAAAGTCCATAAAACAAACTGTTTTTTTCTTTGGCATTGGTACTTGGTAGGGTGATGACCGAGACTGAATAATTGAACCATTGGTGCCAAACTAGTAACACAATTCTGTTGGAAGTTTTTTTGTCATCAGTGGCCACCGGAATCGTTGTTGAGTGCTGTATATATATATGTGCCGAATGACCCCTTAAGAATCAAAATTAATTAAGGTAGTCTAGCTTCATGAAGCTTGGGATTCTTGATCATTTATCGTAAGCGCTTATGTGGTGCATGTCTGCATAGGCCTTGTCGACCTGCCCTGTCTCTGTACCTTGTGATTAGCTCGTGAATGTAATGATGCTTGATGTGCTCTTGTCAACCAAGGCCAGAGCACTGCGTATTAAATATGTTAAAATTTCACCTGTACAGTACTGTTGTTTTAAACTCTTTTTACCCATATATGAAGAATCCTGTGCAACTGCTGCAAATTTCTCACCCACAATGCACCATCTATTTCATAGTATCTCTGTAAGTTTGATGCTTGATGAAAAAAAAGTTTGTGACATAATAACTATTATTCAAAGAATCTTTTGCCGTTTCCTTTATAATGAAATCAAAACTTTAGTTTTACGTTTTAAACACATCAATGAGTATTACAATATAATGGAGAACTACAGGCAAGTAACCAAGGACAGCTCCATTCTCCTGCCTCTCTTTTCTGCACAATGTAAAGCCTTAAAATACATGGAAGACAAACAGAGAATGTCTTCAATTCTTAACTTGTAGGAAACCATGAAAAGTTGGCATGCTCGCATGATCGTGTCACGACTCACAAGGGATGTGTTACTGGTTTACTGCCTTATTTATCAGGGGACCATGGACTCCAAAACCATTCATATGCAATCCTGCAAATTATAAATTACTAGTTTGAATCAATATTAAGAATCTTCAAACCCTGACATTAAACTGATATGGAAAAGAAATGGTCAATCTGCATCTATTAATGAGTAATCTTACACAAGTTTGTTAATACTTACTGTCACATTAAGGCTGATAAGGCTCTCCATGTAGGTCATTGTCTTGATCACCTTTCAAGTCTGACAAGGCTCTCCATGTAGGTTGTTCCGTGGATAAACCTATTATGGCCTCCAATCGTGAGGTAAGTAACTCGAGCTTTGGTTATCGAATCATATATAACTAGATCATCTCCCATGTAAAACAAAGTGGAACCATTCTTAGTATAATGTAAAGGTATGTAATAATCGATATTCTTACAAGCGTTGTGTTTCACATGAAATAGCTTAACCCAGGACTCTCTGACATTGTATTCCTTCATGACCCAAAAATCAATTTGCTCATCATACCAGCAACATATACAAAGTTGGCCTCTAAATTCGCTAATATTTATTTTGTCTGTCATCAACTCCATAGTCAGGTAGAGGCACCTCCCTAAATTGTTCACCTCCTATGTCAAATGCAAGAACCAATCTATTTTCATTCTCACTGCCGTCATCAATCCATCTTATAGTGCCACTATGAGAACCTAACCAATGTAGCGCACCGTTAACAAGTTGCCCTGATTTACTATTGTGGCATATCTGATAAGGTATCTTCATGATTATTCTGTAAGAATCCTTAGTCAATGAGTATACATAGGCTATTGAATATCTATGCCTGTCATGAAAAATATAAGCAATTCTTAAAATCTCATAATCATTAACCACTGGATTGTACCCAAAACCACATGTATGAAACATCCAAGGTTCATATCGCTTAATAATCTCAAAATTCCACAACATTTTGTAATCTCTAGTACATGGATTCCATAAACATATGAGACTAGTTTTAGGGTACATTAGACATATAATTCCATTACAAGAACCCAAAAGCCAAACCTTACTTGTTTGAAAAGTTCGAACCGGATAATTCCAATCTAATGCTAAATCTTTGTTATCTTGATGATTATAGTATGGTAGCAAGTATAACTCATATAGACCGTAATGTTCCGTAAAAATCAAGATTTGAAGATTTTGTTCCTCATTATTTTGTTTTGATTCATTGATATGCTTGTAAATAAAATCATTACTTGATAGCCATTGGCACCAAAATTTCGATATGAACCTGAATCTTCCAATTGATTTGGCTGGTAGTCTTGGAAATATTTCATACAGTAGATCATCAGGCAAATAACTATATGATACTTTTTGCTTCTTCTTCATCTTCATTATCTTATTCTTTTTCTCTAACTGCAAGTCTGCAAGTTTAATATATATAGGGTTTAAGATAAGTATGTTGTAGTACTGCATTAGGGATTCCTAATAAGCATCGATTAGGAATGGTTGGAGGCAAACCTGCCAGTTTTGGGCTTTTTAGCTAGTTGTGTTAGATCGAACCGTGTCAAAATCAGAACAGATTCAATAAGCCATTCCAGTCTTACCATTCATCCATGGTGTTAATTTGGTTTGGCATTGTGAGAGATGATGATGGACTGAAACAGAACCACATTTTCTTGACAAGGAAAAGGATGACAAATCTGACTTTGGGGTGGAACTGTCGTGTCCGTTCAGCACCTGGCGTGTGGCTTATCTAAATGTGGTGTGTCAACCATAAGCATTGAGCTTTCAACTATTACTTAGGACATAGGAAATGCAGATACATATGCCAAGCATGTAATGTAAATTTATATAAGTGTTGTATATATTGAGAACTTAATTACTTCCAGATGATCTCCACAACCTAATTTAGTGACGCAAACCTTACAATGACCGAGAGTTTCAATGTTTCCAGACGGCAGCCTGCATAAATGTCTGCAGACTGCAGAGACAGCAATTCGGCAGCAGGCTGATAGTATTACTATCTAATTGCAGAAACTATATCTGAGGATGAGATCGAAGGAGCAATATGTGGTATCAATTTGGGAGCATATGCTTGTACGAATGTCACTCTGGTATGCAAACCGTTTTGGATGCAGATTCGTTTTGGGTACGAATGTTACACACAAACCTTAATCTTCTAAATGCGCAATTTCAGTAAGAAAAGGTCCCAAATTAGTTGTGAACTTGGGTACCAATTCAATTTAACATCGCAGCGGAATTTTTTAAAATGACCACCCTAAGGGCATTTAGATACCAAGTATGAAGCCACGCTTGCAGACTAAAACATAAAACAGGACACTTTAATTAGTTGCAAGTGCTCCGCTCGTGACAACTTTAAAGATTCCAAGGAGAGCAGTCTTCCAACTGCGTCAACCTTCCTTTTGCAGTTTTTAATAATTTCAGAAAGAATTGCTCCCGCAGTGTCCATCAGCTCACAATAATCTTGCTCAATTTCTATTTCAGCATCTAGACAGGTCAAACAAATTGCCCATGAGTAGATGAATTCTCCGCTACAAAAACAGGGCCAATCCCCAAAAACACGAGGGGACTGTGCTCTGCAAGGCAAGCAAGCAACCTGAAGTAGTCTAGTTTGACACCTGAACTACCCTCACTCAATCCTGCAAACGATTTCAACGTATGGATACCACTAAATCCTTCAGATAACAAGAACCTCCTAAAAATATTTTCAACTTCATGGACAATATACTAAGTATCTCTTGCTTAATTAGCTGGTGTCCGTAAGTCAAGTACTCTGTTCTAGTCGACTGTTAACACGATGTATTACATCCTTCAAAGCACTCTCATTATCAGCCTCACTTCATGCGGCACCCTCATAATATATTGTCAATTTCGCAAAGACCTTTTCTACAAAATATGCCAAACTCCAGATTTTAACTTGGACTTGCTCACAAAGCACAAGTGCACAGCATTTCTCTAGCTCATTCAATTTCCAGAGTTTGCAGACCCTCTGAAAACCTCTTACGCTAGGAAATATTTCAGTGCAGGCAGCCAGGCAGGGAACAAAGAACAGTTCCATTCTCCTGCCTCTCTTTTCCCTATACTGCAGGAAACCATGAAACGTTGGCATGCTTGCAGGAATGTATCATGACTCACGACTCACAAGGGTGTGTCACTCATTCTGACTTATTAATCAGGAGACCTTGGAGTCCCAAACATTTATATACAGTTCTGCAAATCAGAAATTACTAGTTTGATCAAATATTAAAAATCGCCACAAACACTAACTAAGATGGAAAAGAAAAAGTCTGCATCACCTTACACAAGTTTGTTAGTTATGGTAAGTGTCGACATTAAGTCTGACAAGGCTCTCTCCATGTAGGTCGTTGCATAGATAAACTCTTCTGTATTGCATCCCATCTTCGATAAGTAACTCGGCATTTGGTTTTCGGATTATACATAATCAAATTCTCCCATCAAACAGCTTTACCCTGAACTCTCTAACATTGTATTCCTTCATGACCCAAAAATCAATGCCCTTGTCATACCGGCAACATATACAAATTTGGCCTCTGAATTCGCTAACATTTATTTTGGGTCCCTTGTTAACTCCATAGTCAGGTTGAGGACCTCTTTAAATGAACCTCCTATGTCAAATGCAAGATTCAATCTAAAATCCTCCACACACAATGATCTAGCAGAGCGACTTTGGATCCCTAACCAATGCTGCTCACCAGTAACAAGTTTCCCTGATTTAATATTGTGTGATAAGGTATGTTTTCGACTATTCTGTAGGAATCCTTAGTCAATGAGTATACATAGGCTACTGCATAGTTCATCTTAAGATAACCAATTCTTACAATTTCATAGTAAAAAAAACATTGGATTGTACCCAAAACAACATGTATCATGCATCCAATCTTCAGTAGAATATTGATTAATAATCAAGGGATTCCTCGACAGTTTGTGATCTTTAGTTGATGGATTACATAAACATGTGTAATTGGTTGTAGGATACATTATGCATATAAGTATGGTACCAAGTTTAAAGCATGTCCAGTATTATATTTCGAACAAATCAAGATTCGAAGAAGTTGTTTCGATTGATTGATATTCTTGTAAACAAAATCTGTATTAGAAAGCAATTCGCGGAAATATTTGGACAGACACTTGATTTTTCCTATAGAATTTAGACGAAACTGGAAAAATAAATAAATAAATACCACTGAAATGAAAGGGGTAAACATCACATCAAAATATCAAATACCTTAATGTTAGCCGTTGAGGGTTAACATTAAGTCTGACAAGGTTCTTCATGTAGGTTGTTGCATTGATCACCAGTTTATTGCCTCCTATGTTGAGATAAAATTGGTCTCTGCTGTTTGCGTCATACAAAACTAAATCACCTCTCTTGTAAAACATAACAGATATATCCATTTTTAGTATAACCTGAAGGTATGTAGTCATGAATAGAGGGAACGTTGTATAATTCCATATCAAACATCTTCACCCATGACTCTCTAACATTATATTCCTTCATGACCTAAAAATCAATGCGCTCGTCAGTCCAACATAATATACAAAGTTGGCCTGAGCTCAATAACATTTAATTCGAATATGTTTCCATCTCCGTAATCAGGTTGAGGCACCTCTCTGAAATGTTCACCTCCTATGTCAAATGCAAGAACCAACTTATAATCCTCCTCTCGTGTGGATTTAAAAAAGCTAGTACCTAACCAATGTAGCGCACCATTAACAAGTTGCCCTGAATAAGTATTGTGGAACATGGCATAAGGAATGTTTTCGACTTGCCTATAAGAATCGTTAGCCTAATAGCCTTTCCTAAAATAAGCAACTCTTAAAATCTCATAATCATTAATCACTGGATTGTACACAAAACCATATGTATCATACATCAAATGTACATCTACAGTAGACAATCAACGAGTTCGACAACTTCCTGTGTTCTCCAGTACATGGGTTCCATAAATATACGAGTTTGATCCGCATAAAAGTCCATTACAAGAACCTAAAATCTAAGGATCTGTTTGATTCGAGGCCGGGAAATAGATTTACCGGGAAATCTCAATTTCCCATGTTTGATTACATGGAAAATAAACGGTAAATTTTGAAAATGAAATGACTTGTAAAAATGTTGGGACATATTGTCGCTGAAATTTTATGAACTCTCACTAAAATCATATTCACAACATTTTCCAATGATTTTCATGATAAATATAGTACTATAATCATTTTATATGAAAATTTTATTTTCCGAATATTTGTATATGGTAAATCTATTTCCCGGTAAATTGATTTCCCGCCCGAATCAAACAGACCCTAAAAGTTTCATTACCTTGGTCGTTGTAGCAGGGAATCAAGTATAAACCAAATATATGGTTAAGTTTTCTAGTAATCAAGATTCGAAGAAGTTGTTCATTATCACTTTGTTTTGATTGATTGAGTTGCTTGTAAATAAAATTAGTATTTATAAGCAACTTGTACCAAAATTTCGACATGCACCTGCATCTTCCAATCAATTTAACTGATAGTCCGGAGCATAGGTGAAAATTTCGAATATATCCGAATATCCGACCTTGGAAAAACCGGAATATTCTACGAATATCCGGACCCCAATGTCGGATATAGGAGGTTTGGCAAAAATATTTGCGAAAAATTCGAAAAATTGAGAGGTTTTCCGCTATTGTCATGTTTTTCTTCTAGTTTCAATGTATAAACTTATAATTAGAAGAAAAACATACATTGCAAATTAAACACGCGACAGATCATACAAGGAAGCTAAGACGGAACTATTACACAAGATAGTTTTACTCATAGGTGAAAAATCGTAAATATCGGGTGGATATTCACGGAACTTTTATTTGTTTCTAATATAAGAACTAAACACAAACAACCTCATAACAACTCAACCCATAGTTTTATTTTAATAATCAAAATAAAAGACATGTTAACCTCAGAATGATAGACGCCCCAAGTCAAACCGATGAGCTTCGAGTCGCATACGTGTGAGGACGAACTCAGTACAGTAATATTCTCATGACATTGTTTGCTCGTACGACCTGAATTGGTCAATTGCTCGTACTACTATGCACAATTGAACCCCATCCCAATAGAAAATTTTCAAACGTCCAGTGCCTTCTGGATTGAGAGGTAGACAACTAGTGCCAATTTTTTTGTTTAGTTTTAACAAATCCAAGGTTTCATTAACAAGAAATATTCATATTGCTAATTTTTAGACCCTTTTTTGATAACCTCATCGAAAGTTCTAGTTTGGTAGGAATTAAAAATAAATGTGTTAATTTCAGAATCAAAAATTTCGTAAATTTTGTATTTTGCCGAATATTTCACGAATATTCGTAAAAATCTGAGCGACATGGGGAGGTTTATATTTCGTTTATTATTCGTAAGTCGTACCGCTCCGAATTCCCAAAAACCGGAACATTTAGTGAATATCCGCCCAACATTTTCGATTTTTTCACCTATGGTCTGGAGAATATTTCAAGCAGCACATCATCAGACAATAATATATCTAACATTTCTTCTTCTTCTTTTTCTTCTTCTTCAAGGTCTAGAAACATATATAGGGTTTAACCATTAAGGCCACTTAAACCTAATAAGAAGCACTGCATGATGAGGAATTCCCAAGCGGTGGAACTTGGAGTCTTTGGACTTATGCTACTCAAACCTACAAGTCTGTATTTGGGGCCATAAAGATGTATTTGGGCTTGTTAACAACTCATTATGCTCGAGCTCGTTCAATTAAAACTTGGCTCGAGCTTGCTACTATTGAGGCTCAAGTCGAGCTCAGCACAAATTTATATTAACCGAGCTTGAACATATAAAGCTCGAGCTCGTTCGGGTAGTTTAACAACCTTACCCGTAAGCGTCCACACCACCACCCTGCAACTCGGGCGTAATTCTGTTCTTACTTAGGGATTTGCTTTCGCTGAAGACCACATACCCAAATTATCGTCATGGGAGAACACCAACCACATCATTATCATAAGAGTATGGGCTGACCCACCTAAAAATTAAATGAGAAATTCCCCAACCTGTAAATATGAATTGAACTCACAACCTCACACTCGTTGGAGTGTTTGAGAGAGATAGCAAACTAACTGAGCTAGCAGTTGTCTAATCATTAATCTATTTAAACAAGATTATAACAAATTGTATTCTTTTCTTTGACATTGGTAGGGTGATGACTGATGACTGTAACATTGAACGGATTATTACTGGGACTGAAACAGTGTAACCATTGCTCGACAAGGAACACGACGACAAATTAGAACAATCATAACTATTAATTGAAGGCAATGTGGGATCAGCAAGATAGAATTAGTCCATTAAAAGGCCAAGTATCCCTTCTTAGCAGATTGATCAGCCAAGCGCCAAATGCGTGACCCTTTCACAGGTATGGTGACATATGCTTTAGGACGTTATTTTCTTCTAGTGACAACCAATAGGCTTCTCCCTACACACATGTGGTAGTTCTTATCAACACATGTGGACTGGAAGCTGAGATCCATAAAGATACAAAACCCCACGTCTCCATCTGCATCCAATCTCTAACAGTTCACGCACCTTCGACTGTCACAATCACTTGTATTCATGAAGCTAGTGTTTCTAAGATGTATATTATAGATATGAATGAAGGATATCCTATGTAAGCAGATTCGATTCCCCTTGTTTGAAATTGGTTGCATGGTGTCTACGAAGGCGTTGGCCCTGAGTGGAAAAGTGCTTGATGTATGCTCGTGTCAATGTCTTTAGCACACTTGTGAGGCTTAACTTATGCAAACTCCATTGTGATGAAAGCTTAAGGTCAATGACATTCCATTTATAACAATATCATGTATTACACTCTTTCTGCAGGTTAATGATCTTGTAGAAATGCCTCACTGCGTCAGAGACTAGTTCCTAGCAATTTCCATTGCGTCTCTGACGCAGCTTCAGCTTCCGCCAGTTGGTCCAGAAAACTGGTTTCTGATCAAACTATGTAGCCACACATATAGGTCACGCTACACATATAGGTCAATTTCTCTCTTTTGAGTTATACTTTGTATCTGATCAGTACATGCACCATTTGATAGATAGCCCAAACCAATTTTGCTAGCTTAAGCTGCCTTCTTCCAATCATTAACTTGCACCTTTGGTCAAAATTAATTACCATTGCTGTTCATATACAATCATGAATCAAGGTGTTAAAATGAAGAAGTCCAAATAATTAAGTGAGAACTTTGGAAGGTTTGACAAACAACATATACTGTATATAAACTCAACTCAACTCAACACCATTCCTTTTTCCACTAATACCAAAAGTGTTAAATGCAGATCACAACTTACATACAATGAACCATGAGATTTACAAAAGAAAAAATCCATTCAAATCCATTTAAGAGGTACCATGATCACAACTCACAAGCCACCATGTTGTCGACATAAACAAGTCACCAAAACCACCTACCAGCACTATATGCTAGCATGATCACAAATCCATTTAAGGTTACACTACCATGATCACACAACTCACAAGTCACCATGTTGTCAACATAAACAAGTCACCAAAGCCACCTACCTGCACTATATACTAGCATGATCACAAGTCACAAACAACACTTCAACACTTACATAATCACATTCAATGGTCCAGATTTTGCCACAGAGTGAACATCATCATCATTAAAGCTTCAAAACACAAACTATGGAAATTGGAATAAAATCATTCAATTTTAATAAAATAAACTTTACCATATTTTTCACAGTATACCAAATACCAATAATACCCTTACAGAGGTGCTCTGTTTTCTTAAAAAGGAGCAGAAAAATGCATGAAAATCAAGCTAACTATAGAGGTTATATCTGACCATTACACAAAAAGAAAAGGGAAACAAATCTAATTACAAAAATTATATAAAAAAGATTAACAAAAAAAAAAAAAAAAAAAAATTGTGTATTGTATCAGTTACATACCAAATATATCCGAAACTTTTTTTTCTTTACATTCCAACAAAAAAAACTACAAAGGGTCAAGAAAATTTCTTCACTCCCCAAGCAAAGAATCAGCTTTTTTTTTTCAATCAATCTACAATTCTACCATTATAACCATAATAAGATAAATACCATCTTACAAATTTCTTCAAACCTGTTTGCAAATCGGTTGTTGGTTTATATCCAAATTCTGAACTAGCAAGACTGATATTTGCATGAGTAAAAGGAACATCACCATTACCTGGCATTTCAATAATATTCTTCTTTGCTTTAACCTTCAAATGTCTTTCAAGTATTGAAACAAGTGTTGGTACCGTTACAGGAGATGTGTTACCAAGATTAAAAATCCGATATAATGCTGCACCGCGTTTTTTCCCACCACTTCCAGTACTTTTTCCTGATGTATCAAGTGAACCTAAACATCCTTTCACAATATCATCAATATATGTAAAATCTCTAGCTAAATCAACCCGATTTTTTCCCCGATATACAGTTATCGGTTTACCTTGTAAAATATTTCTGGTAAATGAAAAATAAGCCATGTCAGGTCTTCCCCAAGGACCATAAACTGTAAAAAATCTCAATCCAGTAATGGATAAACCATAGATATGGTTATATGTATGTGTAATTTCTTCACCAGCTTTCTTTGTCGCAGCATATAAACTCGCAGGTTGATCAGTCCGATCTGATTCAGAAAATGGTACATTCTCATTTAATCCATAAACAGAACTTGAAGAAGCCCAAACAATTGATGGTTGTGGATTTGCAGATTTACAAGCTTCTAGTAAAGTAACTAATCCAGCAATATTACTATGAACATAAGAAGATGGATTTTCCATAGCATATCTAACACCAGCTTGTGCAGCTAAATGCATAACATGCGAAAACGCAACAATATCGAATAATTTAGATAACAATCTAACATCATTCAAATCACCATCAACTATGAAAATCCCATTCTTATTTAAAAGCGATTGTCGCGCTCTTTTTAAAGATGGATCATAGTAATTATTAAAATTATCTAATCCAACAACACCATCACCTCTTCTTTTCAATGCTAATGATACATGTGAACCAACAAAACCAGCTGAACCTGTAACAAGAACAGAAAAACCTCCTTTTCTTTGAATAATTGCAGAATTTCTTACATGTTTCTCCCATTTGAGACCTCCCCATGTATCTATACTTGTTGGTGATGATAAAACAAGAGATTGAATACTTAGATAAGATGCTATTAATGCAATTAAAAATAATGCCCATAAAAACATTGTACTTGTTGATGCAAAACATCTATAGAATTGTCGATTTAACATGTATGTTGTTCTTTCCATCTTCACTTTTCCTGGTGTTGATGGAAACAAATCTTCTTCTTTTGATCTCATCTTCTTCTTCAAAAAAAATACAAAAATCACCAAAATCAAGATTCAAGAACACAAGAACAAGAACAACAAACAAAAAGAAGAAGATTGAGGAAAAGAATGGAGTTTTGATGATTGATTGCACCGACAAAGGCTGAGACTGACTAAATTTATCGATTTTTTTAAAGGATGGATTTTATTTTTAAGATGGGTCCCACTAAACACGGTAAACCAGCTGGGTTGCTTTGGTAACAAAAGCTGTAGATTGGACTATCTTTCAAAGAACGCGTCAACTACAGTCATTAAAGAGTTTACTAATTTATCCGAATTCTACGCGGTTTATTAAGATTCTTTGAATTTCTACGCGGCTTATTAAGTTTTTGTCCTTTCAACACAGAACAATTTACTTGGTTTGGCAGGAGATGGTTGTCTATCTTCACAGCACACACAGATTTAACTTTTTTTTTTTTTTCTTTTTTATGGGATATAAAACACATATTTATATAAGTTATGGTAATGCGGTAATGGTAATAGGATTTCTAAGGTGATCCTAATTCCTTATCTTATAAGGACTTTGTTTGCTTAAATGGAAACATGGTTGTTGCTGGTTTAGATCTTTGATTCCATTTAAGAATCTAATCTTGGATCCAATGGGAACGCAACACGGGCATGTAGCCAACTAGCCATCAAATGTGTGTTGAATGAAATATGGTATCTAATTCAGTACCACACAAGACCTTCGGCAGTCCATCTACATGCCCAGGACTATTGGACTTATCACTAATGGTTAGAAGTTTGAAACGGAGTACTTATCCCAAGAAGCCTTCAGCAGCTCACCATCACTTAATTAGTATGTATAGATATTTAGAAATACATGTAGTATTGATGCCTTGTAAATTATTTTTATTTTTCATTTTAGACTTTAATAGAATCTACATTCTCCAGCGTCCGATTGGCGTTGTGTATAGTTCTCATATGATTTTAGTTTACTTTAATCTCCCATATTTATGCAATCCAAGCATATCTAAAATTTTAATTGAACAGAAGAATATAGTTTTACGTTTTATCATGATGAGAGAGCATTTCTAATGGGTCTTCTATATTTGAACGACACATAGACCGTTATGAACGACACATAGGTGCCATGTCTTTTCTCAAAAAAAAATTATAAACGTCGTTCAAACCTATATCAGGGGCATCCCTAACGCGCATTTTTTTTTTTCCCTATAATTCTATCTTCCATGCAGGTTCAACCAGCGTGGAAGTTTTTTTTTTGGGGGGGGGGGTGGTGTGTGGGGGGGTGGGGGGGTGGGGGGCTGGATTTAATTCTAGACCAAGCCCACTATGGATCTGTTTAAATTGAATGGATCTGTTTAAATTTATGAACCAGCGTGGAACTGTAAATCTATTTTTTTTTTCAAGGAACGTTCCAGTACTTCAGCTTTATGTTCTTCTTCTTCATCCGCCATTGTTATGCTTGTTCTAGCTCCAAAAATTTTAAAAATCTTCTTCTTCTTCTTTATCTTCTTCTTATAGCCGTTTGAAAATTTTCCATTTGAAAATTATGTTCCACGCTGGTGGAACCAGTGCGGAACAAACAAAATTTAGTTAAAATGGTTCCACGCTGGTTAGACTTGCGTGTAACGTTCCACGTTAGTTCAACTAGCGTGGAACAATTGATTTTAGAATTTGTCTATAATCCTATCTCTCCAGCAATTTTACCTAATCTTTTAGCAGACCGGCCCACCACATCCTACATGGATGGGCGACTGCTTTTTGCATAGACGACGGATTAGGGCTTGGTTTTTATAGATTTTCTATAATTTTTGATATAGAAGACCCATTAGAGATGCTCTGATTTGCTGAATTATTTCAGAGATGATGATGATGAGGAACAATGCAAAGTTGCAAACTATCTCTGGGAGAGAGAGAGAGCAAGAAAATTCAAAACAATCATATAAAAAGAAGAAGAAGAAGAAGAAGAAAAAATTGTTACAAATCAAGAGTTTCTACGTCCAAAGTAGCCATTCATAAACTATAAGAGGCAAAATTCTTATGTATCAACATACAATAAGCCTATAAAATAACAACCATCATAGGAAACTAGTCCTTAGGCCCGTGCAATGCATGTGTAGATCCGATTGTTTTAGAGCTTTTTTTTGGGGTTTTGTGTTGCTTTTGGTTTGTAACTTGTAATATTTTGTTTAGTCCGTTCTAAAAGTTTATAATCTGGTATGATTTCATTTAGAATTATTATAAATCTTTGAATATTGAAATTGAATCATTGTTATATATACATGGAAATTAAATCCAAAGATATCCAAGAGATTGGGATTCTGCAGCACTCTCAAAGTCTCAATTAGAATTTGGTTTTGTTCGGTTGTTGAGGTTTCATCACTTTAGGAAACAATCTTTGCACAATAGTCCATTAGCACTTAGCAGTCGAGCGTCTTTTAATTGGCTTGTATTCAAAATTCGAGAAAATTCTAGTATTTCGAATTTGATAAATATTTCAAATTTTTGAATTTGCTAAAAAGATGGCTTACTTGTAATGTGACGGAGAGATTCCCTTTGACCCATGTAGTTAAGCTTTTCCGGAAAGCAACCATACAATCCATGTCTGTGTGAATCTTGCGACCTTCTTTGATATAGTCCCATTTGCAACACATTTACATACATTACACTACAAGAATACATCAAATTTGCCACGGACCGGAACCGTGGCAAAACAGGATTAGCCACTGTTTTTTACCGTGGCGAGACCGTGGGTGTTCAGGGCGTAGCTAATTCTTTTGCCACGGTCCGGGTCCGCGGCGAATAGCTATATTTAGCCACGGTTATGAACCATGGGCCTTGCCACGGATATTAACCGTGGCAGAATTTGAATATCCCCACGGTCCAGGTCCGTGGTGAATATTTTTTTTTTTGAAAAAGAAATATCGAAATTAATTTATTTTTCAAATTAGCTACTGTTTTTAGCCGTGGCAAATCCGAAATTTTTCAAAAACAATTTGAATTTTGCTACTGTTTGGAGCCGTGGGAAATTTGAATTCTTTGCAGAAAAAAATAACAATTATTATTTTTGCACCTGCCCTGCATAATCTAAAATCGGCTAATGCCGAACAAATTTTTTGTACCTCCACAATGCATAATATAAAATCATATTCTCACTGGATACAAAAAGGAAAATTAATTGGTTTAAGCGCATTTACAGACTACATCCAAAGTCACTTTTAACCAAGTCAGTAATGAAGTACAAACTAAAACAATTAAAAGCAACCAAAACTTAGACGATTAATCGTGTACCAAAAGATGCATTTGAATGTTCAACGAAACAATGAAATATAACATCTCTGTAAGAAATCATGGTACAGTTTTAGAGATCTTACATTAAATAATGAAAGCGTTTACATCCTTTGTTCTAACGTGAATAGAGAAAGCTGTTACATCCTTTATTTATTTCATTAAACAAAGCAAAGCATGTAATATCACATACTTATTTTGAACAAAATAATGTCTACTGATCAAATATATAAACGGAATACCTTAGTTCATCACTTCACAAAGTAGGCACGCAGTCTATCTCTACTCTCACAATCTGGGTCATCTGCTGCTAGCATATTAATTATGATAGACATGGTTTCTGCATGACGCAAGATTCCTCTCTCATCCATTAAATTCAAAAACTGCACTGCGTTTTGAAGCACTACAGATATAACAACTAGACATAGTTTATTAACTCGCAAAAGAAATATTTCACATTTTACACTGAAAGGACTGAACATGCAAAATGAAACCAAAAGTATTATACCTAGAACTGGCAGGATCCCTTATGTCAAATTCACCTTTATCTGCATCATAACCACAAATAACGACAAAGTGACCTGCAAAGAGGAAATGAAATAGTTTATTGAAGTACTATGTCTATCCCACCAAAAAGGTGAAACAAGAGAAATATTCAGACCTGAATGCATATATTTGTAATAAAGAAAAATTTAAATTGCTGAAGAATTCAAATTCAAAAAGAAATTAGCTCATATTATATTGTTTTCTCATTTTCTCTGTTCCAATAAACTATTTACCGAATGTCCGAATCCATATTCCCAGATACTTCGGCTAGGAATTTAATTAATATCCAATGTAATCTAAGGAATGGATCAGTAAAGGACAATAACATGTTGCGCACGACTACCATTATCCTCTCTTTTAGAATTACATGTTTCATGACTTTGTATATGAAAACGAAATAAAGCAATATTATGTGTAAGTAGAGAAACATCAGCTATACCTGTATAACTTGTGTCTTCTTGGTACAAGAAGCTGGGACACAAACCTCCTCTAACCAAGACCGACTACATGCAAAATACAGAGGTGAGTCTTGGAGAGAATACATACTCATGATGTGAATAAAGCTGAAAGACGTTAGTATACCTTAATTTGTACTGGTCAACCAATGTGATTGCAATATGATTGCCTGAAAGTATCAATACAGAAAGTTCTTCACCACTGATCGATCTGCATTGAAATAAACAGAAATTTTATGAATATCCATCAGTCAACTGATACCATAACACAGACATCTAAGCAATTGATATGTACCAAAGCAATCAAACTGCTGACTGTCTTCAAAGCAAATCAAAACTACCATGTAGAATGAATTAGATTAGTTTTCACAGTAAACATAGTATTTGTTTGCTTGTTCTTCAAAACTACCAAAATCACAAAGTGCAATCGCTGATGCAGGTTATGCAACATCCCAATTCAAAAGAGGAGAACAACAACATGGATGACAAAGCAACCCTAAAACATTAAAAATAAAATATCTGGAACAATATTTGAGTTAAAGTATGTATCTCAGTATAACAACACATGAAAACTGAAAGATGTCTTCAAACTCATAGTCAACTGAATTTATGTAATTAGGCTGTTACACCAAAGATGCCCATTGCAAAACAAACCAGAAATGAATGAGGACTTCACATTTTATATAGAAATATACTGACAACTGGCAAGACCACCGTAGCCTAATAAAATGAGGACTTCACCTGTACAATCATTCAATGCATTGCCCTTTTACACTGAGCTGCCATTTTTCCCTCCTCCTTTCCCGGGCTTAGGACCCGCAATGCAATATTTATTGCATTGGCGGAGTTAAAAAATGGGATAAACCTGCAAGACAACAAAGAATCTTATACACTCAAAGAAGATAAGATCCAAAACCTAGATATTTATCTAATGTAATGAAAAATATTAAATTTGCATGAGTCCACTGACCATCCAAACTGCTGACAACCTTACATGAAATTTTGAAACCTAAGCACTAACCCAACAAAGCCTTATATGGCATCTAAGCATACTACAGTTTTCATGTAATTTTATAGAAAACTTATAACAATAATAAGAGTAAACCTTGACATAATCCAGCTTATTCAAGGCCTAATGTGATAAACTATCAAAACAAGGTAAACCAACATTATCATATAGACAATTAGGAACAAAAAGGTATATGCTAACTCTAAAACATAAAAAAAATATTAAACTTCATTGAACCAACACATGGAAGAAAAAAAAGAATAACCACTAATTAAACATAACAAAAGTAAGCAATTAGAATTAATTTTCCTAAAGGAAATAATGAACACAATTACCTGCAGCAAATGCTTTCGCAAAATCTAATCAAAGCAAACCAAAACTGCAAAATTCAAAAAAACTAATTAATTGTGTATTGTATAGATACACAACATAAAAGGTGTATAGTATTACATAAAACAAAAATTCAATTGGGAATTGTCTTCTTATTAGTTGTGGCTTGTTAAACCTACTTAAACTATAAAACCATGTCTTTTTATGTCTTCCAAACAAATATATATATACAAATGCATTTGGTAAAAGAAATAAAATATTAACTAGCTCCTTTTTTTCAAGAAAATTACATACAAGTGAAAGGACCAGACCAACAATCCACTCATGGTATGGTTGAAAACTTGAAAAGGATCCGGAACCAGAAAGATATATTTGCTAAAAATAAAAGTTCTTGCTTTGCTCACAGGAAGAGTGATATTAGTGACATTGAACTTCAATAGTCATGGCAGGAAGGATGTCATTGGAATTGGATGAAGCACAACTTGTGGTCTTCATTTTCAACCCCCACCTATCAAATAATATTTAGGCCTTTAGCACTTGTCTAGACATATCTTCTGGGCAGGAAGATCTCAATTTATACATTCAATCTTGTGCTGATTACCCATCTACTAGTCCATTACATTTGGCCAACTGCGCTAGTAGAAAATATTAAAAGAAGGTATGATAAATTCTTTTAGAATGGCCCTTCTATTAGGACAAACATGCTTCACCACACAAGCAGATGGAGAGACAATCTATGATGACCAACCTGGAATGTGGTGAGGAAATCCTAGCCTGCCAGGGCAGCAAAGAACAAACTGAAGGTCCTTCACTAGATTTGGAGATGGGACCAATAACTATTGAGATGATGGACAGTCCCATGAATTGTATCTAGGGAAAGTAAGTGCACTGGAGTCTAGATAATGGAATTCCCAGAAGTCAGCAAGTATCATATGAATTATAGTAGAATTATCCGTACAAAAATATGTTGTCTATAGGTATCTCGCATATGTCGACCTGAACCACTCAATAAAAATCCTGGGTTCATTCAATATTTCAAGCACGTGGTAGTCACCACTAGTAAGGTGTGAGAGATCTATGATGGGACCCTCCTCATAAGCGCTATGAGAGAATTATAAGAAATTACCTGCGAAATTATTAAACATGAATCTACTACTACTACTTGTAGATCATTCAGTGTATTAATGCCCAGCACAGGTACCATCATCACTCGAGTAATACAAAACCAAACAAAATCCAGGCATCCGGCAATGAAATTATTGGATGAGCTCAAACTCGAAATCATTGGAGCAAAATCACACACAGACCGAATCAAAGAAACCCTTTAACAAACAATACAAGTAAAAACCATGCAGTGTTTATCATCTACAAATTACACTTAACCCTAAAACTATTTTTGCGCAAAATAATGAAATTTAAAAAAACTGAGCTCGCCAGTTTCTTCTAGTTACTATCATACACCATTATCATAATACGACAATAATTCCCACATTCAGCCTTATACAAGTAATAGAAACCAAAGATCTCATTGTCTGTCCAATTCTAAATTTTTGAGTTGTCGATAGGTGATAATATCTTTATAGTACTAAATGGACAAACATTTGCCATTTATCGAAGAGTCTATATCACTGCTTGGTTGAAGAATTTTGGACTATATATATAACTTTGTTAAATACATGCCAAAGTATAAGAAAAATAGTACCTAGTAGTCTGTAAATACTTAAGCCATAAAGTATCCTCACTTCACTGAAAATGGCCAAATACCCTACTATTGTATATAATTTACCAAAATCTCGATACTACGAAAACCATAAAGCTAGAGTGATGTGAAACTTGAATACCATGTGAACATTATCAAATATACTAGCATGGATTTTCGAAAAGAAAAAAAAAAGAAAATATAAACAAAACAAACCACCACCAAAATTAAAAATTAAAAAGATAAACAAATTTATTGAAGAATTATAAGAAATTACCTGTGAAGTACACCAAAAGTCGATTCAGCAGAAATTATACCAAAAGTCGATTCAACAGAATTTGCGAGTTGAAGATGATAGGGTTTCAACAAAGAAGATGATTGCGATTTCTCAAATTGAGACTTTGCAATTTCTCAAAATCTTCAGAGAAGATGATAGGGTTCTCAATTTCAGAAATTGAGACTCTGAATGATAGGGTTCTTCGATTTCTGAACGATTTCTGAAGAAAGCAGGCAATTTCTCAAATTTCTGAACGATTTCTGAAGAAAGGTGGCAATTTCTCAAAATCAACAGAGAAGATGATAGGGTTCTTCGATTTCTATTTCGATTTCTCAAAAGGAAGAAAGCTTTTCGTCTCTCTCTCTCTCTCTCTCTCTCTCTCTCTCTCTCTCTCTCTCTCTCTCTCTCTCTCTCTCTCTTTTTTTTCTTTTCGTTATTTGTTTAACCAAATTGTATTGATTGTAGATAAATCTCGAGATAAGAAACAAGAATCATACGGTCCATACTCACTTCGTTCCCACGGTTCATAACTGTAGGAAAATTTCCCAACAATCCTAAATATTGGATCAAGATTTTGCCACGACTTTATAACATTTGCCACGGAAATCAACAGTGGCTAATTTTGCTACAGACCTGGACCGTGGCTAAGGCAGTCGTAGGTCCGTACCAATAAGCTGATTTTCTTGTAGTGTTAGATCACAAATTAAGGGAAACTTCAATTTTATGAAATTGTAGTAAGTAGGTCTTACTGCTACTTGAGTCCTCTTTCATATCCCCACCATTTAAATGTATTGAAGATTATATCATAATTTTTACTGGAGTCTATTTTCTATTTTCATTTACTTTTTGTCAATGTCTACTAAGTGCAATAAAAGGAAATAGATTACTGGTACTCCATATTCCTGCAAAATATACTTTTTGTCAAGTTGAGAATGTACTTGAAAATATGAAAATGGCCATCACAAAGATGTTTGATGTGTGTCCACCATAATAATATTATATTAATATTATTAATGATTTTATTAATAAACTTGTATAAATGCCCATTTGACTTAGAATATTGATGAGTTTTGATTTCTGTGTCGTCGAGAGATCTTCGACAAACATCAAATATACATAGATCAAATATAAGTATATAAACAGACGTAGACTTTGAGTAAAGAGGAAGATGGAGAAGTTGTACAAACGTAGTAAATCATCTGGTGATTTTAATTTAAATCTTAGAGATACTTGTAAATTACTACTTCCACTTAATAATTATTTAGCTACTTATTCAAAAAAAATTACGCGTAAACTTAATGAAGTTAAAATTATTGAATTGAAAGAAATCCGAGTTAGGGCATTTTATCAATGGTAGTCAATTACTAGTATTAGATCTAGTGGTGATAATTTGGTTTACTGCCTATAAAGAATTCGAGTTAAAGTTACTTATGAAAGTGGTTGTTTTTAAGATGTGAAATTATATATTGACCCATTTTTATTTATTTTGTGTAGTTACAAAAATACCCAAAATTGAATGAATTTCTCTTCAATTAGGTTATCAATTTCAGCCTAATTGAAGAGATACATTAAAACCTCGATAAGATAATACCCGATGAATTAATTATCTCTTTTAAATAGTATTTTTGGCTGGTCCTAACTTGGACATAGGTATTAGGTTGATAAATTAATATTTCTCTAAATTTATTAGATAATACATTTTAGAAAAATTCTTGAAGGCGTAACTAATATATAAATTAATATTTTTTCGATATATAAATATATTTTATATTTTTTTTATAATAAAAGTCAATTGTTATTTTTTTTTTTCCCAAAATTGATGTTGATTTGAACCTCGTCTCTGAATTTTTGTAAAGTGATGAGTTGATTTGGTGTTGTATTTTGTATTGCAAGAAAAAATTATTCCATTATCATTATTGATTTTAGTGCTTTTTTTCGTACAATGGGTTCTAGAATAGAACGATTGTCCAGAGATATATATAAAAATATACTATTAATTATGTAAATTAATAGTTTATTAACTGATCGGTGAATTAATATCTCAGTTGGGATATTAATTATGTAAATTAATTTTATAAATATACTATTTTATATTTTCGTGGAAGCCTGAAAGGTCATTGATTAATATTCTTAGGGGTACAGGTTGGATTTGATTATACAGTAGAACCTCTTTAAATCAATACTCGGTAAATTGATAATCTCTCTTAAATAATATAATTCTCCGGTCCCGATTTGGGGCTTCTATGCTAAATTAATAATTTCGACAAAATAATAAGATAATGGATGTTAAATATTTCTATGTAACATTCTTTAAGATCCATATATTTTATAAATTAATAATCACTTAAATAAATATAAAAAATTGATTACATCTTAGGTTTTTTTGAGATATGAAAATGTAAAATGATATGGGATATAAGATTGTGTTGAGTTAAATAGTGTGTACAATATTTGATTCGATACATTGCATTGTATGCACCTAGGTTTAATAAGTTAAATTAACTAAACACTCTTAGTATTCACTGAAAATTCAACGAAGTGTTGGATTTTTGAATTGGTCAATTACTTTGATTAATAATCTTAATCTTTACTTTGAAGTGTTTGATTAATATTAAATGGGGGGTATCTCAAATTTTTTTTCAAATGGGGGGTATCTCCAAAAATCTCTAATATATATTAAATGAATTCACAATAACAGTGACACTTTACTACATAAGTTGATGGTTAAGGATTTGAACAGAGAGAGAGAGAGAAGCAGACTTAGTCTGAATGAATTGTGTGCTTACTGACCAGAATAACACTCAATTTATAGACTAAGTCGTGTCTATTCACAACAGACACACACTTGTTGGAAAACATCTTTTCTAAACAGACACATCTTTTGCAGAAACGGATCAGACCCATTGGACGACCCTAAGATTGTTCAGGGCCAAAACGAGATATTCTACTCATTACAGACTTAATAACACTCAATCTTAGGTTCTGCCTTTAAGAATTCTCATAGAGCCGACCCAACTCTCACCAACATAGGTGACCGCTCCTATTAAAGGTATCCTACTATACCCCACTTGTATTTAACAAGATATACGTGTCATTAAAAGCATAGTTTAACCTGTACTACACTGTAGGTTGCACTTGTTGCACTATAGGAATGAGATAGAGAAATTCTCCCAAGTGCTCCCGGCGAGTTACTCATAACTGGTTGTCCTATTGAACCTAGTCCGTGGGATGTCCAGTCGCTATGTTAGGTTTTCGTATAAGGTAACTCGTCTTTATTGAGGCGTTAGCCCCATTCCCCTCGATGCGTAGTCAATTTTCTCTCTAGATAAACCTTTAGTAAATGGATCCGCTAGGTTATCTTGTGATTTCACATAATCAATAGAAATAATTCTATGTGAGAGTAACTGCCTCACGGTATTATGCCTATGACGTATATGTCGTGATTTACCGTTATACATAAAGCTTTGAGCTCTGCTTAGAGCTGGTTGGTTGTCACAATGGATACATATGGTCGACACTTGTTTAGGCCATAATGCGATATCTTTTAAGAAACCCCGAAGCCACTCAACTTCTTCACCGGCTTTATCTAAAGCTATGAATTCAGATTCTATTGTGGATCTTGCTATGCATGTTTGCTTTACAGATCTTCATGATACCGCATCACCACCCAAAGTAAACACATACCCACTGGTTGCTTTGGATTCTCCTATATCAGAATTCTAGTTTGCATCAGTATAACCTTCAACAACACTTGGATATCTTCCATAGTGTAAGGTATAGTTAGGTGTACATTTTAAATACCCTAACACTCACAGAAAACATCCCAGTGACTTTGGCCTGGATTACTTGTAAACCGACTTAATTTACCAACTGCATAGGCAATGTCAGATCTTGTACAATTCTTAACGTACATTAAACTACCAATAATTCGAGAATATTCGAGTTGATCAATGATATGATCACGGTTTTTATGTAACACCATATTTAGAACAAAACGTGTATTTGTCTTTTTAATTCCATGATGCTTGAACCTTTCTATCATTTTCTCAATGTAATGAGTTTGAGATAGCCTAATTCCATTAGGTGTTCGAATTATCTTAATTCCTAGGATAACATCTGCAACACCTAAATCTTTCACTTCAAAATTATTTTTTAGCATTTTTTTCATAGACTTAATAACTTCACTATTAGTCCCGAAAATGAGCATATCATCGACATATAAACAAACAATTACGTAAGCCTCGCCTACTTTCTTGAAATAAACACACTTGTTATATTTATTGCTTTGGAACCCATTCTTAACCATGACTCCATTAATGGTTAAATGTCATTGTTTTGGAGCCTGTTTAAGACCATAAAGGGATTTAACCAGTTTACATACTTTATTTTCTTTTCTCTTTATTTTAAATCCTTCTGGTTGTTCCAAATAAATCTCCTCTTTTAAATCACCATATAAGAATGCAGTTTTAACATCCATTTGATGTATTTCCATATTAAATATGGCTGCAATTACGAATAACATTCTAATTGATGTTATCCTTGTTACTGGTGAATATGTGTCAAAATAGTCTAAGCCCTCCTTTTGACGATACCCTTTCGCTACTAGTCTAGCTTTATACTTATCAATTGAACCATCTGGTTTCAATTTTCTTTTGAATATCCATTTATACCCCATTATTTTACTTCCTTGTGGAAGATCAACCAATTCCCAAGTATTGTTGCTTTGAATGGATTCAATTTCATTGGCAATTGCTTCTTTCCAAAGTGGAGCATTAGGAGAAGACATTGTTTCTTTATACGTCCTAGGTTTAGTTTCTAACATAATAGTTAAAAAATCTGGACCAAATGACTTCGAAGCTCTTGCCATTTTACTACGTCTTGGATCTTCTAATTCGGGCTCATCTGAATTGTCATCTAGTTCATTTATTTAATTAGACACCTCATGTGTCCGTTTTGGAGTTTTATCTACGCGATCCTTCCTATGAGGAAAGATATTCTTAAAGAATGTAGCATCACGAGATTCAATAATAGTGTTGACACTTATTTCACTATTTTTAGAATTAAATACCAAAAATCTGTATGCACTACTATTTTGAGCAAACCTAAAAAATAACAATCAACTGTTTTAGGCCCAAGTTTAATTCTCTTAGGAGGTGGAACCATAACTTTGGCAAGACACCCCCACACTTTAAGGTATTTATAGTTGGGTTGTTGTCCTTCCCATAACTCATATGGAATGGTTTCATTTTTCTCGTGTGGTACTCTGTTTAATATGTAATTAGACATGTGTAAAGCCCCCCCCCCCCCCCCCCCCCAAGTTCTCAGGTAGACCAGAAGTTATAAGCATGATATTAATCATATATTTTAAAGTTATGTTCTTCCTTTCAGCAACACCATTTTGCTGAGGTGAGTAGGGTGTTGTGGTTTGATGAATAATTCCATTTTCAGTACAGACTTGAACGAATGGAGATTCGTATTCACCCCCTCTACTAGATCTTATGATCTTGATTTTCTTGTCTAACTGATTCTCAACTTCAGTTTTGTAATTATAAAACACTTAAAGCCTCGTCTTTAGTCTTTACTATTAAGTAAATATATATAACAGTAGCGAGTATAGTCATCAATAAATGTGATAAAATACTTTTTTCCACCTCGAGTTGGAATTGATTTAAAATCACATAAATCAGTATGTATTAAGCCTAATGGCTCAGTACTTCTCTCAATTGAATGAAAAGGTTGTTTTGCAAACTTTGCTTCCTTACAAGTCTCACACTTATGTGTTTTCTATGTTAAATTTAGGAATTAATCCTAAACTTATTAGTTTCTTCATTTTTCTGTAATTAACATGACCTAGTCTATCATACCATAAATGTGGCGACTCAAGCAAGTAAAAAAATTAATCTTATTAATAGAATCGGAGTACATTATTGTCTTGTTGGTTTCAACAACTACATTTGCCTTAAAGAGGCCATCAACTAGATACCCCTTGCCCACATACACCCCACCTTTGGTTAACACAAACTTATCTGAATCAAAAACCATTTTAAACCCTTTCTTGGTAAGGACAAAACCAGAAATTAAATTCTTCCTGATGTCAGGTACATGGAGAACTTCATTGAGACTGAATTTGTTTCCATAAGTGAATTTCAGAACCACTTTTCTATAACCTTCAACCATTGAAACTGCAGAACTGACCATAAAAAGTTTTCTTCATGCTCCAACTTCTGATAGGTAGAAAGACGTTCTTGTCAGCACAGATATGGTGGGTAGCCCCAGTGTCTATCCACCATTCCTTGGTATTAGATACCAAGTTCACTTCAGAAATCACCCCAGACAGGTGCAAGTTGTCAATCTCTCTGGATATGTCAGCCATGTTCGCCTCAGGGGCCTTTTCATCTTTGTGGTGCCTGCAATTTTCGGCCAAATGACCTTTTCACCACAAACAAAACAGCTTCCCTTTAACTTTTTCTGACCTTTGTCCTTGGGTGCATTGTTGGACTGATTCTTCTTCATCTTCTTAGAGGAAGTCTTAGTTTGCTTTGAGTTCTCCACCACATGTGCCTTAGCCTCAAAAGTACTTTGGGTTTTAGTGCCCCTGTTGTCCTCTTCAATCTTCAGTCACACTATCAGATCATCCAGACTCATTTTCTTGCGCTTATGTTTTAAATAATGCTTGAAATCTTTCCAAGAAGGAGGTAGCTTTCCAATGATTGTTGCCACTTGGAAAGTCTAACCAATTACATGGCCCTCAACATTAACTTCATGTAAGATGATCTGGAGTTCTTGGATTTGGTCAGAAACAGACTTGGAATCAATCATTTTGTAGTCCATAAATTTATCGACCACAAATTTCTTGAGACCAACAACCTCAGTCTTATATTTCTTTTCCAAAGCCTCCCACAATAATTTTGCAGTAGCAATTGATTTATAAACCTTGTCCAACACTTCGTCAAGCGAATTCAGAACATAATTGCGACAAAAGAAATCAGAATGCTTCTATGCGTCAATAGCCTGGAATGCATCCTTGTCTTTTTCAGCAGTCTGACCAGGTTTGGGCTTGGGAGTATCTTCAGATAAGAACCTTGCCAAACCGATGGTGGTCAAATGGAACAACATCTTGCTCTGCAATGTCTTGAAATCCACACCCTTGAATTTCTCTGGCTTGTCTTGAGGAGTGATGATCTTAGTCAGATCAGACACTTCAATAGTCTTCAGATGAATAATCGGACGTCATTTTATTTATTTTACACAAAAACCAACTTTAATATTGTCTTAAGTCTGTTGGGATTATATTGTACGAACTCAGGAATATAACACAAAAGAATTACAAAAGTAGAGATTCTAATAACACAAATAGAATACAAATAATATATATTAAATGAATTCACAATAATAGTAACAGTTACTACACAAGTTGATGATTAAGGATTTGAACAGAGAGAGAGAAGCAAACTTAGTCTGAATGAATTGTGTGCTTACTGGCCAGAATAACACTCAATTTATAGGCTAAGTCATGCCTGTTCACAACAGACATACACCTGTTGGAAAATGTCTTTTCTCAACAGACACATCTTTTGCAGACTTAATGAAACGGGTCAAACCCATTGGACGAACCGTTTCAAAATGAACAGACACATCTGTTAGTGTAAAGATTTAATATGATCCAGTGAACCTATTCACAATTTAATTAAATAAAAGATGGACTAAAAAGATAAGTTATCTTATCAACCACCACCTAGCTCTAGCCGGCCGGACAAACGGTGTGCATACCATTGCGCTATCGTCCGAAAACTTGGTAACCCAAAGGGCTAACCCTTAGTGTTGCAATTATTGTATATAAACATTTTTACTCACTTCCCACAACACATGTGGGACTAAGTGTAAAAACACTTTGTTCATTTAATACAATAGAAAACAGTCTGACAGGTCTGTCAGACCTGTTTCTCTAATACCATCATCAAAATTCTTTTTATGCTATAATTTTCATGGATAGCTATAAGTAAGAAAACAAAGTTTGTAATTCACCGTCCTTTTGTTTGTACGAAAGATTTGTAAATTTCTGTGAGAAAGTGGTTAGTGGTATATGATTGTAGCTCAATTTAATTAGTCCTTGCCAAATCATGTTTAATTTATTATTAATGTCCACCAAGGATTCCATGGTCTTTCTAAGGAAAGAAAACAATATTTATCAACAATGCGTAGACAGATTGATGTACGGACCCATCACTTTGTGTTGCTACATGGTGCCTTAAGTACATGTGTTGAAACTGGAAAATACGAGCAACGTAGAGGAATGAAATAATGAATAAATACAATTATTTAAAAAAAAAAGCGTCAAACAACATTCGATGATTTTACAAATTTGTCCCTGATTCTATGCGTCATATTACATTTTGGTTGATTCATCTTTGACATTAGCATCAGATTTTAGATGTATAAGCTAGTTTAGAGGCTTCAAGATTTAGGATCTGTCCTGTATAATCCTTTCAGCTTAGTCCATTGAAAATTTGAAAGTTTGCGACTGCGGCGAGTTAGCTGCTAATGTTTAAATAAGGAATTAGGTCAACTGATGAAGAGTCTTCGTTTGAAAATATATAGTTTATACTGTTGTGCGCAGCGGAAACTCAAACACAACTAACGATGATTGAACTTGTAAATGAAACAAAACGAAAAAGACAAAATAACAAACAACCACACAAGACACAAGATTTACGTGGTTCGGCCAATATGCCAACGACCCCTGGGAGAAAAGATAATGCTTTTATTATAGAGACAATTGTACAAGCCCTCACGAAGAAACTGAAGTATTCTCCCTCACAAAAGTTCTCAAACTCTCTAATGGCTTCTCACAATTCTCTCACATCTCTATTAAGGTTTTCCAACATAATTACGCGCTATAATATAGCCTTACAAGTTTACCACGTCATGGGCCTAAATTGGGCCCATAGTCACTTTACCAACAACTCATATCGTCCAGAGGCAAAAAAACTTGTCAGAACTGCTGTCCAGAGGCAATATTTCTGACAATTCCATACTTAGCCAGAAATCTCCACCGACACGTTTTTCTGTCAGAATTTTGGAGCCGTTTTACCGCCAAAGTACTTATCTCCAGAGGATGTGCCATATACCATTGGAAAGCTGGGAACCTCTACTTTCTAACCCAAGAAAACCCAACAATTCTCCACCTCGGTGAAGATTTAATAAATATAAGCCGACACCAAAAACAAAACAAGTCTCAATCTCCCATACATGTCCCTAAGGACCAAAGCAGCTGCACCACCTCATGGTTGCTTACGTACCCTTCTCCTAAGCGATCAAGCCATCGTAGTTCATTTCAAGAAATACTATCAACACGAAGGAAAGATATGGACCAATTCTAAGCAATAGAACTTAGTCCCAAACACCACTTTAGTCACGACAATATCCAAGCTTCTGTCAGAGACAAAGCAACCATAGAATGTAATATAGACAACCTGCTGATAGATCTCACTGCTAATGTAAACACATATCCAGAAGTAGACCAACGTCTATCTAAGTGACAATCATACTCAACATCCACATAACCAACACACCGCAGACTCAAAGTCCTTCCATGTTGAACTAACAAACCAACCTCCACACTACCTTGAATGTAGTGGAACATCCATTTCACAGCTTTCCAATGTCTCACACCAGGATCATGCATGTATGTACCTACAATGCCCACTGTTCGTGAAATATAGGGTGATTTAGGTTTTGGTCACCATTTTTTAGTATAAATTAGGTTTTGGAGCCGGTTTTTATCTTTATTAGGGTTTAGAGCTCATTTTCGAACCAACAACTAAAAAAACCCGGTTGAACCGAAAACATTTTCAAAATACTTAATTTTACCCCTGAAACTCACGTGATCTGCACGTGATCACTAACCCTAATATAGTTTTGATCAGGGGTATTTTGGCCATTATAAACAATTACTTGGGTCAATTGTCGGTTCAGCTCTAAACCCTAATAAAGATAAAAACCGGCTCCAAAACCTAATTTATACTAAAAAGTGGTGACCAAAACCTATATCACCCTGAAATATATATGGTTTGAAAAACACCAACTCATCATACTCTGCAACTCAAAAACCACTAGGCTGAGACATATAAATCTCTTCATCTAGCTCACCATGTAAAACAACCGTTTTCACATCAAACAGAGCTAATACCAAATCAGATCTCACTACCAAGGCCATAAGGATGCAAACGTTTACCTTCAAGTGTACATATTTACCTGGAGATTCTTCTTTCTTCTTGGGTAATCTAGTTGCAATTGGACCCTCATCAATAGGATCACCATTTTCTGCATCTCCAACCGTCTCATCATCTGTCATGTCATCAGAATTTGAAACACCCGAAACCCTTACAAGAGTTTCCACATTAGATACAGAATCCACTAGAACATATGGAGATATGCAAATCTCCACCCACTGCATAACTTCTTTGGTCGTGCTTGAAAAGTCCTCAAAAGTGTATATTTATTCCTCGAATAACACCTTGTTTGTCTAGTACTTTGCTTATATTATTGTATTATATCTATTGATTAGTGCTTTCTTGTTTATTATGTAGCTTTTATGAGCCGAAATACGAATATTGTGTTAAAGCCGATAAAAAGTCAAGAAAAACAAGCAAAAATGTGTTATTTGCACAAGAGAGGGAGGATTGATATTTACACCCACAGATCTGCTGAGGGCACCCCACGGTCAGTCCTGTTGACTTAACTTTATGTCAAAGTGGGGCGGTCCGAATCTCAGCCCATACCGGTTCCTATTGAAGCCCACAAGTCAGAATTTCTATTTTAGGCCTTATTTAAAGTCCAAACTTAAAAAGGCTCTACAAGAAGATTCAGAAGTCTGATTTGGGCCCATGAGCTATCAAACTGAAGATCTTTGGTCTAAGCTATAACTTTAGCCCAAGAGAATTAGGTTTTTCTAAAGATCTAATGCCTCTAGAAGACCAAGAGCAGCAACCACGAATTTAACCTAATTTGGAAGTCTTTGCATGCAAGTATTCTACTTTGTATTTTATATATAAGAGAAGTAGTAGCTAAGGTTTAGGTAGCTATTTATGAATGGAAGATTGAGGAGACAAGTTCACCTTCTTCTTTTTCTTTTGTATCATACTCAATTCATATCAATCAAATCAAATCACTTTACTTTATGATGTTTTGTTATTTAATTATTTATTCCATGGTGTCATCATCAAGGATGAGTAGCTAAATCTCCTTAGGGGGATGGTTGAAGCACTCTAGATAATGCAAAAGCACCATGTTTGTTCTTAATGTTCATTGTGATTCAAAGTACTAAATGTTTATTTACTTCTCTCTGCAGTATGAGGTAAGTATGATTATTTGCATGTTATTGTTATCCATGTTGTTAAACTACTATTGTTAGGGTTTAGGGAGACCTAACTTTAATGGTTTTATTTATATTCATTAAAGATGTGTAGTAAAATAGATGAGAGGTGATTATTACATGTCTGCAATTGATATCTTTTATTGGAACCCTTTTGTAATTAAGTCAAATAGCTGAGAGGTGATGATTTAGTTATGAATAATATGTTGAGTTAATTAAATTGAATAGTTGAGAGGTGACGGTTTGATTAATAAGACATATTCAATAGCATGCATAAGAGAATCCCGTTTTAATTGAGTGGAATAGCTGAGAGGTGACTACTTCATTATTATAGGTATTAATGATTAATTGGAATAACTGAGAGGTGACTAATTAATTGTTATAGATTGAACATGAAGGAACAACATGTTATGTTGTGAGGATTTAGTTTGTGGATACAAATTCTTCGCCCTTTGCCATCATAAATCTTCTTTTCATCTCTACCATATTCATAAGTTAGGATTTACTTATTATTATTGCATGTAGGAAGTTAGAATCAATCTCAATTCTTATTGTTGATTCCCTTGGTGTTTCTTAACCGTTGTTGTCAATTGTGTTGGAGCTAAGATCTCCCCCTCTGAGGTGGGTACGACCCTTGCTTGTTACTTGTCTACTTTGATATCCAATTTATACAGGCACAAGAAGAAAAATTCAATATAAATCTATCTTTTGATTAGGATACACAAATATCTTACATCAGTGCTCTCCACCTGCCGAGAACTCTCAGGCGTCAACATAGATACCTCCATAAAAGTTTTACCACTTATCACAATCAAAGGCAACCTGTTAATAAGATGACATGTCTCAACCCAAAACACTTTGCCTAATCCAGCCATAGACAACATGTGTTCTGTCACCCTATTCTGTTGCAGTGTCTTTCTTACAGTGAAGTGACGCTCAATACCCTCAGTCTGACATACTTGCAAGACCGGATTATCTTTGTACTCTATGCTATTATCTAAGCACAATACCATGATCTTTCTGTCAATTCGGGCCTCAACTAGCTTCTTCCGCATCAATATTTCTAGGACTTCATCCTTATGCTTCATGATGTAAATCCACGCACGCCTAGAAAACTCATTACCTAAAGACACAAAATAAGACTTACCTCTCCAAGCTATGTACTTGGTAGGTCTCCAAACATTCATGTGAACATAATCAAGAACTCCACTCATATAATGGATAGTTGTGCCAAACTTTGCTCTTGTCTGCTTGCCCAGATCACAATCCTCACCAAACTCTAACCTGCAGGCGATATCACCCATCAACAACCTTTGCTCCATCAATGTCTGCAAAGATTTTTCACATTTATGCGTCAACCGCATATGCCACAATTTGGTAGTCTCTTTAGAAAACTTCGTTGTAGCCTCTGACATGGCCACATCACATGTAACTGTATTACCCTGCAAGAAGTACAAGTTACTTCGTCGAGTACCCTTTAGTAATACCATTGCACCAACCATAACCTTTAGAACACCATTCTGAGCTACTAACTTGTAACCTTTGGCTTCTAAAGTACCAAGTGAAATAAGGTTCTTCTTCAAATCAGGAACATTTCTTACATTCCTCAGCTCTCTTATCTTTCCATCAAACATCTTCAATCGAATAGTACCTATCCCCAATACATGACAAGTTGGTCATTCCCCATCACTACTGCACCATTATCTAGCCTTTTAAAGCTAGAAAACCATTCCCTTATGGGACACACATGATAAGTACTAGCCGAATCTAATATCCACTTATTAGCACTAGTGGAACAATCGAAGGATGAAACAAATAAAGAATAATCAGAACCATCATCTTTATCTCTATTATTATGTGCAATATTTACCTCAGAGTTATTCTTCTTGTCCTTTGCCTTGGCTTGAAGACAATCTTTATTCTAATGCCCTTTCTCATGACAAAAAAAACATTCATCTTTTGCTAGAAACCTCTTCTTCGACTTTGAACGAGACTCAACCCTACTATCGTAGCTTCCCCTTGCCACTAAGACCTCTGGTGTTAAGCTTTTGGACTCTTCTTTGTCCTTCTTCATACACGTATGATTTAACAATGCTGCAGATATCTCACTATACACCAACTTATCTTTCCCATGTGTAAGTGTGATAGCCAAGTGTTCATATTCGTCAGGTAACGAATTTAGGAGACACACTGCCTTGTTTTTCATCACTTACATCTGCTCTTAGATTCACCAAGTCGGCAATTACCTTGGTAAAATCATTAAGATGCTCCTCCATTGAAATTCCTTTTCTCATATCTATTCGATAAAACTTTCGAAGTAGATAGTTTTTATTGTGGATAGTCTTTGTCAAGTAATTCTCCTCAAATTTTTGCCAAATCTCCTTTGCAGAAGTATCATTCATCACAAGGTATTTAATATCTTGAGCCAAACACGATCTTATGATTCCACAAGTTGTTTGTTCATCTTCTTCCAATCCTTCTCTTCCATACCTTCTGACTTATCCTCCAGAACATCTCTAGGTCTTGTTGACATAGAACATCCATTACCTCACACCTCCAGATTCGTTTCTTGGGTTGGAAAGTAGAGGTTCCCAGCTTTCCAATGGTATATGGCACATCCTCTGGAGATAAGTACTTTGGCGGTAAAACGGCTCCAAAGTTCTGACAGAAAAACGTGTCGGTGGAGATTTCTGGCTAAGTATGGAATTGTCAGAAATATTGCCTTTGGACAGCAGTTTTGACAGGTTTTTTGCTTCTGGACGATCTGAGTTGTTGGTAAAGTGACTATGGGCCCAATTTAGGCCCATGATGTGGTAAACTTGTAAGGCTATGTTATAAAGCCTAATTATGTTGAAAAACATTAATAGAGATGTGAGAGAGATTATGAGAAGCCATTAGAGAGTTTGAGAACTTTTGTTAGGAAGAATACTTTGGTTTCTTCGTGAGGGCTTGTACAATTGTCTCTATAAGAAAAACATCATCTTTTCTCCCCGTGGACATAGGCATATTGGCCGAACCATGTAAATCTTGTGTCTTGTGTGGTTGTTTGTTATTTTGTCGTTTTTCGTTTTGTTTCATATACTAGTTCAATCATCGTTAGTTGTGTTTAAGTTTCCGCTGCGCACAACATATACTTTATCATAAAAGATTTTAGATTGGAAGTAAGCTAGATGTCCTTAATGGATTCATATAGTTCAAAGGGTTTGATCAAACTCGGACACATTTTGATTGACTGATTGGCCTGTCTCCTAACAATATTTCCTCACCACTTGTAACAGATTGTTAGCCTCATCTAACCTTGCTTCACCGAACAAAAAAAATCATGTTTGATAGATATCCTTGTATTAGAAATGAACCAATGACATCTTTAAGCTTTCAGTTAATTCCAACATCTTATACATCTGATAAAAACCCATTTGATTGCAGGGTATAAGTTGCAGAGTCTATGCTTCATTAATTGCCATTGGAAGTTTTTCTTCTTCTATTTTTTATGTTCAACTAGCTAGTAACCCATTCACAAACTATGAGATGTGAAGACACATGATTTGCATTTCAAGGTAGCCTCTCTCACACTCACAGCCAATGGGCATTTTTAAGTAATCCCACCTTCCAATCCTTTCTGCTCATAAGCCCATGGACAAGTTACAAAACCCAATGTAAAATAAAAAATCAGGCCAGTATGTATGATTATTTAATAAAACACCAACAAAGATGATATGATAGTGGTTCATGTTGAGTTGCTGAATTACAATAGAGGTGATGTGAAATTATTTTTTTCATTAAAAGCCTAGAAGGTGATGTAAAAGGAACAAAATATATTTAAATTAGCACAGATTCTACTCAGTCACTGGCCTTGGAATTCATTCTTGTTTTTCTTCAAGGGTACATTAATTTATATATGCAAGTAGCCATTAACAAACTATATATGAGAGGTGAACATGCCACTGCCACATTTCATGGCAATTATATGAGAGGAAACATACGATTGACATTTTTCATGTTCACTGTACCCCTTCCCCAGCCATTACCTGCTCTTATAGTTCATGGGCCACGAGTGAGAAAACGAGTCACAACTTGGACAAGTTACATAGCCCAATGAGCCCTACCAACATGACAGTTTGAAAACTCAAAGCGAAGAATTTGAGAACATCAACTGAAAATGTAACTTGCCCAAAAAAAGTTTCAATAACTACCCTTTTGTTTGCATAAAAGAATTGTGAATTTGATTGCATGCAATGGTAGGTGCTCTATGATCGGGATTTTTCATGTTACCCTATTCCGGTCTGGTCCGGTATGGAATGAACTTATAATCATGGAATCGACTTGATCCTATCTTCGACACCAAGAATCCAAGATATACTGACTATTACTTTGTCGTGCCACAGCCCACATGCTACCTTAAGTCTTTCAACTGGAAGACAGAAGGGCATCTGCCATCGGTTTTTTTGTGTATAGTATAGTTCTTGAGGCTTGAGCTCAAGTTTATTTGGTTCATCAAAACTCCGACGGTCCGGTGTGATGCTATGTTAGCAGGACAATATTTCAAAGTCTCAAAGGGTTTTTGCTTCTCATTAGTCCCTGGGCTGATAAATTAATGGATATTTCAGTATATTGAAAAGAAAGGTACAACATTGTTGTTGTCCAATTGAATATGTTTAAAAAGTAACCTAGGGTTTTTTACTTTATTCTTTTCTGTATTACCTTTTCCTCTTTCTATAGTGAAGATAGTCGCACGTAATGTATTAGAATAGTCAAATGTGTTGTAAACCAGTTTCAAGTGAGGCTAGATACCGGATAAACGGTTGACACATGCCTAACCAAACACAGGTTTCAACATATTTATTTTAAAATGTTGATGCAAAGAATCGAACCCATGACCTCCCAATACCGTACCGCTCTGATACCATGTGTGTAAACCAGTTTCTCTAAAACCTCGAACTTGTAGAGGGAGGCTACAATGACCTCCCAATACCGTACCGCTTTGATACCATGTGTGCAAACCAGTTTCTCTAAAAGCTCGAACTTGTAGAGGGAGGCTACAATGATGTATATCAACCGGAATACCAGATATTTGGCACATGCCTAACCAATCACGGAGGTGGACTCTACCACTCTTCCAACTGGGTCACGGGTCGTACACATAGTTAGGCCCACAGTCCTAACCAAACATGGGAATGGATCCACCAACACTATTGTTTTCTCCATCATCGTTTGGGTACCAATCTGTGCCGGGGACAATTTTAAACTTTCAATTCATTCCAACATCTCATACATGGCTTAGCCCGAGTAAATGCCCAGTGAGGAAATAATGAGCAGAGTGTCTGCCCCATATCATTGTCCTTGGAATCCATATTGTTCTACTTTTTATATGCAATGTATTCATTCATATCATAAACTATGCGATGCAGAAACCCATGACTGTTGGAGTGCTGGATAGATGGGCTGGACTGCTGGAGAGATGGGCTGGACTGTATACAGAATTATATGATGGGCTGGACTGTATATAGAATTACATGTTCGGTTTGGTTTTGGGTGTTCGAAAATTTTCGAAACTGCAACTGAACACCCAAAGCAGGTGTATTGCAAAAACAGAAATTGCAACCGAACAAAAATACATACGAACATCTTATTTTCGGTTCGGATCGGTTCGGTTTGCATGTTTCGGATCAGTTTTGCCCAGCCCTAGCTCATATGAAAGCATGATACCCTCCTGGCCTTTTATGGAAGGGAAAACGTAGTTTTGGGCTTAGAATATGAAGTTAGGGGCAGCCTTCCCAGCAGACGTAGGTTGCAAATGAGCCCCGGTGAGGACTTAGGTGTATTTATTTCACACATTTAAGCAGCCCATGTACCACAATCCTGAAGTCTGAACCCAACAGAATGGTTTCGATATATTTTCTAATTCCCAAAAAGACTTCATTCAACAGCAGTTTCACATCACCCAGTCTGTGTTAACCTATTAGCTATTCAGAAAATGTTTGGCAAGATTTAAAAATAAATGCATATATTATATGTTCAGAAAATGTATATAACAAATTAAACAAATGGTTTCTGGTCTATGGTTTTAATCTAAGCATTTAATTGTCCAGTTTTTATGAAAAATATTAATCGATCACTGATATTAACAATATTAACCTCTATAGATAAGTCTACGGAGGCTTCATAATTTCTATGTCTTCGATCAGTTTACTCCGATCTCTTAGATTGATCAAAATATTTAATTGGTACAAAAAAATATTAGGGGCCATTTTGGTGATGCAGGTGAAACAAAAAAATTCTACCTCAGAGATAATGGTCTTAATGTATTTCATTATTGCAAGTAGCTATTCGGAAAGCTAATGGTAATAATAATACAAAATTTAAACTTTATAACAACAAAACAACAATCATATGCAAAACCTATGATCTGACATTTTCATGCAATTCCTTATTCTTTGCTCTCATACCCCATCGGCCACGATGTCAGACAATGACTTAGATTTGAACTACAAAGCCCAAAATAAATAACAGTCAGCAGGAACCGTATGAAGGGTGAGTAGCATACTAGCATAGCTTAACATCATAAATGAGTTCACTGGAAAAATTTGAAACCTGTAATTTAATGTCTTCAACAATGGGAAGCAATCAAGCCTTCAACATAAATAGAACAACAAACTATGTATAAAGTAAATGATAAAAATGTTCATTCAACCATTTTAAGAATAAATATCATACATTCTCCCTTGGGATCACATTTGTTGATAAAATATAGGTAAAATGATTAAAAAATACAACGTACTTTCAAAATATTTATACTTTATACAATGTACTAAAAATCACGCCAAAATATCAAATATACTTTGAAAAATATTTCACGTTATACAATCTGTCTAAAACTGGCTAACAGACTGCTTACATGGTTAATAATTATTTACGTGTATTTAAAAAAAAAAAAAAATTAAATAAAATTTTCAACACATCAAAAGTGAGGCACATGTTTCTCACGTGATTGACCATCTTCTTACATATTTTAGCAATTCGATTCAAGAAACGTAAATAAAATCCCAAATCTGTACCTTACTTTCCAAATCCCCAATTCAATTTCAAACCCTACCTTCTACGTCTTTATCTTACAGTGTTAATTCTTCTCGTTCTTACAGTTGTGAGAAATGACTAATTGAAATTAAAGTTTGAAGAACTAAAGAGAGAAGATTTAGGGTCTAATGCTGTTGTGTGTGTGTGAGAGAGAGATGGAAGAATGTAGTAGTGTGGTTTATGGTTTCGTAGTTTCGTATGTTCGATATTTTCTTCTGTATGAGAGAGATAAAAACTAAAAAAAATATATTTATACATCTCTAACATCTTAGCGCAAAATATGGATGGGATTAATGGACGATTTAAATGTAAAAATCTGTTGAGATAATTTGATAACACGTTTTAAAGTAGATGTGCTAGTTTTACTTTTTTACAAATCAACATTTTTAAAAAAAAATAAAAATACACGTAGATAATTATTAGCCGTTAAAATGATCAAAAAATACAACGTACTTTCACAAATTTTTCACTTTATACAATGTACTGAAAATCACGCCAAAATATTAATGTACTTTGAAAAAATATTTACGTTATACAATCTGTCTAAAACTAGCTAACGGAATGCTTACGTGGCCAATAATTATCTACGTGTATTTTTTAGAAAAATAAAAAATTAAACAATATTTTCAAGACATCAAATGAGGCACATGTTTCTCACATGATTGACCTCATTTTTTCATTTTTAAACAATTGAATTCAACAATTGTAAAAATCCCCAAATCTGTATCCCCATTTCAAATTTCCAGTTCAGTTTCAAACCCTAGCTTTTGTGTCTTCATCTTTTAGTGTTAAACTAAGTACTAGTTATTACTTACTTGAAAGAAGATTTTTTTTTTACACATACAACAAGATTGTTCCACACCGATTCTTTGTTGAGATTCACCGATTCACCATACATTAGTGTTTGATTGAAAGTAGGGGTTTTAGTTGTGAGAAAATGGTTAATTAAAATTAGGGTTTGAAGAGTTAAAGAGAAGATTTAGGATTCAATGTTGCTATGAGAAAGAGAGATGGAAAAAATGTTCATTTAGGGTTTCGTAGTTTCTTATATTTGATATTTTCTATCATAAAGATAACAACTAATAAAAAATAATACATCTATATCTCTAACATCTTGGGATTAATGGACGGTTTAGATGTAAACATTTATTGACATGATCTGATGACACATTTTAAAGTAGATGTGTTGGTTTTAATTTTACAACTCAACATTTCTTAAAAAAAAAAATTAATTTAGATAATTATTAGCAACGTAAGCAGTCCGTTAGCCAGTTTTAGACACATAGTATAACGTGAAATATTTTCAAAGTACATTGATATTTTGTGAAAATAAAAATTTTGTGAAAGTACATTGTAATTTTTGATCATTTTACCATTATTAGCCATGTAAGCAGTCCGTTAGTCAGTTTTAGACAGATTGCATAACGTGAATATTTTTTCGAAGTACATTGATGTTTTAGTGGTTTTAGTACATTGTAAAAGAAATGTTGAACCGCTTTAGTTACATCTTTATGGATGATTGACCAGCAAAATCTGTAAAAGTAACCGCTGAATCCATAGGGTCCTGGAGAACTGTCAGGATTCAGGTCATATACAACCTCTTTAATTTCTTGTGCTTATGGGATATTAGTCAACATTGCATTATCTTCTTGAGTGACAACCTGTGGTATTAGCTGTAGAAAATTGTAGTCAACCGTGGTGTCATCTTTCTTAAATTTGTTTTCATGGGTGGTGGTTACATGTTCAAGTTCACTCAAACTAAGGTAAAATAACTTTCACGGTAATTTCTACTACTGTTTACAGGGACTATATTTGAAACGAAATATGAGAAAAGAGGAACATAAAGTAATTTTGCATGTCTACAAACAACTAATTTTTTATTTTTGAGTTTTACGTTTTGTCACGTGCTAGTCACGTGAAAGAGTAGTCTAGTCATTAAAGATATATGGGTACTTCGACTCTGGTCAACTGGATTGACTGACAGTCAAGTAACGAAAAAAAGATCATTTACTAATAAACGATAAAGATTGGACCACATTCTAATTACCCATCTTCTAGAGGACCAAATACAAAATACCCCTTCTCTGATTAAAGCTTTAGTTTGTGTAAGTACCTTACATAGTAACTTCACGTAGTGGAGTCAGGATGTAAGGAGTACGGAAAAGGGGAACCGAGAAGTATGAGATAATACTTAGGAAAGTTCTAGAGCCTCACGGACGAGCCACGGGGAGATAGTTGTCAACCATTTGCCCAAGAATACATGAAGGAGAAAGGGCCACGTACAGGCAAGGAAGGCCATAAGATTAAGAAGTAATCCAAGGGCTAGGAGGAAGCGGTGTGACTGCTATATAAAGAAAACCGTAAGGCAAAGCCTAAGGTAACTATTTATTCTTCAATGATATAACTCCCAAGCTTAGCCTCCATTACTGACTTGGGCATTGGAGCTTTCCCCACCGGCCAAAATCCGGTGGCCTTTGCAGGTATCATAGATGGAAGAGCATTGAAAGAGTGCAACAAACCTGATCTGACAGTAAGCTCTTAACAAGTTTAGTTAAGAGCTTACATTTGACGCTAGAAGGAGGGCGACTGATCCTGTGCAATAGTTGAACAACTTTAAGCAAAAGATGACGGCATGGGAGGGAAGTCAGTATGATGGAATGTGATGTCGGTTATTTCCAAGCAGTCTGAGAGACAACGCCACAGATTGGTATCTAAGCCTATCTCCAAGGAGCATATCAAGTTTTGCCCAACTAAGTGAAACTTTTGTTAAGCATTACATCTATCAGAAGAGGTAGGCAGCAAACATAGCGTCGTTATTTGATTTAGAACAAACACCAGGTGAGTCACTCAGAAAATTCATCACTAATTTCAAAAATGAGATTTTAAGAACATATGGCGGAGTGGATGAGAGGACAACGGTGGTGGCGTTTTAGAAAGGAATAAACAAGAAGTCTCCAGCATATGATTCTATAGTATCTTCACGGATGGGGTCATTAGATGAACTCTTTCAAAATACAAAAAAATATATCAGATTAGAAGATATAGGTTCTCGACGGGTACCAAAGACGTTGATAATTGTAATCAATGCCATAACCAAGAAAGAGAAGAAAGCGGATACCAGTTTGCGGAATGATAGCCCACCCAGAGAGTCCGGCACCAGAAGAAATAGAGATGGAGATTCATCACCAAGGAAGCTTACACCACCGGAACCGCTACCCCAACTCACTGTGCCGCTAGACCTAATGCTGAAAAGGATAAGGGGAAGAAAATATTTCCAAGAACCAACGGTAAGATGTAGAACGGTGAGAGGTAAGCCATTTTGTGATTATCATCAGACTTACAATAATCCCACAAAAGATTGCTATTAGGGGTGCAATTCGAGCCAAACGAGCCGAGCTAGGGTAGGCTCGAACTCGGCTTGCTACGAAATGAGCCGAGTTCGAAATGAAGACCGAGCTGAATTATGAGCTCGAGCTCGGCTCGCGAGCCAACTTTAAAACTCAAGCTCGGCTCGTTTAGCTCGTTAGCTCGTTTAGCTCGTTAGCTCGCTCGGCTCATTTGGCTCGTTTCGACTTGTTTCGAATAGGTTGACTCCATAAAGCCATAGATCAGATCTAACACCGATGTAAAATGTATGTTACAACAAATGATATTGATCAAAAAATTCTAAAACATAGATCAATTTACACATTTATTTTTTATAAAAAAATAAAATAAAATAAAAACAGTACATATAGTAATAATTTAACGAACGGCTCGGGCTCGTGACGAGCTGAAAAACCAGCTCGAACTCGGCTCATTTAGGTAACCGAGCAAGCCGAGCCGAGCTTTTATCGAGCCAAGCCTGAGACGCTCGGCTCAAATTGCAGCCCTAATTGCTATGAATTTAAGTCGTTAATCTGGAAATGGATTGATGGTGGAACGGAAGAACAAGCAGTTGTTGGAAGTTGTTCGCGCTTCCTTGTTTGGCATGAATGTACCTCGATCCTATTTGGGGTGAAGCAATGAAATCAACAACATATGTTATCAATCGTACTCCCTCACGGGTAATTGAGTTCCAAAATCCTTGTCAGAAACTCCATACACTTTTGTCCATCCCATATATGCCTAACTTGGAGCCTCGGGTGTTTGGATGTACAGCTTATGTCCATATCCCAAAATTAGAACGAAGTAAACTTGATCCTCGTGTGAAGAAGTGTATATTTGTCGGTTATGCAGAGTTTCGGAAAGGGTATAGGTGTTATGATCCAATTACTGATAAAATGCATATATCTCTTAATGTCTCATTCCACGAATCAGACCCGTATTACTCGGGGGAAATTTCCCAGTCTTCCCTTCAGGAGGAGAGTGGCGGTGAAGGGAATCCTTGGTCTATTGATAACTTTGATGTCTTTGAAGAATTGGAACACTTGGAGGAACGATTTGAAGTTCCTGCAGCAGAAATTGATCTTGTAGCAGTAGAGAATAATCATGAGCAGACAATCAACCATTTGGTTCCCAACGATCAGACAGAAGCACATGATCAGGATGTATTTGAAACTGTAGCATACAACATTTCCCCTTCTACATAAACAACTAAAGATCTCAGTCAGAATGATCCCCCTCAGGTACTTCCTATAACCTTTAATGAGTCTGTTGGGTTAGAAAGTCTTGAACCTAGAAAATCACAAAATGCTAGTAAGGGAGTTCCCAAGAAACAATATAAACCAGACATTAAAGCTAATGTTAAATATCCTATAGCTAACTTTATGTCTAACCATAGGCTTTTTGAATCACATCCACTTGTTATAAATCAATTATCTACTGTATCTATTCCTAGTAACGTGCAGAATGCTTTGAAAGATCCAAAATGGAAGAAAACAATGAATGAAGAATTGGAAGCTCTTCAAAAGAATGTAACATGGGAGGTAGTTGATATGCCTGTTGGAATGAAGATTGTTGGATGTCGTTGGGTATTTACCGCGAAGCTTAATGCAGATGGAACTATTGATAGATATAAGGAAATATTGATTGCCAAGGGATACACACAACGTTATGGAATTGATTATGAGGAGACTTTTGCACCTGTGGCGAAGATCAATACTGTCCAAATTTTAATTTCGCTTGCAGCAAATAAAGATTGGCCCTTGCACCAGCTTGATGTGAAGAATGCATTCCTGAATGGGAATTTAGAGGAAAAAATATACATGGATATGCCTCAATGTGTGAAGAAACATCCCGAAGTTGTTGGGAAGGTGTGTAAACTGAAGAAGTCTTTGTATGGTCTGAAACAGTCTTTAAGAGCTTGGTTTGGAAGATTTACAAAGTCCATGGGAGCTTTTGGGTATAAACAGAGCAATTCTGACCATATCTTGTTTATCAAACACAAGGATGGTAAGATTACAGCTCTAATTGTGTATGTTGATGACATGATCGTTACAGTGGTGATCTGAAGAAAATAAATGAATTGCAGAAGTATTTGTCGAAGGAATTTGAAATGAAGGATCTAGGACAACTGAAGTATTTTCTGGGTATTGAAGTTGCAAGGGCTAAAAAGGGGATTTCACTCTCAGAGAGGAAGTATGTCCTTGATTTGCTTGCTGAAATCGGGATGTTGGATTGCAAACCGATGGAGACACCCATTGGGATAAATCATGGACTCGCCGTTCATCCTGACCAAGTTCCCACTGAGAAAAGAAAGTTTCAGCGTCTTGTAGGAAGGTTAATTTATCTCTCATATTAGACCTGATATTGCTTATGCTGTGAGTGTGGTTAGTCAGTTTATGTATTCTCTTAGTGAAGAACATATGGATGCAGTCTTTCGTATCTTGAAGTATTTGAAGAAGGCACCTGGCAAAGGTTTACTATTTAGAAAGAATGATGTATTGGATTTTTTTGGATATACAGATGATGAAGTGAATGTTGTTGACCACACAGATGCAGATTGGGTTGGTGATAAAACTGATAGACATTCTACATCACGATACCTTACTTTTGTCAGTAGAAATCTTGTAACTTGGTGTAGTAAGAAGCAGAAAGTTGTTGCTAGATCGAGTGCAGAAGCTGAATTTCGAGGTATGGCACATGGAGTATGTGAATTGTTGTGGATCCGTAATGTCTTCAAGGAATTGGGCTTCAACCTTCAAAAGCCTATGGATTTACATTGTGATAATCAAGCCGCCATTCAAATTGCACACAATCCAATTCAGCATGATCGAATAAAATATGTTGAGGTTGATCGTCATTTTATTAAAGAAAATCTTGACATGAAGGTTATTCGCTTTCCTTTCGTAACCTCAGAGGAGCAATTAGCTGATGTTCTTACCAAATGTGTATCTCAAAAATGCTTCGACAGCTCAGTTGACAAGTTAGGCATGATTGACATCTATGCACCAACTTGAGGGGAAATGTAGAAAGCTGTATATATATTCTAAATAAGAAACACTATATTTAGGATATATTTAGAATATTATGTAATTAGAATAGTGTGTCTTGGTAGACAAGAAACTAACTTGTATATAAACCCATGTTTTGCGATGAATCAATATGACAAACTAAATTGAATTGAATTGAAGTTTTTTTTAACACCACCGTAACGTAACAATTATGAGTTTGAATAGTAATTTGTTGCCTAGATAAACTTACTAGTTGCGGAGGACTAGTGTTTTTATTTGTTGCCGCCTAGATAAACTTGCTAGTTGCGTAACAATTATGAATGAAATGAGAGTGCAATCCCATAGCATTAAGTAAGTTAAGACCAAGAGCAGTAATATTTACCTTAGGTTCTACGGTAGCGACTATATCTGGTTCAGTGTCTTTAACCATTTTAATGAATCTCTTTCCTCCCATTTCTTTTACCAATACCTCTAATATTCCAAAAAAAAAAAAAAAAAAAAAAATCTTCTGAATGAAAATTTAAAGAGTGTGCGAGCTGAGCTCATTGATTAATTGACTTGGCCCCAGCTTAGTTTGTTGCAGATTAACATCTTTTTCTCTTGTTTCTTGTTGTTCCAAATCGTCAGCCCAACTTTGACGATCAGTTTGTTCAAGCATGTTCATAGCCATCCCAGCTTCGCTATCTACCAAAGCCAATCTGTTAATTGTCTCGTTATTCTGCTGTATTTCATTAACTTGTTATTTCATTAATTGTCTCGTTATTCTGCAATTCTTCCAGAATTTTCGTGGGTCCAAGGAACTCTGTGTTGTGTCTCATTAGGCGTTGCCAAATAATTTGTGTCTTCCTGAGATGTGACTATAACAATACCATTATTGCGCTCAACCATTTCCTCATTATTGAACACTTCATCTGCCATTTCATTGTGAACCACTGTGTTGTGCGCAGCGGAAAAACGAATACAACAACGGTGGATATGATGCTAGTGTACGAAACATGACAAAGCAAGTAGTAAAGAAGTAAACCTACTTAGCAACAACAAATAATAGAGAGAGACACCAAAATAACGTGGTTCGGCTTGATTGCCTACGTCCACGGACAAACAAATAGAAATTTTAGTATTGGAGAAGATAGTACAAAACTCTCAAACAAATGGAGAAACCCTAGTTTTCCTCACTTCTCAAATCCTCACCAAATCTCTCAAAGAGACAATCACAAATTGAGGATACAAACTCTCTCTCACACTTGGATGGAGACGATCTTAAGCCCTCACGAAGAAACCAAAGTGTTGTTCGTCACAAAAGTTCTCTCAAACTCTCTAATGGCTTCTCACAATCTCTCTCCCACCTTGATTAGGTTTTCCAACTTCTTATTGGCTTTATAACATAGCCTTCCAATATATCACGAAATGGGCTTAAACATGGGTTTTTAGGCAAAATGTATCGAGGACGTACGTACGTACGTTCTACCATGTGGGAGTTATCTGTGATGTAGGACGTACGTACGCCCTAACATGGTACGTACGTTCCTGAACGAATAACTTTTTAAACCCAACAATTCTCCACCTCGACGAAGATTCAATAAATCTATGCCGACACCAAGAACAAAACAAGTCCCAATCTCCCACACATGTCCCGAAGGACCAAAACGGCTGCACCACCTCATGGTTGCTTACGTACCCTTCTCCTAAGGGATCAATTCATCGTAGTTCACTCTCAATGACATCTATACGATGCCCACCATACCCCGAAGGGTCAAATTCCCACAAGGGGCCAAATCAAACCAAATGCCCACCAAAGCCCTATAGGTCTCACAAACATCACATGAGAGATTTACCAAATATGTCTTCCTTACTAAGCGCCGAACAAACATCACATGAGAGATTACCAACAATAGGAAGTACGTACACAAAACCCCCAAACAAAGGTTTCACGGCTTCATAAGGTTCTTGGGCGATAACCTTGCTACTAACAATGGTGGCTTCAAATTTTTTCTTTGTTGTATCATCTAACAAACCAATCAAATGTGGAGCGACATCAATCTCCACCCGAACAAATGACGCTTCAACCAAATGCCTACCAACTATGCATGCCTTGCCACCCGCAAACAAATCTGTCTTCACTTGCATAGTACCATCAACGACATGCCTCATATTACTATGCAATTCCTTGGTATAATCGATAGAAAAATCAACAACTGAACTATGCAAACCACATATAATTGCACTTCCTTTCAAGTAGTACAACTTACCCTTTCTAATGCCTTTCATAACAACTTGTGTACCTACAACAACTTTTAGAATTCCACCAATACATGTAATTGAACTATGCAAACCACATGTACTAGCACTTCCTTTAAAGTAGTACAACTTACCCTTTCTAATGCCTTTCATAACAACTTGTGTACCTACAACAACTTTTAGAATTCCACCAATACATGTAATTTTCATACCATCAGACTCTAAAACACCCAATGAGATTTGATTCGTAGTCAACTCCGGTACATACCAAACATCTTCTAACTTTCGAGTGCATCCATCTTCCAACTTCAATCGAACTGTACCTATCCCAAAAGTTTTGCAAGTATGATCATTACCAAGCAAAACACAAGCATCTAGCTCTTGAAAGCTATCAAACAACTCCCTATTGGGACACATATGATAGGAACAACCCGAATCCAAAATCCACTCATTAGTAGAATAACCAACTGAGGATGAAGCCAACAACGAAACACCAACACATGAATCCTCATCTCTACGATGTACACGAACAATTTTCTTCTGCAACTTTGGACAATTAATTTTTCAATGTCCCCAACAATGACAATAGGCACATTCATTCTTTGCAAGAGTTCTTCGACTTCTCAATTTACATTGAGAATTGAACCAACCACTCTACCAATACTATCATCAACCACATAGTACCGATCCTCTGTATTTTTCAAAGCGTACTTGTCTTCCAATTTGAACAACATAACTATTACAATGGTTTCCAACTCACAACATACCACATATCTTCTAACAAACAATACCGGACAAATTCACAAGCCTTCAAATTTAGAGTTAGCCATTCATCATCATTCAAATTTATCGATTTATCATCAAGAACATCCACATAGTCATTAATGGCTAACCAATCTTGTACCTCCGTCTTCCACATTGCAAAGTCGATGTTACCATCAAATTTATGAATGTCAACATCTAACAACAAGGTTTGATCAAACAAACTATCAACCTCCTTTCCAAATTCACTCAAATCCGAAGTATGATCTGACATGATACCAATCAATTTCATACACCAGCAAACCAAATAAACAAACGAAACCAAAAGGGTTCACCAATACCACAAGAAAAATCCAAGATTGGATATTTACCGAAATTGAGAAAAACAAAACCGTCAACCTCAAAGAATTAGAGAGAAAAGAATACTTTGAACTAGAAAACGTACCATTGACCATTGGAAAGCTTGAAGAGTATTCTTTCCCACCCAAAAAATGGATCGACGTTTCGATATCCGAGCACAGAGTTATGGCCGTTTTACAACAGGATGTCGAATCTGGACAGATTCCTCAAAACCCTTTAACCAATGTTCTGCAATCCCGTCTTTAACCCAAGGAACTAACCTTCGGCTCTGATACCACTTGTTGTGCGCAGCGGAAAAACGAATACAACAACGGTGGATATGATGCTAGTGTACAAAAGATGACAAAGCAAGTAGTAAAGAAGTAAACCTACTTAGCAACAACAAATAATAAAGAGAGACACCAAAATAACGTGGTTCGGCTTGATTGCCTACGTCCACGGACAAACAAATAGAACTTTTACTATTGGAGAAGATAGTACAAAGCTCTCAAACAATTGGAGAAACCCTAGGTTTCCTCCCTTCTCAAATCCTCACCAAATCTCTCGAAGAGACAATACAAATTGAGGATACAAACTCTCTCTCACACTTGGATGGAGACGATTTTAAGCCCTCACGAAGTAACCAAAGTGTTCTTCGTCACAAAAGTTCTCCCAAACTCTCTAATGGCTTCTCACAATCTCTCTCCCACCTTGATTAGGTTTTCTAACTTCTTATAATTGGCTTTATAACATAGCCTTCCAATATATCACGAAATGGCTTAAACATGGGTTTTTAGGCAAACTGTATCGAAGATGTACGTACGTTCTACCATGTGGGAGTTGTCTGTGATGCAGGACATACGTACGCCCTAACATGGTACGTACGTTCCTGAACGAATAACTTTTTAAACCCAACACACTGTATCTGTATCTGAGTCAAAAGATGACCTACCATTATCAACCACTGTATCTGATTCATTTTGAAGTATTTGTTCTGAATCCTCTAGTTGTAAAATATTTTTTGTGCTTTCCTTTTGTAGAGCTTGATCTGTGATTTCAGTTTGTTGCTCTGTCACTTGTTGAAGCTCCTGTTCTTCCATATTTTCAATTCCATGGAACCTGTTTGTAATGACTTCCGTACCGCATGGTTGTGCTGTTCACCCACAGTTTCGTGTACTTTGTTTGTCTTCTTTACGCATTTCTCTTGCACAGTTGCACAATTCCCTTTCCTTTAGCAACTACATTCTTTTTTCGTTGTTGATTTTTCATTTGTTGTTTCTCTCCACCAGTTTCCTTGTCCATTTGAGCACTCACTTTCTTACATTCCGAAACAAGATGACCTACCATTTTACAATGATTACAGAATTTAGGCAACTTTGTGATTTCGACATCCTGCCAAAATTTAGAATCTTTCGTCTCAACTAAGATTTGATTTGTTCAATTTTGACACGATGTAGAAAAACAGTCATAACTTTATGCACGACACTCTGAATGGCGATCTGTCTTTTGGGTTGGAAAGAAGACTCTCTTAGCTTCCCAATAGTATAAGTAACGTTGTCTGGAGATATGTATTTTGGCAGGCAAACGGCTCCGAAGTTCTGACAGGAAAAGTGCCTCTAGATAACAGTTAAGACAGATTTATTGCCTCTGGACGGTTAAGTATCTATGGGCCTATTTTGGGCCCGTGACATGGTAAACCCTAATTTTTTTCTTGTAACACTATATAAGGTCATGATAGTGTAGGAAACCTTATGATTTTGGGAGCCACATAAAGCATGTAGTCTAAAGGAGTTTTGAGAGGTACAAAACTTGGAGAGTTAAGGCTTGAGGGCTTAGGAAATCTTGGGAACAATCTTTGTTGGGGGATTTCTAGGTTTGTGTTCTTCTTGTAAAAGTTGTGAGTTGTGTGAGATATCATCTTGTAATCATTTTGGTGGAAGATAATAAAGTTCTTTGTTTTGCTTGTGGTGGTTTATTCCCCGTGAGGGTCCACCACGTATATCGTGTGTATTGGTTATTGTTTTCTTATTATCATTACTTGTTTCTTCTAGATCTTGGGTTATTCCACACTTTGGGTTATTGTTTTATTATCGATTTGCCCAACAGATATTGTTTTGACCCCCCTTAACGGGCTCAAACCCAAGTCAATTACAATTCAAAATCCAAGACTTTAATCAATAAGGGTCTAAGCCCAATTCATGCAATTAGTAATAAGGCTTAGGCCTGTTACTACATTCAATATCAATCATGGGCTTTATCTATTTAACTCCATTATATTTAACAAGGTTAATATGGTAATTTTACATCTTTATAGAGATTTTCTTAACCTAATCCAACTACAACTCCAATATCTCTACAACTCCTAATCCAATAACAATTTCAATAACTTTACAACTCATGTTCCTAATAGGACATGAGGTACATTATCTGAGACTACAATACTACAACACATTAAGGATCAATGGATCACATCCTAATCCTAATCAAACTCTACATTGGAACTACGTATAAAAGGCTTGATTCCATCTCTCTTATGGATACGTAGGCAACTAAGAATCAACTTCGTGCAGCCATAATCAATCACCAAAACCCTATTCCTTCATCTTCTCCAATACCTTAGATTATAACATTAGGGGTTTCTTCTTGATCTTACATCACATTGGTGTGAAATCCGGTTGAAACACTTTGGTTTTCTTCCCCCCCCCCCCCCCCTCCAAAAAAAAAAACCTATTTTTCAAAAGGAATCAAACTCTTTCTTCTTAATGGCAACAACTAGATTTTAATAAAACAAACAAGTAAGTAATGGTGGACGTCAAGAAAGCTCAAAATGTGCAAGCTCGCTCTCAAGACTCCTACCTAAAGAGCATACCATCACTTCAAAGAGGGTTCCATTTAATGGTGAAGAACACTCGGTTTCTTCTTCTTCTTCTCAACCATCAAAATTCAAGGAGCCTACTCAACATTAGGAAGTCATGATCACTCAAAAAGCTTCAAAATAGGAACAATGGTCTTAGGCGAATCACAATGGTAAAGTGTGTTCGTTAACTCCATCTTCTTCAAACGTTTTTGATTATTTGGGAGTCAATCCAAATCCAAGGAAAAAGACTCGACCTTCAACCATCCCGGAAGTTGAAGAGGATATTGAAGATGGCATTGTATTATAATAACAAGAACAATCTCTAGTTGACTTGGAGAAAGAAGATGAGCGCCGAAACCCTAAAAGCTTTAGGGTTCATGCTAACGGTCAAGACGAAGCAAAAGACCAACATTACTATCGCACCAAAAGAGCCAAGACAACCTTGCTAGGAGGTTCTACTACACAATATTGTTAAAATGTTGCGTGGAAGACCCCCAGCTAGTGCACGAGACAAAGCCAACATACTCGCCACAAGAGTGCCCAGTGGCTATGTGTATGACAAAAGTCCTCACCGTGGTCTCCCCAACGGCTATGAGCATGACAAAACTCACACGAAGGCCATACCCAGAGGCAATGAGTATGACAGAACTCACAAGAAGGCAATTCCCAGCGGCTATGAGCATGATAGAACTCACAATAAGGCCATGCCCAGCGGCTATGATCATGACAGAGCCCATAAAAAGACCATGTCCATCGGCTATGAGCATGGTAGAACTCATAACAAGACCATGCCCAACGGCTATGAGCATGACAGAGCCCACACCAAGACCCTGGCCAACGGTTATGAGCATGACAAAGCCCATAAAAAAACCATGCCCATCGGTTATGATCATGACGAACTCACAACAAGACCATGCCCAGCGGCTATAAGCATGATAGAGCCCATAAACAAGACCCTGCCCAGCGGCTATGTGCATGACAGAGTCCAAAGAAACCTTTGTCCAGCGGCAGTGTGTCTAGCAGCCTCAAAAACAGGTTATGGTCCAAAGGCTATGCTCCTAACTATTTCGACAGAGACCTTATTCGACCATCCAATCATCACCATTTACGTACGTCAGGAAACCTTCCCCGGACGTAGAGACACACAACACAACTCTCAAAGAGGGAAATGAAGCACTCATTCACCAACATCTAGGCCCCTAAGATATTACCGCCAAGATCATGACCATGACACTTATGCACATGACTATGGTCACGATGGCAATGGTAACATACGGCTCAAGAACCTCACTGAAGAGAAGTTGCAAAGAATGATCGCTGAAACAGTTCAAACAAAAGAAGCTAAAGAGTATAGACTCGGCAACATTGCCCATCATACGAGCAAAACTTCCTTATTTTCCTTCCAGATTCAACAAGCAGAGCATCACCCAGATTTTGGGCCACCAAGTTTCAAAGAATACAATGAAGTTGAGGGCAATCCTTGGCTTTATATTTTCGACTTTAAGAACAAGATGGTGCTCTTTAGTTATAATAATGCACTCATGTGCAAAATGTTTCCTTGGCTTTGGTAACAAAAACTGGAAAAATAAAATAATCCAAAACAAATTTTATTTGAGGAATTATACGAAGTTAGAAGACAAGCGCGCTACAAACTACGCTGCAAGTCATTTTTGAATAGCAAAATCAGTCGTACGAAATACATATTCAATGGAACCTTCCGTCATCACATTGTTATTCATCACTTTTTGTACCCTCGTGAGAAGTTCAACTACTTCTTGTACTAGAAACCCAAAGTATCAAAAGTAAAAAGAATGAAACAATGTTTGTTCGCTGGACATTCTCCCTCGTGTTTGTGTACCTTAGCTAGTTACATCTGCATGAATGGTTGTTTGATCCACATCAAAATTTCAATTACCAAATCCTACCATTGGAGATGCCCTGGTGATGTCACACATGCATGCTTCCCTTCTAACAAATTGTATATCAAAACATCAGTAAGGCGTAATGTTGATCTCTCTTCGGACATGTCTGTAAGAAAATTGACTGTAGCTTCTTTCTTAACTTGTATTCGTCCTCGCAATACCACATCATACAATATATCACGCACACGATCGTGTCTGTATTTGAAAATGGAGTAGTACTTACTGTGTACAACATGGTCCCCAAAGGCATCAAGTCGGCTCTTCTTACATACATGACATAAATCCCTATTTGTAAATAACGAGATCATGAGACGGTACTGGAGAATGGCATGGTACTCCACTGCCGTTACGTGTTGTCCTAATCCTCCATAAGAATAGCAATTAGGAAGTCTTTGGCATAAGCATTTTATCAATTATCACAGCCGTCTGACGAGCAGACAAATACAAATCCTTGTCAATACCAGTAACAATCTTCCTGTAGTAAGTTTCTCCCAGTGTATGTTGGGGTTTAGGGGGGGGGGGGGTGATTCAGGTGTATCCTATTAGGAGCTTAGTGATCCTCAAGATTTATGTCTTGAGGATAGACATTTTGGCACCCTACGCTCTTGTTTGTCGCAAAGCAACGACGCTGTAGGTCCAGGGCACAACGCCTGGCTGGGGTCGAGAGACAGATTTCCTTAAAGTAGTCGGGCCATCATTGGTGGTAATGAATGAGCATCTAAGGTTGTTAGGAAAAGCAGAGATGTTTCTGGGAATGCTTAATGCGGATTGGAAGGATAGGCTTATCGAACATACGCATGATATCAAACGATGTAACATAATTGAAAATTGAAATTATATTATTTAGTTGCAGTTGTGCTTATTATTGTTCGTGTTTCACGAATTTACCATAATACATGGAAGGCATATGAGATCATAAGTTTTAATAGAACATATGTATATGTATACTAGGACATTTGATTGCCGGAGGCGTAAGCTATTATCTCGGGATCAAGTTCAAAGTTATCCATGTCTTCTTCTGCCAAGGAAATCCATGCTTCAATTCCTTTGCCACATTTAGTATCCATTAACACAACAGTGTTGCCCAAAATAAGAAGAGGACTTGCCCAAGTAGGCTTCCCCCATCCGAAATCAGTTTCATAAAAAGGGAACCTGCACCAACTGGTAAATGAGTAAAGATCCAGTTCATTTTTTAAATGAAGTTCTTTCACCTCTTTTAGAGTTTTAGTAAATTCTAAAAAACCATCCTCAAATTGAAGTTTTCTCATATAGTTGCTGTCAAATTTCATGATTGCATTCCTCAATTGGCCTACCAAAGAATGCAGCAATTCTGGGTAGCTTTCACAAGTAGATGTTGCCAACGTATTGAACACCAAATTCCCGACATAATGATTTGATAAAGGTGGAATCATTCTTCCACGCAGGTTGACGAAAAGGTTGGCCACTGATTTCAACTTTATGTCAATCATTTTCATACGTGCAACATTCATGGAACACATCCATAAAAGTGCAATAACGGCCTCTACCCGCGAGGGATTCTCAACATATGAGCTACTGGAACACCTAGCTTTGAGGACAGCTATATTTCGTTCGTCAAAGAGAAACTTTTTTGTAATTAACTTTTTTGTTGCACTTTGAGGTGTACGTGCATAAGCTGGCAGACCTTCTCTAGGAGGGAAATATGGTGTCATGTCTAATATGGGTTGAATAATTTCATTGTCTCCCCTTGCAAGGGCAGCCCAGCTATTGAGAAATTGACTTATGGAAGAGGCATCGAGTGCCTTATGTGCTACGCACACACCAAGTGCCATTCCTCCACAAGTGAAGATGTTGGCTTGAATGGATAATAACATTTTTGGACCTAATCCATAGAATGTTTCGGTTATTGGAAGCAATTGGATCAGCTCATCATGCTTAGAATGGCCGAGAACATGGTTGAGCTGAACATTAACTCGAGCTTTGAAGAAGTCGATGCCCTCATCATTACAAGTAATGAAGTCATTACCATCCATCATCCTTCCTGCTAGTTGGTAATATCGGGTTAAGGTCTTGGATAAAGATCTCATTAGATGATGAAGTCTGTTATCATTTTCTACCGTGTCATCATTGGTAGAGTAGAACAGAACGAGAGGCACATGAATTATAGGTATCATCTGATCTAAGAGAGAGAGTTTCAAGCTCTTTAAGTGACTTGGGGTTGGAGTAGATGGTTTGATGACTTCTTTCGCAATAATCTCAACCTGAAATGTCATTTTGTTCAATACAGAAGTGGTGCCTTGTTTTCTATTTCTGGTAACTGGTGACTTTTTTCCATTTTGCATGTTCATATATATATTACTATAAATTAATAGTTAATAAGGTACAGCTCAAATAAATGCATCCCTAACCAAATCCATGTAGTGATCCATATAATTAAAGAAAGCAACCACCTGACTGCATCCCTAACCAAATTCTCAACTGTGTTTTTATTCAACTGTTTTTTTTCTTCGAAATTAAAGGCGTGGGTAATTTAAAATCCAAAATGCATCCCATTAGTTTGCTTGCACATGTACCATTCAAAAACTAAACACATCAAAAACTAAACACATCTATAAATTTGGTAAAAAGACAAACAAGGGTCAAGATTTGCATATGAGATTATAGAGATTGGGTTTTAATGAGATTATAGAGATTGGGTTATTTAACCCATGCAATGCACGGGTGTTATTTTATATGAAAGTTTTACATGTTATAATTTGATATTGATTTTTTCTATTGAAATTGATTGAAAATAGAATTTTATTACGTATATGTATATTTATTTTCTAATTCCTCCATAAAATTATTGTTGTCCTGATTTAAAGATTTTATTTTTAAGTTTTAGATCAAATTAATTTAAATCGGATTCTCATTTTTTGTGTAGTCATCGAAGATGTAATGTGAAATAATAATAATAATAATAATAATAATAATAATAATAATAATAATAATAATAATAAATTACTATCATTTTATAATAATCTTTGAGGATTTATTTACTGTATTTGTTTACCTATATAATTTTCTTAACAATTTAAATAATATAAATTGACGTTTTTAATTTGGAGTGTAAATTATATCTCCAAGCTTACAATCCAAATTCTTGACATTATTTTGCTTATGTTACATATTTTTATTTTTCTTAACAAAAGATTTAATTTTAACTTTTGACAAAATACCAATATTTTGGATAAGATTTAATTTCAATCGATTTGGTTTGTAAACATATTGATTTAGCCAAGTTATAGTGTTTATTTCTTTTGATTTTTGAACATATTTTGGATAAATTTTAGTTATGTGATTTTAATAAATAATCTTTTAATTTTGGTTTAACAAAATTCTCTTCAATTAAAGCATCAGTTTTTTCATATGGATCAACTTTTGATGTTTACAAATTAGTGTTTATCTTATATTGGTTAACTTTAAATATTTAATTTTGAGTGAAATTACTTAAATAGACTTACTAATTAATTATTGCGTAAGAGATCTAAAATGACCTTTCAATTCTAAATTTTAATCAAATTCTCTTCAATTAGAGCATCAATTTTTCTATAATTTAGAGAGAGAATATTTGTCTAAGGGCATGCCTAAATTTAATAGAGATTATAGATTCTATCATACAACTCTATCTGTCTCATACGTCTCTCCCTGTTATCAATCAGTTTTAGCTTATCATCAAACCTCTATCACCTCTCTACTCTCATTTGAAAGTCGAAATTTGAGATACCCCCTTTGAAAAAAAATTGAGATACCCCTAATTCAAGATGTGGTGTTATCTTAGCCGTCCATCATAAAACTAACCTTCGGCTGTCCAAAATGGGGTATCTCAAATTCCAAATTTCAAATGGGGTATGTCCAAAAATATCTCTTATTAATTTATAGGAGTGGCTCATGATGTAAATTATTTAAGTTATAAGGGTAATTGAAATGGGTGACAGTGGGCTGACATTATGTGGACCAAAGAAAATGAGCTTGTGGGCTAGTATTAGTTTAAGTTATTTAACCTATGAAAATCTATAGGCCACCAATAGTCCATGTGTATATACCAAGTACAACAAGTATTTAATTAAAGATTTCCCTAAAAACCTTTCTTCTCTTTTGGGAGAGTTTATTAGCCGACAAATAAAAATAAAGTCTGAGCGAAAAAGTAACCAGTAAAGAGAAGGACAGAAGTTATTTTGGGTGTGGAATTCAATGTGAGTGACACCTGACCAAAAGGAGCATTACTTTGAAGGAACCCACTTCCATCAACGGTTTGATAGAACCCCTTTTCACCACATATTCTTTTCTCTTAGAGTTTTTAATAATTAAGACATGACTCATATATTTAATAGTAAAAATAATATATTAAATAACTGATGTAAGACCCACAAATTTGAGAGAAAAGAAAATAAAAATAAATAAAGCAAACACTCTAATCCTTTAATTTTATTTTCAAATTAATACACTTTTCTCAAATTAAATTTTCAAAATTAATGATTCAGTAAAAAAAAAAATATTAGTAAATCCTTTGAACAAATAATCCAACACTCAAAAATTAACTTCTTGAATTTTTAAATTATAAAAATAAAAAATAAAATATATTTAATAGATAAACAACTCATTAAACTATCTTTAATTCCTCAAATCTTTAGCTTTGTGTGTGTGTGTGTGTTTTTTTTTTTTTTTTCTACCGTGTCATCATTGGTAGAGTAGAACAGAACGAGAGGCACATGAATTATAGGTATCATCTGATCTAAGAGAGAGAGTTTCAAGCTCTTTAAGTGACTTGGGGTTGGAGTAGATGGTTTCATGACTTCTTTCGCAATAATCTCAACCTGAAATGTCATTTTGTTCAATACAGAAGTGGTGCCTTGTTTTCTATTTCTGGTAACTGGTGACTTTTTTCCATTTTGCATGTTCATATATATACTATAAATTAATAGTTAATAAGGTATAGCTCAAATAAATGCATAACCAAATCCTTCTAGTGATCCATATAATTAAAGAAAGCAACCACCTGACTGCATCCCTAACCAAATTCTCAACTGTGTTTTTATTCAACTGTTTTTTTTCTTCGAAATTAAAGGTGTGGGTAATTTAAAATCCCAAATGCATCCCATTAGTTTGCTTGCACATGTACCATTCAAAAACTAAACACATCTATATTATAACCAACACTTATAAATTTAGTAAAAAGACAAACAAGGGTCAAGATTTGCACATGAGATTATAGAGATTGGGTTTTAATGAGATTATAGAGATTGGGTTATTTAACCCATGTAATGCACGGGTGTTATTTTATATGAAAGTTTTACATGTTATAATTTGATTTTGATTTTTGCTATTGAAATTGATTGAAAGTAGAATTTTATTACGTATATGTATATTTATTTTCTAATTCCTCCATAAAATTATTGTTGTCCTGATTTAAAGATTTTATTTTTAAGTTTTAGATCAAATTAATTTAAATTGTATTCTCATTTTTTGTGTAGTCATCGAAGATGTAATGTGAAATAATAATAATAATAAATTACTATCATTTTATAATATTTTTTGAGGATTTATTTGCTGTATTTGTTTACCTATATAATTTTCTTAACAATTTAAATAATATAAATTCAATTTAACATTATAAAATAAATTCTTGACATTATTTTGCTTATGTTACATATTTTTATTTTTTTTAACAAAAGATTTAATTTTAACTTTTGACAAAATACCAATATTTTGGATAAGATTTAGTTTCAATTGATTTGGTTTGTAAACATATTGATTTAGCCAAGTTATAGTGTTTATTTCTTTTGATTTTTGAACATATTTTGGATAAATTTTAGTTATGTGATTTTAATAAATAATCTTTTAATTTTGGTTTAACAAAATTCTCTTCAATTAAAGCATCAGTTTTTTCATATGGATCAACTTTTGATGTTTACAAATTAGTGTTTATCTTATATTGGTTAACTTTAAATATTTAATTTCATGGAAGTGGTTCTAGGCCCTCATTAACCACCTATAAAACACAATTGGCCCAACTAAGGCCCCATTTATAATATTGGCCCTCATTAAGTATTTGTAAAATAAGAAAAGACCCATTTAACGTTGATATTGTAAAAACGACCCTTTCACTACCGATAATACCCTTCTGGTTTATGCAAACAAATGTTTGCATTTATGGTATGTCATTGTTTCGAGTATGCAAACAAGTTTTTGTATTTAATCTTTATGTCTTGTGACTGATGCAAACAAGTCTTTACATTTTCTAGTTTATCTTGTTGTCGTTTCGAGTATGCAAACAATTCTTTGCATTTAATGTTTATGGTTTATGTTGTTGTTTGCAAGTATGCAAACAAGTCTTTGCATTTTATATTTGTATTGTGACTGATATAAATAAGTATGTTTATATGTTTATGATATGCAAACAAGTCTTTGCATCAGTCGAAGGGTAAACTAGTCCATAAGACACGGAAATCAGCGGTTGGGCCTATTTTACCATTAGTTCCCTAACTGGTCCAATCTTATATTTCCACACCTTAATCGGTTTTGAAACTTGGTTTTTCATCTTTAATTTTGTTTTCAAAATCTCTGTCATTTCCTTTTACAAATTGGTCATCAGGTTTATTTTTGTATTTCTGATGTCTATAACAACTCAGATTTTTTGACTTGATAAAAAATTAAGAATTTTTGGTTTTTATTTTTTAATTTTGGGACATGTGGATATCTGGTTGATTGAAAATGGATTAGTTATGATTATTTGAAGGATGAAAAGATACAAAAACATTTATCGGTGTTTCCTTTAGTATGTGGTTCGTGTGGTCCCAATCACAACATGCCACGTGTTTGTAAATTAGTTGGGTAACTAATTCAAACCCACAGGGTTAACTACACCCATACATAGGTTATATTTTTGTTAACACGTGGCGTGATGTGATTGGGACCACACGAACCACATACACAACGAAACACAGATAAAATTTATTGTGGAAAGATAATATGGTTAAAAGATTTTTGGACATACCCCCCATTTGAAAGTCGAAATTTGAGATACCCCCTTTGAAAAAAAATTGAGATACCCCTAATTCAAGATGTGGTGTTATCTTAGCCGTCCATCATAAAACTAACCTTCGGCTATCCAAAATGGGGTATCTCAAATTCCAAATTTCAAATGGGGTATGTCCAAAAATATCTCTTATTAATTTATAGGAGTGGCTCATGATGTAAATTATTTAAGTTCTAAGGGTTTAATTGAAATGGGTGACAGTGCGCTGACATTATTATGTGGACCAAAGAAAATGAGCTTGTGGGCTAGTACAACAAGTATTTAATTAAAGATTTCCCTAAAAACCTTTCTTCTCTTTTGGGAGACAAAGAAAGTAACCAGTAAAGAGAAGGACAGAAGTTATTTTGGGTGTGGAATTCAATGTGAGTGACACCTGACCAAAAGGAGCATTACTTTGAAGGAACCCACTTCCATCAACGGTTTGATAGAACCCCTTTTCACCACATATTCTTTTCTCTTAGACTTTTTAATAATTAAGACATGACTCATATATTTAATAGTAAAAATAATATATTAAATAACTGATGTAAGACCCACAAATTTGAGAGAAAAGAAAATAAAAATAAATAAAGCAAACACTCTAATCCTTTAATTTTATTTTCAAATTAATACACTTTTCTCAAATCAAATTTTCAAAATTAATGATTCAGTAAAAAAAAAATACTAGTAAATCCTTTGAACAAATAATCCAACACTCAAAAATTAACTTCTTGAATTTTTAAATTATAAAAATAAAAAATAAAATATATTTAATAGATAAACAACTCATTAAACTATCTTTAATTCCTCAAATCTTTAGCTTTGTGTGTGTGTGTGTGTTTTTTTTTTTGTGATCAAATTAAAGTATTTCATTCATCTTTATTCCTTAAAACCTGAAAATCAAAATTAAAAAATAGGAGTTTAAGATGAAAGAGGAGTACAAAATTTTCGAAAGAATCTACAGTAGAACCTCTTTAAATTAATACTCGGTAAATTGATAATCTCCCTTAAATAATATAATTCTCCGGTCCAGACATGGGGCTTCTATACTAAATTAATAAATTCGACAAAATAATAAGATAATGGATGTTAAATATTTCTATGTAACATTCTTTAAGACCCAAATATTCCATAAATTAATAATCACTTAAATAAATATAAAAAATTGATTACATCTTAGGTTTTCTTGAGATATGAAAATATAAAATGATATGGGATACAAGATTGTGTTGAGTTAAATAGTGTGTACAATATTTGATTCGATACATTGCATTGTATGAACCTAGGTTCAATAAGTTGAATTAACTAAAGACTCTTAATATTCACTGAAAATTCAATGAAGTGTTGGATTTTTGAATTGGTCAATCACTTTGATCAATAATCTTAATCTTTACTAGACCTTGATAACTGAACACATAAAAAAAATATTTTTTTTACTCAAAAAACCAATAAATTTAAATATCGCTATAAATTAATATTATTAATTTATCGATAAATTTATATCTCTCTAAGTTAATAGAATTAAGGTAGTCCGAAGGCTATTAATTTATAGAGGTTTAACTTATGGTTTTAGAGGAAACAAAATTATAGATGAACATTTTGGAGGGAAAAAGAGCATTGGGTTTCACAAATTTGTTTAAGATTTTATTTATTAAATTGAAGTAGTTGAAAAACAACTCATTTAATGTGTGTTTTCTATCCCCAAAAACTCATTTAATGTATGGACACATGTCAAACACTTAAGAAGGTTCTATCAATTCTTGGATGAAAGTAGGTTCCTTCAAAGTATTTTCCAACCAAAAGTTATTCAATTTTATGCATATGGGTAAGATTGAAACATGATTGGAAATGATTGTTAATATTGATTGTTTTGCTGGTGTGATGATAAAACCATTAGTAGTTTCATTCGTTACATTAAATGTGATGAGTTACCAAAATCCATTAATATGGTGATTAAGGGGATGTTTATTATTTTGGGGTCCCTCTTATAAGAGGTTGCCTCTTTTAAGAGGTATTTCTTGTAAGAGGTTGCCTCTTATAAGAGTACATGGAAACTATTTGTTTTTGCCACTTGTAAGAGCTTATAAGAGGTAAGGTGTTTGTTTTTAAAACCTCTTATAAAAGGCAAACTTTACAATTGTATCATCTTCTAAAAAAATAATTTTTTATATTATTAATATTAATTAATATAAAATTAATTTAATTAAAATTAGAAATTATGAATTGAATGCATTATAGCAAGATCATATATAATAGTAATAAGGGGAAATGAGAAAACACAGGCATATATTACAATAAACCATGATATAAACTTTTATAAGCTTTCAAAATGAAGAAAAAATAAAATAAAAATTAATTTTTTAGTTTAAGAAAAAGAAACTTCCAAAAATAAATGTAAGAGGGATAGGAAAATATGTGAAAGACAAAGAAAGTGAAGAAGGGTGTAAGATATTTTATATTTAAGGACTAGGGCTAGGAAAAAGTTGTAAAAATCATGGGTAGGATAGGTATTTTGAAAGTGTATACCTCTTATAAGAGGCTAATAGTAAGGTTATTGCCACTACCAAAAATCACCCTCTTATAAGAGGCAAACCTCTAATAACCTCTTACAAGAGGTGAAAAACAAACACCTCATTTTAGTGGTCCACCTCTTAATACTCTTAATAGAGGCTCTAGTAAATCCAACCTCTTATAAGAGGTAAAAACAAACAACACCTAAAACTGTAGGGATGTTTCATTAACCAAGGTTATTTAATACCCATGGATGGATACCCATACACTGACCCAACTAGCTCCACTTAGTAAAACACCACAGAACCAACATTGGACAGTGGCTGATGTAATTCAAAATCGATGATGGAAGGTACACCTCTTACAATCAACCCTACATGTTGCCTTAGTGCTAACTATTGTAGGGATACCTCTTCCTACTGTCTCAAACCACCCAGATACCATTGAGTGGCCACACACATCCTCAGGACAGGTAATTGTGAAGTCGGTTTACAATAACTTGCTGCGGAAAAATGGACAACTCAGACTAAGCATGGAGTCTGTCTGGCAAACATTGTGGCGTACACATATCCCAAACAAGCTCAAGTACTTTATGTGGTCTTTACTCCACCAGTGGTTATGAATGCAAGTGTTAGAGCATTCCCAATAGTAAAAGGGTTTTAAGGGTGCCACATAGGAGAGAGAGAAAAGGTTTTAGCATAAAATTTATGTTAAAAGTGATTAGCACTTTTAGAGTTACCAATGGTTGGTTTTAAAAGAAGGGTTAAAATTTAAGGTTTCACTTTTCCCAAAAAATATAGTGTACATTGTGATGAAATCTAATTTTTAATTAATAAAATGGTCCTATGTGGCACTTTTAACTCCTTGGCAAATTTGCCAAGGAGATAAAAGTGTTTTGCTTGAAAAGTGTGTTAAAACCCACTATTGGCAAGAGTTTTTTACTAAAAGTTGCTAAAAGTGATTTAAAACCTACCATTGGGAATGCTCTTAGTATCACATGCTTATATATATTGGTTTTTTGATGTTAATAAATTAATGGTTGTGTGCTGTTGGATCAAAAAGATAATTTAATGATATGGTTGTGTGCCGACATAATAAAATGATTTTGTTATGGTTGTGTGCCGATGGGATAAAATAGTAGATTAATTAGAAAATCCTTAGTTGCAATACAATTTCGATTTTGGATTTTGGATTTTATTTTTGGCCAAGTATTTGGGTGATACGAATAAATTATGGATATTTCGTGTAACAAAAATTTGACTATGGAATGTATGTGTGACAAATATTATGGGAAACTGTGTGTGCCCATGTGACGTTATTATGCCCATCCAACTTTCGCTCGCTGCCATTACTATTTAGCGCGCGAGTGTGTAAGTCTACCTTTCTTTTTTTCTGTGATCGGAAGTGGTTGTGGGCTTATACACGATGAGACACACAAAGGGTGTGTTTGGCATAACAGTGATAGAAAGGCCAGTTGTGTGTGGCTAGGGTACAAACACACTTAAATAATGAAACAGGCAAAAACACGGCATTGAAGCACAATAACTAAAAATGGTGGTAATGGCTACAAACGGATTGTTTGGATTGAATGTTCGATAATGATGGTGATTTGCTCAATATTTGCTTGAACGATTTGGTTGATAGTTTGTATTTTCATATTGAATTGTGTATTAGTTTATCAACTAACTGCAGGTGGTAGGCCACACTAACATTTATTGCAGGACCTGACCTACCAGAGCTACAATACCAGGTGATAAGTTAGTATTGTCTTTATTTAAGATAACTGTAAAACATGCTTAGTTTTGATCTTTTAATTGTACGTCTTAGTTATTTGGTGAGCTCTCCTTTCATGAGAGACACTCACTCAAGCAAATTCTAATTGCTGACCATCGTTGTTTCTTTTGCAACTTTGGGTACGTCTTGGTCAGACGTAAAGAGGGATCCGCGTGAAGGAGATCAGGAGACTTGATTTGGAGCTACATTCTAAGGACTTTTCGGATTACACCATTTGGATTCAGTTATTCTTTATCTTTGAACTCAATATTTATTTCAGTTTTAAAGACTATGTAATCCATAATATTGGGAGTTGTTATTTGGAGTTATTAGTCGAATTACTTATTTGGAGCTATTTATGTCATGAAGTTTATTAATATGATTGAAGTCTTATTATTGATCATTTGTAGTCTATTGCTTTGAATTGTTTGCCTATCTGGGTCCCATGTGGGACTAACCTGATCACATCCTGGTGTTTGATGTATAAATATTTGCTATTTATTTAGTGAATACATTTTTTTTGGCTAGCAATTTCCTTTCGTCTTTCCTTTATCATCTCAGCCACTATTTGGGCATTAGTCTACGAGATTTCATCTGTACTTTCGGCTCGGATAACGTCGAATACAATTGTTTCACCTCTGGTTTAATCTTACCATATTCCTTCAAAGCTCTACAGACCTTGCATTATCTGACTAATTTCTTTGTGACTGAAAAACAAAACCAAAAAAAAAAAACAGAACACAAAGATATACATGAAAGATAATATATATATTTGAATAAAATTATTTTTGAGAGAGTTGCTTTAACTGACCTACATTCAAAGATATACCAACTGAGAACTGCTTTAATATATATCAAGGATCTGTTCGTCTTCATTTGAAGAAATACATTGGGACTACCCAAATTTTCCCATGAGCAGGCTGCACAAATGAAATATAAATAAATAAAGTTAAGAAAAACTGCAACCGTTTGAAAACTAGAATAAAGAATCAAAACAGGATATACAACAAAACAATCTGACCAACAGTTTGATCAGACCAGCAGTGGTGTGACTCAGCAAAATTATTTGTTTTCCATAAGTATAACAAATATAATACTTAGAAACGTCTCTACAAGCCAATCCAAATAGACGTGCACAGAAGTTTTACCTGATCATCCAGCCCTGGTCTCCGTAGTGACTGTTGAATAAATACACACCAACAATCAGATCACTCACATAAATGTAAGGTACCTGATTGCTTTTCAGAATGTTGGTATCTTGTATTCTTATATGTTAACAGGGGATCTTGATAACCTGATTCCATATTCAACTTTAACCCGTCTTCTTCTATTTGTTGCATCCACAACCTCTGAAAAATTCCTGATTGACAGAAAAAAAGTAAGAGTAAGCATGTATAATGTAACATAAATGGAGTCTTGACAGGAGCTACTTTTTGCAATTTTAACAAATTATTACGTAGGACAAATGATCATGAACCTTTTTGCTGCTGGTATTAACAGATACATACAACAAACATACATACATGTAGAAAATATAGATAACTTCATGGCTCTTAATGTCTTAGTATTCCAAATGACCAGCCCCAATTCACATGGCCCTTACAGTATATGTGGACTGTGGGCCAATCTAAACAAATAGAAGAAGGGAAAACAATATCCCAGAAAAAAAATGTTGAGAAAATAAAACAAATGGGAGTACAGCCAACAGTCTAACAAACAGAGGAACGGCAAATAAGATGAAATTGGCAGCGGTAATGCCTCAATACTAACAAGTAAGATAAACTGGTTTAGTATACTATTGAGCATAGCTTCATTTGAATTGAGAATTTCTCATGCTTATGATCACCGTATTAGATCGTTCATGTAGTTTTGTACACTTCAACAGGATTTAGAAACTACTATAAGAATGTAAATGTCACTTACATAAAGCTAGATATGGCATTGGATTTCAACCTGCCTTGTAAATATTGCTTGCCCGAAACAGATTATAGGTGCTTGAGGTTCTGTAGAATATTAGAAACAAATCAATTTTAAGAAACTCTTACAACATACAATTAAAAAAACGTAAATTAACAGAAGCATAAAAAGCAGTATAATCAACAATTTTGTTTTCTGATTTTGTTTTTTACTAAATGGACAAACATCTGCCATTTATCGAAGAGTCGATATCACTGCTTGGTTGAAGAATTTTGGACTCTATATATACCTTTGCTAAATACATGCCAAAGTATAAGAAAAATAGTACCTAGTAGTCTGTAATTACATAAGCCATAAGGTATCCTCAGCTGTAAGAAAATGTGACTTCACTGAAAATGTCTCAAACTATGGCTCAGTGCCAAAGACAGTAAGATAGATATAAGAGTAGTAAGAAAATGATATCAACACAAAAATGCAAAAAGACAAACAAAAACAAAGCCAAGAGTTTAGACCTCATCAATGATTTTCTCTGTTGCATGCTACTTACTGTTTTGTAATTACATCCAATAAGATATGTAACATGAAAATATATAATACTCTATCCAAATCCATGATGGAGGAAATTAGCCCTGTGGGACATTAGGACTTACTAGTATTTCACACAAGAAAAATCAGCCAGTTCACCTTTTCTCCAAATAATCATTTGGATGTTCAGATGACTAATTAACAGTTTGAATATGAAGTAAGAACTTGTATACAAGTATTCCACTACTCAGTAATAAAGAAAACCCTAATAATAACAAACACCAGTCCAACACCATTAATAAATCACACAAAAACATGCAATAAAGAAAAGTACAAACTTAATAAGTTCTTTCTTCAAACTTAAATCACACAAAAAACTTACAAAAAAAAAAAAAAAACTATTCAATCTTTTCTACATAACTAAGAACAAACAGTTTATTAATCTATAAAAGAAATTAATAATTAACAAAAATTCAAATTAAAGAATGAAAATCAACAAAGTAATGATCGAAAGCAGAAGAATATATCAAATTGAAGAAAATCAGATCAAAATCTTACCTTAATCAAATTGAAGCAACCAAGAAGAAGATGGGGGTGGATAACGAAAGAATTAACAACAATTCGATCGAAAGCGTTGAAACTTCTTCTTCTAGTAATAAGAAGATTGAAATCTCTGGAAAGTATGAAGAAGAAGAAGATGATGAAGAAGATGTTTGTAGAATAAAAAAACCTTTTCTCTTCGAAAGACGGGGAGAGGTTGCAGAGACGGAGAGACGGGGAGAGAGTTGGAGAAGAACAAACTTTTCTCTTCGAAATTAAATTGTGATAACTCTTGATAATCCTAGAGATCTGATATAACAATCTAGTGGTTGTAAATCATATCCTTCCCCACGGTTGAAAACTGTAGGTAGATTCTCGAAATTTATTAAAAAAAAGAACAAATTATTGCAACGGACCATACCTGCATTACCACTGACACGGACCGTGGCTAATTTAGCCACTGACCCGGACTGTGGCTAAGGAAATCGTAGGACCGTGGCTTTAATCAGATTTTCTTGTAGTGAAGTTTTTCACTTTATTTTTCTAAGTGTCCAAGACGTATCGAAATGTATTTCTTCTAAAAAATATATTGTTTCCAAAAAGTCCTAATTTAACCAAAAATCCAAAAATGTTTTAGGCTAAATTCCATTTCTATGATGAATTATGTCTTGATTTTTGATACTTAGTAGCTAAGGATAAATTGTTTAAGTCTTGAAGTTTAATTATATATTGCTTGTGTATGATCATGTGCATTGCATCATGTTGCATTTTTTTTCGTATTAATTGGGGGCACATATCAACTTCATCTTAAAGACCTTGATGATAAATTGTGGAGACTTAACCTAGTCAGATTTTGAGCTTTTGTCCATTTATTGTTTAGCGATATACATAAAATCTAGAGTCAAAGAATCGACCTCCTTGTATTTTCTAGTCTCTTATTTTTTTATTGCTAGTCTTGAGGTGACGTTAAATGGGTGTAATATAAACTTAAGTCTTGTAGCTTATTTCAAGGCGTGATCACCATATTAAAAACTTACAGATGATACAAAAACATATAGATAAATCCATTACCATTAGCCTACCCATCATATTATTATTCCATTAGGTTAATCCCTTTAAGTCTTTCATACTATTAAGCCCATCTACCTTACCTAACTCCTTATGAAGTATTTTCATTTAGAAATACTAGGTCCCTTTACCTATATTTCCGGAACTTGGGAATGATTTTGTTAAGTGAATACATGAAAAAAAAGGAGAAAAATCAAGAAAATCTCTAAGCTAGAAGAAAACCAATATAAAAAAGGAAAATCAAAAAGTTTGAAGAATTAAGAAAAGTCCAATCTTCCCATACAAAATATTTCAAAGAAAGAAAGGAAGATCAAAAGGACTTGAGCTTAAACAAATTTTTGAAGTATCTAAAGAAAAGTACTAAAAAAAAACGTACTTTAAAAAATAAAAGAGAGAATCCAAAAACTTTCTCAAAGTGTTAGATTATTATAAAGTTACAAAGAAATACGAGAAGACCTTTAAGTTTCGAAAAATTCCTAAAAAGCCTCTTCCATTTTTAACCCATGTCCTAAGCCAAGTTACAGCCCATAATGTCTTTGTAGATTTAAGTTTTATATCGTACGATGTGGAGAGTAAGTGAGAAGGCACTATGGTGAAATACCCAACATCTCAATGACTAGCCTATTCCTTCCATGAGACTAATTTCATACATTCGTGTGCTTCATATATTTTCATTTAGTATATGAGATGTTTGTGAGTGTTTTTCTTTGTGTTTTTCTTTGTGAGTGTATGCTGATAGCTGGACTTTGTGATCTTTCTAATCAAAAGATAGATTTGTATATTATTTTCTTCTTGTGCCTGTAATCCAGCCCTACCAGATTAGGAATGCGAAGGCCTTTCCTTTGAAAGGAGACCGGGGAATTGGTTATCAATGTAGACAAGTAACAAGAAAGGGTCGTACCCACCTCAAAGGTGAATTTCTTAGCTCAAACACAATAGAAAACAATGGTTAAGAAACACCAAGTGAATCAATAAATAAGATGGAGATTGGTTCTACTTCCTATATGCAATAATTAAATAAACTACTAAAACTAACTTAAGAAGATGGATAGTGATGTAGAGAAGATCTTATGATGAATAGGGGAAAGAGTTGGTATCGACAAACTAAATCATGCAAACATACATGTCATTCATTCATGTTCAATCTATAACAATTAATAGTCACCTCTCGGTTATTCCAATTAATCATTAATTCCTATAATAATCAAGTAGTCACCTCTCAGCTATTTCACTCAATTAAAACGGGATTATCTTATACATGTTATTGAATATGCTTCATAATCAAGCCGTCACCTCTTAGCTATTCAATTTAATTAACTCAACATTAGAATTCATAATCAAACTGTCACCTCTCGGTTATTCAATTTAATTATAAAAAGGGTACAATAAAAGAGATTGATTCTATATATATGATAGTCACCTCTCAGCTATTCCATCACATATCTCTAATCAATCTAATATAACCATCATAGCTAGGTCTCCCTAACAATAATATTTATCAACATGGATATAAATAGCATATAAATAATCATACTTACTTCATGTCGCGAACTAGAAGTAAACAAACATTAAGTACTTTGAATCACAATGAACATTAAGAACAAACATGGTACTTTAAATTTCCCCTAAAGGGAATTTAGCTACTCATCCTTGATAATGACACCATGAAATAAGTAAATAAATAACACAACATCATAAAGGAAAAGTGATTGGATTAATATTGAGAATAAGAAGATTGAGTTCAATATAAAAGAAGAACTTTTCTTATGAAAAACATGAACTAGCCAAACCCTAGCTACTACTTCTGTTATATAGAGATTACAAAGCATATTACTTGCTTACAAAGTCTACCAAGTTAGGTCAAATTACTGGCTGCTGATGTTAGTCTTCTAAAAGCATCAAGGCTTCAAGAAAACCTAATTATCTTGGGCCTAAGTTGTAGATTGGACCAAGACCTTCAGATAGACAGCTCATGGGCCCAAATCAGACTTCTGGATCTTCGCATATTCACATTTCGGCTAGGTCTACCTAACAATATTCGTATTTCGGCTCATGAAACCTACACAAATGACAAGAAAGCACTAATTAATAGATATAACTCAATAATATAAGTTAAGTGCTATGCAAATAAGGTGCTATTTTGGGGGATAAATATACACTTTTGAGGACTTATTATATGCCATGTGAGGATTGAAGTCAAAATAAAATTTCAGATAGTTATTTGAGATGTTGTTGGTTGTGTACATCATACATACTTGAAGATATAATTATGTTGTTTGTGCAGCATATCATACACTTGCATTATATCTTTACATATGGAAAGACTTAATTATTTGTTCTTATCTATTTAGTCATCGAATTGATTGGCATTTCTAAAAAGTGTAGGTTATTAAGCCGATCCTTTGCATCATGCATATTTTTATCTCATTTGCATGAAGTTTATGGGTACCTTCTCGGGAAAACCCTTAGGAGACTACAACTCCTCCACCTGGGAATTCCTTGTGGTAAAGCCTTCGTGTCGAGGGTAAAAACACTATGTAGTTTATTTAGTCATTATAGTATAGATATGTTCTTATTCCTTTATCTTTTACTCTCTTGCTTGGGGATAAACAATGTGTTGTTTGGGCGTATATATTTGATAAGAGCACAAAAGGTTTATTCCAAATAGCACTTTCCTTACTCATATGTTTTTTAATGTCGCTTTTAGTCTTATTTTAAAGTTTATTATATTTCACGGGCCTTAACTCTCACTAACTTGAAAGAAGGCCTAAAGTATCAAGTATTGGGCTTAAGTTGATGGATTATGAATCAAAGTTGATAAAAGCTCCAAGTCCACCTCCTCAAGGACTTTTACACCAAAGAGTAAGCCCAAATCCAAAAGAATGAAGAATTTGAAGCCAAAAAGGAAACCACAATTGTACCAAGCTCAAAGGAATATTTCCACCGAAATAAAGTCCAATAAAATAGACTCACTGTGATCCAGACAGAAGACGGAGTAGACGACAGAAGACAGTGACCCCAAAGTCATTAGTCAACTCGCCACCTCGCGAGTTGACCAGCTTCAAACTGAGTCGGTCTTGCACTGCCTTGACTGTAATGGGCCCTACACTGACCTAAGTCTATTCTATTGTCGACTTGATGTATTTAGAGATCCTGATATGGCTGAACAATATATATAATCTAGAAAACTAGGGTTTTACATATAGAGAATACAACTCAATATAGAAGAAGAAATTCAACCTCATGTATCTTGAAGCAATTATTCTTCTTATTAGGGTTTTAAGGTTTAAGAGCAATAAAGGTATGTTTTTCTTATTGATGATGACTTGTTCATTATCAATGGAAAACCCTTAGGGGATAAGTAGCCTCCATTGATGAAACCATGATATTTTAATATAGTTTTTATGCTTGTTATTCATTTAACTGTTTACATGAAAACAGTAATAACAATACTTTCATGTTACTGTATCGAGAGAGAAGTAACATGTTAGTTTATCCTTTTAATATTTTTGTATGTCTACCATGCCTACATGCTTAATACTTAATTACAATACCCGATAGGTGAGTACATAATAAGGTTTCAATATAAACTTGGATTGCTTAAAAAATGACATATGTATGCTTGTATGGGTGGAACCATATGATTGATTACTTAGCGTCTTATCGCTTTGGGCTTCATCCATTCCATTCATGCATCTCAAGTAAAATAGTTAGACGGAATATCTGAGAGGTGAGTGTTTATCTATACCGGCAATAGCTGAGATGTGAACCATGTAGCTATAAGTGCTACGAGGTGAGTAGTTAATAATATGCATATTAACTAGATTAGGATTATGGTTGATTCATGAGGTGAACATGTCCCCCATTCCCTTTATTGATCTTACTCGGTTTAGTAATCGTAATTAGATTAGAATTAGTTAACTTAGTTTATTATAACTTTTCTACAAAATATTATGACATCATCTCCTTGGTATCTTCTTTGTTTCTTATTGTTTAGAGTGGATTGATACCCTTACCCTTCCTTGCCGCTATACTCGAATCCTTGGAACGATTATTGTTATAGTAGTATTGAGTCAACGACAATATCTCATCATTCATCAATCACATCAACAACAACATCCGTTCCCATACACACCATACTCAATACTATTACAACACTACACTACATTGGTTCATTGTTGGTGACTTGCGTTTGATCTCGCAGAATGAAAATTCAAGGGACTGGACTTCAATTTAAGGAAGGACTCGAAAGTTGGGCGGTTGATAGAATAAGGAATGGGTACTACTTGTTGGAGGATATTGGTACTATAACCATTGTCTTGTGTCTTGTACTTTGAATGGTTCAATAGTGGATTGTTTTTCTTAGAAATGGACCGAATCTCTTCTCTAAGTTTTAACCGGGGTAATTAGACCTATGGTTCTCGGTATAATTCTTGGTGTTCTGGTGTGTGTTTTTTTCTTGTTGATTTAATTAACTCTTGGTTGTTTCACTTCTACAAGTACATCATTGTATTAGGAATTAATCAATCATTATTTACATTATGAATAATCAATCTGACTCCATCACCGGAGCACAAATCTCAGATGAGCCCACCACCATCCATAACTAAAACTCTAGTGTCTGAGCCACCCTTGACTGTCGAAAGGGATGCAATATTAGCATGCGTCAGGTCATTTCTGAAGGGTATATCATGTGGGCGTGATGGACTCCGTGCCCAACACTTGCTAGATGCGTGCAATGAGTGGTGCATGCAGCCTTTGCTGTAAGTACAGATCTTATAGATGCTTTGACACTAATTGTGAAGTTCGGCGGCAAGGTTGATGCATGCCCACATGTATTAGCAGAATTTATGCTAAAAGAGGTACGCATTCACTGTCCTAGTATATGGGTTGAATATTTATATAGTTAGTCTCCGAGATTGTATTTGTAGTCCACATACATTTGGTCAGCAACCGGGATTCAACAAGGGGGTCCATTAGGGCCTCTCCTTTTTGCCTTAGTCTTGCATCCATTAGTAGTGCGCATTCAATCTGAATGTCATTTGAAGTTACATACGTGTTATTTGGATGACAGGACCTTGATTGGTGATACCATCAAGTGGCCAAAAAAATACGTATTATTCAAGCAGTTGAACTGCCATTTGGGTTCATCTTTTAATGTGAATAAGAAAGAGGTGTTTTGGCCATCAGTTGATCCTCGTCGTTCTAGTACTGGTTTGTTTCCACTAGGTATATCATGTCCTCAGATCATTTCTATTGCACAAGGCAAAGTTTTCCCACTACATAGGCTACACGTCGGATATAGCAGGTGAGGTAGCACCAAAAAAATGTGTCAGATTTGCATGACAAAAACAATCCCTAATGCAGAAATTTTTAAAATGTTATAATTCTCGGTTCTACGCAGAACCATTGTGCGTATAACCATAATAAAGTTTCTATGCAGAATCATTCTGCCTATAATTAAATCAGTGAGTCATTTTTCATACGCAGGATCATTCTGCGTGTAAAGTCTGATATATCAAAACAAAAATTCAAACATCCCAATACATCCAGTAACTCAAAATTTTTGTTTGTTCTTTACTTTTCTCCTCCCCTTCCGCCATTGAAACTTTATTTTGAGCTTAATGGAATACCCCCCCCCCCCCCCCTACCCCCCACCCACACACACACCTCCAGAACCTAGTAAGAAGAAATTATTTGGTAAAAATTTCAATAGCACGCAGAATGTTTTAGGTACAAGCGAAAAACAATAAAAGTATCATGCAAAACCATTCTGCATGTAAATGTAAGATATAGCAAATTAAATGAAGCATTGGCCTTCTGCTATATCTCTTGCATATTTACTGTGTTGACCCCCCTTAACGAGCTCAAGCCTAAGTCAATTACAAGTCAAAGCTCAAGACTTTAGTCAATAAAGGCCTAAGCCCAATTTAATTATTAATAAGGCTTAGGCCCGTTACTACATTCAATATCAATCATGGGCTTTATCTATTTAAGTCCATTATATTCAATAAGGTTAATATGATAATTCGACACCTTTGTAGAGATTTCCTTAACCTAATCTAACTACAACTCCAATATCTCTACAACTCCTAATCCAATAACAATTTCAATATTTTTACAACTCATGTTCCTAATAGGACATGAGGTACATTATCTTGTCATTGTATGGTCCAAATACATGGGACTACAATACATTAGGGATCATGGGATCACATCATAATCCCAATCAAACTCTACATTTGAATTACTTATAAAAAGCTTGATTCCATCTCTCTTATGGATACATAGGCAACTAAGAAGCAACTTAGTGCAGCCATTATCAATCATCAAAACCCTATTCCTTCATCTTCATCTTCTCCAATACCTTACATCTTAATATTAGGCGTTTCTTCTTGATCTTACATCACATTGGTGTGAAATCTGGTTGAAACACTTTGGCGCCGACTGAGGTTTTCTTTCCCCCCCACAAAAACCTACTTTTCAAAAGGAAACAAGTTCTTTCTTCTCAATGACAACAATTTGATCACAACAAAACAAGCAAGTAAGTAATGGTGGACGTCATGAAGGTTCAAAACATGTGCAAGATCGCTCTCAAGATTCCAACCCTAGAGAGCTGACCGTCACTTCCCAGAAGGTTCCATTTAACGGCGAAGAACACTCAGTTTGTTTTTTTTTTCTTCTTCTCAACCATCAAAATCTAAGGAGCCTACTCAACATGAAGAAGTCATGATTTCTGAAAATGAGTATCTACGCCGCAAACTCAAAAGGTTTCACCATAGGAACAATGGTCTAAGGAGGAAGTTGAAACATGCGAATCACAATGGTAATAAGTATTCGTTAACTCCATCTTCTTCAAGCATTTTAATAAGATCGGAGTCAGTCCAAATCCAAGGAAAAGAACTCAACCTTCAACTATCCCGGAAGTTGAAGAGGACATTGAAGATGACATTGTACTACCATCACAAGAACAATCTCCAGTTGACTTGGAGAAAGAAGATGAACACCGAAACTAAGGAAAAAAACTCGACCATCACCGGAAGGCCATGCCCAGCAGCTATGAGTATGACAAAACTCACCCGAAGGTCATGCCCAGCTGGTATGAGCGTGACAAAACTCATCCGAAGGCAATGCTAAACGGCTATGAGCGTGACAAAACTCATCCGAAGACCATGCCGAGCGGCTATGAGCATGACAAAACTCATCCGAAGACCATGCCCAGCGGCTATGAGTGTGACAAAACTCACCTGAAGACCATGTCCAACGGCTATGAGCGTAACAAAACTCACCCAAAGGCCATGCCGAGCGGCTATAAGTGTGACAAAACTCACCCGAAGGCCATGCCGAGTGGCTATGAGCGTGACAATATTCACTCGAAGGCCATGCCCAGCAGCTATGAGCGCGATAGAACTCACAAGAAGGCCATGCCCAGCGGCTATGAGCGTGACAAGACTCAAAAAAGACCTTTGTCCAGCAACAGTATGTCCAGTAGTTGATCAGTCCTCAAAAGTGTAAATTTATCCCCCGAATAACACCTTGTTTGTATAGCACTTAGCTTATATTATCTATATTATAACTGGCACTTATAAAACTTGGTAAAGAGACAAAGGACGGTCAAGATTTGCACATGAGATTATAGAGATTGGGTTTTAATGAGATTATAGAGATTGGGTTATTTAACCCGTGCAATGCATGGGTGTTATTTTATATGTAAGTTTTACATGTTATAATTTTATTTTGGTTTTGATTTTTGCTATTGAAATTGATTGAAAGTAGAATTTTATTACATATATGTATATTTGTGATTGGGTTTTAATGAGATTATAGAGATTGGATTATTTAACTCATGGAATGCACGGGTGTTATTTTATATGTAAGTTTTACATGTTATAATTTGATTTTGGTTTTGATTTTTGCTATTGAAATTGATTGAAAGTAGAATTTTATTACATATATGTATATTTATTTTCTAATTCCTCCATAACATTATTGTTGTCTTGATTTAAAGGTTTTATTTTTAAGTTTTAGATCAAATTAATTTTAATTGTATTCTCATTTTTTGTGTAGTTATCGAAGATGTAATGTGAAATAATAATAATAATAATAATAATAATAATAATAATAATATTAATAATAATAAATTATTATTATTTTATAATGTTTTTTGAGTATTTATTTATTGTATTTGTTTACCTATATAATTTTTTTTAGCAATTTAAAGTATATAATTGACGTTTTTAATTTGGATTGTAAATTATATCTTCAAGCTCACAATCCAAATTCTTGACATTAACTTGCTCATGTTACTATATTTTTTTTTTTTAACAAAAGATTTAATTTTAACTTTTGACAAAAATACAAATATTTTGGATAAGATGTTCAATTGATTTGGTTTGTAAACATATTGATTTAACCAAGTTATAGTGTTTACTTCTTTTGATTTTTGAACATATTTTGGATAAATTTTAGTTATGTGATTTTAATAAATAATATTTTAATTTTGGTTTAACAAAATTCTCTTCAATTAAAGCATCAATTTTTTCATATGGATCAACTTTTGAAGTTTACAAATTAGTGTTTATCTTATATTAGTTAACGTTAAATATTTAATTTGGTGTGAAATTACTTAAATATACTTACTAATTAACTATTGCTTGCTTAAGGGCATGCCTAACTTTAATAGAGAGTATAGATTCTATCATACAACTCTATCTGTTTCATACGTCTCTCCCTGTTATCAATCAGTTCTAGGTTATCATCAAACCTCTATCACCTCTCTACTCTCATATTTTCATCAATGAACACTTTATTTTTTTCTCTCCTTTTCAACAAAGAAAAATTTGAAATTCAAGTTTTTTTGTGTTTAATTTATTTTAATTTTCAGTATCTATAGCCAAAGTCAATTATACAAATAATACATACAACTCATCCTTAAACCTGGACTATATGAGCTTTATACAATTAATTAATATTTCTATTTTTAATTTGATATTTGACTAACGATTCTTTTAGTGATTTCAACCTAATACTATCGTTGTTGCTTTCATGTCAATGCTTCAAATTTTATTTATAAGTGAATAGTTTTAATTTCATCTATACATTTCTAGAAAAATCAAAATTTTCGCAAACAAAAATTTTCTTTTGTAGATATAATGGTGTGTTGAGGTGATAGCAAGGACTATCACTAATGTAAGTACTTACTTTTTAACAATATTTTTTGTGTTGAATTGCTGGAAATTCAAGGACAAATCTATTGTGGAACTGGATGTTTCCATCGAAGAAAAACTACTATGGATTATCACCTAACAAAGCCAAGTTTCAATTTGAAAATCATGTCTTCACCAGTGGTAAATGTTGATTGATTACTTAGATATATTTTTTCTTTATATACAAATGGTTGAATGAATTATCGTAACTTCTTTGTTGCAGCCACACAAAATCAGGAAGTAATAAAACTGATATTTAGGAATTCAAAGGAGTTTATGAGATCAGCAGAACAACTATTCTAAATGATAAATGAACCATCAGATTCACCAAGGAATCTTTCAAGCTCTTTGAAAGCGACCTTGGAAATTTCTGATTATAGCTATGAATCTAATAAATAATGAAGCACAAACGTCAGCCAGTTCAATTTTGCCCATAGTATAAATAGTCTTTCACAACCTCTACAAATTTTTATCAGAATATGATTAATTGAATACTTTCAGTGCCACAGGTTAGTTGGGTCTACATGCAAATACGTTCTTATAGGATAAAGAATTCATGCAAAGGGTTGGTTGACAAATTTTTGCACGCGAGACACATTTCCATTCTTAGGTTGTGCGATGTCTGCAAGGTCTATCATTAATATTCAAACTGATCTTTTGAAAAAAAAAAATTCATCAGAAAACACAATTTTCGTCACCGTGTTTGGTGATCTATGGTTTAGGAAATGTTTGGTTACACTTAAATTTGTATGTTGGGCCTTGGATACATTCCTGAATTAATCTACTGCATCTTACCAACCTATTTTATCCCCAACAATAACACATAATTCTTGCCCAAGGTTAATTGTGCATGATAACTTCTATTGAACTAATTTTAGGGCTAATATGTGTACATTTAATAAGCAAGAATTTCACCTGAACATTGTATCTGATTATGCCTCACTGGTTGTTCATCTTAACTGCACAATTATTAGTTTCAATTTTTTGAATTTATTATTTTGTAAGTGACATTAAATCTATCAGGTTACCATGTAGTTTTTTATACTACTATCAAACATCAGAAACTTTCGAGTTCCAGTCTTTGACATGACCCTCCATCATTCAAGTTCTCTCTTTCTATATATATATATTTCTAGAATTGCAATTTCTTGAATTTGGATGCACCAAAATTATTCTCTCACAGGAACCAGTAGTCAATTGCAAAAGTATTTATTTTATGCTTTGGGAATACGAGGATCAACCAAAGGAACTAGCTAACTGAGATTTATTTTGAATTTAGTGTCTACAAATTTTACTTTGTTGTTTATACAATTTAATCAAAGAACACCTCCATTTTACTATCCCTTTACTATAAGTCCCAGAATTACCGGCCATTTGGCTTGATTACTATCAATTTGTTCCTTAATCAAATATTATATTCCAGCGTATGTAGCAAGGGGTGGGTGGTATTGACGTACTGTCAAACAAATCCAAGGAATTGTGTGGCATTGTTCTGAAATTTCATAGTCTCAGAAAATATACTGGTTTAAGGGATGCATACTAAATTATGACAGAATGATTGTATCTTTCAAGATGATTAGGTGGTAAAAGTATATTCTACAGATAGATCTGATATAGAAATAATACCACAGAGCAAATTGTGTTAAAGGGAAGAACGAATAATAGGACGGGCAAAACGTAAACAGTTTACTAAAGTTGGTTTACGGATGTTATTTTCCTTTGTATTTTGCAGTCATTGGGTCATACTTGATGGTGCGTCAGCCATGCTGACCAAGAACTGCATCATGGTTTGATTAAATTAATGTTATACGTACCATTAATGTAAAGTTGAGACTGATGATAATTATATATAGGTGCTTCTGAGTTTGTAGATATATGATTATGCTCCTTAATATAGGTGACAGTAAACATCTTTAGCACAAAATTTGTAAGAGTAAGTTAAATCTGTACTTCATGGGTTTATACTACAATGGTATTATGATGATTCAGAGCAAGCCTAAAAGTAGACAAACTAGCAGTCTAAGACTGTATGTGTTGAATGCCTACATGTACAATAATAGATAAAGCAAGAGAATAACCTAACCGAGCAACAAAAGCAAGTAAGTACTAAATATCTCGCATCTAATGTTAATTATGATGGAGATTTGGAATTCAACTTCGTCAGAATGACGAATACCAATTTTAATTTTGTTGTGCAATGTGAAGATAGTTTATGGGAAACTCAATCATTTCAGTTAGGCTTCTAGCCATGGTTTAGGAAATTACAGAAGGTGGGACTAAAAAATATACAAAGAATCCAACAGGGTAGCTGACACCTTGCAAAGAATGATATCCACTATTCTTCTTATTCGAACTTTTAGATCATTAAACCACGATATGAGGACTATTCTATCGTACAATGTGATGAGGGTTGCAAGTTGATCAACCTTCATATATGGAATATGACATGAAGACTATTCTATCAAACAGTTGCACAAGCCATACTTGCAGGCATATTTTTCAGATTTTTCAAAGAAGATAACATCTACACATTCCTTCATTAATTATGACATAGAAAATTAACTTCAAAATGCATCCAAGAAATGGAATGACTATGCAAACATCACAATAAGACGTTGCAAATGGTGTAAAGGTAGGTTTAGGGTTTAGGGTTTAGGATTTGCACTAATCAATGGTGTAAATGTAGGTACATCATCAAAAGAAGGTGATCCACATATATCCTATGTTATGGTTTCTTAGGGATTTTCTTGACAAAAAATAAAGTCCAAAAATGGTCTAACAACTATTTTCAAGAAAGAATGGAATATGTGAAACTAATAGAAAAGATTCGTGCAACTACAACTGAAAATATCAATTCAGAAGACAGAAGTCGTTAAAATGAAGCTATGGAAATTAATATATTCTTTATTTTATCTCTGTTAAATTTACTTCTGTATACAACAAATAATAGTATACGATTTATTTTTTAGTAATAAAAATGTTTAATTATCTCCATGATTTACATATAAAGGACTTCACAAATTATATTAGAGCAATCACAATTTTTTGACGTTTATTATCATTGAGTTACTCAATACAAGTATAAAATAAATTCAAATTAACTATTTTAATCAAGTTACCTATCAATTGTCTATTTTAATCATTTAGATTTTAGATTTGTGTCCAAATATAAAAAATAGTAATTTAAATATAATTAAAAATAAACGTCCCGAAGGGACGAGTCATACCTAGTTGTATTATATCTATTGATTAGTGCTTTCTTGTCTTTTATATAGTCATGAGCCGAAATGCGAATATTATGTAAAAGCCCGCGAAAAGTCAAGAAAAACAAGCAAAAATGTGTTATTTGCAGATCGAAAGGAGAATCGATATTTGTACCCACAAGATCTGCTGAGGGCACCCCACGGTCAGCTCTGTTGACTTGACTTTATGTCAAAGTGGGGCGGTCCAATTCTCAACCCAAACTGGGTCCTTTTAGGGCCCACAAGTCAGAATTTCTATTTAGGGCATTATTTAAAGTCTAAACTTAAAAAGGGCTTTACAAGGAGATCCAGAAGTCTGATTTGGGCCCATGAGCTATCAAACTGAAGGTCTTGGTCCCAACTACAACTTAAGCCCAAGAGAATTAGGTTTTGCTAAAGGCCTAATGTATCTAGAAGACGAACAGCAGCAGCCACGAATTTGACGTAATTTGGAAGTTTTTTGCATTCAAGTATTCTACTTTGTATTTTCTATATAAGAGAAGTAGTAGCTAAGGTTTAGGTAGCATTTTACGAATTGAAGATTGAAGAGAAAAGTTCATCTTCTTCTTCTTCTTTTGTATCAAACTCAATATTCAATATCAATTCCATTATGATGTCTTGTGATTTATTTATTTATTCCATGGTGTCATCATCAAGGATGAGTAGCTAAATTTCTTTAGGGGGATGGTTGAAGCACTCTAGATGACGCAAAAGCACCATGTTTGTTGTTATTGTTCATTGTGATTCGAAGTTCTTAATGCTTATTTACTTCTAATTCGCGATATGAGGTAAGTATGATTATTTGTATGCTATTGTTATCCATGTTATTAAAATACTATTGTTAGGGTTTAGGGAGACCTAGCTTTAATGGTTTTATTTATATTGATTGAAGATGTGTAGTGAAATAGCTGAGAGGTGATTATTACATGTCTAAAGTTGATATCTTTTATTGGAACCCTTTTGTAATTAAATCAAATAGCTGAGAGGTGATGATTTAGTTATAAATAATATATTGAGTTAATTAAATTTAATAGCTGAGAGGTGACAGTTTAATTAATGAGACATATTCAATAGCATGTATAAGAGAATCTTGTTTTAATTAGGTGGAATAACTGAGAGGTGACTACTTAATTATTATTGGTATTAATGATTAGTTTGAATAACCGAGAGGTGACTAATTGATTGTTATAGATTGAACACGAAGGAACAACATGTTATGTTTGCATGATTTAGTTTGTGGATACCAACTCTCCTCCTTTGTCATTATATATCTTCTTTTCATCTCTACCATATTCTTAAGTTAGGGTTTACTATTTATTATTGCCTGTAGAAAGTAGAATCAATCTCCAATCTTATTATTGATTCACTTGGTGTTCTTTATCCATTGTTTTCTATTGTGTTTGAGCTAAGATCTCCCTGTGAGGTGGGTACGACCCTTTCTTGTTACTTGTCTACTTTGATATCCAATTTATACAGGCACAAGAAGGAACTTCAATATAAATCTATCTTTTGATTGTTGAGGTATACAAATATCTTAATATCAAAATGGCGTCGTTGCCGCTCTAAGGAACGGAGTTCATTCAAATACAAGCGAGAATAGTAGTTTCGGGACATCATCCCACTTCTATCCCTCCCACCCTTCTATTTTTATTGATCTTGCAACGAAGACGGATTGAAAAAAGCTAAAACGGAGTAAAGATCAAATTTTTAAGAAAAGTACGCGTTCAGGAATTTTTCCTGACAGTTACTGGTTCAGAATGGGCCCGAACTCGAGTCGAGTTCAGTTTGGCCTGTAACAATCTCGAGTCGAGTTCCAGGCTGGGAATTTGCCTCGTTTTGCGTGATTTTTCCAGAGCGTTCTAGAACTCCTTTTTAGCTAATTTGTTTTCCTGTTGAGAGATTGTGAGGTGAACTAAGTAGTCTATTTTTTTCAGCATTGTTTTTTTACTTGTAAGATATTTCATTATTCGATCCACGAAAGGGTCGCGGTTGTAATATTTTTAAAGTAGGTGTTGTTAGGATTTATTTTATTGTGTATTCGCGGCGGATAGTAGAGCGAGGTTGTGGAACTAGCCTTGAGTCTACTATGGAACGACTCCTAAGGACGATTGAAACCCAAGGAACGGTTTCCCCTTAGTCGACTTCAAATCGTCTTCTCCCCACTTTTGTGCGATTGTTTGGCAATTTTTATTTTTTTAGCACAAAGTGGGAGGTAAGCATTCTCCTAACCCTCCTCGAATCCCCTGCAAGAGGAGTTTCTGTGTGATTAACATGACCTTGATTGTTGCTTGATTTTAAATTCAGTTTTTACTTGTTAAACTGGGACTGCAAGGCGGACCTGACCTATAAGTGAAACTTAATATCAATTGATTGCAATATCCTAAGCTTTAAAATTGAACCAACTAAAGCCATGCTATCACGATGTTCATTTGAGACCTTGAGCAGTTATTTCAACTAGTACTGCGTGAACCATTCTTTGATTGGAGCACAAGTTAGGAATTGGGTCTGGAACCCCTACAGATTACGTCTGTAGAATCACTGTGGTTATTTAATTAAGGAACGTTGCTTACGTACAGAAAACCTCCCACACTGGTTATTCGCTGCTTGACTCTCAAAATATAAGGTGACTTCATAAGGGAAGCTTGGAAAGAACTCATTGACTTGGGTGAACACAAAATTGAGTCAGTTTTTAAGCCCCTTGTTAGATGCTTTTGAATGGTTAGGATTTCTGTGGCATATGTAATGTGCATGTTGCATGCATCTTAAATCAGGTAAAATCTTGTCCAAACCAACTCCAATCTACACAAAGAGCACAATCACAGACCTCACTCCTTCTCTTGAGGAAGAGTTTAACGACGCAACCTCCGAAGAAGAGTTCAACGACTCAACTTCACTTTCTGAAGTAACTCCTGCCCCTATGGCTCAAGAAGCTGCCCTTCGGGATTACTTTTCACCTTTGGCCACTGGGCCACCTATCTGCATAGTCTTACCCGAGACAACTGCGGATAGCTATGGCATTCGCCCACAGATTGTGGGCATGTTACCTAAGTTCCATGGACTTCCAAGGGAAGATCCATATCAGCACCTCAATAAGTTTCTGACCGTTCTCAACACTTTTAAGGAGAAACATTTGTCTGCGGAAGAAGTTAGCTTGAGATTATTCCTCTTTTCTCTTGAGGATAGAGCATCTCACTGGTTACATGGCCTTCCTTCCAACTCTATTAATACCTGGGCTCAACTAAGTAAAAGGTTTTTTACCAAATTCTTTCGTATTACTAGAACTAATGATATAGTTGATGCCATAAGAAGTATTCGGCAAAAAGAGGACGAGGTATTCTTTGATGCATGGGAAAGGTTTTAAGACCTATTTCTTCGGTGTCCACACCATAAAGTCGATGACACTGAAAACGTTAGGATTCTATATAGAGGCTTTAATACAATGACTAGAAACACGGTTGAAAGTATGAGCGGTGGAGATTTCCTTGATTATTCCACTGCCAAGACTCTGGCATTCCTTGAAAACATTGCCACCAATAGCCAGAAATGGGACTTACCTGGACATACCACGAGAAACACTGCCCTAGACTCACTTGATAAACCTAGAGGTCTATATGATGTCAAACCTGACTTTGAGCTTAAAGATTTACTTCATGGTTTAGTAAAGAAAGGTAGAAGCACTTGAGGTGTCCTTAAATCCCACATTACCCGTTATGAGTGCCTCCACTCTCTCATAGTCTCATGTGATGCTTGCCACGACCAGACCCATACTGCTGAATTTTGCCCTCTCTTTTATAATTCACCAGAAACTGAGGAAGCCTGTGCGTTTAACTACGCCGGGAGAACCAACTTTACAAAGGGCAATGCCACGTACCCATACATGGACCACTCCAAGCTTCCATATTCCAATAATAATTATGCGGCTCCACCTGGTTTTAATAACTCTTATAGGCAACGTAGTAATGCCATGTATGTTGGTAACACTGATAATCGGAACATGGCACTGATCCCCCCTTACTCGAACAATGTTCATCACATGAGTGGTTCCAGGGACCATATGCCAACTAATCAATCTGCCCCACCTAAGACCTCCCTTAACGATGTACTTGCCCGTTTCATTCAACAGACCCAGACGTCTATTGAGTCAAATGCCCAAGCCATCCAGAGGATTGAACAAACACTTGGTGAAAAAGGTAGATTCCGGGACAGTCCATCCCAAATCCCAAAGGCAAGGAAGTTGCCTTGGTGACGGATACTGCAAATCCGTCTGTACCACTTGCTGAAGTAAAATCGGTTTCCACCCTTAGGTCAGGAAAACAGGTTGATAATCAAATCAATTATACACCAAGTCCTAACATTGTGACCCCGGTTACCTCTGCACCTGTTACCCCACCTAAAACTCCGACTAATGAGGCAACCATCTCTAAGCCCAAAAAAACCTACCCATGAGATTGTGGACCTTCCACGAACTTACAACCCGCCTGTACCTTATCCCCAGAGACTCACAAGGTCTATAAAGGAAGTCCAAACAGAGGAAGTACTTGATGTGTTCAAACATATTAATAGACCCTTCCTCACGGCTATTAAACAGATACTTTCCTATGCTAAGGTTTTGAAAGACTTGTGTACCGCCAAGAGAAAAACAAATGTGCCTAAAAACGCGTTTGTGGCGGAGGAATTCTCTGCACTTGTCCAACATAACGGCGTGGTAAAATATAAGGACCTTAGAAAACCGACCATACCCTGCAAGCTTGGTGACAAATTCATGGGAAAAGCTTTGCTAGACTTAGGAGCGAGTGTTAACCGTTTGCCTTACCCCTTATACCTCAGCCTGAGTCTAACAAACATGAAACCCACGAAAATGTCCTTACAACTGGCCGACATATCATTGAAGGTACCTAGAGGAATAGTTGAAGACCTGTTAGTTAAAGTGTCTGACTTTTACTACCCCGTTGACTTTGTGATGTTGGATACTGAACCTATATCCCGAAGTTGTTGGGAAGGTGTGTAAACTGAAGAAGTCTTTGTATGGTCTGAAACAGTCTTTAAGAGCTTGGTTTGGAAGATTTACAAAGTCCATGAGAGCTTTTGGGTACAAACAAAGCAATTCTGACCATACCTTGTTTATCAAACACAAGGATGGTAAGATTACAGCTCTAATTGTGTATGTTGATGACATGATCGTTACAGGGGTGATCTGAAGAAAATAAATGAATTGCAGAAGTATTTGTCGAAGGAATTTGAAATGAAGGATCTAGGACAACTGAAGTATTTTCTGGGTATTGAAGTTGCAAGGGCTAAAAAGGGGATTTCACTCTCAGAGAGGAAGTATGTCCTTGATTTGCTTGCTGAAATCAGGATGTTGGATTGCAAACCGATGGAGACACCTATTGAGATGAATCATGGACTTGCCGTTCATCCTGACCAAGTTCCCACTGATAAAAGAAAGTATCAGCGTCTTGTAGGAAGGTTAATTTATCTCTCATACTAAACCTGATATTGCTTATGTTGTGAGTGTGGTTAGTCAGTTTATGTATTCTCTTAGTGAAGAACATATGGATGCAGTCTTTCGGATCTTGAAGTATTTGAATAAGGCACCTGGCAAAGGTTTAATATTTAGAAAGAATGATGTATTGGATGTTTTTTGATATACAGATGATGAAGTGAATGTTGTTGAACACACAGATGCAGATTGGGTTGGTGATAAAACTGATAGACATTCTACATCAGGATACTTTACTTTTGTGAATAGAAATCTTGTAACTTGGTGTAGTAAGAAGCAGAAAGTTGTTGCCAGATCGAGTGCAGAAGCTGAATTTCGAGGTATGGCACATGGAGTATGTGAATTGTTGTGGATCCGTAATGTCTTGAAGGAATTGGGCTTCAACCTTCAAAAGCCTATGGATTTACATTGTGATAATCAAGCCGCCATTCGAATTGCACACAATCCAATTCAGCATGATCGAATAAAATATGTTGAGGTTGATCGTCATTTTATTAAAGAAAATCTTGACATGAAGGTTATTCGCTTTCCTTTCGTAACCTCAGAGGAGCAATTAGCTTATGTTCTTACCAAATGTGTATCTCAAAAATGCTTCGACAGCTCAGTTGACAAGTTGGGCATGATTGACATCTATGCACCAACTTGAGGGGAAATGTAGAAAGTTGTATATATATTCTAAATAAGAAACACTATATTTAGGATATATTTAGAATATTATGTATTTAGAATAGTGTGTCTTGGTAGACAAGAAACTAACTTGTATATAAACCCATGTTTTGCGATGAATCAATATGACAAACTAAATTGAATTGAATTGAAGTTTTTTTTAACACCACCGTAACGTAACAATTATGAGTTTGAATAGTAATTTGTTGCCTAGATAAACTTACTAGTTGCGGAGGACTAGTGTTTTTATTTGTTGTCGCCTAGATAAACTTGCTAGTTGCGTAACAATTATGAATGAAATGAGAGTGTAATCCCATAACATTAAGTAAGTTAAGACCAAGAGCAGTAATATTTACCTTAGGTTCGACGGTAGCGACTATATCTGGTTCAGTGTCTTTAACCATTTTAATGAATCTCTTTCCTCCCATTTCTTTTACCAATACCTCTAATATTCCAAAATAAAAAAAAAAAAATCTTCTGAATGAAAATTTAAAAAGTGTGTGAGCTGAGCTCATTGATTAATTGACTTGGCCCCAGCTTAGTTTGCTGCAGATTTGCATCTTTTTCTCTTGTTTCTTGTTGTTCCAACTTTGACGATCAGTTTGTTCAAGCATGTTCATAGCCATCCCAGCTTCGCTATCTACGAAAGCCAATCTGTTAATTGTCTCGTTATTCTGCTGTATTTCATTAAGTTGTTATTTCATTAATTGTCTCGTTATTCTGCAATTCTTCCAGAATTTTTGTGGGTCCAAGGAACTCTGTGTTGTGTCTCATTAGGCGTTGCCAAATAATTTGTGTCTTCCTGAGATGTGACTATAACAATACCATTATTGCGCTCAACCATTTCCTCATTATTGACCACTTCATCTGCCATTTCATTGTGAACCACTGTGTTGTGCGCAGCGGAAAAACGAATACAACAACGGTGGATATGATGCTAGTGTACGAAAGATGACAAAACAAGTAGTAAAGAAGTAAACCTACTTAGCAACAACAAATAATAAAGAGAGACACCAAAATAACGTGGTTCGGCTTGATTGCCTACGTCCACGGACAAACAAATAAAACTTTTACTATTGGAGAAGATAGTACAAAACTCTCAAACAGATGGAGAAACCCTAGGTTTCCAACCTTCTCAAATCCTCAGCAAATCTCTCAAAGAGACAATCACAAATTGAGGATAGAAACTCTCTCTCACACTTGGATGGAGACGATCTTAAGCCCTCACGAAGAAACCAAAGTTTTTTTCGTCACAAAAGTTCTCTCAAACTCTCTAATGGCTTCTCACAATCTCTCTCCCACCTTGAATAGGTTTTCCAACTTCTTATTGGCTTTATAACATAGCCTTCCAATATATCACGAAATGGGCTTAAACATGGGTTTTTAGGCAAAATGTATCGAGGACGTACGTACGTACATACGTACGTTCTACCATGTGGGAGTTGTTTGTGATGCAGGACGTACGTACGCCCTAACATGGTACGTACGTTCCTGAACGAATAACTTTTTAAACCCAACAATTCTCCACCTCGGCGAAGATTCAATAAATCTAAGCCGACACCAAGAACAAAACAAGTCCCAATCTCCCACACATGTCCCGAAGGACCAAAACGGCTGCACCACCTCATGGTTGCTTACGTACCCTTCTCCTAAGGGATCAAGTCATCGTAGTTCACTCTCAATGGCATATATACGATGCCCACCATACCCCGAAGGGTCAAATTCCCACAAGGGGCCAAATCAAACCAAATGCCCACCAATGCTCTATAGGTCTCACAAACAACTTCAACACAATGGGGTCCAAGCTACCAAATACCTTCTCCACCTCAACAAAGTTCTCCATTGAAGATGATCCAATACCCCGAAAAACTAACCTCTCAAGAGTTTTTCCTATGAAGTTCAACCAAGTGGGGAACAAATTCAAATCACTATGCATAGATTTACCAAATACGTCTTCCTTACTAAGCGCCGAACAAACATCACATGAGAGATTACCAACAATAGGAAGTACGTACACAAAACCCCCAAACAAAGGTTTCACGGCTTCATAAGGTTCTTGGGCGATAACCTTGCTACTAACAATGGTGGCTTCAAATTTTTTCTTTGTCGTGTCATCTAACAAACCAATCAAATGTGGAGCGACATCAATCTCCACCCGAACAAATGACGCTTCAACAAAATGCCTACCAACTATGCATGCCTTGCCACCCGCAAACAAATCTGTCTTCACTTGCATAGTACCATCAACGGCATGCCTCATATTACTATGCAATTCCTTGGTAGAATCGACATAAAAATTAACAACTGAACTATGCAAACCACATGTAATTGCACTTCCTTTCAAGTAGTACAACTTACCCTTTCTAATGCCTTTCATAACAACTCGTGTACCTACAACAACTTTTAGAATTCCACCAATACATGTAATTTTCATACCATCGGACTCTAAAACACCCAATGAGATTTGATTTGTAGTTAACTCCGATACATACCAAACATCTTCTAACTTTCGAGTGCATCCATCTTCCAACTTCAATCGAACTGTACCTATCCCAAAAGTTTTGCAAGTATGATCATTACCAAGCAAAACACAAGCATCTAGCTCCTGAAAGCTATCAAACAACTTGTTATTGGGACACATATGATAGGAATAACCCGAATCCAAAATCCACTCATTAGTAGAATAACCAACTGAGGATGAAGCCAACAACGAAACACCAACATATGAATCCTCATCTCTACGATGTACACGAACAATCTTCTTCTGCAACTTTGGACAATTAATTTTCCAATGTCCCCAACAATGACAATAGGCACATTCATTTTTTGCAAGAGTTCTTCGACTTCTCAATTTACATTGAGAACCAACCAATCTACCAATACTATCATCAACCACATAGAGCCGGTCCTTTATATTTTTCAAAGCGTACTTGTCTTCCAACTTGGACAACATAACTATTACAATGGTTTCCAATTTGACAATGTACCACAAATCTTCTACCAAACAATTCCGGACAAATTCACAAGCCTTCAAATTTAGATTTAACCATTCATCATCATTTGTATTTCTCGATTTATCATCAAGAACATCCACATAGCCATTAATGGCTAACCAATCTTGTACCTCCATCTTCCACATAGCAAATTCGAGGTTACCATCAAATTTATGAATGTTAACATCTAACAACAAGGTTTGATCAAACAAACTACCAACCGCCTTTCCAAATTCACTCGAATCTGAAATATGATCCGACATGATACCAATCAATTTCATACACCAGCAAACCAAACAAACAAACTAAACCAAAGGAGTTCACCAATAGCACAAGAAAAATCCAAGATTGGAATTTTATCGAAATTGAGAAAACAAAACCGTCAACTTCAAAGAATTATTGAGAACAGAATACTTTGAACCAGAAAATGTACCATACACCGTTGGAAAGCCTGAAGAGTCTTCTTTCCAACCCAAAAAATAGATCAACGTTTGATATCCGAGCACAGAGTTATGACTGTTTTACCAAAGGATGTCGAATCTGGACAGATTCCTGAAAACCCTTTAACCAATGTTCTGCAATCCCGTCTTTAACCCAAGGAACTAACCTTCGGCTCTGATACCACTTGTTGTGCGCAACGGAAAAACGAATACAACAACGATGGATATGATGCTAGTGTACAAAAGATGACAAAGCAAGTAGTAAAGAAGTAAACCTACTTAGCAACAACAAATAATAGAGAGAGACACCAAAATAACGTGGTTTGGCTTGATTGCCTACGTCCACAGACAAACAAATAGAACTTTTACTATTGGAGAAGATAGTACAAAGCTCTCAAACAGATGGAGAAACCCTAGGTTTGCTCCTTTCTCAAATCCTCATTAAATCTCTCAAAGAGACAATCATAAATTGAGGATACAAACTCTCTCTCACACTTGGATGGAGACGATCTTAAGCCTTCACGAAGAAACCAAAGTGTTCTTCGTCACAAAAGTCCTCTCAAACTCTCTAATGGCTTCTCACAATCTCTCTCCCACCTTGATTAGGTTTTCCAACTTCTTATAATTGGCTTTATAACATAGCCTTCCAATATATCACGAAATGGGCTTAAACATGGGTTTTTAGGCAAACTGTATCGAGGACGTACGTACGTTCTACCATGTGGGAGTTGTCTGTGATGCAGGACATACGTACGCCCTAACATGGTACGTACGTTCCTGAACGAATAACTTTTTAAACCCAATACACTGTATCTGTATCTGAGTCAAAAGATGACCTACCAATATCAACCACTGTATTTGAGTCATTTTAAAGTATTTGTTCTGATTCCTCAAGTTGTAAAATATTTTCTGTGCTTTCCTTTTGTAGAGCTTGATCTGTGATTTCAGTTTGTTGCTCTGTCACTTGTTGAAGCTCCTGTTCTTCCACATTTTCAATTCCATGGAACCTGTTTGTAATGACTACCGTACCGCATGGTTACGCTGTTCACCCACAGTTTCGTGTACTTTGTTTGTCTTCTTTACCCATTCCTCTTGCACAGTTGCACAATTCCCTTTCCTTTAGCAACTACATTCTTTTTTGGTTGTTGATTTTTCATTTGTTGTTTCTCTCCACCAGTTTCCTTGTCCATTTGAGCACTCACTTTCTTACATTCCGCAACAAGATGACCTACCATTTTACAATGATTACAAAATTTAGGCAACTTTGTGATTTCGACATCCTGCCAAAATTTAGAATCTTCCTTCTCAACTAAGATTTGATTTGTTCAATTTTGACACGATGTAGAAAAACAGTCATAACTTTATGCTCGGCACTCTGAATGGCGATCTGTCTTTTGGGTTGGAAAGAAGACTCTCTCAGCTTCCCAATAGTATAAGTAACGTTGTCTGGAGATATGTATTTTGGCAGGCAAACGGCTCCGAAGTTCTGACAGGAAAAGTGCCTCTAGATAACAGTTCAGACAGATTTATTGCCTTTGGACGGTTAAGTGTCTATGGGCCTATTTTGGGCCCATGACGTGGTAAACCCTAATTTTTTCTTGTAACACTATATAAGGTCATGATAGTGTAGGAAACCTTAAGATTTTGGGAGCCACATTAAGCATGTAGTCTAAAGGAGTTTTGAGAGGTACAAAACTTGGAGAGTTGAGGCTTGAAGGCTTAGGAAATCTTGGGAGCAATCTTTGTTGGGGGATTTCTAGATTTATGTTCTTCTTGTAAAAGTTGTGAGTTGTGTGAGATATCATCTTGTAATCATTTTGGTGGAAGATAATAAAGTTCTTTGTTTTGAGTGTGGTTGTTTATTCCCCATGAGGGTTCCACCACGTAGATCTTGTGTATTGGTTATTGTTTTCTTATTATCATTACTTGTTTCTTCTAGATCTTGGGTTATTCCACACTTTGGGTTATTGTTTTATTATCGATTTGCCCAATAGATATTGTTTTGACCCCCCTTAACGGGCTCAAACCCAAGTCAATTACAAGTCAAAATCCAAGACTTTAATCAATAAGAGCCTAAGCCCAATTCATGCATTAGTAATAAGGCTTAGGCCTGTTACTACATTCAATATCAATCATGGGTTTTATCTATTTAACTCCATTATATTCAATAAGGTTAATATGGTAATTCTACATCTTTATAGAGATTTCCTTAACCTAATCCAACTACAACTCCAATATCTCTACAACTCCTAATTCAATAACAATTTCAATAATTTTACAACTCATGTTCCTAATAGGACATGAGGTACATTATCTTATCATTATATGGTCCAAATACATGAGACTACACTACTACAATACATTAAGGATCAATGGATCACATCCTAATCCTAATCAAACTCTACATTTGAACTACGTATAAAAGGTTTGATTCCATCTCTCTTATGGATAGGTAGGCAACTAAGAATCAACTTCGTGCAGCCATAATCAATCACCAAAAGCCTATTCCTTCATCTTCTCCAATACCTTAGATTATATCATTAGGGGTTTCTTCTTGATCTTACATCACATTGGTGTGAAATCCGGTTGAAACACTTTGGTTTTCTTCCCCCCCCCCCCCCCCCCACCCCCCCCCCCCACACACACACACAAAAAACCTATTTTTCAAAAGGAATCAAACTCTTTCTTCTTAATGGCAACAACTAGATTTTAATAAAACAAACAAGTAAGTAATAGTGGACGTCAAGAAGGCTCAAAATGTGCAAGCTCGCTCTCAAGACTCCAAACCTAAAGAGCATACCATCACTTCAAAGAGGGTTCCATTTAATGGCGAAGAACACTCGGTTTCTTCTTCTTCTTCTCAACCATCAAAATTCAAGGAGCCTACTCAACATTAGGAAGTCATGATCACCAAAAACGAATACACGCCGTAAACTCAAAAAGCTTCAAAATAGGAACAATGGTCTTAGGCGAATCACAATGGTAATGAGTGTTCGTTAACTCCATCTTCTTCAAACGTTTTTGATTATTTGCGAGTCAATCCAAATCCAAGGAAAAAGACTCGACCTTCAACCATCCCGAAAGTTGAAGAGGATATTGAAGATGACATTGTATTATAATCACAAGAACAATCTCTAGTTGACTTGGAGAAAGAAGATGAGCGCCGAAACCCTAAAAATTTTAGGGTTCATGCTAACGGTCAAGACGAAGCAAGAGAACAACATTACTATCGCACCAAAAGAGCCAAGACAACCTTGGTAGGAGGTTCTACTACACAATATTGTTAAAATGTTGCGTGGAAGACCCCCAGCTAGAGCACGAGACAAAGCCAACATACTCGCCACAAGAGTGCCCAGTGGCTATGTGCATGACAAAAGTCCTCACCGTGGTCTCCCCAACGGCTATGAGCATGACAGAACTCACACGAAGGCCATACCCAGAGGCAATGAGTATGACATAACTCACAAGAAGGCAATTCCCAGCGGCTATGAGCATGACAGAATTCACAATAAGGCCATGCCCAGCGGCTATGATCATGACAGAGCCCATAAAAAGACCATGTCCATCGGCTATGAGCATGGTAGAACTCATAACAAGACCATGCCCAACGGCTATGATCATGACAGAGCCCACAACAAGACCCTGGCCAGCGGTTATGAGCATGACAAAGCCCATAAAAAAACCATGCCCATCGGTTATGATCATGACGAACTCACAACAAGACCATGCCCAGCGGCTATAAGCATGATAGAGCCCATAAACAAGACCCTGCCCAGTGGCTATGTGCATGACAGAGTCCACAAAAAGACCTTGCTCAGCGGAAATGTGCATAACTGTCTTGCAAATTAACCTTTGTCCAGCAACAGTGCACCCAACCGTTCTCTAAAAAAACCTTTGTCCAGCGGCAGTGTGTCTAGCAGCCTCAAAAACAGGTCATGGTCCAAAGGCTATACTCCTAACTATTTCGACAGAGACCTTATTCGACCATCCAATCATCACCATTTACGTACGTCGGGAAACCTTTCCCGGACGTAGAGACACACAACACAACTCTCAAAGAGGGCGACGAAACACTCATTCACCAACATCTAGGACCCTAAGATATTACCGCCAAGATCATGACCATGACACTTATGCACATGACTATGGTCACGATGGCAATGGTAACATACGGCTCGAGAACCTCACTGAAGAGAAGTTGCAAAGAATGATCGCTGAAACAGTTCAAACAAAAGAAGCTAAAGAGTATAGACTCGGCAACATTGCCCATCATACGAGCAAAAGTTTCTTATTTTCCTTCCAAATTCAACAAGCAGAGCATCTCCCAGATTTTGAGCCACCAAGTTTCAAAGAATACAATGAAGTTGAGGGCAATCCTTGGCTTTATATTTTCGACTTTAAGAACAAGATGGTGCTCTTTAGTTATAATAATGCACTCATGTGCAAAATGTTTCCTTTGCTTTAGTAACAAAAACTGGAAAAAAAAAATTAATCCAAAACAAATTTTATTTGAGGAATTATACGAAGTTAGAAGACAAGCGCGCTACAAACTACGCTGCAAGTCTTTTTTGAATAGCAAAATCAATCGTACGAAATACATATTCAAAGGAACCCTCCGTCATCACATTGTTATTCATCACTTTTTGTACCCTCGTGAGAAGTTCAACTACTTCTTGTATTAGAAACCCAAAGTATCAAAAGCAAAAAGAATGAAACAATGTTTGTTCGCTAGACATTCTCCCTCGTGTTTGTGTACCTTAGCTAGTTACATCTGCATGAATGGTTGTTTGATCCACATCAAAATTTCAATTACCAAATGCTACCATTGGAGATGCCCTGGTGATGTCACATATGCATGCTTCCCTTCTAACAAATTGTATATCAAAACATCAGTAAGGCGTAATGTTGATCTGCCTTCGGACATGTCTGTAAGAAAATTGAGTGTAGCCTCTTTCTTAACCTGTATTTGTCCTCGCAATACCACATCATACAATATATCATGCACACGATCGTGTCTGTATTTGAAAATGGAGTAGTACTTACAGTGTACAACATGGTCCCCCAAGGCATCAAGTCGGCTCTTCTTACATACATGACATAAATCCCTATTTGTAAATAACGGGATCATGAAACGGTACTGGAGAATGGCATGGTACTCCACTGCTGTTACGTGTTGTCCTAATCCTCCATAAGAATAACAATTAGGAAGTCTTTGGCGTAAGCATTTTATCAATTATCACAGCCGTCTGACGAGCAGACAAATACAAATCCTTGTCAATACCAGTAACAATCTTCCTGTAGTAAGTTTCTCCCAGTGTATGTTGGGGTTTAGGGGGGGGGGGGGGTTGATTCAGGTGTATCCTATTAGGAGCTTAGTGATCCTCGAGATTTATGTCTTGAGGATAGACATTTTGGCACCCTACGCTCTTGTTTGTCACAAAGCAACGACGCTGCAGGTCCAGGGCACAACGCCTGGCTGGGGTCGAGAGACAGATTTCCTTAAAGCAGTCGGGCCATCATTGGTGGTGATGAATGAGCATCTAAGGTTGTCTAGGAAAAGCAGAGATGTTTCTGGGAATGCTTAATGCGGATTGGAAGGATAGGCTTATCGAACATACGCATGATATCAAACGATGTAACATAATTGAAAATTGAAATTATATTATTTAGTTGCAGTTGTGCTTATTATTGTTCGTGTTTCACGAATTTACCATAATACATGGAAGGCATATGAGATCATAAGTTTTAATAGAACATATGTATATGTATACTAGGACATTTGATTGCCGGAGGCTAAAGCTATTATCTCGGGATCAAGTTCAAAGTTATCCATGTCTTCTTCTGCCAAGGAAATCCATGCTTCAATTCCTTTGCCACATTTAGTATCCATTAACACAACAGTGTTGCCCAAAATAAGAAGAGGACTTGCCCAAGTAGGCTTCCCCCATCCGAAATCAGTTTCATAAAAAGGGAACCTGCACCAACTGGTAAATGAGTAAAGATCCAGTTCATTTTTTAAATGAAGTTCTTTCACCTCTTTTAGAGTTTTAGTAAATTCTAAAAAACCATCCTCAAATTGAAGTTTTCTCATATAGTTGCTGTCAAATTTCATGATTGCATTCCTCAATTGGCCTACCAAAGAATGCAGCAATTCTGGGTAGCTTTCACAAGTAGATGTTGCCAACGTATTGAACACCAAATTCCCGACATAATGATTTGATAAAGGTGGAATCATTCTTCCACGCAGGTTGACGAAAAGGTTGGCCACTGATTTCAACTTTATGTCAATCATTTTCATACGTGCAACATTCATGGAACACATCCATAAAAGTGCAATAACGGCCTCTACCCGCGAGGGATTCTCAACATATGAGCTACTGGAACACCTAGCTTTGAGGACAGCTATATTTCGTTCGTCAAAGAGAAACTTTTTTGTAATTAACTTTTTTGTTGCACTTTGAGGTGTACGTGCATAAGCTGGCAGACCTTCTCTAGGAGGGAAATATGGTGTCATGTCTAATATGGGTTGAATAATTTCATTGTCTCCCCTTGCAAGGGCAGCCCAGCTATTGAGAAATTGACTTATGGAAGAGGCATCGAGTGCCTTATGTGCTACGCACACACCAAGTGCCATTCCTCCACAAGTGAAGATGTTGGCTTGAATGGATAATAACATTTTTGGACCTAATCCATAGAATGTTTCGGTTATTGGAAGCAATTGGATCAGCTCATCATGCTTAGAATGGCCGAGAACATGGTTGAGCTGAACATTAACTCGAGCTTTGAAGAAGTCGATGCCCTCATCATTACAAGTAATGAAGTCATTACCATCCATCATCCTTCCTGCTAGTTGGTAATATCGGGTTAAGGTCTTGGATAAAGATCTCATTAGATGATGAAGTCTGTTATCATTTTCTACCGTGTCATCATTGGTAGAGTAGAACAGAACGAGAGGCACATGAATTATAGGTATCATCTGATCTAAGAGAGAGAGAGTTTCAAGCTCTTTAAGTGACTTGGGGTTGGAGTAGATGGTTTGATGACTTCTTTCGCAATAATCTCAACCTGAAATGTCATTTTGTTCAATACAGAAGTGGTGCCTTGTTTTCTATTTCTGGTAACTGGTGACTTTTTTCCATTTTGCATGTTCATATATATACTATAAATTAATAGTTAATAAGGTATAGCTCAAATAAATGCATCCCTAACCAAATCCTTCTAGTGATCCATATAATTAAAGAAAGCAACCACCTGACTGCATCCCTAACCAAATAATCAACTGTGTTTTTATTCAACTGTTTTTTTTCTTCGAAATTAAAGGTGTGGGTAATTTAAAATCCCAAATGCATCCCATTAGTTTGCTTGCACATGTACCATTCAAAAACTAAACACATCTATATTATAACCAACACTTATAAATTTAGTAAAAAGACAAACAAGGGTCAAGATTTGCACATGAGATTATAGAGATTGGGTTTTAATGAGATTATAGAGATTGGGTTATTTAACCCATGTAATGCACGGGTGTTATTTTATATGAAAGTTTTACATGTTATAATTTGATTTTGATTTTTGCTATTGAAATTGATTGAAAGTAGAATTTTATTACGTATATGTATATTTATTTTCTAATTCCTCCATAAAATTATTGTTGTCCTGATTTAAAGATTTTATTTTTAAGTTTTAGATCAAATTAATTTAAATTGTATTCTCATTTTTTGTGTAGTCATCGAAGATGTAATGTGAAATAATAATAATAATAAATTACTATCATTTTATAATATTTTTTGAGGATTTATTTGCTGTATTTGTTTACCTATATAATTTTCTTAACAATTTAAATAATATAAATTCAATTTAACATTATAAAATAAATTCTTGACATTATTTTGCTTATGTTACATATTTTTATTTTTTTTAACAAAAGATTTAATTTTAACTTTTGACAAAATACCAATATTTTGGATAAGATTTAATTTCAATTGATTTGGTTTGTAAACATATTGATTTAGCCAAGTTATAGTGTTTATTTCTTTTGATTTTTGAACATATTTTGGATAAATTTTAGTTATGTGATTTTAATAAATAATCTTTTAATTTTGGTTTAACAAAATTCTCTTCAATTAAAGCATCAGTTTTTTCATATGGATCAACTTTTGATGTTTACAAATTAGTGTTTATCTTATATTGGTTAACTTTAAATATTTAATTTCATGGAAGTGGTTCTAGGCCCTCATTAAGCACCTATAAAACACAATTGGCCCAACTAAGGCCCCATTTATAATATTGGCCCTCATTAAGTATTTGTAAAATAAGAAAAGACCCATTTAACGTTGATATTGTAAAAACGACCCTTTCACTACCGATAATACCCTTCTGGTTTATGCAAACAAATGTTTGCATTTATGGTATGTCATTGTTTCGAGTATGCAAACAAGTTTTTGTATTTAATCTTTATGTCTTGTGACTGATGCAAACAAGTCTTTACATTTTCTAGTTTATCTTGTTGTCGTTTCGAGTATGCAAACAATTCTTTGCATTTAATGTTTATGGTTTATGTTGTTGTTTGCAAGTATGCAAACAAGTCTTTGCATTTTATATTTGTATTGTGACTGATATAAATAAGTATGTTTATATGTTTATGATATGCAAACAAGTCTTTGCATCAGTCGAAGGGTAAACTAGTCCATAAGACACGGAAATCAGCGGTTGGGCCTATTTTACCATTAGTTCCCTAACTGGTCCAATCTTATATTTCCACACCTTAAATGGGTCCGTTTTTTTTTTCCCTGATTTCATTTTGAGTGAAATTACTTAAATAGACTTACTAATTAATTATTGCGTAAGAGATCTAAAATGACCTTTCAATTCTAAATTTTAATCAAATTCTCTTCAATTAGAGCATCAATTTTTCTATAATTTAGAGAGAGAATATTTGCTTAAAGGCATGCCTAACTTTAATAGAGATTATAGATTCTATCATACAACTCTATCTGTCTCAAACGTCTCTCCCTGTTATCAATCAGTTTTAGCTTATCATCAAACCTCTATCACCTCTCTACTCTCATATTTTCATCAATGAACACTTTGTTTTTTCTCTTTTTTTCAACTAAAAAAAATTTGAAATTCAAGTTTTTTTGTGTTTAATTTTATTTTTATTTTCAGTATCTATAGCCAAAGTCAATTATACAAATAATACATACAACCCATCCTTAAACCTGGACTATATGAGCTTTATACAATTAATTAATATTTTTATTTTTAATTTGATATTTGACTAACGATTCTACTAGTGATTTCAACCTAATACTATCGTTGTTGCTTTCATGTCAATGCTTCAAATTTTATTTATAAGTGAATAGTCTTAATTTCATCTATACATTTCCAGAAAAATCAAAATTTTCGCAAACAACAAATTTTGTTTTATGGATATAATGGTGTGTTGAGGTGATAGTAAGGACTATCACTAATGTAAGTACTTACTTTTGAACAAAAATTTTTGTGTTGCTGAATTGTTGGAAATTCAAGAACCAAACTATTGTGGAACTGGATGTTTCCATCGAAGAAAAACTACTATGGATTATCACCTAACAAAGCCAAATTTCAATTTAAAAATCATGTCTTCACCAATGGTAAATGTTGATTGATTACTTAGATATATTTTTTCTTTATATACAAATGGTTGAATGAATGCCGTAACTTCTTTGTTGCAGCCACACAAAATCAGGAAGTAATAAACCGATATTTAGGAATTCAAAGGAGCTTATGAGATCAGCAGAACAACTATTCTGAATGATAAATGAACCATCAGATTCACCAAGCAATCTTTCAAGCTCTTTGAAAGCAACCTTGGAAATTTCTTACTATAGCTATGAATCTAATAAACAATGAAGAACAAAGGTCAGCCAGTTCACTTTTGCCCATAGTATAAATAGTCTTTCACAATCTCTATAAAGTTTTATCAAAATATGATTAATTGAATACTTTCATTGCCACAGGTTGGTTGGGGTCTACATGCAAAGACGTTCTCAGTAGCTAACTAAGATTGATTTTGAATTTAGTGTCTACAAATTTTACTTTGCTGTTTATACAATTTAATCAAATAACACCTCTATTTTACTATCACTTTACTATAAGTCCCAGAATTACCGGCCATTTGGCTTGATTACTATCATTTTGTTCCTTAATTAAACATTATATTTCAGCGTATGTAGCAAGGGATGGGTGGTACTGACGTACTATCAAAGAAATCCAAGGAATTGTGTGGCATTGTTTTGAAAGTTCATAGGATCAGAAAATATACCGGTTTAAGGGATGCATACTAAATTATGACAGAATGATTGTATCCTTCAAGATGATTGGGTGGTAAAAGTATATTCTACAGATAGATCTGATATAGAAATAATACTGTAGAGCAAATTGTGTTGTAGGGAAGAACGAATGATTGGACGGGCAGGACGTAAACAGTTTACTAAAGTTAGTTTACGGTTGTTATTTTTCTTTGTATTTTGCAATCATTGGGTCATACCTGATGGTGCGTCAGTCATGTTGACCAAGAACTGCATCATGCTTTGATGAGATTAATGTTATATGTACCATCAGTGTAAAGTTGAGACTGATGACAATTATAGACAGGTGTTTCTGAGTTTGTAGATATATGATTATGCTCCTTAATATAAGTGACAGTAAACGTCTTTAGCACAAAATTTGTAAGAGTAAAGTTAAATTTGTGCTTCATGGATTTATACTACAATGGTATTGTGATGATTCGGAAGAAGCCTAAAAGTAGACAAAGTAGCAGTCTAAGACTGTATGTGTTGAATGCATACATGTACAACAATAGATAAAGCAAGAGAATAACCTAACCGAGCAACCAAAGCAAGTACAGTTGTACCTCCCTAAATTAATACCCCAATAATTAATAACCTCTAACATTTAATAAAATTTCATGGAACCGACCGCGTTCTGTAGGTTTAATTTAATATTTCTACTATTTATTAATTAATACCAAATATATAACCAACTATATAGAAAATATGAATTAGTAGAATTACTACATTGCTTTGAGAACCATTTATCTAAGGTAATTACTACATTACTGAATTTTGTAATGTTTTAATTGTACATTTAATTTTTCATTAGATAAATGTGCCACCATAATTCAATTTGTATGGGTTATGTCTCCTAAGTTCATTGGGAAATAAGACATTTGATCCCTACATATAATCCATGAAAAAAATACTTTTTTACAATTAAAGTTCTACAAATTAATATACCCCACTAATTAATAATTTTGTATGCCACCAATGACATTAAATTAGAGAGGTACAACTGTAGGTACTAAATATCTCGCACGTAGTGGAAATTATGATGGAGATTTGGAATAACAGAAATATGGCATTAGAACCTTGAATTTAACTTCGTCAGAATGACGAATACCAATTTTAATTTTGTTGTGCAATGTGAAGATAGTTTATGGAAAACTCAATCATTTCAGTTAGGCTTCTAGCCATGGTTTAGAAAATTACAGAAGGTGGGACTAAAAAATATACAGGGAATCCAACAGGGTGGCTGACACCTTGAAAAGAATGATATATATGAACCTCTTCTTATTCGAACTTTTAGATCATTGAACCACGATATGGGGACTATTCTATCGTACAATGTGATGAGGGTTGCTTGACCAAGTTGATCAACCTTCATATATAGAATATGATATGAGGACTATTCTATCAAACAGTTGTACACGCCATACTTGGAGGCATATCTTCCAGATTTTCCAAAGAAGATAACACCTACACATTCCTTCATTAATTATGGCATAAGAAATGACCTTCAAAATGCATCCAGGAAATAGAATGACTATGCAAACATCACAATAAGACGTTGCAAATGGTGTAAAGGTAGGTTCATCATCAAAAGAAGGTGATCCACATATAGTTAGGGTCAAATGCTCAACTCAGGGATTTTCTTGACAAAAAAATGAAGTCCAAAAATGGTCTAACAACTATTTTCAAGAAAGAATGGAATATGTGAAACTAATAGAAAAGATTCGTGCAGCTGTAATTGAAAATATCAATTCAGAAGACAGAGCCACGAAGATGAAACTATGGAAATTTAATATATTCTTTATTTTATTTATGTTAAATTTATTTTTGTCTACAACAAATAATAGTATAGGATTTATTTTTCAGTAACAAAAAAGTTTAATTATCTCTATGATTTACATATAGAGGACTTTGCAAATTATATTAGAGCAATCACAATTTTTTGGCGTTTATTATCATTGAGTTACTCAATACAAGTATAAAGATAAATTCAAATTAACTATTTTAATCAATTTAACTATCAATTGTCTATTTTAATCATTTAGATTTTAGATTTGTGTCCAGATATAAAAATTAGTAATTTAAATATAATTAAAAATAAGCGTCCCGGAGGGACAGGTCATACCTAGTGGTATATATAATTTGTAATTTAGGACTAAAAGATTTTAGATTATAGTCCTTCTCACCAGGGTTTGAATGTTATTATAGTCGTCGGCAAACTACCTGTCAAGGGGATGGGTCCTACGACACATGGCATGGGATGTCCTGACATTGGAATATAGGTATAGATCGATCATATATTATCATTCAGGCATTTTGAATCACTTGGCTGTAGAGTTCGATAGAACTACAGAGTTAAACGTCCTTGGGTAGGAGTAGTCTCAGGATGGGGTGACCTCCTGGGAAGCTGACTGATGGCAATAAAATCCCACACTGTCGGATGACCACAATGGCTAAGTGGGGACAATATCAGTGGTGATATAGGCAAATGGTACTAGAGCCGAAGACGGTTCACCTGTCAAGGGTGGGAAAATATGCTGAAAATGCGCCTAGCCCAAGAAGGGGTGACGGTTGCGCCGGGTACTCGTCTCGCGAGGGGTAGGGAATATCGAAGATTTGGGGTTGTATATTCCAGAGTCGAGGACAACTCTCCTCTAAGGTGGTGGGATTGTAACACTCAGGGTCAGCAGGTGGTTTGCCGGGGGGTGGGTCTACGACATGTGAGGGTGGAATATAGGTATATATCAATCATATATTATCACTGGGGCCTTTTGGGTTCACTTGGCTCCTAAGTTCGTAAAAACTCCGAAGCTAAGCGTTCTTGGGTGGGTGTAGTCTTAGGATGGGTGACTTCTTGGGAAACAGGCTGCTGCCTATAAAACCCCACAGACGACCGCATTGGCTAAGTGGGGACAATATCGTTGGTGATATAGGCCGGGTCTTTATACATAGAAAGTCAAAAGTAGGTGATGTTCAATTCTTGATGTAAGGTTAATCCACTTTTGTATTTTCTTTTATTTGTTAGTCAAAACTCTTCTCATATATTCGATAGTATTTTTGAATATTAGTGAGAATATACTCAACGTGAGAATCTAATTATCTACACATGGGTTTTGTCATAAGATTTGACAAATGGGGAGATTGTAATTCCATACATATGTTTGTTAAAATCATGTGACAACTCACCTATGTAATTCTCATAGTATGAGTGTTGAGGGCGAAAAATTATCATACTTGAAGAATCATTAAAGGACTAAAACTTCAGATCGACTAAGAGAGATTCAAAGTTAGTATATTGCATGCATTGCATATCATTTTGTCTTCTTAATCGGTTTTGAAACTTGGTTTTTCATCTTTAATTTTGTTTTCAAAATCTCTGTCATTTCCTTTTACAAATTGGTCATCAGGTTTATTTTTGTATTTCTGATGTCTGTAACAACTCAGATTTTTTGACTTGATAAAACATTAAGAACTTTTGGTTTTTTTTTTTAATTTTGGGACATGTGGATATCTGGTTGATTAAAAATGGATTAGTTATGATTATTTGAAGGATGAAAAGATACAAAAACATTTATCTGTGTTTCCTTTAGTATGTGGTTCGTGTGGTCCCAATCACAACATGCCACGTGTTTGTAAATTAGTTGGGTAACTAATTCAAACCCACTAGGGTTAACTACACCCATACATAGGTTATAATTTTGTTAACACGTGGCGTGATGTGATTGGGACCACACGAACCACATACACAACGAAACACAGATAAAATTTATTGTGGAAAGATAATATGGTTAAAAGATTTTTGGACATACCCCCAATTTGAAAGTCGAAATTTGAGATACCCCTTTGAAAAAAAAAATTGAGATACCCCTAATTCAAGATGTGGTGTTATCTTAGCCGTCCATCATAAAACTAACCTACGGCTGTAAAGCTCTTCCATCTTGAATTGGGGGTATCTCAATTTTTTTTTTTAAATGGGGTATCTCAAATTCCAAATTTCAAATGGGGTATGTCCAAAAATATCTCTTATTAATTTATAGGAGTGGCTCATGATGTAAATTATTTAAGTTATAAGGGTTTAATTGAAATGGGTGACAGTGCGCTGACATTATTATGTGGACCAAAGAAAATTAGCTTGTGGGCTAGTACAACAAGTATTTAATTAAAGATTTCCCTAAAAACCTTTCTTCTCTTTTGGGAGACAAAGAAAGTAACCAGTAAAGAGAAGGACAGAAGTTATTTTGGGTGTGGAATTCAATGTGAGTGACACCTGACCAAAAGGAGCATTACTTTGAAGGAACCCACTTCCATCAATGGTTTGATAGAACCCCCCTTTTCACCACATATTCTTTTCTCTTAGGCTTTTTAATAATTAAGACATGACTCATATATTTAATAGTAAAAAAAAAAATATTAAATAACTGATGTAAGACCCACAAATTTAAGAGAAAAGAAAATAAAAATAAATAAAGCAAACACTCAAATCCTTTAATTTTATTTTTAAATTAATACACTTTTCTCAAATCAAATTTTCAAAATTAATGATTCAGTAAAAAAAAAATACTAGTAAATCCTTTGAACAAATAATCCAACACTCAAAAATTAACTTCTTGAATTTTTAAATTATAAAAATAAAAAATAAAATATATTTAATAGATAAACAACTCATTAAACTATCTTTAATTCCTCAAATCTTTAGCTTTGTGTGTGTGTGTGTGTGTGTTTTTTTTTGTGATCAAATTAAAGTATTTCATTCATCTTTATTCCTTAAAACCTGAAAATCAAAATTAAAAAATAGGAGCTTAAGATGAAAGAGGAGTACAAAATTTTCAAAAGAAACTACAGTAAAATCTCTTTAAATTAATACTCGGTAAATTGATAATCTCCCTTAAATAATATAATTCTCCGGTCCCGACTTGGTGCTTCTATACTAAATTAATAATTTCGACAAAATAATAAGATAATGGATGTTAAATATTTCTATGTAACATTCTTTAAGACCCAAATATTTCATAAATTAATAATCACATAAATAAATATAAAAAATTGATTACATCTTAGGTTTTCTTGAGATATGAAAATATAAAATGATATAGGATACAAAATTGTGTTGAGTTAAATAGTGTGTACAATATTTGATTCGATACATTGCATTGTATGCACCTAGGTTCAATAAGTTTAATTAACTAAAGACTCTTAATATTCACCGAAAATTCAATGAAGTGTTGGGTTTTTGAATTGGTCGATCACTTTGATCAATAATCTTAATCTTTACTGGACCTTGATAACTGAACACATAAAAAAAATATTTTTTTTACTCAAAAAACCAATAAATTGAAATATCGCTATAAATTAATATTATTAATTTATCGATAAATTTATATCTCTTCAAGTTAATAGAATTAAGGTAGTCCGAAGGCTATTAATTTATAGAGGTTTAACTTATGGTTTTAGAGGAAAAAAAATTATAGATGAACATTTTGGAGGGAAAAAGAGCATTGGGTTTCACAAATTTGTTTAAGGTTTTATTTATTAAATTGAAGTAGTTGAAAAACAACTCATTTAATGTGTCTTTTCTATCCCCAAAAACTCATTTAATGCATGGACACATGTCAAACACTTAAGAAGGTTCTATCAATTCTTGGATGGAAGTAGGTTCCTTCAAAGTATTTTCCAACCAAAAGTTATTCAATTTTATGCATATGGGTAAGATTGAAACATGATTGGAAATGATTGTTAATATTGATTGTTTTGCTGGTGTGATGATAAAACCATTAGTAGTTTCATTCGTTACATTAAATGTGATGAGTTATCGAAATCCATTAATATGGTGATTAAGGGGCTGTTTATTATTTTGGGGTCCCTCTTATAAGAGGTTGCCTCTTTTAAGAGGTATTTCTTATAAGAGGTTGCCTCTTATAAGATGTACATGAAAACTGTTTGTTTTTGCCTCTTGTAAGAGCTTATAAGAGGTAAGGTGTTTGTTTTTAAAACCTCTTATAAAAGGCAAACTTTACAATTGTATCCTCTTATAAAAAAACAATTTTTTATTTTATTAATATTAATTAATATAAAATTAATTTAATTAAAATTAGAAATTATGAATTGAATGCATTATAGCAAGATCATATATAATAGTAATAAGGGGAAATGAGAAAACACAGGCATATATTACAATAAACCATGATATAAACTTTTATAAGCTTTCAAAATGAAGAAAAAATAAAATAAAAATTAATTTTTTAGTTTAAGAAAAAGAAAATTTCAAAAATAAATGTAAGAGGGATAGGAATATGTGAAAGACAAAGAAAGTGAAGAAGGGTGTAAGGTATTTTATATTTAAGGACTAGGGCTAGGAAAAAGTTGTAAAGATCATAGGTAGGATAGGTATTTTGAAGAGGCTAATAGTAAGGTTATTGCCACTACCAAAAATCAGCCTCTTATAAGAGGCAAACCTCTAATAACCTCTTATAAGAGGTGAAAAACAAACACCTCATTTTAGTGGTCCACCTCTTATAAGAGGTAAAAACAAACAACACCTAAAACTGTGCGGATGTTTCATTAACCAAGGTTATTTAATACCCATGGATGGATACCCATACACTGACCCAACTAGCTCCACTTAGTAAAACACCACAGAACCAACATTGGACAGTGGCTGATGTAATTCAAAATCGATGATGGAAGGTACACCTCTTACAATCAACCCTACATGTTGCCTTAGTGCTAACTATTGTAGGGATACCTCTTCCTACTGTCTCAAACCACCCAGATACCATTGAGTGGCCACACACATCCTCAGGACAAGTAATTGTGAAGTCGGTTTATAATAACTTGCTGCGGAAAAATGGACAACTCAGACTAAGCATGGAGTCTGTCTGGCAAACATTGTGGCGTACACATATCCCAAACAAGCTCAAGTACTTTGTGTGGTCTTTACTCCACCAGTGGTTATGAATGCAAGTGTTAATAAATTAATGGTTGTGGGCTGTTGGATCAAAAAGATAATTTAATGATATGGTTGTGTGCCGACATAATAAAATGATTTTGTTATGGTTCTGTGCCAATGGGATAAAATAGTAGATTAATTAGAAAATCCCTAATAGCAATACAATTTCGATTTTGGATTTTGGATTTTATTTTTGGCCGAGTATTTGGGTGATACAAATAAATTATGGATATTTCGTGTAACAAAAATTTGACTATGGAATGTATGTGTGACAAATATTATGGGAAACTGTGTGTGCCCATGTGACGTTATTATGCCCATCCACCTTTCGCTCGCTGCCATTACTATTTAGCGCGAGAGTGTGTAAAGTCTACCTTTCTTTTTTTGTGTGATCGAAAGTGGTTGTGGGCTTATACACGATGAGACACACAAAGGGTGTGTTTGGCATAACAGTGATAGAAATGCTAGTTGTGTGTGTGGCTAGGGTACAAACTCACTTAAATGGTGGTAATGGCTACAAACGGATTGTTTGGATTGAATGTTCGATAATGATGGTGATTTGCTCAATATTTGCTTGAACGATTTGGTTGATAGTTTGTATTTTCATATTGAATTGTGTATTAGTTTATCAACTAACTGCAGGTGGTAGGCCACACTAACATTTATTGTAGGACTTGACCTACCAGAGCTACAATACCAGGTGATAAGTTAGTATTGTCTTTATTTAAGATAACTGTAAAACATGCTTAGTTTTGATCTTTTAATTGTACTTCTTAGTTGTTTGGTGAGCTCTCATTTCATGAGAGACACTCACACAAGCAAATTCGAATTGCTGACCATCGTTGTTTCTTCTGCAACTTTGGGTACGTCTTGGTCAGAAGTAGAGAGGGATCCGCGTGAAGGAGATCAGGAGACTTGATTTGAAGCTACATTCTAAGGACTTTTCGGATTACACCATTTGGATTCAGTTATTCTTTATCTTTGAACTCAATATTTATTTCAGTTTTAAAGACTATGTAATCCATAATATTGGGAGTTGTTATTTGGAATTATTAGCCGGATTATTTATTTGGAGCTATTTATGTCATGAAGTTTATTAATATGATTGAAGTCTTATTATTGATCATTTGTAGTCTATTGCTTTGAATTGTTTGCCTATCTGGGTCCCATGTGGGACTAACCTGATCACATCCTGGTGTTTGATGTATGAATATTTGCTATTTATTTAGTGAATATTCATTTATCAAAAATCGGGGTGTGACAGTGTCACTATGTATTGTAGTCGTTTTCAGTGTTTTTTTATTACGTATCACAGTGAAAAACAGGTCAATGCGATACGCTACAGTGTGTTTTTTGACATTCACACAAAACTGCATATCACAGTGATTTCATCTTGGGAGCACTGCGTATCGCACTTACAAGTTTTTCACTTTATTTTTGTAAGTGTCCAAGACGTATCGCAATGTATTTCTTCTAAAAAATATATTGTTTCCAAAAAGTCCTAATTTAACCAAAAATCCAAAAATCTTTTAGGCTAAATTCCATTTCTATGATGAATTATGTCTTGATTTTTGATACTTAGTAGTTAAGGATAAATTGTTTTAAGTCTTGAAGTTTAATTATATATTGCTTATGTATGATCATGTGCATTGCATCATGTTGCATTTTTTTTCGTATTAATTGGGGGCACATATCAACTTCATCTTAAAGACCTTGATGATAAATTGTGGAGACTTAACCTAGTCAGATTTTGAGCCTTTGTCCGTTTATTGTTTAGCGATATACATAAAATCTAGAGTCAAAGAATCGACCTCCTTGTATTTTCTAATCTCTTATTTTTTATTGCTAGTCTTGAGGTGACGTTAAATGGGTGTAATATAAACTTAAGTCTTGTAGCTTATTTCGAGGCGTGACCACCATATTAAAAACTTACAGATGATACAAAAACATATAGATAAATCCATTACCATTAGCCTACCCTGAAACCGGCACAAAGTTTGTTTGACATCAATTTTGTGACATTGGATGTCCATGGTTATCTCGCCTTGAGTTCATTGTTAGGAAAACCAAGATGTACGCATGGTCGGTTCGTGTTCATGTCCTCTCGTGTCTTCTCGGTCAAGTTATTGGGTTCTGGACGTACGTACCTAGTTAGGACGTACGTACGTCATGTAAGGCAGCAAACATGTTTTGGTCAGGACGTACGTACCTAGTTAGGGCGTTCGTACGTCCAAGCAGGCAGCGAACTTTTTCAGTGTGGAGACGTACGAACGTTGTTTCGACGTACGTACGTCCAATATGGATTTTAGCAATTCCGGCCCATTTTGTGTGTGTTCTAACCCTAAGTATAAATAGGGTTTCTCTACCAAAGAACAAATCAGTTCTTTGGCCGTCCAATTGAAGTCTTATTCTTTGAGTTTGTTTAGGTTTTTGGTTTAGGTGGTTTTGGTGATTGAACTCATCTTCTTATTCCTTCTTCCCCATTCATCTTCTTCTTCATTATTGTTTATATTGATTTAGCTTCGAGTCTTCTTGTGTGTTCATCAAGAAGTCGAGTATCCTTGTGTGTTCATCAAGGAACTCTGGTGTAAGCTTGTTTCATAGTTCGGCTTCGAGTCTTCTTGTGTGTTCATCAAGAAGTCGAGTGTCTTGTGCGTACATCAAGGTGCTCCGGTGAAGTCAAGGTGTTAGAGATAACCAGTAGTGTCAACTCGCAGTGATTGCAGGTAGTTGATAGGTTTGTACATCTCTCTTCATCTAGTGGATTTATTTGTTGTCGCGAGGACAACCGTGGACGTTTCCCATATTGGGTTTTACCACGTTAAAAATATCGTGTGTTCTTTATTTGTTTATTGCTTTATTGTTTGCTTTACTATTGTTATATTGCACATATATTGGGTTTTCAATTGGTATCAGGAGCAGGGCGCTTGTTAAGGAGCGTAAAGGCTCACGCGTAGATCCTTAGTGCAATTTTAATGGATTCTGATAAATTTGGAACACTAATTTGTCCTCCTAAATTTGATGGAACTAATTTTCCCTATTGGAAAGTTCGTATGGCTGCGTATTTGCAGGCTATGAGTGAGGATGTGTGGATCGCTGTGGAAGATGGTTGGTCACCACCGAGAGTTACTACAGGTAGTACAGATGAGGTTGTTACAAGTGTTAAGCCTCGAAACACATGGAGTGTGAAAGACAAAGTTGCTTCTACTAACAACCAAAGAGGGCTTAATGCTATATTTATGGCTTTGGATGCTAGTGAATTTCGGAGAGTTCATGGTTGTATATCATCCAAAGAGGCTTGGGATAGGTTGGTAAGAACTCATGAGGGTGACATTGCTGTCAAAGAGAGTAAGCTTGAACTTCTTATTACTCAATTTGAAACTATGAAAATGGATAATAATGAATCTTTTGATGAATTCTTTATTCGTTTGCAGGATATTATCAACACTAGTGCATCTTTAGGTTTAGTGTACACCGATACTCAAATAGTACGTAAAGTTCTTCGGTCTTTGCCATCTAGATTCCGTTCTAGGAAAGATGCCATTCAAGAAAGCAATGACTTAAAGACCATGTCCATAGAGACCTTAGCAGGAAAATTGAGAACTTATGAACTTGAGGTTCAAATTGAACAACCTCAAAATAAATCCTTTGCTTTTAAAGCTGGAACTTTTGAGGATGTACAAGATGAAAAAATTAATCATGATAAGTCTCTTGACACTAAGCAACATCTAAGTATCATTTATCGTTATCTTAAACATATTTTTAAGACTATGAAATATAATGGTTTGACTAACCATGGTTTTGACGAGTGTAAGCTTCCCAAGAAATTTGGTGCACAAGGGATAGAACAACAAAAAATCAAGTTATCTACCACTTGGGAGGAAGATGAAAGCGATGATGATGATGATGATGATGTAGCGGAATACCATGCTATACATTGTGTTGCCTATGGAGCATCTTTGAATGAGAATGTGGATTGTCAGGTAACCGATATTGTCAATCATGAATTCGATGATTCTATTTTGGTAAGTCCTGGTGAGTTAAGGGAATTACATATGTCATCTGTTAAACAATGTCAATCCTTGGGTAAGACTAATCAGATTTTAAATGATATGGTTGAGTCTCTTGTGAAAGAGAAATCTGTACTTGCAGGTGATATGAATGCCTTATCTGAGGAGTTTTCCCAAGAAAAGCTAGATTTCCAATCTAGAATTATTTCTTTGGAAATATCCAATCGTGAGATAGAAGATAAGTATCGTTCTTTGTTGCTTGAGCATGAAGCTGTGAAAAAGGATTTATTCGCTTCTACTAAGCGATTGCAAGGGTTTGAGAAAGCTTCAGTTGATCTAGACACCCTTATTAAAAGTGGAAAGTCTTCTTCAGATAAGACTGGTTTAGGATATGACTATGTCGGAGCTTCCTCCAGTTGTGTCCCTCCTACTACTTCTTTTGTGAGGCCATCATTGCCTCATTTGTTACCAAATCCTCATATTCCTACTCCGTCTGCACCTACCAAGGCTTTTGAATCTAAGCCAAATGTGATGACCAAGAACAAGACAAGTCCTAAACATAGACATTTTAAGTGTTTTACTTGTGGTCGGTTAGGTCATACTTCCGCTTTCTGTTGGGATAACAATTCCATGGTTCCATATTCTTCTTCTTATGGTAATAATTATTGGAACTCACATTGTTCTTTTCCTGTGCAGGCTCATCATTTCTCTTGGCCTCCTTTTATGAGAAGAAGTGGCCCTAAAAAACCACAACACTTCAACAATAGAAAGAAGGTTGTGCAAAAGGTCACCAAACCACCTCACATATGGGATAGAAGCATCGATGCTGCCAAATGTAGTATAGAGAATGAGAGGTTAAGGATTGGAAAGCCTTCTATCAGAGATAATATTCAAACATCTTCCATATCCGGGTCCAACTTGCAGAATATCTCTCAAGTATGGGTACGAAAGGATGACTTGAACGTTCTCTTTTGACTTCTTAAAGTCAGATTGAATATCATCTTCGTATTTTTATTTTTTGTTTGTTTTCTAGCCTTGTGTTATTTTAATTGCATATTTCTCTAACCACATAGGCTATTTGGTTGGTACTTCTGTTTTTTATGCTTTGTTTGTTTAGCTTGCAGATCATGCTGCATGTCTGAATACATTGTTAATAATAAAAATATATATAAAAAAAAAAAAAAAAAAAAAAAGGGGGGGGGGGTTGTTGGTTATTCCTTCTATTTTTTTGTTTTTTCTTTATTTATTCCATGTATGTGTTGTTGGTTGCATCTTTTCTGAGATATTGGTTTAACTCAATTGTCTTAAATAAGTTGCAATATGTTTGGGTGTTTTCTCTTTCTGAACTCTTAAGTATGTTTTGGTATGTATCATGCATTTTTCCTCGTTTGTTTGCACAGTGCACGGCATGCTTGCATGATGGGAGTTTTTGGAAACCACTTACATATTCTTTGAGCTCGTAGAACTTCTCTATCTCTCGAGTATTTATGTGATCTTGAGTTATCTCTCCTTTGTTTTGGTTAATGTTCATCTTGTTGTTCGTGTTATTGAGCATTCTTATCTTCCTATTACAACTCTTGTTAGTGGTCAATGACTCACTTTATCCCCAGCCATTTGATTGTTTTTGAAGCAATATCAGTTGGCTAAGAACCCGTTGGGGTTGTGAGGGTCATGCTCTGACGGATGCACTCAAGAGATGTTAGTTCTTGTGTTGCACGTTATCATGGTATTGCACTTCTTGAGTTTGTGTCTGTCAAAAAGATGTAGGCTACACCCTACCCTCGTGTATTTGAAAAGATGGAGGCAAAAATCCCTCCCACGCGGGAATGACATTAGAGTGATGTAGACTAAACTCCACCACATGCGGCAAAATAAAAATCCAAGCGCATATTCACTGTTTTTATGTAAGGCATACAAAGTTTATATTCCTTTGCCTTTTTCATGTCTTGGTTTTCATTTGAAGATCATATTTATATTTGTTTGCCTTCTACTCATAACGTTTGTTTCAAAAGGGGTTGAAGTTTGTTTCTTCTATGCTCACTTACTCATCTAATCGTATGTCTCTTGTTGATGGTTCCATATTCTACGTCTTCAAAGGGTGTGTTCTAGTGGTGAATTTTCTCTCTCTTTATGCATTGCATTGCATCTACACACATCGAGGTTTAGTTTATGATGCACTTCAATTCTCTTATTTGTTCAATCTTTTGTTTATCCCCATATATTGCCTCTTATTTTTGTACGGATTGGGATTGGCTACTGTTTTTGGAAGTTCATGATGTGTTCCTCTACACTTCTATGGTACATCGGTTCTTTTCCTTTTATCTTCTTGTTAAGGTTTGTGAAGTTGTTTTAGTTAAGGTTGTTTCTAATGTTAATGGTGTTTGTGTTGTGTTGACAAGAGTTTGTTCTATATCTTCTGTTCAATATCTACTTCTTATTAACATGTTTTATTCTTCTCTTCTTCTCTTATTTGTTATGGTTTCGTTTTTGTTTTCTCTTTCCTTTGTCACGTTACTTCATTTGTGACAAAAAGGGGGAGATTTATGACTCTAATACTAACATTCGTTTCTTCCTTTGTTAGTGTATTCTTGGGTCATGTTGCAGGTATGCTACACGTATGGGGGAGTGAACGTGTTGATGTTTAGAGGTTGTACAGTTATGGGGGAGCTCGAGTGTCAAACTTTGTTGCTCGTGAAGTATGGGGGAGTTGCTCGAGGAACTTCCGTTGGCTCTTTGATTGTTTCAGAATTTCTTGTTGCTTCCGTTTGATCTCTGATAATCAAACTGTCGGTGTTAGCTGGATGTCACGAATTAGTGACTTGGTATGTGTTCTACCTTGAGTGTTTTTGTAGGCATGTTTTATAAATGCCATGGTTTGGTTTTGTAAGCACGTTTTATAAGTGCTATTAGAGTCATAGGTTTTTGTCACAAAATCAATGTCAAAGGGGGAGATTGAAACCGGCACGAAGTTTGTTTGACATCAATTTTGTGACATTGGATGTCCATGGTTATCTCGCCTTGAGTTCATTGTTAGGAAAACCAAGATGTACGCATGGTCGGTTCGTGTTCATGTCCTCTCGTGTCTTCTCGGTCAAGTTATTGGGTTCTGGACGTACGTACCTAGTTAGGACGTACGTACGTCATGTAAGGCAGCAAACATGTTTTGGTCAGGACGTACGTACCTAGTTAGGGCGTTCGTACGTCCAAGCAGGCAGCGAACTTTTTCAGTGTGGAGACGTACGAACGTTGTTTCGACGTACGTACGTCCAATATGGATTTTAGCAATTCCGGCCCATTTTGTGTGTGTTCTAACCCTAAGTATAAATAGGGTTTCTTTACCAAAGAACAAATCAGTTCTTTGGCCGTCCAATTGAAGTCTTATTCTTTGAGTTTGTTTAGGTTTTTGGTTTAGGTGGTTTTGGTGATTGAACTCATCTTCTTATTCCTTCTTCCCCATTCATCTTCTTCTTCATTATTGTTTATATTGATTTAGCTTCGAGTCTTCTTGTGTGTTCATCAAGAAGTCGAGTATCCTTGTGTGTTCATCAAGGAACTCTGGTGTAAGCTTGTTTCATAGTTCGGCTTCGAGTCTTCTTGTGTGTTCATCAAGAAGTCGAGTGTCTTGTGCGTACATCAAGGTGCTCCGGTGAAGTCAAGGTGTTAGAGATAACCAGTAGTGTCAACTCGCAGTGATTGCAGGTAGTTGATAGGTTTGTACATCTCTCTTCATCTAGTGGATTTATTTGTTGTCGCGAGGACAACCGTGGACGTTTCCCATATTGGGTTTTACCACGTTAAAAATATCGTGTGTTCTTTATTTGTTTATTGCTTTATTGTTTGCTTTACTATTGTTATATTGCACATATATTGGGTTTTCATACCCATCATATTATTATTCCATTAGGTTAATCCCTTTGAGCCTTTCATACTATTAAGCCCATCTACCTTACCTAACTCCTTATGGAGTATTTTTACTTAGAAATACTAGGTCCCTTTACCTATATTTTTGGAACTTAGGAATGATTTTGTTAATTGACTACATGAAGAAACTGGAGAAAAATCAAGAAAATCTCCAAGCTAGAAGAAAACCAATATCAAAAAGGAAAATCAAAAAGTTTGAAGAATTTAAGAAAAGTCCAATCTTCCCATACAAAATATTTCAAAGAAAAAAAGGAAGATCAAAAGGACTTGAGCTTAAACGAATTTTTGAAGTATCTAAAGAAAAGTACTAAAAAAAAATGTACTTTAAAAAATAAAAGAGAGAATCCAAAAACTTTCTCCAAGTGTTAGATTATTATAAAGTTACAAAGAAATACGAAAAGACCTTTAAGTTTCGAAAAATTCCTAAAAAGCCTCTTCCATTTTTAACCCATGTCCTAAGCCAAGCTACAGCCCATAATGTCTTTGTAGATTTAAGTTTTATATCGTACGATGTGGAGAGTAAGTGAGAAGGCGCTATGGTGAAATACCCAACATCTCAATGACTAGCCTATTCCTTCAATGAGACTAATTTCATACATTCGTGTGCTTCATATATTTTCATTTAGTATATGAGATGTTTGTGAGTGTTTTTCTTTGTGAGTGTATGCTGATAGCTGGACTTTGTGATCCTTCTAATCAAAAGATAGATTTTTATATTATTTCCTTCTTGTGGCTGTAATATTGGTTATCAATGTAGACAAGTAACAAGAAAGGGTCGTACCCACCTCAAAGGTGAAGTTCTTAGCTCAAACACAATAGAAAACAATGGTTAAGAAACACCAAGTGAATCAATAAATAAGATGGAGATTGGTTCTACTTCCTACATGCAATAAATAAATAAACTACTAAAACTAACTTAAGAAGATGGATAGTGATGTAGAGAAGATCTTATAATGAATAGGGGAAAGAGTTGGTATCCACAAACTAAATCATGCAAACATACATGTCATTCATTCATGTTCAATCTATAACAATTAATTAGTCACCTCTCGGCTATTCCAATTAATCATTAATTCCTATAATAATAAAGTAGTCACCTCTCAGCTATTCCACTCAATTAAAACGGGATTATCTTATACATGCTATTGAATATGCTTCATAATCAAGCCGTCACCTCTTAGCTATTCAATTTAATTAACTCAATATTATAATTCATAATCAAACTGTCACCTCTCGGTTATTCAATTTAATTATAAAAAGGGTACAATAAAAGAGATTGATTCTAGATATATGATACTCACCTCTCAGCTATTCCATCGCATATCTCTAATCAATCTAATATAACCATCATAGCTAGGTCTCCCTAACAATAGTATTTATCAACATGGATATCAATAGCATATCAATAATCATACTTACTTCATGCCGCAAACTAGAAGTAAACAAGCATTAAGTACTTTGAATCACAATGAACATTAAGAACAAATATGGTACTTTAAATTCCCCCTAAAGGGAATTTAGCTACTCATCCTTGATAATGACACCATGAAATAAGTAAATAAATAATACAACATCATAAAGGAAAAGTGATTGGATTAATATTGAGAATAAGAAGATTGAGTTCAACGTAAAAGAAGAACTTTTCTTATGAAAAACATGAACTAGCCTAAACCCTAGCTACTACTTCTGTTATATAGAGATTACAAAGCATATTACTTGCTTACAAAGTCTACCAAGTTAATTAGGTCAAATTCGTGGCTGCTGATGTTAGCCTTCTAAAAGCATCAAGGCTTCAGGAAAACCTAATTATCTTGGGCCTAAGTTGTAGATTGGACCAAGACCTTCAGATAGACAACTCATGGGCCTAAATCAGACTTCTGGATCTTCGCATATTCGTATTTCAGCTAGGTCTACCTAACAATATTCGCATTTCGGCTCATGAAACCTACACAAATGACAAGAAAACACTAATCAATAGATATAACTCAATAATATAAGTTAAGTTCTATGCAAACAAGGTGCTATTCGGGGGATAAATATACACTTTTGAGGACTTATCATATGCCATGTGAGGATTGAAGTCAAAATAAAATTTCAGATAGTTATTTGAGATGTTGTTGGTTGTGTACATCATACATACTTAAAGATATAATTATGTTGTTTGTGCAGCATATCATACACTTGCATTATATCTTTACATATGGAAAGACTTAATTATTTGTTCTTATTTATTTAGTCATCGAATTGATTGGCATTTCTAAAAAGTGTAAGTTATTAAGCCGATCTTTTGCATCATGCATATTTTCATCTCATTTGCATGAAGTTTATGGGTATCTTCTCGGGAAAAGCCTTAGAAGACTACAACTCCTCCACCTGAGAATTCTTTGTGGTAAAGCCTTCGTGTCGAGGGTAAAAACACCATATAGTTTATTTAGTCATTGTAGTATAGATATGCTCTTATTCCTTTATCTTTTACTCTCTTGCTTGAGGATAAACAATGTGTTGTGATCGGACCTCAAAAGTGTATATTTATCCCCCTAATAACACCTTGTTTGTCTAGCACTTAGCCTATATTATTGTATTATATCTATTGATTAGTGCATTCTTGTCTTTATGTAGGTTTTATGAGTCGAAATGCGAATATTGAGTAAAAGCCCGCAAAAAGTCGAGAAAAGCAAGCAAGCAGGTGTTATTTGCACAAGGGAAGAAGATTAGATATTTGCACCCGCGGAATCTGCTAAGGGCACCCCGTGGTCAACTAGGTTGGGTTGACTTTTTGGTTAACTTTAACTTTGGTTGACTTTTGGTCAAATGTTGACTTTTCGGTCAACTATTGACTTCGGGTCAACTGCTGCTGACCTATGTTGACTTTCGATCAACTGTTGACTTAGGAAGACTTTGGGTCAAATCTGTTGACTCACGTGGACCGGACTTCTTATTTTGGGTCTTGATCTTAAAAAGGCTCTACAAGAAGAACCAGAAGTCCGATTGGGGCCCATGACATATCAAACTGAAGGTCTTGGCCCAAGCTACAATTCTAGCCCAAGATGATTAGGTTTTGCTGATTGCCTAATTTCTCTGTGGGGCCAACAGCAGCAGCCACGAATTTGATCAAGTTAGGAAGACTTTGCATGCAAGTATTCTTCTATGTAACAGATATTTAAGAGAAGTTGTAACTAGGGTTTATTATCTTTTAGCAAAGCTAAGTTTTTAGCCACCACTTCAAGATCAACTTTTGTACTCAATTCAATATCAATCCATGATTTCAATTATGATGTTCTTTGATTTAATTATTTGTTCCATTGGTATGAGTAGCTAAATCATCATGGGGGGAAGGTGGAAGCTTTCTAGGTGATGTATGATTATTATGTTGTTTCTTCTTATTCATTGTGATTCAAGGTTCTTAATGCTTACTTATCTCTAATTCGCGATATGAGGTAAGTATGATTATTTGTATTATATTGTTATCCATGGTGTTAAATATTATTGTTAGAATTTAGGGAGACCTAGTTTTGATAATAGTATTATATTTATTGTAGATGTGTAGTGAAATAGCTGAGAGGTGATTACTGCATGTTTGTAATATTTATCTTTTATTGGAACCCTTTCATGATTAAATTCAATAGCTGAGAGGTGAGGATTTAATTGTGAATAATATGTGGAGTTAATTAGATTCAATAGCTGAGAGGTGAGGATTTGATTAATGAAGCATATTCAATAGCATGCATAATAGAATCCCGTTTTAATTAGATTCAATAGCTGAGAAGTGAGGATTTGATTATTATTGGTATTAATAACTAATAGGAATAGCTGAGAGGTGACTTGTTAGTTGTTATAGATTGATGAAGAACAACATGATATAATTGCATAATCTAGATTGTGGAAACCTACTACTCCCCCTATGTCATCATATAATCTTCTTTTCCATATCTTCCATATTCTTAAGTTAGGATTTATTATTATTATTATTGCCTGTAGGAAGTAGAATCAATTACCAAACTTTTATTATTGATTCCTTGGTGTTTCTTAATTATTATTCTTAATTGTGTTTGAGCTAAGATCTCCCCCTCTGAAGTGGGTACGACCCTTGCTTGTTACTTGTCTACTTTGATCTTCAATTTATACAGGCACAAGAAGGAAAATCTCTTAATCTAATCTTTTGATACACAATAAGCAGTATATCTTTACATATGGAAAGACTTAATTATTTGTTCTTATCTATTTAGTCATCGAATTGATTGGCATTTCTAAAAAGTGTAGGTTATTAAGCCGATCCTTTGCATCATGCATATTTTCATATCATTTGCATGAAGTTTATGGGTACCTTCTCTGGAAAACCCTTAGGAGACTACAATTCCTCCACCTGGGAATTCCTTGTGGTAAAGCCTTCGTGTCGAGGGTAAAAACACTATGTAGTTTATTTAGTCATTATAGTATAGATATGTTCTTATTCCTTTATCTTTTACTCTCTTACTTGAGGATAAACAATGTGTTGTTTGGGCGTATTTGATAAGAGCACAAAAGGCTTATTCTTTAATACCTTCCAAATAGCACTTTCCTTACTCATATGTTTTTTAATGTCATTTTTAGTCTTATTTTAAAGTTTATTATATTTCACAGGCCTTAACTCTCACTAACTTGAAAGAAGGCCTAAAGTATCAAGTATTGGGCTTAAGTTGATGGATTATGAATCAAAGTTGATAAAAGCTCCAAGTCCACCTCCTCAAGGACTTTTACACCAAAGAGTAAGCCCAAATCCAAAAGAATGAAGACTTTGAAGCCAAAAAGGAAACCACAATTGTACCAAGCTCAAAGGAATATTTCCACCGAAATAAAGTCCAATAAATTAGACTCACTGTGATCCAAACAGAAGACGGAGTAGACGACAGATGACAGTGACCCCAAAGTCATTAGTCAACTCGCCACCTCGCTAAGGAAGTGGTTGTATTGGTAGTATATAAAGCTTAACCATACTCTAACTAATGTCAAGGCCTTTTGGGGTAAACCACATGGGTGGGCCCTGATCCAAAACCATCTACTGCTGGATATCCGCAGTGACTAAAGGGGGACAATATTGACATTAGCTAGCAGTATGGTGCTCGACGCACCGGGATGAGCGAGGACGAAATCCCGGGGCGTTACAGTTGGTATCAGAGCCGACGACGGGTCACCTGTTGCAGGTGGGAAGTACGCTGGAAAGGCCCAGGGAGCGCCAGATACTTGTCTCACTTGGCAGGGAACGTCGGAGATTTTGGGACTGTACTGAGCGTACTGCAGAGCCGAGGACGGCTCTATTTCTAAGGTGGTGAGATTGTAACACCCATGAGTTGGTGTTAGTCCCACATTGCTAAGGAAGTGGTTGTATTGGTAGTATATAGAGCTTAACCATACTCTAACTAATGTCAAGGCCTTTTGGGGTGAACCACATGGGTGGGCCCTGATCCAAAACCCTCTACTGTTGGATATCCGCAGTGACTAAAGGGGGACAATATTGACATTAGCGAGCAGTATGGTGCTCGACGCACTGGGATGAGCGAGGACGAAATCCCGGGGCGTTACAGTTGGTATCAAAGCCGACGACGGGTTGCCTGTTGCAGGTGGGAAAGTACGCTGGAAAGGCCCAGGGAGCGCCAGGTACTTGTCTCACTTGGCAGGAAAGGTCGGAGATTTTGGGACTGTACTGAGTGTACTGCAGAGCCGAGGACGGCTCTATTTCTAAGGTGGTGAGATTGTAACACCCATGAGTTGGTGTTAGTCCCACATTGCTAAGGAAGTGGTTGTATTGGTAGTATATAGAGCTTAACCATACTCTAACTAATGTCAAGGCCTTTTGGGGTAAACCACATGGGTGGGCCCTGATCCAAAACCATCTACTGCTGGATATCCGCAGTGACTAAAGGGGGACAATATTGACATTAGCTAGCAGTATGGTGCTCGATGCACCGGGATGAGCGAGGACGAAATCTCGGGGCGTTACAGTTCATCTTTTAATGTGAATAAGAAAGAGGTGTTTTGGCCATCAGTTGATCCTCGTCGTTCTAGTATTTGTTTGTTTCCACTAGGTATATCATGTCCTCAGAGCAATTCTATTGCACAAGGCAAAATTTTCCCACTACATAGGCTACATGTCAGATATAGCAGGTGAGGTAGCACCAAAAAAATGTGTCAGATTTGCATGACAAAAACAATCCCTAATGCAGAAATTTTTAAAATGTTATAATTCTCGGTTCTACGCAGAACCATTGTGCCTATAACCATAATAAAGTTTCTATGCAGGATCATTCTGCCTATAATTAAATCAGCGAGTCATTTTTCATATGCAGGATCATTCTGCGTGTAAAGTCTGATATATCAAAACAAAAATTCAAACATCCCAATACATCCAGTAACTCAAAATTTTTGTTTGTTCTTTACTTTCTCCTCTCGTTCCGCCATTGAAACTTTATTTTGAGCTTAATGGAATACACCACCCCCCCTACCCCCCACCCCCCACCCACACACACACACCTCCAGAACCTAGTAAGAAGAAATTATTTGGTAAAAATTTCAATAGTACGCAGAATTTTTTAGGTATAAGCGAAAAACAATAAAAGTAGCATACAAAACCATTATGCATGTAAATGTAAAAGATAGCAAATTAAATGAAGCATTGGCCTTCTGCTATATCTCTTGCATATTTACTGTGTTGACCCCCCTTAACGGGCTCAAGCCTAAGTCAATTACAAGTCAAAGATCAAGACTTTAGTCAATAAAGGCCTAAGCCCAATTTAATTAGTAATAAGGCTTAGGCCCGTTACTACATTCAATATCAATCATGGGCTTTATCTATTTAAGTCCATTATATTCAATAAGGTTAATATGGTAATTCTACATCTTTGTAGAGATTTCCTTAACCTAATCTAACTACAACTCCAATATCTCTACAACTCCTAATCCAATAACAATTTAAATATTTTTACAACTCATGTTCCTAATAGGACATGAGGTACATTATCTTGTCATTATATGGTCCAAATACATGGGACTACAATACATTAGGGATCATGGGATCACATCATAATCCCAATCAAACTCTACATTTGAATTACTTATAAAAAGCTTGATTCCATCTCTCTTATGGATACATAGGCAACTAAGAAGCAACTTAGTGCAGCCATTATCAATCATCAAAACCCTATTCTTTCATCTTCATCTTCTCCAATACCTTACATCTTAATATTAGGGGTTTCTTCTTGATCTTACATCACATTGGTGTGAAATCCGGTTGAAACACTTTGGCGCCGACTGAGGTTTTGTTTCCCCCCCACAAAAACCTACTTTTCAAAAGGAAACAAGTTCTTTCTTCTCAATGACAACAATTTGATCTCAACAAAACAAGCAAGTAAGTAATGGTGGACGTCAAGAAGGTTCAAAACATGTGCAAGATCGCTCTCAAGATTCCAACCCTAGAGAGCGGACCGTCACTTCCTAGAAGGTTCCATTTAACGGCGAAGAACACTCAGTTTTTTCTTCTTCTTCTTCTCAACCATCAAAATCTAAGGAGCCTACTCAATATGAAGAAGTCATGATTTCTGAAAACGAGTATCTACGCCGCAAACTCAAAAGGCTTCAACATAGGAACAATGGTCTAAGGAGAAAGTTGAAACATGCGAATCACAACGGTAATAAGTATTCGTTAACTCCATCTTCTTCAAGCATTTTTTATAAGTTCGGAGTCAGTCCAAATCCAAAGAAAAGAACTCAACCTTCAACTATCCCGGAAGTTGAAGAGGACATTGAAGATGACATTGTACTACCATCATAAGAACAATCTCCAGTTGACTTGGAGAAAGAAGATGAACACCGAAACCAAGGAAAAAAACTTGACCATCACCGGAAGGCCATGCCCAACAGCTATGAGTATGACAAAACTCACCCGAAGGCCATGCCCATCTGTTATGAGCGTGACAAAACTCATCCGAAGGCAATGCCGAACGGCTATGAGCGTGACAAAACTCTCCCGAAGGCCATGCCGAGCGGCTATGAGCATGACAAAACTCATCCGAAGGCCATGCCCAACGGCTATGAGTGTGACAAAACTCACCTGAAGACCATGTCCAACGGCTATGAGCATGACCAAACTCACCCAAAGGCCATGCCGAGTGGCTATAAGCGTGACAAAACTCACCCGAAGGCCATGCCGAGTGGCTATGAGCGTGATAATATTCACTCAAAGGCCATGCCCAGTGGCTATGAGCGCGATAGAACTCACAAGAAGGCCATGCCCAACGGCTATGAGCGTGACAAGACTCAATAAAGAGCTTTGTCCAGCGGCAGTATGTCCAGCAGTTGATCAGTCCTCAAAAGTGTAAATTTATCCCCCGAATAACACCTTGTTTGTATAGCACTTTGCTTATATTATTGTATTATATCTATTGATTAGTTTTTTCTTGTTTTTTATATAGGTTTCATGAGCCGAAATGCGAATATTATGTAAAAGCCAGCGAAAAGTCAAGAAAAGCAAGCAAAAATGTGTTATTTGCACATCGAAAGGAGAATCGATATTTGTACCCACATTATCTGTTGAGGGCACCCCACGGTCAGCTCTGTTGACTTGACTTTATGTCAAAGTGGGGCGGTCCAATTCTCAGCCCAAACTGGGTTCTTTTAGGGCCCACAAGTCAGAAATTCTATTTAGGGCATTATTTAAAGTCCAAACTTAAAAATGGCTCTACAAGGAGATCCAGAAGTCTGATTTGGGCCCATGAGCTATCAAACTGAAGGTCTTGGTCCCAAATACAACTTAAGCCTAAGAGAATTATGTTTTGCTAAAGGCCTAATGTATCTATAAGACCAACAGCAGCAGCCACGAATTTGACCTAATTTGGAAGTTTTTTGCATGCAAGTATTCTACTTTGTATTTTCTATATAAGAGAAGTAGTAGCTAAGGTTTAGGTAGCTTTTTATGAATTGAAGATTGAAGAGAAAAGTTCATCTTCTTCTTCTTCTTTTGTATCAAACTCAATAATATCAATTCCATTATCTTTTCCATTATGATGTCTTGTGATTTATTTATTTATTCCATGGTGTCATCGTTAAGGATGAGTAGCTAAATCTCTTTAGGGGGATGGTTGAAGAACTCTCGATGACGCAAAAGCACCATGTTTGTTCTTATTGTTCATTGTGATTCGAAGTTCTTAATGATTATTTACTTCTAATTCGCGATATGAGATAAGTATGATTATTTGTATGCTATTGTTATCCATGTTATTAAAATACTATTGTTAGGGTTTAGGGAGACCTAGCTTTAATGATTTTATTATATTGATTGAAGATGTGTAGTGAAATAGCTGAGAGGTGACTATTACATGTCTAAAGTTGATATCTTTTATTGGAACCCTTTTGTAATTAAATCAAATAGCTGAGAGGTGATGATTTAGTTATGAATAATATGTTAAGTTAATTAAATTGAATAGCTGAGAGATGACGGTTTAATTAATGAGACATATTCAATAGCATGCATAAGAAAATCATGTTTTAATTAGGTGGAATACCTAAGAGATGACTACGTAATTATTATAGGTATTAATGATTAGTTGGAATAACTGAGAGGTGACTAATTGATTGTTATAGATTGAACAAGAATGAACAACATGTTATGTTTGCTTGATTTAGTTTGTGGATACCAACTCTCCGCCTTTGTCATCATATATCTTCTTTTCATCTTTACCATATTCTTACGTTAGGGTTTACTATTTATTATTGCCTGTAGGAAGTAGAATCAATCTCTAATCTTATTATTGATTCCCTTGGTGTTCTTTAACCATTGTTTTCTATTGTGTTTGAGCTAAGATCTCCCCCCTGAGGTGGGTACGACCCTTTCTTGTTACTTGTCTACTTTGATATCCAATTTATACAGGCACAAGAAGGAACTTGAATATAAATCTATCTTTTGATTGTTGAGGTATACAAATATCTTAATATCAAAATGGCGTCGTTGCCGCTCTAAGGAACAAAGTTCATTCAAACACAAGCGAGAATAGTAGTTTCGAGACATCATCCCACTTCTATCCCTCCCACCCTTCTATTTTTATTTCTTTTTATTATTGTTTTTAAGTGTCTTGTTATTTAGTGCTCTTATTGATCTTGCAGCGAAGACGGATTGAAAAAAGCTAAAACGGAGTAAAGATCAAATTTTTAAGAAAACTACGCGTTTAGGAATTTTTCTTGAAAGTTACTGGTTCGGACTGGGCTCGAACTCGAGTCGAGTTCAGTTTGGCCTGTAACAATCTCGAGTCGAGTTCTAGGCAGAGAATTTACCTCGTTTTGCGTGATTTTTCCAGCAAGATTCCAGGCTAATAGAACCCATTGTTCTAGCGCACTGGAGAAGATAAAGGAAGAGCCAGGTTGAACTGGAGGCTAACAGAGGATGCCACATCGCAGTCATCCTAGTCAAAGGGAATTCCAACCAAAGGGATAACCGCTCAGCAGCATGCAAACTATCTCTACGGAAAACATCTTCACAGTTGAACTACCTGAGTTCATGGAGTCAAAACTGGAGGGGTGGTTGAGCCAGCCTCCTCTGGCCTACTACAAATACAAGAGTTCTTAACCTCCTGAACTACGAGACTTTCACTGGGCAACTCCATTAGAACTTAGTGGAAGTAGATACTTGATTCCAAGTTCATCTTCTTGGATACGTAGGCAGCTTGATCCTCATCAGGTCCAGTCTATTATATACCCCCATCCCATCTCAGTATGTACAAGGCTTTCATTGTAACTGTTCGATTAATCAATACACATCTCGAGTTTATGGATCAAATTTTTGCACCCACACTTCTATTTCTATTTATTTCAATATTTTTTTTAAGTCTCTTGTTAATTAGTCCTCTTACTGATCTTACAGCGAAGACGGATCGAAAAAAACTCAAGGAACGAAGTCAATATATTAATTTGAAAAGTCGTGTAAACAGGAAAAGTGCTGAAAAGTTACTGGTGCTTACTGTACTCGATCTCGAGTCAAGTTCAGAAAAGAAGGATTGGATCTCAGGTCGAGTTCTACTGGATCTCGACTCGAGTTCATAACAGGCCCAGCCCATCTCGACTGGAGTTTGGACCTGATTTTAAGACTTAATTGTAGGGCCCACTGAAGTTGTTCCTGAGCAAATTTTACTGTCGTTTTCTGTTCTTTGAGTGATTGTGAGGCTAAACTAAGTAGTTTAATTTTTCCAGCATTTTTAGAGACTTGTAAGATAATTAAATTTTTTATCCAAGAAGGGATCGCGGTTGTACTATTTTTAAAGTAGGTGTTGTTAGGATTTATTTATTTAATTGTTCGCGACTGATAGTAGAGCACATTTCTAAGGATGATTGAAACCCAAGAAGTTGTTTCCTCTTAGTCGACTACGTCTTCTCCCTACTTTTATGCGTTTGTTTGGCACTTTTATTTTTCTAGGACAAAGTGGGAGGTAAGCATACTCCATACCCTCCTCGAATCCCCTGCAAGAGGAGTTTCTATAATGATTAGCATGACCTGGTGTTGCTATCTTTTAATTCAGTTTTTACTTTTTGTTAAACCGGGACTGACGACGGACCTGGCCTACGAAAAGTGAAATTTTAATATCAATTGATTGCAATATCCTAGGCTTAAAATTAAATCAACTAAAACCATGCTATCACAATATTCATTTGAGGCTTTGAACAGATATTTCAACTAGTACTGCGTGAACCATTCTTTGATTGGAGCACAAGTTAGGAATTGGGCCTGGAACGCCTACAGATTATGTCTGTAGAATCACTGGGGTGACATAATTAAGGAACGTCGCTTATGCACGGAAAACCTCCCACGCTGGTTATTCGCTACTTGACTCACAAAATATAAGGAGAATTCACAACGGAAACATGGAAAGAACTCATTGACTTGGGTGAAAACAAAATCGAGTCAGTTTTGAGGCCCTTGCTAGATATTTTTGGATGGTTAGGACTTGTATGGCATATGTAATATGCATCATGCATGCGTCTTAGTCTGGTAAAATATATATGTCCGATCCCCTTCAAGTCTACACAAGGTGCACAATCACGGACCACACTCCTTTTAAGGAAGAGTTCAACGACTCAACCTCACTTACTGAAGTAAATCCTACACCTATGGCTCACGAGGCTACTCTTCGGGATTTCTTTTCACCTTTGACCACTGGGCCACCTACCTGCATAGTCTTGCCCGAGACCAATGCAGATAGTTATGGCATTTGCCCTCGGATTGTGGGCATGTTGCCTAAATTTCATGGACTTCCATGGGAAGATCCATATCAACACCTGAACAAGTTTCTGACTGTACTAAACACTTTCAAGGAGAGGCATTTGTCTGATAAAGAAGTTAGGCTGAGGTTGTTCCATTTTTTCTCTTGAAGATCATGCATCTCACTGGTTACACAACCTTTCTTCCAATTCCATTCAAACCTGGGCTCAACTAAGCAAAAACATTTTGAACAAATATTTTCCTATCACCAAAACCAATGAGCATGTTAATGCCATCAAAACATTTCGGCCAAAAGATGATGAGCTTTTCTTTGATACATAGGAGAGGTTTCAAGAGCTATTTATTCAGTGTCCACACCACAAAGTTGATGATATAGAAAAAGTCAAGATCATGTATAGAGGTCTCAACTATGGAATTAGGAACTCTGTGAAAGCATGAATGGTGGCGGTTTTCTTGATCTATCAACCGCCAAGGCTATGGAATTCTTTGAAAAACTAGCTGACAAATAACCAATAGTGGGATTCACTACAATCATCCCCGAGAAACACTACCACGAACACACACGATAAACCTAGAAGTATGTATAAGGTCAAACCCAACCCCAAGCTTAAAATGTTGCTCCAAGGTTTAGTCAAAAAAGGTAGAAGCACTTAAGGTATCGTTAAACCCCACATCACCGGTCATAAGTGTCTCCACTCCCCAACGTGATGTCTGTGACGACCCATCCTATATTGCCGAAGTTTTTCCTCTCATATACACTTCTCCTGAAACTAAGGAAGCATGTGTGTTCCACTACACCGGGCAAACGAACTTCACAAAGGGAAATGCTACTTACCCATACATGGACCGTTCAAATCTATCTTACTCGAACTATAACGCTTTCACGGTTCCACCTGGATTTCACCAGTCCTATAGGCAACACAATTATGCGCCTATGTTAGAAACACTGACATTGGAACTATGATGATGGTCCCCACTTATACGAATAATGCTCATTGAATGAGTAATCCCAGAGAACCAGTTCTAACACATCAACCTCCCCTTCAGAATTCCTCTCTTGAGGATGTTCTTGCACGATTCATGCAACAAAAGCAAGTGTCCACAGAAATGAACGCTCAGGCTATACAATGAATGAAACAAAAACTTAACAAGAAGGGTAGATTTCTGGTACAAGTTATCCCGAATACCAAGGGTAAGGAAGTTGCATTGGTGACGGAAACTCCGTCCACATCTAAACTGATTGCAAAAGTTAAAACGGTCATAACGCTTAGGTCAGGAAAATAAGTTGACAATCAGATTAACTACAACCCGAGTCCTAGCATTGTAACTCCGGTTACCACGACACATGTTATACCACCTAAGAGTTCTGCTAATGAGGCTAACACCTCTAAGCAAAAGAAACATACTTGTAAGATTGTGGAACCTCCACAAACTTATAACCCACCTGTGCCTTACCCACATAGACTCACAAGGTTTGTGAAGGAAGTACAAGCTGAGGAGGTACTTGACATGTTCAAACATATAAACATAAACATACCGTTCCTCACCACTATCAAGAAGATACCTTCCTACGCTAAGGTTTTGAAGGACTTGTTCACCGCAAAACGAAAAACAAATGTGCCTAAAAACGTGTTTGTTGCTGAAGAATTTTCTGCACTTGTCCAACACAACAGAGTCGTGAAATATAAGGATCCTGGAAAACCAACCTTACCCTGCAAGCTTGGTGAGAAGTTCATGGGTAAAACTTTGTTAGACCTAGGAGCAAGTGTCAATTTTTTGCCTTACTCCTTATACATCAGTCTTGGTCTAGACAACATAAAACCCACGAACATGTCTTTATAACTGGCCAACAGATCGTTAAAAGTCCCTAGAGGTATAGTTGAGGATCTCTTAGTCAAAGTGTCCGACTTTTACTATCCTCTTGATTTTGTGGTGCTGGACACTGAACCTACTGTCGATGACTCCGTTCCCATTATCCTTGGTCGTCCATTTTTAGCCACCTCTAATGCTCTCATTAACTGTCAGAATGGTTCGATGGTTCTCACTTTTGGATCTATGACCGTTGAAGTAAATATCTTTAATCTTGGCCAATAACCCCTTGATCTTTCTTTATCTGAAAATGTGTGCGATCTCGATTCTCTACCCTATGAAAGGGTACCTAGTTGTTACCCTAAAAGATTCAGTTGTTCATTTCCTTACCATGCATAATGTTGACTTCGACACTAATCAATCTATTGCTCAAACCAATGTTCTTCTTGATTTTGTGCCTATCTTTGACGACCCCAAAGACCCTGAGGCCTTTGATTAGATTCTCAGTCCCAAGTCAAGACCATCACTCCACCTTCTATTACTCTGAATCTTGTTCCTTCCGAGATGAAATATGCCCAATTAGATTCAGACGGTAGTCATCATGTTATCATATGTTCATCTTTTACTACAGACCAAGAAAATCAGTTTTATTTCCAAATTTGTGACAAAGTTTTCCTTTATAACTCTCGTTTGCATTTATTTCTTGGTAAATTTTAGTCTCGTTGGTTGGTCCCCTTTGTTGTGTCTACAATAACTCCTTATGGTGCTATTACATGTGTTAATTCTGCAGACAGTTCTGAATTTTAAGTCAATAGTCAATGTTTTAAGCATTTCCACGAGTTAAGGCCTCCTGGAGTTGAAAAAAACTCTCTTAGAGGATCCTACCTATTTAGACTGGCCCTTGACCTGCTAGTATTCGGACCCTCTCCGTGTTCCTTTCATTTTATCTCTTTTGAGAGGTGTGGTTGAAAATGCCGGGACCATTAGTCCACGAACTCTTACTGGATGAGTATAATTGATCCAGTGCACGCTAGTCTCTTGTGCGTCACCACCAAACAAACTTGTTTCTCGATCTGTTTGGGGGTGGGGATGTCAATTCTCATCTTCTTTTAAGTCTTGAGTATTTGACTTTAAAAGACTCTTTGTTGTATATATATTTTCTTTGACATCAGGATCTCGCGCATTCCACTCTAGCGTTTTATCTCTTCTGTAGCTTTCATTTTTAGTAGCGTTTATCTAAGGAGTGAGTTTCTTGTTTGTCCCCCCTGTCTGGCTGAAGACCTAAAACTTAGCGCCCTTGGGGAGGCAACACTGTATATCTTCTAACCCCGATCGTGCGGTTACTTCCCTTATTGTTGTCAGGCTTAGTTGATTTTTGGCAGTTACACCGCTCGTTCTACAATTTGTGCTCAGTTCTGTTTGGGGGTGGGCGTGGCCGGCCCACCCACTCTACGTTTTCTATTTGGCTGGTCGATAATTATTGCGATTTTAAATTGCCTTGATTTAAAATGGGATTTCCTTTTACGTTGAGTCAGTTTTATTTCAGCATTTTTTATTTCAGTTATGTCTTAGTATGGAATTCCTTGTAATCCCTATGCAGTTGAGGATAATTTTATTGGGCAGGAATTCATAAAAGTGGTTTGAATTTTTAGTACATTCATGGTAATATCTTTCTTATCTCTCATTCATTTACTTAGTATGAGCCTTGAGGACAAGGCAATCTTTTTGTTTGGGGGTGGGGAAGTATTACAACCTTTTAGCAAAAGATTTTTAAACTCCTTTTTTCATACTTGTATAAAAATTTGAAAAATTTGAAAAATCCCCAAAATAATCTTTGTTAAAAAAACTTTGCCAAGGTTTAGGACAAGTACACCATCATTGATGAATATAATGATTTAATTCCATATTTGTTAAGTCAAAGACATTTATTGCTTCACCAAGTAGTTGAGTCTCATACTGCATTTGCATGAGCATAAGCATGACATTTCAGTTGCATTCATGGCAGATACGTGTGCACATGCACTTACACCTTAAGAATCTTGAGGAATAAGTGTGGAGACTTCATCCAGTGAGCTTTTGAGCCCCGTCCTTCTCTTGGAGGGTTGTTACGTACATCTATATTCAAAAGACTCAACCTCTCAGTTTTGACTATTTTTAGTCTTATATTTATTTTTCAGTTAGCCTTGAGATAACATCAAGTGAGTGTAATATAAACTTGGGTCTTGTAGCTTATTCAAGACGTGATCACCATATTAGTACTTAGAAATGATACAAAGACATTTAGTTAAGCCCTGTTTATTTTAGCCTACTTTGATGATGTATTATCTCTTAGGTTGACCATTCTGAGCCTTTCATCTTACTTACCTTTTTTCTTTAGCCCATCATCCTTACCCAACTCCATTGGGATTAATTACCCTTAGAATGTTTAGGTCCTTTTACCTACTGTTTTGGGAACATGAGGATGATTGTTTCTGTGGTTACAAAGAAAAAATGAGAAATACAAAGAAATTTTCAAACTAGTTAGATAAACCAAATGTTGAAAATAAAAAAGTTTGAAGAATTTCTGAAAAGCCGAAATCTTCCAAAAATCAAGAAAATCAAAAGAAAAGGAAGATTCCAAAAAATTGGCTAGCTTCTACAAAGAGAAAAATTCCAAAAAATTCTCCAAGTGTTGTTATTACAAATCACCAGTATTGAAGGCCCGAATGTTCCAAAAATTTCCACAAAATCCTTTTCCATTTCTAGCCATATCCTAAGCCCAGATACTACCTATTACTGTTTAATTTTTTGTAGATCTAAGCTGATATGGTAGGATGTGGCTAGTAAGTGAGAAAGTGCTAAAGGAAAAAACCCGACATCTCAAGCAAGGTTAACTTTTGCATTCTTTGAGACTAAGTTCATTCTATTACACCAGTCCATTCTTATTGATACATATGAGATATTTATCCATCTTCCTTCCTCACATAGAGGTAAAATGATAAACACCATCTCTGAGTGATTTTTATTTCTGAGTGTATGTCTGGTGAGGCTGAAGTCAAAACGACATTTCCAATGGTGACTTAAGACCTATGGTTGTATGTACACACGTCTGTCTTGAATGCATTTGAAATTGTTATACTTATTTTTCATGCATTAGTACGTAGTACGTTACCTCATATGAACGGTTTTGCAATACTTATCTTTGTCTTGATATATTGTTTGGATGATGACATTTATTTCTGAGGTAAAATGGTAGAACATTTTGTTCTTTGGATTAGTCGTTGTAGTCAATTTGTGGGTATCTTATCTAGAAAACCCTCAGGAGAGTATAACTCCTCCACTTGGGAAACCCTTATGGTTTAAAACCTTGATGCATATGGTTAATGCAATCATCTTAGTTCTACTTCTCTTTTGAGTCCTTATTTCTTTTTTCTCACCTTTGCTTGAGGACAAGCAAAGTGTTGTTTGGGGGTATATTTATCCCCCGAATAGTACCCTGTTTGCATAACACTTAGCTTATATTATTATGTAATATCTATTAATTAGTGTTTTCTTGTCATTTGTGTAGGTTTCATAAGCCAAAAGTTGAATATTGTGTTAAAGCTCGCCAAAAGCCAAAAAAAGCCATTAAAGGAGTGATATTTGCACGAATGGAAGAAATTAGTATTTGCACCCGCACATTGCTGAGGGTACCCCTTGGTCTAGTGGACTTGAATTTATGTCCAAGATGGGTGGTCCAAATCCCAGCTCAATCCAAGTTGTTATGAAGCCCACAGGTCAAAAGATCCATTGAAGCCCGTTACTTGAAGTCCAATCTTAAAAAGGTTGTATATGATGATCCAGAACTCCGATTTAGGCCCGTATGCTGTCTATCTGAAAATATTGATCCAAGGTACAACTTATGCTCAAGAGAATTAGGTTTTCACATGGTATTGCTGCTTCTAGAAGCCCTACAACAGCCACCACAAATTTTGACCTAACTTGGAGAACAAGTATATTTTGTGTGAAAACAAAGTAATTTCTTAATTCATTAAGACTCATATTTTGTAATCTCTATATAAAGAGAAGTAGTAGCTAGGGTTTAGATAATTCATCTTCTCTCTTGAACTCAAAATCTTGAACTTGTATTCCCAACTCTTATTTCTTATTCTTATTCGTAATCAAATCACAATCAAATCTCTTTCCCATTTATGATGTTATGTATTTTTACTATTTCTTCCATCAAGAATGAGTAGCTAAGTTCCCTTTAGGGGGAATGGTTGAAGCACTCTAGATATTGCAAAAAACACCATGTTTATTCTTTTATATTCATTGTGATTCAGTTTCTTAATGTTTGTTTATTTCAATTGTAGATAGAAGTAAACATGATTATTTATGTGTTTATTGTTATCCATGTTGTTAAATGGTATTATTAGAGTATAGGGAGACCTAGCTATAATGGTAGTATTAGATTAATTAGAGATATGTAATGGAATAGGTGAGAGGTGACTTTCCTATATCTATAATTAGTCTCTTTAATTGGAAGCCTTTTCTAATCAAGTTGAATAACCGAGAGGTGACAATTTGTTTATGAATTAATATGCTAATTACACCAAAAAACTGAATTTGCAACCAGCCTTGTTTCGATTTGCAACGGTTTAATTGGCATTACAAAATTACAATACCCACCTACTGTTGCAAATGTATTTTTCCGTTAAAAAATATATTAAAATAACTTTTTTTCATTTCGTAAGCGTTTCTATTATATATGAAACGCCCATTGTCGTTGCAGTACCCTTTTTTTTTGCTAAAGGGTAATTTTATAAATAAAAGAATGGTTACAAGGGGGTGCATCAAAAATATGACTACACCAAACATCAATGAAAGCGAAAATACACTGAAAAAGGATTCTCTAGAGCAACTCTAGGCATAGAAGAGTTGGAGAACCATTCCTTCCTTCCTTTAGCTAAGTGAACTCCTTTTGCAGCACAAGCATCTGCTGCAAAATTTGCTTCTCTCTTTGTACTGGTTATAAGTAACCATTTGAACCAATTTTTTAAATGCACAAATCTCTGTTGCACAGTCCAGTGAGGCTTAATTACCACTGTTGAATGCTCTAGCAGCTGCAACTGAATCAGTTTCCACCCATAGTTGGTCCCAACCTTTTTCCTTAGCTTTGTCCATTCCTTCAATGATATCGGCGCACTCTGCCTCATAATTTGTTACCTTACCAAGACCACCAAAATACACCCCCTTTACTGCACTGCCATGGTTTCGGAAAATAACTCCCCATCCTGCCTGTCCTGGATTACCATAAGATGCCCCATCACTATTTGCCTTTATCATTCCATGAGGCGGAGGTAACCAGTAACATTCAATTAATGATAGTTTCTGGCTGCCTTCTTTTGACCTGCAAGTTTAGATTCAACAACACTTTCTTATCATAATCTGAGCCATAGTGTGACCCAGGGATGATCATGTATGCCAACTCCACAACTTTCTTGATTCTGAAAGTAGCCTCCCTATAATTGGGTTGCATGTCATCGTATCTTTGCCTATTTCTTGTTTTCCACACCTCCACCAAAAGTGACAAAGAACCTGCCTTCCACATACCTGCTAGAAGTGGGTTTTTTCTTTCTTTCATTCTAATCAATGACAGTAAATTATCTGGTGGCCTAGCATGACAGAACCACTCACATAACACTTTCCAGAGTTTGACAGTCGTTGGACAAGAGAAGAAGAGGTGTTGATATGATTCAAAATTCAACTTACATAGACAACACTGCGAGACAATAGGAATACGCATATACTGAATTCTCTATCGTTGCATTACCCCTGGGTAACTGAAAAAGTTAAAGGTAATGTCGAACGTGGTTTGCACATATGAAATAGATAGCGTTGCAATTGAATTTGGTTAAAGTGTCTCATAGAGCAGAATTCTAACTCCTCTCTCTCTCTCTCTCTCTCTCTCTCTCTCTCTCTCTCTCTCTCTCTCTCTCTCTCTCCTTCCTTCCTTCCTTCTTAGGCTGCCTCTCCTCTCAATTTTCCATCTTTGCAAACCTACCTCTCTTCTCCATGTCCGGCCTCAATTGTTCACCAATTTCAGTTTGGTAAGTCTTCATCTTCATCATCTATAGTTTCGTTGTCTTTTTAAAATTGAATTGTTATGGATTCCAAATTTGAATGCTTATTAGCATTGTTTTTATTAATATGAATGAGGTATTCAAAACCTTTTTATGCATCAACCTTTTTATACTATGAATGACGTAACAAATGCATGTTGTGGTATTACTAGTTTTGGACATATTTTCGTCAATGTACTCTACTTGATCATCCTATAAGCACTTTTAATTTGTTAATTTGCTGGAAGATGTTGGCTACTAGATTACTCTGCCATGTCAAGTATATGTAGTTTTGTAAAGCAACATAGAAAAATATGTTTTGAGGTATATGATGTCATTTTACTTGAAGTGAGTGAATAATGTACTGAGAAAATGGTGGATTGCAGCTTTTGTTGGATGTAGAAACCCTTGCAGTCAGTTGAAGCTTAGGTTTGTTATGTTTATTTATGCAGATCAAGAGGCAAGGGAACCAGCAGAGAAAGCTTAACAATTACTACAAAGTGTGGGCAATATAATAGGAAGAGAAACAAACATTAAGAGAAAGGTGGACTGGTAGTTACGAAGGCAGTTTATGGCAATGTCAAAGCTTACAAAGAAAATATTGAATCAAAAGAAGAGGATAATAAACTTGAATCACAAGTCCCGAATGTCATTGGGGCTTTAAACTTTTTGGTGAATGATTATGGGAAACTGAAGGTACACTTTGGATTTTGGATGATATCTGCTTTCCTTTGCTTTGATGATAATTTTGCTAGGGTCAGAAGATTCTACTGTCTGGCAAGTAGATTACATAAATGGAATTTCTTACATAATGATCATAGTATAGTATGTATCAATTCACTTGATAACACCTACATATGGTATTTCTTAACAAACAATGGGTGCATTTGAAGTTAACAACTTCAATGAAGCAGACCCTATTAAAATGCACTCAAGATCAGTGTTTTTTGTTACTTTTGATTTGCACATAATGGTGGTTCCTTATTCTCAATACCTTCTTAATCTTTTGATGACAGGAAAATGGCGGGTAATTGGATTTCAGGCGACAATTGCCTTTTTCTATTGTTTTATTTTGTGTTCGAACACATCGATACATCACTTGAAGCTCTGCGACAAACTGTTAATCTGCGTTGCTTACTATTGGTTGCGACTTTTATGAAATGAAATGTCATTTTAAAGCTTCTTGCAGCTGAAGATTTTGAATCTGATATTATAAGGAGTAGGCAGATCTTGCATGGTGAAGAAATTAGGTATGTGAAATCAGAGTAACAAGTTCCTACAACACTAGTCTTACGTAACACACACATTCCTTAATATATATTATAGTTTTGCGTATTGCCCACCATGAAAGTATCTAAGTAAATATGAATGAAAATAAGATCGTTGGACTAAATCATATATTCTGACAAACAATGTTTCTTTTATATATTATTTCACTTATCAGTCTCTTCTAGATCGTTCACCTCGTTGAGCAACAAGTTGCATGCATGGGTTGATGATTTGTGTTGTCGTTTCTGACTGTATGTCATTGCATGTGAAATAATTTTTTTGTTCTTTTGGAATTGCACAACTTATTGTATATAGTCAATTGCTATGAATTTATTGTATTTTTTGACTTGTCTTTTGAAGAATTGAATTTGTTTATACAGTAGAACACTAGTATGTATATTTATGTTACTCTTATGTTGGAAAAACGGTTGAGTACTATATGTACTACTAGTAGCAGGTGTTGAAATGGCAATATGGAGACAATATTCTTGCAGATGTAGATTTAATTGCAGGAAAAATAACTGAAATAATTTATTTTAATTTTTTTTTTAAAATTGCAATTTCATTTGCAACGGCAAACAAACGTTACAATCACAGTTGCAAATGAACATTAGTAAACATTTGCAACACCAAACAAATGTTGCAAATAAAAAGGAAATTAACGTTTCTTAATGTTTGCAACGCAAATATGGTGTTACAAACAAGAACACAATTATAGTTCAATTTAATTTGCAATGCCTAATACACGTTACATCCTACGAGAATCTTGTTGGTAAAATCTAATTGCAACGTTTTTTAACCGTTTCAAACATATACAGTAGCAATGTTAATTACGCGTTGCAAAATTTTGCAACGATGTTTGCAACCCCTTATAAAGGAGGGTAAATTCCCGTTGCAAATAAAGTTTGCAATGGATGAAGAGGCGTTGCAAATCTCTAGTTATGGTGTAAGATAATTGAATCGAATAGCTGAGAGGTGACGGTTTAATTAATGAAACATATTCAATAACACATATAAAGAATCTCGTTTTAATTGAATGGAATAGCTGAGAAGTGACTATTCGATTATTATAGGCATTAGTAATTATTTGGGGTAGCTGAAAGGTGACTAAGTAATTGCTATAGATTGAATATGATTGAATGACATTTATGTTTGTATTGTTTAGTTGTGGATACCAACTCTTCCCCCTATTCATCAGAAGATTTTTTTTCCATCTTTTTCCATCTTCTACTATTAGTTTAATTATTAGTTTATTTATTTAATTGCCTGCAAGAAGTAGAATCAATCTCATCTTATTGTTGATTCATGTGGTGTTCTTTAACTACTGTTTTCTATTGTGTTTGAGCTAAGAATTCCCCCTTCGAGGTGGGTACGACCCTTGCATGTTATTTGTTCTACATTGACAACCAATTATTACAGGCACAAGAAAGAAAATAAACATACAAATTCATCTATGATTAGAAAGGTAGCAAAACCCACCAATCAGTCACCCATCCTGAGATTACTCCCACCCGAGCACACTTAACTCCGGAGTTCTTTCGAACTCAGGAGTCAAGAGAGCCCAAAAGGCCTCGGTGATAATATTTGACAGATTTATACTTATATTTTAATGTCAGGACATCCCTCTCTTACGTGTCGTAGAACCCACCCCCTCAGCAAACCACCTTTTAATAGAGGTTTTACATTTGCCCATTTCTGAATTCACATCGACCAACAAAAACATAACTCTTATTAGTAAAATACATTTTATTCTTCTTCAAAATTAAAGCATTCAAAGTTTTAATGGTCTAATAATCTTGAGACTCCAAACAAAAACCTATCATTGAGCAAATAAAGCACTTGGATGAATCTGAAAGAATTAAGACAAAATTGAAGAAACATGAATAGATTAAGAGGAAATTAAACACACACACAAGCTACCAAAGCTTTAATAACCTTATTTATTGTGGTGAACTTGATTTAACATTTTGAAGATGTAGATCGTATGTATTTCAACATTCTTCTTCTTACTGATATAAACAGTGGCGGTGCGATTTTGATTCGTTTTAATCTACATATCAGAGATGAGAATACAACTGCTATTTAACAAAAACACTTTGAATTTATGGAGAGAAAGAAGCAGACTTAGTTTGAATAAATTGTGTGCTTACTCACCAAAAAGATAACTTATCTTATCAACCACCACATAGCCCTAGCCCTAGCTCGCCGCTGGTGGCACGCATGGTGGATAATTAATTGCATAGCCTTCCACTATCGCGCAAAAACTTGGTAACCTAAAGGGCTACACCCTTAGTGTTGCAATTATTGTATATAAACATTTTTACTCACTTCCCACAACATATATGGGACTAAGTGCAAAGCACTTTGTTCATTCAATACAATAGAAAGGTCTGACAGGTCTATCAGACCTGTTTTCCTAACAATATCTACTTCTATACTTATGATTATACATCTGCTGAAACCTCCTGGTCAAAACCCCGACACAGTTAAGATGTCACACATTTTCGCAGGGATGTATGTGAAACCGGCACGAAGTGGTTTGACATCAATTTTGTGACAAAGTGTCTTTGGTTATCTCGCCTTGAATTCATTGTTAGGAAAACCAAGTTGTACGCATGGTCGTCTCGTGTCCTTGTGTCTCTTAGGTCTGTCTAGGGAAAGTTATTGGGTTCTGGACGTACGTACCGAGTTAGGACGTACGTACGTTCACTGAAGCAGAGAACTTCTTTTGGTCAGGACGTACGTACTCAGTTAGGACGTTCGTACGTCCAGGTAGTCAGCAGACGTGTTTTCGTATGGAGACGTACGTACCGGTTTAGAGCGTTCGTACGTCATGTTAGGCAGCAGGCTTATTTTTGTGTGGCGACGTTCGAACGTCAAATCGACGTACGAACGTCCAAAGTCGGTTTGCACAGTTTCGGCCCATTTTCCTAGGTTTTCAACCCTAAGTATAAATAGGGTTTCTCTTCTACAGAACAAGGCAGTTCTTTGGCCGTCCATCCTTCTCCTTGTTCATGTGTTTTGGTTAGGTTTGTGATAGTGAATTTGTTTGTGGCTATTGAACTCAATTCCCTTTCTTCCCCTTTTTTTCCCAATTCATATCTTTGTGATCTTGAAGAGTTATTGTGAATTCGGCTTCGAGTCTTCTTGTGTGTTCATCAAGAAGTCGAGTGTCTTGTGCGTACATCAAGGTGCTCTGGTGAAGTCAAGGTGTTAGAGATAACCAGGAGTATCAACTCGCAGTGAGTGCAGGTAGTTGATAGGTTTGTACATCTCTTTTCATCTAGTGGATTATTTTGTTGTCGCGAGGACAACCGTGGACGTTTCCCAGTTTGGGTTTTACCACGTTAAAAAACTTCTGTGTGTTATTTACTTTCCGCGTATTGTTTGTTTGCTTGTTTGAATTCACATTTGTTTGTTTGCTTGCTTGAATTCACATTTGTTATACTAGCACTATTTGTAGTTTCTCAATTGGTATCAGTCGCTGGGGGCTGGTTAAGGAGCGTAAAGGCTCACGCTAACGATCAATAGTGCTTTATGGATTCTCACAAGTCTGCTACTTCAAGTCTTCCTCCACAATTCAGTGGAAAGGACTTTGGTCATTGGAAAGTACGTATGCGAGCTTATCTCCAAGCTTTAGGAGAAGAAGTCTGGCTTTCTGTTGTCACAGGGTGGAAAGAACCTCTGACTACTACAGGTACTGATGATACTGCTGTTACATCACTGACGCCACGTGAAAAGTGGACGCCTGAACAGAAGTTGTTGGCAAATTATAACAACAAGGCACTCAATGCTATTTTCATGGCATTAAATGCTAGTGAGTTTCGTAGGGTGCAGGGCTGTGAAGAGGCTAAAGATGCATGGAACAGGCTTATATGTACACATGAAGGTGACGAAACAGTCAAAGAAAGTAAGCTGGAATTGTTAACATCTCAGTTTGAGAATCTCCGGATGGATAATTCTGAGACTTTTGATGATTTCTTTATTCGTCTCCAAGACATCATCAACTGCAGTGCGGCTATTGGTCATGCATATACTGACACACAGGTGGTCCGTAAGATTTTGCGTGCTTTGCCTCCTCGGTTTCGTTCACGAAAGGATGCCATCACTGAAAGTAATGTGATTAAGAACATGTCCATCGAGACACTTGCTGGCAAACTAAGGACATGTGAGATGGAACAGGCTTTGGAAGAACCTTTGAAGAACAAATCTGTAGCATTCAAAGCTACATCGTCTAAAGAACCTTCCACAGGACCTTCTGATGATGAAGAACAGGATGTGGATGATAACTATGCGTTCCTGTCACGTAGCTTTCAGAAGATTCTGAAATATCAACAGAATCGAGATCCTCGAAAGCGATTTCCTGATTCCTCAAATGCTCCTAGAAGTCGTGGTTTTGAGCGGTTCTCTGTGGATGGGAGAAGAGCTCGAGTTGATCGTAAAGATGTCCAATGTTACAAGTGTCGTGATTATGGACACTTTGCAAATGAATGTGATAAGAAGGTTGATCGTAAACCTGGTGATAATTCCAAAGCGAATCTCACAGTAACATGGGATGATTCAGATGATGATGATGATGGGAATCCCTCAAATGTTGTCTCAAATTATGTGGTCTTCAGTGCATCCCTGGATGAACATCCAGGAGGTATTGTATCCTCTTCTACTGATATTAATGTTTCTGATTCTGGTGGTCATGCTACTACTAGTGAACTATGTGACATGTATAAGTTTTCTATGCAACAAGTAAAGTTGCTTGAAAAAACTAACACCGTCTTGCAGGATCAGGTAGAGAGCCTTGGACAGGATATATGCAACCTTACAGGTGATTCCAACATGTTGAAGGAAGAATTTGTGAAGGAAAAGGAGGATTTCCAAGTGCGTATTGTCACTCTGGAAAAACTGAATAATGATCTTGAAACACGGTATCGATCCCTTGTACTGGAGCATGAGAGAGTAAAGGCTGAGTTGTTTGCTGCTAACAAACAATTGGTTGGGTTTGGTAAAGCAAGTGCTAATCTAAACTCTCTGTTGGGAATCGGTAAATCCCATTCAGATAAATCTGGTTTAGGTTATGACACCTCTGTTCCCCTTGCTACTGCTAGCACTTCCCACACTACCTTTGTGCAACCAACAAGTGTCGCTATTCCTGCTCCTGTGCAGGTGCCTAGTGTGGTATCACCACCCAAGGTTACTCATGTGAAGCAAGTTCGGAAAAAGAACTCTAGACACAAAGGATTTAAATGTCTAACATGTGGCCGTATGGGTCACACTTCTGCCTTTTGTTGGAATAATTTGTATCCTGCTCATCATCCTTCTTTTGCAGGTAACTCATATTGGAACAAGTCTTTCACCTTCTCCATGCAGGCTCCATACATGTGGAATGGCTATGCTCCGTGGGGTTTACCCAGAACTTCTCCTTATGGAAATCGTCCTCAAGCAACACCCATGCCTACTCCACCACCACATTTCTGGGATAGGAGTATGGATGCATCCAGGAAAATGGTGTCTCACATGGCTCGCTTGGTTGAACCATTGGCTTCATCATGGTATCTTGACAGCGGTTGTTCGCATCATATGACAGGTGATAAGACTCTGATTGATAACCTGACTCTTGGTTATGGAGGTAAGGTTAGGTTTGGTAATGGTAAATTGCTTCCGGTTGAAGGTAAAGGTAACTTTTCTGAGGTTGAATCGCTCAATAGTCATGAGCTTCTTTTTGTTAAGGGTCTTAGGTCAAATCTATTGAGTATTAGTCAGTTATGTGATGCTAAATTTAAGGTTGTGTTTGAGGATAATAGGTGTGATGTTTTTGATTCCAATCATATCTTGGTGTTATCTGGTAGTCGCTCATCTGATAACTGCTTCATTGTCACTACACCTCTTCCGCTTTCATATACCTAATGTGGTCATTGGAACTGTCTGTGTTTAGGATGTCTTAGGTTTGGTCATTTATTGTTGTTGTTGGTATTGAGGACATACTACACTCTCTATTGTGTGGATTTCATTTTACGGATGTTTCTAGTTTGGCGTTCTCAACTGTCTTTGTGTCATGCATAGTTGTAGGGTTACATTATACTCTCTTCGTATTGGTAGTTTCTTGCATGATGCATTTCAATGTGGTTGGCTTGACTTTTTCAATACATGTATAACTCCAGTCTTCCATGGTTGTTTCTTTCATGATCGTTGTTTTTATTTTCTTTATTCTCTCACCTCTTGTAAGTGGTCAATGACTCACAAAATCCCCAGCCATTTGAATGTCTTGAGAGCATACTCATTTGGCTAAGAACCCGTTGGGGCTGTGAGGGTCATGCTCTGACGGATGCACTCAAGAGATGTTAGTTCTTGTGTTGCACGTTATCATGGTATTGCACTTCTTGAGTGTGTTTTGCCGAAAAGATGTAGGCTACACCCTACCCTCGTGTTCTGGTAAAAGATGGAGATATTTCATACTCCCACACGGGAATGGCATCTGTTTCAATGATTTACAAAAAAAAAAAAAAAAAAAAAAAAAAATGAATAGTGGCTTTCGCATTTGTCTAGTTGAAGAACAAGAAAAAAAAAAAAAAAAAAAAAAAAAAAAAAAATAGTGTGTGTTTTTGGGCTAGTTGCAAGTGACCTTCAATATTCTCTATGATCATGTCTTTAGTCTGTTTTTCGGAGGTTGGTATTGGTCTATCAGGTTCTTCTACATACTTGCATCATTCTAGTAACTACCATGTCATGGTGTATGATGTCGTTCTTCGATTTTGCATTCTCTTGTGGTTGAGGTTTGTTTGAACTATATTCGGTTGTAATTGGAATTCGTATGATACGTAGAAGTGCTTTCTTGTGATGTCTCTCAATATCTGTTTTTCGGGTTATGTAGTTTATGTTAATAATATAAAAAAAAAAAAAAAAAAAAAAAAAAAAAATAGGGGGTCGTACGAACGCTTTCATGACGTCCGAACGTTGAGGTGGGCAGATCTATTTCCAACGTACGAACGTTATTAGAACATACGAACGTAGGGTCTGACAGATGTTTTTTTTTGGGGTCCCGACGTACGAACGTCTTTAAGACGTACGAACGTCCCTGATACAGTCCGGCCCATTTGCTGTTTAAATTCAAATTTTGTTTTAAACAATAGGCCAACTGTTATATAAATCGTGTTCCCCCCCTTGGTACACTACAAGCTGTTAGTTTTTGGTAGTTTCTCCTCATTGTCTTAGGTGATTCTCTTCTCTCTCGTCTTGTTTGCAATTTGTTCATCTTCTCTTCTCCTTGTTTTGGTCCGGTGTGTTGTTCGGGATTTTTGTGCGTCACTCACGATCACTTGTAAGTTTTCTTTTGTTCCTTCTTCTCTTCTCTATTGTCATGTTCTTGTTGATGATTTGGGTTTGCTTTATCATATTTTGTTAGTTAAGGTTGTATGCTTGTTTGTTGCCTTCATGGGACTTGGTGTTTCTATACTCGCTCTTGCCGCCAGTTTAGTTGGTAATGACCTTGGGAGGTGGTTTGTTCTTGGTCTCTATTGTTTCTTAATGTTTTGTCTTGTGTTTGGATGCTTGCCATTGTTACATTGTTGTCAATAGCATATATCACGTTTCTGCACATCAAGTGTTTGTTGAAATGCCTCAATGACTTTTTATTGGTTTTTCTGTCAATTCTCTTACATTTTTGTTTTGTGCTTGTGTAGGAAATGGCTTCAAAGCGTGCACGCACCTCCACGGCATCCACATCTAAGGGGGCATCTTCTTCTCGTGCTCCGAGAGGTCGTGGTTCCACTCCGGGTTTGTCTCATCCATCATCCCTTGGCGCTCATCCTCGAGCCACGGCCATTGTTCCCGAGCGGTTCTTCGATTTGGGAGACATTGCTGCCACCCCTCTAGGGGCATCTCAACTTGGCAATATCGCATTGTTCTTTGAGACTCGGAATTGGCTAAGGGTGGCTCAACCAATCACCAAGTACTCAGTTGAGCATACGATAGCTTTCTATGAGACAAAGACACCCTCGCAAAATCGATCGAGTTTTTCGGTCTTGATTGAAGGTCGGCGATACACCATTTCTCCTAAGGTGATACGCGAGGCGTTGGGTATTGATGGTGACTTTATTCCTGAGGATGCTGTCTCTGTTAGATGGCCCGTTCCGGAGACAATTCAAATTGACTTTGTCAATCAAGTTCAGCAGATGTTTATTGATGGTGTCACGGAAAGGTATCATGCCAAGCACTACAGCGCCATCCTCCTGCACATGGTTGCTCACTCCAACATCTACCCCACCAAGGGCAACAAGATAATTATGACCGACGACATGGTCAAATTGGTGGTTTGTATGTCGGTGCACCATATTCATCTCTCTGAGGTCATCTACAATCGGATGCTTCAAATTGATGCAGCTAGGGGTACTCTTCCTTTCCCTAGCTTTATTATGACAATTCTCAGGCACTTGGGTTTTCAGGGACAGTATTTGGGGGTGAGCCCTCCAAAGTTTGTTGGCCACGACTGGGTCAATGCTATTAAAAAGGGCTGTCAGTCTCGAAAGTTGGCTTTCGAGTCCGTGGGTGCGCGTCTGACGCACCACCTCATTTGGGGAGGCAGGGCACTTGTGCGTCATGATGATTTCGATCGGGCCTTGACCACTGGACGCCCCATTCCTGCTTCTGCTAGGGGAAATCGGGCTGTTGCAGCCATTGATGCTCGGGTTTCCTCTCTCCGACGTCATCAGGACCATATGGACGCTCGGTTAGATCGTTTTGGGGTCATTCTCTCTCGTCATGATGTCATGATCAGTGATATTCATGCGATGACCGTTGCTCAGATGCGTCATCTACAGCTGGACTTCACTCCCACAGACTTGCCTCCGTTTCCGGAAGAGGTGCCTCCAGTTCAAGGTGCGAGTGATGGTGATGACTCAGAGAGTGAGGACGAGGGTGATGGTGAACCGAGTGATGGTGCCTCGGACTCCGAGTAGTGGTTTTTCTGGTTTACTCTCCACATTTTTGTACTTAAATTTTTTTTCTGCTATATCGGTTTGTTTCTATTTTTTTTTGGTACTGTACATATTCTTGGATATTGCTATTTTCATATTAGTTCAAGTTGGTTTCCTTGTTTTGCAGTAAATTTTTCTGAGGTAATGGACCTTCCTTTTGGGCCCATGAGTTGTTTACTCCTATTTTTTTCTTATAAATAGGGAGTCCTTTTTCTCCTTCACTCCTATTGTATCCTCTTATCTCTTGCTAGTTCTCTCTTTGTTCTTCAGATTTTTCTATGGCAGAATATGAACTTCATGGAGTTTTTGTTCCGACTGTTGGTTATGTGTCGTTCATGGTAATGGAGTACAAGAACAATGCTAAGGTTTGTCGGTTATGTCGCGTTCCCCATGGATATGACTATATTCATCGTCCTTTTCTTAATCCTTGTTTGGTTCGTGTCAATCATTGGGAGAGGTTACCGGGACATCTTCAAAATCACATCTTGGAGTTGGTTGGCTATCCGAAGGTTCCAGGACATGCTGATCCACTTACCGACTGTGGCTTGGACAGCAGAATTGAGGAGTTGTTTTGTACGAGTGAATGGTTGGAGGATTATGATGATCATGTGATTGCTCGGTGGAATCGACCTTCGGCTCGTGCGGAAGCTTACTTCTCCAAGCTTCCTTTAGGTCATTGGGAACGGGTTTTTCGAATTCGTTAACTCAAGCCTTATGTTTTTGTCGTTTCTGTTTATGGATTTCTCTGTTTGGTTATTAGTTGACTTTCTGAACTTTTGATAGTTGGATTAGTTTTTATATTTTTATCTGTCTTGTATTCTTTGTTTGGTTTTGATTTCTTTTTCTTGGTTATTGGTTTATTATTGTTCTTTTCCTTTGATGGTTGGTTATTTTGATCACTTGTTGTGACAAAAAGGGGGAGATTTATGACTCTAATTACTAACAATCGTCTTCCTGTTGTTAGGTTATTTTTGGGTCATGTTTCAGGTATGCTACACGTATGGGGGAGTTGCTCATGAAGTTTGGAGCTCATGAAGTATGGGGGAGTTGCTCAAGGAACTTCTGTTGAATCTTTGATTGCTTCCGTTCGATCTCTGATGGTTAAAGCATCTTCCTAAATCTGGATAACAAGAATTGGTGACTTGTTATGTGTTTCTATTTCGAGAGTTTTTGTAGGCATGTTTTATAAATGCCATGGTTTGGGATTGTAAGCACGTTTTATAAGTGCCATTAGAGTCATAGGTTTTTGTCACAAAATCAATGTCAAAGGGGGAGATTGAAACCGGCACGAAGTGGTTTGACATCAATTTTGTGACAAAGTGTCTTTGGTTATCTCGCCTTGAATTCATTGTTAGGAAAACCAAGTTGTACGCATGGTCGTCTCGTGTCCTTGTGTCTCTTAGGTCTGTCTAGGGAAAGTTATTGGGTTCTGGACGTACGTACCGAGTTAGGACGTACGTACGTTCGCTGAAGCAGAGAACTTCTTTTGGTCAGGACGTACGTACTCAGTTAGGACGTTCGTACGTCCAGGTAGTCAGCAGACGTGTTTTCGTATGGAGACGTACGTACCGGTTTAGAGCGTTCGTACGTCATGTTAGGCAGCAGGCTTATTTTTGTGTGGCGACGTTCGAACGTCAAATCGACGTACGAACGTCCAAAGTCGGTTTGCACAGTTTCGGCCCATTTTCCTAGGTTTTCAACCCTAAGTATAAATAGGGTTTCTCTTCTACAGAACAAGGCAGTTCTTTGGCCGTCCATCCTTCTCCTTGTTCATGTGTTTTGGTTAGGTTTGTGATAGTGAATTTGTTTGTGGCTATTGAACTCAATTCCCTTTCTTCCCCCTTTTTTCCCAATTCATATCTTTGTGATCTTGAAGAGTTATTGTGAATTCGGCTTCGAGTCTTCTTGTGTGTTCATCAAGAAGTCGAGTGTCTTGTGCGTACATCAAGGTGCTCTGGTGAAGTCAAGGTGTTAGAGATAACCAGGAGTATCAACTCGCAGTGAGTGCAGGTAGTTGATAGGTTTGTACATCTCTTTTCATCTAGTGGATTATTTTGTTGTCGCGAGGACAACCGTGGACGTTTCCCAGTTTGGGTTTTACCACGTTAAAAAACTTCTGTGTGTTATTTACTTTCCGCGTATTGTTTGTTTGCTTGTTTGAATTCACATTTGTTTGTTTGCTTGCTTGAATTCACATTTGTTATACTAGCACTATTTGTAGTTTCTCAATTATGTTGTAATTATCTCAGTGACTATACTACCAAGCTTAGTGAGCTTTTTCCTAATGAAAAGCAATCCATTGGCGATTATCATTTTGTTCATAGGTTTACATTGCAGTACTTCTAGCCTATTGTAAACTTGTAATTACGGTGGGTTTGTTATATCACAAAGTGGAAATTTAGCATAAATGGTAGAGCACTTGAGATGTGTTTCCAATACATATCAAGAGATGGTGGTTCAAATCCACCAAGTTAATGGATTGGCAAAAACATTTGTCCATACTAAGAGAACCCAAAATATACAAGTCAAATATTGATGTTGCAAAACTTTCAGCGTCACGGAAAATCTGTGTTGTGCTTAAACTACATGCTTAAACTACATTCTTTGCCTGAGTTTCTTTTTTCTTTTGTTTATTGCATTTGCATTAACACTGCAATATTTTTTTGGTGAAAATGAAAAATAAAATATCATGAAGAATTAAAAAAAGAATTCTCATTTCATCCTTAATAAGAAGTACAGTAAGGTTCTTCGAGAAATATTTTACTCAAATATTCCTACTGATTACTAAAGAAAAGTAGGACAAGAAAAAAATCTTCAAAATCTTCAAAATCTTCAAAATGAGTCATGGGGCATAAGAACTTAACACCAGCAACAACAAATATCAGTTGTATATCTGGTATCCCTGTTCAAAAGAAACATAAATTTTTTTGAGAGAAAGGAACCCTAAACATAAATTAATTAGTAAGAACAAAATTGTCAAAGAACCAGAAAAGTGTCCTACATCAGGAACTTACTTTGTTACTTCTTTTTCGTATTTGGATTTTGAGGGCAAGTCCATTTATCGTTGCCAGTTCTCCATCATAAACAACATTTACATTGTCTTCCTTCTTGTTAATTTTTTCTTTTTCGCGATATCTTAATACTAGCTTTTGTTCTAGTAGTATTACATTTGTGATCATCTGTAGGCCTTCCTTTTGCTTTTGATTCTTTCGGGTTCTTGAGCACTATATGTGAAGCATCAAATGTAGACAATGGGGCATCTAATGAAGTTTGAGTAACATCACCTAAAGGTTTAAAGACATCGACTGGAACTTGAGAATCATCAATTGGAGCTTGAGAGTCATCAATTATTGTTTCCTCAACATTATTTGATAATTTGTTTGCGTTCCCTAAGTTCCTTTGACAACTCATCAAGTTTATCTGCAATCCACGTATAAGTTTCGTCTTCTTCTGCAGCTTTATATGCTAACCGGCTAGAAACCTTTGTAAAATGTGTAATCCTTAAAATCGAGAAGTTTGATGACCACTAACCAATCCACCATCATATTTGGCCCTATATTCATTAGCTCCTTGCATCCATCTTTTGACTATAAAAAATTCAAGTTAAATCATCAATGTCACGACCTTGAAATACCTTCAACATATGACTACATGGTAGATCCATAAATTCAAAATACTTGCAATCATAATTTCCTTTCTTTGTCTTTGAATTGAATTCCACCACCTATTCTCGATTATCATTTTTTTTTCTTGATCTATAATTGTAGATGTGGCTGCCACAATCAAGTGATTTCGAATCATGAAATTTATACTCACTTTGAGCTTTATCCCCTTGCATCTTCAACTTCATATACACATTCTTTGTGTACACTTTTCCCGCATATATACTTTAAAAGAAATGTATTTCCTGAGAAACTACAAATAGTGCTAGTATAACAATTGTAAATTCAAACAAACAATTAACCAATACGCAGAAAGTAAATAACACACAGAGATTTTTAACGTGGTAAAACCCAAACAGGGAAACGTCCACGGTTGTCCTCGTGACAACAAAATAATCCACTAGATGAAAAGAGATGTACAAACCTATCAACTACCTGCACTCACTGCGAGTTGATACTCCTGGTTATCTCTAACACCTTGACTTCACCAGAGCACCTTGATGTACGCACAAGACACTCGACTTCTTGATGAACACACAAGAAGACTCGAAGCCGAATTCACAATAACTCTTAAAGATCACAAAGATATGAATTGAGAAAAGGGGGAAGAAAGGGAATTGAGTTCAATAGCCACAAACAATTTCAATATCAAAAACCTAACCAAAACACATGAACTAGAAGAAGGATGGACGGCCAAAGAACTAACTTGTTCTATGGAAGAGAAACCCTATTTATACTTAGGGTTGGAAACCAAGGAAAATGGGCCGAAACAGTGCAAACCGACTTTGGACGTTCGTACGTCGATATGACGTTCGAACGTCGCCACACAAAAATAACCCTGCTGCCTACCATGACGTACGAACGCTCTAACTCGGTACGTACGTCTTCATACGAAACTCGTCTGCTGCCTACTTGGACGTACGAACGTTCTAACTGCGTACGTACGTCCTGACCAAAAGAAGTTCGCTGCTTCGGTGGACGTACGTACGTCCTAACTAGGTACGTACGTCCAGAACCCAATAACTTATCCTGGACAGAACTAAGAAACACGAAGGACACGAGACGACCATGCGTACATCTTGATTTTCCTAACAATGAATTCAAGGCGAGATAACCAAGGACACTTTGTCACAAAATTGATGTCAAACCACTTCGTGCCGGTTTCAATCTCCCCCTTTGACATTGATTTTGTGACAAAAACCTATGACTCTAATAGCACTTATAAAACGTGCTTACAATCCCAAACCATGGCATTTATAAAACATGCCTACAAAAACACTCGAAATAGAAACACATAACAAGTCACCAATTCTTGTTATCCAGCTTTAGGAAGATGCTTTAACCATCAGAGATCGAACGGAAGCAACTAGGAACTTCCGAAACAATCAAGGATTCAACAGAAGTTCCTTCGAGCAACTCCCACATACTTCATGAGCTCCAAAATATTTTTGGCACTCGAACTCCCCCATAACAATATAACGTCTAAAATCATCAACACGTTCACTCCCCCATACGTGTAGCATACCTGAAACATGACCCAAAAATAACCTAACAACAAGAAGACGATTGTTAGTACTTAGAGTCATAAATCTCCCCCTTTTTGTCACAACAAGTGAACAACAATAAACAAATAACCAAGAAAAAGAAATCAATACCAAACGAAGAATACAAAACATATAAAAATATAAAACTAATCCAACTGTTAAAAGTTCAGAAAGTCAACTAATAACCAAACAGAGAAATCCATAAACATAAAAGGCAAAACGACAAAAACAGAAGGCTTGAATTAACGAATTCGAAAAACCCTTTCCCAATGACCTAGAGGAAGCTTGGAGAAGTAAGCTTCCGCACGAGCCGAAGGTCTATTCCACCGAGCAATCACATGATCATCATAATCCTCCAGCCACTCACTCGTACAAAACAACTCCTCAATTCTGCTGTCCAAGCCACAGTCGGTAAGTGGAGCAGCAAGTCCCGGAACCTTCGGATAACCAACCAACTCCAAGATATGATTTTGAAGATGTCCCGGTAATCTCTCCCAATGATTGACACGAACCAAACAAGGATTAAGAAAAGGTCGATGAATATAGTCATATCCATTGGGGAACGCGACATAAACGACAAACCTTGGCATTGTTCTTGTACTCCATCACCATGAACGACACATACCCAACAGTTGGAACAAAAATTCCATGAAGTTCATATTCTGCCATAGAGGATTCTGAAGAACAAAGAGAGAACTAGCAAGAAGTAAGAAGACACAATAGGAGTGAAAGAGAAAAAGACTCCCTATTTATAAGAAAGATAGGAGTAAACATATCATGGGCCCAAGAAGAGAGGTCCATTACCTCAGAAAAATTTACTGCAAAACAAGGAAACCAACTTGAACTAATATGAAAATAGCAATATCCAAGAACATGTACAATACCAAAAAAATAGAAACAACTAATATAGCAAAAAAAATTAAGTACAAAAATGTGAAGAGGAAGCCATAAAACCAACTACTCGGATTCCGAGGCACCATCACTGGGTTCACCATCACCCTCGTCCTCACTCTCTGAGTCATCACCATCACTCTCACCAGGAACTGGAGGCACCTCTTCCGGAAACGGAGGCAAGTCTGTGGGAGTGAAGTCCAGCTGTAGATGACGCATCTGAGCAACGTTCATCGCATGAATATCACTGATCATGACATCATGACGAGAGAGAATGACCCCAAAAGGATCTAACCGAGCATCCATATGGTCCTGATGACGTCGGAGAGAGGAGACCCGAGCATCAATTGCTGCAACAGCCCGATTGCCCCTAGCAGAGGCTGGGATGGGGCGTCCAGACGTCAAGGCCCGATCAAAATCATCTTGGCGATCAAGAGCCCGGCCTCCCCAAATAAGATGATGCGTCAAACGCGCACCCACAGACTCAAAAGCAACCTTCCTAGACTGACAGCCTTTCTTAATGGCGTTGACCCAGTCATGGCCAACGAACCTTGGAGAGCTCACCTCCGTGTACTGTCCCTGAAAACCCAAGTGCCTGAGAATTGTCATTATAAAGCTAGGGAAAGGAAGAGTACCCTTAGCTGCATCAATTTGAACCATCCGATTGTAGATGACCTCAGAAAGACTAATATGGTGCACCTACATACAAACCACCAATTTGACCATGTCGTCGGTCATGATTATCTTGTTGCCCTTGGTGGGGTAGATGTTGGAGTGAGCAACCATGTGGACAAGGATGGCGCTGTAGAACTTTGCGTGATATCTTTCCGTGATACCATCGATGAACATCCGCTGAACTTGATCGACAAGGTCAATCTGAATCTCATCCGGAATAGGCCATCTGACATGAACAGTACCATCAGGGAGAAAATCACCGTCAATACTCAACGCCTCGCGTATCACCTTAGTAGAAATGGTATATCTCCGACCTTCAATCAAGACCGAAAAACTCGAGCGATTCTGCGAGGGTGTCTTCGTCTCATAGAAAGCTATCGTATGCTCAACCGAGTACTTGGTGATTGGTTGAGCCACCCTTAGCCAATTCCGAGTCTCAAAGAATAATGCTATATTGCCAAGTTGAGAAGCCCCGAGAGGAGTGGCCGCGATATCTCCCAAATCGAAGAAACGCTCGGGAACAATGGCCTTGGCTCGAGGATGAGCGCCAAGGGATGAGGGATGAGATGACAAACCCGGAGTGGAACTACGACCCCTCGGAGCGCGAGAAGATGATGCACCCTTAGATGCGGATGCTGTGGTGGTGCGTGCACGCTTTGAAGCCATTTCCTACACAAGCACAAAACAAAAATGTAAGAGAATTGACAGAAAAACCTATAAAAAGTCATTGAGGCATTTCAACAAACACTTGATGTGCACAACCTTGAAACATGCGATTGACAACAAAGTAGCAATAAAGAGCACCCTAAACACAAATCGAATCATAAACAATAAGAGGGAAAGAAGCAAGACATTGAGAGAAACAAACCATCCTCCAATTTCAAGAAAAGAAGTAGACCCCAAACACAACACAACCAAAATAAAATGAAACCAATATCAAAAACAAACATGCAATCCACCAATACCAAGAGAGGAATGAAGAAGAGAAGAAGAAGAATATAGGAAGAAGTAGACTTTACTTACTTGAGTAAGAACAGAGTATGCACTAGACAGATAAACTTCTGAAGTTGAGCAATAAACAACCACCAAGGAAGAGGAGGAAAAAGAGAATGCTAGAAGGAGAAGAGAGACCAAAAACGGTTGAAGGAGAGTGGAGAAATCCAAGTGTACGTGCAAGAGAGGAGAAGAAGCACGATCGATATAACAATTGGCCGTTGGTTTAAACAAGAAAGTGAATTTAAACAGCAAATGGGTCGAACTGTACCAGGGACGTTCGTACGTCCTAAAGACGTTCGTACGTCGGGACTAAAAAAAAACATCTGTCAGACCCTATGTTCGTACGTTCTAATAACGTTCGTACGTTGGAAAAAGATCTGCCCACCTCAACGTTCGAACGTCATCACAGCGTTCGTACGACCCTTTTTTTTTTTTTTTTTTTTTTTTTTTTGAAAAAGAAGAAGAACCAACCTAACAGCTAGATAATAAACCACATAATCCCAAAAACAAATATTGAGAGACATCACAAGAAAACACTTCTACTTATCATACGTATTCCAATTACAACCGAATACAGTTTAAACAACCCTCAACCACAAGAGAATGCAAAATCGAAGAACGACATCATACACCAAGGCATGGTATATGTACTTACTTAGACGATGCAAGCATGTAGATGAAACAGATAGACCAATACCAACCGCCAGAAACAAACTAAAAACATGATCATTGAGAATATTGAAAGTCACTTGCAACTAGCCCAATATGAAACTGAACCAGATCACAACACAACAAAGAAACCACACACTATTGTTTTTCTTCTTGTCTTTCAACTAGACAAATGCGAAAGCCACTATTCATTTTTTTTTTTTTTTTTTTTTTGTAAAAACATTGAAACAGATGCCATTCCCGTGTGGGAGTATGTAATATCTCCATCTTTTACCAGAACACGAGGGTAGGGTGTAGCCTACATCTTTTCGGCAAAACACACTCAAGAAGTGCAATACCATGATAACGTGCAACACAAGAACTAACATCTCTTGAGTGCATCCGTCAGAGCATGACCCTCACAGCCCCAACGGGTTCTTAGCCAAATGAGTATGCTCTCAAGACATTCAAATGGCTGGGGATTTTGTGAGTCATTGACCACTTACAAGAGGCAAATACATATAAAGAAAGACGATGATCATGAATGGAAACCATAGAAGAGTGGAGATATATAGGTATGTAAAACGACAATCCAACTACATGTAGATGTACCATGTAAGAAACTACCAAAACGAAGAGAGTATGATGTAACCCTACAACTATGCATGACACAAAAACAGTTGAGGACGCCAAACTAGAAACATCTGTAAAATGGAATCCACACAATAGAGAAAGTAGTATGTCCTCAATACCAACAACAATAATAAATAACTGAACCTAAACATCCTAAACACAGACAGTTCCAATGAACACATTAGGTATATGAATGCGGAAGAGGTGTAGTGACAATGAAGCAGTTGTCAGATGAGCGACTACCAGTTAACACCAAGATATGATTGGAATCAAAAACATCACACCTATGATCCTCAAACACAACCTTAAATTTAGCATCACATAGCTGACTAATACTCAATAGATTGGACTTAAGACCCTTAACAAAAAGAAGCTCATGACTATTGAGCGAATCAACCTCAGAAAAGTTACCTTTACCTTCAACCGGAAGCATTTTACCATTACCAAACCTAACCTTACCTCCATAACCAAGAGTCAGGTTATCAATCAGAGTCTTATCACCTATCATATGACGCGAACAACCGCTGTCAAGATACCATGATGAAGGCAATGGTTCAACCAAACGAGCCATGTGAGACACCATTTTCCTGGATGCATCCATACTCCTATCCCAGAAATGTGGTGGTGGAGTAGGCATAGGTGTTGCTTGAGGACGGTTTCCATAAGGAGAAGTTCTGGGTAAACCCCACGGAGCATAGCCATTCCACATGTATGGAGCCTGCATGGAGAAGGTGGAAGACTTGTTCCAATATGAGTTACCTGCAAAAGAAGGATGATGAGCAGGATACAAATTATTCCAACAAAAGGCAGAAGTGTGACCCATGCGACCACATGTTAGACATTTAAAGCCTTTGTGTCTAGAGTTCTTTTTCCGAACATGCTTTACATGAGTAACCTTGGGTGGTGATACCACACTAGACACCTGCGCAGGAGCAGGAATAGCGACACTTGTTGGTCGCACAAAGGTAGTGCGGGAAGTGCTAGCAGTAGCAAGGGGAACAGATGTGTCATAACCTAAACCAGATTTATCTGAATGGGATTTACCGATTCCCAACAGAGAGTTTAGATTAGCACTTGCTTTACCAAACCCAACCAATTGTTTGTTAGCAGCAAACAACTCAGCCTTTACTTTCTCATGCTCCAGTACAAGGGATCGATACCGTGTTTCCAGATCATTATTCAGCTTTTCCAGAGTGACAATACGCACTTGGAAATCCTCATTTTCCTTCACAAATTCTTCCTTTAACATGTTGGAATCACCTGTAAGATTGCATATATCCTGTCCAAGACTATCTACCTGATCCTGCAAGACAGTGTTAGTTTTTTCAAGCAACTTTACTTGTTGCATGGAAAACTTATACATATCACATAGTTCAGTAGTAGTAGCATGAACACCAGAATCAGAAACAATAATATCAGCAGAAGAGGATACAATACCTCCTGGATGTTCATCCAGGGATGCACTAAAGACCACATAATTGGAGACAACATTTGAGAGATTCCCATCATCATCTTCATCTGAATCATCCCATGTTACTGTGAGGTTCGCTTTGGAAATATCACCAGGTTTGCGATCCACCTTCTTGTCACATTCATTTGCAAAGTGTCCATAATCACGACACTTGTAACATTGGACATCTTTACGATCAACTCGAGCTCTTCTCCCATCCACAGAGAACCGCTCAAAACCACGACTTCTAGGAGCATTTGAGGAATCAGGAAATCGCTTTCGAGGATCTCGATTCTGTTGATATTTCAGAATCTTCTGAAAGCTACGTGACAGAAATGCATAGTTATCATCCACATCCTGTTCTTCATCATCAGAAGGTCCTGTGGAAGGTTCTTTAAACGATGTAGCTTTGAATGCTACAGATTTGTTCTTCAAAGGTTCTTCCAAAGCCTGTTCCATCTCACATGTCCTTAGTTTCCCAGCAAGTGTCTCGATGGACATGTTCTTAATCACATTGCTCTCAGTGATGGCATCCTTATGTGAACGAAACCGAGGAGGCAAAGCACGCAATATCTTACGTACCACTTGTGTGTCAGTATATGCATGACCAATAGCCGCACTGCAGTTGATGATGTCTTGGAGACGAATAAAGAAATCATCAAAGGTCTCAGAATTATCCATCCGTAGATTCTCAAACTGAGACGTTAACAGTTCCAGCTTACTTTCTTTGACTGTTTCGTCACCTTCATGTGTACAGATAAGCCTGTTCCATGCATCTTTAGCCTCTTCACAGCCTTGCACCCGACGAAACTCACTAGCATTTAATGCCATGAAAATAGCATTGAGTGCCTTGTTGTTATAATTTGCCAGCAATTTCTGTTCAGGCGTCCACTTTTCACGTGGCGTCAGTGATGTAACAGCAGTATCATCAGTACCTGTAGTAGTCAGAGGTTCTTTCCACCCTGTGACAACAGAAAGCCAGACTTCTTCTCCTAATGCTTGGAGATAAGCTCGCATACGTACTTTCCAATGACCAAAGTCCTTTCCACTGAATTGTGGAGGAAGACTTGAAGTAACAGTCTTGTGAGATTCCATAAAGCACTATTGATCGTTAGCGTGAGCCTTTACGCTCCTTAACCAGCCCCCAGCGACTGATACCAATTGAGAAACTACAAATAGTGCTAGTATAACAATTGTAAATTCAAACAAACAATTAACCAATACGCAGAAAGTAAATAACACACAGAGATTTTTAACGTGGTAAAACCCAAACAGGGAAACGTCCACGGTTGTCCTCGTGACAACAAAATAATCCACTAGATGAAAAGAGATGTACAAACCTATCAACTACCTGCACTCACTGCGAGTTGATACTCCTGGTTATCTCTAACACCTTGACTTCACCAGAGCACCTTGATGTACGCACAAGACACTCGACTTCTTGATGAATACACAAGAAGACTCGAAGCCGAATTCACAATAACTCTTAAAGATCACAAAGATATGAATTGAGAAAAGGGGGAAGAAAGGGAATTGAGTTCAATAGCCACAAACAATTTCAATATCAAAAACCTAACCAAAACACATGAACTAGAAGAAGGATGGACGGCCAAAGAACTAACTTGTTCTATGGAAGAGAAACCCTATTTATACTTAGGGTTGGAAACCAAGGAAAATGGGCCGAAACAGTGCAAACCGACTTTGGACGTTCGTACGTCGATATGACGTTCGAACGTCGCCACACAAAAATAACCCTGCTGCCTACCATGACGTACGAACGCTCTAACTCGGTACGTACGTCTTCATACGAAACTCGTCTGCTGCCTACTTGGACGTACGAACGTTCTAACTGCGTACGTACGTCCTGACCAAAAGAAGTTTGCTGCTTCGGTGGACGTACGTACGTCCTAACTAGGTACGTACGTCCAGAACCCAATAACTTATCCTGGACAGAACTAAGAAACACGAAGGACACGAGACGACCATGCGTACATCTTGATTTTCCTAACAATGAATTCAAGGCGAGATAACCAAGGACACTTTGTCACAAAATTGATGTCAAACCACTTCGTGCCGGTTTCATTTCCTTCCACAATGTGATCTTTATGTTCTGAAGTATGATCTTCTATTTTTTTTTTCTCATGGCAATTCTTTTCAAACACTTTTCATTATTGTAGGCAAAGTCTTTAAAAGTAGTACGATATGTGAAAAAATCTTTGTAAAATGAATTCATACCTTCACTACGCCCAGTAGTGTTCATTCCCGTGTAAAATGTGTTTAAGTGATACACAGAGGCCCAATTTTTCTCTAATGGTATAAAGTTCCATCAACCATGCATTTTTGAGCAACCCATATTTTTCCTTAAGTACTTTCCACATGAGCTCCAAATCAGTTATCCTATAAGTCATTCTAATACACCATTTAGGGGGTGTTTGGCAACCAAAAATAAATTACTTTTATTTATAGTAGAAATAAAAAAGTAAAAAGATAGTTTGGTAATGTAAAGACTAAAAAGTTGAAAAAGTTAAAAAGTTAGTTTGGCAACACATCCTAACAAAAGTAAAAAAATAAAAAAAATGATAATGACGAAAACACATAAAAATAAGAAAAAATGGAGAAACAAAAATTAGATTTGATTGTAAATCAAAATTAAACAAGAAAATAAGAAAAATAACCCATTTTTTTACATAATCTCAATCAAAATTATCAAAATAATGAATAACAACATGATTATAATTGGTGTGGTGGTATTTTTATCATGGTGAAATCAAAAGAAAGGAAAAGAAAGTAAATTAAAAGAAGAACAAACAATGAAGATATAACTTTAACATTTAAGATGTTTGAAGTACATTTTCATCCATCACAAAATTCAATCCTATGGGTAGATTTCTACAAGAACTACGATGTTCCAAACATGATCCAATTAGGGGGGAAAATAACAATACATTTCACTTTTTATGTTGTTGTGAATTTTACTTTTTGAAAGTAACAAGCTAAAGTTTTGAGCTTTTTCTGGCAACAAAATTTTACTACGAAAAAGTAAAAAAGTAATTGCATCCATACTAACTTTTTGATCTTTTTACTTTTCACAGCAAAAAAGTAACTTTTTTTTACATGACTTTCTAATGTCTTCCTTGAATTTTGACTTTTTGAAGTATACATGAGACAAATAATTAGGAAACTTCTGCAAGATGTGTCAAAGACAATACCTGTGTGGAGCATTCGGAAAAACTCTACTAATAGATTTTTCTTGGTCCGTTATAATAGCATTTGTGGGACGACCGACTGTAGCTCCAAGGAATGTCTCAAACGCCCATACAAAAGAATTTGTAAGTGATGGTTAACACCTGTAAATGGAGTAAACGACATGGAATACACAATTTTCTTGTATGTGGTATTGAAATAAAGCATATCTCCAAAATTCTGATATTACATTCTAGATCTCCCATCAACCCAAAAACATTCACCGCCCTTCCTTTCGAATCTGGTTGTATAGCATAATAAAATTGTGGATCTTCAATACTTTTCTTCTTAAAGAAATTAAGCATTGCAGTTGCATCACCGTCAATTGATGTCTTACCGTCAATTGTACCGTCAATTAATCTCTCCCCACCCACCCCCTCTCAAGTGATTATAACAATCTCTCTCGTCGAAACCAATAATTTTACCATCAAGAACCAATACAACCTTTCCAACTGGCAAATTTTCTTCGCGAAAGGCATCGACTAAGTCCTTTGCTCCTTTTGGCATATTCCGATCATATACTCTCATACAAAATCTTTTCGACGGAGTAACAAAGTTATGATTGTAAGTTTTATCAAACTTCATGACCATCTATTGTCATCGTCCATCCTAGATAATCTCAGTTGTGCTTTACACCATCATTTTGATCGTTGATGTATTTCACTTCTTCACCACATATGTTTCAGAATTGCCATCTTGTGGTTTGTCCACTTTCTTATGGTGTCCCTAGCGATCACAACACAAAACACAAACATTAGGTTTGGCAATTAATGCCTCTCTTTCTTTTCTATGTACTCTTCGAGTCGTGCTACCAAAACCAATTGCTCGGCCAGAGTCTCTATAAAATTCTTTTGCTTCATCGAGAGTTTGAAAAAGCTGTCCATCATGTGGTGCATAAAAATTCTCAAGTTCATTTTTTTTGAGTTTGAAATTGAGTAATCTTTGTATCATCATTCGACATGCTTACAATTTGGAATGAAGAAACAAAAGTTAAAACTTTTGTAATGAGAAATTAGTGGAGAAGACTTTGGATCACAGTAGACAATGGAGAAGAAGGTCAGAAACAATGAAAGAAAGTGGAGTTGTTTCAACTTCCGAAACACTTTTGTTTTATTTTTATGTCAATGGACAATTATACCCCTCTTTAATGTAGTTAGATTTAAGTTAATTGGGTTTTAAAGCTAAACCACAAGATATGGTAAACTAGACGGTTCAGATTTGGTGTGTAATCTAATGGAACCCCCCCCCCCAAAAAAATAAAAATAAAAATAAAAATAAAAAACATATATAATGAAACAAACAAGAGTGTTAATAATCTTGTAGAGAAGAGGATAGAGTTCAACGATACAGAAAGTTCGAGAAAATAAGAAGGGACATGATATTAATTATTATTTTTGATTTATTTTTATTTTTGGAGATTTTGACACTTACCCCCACCCTTTGAAAGTTGAAATTTGCATTGCCCCCACTTAAAAAAATAGCAGTAACTCCCCCAATTGGACGGAAAAAAGGAGACGACGTTACAGAAATCAATTTTTGAATTTTCGTAAAATAATTTTTTTTATAATATCAAAACTAACCCTCTTTAAACATGTAATAATAAACATAATTAGTAACCCCCCCCCCCCCCCCCCCAAACACCACACACACTGAAACATACATAATTAACAATACCCCCAAATCGATTTGTAAATTTAAAGAACATGAAATTTGTTTGAGAAAAGTTAAGTTTATTTATAAACTTTTGGGGATTTAAAATTTTAGGGGAAGAGAACAAAGTTCCGTTACTTTACTTAGAGATTCAGATGGTAAGGTGATAGCTTGTGGATACCGTATTGTCAAAGAAAAAGATCATGAGGTTGTACAGACTATTGCTGCTGAGTGTGCTGTCATGTTAGCTACAAAATACCAAATTAAGGAGGTTATTATTGAAGGAGATTGCAAAACTATTGTTAATGCGATTAATGCCAAAGATGGGGACAAAGTCTGCTGGGCTGCAAAAGTTTTTATTTTGAATGTTTTGAGTCAGTTAGAGTCTTTTAATTCTTGTAATTTTGTTTGGTGCTCTAGGAAAAATAATTGTGATGCTCATGATATTGTTAAATGGGCAAAGAACTTATGTAATAGTAGTATGTTACCACTAAGTATTTGTAATTCTTCTGTGGAATTTATTTGTTTGATTTAATATAAGGTTGAAATTATTTATCGAAAAAAAAAAAGGCTTTGGATTTTGCCAAGGGCTAAATTTGATCTTGCCAATGATTAACTACAAAAGTGACTGATTTGCCCTCCGATCACTATTTTAAGACATAATAATCTTATTTTTTTAAAAAAATAAAAAATTAATTGACTTTTTTTTAATTCTTGTAGGCAACACTCTTCCTTCTCCCACCATATCAATAAATAACACTGAAAAAATGTGTAGTGATTTTTCAGATAATCACTAACTTAATGTAGCTTGTTATTATTTGATGATTTATTGACCACTATATTATTAGAAAACATCATTATAAGATAGTGCATAATTATAATTATGTAAAAAATTTAAATTTCATAAAGATTCAATTTATTTGAAATCTTTCATCAAGATTTTATTAAGAAATTATAGCCTATTTTGTGTAGTAAAAAACTTAAGGGTAATACAGTTACTTTGGTAATTAACCATTGGCAACATCATTTTTGTCTTTGGCAGCCAAAAAAAAAGAGATTTTTGGACATACCCCCCATTTGAAAGTCGAAATTTGAGATACCCCATTTGAAAAAAAATTTGAGATACCCCCCAATTCAAGATGTGGTGTTATCTTAGCCGTCCATCATAATCCATCATAAAACTCACCTACGGCTGTAAAGCTCTTCTGTCTTGAATCGGGGTATCTCAAAATTTTTTTCAAATGGGGGTATCTCAAATTTTGACTTTCAAATGGGGGTATGTCCAAAAATCTAAAAAAAAAATTCTGACACATATCATTACGAGAATAAAGAGGGGTAGTTTTGGACTTTTCAAACGAGGGTGTGTAGGTGCCGAAATCTCTTGATTTCTATTCTCTCTCTCTCTTCTTTGCTGAAACGGGTTAAACTTAAACCCTTCTTCCTTTGTGGATGCTAATTTTATTATTTTATAATATTTTAAAGTTTCTGTCAATTCTTAGCTACCCCCTCTCTTTCAATCTCAAATCTTCTTCTCTAAAACCCAACCAAATCACCTCACCATCAAACCCTAATTTATCCAATTTACAACATCAAGAAAACCCTAATCTCTTTATCTTTTTCTCCACTTTGAATTGATTATGATTTCAGATTCACTTCACATTACGAAATTCTCAATCCAATTGGTTTTACTGTTTATTCAGATGTTTACAAATCTTGTCGTGTATCCGATAATATAAATGTTACTTTGATAGAAATTCATGATTATCAAACTGCTTTTGAATTCTTAAAAGATTCACCAAATGTAATTAATTTTAATTGAATACTTTTGGCGGGAAAATGAAGATGCTCTACTTGTTCATTAATATTAAAATTTAAGAACTGATCTTTGATATGTTAAACCTGCTACATTGTTGATTAATGATGATGGTGTTCTTAAATTCGCTGATTTTGGACAGGTAAGTTGGTTTCGAAAAAATAATTTTAGGGGTTTTGTTTGAATGATTGATTTCACTAGCGTAAGCATGATTAAAAAGTCTTGTGTTCGTTCTACCTCTGCACATTTTAGAATAATAGAATTTCACTACACTTCCTTTTATGGCATTTGCGCATACTATATGATGTGAAACTTGTCGGTGGGGTTTATGCGCCCTGAGGGGACTGGCAACTTGACCTAACTAACCATAGGAATAGTGGCTCAAACCCTATCTACTACCAAAGAATATGAAATGTTGTGTAATTAGTTCACTCCAAACATCTGAGTTTGAATAGAAGAACTAGTCTAGTTCAATCGTAAAAGTATATGTTGTCGAAAAAGTAATGATGGTGTACCAGTCCACCACGCTTCCTCTTAATTGGTGAAGCCTTGTGTTGCGTTTTCTGAATTTTGAAATTTTTTTGAGTGATTGTGTTGGCAGGCAAGATTCAAGAATACTTGCAGAGCCTGGATTTGTTAGGAGAGATAACAATCTGCATGAACAAAATAATTCAAACGAGATCTTGTCACTTTAACAGGCTGAAAATAAATCTGAAAATAGTTCAAACGAGAACTCGTAAGACAGTCTGTTTAGCAGACATTGGGGTTGCAAATAATGTGAATTCTATGTCAGACAATCATGCTTATTACCTCTACGTAAGACAGTCTGTTTAGCAGATTTGTACCTTGGGGCTACAAATCTTACCAGAATAATACAACAGACAAATCAGAGACTTGATGCGGTAGAAACTTGGAGTCCTTGATTGTGATTTGGGGTTTTTGCGATCACTTGAGGCAAGTGACTCTCCACTCCCTCCTTTTAACACTTGGGGTAGATTTATGTTAATTTTAAATCGAATCCTTGGTGTAATTTGTTTTGTTTCTGTGGTTTGGATTTGTTTTGCTTGCGATATCGGGTGTTTTAAGCTCAATTTCTAGATTGTTTTACTGCTGCCCTGAATCTATGATGGAAAAGTATGGTTTTATGTATTAGTTTGTTTTGCTCATGCTGGATTTATGTTGATTTGAACTCGAATGCGGAGGGTGTTTGCTACTGCGCTGAATAGAGGTAATAAGCACAATTATTTGACGAGTTATTGTATTGAAAGGTTTATATATTTGGTGAAAATTTTATGTATTATATATACTGTTTATAAGGATATTGGTATTGGAACGTATGTTACTTGTATGCTATCATGAGAATGAAAGTGGATATGATTTGAAATTTGAAATATGTGGTGTTGCGCTACTATATATGCAAATTGTGGGTTAGGCCGTGTGTGTTAATTGCGGTCACACATTTATCAAATTGGGCTTTGCCCGTGTGGTGGATGTGTTCACACACATTTAATACATACTTGGGAGGTAGTGTTAAGCACATTGATCTATACAATGGCAATACCAGTCACTTGCGGGTGATGGGAGTGTGATATTGCATAGGGCCGTATAGACTGTACCTCAAGCTATCCACATACGGAGGGAAATTTACATGTGTTTACTGCAGAATAATGTGTACGTGCAGACGTACTCCCCAAACTAATTACAGATAACTTTAAGACATTAGGTGCTTTGTGTAACTTATTGTATGTTTGAGGTTTTGGTTGGAACTGGTGTATCTTTGTTCTTTGTGATAAGTCTAGTGAGGTGGATTTCACTTCCATGAGCTGTGGTTCACCCTTTTTATTTTTCCATGTTTCAGGAGATCATTCTCAGTAGCTTCTTAAGTGCTATAGGAGAGTTGAGATTTCAGAGATGTATAGATGTATATGTAGTTCTTTTGGTTCTAGTTGTTGTGAGTGAGGTTGTACCTGTTTTGAGATAAAAGATTGCTGTATATAGTTTTGAGTAGCTCTAAACCTTGTACCAGGTTCCTTATGTATAACCATGTTTCCTATATATATATATATGATGTTGATAGTAGAAGTTCCAGATTGTTTACCCTTTTGTTATACCTTTAACAGATTTGTGCAACCAAAAAATAAATAAATTATTTGCTGTAGACAGGTTAGCTTCTGCCTAGTGGTCAAGTAGCATGAGCGCTGCGATTCCTTATCTTCCAGAAGGGCCAGCTGTCTGCCGGGTTTTTTTCTTCTGCCTGATCTCGTTGAGGCTACGGTACTCCAAAACTTAGTATTTGGTAATAATGACGCATTAGATTTTTCGGAAACTTGGTCACAAAAAAGTGAAACCACTGAAAACTGCTCCTGCTATTTGGAGAAGATGTTTTACTAGTAATTTTTTTTTTCAGCGACAATTTTTGCCGCTTTGGAAGTTGCTTCAACTTTTCATAGGTTTATCAGCTGACATGATGTGCTAAACAACCCATTGGTATTTAGGTTCAACCAAATAGCATTAAGACATATCTATAATGTATGGCAGTTGATCTCTTAATAAAATACCACATACTGTATATATGCGACGTTTGAACAAAGACTCATTCTAAAATCACAGATTTTGGCGCATACATAATTGTTTTAATTAAGGAAATCTGAAATGCATAAAAACACTAAAACATCTACTAGAAAATCAGGATATCACGAGCCAGTTCATACCCTGTAGCACCTCATTTTTTCTTAAGTAGGATGAGGTGAGAACATCGAACTCCTACGGACAATGGATGAACAAATAGACTATCGGAAATACCATGCTCCCTTCCATGCTTTTATCCAGGACCATTAATTGGTGGAATCTGAAGTAAGAAATGTGTTCTTCACCATTGCTGAGAAGTGCCACAGTGTTAGAGATGCTGTGTACCCACACTTCAAATGATCTACGTTCTTTTTCTGGCTCTGGGCTTCGACCTTTTCTTTCGCTTATTCCCAACTGGCTCAATCCGGCGAGTTCTCTCTTTAGACAAAACCTTCTCCTTCAGTTTTGGATCTCCGTATCCTACATGCTGACTTTGTATTTCTGGTGGGAGTGTAAAATCAGCAGGATTCCTGTTGATCATGCAATATTCCTTCTTGTGAATTTTCTGCGAGCTAACTGTTGCAGTTTTGTTGGCCTCTAGTTCAACCTGTTTGGTGGAATCCTTTGTCACTGTAGAGAGTGTGCTTAATGACACAGATTCTGGAGTAAATACTAACCCTTTTTGCAGATGACAGATGGGGATTGTTTCATTTTTACCTGAAGTATCTTTTCCAGAGGCGTACTTACTTGATGCTGAGCTTTTAGATTGAGTCAGTGCCTCCATGAATTTTCCTTTTCCTTTTGCTTGACCTGTGGGGAGAATGGGCGTCAATTTAGCTGGAGAGTCACTCCTGGACCCGGGGACCTCTGGAACAATATCTTTCTTCTGAACTGAAGAGCCTGCAGTGTTGGTTTGCGGAACTGAAGCAAGACTCTCACTTCCAAGAGGAAGTTTGTCAAACCGCTTGGATGAAGGCGGAAGCATCAAGCCTTCATTTCTCTTTGAATGCCCAAATCTAGACAGCTCCTGCTGCTGGTGACCATCATTCTCCTCCATATTGACAGGTGTAGTACTAGGGCGGATCCCTGCATCCACGAGTCTGAGCAAATTTGTGGCTGGTATTGTTTCATTGCTAATGAAGCTTACTGGCTGCATCGACTTGTCAAACTGAACTTCTCTCTCATTTTGAGCAAAAGGGTATTGTGGCTTTATTCCCTTACTTGTCTCCAACTCAAAGTTCCTCCCCTTGTCAAGATGACTTGCAAATGGATCCCTATATTTCAGATTGTGATCCCCATTCATATTCTCATTCGGAAACAGTTCTAAGCTTGGGGACTGCTTGTTTGCGGTTTTAGATTCAACAGCAAACTTTTGAGGATTGCTATTTTCCAAAGGCACCTGCATTGATGGCGAAGCAAATTGCTCGTTCCCACTGGAATTCTGCCATGAAGTGGTCTGAGATGTCTGATCACCTGAAGTCTGGAAACCACTCTGAGAATATCTCTTTTCTGCCAACCTTCCAACCCATTGTGTGTTCTGATTAACAGAGTTTTTGCTAGAACTATTGAAGAGTTGCTGATATCTAGTTGATGGTTTGTCGCGAGTCCCAGCAAATGTGGAATTCTGATTATGGTATGTTCTGCTCCAACTTCCAGCAAGAACTTGATCCCCATCAATTGGTTTCTCCTGATCACCACAGTGTCTGCTGGAAGTACCAGTGAGGAACTGAGCTCCACCTGATGGTTCCCCCCGATTCATAGAACTTGTGGAAATTGGATTAGCAAACTTTCTTCTGGAACTTTCAGCAAGAAACTGAGCTCTAATGGATGTTTGCTCGTGATTCTTTGAAAGCGTGGTATTATGGTATCCATTGATACTCGAATTACCACCAAGAAACTCAGTCTGAATTGGCTTCTTCTGATTCTGTGTAAATGTTGGGAATCTCTTAGAAGTGTAATATTGTTCTGGCAGGGTAGGTATTGAGTTGTTTCTGCTCTGAAAATTGTAGCCACTTGGATCCATCTGTCTGGTAAATCCGTCTCTCTTAGCTCCTGAACTGCTATTTCCTTCATTTCTGGACTGAGTAATTTGCTTCTGGGAAAGAAATCTCGGTATCTCACTTCCAAGAACTTCAGTTTCATCCATTGATCTTCTTTTAATCGGTTCATTAGTCTTTTGTCCAGGCAAACCATTAGTGTTCTCGCTTGCTCCAAAACACCTCTCATGCTGATGTTTGGCCATCATTTTCATCGTGATTTCATCCAAACCTGCCTGCTTAGAAGTTTTATCGGTGCTTTGATCAAACTGCTGTTTTTGAAGTGTCACCTTTCTTGATGTAATAGCGTCCTGGTAAGAAAAGCCAGACGAAGTCCAAAATTAGTACATGAATACTTCTATCAAGAGACATTCTTTTAGTTTTATGTCAAGTACAATGTTCATTTCAAGAATATACTTATGTTTGGTAAAAGCAACTAGCATATTTTTTTTCTTTTTTTTTTCATTATCATACCCTAGGTGCTTTTACCAAATATAAGAAAAATGTAAGATGGCTTTCAGTAGAAAACATGTACCTCTGGTTGATACCCAAGCGAAGAGCTACCATTCACCGCTAGAGTGATGCTACGTTGTTTTGAACGCATCAACTGTGGCCTGTCATCTATAACTTGAGAATTCACAGCTTTATCCTTACTTTGGATAGTTTTTGGACCAATTCTTTGTTGACCATTATTATGAGCTTCAAAACCCTGGCCTCGAACATTTTCATTGTTAATTTGAACACCTCTTGAAGTGTCCCACTGAGAAGTCTTCAAGGACGGTTTATTTTCTTCATAAAGAAGCATCTTACCTTTCCTCTTCCTTGATGTAAGCATTTGATCGTTAGCATCAGCAGCATGCTGGTTTCCTGCTGCAGCTTCTTCAACTTCCTTATCAACAGCATGTTGATTTCCTGCTGCAGCCTCTTCAACTTCTTTCGGCACGTTCTTTTGCAAAATGCATTGCAAATCCTCGTCATCTTCATATTGGATACCCATCCCTTGATGTGTCGGACTAAGATTGAGATCAATATAAGGGCGAATCTCGTTGAGATCAACATCAGGGTCACTCTTGTTGAGATCAATATCAGCAGGGTCACTCTTGTTGAGATCAATATCAGCAGGGTCACTCTTGTTGAGATCAATATCAGCAGGGTCCCTCTTTTTGAGATCAATATCAGGGTCACTCTTGTTGAGATCAATATCAGGGTCACTCTTGGTGAGATCAATAGCAGGCTCACTCTTGCAGAGATCAATATCAGGCTCACTTTCGTAGAGATCAGTATCAGGCTCACTTTCGTAGAGATCATCAATAACAGGCTCAGTAATATTGTAGATGTCAGTCATCATCCTCATCTTTTCCGTCTTTCGCACTCTTCCGACCTTACCTTGATGAGCTGCCATAATCTCATCTTCAGAATTGCCACTTCCTGTTTGATTTAACTCCACTGTTTGAGGTTCTATTCCAGAAACGGTTGCAGTCCCTGCGTTCTCATTCTGGTGATTGTTCACATCTATCGTCTCACTTGCCCCAGAATTTGACACATCACTTCTTATTTGTCTCTGCCTCTTTCTTCTACTACGCGTTGAGCGCTTCCTTTTCCTCTGACCAGTGCCCAATGAAATGGGAGATGTTTCAAAATTATTAGTATTGCCAGCTTCATGTGTAGCTTCTATCAAACTCATTTCTTTTGCATTATCTCCAGCAACATCATCATCTGAGGAAACAAAGAGCAAACTCAATTACCTTGACTACCTTTAGAGGGATAATATATACGAGGATTAATATATTAGGTAAGCAGTAGATTGTACCTTTATTATCATTCTGAACTACATCATCTTCAAGACCATCAGATGGCTTATTCTCTTTTGCAACAACATCTTCATCCCTCTGTGGATGAGCATCTGGAAAAAGATATGGGAGAATCATCAGTTTCTTAAATGATATGTACACGAAGACTTAGTAGTAGAATTGCGAAATTTCTAATCTAATGTATTTTCTATGCAACATTTTGTGTCTCAAATGAAATATAATTAATAAGTACAGTATTTGGTACCTTCATTCTCTGCTTCATTTTCTTGCATATAAATGCATAATGGTGTGTGACTTGCTACTTCATTCCCACCAGTAGTATCTGCTATAATTGCACTGTTATGAGGATGTGGTTGTTTTGGGATTTGTTCTTGGGAACAAAATGGACAACATTTCATGCTATCCCTATCGCGGACTTCATCAACAAATTTACTGCATCCATGATATTGATACAAATACATACTCCATCAGTAATTTAGAACACTAATACATTCGACCATTAGTAATACGAGATATATAATAACTAAATTTCTGGAACATAGGTTTCTAGCCTTCTGGAACATAGGTTTCTAGCCTAAGTCATTATACACATGATCTCTAATCACATTGCATAAGTTCGATTTCAATTTGAAAATAAACAGCCGAAATTGTAAAGAACACAAAAATTGGTTTACTTCTACCAAGTTCCAATGCAATATGAGCTTATAGCTTTTTAATTCCATATTTGTAATATCAGTAGGACAAGTAGTCAAGTATTAAGTAAAGATGCGTGTGGAAAAAAAAATTGGTTTTCGTGTAAGAACTTCCAGCATGTTTGCTATTCAGAAAGGACTTGCAGAGCATTTTGTAGCGCGCTTGTCCTCTACTTTTGTGTAACTCCTTGAGTTTATCAATAAAATAAAATGGTTTTTTATGGAAAAAAAAAAAAAAAAAACTGCAACATTTAAGGATCTGTTTGATTCGGGCCAGAAAACATTTTACCAAGAAATGGATTTACCACATACAAATATTCAGGAAAGAGAATTTTCATAAATTGACTATATTGCTACTGTATATGATTATGAATTCATTTCATTGGAAATCATGTAAATATGTGTTTTAGTAAGATTGATTAATATTGACCTCTAATATGTCCCAATATGTGGTCAAACATAGAAAATTGAGATTTTCTGAAAAATTTATTTCCCAGACTCTAATCAAACAAACCCTCGTATTTTTATCAATAAAATTTGTTTTAAATTAAAAAAAAATCAAAAACAGAAACTGACTTCCAAAGCATGAACGGTGAACAACAAATTTATCATCATGTGTACAATTATTGTATGATTACTGAAATAAAACTTTTGGGGCTCACCGCAAAGAGAAACCAGTATTCATTTTGTTCAACGTTTGGATGACAACATCCCTATTTAGATCCATTGACAGACCTACTCAAATATTAATGGAAAATAAGAGAGTCACAATTAGCTATAAGACATTTCAGCTTAATCAAGATAATCACTTAAGGTAAATTAATTATAACAATTTTTTGCTGATATTTTTTTATAAAGAAACATTTAAACATAATCAAACTAGTACATTCATCTAATTTCCTAAAAATGCAAATTATGTGATAAAACATTACTAATTTCAGCTAAATCTATTTTCCATAAATGGTATCACATTGGTAACACAACAAATGATCTCAGATTAGGGTTTGGTCATAAATAATAAGTACTTCAGTAAAATCTAAATCGAAAACACACTTGTACCGCGCCTAAATTCGATAAAACCCAAGATTATTTGGCGTGATTAACTTTAACGGGTCCTAATTGCTCCTAACTGACCCAGGTTCCAATTGTACAAGTGTTTACTGGACTAATAATAATTACAGAACTTTGTACCACTAAACCCTAATTATTCAAACATTGAAATTCGGCCAATGAATCGAACAGAAAAATAATCAACATTCATCGATAACCGTTTTACCGTATTTATATAAATCAGATCTAAGAGCAAAACAAAGCTAAACAGCAAAATCAACATAAAATAAAAGAAAAAAATCCAAGGAAAAAATAATTAAAAAAATTAAAATTGAGCTAAAACTGAATAATAAAACTCACCGAAATCAAAGAATCTAACAACTATGAATGAATCAAAAGACATTTAGATAGAATAAACTCAGTTTTACCTCAGTTAAATCGACAAAAATCAAATCGAAACCAAATTCAAAAGAAAAAACAATACAATTAAGCTGAAAATGATAAAAAAAACTGTGTAAATTATTGAAACTAACTAAAACAAATAATCGAAAATAAAATCAAGTATTCTTTACCTTCACAATGATTGCAAATTGTTCAAAATTGAATCAACAACGGCTTCAGTTGAGTAACTCTCAGATGAGAGATCGACTGATAATTCGACTGCAAAGAGGGGTTTAAGACAACATTTAATAACGGTTGAAGAGAATTGAAGCGAGAAAATCAATCAAAGTATAAGGTATTCCTTTTTTAGGGTTTACAGAATTGAAGAAAAGTGAGACTGACTAAATTTTAACTGAGGTTAATTGAAAAGAATCTCTCCATGCCAAATGAACTTTTTCCCTCCAAAATTACTTAATAGTCAATTTTAACCCTACAATTTACCCAGATCTGACTCAACTTAAAGCCATAATCAGACCTAATTGAGGGTAATTTTGGAAGAGAAAACTTTTATACTGTCTGAATCTTACAAAGATCTGTAGCTAAAACAATGCTAGAGAGCAGGAGATAACTTTCAGGCAACAACAGTGACTTGTAAGAGAAATCAAAGAGACAAACAACAAAGAAAAGAAAAGAAAGAGACATAAACCTTTTGAAAACCCTAACCTATCAAATCTTTCTAGCTTGACATTCTATCACCTGTGAGATTTCTGTTCTTATCTCTGAGTGAAGAAAGCAAGAGTACTACCTGCACTATTTATAGACCCAATATAAATCTTTGTGATTTACAAAACAAAATAAATCTGAAACATTTAATGTTGCTTTTCAGGGAAAGAAAATGAAATCTTTTCTAACTTTTTACTTTCTAAGAATCTCTCAGGGTCTTCCTTATCTGTGAACTACTTGCCAAACAAACCTGTAAAAGATAGAGGATTTAGATTCCATTATAATGAGTGAATGACATCATCCATCACTATGTGCTTGTCCTATTGTATTATCATGTTCATTGTAAGTTGACTAATATTACACATATTTAATACAATGAATCTATTAATTTCTTTTATTCTTGAAGAATCTATTAATTTCTAACCATACATAGATGATAGAATAACTACCTTTGAAGTAAAATTTTAGTTATATTTTTGAATAATTAGTATAAGGTATGGATGTTTATAGAGTTGGGATCTAAAATAAAATTTGATTTACAAGGGCAATGACTTAGGTGATGTACGGATAGGTTTCGCTAGAGCAACAAATGGTCTCTTGTCTGATTTGGTTTTCTTTCAGGTCCACGGTCCTTCAGCCTTATGTGCGTTTTGCAGAAATAAAATCATTTCAGATTTGTTTTATCTCTGTGAAACTTTATTTGTTGAACAAAACGTAAATGCGTTTATCTATAACAAGATACAAAGTACCAACTTCAAGTACTGGCAAAATTCAATGGTTGTGGTATAGCTGGCATCATAAAATACTTTCCCTTTTTAATAGATGGTAAGAATGTACATAGTCATTTTTCGGTTGGTGACCTTCTGGCGTGGAGGTGATAATGTTCTTGCGAAGATAGACTCTCGTAAAGCAAGTTTCTTGTTGGATATATCCTTCGATATATTCGTAACCGGCCCATGCCCATTTAGAGTCCTGGGCTCATAATCATTAGTTGGATATTAGGAGTTGGGTTTGTCCCACTTGTGCACTAGTTCATGGGTCGATGGGTCTCAGTAAGATTGTCTATTAGTATTAAAAGACAATAGGGATTATGCTCTAATTTAAAAGATCCTGATGGATAAAAATAGGTGGGGTAGTCTTCTGTGCTGCATAATATTTTCCTATTGGAGGTTAGGTTTAACATAGAGAAGTCATTCTTTGTGCTGCATAATATTTACCTATTGTAGGTTAGGTTTAACAAAGAGAATTCATTTTATGCGCTGCATAATACTAAGCTTAAAGTCCAAGACGGATTATTCTCTAGAAAGATCCTGATGGATATAAATAGGTAGGGAAGTTCTTTTCTGTCTTTTACGTAATATTTACCCATTGGAGGTTAGGTTTACCAGATAGAAAAACTTTTTAACGACTCCCAAAGTATGTAGTTTACGTATGTGTATGCTTCATAACTGTATACCTAGATCCTATAGTTTTTATATAATGGTAGAGACTATGTGAATGCGTTGTGCCTCTATGTCTCTTTGGGGGCAAAGATAAGTTATTTTCATTTTAGCACTATCTTTTTGTTTGATAGGAATTGGTGGGTGTGATCAAATGATGTGGAATTGTAGAAGAATTTTGTGCATGTAAAATGCTATTTTATTTATAGACCTCATCAAAATCTTTCCAATGATTTTTTATTTTGAATACCAATTTTATTTTTGTTGTTAAAGAATTTTTTTCCTCACATGTAGGGTGTGGTACCTAAAAATCGGTTTTGTTAAGCTCAAGTTCAAAATCAACATTAACAGATAAATGATAATACATTCAAGAAAAAAACAAGGCAGACCCCCTATAGTACAAAATTATGATTGTTTTCCATTATATTACTAGTACAAATTATGTAAATGGCTGGTTTAATTTCCATAAATCCGAGATTGTAGAGGTTTTCAATTACTGATCATCAGATAAATATATCTACCCATTTCTATAACTTTTTTTTTAATCTTTATTTCTTATGTCTATAACTTAAAATATATGTTTAGTTTATTATTTTGTCCATATATATGTCCAATCTACCCAAACAAAATGCTTAGCAGGGTTTTGTGATATATAGAATTATTTATGAGTGTGTTTCTAAGTGAAATTTATTAATAAATAACATTAATGGTATATATATGTTCTTAGATTCTATGTATAGACTATTAAATATGGTTTTTACACCATTTATAACTTTTTTTCACAAATAAGATTCATGCACATATGAGATGTGTTACTATCACTCTAGAAAGAAGAAGGATAGGATTTCAACTAACTGGACTATAGTTACACGTATTCGTAGGTAAGCTTATAAGCAATAGGGTCATTTCAGTATCATTTCCATTAAACTTAGGGTCATTTTTTTCAGTATGAAATCTTTTGGTTGTGATTATGATGAAATATAGCTATAGCTAGGTTTGAAAAGATGATAGCTAGTACATACGGACGATGATCCCTTTCAGTATCAATCTTATTTTCAGTCCAAAAGAACGTAATGGGCTATCATCTCTTGAATTTGCTTTCAATTCCCAACTTGCCATTCCCCTCTATGACCCCATATATCAAGACGATATGATTGATCTCCTATGTCGATCTCAAAAGACCTCAGTTATGTCTTCATCAACCCATATATATGCAATGAGCAAATAAGTGGCATACACAGTGCATTCTCATTGTCAACCCATTAATACAGTTATATAGCATCTCATTCTAAGTATATCATATCTAATCAATAACTTAAGAAACAATTGTGGGCAATGTCGATCTCTTCATCTTCAAAATTCCTTTAAAATGTTTGTAAAATAATTAAACGTTGCACAGTGAGGACCAGATGATCACTTCAGGAGAGATACACAGGAGGGGAAGTATTGAAGCTAAGCGTGGCTGAGAGAGAGAGAGAGAGCTCTAAATAAACACAACCTCCTAAAAAGTCGGTTGACACTGTAATAGCGTCCAAGTGCGCATAGCAAACAATGCATCTTCAAACTGCTTTAACAATGAACTACTCAATCTTTAGAGACGCAGTGAAAAAAGTTAAAATAAATTTCATGTAATTTCAGAACGATGTGAAAGGTGGACAGGTTCTATAATAAACCCACGGAACAAGACACAAAAAAATGTCACTAACCTGCCATTGAGACACTTGAAATAGCATGACTTCGTTGATACACATCAGTAAAAAGTTTTATTTCTCAAGAAATTTGGGGTTTTTGTTTATATGCAAAATAATTAATCTTAACACCCAACCACAAATTTGAATTTTTCACAAATACAATTTTCAACTTTTGTATTTCTAATTATCTTCTTAAGTGCGAGGTTGTGACATTTCTACCACTGCAGGCGTGCCTCGAAATTATGAAATGTGGACAACATATGTACTTTCCGCGCAGGAAGGCAAACATCTGGTGTATTGAAGGTCTATCAATATTTAATCTCGATATGGATCGACCCCACCAGCCTCGAAGTACATACTAGCAACATATGTACCAGTTTGTGCCCAATACACAAGAGCATATAATATTGCAGCTTGTAGTACTCGATCCTACGTGTATGCGACCCTCATTTTAACTTTAATTGGCAAAACATTAACCTTGGCAAAAGGTTAACCAGAGTTATCTTTGGATTCGATCGCGGACATTCGCTATGAACTCCAGACACTTAACCAACTAGGCTCATTCGATCGTGCTTGCTTGATTTTAATATATTTATTATCCATTTATTGCCAAGATTTTGAGTCCAAAATTTTCTCTCTTTGTTGCTCAAAGGCATAATTTTGGTACTTTAATCAGATTCTAATTACAAAATGGAATTATTTTCATGGTATTTATTTCTGCTTGTAGTGTGGCTTGCACTTTCCATATATTTTGAATTCGCCACTGCCCCTGTACTCTAGTCTGTACCTAGATGTCTGCAACATTACTCTTTTTTATATATATTTTGAGTTCATAATTATATATGATATCTAAATCTTAAAAGTATTATATGCTAATAATACCTAATTGTACTGTGGAATTCATGAAAGGTTGTTACTTGTTAGAAACATTTGTAGATTTATATTATTTAATGGATCATGAAACCTAGCTTCTTAGAAATATAGTTCTAGATTTAGTTTTAGAATATTTAATGGATTAGTTAGAATAAATTTAGTTTAAAGCTATTGTATTATGGTTGCATGCAGATAAAGAGCAATGCATATCAGCATATATAACATACATTTTGAGTGGGAATGTATATATATAGTGTATGTTGTAAGATGAAAGAGCAAAGCATTCGGCATGATCAACATTAAATGTATCTGTTGATAAAGTTGTGTACAAATATTCCAAAAAAACAGTCTCATTGATGATGTATAAAACAACTTTTTTCTCATAATTAGGACAAAACAATTATTTGGACAGATTCCCACTGAGACCAGACACTATCACACAAACCATAGTTGTGTGGCAATGTTTGTATGTAACTATGTATATATTAGAAACAGATCGCAGTACTATAACTCCCGTAAATTAATACCTTCATGCGATATTAATTAATTGATAAACTAATAATCTATTATTTTAGCAAAATATTTTTATTTATCAGTTTTATTTTTTATATAGTGTTTGTTTTTCTTAATTAAAAAAAAAGATAATTTAACTTATTTAAATAAGCAAATATTTATAACACATAAAAAATAGATGTAGATAATGGACTTAGTTATACCCAAATATAAATATTTCGTATTTTACCCATTGTATGTACAATGTATTAATTAAATTTAACAAAAACTCAATAGGATTTGCTTTTCAACAAAAACCTTATTCTTATTCAAAGAAGATACCATAAAAAATTATATACTACTAATAAGAGATTATTACTTTATATAATAAACGGGACTTATAAAAATATATATATAGGTCTCCTCAAAATCTATTAACTTATAAATTTAGCGAATTTATTAATTTAATACATTAACCCGAGTTGGGACTGATAAATGTATTAATTAAGCGAGATTATAAATGGGAGATCTTATTGCCACCCAAGTAACTCGTCTAAACCCCAAATGTAAAAAATTCGTCAAAAACTTAATGATAAAATATCATTTGCACCCTTCTAATTAATATTTTATTTTTGACAAAAACCTAGCATAATTTTTTTTTTTTAAATTATTTAAAATATGAACAAAACTAATGTATGTAACTAACTAACTAACTACCCATAAGTCCCCAAGGATTTGAATTCTCCATATGAAACTCTAATTTTTTTACGGAGAAAAAACAAAAAGAAAAAAATTGGGTAGTACTCTCTCGTTGCCTCCTACCTAATCTCCACAATGTTACCCTCATCAAACAAACTCGTCTTTTAGATTCTCTCCTCTATAATTTTTTTGTTCATATTTTAATTGTGTACTCTCTCCACAAATTTTTTAATATGTTTTCCTCAATATTTTTTGATAGTTATTTCAATAATATAATTCAGTTGGTTATTATTTTTTATTTAATTTAATTTTATGGATAGAAGATCTAGAAGAGTTTTAATAATTTTTGGTTTTTGACAAAGGATGTGCGTGTGAAGGGTATTTTAGTAACAAAATAATTGTTTGATTGGGTGTTGGACGAGTTAGTTGGGTGGCAATAAGATCTCCATTATAAATTTATCGTGTATCAAATTATCGGGGTTATATTGTACATCTACATCAGAAATTATGCTAGTCTCTAACTTTAAGGTAGGTCACCCATCAGTTTTCAGTGTATGATGGTATATTTATTTTGGTAAATAGTGTATGATGATATGTTTATCTAATTTTTTTATTTTTATTTTTTAACAAAATTCTGAAAAGTTGAAAATTAAATTAAGGAAAAGTTAGGAGGATTGAAACTAGTAATAAAGGGTGAGCATGTTATACAAACAACTTTAAATGAAAGAGTACAAAGTAATCTACGATACTCATTAAGCACAATGAAAACCACCCTACCACTGCACACCTACACCTAAAAATTCAAGATCGTGAGCCATTTCCCTAACATCAGTCGGAACTTCCCTGCTAAAAGGCGTTAGAGTTGTAGCTTTCTAGAACTAAAAACAATTTGCATGTTACATGGATAACTATTGCATTGCACTATTTTGCTATCGTTTATGTCAAGATATAAAAAAAAAACTACCTACATATATAGTTTAGAATTCAACAAATATCAACCCAAATTGTCCATTCGTATCAACCCAAATTGTCCATTCGTATGTACCACAAAAACAAACAACATGTTATAACATGTTATATGAAGAATTGTAAAGGGTATATTTATTCAACACATGTATAAACAAAACAAAACAAAAAATAAATAAATAAAGTTGTACGTGCATGTCCACTTACATACCTGTATTAGTCTTTTGGTTAAGGTTTGACATAAGAGTGGGTATAGGTATTATACGGGAAAACCAATTACAACATGACGTAGTATCATCATATGCATAAAAGTATTATAAAGAAAGACACTTTGGATAGGAAAAAACGGACAACAAGCTTGTGATGACTTTTAGGGTTATGTTGAAGTAATTAGATATTGTTATTGTGACGATAAAAACAAACCTACATGATTTTTTTTTTGATTTTTTTATCATCCAAATCCAAAGATGAAGCACAAACTAGTAGATTTCACTTCGAATCAGGCGGATTTAAGAAATATATAACATAGTTGATTTAACACCGAGTCATTCTCTTATTTTACTCTCTGACCCCCATATTATGAACACAATCGAAATCAGTCACACAATCCCAATAACACCCGCATAAAGTCACATAATCACATAAAGTCATAAATACAACATTAATCAAGCTAACTTCCCCACATAACACAAATTAATAATGATGAAATTTTTCTATTATTTCCAACCATTTAGAATACTTTGAGCACCATCAACATCAATGTAGAACAATTCTTTTGCCATCAAGCAATCATATATTCAACATTTGCAAGTTGGCATCAAGCAATCATATATTCAACATTTGCAAGTTGGCATCACACTAATTGAGTGTCACTTCTTTCATCCTTATACCCTTAGAATATCAACATTCTTATTATCTAGCAATTGTCTGCTTTATTACTTGGACTTTCAGATTAAATATGGCGGCCTCAGAGGTTGTCATAGCCAAAGGACAAAGTTTCTCTTTCCTTTTTTTTTTATTCACTTCTTTCTTTTAGGACAAATAAATGCGATGAAAAGATTTTAGTTTTGAAGAGAACACTAAGCAAAAGTTTTCTTTCATTTGTACCGTAACATATTACACAAAAAATAAAAATGGAGAACTGGCAAGAATAACTGTTGGTTCCATAAGAAAAAAATAATGAAAGACCAATTTAACTTTTAGGATTTAAATATTTGCTAGAACAAATGGTAAAATTGTCTCTGTCCAATCGAATGCCAATACAGTGTTTGAGTCTTTTGGTTAATTAGGGTTTCCATAAGATTTAGTATGTAAGTATAATATGCAAATTAAAGTCATTCATCTCATCAAGTGCATAATCATATATACTGTCAGAAAAAGAAACAGTGATATGATATTGTTCATGAATAAAACTAAGTAAAACAAAACCAGAATATATTAGTATACACAAATCAAAAAAGAATGTAAATGACAAGATGAGTTGATCGAGTTGAGATGAATCTTTTTTCTGAAGACATTATTTGCCCCCCAACAGTTGTTGTATGGGTTTAATGCAAATTGGCTCCCAGGATACAACGACTTGTACCTTCGTTGTGTAGCAGCACTTCAAACAAAACGAAGACGGTAAACAAGTTCAGTGATGTAACTCTCTCAAGGTCACATAGATACAATGTGATGAAATGAATATTAGTTTTCGAATGAATGAATTATGGAGACACATATTAGACTATCAATTTATAGTAAAAACATGTTCAGGGAACAAACACTTTGGGTTGAACATGTTCAATGAATAGACACACCTGTTGGGTCGAACCAGTTTAACATGTTCAATGAATAGACACACCTGTTGGGTCGAACCAGTTCATTGTATAAACACACCCAATGTGACGAATAAACACTTTGGGCCAAAACTGAATGGACACATCTATTGGGCCCAAAATAGTTTCATGAATAGACACACACTGGTTGGTCACACCCATTGGGCCATAAGTTCATTGAAGTTTCAATAAAAAGATTATGCTTCGAATCATAAAGCTAGAACCCAAACCCAAGTCGAGCCGGGGAAGACAGATGGACGGCGCACACGTGCGCATGTGTTTGTTTTCAAGCCCAAGCCCATGTAAGTTTTTGTCCAACGCACAAATACATTGTAACACTTATTGTACAATTCTAGTATATTAGGAAGAAACCTTATCTACATGGATCAAATGTGGGATTATCATATTTTCCTTTCTTTGTCTTAAGTTATACCATTTGGGACGCCAATTTCTCATTCAATATAAAATTATTTTGGATGTATGGATACTCTACGAGCATCTACTCGGAACACGGAATCCATACATACCAAGATCTTGCTCATCGAAGGTATAGAACATGTTCAAATATGGTCATAAAGATCTTGTCAAAAATTTGTCAGATTTTGACAGATTTCTGCCAAACATATCCAACAACAATCCCCCACATGAATGCAAATTACAAACTTATACAAATACAACTGAGAGAGTACAAGCAAAAAGTAACTTCTTCGGTATAGGTATCAATTTTTCAGTTTTGAACCTAACCTAGTGAATAACCATTGGAGTTGTTGGCTAATCAGTGAGCAATGTTTTGAACTAGTCAGACGTTTGTGTAAACCAAGACAACAGTTGGTCCACACAGTTTTCGTTCCTCAAAGAACACACTTGATTCTATGGTTGTGTTCACTGTGGCCATGAACTTCCTGGTATTCATGAGTGCTCTTAGAGAATGCAACCTTCAACATTCTCACAGAAAACGCCCTTTTTTTCTCACTCATGATAAAGTGATTTCTAATGAAAAGTATCCTGCGGCCATAGCCTAGTTGTGTTACACGCTATAGGAATCATTAAAAGCAAAAGCTTGTCCTATTCCATCAATGCAAGCAACATTGTTCTTATCATCCTAGGAATAAATAACAAATGTTTAATCTCTCAATGCAATCCTCGAGTCATGCGAGATTCGGTTGTCCCTTAGAACCTAGATCTTGAGATATCCAGTCAGCTAGGTAAGGTTTTTATCAAGCCTACTCTTTCTTTTTATGTTTTACACCCATTCATCTCGATGATTTTTCAACTTGCACTTGGGTCAAACCTTTCGTAAATGATATTAACGACATGAGCCATGTCTGGTCTAGTGCAACTATAAAAAATGACATATATCACGGTCCTGAAAATGGATATATGACGGTTCAAATAAAAACCATGATAAAAATTATGTCCACTTTTTTTATATCGCGGTTTTATTACAAACATCATTGTTTTTTTCATATAGGTTATAAAAAATAAGTCATATATCACAGTTTTGAAACATATATCAGTGTTTCTTATATATGTGAACAAAAAAAAAAAACATTTATCACTGTTTCATTTAAAATAAAAATTACACTTATGATGATTTAAACGTGATAAATGTTGTTTTGATCTGTTTTTTTATTTTCTAAAATCTCTACTACTTTATAAGGTGCCTCATTTTAATTCTCAAGGCGTTTGTGAATCCTTATATGTCATGTTTTTAGATTTCCATGTGTATTCAGCTTTTTCACTTAAACTTAAATAATAAATTGAGATTTAGATTTAGAATTTCACAAAGCCCAACACTGTTGAAGCCCATTACTTAGATTTTTTTTTCACCCTTCTAGATTTCCATTCTAGCTTTTTTTAGAATCCTCTTCATCTTCTTACCAATTTGTTCGTCTGAGATCATTTTTTATTCACTTTTCTTCAGTTTTGATTGCTGATTAATTTCACAAATTGTGATTTCTTGCTGCTACTTTGTTCTTTCGTTTCACTTCTACTTTAATTTCGATTGCTAATTATTTCTCGAATTGTGTGATTCATTCTCGATCCTCTCTCAGTTTGGGTAATTCTTTTTGTTGTGATGATATTATTTTTTTTTTTTAATTATTTTATATTACTTTGATTCTTTTGGTGAGTAAATGTTTCTGATTTGAATGAGAGCGTAGGCCAATCAAGCAATGTATATGTTGTTTTTTTTTTATTTTTTTATTTTTTTTTACACTTTTGTCAAATATATAAACAACTATCAGAATTTATTATTATGCACTATATATAGTTTCTATTCAATTCTGTGATGTGCATCTGTGCTAAAATATGTTCAAGTTCTTCTTTATACCATTACCCAACCTCAATTGCACGCGATAGTGTGCACATTCACATAGCTCGGTTGCTGACATGATGAAAAAAAATGATTTCTTTTTTGTCTTTCACATTTTTGGCTCACCAAAGGATATACATATTTTGGATATAAAAGCTTGTATATGAAACCTAGTTCTTGATTTGAAAAGTTTAAGGAACTCATTGAATTGGAAAAAGGAGATGCAGAGACGCCATTTTTAGAATCTGAAGAGTATCAATGCGATCCAAACTTGAAGATTTTTAATGTGGTAGATTATCATCAATTTTCTGGTGAGAGTAATCATCATCATCAATCTGAAAATAACAACAACAATGGTAGCAGTGTTGTTTATGATTCTGAACTTAAATCTATTGCCACATGTGGGTAATCATCTTCTGTGTCAACAGGTATTAATGGTAACACGTACTCGTTTTGATCAAATTGATAACTCTGCAATTTTTCCGGTATATTCTTCCAAGAAAGCTGTGCATACATTTGGACAAAGAACTTCAACTTATCGAGGAGGCATTACGAGGTATTTTAAATTTAAATTTATCATTTCTATTTTCTTCTTGAAGTAACTTTTAGAAGTGTTATATATATATCTCTACTGACATGCGCTGGTGGTTAGAATTGCAAACATAAATGGAACAAGAAGATATGTAAGCTCATTTGAGGGATAATAGTTGTAGAAGAGAAGGTCAAAGTCGGAAAGCAAGACAAGGTATATATTGATTTATACTAATGTGCACAATGCTTATCCAACACCAATAGCTAGTACTATCACCACAACAACAATGCAAGGAATAATGGGAAGGTAGACAGAAAATGAGAGCTAGCATTCATGTTTCATAGAATATTAAGGTGTTTAGAACCTTGAGTGGAATGGCAAATAGTCGATCCAACGGTGAGGTTTGATGTTAATGGTTAAGGTCTCTACATGATTGCATTAAATTTTTGTACAGAGATGTTGCTACCATGCACAAATTTTTGGTATCACTTAGATGGTAAGTAATCCATGTCTGATTAGCATTTGAGTTTTAAGTTATTAATTTTATTAAATATTACTAATTACACTAATTTATTAAATCGTGTGAAATAATTATTTCTTAAGTAACTACATTATTCTCATTGTATGTTGTTAATTTAATTATTATTTTAATTATTGGACTTTTTGCTCATAAATAAAAATTCAGCCCATAAATAATAATATGTTAAACTACAACAAGTTGTTGAACCCGTACTACGCACCGGGATTTGTGTTATTCAATAAAATGGAAAATCAGCAAACTTTTTTTAATGCCCTTCTCAACCTAAATTTGTAGAGATTTTATAATGACTTTATAAGTGATTTGTTGAACCGAGTTTTTTTTAATGTCCTTCTTAACTTAAGTTTGTAGAGATTTATAATTAATATTTTTTGTATTTAGTATGGTTTTTATATATGAATTAAGGATTTTAAATAGAAGAAGAATTTAGTAAGAAAAAAAGATTTAGAATCAAGTTCAATCTCTGTTGACATGGAAGGTGGATTTCCTTTTTAACTACAACTGGGCTTCAATTGGGCTTAAAGTTGGGCTTAAGTTCTATTCTCAAGTTGTTGAGAACACGCCACGTAGCACTTGTTAGGCTCCACTATTATATAGTATATAGATAAAACCATTATTTAAAGGGTATATTATGTAAATTTACCAAAAAACCATGACTAAAAGGGTATTTTAGTCAGAATTAGGTGACAAAATTCTAAAGCTCAATTCTCATTAACAGGACTTGCCCCTGAATTTTATTCAGGATTATAATAGTAGTATAGATTTAACTCGATAATTGACATAACCGGTGTTTGGAATTTTGATGATATTATGGAGTTGGAACATGGGATTAATATGTCAATAGTTGTTTGGTATTTACAGGAAACGAAGTGGATTTTCCAGAGGAGCTTCAATCTATAGAGGTGTTACAAGGTAGCTAAATTTTATACTTTTGACCACGTTATTTTATTTGGAATTTATTTGGAATTTGTCGCATTTTTTTTTCTTGACATTTACTTTTTCATAAATTCTTTTAAACATCGTCCGCATGGGAGATGCCAATCAAGGAGGTAGAGCTGCTGACAACAAAGATCTCTATCTAGGAACCTTCAGTAAGTTATTTCTGTTTTCTTCATTTATTTAGTTTGATATTCATCACTTTTTGTACCCTCCTTAGAAGTTCAAATGCTTCTGGTGCTACAAACCCAAAAGTGTCAAAACAAAATGAATGAAGCAATGTTGGTTCGTTGCACATGCTCCCTCGTGTTTTTGTACATTAACTGCAACTGCATGAATTGTTGCCTGACCCACATCAAAATTTCCATTACCAAACCCCACCATCGGAGATGTCCCTATGATGTCAACAAATGCATGTTTCCCTTCTAACCAACTGTATATCAAAACATCAGTTGGGCGTAGTGTTGATCTGCTTTCTGACGGATTTGTAAGAAAATTGATCGGAGCCTCTTTCTTAACATGTATTCCTGCTCGCCATACCACATCGTACAATATATCACGCACATGATCGTGTATGTATTTAAAACTGGGGTAATACTTACAGTGTACAACATGGTCCCTAAAAGCATCCAGTCGGCTTTTCTTACATACAGGACATAAATCTTCATCTGTAAATAACGGGATCATGAGACAGTACCTGAGAATGGCATGTACTCCACTGTCGTCATGCGTTGTCCTAACCTTTCCATAAGGATAACAATAAGGAAGACCTTGGCATGTTTGGTTGTAAACATTCTATCACCGCTCCGGCGATCAGAAAAATCAAAATCCCTGTCAATACCAGTAACAATCTTCCTGTAGTAAGCTTCTGCCATTGTGTGTTCGGGTTTAGGGGGGGCGGTAGCTCTTGAGGTTAGAATACTAAGGTCGAAATTAGGGAGAGAAAGTTATAGCTCAACAACTGCACTATCAAAATCATCATCCATGTGTGCAGTACTGTAACACCCCGGGTCGACAAGTGGCCGAGGGGGTGGATCCTACGACACCCAAAAGGGGGTGGATCCTACGACACCCAAGAGGGGGATGTCCTGACATTGGAATATAGGTATAGATTCATCATATATTATCAACGAGGCCTTTTGGGCTCACTTGGCTCCAAAGTTCGAAAGAATTACGGAGTTAAGCGTGCTCGGGTGGGAGTAGTCTCAGGATGGGTGACCTCCTGGAAAGCAGGTTGCTGCCCATAAAACCACACACTGTCAGATGTCCGCAGTGGCTAAGTGGGGACAATATCGGTGGTGATATAGGTCGGGTCGTCGTTACAAGTACCACTGTCGGATGTCTGCATGTGGCTAAGTTGTTAAGGTTAGATCCTTGTAATATTATTCTAAATTTTGTTATTAAATTGTAACATTATTCTAAATTTTGTTATTAAATGGAAGTAGTATAACTTAGTAAATCTGTGAATCATTTGAAATGACGCCTATAAATATTTTGAGCTTTAGATTTTAATGCAAATATTAATTTAAAATTCAAAATTTTTTTTATTAAAAATAATTTTATATATCACGGTTAAGTGTTATATAGAGTCAAGGCTGGGATATTTAATTTACTCATGTATCACAGCTTTATAAATTTTTATCACGTTTTCTAGTGGGTGTGATAAAATTTGCCTTTTTATATCACTGTCTTTGTAGACAATCTTTTGGATAGATATAATATCACTGTTATACAAATAAAACCGTGATGTTTGAAGTATTTATTTATCATGGTTTTGTGTACATATATCACCCTCATCCTTATCACTGTTGTAGAAGAAAATATAACTGTGATAAAAAAATTTTTATCACGGTTTTTAACACTGGCATTTGTACAATTTTGTAGGAGTTTGTGATATACATCAAACTGCCAATGACACGAGCATATTTATGTTATCTCCATTATTCTTGGTTAAAAAAAGATTGGGATCTTCTGGAGCTTTGGCAAATTCAGTAGAATGTTTTTTGAACTTTTCAAGAACCTTATCCATAATGGGATTGTCAATACTGCTACCAGAAAATTAGCATGTCATCTACATAAAGACATACAATAGTATGTCCAGATTGAATGGAGTTAGTGTATACACATTTGTCACACCCATTTATTTTAAATCCACTTGAAAATATTACATTGACAAATTTTTCATGTCATTGTTTCAGAGCTTGCTTTAAACCACACGTTCTTCTTCTGTCTAGATACAACAAAACCTTCAGATTGTTGCATACAGATTTCTTCCTCTAAATCTCCATTTAAAAAGGCCGATTTTACATCCATTTGATGTCTTTCAAGGTTGTGCATATCAACAATAGCAAGAAGCGTTCGAGTAGACGTTATTCTCGTTAGTGGAGAACATGTGTCAAAGAAATCCAAGCCATGATTTTCTTGTAACCTATGACTACAAGTCTAGCCTTGTATTTGTCTATTCAACATCTATTCTCATCTTCTTTTTGAAGATCCATTTGGAACCTAAACATTTCGTTCCAAGAAGAAGTTTGGTTAGCTCCCATGTGTGGCTTTACATGATGGAGTCAATTTCGTTTATAATTGCTTCTTTCCACTGGCGAGCATCTTGACTAGACATGACCTCTTTATAAGTTAATTGGATCATTATCTACTATATGAAATGATGACCATATGTCTATACAAGATATGTCAGAAAATCAAAACCAAATGCCTTCGATTTTCTAGCACGTTTACTCTGCCTAGGTTCATCCACATTCAGATGTTCATCCCTTGGCATAGTATCATCTATAGTTTCATTCTCAACACTAGCATTTCATGTCTTCTCGTACTATGTTTAGCATCTTAACAAGGAAACACATTTTCAAAGAAATGTTCATTTCTTGATTCCATAATAGCATTATCTTGAACATCAGGATTATGTTATTTCTGAACTAAAAATCGAAAATCGCTACTATTATGAGCATAGCTTATAAAAATGCAATCAACGGTTTTAAGTCCAATCTTCACATATTTTAGATGTGGAACTGCAACCTTAGCTAAACACCCCCACACTTTCATGAATTTATAAGATGGTGATTGACCTTTCCATAATTCATATATTGTTTTGTCAGTTTTCTTATGGAGTATCTTATTGAAAATGTAATTCACAGTAGGAATGGTTTCCCCCACATGTTCTGTCGTAACCCTCAATTTAACAACAAGGCGTTCATCATTCCTTTCAATGTTTGGTTCTTACGTTGAGCAGTCTAGTACCATTACATTTAGGAGAGTATGGAGCCAGAGTTTGGTGTATGATTCCATTTTCATCACAAAAGTCATTAAATGGTTTATCATATTCACCTGCTCTATCTCTTCTTACAATCTTGATTTTCTTGCCAAGTTGATTTTTAACCTCAAGTTTATATTGTTGAAATTTTTCTATAGTTTCATATTTGCTTGTTAGCAAATAAACATAGCAAAACTTCGTGTAATCGTCAATGAGTAATAAAATATTTTTTGTCACCTCTAGTTTGCACGAATTTTAAATCACACACGTCAGTGTGAATTAATTCTAAAGGTTCGACACTTCTTTGGATCGAATGATGTGGGTTTTTTTTTTTTTGTAAACTTAGCTTTTCACATTTATCACATGTTTTTGGACTGCAATATGGAATCATATCCATGTTAATTACTCTACGCAAAGTATTAAAATTAACAAGTAACTATTGTGAAGGACACCAATCATGTTTTTCTTGGTGAGAAGGACAATCTCTTTTGAGTCAACCCTCCATAAGGACAATCTCTTTGAAAGTCATGGTTGAAAAGGATATGCAGTTTTTGTTGACTTGTTGAAAAAGACAAAGACTTATGATTTTAGGTAGAATCATAGTGTCAAAATTTTGTGCAATTCCGACTTTGCCCTTTCCCACGAGGGTTAATCACTCCCTACCTAGGTTATAGTGTTTTGTGCAAAAAAAAAAAAAAAATTCTTATATATGATTCGACCTAAAATCATACTATAATTAGGGTGGGTACTTTTGTCCAGAATTTGTTGACTTCAAAGCCTTTTCAATAAGAAACCATCTGTTTCTGTCCTTTTGAATAAGTCTCCCTAAAATTAATATGTCCTAGACGTTCATGCCAAACATTAAAAGACTCAATAATATATCAGAATAATTATTCTATTTGGAATTACAATCATTACATTGAGCTTGAATAGTCTATCGCTAATATACTCTTCACCCACATACATCTCAGCCTTAATGAGTACAAAGTTGTCAGATTCAATCACCATCTTTAACCCATTATTGCTCAACAACGATCCAGAAATCAAATTCTTGTGAATGTCAAGAACATGCAACACATTAGTGAAGGTGACTTCATTTCTAGAAGCTATATAGTTGTTCATTCTGATAGTTCAAAGTATTCGTAGTGAACAACCTCTTGTCTGCGCAAATATACTTGGTAGGACTAGTATCAAATAACCATTCTCTTTGATTGTTAACCAAGTTCACTTCTGAAAACCATAGCACAAAGGTTGATGTCGCATATGTCAACAATCATTATGTCTTCTTCAGTCAGATTTGCTTGAGCAGTCTTCTTATCTTTCTTAAATTTTTTCTTTTTTTGCTTCGGCATTCAATTTGGCGATAACCAGTTTTGCCACAGTTGAAGAACTTTCCTTTGAACTTCTTGGTGGATTGTTTGTTAGAACTTAATTGGTCAGAAGATTTTTGCTTTTTGTTCTTCTTCCCATGTTCCACAACATTGGATTTGGCATCATCAGAAATAACAACGGTGTTCTTTTCTGAAGTACGGTTATCTTCTTCTATGCAAAGTCGAAGTGTCAAATCTTCCAAACCAATCTCCTTACGTTTATGTTTAAGATAATTCATAAAGTCCTTCCATGAGTAGGAGGGTAACTTCTCAATAACAGAAGCCCCTTGGAAAGGTTCATAAAGAGTAAGGTTTTCTGCATGTATTTCATGCAAAATCAATTGAAGTTCTTAGACTTGACTGATCACAGGTTCCAGTCCACCACTGAAGTCAAAGAACCTGACGACGACAAATTTCTTTGAAACAACGCTTTTATTCTTGTACTTCCTGTCCAGAGATTCCTAAAGTTCATTTTACGTCTTGAATGGACTATACACGTTGTAGAGTGTGTTGTCCAATCCATTTAGAAAGTAGTTTCGACCTAGGAAATCATCATGTTTCGATGCCTCTATAGCAACAATAGTTTAGCTATCAGTTTCACCTTCATCTAGCTCTGGAATCAATTCACACAAGAATTTGGCAAGATTCTGAGTAATTAGATAAAACAACATATTTTGTTTGTTGCCACCTCTTGAAGTCTGTTCCATTGAATCTCTCAAGATTCTCTCCACGAATAACATGAGTAGGAACTGTTGGAAGAGCAATAGGAACAACAACATTAAGAACAGTAGGAACAATATTAGTCGTTGTATTCCCATTCACTCCATTGTTCAAAGGGACATGAGTATACGACTCTTCCATTTGTCTAAAATAAAAAATATCTAGACAAGTTAGACAAAACAAAAATTAAACTTTCTGTAGATGTGTATGCTTCAAAAAATTTGAACTTTATTAAAAATAAACACAATCTGCAAATAAATTTGTTAAAACACTCACTACAAAAATCTGATATAAACAGTAAAAAATATAGAACAGAAAAATTTTAATTTCAAAAAAACAAAAATTTCCGAAATTGAACAAGTACTATGATATCATGTTACAAAAACATTAGAACAATATAACAAAATACTAATGTGTTAAGATTGTCAGACAAAGAATAGCGATATGATATTGTTCATGAATCAAACTAACTAAAATGTAATCTCATATTATATGCAAACAAAAGAAGAATGTAAAGGACAAGATTAGTTGATCGAGTCGACATGAATCTCTGTTCTTTTTGTGTAGCACCACTTCAAACAAAACCAAGGCGGCGAACCAATTCAGTGATGTAACTCTCTCAAGGACACACATACACAATTGAAATGAATATGAATTTTAAAATGAATGAAGTATGCAGACACAAACTATCTATCTATAACAAGAAAATATTTAGGGAATAAACATTGTGGGCCGATCCAATTCATTGAACAGACACACCCATTGTCGAATAGACACTTTGGGCCAAAACTGAATGGGCACACCTATTGGGCCCGAAATAGTTCCATGAAGAGACACAGAGTGGTTGGTCACACCTATTGGGCCCTAAGTTTTTTATGGAACCAACCAACTTAAAATGTAGTTTAACAACCTCCCAAAAATGATTTGGAAGCATAAAAATAAAAGGGAAATTTGGAATTAACCCCCCATATATTGACCTTCATTTGAATAAATCCCCACATAGTTGAAAATTTGGACTTTACACTGCGCCGTTTGGCTCCATCCAGTTTTCTATCTAAAATATATTTTTTCTGACCTAAATACCCTTTTCACATTGATTTGACTTTACACCTAAGAATAAAAATAAGGGTTGATGAAAAAGATTAAATATTTGTAGATCTAAAATGTGAGAACACTTCTAAACTTAAATCCATTCAATTTTAAAGAGAAAACACCTCCAAAGATATCGCACACCTTAAATTCTTCTCCATCACAATTGTTCTTTCTCTTTCATATCATTGAAAACTAACATTTCAATATCTTTATGTTATTTAAACACATCTCTTAACAAACAATACCTTGTTGATATTACAATTAACACACTAATCATCCAAACTACTCCTATTCAATCCACCACCGTTATTCTATTAAAACCAATCTCAAGATCATCTCCATTATTACAATTTCAACCATTTAATTCAATCAATACACAACGTTACGAAGATTTACTAAACTTAGCTTTCCATCTCAACTACATTTTCTAATCTTAGATCTCTAGAAAGTAAGATAATTTCTATATATGTTTTGATTTTCTCCATGGGAGAAATTGGTTGAATTGGAGAAGATGAAGTATTTTAGGGAGTTTTAGCTAATAAATGGTAAAGGGGAATTTGAAGAAATAAAATTAGAGTTTGGATGGAAAACTGGACGGAAGCAGACGGTGGGGTGCAAAGTCCAAATTTTTAACTATGTGGGGGTTTATTCAAATGAGGGTCATTATGTGGGGGGTTAAGACCTATTTTCCCAAAATAAAAACTACTTGTAAGAGAATTGTGGGTGCAAAAATTTGATCCACAAACTCGAGATACGTATAGATTAATCGAACAGTTACAATAAAAGCCTTGTATAGACAGAGGTAAGATGGGGGGTATACAATGAGACTGGACCTGATCGGGATCAGGCTGCCTACGTATCCAAGATGATGAACTTGGAATGAAGTCTTTGCTTCCACTAAGCTCTAATGGAGTTGCTCAGTGAAAGACTCGTAATTCAGGAGGTTTAGAACTCCTGTATTTGTAGTAGGCCGGAGGAGGCTGGCTCAACCACCCCTCTGGTTTTGACTCCACGAACTCAAGTAGTTCAACTGTGAAGATGCTTTCCTTGGAGATACCTTGCATGCTATCGAGCGGTTATCCCCTTAGTTTGAATCCCCTTTGACCAGGATGACTGCCATGTGGCATCCTCTGATAAGTCCTGGTTCAACCTGGGTTTCCTTTATCTTCTCCAGCGGGCTAGAACCATGGGTTCTGTTAGCTTGGAATCTCGCTGGACTTATCCAATTGGTTGGGACATGGTTTGACCAAGCCTGAAAGAAAAGACTTGGGCTTGACTCCTCTGACTGGAGGCCCAATCTTCATTGCATACACCCTGGCGAGGTTCTCTGGGCTTCTGTGTTGAGCCTTTGGATGAGCCCTTGTCGCTGCTGGACTTTACTGGGCCGGACCTGGCCTACTTGACTGAGGTGGTCCTGGTCGATGTATGGGAGCCCACGGTTCAACTTCTAATACAGTAACCGGGGCTCCACCCATTGATCATGGACTATCCGGTGGGTCAAGGTCCACAGAGAGTATGTGGATCCCTTGAACCGGGTTGGGCCATACCCGATAGCCCAGGCTTGGTTGGCTAACGCTCAGGTGCTCCTGGTTTAGCTTCTTATACAGCCATCGGTGACACCTGTAGGATTTTTTACCTAGGGTACACACAAGAATGAATTGTGAAGCTAAGCATACTAGACTCTTTAGCTCTTTTTCTGTCTAAAACGTGAAACCGACATTCGGTTGTTTGACATCATTTTGTGACTAGGTTAGGTGTCCGAGGTTATCTCGCCTTGACGACATTATTAGGAAGTACTTTGATGAGTGAGCGTTGTCCCTGTCTTTTTCTCATCCTTATAAGGATTGTCAGGTTGCAATTTGTCCAAGAACGTAGGTACCTAGTTAGGACGTACGTACGTAGAGGTAGGCAAATCTTTTCTCATGTTCTGGAACGTACGTACCTAGTTAGGACGTACGTACATGGAAGTGTCCGCGTTATTTTTCTTGGTTAGAGACGTACGTACCTAGTTAGGGCGTACGTACGTCATCGTGACTTTTTGTGTTTTTGGCCCATTTGTCATCCCTTCCAAACCATAAGTATAAATAGGTTTTCAAGAGAAGAATAAGTTAATTCTTTGGACGTCCAATTCCAACCCTTCTCCTTGAGATTGTTTAGGTTTGTTTAGGTTTGTTTAGGTTGTTTTATTGATCGAACTCAATCTTCTTCTTCCCCATTCATTTTCCTCTTTTATATTGATTATTGAGATTGGCTTCGAGTCTTCTTATGTGTTCATCCAGAAGTTGAGTGTCTTGTGCTTACATCAAGGTACTCTGGTGAAGTCAAGGTTTTAGAAATAATCAGTAGTGTCAACTCGCAGTGATTGTAGGTAGTTGATAGGTTTGTAGATCTATTTTCATCTAGTGGATTTATTTGTTGTTGCGAGGACAACCGTGGACGTTTTCCATATTGGGTTTTACCATGTTAAAAATATTGTGTGTTCGTTACTTGTTTACTGCTTGGTTCCTGTTTGTTTTAGTATCATATTGCACATGTTGGGTTTTCAATTGGTATCAGTCGCGGGGTGCTTGTTATAGAGCGTAATGGCTCACGCGTAGATCCTATGAGTGAAATAATGGTTCATGAGTCTATTTATAATAATTTTATTGCTAAATCGTCTAAATCCACAAAACCAAAATCTGATTTTGAAAAGGATGATAATTTGTATGTTGTTAGCAATAGTGATTAGGCTCTTCTTTACAAGCTTTCTGCAAAAGTATGTGAAAGGTTACAAAAAGGTAATATTAATTTGCAGGAAAAGTTAAATAAAGCTAATTGTAATTTGTCTACTATTTCTGATAATTTTTGTTTTGAAGATAATGGTGTTTTACAGACTAAGGTTGATTCTCCAGAACAATGACTCGGATATTGTGCAGAAGACTATATGCTTCAAGGGGAAGTTTATGAATCCAAAATTGAAAAGTTAGAAAAGGCGAATCTTTCTTTGCAGGATAAAGTTTAGACTCTTGAAAAACAAATTCTTTATGCTGCAAATGATGCAATTTCTATTTCTCAATTATTTGTAAAAGAAAAACTTAACTTGTTATGTAAAATTACAGCTTTAGAGAAGGCAAATCAGGAGGTCGACGAGAAACACAAATCTCTATTGGTTAAGTATGAGATAACAAAGAACGATTTAATGTATACTTAACTCAAATTGTAGGTTTTGGACAAAACTAGATTTGACTCTCCTATTGCTAGTTCCTAGTCCATCTGGTGTGACTACTTCTGTAAAATCTAGTTTGCCTACCCCTCCTATAAAGACTAGACTTAATACTAATACTTTTCAGCATGTTTCTCTAATAAAGTTTAAGTCTAAGGCTAATGGTAAAGTTGTTTTTGCTGGTAAGACATCTTGTTCTCATAGTGGAGGTATAGGTTTCGTTAAGACACAATGTCACAATCACAATGGTGACATACATGTTTTTATCTTCTACTACCACATCTTCTTATAAGAATTCTTTGAGTATGTCTAATGTTTTTCATTGTTGTTATTGTGGTAGAGTTGGTCATTTGGATATCTTTTGTTGGGATTTTAATCAACATGTTACATCCTATTCTCGTATTCCTCATCGTTATAATCATGTTGATTCTTATGTTCCTTCTTGTGCATTTTCTAGACCTCGGACTTCTAATGCTTCTTCTCATTGGTTTACGAAAAACAGATACTCCAATAAAAGGAAGTCAAAGACCAAGGTGGAATTAGTTAAAGACAAGTCCAAGGGAAAGATTACCAATAACAAATTCGAATTCTTTTCAACACCCAAAGTGTGCACACCGAATGTTAAACAAGTATGGGTAAGAAAAGATAAGTTGAAGATTTTTCCAGAGTTGCAAAAGTCTAGTGGTGTCCCACATTTGGGATGATCTTTTTTATTTCTAGTCTTGTGTTATTTTAATTACATATTTTTCTAACCATAGAGGTTATTTGTTTAATGTTTTTGTCTTTGTGTTTATGTTTTCTTTGTTTGTTTGGGTTGAATATCATGCTACTATTTTGAGTTTATTGTCTTAAAAATATCAATAAAAAAAAGGATTGTTCGTTTTCATTTCTAGTATTTTTTTTTTCTATCTCTTGTCTTTCATTTATTCCATGTTTGTGTTGTTGGATGTATCTTTTCTGAGATACTGGTTAAATTCAATTGTCTTAAATAAGTTATAATATGGTTGGACGTTTTCTCTTTCTGAACTCTAAGTATGTTTTGGTGTGTATTATGCATTTTTCCTCGCTTGTTTGCATAATACACGACATGCATGCTTGCATGATGGGAGTTTTTAGAAATCGCTTACATATTCTTTAAGCTCATAAAACTTCTCTATCTCTCGAGTATTTATATTATCTTGAGTTATCTCTCTTCTATTTTGGTTAATGTTTATCTTGTTGTCCGTATTATTGAGTTCTCTTATCTTCCTCTTACAACTCTTGTGAGTGGTCAATGACTCACCTTATCCCTAGCCATTTGATTGCCTTTAGAGCAATATCAGTTGGCTAAGAACCCGTTGTGGTTGTGAGGGTCATGCTCTGACGGATGCATTCAAGAGATGTTAGTTCTTGTGTTTCACGTTATCATAATGTTGAACTTCTTGAGTTAGTGTTTGTCAAAAAAAGATGTAGGCTACACCCTACTCTCGTGTATTTGAAAAGATAGAGGCAAAAATCCCCCCCATACGGGAAGGACATTCTTTGGTAATTCTTTTCAGTCGGTGTTTTATTGAAGTACTGAGGTCAGATTGTTACTATTATTTGGTTTTAAACTCCATGTTTTCTATTCTTGTCATTGGATCACATGTGTTTGATGAGGTTTCTCAAGGTAATGGTTCTCAATTTGTTTTAAAATGGCTCCATGTTTTGGTGATAATATCGTGTTATTGGTGCATTCATTTGTCATGGTTTATACTGATTCATGTTTTCTCTTGGGTTCTCATCATATTTTTTCAAGTTGAGATAATATTCTTGAATTACCTTGTTGTCTAGTTGTTGTTTGATTAAATGCTTATTAGACTTGCCTATACTCTTATTGTTGCTTCTTGTGCCTGGTTGATCCTATTTTCTCTCGCAATGGGTTTAATTAGATGTGTTCTTGCTAGTCTTCTGCAATAATCCTCGTGCAATAGTTTTGGGCTACCACTTTGTTCTACTTTGGGATGCATATCCTCGGTTTGGTAAAACAAATCTACTAGCACCGGTTATTGTAGGTCATCTGTTGTTATCAATCCTCTTCTGTTAGTAATTTTTTTATTCTTGTTGTTACCCTCATCTTCTTGTTATTCCTACTCGTTTTTGTTCTTGTTGCACTTGCTTCTTTGTACAGTATCAACATAAGCAAGACTGGAAAGTCTATAGACGAATAGTCATAACTTTGTGCTGGGTAATCAGAATAGTGTTTCGTTTTTTGTTTTTGACAGAAGACTCTCAAATCATTCTTACAATGTATGGCATGTCATCGGAGTATTAGTATTTTGGCGAGAAATTAGCTCTGAAGTTGGATTGTTGCTTTATGATTTGGAGACATCAATAATCCTTGCTCATTCTTCAGGTCTGTCCAAATGGTTGGTGTTGCGGGATTCTTCTTCTCTAAGAAATGGACCACATTTCTTCTATTTCTTGATTATTATGATGAGGCATGTTCGGGTGATAGTGTTTTCACAGATAAGGCATTTTTCTACGAGCTTGGTGATTGTTTATCTTGTTTGGCATATGTTGAACTCGTATTTGTTTTCACTAGGGTAGGCTTATGGATTTTTTCTTTTATGTCTATATTCCATTATGTTTGGGATAATATTTTCTTCTCTTTGTTTATGAGATTCTCTAATTCTTCTTTGTGGTTGGATGAGTTGTTTCAGGAACATGTACAGATTGGATTTCTCCATGGATTCTCAATGGATTTTCTTATATTTTACATATTTCATTCGGTAGATACTTATATTTCTGTAGTTTTGTCATGGGTTTGTGTTCACTCCTTGTGAGGGTTTGGTTTCTTTGGTCTTAGCTTTTCTCTCTATTTGATTTCGTGTATATCATGTCGTTTTATCTCCTTTGGGAGATATAGTACTGTCTGGTTAGTGTCATGGTTATTGTATGCTTATCTATTATGTGGTTGTCCAAGATTTATCTATCTCATCTTGTCTTTCTTCTCTATTGTCCTTATGTTATATCTCATTCTTGTATGTGGAGGTTTTGTATTGCAAAGACATCGTACTCTTTTTTCTTTGTTTTTACTATACTTCTTATCCTCCTCGCCTAGATGGTGTTTGGTTAATGCTTCTTATGGCTTTGGTGATTACTTGGCTATTGGCGACTTCAAAAGGAGTAATATGATTCCTAGTTGTTTTTCCCGGTTGTTGCGGCTACTTCTCTAGTGTTAGCATGATTTGTTTATACTTGGTGGAAAATGATGTTTGGGGATATGTGGTACCCACTGGGCTTCATTGTCTCTTTTCAGGATATTGTTGGATGTGTCTAGTATGCATGGTTTCTCTATTCTCTTTCATATCTCATACTAACTATTGTTTATCTCTTCTTCTTTCTTTTTTCCTATATTTTTTTTCTTCCACATTTCTCACAGGTTTGACTATTTGGTTCTTGGACATTATTGTTAGTTGCCGATTTCATTGGGTATGGTATTTCTTCCTTTTTGTTTGTTTGTTATTTTTCTCTAGATCTCTTCCTACTATGAAGTCATTTATCTGGAGTCTATCTCAGGGGTGGACATGGATTGATCAGGATATCTATCTCCTTGGTATTGGTATTTGTCTACTACAACCATTTTTAATGCTTTTGTGTGATTAGATCGACTATAGGTGTTTATGGTTGGTTGATTAAAGTGATATTCTAGTGAATCATTTATTTCGATTGATGGTTTCCTGACTCGATCTTCTACATATTAGTTTCTCTTGGTTTCTTTCAGGAATTCATGTTATGTTTTCTTTTTTTCCCTCTGTTACCTATATAAATATCCGGTGTATTTGCACTATCGATCTCTTTCTTATTTCGTTTTGGTTCTTATCCAATCTCCCTTCTTGTGACTGTCTTGGTTCTCTTTTTTCTTTATCTATATGCCTAGATCTTTCTCGTGTCTTTTAGTTTTGTGTGTCATGGATTTCAGTTTATGGTATGGTTTTGTCTTTCCTTTCTTCTTTTGTTCTTTGGTTCATTTTACTTTATGTTTTTTTTTTGATTTTGTCACCCCTTTGCATCATTTGTGACAAAAATGGAGAGATTTATGACTCTTATACGAATATTCTTCTCTTCTTTGTTAGTGTATTTTTGGGTCATGTTTCAGGTATGCTACACATATGGGGGAGTGAACAAGTTGATGATTAGAGGTTGTACAGTTATGGGGGAGCTCAAGTAATCAAATTTGGAGTTCATGAAGTATGGGGGAGTAGTTCAACAAGCTTCAGTTAACTCTCTGATTGGTTTATGATTTTTCTTGCTTCCGTCTCGTCTCTGATGGTCAAAGCTTCATGCTCAAGTTGAATATCACATGTTGGTGACTTGGTGTGTATTGGTTAATATTGAGTGTGAGTGTTCATGTAGGCTTGTATTATAAATGTCGTTGTGATTGGTTTGGGTTTTGTAAGCACGTATTATAAATGCGTTTAGACTCATAGGTTTTTGTCCTAAAATGAATGTCAAAGGGGGAGATTGAAACCGGTATTCGGTTGTTTAACATCATTTTGTGTATAGGTTAAGCTTGTCCGAGGTTATCTCGCCTTGACGACATTATTAGGAAGTACCTTGATGTGTGAGCGTCGTCCCGTGTCTTCTTTCACATACTTTTAAGGATTGTCAGGTTGCAGTTTGTGTAGAAACGTACGTACGTAGAGGTAGGCAGATCTTTTCTCATTTCTGGAACGTATGTACCTAGTTAGGACGTGCGTACGTTGAAGTGTCCAGGTTATTTTTCTTGTTCAACGACGTACGTACCTAGTTAGGGCATACGTACGTCATCGTGACTTTTTGTGTTTTCGGCCCATTTGTCTTCCCTTCCAAACCCTATGTATAAATAGGTTTTCAAGATCAGAAGAATAAGTTAGTTCTTTGGCTGTCCAATTCCAACCCTTCTCCTTCAGTTTGTTTAGGTTGTTTTAGTGAACGAACTCATTCTTCTTCTTCCCCATTCATCTTCCTCTTCTATATTGATTATTGAGATCGGCTTCGAGTCTTCTTGTGTGTTCATCAAGAAGTCGAGTGTCTTCTACGCACATCAAGGTACTCTGGTGAAGTCAAAGTATTAGAGATAACCAGTAGTGTCAACTTGTAGTGATTGGAGGTAGTTGATAGGATTGTACATCTCTTTTTATCTAGTAGATTTATTTGTTGTTTTAAGGACAACCGTAGACGTTTTCCATATTGGGTTTTACCACGTTAAAAATATAGTGTGTTCTTTACTTGTTTACTGCTTTGTTCTTGTTTGTTTTAGTATCATATTGCACATATATGGTTTTCAAGACGGAGACTGATGAGAGAATTATCTGAGAAACTACAAATAGTGCTAATATAACAATTGTAAATTCAAACAAACAATTAACCAATACGCAGAAAGTAAATAACACACAGAGATTTTTAACGTGGTAAAACCCAAACAGGGAAACGTCCACGGTTGTCCTCGCGACAACAAAATAATCCACTAGATGAAAAGAGATGTACAAACCTACCAACTACCTGCACTCACTGCGAGTTGATATTCCTGGTTATCTCTAACACCTTGACTTCACCAGAGCACCTTGATGTACGCACAAGACACTCGACTTCTTGATGAACACACAAGAAGACTCGAAGCCGAATTCACAATAACTCTTAAAGATCACAAAGATATGAATTGAGAAAAGGGGGAAGAAGGGGAATTGAGTTCAATAGCCACAAACAATTTCAATATCAAAAACCTAACCAAAACACATGAACTAGAAGAAGGATGGACGGCCAAAGAACTAATTTGTTCTAAGGAAGAGAAACCCTATTTATACTTAGGGTTGGAAACCAAGGAAAATGGGCCGAAACAATGCAAACCGACTTTGGACGTTCGTACGTCGATATGACGTTCGAACGTCGCCACACAAAAATAACCCTGCTGCCTACCATGACGTACGAACGCTCTAACTCGGTACGTACATCTTCATACGAAACTCGTCTGCTGCCTACTTGGACGTACGAACGTTCTAACTGCGTACGTACGTCCTGACCAAAAGAAGTTCGCTGCTTCAGTGGACGTACGTACGTCCTAACTAGGTACGTACGTCCAGAACCCAATAACTTATCCTGGACAGAACTAAGAAACACGAAGGACACGAGACGACCATGCGTACATCTTGATTTTCCTAACAATGAATTCAAGGCGAGATAACCAAGTACACTTTGTCACAAAATTGATGTCAAACCACTTCGTGCCGGTTTCAATCTCCCCCTTTGACATTGATTTTGTGACAAAAACCTATGACTCTAATAGCACTTATAAAACGTGCTTACAATCCCAAACCATGGCATTTATAAAACATGCCTACAAAAACACTCAACATAGAAACACATAACAAGTCACCAATTCTTGTTATCCAGCTTTAGGAAGATGCTCTAACCATCAGAGATCGAACGGAAGCAATCAAGGATTCAACAGAAGTTCCTTCGAGCAACTCCCCCATACTTCATGAGCTCCAAAATATTTTTGGCACTCGAACTCCCCCATAACAATATAACGTCTAAAATCATCAACACGTTCACTCCCCCATACGTGTAGCATACCTGAAACATGACCCAAAAATAACCTAACAACAAGAAGACGATTGTTAGTAATTAGAGTCATAACTCCCCCTTTTTGTCACAACAAGTGAACAAAAGAACCAACAAAATAACCAACCAACAATAAATAAATAACCAAGAAGAAGAAATCAATACCAAACGAAGAATACAAAACATATAAAAATATGAAAGTAATCCAACTGTTAAAAGTTCAGAAAGTCAACTAATAACCAAACAGAAAAATCCATAAACATAAAAGGCAAAACGACAAAAACAGAAGGCTTGAATTAACGAATTCGAAAAACACTTTCCCAATGACCTAGAGGAAGCTTGGAGAAGTAAGCTTCCGCACGAGCCGAAGGTCTATTCCACCGAGCAATCACATGATCATCATAATCCTCCAGCCATTCACTCGTACAAAACAACTCCTCAATTCTGCTGTCCAAGCCACAGTCCGTAAGTGGAGCAGCAAGGCCAGGAACCTTCGGATAACCAACCAACTCCAAGATATGATTTTGAAGATGTCCCGGTAATCTCTCCCAATGATTGACACGAACCAAACAAGGATTAAGAAAAGGTCGATGAATATAGTCATATTCATGGGGAACGCGACATAAACGACAAACCTTGGCATTGTTCTTGTACTCCATCACCATGAACGACACATAACCAACAGTTGGAACAAAAATTCCATGAAGTTCATATTCTGCCATAGAGGATTCTGAAGAACAAGGAGAGAACTAGCAAGAGGTAAGAAGACACAATAGGAGTGAAAGAGAAAAAAAAAGACACCCTATTTATAGGAAAAATAGGAGTAACCATATCATGGGCCCAAAAGGAAAGGTCCATTACCTCAGAAAAATTTACTGCAAAACAAGGAAACCAACTTGAACTAATATGAAAATAGCAATATCCAAGAACATGTACAATACTAAAAAAATAGAAACAAACCAATATAACAGTTAAGTACAAAAATGTGAAGAGGAAACCATAAAACCAACTACTCGGACTCCGAGGCACTTGGTTCACCATCACCCTCGTCCTCACTCTCTGAGTCATCACCATCACTCGCACCAGGAACTGGAGGCACCTCTTCCGGAAACGGAGGCAAGTCTGTGGGAGTGAAGTCCAGCTGTAGATGACGCATCTGAGCAACATTCATCGCATGAATATCACTGATCATGACATCTTGACGAGAGAGAATGACCCCAAAACGATCTAACCGAGCATCCATATGGTCCTGATGACGTCGAGAGAGGAGACCCGAGCATCAATTGCTGCAACAGCCCGATTTCCCCTAGCAGAGGCTGGGATGGGTCGTCCAGACGTCAAGGCCCGATCAAAATCATCTTGGCGATCAAGAGCCCGACCTCCCCAAATAAGGTGATGCGTCAAACGCGCACCCACAGACTCAAAGGCAACCTTCCGAGACTGACAGCCTTTCTTAATGGCGTTGACCCAGTCATGGCCAACGAACCTTGGAGGGCTCACCTCCGTGTACTGTCCCTGAAAACCCAAGTGCCTGAGAATTGTCATTATAAAGCTAGGGAAAGGAAGAGTACCCTTAGCTGCATCAATTTGAAGCATCCGATTGTAGATGACTTCAGAAAGACTAATATGGTGCAGCGACATACAAACCACCAATTTGACCATGTCGTCGATCATGATTATCTTGTTGCCCTTGGTGGGGTAGATGTTGGAGTGAGCAACCATGTGGACAAGGATGGCGCTGTAGAACTTTGTGTGATATCTTTCCGTGACCCCATCGATGAACATCCGCTGAACTTGATCGACAAGGTCAATCTGAATCTCATCCGGAATAGGCCATCGAACATGAACAGCACCTTCAGGGAGAAAATCACCGTCAATACCCAATGCCTCACGGATCACCTTCGGAGAAATAGTGTATCTCCGACCATCAATGAAGACCGAAAAACTCGAGCGATTCTGCGAAGGACTCTTCGTCTCATAGAATGCTATCGTATGCTCAACCGAGTACTTGGTGATTGGTTGAGCCACCCTTAGCCAATTCCGAGTCTCAAAGAACAATGCGATATTGCCAAGTTGAGAAGCCCCGAGAGGAGTGGCAGCAATGTCTCCCAAGTCGAAGAAACGCTCGGGAACAATGGCCTTGGCTCGAGGATGAGCGCCAAGGGATGAGGGATGAGACGACAAACCCGGAGTGGAACCACGACCCCTCGGAGCGCGAGAAGAAGATGCACCCTTAGATGCGGATGCCGTGGAGGTGCGTGCACGCTTTGAAGCCATTTCCTACACAAACACACCAGTACACAAATCAACAATGGAAGCAAATCGACAAAAAGAACAATAGCAGGGTCATTGAGGCATTTAATCAAACACTTGATGTGCAGAAACAAGACACAAGCCATTGACAACAAGGAAGCAATGGTGAGCACCCAAACACATCACAAAACAGTCCCAATAGTAGAGAAGCAATAACAAGAACTAGAGATAGTCAATTCGTCCACCAATTTCAAGAAATTTAATGGAAATACTAACCAACATAACACATAACACAAAACAGATATTTCAAAGAACAATAGAAACTAACCATGCAATCCAACAATATCAAGAGAGGAAGGAGAAGAAGAAGAAGATGAATATAGGGAGAGGTCGATTTCACTTACTTGAGTAAGAACAGAGTAAACACCAAAAACTAATACGGCGTAAGTTGAGCAAGAAGCAACCACCAAAGAAGGAGAACAAAAAAACAACCAAGATGAGAGAAGAGGGGTATCTCCGGAGACGAGCAAGAGAACCAAAAGGGGAACTGCTTGTAGTGTGCCAAAGAGAGAACACGATTGATATAACAGTTGGCCTTTGGTTTAAAAAAAATTTGAATTTAAACAGCAAATGGGCCGGACTGTATCAGGGACGTTCGTACGTCCTACAGACGTTCGTACGTCGGGACAAAAAGAAAAAAAGATCTGTCAGACCCTACGTTCGTACGCTCTAATAACGGTCGTACGTTGGAAATAGATCTGCCCACCTCAACGTTCGGACGTCATCACAGCGTTCGTACGACCCCCTTTTTTTTTTTTTTTTTTTTTAAAATAGGAAGAACCAACCTAACAGCTAGATAATAAACCACACAACCCAAAAACAAATATTGAGAGACATCACAAGAAAACACTTCTACGTATCATACGAATTCCAATTACAACCGAATATAGTTTAAACAATCCTCAACCACAAGAGAATGCAAAATCGAAGAACGACATCATACACAAAGGCATGGTACTTACTTAGACGATGCAAGCATGTAGATGAAACAGATAGGCCAAAACCAACCTCCAGAAACAAACTAAAAACATGATCATTGAGAATATAGAAAGTCACTTGCAACTAGCCCAATATGAAACTGAACCAGATCACAACACAACAAAGCAAACACACACTATATATATATATTTTTTTTTTTTTTTTTTTTTTTTTTTGTAAAACCATTGAAACAGATGCCATTCCCGTGTGGGAGTATGTAATATCTCCATCTTTTACCAGAACACGAGGGTAGGGTGTAGCCTACATCTTTTCGGCAAAACACACTCAAGAAGTGCAATACCATGATAACGTGCAACACAAGAACTAACATCTCTTGAGTGCATCCGTCAGAGCATGACCCTCACAGCCCCAACGGGTTCTTAGCCAAATGAGTATGCTCTCAAGACATTCAAATGGCTGGGGATTTTGTGAGTCATTGACCACTTACAAGAGGCAAATACATATAAAGGAAGACGATGATCATGAATGGAAACCATAGAAGAGTGGAGATATATAGGTATGGAAAACAACAATCCAACTACATGTAGATGCACCATGTAAGAAACTACCAAGACAAAGAGAGTATGATGTAACCCTACAACTATGCATGACACAAAAACAGTTGAGGACGCCAAACTAGAAACATCTGTAAAATGGAATCCACACAAATAGAGAAAGTAGTATGTCCTCAATACCAGCAACAATAATAAATAACTGAACCTAAACATCCTAAACACAGACAGTTCCAATGAACACATTAGGTATATGAAAGCGGAAGAGGTGTAGTGACAATGAAGCAGTTGTCAGATGAGCGACTACCAGTTAACACCAAGATATGATTGGAATCAAAAACATCACACCTATTATCCTCAAACACAACCTTAAATTTAGCATCACATAACTGACTAATACTCAATAGATTGGACTTAAGACCCTTAACAAACAGAAGCTCATGACTATTGAGCGAATCAACCTCAGAAAAGTTACCTTTACCTTCAACCGGAAGCATTTTACCATTACCAAACCTAACCTTACCTCCATAACCAAGAGTCAGGTTATCAATCAGAGTCTTATCACCTGTCATATGACGCGAACAACCGCTGTCAAGATACCATGATGAAGGCAATGGTTCAACCAAACGAGCCATGTGAGACACCATTTTCCTGGATGCATCCATACTCCTATCCCAGAAATGTGGTGGTGGAGTAGGCATGGGTGTTGTTTGAGGACGGTTTCCATAAGGAGAAGTTCTGGGTAAACCCCACGGAGCATAGCCATTCCACATGTATGGAGCCTGCATGGAGAAGGTGGAAGACTTGTTCCAATATGAGTTACCTGCAAAAGAAGGATGATGAGCAGGATACAAATTATTCCAACAAAAGGCAGAAGTGTGACCCATGCGACCACATGTTAGACATTTAAAGCCTTTGTGTCTAGAGTTCTTTTTCCGAACATGCTTTACATGAGTAACCTTGGGTGGTGATACCACACTAGACACCTGCACAGGAGCAGGAATAGCGACACTTGTTGGTCGCACAAAGGTAGTGCGGGAAGTGCTAGCAGTAGCAAGGGGAATAGATGTGTCATAACCTAAACCAGATTTATCTGAATGGGATTTACCGATTCCCAACAGAGAGTTAAGATTAGCACTTGCTTTACCAAACCCAACCAATTGTTTGTTAGCAGCAAACAACTCAGCCTTTACTTTCTCATGCTCCAGTACAAGGGATCGATACCGTGTTTCCAGATCATTATTCAGCTTTTCCAGAGTGACAATACGCACTTGGAAATCCTCCTTTTCCTTCACAAACTCTTCCTTTAACATGTTGGAATCACCTGTAAGATTGCATATATCCTGTCCAAGACTATCTACCTGATCCTGCAAGACAGTGTTAGTTTTTTCAAGCAACTTTACTTGTTGCATGGAAAACTTATACATATCACATAGTTCAGTAGTAGTAGCATGAACACCAGAATCAGAAACAATAATATCAGCAGAAGAGGATACAATACCTCCTCGATGTTCATCCAGGGATGCACTGAAGACCACATAATTGGAGACAACATTTGAGAGATTCCCATCATCATCTTCATCTGAATCATCCCATGTTACTGTGAGGTTCGCTTTGGAATTATCACCAGGTTTGCGATCCACCTTCTTGTCACATTCATTTGCAAAGTGTCCATAATCACGACACTTGTAACATTGGACATCTTTACGATCAACTCGAGCTCTTCTCCCATCCACAGAGAACCGCTCAAAACCACGACTTCTAGGAGCATTTGAGGAATCAGGAAATCGCTTTCGAGGATCTCGATTCTGTTGATATTTCAGAATCTTCTGAAAGCTACGTGACAGAAACGCATAGTTATCATCCACATCCTGTTCTTCATCATCAGAAGGTCCTGTGGAAGGTTCTTTAGACGATGTAGCTTTGAATGCTACAGATTTGTTCTTCAAAGGTTCTTCCAAAGCCTGTTCCATCTCACATGTCCTTAGTTTCCCAGCAAGTGTCTCGATGGACATGTTCTTAATCACATTGCTCTCAGTGATGGCATCCTTACGTGAACGAAACCGAGGAGGCAAAGCACGCAATATCTTACGTACCACTTGTGTGTCAGTATATGCATGACCAATAGCCGCACTGCAGTTGATGATGTCTTGGAGACGAATAAAGAAATCATCAAAGGTCTCAGAATTATCCATCCGTAGATTCTCAAACTGAGACGTTAACAGTTCCAGCTTACTTTCTTTGACTGTTTCGTCACCTTCATGTGTACAGATAAGCCTGTTCCATGCATCTTTAGCCTCTTCACAGCCTTGCACCCGACGAAACTCACTAGCATTTAATGCCATGAAAATAGCATTGAGTGCCTTGTTGTTGTAATTTGCCAGCAATTTCTGTTCAGGCGTCCACTTTTCACGTGGCGTCAGTGATGTAACAGCAGTATCATCAGTACCTGTAGTAGTCAGAGGTTCTTTCCACCCTGTGACAACAGAAAGCCAGACTTCTTCTCCTAATGCTTGGAGATAAGCTCGCATACGTACTTTCCAATGACCAAAGTCCTTTCCACTGAATTGTGGAGGAAGACTTGAAGTAGCAGTCTTGTGAGATTCCATAAAGCACTATTGATCGTTAGCGTGAGCCTTTACGCTCCTTAACCAGCCCCCAGCGACTGATACCAATTGAGAAACTACAAATAGTGCTAATATAACAATTGTAAATTCAAACAAACAATTAACCAATACGCAGAAAGTAAATAACACACAGAGATTTTTAACGTGGTAAAACCCAAACAGGGAAACGTCCACGGTTGTCCTCGCGACAACAAAATAATCCACTAGATGAAAAGAGATGTACAAACCTACCAACTACCTGCACTCACTGCGAGTTGATATTCCTGGTTATCTCTAACACCTTGACTTCACCAGAGCACCTTGATGTACGCACAAGACACTCGACTTCTAGATGAACACACAAGAAGACTCGAAGCCGAATTCACAATAACTCTTAAAGATCACAAAGATATGAATTGAGAAAAGGGGGAAGAAAGGGAATTGAGTTCAATAGCCACAAACAATTTCAATATCAAAAACCTAACCAAAACACATGAACTAGAAGAAGGATGGACGGCCAAAGAACTAATTTGTTCTAAGGAAGAGAAACCCTATTTATACTTAGGGTTGGAAACCAAGGAAAATGGGCCGAAACAATGCAAACCGACTTTGGACGTTCGTACGTCGATATGACGTTCGAACGTCGCCACACAAAAATAACCCTGCTGCCTACCATGACGTACGAATGCTCTAACTCGGTACGTACGTCTTCATACGAAACTCGTCTGCTGCCTACTTGGACGTACGAACGTTCTAACTGCGTACGTACGTCCTGACCAAAAGAAGTTCGCTGCTTCAGTGGACGTACGTACGTCCTAACTAGGTACGTACGTCCAGAACCCAATAACTTATCCTGGACAGAACTAAGAAACACGAAGGACACGAGACGACCATGCGTACATCTTGATTTTCCTAACAATGAATTCAAGGCGAGATAACCAAGTACACTTTGTCACAAAATTGATGTCAAACCACTTCGTGCCGGTTTCATTATCTACTGTATATCCAATTAAATGCAAGCTATGTATGGGTTAAATCACAGATGGCCTATCAATGGACATGGGTTGGAGTCTGTCAATGGATCTTCTTAGATGTGGTTTTGCTTTGCACACTTCACCACGTAGACTGTTTCAAGCACCTAGTCTCCAAAAGTACTCTTGCTCCTCGACTACTCTCCACACCCCAGACATAGTTTTAGTGGTCCCATCTTTAATTTTATAGCAGTAAGAGCATTCCCAATAGTAAAAGAGTTTTAGGGGTGCCACATAGGAGAGAGGGGGGAGGTTTTAGCATATAGTTAATGTTAAAAGTAGGGGTGGGCACGGTCCGGTCCGGTCCGGTCCGGTCCTAAATTGTAATAGGACCGGGACCAAACCGACTTGAAAGTATCGGTTCGGTTTTGGTTCCATGGACCGAAATAATTTGAATGTAACCGGACCGAACCGGACCAAATACAATCGGTCCGGTTTCGGTCCGAAACTCGGTCCTGGGCTTTTTTATTGGGCCTTTAGTCCACTACAATTTAGATGATTATTCTTAAGTTTTGGGCTTTAAACAAAATAAAACATACACCAAATCAAGTACTAAATAGAAAAAAGGTCCAAAACCAATGAACCAACCATGGATCCACCATAAGCCCACAACCAATGACTAATTCCTATGTCTAGTTTAGTAATTTACTAATAAAAAAATATTTTTTTATTTATTTCGGTTCGGTTCGGTTCTCTCGGTTCTATAAAAACAAGAACCGAGACCGGACCAATTGCTTTATAGTTCGGTTCGGTTTCGGTCCGGTCTTGACCGGTTTTCAGTCAACTCGGTTTTGACCGGTTTTGACTCGGTTTTTTCGGTTCGGTTTTCGGTTTTTCGGTTTTTTTGCCCACCCCTAGTTAAAAGTGATTTCTACTTTTAGACTTGCCAATAGTTGATTTTAAAATATGTTTTAAAAACTTAAGTTTCACTTTTCCCAAAATTATTGGGTATAAAATATGATAAAATTTAACTTTAAATTAATTAAGTGATCCTACATGGCACTTTTAAGTCCTTGGCATTTGCCAAGGAGTTAAAAGTGTTTGACTTGAAAATTGTGTTAAAAGTTACCATTGGCAAGAGTTTTTAACTAAAAGTTTTTAAAAGGGATTTAAAACCTACCATTGGGAATGCTTTAATGCTAACCTGATGTTTTTCAACCAAAAGCACAAAATGTAGCTGGAATGAGTTGTGCAATACTGCAATGTATAAACTTAGTGATCCCAGTCCAAAGCGTCGTCTACCAGTCTACAAAAAATTAAATCAGTTGTGAATTTTGTATTTGGGATTTGTGGGACTAGTAAAACACTACCACATGTTAGTCAAGTTAACGCTGGTGGGATTTGAACACCCCATTGATTTTGTAGATACATGTCAATTTTAAATTAGTCCCAAAACCCACATCGAAAAATCACAACAGATCTAATTTTCTGACTAGCAATGAATATTGTCCAAGTGCAGTTCGATGATTTTTTTTATTTTTTCCGTTTTGGTGAGGATTTTTCCGGTATTAAAAACTTTACAGGTGCTTGGTAGCGGGCCAAAAACAATGGGGACCACGTAAAGATTTTTAAAAAAGCAAACCACGTCAGCATATTTTTCGGTTTTAAAATAACAGAAAATCTTTCCTTTCTTCTCTCTCTCTCCTCTCCTCTCTAATTTTATTTCTCTCTTCTTCGTCGTTTCTCTTTCTTCTTCCGTCCGGTTTCTCTCTTTTCTTCTTTCCTGCTTTTTTTTTAGTTATATGATGAAACAAGCACCTGAGATTTTAAATTGGGTAAAATTATGAGAAAAAAAATTAGATAAAATTGGGTAAAAATTTGTTTTACAACTTTTGCCAGTAAACAAGCACAACCATTGTATTACTTAAAATACCGTTATTTTCAAAAACTATGTCTATCCACACACTTCGCGCATGTTTTCATGATTTTGTAAATTGGTAGATTTGTGTTTGTTAAAATTCCCAATTACTTACAACAAAATGCGCAGTTAGAACATATTATGTTTGATTAAAAGGCCTAATTATTGGTGTTTCAAAGACTCAACCAAAGTATATGGCCAGCCACGTTAAATTACAAATTGGGAAAGAAAGAAAGTTGGGAATTGTAATTTGGAGCCAAGTTCGAGAAGAGTAGTTATGCATCGTCTTGAAGTCAATTACAAGGAACAGATGAACAAAATTGGATTCATTATGAAAGGAAAATGAAAATAAGACGAGACATTATTAGAAGATGAATTGAAAATTTTCTTCTCTTTCTCCTGAATGAATTGGACTACGAAACAATACTTTCCTACAGTGCTGGTTTTGGTGGTGCTAATGGTGGTTCTGGGGCCATAGTTGTTGCATGATGGCGGTTCTGACAGTGGCGTCCTGAATTTCTCCGGCTACTCTGCATCTTCTCAGACCCTCTATCCCTTTTCTAATCAATTTTAATTTCTTTTTAAAATTTCTTTTCTTTTTTAATCCTAACAATTTGTTTGGAATATTTTGCAGGTTTTTATGTCTTTATGGTTGTGCTTATTTACCTGGAGAATTTAAGGAAATAGTTAGAGTACAGTTTTTCTAAAAATAAATTTTCACAATTTTCCATTTTTTTTTTGAAGCAGCTGGTGCTTGTTAACGCCTTAAAAAAGAAAACGGAAAAACACGTGGAGACAGATGAATCAGAGGGGACCATAAAAGGAAAGAGAAAATTGAGGAAGCAAGAAGAGAGAGAAAGGGAGAAAGGAGAGATAAAGTGAAATAGAGAGAAAGTTTCCCAACTTATCCGACTTCTCTAAACCCGTAATTTTAGATGACGTGGTTTATCTTTTTTATAAAGTTTTTCGTGGTCTCCATAATTTTAAGGGTGTCACCAAGCACTTGGAAGAGTAATTTTCTTTTGCTAAACATGATGTGTCGGTAATTTCCTGAAGTTTCCGTGCAAACAAGCGCAACCTATGTCTTGCAATTTCCGGTAAGATGTTAATCACTTGGCCCTTCCAAAGTTTGCTCTGCAATTTTTGGTTGATATTCTGGCCAAGGATTTGTTCATCTTGCCAAAGTTTGCTCTTGTCGGTGCTGGAGTTTGATCTCCTACAATAAGGACACATGTGTGTCCAGTGGCGTAGCCAGGATTTTTGGCGAGGGTGCGCACCAAAATCTTACTATTCGCCTAAAAATTTTCATCACCCGAAAACTCGATTAATAAGAAATTTATACACAACTTCCACCAAAAATAAAAATTATATAAAATATTTTTTATATTTTATAGACAAAGTTGTTAAGAATTGGAGAGCTTAAACCAATTAATGGTTAATTGCCTACTTAACCTAATAGCTTGTTCGAGACTATTAATAAAATTAGAGATTAAACAAAATTCAAAACTTGGAGAGATATTTTCATTTTTATAAAATAATAGAAGTTTAATTATAATTAGAAAGCAATATAACTAATAATATCTAGATTGTAGATATGTAAGGATATTTATCACAAAATAAGCAGTAAATCTTGCTGATATAGCTAATAATTAAGATTAAGATAATTTACTAGCCAATCAAATAAAGTTACATATATATTTATTTTCTAAAATAAAGGCTGTCATATGTGAGTAGAAAATATATAGTAGAATTTTTTAAAATTTTCAGGGTACGCATGTGCGTGCCCTTAGAGCATTCCCAATGCAGGGTGGATAAATCCACCGCCACGTAGGCGCCACGTAAGTCCACCTAGGCAAAATTCACCTTGTTGATTCAAGGTGAAACTCTACAAAGTGGAGAGTTCCCAAGGGAAGGTGGACTCTTGTATAAGAGAAAGTGGATTTTTAGAAAAACCGGACGGCATGTGACATGCCGTCCCATTTTTTTTTGCAAAACAATAGGGAGACGGCATGTGACATGCCGTCCGGGAGTCCAAAACTTTTAAAACACTACGTAATACTTAAAAAAAAAACATACGGCATGTCACATGTCGTCCGGTTCTACCACCCACAGGTGGATTTGAAGGTGGATTCTCCCACCTTCAAATCCACCTGTGGGCAACCACTTTTCAAAATCCACCTCCCTTTGGGACATTGTTTTAGGTTTCAAGGTGGATTTATCCACCCCACCCCCAAAATCCACCTTGCATTGGGAATGCTCTTACACCCCCTGGCTACGCCCCTGTGTGTGTAAAGACAATACACGTGTTGATTGGAGCTTATGTATCTCCCACGTGCTGCTTATCTATCCATAGTTATCCTCTCTTTTTAGAAAGTAGACACCTATGGTCGTTTATTGCCACATGTCACAACATCTTTTAAGTTATGGTGATGACTTTCAATTGTGGATGGGCCACTTGGGCTGAGTTACATGTTTATACATGGGCCTTTTGGGTTGGATATTAAGTCAATTGGGCTCAAGTAAATGTCAAGCTGCGTGATGATGATGGAGCTGTTCTCTTTTCAGCGACTTTGTTGGTCAGTTTCTCCATTGCCCTTGGGGTCAACGATCATTGTGATCCAACAACGGGCGTGGGTGCCTAACCTCCAGGTATAGGACTGGTTCCAGCACCCAAAGAGAGAAAAAATAGAGGTAGATAAAGTGTTAACCATTGGAGTGTCAAGGTTGGGTCGGACATTCGGTTAACAGTGTTTTAAGATTGTATTTTAAAGTCAAGTTGGCATTAATAAAATTTCTTAGCCTTTTTTATTAAATAAAATTTTTTTTGTGAACTTGGGATTTTGTTTCAACAGACACATGTTAGATTAGTTAGATAGTAGAATTGCAGATTTATAATTAAAAAATAAATATAGGACAATTTAGCAATGACAGTTTAGAAACGTTTACCAAGTGAGCAAAAACATTTTATTTAAAAATATTATATATTGTTAGGGGTAATCTAGGAATAGAGAAAGTTTAGATAACACATGGCAAATGAGGGTTAACTCTTACTGACACATGGCAGATAACAGTTGGATGGAACACAGTGACAAAAAAAGGGTATTTTCACTGTAGACTTTACCTCTTCCCTTTATAAGTAGTTTAGATTAGGGCTGGCAATCAGACCTGGCGACCTGAAACCCGACCTGAACCTGACCTGATCTGGGTCAGGTTTGGGTTTACATATTAGAGGATTTTCGGATGATTAGGTCGACCCGAACCAGACCTGATATACAATCAGGTCAGGTTCAGGTTTTCCTTGTAAACCTGTTGGGTCGACCCGAAACCTGACAAAAAAAAAACCTAATTTTATCTTTCTATCATTTTCTGCAGCGTTTAATCTCTCTCTCTCTCTCTCTCTCTCTCTCTCTCTCTCTCTCTCTCTCTCTCTTTGGATTTGAATTAAATAATGAATTGACCTTCTTCGTCTACTCTTTAGTAAACCAACAAACTTGTTATTATTCATATAGCATTTAATTTGTTGAATCTCTCCATTCCATTCCTAGACTAGTATACTCGAAGAAAATTATTAACAAAAAATTCTCTTTTTTTTTTCCACTCAATCAAGTAACTAAGTGTGTTGAAGATAATTGATTCACTTTCGAATTTTATATGTATTATCTGCAGATATGCTTTTAATTCATCGAGGCCCCAAAACAATGTTTGGTAGAGTATCTATTTGGAAAATTTGATTTACAATGCTCATTTGTTTTTTCTTATTAAAACTATATGTTTACAATTTGTTTGATAAAATTACTCACTGAATTTGTTTGAACTTGCGGGAGCCTGAATCACAAACTATGCTTCTAGATGTTATTTTTCATCAGTCCATGTAGCATAGAGGCAGATTTAATGGTTGATGAAGCTTATTTGCTTACTTTCGTAGTTAACTGTTGATGATGCTTATTTTGTAGTGGTAAACATTGTTACAATGTGTGAGGATAATAAATTTCACCCTAAGCTTGAACTGTTGATGCTTATTTTGGATATTTTGGTGGTTCAATTGTGGTCTTCGAGTATCGGCAATTTTTTTTATAAGTTTTCAATGTTTACTTAGTTAGATTAAATAAAATATTCTTTATATATATAAAAAAAAAAAAAAAATTCTTTAGATTAAATAAAATATTCTTTAAATATTCTTTATATATATATATTTTCATCCCCTTTGCATTTGGCACATTTGGATTGCTAGGCTCAGAAGCAGTTGAGGTACTCAGGAGAGTACAGAAGGTAATGGATAGCAACGTGATGACTGCAGGTTCGAACGAATATGTATTTAGGAGAATCGGGTTTGCTATCCAGAAAGGACTTGTCGCGCAGTTTGTAGCGCGTTTGTCCTCTACTTTTGTGTAATTCGTTTAGCTTATCAATAAAATTTGTTTTATATAGTTAAAAAAAAAAAAATCAGGTCTTCAGGTCGACCTAAACCTGACCTGATAACCTGACAGGTCAGGTTCAGGTTTCAATTTTCAGGAAAATATATTCATCGGGTCAGGTTCAGGTTTTGGGGTTGGGATCTGAAAACCCGACTGACCTGACCCGAACCTGACCTGATCCGACCTGATTGCCACCCTTAGTTTAGATAAATTAAAATAATTAAGATATTTAAGTACATAAATATAAAATTAAACCATGTGTGCAATGTTTCGAGTGTGAGAAATGCGCAAAACGCGTGCCATGTACATAGTAAAAGAAAATGGGAAAACCTACAAATTTAGTCAATTCCAAAAATAATCTCCATAACTTACTTGAGCAATTTTATTTTCAACTACACCAAGTATCATAGTGACAGTCTAGAGCAAGCATAAGAAATCAATCAATAAGGCATAAAATGAGAGGCAACCTCATAGCTGTAATGAGTTCAACAAATGTAAAAACTACTCTAAAGTCTAACCTACACGATGTCAATAGCCCAAAAGTAACAAGCCTCTGGCAGCAAGGGAAAAAAACTTCAACAGTTCAACCTACATATACAAATCATCTATGTATTCTGCAAGCTTGTAAATTACAAAGATCATGGAGGCTTCTTCATCCAACACACAAAAATCATCCTTTCAAAACTAACTGAAATTCAGGAACCTCCGGTCACTGACTCAGTTAATAAAAAATGTACCAATAATAATCACTCATCCACACTGTAAGTGGCCTTTCCGCCAACATCTTGAGATCAGTGAGGGCAGTGAAGAACGGTTTAGCTCCTTCGTCATCATCTTTGTTACCTGCAAAACACGTCAGGGTTGTTCCCGGCGTTAGCACTACAACGCTCAAATCTGATAGTGTAGATGAAGAGAAGAAGAAAGAGAACAAGTAGAGAGAAGTGATCGCCCCTCCCTTGTGTTTAGGATTTTGCCCCTTATATACTATTCATATCGTATATGTAATGTAGGCTGTGAGATCTTAGAAGATCTGGCGGTTGTGATGTAGAGACGTGGACCTCTGTCTTCCAAGTATTCTCTGTCATGACTGATCTCACGTGCTTGCCATGTGAGCCGTACAGTTTGTCTTATCTGAGTGATAACCTGCATCGCAAGCTATTTTACTAGGTTGATTCGTTAGAACTGAGTAACACATGGAGTCTATTATAAATATGTACTTACATCGCCCCCTTCTCTGGGCTGACGGATTTTTCGTCTGCCAAGAGAAATATAGCCACATGGAGGCATCAAAAGTTCCATAGAACTCAGTGTTCGTGGAGTTCCCAGAGTTGCAAAATAAAATAGTGTCAGATTTTAAAGAACTGTCATACCTGATAGACTTCCTCGATGAGTTCAAGTCGAGATGTCGGTCCTGCCAGAATAATGTGCGAGAATTTTTCATGAACATACAATATAATAATGACTTATAAATTAAGCTTCAATGTTACCTCTAGAGAAACATTGCAGTTCTCCCCGTAGTCCAATATTGGCGTATTACCCTGTTTTCACGGACATGGTGAAAAAAATAATAAACTGGCTGCGCTAGCAAAGTAGCTGCCTACGTACCCAAATAGGGATCAAGCCACCGTAGTTCTATTTGTCAAGCATGTCTGCCTTAGTTGGCTGATAGCTAATCTTTTTTTTTTTTTTTTATAATGTATATGAACGTAATAGCCATGTATCCGCCCCCTTTTGCTTACTTTGATTTTTTTATAAATAGAGAAAAATAAAAATAAAATTATAAATAAGACATACCGGTGTTATCGGCCTTGTCGGTCCTGTCGTTTGCTTGGATCAATAAGTAGTTCCAATCTATGTCAAACTACGACGGCTATAATAAATGAGCAAACCATATAGAATTTGAGTGATCGCTGATCTTCCAGATATAACGGAGCTCCACGCTTAAGCTGAAAAAAATTTCATCCTTAGAAAATGCTGAAATAAAAAAGATCTTGTTAAATGATTCAAATTAGATTGTTGTTTGGCAAACGCAGACTGACATCGTTGAACTTGTGCTATATCAAAATACTGGAATTGTAATCCGTATTGAACGAGAGAATCATGTAGTCTGGCAAGAGCTTTACCTTTTAAAAATATATTCAATATTATCTAGGTTCCACGGAGTTGCCTTGTCAAGCCGTATAGTGTGCATGTCGGAGTACACAGGGTGGTTTTTCCGAAGAAGATGATGAGAAAATTCCATATCCTGAAATACCATTCACAAGGGAATTTCTCCGATAAAAAGAAACAACTCTGTTGTACTCGCCCCAAGTCTATTATATATGCACAATACAATAATGATTCCAAAGTTATGATTGAGAATGAAAATATTCACATTACCGAGTAGTCCTTAAATCAGAAGATCATGCTAATGAATGTTTGAGAATGAACCTTCACATGAAAACATACGAAACGTGAGACTTTTACTGTCGCAATGGTTGTATTCTCAGAGTATGTTGAACGCGGTAGACAGGTCAAGTAAGTGACTATCGGCTACCACAGATTTCACCAACAAATCCAGTAATGTTATCAAAGTTGACGGAATAGACGAGGAGTGTGGAATGATTAGAATAATCCCTACCCCTTTTGGTGTCCACGAAGGATATCCAACTCTGCATCTGAAAATGATATAACCACAATTAACGGAGTAGTCAGGATACTCGGAGAGACTAAGTATACTCATAGTTAACAGAGTAGCCGGAGTACTCAAAGAGATTGTTGTTGATGATTGTGTATAGTCATTCTATACTGTACGACCTTGTGAGGCGCTAACATGAAATGAGTCATGATCTGATATGATTGTTGACAGCTTTGGTAATTTATAATTATGAGACTTTTGTTGTTGCCTAGTTTCTCGGTCCGTGGGGACGAGCAGACTTGTAGCTATTATATGAGCTTTTATTTTCAAATCACTTGTATGGAGCTTTGATTATGTTGTGGAACATTTGCAGTGGAGAATTCACTCAATTTCGTTACAGAAGTCCGCCTAGCCCTATCGTCACAGAAGGTAGCTGTTTTGTCAGCCTTGATCTGACTGACCTCACGGTCCTACTTCCATATTGGAAGGCTTCCCGCAATGTTGTTGTTGCAGCCATCACGGGGTGTGAGTAAGGGGGTAAGAGCTACTAGGCAGGGCTAGCGTCGTGCCAAGACTTCTCTCTTACCAGCCTTAGTCGCCCCCAAGTATTCAACTTGTTTCCTAATCATGGCGTCCCGGCAAGACCGTTAGCATGGCTCTTGGCAGGGTTGTAGTTATGAAACATAAGTGCATAGAATGATACAAAACATATATGCCAGAGTGCGACAACTCCAAATTTGTATGCCAGAGTGCGACAACTCCAAGATAATTATATTTATTATAATTAACATTTGTATGCTAGAATGCAAAAACTCCAAGATAATCATCTTCATTATAATTCCAAAAGAACACATGTAATTCCAGTAAGCAATATAACATAAGTTTTTGCCAAGGAAGACAATTCCGTGTGAACCGTGAAGAAATAATATGAGCTCCAACATTATTGACGCCAAAAATATTGAAACTGAGTGAACCGTAGATAAATAATATGAGTTCTACCAGAAGTGACACAGTCGTGTAAACCATAGAGAAATTATATGAGTACTGCCAAAGATGACACGTCGTTCGAAACATAAAGAAATCATGAGTTTTTCCAAAGATGACATGGTCGTGTGAACTGTAGAGAAATAATGTGAACTCCAACATTAATGATGTCAAAGATGAGGCAACTAGGTGATCGGGAAGAGAAATAATATAAGTTCTACCAAAGCTGATATAGTCGTGTGAACTGTAGAGAAATAATATGAGTTCCAACATTAATTAATAATGCCAAAGATGAGGCAACTGAGTGATCCGCAGAGAAATAATAAGAATGTAATATAAACCTTTTCACTGGCTGAGTAATCCATCTAGAAAAGATCTGTAACATGAATTCCGTTGTATGAATGAACATCAAGAATGGCATGGCCGAGAAAAATTGGCAGAAAGATCCAATTGAATGCTAAGAGTGACATGGTCGAGTAAACCGTATAAAAATTTCCAGTGATAACAAATTCTAGTAACGCTAATGATGACATGGTTGAGTGAACCGTAGCGAAAATGATGTAGGCTCTCAAGAATGACATGGCTGAGTGAACCGTCTAGAAAATATCCAATCATAATAAGCTCCAATGATGGCAAGAATGAACCTTGTTAATTGAGTGAATCTTAGAGACAAGAAATATAAGCTCCCATGTGATAGACGCCAAGAATGTCACGATCGAGTGAACCGTCCATTCTAGAGAAAAATATACTTGTATAAGAGCATTAGAGGATTTTGTATAAGTGGAATACGATACCATGAAGCAGTTAGATTTGATAATTCAATTTTGTGGTAGAAACGACATTGTTAGTCAAGTTCAACCTGTTCATCTTTAAAAAACATGTAACCAATATATCTATGTACATGATAGAATGAACATACCACCAAAAAGGGATGTCAAGAATGATATAACCGAGTAAACCGTAAAGTAAGAGTAAGAGAATGTCAAAGCCGAGAGTATACTTGCATTAAAATAAAAGTTACATAATTTTCGCCAAGAATGACTTGACCGAATGAACCTTCCAAAGATATTCGTGTATGAGCCTTTAGACCTGGTGACGTTTCGTAAGAAACGTAAGCAATATGTCTATGTACATAAGAAAATGAAATCATATTTAACTTCATAAAACTTAGCATGTAATTACGACAAATATGTTCGAGTAAATTGTAAAAACATATAATGTAAATGCATTGTTTAACAGAGTTGTCCGAGTAAACCGTGAAAAGCATAGTTGCATTATTAGACAGAGATGTCCGAGTAAACCGTGAAAGCATAGCATGTTAGTGCATTATTGGACAGAGATGTTCGAGTAAATCGTGAAAATATAGCATGTAAATGCATTATTGGACAGAGATGTCCGAGTAAACAGTGAAAACTTTATTGGCTAGATATATCCGAGTAAACCGTGAAAGCATAACATGTATCATTGGATAGGGATGTTCCAATAACCTGTGACATATGGTAACATAACGAAGAGATAACATCACCATCTATCAAAGCATTGAACGTTATAGTTGTAACACAACTATAACAGAGATGACTTGACCGAACGACCTTCCAAAGATGTCAAAGTATAAGATGCAATTGCATTATTAGACAGGGATGTCCGAATAAATCGTGAAACTTGGTATGTAAATGCAGGAAACCGTGAAAACTCGGTATGTAAACGCAGGACAGAAATGTCCGAGTAAACCGTGAAGGATTTAGTATGTAAGCAGCGAAAAAATATAAATATATTAGACATAGATGTCAGAGTAAACCATGATGTGTGAGCAACTGTAACATCATGGAAAAGATAAAATCACCAAACAGTTGTAACAGACTACCTTACCCCCCAGAACTGCTAGTTGAAGAAGAAATCTTACCGCCAGAGTTGTTGATTAAGTAAGAAGAAATCATCAATAAGAAATCCTCTTAAAAGGTGATGAAACATAGATCTCTGATCTAGTATAGCTTGAATACCGATATCAAAAGTTCTCTTTGTTGTATTGTCCTTCAAAGTGAAGATCTGATGAGTTTTGTAAATGACATGATAATGATTGAAACTTGATGAAGTTTGAAATCATTTTTCAGATCCGTGGAGAAAATTTTCTAGTCGTGGATCTACATGTTGTCTTTTTTTTTTTCAAGACTCGCGTCTTCACTTATCTCAATAACCTCGAACTGTTCAGATGACCTAGATCTAGAATAGATCTGTGAGTGCTCGCCCTCCTTCTAGCGCCATTTTGTAAGTGGTCTTTCCACCAACATCTTGAGATCAGTGAGGGCAATGAAGGACGGTTTAGCTCCTTCATCAACATCTCTGTTACCTGCAAAACACGTCGGAGATATTGGACACGTGGGTGGCCTTAGAGCCTAGTGTTCTCTGCATTTGTTTGACTATTGGTCAAACAATGGAGGACAGCTGGGCTCGTGCCTCCCACGTGTCCATTAGCTTTGTCTTGTCCGTGGATCTAGTGATCTTCGGAGCATTTTAAGCTTTCTGCTTACGCTTATTTTTCACGGTAGATGAGCGTACAGATCATGAGCGTACAGATTATGGTGCTTTTGCATTATCTAGAGTGCTTCAACCATCCCCCTAAGGAGATTTAGCTACTCATCCTTGATGATGACACCATAGAATAAATAATTAAATAACAAAACATCATAAAGTAAAGTGATTTGATTTGATTGATAATAAGAATTGAGTTCAATACAAAAGAAATTAAATAACAAACCATCATAAAGTAAAGTGATTTGATTTGATTTGATTGATAATAAGAATTGATTTCAATACAAAAGAAGAAGAACTTTTGCCTCTCAAGCATTGACTATCCTAAACCCTAGCTACTAAAATACAAAGCATAATACTTGTATACAAAGACTTCTAAATTAGGTCAAATTCAAGGCTGCTGCTGTTTGTCTTCTAGAGGCATTAGGTCTTGAGGAAAACCTAATCTTTTTGGGCTTAGGTTGTAGCTTGGACCAAGACCTTCAATTGGACAGCTCATGGGCCCAAATCAGACTTCTGGATCTTCTTGTAGAGCCTTTTTAAGATTGGACTTTAATAAAGACCTAAAATAGAAATTCTGACTTGTGGGCTTCAATAAGACAGTTTGGGCTTCAATAGGACCCGGGTGCCCTCAACAGATCTGTGGATGCAAATATCAATTCTCCTCCTCTTCTGCAAATAACATCTTTTTGGTGGCTTTTCTTGACTTTTGGCGGGCTTTAATACAATATTCGCATTTCGGCTCATGAAACCTACACAAATGACAAAAAAATACTAATCAATAGATATAACACAATAATATAAGCTAAGTGTTATACAAACAAGGTGTTATTCGGGGGATAAATATACACTTTTGAGGACTTATCAATGGCCCGCCTTTTCGATTCGAAGTATAGCTTGCTTTAAAGGCAAATTTATGACTATGGTCATGATGTAAGCTTTGAAGTATGGGCGGAGCCGTTGGGCTGAGAAGAACAAGGCTAGACCATATTTCTCAATTCATGTATACCTTGTTTCTGGATCTGTCAGTTTTTTGCATAAGAAGTAGACTAGTGCTTCTTTGCTACTCTCGCGTCTTGTGAGGACGAAACTAACGGTGACTTCAGACAAAGCAAGATATATATATACAAAGTTTCACCAGGTGTTGGCTTAGATAGGATAGGTGGTTGAGCAAGATAATGTTTCAGTGTCTGAAAGGCTTGCTCACACTTGTAAACCTATCTGAAGGAGATGTTTTTGCGCAACAACTTCAGAATTGTTCGACACTTATCGGTGGACCGAGAGATGAACCTTCCCAATGCAGTGATACATTCTTGTAAGATCTGAATGTGTTTCTTCGTTGTTGGTGAAAGCATCTTGTAACCAAGGTACAACTCTTGCAGTGCAGACAACTTGGATATTAATCCCATTGGAATTTTCTCCCTCAAATTTTCTAGGTGATTGAGGTTAAGGCATCTAAGGTTTACCAACATTTCAATCCCTTCAGGTAGTTCTTCAATGGCAGTATGATCAAGTTCTAACCTTCTTAGTAATACTAGTTTTTTTTTTTTTTTTTCATAGGTAAGTGGGGTTGTTGACAGGGTCCCCTACCCCGTTTCATTTAGAAAATAAAAGGATTCCGGCTCGGTTACATTCTGACATATAATTGGCCTATTCTATCTTCATATATTATTTTCTTTACATCTTCCGAAAATGAACTAGGGACAATTTCAGTAAACGCACAAGTAGGTGTCGTAGAAGCAAAGAAATCAGCCAGTCTGTTCGCCCCCCTATAAATATGCATAATAGAAAATAACTCCATGTCTTGAATCATTCTTTTAATCTTCCTCATCATGCTGTTAGCTTGCCAAGGCACCACATAACCTGGTTTGAGAAAAGAAACCACATTGGTTGAATCAGTTTGAGCTCGAATTCTTCTCATACCATGTCTGATAGCTAGTTTCATGCCTTGTTCTAATGCATTCAACTCTATTAGTGCAATCGAGTTATGCCGAGATCGTCCATGAGCCGCAACCACCACATTGCCTTCATCATTTCGTATCACAGCTGCCCACCCTGCTTGATCGCCTTGCAAAGACCCATTAGTATTGAGGTTGAACATCCTAACTTCTGCCTTCTCCCATGTACATGTAACTTGTTGCTGATGTACGATATTAACACTAACATTCCATGTATCCTCAAACCAGTTCATTTCCGCACCAGCTACCATCTCTAGCTTAATAGAATTAAGCTTAATTCTAACTTCATTCAGAGCAATAATAGCAACTTGAATGGCTGTTTTGTGCACATTTTCAAAAATCCTGCTGTTCCTCTCCCTCCAAATCCAATACATAAACCAATTATATATCAGCTTGAGCGCATCTTGACTACATCCTTTACCCTTGCATCTGTTCATAACCCATTGAATCTCATCCTGCCATGAATTAGCCAAAACTCTATTGTAACCAGCCTTCTGTAGCATGTAAGACCATGTTGCACTTGAAAAGCTGCAATCAAAGAACAAATGTTGTTCCGACTCTTGACCTTGCCAGCATAAAACACATAAGTCACTTTGAACCACTCCCCATTGTCTCAGGTTATCTAAAGTCTTTAAACCTCCTTTAAGAGCCAACCAAGTTATAAAAGAATGCCTAGGAATTCTGTTTGTGAACCACACCAACTTGGACCATTCCACTGGTTGTTTTGTAGTTCTTATTCCTTCATATGTATCTTTCATTGTGTAAACTCCCTTAAGTGCAGGAGCCCATACAACATTATCCTGACCTCCAGCTACCTCCACCCCGTTCTCAATATAATGAGAAATATATGGTATATGTATTCTAATATGTTCAGGGATCTGCCAGTGTTCACCATGAATGATATTAGACACAGTTGAATCATAAAATAAAGTAGCATCATACCTTAGAATCTCAGGGAAATGATCCTTCAATATGCCCAAAGGAAGCCAAGGATCTAACCAGAATTTAGTGCTAGTACCATCCCCAATCTGGTGTGAAGCAAAGAAAGATGCGACTTCCCTCTCTTTCAAAATGTTCCTCCAACTCCATGAACAACTCGACGGAATGGGTATATGCCAGAAATTTCTGCCTCTTACAAGCACCTCCTTCACCCATGCTACCCATAGAGTTTGCTTGTCGCTCACCAAATTCCAGAGATGTCTCATGTTTGCTGAGCGGTTTGCAGTAGCAATGTTCCTTACACCAAGGCCTCCTTCTTCATAAGGGAAACAAACACTACTCCAACTAATTAACGCACGTGAAGCCGTACAGTCAGGTCCCTTCCATAGAACATTTCTACACATTTTCTCAATCTCTTGTATTGTTTTTACTGGGAGTATAAAAGAAGAAATCCAGTACACACAAGTTATTTAAAACAGCATTTATTAGTTGGAGCCTACCAACATAAGAAAGAAACCTGCCTCTCCAACTCTGGATTCTAACAACCACCTTATCAAGGATAGGAAGACAATCCGTGGGAGTTAATTTTTTTGTAACCAAAGGCAGCCCTAGGTACTTTACAGGCAACACACCAACGGAGAATTGTAGAACATTATGAATATCCTCATATACCCTATCCTCCATACCAGAACTAAATATAGCACTCTTCGACATATTACACTCCAATCCAGCGTATTTTCTAAAGGACTCTAATACATCCCTGAGAGCAACAGCAGTTGGCACATCCCCATTCATGAAGGCAATAAGATCATCAGCAAAGGCCAAATGAGTTATAATAGGATCCTTACACCTATAATGTAGCTTGTATTTGCCCTCCCTTACTTGTTGCAATATGAGATCAGAAAACAACTCCATGACCAACACAAATAAGTAAGGTGACATGGGATCACCCTGCCTTATACCCCTTGAACTAGAAAAAAGTCCATAAGGAGCTCCATTGACTTTAACAGAAAAATAAGCTGTTTCAATGCATGCTTGCACCCATTGTATAAATTTCTGTGGTACACCAATTCTATTAAGCACAAATACAATGGCCTCCCATCTCACAGAATCATAAGCTTTCTTTAAATCAATCTTAGCTGCTACTCTGGCTGGTCCTGTAGTCTTGTGATAATGGTGAAGAAGTTCATGCAACAAGAGAATGTTATCCTGAATATATCTACCTACAATGAAGGCAGATTGATTAGGAGAGATGACATTAGGGATAAACTTCTTCATTCTATTTTTGATAACCTTTGTAATGCACTTATACAGTACATTACAACAAGAAATTGGTCTATAGTCACTAAGGGAAGTTGACATCTCAGTTTTTGGAATTAATGATATGCATGTAGCATTGATCTCCTTCAGCATTCTTCCGGATCTGAAAAAAATCAATACGGCTTTCATAAAATCATCACCAATAATCCTCCATGTAGCTTTAAAGAACTTGGCAGAAAAACCATCAGGTCCAGGGGCTTTATCATCATCAATTGATGATAGAGCTTCAGTAACTTCATCTCTAGTAACCATAGCTTCAAGATCACTAGTAAGCTCTTCGCTGATTCTTGCATAATGATATGCAGTTGCTTATAATACTTTACACACTCGTCCCCAATTAGTTCCATATCTTCAATGACATTACCTTGCGCATCTCTAAGACAAGTAATCCTGTTGCGCACTCCCCTTGCTTTAACAGAATTAAAGAAATAAGCTGTATTATTATCCCCTAGGGAAATTTCTTGATCCCTAGATCTCTGTTTCTGGAAGGACTCCTCAGCGGTAGCAGCATCTACAAACTTTTTGGCTACTTCCCTCTCCTCCTGTATGAGTATAGGATTTAAAGGATCAGCCTGTAAGTTTGTTTGAATAACATCCACCACTTGCTTAGCCATCTCTGCCCTGGTTACCACATTGCCAATTCTGCCTTTATTCCACTTAATAAGAACATCTTTGACTATTTTTAATTTTCGAGCCATCACATACATGGGATTTCCTTTAACTTGTGCACTCCAGGCTTTACCAACTACCTCCATAAAACCAGCTTCATAGATCCAAAAATTAAAGAATTTAAAAGATCTTTGTTTCTATTTTTTTTTGACATACAAAATATACCACCATTGGAGAATGATCAGATGTAGTGCAAGGGTTCAAAAATTCTGCTTCATAATCTCCATAGTCATCCAACCAATGTGAATTAACTAGCACTCTATCAAGCTTAGAACTGATTCTATCATCCCTCTTGTTCGTCCAAGTTAACATGCTACCATTATATTTTAAATCAACAAGCCCCGACATAGAAGTACACTCCAAGAGATCAGCGAAATGATGAGGCCGAATAGGAGGACCACCTACTCTCTCTTGTGAACTTAGAATAGAATTAAAGTCTCCCATAAGAATCCATGGCTTATTACAAGTGCACGAGAAATTCATAATGCTATTCCACAATACCTTCCTTTGTACCATATCATTACTACCATAAACAACCGTAAGCAAGAAAGTATTACCATTATTCAGAAGGACCTCCATGGTCATACATTGCAGCTCCCTTTGAATGAGACTAACCTTACAAGCTCCTGGATCCCAGCATACCCAAATCTTCCCAAGTGGACTGAGTTCATAATTATGCAAAATACTCCACCCTGGACAAGCATTCTCTAACACATGATAGAATGTTACTTCACTCTTGTTTCTACTAAACCAATTAAATTTAGTCTATGCTTCCTAATCAACTCCCTCACATGCATCACAATGCTTAAAACTTTTATTAAATCCTCTCATATTCCAACACCCTAGTTTTAACGTCATTTAAACCGTTGTGATGGATTAGAGTGACTGTGCTTGGCAGCCACTGTAGAAGTACTATCTTTTGTTGTATTCGATGGAGTGGGTATCGTAGTTTCAGCATCCCCAGTTTTGGTATTTACAACATCACTCTTTGAGCTCACCCCCTTCTTGGACCCACCCTTTTCATTACTAGTATAAATACTATCACTAGTTGTTCTAGGGACTGCCACATCTTTGCCCTTCTCTCTTGCCTGCTTAGTTTCTAATGGCTGCTCCTCATCATGTTGCTCTTGCTGTTTTTCCTCATAAGTAACAGTTTCAGTAATTACAACTCCATTTCTCACACCAACCCCAACTTGTTGTGCTTTACATGTGTGTCTTTTACCTGGTGTTTCCCAAACTTCATCATCCTTAGCCATCTCCTCATTATCAACACCATCTTCTTTATGCTCCTCAATTGGATCATTGTCATCTACTATCACTGCCCTTTCTTTCTTCCTTAACCAGACATGATCCTTAGCTACTGTTTTCACAGTTTGCTTCTTCTTTGGACACTTAGAGTCGCTATGTCCAAAGACTTTACAACCTGTACACCTGGGAGGCTTCCAACTATATTCCATTGGAATTTTGATAGCCCTAGTATCATCAAGAACTGCATTTACATGATCAGGATAATTAAAATCAGCATCCACTTCAACACACACTCTAGCAAAACTTGTTCTCGCCATGGATTCTGAAAACTTATCGACAAACAATGGCACCCCCAAAGCACTAGCAACTTTACTAAACCCCTTTGGGTTCCATAGTTCCATAGGAAACTTCTTCATTATAACCCACAATGGCATTGTCTTCATCTCCCTAGTTTCTTTTTCAATAAACAACTTCCATGGTCGGATTATGCACAACTGACTTGCTATGTGGCAAGACCCCATCTCCAAACCCTTCACACGATCCTCATCATTAGTAAAAGAAAATGAATACATTGAATCCCCATAAGGCTTCATTATAGAACTATTTTTGAGCCCCCACATCCTTGTGACAACTTCTTTAACAAATCCGAATGGTGGTCTCTTCCGAACAAAGCACGCCATTACTAGCTGCGCAAAGCTTGCATTAAGGTGGGAAAATTCTTCAGTTTTGAAGTGCACTACTGGTTTTCCATCAACAATGGTAGGTGGTTCATAAGTTAGAGAATCTTTGCTAACGGAACCCCTACCTAGAACCGATGCCCAAGTACTTGTTTTTACAACACTATCACTTTGAACGATATCAGTCGAAACCCTAACCTTAGGGTTTTCACCACTTGCCTCCTTGCGAGCTTCTTTTGCTACTGTACCTTCAACACGTTCAGCAACTTCTTTTTGATTCTTCTCTGCCTCCTCCAATTGTAAATCTGATTTGGTAGCCTCGTTCCCTTCTAACCCTAAAATAGGTTGCTCGCTTGTGTTCTTTTTTCTCTTCTCCTTTCGCAGTGTTATAAATCTCTCTACAGAACCTTCTCCCAATCTACTCTCGATTAGGGCTTCTACATCAGCAATTTCATCTTCTTCCCCGCTCCCATTCCTCCGTGATGTAGAAACCGAAACAGGTGACAGAGTTTTTGATGAATTAGGGGTTCGCGGATTGGAACCCGAAGTAATAAACAAAGATGGATTTGGACTTGTCATAATTATGAAGCATAATCAAGAGAGGAAGTGTTTAAAACCACTAAGATTAATTAAACAGTGACGAAATAAAAAAGATATAACTTCAAAACTCTAGTCGCCTAGAGAGAGGAAGCCATTGACGAAAACCGAAAACCTTAAATAAGTATTTCATAGTAATACTAGTTTAGATAGGGAAGGCACTTTCTTTAACCCCACACACCAACTTAAGCATAGATCACGAAGATTCAACAGGTCGAAGATGGAATCAGGCAAAAATTCTAATTCAGATTTTGCATTTGGTCGTCACATCGCAATTCAAGTATCCTGAGGTATTGCATGTGGACGAAGAAACCGTGTGTTATACTACTTACGAAAGGATTGTTTCTCAGAAACAAGGTGGAGAGGTTAGGGCAACTTGGACTGATTGAAACCTCTATTATATAACTATCCATAAATGAAACCTTCCCAACAACTTCTTCCCATTCATTTTCATTTGGTAGTTCTCTCAAATATGCACCAGCTTTAACCATGAAACACTTGTTTGTGATACGAAGGGCCATTTCCCTGACCGAATCGTGCATTCTTACTGCATCCGATGTTTCCTCGTAATCTGTATCAAAAATATCAGCAACACTTTCAAGCAAGCACTGATCTTTTAGTTTTCCCACTATAGACCAGCCCTGATGAATGTCAGCTTCCCTTTTTTTTTCCCTCAATCAGACTCTCCGTGATCCAAAATTCCACCAATTCTCTTGTTAGAATTGGGTAATCATCAGGATACAATGCACAATATATATAAGAAACAGTTTCTTAGTTTCTCATTTGGCAATTGCTCGTAACTGAATTTCAAACATTGAAAAACATCATCGTCTATATCTGTGGTTCGGTTACCAAAGTCTTTCAAGTCATTCAGAGCATTTTCCCAGTAGTGAATGTCAGAATGTCCTTTCATTTCTACACCTACTGTGATAATTGCAAGTGGCAAACCATGGCATTTCTTAGCAACCTGCTCCGTAGTTGACCTTACTTTTGGAGTGAGCCCATGATTAACTTTATTCTTGAACAACTCCCAAGCTTAATCTTCTGGAAGATATTCTACTTTAATAATACTATCACTGTGACTGTATATACCCACTAACTCGACGTGAGCCTATTTTTACTCGAGCTCACTCGACGTAAGCCTATTCTTACTCGAGCTCATTCGACATGAACCCATTTCTACTCGAGCGTACTCAATGACCACAACTCCCAAATGTCATCCGACCTAAAATGCTCTCACTCGACGTGAACCCATTTTTACTCGAGCTCACTCGACGTGAAGCTATTTTTACCCGACCTCCATCGTCCCTATTCAAACTCCATACGTTTTGATTCTCTTCAGTTACAATATATTTTCAGATCCAAAATATCTGCTCATTAATTGACCACACCGTTAGGCAATTAATGAGCTATCCGTTGTCCCAATCACCTATATATATGAACTACGTACTCTTGATTCTGGGACTTGGTCAATCTCGGATACGTAGGCAACTATCTCTCTAGATAGCTCAGCCACTTCCACTCTAAAAATCCCTTCTTCTCTACTTTCGGATCTTCTTCTCCGATTAAAATCCTTTTACATTTACATTGGCGCTGACTGATTCGTGATCGAACAATAACCAGACAACGACCATGGAAATAATCACTCCTGAGCAATGAGCAACTCCAGAAGCAGATGGCAGACCAACAAGAACAGATCAATCGATTGGTGGCTGAAAACGTTCAGCTCAAGAACACCACCAACACCACTAACGGAGCACCGCTCAACGGAGTTGCAACAAATGGGCTCACCGCTGAGGAAGTTAACACAACCACCGTCAACAACCCTATCTTACTCACCTCTAGTAACACCACCGCCCCAACCATGGATGACCTTCAAGCTGCTTACGACAGAATACTGCAGCTGTCGGAAAAGCTTGATAAAAAGCATCAAGACTCACTCAAAGCCAACACAGCCCAAAAAGTAGCCTCAACAACCCTAGAGCGCTACAAGATAGAACCCCTTCATGAAGACCTCCTCCAACAGGAACCACCCCCAAACTTCATACCTCCAAAGTTCACTACTTATGACGGAAGTGGAGATCCAATGGACCACGTCCTCCAGTTCAAAACCAGCATGGCCTTATGGCCAAAGTATAAAGATATATTCTGCAGGTTGTTTTCAGCATCACTCCGTGGGAGTGCCATAGACTGGTATCATCGACTTCCAGAGAGATCAATCACTTCATACGACCAACTTGAGTCTCTCTTTGTCACTCAATACATCCACAACAAGAGAAGAAGAATCGAGGTCACTGCCCTATTTCGGATCAATCAAGACGAGACAGAAACAACAAAGAAATTCATGGCAAGATTAAAAAAGGAATGCCTCCGAGCTGAAAACCCATATGAGCATTCATGTCTCCTGGCCTTCATCTCAGCCGTCCACCCCAACACGGCGCTAGGAAAGAATATCATCCTGGATGCCCCTGCAACCCTGGAAGACTTGTATGTACGAGCTGGCAAGTACATAAAGCTCGAGGAAGCCCTCACGAAATCCAAGGAACGAGTAGCTGTCGTCCAAACAACACAGCCTACCTATTCCAAACCAAAAGAGGCTAGATCAGAATATAAAGGAAAGCCAAAATCCAACTCGAAATATAAGTTCCCAAATCCATTCAAATGCTCGTATAATCAACTCTTTGACTTAATCAAAGACGAGGCCTACTTCCAGCCTCAGGTCCACGACCTAGAACCAATTGAAGGGAATCCATACTGTAAGTTACATAAATGTCGACACCACCTCACTGAAGATTGTTGTATTCTGCGAGCTTACTGTCACAAGCTTAAGGAGGAGGGTTACCTCGATGACTTCCTGTCAGAAAACGAGACAGACCTCCGCAACAAACTTGAGGCAAAACAACAAAAGACCTCAGACGACAAGGGCATAAAACCCAAAGGAACCATCAATATGATCATGGACGCTCGACCTCCAGAGTGGTCAGCTTGTTCCAAGAAGCAGAAAATTCATCACATCCACCATACCTTTCACTTGACCCACAAAGCAATTGTGGCTAAGCAGGTCACGGGCAACAACGCCCTAATATTATCAGACTTCGACCTCAAAAAAGTGTGCCTCCCCCACAATGATGCACTGGTCGTCCACATCAACATTGGGGGATGGATAATAAAGAAAGTGTTTATCGACCCAGGCAGTTTGTGTGACGTGTTGTTCAATAAAGCATACAATCAGATGCAAATGCCTGACTCAGTACTGCAAAAACCTCAAGTCACCCTTTTCGCGTTCAATTCAACAGAAACTGAAGCAAAAGGTGAAATTTGCCTCCCTGTGGCAACTAGCGAAAATGAAGATGAGGTAACTGTGTACTGCACATTTTTCGTCCTAGACGTCCCCACCCACTTTAATGCAATTCTATGACGGAAATGGATTCACATGATGAAAGTTGTGCCTTCGACTTATCATCAAGTCATCAAGTTTCCTGGCCCCCGAGGCATCATGGAACTACGAGGTGACCAGATTGAAGCACATGGATGTCATGCCATCCCCGAGGTCATCCCACTCCCCAATAAGGGAGATACCTCCAAGACAGTTGGGAGCTCATCCCAGCCCACTGTCAATATGATCTCCGCAACTAGCAACGCAGTCGGGAAAACACCTAAGCCCACTATTGATGAGATCCCACAAGCCGACAAAGGCAAGGCTATTGTTCAGCCATCCGACCCACCAGTTATTGAACAAGGTGAAAAGGTCAACATAGGGTCGGACGACGATCCTAAATATGTCTATGTAGGGGCTAACTTGGACCCGATTGTAAAAGAGCAACTTATTGCTACTCTCAAAATGAATAAGAATATTTTTGCTTTTTCTTATACCGATATGCCAGGGATAAATCCCAATATTGCATGCCATAGGTTAAATATTCATGCCAACAAAAAACCTGTAAAAAAAAATGCTCGCAAACTTGCAGCTCATCTCGCTAATGCAGTCAATGCAGAGATACAAAAATTAAAAGATGCAAAATTCATTCGTGAGGTCGCATACCCTGACTGGCTCGCTAACATTGTCGCAGGCATAAAACCCAACGATAAAGTCAGAGTATGCATCAACTTCACCGACCTCAACAAAGCTTGTCAAAAAGATAGCTTTCCTTTGCCTCGAATAGACAAGCTCGTTGACTCAACCGCGGGTCACGAGCTCATTTCCTTAATGGACGGCTATTCAGGTTACAATCAAATCAAACTAGCAGACGAAGATCAAGAGAAAACCGCGTTCATCACTGAACAAGGTACCTTTTGTTATACAGTCATGCCTTTCGGACTGAGAAATGCAGGGGCTACATATCAGCGACTTGCAACAAAAATGTTCCAAGACATGATTGGTCACACAATGGAGGTATATGTTGATGATATGATTGTAAAAAGCAAACACAAATCGTCTCATGTATCCGACCTCGAAAAAACATTTCTCCGGCTTCATTAGTACAATAGGAAACTCAACCCGAAAAAGTGTCTATTCGGCATCACCTCTGGAAAATTCTTGGGGTACCTCATCACACAAAGAGGAATAGAAGCAAACCCAGAAAAAATCAAGGCTATAATAGAAATGCCAAACCCCAAAACCAAGAAACAGGTTCAAAAGCTCAATGGCATGCTAGTAGCCTTAAACAGATTCATAGCTCGGGCATCAGACAAACAACGCCCCCTACTTCAAATACTAAAGAAGGGTTCAACCTACAATTGGACTCCTGAATGCCAACAAGCATTCGAGGAGCTCAAGCTATACCTTGCAACTACACCAGTTATCACAGTACCTCAAGACGGTGACGTACTGGGACTTTACCTAGGAGCGTCAGAACATGCAATTAGTGGAGTGTTATTCCGAGATGAAGGCGGCATAGAAAGACCCATATACTTCATCAGTAAGACATTATTACACTCGGAAGCTCGATATTTAAGCCTTGAAAAAGTAGGCCTAGCCCTACTCTTCGCATCAAGAAAAATAAAGCCTTACTTTCAATCACACAAAATCAGAGTCATCACAGATGCACCACTCAGACAGGTGCTTGAAAACAAAAACAAGTCTACCAGAATGGCAAAATGGGCCGCAGAACTTGGAGATCACGAGCTAATTTTCACACCACGAAGTAGCAGAAAAGGTCAAATAGTAACCGACCTCCTGGTTGACTACGCCATTGATGACAACACATCGATACCTGATAATGAGGTCAATGAGCAACCACTAATAAAAGCCCCAATATGGAAACTCTACATGGATGGCTAAAAAAACTTTAATGGATCAGGCGTGGGCGCAACGCTAATCTCACCAGAAGAAGCCATCCTAGAAAAGTCAGTTCGGTTAAACTTCACCTCATCCAACAATGACGCGGAATACGAGGCACTAATCACCGGCATGCAGATGGCCATAACCTTACAGGTAAAAGAGTTGCAAATTCTAAGTGACTCACAACTAGTAGTTAGCCAAATTCTAGGCGACTATGAAACAAGAGAAAAAACTCTAAAACTATACTTGGAGCACACTAAAAAGTTGTTAACTCATTTCAACAAATGGGAAATCCAGCACGTTCCAAGAGATGATAATCGACATGCGAACAGCTTGGCATATCTAGCCTCGCAAATCGACACCGAGTTACCTCGAACAATCAAAATCGACATACAATCAGCTCTGACATATGAGACTCAGATACATCAGGTAAATGAAGTTTCAGATTTCATAGATATCCCACCCACTGAAATAGAAAACTCTTGGATGGGACCAATTATCAACTACTTAAAAGGAACGTACCCAGACGACGATTTCGAGCTACACAAGCTCGAAAGAAAACCTAAAAGCAACATTTTGCTTGAGAACAGGCTATACAAGAAGTCAACTAGAGGACCATACTTACGCTACCTCCCACCAAAACAAGCAAATACAATTCTAGCTGAAATCCATCATGGCGAATGTGGAAACCACGCAGGGGCTAGATCCTTAGCTCAAAAAGCAGGAAACCAAGGCTACTTTTGGCCATATATGCAATCAGATTCAGAAAAGTTTGTCCAACACTGTGACAAATGTCAAAGGTTCACACCACTAATTCACCAGCCAGCTCGAGAACTCAAGACAATCTCAAGCACATGGCCTTTTGCAATTTGGGGGCTCGACATCGTGGGACCCATCTTAAAAGACAAGTCCAAGAAAAGATTCCTACTCGTGGCAACTGACTACTTCACCAAATGGGTCGAGGCAATACCCTTACGACGCATAAGGCAGCAAGATGTCAAAAATTTCATATGGAAGTTCATTGTCACTCGATTCGGACTACCACACACTCTAGTCACTGACAATTGCCAACAATTTTGTGGAAACACAATAGAGGAATTCTACCTCGATTGGGGAATCAACCACGCACTATCCACACCTCGCTATGCTCAAAGTAATGGTCAGGCTGAAGCCACCAATAAGACCATAATGAATAATTTGAAAAAAAAGCTCGAGGTGCACAAGGAAAAATGGATACAGGAACTCGATCGAATCTTATGGGCTTTTAGAACGACACCACACACATCTACAGGAATGTCTCCATTTGCTTGTGCTATGGCACAGAAGCCATCATACCCACCGAGCTCAATTTCCTAACAACTAGATCGGAGCTCGTCCAATCAAAAGAAAACGAAGAATTATGGGCACACGAGGTAGATATGCTCGAGGAAAAATGAGATCAAACTGCAATTACAACAGCTCATTATCAGCAGATCTTAAAAAGAAGCTACAATCAAAAGGTGAGGTCAAGGAAATTTCAAATAGGTGACCTCGTACTTAGGCAAGTTTTCTCCAACACTAAGAAGTCTGGAGATGGAAAGCTAAGCCCTAATTGGGAAGGCCCATACATCGTCAAAAACGACCTGGGAAACGGTGCATATACACTCATCGACGCTGAGGGTGAACAGGTGCCTCGACCTTGGAACTCAAAATTCCTAAAGATCTACATACCTTGACCATTATCAAAAGTTAACATTTTGCATTTGCTTTCATCAAAGTTCAGCCAAAAAGCCATATGTCAAATACATTGCAAGTTAAGTCATTCATGCCTTCAAGTCTCTACAATCAATGACTACCTTAGTGCATATTGTAAGACAAAAATTACAAACCAAGTACTCATTTCCGAGCCAAAACATTCATCCAAATATCAACCAAAATATCTTACATACAAAAATATAAAGAAGCGTAGGGCCAACCAAAGTTGGAATTCCCAACTATTGTTTTACATCTCCAAAACAAAAATATAAAAATTCTCTCACAACGCTCATACAAGAAATGTTTTTACAAAGATATCAGGCTTGCTCTTCATGAGGGTCAGGCATGGTAGTGTCGGCATTCTCTTCAGCAAGGGAAGAGGGAGTGCTACCATTGTTTACCTCAGCATGAGTTGAGGTACCTTCAACAGCTTTCTCGGCCTCATTACTCACGTCGCGTTCATAGCGCTCAAGTGCAGAAGCCCTGACTGCCTCCCTATCAGCGGCACCATCATAATTCTCGACAAGAGTAGCAAGGTGGGCTTCACGACGAAGACACCTCTCCTCCCAAGCATAAGAAATTTTCCGCCACTGAGATATACATTGAATAGACATTTCAGCATCAGCCTCCCAGCTCGCATTCACCCCGGCAAGTTGACCTTGCAAAGTCAACACAAACCTCTGGGCCTCATCCAGATTTGCACCATACTCGTGGCACTCCTTCTTGGACTCAGCAAGCTTAGCCTTCAAGTCCTGAACCACAGCTCGCAATGCCTTATTTTCAGCATTGGCCTTCTGCAGCGCTTCAGCCTTCTTCCGAGCATTCTCGAGCTTCGTGATCCACTTATTATGAATCACGTTCATCTGAAACAAAACAAAATACATCAGGAACTCTCTCTCAAAAAAAAAAAGCTAAGTAAATACTCAAACAAGCATAGCAAACCAAATGAAACTCACCCTGTAGGCACAAGAGGCAAATTTCCTTGAATCGTCCTCAAGGAAGTGAGGCTGAATTTTCTTTGCGTCCTCAAAAAGAAAGCAATTCTCCATCAAAGAAACGCTCATCTCCTTGTCGCCCAAAGCCGAATCATCAGCCCTCACATAACCCTCGCGGCAGGGAAAAACAGGGGCAAATCTGTTAGCCTCACCAGCAGCAAAATCTTTGCTGACATCGATAGCCTTCGACTTACCAGATTTTGGGGCACGAGCATCAGACTTCTCTTTCCCCTTCTCCTGGCTGGGCATATCAGCCTTAGAAGCCGCAACTGCATCAGTTGGCTTCGCAGGAGCCTTTCTCTTTCTCACAAAAGGCTGGGGCTCGAGAGAACGCGACCCAAATACATCGCTGAGATTGGGTACGTCAGGAATCTTGCTCGATAGAGGAACAAAACCACCAGTGAGAGGAAATTCAAGCGACTTCTTCGGTGCCATTGGCAAGGCACCAGTTGGTTTCAGCTCGACCTGGTGAAACCAACTCAGCACAAGGAATGGCTACTGCGAGCTCTTTTTTCTTTCTCCTACTCCTATTCGGCGCGGCAACACTCGTGGTACCAGCTTCTCCCTGGGTACCCTTAGAAAATTTAACTCGAGGTTCGCGAAAAATCGACCTAGGTGTGGTAACAACTCCCTCTTCTCAGCCCAAGACTTTTCAGCAAACTCGATTATATTACTTGGGTGCAGGCGTCCGTCGATTGGCTCGTTATAATCCTTAGTCTGACCTGCAAAAGTAAATCAAACAAGTCAATAATCCGGTCGATTTGGCAAATAAACGAGAAAGTTACAAACACACGTTTACCTATGCTGGGAATAGCATATCGAGCTAAGAAGGTACTGGGTTGTAGAAATTGACCACGGATTCTATATACCGGCGAATTTTTCCAACCGTCATTCGAGGTGGGTGGGTTAAACAGCTTAGCTGGACCACAACTTCTTTTTCTATTTAGGGAACAGACATAATCCCTACTACGACCGGTGACACAGGTAAAGTATGCTACGACGTCAGCCTTGCAAATATCGTAATTATGTAGCCTGTTCAGTTCCTCAAAGATCAGCATCGAGGTCCAGAAACTAGTGGGCATCATGATAGGGGCTACGTCGTAGTGATTCAAGATATCACATACGAACTTTTTGAATGGAAGACGCATACCACCCATAAGCTGGGCAAGACAAATCAAAGTGGACGTCGTGTCCCCACACAAGTCAAATAACCTATCACTGACTCTATGAATTTCGAGGTCAGGGATCCTAATATTGAACTCCTCTCAAATCTCGGGAAATGACCTCCGAGCTTCATCTACAGTAAGCACCCTACTGCTACTAATTTCTTCATCACCAACCCCAAGACGATTACCACTAACACTAGCTTCACCTCCCTCATTGAGCTGAACCTCTTCCTCGTTCTCACTAATGCTTTCAGACTCTCTATCACTCATTTTAATTAACAAATTGCTTTCTAAACAAATCCCCGATAACAAACCACAAGGTGATATCAAACCAATTTCCGGTAAGGATAAAGAGCAGATAAAGAAGCAAAAGCTTCAGAAACTCAACAATGGCGGAAATATTCAAGAGCAGCACAAAAAGAATAGAAATTTCGACAGATAAACAAAGAAATCGAACAGTTACAAAAGAAAAGGAAATAATTCAAACAGCAAGTGAAGAAAAATGGGACAAACAAGCATAAACAATGAAGAACAGCAATGGAAAACGTAAGAGCAGCAAAGAAGAAAAAGAAGAAGATAAACAGAGAAGAATACCTTTCGCAAGAGAGAGAGGAAGTCTTAAATCAGAAGCAAAACAAACCCTTGGTTTTCCAACCTTACGGTTAGGTTTTATAAAACCCAACCAATTTATCGGCACCATTCAAAGCAATCTACATCAACGGTCAGATTTGGCGATGAAAATCTAACCTCTAAAACCCTTGCTTTCCCTCCCATTTCAGTTACTTTTCTAAAAATCAAAATTCAAACCAAATTTCCACGTGGCAATAGCAGCACACTTACCACTGCTACAATCATTCACTTTCCTCAAAAACCTAAAACCATTTAATGGAGCACACAAAGGAATCTTTCCTAGCTTCAAAAACCAAGAAAACCCACACCAGCAAGGCAACCAATGCCTTCCCCAACAACGACTTCATTAGTTTTTATTTCGATCGACACAAAGTCATATCACCAAATTCAATTCCTTTCACTTCGACCAAAATAAAAAGGGGCTATGTATATACCCATTAACCCGACGTGAGCCTATTTTTACTCGAGCTCACTCGACGTAAGCCTATTCTTACTCGAGCTCATTCGACATGAACTCATTTCTACTCGAGCGTACTCAATGACCACAACTCCCAAATGTCATCCGACCTAAAATGCTCTCACTCGACGTGAACCTATTTTTACTCGAGCTCACTCGACGTGAAGCTATTTTTACTCGACCTCCATCGTGCCTATTCAAACTCCATACGTTTTGATTTTCTTCAGTTACAATATATTTTCAGATCCAAAATATCCGCTCATTAATTGACCACACCGTCAGGTAATTAATGAGCTATCCGTTGTCCCAATCACCTATATATATGAACTACGTAAGCTTCATTCTGGGACTTGGTCAATCTCGGATACGTAGGCAACTATCTCTCTAGATAGCTCAGCGACTTCCACTCTAAAAATCCCTTCTTCTCTACTTTCCGATCGTCTTCTCCGATTAAAATTCTTTTACATTTACAGTGACATCCCATTCGATCTTCTGCACACATCTAACAACCTTGTAGTTAATATTAGTTTGCATCCATTTTCTTGAGTAGGTTGAGGAATACCTATTTGGTCAAGAGAAATTTCTTTCCACATGTCGTCAAAGAAAAACAAAACCCTCTTCCTCTTCTCCAATGCTTGGAATAAGAATCTTGACCTTCCGAGTACATAATCTTCATTTGATAATTTTAATTTAAGCTCTTTTGCAATGTCGTTTTGTAGTTTGGTAATATTACCTCTTTGGATACAGTTACCCAAATAATCTCATCAAAACCATTTGTCCATGTGAGTTGATTATAAACATGCTTCAAGATAGTTGTTTTACCAACACCACCCATCCCGTGGACACCAATTATAACTGCTTCATCTTTTGCTATCCATTGCAAAACTATCTCTTTGTATTTTAGAGAGGTCTTTTTACCCACTAGATTCGTTGTAGGTAACATCATGTGCTTATTTGGTACCAATATGGCCAAATCCTCGACTCTGTCAAAAAGAAAAAAAGGTTGATTTGATTAGTCTTACAGTAGTGAAACTAATGAATTCCATTCATATATGATATAACTTTACCAAGAAAATAAATAAATTCATATATGATTTAAAATGATAGCCGGTATCCAAGCCCCCAATTGTTTAGTAATTAGACCCCAAATAGTAAACACACCCCACCGATGTTTGACAAGTTGGTAAATATGCCCCATATAGTAAATACACCCTGATATAATTTAAACGGATATTTTAATTACAAACTTTTTTTTTCTATTGAAATGGATTCTTTCAAATCTGTCACTAAAACTCTTTTGATTGGAATTGTTACTCTATTTAAACTATCTAGAATCATCATATAAAGTCTTGAACTCTTGATGGAAACAAAATATGATCAAAACTTACGATTAAGCATAGTTTCAAGTTTTTGAATAAACAACAAATAGTTAAACAAAACCGTCAAAGATAGTATCAAACGGTTTACAGTGACCATCAAAATAATTCAAAAATGGTTTATCTCTACCGTATGGTAAATGGTAACATGAAACCGTAAAGTGGCAACATATTTGGTCAAGTCTAACCCTACGTAAGACTTTAATTCGACCATCGTTTACCGCGTAGACTACATAAAAATGGTTTGCTTCAACCGTTTAAGTTAGGGCTCGTGAAATCGAAAAAATGTGTCATATTAGTCATTTATTAAGTAAAAAATGAATATAATAGTAAGATAGATTGTTGTTTTTAATAGTTAAAGTTTGACAATTTTTTATATCGAAGCTTTTAATCAAGTTTGAATTGGGTATTATTTTTACATTCCAACCAAAGTTTTTTCCAAAATAATCTTCCGAAGAAAGTAATTTGTTTTAGGGAAATCATATTGCCACCCCGGCAGTTTACAAAGAGCTATCCCATTTTTTAAGTTCACCCCACCAAAAATACTATTCCTTTTAGCGCACCAAGTCTACTATGAGCCACCCGACGAAATAAAATCCCCTCCCTCATCTCTTCGTGTTCCTTCTCTCTCCTAATCTTCCACCGACAAAGAACTACAGTAAGATCAAGTAAGTGCTTAATATTATTTGAAACCCTTATATTTCAACTTCGAATTTATCATAAACATGTTTAATTGATTTTCAAATCAGTACTGTTGTTTCTTCTCTTCAACATTTTGTATATACTCTTGTTACCAAAAAAATAAAAATAAAAAATCTTGTATATACTCTTGGAACGCCTAAAGATACACCGGAGCTACGTGAGAAATTGTGAGTCTTCTCTATTTTTTTCTTCTTAATTTTCGATTATTAAGTTTTAATTTATTGCGTAGTTCTTCAATTAATTTCAAATTATGGCTCTCAATTGAACATTTTTATATGAAATTATCGAATTGAGCTTATTATAGTTATGCCATAGTGTCTATTGAGATTATTTGTTCGGAAAGTGTTTGTAAAGGAACAAAGTCGCAACAATTATCATCTTCTCTTAATACTGTATAATTGTAATATTTTGAGGCTACAATTAACGATCGTATTAATCCCATAACTTGTGTACTACATTGAAGTCATCAAAATTGAACCTCTGAATGCAACTTCACTTTTTGATATAAGTACTATATTTTCTGAAGTAAATTATCACCTGTTATCTTTACTGTTCTAATTAATCCTAAAAGTCTCTTAACCCAATTAGATCATTTATGATTTTATGCCACATTTGTGCTTATTTATTTTAAGATTGAGCATAATATGATTTGAGTATATACTACATGTAATATTGTTCCAGGACATACCTGGGATTTGATTAGTGGCATGTGTATTCTTGTTAAGACAATTTGATTGGTGTGAGTTCCTTATGGATAGTATAATTTAAGTTAGGCTAAACTGTTGAGTTATGCAGCAAAGTAGGGTCGAATTCCCAACTTATGCAACAAACTAAATTAGGTTTAAAATCATCAGCAAACTTTTATGTTTTCTCAATTTATGCAACGCCGTCAATTGAAATCTAACAGACGTTAGTTTTTTTGCTGATCGGATAATTTTTAATATTAAACAATATATTTTTTTTCAAAAAAATATAAAAATAAAAATAAAAATAAAAATACAGAGCCTCCGTTGGAACGACCATCTCGACAGTCCCAAAGCAATAATGTACGACGGTGTTTGCAAAAGGTTGCAGACGGGCACTTTGCAGCAGCTGTGAAGGTGTTGGCATCATCAGGGGTTGCTCCGAACACTCCAGAGACGCAGCGGGCTTTAGAGGATAAACACCCGAAGCGTCCACCACCATATGTCCCCGACATTCCTTTACTTGAGTCACCTTTGTCAGTTGAGAGGGATGGGATATTATCATGCATCAGGTCCTTCCCCAAAGGGACGTCTTGTGGGCGAGATGGTCTCCGGGCCCAACACCTATTGGATGCTATGAGTGGGGCTGCATCAGCTGTAGCCACAGATCTTATGGAGGCCTTGACACCGGTTGTGAACTTATGGCTACAAGGTCGATGCCCACGGGTCTTGGCAGAGTTCATAGCTAGTGCACCGCTCACCTCACTTCTTAAGCCAGGTAACGGCATTCGCCCAATAGCTGTGGGTATGGTTTGGCGTCGCCTGGTGTCTAAGATTGCCATGAGAGGAGTTTCTAAGGATATTGTCCCATACCTAGAGGATTTTCAGTTTGGGGTTGGTGTGCCTGGTGGAGCAGAGGCAATTTTGCATGCCGTTAATCGGTTGGTTTATGCCAACAAGGATGACACATCGCTTTCTATGCTGCTTGTGGACTTTCAGAATGCCTTCAACCTTGTTGATCGGTCTGCTATGCTACGGGAGGTACGCAATCATTGTCCATCTATTGTTCTATGGGTCGAATACCTCTATTGTCAACCTGCTCGATTGTATCTAGGGTCTACTCATATTTGGTCAACAGTTGGGATACAGCAGGGGGACCCTTTGGGGCCTCTTCTCTTTGCTTTGATCTTGCATCCATTGATACACCGCATTCAGTCAGAATGCCACTTGGAGTTGCAGGCATGGTACTTAGATGATGGTACTCTGATTGGTAGTACAGAACATGTGGCTAGAGCTATTCGTATCATTCAGGAAAGAGAACCATCTCTTAGGCTCGTGCTTAATGTGTCTAAGACAGAGTTGTTCTGGCCTTCGGTTGATCCTGACTGCTCCTATCCAGATATCTTTCCGGTTGGTATATCATGTCCTCAGCGAGGGGTTAAGTTGCTTGAAGGGGATGTAAGTATTGATGCATCATTTATTGTGGGTAATGTTCGTCAACGAGTGGATAAGACACTTCAACTTATGGACTTATTACCACAGCTAATGGATCCACAGTGTGAGTTGACACTTTTACGTTCTTGTATGGGATTGTCTAAACTCACCTTTGCTCTCCGTACTTGCCCCCCTGATTATGTTTAGGAAACAGCCGAATGGTTTGACCACAAGCTTCGTGCAGCCCTTCAAAATATTGTGGTTTCTGATGGACCTGGTTTTGGTGATCTACAGTGGCGTATGGCAACCCTCCCATTACGTATGGGTGGACTTGGTATCTATTGTGCTACTGATGTTATGAAGTTTGCTTTCGCAGCTTCACGTACGCAAACCAAGGATCTCCAGGACCACATTCTTCGAGGTTGTGACACTCCACCTATGGGTAATGTTTTCGATACTGCCATGGATAGTTTACATCTTTCTATACCTGATTTTGATCTCAGTAATCTTGCTCCAACTGCTACCGTCCCCTTCAGACCCCAACATGTCTTGGCGGAAGCATACTACAACAAGATTAGTTTTGGTCTTGAGAGGGAATTTGAGTTGTCAGCTAGACAAAAAGCCGTGATTGGATGTGTGCAGTCAGAACATGCCAAAGATTTTCTCCTTGCTATCCCGATGGAAGGGCTTGGACAACGTATGACGCCTGTAGAATATCGTGCCATTCTTCGTTATCGATTGATGATCCCTCTATATTCAGATGGTGAGCTTTGTCCAGTGTGCAAGAAGAGTAGACTTGATGCTTTCGGGGACCATGCGGCCCATTGTAAGCATTACCCCGGCTTCAAGTACAGGCATGACCACGTTAGAGATATCTTGTGTGATGTGTTCTGGCGGGCTGGCGTACAGGTTAAGAAGGAGGCTCCTGTTAACTTTCTTACTGATCCTAAGGAAGGAAGATCGACATTACGTCCTGCGGATATTCTGGTCTACAACTGGTCTGAAGGTAAACATGCGTGTGTTGATGTTACAGGGGCGTCTCCGATGGTTGGGTTGAGTGCTGGGATTTTTGAGGTGGGGCTAGCAGCTAACAATGCAGCAGCGGCAAAAATGGAGAAACATGACGGAGCGTGTAGGGCTAACCAACATAGTTTCATCCCCTTTGCATTTGACACATTTGGATTGCTAGGCTCAGAAGCAGTTGAGCTCCTCAGGAGAGTGCAGAAGATAATGGATAGCAACGTGATGACTGCAGGTTCGAACGAATATGTATTTAGGAGAATCGGGTTTGCTATCCAGAAAGGACTTGCCGCGCAGTTTGTAGCGCGTTTGTCCTCTACTTTTGTGTAATTTGTTGAGCTTATCAATAAAATTTATTTGAAAAAAAAATAAATAAATAAAATAAAATAAAATAAAAATAAAAATAAAAATAAAAAGGACTTGCCGCGCAGTTTGTAGCGCGTTTGTCCTCTACTTTTGTGTAATTCGTTGAGCTTATCAATAAAATTTAGATTTATATGAAAAAAAACAAATAAATAAAAAAAATAAAAATAAAATTGGTTTATCTCAAAAGAAGGTAAGTCTTGGGTTTCTAAACCCCAATTTTCAATTTTATAATTCTCAATCTATTGGATTCATCAAATCGAACTTAAAATCTAAATAAAAAAAAATATAGTCAACTATAAATTATTACACAGTCAGCAATAAAAAAAATTTAAAAATAGAATACAGTCAGCAAAACCTAACATCTGTTAAGGATTGTTAACGGCATTGCATAAATTGTAAAAACTTAAAAGTTTGCTGATTATTTTAAACCTAATTTAGTTGGTTGCATAAGTTGGGAATTCGACCCTACTTCGTTGCATAACTCGATAGTTTAGCCTTTAAGTTATTAAGGGGAGCTGAAATGTCGGTGGACGCACAGTTTATTTTCCATCCAATGTTTCTTGAAAAATTATTAATGTTAGAAGCCATTAATTGTTTGTTACGTTGAATGTGCCGAGCTGCCTTGTGTCGATAACAATTTGTGTTTACTTTGTCATAAAGCTTTTTAATTCAATCTTTTGGCAGAAATGCAAGGGTGTCGTCAGACAATTTTAATCTAAATATGCAGGGGTGTTAGTTCACATAGCTTGGATTTCAATGGTAATAAATTCCTATGTTTGGTCGGTGAATTGTTTCATTGTTTGTAGGAGTTCTATGGACAGAAGAGGAGCACCGGACATTTCTAGCTGGGATTGCTAAGCAAGGAGATTGGATAGGTATCTCAAAAAACTTTGTGACCACAAGGATTCCAACCCAAGTTGCCAATCATGCCCAAAAATATTTCCTACGACAGATAGTCTCAACACTAAAATTGAAGATCGAGCCACATGGTATATTTGCCGTTTTCTGTAGCATTATTATCTAATCCTTAAATTTTGAATCATGATTCAGTTCATTGATCTGCCATCTTTTTCTTAATTTCAACTACTGTAAAAGGTTGTCTGTTGTTTGTTAAAACTTCCTCAATATGTTTGAGGATTAGTTCACTCATTTTGGCAAAAACTGAATAAAAATAATAGATATTCATGTTTATGCTTTTAGTGGATCTATAAACTCAAAATGGAAGAGCGCTCATAAATTGAGAGGTTGATGGTTCAAATCCATCTAGACCCAGTTATATTATCTTTCTTAATTCCTTAATGTCATGGTATTGCAAAAAATAGTTTAGAGATATTTTGGCTTTTAGTGAAAAATGCAGAATAAGTAAAGAGAAAAACAAAAAGTAGTTAGGAGGCACACGAAATTTTAGCCCATCAGCTTTTTCTTATTTTATTTTATATTTTTTAAATGAAAAAAAAAAATTGTGAGAACTTAGAAATCAATTAGCATACCACCTAAGAAAGAATAAGTGGGACCCACTAGGGTTCAGCTATTATATTGACTACGTGAATATCCACACAATGCTTATGTCTTGGCAAAACCCAGTTTGCCATAAATATCATTTTATGGTTTCCTTTTTTTATTTTTTAACTAATACAAGGTCCATTCAATATATTTTTCAGAAATAAGACATGCAAACTCACTTAGGGTATGTTTGATTCGAGTCCGGGAAATAGATTTTTCGGGAAATTTCAATTTTTCATGTTTGATTAAATGGAAAATAAGCGGTAAATATTTAAAACGACATGATTAGTTAAAATGTTGGGACAAACTGGAGCTCAATTTTGTCGAACTCTCACTACAAACATATTTAAATGATGTTCCAAAAAAAAAAACCATGATCAATGTAGCATTATAACTATTTTATCAAAATTTTATTTCCCCAATATTTGTACATGGTAAATCTATTTCCCGGTAAACTCTTTTCCCGCCCGAATCAAACAGACCCTTAGTGTTTTGGAAAAGTCTCAGATTTTGCCACTTTCTCATTTACCACTATCATGCCTCATTCTTTCTTGCCACTTTGATTTTTATTTTTAAGAACCATTTTTTTATCGCAGAAATAAGGAGGAATTACATACAATGTAATTTTATTCCATATAATTCTAATGAATTATAGGTATAATTTCAATTTGGTCAAATAACATTACCATTTTTTTACAACCAAAAACAAAAAAAAATATTACTTTTCTTTCAAAACAAGTAAAATGAAATAAATGATTGTTTAGATACTGCAAAAGTTGCAAAGAAAGAAGTGTGATAAGGAATCACGCTGTAATATTATGATAAAACGTAATACAAAATTACTTTAACAAAATTCCAATTTTTTTTTCTTCCATTAACATGTTCTTTATTATGGAGTTTGTCTTTGTTTAACACGACATTATAATATTCATTCGTAACCCAACGTCTTTTTATTAACCAAAACTAAGGGTTTGTTTGAATCAGTATAATTAACAGACATATTATTAAGGATAATACTGTAGTTTCATTTGAACTTAAAAAAACAAGGCAGTGTTTCTTTCTTCTATCTTTTCACCTGATCTCAGCCAATTATTTCCTAATTGTCTTCCCAATTCTCCAGATATTTTTCGATTTTTCGGGAAACTAATTCTCCGCTATAATCAAACATATCTTAAAAAAAAAGAGCTATTTAGAAATACCCCCCCACATAAGTTTGCACTCTTTGAGATACCCCCCAGATTTAAGTTTCATTAGAGATACCCTCCACTTTCTCGTTTGGAGCTGGTCAACCAAGCCATTGACCTCTATTTTTTGATATTGACAAAAATACCCCTCTTTTAATTAACCCATATCCTAGTCACCAACCATACCACCATATATGCCACATCATCGAAACTCTACATCTAATCCTAACCGTTCATCAACATATAACCCATTTGGATCTAATCCTATGGTTAAAACATCTTCTTCTCCAACCCATCTCCAATTAAACAACTCAAATTTCTCAAACCCCATTAAGATTTCTTCTCTCTCTCTCTCTCTCTCTCTCTCTCTCTCTCTCTCTCTCTCTCTCTCTCTCTCTCTCTCTCTCTCCATAATACCCCAACCCCCCTCTCTCTCTCACACACACACACCCACACATAAACACGAATTTATTTGGAGTTGATTTTATTATCGAAGATGACGGTGGTGGAGGTGGTAAGCTGAGATTTTTTGTTAATGCGGGTGGTGGGGGTGTTGTGAAAGAACCCAAAGATGAAGAACTCGAAGAAGAAGATAATGGGAAAGTTGGTGTTGATGTGGGTTCAAGAGCTTTTGATTTTAAGTTTTGAAAATTCGAATTTGGTGGTGGTGGTGTAATAGATGGTAGTGGTGGTTATGTATCAAGCAATAGGAATTATGTGAAAATTGGTGGTGGTGGTGGTGGTTGTGTAATAGATTCAAACAATGAGAATTATGTGAAATTTGGTAGTAGTGTAATAGATGTAGTGGTGGTGGTGGTGGTGTGGTTAAATTTTGTTTTGTGGGGTTAACATTTTATTAAAAGTTTTTGTGGTGGTGGTGGTGTAATACATGGTATGGTGTTTGGTGTATTAGATTCAAACAATGAGAATTATGCAAAATTGGGTGGCGGTGGTGGTGGTGATATAGTGGTGGTGGTGTGGTTAAGTTTTGTTGGGTGTGGATAAAATTTAGTTTTATTAATTTTGCTAACTAGGATTAAGTTTAAAATGAAGGGTATTTTGGTCAAACATAAATAAAAACTGGTCAAACACAGGTGAATGGCTTGGTTGACTAGCTTGAAACCAAAATCTAGGGGTATCTCTAATGAGACTTAAATCAAGGGGGTATCTCAAAGAGTACAAACTTATCCTGGGGTATCCCTAAATAGCTCTAAAAAAAAAGATTTTCTAAAAAGAGTATCTTGTATTCTTGTTAGTGTGGCACTCATCCTAATTTTCTATGTAATCTTATATATATGGATATACAAAGTATTAGTGTAACTCATTTTGTTCATATCGAATAAAACAATATCTTTACCAAAAGAATAAAAAACACAACCAAGGAAAAAACTTTGAATTTGAGGGGTTGGTTTTATTTTGCATTTATTTGTTTTTGTGCAAATTGGTGTAAACCCCATGGAATGTTAGTGGAATTTGCACATACCCCAACAAAGGTGAGATTACCCCACTCTGTTAATTTTTCTGTTATAAGCTTGTCTGCTGACTAGAATGAGAAGTAAATTGAATAAAATACCCATCTGATGTAAAATTTCTAGGTTTTATTATTACTAGTATGTTAGCCCGTGTTACGCATGGGTTAGTTTTATTTTCATCAGATGGGTTTTTTATTTGAGATTACCCCACTCCGTTAACTTTTCTGTTATAAGCTCGTCTGCTGACTAGAATGAGAAGTAAATTGACTAAAATACCCATCTGATGTAAAATTTCAGTAAAATTTCTAGGTTTTATTATTACTAGTATGTTAGCCTGTGTTACGCACGGGTTAGTTTTATTTTCATCTGCATATGTTCTCATTTTAATTTAATTTTGTTTTTTCCTAATAAAATGGTATACCAAGCAGTAGAGAAGCGGAATAATATTATTATAATGTATTGTTACAGATAAAGAGGCAAGATATTGTCTATATATAAAGACCTACTAAACCCTAATCATAAAACCCTATTATGGGAATTACCAAACCACCCTATACTCTTAATACTCCCTCTCAAGCCGAAATATACAGACTATGTATATTTCAGACTTGCAAATACATATATCTCAAGAAATAACAAATTCAACACTCCCACAAATCTCAATCTCCAAACTTCAGCCACACACATCATTTTCAAATAAGCACCCAATAATGACAAAAGAGGCTCTGAAATAATAACAACAACAACGACAAGAAAATCGGTTATGGCAAGACTGAAACCCGAAAAAAAGCCCATTATGGGCAAAACAAACAAGTAGTTGTATAGGAAAATAAAAAAGGTTAATAGTATCTTAACTATGGCATAAGAAAATTGTTTTTCGAGAAACGAAAACAAACAATTGAGGCAATGATGATGGAGAACTTGACCAACAAGAATATTGTTGAAACAAAGAAATTTTAATAAATGAAGAAGAAATTGTGATTTGAACGAAGAGAACGAGACTTGAATATCTTAATTATATCATTAATAATCAACATTGAATAACAACAGAAGGAGTATGAAGGCGAGAGTGAAATTTGAAATATTAAAGAGCAAGGAGTTTATAACCAATCAAAATAATCAACGAAATCTGACGGAAGCAGAAAAACCCGATAATGAACAACTAGTGACACGATTCTATAAATATATCAACATCCAACCGTTGGATTATCATGAAATTTCGCATCATGTTCACCATATTGATCTTGACAATCTGTAAAAATTTCTGGACGATCGAAAAACAGAAACAGTTTTGTCCGATCAACAAAACAAAACTGCACAGAAATTGTGCAACTTTTGAGAGATCATTTTTTTCTTAAACCCAAGATCAAATCTAGTAGTTGTGATACCATGTAGAGAAGCGGAATAACATTATCATAATGTATTGTTACAGATAAAGAGGCAAGATTGTCTATATATAAAGACCTACTAAACCCTAATCATAAAACCCTAATATGGGAATTACCAAACCACCCTTATACTCTCAATACAAACCTATGTCAAGTTTTCGACATGTGTATGTTTTTTTTTTTCTATCCTAACCTAAAATCATCCCTATGATTGGTCGGATTACACTCATTAACTACACTCGTAAATCACCAGTAAAATTACAAGTTTGACTCATTTATTAAATTCGTAGAAATTATAAATTACATAATTTTAAGTAAAAAAATACATAAAATTTTCTCAGATATCAATTCTAACATGCAATCTATACCCAAATTTCTCATTTTTAACAGATGGCAGGGAATATCTATCGTTGTATATGTAGCACCGGTTAATATGAATTTATGCATATATGGTTAGCATTCGAGTTTTAAGTTTAATTACACTTGTAGGAATACATAATTAACTCTTTTAATAAGTGTGTTTTGGTTAAAAAAAAGTTGTATACATTTGTAAAGGTTGATTCGCATTAACCGTGAATTACCCCTACGATTGTAAGATATTTCTTGATTAAAAATTGTTAATTCTCATATATTTTTCTTTTTTGGTAATGAATTGTCATAATATTTGTTAATTTTGATTATCTTTTTATTATTGGACCTCTTGCTCATAAATAAAAGTCCAACCCTTAAGTAATCACAATAAAACCATTACTTAGAGGGTATTATGTTAATTTACCAAAAAGCCATGACATAAAAAGTACTATAGTCAGATTTGTGCTACAAAATTCTAAAGCTCAATTCTCATAAACTGGGAAATACCCCTGAATTTTATTCAGCTTTATAATACTAGACTAGATAGAATAGATAATAAAGTGCAAAGGTTAAATGATTTGGGAAATAAACTAGGGTTATTGAAAGTGTTAACTTCTAGGTTTTGTTAGTTGATGGTGTTTATGCTGCATTGTTGCTGTTGAGTGTTGAATCTATTGTATTCTATGTATTTGGGTCTTGTTGAGTTGTGAATCAATGTTGCAAATGAGTAATTACCCAAACATTTATAAAATAATTATAGTAAGAACAGAATTCATTTCATATCGATAGCCAAGATGAAAACTTTACTAGATGGTAAGAACTGAAATTGATCCAGAATAAATAAAAATTTGGACTTGAATAGTACCAAACGTACACATAATTCGAAATTCATATACAATTAAAGTTATTTTAGTGAATTTTAAAGATACCCACTTTCATTTTTTCGAAATTTCTCTTCATATAATAGTTGTACGAAGATCAATTTCAGACATGACGAGGTTGGAGATTGTTTTATTTTTTTGGTCGGAAAGCAGGGTTTTGGCAGGGTCCCTTACCCTATTTCATTAAAATAAAGATCATAGGCCAGTTTCATTCTTCTTTCCTGATGCATCATTATTTTATTATGTTTTTCATATCCTCAGAATAAGAACTAAGTACGATATCTATGTGAACTAAAGATAGGATTTGTGCTGCCAACACATCTGCCAAGCTGTTTATGCTTCTTTGTAGACATGCTTCAAGTTAAATTCTTCAAACTGCCCTATCAGCACTTGTATTCTTGTGTGAGAACCAGACTATCTTGTTCCAAAGTGTAGGGACCTTAGTCTTTCTGAGAGCAGCATATATATCCTTGAGAGTGTATTCACCAGTATCCTTGAGGTTAAAGATTGGTTACCGAAAGAATAAAAAGCACATCCAAGGAATAAACTTTGATTCTGAGGGGTTGGTTTTTCGCATTCAATTGCTTTTCTGGGTTTCGTTTTGCCATATATTAGAAACTCTAGTAGAGTATATAATGCAGTCTGCTTTTCTTTCTCTTTTGTTTAAATATGAAACAGTCTGCTTTCACTTCTAATTGATATTTGTATTCATACGATGACTTAAGGCTTGACTTTAAAACCCTTGTCTGATGACAATGGGATAATAATTTGAGATACGTGATGGGGTGGTCGGCGTGTCAACGTTTTAGAATGGATGTATTGGTGGCATATTCATGCTCTAAGCACCTTAACTGATGGTCTGTACAGATGAAGGCAATTGTTGTGAAGCCATACATGCATAAGACTGAGAACAATACCATCATCCAGGATCTTTCAATCAGCAGCACACACCAGCATTAGTTTGAACTGGTTAAGAAGCACTTGCGAGCCTATGGTACCCTGGACAAACGGGACATAAGTTTGAGCTAGTTCATAAGTACATACGAGCTGTGGATAGCAAAGTTGGTACTGGACATTCATAGAATTGAAGACAGTTACAAGTGGACACCAAATGTGAAATGTGAGACGATGACACTTCAGCTATTATCAAGTGGTCTAAATTGTAAGACGTCCCAGACTTACAGTCTAGAATAGTTGTAAATTGAAGAAGTGGTCTGAAAAATTTGATGCATTTGTTGGTGGAACCAGAAGAGGATTAAGACCACTTCCACTTCTACTTCCATGTGAGTATGTATGCCCACTTTAACTGCTACAAAATTGAAGAATTGGGGCAGAAAAATAAGTGGTTGTCATTCTACTAGTACTTGACTGAAAAATAAGTGCTGCCAGACTCCTCCCCTGACTCCTGCAACTATGGTCTCCTCTGAAGTCTGATCATTATTTCTTAGAAATAGTCTCTTTGAGCATACAAAGATATATATCCTTCTTCAGTTCTTCTTGAGAAATTAACTTCCTTCTCATTCAGATCTAATTCATACAAGTTCTACTCGTAAAGTCTCAGGTATGGTCACTTGCTTTGAAGATACATAGACATAGATATACATAGATACTTTGCTCTGAAGTCAAAGTGTTTTGAACTTCAATTTTTTCTAATATTAATTTTTTATCTTTCACTCTTTCAGATCTGGTTCTTCTCACTGTTTGGTTAGTGCTTAAGGAAACAAAACTTGCTTGGTACATAAGGTAAATACGTAAGAAAACCCCTTTGAGTTCAACCCCTTTTTAGCGTTAGATTGAAATACAGTTTAGTAAAGTGCACTCTAAAACTGGTTCATCACAAGCTAAGAGTACTTGCAACTTTTAGGTATGGATGAACTTCTTTATACCCAACCTTGACCTCCCTTTGTTGTAAACCACGTCAACTTGTGATGTATGTCAATTCCACAACAACAGAGGAAAATTGTGATATTTTTTGTTCTCATTCAGATCCATTTCGTATATGTTCTAGTAAAGTCTTACGCATAGTCACTTGCCCATCTACAACTATCAAACTTTCTTCTTGCCTTTATTTTTAAATAACATGTTTTCTTTCTCTCAAACAGATAGAACTGGTTTCTTCATTGTGTAGTCAGTGTAAGGATTGCTAAGGAACTACAGCAAAAGAAGAAAGTTCCAACATAAGGTAAATAAATAGAAAAATACAATTTTGAATTTTAGGAGTCAGTTTTTCTTTGCATTCTAACTGTTTTTTTCTTTTTTTGCTATAAATTCATACTTTTCCAATGTGTGTAGACAGAATCCTATTCTTTGTGTTAGGTTTGTACCCAAAACAATACCTGACCCGTCTTCAGCCCTAGGCTTATTTACGTCTGACATAGAGGGAAGAGTGATAATTGAATCTAACACAATAAACTTGGAAGAAAATTGCTAAAAAAAAGTAGAACTTTGATAGTTGAATGAATAACTAAATAAAATTTTGGTTTTAGACCTCTTTATATAGATAACTCTTGATAACTGATCTAAAAACTGAGTAAACCTCCTAATACATTTTCTTTAAGGAATCCTAAACAAAGTAGAACTCAAATGACTCTTTTAGACTATTATAAAGACACCTAAATAGCAAAAACATAACTTAGAAACGAAGTTTAGTTTACATAAGGATTTCTAAACCAATACACTCAAAGTATGAAATAGGAAATTGTCAGTTAACTCATCAAGTCAAGATGCTCTGCATCGTCCTCGAGTTTTCGCAAACCAAAACTTCACGTGAATCATAGATTGGATATATGTCATGTACGTTAAAGATTGGAGAAATGTGTATATCTTTTGAAAGAGCAACACCATATGCATTACATTCATGATCTAATTATAGCACGTACATTAAAATTATCAAACCCACCAAATCCGCTCAAATTACAAGAAAAAAAGGGTTAACCCAACCCACCCCATTATACTGTATGAATCGGCATAGGCACTATTTTTAATTGCAAATCCTATAATTGCAAAAAAAAGGTATCCAATACAAATTAAATTCTTTTTTCCACCCACTATTTATACATGTAAGTGTAAATAATATAGATCTCTACTGGTTAAGCCAACTAAAAATCCTAGCCGCTAGAGAAAAAAACCTAACCAAATGAAATTCCTCTCATGACGCCAAATTTCAATCGTTGGTGGCTAGTCTTTTTCTCTATGTGATCTTCCTTCTTGTTTTATCTTCTTTTTTTTCAAGATGAGAAAGTTCTTAATTTCCAACATTTCAAGCTTGGTTCAGATCTGGAATTTATTCTAGATCCAAGTTATTGCTTGATTAATTTGTATTTTTTGTTTCATGGGTGTTTGATGGTAATGTAAATCAAGGAAGAAAGAGATTAGGAATTTCTCAAAGAAGAAGAGGAAAAATAGTTAGGAATCTTTTACGAATGAAAACTTGGAATCCACCGAGTAAAAAAGAAGGAAATGATGAATAATCTAACAAGAAACAAAAGTAACTCAAGAAGCAATTTTTCTATTCAATTCAATAATAATCAACCTATCTATTACAATAACCTAAAGATTTTTTTATAAAACATGCAAGAAGCTTGTTTAAAAAGGGCTTCTAAACTAAAACGATTTTTAAACACATAGTGAATGCGCGAAATAGTCGTTAATTAGATCACGCTTTTCAAAACCTTGCTTTGACTATCTAAAATGAGTATAACTTCAAGAAAAGGTTATCGAATCCACGTCTAAGAGAGAACCAAGTTAAATGAATAAGAGAAATTCATTTTTACTAATCTAGATAATAATGATGATTAATCCACCGATACAAACATGTATAATAATTAATATATAGATTTATCAAGATTAATCTGTAGATACATACTCATTACACACTAAGATGATGCGAAATGCATAATGGAAAGATATGATATGAAACACTTATTCTATCTACATTGGAGTCTACCAATTCTAGAAAATCAACGATACTTCTTATCATTAAAATATGAGGAAATACTACAACACAATGTACAACTATTATGTTGGTGGCAAGAAAGAGTACGTTCGTTTTTTAAAGCGTCACTCAATGTATCCCCAAATAACTATAGCAAAGTGTATATTCCACCTACTAAGAGAATTTAAAGAACTAAGAAGAAAGTAAATGAACACCGTTATATAATTCGTTTCACAATAAAATATTACAATAACTTACCTCTACCTCTTCTCAAAGTATTAGATCTTTAATCTCCATAATTACTCTAATAGATTAAAACTTAACAAATCATATACTAACTACTACATAAATGAAAAAGGCTTCATCTCTCCTTTGAAAAATGGACCAACCTAACATAATACTAAACTAAAATCTATTGAATGAAATAACATAAAATAAAAATTAAAAACTAGAAGAAGAAGAGAATTTTCATGTCCAAAAGTGAGTTCCAACATCATACTAATTTGGGATAAAAATTACGTTTTTGGATACTTATCGATAAGTAGAAAAGGTAGAACATGCAATAACTCCTCATCTTTAAATAAGTCGGCTAGGTTAAAATCAACATTCTCCTCTTGAGAAAAAGACGAAATTGGTTGGATGGTGGAGGGAACAATAGGTGTAGAGGGGAGAGGGATGATGGTGGCTGGAATATTTGATGTAGATACATGGATCTCTTCATCTATTTTGTTCTTACGTTTGAGTATTTGAGAAATTTGGCGGGTGAGTTGATCAATAGAATCTTTCAACGAAATTTGAGTAGCTTCGGAAAAAAATCTTGTGAAGATTTCATCTATGCTTGAGTTTCTTTAAGAGAATTGATGCCTGCATCAAAGTCTTTCCTTGAAACAAAATCTTGTTGATTAGGTGTCATTGGATCTTAAGAAAAATGTTGTTGTAGAAAACAACCATTTTAGACAGCTTGTAGTAGAACGTGTGTAATATACTTGGAAGTAAAAGAATATTTTTTCTTGATCCTACTTGGAACTTAGAAATAAAATAATAATATTCAATATATGCTACATCATATTAGATGGAATACATGATAATATATCCTACATCATATCGGTTTCGGATTCTATCGGTTCGATTTTCAAAATGTCCATCTTATTTTTTTTTAACAATTTTAGAACCCAAAAGCGCTATAATTGGTTTCGGTTAATCGGCTAACCATTGACACTCCTAATGTTAGCATAGATTTATAGAAACCTTAAAACCCTCACCAACTTCTAAATCTCTTTTTCTACTAAATTCTTCTTCTATTTAAAGTCCTCAATTCTTTTATAAAAACCATACTAAATACAAAAAATATTAATTGTAAATCTCTACAAATCTAGGTTGAAAAGGACATTAAAAGATGCTCGGTTCCACAATCACACAATTGCAACGATCTAATAAGGTAATAGAAATCCTTTGGGGAATACCATGTATTATAAGTGATCCTCCATTTATCGGATAACACAAATCCCGTTGTGTAGCATGTGTTCAACAACTTGTGATATTCAATAATAGTGAGTGTACGTATTAGACACAATGTACATTTTATAGACATTTTAAATTGTGAACTCATGTTAATATAAATCTTTTTATTTCCCACACATTTAAATAACACGATTATAATTTATTTAAAAGAAAAAAAAAACATAACTTGATTCATTAGACTAAACCATAACCAACTCATTAACCCGAATATTAATCCAATTTGTGGGGTCATAGGCGGATTCTCAGCTTATAAATTCTACCCAATTAGATTTTTACTGCTTTATTTTACATTTTAAAAAAGGAGAAAAAGTGTGACAGTTACAGATCAATTACGATGCCACCTAGAAAAGAGTAAGTGGGACCCCTTGGGTTCAACTATTATATAGACTATGTTAATATGCACGCACAGTTCATATGCGTGATTCCCATATTTATAAAGATTCTAACTCTTGCCACATGTTCTCAAAAACCCAGTTTGCCATGCATAAATAACATAATACAGTTTCATTTTCATAACTAATAACAAGTTCATTTAATATATTTTTCAAAAATAGAACGTGCTCGACAAGTGCAAATTCACTTAGTGTTCTAGTAAAGTCTCAAATGTGGCCACTTGCCCATCTACCACTATCAGGTCTCCTTTCTTGCCATTTTTTTTAGGGAGATCTTAGTCACACCACACAAATCTTTCATACACCACATTTGTTTAGCTTACCACAAATATTCTTAAGATTCTCTAGGCACACCACAAATAAAATTGAAAAAAAAAACTCTCAGTATACCACATTTTATTTTATTTTTTTAGTAGAAAAATATATATAGAAATAAATCTAAATAATCTAAAAGATAAAAATAAATCTAAGCAACAACATACAATAATGTAAGAATGTCCAACTACTTCTAGATAAGAGAGTACTTTCATCTACAATTGAAATCATTAAAAAAATATTAAAATCTTAGATTTTGACTATTGTTCCCCATATTTCATTTTTCATAAAAAATCTAAAAGGAAGTATTAGAAGAAGATGAAGAGATTTGAGGGAGAATAAGATTAGCTGATTTTTTATTTTAGCATATTTTTAACAAAAAAATAAAAATATCTATATTTGCTAGATTTAATTTAGCAACGTTTCCTTATTTACTAGATTTTGTTTGGCAAGTAAAAATTTTAAAAGAAACAAAACCAAAATTAATGTGTAATGTGCCAAATAAAATAATAAGGATAAATCCATAAAAACACAATTATTCAAAATTTATCTAAAAATGTGGTGTATGAGAGATGTATGTGGTATGACTAAGATCTCCTTTTTTTATCGCAAAAATAAGGACAAATTACAATGTTATTATATATATTCCATATATATTCTAGTATAGTCTTCTCCAACTCTTCTTATGCACAATTTCAATTTGCTGAAATAAATTTACTTACTTTTCTTTCAAAACAAATCAAATGATTGTTTGCCAAAATTGTAAATAAAAAAGGGCATTTTGTAAGGAATTTAGTTACGATATTATGATAACGGGTCATACAAAATTACTTGATAAATATTATTGCCTCCGTCCCAAGATATGTCACTTTCCATATTTGACCACATATTAGTTAAGTTAGTTTGTTCTTTTGCATATATTATCCTTGCTTAAGATAATTACTTTAATGAGGATAATTAACGTAATTTTAATGAATTAGGGTAAATTTGAAAATATAATTAGTAGACAAACTAATAAATAATTTTTCTTTAATAAGTTGGATCTTCTATAATGTACTTATAATTTGGGACGGAGGGAGTATAAAGGATAATAAAATAATTTCACTAGAAATCAGAATAACAAGGTAGTGTTTTTCTCATCTATCCTCTCACATGATCTCAGGCAGTTATTCCCTTATTGTCCTCCTATTTCTCCAGATATTATTGAGAAATTAATTCTCCTCTCTAATCAAACATATGTTCTTGTTAGGGTGGCGCTCATCCTAATTTTCTATGTAATCCCATTATATGTTTATATACAAAGTGTTAGTGTAACTCAATATGCTCATATTTCAAAAAATAATATCTTTACCAAAAGATTTTTTGTTTTCCCTAGAAACCAAAAGAATAAAAATTACGACCCAAGGAATAAACTTTTACTTTTAATTTGACGGATTGTTTTTATTTTATTTTTTTTTTTTTTCCTCTGTAGTAGAATATATATAAACCATCAAACTTGTTCAAGTTCATATCATGTTGTGCCAATCACTTTAAAAGGTTTTCCTTATTCTTACATTTATGTTGTGTTATAATGGCAGGATGGCTGAAATAATTGCTGCAATCGGTACTCTTTTGAGTTGTTTTTGTCAACAGAATTGTTTAAATACCCAAATTTTTGTACGATGCAAGCATATGATTAATCCCAAGAAAGAAATCAAGAAGTTGATAATAGTGAAGACAGAATTAATTGCCTTGAAGGATGATGTAAATGGCAAGTTACACACAACAAGGATTGACCGAGGGGAGGTTCCTACACATGTTGTGGAATCTTGGCTCAAAAATGTCCAACGTATTTTGGAAGACACAAAACTCATTGAAGGAGAGTTCAAAACATCAAAGAGGTGCTTAAATGGTGTATTGCCTAAATGTTGTTCAAATTTTAATTTAGGACAACGTATCTCAGAGTTGATCATGGAGGGGAATACACTTACTCGTAAAGGTAGTGACTTATTAAAGGACACTCTCACATCACAAGTACCAAAGATTGGAGTGGAACTACCTGCACAAAAATTGGTTGGGGAAACTACGGCTCAAAAATCTTTAGAGAAGGTTTGGGAACTTCTACTGGATGGCGAAAGTAGAGTGGTTGGAGTGTACGGAATGGGTGGAATTGGTAAAACCAAGATGGCAATGGTTATAAATAATCGAATCCTAGAAAAGTCTAATCAGTTTGATAAGATTATTTGGGTCACTCTATCAAAAGCTAGAGATATTCATGGATTACAAATTGATATTGCGAAAAAGGTTGACTTGGATTTATCAAATGAACAAGATGAAATAGAAAGGATGGGAAAGTTACATGAGGCGTTGAAACGGAGGAAAAGGATCCTATTTATTTTGGATGACATGTGGCAAGAATTTCCTCTTGGCCAGATAGGTATACCTGAACCCACAACAGAGAATGGGTGCAAAGTATTAATAACTACCAGGATGAAAGAAGTTTGCAATAAGATGGGATGTCGTGCAGCCAATGTGAAGGTAGAAACTCTAACTGAAGAAGAAGCTTGGGAGTTGTTTTTAGATAAAGTTGATGAGCTTACTCCTGAAGTAATGTCGACTGCAAAGTTGGTCGCTAAGGAATGTTCTGGTTTGCCACTGGCGATAATCACAGTAGCTGCAGCTATGAGAGGAAATGGTGACCTTGGGGATTGGACAGTTGCTTTGAATGATTTGAGGAACTTTAGCAACCAAATCATAGATAGCGACGACATTGTCTTTGAACGTTTAAAATTCAGTTATGACCGGTTGCCCAATGAAAAACTAAAAAAATCCTTCTTATGTTGTGCATTGTATCCTGAGGATTATGAAATTTTAGCAAGGGAATTGGTTGACTTTTGGATCATGGATGGTATGGTCGAGGGAAGAAGTAGACAGGATGAGCTTCTTGAAGGCCAATTTATATTGAAAAAACTAAAAGACCATTGCTTGCTTGAAAGAGTTGATGTCTGGGATTTAACTTACGCTGACATGTCTAATGGTGTAAAAATGCACGATCTGATCAGGGACATGGCTCTTCGTATCACACGTAAGAATTTCATGGTCAAAGCTGGTTCCCTATTGCAAGTATTACCAAGTGAAGTGGCATGGGAAGAAGTTCTTGAGAGGGCTTCTTTTATGAATAATAGGATATCAAAGGTTTCAATCAGTCCAAGATGCCCGAATCTCTCTACGTTATTTCTTGGAGGCAATCCTTTCATAAGCAGTATAACACACGATTTCTTTATCCATATGCAGTGCCTCAGGGTACTTGATTTGCGATGTCATTGTGACAAAGCAAATTATCATTTAGAATCGTTGCCAGATTCCATCTCTGAATTGGTGAATCTACATGATTTACGTTTAAGTTGGTGTACGAAGTTGAAGAAAGTGCCTTCACTAGCTAAGCTCGTACGATTAAGAAGGTTGGAACTTAATAATACTGCCATTGAAGAACTTCCTGAAGGTATGGAAATGTTGGGCAAACTTAATTGCCTTAACCTCCATTATGTAAGTTTGAGGGAGACAATTCCACTAGGATTAATATCAAAGTTGTCTGCATTGCAAGAGTTGTACCTTGGTGGCATAAAAGTGGATAAATTGTATGACGTTGGAAGCGGTGAATCTTTTGCAAATGAATTGCTCAGCTTAAAAGAGTTGGAGAATCTTAACACCAGTTTTCATTGTTTGTCTGATTATGCAAGCTATGTTGGATCATCCAAATTTAATGGGTTGAAATGTTTTTATCTAGCAGTTGGAGAAGAGTACAATTACCGTGAATATCATCTAGGTGTTCCTCCCAGGGCAACAATTCAATTATGTTACTCAGATGAAGGTAGTGCTCAAAATGCCCATTTTTTCCCCCATAACACTGAACGTGTTGGTATAAATTCGTTCAATGATTTGACAAAGTTAAATGAGTTGGGATGGTTAATAAAGGATGTAAGAGAGCTCGTAGCATTTGCAATTAGAAGGTGTAACAAAATAGAGTGTATATGGTGGTGGTCGTCGTCAGAAGATGAAAAAGAAGAAGAATTGAGTTTGAGTGGTACTGGTACTGGTACTTCTTCTACTTGTTGGCTACAATGCTTGGAAAGAATAGAAATCCATCGATGCCACAAATTGTACACGCTTTTTAAGGGGATTCCAATTCCTCCATTCTTCTTCTGCTTGAAGAAGTTGAGAATCTATGGATGTCATAATCTCAAGAATGTCTTATCATCATCTAGGTTGTCGCAGCTGCTCCAAAACCTTGAAGAGATATGGGTCGGTCAATGTCATGAATTGGAGGAGTTGATTGGAGAAGAAGAAGAAGAAAACAGAAGAAACGTTGAAACACCCATCACAGTTCAATTCCCTAAGATTAACAAATTGGTGTTTCAGAATGTACCGAAATTGAAGAGCATTTGGAGGGGCGTGATGATTTGTGACTCTCTCGAAGAAGTTCGGGTATATGGCAATTGTTCTGAATTAAAGAAGCTCCCTCAATTTAAGGGAGAAGATCAATCGATACAACCACCAACATCTCTGAAAGAAATCAATGGAAGCAGAGAATGGTGGGATTCACTGGAATGGGATCCTGCATATCCCCAAAATATCCTTCAACCCTTCTTCATAGAACTTCAAGGTATGTATGGATTGATTTATCACTCCAAATGTGTTCAAATTTTTTTCTGTTTTCATATTTTGATTAATTACTTCAATTCTATTTTGATTTGTTCGTAGAAGAAGAAGAAGAAGAATGAATTAAAAAGCTTTCACCTTTTCACTCGTAAAAAATGCCTAAATTTGTTTTGTCATCGTAAAAAATGCCTAAATTTGTTTTGTCTATTAAAACAAACTAGAATCTGTAATAATTTCTTCAAATAACAAAATCGATATGAATATAAACTCTATAAAAGATTTGCCAATTTCCAGTTATTATTTCAAGAATCAAAAACCTCACATCAAAAAGCTAAAATATACAAATTTTGATAGAAATACTGTTGTGTAAGATAAAATTTGATATTATTAGATAATCTCATGGATTGTAATAAATTCTAGGTTTTTTTTGATAGAATAGTAGAAATAACATAGAGATGAAGAGAGAGAGAGAGAGAGAAAGAGAGAGTGAGAGACAGAGAAAGAGAAAGACGAAGACCTGAGTTTGATTTGGATTGAACAAGATGCTTGTCCAAAACCTGTAAAGTTGGAAATATCCGAGCGTTGGTTAAACCCCACTGCTGAAATCAATTGTTACATTAATTTGAATTATTACATTAATTTAAAACCGCATTGCTCAAATCAATTGCATTAGTTAAATTATTTGTTCTTTTACTAAAAATAGTGTTCTGATCAAAATTGAAGCTAATTAAACCTCAATTTCTGCCACTGTGTCTTAATCCAAAAATAGTGTTGATCATCACGATATTCCCAAAAGATAAACTAAAATTGAAGAGTAGATTAACCATGAAGTTTACTGCTTTATCTATATTTTTTTATTTCATGACTCAAATTACATTGATAAATGCATAAGGGAGAGATACATATAAACAGTACTATTGATCCGATTACCATATTCAAAATCTTTGACATATAATGCATTTTGTCGACATCCCTACCAGAAGATGAAGTGGCAAAGGGGCTAAGTTCTGTATAATTTAAAACATTGATATATAGTTGCATACATATTACATATATGCATCACACATAGAGTTCGACTGTTAGAGGTGACACTGTTAGTTTCTATACAAACAAAAAATGTCTTATGACTAATGAGGTGATACTGTCTGCCATTGCGTTAGTTTTGAATTTTTCTGAGGACATGCCACTGTCATTAACCAAGCAATCTATTGTCTCATGTGCAGGTAATGTACATTCTGGATTTCAATGTGATAATTGTCAGGTAACCTCCTTGCATTTTCATATTGGGATACTATTCTTTAAAATTCAAGTAAAATTCGGGGGTCTTTTATCCACACAAGCCACTAATGGTCTGTTCTGATTGAAAATTTTGTTCTGATAATAGATTGTATGTTCTTGTCTGGCTTGTTTTTATTTTTTGTCTTTTGAGGTTTTTCGAAACAACACTCCCATACTTCATTCTCTAACTGCATTCAGCAAGCCGAAGTTTGTGTAAAGTTTTCAGACATGCAGTACTTCCCTCTTTGTAGCTTTATCCCTTAGTCTTCTCTCACCACTTAAATTGACCTCTACAGATGAATCCAATAGTCGGAAAGCGATACAAATGCAAAAACTGTTGGGAGGAACGTGCTGTTGGCACTGAGGGATGGATAGGTTTCGATTTGTGTGAAGAGTGTTATAATACTCCCTCAAAGCATTCGGATTTTGTCAATCTACATAACAAAAAAAGGCATACCTTTGAGCTTATTGCAAACCGTGGAGACAATCCAGTTCCTGTACATATCGTTGAAGACCAAAACAGTGCATAAAGTTGAGCTAGTTAATAAGTTCATATGAACGGGTGGTAAATCATACTGAGGTTGTTACTATACATTCTTCTTATGATGCTGCAGAAGATCTATGGACTGTACTTTTTCGTATATTGTCTGGGGCTCTTTTGAAGTCGCACTCTACTATTTTGCTTTATTGAAAGTTGTTGATGAACAATTTATGCGTTTTCATAATTATTGGGTTCAATGTGTCTGGGGATTCTATTGCATTTTCATTGTTACCCAGATTTAAACTCACCCTATGTTTATGCAACTGAATTGGCTGATATCAATATGGAGTAATATCTTTTGTATTGATTTGGTTTTGCCAATAAGTACTAACAATATGATTGTAATATCAATATGGTTTGTGGAATGGAGATGGTTGTAATTGAATGCAATTCATTCAATAGGAAAAAGAAGAAAGTGATTTCTTCCACATAAGATTCACATGGATATAGGCAAATGTAGAGAATTAACCCTGTACAAGAAGGGTAGTTTGTGATAATAGATTGATGGACAATGATACCATCTAATTACTCAAGTGTTGTTACTGTTATCAGCACTCTGCTTTTTTGCAGTGTAATTGCTGAGCTTGTAAGTGCTGTTAATGTTATCAGCACTCTGTTTTTTTGCAGAGGAATTGCTGAGCTTGTAAGAGTTGAAGAATCGTCACTTTCCATAGGTTGTCCGATTACACTAGCTATGTTAGATCGGCCAAATTTAATGGGTGGAAATCAGGGGTGGCAATCAGGTCAGGTCGGGTCGGGTCAATCAGGTTGTCAGGTCTCAACCCCAACACCTGAACCTGACCTGGTGAATATTTTTTGCTCAAAATTGAAACCGTCAGGTCAGGTTCAGGTCGACCTGATACCATTTTCTTCACAAAACTGAATCTAGTTAAATAAACATTGAGAAGATATTAAAAAAAATAAAATGGTGCTACTCAAAAACTGACGAATGATCACCAAAATATTTATAATTAACATTGCGAACTTATCTGTTTTACAAATTAAAACACTATGAATTGTTTGCAAATAATTTCATCTTAGAAACTAATGGTCTACAACATAATCTTTCACCAATGATATGACCATGATCCATCTGGACCTGCACAGAACCAGAGAAAAAATATGTATTATACATCACCATCCAGATTTATTCGAAATTGATGTTTGCTTTACTTAAGATCAAATCTTTGATGATTCAGAAAACATACTTCAACATGAAATCTAGGGAAAGTTCATCTAGATTAAGTTAGATCACTTCAGTAACTAAATTAAATTGAAGAAGTTTCAAAGAAACCCCAACCTTAAACCTAATGTGTACCAAGAGATTTGCCATCAAACACCAGAGAAATAGAACCAAGGTTTCTCTAGACAACTTTACCCTTATATTTTGTTTCTATAGTGTATTAAACTATTCTTCATTTCATTTTTCGTCTTGCTCACATGACACATCTACGTATTTTACTCTCTCTATCTTCAGTCCTCCCACAACTAACAGTACTACATATTTTACATCTCTTAGGATCCCTTAGATCTCCTTTCAATTAATAACTTAGATCTCCTCTTCTTTATAGTTTCGTCTTGGAGTTTTATGGCTCATTCGTGTAAACAATAGAACTACAGACTTAATTTCTATTGAAAGAACCCAATTCTAATGAGTTTTATAACCCAAACAATCAATCGTAGATTATTCATCAAATCCATTATCATCAACCGCTACTTCTACTACTATTTTTTCTTAACTTCTATGATTTAAGCAATTGAATTGGAAGTCTAACAAGTTTGATTGGTTCCTCCACAAATTTATCAAACGAATTGGTGGTGTTGTCGCTAACAAGATTGTCTTTATCTTGCTCGGTTAACATTGGAATAGCTAGAGCTTGTTAATATTATATTAGGACCAACATGAAGAAACATTTGTTCATCTTCCCTCTGTTCATTGTATTAACCTGTTTCCAGATTATGCATTAACAAGGTCAGGTCGTTGTTGGACTGACCAAGGGGCGAGTTTTGAGATCGGGGGTGGCTCCACCGCGATGAGATCGAGATTGCCTACGTAGTCTAGTTCGAGGGAGTGGAAGTTAGAGATCAAACCATCTTAGTTATGTTCTTATAATAGGTGAAAGGGCGTAGATAATGGGATCTTGTAGATTATCTGACATCTTGATGATTGCGTAATATCGGTCATTGATTGTGTAATAGATGAAGATATTCTCTGTGCATTAATTAAGGGCACGTGTGTGTGAAGAGGTCGCCAACGGTCATATGGTCGAGCTGCTCAGATCGATCTTTTCGAGCAGTGGGCGACCTGCAGGAATTTTGAGCAGGCCACGTGTCGTGTTTTGATTGGATGGAGTATATAGTACCCCTACATAAGCCCCCTCGTTTTAGGTTGATGAGAAAATTGGGCTGAAAAGACTTTTTGAAAGCTGGGTTAACTTGTCGATTTGATCTTTGCTTTTTGAATCTTGGGAATTGTACACATGCCATGCATTCCTGATTTACATCATCATTGCGCTTTGTGGGGAAGTGGAGTGGTTCCCCGAGCAGTTACCTTGTAATATTTTGGCAACTGAAGTACTCTTTGTGTGATGCTCTTTTGTTGAACACATGGATTGATCCAACGGTGGATGTGGATCGTCGAAGTAGTGGGTAATAACTGCAAAGGTCGTGTTTGTCTTCAAGTAATCTTGGCCGTTTATTTGAACTTCATCGATGGCTGGGATCTCCCTTCTATTGATATTTAAGCTGGAGTGTGATGTCAAAAGTCTTTTATTTCTTCATTTGCTCCTCGAACTGCTGTAGTTTTCTAATTGCGACCTGACGATCTTGAGAGCTTTTGAGGTGAGTACCTTCTGCTTTACTCTTTACTTCCTTGTTTCATTTTCTTTTCCTGTTTGCTTTGCATTTTGAGAGATGTCAGAGGGTAGTGATTCTCAAAATGAGCACTTGAGTGGTGATAATGTTAGTGGTTATGAGTCTAAAGATGAAAGGACTCGGTCTGGTGATGATGCTTGCTCTCCTGATCAAGTGGAGAAGCGTTTAGATGAAGATTAGTGGGCCTCATGGGGAGGATGACTCTGATGAGGAGATGGTGGAGGGTGATGATAGTTCCTTTAACTTGTAGTTAAACATTCCTATGTCAGGAGACACCTTGCATTTAAGAAAAACTATGGGTTGGATTCCATTAGCGACCTGGAGATAAGGTTTTTTGGAGATCGCTTACTCATAGAAGCGTATCGACCTAATAACACCTTGTCTACTGTTTTTACTTTGGCCCAATTTTGAGCTGATCTTAGGTTACCCCTCTCTCGTTTCTTGACCTCCTAAACACTATCGAGCGAGCTCCCTGCCAGATGAATGGGAATTTCTGGAGGAACATGAGGGTCATGGACGATCTGAACAGGTTGCACAAGTGGCGGTTACTGTAGGTGATATTTTAGGTCATTTTTGTTTCAAGCGATCTGCAAAGCTAGAGGTGGGAGGTTATAATATGCAGGTCGGGCCTGAACGTCTGCCCTTGATTTACCCTGTCAATCGTGAGCCTTGGTGGAAGGAGCCCATGTTGCTCATTGGTCGAATAACTGAAGATAATCTTCATCTGTCTTGTGTTACTAGGAACTAGAATGATGAGCGTAAGTTCTTGCTCGTTGGTCTTAGAATGTTTAGAGGTGATCTGTTTATGTTGTTCTGGTCGTTGACTTGCTTTGTTTTTTTTTTTTTTTTGCAGCGATTAGGGACGACCATCTTGTGAAGAACAACTATCTGTATTCTACACTGAACGTGTTTGGGTCCTAGACTGACGAACGAAAGCTAAAGCTTCTTCCCCAGCTAAAGGACTACTTCACACCGAAGGGTGGTCCCAAGGCTGTTTCAGACAAGTTGGAGAGGAGGAAAACCTTGAAGAAGAATTTCTTAGCTTCGATGAAGAGGCTGGCGAGAGTGAGAAATCCCGAGCTAGTAATAGCCGACGTCCAACGATCTCGTTGGGAGCCCTCAGATCGTTACACCTCCGACCCTTCTTCCTAAGATGCCCTCTGGGTCGAGCAAGAAGAGGTCGTTCTTTGGCAATCTGAAACTTGTCGAGCAACCAACAGTCATTCCTTCCTCTGCTCATTCGAAAGCTTTGAAAGCTCCTGAACCTACTCCCTTGTCCAGAAAGTCATCTGTTCGTTTCTCGAGAAAGGGCAAGGGTGTTTCATCTGAATTCTGACCTGGCCCCTTTGAATATCTAGATGGGCAGGAAGGCAAACACGTTCTTTATGACAACGAAAGTGCTATAGATGATCCATGTGTTGTCTGAGCCATTAATGAGGGCACTGTTCTTGATGTTGATGCTCGAATGGTGAAGTTGCAGAGCCTTCTTGTGACTTGCTCCAAGTTCAATTCTGCCCTTTCTCTGGTAAGCTTAGGGTTAGACTTATTTGGGTGCTTGACTTTGTGTATTTTACTCTCTAATTATTGTTTTTTGTGTAGCTCAACACTAGCTTCCAAGAAGTACGTCTGGTCGCTGAGGTTGGGCGAGAGATGAGATCGAGCAGAATTATCTGAACGACAATCTCGAGCAGGCTAAGAACATTGCTCTTGTTGCTGAGACGAAGATAAGGGATAGGAATGCGGAGATTGTGGCGCTGAAGAAGGAGGTAGAGGGGTTGTAAGGTGATGTAACGCCTCGGGATTTCGTCCTCGCTCATCCCGATGTGTCGAGCACCATACCGCTCGCTAATGTCAATATTGTCCCCCTTTAGTCACTGCTGATATCCAGCAGTAGAGGGTTTTGAATCAGGGCCCACCCAGGTGGTTCACCCCAAAAGGCCTTGACATTAGTTAGAGTATGATTAAGCTCTATATACTACCAATACAACCACTTCCTTGGTAATGTGGGACTAACCCCAAGTCATGGGCGTTACAATCTCACTACCTTAGAAATAGAGTCGTCCTCGGCTCTGCAGTACACTCAGTATAGTCCCAAAATCTCCAACGTTCCCTGCCAAGTGAGAAAAGTACCTGGCGCTCTCTGGGCTTTTCTAGCGTACTTCCCACTTGCAACAGACGTACCCGTCGTCGGCTCTGATACCATCTGTAACGCCCCGGGATTTCGTCCTCGCTCATCCCGGTGCGTCGAGCACCATACCGCTCGCTAATGTCAATATTGTCCCCCTTTAGTCACTGCGGATATCCAGCAGTAGAGGGTTTGGATCAGGGCCCACCCATGTGGTTCACCCCAAAAGGCCTTGACATTAGTTAGAGTATGGTTAAGCTCTATATACTACCACTACAACCACTTCCTTGGTAATGTGGGACTAACCCCAACTCATGGGCGTTACAATCTCACCACCTTAGAAATAGAGCCTTCCTCGGCTCTGCAGTACACTCAGTACGGTCCCAAAATCTCCGACGTTCCCTGCCATGTGAGACAAGTACCTGGCGCTCCCTGGGCCTTTCCAGTGTACTTCCCACTTGCAACAGACTATCCGTCGTCGGCTCTGATACCAACTGTAATGCCTCGGGATTTTGTCCTCACTCATCCTGGTGCGTCGAGCAGCATACCACTCGCTAATGTCAATATTGTCCTCCTTTAGTCGCTGCGGATATCTAGCAGTAGAGAGTTTTGGATCAGGGCCCACCCATGTGGTTCACCCCAAAAGGCCTTGACATTAGTTAGAGTATGGTTAAGCTCTATATACTACCAACACAACCATTTCTTTGGCAATGTGGGACTAACACCAACTCATGGGTGTTACAATCTTACCACCTTAGAAATAGAGCTGTCCTCGGCTTGGCTCTGCAGTACACTCACTACAGTCCCAAAATCTTCGACGTTCCCTGCCAAGTGAGACAAGTACCTGGCTCTCCCTGGGCCTTTCCAGTTTACTTCCCACCTGCAATAGGAGACCCGTCGTCGGCTCTGATACCAAATTTAACGCCCCGGGATTTCGTCCTCGCTCATCCCGGTGCGTCGAGCACCATACCGCTCGCTAATGTCAATATTGTCCCCCTTTAGTCACTGCGGATATCCAGCAGTAAAGGGTTTTGAATCAGGGCCCACCCATGTGGTTCACCCCAAAAGGCTTTAACATTAGTTAGAGTATGATTAAGCTCTATATACTAACACTACAACCCCTTCCTTGGTAATGTGGGACTAACCCCAAGTCATGGGCGTTACAGGTGAGGTTACTGCTGCCAAGGAGTGCCGAAAAAATGGTGCTGAATGGCAAGAGTACTGTGATAACCTCAAGAAACAGCTGAATGGCAGGTCGATTGCATTTTAATTTTCTGCATTTGTATTTCTTATTGTGGATAATGTCACCCGTCTCTTTGGGCGACTAGTTTCCAGGGAGTCCTGGTAGCTCGTTCAGAAGGAAGGTAGACGAGATGAATGGATGCAAGCAGGACAAACTGAAATATTTCCTCTTGTATGGCTTAGTTGAATGAATTTACCTTTTAATGCTTTATCTTTCTTGTTTTTGTAGTTTGCCTTGGTTTTTTGCAGGTAGTTCTGTCTTGCGAGCTGTAGCTAGGGATTGCTGGAGTAGCCCCCAAATAGTCTAGGTCGATGATGTAAAAGAGATAAATAAAATGAACTTTTTATTTGTTTACCTTGCTCGCTTTTCTGTTATTTGTACTGTCTGCTTGGATTGATTTGCAAGCATCAAATAGTAAGCAAAAAAAAAAAATTCGACCTGTGATTGGGTTTGGTCGATAGATTATGAGCTCGAGTTTAATTATGTAGATTATGAGCTCGAGTTTAATTATGTCGTGGGATAGTTTTGACCTAAGTAAATAGAGTGCTAGCAGGAGTATCAACTTAGCACTTTAAAATTATTAAAGGGACTTGAGTATTGATAATTCGAAGGTCTAGTGATTGAGTTTCAACTATTCAAGCCATTCATGTATGAACTGAAATGAAGGCAATATCGAGCTTGTTTATTGAAGGATGAGAGCGAATGCTTACATTTTATTGGTAGAATTTCTTCAAATGAGTAGCATTCCAGGGATTCTTCACATCTTCCCCTTCTGGAGTTTGAAGGCGATAAGATCCATTACTTTGGACATTTGTGATGATGTAAGGCCCTTCCCAATTAGCGTTGAGCTTTCCAATATTTGCCTTTCTTTTATTGTGGAACATTCTTCTTAGTACTAGCTCTCCTGGTTGAAAAGTTCGAGGTCGTACGCCTTTGTCATAAGCTCGTTTTAGCCTTTGTTGGTATTGCTCGAGCTTAATGGTAGAGTGGTTCCTTCTTTATTCAACCAAGTCTATTCCGAACGACCAGGCTTGGTTGTTGAGTTCTGTATCGACCAATAATGACTTGGTTGTGCCAAATGTCAGCTCGGTTTGAATAACAACTTCTACTCCATAGCAAAGACTAAATGGAGACATTCCTGTTGATGTTCTAGGAGTTGTTTTGTAGGCCCAGAGGATGTTTTCTAGCTGTTGTGACCATTGGTCTTCCTGATCTTCAAGCTTTTTCTTTAAATTAGAGAGAATTTGCCTGTTCGCAGCTTCGACCTGACCATTGCTTTGTGGATATCAAGGAGCCGATCTAGAGTGCTCGATTTTCCATAGTGCGTAGAAAGCTTTAATGTTCTTTCCAATGAACTGGGTTCCGTTATCAGTTACAATTCGCTTGGGAAACCTAATCTTGTGATTATGTTTTCCACAAAAATCTTCTCACATCTGCTTGAGTGATATTAGTGAAAGCAAGGACCTCTACCCATTTGGTGAAGTAATCGACTGCGACGAGAACATATCTCCTTTCAGATTTCTTTTCTTTGATCAGTGGGCCCATGATGTCTAGCTCCCACATGTGAAATGGCCAAGGAGCAGTGATGTTGACGAGGTCATTGGGATGCTGATGAGTGTGGTCGGCAAAACGTTGACACTATTTGCATTTTAAAACAAATTTCTTTGCATCTTTCTTCATTCTTGGCCAGAAATACCCTTGTGAGATCCCTTTGTGAGCAAGTGTGCAACCTCCTGAATGATTTCCACACTCTCCTTAGCGAATCTCCTGAAAGATGATTTGCCCATGCTTGGGAACTAAACATCTTAAAAATAAACCAGTTGCTGACTTTCGGAATAGTTTTCCTTCATGTAGCTTGTACACAGTGATTATATGATAACTGGCTGGCCTCCTTCTTGCTTGGCAGTTCGCCAGTTCGTAAATAATTGATGAAGGTTTCCATCAAAGTTCCTTTGATATCTTCATAGGTCGTGGCTAGTAGGTCGCTGATTTGGTTGACCACTTCTTCCTTTAGTAAATACGCAGGTAGCATGCTTACTACTATAGTTAGAGCTCGAGGTCGATCTGATTCGACTTTGGATGCTAAGAATGCTAGTGAATTTAACATGTCTGTTATCCGCTCTTGGGATGTAGTTGATAGTGAAGAAACTGAATTTGCTGATAAGTTCCTTTGCCTTGTTTGCATATCTTATCAAATTGACTCCATGTATTTGGTAGTTGCTTTATAATCTGATATTCTACCAGCTGTGAATCATTAAACGCTTTGAGTCGATCTGCTTATAAGTCGATTGCCATTTGTAGACCTTTGATTTGGGCTTCATATTCGGCTTCATTATTAGAGGAAGAAAAGTCTAATCGAGTTGACCTTTCATGTTGTGAGCCCTCAGGTGAGATGAGTACGACAACAATGCCACTTCCGTTTGAGTTGTGTGAACCATCAACATAAAGTTGCCAAGTGTTTGGTGGATCAACATGGATTGGTCTAGTTTCTGGTTCTGGTTCCCAGTGAAATCTTCGGTAGGGTAGTCTGCTAAGAAATCAGCTACGACCTGGACCTTAACGGCCTGGAGAGGTACGAACCCAAAAGTATAATCACCGAGCTCGGTTGGTGATCGAGCTATACGGCCTCTTTTGTTCTTCGGGTGATTTAGGGTTTGGTCACCACTTTTTAGTATAAATTAGGTTTTGGAGCCGGTTTTTATCTTTATTAGGGTTTAGAGCTCATTTTCGAACCAACAACTAAAAAAACCCGGTTGAACCGAAAATATATTCAAAATACCTAATTTTACCCCTGAAACTCACGTGATCACTAACCCTAATATAGTTTTGATCAGGGGTATTTTGGCCATTATAAACAATTACTTGGGTCAATTGTCGGTTCAGCTCTAAACCCTAATAAAGATAAAAACCGGCTCCAAAACCTAATTTATACTAAAAAGTGGTGACCAAAACCTAAATCACCCTTGTTCTTCTTTTCTAGTATGTGTCGTAATGGTTGGTCGGTGATTACTTTAACAGTATGTGCTTTGAAAGAGGGTTTATTTTTGCATGCAGCGCAGAGGAGAGCTAGTGTTAATTTTCTAGAGGTGTGTACCTTATTTATGTTTGCTGCAACACCTTGCTTGTGAAGTAGATTGGTCGTTCGACCTGATTTTCCTCTTTGAATAGTACCGCGCTGATCGCAAAATCTGAAGTGGCGAGGTAGATTCCGACAACATCTCCGTCATTAGGCTTAGTAAGAACTGGTGAGTGGATAAGTATGCCTTTAACTCAGCAAAGACTTGGTCGCATTCTTCTGTCCATTGATATGGAGCCCCCTTTCTAAGAATATGAAGCATTGGACAACATTTATCGGATCCTCTAGACATAAATCTATTAAGAGCTAATACAATGTCGTTGAGCTTTTGAACTTGCTTCTTTATCTTCGGGCTGGGCATATCGACCAAGGCTGTGATCTGGTCGGGGTTTGCTTCAATACCTCTCGTTTTGACTAGATAACGAAGGAATTTTCCTGATGCCACTCCAAATAGAAATTTTTTTGGGTTAAGTCTCATCCTGAATTGTCTGAACCTTTGAAATGTCTGATTGAGATTGGCTAAATGATCTTGCTCGAGGCTGGTCTTGACCAGCATGTCGTCGATGTAAACCTCCATTGTTCGACTTAGTAGTTCGTCGAACATTTTTGTGACAAGTTGCTGGTAGGTTGTCCGGCGTTTCTTATGCCAAAAGGCATAACTTTGTAATAGAAAATTCCTTACTCAATAGTGAATGAAGTCTTTCCTGATTTGGTTCATGCATTGGGGATCTGGCTGTAGCCTGAGTATGCATCCATGAATGATAGTCGCTCGAATCCACATTTCTGATCGACTAACCTATCGATTCGTGGGAGTGGGAATGAATCTTTAGGACAAGCTTTGTTCAAGCTTGTAAAGTCGATGCAGACTCTTGTTTTCCCGTTCTTTTTTAAAACTGGAACTATGTTGGCCAACCAATCTGGTGTGTCAACTTCCTTGATAAATCCGACCTGTTTGAGTCTACTAATTTCATCATTGACGGCTTGATGAAATTTTGGGGTGAGTCTTCTTGGTTTCTGCTAAACAGGTCAATAATTGGGATTTACTCATAGTTTATGGCATGCTATTGATGGATCTATCCTAGGCGTATCAGTGTACGACCAAGCAAAAACATCTTTATTGAGAGAAAAAAGTTTACAAAATCGTTATACTTAGTTGTTCCTAATTCTGAGCCCACATAAACATACTTGGGGTCGTCCTCTGACCATAGGTTCACTTGCACTTCTGGATCTGTGCTTCCAAGTGATAGCTGAGGGAGCTCGCTTGCTCCTTCTCTAGTTGCTATTTGGCCGTGTCAGCTTTCCCCTTTAATGGTCTCTTCGCTTGCTTTTCGATCTCCTTTGTTCCTGAGGTTGATGGACTCTTATGCTTGTTTTTCGAACTCCTTGGTACCTAAGATCGATGGCCTATCAGCCGCCACAGCTTCATTCAAGAATTCCATTGGGGTCGGGATAACGGAATACTTGATGATAAGTTGATGGCACTCCTCGCATGGCATGGATCCATTTGCGACCAAGTATAGCATTATATTTACTTGCGATATTGAGGACGCTGAAATTTGTTGTAATAACGACCTTATATTCTCTCCTGCACCATACTATCCTCAAGGTAATGGGCAAGCCGAAGCTACCAATAAGTCTATACTTGGTAGATATCTATAGATGCCCCAAATTGTACACGCTTTTTAAGGGGATTCCAATTCCTCCTTCCTTCTTCTGCTCGAAGGACTTGAGAATCTATGGATGTCATAATCTCAAGAATGTCTTATCATCATCTAGGTTGTCGCAGCTGCTCCAAAACCTTGAAGTTATATGGGTCGATGGATGTGATGAATTGGAGGAGTTGATTGGAGAAGAAGAAGAAGAAAACAGAAGAAACGTTGAAACACCCATCGCAGTTCAATTCCCTAAGATTAAAAAATTGGGGTTTAGGAATCTACCAAAATTGAAGAGCATTTGGAGGGGCGTGATGATTTGTGACTCTCTCGAAGAAGTTTGGGTACTACCAAATTGTTCTGAATTAAAGAAGCTCCCTCAATTTAAGGGAGAAGATCAATCAATACAACCACCAGCATCTCTGAAAGAAATTCATGGAAGCAGAAAATGGTGGGATTCACTGGAATGGGATCCTGCATATCCACAAAATATCCTTCAACCCTTCTTCATAGAACTTCAAGGTATGTATGGATTGATTTATCACTCCAAATGTGTTCAAATTTTTTTTCTGTTTTCTTTTCATTTTAGTATATTTTGATTAATTACTTCAATTCTATTTTGATTTATTCGTAGAAGAAGAAGAAGGTATGTAGAATGAATCAAAAAGTTTTCACATTTTCACTCATCAAAAATGCCTAAAAGCTTTCACCTTTTCACTCGTCAATTGCATTAATTGAATTCTATTTTGATTAATTACTTCAATTCTATTTTGATTAATTACTTCAATCCTAGAATTTTTTTTCTGTTTTCTTTTCATTGTAGTATATTTTGATTAATTACTTCAATTCTATTTTGATTTATTTGTAGAAAATCCGACTTAATTAGAAGAAGAAGAAGAAGAAGAAGAAGAAGAAGTAGAAGAAGAAGAAGGTATGTAGAATGAAATATTTACTATAGTGAATGGTCAAAAAGCTTTCACCTTTTGACAAGTAAAAAATGCCTAAATTTGTTTTGTCTATTAAAACAAACTAGAATCTGTAATAATTTCTTCAAATAACAAAATTGATATCAATATAAACTCTATAAAAGATTTCCCAATTTCCAGTTATTATTTCAAGAATCAAAAACCTCGCATCAAAAAGCTAAAATATACAAATTTTGATAGATATACTGTTGTGCAAGATAAAATTTGATAAAACAAGAAAGTTACTCCAATAGATATTATTAGATAATCTCATGGATTGTAATAAATTCTAGGATTTTTTTGATATATTTTGATAGAATAGTAGAAATAACATAGAGATGAAGAGAGAGAGAGAGAGAGAGAAAGAGAGAGCGAGAGACAGAGAAAGAGAAAGACGAAGACCTGAGTTTGATTTGGATTGAACAAGATGCTTGTTCAAAACCTGTAAAGTTGGAAATATCCGAGCGTTGTGTTGCTTTGCGAATATATTTATTCTGAAATGAAATCTTCTTCAACTCTAACAATAAAAGCTGTCGACATTGTGTTGTGTGGATTTTCTTTTCAACTCTAACAAAAGAAGCTGTCAACATTTTGTTCATATTTTTGCACGCGCGACGCGCTGACCATAAGTGCGTTTGTTGGTGCGGTATGTGCTACTACTGCACTCAGTTCGTTATTATTGGCAAACTACACAATGCAAATGTTTGAGCATTGGTTTCAGTTCAACTAGTTAACTAAAGCATTATCACAAATCACAACCAAATACACAAACGTTATGTTATATATAAGTTTCCACTACAACGTTGAAATCAATTGACCATTCACTAGAGTAAATTCGTTGGTAATTCGTTGATTGAATGGTTAATTCAATCAATTGCATTAATTAAATTATTTGTTCTTTTGTTAAGTAATTCGTTGGTTACTTCTTCAAGTATGCCTATTTATATATGTCATCTGTTTTTTACTAAAACGAAATGGAAAACCGCATTGCCCAACGATTAATTAAGTTCCGACTTTAATGGAGATATATTTCATTCAAAACCAATTTCCAAATTGAAGCTAATTAAAAGCAAGTGCAATGTTTTGGTCAACTATATTTCAAAATTGAAGCTAATTAAACCCCGATTGCTGCCAGTGTGTCTTAACCCGAAAATAGTGTTGTTCATCACGATATTCCCAAAAGATAAACTAAAATCGAAGAGTAGATTAACCATGAAGCTTACTGCTTTATCTATATTTTTTATTTCATGACTCAAATGACATTGATACATATAAACAATACTGTTGATCCGATTACCATATTCAAACTCTTTGACATATAACGCATTTTGTCAACATCCCTACCAGAAGATGCATACATTTTACATATATGCATCACATATAGAGTTGGACTGTTAGACTACCCCTACCCATTCTATCAACACTGCACCTTGTCAGTTTCACTACAAACAAAAAATGTCTTATGACTTATAAGGTGACACTGTCTGCCATTCCGTTGGTTTTGAATTTTTCCGAAGACATCATGCCACTGTCATTAACAAAGCAATCTATTGTCTCATGTGCAGGAAATGTACATTCTGGAATTGAATGTGATAATTGTCAGGTAACCTCCTTGCATTTTCATATTGGGATGCTATTCTTTAAAAATTCAAGTAAAATTCAGGGGACTTTTAATCATGCAAGCCGCTAATGGTCTGTTCCAATTGATAATTTTGTTCTGATAATAGATTGTATGTTCTTGTCTGGCTTGTTTTTATTTTTTGTTTTTTGAGGTTTTGCGAAACAAGGATTATGTACCTAGAGTTGTGAAAATATTGTCCTATGATAAGAAGAAGACAGTAGTCTGCTAAAATGTCGGTAATAAGCAATATGAAGAAAATATTGTTATATATATACCTAGCATTAGTGTCATAGTGTGTGGGTCAATTGTGGGATTTATTGCTCCCATACTTCATTCAGCAAGCCGAAGTTTGTGTAAAGTTTTAAGACAAGCAGTACTTTCCCTTTGTAGGTTTATCCTTTAGTCTTCTCTTACCACCTTAATTGATCTCTACAGGTGAGGCCAATAGTTGGGAATCGATACAAATGCAAGGACTGTCATGATGAACGTGTTGTTGGGACAGGGGGAGTGATAGGTTTTGATCTGTGTGAAGAGTGTTATAATACTCCCTCGAAGCATTCAGATTTTGTCAATCAGCATAACACAAAAGGGCATACCTTTGAGCTTATTGCAAACGGTGGAGACAGTCCAGTTCCTGTACATACTGTGGAAGAGCCAAACAGTGCATAAAGTTGAGCTAGTTAATAAGTTCATATGAAGGAGTGGTACATCATACTGAGGTTGTTACTGTACATTATTAATGCAGTTCTTTCCCAGTGGTTTCTTATGATGCTGCAGAAGATCTATGGACTGTAGTTTTTCATATATTCTCTGGGGCTCTTTTGAAGTCGCACTCTGCTATTTTGCTCATTGAAAGTTGTTGATGAACAATATGGAGTAATATTTTTTGTATTGATTTGGTTTTGCCAATAAGTTCCAACAATATGATTGTACAAATTGTTAGATCTGCCAAATTTAATGGGTTGAAATGTGGTTTTGTAGCCATTGAACGCCCCAAATTGTACACACTTTTTAAGGGGATTCCAACTCCTAACAGCTCCTTCTGCTTGAAGGAGTTGAAAATCTGTGGTTGTCATCATCTCAAGAATGTCTACTCGTCATCTAGGTTGCTGCAGCTGCTTCAAAACCTTGAAGTGCTATATATCTTTGACTGTAAAGAAATGGAGGATTTGATAGGAGAATAAGAAGAAGAAAAAAGAGGAAGCATCAAAACACCCATCACACTGCCTAGGTTAAATGTATTGTGTTCCTGGAATTTACCAAGATTGCAGAGCATTTGAAGGGCATTGATATTGCAACAGAATTAGGTTAAATGAATTGTGTTTGTGGAATTTACCTGGCATTATGCATGGAGTTACTTGTAAACTGTTTATTACATAATATAAATATGCCGATAAATTAGATTATTTATTGAATGCAATTCAACAGAGTAAAAAGGAAATAGATATATTTTTGCAAAAGAAGAGAATTAACCAAAATATTTTCATGATTTTTGCTTTTGTCACATTTGAATAGTTAACCTCAGATGTGGTGGAGCTCCTCAAGAGAGTGCAGAAGATAATAGACGGCAATGTGATGATTGAATTTGTTATTCAAAAAGTATTTTTAGCGCGTTTGTCCTCTAATTTGGTGTGATTTTTTGAGTATGTCAAAAAAAAAAAAAAAAAAAAAAAAACCCTCCTCCTTCCAATATCAACAAGTTCTTTGTGCGAGAGCATTTATATTTCTGCGAAAGCTCTGATCCTTCATATCGCTACAATTTGTCAAGCTGATGTCAAGGAGCTTTGTCCTGCATGTTCAAGGTCTGAGTCCTGCTATGTAGGCTGTGCTGATGAGATATTGAAGCGAGCAGATATATACTCTGAGTGGTTGGTGGTGGGGAAATATCAATGAATGGCCGCTTAAGCTGTTGACATTTAAAATGTACACCTATTAGGATGATTTCTTAGAATCTCAAATTAGTATCACTGTCATCATAACTCACCGTCAACAATACTATAAGAATAACAACAATACTCAAGCCTTAATCATCATCACTACTTTTCTGATACTCTCATTTCTCTATTATCGATCACAATGGCTTGCAAACATAATGCATCTCTGTTTTCTTACCTTGTTGTCCTTATCATGTTTCTTGCCATGACCCAATTTGCTTTCGCTGCCCGGGAAATCCCAAGAACCATTAATAGCAATGCTAAGAATAAGCATAATCAAGATGTCCCATTAACCACTCAAACTTTTCCAGGGTTTGGTGTTGGATATAACAACCTACCAGGAAGACAATACCACCAGTATATTCCAGGTTTTGATGATACCTTCATTCCAAACCCAGGTTTCGAGGTCCCATATCCGGCAGCGGTCCAAGCTTCTGCTGCTCGTCCATGAACACACAATATGTAGGGGCTTGATTGTCAAGAGGTTCTCTTGTCAAAACAGTAGTTTAGAAATGGTGAAGATCTCTATTGCTAGCTAGTGTTATTTTCATTGAGGATTTGCGAATGTGCAAGCCAGTTTTTAGTGAGCTTTGACAAAAATGACAACTGAAAATATATGTTCTTCGGACTACATCAGGATAGTGGCATGTCTACCGACAGATCACTCATGTCTACAGAGTGCTACTTTGACTAGTACAATGTTAGAGATGCACAAGAACCCACATTCCAAAATTTGATGCCTAGATCAGTAAAACCTACTTTGTACCATAATCTAAGACTGCAAAAGGAGCTCTAATAATAGGCTATGGGACGACGTAGACAGTAATTATCTCGTCGTTTTTCTTTCTAGGACCACTAGGTTTTTTTGGACCAATCTTACTCTTAGTCAATCATCATTTTTATTGAAAGTAAAAATACGAGTATATATTCTGAATAGAGATTTGCATACATATTAATGCATCAAAAGAGAGCAATTGATGAAAGTAAGAGTGCCAAAAACTGGTAACATTGTCGGTAAAGACATCCCTCTCCAAGTTGGGAGGTTGTGGGTTCAATTCATCTAGAAAATAGTTAGAGGAATTTTACTCATGTAATATTAGGAGGATCTCTCCATGGTGGATTAGCCTTCGGGGATTGTTCATTGTACGGCTTACTGGCCTAGTTTCAGATGTAACACCTTCGGGCCTTGTGAAGTAGCTTTCAGGTCTTGGAATTTAATGTAAAAAATTAAAATTAAAGAAAAAGAAAAAGAAAAAAAAGAAAAAAAGATGAAAGTAAGAGGTTTGTTGAGCTCTATTTTTTCTCCACTGTTTCATTGAATCATGGAGAGGGTGGTTTTATACAAAGTAAATGCAAATTTTGGAATGAATATAATCTACAGGGTAACTTATATTGACATATGCTACAACATTTATGATTTGAAGAACCACGACAATGATTCTTAAATAGGGTCAAACAGGACTTACATACACATTAATGTTTCGATGGAAAGCCAGCAATGAACCATAAGCAGTATGTCAAGCTTATACAGTATTTCCACCACTTCCGCATCAAGTCGTAACAATCTATGCACAGATTGAGGAAGTCACTCACTCTTTCTAGTAGGCGCCAATCTCATAGAATCGAGTAATCTTCTTTTACTGCAGACTTACTTTGCTCTTCATTTATTCCTAATAATCACAACCAAAATCAATGGAGTATGGTAGCAAATAAAATTCAGTAGAGTATCTGCTAATGTCAAAACACAAACAAAACCAGATGTTACTGTAAAATATTTTTTGCAAAATACCTCAGAGTTAATTGATAGGGTACTAGAGTTCACTTCCAATGATGCTTCAGAGGTTCTTGCTTCTGATTTCTCATTTGACGATCTAACAAGCAAATGATAAACATGTTAGAAATAGACTGTACCAAGTAGAAGGCATGAAAGTGGATGACATGTTCTTTGCGTTGTTGTTGAGTACTTACGTGGAGAGTATTGTAACCCAAATAAACTCCACACAATCAACCCAAAGAAGTCTTTGTTCTACTGGAACAACACCATACGTAATTAGATGAGCAAAAGGCCAGAGCTTCCATCCTGCCTGTCAAACAAACAACATAGAGATAATGTTAATAGAGAATATAGAAGCTCTATGCAAATACCAACTCATAAAAATCCAAGCTCAAATACAGTGTTCCAACTTAGCCAAGAACCACACCAATAGTTTGACGAAGAAAACTTTATTACTTTAATCAATAAAGCAGACTTTAGCTCTTTGTAGTTTTTATTATTCTTATTTAAATACTCGATCAGAACCCCTTCAATGCATAAATCAACTTTCAAGTTATAACAAGGTTGGAATATCCCAAATGACTGAACAAGCAGTTGGACTCGAGGCTAATGATATTTAACTCCGACCACGTTATAGACCATTTCCTACGTTTAATAACTTACGTTATTAAGGGCCATGGTGCTATTATGTAAATCCTTCATTGACCATGGACACATTTACATCAACTTACTGCCTGACAACTCTACAAATGCATTGAAAATGATCCACCAAATAAAACACGAGTCAATGATGCAACCCTAGACATATACGTAAAGGACAAAGCTTTGATAATATCAATATGGTTTGCCAGTGATTTCAAGAGTTGCTCACTGCTCAAAGCGAAACACAATGAATTATAATTCAGCAAAGGAACACAGCTTTTTAGTGTATTTGAACTACATGATGCAATCAGAAGAAATTATACACTAATATCAAGGAAAGATAAAAACTTCTTCTTTTTGAGAAATAGTAAAACACTAAACAGAGAAGGAGTCTGTATATATGTAGAATGATACAAAAGGGATTAAACTCATTAAAAGTAAATTATTTAAAGAAAGGAAGATATATCTTACAGTCAGCATGGGAATAAATGTTGCTTTTAGTTCAGTGAAAATGCTGGCTGGGGATTCGAAACGCAATAACCCGAGTACTACATAGTATATGCTGTTCCATAATGCTGCCCATGCAGTTTGGTCAAAGACAACCTTAACAGGAACCACCCACTTGGAAAGGGAATAAAGCCTGCAGCGCCAACAACAACTCTCAGGCTTTCACGCAAAATCAACCAATACGCTTAGTAGCTAATATCTTCGAAGATTGATCCTAAACAATCACCTCACAGTGAAAACCCAATATGTGCAATATAACAATAGTGAAGCAAACAATAAGGCAGTAAACAAGTAAAGAACACACGATATTTTTAACGTGGTAAAACCCAATATGGGAAACGTCCACGGTTGTCCTCGGGACAACAAATAAATCCACTAGATGAAAAGAGATGTACAAACCTATCAACTACCTGCAATCACTGCGAGTTGACACTACTGGTTATCTCTAACACCTTGACTTCACCAGAGTACTTTGATGTACGCACAAGACACTCGACTTCTTGATGAACACACAAGAAGACTCGAAGCCGATCTATGTAGCAAGCTTACACCAGAGTTCCTTGATGAACACACAAGGATACTCGACTTCTTGATGAACACACAAGAAGACTCGAAGCTGATCTCAATATTTAATAAGGAAGAAGAAGATGAGTTCAATCACCAAAACAACCTAAACCAAAACCTAAACAAACTCCAAGACTAGAGATGAATTGGACGGCCAAAGAACTAGTTTGTTCATAGAGAAACCCTATATATAGTTAGGGTTTGGAAACATAAAAAATGGGCCGGACTTTGCAGATTTTACATTGGACGTATGTACGTCGAAACAGCGTACGTACGTCCCCATACAGAAATAGTTCGCTGCCTGCTTGGACGTACGTACGTCCTAACTAGGGAAGTACGTCCTGACCAAAACATGTTTGCTGCCTAACATGACGTACGTACGCCCTAGCTAGGTACGTACGTCCCAAACCCAAAAACTTACTTTTGACAAAAGGACGCGAGGACACAGACTCGGGACGATGCGCGTACAACTTGGTTTTCCTAACAATGAACTCAAGGCGAGATAACCGAGACAATCAATGTCACAAAATTAATGTCAAATAACCAAGTGCCGGTTTCACACAGAACTGGTAATAATAATGAGAAAGAGAACCATGAAGAGAGAATCCAACAAGGCCTGATCTGAACATGCGCGTCCGATCAAAATCAAAAAGAGGTTTCCCTTCATAGCACTACACAATAAACAGGATATGAGAAAACAAATATATGGAAACAAGATTGAAGGAATGAGAAACTAAAGTCTCCAGAAGGGTTACATTATAACCTGTGCAATCCAATCCCCCAAAGAGTAGACCACTCCACTTATGACCATTTTGGCTAAAACAGGATTTTCTTTTAAAGCTTCTTCATAAGTAGCCCAGTTGTGCAGGGGTGCGTATCTTAATATCTCAAAAATAGTCCAACCCTAAAATTACAAAAAACAAATGGAATAAAGAGATATGTCTACAAATTAATTACAGGAACACTATTTTTTTTTTACTTGATGAAATAGCCATAAATAGTAATTCCGCATGCAAACACCATATATATCCGAATTGACGATATATAAAAAAAATTCATGCTACCAAAAAAAAAGGATATTTATGGCTAGGAAGCTTACTTAAAGCAAAATATAGAAGAAAATTGACAGTTTTTAGGTGATACATCAACAGAAATAAAAACTTTTATAAATATTCCTGGCCCTTAATAAAGCATTTGAGAAGGTATGCAACTGCAAACAGAATTCACATTGGATTCTTTCAATTTATAATTCTAAAGCAATGCTCATAATTATCGATCAACAAAAACAGATGAGTGCTAACTTCCAAAATCACAGATCCATTGATTCATAGTAAGTATAAAGAAAAATCTATTCATAGAATTCCGATCACAACCATAATAACAAGTAAAAAGAAATCTGTGGAAGGACTTTGAAAGATGTAGTAAGTGAAAGTATGGAGAAAAATCTTAAGTAATGGACATTGCCACATACTGTGAGGTTTGAAGTAGTATAGGTTCCATGCAAAGCCCCTTACAGCTTGTGTTTCCATGTTGCCTCTTTCTCAGTTTTACATTTTGGAACCTAATTATGTTGTTGTCATTCTATACATATCTTTAGCATGACAGATAATCTTATCGCTTTAAAACCTCTGACAGACCATGTAGACATCAAAGCATCAACCACTCTGAACTCAGAATTGGAAAGACTATCTATTTTTTCCATACTGTCAAAGTTACTATATCTTGGAGATATCTTGGAAATATATTGGCAGATCTTGCCATACCATACTTAGATAAATATATTGCAAGCTTCCTTCTTTGTATTATACTATTATATTATATAGTTGTACAAGCACGTTTATCAAGTGTTCATCTCTTATTATTTTTTGCATACCCTCTACTTTCATGAAGATTATTCCCAAATCTAACAATCAAAACCAACTTAATTTCTGCAAATTATACTCTAATTATAAATATATTTAAGGAAACACACCTTGAGCTTGTTACATATGCCTACAAAACATCAAAAAGAGTAAACTCGAGAAACTTCAAATTTATATAACTTACGTGCCAACATTCTCAATCCAGTTTACCTCTAGTTTTATAAATAACCATTCTTAATCATTCATCAAAACACTACGAAAAATTAACAAAAAACCAACATGTGAATTTGTAAAACAATATCTTACATATGACTTAAAAATAAGAATTCAATTCAAAATTCCAAAAACTTTAAATAACTTACATGCCAATAATCTCTATCAATAGTAAGCAACTTAGTAATAGCATAAGTCCCTGCAGCAAGAACAATAACTGCATTTATAGCTCTATCAATCAACATCTCAACAACACTACCCGAAGACAAAGAGACGGCAAAGAAGAAAAGAACCCATTAATCTCTCCAGCTCCTTCAAATAAAAATCTTCCTTCATTAGCAAATCCACCAACTTGATGAACATTTTGTTCTTCATTTCTTTCTATTTCAATTCTAACCAAAACCCCTTCTTGTTGATCTATTAAATCATTACTTTGAACTGGAATTACATCAAATTCTTCTTTAATAGACCCAATAATCCAATTTCTATTGTTTGTTCTCAAAAATGTTGAATTCTTTGAGATACCCTTTAATGGAAAGTTGGATTTGCTTAGTTTTGATTCCTTGTTAATGGGTTTTGATGAAAGTGGATGAAGAAATCTTTGAGGTGTTAGACTATTTACAGAAGCAGCCATTGTTGGACTACTCTGAAGTTGAGCAGAACCAGTGGTTTCAGTGTGATTGGCTTCAGAAAGTCAAAGAGAAAATTGTGAAGAGAAAGAGAGTTTTAAATAGGTCAATGCTGACTCATTGACACGCTGGAATTAGCAAAAAAAAAAAAATTAGAGATTTTTGGATATATACCCTATTTGAACCTAGAAAATTCAGATACCCAGTTTGAACTAGGGCAGGGTAAATTAACGCTAAAACCGACAAACCAACCCGAACACAACCGAACCGAACATGTTAGAAGGTGTTAGGATGTTTAAGTGTTCGGTTTCGGTTGAATGTTATGAGGCGTACGCCTCACACTACCTCAAGGCTTAAGCCTCAAAGTGCGCCTCACACTTGTAAGCCGTACGCCTCGTTTGGAGCATTAGAGGCGTATGCCTCAGTGCCTTATATTACCGCCTCACTTCGAGGCGCGCCTCAAGGCTCGCCTCAAAAACGCCTTTTTAAACCATTTTGATAGTATTGTTTTACAGGGTTGATAGTATTGTTTTACATGTATCCTTCCCCTACTTGTGTGTGTGTTTATGTAAATTGAGTCATGAAATACATAGAGAAACAAACAATATAAACTTCCTATAAACTTCATTGTTCATCTTAAAACACACATGCAATAATTGGACGAAGTCAAACAAACAATACACACATTCAAGTTGGAATCGACAAATAGTAACAAAAGGATTTATTTCCAATGCTAATTGAATAATTGAAATTTGACCATTTATAAGTGAAAGGATGGAATCAAACTTTTTATTTTTTTTTGTAAGAATGATCCTACAAATAATAGTCACATTGTAATCATGGTTAGGAAATTGTGAAGATTTGCTACTTGAAACTGCCAAAGTAACAAAAGGATTGAAGGAATGATTTTTAGAAACAAAAAACTAAAAAACAGAAAATGAACTTATTTCCAATGCTAATGGAAAAATTGAAATTTACCCATTTGTGAGTGAAAAGATGGAAGCTTCTTAACCAGCTCAAACTTATGCTCTGGTAAGTGCTGCTGATTGACTCCTGCAGTATAACACTTTCCATTATAACACTTCCCACACAAATCAAAACTAAAGCCCTCCGCGTTGATGATATGTTCACAGTCGTTGCATTTGTATCGCTTCCCAACGATTGGATTCATCTGTAGGAATCATCCGTTAAAGTGGTTAGAGCATGACTAAATAAACGATAAAGAGTTGAAACATTGGGTGAGAACAATGAAATCGATGGTAATCTTGTTGATGACAATGATAAAGTTATCAATGCAATAGTTATGAAAATTAGTTATCAATCATAAATTTGAAATAGTAATTTGATTCAAATTTCATATAATCGAGATACATGATTCATGACTGCCCTTGCACTCATGTAGTCAGATTTGCAACTAGATGAAACTTCAGAAGAAGCAATTCAACATTTCCAATTGGATCAATTCTGAATGGACCTATCCAAAACAACAAGAGTGAATCCACCTGCATACCACCTAAAAACCAAAACTACAAGATCAAGGTTGTAATCTCATTCACTGACTTAGACTCCAGTATTGCGACGGTTATGTACTAAGAATATACAATGTGGAAATTTATGTTGAAGGAATGAAATCTAGATGCTTAGGGACCTCTAAAGAAGCTGAATGCAGCCGAAGCATTCTGGCCGCTGTTCAGTGTGCCTAAAAAAGGGAGCAAGTTCCCTATAGTTTTACCAAAACTAAGTACCCAACTAGAAAAACAATATTTCATATGACAAAAATGTTACCTCACAAAATTCACAAGAAAATCCAAAATGTGTATACCCAATATTTTCTCCTGCACAATAACGAATAGATTGGGCCGGTAAATAATAGTAGCACATTGTAATACAAAATATTACAAAAGAAAATTTTACACAAGTGTTACAAAAGAAAAATTCCCAAGTTTTTTTGTTTAAGGGATGATTTACACAAGCAAATCAAAGAGTTACATAGCCTTGAAATGAGATTAAAACCTAAATATTTGTCCCTATATTTCCAAATAATGGATTAGATCATCATATCAGTGTTTTAAATAGCAGCTAGCACTCTTGATAATGCTTCCTGGTGTCTTTTCAAAGAGAGGAGATTATTGATTATGATGATGATAGTGATGAAATCAATCAAGCTAGCCACATCAAAAACTAAAACTAATCGAATTTTTCACATGAATAAATTATAGAAACCAAAAACTAAGAAATCGGATACCAAGAAAAACAAAAAAACTAATAAAAAGAAAAGAAAACACACTGGGAATTATATTAGGGTGTATTTACTAGTGTCGATTTCTAGTACCTGCTCGTTCTGACATTAAACTGTCCTCACTATCACACTGGGAATTAAACTGGGAACTCTCCTTTCCTTCTGACATTAAACTGTCCTCACCATCACATTGGGAATTCAAATCTCCTGCACATGAAAGAATAGATTGGAATAGTTAATGAAAGTAGAACAACGAAAAGTGTGAAATTCAAATCATGGTGAAAACTTTGGAGTAATAATTCATTCTACATACCTTTTTCTTCTTCTGATTCATATCTCTCTTTAAAAACGGGTTGAAGGATATTTTTGGGATAGGCAGGATCTCACTCCAGTGAATCCCACCATTTTCTGGTTCCTAAGATTTCTTTCAGACATGCTGGTGGTTGTATCGATTGATCTTCTCCCTTAAATTGAGGGAGCTTCTTTAATTCAGAACAATTGTATACCCGAACAATTTCAAGAGAGTCACAAATCATCACGCCTCTCCAAATGCTCTTCAATTTCGGTAGATTATCAAACACCAATTTTTTAAACCTAGGGAATTGAACTGCGATGGGTGTTTCAACGATTCTTGTATTTTCTTCTCCTATAACTCCTCTAATTCAACACATTCATTCACCCATATAACGATTCTTGTATTTTCTTCTCCTATAACGATTCTTTTATTTTCTTCAAGGTTTCGAAAAAGCTGCAGCAACCTAGATGATGAGAAGACATTCTTCAGACTATGACAATAATAGATTTCCAGCACTTTCAAGCAGAAGGAAAGAACGCTAATAGGAGCAGTTGGAATCCCTTTAAAAAATGTGTACAATTTGGGGCATCGAAAAATATTTATCCTGTCTAGGGTTTGTAGCCAACAAGTCGAAGAAGTAACAATTGTACCACTCAACTCTTCTTCCTTTTCTTCTTGTTTTGAGGACCATGACCATATACACTCTATTTTTTCACACTTATTGATTGCAAATGCTACTAGCTCACTTACATCCTTCGTTAACCAACACAACTCATTTAACTTTGTCAAATTGTTGAACTGTTGCCCTGGGAGGACTACCTAGAAGGAGTGTATAACGATCGCAACAAAATCCAATTGCTATATAAAAACATTTTAACCGAATAAAATTTGATGATTGAACATAGCTAGCATAATCAGACAAGTAATGAAACCCGACATTAAGATTTTCCAACGATCGTACCAATCGAATTTGGTCCTCGTTGACCTCGATGCCTCTTTTGGTGACGATGTAGCCGAGGAATTTCTCTGAGGTAACTCCAAAAGTGCACTTTTCTGGATTGAGCTTCAATTTGTATCGGCGGAGGATCTCGAAAGTCACCTTTAGATCCGTCAGATGGTGATTCTCCTCTTCCGATTTGATGAGCATGTCGTCAATGTAAACCTCCATTGTGTTTCGTAATAATCCGTGAAACATGTATTCCACCATGCGCTGGTAGGTGGCACCGGCATTTTTGAGACCGAACGACATCTTCGTGTAACAGAATGTCTTGTTGTCGGCATAGAATATTGTTTTCGGTTGGTACGGTTTATACAGTGGAATCTGGTTGTACCCTAAGTAGCCATCCAGGAAGGATATGAGGGTGAATCCAGCGGTTCGGTCTACCAACTCGTCGACCTTGGGCATAACATACATGTCTTTGGGGCATGCTTGGTTAAGATTTGTGAAATCTATGCAGACAAACCTTTCCATTCTTTTTCATAACGGCGACAATATTGGAGACCCACTCGGGGTACTGAATCTCCTTGATCACTCCTACTTTGGCCATCTTGCAATACTTCGACGAGGACGGTTGTTTGGAGATTTGGCCTTATTGCCCGTATCTTTTGGACCACCGGTGTAGCGTTGGTGCACACATTGAGCTTGTGACAAGAGATATCGAGTCAATACCTTCCATGTCTTCGATTGACCATGCGAACACATCTTGGTTCTGTAGCAGGAATTCTATTAACTGTTGATGGATCTCATTGTTTAAACATATTCCGATGTTGGTGATGTGTGGCTCACCACCGTTGGATAGGTTGACGGACTTTGTGGGTTCCACAGTTCTTGAATAAGGGATTGTAAGTTGTTGTCCGTCAACCTCTTTCTGTAGTTGCTATTGGGTAGAAGAACCCGACGACTCGTCGCCCCCGGTGTCCTTCATCATTGTGCAGACTGTTGCAAAGTGTGTTGTATGTGACAGCGCTTGATCACTACGGATCTCATATTGACCGTCATCTGTTGGGAAACGTATTCTCTAATGAAAAATGGACGGTAGTGCCCTTATGGCATGAATCCAGTCTCTACCCAGCAGCTCATTGTACTCCGACCCTGCTTCCACGACTACAAACCTAGACATGACTGTCTTTGTGTGTGTCGTTACTGGTAAGGTTATTTCTCCCAAGACTCTGTTGGAGCCTCTGTTGAAACTGTAAACATTTCATTTGGCAGGCGACAAATGAGTGGAATTGAGTTTCATCTGGTGAAGGTAAATAGAATCTCAATGTCCCGGGGTCAACAAGGACCTTCATGACGTTCCAGTTACCAATTGTGATGGTAATGACCAACGCTTCGTCATGTGGGGTTACAACACCCTCGAGATCGTCATCAGAGAAAAGGATTGGTTCAGATGTTTCTGTTGCGCACTACAGGGGTGGCAATTGGTGAGTCTAGTGCTTTTGGGCTGTTGTTGACCTGGTGAACTGTTCGGAGCTTTTTGAGCGATTCATTCTTCGATGGGCAAGTGCCCTCAAGTATCATGTTGACAGTGCCGAAGACAGGTGGCTGAGCTTTCGGGGCAACGGGTTTTTGTTCGACTTCGAACTCTTTCAGAAGACCCTGCTTGTGCAGCTTGTTCAGGAATTTAATGAAGGCATAACATTCTTCGATTGGGTGACTATACTCACGGTGGTAATCAGAATGGCTTGCCGTCTATTCTTGTGCACCTCGTCGGGGGGAGTTCAAAGTATCTTCTATCGCGTATGGCCTGGAAGACTTTGGGGATAGAAATCTTGAAAGGTGGTAGCTTGCGCGGGAGTGACGATAGCCTTGGTGAGGAGTGACGGCCTGGAGATCTTTTATCTTCTCGGCGAGGTTTCTTGTCACGGGGGCGCTTGTCTTTGCCCTTCGCTTCCGCATCCCTTGGGTGGGCAAATTTTTCGGCAACAAGATTTCCTCTTGTGTCAGAAGCTAGGTTTGTTGTCAGCTTTGGTGTTCGTGGCTGCATTCTGGCCAAGTTATTTTCTACCCTGATGTTCTTGTCAACTCTGTTATAAAGATCCATCAGGGTCTCTAGCTGTTTGGAGATTATGTCGTTGTAGCCCACGGTGTCTGGTCGCAAGCCTTTCCTAAAAGCGACTATTGTTGCTTTCTCGTTCACCCCGCTCATGCGTAAGACCTCGGTTCTGAACCGTGTCGTAAACTGTTTTAAGGACTCGAGGTCACTTTGTTGGACGTCAAAGAGTGTTGAAATATCTGCCACTTCTCGCTTCTAGTGTCGGTGCTGAGAAAGAAAAGCTTTTTTTAGGTCATGAAAGTTGTAAATGCTCTGAGCCTTTAAAGACTGGAACCAATCCATAGCGCTTAAACCAAGGCTGCTTGGGAATAGACGGCACCGCATGCCATCGTATTGCCCGCCTTCCCAAACTGCCAGTTGATTTTTGAAGGGAAGAAGATGATCAACGGGGTCTGTGTTCGAACTTTGGTGGTACAAACTTGCTAGGGAAGTCGAACTCGTAGCACTAGGCATGCAACGGTCGTTTTTCCAACTTCTGGAGGTCGTCAGCAATTGTTGTTTTTTCCTTTGCATTGAGCCGGTCTTGAAGCTGTCTTATCATTGCGAGCATTGCCGCATTATTGGGTTGGTCGGGGTCTTGAAGCTACCTTATCGTTGCGGATTCTCCGTGGAGGCTGGTCTCTTGTGACGGATTGTTCTGATCCTGCTGGTGCTTGATAATGTTGGGGGTTATCATGAGCTCCAATGGTGGTGGAGGTGGGAGTATTGGGTTAGTACCGTTGGGTGGTGTTGAATTGGCACCGTTTGGTGGTGCGGGATTTCTGTCACCATGAACTCCGTTGGAGTGTTGATTGTCTTCTGATGTTAGGTTGATTGCTGTGAAAGCTACGAGCTGAGGCGGTCAATTTCTTGGAGCCGAATTGCCTCTCTTTCTCTGGCGTTCTCTAGAGCTTGCTGTAGTGCCAATGTTCTTGTGACGTCCAGGAGCCATGCATTTTCCTGTGCCCAAATGTTCTCTTGCTACTGAAAGTGATCGTTCGCAGTCTGTAGTTGTCTGTTGTGCTCCTCGAGCTATTGGATCCGTTGCTGCATTGCTTGTAACTCCTGGACACGGGTCAGAGTGCCTTGAGTCGTTGTTCCGGCTATTGCTGTCGTGGAGATTCGTGCGGATGGTTCAAGGATCCTTCTAGCGCCAATCATGGGTGTTACATCCGTGAAACCCATGGAGATGTCTGAGCTTCGCCGAAAAACCTGCACAAAAGAGAAAACCACCGGTGTTTGCACTGGTGTTGACACTCCGACGATCAAGTCAGCAGATAGAAGTGGGGAGAGCTGAAATGACTGATGGGACAAGAGAGCGTACCTAATGATTGGAGATTGCTCCTATTTATAGGCGATTGGTCAATCTGTGTGGCACCGTTGGATTGTGTTTTCAATCAACGGCTGGAGATGTTGGACATGTGGGTGGCCTTAGAGCCTAGTGTTCTCTGCATTTGTTTGACTGTTGGTCAAACAGTGGAGGACAGCTGGGCTTGTGCCTCTCACGTGTCTGTTAGCTTTGTCTTGTCCGTGGATCTAGTGATCTTGGGAGCATTTTAAGCTTTCTGCTTACGCTTATTTTCCACGGTAGATGAGCGTACGGATCATGGTACTTACACCGCCTACACTATTTCACACATAGAAAGCAAGAACAATCAACTGACATTAGAAACTGACACATTAAGGAAAACCTATAAATAAAATAAAAAATGACTGAATTCTCGTGCGGCATAATCTACATCTTGGATGCCTACCAAAAATTAATGAGCATAGATCATAAATAATCAGTACCGATCTGCCCGACAGAGATGCTAATGTTTTTTTTTTGTTTTTGTTTTTATCAAAGTAGTAATATTTTATTAAAGCTAGCTCAAGATGAGATCTTACAAGGTTCCTTCATGATTAGAAGGGTCCCTTCATGCTAATGTTACAGTACGAAAACAGCGTATAACATGCTTACGCTGTTTTCGTACCACAAGGAGGTATCATATTGAGAAAACTATAGAACGGCAGAACTGCAGAAGATATCATTCAATGATGTATTGAAATGAGATCAACTGTAAAGACTACTAAGTACTTATCTATACCAAATGCATAGTACAAGACTAACAACTCTCTGGAGTGAAATGGCTGGAAAAAAGACCACAACCTACATAGACAAGCTTCAACATGGAAGATGGCTTGGAATTCTACACTGGAGTTACAACACATTTGGGAAGTTCTAAGGAATACCACATCCTAGGTGGAAACACATTTGGGCTCCTCATATCATACCAAGACATGCTTTCATCACTTGGTTGACTATTCAAGGAGCCATTTCAACAGTAAACAAACTAGTGGAGTGGAAGATCATGCCTATCTCAAACTGCAATCTGTGCGGCCCCAACATCACTCACCATCCCTCAACCTACACCCTGCATTCACCTACACTCTCTCGAACAAAAATTGCCCCTGCCAACCTTCCTTTGATATGCAGCCAAGAGTTCTACATGTTCAACAATCGGCAACAGTCAACCACTATGAGGAACTGGAGCAGCTTGAATACCAGTTCTAGTACAATTCCAATTTGCGAGAATGAACATCACTTGTTCTTTGATTGCAACTGGTCACAAAGCATATGGAAGGAGGTGCTTACACAATGTGGAGTTGCTAGAAATATTCTGCCAGCATCATTGGAATGGAGATGGATTATATCAGAGTTCAAGGGTGGAGGACTTGGAACAAAACTGAAACAAGCAGCAATAAAGGCAATTTGGGGAGAGAGGAACAACAGAGTCTTCAGGAATGAGACAACACAAAAGAACAAGATTGTTGCAAACATCTTTAGGGAGGTGAAAACCAGAATGAAAGCAAAAATTCCTAAAGTCACTGACACTTACTCCAACAGACTTGTTGTTTGTGCATTAGGAACTCAATTCAGCTAGCGCACAAAACAGCAATCAAAGTCAAGTGGTCCAACCCCCCAAAACTCGACCATGCTTAATTAAGATGGATCCCTGACAGACTTTAATGCTGGTTTTGGAGGAGTACTAAGGAATGAAGCAGGAGATGTTTTGATGGCTTATTGTGCTGCAGAAGAGACAAGATCAGTCTTATACCTAGAAATGAAAGCTATTTTGGAGGGTATTAAACTGGCTAGGACATGGAAATAAGGAGCCTGAACCCACCTGGAGAGTTAAAGAACTTATGCAGGACATCATGGATTTGTTGGCAGAGCTACAAGATTACAACTTAGAACTTACATTCATACAAGCCAACCAAGTTGCTGATCATTTAGCTAAGATAGGAGCATCTATGACAGGAGAAATGATGTGTTGTAATCCAATCCAAAAAGATATCGTGCAACTAGTTTGTAAGGATGTCATGAGCAGCTTGTACACTAGAATTTGATTTCTTCTTTTAATTACAGGTATGGTTCCATGCCAAACCTCAACTTAACGATTCAAAAAAAAAAAAAATAATAATCTTAACAGATGTTGTGTGTATCTCAGGCCAAGTCCATTCATCACATTTTATATATAAATTTTTCTGTACCTCACAAGGCTCGCACTTACAATCATACATTGGGCATCAGCTGTGAAAACGTCTTCAGCCTGTGATGTCATCCTTTCACAAAGCCAACAAGATCTCAGGAAACACAACATGAACTAAGGCAAGTAAAAAACAATAGAATTGCAACCTCTTTCACCTTGAAACCTCTTTGATTTGTTCATCAATCATCAATAAAGCTTTGAACTTATCAAAAAAAAAAAAAATACAATAGAATTCCAAACAAGTATTCATGTGAGAAATGAATAATGGCAACTACAATGAGGTCAGCAATATATAGCTAGATCTTACCCCAAAGCCAACAGGTCTTTAGACGCACAAGATCAACCGCAACGAAAAGTACTTTCAACACGTATTTCCCTTCTTGACCTTTCAATTCTCATCCATGTTGGGGTTCGATCCCAGACAGTGCATCTTTGAGTTACTGATCTCACTGAAAAAGGTTTGCCAATCGAAAGAGGAAAAAGAAAAAGAAAATCTCATCCATATTATAGTTCATAAGATTAGGACAACCGGGAAGAGACAAACTACTCTAGATAGATGATTCTGAAAGCAACGTAATTCGACTAATTAATAATATAGTAGATCGAAGTATTAAATTAAATCTATCGAACGTGCACAATTAGTTCTATAAATTTTTATTAAATGTTAGAGGTTATTAATTATTGGTGTATCAATTTAGAGAGCCCAGACCGTAGATCATAAATAATGAATTTAAGCAGCTGAGTATGCAACATCATAGTCGACGCTAAAATGATCTTACCATTTTTAACACGTGTAATATGAGACACAAACCCGCAGGTGGAATGAGTTCATTAACTGCAACTGAAGTACTAACCTGCATCAAGTCCATTGTTCAAGAGTAACAACATGTCTATTGCAACAAAAAAGATATGGTAAGGGAAAAAGATTTCAACCTACATAGAGAAACTTTACCAGTGTCGTGTGTATTTCAGGCCAAGTCCATGGACCCCCTTTGCAAGTCATGAAAGATATCAATAACTGGAACTAACAATGAGTTCGGCAACATATAGATCTTACCCCAAGTCCAACTAGTCTTTAGAAGCACAACTGATATGGCAAAGGGAAAAGTACTTTCAACAACATCGACGTACAAACAACAATTCTCCAATGGATAGATGATATGATTCATTCATGTAATTAATCAAATAAATGTAACTCAAAACATAAGAAATGCATCTACATACAGATAATTAATATTTCAAATGTACTTAGTACTGATTACTAGTATTGAAAAACATACATAAACATACTTAATGGTAGAAGCATTATTCATTTAACCTACATGGTGTACGTGGATCTGACAACAACAGTTTAAATCTCTAACATTTTACGAAGAAAACAGCGCTACAACAAGACATACATATAACTTATGTTGAATTAGAGAAGAAGAGGAACAGAATGAAAAGAGTAAATCTCTATTGTTTCTCTCTTAATTGTGTTTGTCTTATTACACAGTATATATAGACAGATCTGTTACAGTGATCAGTATTCTAACAGACTATCTTAACCTTCTAACTAATTACAGTTGTCAACTGTCTGCTGAGCTGTATTATCTGCTGATGTGTCAATACCTCCCCTCAAACTGATGACAGTAGGACTGACAGGAAGTTTGGCTCTGAGCAGATGAAACCTTGAAGTTGACAAGCCTTTGGTGAAGATATCAGCTAGTTGATCTGTAGTGCACAGATAGTAAACATCAACTAACTGCTGAGTTACAAGTTCTCTAATATAGTGATAATCGACTTCTACATGCTTGGTTCTAGCATGAAAGACCGGATTTGAAGCAAGAGATATTGCGCTGATGTTATCACAGTATATAACTGGTTTCCCTTTAAAAGAAATGTGAAGATCTCGCAGCAAATGACATAGCCAAGTAAACTCTGCAGCACATTGAGCAAGAGCTCTGTATTCGGATTCTGTTGAACTCCTGGCAACTGTTGCTTGTTTCTTAGAACACCATGATATCAGATTAGAACCAAAATATACACAATAGCCAGTAATAGACCTTCTGTCCATAGGGCAACTAGCCCAATCAGCATCAGAAAAGCATGTAATTGAAGGTGGACCTTTGCGAAGTGTCAAACCATATGAAATAGTTCCTTTAAGATACCTCAATATTCGTTTGACTGCAGTAAGATGAGTGGTCCTGGGTCTATGCATAAACTGACAGACTTGGTTAACAGCAAAACATATTTCAGGTCTGGTCCATGTAAGGTATTGAAGAGAACCAACAAGAGACCTATAGAAAGTAACATCATAGTTCCCATTTTCATTGTCTAATCTGGTTGTAGTAGCACAAGGAGATGAACAAGACTTGGCTGTGAGCATGGAAGCTTTCTCTAAGAGATCATAGATATATTTGGATTGGGAAAGAGTGAGAGTGTTTTTAGTCCTTTTAACCTCTAAACCTAAGAAATAATGAAGAGGTCCTAAGTCTTTCATGGAAAACTGTCTGCTGAGATTTTGAATGAGTTTTTGACATGTCGACAAAGAGGAACCAGTAATGATGATATCATCAACATAAACTAGAACATAGGTAAGAGATGAAGGACATTGTTGGATAAAGAGAGAATGATCGACATGTGAAGTATGAAAACCTAGGCTTATAAGTACCTGGTGTAGTCTGGTGTACCATGCTCTTGGAGCTTGTCGAAGACCATACAAAGATTTTTGCAACTTGCACACATAGGAAGGTTTTGAGCAGTCCACAAATCCAGCAGGTTGTTGCATATAAACAGTTTCTGTGAGATTTCCATGAAGAAAGGCATTGTTTACATCAAGCTGTCGAATAGGCCAATCATTATTAACTGCGACAGTTAGAACCATTCGAATCGTTGTGGGCTTGGCCACTGGGCTGAATGTTTCTGAAAAATCGACACCTTCTTGTTGATGATAACCTTTGGCAACTAACCTGGCTTTATATCTCTCTATGCTGCCATCCGATTTTTGTTTGATTTTGTAAACCCATTTGCACCCAACTAAGTTCTGGCCTTGTTGAGCGGGTACTAACTCCCAAGTTTTAGTCTGAAGGAGAGCATTGAATTCTTTAACCATAGCCTCTCTCCATTGAGGAATTTTCATAGCCTGAGTGTATGTAGATGGAATAGAAGGAATACTCTGTAAGCTAGCAGTTAAGGCCACCGGAAGAGTATGTTTAGAAGTAACCAAAACCCATTTGCACCCAACTAAGTTCTGGCCTTGTTGAGCGGGTACTAACTCCCAAGTTTTAGTCTGAAGGAGAGCATTGAATTCTTTAACCATAGCCTCTCTCCATTGAGGAATTTTCATAGCCTGAGTGTATGTAGATGGAATAGAAGGAATACTCTGTAAGCTAGCAGTTAAGGCCACCGGAAGAGTATGTTTAGAAGTAACCAAAACCTTTGGTTTATAAATTCCAGCTTTAGACCTTGTTTTCATCTGATGAGTATTTACTGCTGCTGATCTGTCTTCTTCTGCTGTTGAAGAAGGCTTAGAGCGAGTCATATCAGTGGCTGAACTCTGTTGTTGGTCAGGTAAGACAGGACTAGATGATGACAAAGGAGACACACTAACAGGAATAGATGATACAGAGTGAGGTGAATTTAACAACTCAGAAGAGATAGTGGAATCAAAGAGGTTAGTGACTGACTGACTATTAGAAGAAGAAAAAGGAAAAGATGACTCATGAAACAAAACATGTCTTGAAATATAGACTCTGCCAGTTGGCAAATGTAGACATTTATAACCTCTGTGAAGATTGCTGTAACCTATAAACACACAAGGTTTGCTTCTAAACTCTAATTTATGTGTAGTGTAAGGTTTAAGCCATGGAAAACAAAGACATCCAAAGGTTTTAAGAAAAGAGTAGTCAGGTATTTGATTATAAAGCTTTTCAAATGGAGACATAAAGGACAAAACTGAAGAAGGTAACCTGTTTATGAGAAAGACTGATGTATATAGGACATCCACCCAATAGATTGAAGGAATACTGGACTGAGCAATAAGAGTTCTTCCAACATCCAAAATTTGTCTATGTCGCCTTTCTACGACTCCATTTTGCTCACTTGTATGAGGACAAGTAAACTGATGGGAAATACCATTGGTTTTGAGAAAAAATATTCAAACTTCTCACTTGTAAATTCCCCACCATTGTCAGACCTCAGAACTTTTATTTTCCGATTGAATGTATTTTCGACAGACATTTTAAAAGTCATGAAATGGTCTAAAGTATCTGACTTTGCAACAAGAGGAAAGAACCAGATAAACCGACTCCAATGATCAACTATACTTAGGTAGTATTGATAACCACTAATGGACTTGACATGACAAGGACCCCAAAGATCAGCATACACAATATCTAATGGACCTGACACTTCTGTGGTACTAGCTACGAAAGGTAACTTTGTGCTTTTGCCTAGAGGACAGTAAGGACAACAAAAATCTTTAGGAATGGGAGTTTGAAAGTTATTATGATGAAGAATTTTTTGTAAAATAGAAGAAGAAGGATGACCTAATCTTTTGTGCCAAAGATGTGGAGACACTTTTGTATGAAGAAAAGCTTTTGGGCGATATTTACAGTTGGAAAGAATTCTGGACGGATAAAGGCCATTTTCACTCGGTCCGTGGAAAAGTATCTTCTTTGAGCCATTGTCCTTCACATAGAAATAAGACGATGTGAATGTAATGCTACAATCATTATCAGTAGCAAATTTATGGACTGAAAGCAAATTATTTGATATTTGAGGTGTGTGTAAAACATTTCTTAAAAGAAAAGAGGTGTATGGTGTTCGAAGTAAAGATGAACCAGTTTTAAGAATAGACACACCTTGGCCATTTCCAACAACAACCTTATCGGGACCCTTGTAATCAGTGTGAGTATGTAGGTTGGCTAAATCAGGGGTAAGATGATTTGTAGCCCCACTATCAACATACCAATCTTTATCAGAAGTAGCTGATGTAGAACCTGTAGGAATTACACCCTGAGCCATCATAGCTAGTTTAGAAGGGGGAACCCTGCCTGCATATGAGTGATTCATTCTGTACCAACAGTCAATAGCTTGGTGTCCATTCTTATGACAGATTTGACAAGATAAATATCCATTAGAATTTCTTCCACCGGAACGACCTCGTCCTCTTCCTCTAATACTTGAACCTCCTTTGCCATGATTTCTGCCATGGTAATTTGAACCAGAACTTCCAGAGGTACTTGAATCTTGAAATGTGGAAGAAGAATGAATAGAACTAAAGGCTTGAACTGTTGATTCAGAAGAAGAAGCCAGAATTGCTTTACCTCTTAAGTCTATTGCAAGTTCTTCAGACAACAACAAATTGTGTAGCTCATCAGTAGACACAGGATCAGTTCTGACACGAATTGAAGTCGCGAATGCACTATAATCATCCGGTAGACCATTTAACACATAAACAACAAGATCTTCACCACTAACAGGTGAACCAGAGGCAGCGAGACTATCAGCAAGTTGTTTAAGTTGATGGAAGTACTCATCAATAGTAAACTGTCCTTTCTTCAGACATTGAAGTTTCGATTTGAGTTGAATAACATGAGACCTTGACAGATTCGAAAACCTTTTCTCAAGATTGATCCATAACTCCCTTGCAAAATTAATACTAACAACATACGGTAGAAGTTCCTCAGTAAGAGTAGCATTGAACCAAATTAAAACTGTTTGATCTCGTTTTAGCCATCTCAAATAAGCTGGATTCAGATTTGTTGAGTTGGGGAGAAATTGTGGAGGACACAATTCAACTCCAGAAACAAGATCAAGAAGATCATAGCTCCGTAGAATAGGAAGAAAAATAGATTTCCATAAGAGATAATTGCTCCGATTTAGTTTAATAGGAACAAGATTACCAATATTGTTGTGAAGAGTAGGAGCTCCAGAGTTTGTCATCAACAGATCTTGATGAACTTGTGGTTGATTTGCTAAATCTTGAGTATTGTTACTTCGATTGACCATAATTGGTGAAAGAAATTTGATAAAGACAGATGAAATTGATAGTAATGGAAGAACTAGGGTTTCTAATTTGAGAAAAATTGAAAAACTAGGGTTTCTAATTAAGAAAAATTGAAAAACTAGGGTTTCTAAATCACAGGATCTTTGTTGTGTAGCAAGGGCTCTGATACCATGTTGAATTAGAGAAGAAGAGGAACAAAATGAAAAGAGTAAATCTCTATTGTTTCTCTCTTAATTGTGTTTGTCTTATTACACAGTATATATAGACAGATCTGTTACAGTGATCAGTATTCTAACAGACTATCTTAACCTTCTAACTAATTACAGTTGTCAACTGTCTGCTGAGCTGTATTATCTGCTGATGTGTCAATACCTATATATCTAATTGCTTTTTACCACTTAGCAAGATTTTTCTCAAAGCTATACATCTGATCATTTCAATCTGATACCCTAAGTGACATGTTTCTTTCAGTTCCTTCAACTTTGGTCTTGTCAAATTGAAAGCCCTTTCTTCATCTCCCTTGATTTTGAGAATGCTTGAAACGAAACGGTTTGATAAATCAACACTTACCACATCTTCTTCCCAACTTTTCAATTCTTTTCCTAACTTAATCAAAACAGTTTGCTTTTCTGTATTCAATTGTGAAAAATCAGATAGAAGTCTTTTATATTCTTCCAGCAAAACCTGGCAACGTCTGTCAAAATAGGCTGAAAGTATTTCCATGATAACAAACATTGAAGAAGCATTCTCTACCACATTCTTGCTATCACCATTGTTGTTGATTTCATTTCTTTCTCCTTTTGAATCCTTCTTCTTAGTCTTATTCTTCTTCTTGATTTCATATTCTCTACCACTTCTTCTTCTTCTTCTTTTTTTTCTTGATTGCGTGTTTTTAGGGTTTGTGTTTTTCTCTAATGAGACTGATGAAGTTGCGGGTTAGATAGATGTGCTGTCAATGGGCCGGGCTTTGACTCTATCAATGGGTTTGTGTGTGTATATGATATTCTGATCAATAAAAGCCAAACCAACAATAGGAGAGAGCTCAGGCAGGTCATGGAGTATTTTAAAACAAAGATGTAGAAAATTAACCTATGCAGTAAAACCTCGATAAATGAATGTTCGATGAAATAATAACCTCGCTTAGAGCCTTACTAGATAATGATTTCTTCCGACCTTGACTTAGGGTATATATATATAGTAAGGGTCTGTTTAGGAACTTTTAAGTTAGGGAAAGGAATGCATAGGAAAGGTCTTTTAAGTGGACCATTCCTTTGTTTTCCAAACAACCACCTCAAGAAAAGAAAGATTTTTAATAAAATGGAAAGGAAAATTGTGGAATGGAATGGTTTAATTTCGCCATCGTCCGTGTACCCTCGGAGAATCGCCATCGTCCATGTTGGTGGAAGTACATTTCCCCTGCCATAGCAGTTGTACTTGTGCTTCTAAAGACTTGTTGGTCTTCGGGTAAGATCTATACATACATTGTTGAACTCGTTGCAGGATTTGCTACCTTTACTGATTTCTTTCATGAATGTTTGCACTTCTGATGGTTTCTTGCTTGCCTTAGTTAATGAATGGCATTTTTGTCAGCTACTCGGCTTTGAGAAAGGATGGCCTCACAACTGATGTCCAAGGTATGATTGTAAATGTGGGGTGTGGATATTTTCTAATAAATTGTTGTGAATGGACTTGGTCTGATATATATACAGAACACCTGTAAAGTTTGTCTATGTAGTTTGACGTACACGTTGATCTGGTGGTTTAGATTAGATTTCCATGATCATCTTCTACGGAAATCACACCACAATACTTACTTTGGTGGTCTTTGTATGTTGATCATCTTTGTAGGTTACAAGTTGTTTGTGCCCATGTCTTCTGTACTAGTCTGCTCTCATTGTGTGGTTTTCTTAAAGGATGTACGTATGCTTACATTTGTATATCCAAGCACCATTTGAGATCAAGAAAGTACATTTAAATAAGCATAGTTAGACTACAGTACTCACCCTCCTTGGAATTCATTAATTCTGCATTTTCTTCAATTATATGCAAGTAGCACTCACAAACTCTATATGAGTTGCCTAGCACACATGATTAACATTTTTTTCATGTAGCCTCTGTCACACATGATCATGTTATGTTGGAGATGACAAAATCAATAAGATTCAGAACAATTTTGATGAGGGAAGTCATAAATTGTTACCAAAAAAAATTAAAAAGGGAAATGGACAAATGGACAATCACAATGCAATCACATTTGTGCTATAGGTATAGTATACCAAAGCAATGAGGAAATTAATTTGAATCTTCTTTTCATCACCCCTCAAAAGCTCAAATCACACAGTAAAATTTATCTCATGAACTTCCGGTTACCATATACAGTACCATTTTAACAAATTTGCTTATTTATGATTTCAGTTTACTCCAACTTCTTATACTTATATTAAGCCACATGCATCTGGAAATTTAATCGATGAGCATCACAAACAAAGAATATACCTAGTGGACTCCTACAAAGTAGCAGAGTTTCTACCAAACTCACCCTCCTTGGAATTCAATAAATCTGCTTTATATGCAGAAGAAGACATTTAAAAACTATGATATGACAGAACAAACATCATGTGGCCTCTGTCACATATGTTGGCATATTTATATAGCTAGGACCATTAAACCAACCGAACAGCTCGGGCTCGGCTCTGGTTTGGCTCGAGCTCATTTGTATTGGTAAACGAGCCAAGTTTGAATACCAGTGTCTTCAATAGCATGCTTTCTGAATTGGTTCATGTTGGAGTGAAGTTAGAGGATGAAGATAAAGCACATCTACTTCTGAACTCCATGCCCCAATCCTATGAGCATATTATCACCACGTTGCTCTATGGAAAGGAAACTCTAGAATTGGATGAGGTTGTCAGTGCTCTTTTATCTCATGAAATCAGAAATAAAGGTAGAGACAATGAATCTCATGGTGAGGGTTTAGTGATTAATGGGGGATCACGAAAAGGATTTAACAAGAGTAACAAGGCTCACATAGAATGTTGGAAGTGCGGAAAAACATGGCACTTTAAACGGGATTGTGAGGGAAAAGGTGGAGCGGTTTCGGCAAATAGCTCCAGGTCAGGGAAAGGCAAGCATATTGCTAATTCTGGCGGACAGGCTAATCAAGTGGAGTTTGATGATGAATTACTCTTGGTGACTACTCAAGAAGAAAATTTACATCAGGAATGAGTACTTGATAGCGGTGCCACAAAACATGTTTGTTCACATAGGTCATGGTTCGACAAGTATGAAAGATGTGAAGGTGGTTTGATGTCGATGTGTGATGGCTCCAAGAAGTCGATAGTGGGAGTCAGTAATATTCACATCAAGATGTATGACGGGAGGATACATACTCTTGAAGGTGTTCGACATGTGCCGAGTTTGCAAAGAGAACTAATTTCTCTTTTCAAGTTAGATTCTTTGGGTTACAAGTTCAGTGGCAAAGGTGGAGTTATAGAGGTTTGCAGAGATTCCAATGTGATCATGAAAGGAGTCGCGAGTAGTAGTGGCTTATATATACTATTGGGTCAAACAATAGTAAGATCTAGAGTTGGTCCTAAGGCAGGCAAGGTGATGTTTAAATCACAGGGTTCTGTTATGAACAAGGTGGCTGCAGAAGGAAGGAACTCAAGAAAAGGAAAGATGGTCAGCAAGTGGATTCCTGTGGTCAAGTTTGAGGGTATCTCAAACTAGTCGGTCAATCATAATTAATTGGGCACCCAAAAGAGTGGAGGCGGCAACATGGATCAAGAAGGTTTCACGGGCGCGGATGGAGTCAACAATAATCAAGTTCATTGGCGCGCCAAGATGGAGATTGTTATGTATTGGCTCGCAATGCGCAGGATCATAGCTTATATTAAGTGAGGTTTATAGGATCATACCTTATGTTTGTTTCTAGAAACAATGTAAGTAGGAATTATATTCTCATAAGTACTTGGTATTCTAATTGGTAATGGTATTGTTATTCAATTAGAATCCTTGTATGGATTAGGAACTCTTGGGTATTATTTATACTCAACTAGTTGGCTATTGTAAAAGGGGAGGTAAAGAAAAGAGAGTGAACCAAAGGTGAAAGTATTACTAGATATGGAGACACAAATTTATGAGGGTTTTCATATAATAGGGTTTCTCAGATTCTAGTGTGTGAGAGAAAGAGAGACAAGAAATTATAGATTTGTAATTACGTTGTTTCTTTTATCTGATTAGTAAATTCTTCTTGATCGGTTGCCGGGTGGAGTAGGCGGGTTTGCCGAACCACGTTAATATTGGTGTTATTGTGTGTGATTGTGTTTTTTCGATTACTTTCTCTGTTATTTGTTATTATCTAGATTATCGGTATTACAACCAATCCTTGGGTTAAAGCTTCTGTTGCACAACAGAGTTGACTGGACGCTTTTGGGGACCATGTTGTACAGTGTAAGTATTACCCCGGTTTTAAATGCAGACACGATCATGTCGTGATATACTGTATGATGTGGTATGGCGGGCAAGAATATAGGTAAATAAAGAGGCTCCGGTCAATTTTCTTACAGACCCGTCAGAAGGCAGATCAACACTACGCCCAGCTGATGTTTTGATATATAGTTAGTTAGAAGGGAAACATGCATGTGTTGACATCACGGGAGCATCTCCGATGTGGGGTTTGGTAATGGAAATTTCGAAGTGGGTCAGGTAGCCATTAATGCAACTGCAACTAAGGTACGAAAACAGGAGGGAGCTGAGCATGTGCAGCGAACCAGCATTGTTTCATTCCTTTTGCCTTTGACACTTTTGGGTTTCTAGTACCAGAAGCAGTTGAACTTCTCAGGAGGGTACAAAAAGTAATGAATAGCAATGTGATGATGGCAGGTTCCAGTGAATATGTATTTCGTAGGATTGGTTTTGTTATTCTAAAAGGGTTTGAAACGCAGTTTGTAGCGCGTTTGTCCTCTAGCTTTGTGTAATTCTTCTTTTATCAATAAAATTAATAAATTAGTTTATAAATAAAATAAAATAAAAAAAAAAAAAAAAAAACTATTGAGCTTTAATAATAATAATGGGTTTAATAGTGTTTTCTTAACCATTGGGTTGGCAAATGTTATAGTCCATGGGCCCTAAATAGTCTTGTAGTACCACACAGTTGGGATAGAAAAGTCAAAGAAAACTAGGGGTGGCAAAATGACCCGCAACCCTTTAACCCGACACGAACTCGACCCGAGATAAACAGGTTTGGGTTTAGTCTTATCGGGTTTTCGGGTCATTTTGACCCGAACCTGTTAGACCCGTTTATAAACAGGTCAGGTTCAGGTTTGACCACTAACAGGTCGGGTCAACCCGAAACCCGTTTAAAATTAATATTTTTTATTTCTAGTTTTGAAATCACCTCTCTTTTTCATCTCTTCTCAACAATCGTTTTCTTTCTTCTTCTTTAACTGTGGAGAAATATATAGTCGTAATGAATTGATTAATAAAAACTTGTTTGCTGGTGGTTCTTATTTTTTTATATCGAAGTTAGAGATTGTGTAAATATTTTTCTTGTTTTTCAATTGATTTGTTTTGGGTTTAAGGAACATGATGTTTTAATTAATCAATTGAAACCAGATTAGTTTTTTTTTAGAACTCAGGTTAATGTTTTGATCATGTTTATAATTGGTTTTAATGTTAACGTTTTTTATCTCTATGTTCTTTACGGTAATTGTTTGTTTCACTGTGCCCTTGTTTTTCAAGATTTTTTTTTTGAATTTTGTCTTTTACTAATAGTTTTAATTTTTGATGAAATTAAGTTGATTAATTTATATTAAATATCGATTATCATGAATATCAATTATAAATAACAGTAGTGGCGATAGAAAGAAATAATTAATAAATCTGAAGCTGGTTTAAACAGGTCAACTCGAACCTGACCTGTTTAATTAGCGGGTCAGGTTCGGGTTTAGGAAAAAAAGACTAAACAGGTTAACAGGTCGGGTTCAGGCAGTGGCGGAGCTATGTAGGAGAATACTGGGGCACGTGCCCCAGGTGATTTTCTCCAAAAGTTCATATAAATATTTTTAACTCTTTTTATTTAGGACAGGTCAGTAACTGTAAACTGGCATGCAGCCGATTTTTTTGACTTTTCAACTAGTTCAACAGATTGTGTTGACAGTTTTTGCTTTTTTTTAATAACTTAAATAAATTATATCAAAGCCCAACTATTATGTCTTTTAAGCTATGCTGTCAAAGGCGGAGTGGAGCGCCAGGCGCTCAGATTTTTGAGAACCGCCTCCACCGCTCAGGCGGCGCTCCGATCAGACCTACAGTTTACAATTTACACTACTCTTAAGAGTATTTCTTTCCTTTAATATTTTCTGTACAATAAACAACATAATAAACTAACTTCAATTGAAGTTAAATTGAAAAAAGAAAAAGATTTAAATTTGATTTGAAAAATTAAAAAAATTTAAAGAAGAAGAAGATTAGATTTGGATTTGATTTAGGAAGATTAGAATAAGATTAGAAGAAGAGAAGAAGATTAGAATTTAGAAGTAGCAACAACAGCAGAGCCAGAGAAAGAAGTAGCAGCAGAGCAGGAGGAAGAAGTAGCAGCCGTAGAGATGAGACTAGAGAGAGAGCAAACGTGAGGTTTTTTTTTTTGGGGGGGGGGGGACTTTTTTAGGTTTGGGCCGCACTGAGCGCGTTTGTATGGGCCGCTCTGAACAGAGCGCTGGACCTGAGCGCCGCCCAGGCGGCCCAAGGCGTTTTAGGCGTTGTTTTTGCCCAGCAGAGCGTCACCCTTCAGAAATAGCGCGTAGGCGACGATGAGCGGCGCTCAGGTGGCGCCCCTGACAGCATAGCTTTTAAGTCATGGGCTTGGGTACAAAGCCTATATATGATATAATATATTGGGTTGGGCTGTTTTGGACTCGGTTATCTTAAAACTAAAGAAATATTTTGGGTAATTTTCTCATTCCAATCATCTCTCTCGAAGTGTTTTTATATTGATTTTTTTTAATTAGGTGAAGGTTTTTTTCAAAAATAAATTGTAACAGCCGTAATTTATCTCAGTATTATTTGGTTCTATTTGATTTATTCATCCTTGTCTTTTCAATATACTTACGTGTACAAAAAGATATTAGCTTAGGGTGCCCCAGGTGAGCAAAATTTCTGGCTCCGCCACTGGGTTCGGGTTTAGGGAAAAAACACATCAACCCGTTAAGACCCGACACAAACCTGACACGACCCGACCCGATTGCCACCTCTAAAGAAAACTGCTGAGATTCAACCGTATCTATATACGTAGAAAAGGACATGTGACAAAAATTTTGAGTCAGGTAACAGAGACGTACAATGACGTCATCTAACCTGCTCTCTTTAGGGTGATTAATCAAGTAGCTCGAGCTCGCCTCGTTTATAGCTCGGCTCAAGATCATTCGTACAGGTAAATGAGCTGAGCTTGAACATAAAATAAAACTCGTGTAAAATTTGGGTTGGCTCGTTTTTAAATAAACCGAGCTTGAACATACCAAAGCTCGGCTCGTTTAACACCCCTACATATAGCCCCACCCTCAACCTCAATAACTATTGCTCCTGATAGCCCATAGGCCAAAAGCTAGACACTATCAGCCATATGAATACTTTACTATAAATGGATGGAAAGTAGAGGTGAGTAAAAAAACCGAAAAATCGAGAAACCAAACCGGTACATACAGTTCGGTTTTTAACGGTTTCTTGGAGTATCGATTCGGTTTACGGTTTTAAAAGTTGTAGAACCGGTACCTACGGTTCGGTTTACGGTTTCTCTCTTCAAAATATTGCGGTTAACCGAATCGAAAAATAATAGTAGTTAAGTCTAAAAGCCCACAATGTATGATTGGTCCAATGGATTTTTTGAATTTAATATTAAATAAAATCTAAAAGCCCACAATGTATTAAGGTTGTAGGCCCAAAACCCAAAAAAAACCCAAACCGTAGAAACCAACCGAACCGTAAAACTTGGTTCGGTTTGTGACCGGTTCCTAAGGTCTTACGGTTCGGTTTCGGTTCCGAAAAATTTGATACCGTGCTCTACGGTTCGGTTTCCGGTTTCACCAAAATCTGACCAGTTCCGAACCGTACTCACCCCTAATGGAAAGGGATCAAGGATTGCACCAAAAAAATGTAGTATGTTGCTCCATTATATTTTGTACTAGTGATAACTCGTGCCTACAACACGGTTATTTTAATTTTTATTTTAAAATTTTCTTTTCAAAAATTATTGAAACAAATACAATTAGATGGTATTTTATTTTTCGTAACAAAAGTAGGTGATGCAATAGTATTTTATTTTATTATTTTGGAGCCATAGTTGTCATATTAATGTTTTATGCAGTAATAGGTGATGCAATTGTTTTCATCGACATTTTATATTTAAGATATTATTTTATTTTATTTTTAAAAACTATTGTAAAATAATAATGATTTTATTGGGGGGCTATTCCTTCATATAATTTAAACTTTTGATAGAATTGTGCAAAAAAATTGTTCAAAAAACTATTATATAAGTGTTTGTAGTGTGAGGTATACGAATATTTGAAAACTTTTGCAACAATTTATTTAGTGTTTTTCCAGTTGCAAAGTCAAGCTACTTTGAAGGTTAAGTTGAATCTAACCGATAAATTTATTGAGATCACACGCCATTTTTACGTTTTGATCATTTGACATCATAGTTATTTAATTTGATCATTTGCAATGGATCTAATAAAAAAAATATAGATAGTGTATAATGTTGTACAACATTTTTATCTATGCATCAAGTATAACTTTTTATGTAAAAAGATACATCTTATACAAATCAAATGTAAGAAGTTAAAAAGGTGAAAAAGGCATTTGGCGTAACAATTAACAAAAGTCAAATACAATGGTCATGCTTCATCACTACCAATAGAACACTTTATTATGTGTTTGTTTGTACTTTAGCCACCCAACTGTTGTTTCCTTCTCCCGTTATGCATAAAAGAGGTGAAAATGTATGTTGAAAAGAGATTGCGGGGGAAGATAATATACCAATATCTTCACCCAAAAAAAAAAAAAAAGATAATATAGCTATTGATAATAGACTGGGGGAAGAGAGTGATTTGTGACCATTATTCCTGCAAAAAGATACTAAGGTGTATAACTATATATGCATAGCCCATGTCTGTTGAATCTAAAGATAATATATATAGCTACTGATAATAAGTTAAGGGAAGAGAGTGACCAATGACCATTCCCACAAAAAGATTACTAAGGTGCATGTTGAATATACAACAAAAAGATCAACCACCAATAAAGCAACTTGATATAGAAATTAATGGAATAACCAATATACTCAAGGTCGTTATTATCCTATAAAAAACTATACAGTCTCCAATTTAATTTGATAGAACATCCAAATTAAATTGAGGTCAAGAACTTATATCCTACAGGATATAGTGAGTTCAAGAACTCGGTAAGATAAGCAACGAATCTATTCTTGAAATCAGAAGGATATAAGTTCATATACTCGGATTGGTTTGCATCGATATATAGCTTGTCTGGCGATGTATACACAAAAGTTTCTCCTATTTTCATCTTATTTTGCAGAAATCAAGGACATCTTATTTTCCATAAATTCAGTTGTGAATCGAAGAAAATTCACCTAGAAAGCGAAATGTAAGAATCAATAAATCACAACCTTACTTCCTATACACAGACAGTCCCTGGAATACATTATATTTTTGTCTTAAACTTTTAGATCCTACATTATATGAAACTGGGAAATAAATAAAAGTGAAAATTATTTATAATTAGAAGCCAAAAAAAATAATCTTATTGCAGCCATTGCAAGCAGAACTTTGTACTTGCCCAAAAGAAAAGGGGAAAAAAGTACAACTAATGAAGAAATAATTGACAACAATTAGAAGACTTTTAGCATTTTGTATCATTAACATATTACCTGTAAACCTATGTGTGAAAGTGGATTGGTTTTGGACTTTTGGTGGGTGGAACAAAGGAAATATATAACATGAATAGAAGCATCAATTTTCCATTTCAATGTTTGTATTATATTTTTAATGTTATGAATAAACATTTCTTAATTTAATCCCATATTCTAAGCAAAGTATAATGATGTTATTATGTAATAATTAATTTGTCGAGTTATTACTTACTATATTATAGGTTATATTTGGTACATTAAATAAAAATTACTTAAATAATATTAATTCTACGGCTACGATTGTCTCAATAGACAACTAAAGGTTAGGATCAATTTTCCACATATAAAGGCTATTATTATATCAATTATATAATTTAATGTACATCCAATGATTATGGTTGTCTCAGTAGACATCTAACGGCTGTGTTTATGAGACCGCTTTATAATATTATATAGATGGGAATGATATACTTTGACATAAGTAACCCTATCACAATAACTGTTGTAAAGTTATTAGATGCCGACACTATTAGAAATCACAGGACAAGCCAAGATTTACGAAATTTTGTGAGATTTCGTGATATCAAAATCTTAAATACCAGCATCTGCCGTCCAAATTTTGCGAAATTTTAAACTATGCTCAAAAGTTAGCTGCATTTTACTTTTAAGATTTCAGTTTACTCCGAAATCTTAATCAGGGCAAATGTTAAAATATAATTGATAAAACCACAACCAAAGAATGTAGTACGTGGTCGCATGCAAATTGCAAAGTAGCTGAAGTGCTGAACTAGATGATGGAGAATGCATAACCAGAACCATAAGTACCACCTTCTTTGGAATTTATTCTTGTTTGTCCTCAATTATATGCACAACAAGTAGCCATTCATTCATAAACTATGAGATGAGAAAACACACGATTTAACATTCTTTTTCGATCATGTAGCTTCTGTCACATATGATTGGCATTTTTATGTAACCCCACTCTCCATATTGTTTACTCCTCATAGCCCATGGGCTACAGTAGTTGGACAATGTCAGCCTAACCCAATGACCATTTAAGAACTAGATGGCATAATAATATTGAAAAGTTATTTAATAAAACTTGAAAAATACAATATTTACATAATTCAAAATATAATTATGGTACTGCTTTTTGTCAGTTCTATATGCTGAATTTAGTTGCCATATGTGTTCAAGCGACTGCGACAGATGGGATGTTCAGCTGTCATCTTACATCCCATGAGCCAAGAATACACTGACAGGCACTTGTATTCTTTGCTTCCTTGAGCCAAGAGTCTTTGCTTCCTCTAGCCAAGAGTTTGAACTGAACAATAGCACTTGTATTCTTTGATTCCTCAAGCCAAGAGTCTGAACCGAACAATTGACCAAAACACCAGTTCCTGATGTTGTTTCCATGCGTGCTTTCAGTTTACTCCAATGTCTCGTATTTAAACCACATTCATCTAGTGTTGAGATATAGACCTACCTGAGAGAGATTCAAAATAATTCTTAATGATGTATTGATGTTCATCTTTTCTGTTCTTCATCTTATATATGCATGTTGCCATTCATAAACTATGAGATTCGACAAAGCTTATGCTAATAATCATGCAAATATCTATACCAACAAATCAACAATCATAGAAAACATGTGATTGGCATTTCTGCGTACCCTGCCTGAAACCCCTCCTCATGGAGGATTGCTATTTGCTGAAATGTGAAAACAGTATGATTGATGTACTGAGTATCACTTTGTGTTGCTACAGCCTACAGGCAACCTTAAGCTTCCAACTGGAATGAAGATGAGGAATGTTACATAGCAGTCCGTCCCCCCCCCCCCCCCCCCCCCCGGCAACATTTAAGTATACAAGTTGTTTCATTCCCACCAAGAATGCTTGGGGGAATTTCTCATGTAATTCTTAGGTGGGTCAAAGCCTTCGGGTCTAGTTCGTGATTAGGAGGCTTATGCTCGCATGATTGAAACCGGCACGAAGTGGTTTGACATCAATTTTGTGACAAAGTGTCCTTGGTTATTTCGCTTTGAGTTCATTGTTAAGAAAACCTGGTTGTACGCACGTCGTCCCGTGTCCTTGTCTTCGCGTCGTGTGTCATTAGTGTGGTTTTTAGTTCAGGACGTACGTACCTTGTTAGGACGTTCGTACGTCCAAGTAGTCAGCAGAAAGTTTGTTTGGTCTGGACGTACGTACCTTCTTAGGACGTTCGTACGTCCAAGCAGTCAGCATGTTCTGTGTCGGATGGAGACGTACGAACGTCATATCGACGTACGTACGTCCAATGTGGGTTTTCACTTTTTCGGCCCATTTTCCTTGGTTTCCAACCCTAAGTATAAATAGGGTTTCTCTTCCAAAGAACAAGTCAGTTCTTTGGCCGTCCATTGTTATTCTTGTTCTTGAGTTTTGGTTTAGGTTTTGGTGTTGAAAGTGTTTGTGGTCATTGAACTCAATTCCCTTCTTTCCCCCTTCTCTCAATTCATAAATTTATGATCTTCCAAGTTTATTGTGAATTCGGCTTCGAGTCTTCTTGTGTGTTCATCAAGAAGTCGAGTGTCTTGTGCGTACATCAAGGTGCTCTGGTGAAGTCAAGGTGTTAGAGATAACCGGGAGTATCAACTCGCAGTGAGTGCAGGTAGTTGGTAGGTTTGTACATCTCTTTTCATCTAGTGGATTATTTGTTGTCGCGAGGACAACCGTGGACGTTTCCCTTTTCGGGTTTTACCACGTTAAAAAAAAATTTCAGTGTGTTATTTACTTTCTGCATATTGTTTGATTGGTTGGTTGAATATTCAATTGTTATATTAGCACTATTTGTAGTTTCTCAATTGGTATCAGTCGCTGGGGGCTGGTTAAGGAGCGTAAAGGCTCACGCTAACGATCAATAGTGCTATGAGTTACTCTGGTAAGACACATGTCTCGGTTGTTGCTCCATTGTCTGATGAACAATCAAATGCTAGTAAAGAATGCTCTAGTGACTGTGACAGGGATTTGATTCTGGTTGACAATAATGATTGGGCTACCCTATACCGGTTATCCAGAAAGGAATGTCTAAGGTTGGAGGCACAAAATAGTATTCTTCAGGATAGACTTGACTTACTCTCTTCTAGTTCCTCATCTATGTCAATCCTGGATAGGGAACCTGAGTCTTGGCAGGTTGATAAGGTGGCCTTATTGGGTAATCTTGCTGCTCTTGAGCACGACAAGGTCGAATGGGAAGCCCGGTGTAATATTTTGTCCACTGAACTAGACAAGGTCAAAAAGGAACTGATTCATTTTCAGTCGTTCGAAAATTGCAATGGGTTGTCATCTTCTGAACTACCTCCACTGTTGCCCCATCCTCCTACCAAAAAGTCCGACATTCGTCACTCTGTGGACACGGTTGGCATCCGGCGTAAATGGAAACCGTTTAGGCGTGCTCCGCCTCAGGGAAGAAAACGTCAAATGCCTTGCTCACTATGCGGACAGTTTGGACATTGGGCCTCGCAGTGTGTTGTGGCTGCTCATGTTTCACAACCATGGAAGCTGTTTTCACAGCCGTCGTATCTTTATCCATCTTATCCATATGTCTCTTACTCTTCTCCTTGTGACTTTGCAGGAAATGTTTCAAATGTGGCGATTACTGCCCTTCATGTCTCAAGCTCGGATAGTGAGTGGTTACTCGATAGTGGTGCTTCGAAACATATGTCAGGTAATGCCAAATTTTTCTCCTCCGTTACTGCTATAGATGGTGGAAGTGTTACTTTTGGTAATGGTAAGCGCTCTCCTGTGATTGGTAAGGGATTTGTTGCTGGTATTGGTTTATCTTCGAATGATGTTTGTTTGTTAGTTGATGGATTGCGTGTTAATTTGATCAGTATTAGCCAACTGTGTGATACTGACCATACTGTTAATTTTTCTAAAAATATATGTACTGTGCTTGATAGTTCGGGTAAGTGTATCATGACAGGTAAACGAACATTGGATAATTGCTATGCTATTCAGCCTGTTGCATCTGGCATAAACTGCTTACCTAGCAAACTAAATGAGGGTTTGTTGTGGCATCAACGACTAGGTCATGTCAACTTTGAACACCTGGACAATCTAACTCGGAATGAATATATCAAGGGAGTTCCTAGACTTGGAAGAAATCGTGACACTGTGTGTGGTGGGTGTTAACTAGGTAAACAGATACGCAGTCCACATTCCAAGAAAAAATCCATAACCACATCCTCTCCTTTAGAACTCATACACATGGATCTGATGGGTCCTACTCGTACTCCTAGCTTAGGAGGCAAACGATACATCTTGGTTATGGTTGATGATTACACTCGCTTTACCTGGGTATCATTCTTGCGTGAAAAATCTGATGCGTTTCTTGAGTTTCAGGGGATATGTCTTCGTATTCAGAATGAGAAAGATACTCAAATTAAACATGTCAGAAGCGACAGAGGCGGCGAGTTCACAGACACAGGTGTGATTGAGTATTGCATTGCAAATGGTACGTGGCAAGAATTTTCGGCCCCATACACTCCGCAACAAAACGGAGTCGCTGAAAGGAAAAACCGTGTTATTCAGGAGATGGCTCGTGCTATGTTGCATGCAAAGGATGTTCCTACCAAGTTCTGGGCGGAAGCGGTTCATACTGCTTGTTACATAATGAACCGTGTATATCTGAGATCTGGTACTACACAAACTGCTTATGAGCTATGGTATGGTAAGAAGCCGAATCTCAAATATATGCGAGTTTTTGGCAGTGTTTGCTATGTGTGCAAGGACAGACAAAGTCTATCCAAGTTTGATAGTCGAGGTGATGTTGCTCTTTTACTTGCTTATTCCTCTAATAGTAGGGCCTTTCGAGTATTTAACTACACCACTCGCAAGGTCATGGAATCCTTTAATGTTGTTGTTGATGACACTATTACATCTGATTCTTCTGTTTCCACTGGTACACAGGATGTCACAGTTCTCTCACCCGTGTCAGACTCGGTTGACATGTCTCCCATGTTGTTATCATCACCTGATAATAGCGATGATGGTACTAAACCTTCTGTTGCTGCAGAGGACTTGCCTGGTAGGACCGGTGCTGTGCCCACACCGGATGATGTAGTTCCATCACCAGGGGTGATTGATGTGTCTCCAGATCTCTCCACTGTCCCTGCTGAACCTGAAGGGGTGTTTAATCAAGTATCACCTCGTGTTAAACAACATCACTCCTTAGGGGATATTAATGATCAGCGTCTGACTCGTCGGAGGGCCAAGGAGACAAATTGTGTTCACTATGTTTGTTATCTCTCTTCTCTTGAACCTAAAAATGTTACTGATGCTCTTACTGATGATGATTGGCTAGTTGTTATGCAGGAAGAACTCGGTCAGTTTAAGCGTAGTGATGTCTGGACGTTAGTTCCTAGACCCACTCACACTAATGTGGTTGGCACCAAGTGGATCTTTAAAAATAAATTGGATGAGTTTGGGCAGATTGTACGAAACAAGGCCAGGCTTGTAGCTCAGGGCTATAGTCAGATTGAAGGTATTGACTACGGAGAGACTTTTGCTCCTGTGGCTAGGTTGGAATCTGTCAGGCTTCTTCTTGCTATGGCATGCCACTTGAATTTCAAGTTGTACCAAATGGATGTCAAAAGTGCGTTTCTCAATGGTATTCTCAATGAGGAGGTCTATGTTGAACAACCTAAGGGGTTTGTGGATCACACTTTTCCGAATCATGTCTTCAAATTGCAAAAAGCACTGTATGGGTTAAAACAGGCTCCTCGAGCTTGGTATGAACGTCTGACTTCTTTCTTACTAGGGAAAGGATTTGTTCGTGGCAGTGTTGATCGGACTCTGTTTATACTGAGAAAGAATAATGATGTTCTTCTCGCCCAAGTCTATGTGGATGATATTGTGTTTGGATCGACGTGCCCAAGTCTTTCTGAATCTTTTTCTCAGTTAATGAGTTCTGAATTTGAAATGAGCTTAATGGGAGAACTAAATTTCTTTCTTGGCTTGCAGGTAAAGCAGTTTGATCATGGAGCTTTCATCTCTCAAACAAAGTATGCCAAAGAACTGGTTAAAAAGTTCGGTTTCGGCACTTCAAGTGGTCACGATACTCCCATGGGTGAGAGGGTACGTCTTGGTAAGGATGTTATGGGTAAGTCTGTTGATATTCGTGAATATCGGAGTATGATTGGTAGTCTCTTGTATCTCACTGCTAGTCGTCCAGATATTTCTTATAGTGTTGGGGTATGTGCAAGATTTCAGGCTAACCCTAAGGAATCTCATCTCACTGCTGTTAAGCGTATTATTCGGTATGTTGCTAACACACTTGACTACGGTTTATGGTTCACCAGAGATACAAATAGTGTTGTGGCAGGTTATTGTGATGTTGATTGGGGTGGAAATCTTGATGATCGTCATAGTACCAGTGGTGGCTGTTTCTATGTTGGGAATAATCTTGTTTCCTGGCATAGCAAGAAACAATCATCTGTATCCATCTCCTCGTGTGAGGCAGAGTATATAGCTGCAGCTAGTGCATGTACACAACTTCTGTGGATGCGTCAGATGCTTCGGGACTATGGCATTCAACAGCAGGCGATGGACTTGTTCTGTGATAACACCAGTACCATTAGCATCTCCAAAAATCTTGTTCAACACTCACGCACAAAGCATATCGACATTCGTCACCATTTCCTTCGTGAGGCAGTCGAAAAGGGTGATATAGCAATGGAGTTCATTCCTACTGAACATCAGCTAGCGGATATTCTTACAAAACCTCTTGATGCAGTCCGCTTCCATTCCTTGCGTAAGTCTATTGGGGTTGTCTCTCTTCCCTAATTGTTTTGGTACTTACTTTTTCTCTCTGCTCTTATATCACTGGTTATGTCTGTTCTTGTCATTATGGTTGGGTGTGTTGGTTCTTTCTTCATCAGTTGAGGGCTAAGGTAATTTTTCTGAGGATGGATCGCTCAATAGTCTTGAGCTTCTTTGTGTTGGTATTGAGGACATACTACCTTCTTTATTGTGTGGATTCCATTTTACAGATATTACTAGTTTGGCATCTTCAACTGTCGTTTTCTGTCATGCATAGTTGTAGGGTTACATCATACTCTCTTCGTCTTAGTAGCTGTTACATGATGCATTTACATGTAGATGGATTGTCATTTTAAATACCTGTACATCTCCAGTCTTATATGATTTTCCTTCATGGTCATCGTCTTCTTTTGTATTTATATACCTCTTGTAAGTGGTCAATGACTCACAAAATCCCCAGCCATTTGAATGTCTTGAGAGCATACTCATTTGGCTAAGAACCCGTTGGGGCTGTGAGGGTCATGCTCTGACGGATGCACTCAGGAGATGTTAGTTCTTGTGTTGCACGTTACCATGGTATTGCACTTCTTGAGTGTGTTTTGCCGAAAAGATGTAGGCTACACCCTACCCTCGTGTTCTGGTAAAAGATGGAGATATTTTATACTCCCACACGGGAATGGCATTTGTTTCAAATGGTTTTACAAACAAAAAAAAAAAAAAAAATGATAAGTGCCTTTCCCACTTGTCTAGTGAAAGACAAGAAGAAAAACAATTTTTTGTGTTTCCTTGGTTTTGTTGTGATCTGGTTCACTTTCTCATTGGTCTAGTTGCAAGAGACTTTCACTATATTCACTGATCATGTTTTTAGTTTGTTTCCGGAGGTTGGTATAGGTCTAACAGGTTCTTCTGCATGTTTGCATTATTCTAGTAACTACCATGGCTTGGTGTATGATGTAGTTCTTCAATCTTGCATTTCCTTGTGGTTGAGGGTTGTTTAAATTGTAATCCTCCATAATTGGAATCCTTACAATAAGTAGAAATATTTCTTTGTGATGTCTCTCAATATTTGTTTTGGGTTGTTATTCGGGTTGTTTTCTGGTCCTTAGGTTGGTCCTTCATTTTTTTTTATATATACAAAAAAAAAAAAAAAAAAAAAAAAAGGGGTAGTACGAACGCTGTCATGACGTTCGAACGTTTGGGAGGGCAGATGGTTTTCAACGTACGAACGTTCTTTGAACGTACGAACGTGTGTTCAGGCAGTTGTTTTTTTGGGGGTCCCGACATACGAACGTCTCCAGAACGTACGTACGTTTCTGAAACAGTTTCGGCCCATTTATGACTTTTAAACCGTTATGTTTACAAGTTTAGGCACGACTGTTCCATTAAAAGCGTGCCTCCTTCTTCCCTCTCGCACGAACATATGGGATTTTTCTTGCTCTTCCCTTTCCTTTCTCTCTACATTGGTTTTTGTCGACCTTATTCGTGTTCTTCTTCTCTTCGATTGTTGTTGTTCTTCCATAGTTGTTCTTGTTCTGGGTTATTCTCTGTATTTTTTTCTTACCGTTACTCTTTTGCTATCTAGTTTTTGTTTCTACGCTTAGGTGTTGAGCATGTTATTGGATATTGTTTTTTTTCATATTAGCTCTAGTTCTTTTCTGTTTTGCAGTAAATTTCTGCTAATTAGGTAATGGACCTCCCTAATCGGGCCCAAGTTAGGTTTATTTGTTCTTGTTTTTCTATATATATATGGGAGTCTTCTATTCTCTTACTCCTATTGTGTCTTCTTACCCTCTTTCTAGTTCTCTTTTTTTTTTTCCCTTCAGAATTATTCAATGGCAGAATATGAACTTCATGGGGTTTTTGTTCCAGCTGTTGGTTATGTGTCGTTTATGATGATGGAGTACAAGAACAATGCAAAGGTTTGTCGTTTATGCCGTGTCCCCCATGGGTATGACTATATTCATCCACCTTTTCTTAATCCATGCATGGTTCATGTCAATCATTGGGAGAGACTACTGGGACATCTTCAAAATCACATCTTGGAGTTGGTTGGATACCCGAAGGTTCCAGGACTTGCTGCTCCTCTTACCGACTGTGGCTTGGCCAGCAGAATTGAGGAGTTATTTTGTACGAGTGATGATGATCATGTGATAGCTCGGTGGAATAGACCTTCGGCTCGTACGAAAGCTTTATGTCCTGTCTTAAGCTTTATGTTCATGTGATAGCTCGGTGGAATAGGTCTTCCGACTCTGGGTCATTGGGAGCGAGTTTTTCGAATTCGTTAACTTCAGCTCTATCTTATGTCTTTATTGTTTCTTATGACTATGGATTTATGTGTTTGGTTATTAGTTTGTTCTCTTGAACTTTAACAGCTGGGTTAGGTTTACCTTTTTATCTGTTTTGTCTTCATTGTTTGGTGTTGGTTTCTTTTCTTGGTTATTTGTTTATTATTGTTGTTTATCGTTTCTCTTGTTGGTTGGTTATTTTGTTCACTTGTTGTGACAAAAAGGGGGAGATTTATGACTCTAATTCCTAACAATCGTCTCTTTGTTGTTAGGGCATTCTTGGGTCATGTTTCAGGTATGCTACAAGTATGGGGGAGTGAATGTGTTGATGTTTGAGAGGTTGTACAGTTATGGGGGAGCTTGAGTGTCAAAATTTTGGAGCTCATGAAGTATGGGGGAGTTGCTCGAAGGAACTTCTGTTGATTCCTTGATTGCTTCGGAAATTCTTAGTTGCTTCCGTTCGGTCTCTGATGGTTAAAGCGTTTTACTCAAGCTGGATATCAAGAATTGGTGACTCGGTATGTGTTTTACCTTGAGTGATTTTGTAGGCATGTTTTATAAATGCCATGGTTTGGGTTTGTAAGCACGTTTTATAAGTGCTATTAGAGTCATAGGTTTTTGTCACAAAATCAATGTCAAAGGGGGAGATTGAAACCGGCACGAAGTGGTTTGACATCAATTTTGTGACAAAGTGTCCTTGGTTATTTCGCTTTGAGTTCATTGTTAAGAAAACATGATTGTACGCACGTCGTCCCGTGTCCTTGTCTTCGCGTCGTGTGTCATTAGTGTGGTTTTTGGTTCAGGACGTACGTACCTTGTTAGGACGTTCGTACGTCCAAGTAGTCAGCAGAAAGTTTGTTTGGTCTGGACGTACGTACCTTCTTAGGACGTTCGTACGTCCAAGCAGTCAGCATGTTCTGTGTCGGATGGAGACGTACGAACGTCATATCGACGTACGTACGTCCAATGTGGGTTTTCACTTTTTCGGCCCATTTTCCTTGGTTTCCAACCCTAAGTATAAATAGGGTTTCTCTTCCAAAGAACAAGTCAGTTCTTTGGCCGTCCATTGTTCTTCTTGTTCTTGAGTTTTGGTTTAGGTTTTGGTGTTGAAAGTGTTTGTGGTCATTGAACTCAATTCCCTTCTTTCCCCCTTCTCTCAATTCATAAATTTGTGATCTTCCAAGTTTATTGTGAATTCGGCTTCGAGTCTTCTTGTGTGTTCATCAAGAAGTCGAGTGTCTTGTGCGTACATCAAGGTGCTCTAGTGAAGTCAAGGTGTTAGAGATAACCGGGAGTATCAACTCGCAGTGAGTGCAGGTAGTTGGTAGGTTTGTACATCTCTTTTCATCTAGTGGATTATTTGTTGTCGCGAGGACAACCGTGGACGTTTCCCTTTTCGGGTTTTACCACGTTAAAAAAAAATTTCTGTGTGTTATTTACTTTCTGCATATTGTTTGATTGGTTGGTTGAATATTCAATTGTTATATTAGCACTATTTGTAGTTTCTCAATGATGACATGATGTGGCCATCTGGTGTTCTTCAGCAAAAGCAAGTCCCTGTGTAGCAGTATTGCTCGAGTAGCAAGGTGGCGATGTGGACGCTTAAGTGGCTATTTCTAGCCTTCGGGTCTTGTTTTGGCCCTATCCTTGTAAGCCTTTGGGCTATAAATATTAACAAATTTTTTAAAAAAAAAAACAACTGTTTCATTTACACTGTACATACAGAAGTTGTCTAGTATTTACTTCCATATTTTTAGTTTACTCCAACTTCTCATATTTAATTTAAACCTGAAACTTTATCATCAATAAAACCGCGGAAACTACCACAGTGCTCACCCTTCTTGGAATTCATTAATTCTGCTTTTTCTTCAATCTTCAATTATATGCAAGTTTATTCATAAACTCTGTATGAGATGTTAATACACATGATTAGCATTTTTTCTTCATGTAGCCTCTGTCACATATGCTTGGCATTTTTATGTAACCCCACCCTCCTCCGATCGCTATTGCTTGCTCCTCATAGCCGATTCATATGGGTCCAGCTTTTTTTTTTTTTGATTAATGTAACAATATATTTGACACCAAAAGCAAGATTTACAAGCCTGATCAGCACATACAGATGACTGTATATCGTCACGTGGATTGTTAGTCAAGCTCACCACTGCTCTTGCATAAGATGGCTCCAACTACGAAGTAGATCAGCAAATCTGATGTCTTCTCTCATCTTTAAGCCATCTCGATCACAGCTTAACCAGGCCCACACAGCTGCCTTAATTGCAGCCCCAATCTTAGCCACACTATGGCTATTTCCCTGAAATATTGCTTCATTTCTCGCACGCCATATACACCACAACACTGCATACGGCAAGATATTCCAGATCTTACTTTTAACACCATGTGCGTTCAAGGCTGGCCACCAATTCAATAACTGTTGTGGATTCTCCACCGTATGAAATCCAGCACAGGCTCTAGCACAAACTGAAATTAAACCCTGCCAAATCTCCTTAGTGACTGTACATGTAATGAAGAGGTGTTTCGTGGACTCAGCATCACATTTGCATAGCTCACATCTGTTTGTCAAGATCATGCCTCTTCTCTGGAGTTTATCAATAGTCAAAGTTTTATCCCACATCAGACCCCATAAGAAGAACTTGACGTTCATAGGCACTTACGGCTCCCAGACTACTCTGTAAGGAAACTCAAATGGTTCGGAAGATCGCCTTCGACCAATGCTCATTAGACTTGAGTAGCAAGACTTCACCGTGAAAACATTATCCCCTGTCAGAACCCACTCCCAAACATCCTCCCCATCACTAAGAGAAACACCCTCAAGAAATTCCTGAAGATGGTTCAACTGGGTAACTTCAATTCCACGAAAATGTGACCTCCTCAAGTGGAGCTCTCAAGCCCCCTCCTCACCACAATGATCTTTCACCGTACCCTCCTTCCTAGAAGCATACTTGTACAATCTGTGGAACCTCCTTGAGAGGATGGTATCCCCGAGCCACTTATCATGCCAAAACCGAGTTTTATCCCCTCGTCTCACCACATGCTTGATGTTTTCAAAGAACTCCTCTTGTACAACTTGGATCCCGCGCCACAAACTGCACCCATAAGGTTGAGACGTTTTCCTTGGTTTACCACTATTGTCACTCTCACCATACTTGGCCTCAATGACTCTTCGCCAAAGTGCAGATTTTTCCAATCCATATCTCCATATCCATTTTGCAAGCAGAGCTTGATTCATGGTCTTCAAATCCCGAATGCCCAAGCCCCCCTCTTGCATGGGGGAGCACTCCGTGTCCCAAGCCACAAGGTGCATTTTCTTCTTATTTTCACTAGATCCCCAGATAAAATTTCTTACTATCCTCTCAAGTTTCTCAGCAATGCTCATGGGGATAGTGAAGAGGGATAGTTGATAAATAGCAAGGCCCGCCAAAGTACTTTTGGCAAGAAGTAGTCGATCACCCTTAGACATAAGTTTTCGCTTCCACCTACTCAGCTTCTTTTGATACTACTCAACGACTGAGCTCCACACATCCACATTCTTGTACTGCGCCCCTAAAGGCAACCCAAGATACTTCCCTGGCAACTGGGCCACACCACACTCAAAAAACCGAGCTAGGCTCTCAATGTTGTGAACATCCCCAATCGCAGAAATGGATGACTTGGAGAGGTTAACTTTCAGTCCAGACACAGCTTCAAAGCAAGTAATCACTAGTCGAATCACAGACAAAGCCTGAGTCGAAGGTTCAGTGAAAAAAAGGGTGTCATCTGCGAACTGTAGTACTCCAACCATAACACCTCCATTCCCAATCTCAAAACCCCTCAGTAAACCATCATGCATACATTTCAGCGTGAAACGGGACAAAGCTTCCATAACCAGGATAAACAAAAACGAGGACAGTGGGTCTCCCTGACGGATACCTCGCTGGGCCTTAAAATTCCCCTCTGGCGAACCTTCAATGATCACTGAGAAACGTACTGTCGACACACAGGTACGAATCCATTTCCTCCATCTCAAGCCAAACCCCATCCTGCTTAGCACATAATCAAGAAAATTCAAATTCACATGATCATAAGCTTTAGTGATATCAATCTTACACAAAATCCCAGGATCCCCTTGTCGTAATCTTGCATCAATACTCTCATTAGCAATGAGTATACTATCCAGAATTTGTCTATCCCCAAGGAAAGCTCCCTGAGTATCAGACACAAGAAACTGTAGCACTTGTTTAATCCTTGATGCGAGCAATTTAGAGATAATCTTGTACACACCCCCAATGAGACTAATGGGTCGGTAGTCTCCAATAGATAGCACACCCTCCTTCTTCGGGATCAACGTGATAAAAGTAGTATTTACACGCCAATCAAGGAAGCCAGAATTATGGAACTCACGGACAATGGACATGATATCCTCCTTAAACACACTCCAAAACACTTTGTAAAACACCATGGGAAAACCGTCCGGGCCCGACGATTTTTCCCCCTCCATATCATGCAAAGCTTGGACCACTTCCTCAACTTCAAAGTCTCTTTCCAAATCCTCCCTATATTGTGATTCCAAGGAGTCAAAAAACAAACCATCAAGCTTAGGTCTATTTTTGAAGTCCTCCATGTAAAGATCGGTGTAAAAATTCACAATATGCTCTCTAATTCGATCATCATCTCAAGACAAAGATGAAAAGTCCCACTAAGATGTCAAGAATGACTAGAGGGGGGGGGGTGAATAGTCCAATAAAAATTATCTAGATCAAGTGAACAATTATACAAGAGAGGAACACACTTAACACAAGATAAATAAACTAAACAGGAACATCCCTCACCCAAAAACCCAAACTAAGCCAACACAAGTCTCAGTCTGACAGGGTCCAATTAACTGGGGTCCAATCGACTCAGCCTTGTCAAACAGAGAGGTCAAATTCCAGATTAGAAGAGAACCAACAAGAAGAAGATGATGAGAGTAAGAAGAGATGCTGGTATGATTATGAATTAAATATTATAAGCATAAAGGTGAAGTCTTTGTGTGATAGACCCAACCCCACACCTACACATACAACTAACAACAAGGAATGTGTGTGTGCTTAATGTTGAGACATGAATATGATGGATAGATAGAGATATTTGAGAGCAAGCAAACCACACAAGAGACACTTGGTTTATAGTGGTTCGGCAAGGTTGCCTATGTCCACTCTTCAAGGAGGCTTTCTTAGCCTTTAGAAATTCCAAACAAAGCAAGATAGTCACACCTAGTACACCACTTCTTCACCACAAGCACTTCTTGTTGAATCTCTAATGAGTCCTTCAACCTTGAATATTGTAGAGATACCTAACCTCTAACCTAGCCTACTAGGATTTCTTCTCACAAATCACTTTTAACAAAGTGGGTTTTGTTTCTCTTAATGATTCCTCTCAAAGGATGAATAGAGAAAGAAATTAAAAGCACTCAAGGTTGGTTTATAGAACACCAACTACAATAACTCTCACTCTCATAAATAAGGAAGCATTCAATGTAGTGAGTGAAGTTAATTCGATGGAATGGGATGGATTTCAATGAAGCTCTTCACTTAGGGTTTATCACTTTTGAGTAGATAATAGAGCTAACACCATCAAACTTTTCTTTAGCCTTCTCTTGCTAGATATACTCCATAAAGTGCAATAGATCCGTTGGTCAAACCTGTGTTGACTAGATCTGAAAACTTTAATGGATCATGGATCGGGTCATAAACCATGTCGCTTGGTAATGTCGTTTGCTGCTGAAAATAATAAGACTGGTCCAGTCGACTGGACCTCAGTCGACTGGTCCAGTCGACTGGAGCAAGGAAACCTGGAGGTTCTGTCTGGTCTTCATTTTCAGCTTCCTTTTCAGCTACATAATCTTCAAGTCTTCAGCTCTTCATGTTCTCCAAGACACAAGATATACTTACAAGACTTGTTACAAACTCTTTTAGGGTTTACATGTGTTTTTACAAAATTACCCTTTGTCATAATACACAACACAATAACCATAGCTTTACAAAAGAACCATCAATGGAGAGACAGTCAAGACTGTTTGCTCTTCTACGCACATTAGCCATGATGTGAAAGTATTTGGAGTTAGATTGCCCTTCTAGGTAGTACTTAGAGCATGACTTTTGCCTCTAACTAATTGCATTCAACCGGAGCCAATGAGCTAAGTCATCTCTAAGCAAGGTTCTTTCCAACATGTTATCATCGGAGAGTACATCCAACTCTTCCAACCCATCAAGCTCATTTATTCTAGCCAATCTTTCATCAATCTTCCTATCAACCCTCCTAAACACCTCGCGGTTCCACACCTTTATCTTCCCTTTAAGAGCTTTAATTTTTTTCCACCACACAAAGCTAGGAGAGCCGTCAAAATGAAAATCCTCCCACCCAGATTTGACCAAACCACCAAAAGTTTTATCTTCTAACCACATCATCTCAAAGCGGAACGGTCTCGGTTTCCTCTTAATTTTGCTTGTGTCAAAGAGAATCGCTCTATAGTCAGACGTGAACTTGGGCAGAGCTAATTGCTTTGCATCCCCAAACACCAACTCCCAATCCACCGAAGTGAGGAATCTATCCAATTTTGACATAACCGGTTCATATTGATTATCCGACCATGTGAAAAGTGCACCTTCAAGATTATGTTCAATCAACCCATTTCGATCCTCAAATTCGGCAAATGTTCTCATTGCTTTAGTCAAACGACTACCACCCCTCTTCTCATTGCAACCGGATAACATTAAAGTCACCCCCCAAACACCATGGAGCATCACACCAAGAGTGGACTCTATCTAAATCTTCGAAAAACGACGAGAGAAGTCTTTTGTCACATGGCCCATACACTCCGGTAATCATATATTCCACATCCAACCCCATAACCATACCCCGGATAGTCAAGGAGAAATCACCCATAAACAAATCCACAACATTGAGAACATCGGGATCCCAGGCTACTATCACACCTCCGGATAACCCCCTTGACAGTAGGCATTCCCATTTCCAATTCCTAGGCCAGATATTGGAATTTACTAGAATTGACTTGTCTTGCACTTTAGTTTCTTGAAGAAGTACTATATTAGCTTTGGCATACTTAATGAGGCTATTTACACTACCTTGGGCGGCCGAGTTGCATAGCCCCCTTACATTCCATGAAGCAATTTTGATCTTACTAGCCATCACACAAACGGTCCCGAAGTGACTCATTACAATTCGCGTAATTGAGTCGCTCCCTTTCATCATCACCCACCTCTAGGACACCTTTGTCCTTCAACTTCTTTAATCCCATCTCAACAAAAAACTTTTCAAGGGACATACCACCCAAATTAGAGGATATTCCTAGTTGTCCTTCACCTGCCTGAACAACTCGCTTTGCCCAATTGTGTACATCTGTTGTATTTCTTAAAGAACCACAATTCTGACTTAAAGAATTCTGGAAATCCAGCCATTTCTGCACCACAGTACGGCTTTCGAAACCCGGTGGTGAGCTATTAGAAACTGATTGCTGTACACTATCAGAATGTTGGGCATTACCAGGTTAAAATAGCGGAGTGCGATTAGATTCGGGCGTGCTATCACTCTGTCGGTATCCTGCAAAAGGAATATCTTCCCTCCTAATAATCTGTCCCTCTGGTAAGAAAGCTGAGAAGTAGGATTCAGTAGAACCACGAGTTAACAAGGTAGAAGTTTGTTGTTGCTGCTGTGAAGAAGTCGAGCTGTTCATGTAGGACTCTCTCAGCAAATTGTTTACTCCAGTTTGGAGGCCCCTTTCTACCCCTTCTAGAGTCTGGCCATAACCTCCTTGAGAGCAACATGTTTGGGCCTCCATTAGACTGCCCTCTACTCGGACCAGCATGTTGTTTCTGTTTATTAACTGTACTGGACCTCTGCTCAACTGTTGCATGGACTTGATCCTGATTCTGGGCCAGCGGGATTGCAGTCTGTTGTGTTTCTGCTACACTCTGGACTTCCTCACAAATTGGGGCTTCCTTTTGAACTTGGGCTTCTTCACGCTGGGTATCAGCGACTTCAGCATCCTCGCTAATTGGCCCAAAAGAATTCTGGGCAACAACTTCGGCCCAAGATCTGGCTGGGCTTACCCTCCATTGAGTTGAGCCCACAACCTCAACCCACTGCTCTGCACATGCTGGTGGAGTTTCAACAGATTCAGCCACGTGTGTATCATCAGTACGTAGCATCTGTCCTGAGTTCAGCGCATCCACACATGTCTGGACCACCAGATCATGTGCCCCTGAAACACTGCTTCCCTCCTCCCTTCTCACCGGAGTTCTTGCATCTTCCAACTGTAACATACCTCCACCAACACCACCATCTCCAAGGAAAAGATCCAACCCTTCCAGCGAGAAAAGGACCGGAAAGCTGAAACCTTTCTCCTTCAAAAACAAGATACGAGGAACATCTTTCAGATTAGCTTGGTTTAACTTTCCTCGAACTTGGATCGATTTGAACACATCCAAGGACTCCAAATCAACTGAAAAATCCGATGAGAACTTCTTCAACAAATCAGAAACAACCCTTTCCGTTCTGAGATGCGCCGGAATACCCTTTATTTGGATCCACTGATTCTTTAACATACCCACATCCACCGGTAAAGCTTGAAATTCAGGTGACCATTTTGTAAAACTAACCTCCACCCCACCTTCCTTTATGATAGGCATTTCACATAACTGACGAGCTTGTTCCGAGGAAGATAAAGCCATGATTACCTCCCCTGAACTCAGCGTTGATTTTTTAACACTACCAAAAGTTGATTCCACCTTTCTCTGAACCCAATCCCAATCAATTAGACGAGAGGTTGAACTACAGATAACCACCACCTCCCACCAAGAGAAATTTGTAATTTGTGGTCCATTATCAATGATTACTGCTTCCCTTCCTCCATTGTTAAACTTTTCAGTAGCAGCAGCTGCATTAGTCCTCAAAGGTGGCTCATTAATCCTTCCCCGTACTGATTCACGGTTGGGATTCAACTCCAATGGTTGATAACTTCCATCCCTAACCCCTGGTTGAAACAAGTCTAAAAAGCACAAACCAAGGTTAGCCCAACCATTCCTATTTCGGCCCGCCGGAAAACGTAACGTTTTAATCCCACCACCACTCCTCCTCAGAAAAGAAAAGAAGTCTCCAAAAATTTTCCTCTCTTATTTGACTTGACAACCCCAACAATTGTGACCCTATTGTCGGAATATCTCTTCACCTCCCATGGTTGCGCACTAAGCCCACACAGAGCTAGGCCTAGCCAACGACCTCCTCCTTTAGTAGTCGAAATCCTGAAAGTGCCTTTCATCCCTCTCTCCACCACTCTAATTCTATCCTCAGGAGCTCCTCCATCTACCTTCTCAAAATCAAAGGATTTGAGCTCCACTACTGCGAACCTTCTAGATCGAGGAAAAACAGAGACCCCACCTCTTGCCATTAGAAACCCAAACTCAGGCGAATGATAAAAAGCCACAAAACAAAACCTCAGACTCGCCGGAAGAAAAACTCAAAGAGCGGCATAAAAAACAAACAAAGGGAATTAGGTACAGGCAGTAGAGATTTTCCGGGATTCCCTCTCCCTCGGTCCTCAACTACCGCTGTATTACTCCACTATTCCCCCTGAAGTTGCTGATCAGAATCAGGGTATGATATTATTTATTTAACTACTCAGATCTCATATGGGTCCAGTTGATATGGCTTTCCATGGGAACATATGGGTCAATAATCAAGAAATCTGACCCTAGCTTATTCATAGGACTTGCAGATAGCGAGCAGGGCAAGCAAGGAGACTGCAGAATGTGGATCAGATAGAGAGATGGGAACTTACTGTATATAATTAACCAGGTTAAGGTTGCGGCAAGAACTGTTCATCAAGCATTTCTAGATTTAACACATATCTAGATAGATGGGGTCTCACTTGCAGCAGCTGCAGCGACAATCGTTCCACTTCCTCTTCAGTTCCCTACTATCCTAAGTAAAATCGGTTCCACATCTGCGACATCAAGAAGAGGCTAAAATGAGTGACAGTATTATATTTGGCATTCCTCCATAATTTTACAGAAGTGCAATAGATTGAACCCCAAATGAGTTCTACTATGATAGGATATCTGATGAAGAAAATATATAAAAAGCGAATACGAAATAAACAAACCTGCAAAGAACATCATCGCAACCACTAATCTTTTCGACGGTATATCCACACCCCGGACATCTACTCCAGCTCTGGGTCTCAATTAAATCCCCAAAAAGTACATCGTTTTTATCATCTTTGATGTTCTTGTATTCTTCGCACCTATAACCAGCATGCCATGGAACCTTACATTTAAAACAAAATTGTCTATTACACTTGGTACACGCAGTCTTAGTAATCCAGGTGCACTCTGAGATGAACCTAGTTGAGCAATCCTCGTAAGGACAATCACATCTTTCACTTCCCATGCATAACGCGTTGATTCAGAAAGTTTATCACACCATCTTTCAAAAACATGTAAACATGTTCCGAAAGGATTTCACGACATGCTAGAGGGTCTATCAACTTGGTACAATCCAAACCAGGACATTTGATTGCTGATACATTGTATTCTACAATCTTTGCTTCGCTTCGCTATACAACCAAAGCAATAAGAATCATACGAACATTCATTCTCGTTGTTCTTGAATCGTTTGTCAGTAGAAACTGGTTGACTGCAAATCTCACAAATGAAGCTTGAAACAACTTCTTCATGAGGATGTTCATCTTCTATACTCCTGTCAGATGTTTGTGCTACCTTTGGCTCAGTAGTCCTGTTCTCCTCTGTTAACTGATCAGTTTTCTTCTCCATTAGCTGAATGTTCTCCTCTGTCAACTGATCAGTCTTCTCCATTTTCTCAGAAACTAACAACTTCGTGAAGAAGAAGAATAGGTAGATATGAACTCTTATAATGGTTTTTGTTAAGTAATGGAGATTTACAAAACCTCTGCTACGGAAGATGACTAGAGTGAACTCCTCAAGCACAGAAAAGTCCCACTTTTCAGATAAACAGTAACTGATAACCTATCCATGCATATTGACCCTCTTGTAGTCTTGTGCCTGGCTACTGCACCCACCATGACATTCGGCTCGCGTCCGGTTCAACCCAAATGTTCAGCACATTATTGTCTCAGATCTTAGAATATATATATCAAAATGCTTGCCAATCTAATGATTCACATCATTCAGTAAGAACAAAACATACACATCCATGCACAATGGAGACTACGAGTGCTGTCTGTACAAGGCATTTACAAGGCGTTCACTTCGACTCCAGAATGCCTCAGGGCTACCATACATTCCCTTTGCTAATTGTACAGAGCTGTTAATGGGGCGGTTTGAAACTGTACTCTGAGATGTCAATAATATTGCAACCCCAGCCCAGCCTGATAAAACAGTTTTCAAGGTCTAAGCCCGACTATCTAATGAACAAGTTTAATTATAATAAAATGTAAAATTAATAATCCACTAGATTTATAATAATCGGTACCAAAATAAATAAATGTAAGAGATAAATTCTGGATATGCTGTTACTAGTCACTTGTATTTTCACTTTCAGTCCTACTAGTACAGTGTACAGACTGCAGATACCATATAGCATGCAAAAGAAAAAACAGGATTGGATCTTAGGGACAATCATGATCTCGACGAGTCACTTAAAACCAAACCCTAGATGAGTATCGAGCTCAACTACATACTATGTACAAATTTACTTTTTCCCGAGCCAATAATTTTCTGTCCCCATTTGATAATTCTGTGTACAACAGGGATCTCCATCATCAAAGGGACTTCAGATTCCGCACAATATATACAAAGGGAGGAAAGGCTACTGCAAAGTTAAAAAACATTTTTGCCAACTGAGGAAGGTAGTAGGCTCCATTTTAAGATAACTTGGTGTACTCCCTTGTGACTCTGCATTTAGTGTATGGATGTCAGAACACAATATACAAAAATAGTCGGTGTGAATTTTAGGTATCAGTTCCAAGTTTGTTGAGTGCATGTGTATCAGAATGAATGTCAAAAATTACCTTCCCAATCGAGTCAGGAGGGGCTCTTCCAGGAACAACTCTTCAAGTGACTTCAGTTTCATGTCCCTATTGTTGCCATTGAAAATAATAAGTTCATATCATCGTTACCGTACAGCACAGCTTATTTTACCAAACAAATGTAGAACAGCTTTTGTTTTTTCTTCTTTTTTGTATACGAGAACAGAATTTTGTGGAGAAACAATATAATGAATCATAGATCCACAACTTTAAACCTTTAAATTCAGTAAATGTACAGAAATATATAGATAGACATGAATTTATAGGTGCTGGTACACGGCATTCATGGCCACCACATGCAAAAAAACCTCTCAGAGTCTCAGGTAGCAAGAAGTTTAAAAGCCAAGTACTTTGAAGAGTTTAATCGTCCAAACAATCAAATAGTACACCGGTACACGACACTCGTGGTTTAACTAACCATCTAGTGTGGTACTGTTAGGCTACCTGTCTGTATCGGTCGCCAAGAATGAGAAACTATTAAAATGTTTTCATGGCACTTTATTTATTTGCTACCTTGGGTGGTTTGTGGTTTGAAGTAGTAGAACTCGATTGCTGAAACCAAATCATATATACCACCGATTTTATTTATTTTATTTTATTTTGCTTTCAGATATAGTTTACAAGCAGTAAAAACGAGGGAGTGAAGAGTGCCTCACAACCTTAGGATAAACCACTATTTGACTATCTCCTCAAGTCTCTGGTTGTTTCTGCCTTCAGTACCTAGTCCATCCCAACTAGTAATTAAGTTCTCTTGTTGAGTTGTCTCCCATACGTTCCTCCCCACACTCACTGGAACCAACTCCCATAAGCTCTCTTACCACCGAATTTTGGCAACTAAGTTGAATTTTGTGGGTTACTATGAGTGGAGTGCTTTACTTTTGTTTTTGTCTTCTATTTAGTTATGGAAAATGGAGTAAGGTTCGGACCTTTACATTTGGGGTTCAATGTTTTTTTCTCTTGGTTGTCAGACAGTATCAACCTTTTATTATTTAGTTTCTTTATGAAATTATTTTCTGCTAACTAAAAAGAATGAATACAAGTATCCAATTTATTGGAGGGAATAGTAAAAGACAAAAAACACACCTATAATCAAGAGACAGCAGCCTATGGTGAAGAAGCAAATCATTACCAACGTAGGTCACAATCAAACTGCCTGCATCAGGATGGGGCCAGCTCCGTGAAGTAGGAAACCTAAGTATGAAGGTCCCAGGTTGTTGGGATACCCTCGCACTTTCAAGGGAAGCCTCTGCTTCTTCCTTTGTAATCAAACCTTCTATCCACAGTGGTGACATACACCCCCACATAGCATTTATCCCCTCTCTCGATAATGTAAACGCTACTGGGTACAGCCAACACCACATCTTGTCAAAATTTTCTCGACTCATGTATTCCTGGCATCCAGCGAGTCTACGAAGAAGCTCGAAGTCCTGACACATTCAACAATTAGATTATAAGCAAGATCTTTAGGGTTGAACTACAGCTGACTAAGCGATGCAAAATGAGCAACTTGATAATTTTCTATTTCGTAATTATAAACAACAAATCGCAGTCGACGTTAGGGGAAGACAGAGGAAAAGAAAAGAGAAAAAAAAAAAAAAAAAAAAGGGTTTCAAAAAACAGAAAAAAGACGGACAGACAGAAAATTAAAAAGGGAAAAAGGGGACAGACACGAGTTTGAGCTCCACCCGACTCTAAATGGACCTCCTAACGTCGGTCGATAATTATATAACATAGCCAGAATGCTTGTGCATTATTTTATACATGTATTTGACAAAAATGCAAGAACTAAAATGTTCAACCATCAATATTATTCATCCATGAACAGATGTTAAGTTATAATCTTTTAGTGCATTTTTCTAGCTTCTTCATTAATAACAAATAATACAAGTTTGAACTGTTATAGAAAAGCGACCTGCTCCACCAGATGCCTTGTACAACAGCGAGATATTCTTTTAAATTGTTCTCCAATCTCAAGAACAGCATTTTTCCAATGGACGTAACTGTTGCCTTTTGAAATCAGGTTCCACGCATCAGAACCCTCCCTTAACAATCGCTTTGCAATTGAAATTTGATACCTGAAATATGGATGGACTCAGATAGGAAGCATATAGTGTAAAGATAAGGGCATCAACTACTCATACGGTTATGGACCCACAGCATAAATTTAAAACTTTATTATTTAATTTGCCCCATATTCTATTGGACATTTAAAAGAATATGGACAAAGAAGAAAGGAAAATAAATGTTGCAATAATCAGACTTTTCACACTAGGTTTATTCCTCATTGTTATCATGTACCAAAATATTATTGGTAATGTGCTGTGAATAGCTTAAGTTGTCAAAAGAGAATGGAACCATACACATAACCGGGTTAGAGTATTACCACTGGTGTGAACACCCTGTGTACAAGAAAACCTGCTGACCAAAGCATATCATTTCCTCATCAGTAGCAAAAGTTGTAACTTCCTTGAGAAGTAAAGATCGTTCGTTCATGCCTCCTAGGCAATATTTGAAAATGATGAAATCTGGTACTGGATTTCTAGTACTTTCCACCTTCTTGGAAGCTGGGTCTCTTGCTTGAACACTTTCAGAGTCGGACAGCGTATTGTCTGTTCCTTCAAGATTATCTACTCTACCCTTCACACCCTCGCCATGTACATAGCCAACCTGTATTAATGATAAACCAATAAATTAATCGAACAACAACCAACAAAATAAATAATAATAATAAAATGTGGTGAAAAAGGATTTTCTATCTAATTATCTACAAAACAGACACCCTGATACCCCACCAAAACCAACAAAAAGAAAAGGAAAATACCCATATGCAACAGTTATACTCCATTATGGATTGCTTAAAATCCAATTATAATGCACACTCCAAAGATAACCTTGGGAACAAATTGAACATTTAAATCAGATGAATGTGACAACAGCTCAAAAACCTACAAGATAGTTATAGCCAATATAAGAAAGAATTGACAGTGTCAAGATACTAAATGTATGGCTCAAAGTTAGAGTGTCATCTTCTGTGAGCCTGTGACTATGGTCTACCCTTCTATATCATCATGCCTCAGAATTTCTTAGAGGGCAATCACGTAAACAAAATCATCCAGTGAATACCTGATTAGAACTCAATCGATTAGACTTGCATCCATCATATTGACGGCCAAATGTTGAGTCTGCCTGGACCCTCACAGATTGCTTTTCTGATCCTGCTTTCGTGCGTTTTGGAGGTATACTGCATCTTAATTCTGGAATAGGTGATTTTGCAAGGTGACCATCTTCATTATTCTGTTGAGCTTCTGGGCATCCATCATCAATTTCCAATAGCTGATATTTATCATGTATATTGGAGGCAGAAGTCGATTTCTTGCCCACAACAGAGAATGGACGAGTATTACGACTCCTTGAGATGCAACGGATTGGACTGGTGTATGCCTCAAGAAAAGGATATCTTCTGCTTTTTAGTACGTCAAAACGAACACGGAACAACCTATTGTCGCATTTGGAGGAAAGCTGCAAAAAGACAAAACTCAATTAAACAACTCACCGACAAATTTGTGATGAGATTCCTTCATATTCTTTCATCCCCTCCAATGAAGTTTTTTTAGGATTTTTCAGAAGAGCAAAAGAAAAGAGATATCGGAGAAAGGAGCAGATAATCCATCTTCTGTTCTTTTAGAAATCAATTCAAATTCTTTTAAATTGTTACCAATCACCTATTTATATGTTTACATGTAAACTTAAAAACCAGTAGACTTCAAATTTAAAAACTATACCAGCTCTCGGTGTCGCATAGTTTCCTCCAAGTGTGGACTGACACGTTACCAAAATATACCACCACAACATCCTTGTCGAACTGGAAGTTGAATTCACATTGTATCATGGGTGCAATGTCACTTCAGTGAGATAAACTGACAGGTCACTACAATTCATATTCGAAGAATTCAACATGTCTACCTATATAGAGACATATATATGATCCACTCCGCAATTGATTAGTACAAATCCTACCCATGATAAGATCATGGCGATAGGGGTAATAGACTCATATTATCTATGGTCCAACAAAAACAAGGAAGACTGTTTACTTTAACAGGACAGGACTTGGCAAGGTCAACCAATATCTGCATAGTTCATAAGATGGATGGCCATGATTGATTGATTCATATGACCTTTTATAAACTGGACCTACAAAATTATGTGCGCCAACCTCCTGTATCAGGTATGCTCCACAGATAACACCATTACTTTATAAGAATGTTCTTACTACTTCCCAGTAAAGGACTACAGGAGACAGTAAAAGACTAAAAGCCTTCATTAAAATAAGTAATTCAAATAGTCTTTCTTACAGTATTGGCTCTAAGCATGCGTATCTCCTGGGTAATAAATCTTTAAAATTAATTCCATTAAATTATCATCTGATACACAATAACCTACTCTATATTGCAACTACATTTTTGTCGAGATCCATTTGGCATTGGAACTAGCATGAAATTTTCAACTAAAGACGCTGAAATTTGTGTACACGGTACAAAATTTTCGATCTTTCTCATCTTTTTCAAGAGACATGATGTATATTTGGCTAATCTCGACACAGGCTTTTTTATCATGGTTGTGTCATATTTTGCAATCTGTCTTGGTTGATTAAGAACCAAGATCCCACCAATTTTTCAGGTTTCCAGCTATGCACAAAAGTGAAATTAGTTTATTCACGTGAACATATAAACACATCTTTTAAATAATTTCACAAGAAATTTCTGATACATGAGTGTATCTAAATACAATTTTGTTCATTAAAAGTACGAATGATATTTTCGAGATCTAAAAAGCATATCATCTCGGTGTCAGTTTACTGAATGTAACAAATCTGATAACAATCTTCTTTGTGGATCATAGATTAGTAATGATCCAAAAAACCTATATATTAAATGGAACACAGGTAATGTAACAATTAGGTCATACATAGAAATAGCAGATAGATCGCATAATACCAAATTTATATCAAGAATAACTTGGACTTCCATATAAAAGCTCCTCATGTTGCATGAATTTCAGTGACCAAACTACCCACCTTGATTAAAGTTGAGAGATCTCTAACAGTGTTATTTCAGTTTTCTTCAAAGTTCAAACCATATTAAACAAAACTGCACAGAACTAACCATACATGGGTTGGAAGTAAAAGAGATAAGCACCTGAGATATTTTGAGCTTAAAGGATGCCCGGCCAAGCAATAGTTTACTTGGTCTTAAAAAAGAAGCAAATTCAATTCCATCATAGTTTGTCAAGAGGGGAGCTTCTGCATCACTTGGCTTCTCAACAGGTGCTCCATTGTGAGCATATAGAAGTGATGCAACAACCTAATAACACATGCATATAGATCATTGTAATCAATACATACAACTAAAGTTGTATAGTTCCTTATTTTATAAATGATGCAAGAGAGAGAGAACAAAACCTCCATGTCCAAGTCTACAGGATGCCCAAGGCCATCTAATAAAACAACATCCAAGTTGAAATTCCTGCGACATGATGCCTGTAATATACTGATAATTAGTATAGGAAAACGGGAAAGTCCAATCATAAACCTGATTTTTACAACTAGGGTGTGTTTACAGCAATAAGTTTTCGACCAATATTTGAAACAATCATATTCGAAGAATGTGTTTTCTAGTAAAAATATCCCACCCACAAGTTTTTCCTTTCTTTCATACAGATGGTGTTTGGCTAATGAAAAAATATTGCTAGAAAACCATTTTTCTTGAAAAAACAAGACTTGTTTAAAGACATTTTTCAGAAGAGAAATTCTCCAACAATCAATTAAATTCTCTAAATTCAGAAAAAAGCAAATTGGTTTCAATACTCCTTACAACAGACACAATTGGAGTGACCTAAGGTAAATACTATTTGAGGAACAGAGTCGGATAATCGGATATTATGCAATGTCTTTCTGGCCCAATACAACAAATGCAGCATGTAATGAATAGATCTGTGTGTGAATCCTGAACTCTTAGATGGGTACATTGCAAGATAAACTCATGAAATCTCGACTTCTTAAAGTGGCGTCCTAATGATGTTCCAAAGCATTTCATGAAATAATTTTATATTAAAAACTAACTCCATTTTGAAATTCTATTTTCAGTGCTGCCCAATCATAGTCTTTCATTTCAAACAAGGGATGCCACCTTCATTGGAAAAAAAAATTTAACTTTGAGAAACTCGATGATTGCTTTCCCTGTTAATGCCCTTCCCCAGTGTGTCTTCCCCAGTGTGTGGTTGTAACGAAGTTAATCGCTAAACATAATCTTAATCGTTAGAGAGAGACAGACTAAGTCATTCTGTGTAGCTTACTTATTGCCCCATTGATTAATTTAATTCGTTCAATAACTTCTCTTCAAAATGGGGAAAATAGGAAAAACCAATGATAAAAACACCTAGAGAATCAGACATGTCGATATACCACATTACCCAGTCATGGGGTATCTAAAAGAATCAATGCCTCACATAGTATGATCACTATGCCAGAATCAATGGTTTGTGTTTATCGTTGAGATTGCTTATTTGTTGAACTTGCAACAACTTAGTAATTTATTTCTTTGGTTGAGAATGAATTTGCCGAGTTGCTATATCATTCAATATTGATTGTGTTGGTTTGGTTGTTGCGTTCATGATGACGTTTGGTTATCTTTCGAGTATAATACTTTCTCAAATGGAATCGCCATTGTCGGAATTGTTTGAGTTGAATTCTCTTGGGTAACTAAATATATCTTGAGAATTTCATGAGAATAGCATATGAATGCATTGTTCGAGAAATGACTTATATAGCATTTCTTCATGATGTGGTTATGTTATTGGTTAATCCTGACCTCTTGATTTTTGAGGCAGAGATTTCATGACAGATAACTTGTGTAATGCAAAGATGGGTCGAAAGAGTTCACACTTGTCCACAACATGCCTTATGGGGGCTAGGAGTGTGTGATGCCACAGGTAGGTGCCTAATGAGCCAAGATACCTTGGGTGTGTGCTCATTAAGCCTCTTCTTCCCCTAAACAATTAAATGTGGAAGTGTTCACACCCGTCCAATAAGTCTTATTGAGGCTTGGAGCGTGTGATGGCACAGGTTGGTGCGCAGTAGGCCAAGATACCTTGGGTTGGTGCTTGCCGGGCCACTTCTCATAAAAGATAATTAAACCGCTAAAGAAAGAATGGGCATGTTTATTTTTCATACTAGTGTGTGATCTTAAGTTCATGCCAGGTTTGAATTGATTGAGTAAGACATTGGTGATTGTCGTGGATATTCAGTTTATGCTAATGGTGTGTATTAGTTCTATCATATCTATATGATGACTTAGTATGGATTTGTGGCTTTCTTAATTTTTATCTCTAACTTTGTAGTTAAGTCAAGTAAGTATGGTTTCACTTGCTCAAGCTGTGGTTGACGCTCATTTTACTTCCCCTTTTCAGGAACTCGATGACTAGATACGCGAGAGTGGGGATTTCATAGATTGCAGTCCTTATACACCTCTGGTTTCTTTTGAAGTCTAGGACTCTGTAATCTCTAGTTGTACCTCTTGATATGTTGTAAGGAGTATGAGTTGCTCAAAGTTGTATAGTTTTGATCACAACTTCAGTTTAGAAGCTTGTACAGTATATGTGTAAGTGAGTTTTGATAATTAAAACTTAAAACTCTTTTGTAAGAGCAGTGTGTTCAATTAAAGTACTCTTGTTCTTGGTTTTGGGATGTTACACTATTGCACTTTTTAGTTAAAAACAATGGATATACGAGTGTTTGCTGAATATTGTGACTGACTGATTTCACTTATCTTCGCATTTGGGATCTAATTACTGTCAATGAGCACAAAAACACTATCGACATAAGTATTATAATAATATAAAAAAGTAGGAATGATTCAATTTTTCAAGAGGTAAATGTGTTCCACAAATTTATAATTTTGGGCTTTGTCCATCGAGTAAATCTCAACTTCAAAAGCGAGAAAAAATGTTATCAGCATATTAAGATTACAAATAAAAAATATCTCCTACCTTTCCACCAACGACACTCCAAACACCATCCTCATCTTCTTCAATCTCGGTAATGCCAGAAGTATCAATGGATAACTCAATTGGGGGGTTCTGCCATCAAACAATAATGTTCCTTCAGTAAGTGAATGTATATGTAAATAAGAGACTACCAAAATTCTACTATGCACCTTAATAATATGATCTTGGATAGCAGATTTCAGAGGCAAGATGAATCGAACATAGTGAACATAACCCTGCACTGTCCCATTTTCTGCACTTGCACCGCCCAAAGTAGTTCCTCTCAAATTGTTCAGGCTGGAGCCATTCTTCAGAAAGGGTAACAAACTCTTTTCTCCTTCCAATACCCCATCAATGTAAATACGAACAGATTTTAAGGATACCTAATGTGATACAATGAGCATTAGAATTCAATAGTGGGCATAATGAAAGTTTGACTAAATGCTTCAAACCTTAATGTGAGAATAAATAGTATATCATTGCAGTGGTATGTCTAAACTGGATAGCATATTAAAGCCAAAAGACCAAGATATATAATGAAAGAAGATATGCATACCTCACCTGATATATCAATACAATTATTGAGTTATTTCAATAAGAGAGCATAAAGTTTGAGGAAATGTATAATGTAAAAACAATTGAAATGCCCTAATTTAAAACACTCAACAGAGAGGTATTCTAAAAATTATGTTTGGGTCACAGAAATGTAACAAATAGATATGAATAAAGTGGTACAATTATGATATTAAGGAAAGATATGCCTATATGTTCGTAAGCTATTATTCTTTATCATACCATCTGAATCACAGGAATGATTTGATAAAAGTACTCCTAGCATGGATGTTATTAAGGACAGACAACATTTGTGGAAACTTATATAAACAGTTAAGTATAATTGATGACTGATGAGCCACTCCTAACATCTGTGAAAGGAACTAGGGACAGAACAGAAGATGAGGGATGGCGCTGCTCTTCCATTTTAAGTGATGTCTTCAAATCGTTGGATTCGTTTGAGTTTATTAATTTTAGATGGTGTAGTGGTAGCTGTAATCAGGTGGCCCATTAACTTACTAACTGAGCAAAAGTAACCCAAATTACCACCAACTTTTATGAGTAGTTTCGAACGCAGTTTTTGATAGTATAACACAAGTTCTTAGAAGAATCAAAGAAAGATGCACTAATGCTAATAAATACTATGCAGTCAAGGATATCATCGAAGTAGTAGATAACATACTTGATCAGGGAAGTATGGGTCTCGATGGCCTCATCCAGTGGCACCCATTATTGAGTAACTGACTTGAAGATTCAAAAACCCAAGCCATGAAAATGGAAAGTGAGAAAAGATAACAAACCTCACTTCCAACACAAATCCATTTATCCAATCGATATTCAATGTATGTGGATGCATACGGAACTACACTCCCTGAAGACGAAGTTTCACGAAAGCAAGCTTTTTCAAGTAGGAAAACAATTGGATATGTTCCTACTTGAACACATTTAGTAACAGAAAATGGAACATTTTCAACGCATCTATATAACTTGATTTCATTAAGAGCTTCGGTCAGACATTATGATATCTAAAGCCAAACATCACGCATTGGAATCAATTAAGTTTAAGCATGAAGGATGTACTAATACTACTAACACCATGCAGTTGATGATGTTATCAAACTATATACACAAGATGGCAACCCAGCCCAATCACACCCCTACTGAGTAATTGATACTATCATAATTGTTGAAGCTCTAAAATTTTGAAATAAAAATAAATAAATGACACAAACCTCACATCCAACATGAACCCATTTATTGAATGAATACTCAATTTCTGTAGATGCGGGAACTTCACTCCACGAAGAAGATGTTCCATGCTGGCAAGATTCATCAAGTAGGAACTTAAACGGAAAGAGCATCAGTTTCTTCTCCTTGTTCAAAAGAAGAAATGGAGCATTACCTTCAATGTCCGTGTGCCTCTGGACAAACAAAAACAAGTTTTACAATCAGTCAGTAGTTGAATGAAACAAAAATGTAATGGCAAAAACAACAACGAGAATATAATGTTGCCTGCTTCCATGCTAATATTACAAGTCAGTATTTAAAGCATGTGTACAGTCGAAATCTTTTCCTTGTTCTATATTTTCGAAATAATAACAAGAATAATTTTTTTGCATATATCTGATGACAGTTACTAGGATGAAAGTGGTAAACATAATAAAAGATAACGTTCTCCACAAGCATTAAAACACCTTTAATAATCATGTTGCTAGCCCCACGATCAACCCCAAAAGCCACAAATGAATGACATGCTCATACTGTGGGTAATACAATTATAAAAAATGAAACCCAATAACTCAAGTGTTTAGTAAATATTAATGGTACCATGAAGCATTCATTTCTCGATGTCCCATACATACATAGTAATCCTTCTGAAGGTCTTGCTAGAAAGAAATCAATATAATCTTACGAGAAACATAACAGATATAAGTTGTTAGTGCTGAAAACAAGAATAAACACACTGAGAGATGCAACACACAAATGCTGCAAGTATTTAATAATAGATTACAAAGAAAACCATTAAGAAAAGAACTTTGGGAACTGAGTATCGCTTTTCTCTGCAGCACTATTATGCAGGTACAAGATATCAATATATAGCCCCATTTCTCCACAACTGACTGGCCAGATGATTTGGGAAACAACAAGCAAGAATAGCAGGTCATAAAAAAACTCTTAAAATCCAAAAGCACAAACAAAGTGATGGATACACATGGCAGCAGAAATCAGGAATAAACAACCTAGAAAGATCTGGAAGTCTTTAGTGTCATTTAATGTTTCATTTTGAATAGTAGTCAAAGCGTCAAATCTGTCTTTAGTAAGTTTAGTCTTACTAAGTGTCTAGAGAGTTCTTATAACTCTATATAAAGGTGTGTAAGGTCTTTGTATTAGGGGGAGGATGAAAGAGATTTGAGAAATTTCTAGCAATTTACTACTCTAAGGATTGTGTGATGCAATCTAAGCCTTGGTGTGATGCCTAGGTGCATAGGAGTGATTCCTAGAAGACTAGAAGTAGAACCCTACTAGAGTGATGCTAGTAGTAGTTATCTTCCTAGTTTATTTCTCTCAACAGATTCCCTTAACTCAGCTATCAAACAGTTTTACCCGACAAATATAATTCTTCCTACATTTCCCCTATCTTGTCCTACATCACAAAGAATAACACAATTCTTATAAGGGTTCTGTTTAAACGCATAGAAGACAACAAAATAAAGGAACATCAAAGTCTTCAAAAACAGGAAACATGAATTGTTTTCTCTGTTGGTAACTTAGTCTAAGAAGGAACAACGAATTTTTCTCCAATGTCACAACAATTAATCACCAAAATGATATTGAAAACCCAGCTTACAAAATCGAAACAAGAAATGGGCAATGCATATTAGTAATGAAAATTGGCTTAAACAATAACTGAGAAGCACAGTACAGTAACATCATAAACATAAAGTAATACTCTTCCCCAAGGACTATGCAGAAACATTTGCATTTTAGTGATCACCCAAACAAACAATTTGAACATGAAATCAATAAAGGTGTTTTCTTCAGAAATCAAAAATTCAATCTTACTTCAATTAATTTCTCATCTCCCATCCAATGTTGAATAAAATTATCAAAACCAAGAAAAGGGTATTTCATAAATGTAATAAAAATCCAATCTTTAAAACAAAATGTAGTAGTAATCAACCAAGATTGATGAATTCAGTCATTCAGAGAAGGAAAGAGAGAAAAAAAAAAAAAAAAAAAAAACAAATACCTGTTGAATGATTGTAACAGGTGGGGTAGTATAAGAACCCAAAATATACAACCAAAAGCAAATAAAAAAAGTGGCGTCATTTTCTTCAGGAATTTTAATATTGAGATCAGTAAGTGAAGTATATTCATCTTCATGTGGGTATGAAACTTTAGCCGCCATTTCTCTTGCAGTTAATAAACCAACTGATACTGAAGGTTTATACATTTCGATAGAAAGAAGATGTTGTTTTCAATTGAAGGTTTTGGGGATTTTTTTTTTTTTTTTTTTTTTGCTTTCTTTCTCTTCTTCTTCTTCTTGTTGAAGTCTTTGAGTCTTCTGGTTTTTTCTTTCTTTCCGTTATATAAACGGTTGGTGACTTGGTGACTGGTGGTGTCCTGTTGTGGGCTCATGTAGTATGGAACTTTTTTGTTTGTTTTTTTTTTTTTTTGTTCAATCCAACAAATTTTAGGGCTGGTATAATGGAGAGTTAAAATGGGCCTCCAAACAACCAACCCTTAACAATGAGGATGATCCTAGTTTTAGCAATTCACAAATGTTGATAAACCCCAATCCAAATTGTACATGGACCATTTCTTGTTCTTTGTAGTAGCCGTTATTTGAATAATAGTTTAAAATTTCGATTTTTTGTTCCTTAAAATAACGGCATATGTCGAGATTCTAATACTGGAATTCACAGTGCAAGCTGAAATTTGCGAGATTTCGTGATATCGAATTTTTAGATACTGATATATACTGTCGAAATTTCATTGGAATACGACGAGATTTTAAATTAGGAATAGTTATAAGGCTCATGCAAAGCACGGGTGTTATTGAAAATTTTGTAAATTAGGTGTAGTTCTTTAAAAATATTTTGTTTTAATTTTTGGTTGGTTTTATTAACGTGTTTAGTTATAAGTCCATATTATATCAACTAATTTAATTGTTTAAAATATGGTTGATTTCAATTTTCAAAAATAGGTGTTCTCTTAACATATATTGATTTAGGAGACCGTAAGTGTCATAATAATTAAGTGTTTTATTTTCTTAAAACTAATATTGAAGCTCAATTTTTTCTCTCATAAAACTTTGAAACCAAGATGGAATATAGTGTGGGTGGGTGTAAATCTGAAGGTTTGTTGGATGTATAGATATACATTTTTTTTGTGTGGACGATCAATTGGCGTGGATTATATTTCAATTTCGATGTTGAATGTGATTGATAAACGATTTCTTTTGCAATATAAATAGAGCAAAGTTAAACTTTAATTATGATAGTTTTTCTTTTATTTTTACATTTTAATTTTGTTCATAGTATTGAATCGATTAAAGCAAAAAAAGAAAGTTTTTCAACCTATATAGAAGTGCAACGTCTCCTCCCATTGTAATCGACTGCATATTGTTTATTTATTTTTTATTGCAATGTGATTGATGTTAGGTGCCAATACACGTTCTTCAAGACTTGTTTTGAGTCATTTATATCTTAGGTAATAAGAATTAATAAGAAGATCTTTGGTTATTTATAACATTGTATTATTTGAAAGTATATTTCGATATTTTATTTTGCTAATGAAGTATATTTCTATATGGAAGTCTAAAGTATGATATTGTTGTAACACCCATGAGTTGGTGTTAGTCCCACATTACCAAGGAAGTGGTTGTGTTGGTAGTATATAGAGCTTAACCATACTCTAACTAATGTCAAGGCCTTTTGGGGTAAACCACATGGGTGGGCCCTGATCCAAAACCCTCTACTGCTGGATATCCGCAGTGACTAAAGGGGGACAATATTGACATTAGCGAGCGGTATGGTGCTTGACGCACCGGGATGAGCGAGGACGAAATCCTGGGGCGTTACAGATGGTATCAGAGCCGACGACGGGTCGCCTGTTGCAGGTGGGAAGTACGCTGGAAGGGCCGGAGGAGCGCCAGGTACTTGTCTCACTTGGCAGGGAACGTCGGAGATTTTGGGACTGTACTGAGTGTACTGCAGAGCCGAGGACGGCTCTATTTCTAAGGTGGTGAGATTGTAACACCCATGAGTTGGTGTTAGTCCCACATTACGAAGGAAGTGGTTGTGTTGGTAGTATATAGAGCTTAACCATACTCTAACTAATGTCAAGGCCTTTTGGGGTAAACCACATGGGTGGGCCCTGATCCAAAACCCTCTACTGCTGGATATCCGCAGTGACTAAAGGGGGACAATATTGACATTAGCGAGCGGTATGGTGCTTGACGCACCGGGATGAGCGAGGACGAAATCCTGGGGCGTTACAGATGGTATCAGAGCCGACGACGGGTCGCCTGTTGCAGGTGGGAAGTACGCTGGAATGGTCGGAGGAGCGCCAAGTACTTGTCTCACTTGGCAGGGAACGTCGAAGATTTTGGGACTGTACTGAGTGTACTGCAGAGCCGAGGACGGCTCTATTTCTAAGGTGGTGAGATTGTAACACCCATGAGTTGGTGTTAGTCCCACATTACCAAGGAAGTGGTTGTGTTGGTAGTATATAGAGCTTAACCATACTCTAACTAATGTCAAGGCCTTTTGGGGTAAACCACATGGGTGGGCCTTGATCCAAAACCCTCTACTGCTGGATATCCGCAGTGACTAAAGGGGGACAATATTGACATTAGCGAGCGGTATGGTGCTCGACGCACCGGGATGAGCGAGGACGAAATCCCGGGGCGTTACAATTGTTGCAAAATTAAATTTAACCAAATTGATGAAACAAACTAATTGGACATAAAATAAAAATAAAAATAATATGAGAGCAAGCAAAACAAAAAAAATAATGGATGATGATTTGTATGCATTCGTAAAACGTCTAAGAATGTTGGATATCGATTGTTGCGGGATGAACGTTCATTCTGGCATTGTTGGGGAGATGTGTAGTTAGAATCTATAATGTGTAGGATAATTTTGTTGATAAATTAATCTATAAGGCATTGTACCTTCGTGATGTAGGACATCCTACCTACACCAATTGGTTTCCTATTTGGGTTAATGTTTATTTAGAAGTCATTATAAGTTTAGGATTTCTATTTTATAGTCTAGAAGTTCTAGAATAGTTGGTTTACTATTAAGTTGATATTAGTAATACAATTCAAAGTAGGATTTGTATTTTGATTTATTTGTTTATAAAGTCCTAGTGCTAGTTGGTCTAAGTCTTTAGTCTATATAAAGAGTCATGCTTTGTAGAACAATTATTCAACCAATTCAATTATTCAATCAATACAATTAAGATTTGTCTTTACACTTTATTTTTCTTTAGTTTTGTTTTAGTTCTTCCTTGTTTCAAGGCAATCCTCCCCTTGGGTTATTCAAGGTTTGATTTTTAATCGCTTCCGCAACGTCACTTCAGCTATTCTTGGATTCGCTTGTTTTTCACCTTAAGTGCATCTTCTTCAATTTATCAAGATTTTTAATGTCTATCCGTGTGTTTTTTTATTGGATATTCTTGGTTCTAAGAGCACTGTTTTTATAGTGCTATCATGGTAAGGTATTTATATGTGAATATGTAACTTTTTTGAGATCTAATAGTTATTTATTTTGTTTATTTTTTTGTAGGCTTCAATAAAGTATTGGTTTAGTTCACGTGAAAAAAATCACAATTTATTAGTTTATCCTAGGAACATAATTGTATTGGGCTTTTATATTAAGAAGTAAAATGTTCTGTATAGTATATAAATCTATTGTAATCAACATTGAGTCTTTTCTGAAATCACTATTTGGAAAATCAAGAGAAGATAAACTGAATTTGATGTATGGAAAATATGGGTAGACGTTAAGGAGGAAAAAGGTAAGGTGCAAAATTATAAATCTATTTGTGTGTTTAAAAATAGATTTATCCATATTACCATTATTTGAAGTAGCTATATAGCCAATAATTAAATTTGTTAGCCAAATTGCCATTAAATTTATTAGTTATATTGCATTAAATTTAGGAGCTAGCCATATAGCTATTTAAACCAACAATGAATATTGAATTACATTACTAATCCTTCTAATTTCAATCTTTGTTAAATTCTCTTCAATTAGAGCATTAAATTTTCTTTAATTTGGAAAGAAAATTTTTTCTTAAGGGCATATGCCCAACTTTAATAGAGAGTATAGATAGATTTGAATCATGTGTGTTTCAATTTTTAATTACGAAGTTTTGAGGGAAAAAGGGTCGGTTGTCTTTGATTGTTTATTTATTTTTAATTACAAACTTTAATTACGAAGTCGTTTGTCCCCCAGGAAGTTGGGTCGATATATTTGCACAACATCACCGTTTTATTAGGTCCTAATAGAAAAATAAAATGGTGACGTTGTGACAGCATATTGCATATTTTCAATTAAAGCCAGAAGCACATTACTCTCAGGTTCTTTCTTTTTTCTATCAGGACCTAACCTAATATATGCTGCTACAATTGTAGGTTAGTGCACATTTTATCTACCCTTAATATACTCAATGAACAATAATACAGAAACTATCTGCATTGTTCCCTCAATGGTAGAAGGATTCACAGGAAGGTAAGGATTTGTGTAGTCCCTACAAGATGAAACACACATGATGACCGTTAAACACAAAAGAATATTGTCGAGCCAAAAAAATCCCCACAAGATTGTTCCATAATATGCTCAATTTTCTTAGATAAATTCATAAATCATTAATCAAAAAATTTTGGAAGCCATAGAAACCAAAGTTTAGGTGTAACTACTTATTATGCATATAGGGAAACATAGTGTAGTTTTGTTTTAATTAGTTCCCACTTTTTTGCATTTTGTAGTTTTATCTCATCTGATACTCGTTTGTACCTCAGATTACAGTATAGGATAAAGTCTTCAGTAAACCCATAATGTTTTCATGAAAACAAGCTATACTCTTCTGTTCATTCCACAATATGTCTTGTTACTAAATAGAGGGAAAAAGTTGGATGTGATCTTTTGAGTTCTTTTTTGGTCAGTCGCTCATATAAGGTGTGCAACATCAACGCTGACAAAGTGGATTCCACAAATTAACAGTACGTCAGTACCTATATGGCAGATATGCTATTAGAGATAAACTCTATGATCTTGTCTACAATAACTAATGTCAAATTTGTATGAAACTACATGGAGGTGAATTCTTGCGGGTTTTGCATCTAAGCTAGTAACACAAGATTCCTGGTTTAACAACCCTCATGGACAGACTACTTCATGCCCCCTTCATTTATGTGATGCTGATACAGGTGTATCCTACTTGGGAATTTAACAGTTCTTTTCTTTGTAGGGCAAGGAAAAAGTTAGGGATAAAATTTCAGGAAAAGGGAAATCCTTGGCCTATAAATATATGTTTTGGAATAAACCAAAATATATGGAGAGAAACATGAAATCCTTACTTGTTTTAAAAGACCAAAACAAGCTATTGCTTAGCTTGTTTATAAAACAACTACTAGTTAGTTTGTTTAGATTGATGTTTTGGCATAAACCAAATCATAGATCAAACATAGCTTATTTTAGCTTGTTTAGAAAAACCACTAAGGTTTAGTGTGTTTAGAAATATTGAGAGAACTAGGGGTTTAGTTTGTCTAGAGAGTATTGTGAGGCAGAGATTCTTGTAATCTTCATAATATTCAATAAAGAAGATAGTTTCCTCGAGATCTTGTGTTTTGTTTATCTTATTTGCTGCTATTGTTTAATTCCGCATTCAATAGTTTATTTACCTAGCAATTTGTATCAGATACTCTGCAAAATTTCTTTTCCTTGGTGGTCTTGCGTGGATAGCAACGTGATGATTGTGTGTTTGAACGAACATGCATTTAAGAGACACGAGTTTGCTATTTAAAAAGGACTTGCAGCACCGTTTGTAGCACGTTTGTCCTCTATTTTTTGTGTAATTCTTTGAGTTTATCAATAAAATATTTATTGTTAAAATAAAATAAAACATAGAACTGTGAAACGGTGAGACTGACTTTAGGTTGTGAGGGAGAAAAAGAGAGGAGGAAGAAAAAAGAGGGGTTGAAGCAGAGTGTGTGTGTGTTGGGCACTTGTGGGAGCGAAAAATACGAGAGAGAAAAAAGAAAAAAAAAAGGACGGATGGACACAAAATTTGGATCCACCCAAAGTCGGTTGAAAATTGGTGGCGATTACTGATTATTAAGGACCCAACTACCAAAAGTCTAGGCCTTTGGGTTGGGCTTGATTTAATAAGTTTGGGCTTATATCCAAAACATCCAAAATAACCAATACACAGGCAAAACCTGACCCGTTAAACCACCCTCCTTCCTTCTTCCTCTTCTTTCTTCTTTACTTCTGTTCCAAGCCAACGTTTTTTTATAAAAACTCACAATCACACCGAAACCAAAACCAAAACCAAAACACTTTTCCACAAAAAATCTCTCTTCTCTCTTCTCTCTTTTTCGATCAAGTTAACCTTCGAAGAAGCACTACTACTACTAGTAGTTTGTAATACAGAAGTGGGTCTCTTGAAATCTCAAGGTATTCATTAATAAACCTTCTTTATACCACTTTTATGAAATAATACCCTTTTGTTGTTTTTGTGTATTTGTTTAGTTTTTTTTCAACAATGTGAACTTATTAAACTCCAAGGTTTTTGGGGTTTTGTTGAAAATTTAGAATGTGGGTTGTTTTTATTTTTTGAAATCACAAGGTATTCATTAAAAATCCTTCTATTTACTGTTTTTATGTAATACCCTTTTCTTATATTTGTGTATATCTTTAGTTTTTTTCAATAATGTTAACTTATTAGACTCCAAGGTTTTTGGGGTTTTGTCAAAATCCAATAATGTGGGTTGTTTTTATTTTTGAAATCACAAGGTTTTCATTAAAAATCCTTCTATTCACTACTTTTACGAAATACCCTTTTCTTATATTTGTGTATTTGGTTAGTTTTTTTGTTAACAATGCAAACTTATTGGTCTTCAAGGTTTTTGGGGTTTTGTTGAAATCCAATGATGTGGGTTGTTTTTGAAATCTCAACGTATTCATTAAAAATTGTTCTATTTACTACTTTTATGAAATACCCTTTTGTTGTTTTTGTTACGTTGTTTCAATAATGTGAACTTATTAAACTCCAAGGTTTTTGGGGTTTTGTCGTTAATTAAGAATGTGGGTTGTTTTTGAAATCACAAGGTTTTTTTTTTAATCCTAAGTTTGTTTCTTGATTAATGTGGGTTGTTTTTGAAATCACAAGGTTTTTTTTTAATTAAAAATCGTTTTATTTACTGCTTTTATGAAATATTTTTGTACTTGTTTAGTTTTTTTTCAACAATATGAGTTTATTGGACTCCAAGGTTTTTGGGGGTTTTGTCGATAATTAAGAATGTGGGGTTATCAGTTTATGGGTTTGGTTTTTAATAAATCTTAAGTTTGTTTGTAACACAACAGGGTTTTATTGAATACCTATTTCTTATTTTTGTATATTTGTTATGTTTTTTCAACAATGTGAAATTATTGGTTTTTGGGGTTTTGTCGAAATCCAATAATGTGGGGTTTATGGGGTTGTTTCTAATAACTCTTAAGTTTGTTTGTAACACAGCAGGGTTTTCTTGAAATCTCAAGGTATTCATAAAAATTCGCTCTATTTACCACTTTAATCAAATACCCTTTTCATATTTTTGTGTATTTGTTTAGTTTTTCCAACAATGTGAACGTATTGGACTAAGGTTTTTGGGGTTTTGTCAAAATCCAATAATGTGTGTGTGGGGGGGGGGGGGGGGGGGGGGGGGTTGGGGTTTGTGTTAAGAAATCCTAAGTTTGTTTCTTAATAGATATAAGTTACACAAATCAATTGATGGTTATCTATGTTACAGAACTCTTTGGAGTCTTTATATAGGTGATATAAATTACCATGTTTCAAATAATGGTCTTACATGCATATTTAATGTTTGCGATTGTTATTTTGCATTGGGTATTCTCGATTTCTAGGTTTATATTTAAGATACCTATTTATGATGTTGCGAAGTAATTGTTTAGTAGAAGAATGAATGTGGTTTGTTTAATAAAATAATATTTGATGGCAAAGAAATATTATCGAAAAAAGGGGAAAGTTATTATGTCAATGGAGTTGCTAGAACTTATGTATTGGAGCTTTTTAGTAGTTACCTTTAATGTTTGTGTTTTGCTTTTGTTAGAAGTAGGTTTGAACAAATATTTGACAAAGTTTCTTGATAGGAAGCTTGAGTTTTCAGTACTCAAGAGTTGTTGTATTGATAGAAGGCTGTTAATGTATGGTTGGAAATTTATGAAGTCTTAACAACCTTCTATCAATAATAAAATTTGTAGAAGTTTTGAACTTTTGATGGTGTTTATGTATGGTTGGTTCTACTTTTTGTAGTCGTTCTCATGGTTGTGCACTATTATGTGCAGGGTCACCGCACCATTCGTGTTGTTTGAGCTGTACTTGCCATTTTTTTTTTAAGTTCACAGTCGATTCAGTTAGGATGGCGATAGACCCAAAGCTTAACAATGGTTTGAAAGATCCCAAGAAGAAGAAAGATGAGAAGAAGGAGGACGACCTGGTAAACTCTAAACACTTCATTTTTTTTTTTGTTTTTTTTTTATCCTGTTAATTTTGTGATTGTTGAAGTTTATCTTGGACATTGGTTGATGTAAGTTTGTATGCTGGTTTAATATTGTAGTCCGATGAAGATTTGGCCTTGAAGGAACAACTCGAGCTTTATGTTGAAAGAGTTCAGGATTCTGACCCTGGTGTGCAGAAGCTCGCACTAGACAGCATGAGGTAATGGGTTATATTGAACTTCAATGATTTCATAGTTATTGACTTATTTCCCAAGTTTAGCTTGATTTTTTGTATAAGCTGGGGATACAAATAAAATACTAGTTAGATGGCAATCACCAATTAAGTTTTTTCTCTTTAATTGTTGAAATTTAGGTGATAACTAAACATAGGATTTTATAGAATTTGAAAGTGTAGAGTCTGTGAGGCTGTGACTCTTGGGATTTCCTTGCAGCATTTAGAAAGTGTTAAATAAAATATGCTCCATAAAGGTACCTGTGAGGCTGTGACTCTCTGAGCTCTGTTACGTTAAGGGTAGAGTCCTTGCCACTGACAACTGATTAGTTTTAAATTTATCGACGAGTATAGGCCACAATGTAGTAATAACTAATATATAGGAACTCTTTTTTTTTTAATCAAAATGTGGTGCTTGTGAATTTCAAAGCTCAGGGTGATTTTCGTTAACATTTCTGATCTAGATGTTCTTGTCATTAATTTGAGGCTATGAGCATGGTTGAACGCAGTCAATGCTCCTTTCTTTCCCTTTCAAATCTATAATGCTGTATATTTTGTTTTACATGATTTATTTTTGGAGACTTAAGTGCAAAATCAGCATACATATATATGATCTCTCTTCTTCATCAGGCAGGAGATTCGAACATCAACAAGCTCAATGACATCTGTTCCCAAACCCCTTAAGTTTCTACGTCCCCATTATGGTACACTCAAATCATTTTATGAGACAATGGGAGATTCAGATCAGAAGGTAACAAATCAGACTAAATTTCTTACCTATTATTGTTACCTATCCGGAAAGTACTTTAGTTATCTGATTCATTTTGTGCGCTTAATTAGAAATACCTTGCGGATATTCTCTCTGTTCTGGCCATGACCATGTCCGAAGAAGGTGAACGGGTAAATAAATCTACTCTTCAATTTGTATATCTCAGTTTGTATTTTACAATATTTTCAACAATGGTACCTAGAGAATAAAAAAGTATTCTTATTGCTTAAAAAATGTCATGTTTATTGTACTAAACTTGTACTAGTTTAGTACAATAAACATGGCATTTGTTTGCATAACTAAAAAGCGATAATTTTATTTTGATGCATTATGTGTCACTTTGGTAAAGGACTCGAGTGTTTTTTTTATGACACATACCGTTGAGTGAAGAGTGGTTGCTTTGCAAGGTTCATTTCAAGGTCTTCCCTTTTTAATGTTATTGATGTTGAAGTGCTACAATTTTGTTCGAGTCTGCAGGAGAGCCTTAAGTACAGGCTTTTGGGATCAGAGGGAGATATTGGTTCTTGGGGCCACGAGTATGTCAGGTAATTCACATACGACTGCAGTTATTTATGGTTATATTTTCTTCCGTGCATGTGTATATACTAAAGTAAGCATCAGATATATGGCTTAACTGTATATAGTAGTGGAAAGCTGCATAATGCACTCCTATTGTGTCAACCAAATGAGAATTTTTCTACGTTTTTATTTTCTGAGCATAGTCCTGCAAAACAAGTGGAAAAATGGAGTGGCAATTCTTTAAAGCTTTCGATATGAACTAGAAGCTTTCTCAACTATCTTGCTTCAACCGTCGATATCTATTTGGGATCAACAAACGTACTAAATATACACAGTTACACACAACTCTATTTTCTTAAATCTTATAGTCATTCTTGTGAAGAATGCACTTTTGTAGATAAAGTTGGGATAGTAGATACCCCCAATTTCTTTTTTCCCAAAAAATCCAAGCTACCTCACTTTTTGAAAATATGTGTAATCTCGAATCTCTTATATATCATTGTGATTTGCTTACCAATTTCTATCTGTTTTTTCTTAATAATAATCAGGAATCTTACTGGGGAAATCTCACAGGAATATGCACACAGACAGGTTAGATGATCCATCTTTCCTGATTGGATATTTTAGTACTCCTTCTGTCCCAAATTATAAGTACCTTGTTCCATTTTAGATTGTCCCAAAATATATGTCGCTTTTGACTTTTCAACACATATTACTTAAGTTAAATGGTTCATTTGTCTATACTACCCTTGCTTTGAGATTAGAGTAATTATTATAATGAAAAGTTAGACATTGTAATTAGTATTAAATAGGGGTAAATTAGAAAATAGAGTTAGTAGACAAACAATAAATGATGTTTTCTTAATAAGTAGAATATTCCAAAAGGTACTTATAATTTGGGACGGAGGGAGTATGATATAATATTTTTTGGATCAGAATGATGAAGGCTTTGTAACACAAGTAGGATAGGTTGTTCTTTCATTTGGTTTGTTGTTTAACCTTTGTTTGCTTACGGACAAAACTTGCAAGTATCCAGCTGCTCAGCTGGTCATGTAAGGAAGTTTGTATGTGATAGTATTTGTTCGCAAGTTAGAGGTGGTTGAAAACCTTAAAATTTTTTATCTGTTGTGATTTTTCGGTGTGGTGGTTTGTGGGACCAATGAAAAATTGCCACGTGTTTATAAAATTACCAAAAAAACTTGTTCAAATCCCACTACAGTTAACAACACCAATACGTGGCAGACTGGCAGTGTTTTATTGGTGCACAAGTCAAATCCCACACCAAAAAATCACAACAGATAAAATTCATTTCTGTATCATTATTCATTAGTTTGTTTTATACGTGAAAACTTGATTTTTTTTTTTTTTTGTTATCTATTGTTTGTCTTCATTCCAGTGGAAAGTTGCAGTGATTAACAGTTTTGTGCTACTATCTTTCTTTTCTTTCAGCAAACTGAAGAAGCTGAAATATACGACCTGAGGGAACTTGTGATACAAATTGTTGCTTTTCATATGAAGGTATAATCCATAATTCAGACCTTTTAATTGTTCAGTTCTACATGAACTGGGTCGATGTTTTATCCATTGCTACTTGCTAGGATGATTAACATGAAAGTTGTATGTTTGCGTACGTTGATTGTTCCTCATGTTTAATGTTTTACATTCTTCTTCTTTGATGCTGCAGCACAATGCAGAGCCTGAGGCTGTTGATCTTCTAATGGAGGTGCGGTCCAAGTTCTCATTTCTTCACAATCTTATTTTCTTAGTGGTTTGGGAGATACTCATTTTGTTTAATTTGGTACTAGGTTGAAGACCTTGATTTGTTAATTGAGCATGTTGATGTTACAAATCACAAAAGGACATGCTTGTACCTCACTAGTTCTGCCAGGTGAGTTTTTTTCTTAAGAGATTTAAGGTTTGAAACTTTGAACTACTTTGGAACTGAGCAGCCGAGGTTCTCTATCTCCCACTTTGTTGTCGACTGATGTACCTAAAAAGTCAGAATCTAATGATTTTCAGACATCAAATACACTGTAGCATGTGAACCTGATTGTGGATTCGAAGTGCGAACTACTTTGAAACATCAGGATATTAACAATGTCACAATTTTGGCATTACAACAATGTAGGCAAAAACAAAAGATTGTAGTGGCTACAATGTTTATTCGAGTACATGGTTTTTCTTCAAATATGATGAGTTGTACCACTCAATGCTCTTGCACTTGATATGCTAAGGCAGATCAGAGTAAGTTACAAAAGATGAATACATCATAGAAAAAAAAACTTTGTATTTTGACATAATATTGGCACATGGGGTCCTCTCTTCTTGTGGTTTCACCTTAACAACAAACAAGTATTACTTTTGATTTGAAGACCTGGTATGGATGAAGCAAAATCTATTAGCTCACAAATTTTAAATAACATATTAAATTATCAAGTCTAAGAAGATTATGAGCTAGCAAAACCAAGTTGTATTCATGCATAATTGAGCTGTAACTCTTCTTGTTTGGATTGGGGCTATAAATTGTAGTTAGAGCTAAAAGCTTAATGATTCAGCTTTGAGCAGTGAATACCAATTAATCGAATTGTTGATATCGTTTGTCCATGTCATTCACACTTTCTTCGGCAGCCCCTTTTTATTTGAGTTTCTAATTGATTTCACAACAATTTGCAGATACCTTTCTGGACCAGATGATATGTTAGTGCTGGATATGGCACATAAGATTTATCTCAAGTTCAAAGAGTATCCAAGTGCACTCAGAATTGCTCTTGCCCTGGATAATCTACAGGTACATGGTGTGCTGCGCATGTAAACTAAATGTTTTCATGCCGTCTTTTACTTGGAGAAGTTCTCTTTGTCAATTTTGGGGTTTTGACGTATCATTGTATTTTTTTTCAGTATGTGAAGGAGGTGTTTCTTCTAAGTGACGATATACTTCAAAAGAAGCAGTTTTGCTATATGATTGCACAACATGTAAGTTTTCAGTTTTGATTAATAGATGATGGAAGCACTATACTAAGTACTAATAACCTGTATCTCACGGAACAAACCGTTGGACTAATCTATCACTGTAGCATGGGGATTGATTATTGATCTTGGTAGTTTTCTTTTGTCCTAATGTGTTTCTTTCTTAGTGGAACTTGCAGCCTGTGCGCCACCTTGTCCTACACTAAAACTAGGGCCAAGAAACAGGGTCCTTCCCAGTTATCTTACCATTAAAACACAAATTTTATTAAAAAGTGTGAGAGGCTCGCACTAGCCCAATATACAAGTTTATACATCACTCAAAGTACATTAAAGATGATATTCTCATTTCCACATATAATCATCTAACCTAATTCCTTTTATACAAGGTTTGTAGATATCTTCTGAGTTATGTAAACTAAGATATTCTTCCGAGTTACATAAGCTAAAGTACTCACCGGTTTTTTTCCTTCTAAAATATTCCTGGAAGGGATGATCTGTTTCCAATAGGCCCCTTAAACTAATTTTCAAGATGCGAGCTTTGTGAAAATGATGTGTGCAAATTGATGATGGATAGATTTATTCACCCCCTTCTTGATACCCCTTCCATGTGTAAACCTATAGACACCCGAACATACTTTTCACAATCTAAATCTATGCATTTGGTCAAGTAGCAAATATCATGGTAGGAAAATTTACTGTGAAGTGGTTTATAGAAAATCTAAATATCTGAATTTATTTTGTAAAAGCCTTATTTAATTTATAAGTCACTGACATTTTGCTGACACCCACAGCTTCATATACATTATACGGTCCTTGTCTATAAACAATTTTCTTTTCTAAATTTCAGGGTGTTGATTTCGTGCTTGAAGAAGATATGGTTTCTGATGATGAAGAGATGGAGGCATTGCAAGAGATAATCAACAATGCTAAGTTGAGTGAAGGTTATCTTAACCTTGCTCGTGACGTTGAGGTCATGGAGCCGAAATCTCCCGAAGATATATACAAGGTATTGATATCTTTTGGTTAGAATTGTTTTCTGTAAGTATTTATTATTAGTAATGATACTTTTATTTTCGTAAAAAAGAAAATTTATATGCACTCTTACTTATATTTCTGTTCAGCTAAACAGCTCTCTCACTGTTCTGAAATTCTATGGCTCAAAACTTATTCACACAAGTTAGTATGCTGCCATATATTATTGTTTGGTGGATCCACCAACAATTATCATCTTTCCTCCCAAACTAATTTTCATTCTCTGAGAAGATTGTAACAAGTAGAGGTTAGGGAGAATATGGGCTGTGGGTCACTTTGCTCAGCTTCTCTGATTATTGTATGGGACTCATCCATGATGTTACAGCGTTGCAATTTTATCAGCGAATACATTTATATAAATAAGAAAACATGAAAGAGGAAGAATATTTAAACTTTCTTATTGGCATTCTGTAGAATGTCTTTTCAGTTGACAGTCATTAATCTTTTCAATTATCTCATGCTCCGTCTCTTGCTACTTAAGGGTTAAGAGGAAATTGTTTGCATAGCTGTTTTGGTAGACCTGATGGTTGGCAAAGCTGTTTCAGAAACTAGAAAGTGTCATGAAAAGTGAAAACAAGAACTTAACCATAGGTGGGTTCACAAAAGTTGAATATCACTAGAGATAAATATCATTTGCAGTTTATTTGGGCTTTTTGTTATATTATTACACAAAGTCAGTAGACGTTTATATAGAAGACTTGACAGATTTGTTATTGAGTCAAAATGGAGTCACCAATACGCATAAAACAGAAGCATCCCACACACTTTTAGAAGGAAAAATTGGAGCTCAAGTGCTACTATAACAGGGCGCAAATAAAAATCAAATCCTGATTCTAAGCTTGCTGTCCCACTGGCACATTCTTTGACTTTTTGAAAGAGGATCAGAGTACTATACTTATTGAAATAGAAAATGCAGTTACATAGGGCCCCTGAACTGAAACCCACTCAATCTGCAATTATCCAGATCTATTGTTATGTTAAACATAGGACCTATTCTTTCTAGAAGCAGACTATTATATAATGGAACCCAGAAATTTTGTGTTTTATATTCTGATAATAAACCAAGAGCATGTTTTATCTTTTTGCTCAATATGATTATTTTAAATGACCAAAGTGTTTAGACGTTGTGATTACTTTCCATAGAAAATAGAAAGACTGTCTTTTGGGTAGTGAATCTACTTCTAAATTTTTTTTGCCAATCAGAAATTTTCTTGAGTTTGGCTTAAAATTGACGCTTGATTTTCTGTCCTTTTATTGTTGTTGTTTTAGACGCACCTGATTGATGGAAGGGCAAGTGCTAGTGGTAGTGCTAATGCTGACTCTGCCAGGCAAAACCTAGCATCAACATATGTAAATGCATTTGTAAATGCAGGTTTTGGTCAAGTAAGAGATGCCTTTATTGATGCTGATTTGATTAATCAATAGTTACAAATTTTGAGCACTTACCGTCTTATCCTTGTGATCCAGGACAAGTTGATGACTGTCCCTTTAGAAAGTTCAAGTGGGGCCTCTACAGGAAACTGGCTTTTCAAGAACAAGGACCATGGGAAAACTAGTGCAGTAGCAAGTCATGTAAGTTGCTGTCACTTTTTCATTTTCACTTTAATGTAAACTCAATGATTAATTTGTATATACATTTTAATTGTAGGGTATGATCTTGTTATGGGATGTGGATGCTGGGCTTTCACAAATTGACAAGTACTTCCACAGTCCTGATAACCACGTAACTGCTGGTGCATTGTTAGGAGTTGGCATTGTAAATTGCAGTATCAATAATGATTGTGATCCAGTGAGTCTACTAACAATTTCCCATGTTCAACAAAATATTTTAGGATGCCTGAACTATCTAGTGTCTTTTGTTTGGTTTGGCTGTTATGTTGGTTACCCATCTGAATCTCATGTTTCAGGCATTGGCACTTCTATCTGATTATATAGATAAAGAAGATTCAACAGTTCGTATTGGAGCAATAATGGGCCTGGGTCTGGCATATGCAGGGTCCCAGAATGAGCAGGTAAAACCAATTGTGGTGCGACTATGTTTAATTGTTTTGATTAGGATCTCGTAGAAAGTTTATGTTTCCACAGAGCATGAGGTATTTACCATTGTGCCTTAGTTGAATTATTTTTCGTGCTATGTTGACTCATTTATGTTTTTACAGATACGAGATAAGTTAACTCCAATTCTTGGGGATTCAGGGGCACCACTTGATGTTATAGCATTTGCTGCTATCTCACTGGGTTTGGTCTATGTTGGTTCTTGCAATGAAGAGGTTGCCCAGTCCATTATATTTTCATTGATGGAGCGGAGTGAGTCTGAATTGAATGACTCGCTCATACGGTTTCTGCCTCTTGGCTTAGGCCTTCTTTACCTTGGAAAGCAGGTAAATGAAGCTAAATCTAAGGGCTATTATCGGTTCCAGCTTGTTTAATTTATCCTCTGATCTATTCACATATTTGACTCTACATTTCTCAACATATTGTCTGCTTTGATGTACCTGAATAAAAAAAATTAAAAGAATACATAAGAAATTCTTACGAGCATCAATTTATTATTAACCTCATGAACCATTGTTTTTAACAGGAAAGTGTGGAAGCCACTGCTGAAGTTTCGAAAACCTTTAATGAAAAAATAAGAAAGTACTGTGAAATGACTCTTTTGTCTTGTGCATATGCTGGAACTGGGAATGTACTCAAGGTATTTCCTGTTTTGTTTATTTGTGCTCTGGACTTTCTGACACTTGTGAATTAGTATCTTTTTGCACTAGGTAGCTTACTTTGTTTTTTTATACAGGTGCAGGATCTTCTCGGACATTGCACAGAACATCTTGAGAAGGGTGAGGAGATTCATCAGGGACCTGCTGTGCTTGGGATTGCTATGATAGCAATGGCAGAAGAACTGGGCCTTGAGATGGCGATTCGTTCACTCGAGCATATGTTGCAGTATGGAGAGCAGAATATCCGTCGAGCAGTTCCCTTGGCTCTTGGACTACTCTGCATATCCAATCCAAAGGTAGTGTTGTACATTTTGCATGTGGAATCCGTAATCACTATAGCCCGTTGACCACTTTAGCCATTCGATCCCAGTCTCATTAAGTTCGATAAGTATAATTAAGATTATGGATTTTTCTCAATAATTAAGATGGACCAACTTTTTCTTGTTCTTTCTTTAACTTTTTTGGTTTGCTAATTTGTTTATGAATGTGGATTAGGTCAATGTGATGGACACGTTAAGCAGACTCAGCCATGACACGGATCAAGAAGTAGCAATGGTTCGTTTTATTATTGTGTAATAGAAACTAATTTTTCTAACATAATATGATGGAAATTCTTATGATTATGTGGAATTGGCAGGCCGCAACCATTTCTTTGGGTTTAATTGGTGCTGGCACAAACAATGCTCGACTTGCTGGCATGCTTCGCAATCTCTCTGGCCACTGCAAAGACCCCGACCTCCTATTCTGCGTATGCTACTTCAGAAACACACTATTTTTCCATTTTATTCTTGGTTTGTTGTTTAATATAAATAGATTATATCTCTGCAACTACAGGTTCGGATTGCTCAAGGATTTGTGCATCTAGGGAAAGGATTACTAACTCTTAATCCGTACCATTCGGAGCGTTTCCTATTGTCTCCGTAAGTGTACTACTGCCCTTGTTCGGGAAATCATGCATATTTAGTTCTTTATTGCTGTTAGAGCGGTCATGTTGACCTGACTAAGCTCATGTTTTGCGACCACTGGTTAAGAAGCTAACATTTTTCTTACTTTCTGTTCTTTTCCCTTTTAAGGACGGCACTTGCTGGAATCATCACATTGCTGCATGCCTGTCTTGACATTAACTCCACCATCCTGAAGAAATACCATTATGTCCTCTATTTTGTTGTTTTGGCAATGCGGGTTCGTTCTCAAGTCTCGACACCTTGAACTTCTTTTCTTTCTTCGATTAAGTGATAGCGTGTTTTATTTGTTGTCTGCTCCATCCTTTTTCTCTGAACTTTTTTTGATATTGCAGCCTAGAATGCTGATGACTGTTGATGAGAATCTGAAACCTCTGTCAGTACCTGTTAGAGTGGGCCAAGCTGTTGATGTTGTTGGTCAAGCTGGTCGACCGAAGAGCATTACTGGATTTCAAACACACTCAACGCCAGTTATCTTGGCTGCTGGTGATAGGGCAGAGCTGACAACCGAAAAGTAAACCTTACACAATTTCTTATTTACTTTTAACGTGGCTGTTACCTCTTAGTGATTCCTGCAACCTAATTCTATTTTTCCTTCTGCAGATACATTCCGCTTTCGCCAATTCTTGAAGGCTTTGTCATCTTGAGAAAGAACCCAGATTACATGGATGACCAATAAGCTTGTTTATTGAGAATTTGATATCATTACAAGAACAAAGAGTGAGCACTGCTATCCTGGCCAAGAAACGAGTCTATTTTTGTTGATGCTAAAATAACAGTTAGGGATTTTTGCACAGATTGGATAGGTTTTCTCTTACGAGTCAAATGATTGAGTACCTGACTTGAAGGAAATTAGGGGGCATTTGTAAACTATGCCAATTATTAGTATTTTTATAGCTTCGCCCCACTTTCTGAAAATCCGCTTGAAAGAGCTGTTGAGAAGTTTGTACATTCATAGTCATAGATATGATTACCTGAGAAGTTATATATTAATGATACTGCAATGATTCAAATACTTTTGCAATCTATTTAATTAATCATATTGCCCTGATCGAAATACTTTTGCAATCTGTGCTACGCATTACTCAGCCCCAGTTATAGGTACATAGATGGTTATTGCATGAGGTCAATGCCCACTTGTTGCCTTCTTCCATAGTGTTATGGATTTATAGTGAATATGTAATCATGGTTGGGCTCAATTGAAACTTCATTATCTATTTTTTTTTTTTTTTTTTGTTGGAAAACAACTAATTTTTATTGATTAACCATTTAATCAGTAGATACACCCATTAAGTCCTTGCTATAATTTATATACATAAAATGTGTGGCATAGAATACCACCCAACAGAACCTAAAAAAGGAATACCACCCAATAGGACAGTTCTCAGTCAGGGTATTAGGATTGCTCATCCAGTTGGTGTTCTGTAGCACCATCTGATCCCAACCTCAGCAATGGAACTTAGAATTTCTTTTATGTCCATACATATAGGTTCAAGTGCAGAATACCGTGAAACATTCTGATGTATACCGGTTTGTAGCCATGAGCACAATGGAAACTTCAACAAGGCTAGTTTTCTAGGTTGTAAAGATGAGGCCAAGGTCATATAAATAAGTAAGCTCTGCATTGATGGTTCAAAGTTTAAATCACATCTTGATAAAAGTCTACTTTCATACAAAATGACTATAACTTCAATAATCTAGGGAATACAAGCTAGAGAGTCTTCAATAAGTGAATCTAACGCTTCTTATCTTTCCGCGATTGTATCACCGGTCTAAAACGATTAAACTTCACCCCCATAGCCTTAGCAAGATTATTCAATCTTGTTGTCTCACCTGCCGTAGAAAGCCACTGCATGGTTATATTATCTGGATCACAAGCCTGTTCCTTCATAGTATCCATCACTACAAATGCTTTATCCAACAAATTCATATCTCGAAGGCCTCTGAATATTGCATTGTAGGTTTGAACATCAGGGCGCACTCCTTTGGCAATCATGTGATCCACCAATGAAAAAGCATTTTCAATTTTCTTTTCTTTGCATAGTGAGTCTATGAGAACATTGTAAATCATAGTATTAGTTAGTGGAGCTCTTAAAACAGAAACCATCTCGTCGAATAGAGCCGCCTTATCAAGATTATTTAGGTTGCATAAGCCAGTGATCAAAGAAGTGTAAGTAATAGCATTACCTTCTAAACCCAGCTTACTTTTCACGTCAGTAAATAACTCGAGCGCACTATTGATCATACCATGTTTGCACATTCCATCCACCAAAGCATTGAGCCCAACCACACTCGCACGAACTCCATCCTCTATCATTTGATCAAATAGTTGCCGTGACTTCTCAATATCACCCGCTTTGCAGAATGCACCAATCAAGTTGTTGTACACAAAAGTCTTTGGAACAGAACGCTGTGATCTAATCATATCAAGCAAAACAAGTCCTTCCTTTTGCCTCCCCGCATTACAAAGATCTTGAATTATGTTGTTATAAATAAATATATCCTCTATGTCTTCAAATGCATAATTCATCATACCCTCAAACACTTGTAACACTTCACTGACATTTTCCGAAGATTTACAACGATGATATTTAGTGATTTTGTAACTGAAATCATTTGTATAATACTTATCGTCAGACAAGATCGCTTCCATTTCGTCTAACTTGTTTTCTCTGCCGAATCCATCCAATAAAGTATTGAATACCGACCTTAATACATAAGGCCACCACTGAAGATTCTCAGCCATGAAACTTACAAATTCCAACGCAATGCTTGCATGACCACTTCTAGATAACTTATTGACCATTGGGCAAATAGTATCAACAGGAGGATGACCGCGACAAAATTTATTCACAACCTCAAACATATATTCTTTATTCACAGGCTCTCCTGGTCTAATCCTCCTGATCGACAAACTCAGCAAAAACAATTTCTTTAGTATCACGGTCGACTACATCAACATCATCAAGAATCTCATCTAAAAACTCTCGCGCATAATCCACTAGACGATATTTATATAGAAGGTAAAGAAGACTGTATTAACCATATTTGTGAGGTTGGTCAATATATTAATGAATGATGATCTGTAAATGATATGAACAATAATAATAAAGTAGAGACATGAACACCATTGTATACGTGGTTCGGCAATTGTGCCTACAGCCACGGAGAGAGAGAATGATCTTTATTGTAGTAGTGGTGGTGATACAAAATGGGAGCTCGATTATGAGGAGAGCTCGAGAGAGATGAGACCTGAGAGGTGAGGTCTCACTATGAGAGATTAGGGAGGTCGTTGATATTAAGACCTCACAATGAGATAGTGGTGAGAGCATTAGACTATCAGACCATGTCTGGAATGAGTGATTTGCCTTCATATTTATAGGCTTACAATGTAACTCCATTCCTAACATTTAATGAGGTAATGATGAGAGAATATCTTTGTAGTAATTGGCTTTAACTTTGTAACTTGTGCCATCAAGAGAGAGTCCATTAGATGATGACATGTGGCGCCATGATGGACGGTAGAGATGGTGCCACATGTATGTTGTATATAGTACCCCTACATAAGTCCCCTCTTTTTAGGTCGAATGGAGTTCGGGCTGAAAAGAATTAATCGAACCGATCCAGCCCCCAAGATGAATGAAATATGGGGTTCTTTAACGAAGTCGATCCGCCCCAAATTTTGATGAGCTTGATCATTGAGATTTGCAGGACGCGATGAAGGTCCCTTGTAGTAATGGCAACTCGATCATGAATTTGTGTATAGCGAGCTAGTTACTTCCAGGGAGACCTGGTAGCTCGTTCAGAAGGCATGTAGACGAGATGGACAGCTGCAAGCAGGTCGTACTGAAGTGGGTCTTCTTGCATACATGGGTGGTTACCTTTTTGTGGTCGAGTTGCATAGACCTGATACTTGTTGATAATGTTAGCATGTGAAACATTATAAAATTCAATAAAAGACTTACATGGAATTGTACGTCTTCCTTATGACTTGTATGTACTATCTTTGTCGCCTTGTGACTGGACACTTCAATAGATGTGGCACTTTGGAGTGCAAATGTAGCTCGTTTGAGAAAGAGCATTGGTTGACCAAGTGTTTTGAGAGTTACTTGGAACCTTTTGGTGCCCGATCTAGTGAATGGTATTGGTCGAGCCCCCTGCCAGATGAATGGCAATTTCTGGAGAAATATGAGGGTCATTGACGACCTGAATAGGTTGCATAGGGGGCGCATCACTGTGAAAGATGTGTTGGACCATTTTTGTTTCAAACGTTCTTCAAAGGCTGATATTTCCGGCTATAACATGCAAGTTAGTCCAGAACGTTTGCCTTTGATTTACCCTGTAAGTAGTGAGCCATGGTGGAAAGATCCCATGCTGATTACTGGGTCGATAGTTGAGGGGAGTATCCAGTTGCGTCATGTGACTAGGAATGATACTCGTAAGTTTCTGGTCTTTAGTCTTAGGAAAGTAGATGGTTTTCCTTTTCCCGAACCTGATTATGTTGTGTGTTTTTGCAGCGATCAGGGACGATCATCTTGTGCGGAAGAACGATCTGTTTTCCGTTTTGAACAGTTTTGGTAACTTGGCTGACAAACGTAAGATAAATCTCTTACCCCACCTGAAGGAGCATTTTCTTCCCAAAGGTGGTCCAAAAACCGTTGAAGACGAGCTTCGCAGGAGGAAGGCGTTGAGGAAGGCACATATGTCTGCTATACACAAAGGTGATGCTGGGCGATCTGGTGGCAGCTCGCGTGCTGGTGAGAAGGAACGAGCTGGTGGTAGCTCGAGGAAAGACCATTGCAGACATCTGTAGTTTCACTGTCAGATTTGTACTTGGAAAGAAATGAGGAAGACGAGGTAGGGTAGTAGAAGAGAAGAGTTGAATATCTTTTTCTTTTTTGATCATCTTGTTCTTGCTTCCATAGAGTAAAAATGATACTTTTTGTAAGAATAACTTGTTAGACTTTGTGATTTGATCATCATCATTAGGTATGATAGTAGAAGGAGATGGTTGTGAAGAAGAAGAAGAAGAAAGAGTTGAGAGTGGGCGAAAAAGAGATGAGAAGAAGGATGAAGAAGAAGGTTTTCTTAGAAGCACAAGTAGTTGTTTTGTTGCACTCATTCTTTTCAGTTCAAGTCTTATGGAGAAAGATTGAAAGAAAGAAACAAATGAATGATGAATGATGTATGTTTTGCTAATCCTTAAACCCTAATAAACCACTTTATATGACGAAACTACCCCCAGTTAATCTTTTAAGCCCATTGCACAGGGCACAGGGCACAGGGCACAGGGCACAGGGCACAGGGCACAGGGCACAGGGCACAGGGCACAGGGCACAGGGCACAGGGCACAGGGCACAGGTTAGATTGTTATTTATTGTATTTTATATATTTTTGCATAGTTTAATTACATGGTATATTTGTGTTGCTTTCAAATCACAAGTAGTGGAATAGAAAACCTGCAAATATCGGTAAAACATTTAAGACATGATTAGCCACCAAGGTGCATTTGTTCACCAAAAGCAATATCATAGCCATCATCATATATGCATTAGTATGTCCCCTAGAGGTCATCATATATACATTAGTATCTATCGCAATATCGTTATATACTTTCTTGGTAGTGTTTGATTAGTCGTCCTTTGTATTTGCTCAGCTGCAGAGCTCATAAGTTTTATACCCATATTCATAAGGTTTTTGTTTGATTGAGACAAAGTTAAGAACACACAAATTGACATTTACATGACATCAGTTGCTGGAAAAGTGTGATTCTAGAAAGAGAGGAGCTACAAAGGTTAGCAAGTGGAGGTACTTGAGAGGTTTGTACGTACTACTTTGTTACCTGATGTAGAGTTGTAGACATTTGCATTACACACAAAACAAAATGTGAAATCCAGCAGCTAAGCTAATGAGAGAAGTGGACAAAAACAACAGTGGGCACTCTATACTGACAACACCATTGAGCAACACAACAGAGGACATTCAATCCAGCATGTGTTCAGGTGAGAGATGGCAAGGATAACAATAGGAATAAAAAACCAGGAGCTAAGCTAATGAGAGCAGTGGGCACAACAGAGGACATTCGATACAGTTATGTGTGGACGTGAGAGATGGCAAGCCAACAATGGCCCATTGGAATCCGATCCAGTTGTGGCCATGTGGACATCAGCAACTTAACCAGTGTGGACTTCCCAAAATGATGGTACGATCCAATCCTTGGGTAAATCCTTGACTACCTACGGTTACAGCGCAGGAGATTATGTCATGATATACGACTGTAATTCAGCTGTTCCCGGTGCCACTAAGTGGGTATTAACTGATAAGGGCACCATCACCAATCCTTGGTCAGAGCTCGTCTTGACTGCCAAGAATTCCACCCCAGGTACTACCCTGACGGTGGAAATCATTGTTCATTCCTCTGGCCAAACTTGGAGAGCAAAAGAGTATCAGGGGTTTCAAGGATTGTGCTTGCAAGCCAACGATGCCAACACCTTAGTTTGGTAGGAAAATTGTCGTATCGGGGAACATAAACAACATTGGGCACTCTATAGTGACAGTACCATTCAGGTCTATCGAGATCACAGCCTGTGCGCGACATCAAATGGCAATAACATCAATGATGTCATTGGCATCCTTACATGCCAGGGGTGGGGAAGCCAGCGTTGGACTTTCATGGCTGATGGCACTATCTTAAACCCCAATGCTAAACTAGTCATGGATGTAAAGCAGAGTGATGTTTCTCTGCGACAAATCATTCTGTATCGGCCCACAGGGAATCCTAACCAGCAGTGGTTAACCAGCAGTGGTTGGTCTTGTCCTAAGTGGTTTCCTGTACATACATCCAACCTTTTCTATCACACAGGATCCACTGATCAAGTGCAGCATGATCATATACCATGCCAAAGTCACTCTACTTTCAGTGGTGAGTTGATGTTAAAGCTACACTGTGGTACTGGATGTGTAACTGGAGAGTGAGAAGATATGGTCGGTGGTTTGAGCTGTTTACTGGAATGGCTATCTTGTCAGTAGAAGGCATCAATAGACAGAGTATCTAGATTTATTAGTATTTTCCCCAAAAAATTTGAGATACAAAACTGAATATAATGGAGAAGTAATTGTCATTGAAAATGGTAATGAAGGAAGACATATCCTCGTATATTTTGTAAGACAAAACAGTGGAAGACTGGAAGGCTAAAGATACAGCTGCGACGACAAAAACATCATTAAAGTTTAAGTTTCTTCAGGGTACTCATGTCAATAGTGTCGCATCGCTCAAAGATTTTAAATAATTTAACGGCAGTAATATAATTGTGCTATATATTAATATTCTCTTGGTCTTTTAATGATAAATAAGAAAAACAATTCTGATTTTGCTATATTTTGTTAAAGGCTTTAAAGCTCGATCAATTAATATCTAATGCAAATGATAGTAAACAAGAGAAATTCTGGAAATAAATAAAATGAGAATCTGCATCACCTAAATCTTGGAAACTGAATCCTCGTACTGTCGTGCCCCTGAGCTACATTGATAGGAACTCCCTCTTCCTTCATTTGATCAAATAGTTGCCGAGCCCTGTCAGTTTCACCTGCCTTGCAGAATGCCAGAATGTGTCGATCAAGTTGTTGTATGTAACAATATTTGGAGCAAAATGCTTTGATCTCATCTGCTAAGCAAAACAAGTCCTTCCTCTGGCATGATTCATGGAATTTTCTTCCTATACTGCAGGCGAGATTTTATTCGGCCGAAGTCGTTTTCTTTCCCCAGTCCATCCAATAAAATAATGACTAATGATGTATCTACATAACAATCTATCATCCATGATATTAGGATTCTGATCCTTTGATTGGGGATCAACCACCAAGACCCTTTGATTGGAGATCTTAAACCACCGAATTTAATTAAATTGTCAAAAAACTAAGTTCTGCAATACATCCATAGCCTTATATAGGCAAAAATTAAAGACTCCTCATTACTCTAGAATTACTAAAATAACAAAGACAGTAAATAAAGAACCAACAATAGTATGGTTTCCTAACATCCCACCCCCCTTAAACCAAGGCTTGTCCTCAAGCCGAAAAATCTGGAAAACGAACAGAGAACTCATGACGGTCTTCCCAAGTAACTTCCTCATCAGGATGATCCTTCCATTTGATAAGCCAACGAGTGACAGGATGGTTGTTCTTCCTAAAAATACCACGATCCAGAATTTTTTCTGGCACCCATGGAGAAACATCGGCTAGAGTTGGTAAATTGGTTTCAGGGTTGACATTATCACCTAATTTCAACTTCAAAGCAGAGACATGGAACACAAGATGTATACGACATCCATCTGGAAGGCGCAACTTATAAGCAACGGGACCAATCTTAGCAATAATCTGAAATGGTCCATAAAAGCGTGGAGAAAGCTTTGAATAACTCTGAGATGCAGCTGTGGATTGGTGATAAGGTTGAAGTCTTAGAAAAACCCAGTCATTTACCACAAATTGACGCTCCGTACGAAAAAAATCAGTATAGAATTTCATGCGTTCTTGAGAAGACTGAAGATGATCTTTTAAAAGTTTTAAAGTGCGATCACGATCTCGTAAAGCAATATCAACAACATGAACATCAGTAGTACCCGGAAGATAACATGAAACTGAAGGAGGGGGCCTACTATAGACAGCTTCGAAAGGTGTCATCTTCATGGCCGAGTGATAAGTGGTGTTGGCAGCCAACGAATCCAATCATGAGGTTTTTGACCAGAAAAGCATCGAAGATAACATTCCAAAGTGCGATTAGTAACCTCGGTTTGGCCATCTGTTTGGGGATGATAAGCCGAACTCTGACATAACTTGGAACCTTGCATGGTAAGAAATGCTTCCCAAAAGGTACTAACAAAGATAGGATCGCGATCACAAACAATCGTACGAGGCATACCATGCAAACGGACAATATCTCTCACAAAAAGATCAACAATATTAGTGGCAGTTTATGGATGAGATAAGGCGCCAAAGTGTGCATACTTGGAGAGATGGTCTACAACGACCAAAATCGTAGTCTTACGATTAAAAGAAGGCAGCCCATCAATAAAATCCATAGATAAATCCAACCACACATCATCAGGAATTGGCAAGGGATTGAGAAGTCCAGGAGGTGAAATCGTTTCTGCCTTATTATGTTGACACACATCACACTGAGCTATGTAAGTCTTGATTGTTCCTTTCATACCAGGCCAATAAAAATGTTGTTGTAGACGTTTGTAGGTGCGTAAGAACCCTGAATGGCTGCCAACTGGAGTGGCATGAAATTCATGCAATAGTTTAGAGCACCAATAAGAAGAAGGAACAACCACAATACGACTCTTGTAACGAAGGATGCCATCCTCATAGAAATAATGTTTCTTGCTGGAGGAAGAAGATTGCAGATCATTAATAATAGTGCGCATGGACATATCTGAATGACATTCCTGTACAATCTCATTGATGCCTGAAAATATAGGAAAAAAATAGCAAGAATACTTGAAGGCTCAGAAACACGAGATAAGGCATCAACAGCTTGGTTAGAAGAACCAGGACGGTATATAATTTCATAATCATACCCCAATAACTTAGATGACCATTTTTATTGTTCAATGGAAGAAATCCGTTGTTCCAAAAAATACTTAAGACTTCGATGGTCGGTGTAAATTTTAAAGTGGCGACCAAGTAGGTAAGGACGCCATTTTTGAACCGGGGAAACAATAGCAAGCATTTCCTTATCATAAACAAAAAGATTCAGATTGTTACCGGATAAAGCTTTGCTAAAATAAGCAATTGGGTGCCCATCTTGTATAAGAACAACACCTATGCCATGACCAGAAGCATCACTCTCAATGGAGAATTCTTTTGTGAAATCAGGAAGGGCTAGGACAGGAGTACTAGACAAAGCAGTCTTTAACTTAGAAAAAACAACAGTAGCATCCTCATTCCATATGAATGAATTCTTCTTTAATAATCGAGTCAAAGGAGATGTGAGCTTACCATAATCCTTGACAAATTTGCGATAATACCCAGTCAATCCTAAGAATCCACGCAAAGCTTGAATTGATGATGGAAGAGGCCATCCAATAACACTAGAAATTTTGTCAGTATCAACTGCCACACCATTACCAGAAATAACATGACCCAAATAACCAATGGAAGACTGAGCAAATGAACATTTGGATTTCTTCACAAACAACTGATTAGTGGGCAAAATACCAAGAACAATAGACAAGTCACAGAGATGGTCAGATAAGGAAGCACTATACACCAATATATCATCAAAGAAGACAAGCACGAACTTGCGCAAATAAGGACGAAAAAGATCATTCATCAAACTTTGAAAAGTAGCAGGAGCATTAGAGAGACCAAAAGGCATAACTAAAAATTCATAGTGGCCTTCATGGGTACGAAATGCCGTCTTGTGAATATCTGATTCATGTACCCGAATTTGATGATAACCAGAACGAAGATCGAGCTTAGAAAAAATAATGGCACCATGCATGTACGATCCTTGATGGTAATTTTATTGAGAGCGTGATAATCGACACACATCCTCCAAGAACCGTTTTTTTGCGTACTAGTAAAACTGGGGAAGAATATGGACTCGAGCTAGGACGTATGAGACCGGTCTGACATAATTCCTGAACAACTTGTTCAATTTCAGTCTTTTGAAAATGAGGATATCGGTAAGGTCGCACATTAACCGGAGAAGAACCAGGTACCAAGGGAATATGATGATCATGAGATCTGGTAGGTGGAAGAGTCGTTGGCACATTAAAAAGCTCTGAAAATCCAGATAAAAGAGTAGAAACACCAGGTGGCAGAGTAGATGGTGAAGGAAGTGAAAAATCAGAATCTAATTGCAAAAGAACCTATTGGCGTTCACGACGCAAATCCTGATGTACCAAAGCACTATCCATAAACATGACAGATGGCGAATTATTACCAGTCAATGTAATATTATTACCACACACATTAAATTGCATAATCAGTGTGTTAAAGTCCCAAGAGATCACGCCAAGTGAGCGCAACCATTGGACGCCTAAAACCGCATCACAACCACTAATAGATAAGAGGAAGAAATCTGTCGAAAAATCATAACCTGGCAAATTAACCTGAACATCAGAACACTGGCCGAGGCTATTGAAGTATCCACCATTAGCTACCAGAACATGAAATTCCTGTTCTATCAGAACTGAGAGACCACATCGTTTAGCAAGAGAAGGATGCATAAAATTATGTGTAGAACCACCATCTATAAGCACTGTAAAGGGTATATTGTTAATAGTTCCAGTAATGCGCATAGTTTCAGACCGAGTAGAAACCCATAAGAGCATGCAAAGAGATTTCTAATCTAGAGGAGTCAACATCCCTAATAGTAGTGTCAGCATCAACTTCCATGTCCACAATTTCAGCATCCAAAAGAGAGAGAGTTGAGGTTCTTGACACCGATGCCCAGGCTTGAACGTTTATCACAATTAAAACATAAACCTTTCTCGCAACGTTCTTTCTGTTCGGCCCAAGATAAACGTTTAATACCATTAGAAGGTAACTGGAGAACAGGCCTGGGTGTAGATGATACAGGAAGAGAACGAGAAGTTGAAGCACACAAAACTGATTTGGTGGAATTAAATGATGTTGTGGCAGTAATGGCATCTTCTTGGCATAGTGCTAATTCAAACGCCTCAGATAAAGTTAATGGACGGAGCAAACGAACTCTAGTGCTTATATCAAGACGAAGACCAGACAAAAATATCCTAACCTGACGGGATTCAAGTAGACCAGGAACCATATTCACAAGTTTCTCAAATTTAGTAATAAAATCACGAACCGTACCTGTTTGCGATAGTTTGGATAGAGAACTACAAGGATCAATATGTTGTCGAGAACCAAATCGAGAACATAAAGCACGCGAAAATTGTTGCCAAGTTAAGAGGCCTACAACTTGCTTAATCCAACGATACCAAGATATCGCGTCCCCTTGAAGGTGCACTGCAGCCAAAAGAACCATCTGGGCATCTGTAATGCCATTAAGTGCCTGATATTGCTCTGCTTGAAACAACCAACCTTCAGGATTAATGCCATCAAATCGGGGAAAATCAATTTTAAGATGTCGACCAGAAATAACCAGGCCACCATGGTTGTTATCCTCATCTCTTTGTGGTTGACGAGGTGCAGCGACAGGTTGTTGTGCTTGCTGACCATTCAACATGTCCTTGATATCCTTAAGTATGGCTTCGTTATTTTTACGCAATAACTCAGTCATATTATCCATCCGTTCAGTAAGTTCGGCAACTTTGTCTTCTAAAGTCTTTTCTGTCATCGTGAAAGAAGTAGGGAATTTTTTTACGGAATTTTTATGGTTTTGGAGGTGAATTACCTGGACTTGATACGAGTCAAAAGTGGATTCTTTTGCGGAGTGGAGAAGAAGGTGAGGACGGTCGGGATCGGAAAGCTCTGAATACCAAATATTAGGATTCTGATCCTTTGATTGGGGATCAACCACCAAGACCCTTTGATTGGAGATCTTAAACCACCGAATTTAATTAAATTGTCAAAAACCTAAGTTCTGCAATACATCCATAGCCTTATATAGGCAAAAATTAAAGACTCCTCATTACTCTAGAATTACTAAAATAACAAAGACAGTAAATAAAGAACCGACAATAGTATGGTTTCCTAACACATGAGATGTACACAGTCCAATATTAAGCCAATCCTTCAATGGATGCATCCCTCTCACACACTGTAGAGGTCGTGTGTTTGAAACATGTCAACAGCTGATTGCCAGTCCTTCAATGGATCCTTCCCTCTCACAAAGTGTAGAGGTCGTGGGTTTGTAACACGTCGGCAGCTGATTGTTTGATAAAAAGTTTCCCCACATAAGAGGGGTAGGGCCGTAGGTCCCCTTGAGGCAGACATAAATTGAACCTTTGAGGTAAATTGTCCGAATCCACAACTTCAGGGAATGGCATGATAAACTCACTGAGATGAAGCCCGGGTATAAATTCCGAATCCTAAATTAGACAAGATTTAGCCCATTACATTCGACATCTATATACTATATAATAGTGGAGCCTAACAAGTGCCATGTGGCGTGTTCTTAACAACTTGAGAATAGAACTTAAGCCCAACTTTAAGCCCAATTAAAGTCCAGTTGTAGACATCAAGTGCCACATGACACTTTTCTAGAGATTTGCTTAAATTTGGTGAGAGCCTAAATTAAAAAGGAAATCCAGCTTCAATGTCAACAGAGATTTATAGAAATCTTAAAACCCTTTAGTACTTAATTCTAAATCTCTTTTTCCTACTAAATTCTTCTTCTATTTAAATTCTTTACTTCTTATATAAAAACCATACTAAATATAAAATATATTAATTATAAATTCTATAAATTTAGGTTAAGAAGGGCACTAAAAAAAACTCGGTTTAACAAATCACTTATAAAGTCATTATAAAATCTCTATAAATTTAGGTTGAGAAGGGCATTAAAAAAAGTTTAATAATTTTCCATTTTATCGAATAACATAAATCCCGGTGCGTAACACGGGTTCAACAACTTGTGGTTTATAACATCGAAACCCATGGGCTTAACCATTATCCCTTACTTATATTAAAGAACCTGCTTTTCATCATTTGATAATTTTCTTCTCCAACGTATTGACATGGTTGATAAGAAACAATTCTCTCTTTGATGCTCTCTTTCTCAAAAAAAATTGAAACCCCCTTTGTTGTAATTTTTTTCCCCACTAATCACTCATTACATCATAATGGAAGCTGTTGTTGGTTCCAAGTAAGTAGTATTACCACTTAGTTATATGCAATGAAGTTTCTCTGATTTTATTTTTCTTCTTATAACACTAATTTTGTGATGATGGTGTGAAATTGGGTTATTCCTTGCATCTTCTCTGGTTAGGAATTGCGGTTTCTCCCTTCTGTTGTACAATTTTTGATTCTGGAAGAAGACTTGGAGTTGGTGGGAAGTTGCAGAATGTCTCAAAGAAGGAGGTAACTCAATTAGTGCTTCTCTTTTCTTTCTTTTTTTTTTCCTTACAGAACCCAATTTTAGTGATTTTTTTTTTTCTCAATCAAACAAATTTTATGGATAAAAATTCCAGGAATTATACAAAGTTAAAGGACAAGCCCTCTGCAAACTGCGCTACAAGCCCTTTTTTATTTTATTTAATTTTTTTCATCGAAAACAAATTTTATTGATAAAAGAAGAATTACACAAAGCTAGAGGACAAGCGCGCTACAAACTGCGCTGCAAGCCCTTTTTATTTTTTTATTTATTTTTGTTAAGTAGGTTATAATTAAAAAATGGAACCAAGAGTTGACAATAGAAAACTCATTAATGACATTATCTGCAATTTTTGTTGTATGCTTTAATATATTAATCCGTTAATTATGATTCCACCACCTTAGAGCCTACATAAACGAATTAGAATAATTTTATCAGCATTTACTAGCCATCTATGATCACAGCCCAACCTAAGAACGATATTTCGGTAGGAGTGTAGGACTTGACACTGCGACTCATTCAGTGCTTTTCAAGTTGTTGAATTCCAATAGTGCCAAAGATAAAGGAATATCGAGTTGAAGTCCTGCTATATTGTGCTGCAACTTGATATCAAAGAATAACATTTTTACTGTAGGCAGATATCCATTTTGCAATCCAATCTGTTGATCCAGTGAAAATGTTTCCACCACCTAACTTTGCGATTAGAATAATAATTCAGGAACCAGATCTATCACTTCAGCAAGTCGTTTTGGGATCCAATCTGTTAACCCATTAAAAATGTTTCACCCCATAACATTGCCATTAGATGACTAAATCAATTAATTAGTATATAATTAATTTGCAGTCAACTAGGCATCCATAACCACCTCCCAATGTATAAAATGTATTTCATTAAGACTTAGACTGGTTTGAAGCAACTCAGATTGATAGATACTATAACACATTACCAATTATCAATGCTTAATTATGTTTAGCTCGGGGTACATAACATGTTAAGTGAGTCAGTGAGCAAGTTGGCTCATTTATGTTTGAGCAGATTATTATATACGACCTGTTCAAATATCATATTTGAATCAAATTAAACATTACCCTGTTTAATGAAAATCGAAGTGAAACACATCAAAGCAGACTTGTAAGGAAAATTCTTGAAAGTTTCTCTTTTTGTTTCTTAGGCATTCTGTATTTGTGTTATTCATTTCTTGAGTACTATGGCAGAAGCGCTGATTTCTCTTGTCTTGGAACAATTGGGATCCATCGCCATACTTGAACTTGTCAAAGAGGTGGAGCTTCTAGCGGGTGTTGGGAAAGAAGTTAAAAGCCTCACGAGTACACTTACTATGATCCAAGGACTGCTTAAGGATGCAGATGAGAAGCAAGTGAAGGAGGAAGCTGTGAAGTTTTGGTTGGACCAACTGAAAGACGTCATCTTCGATGCCAACGATGTGTTGGACGAGTGGAGCACTAGGATTCTTATTTTGAAAATGCACAGGCCTGATATGAATGCTCCGATTGAGGACAAAGTGCGATCCTGCTTGTTCAACATTTTCTGTTGCTTCAAACCTGTTGTCGTACGCCATGCATTTGTTGTTAAGATAAGGAAATTGAACGAACGACTGGATGGGATTGCTACAAATAAGGAAAGGTACTCGCTCACTGAAAGTCGAATTCAAAAAGAAATTCGACCAATCACTAGCTCAATTGTTGATGTTTCTGACATATATGCTCGTCATGTTGATAAAGAAGTTATCATGAGCAAGTTATTGGGTGAGACTAGTCATCATGACTCAAAGGTCCCATTCATCTCAATAGTCGGTACTGGGGGTTTTGGCAAAACTACTCTTGCCCAACTGATCCTAAAGGATGAGCAGGTGATAGACTACTTTGAGAAGAAAAGATGGGTTTGCGTATCTGACCCTTTTGACCATCAAAAGGTGGCAAAACAAACTATTCAAGAAGCTACGGGCAATGTCATCGATAGTGTTGGGTGGCAACCTCTGCACAGAAGCTTATCTGAGTCTGTCCAAGGAAAGCGGTTCATCCTTGTACTTGATGTTGTTTGGTCATTTAACGGCAAGATTTGGAAGCAATTGAAAACTTCCCTTGATGGTGGTGCAATCGGAAGTCGAATCATAATCAAAACACGAGATAAGAAAATCGCAAAGCTTATGGGCTCTACTTATATACATTGGTTGGGGCAACTGTCAGATGACGATTGTTGGTTAATGTTTCGACGCATAGCTTTCTGGAGAAGGGAAGACGATCTTGAACATCTTGAAGATGTTGCGAAGGATATTGCACAAAGATGCAAAGGTGTTCCACTCTCGATCAGGGTTTTAGCAAGTCTCATGCAGCTAGAACAAACCATCCAAGATTGGCGAAATGTATTGGCAAGTAACATTTGGGATGTCGAGGAGGGAGGGGACAGTTTTTTACCTTCAATGTTATTCAGTTATTATGCCTTACCTGCAGAACTAAAGCCGTGTCTTGTGTATTGTGCAATCTTGCCAAAAGATTCAAGAATTGAAAAGAAGAAAATGGTAAAATTGTGGATGGCTCAAGGATTTCTTGGCTCCGATGGGACTAAGGATTTGGAGATTCAAGGTGGACATTATTTTGATAATTGGCGATGCGCTCTTTTTTTCAAGACTTCAAAGAAGTTTCGAAAGGTAACATTACTAGTTGCAAGATGCACGATCTTGTGCATGATTTTGTGCAATTTCTTAATAAAAGTGAAACCTGTATTTTAGAAGCGGAAGAACTCCAGAATACCGATGTCCGTCATTTGACCACTTTCAATTTCGATATGTTATCCATTTATGAGCAAACAAAGTTATGCACACTAAGACCAATCTATGCTGATGGGTATAATCGAAACAAGAGCACGTATTTTGGATTATTACATCAACTTGCATGCCTTCGGGTATTGGATTTGAGTCACAATGACCATAAAGAATTTCCAAGTGAGGTAGAGAGATTGTTACATCTAAGGTACTTGAACTTGTCTGATACATGGTTAAAGGAACTGCCTGAACACATATGTAATTTACTTAATTTGCAGATGCTGAAGTAGGAGTACTGCGATGAAACTTGTCAAACTCCCCAAAGGAATTGGAAAGTTTTGTAATTTAAGACATCTAGGAGTCAAAGGCAGTTGTAGACTAAAATGTCTTCCGCGGGGATTGGGGAGATTGAGTTATCTTTGAACCTTAGATGAATTCATTACAGGTGATGGCAATAAGATTGGGGGAGAAGAGTGTAATATCAAGGAATTGAAACTTCTCAAACATCTTCAAGGAGAGTTACGAATAAGTAACTTGGGTCAAGTGGCGAATGCGAATGAGACTGCAGAGGCAGAGCTAGAAAAGAAGAAAAATCTTCGATCCTTGATTTTGTTTTTCTCCGAAAGAAGAAAATGATTGTGATGAAGGAATTCTTGAAGGTCTCATACCACATACAAATTTGGAAGAATTGATGGTATTGTATTATAGAGGGACAAAATTGCCACATTGGATGTCATTGTTATCGAATTTGGTTAAGTTAGACTTAGACAGTCTCAGAGAATTATTGCAATTGCCTGCTTTAGGGAAGTTACCTTTCCTTGAAGTTCTTGTCTTAGAAGAATTGAAGTCGGTGAAACACATTTGGGAAGAATTTTATGGGCTTAGTAGTTGTGGTGGTGGAGGAAGGGATTCAGTGCAACAACAACGACAACAAATTGTTTTTCCAAAACTGAAGAAAATGCGATTTGAAAGAAGGGATGACTTGGAGGAATGGGATTTGCCATACCAAAACGCTAATAAGATAGACTCTTTCTGAACCTCGTTGATTTAGAGATTTATGAATGCAAGGGATTGCAAGCATTACCACCAGGTCTTGGGTAGCTAAAGTCTCTAAAATCCCTTAAATTGAAACGTTTTATGGGCCATGAGCTTTTGGGGATTTTGAGTAACGATAGAAATGGAAGCGATGTGGAGGTAACTTCAAGGAAAGGTAACTTCCCTAAAGCAGGCAATTGCAATAATTCTCTGAGACTGTCTAATTCTAACTTAACCAAATTCGATAACGATGACATCCAATGTGGCAATTTTGTCCCTCTATAATACAATACCATCAATTCTCCCAAATTTGTATGTGGTATGAGACCTTCAAGAATTCATTCATCACAATCATTTTCTTCTTTCAGAGAAAGACAAAATCAAGGATCGAAGATTTTTCTTCTTTTCTAGCTCTGCCTCTGCAGTCTCATTCGCATTCGCCACTTGACCGAATTTTATGGGCTTAGTAGTTGTGGTGGTGGAGTAAGGGATTCAGTGCAACAACAACGACAACAAATTGTTTTTCCAAAACTGAAGAAACTGCAATTTGAAAGAAGGGATGACTTGGAGGAATGGGATTTGCCATACCAAAACGCTAATAAGATAGACTCTTTCTGAACCTCGTTGATTTAGAGATTTATGAATACTAGGGATTGCAAGCATTACCACCAGGTCTTGGGAAGCTAAAGTCTCTAAAATCCCTTAAATTGAAACGTTTTATGGGCCATGAGCTTTTGGGGATTTTGAGTAACGATAAAAATGGAAGCGATGTGGAGGAGGTTAATGGAGAATTCATCAAATCACTAACTGCTGCAGTTGTTTTATTCCCAGCATTAACGTCTCCTGAATTGCTTGGAATGGATGTGTGGGAAGAGAAAACGATTCCAGAGTTAAACGTGGACTCGACGACTAGTTTTACCATCATGCCCCATCTGAGTATATTCGTGATTCAGAAATGCCCAAAGCTAAAGATGCTGTCGTCCTACGTGTCCTCTCACGCACTGAGGGTTCTTATTATAGAAAATCGCCCACAACTGACAGGGATGCAACCTAGCCTTCCCCCCCTTCTCGAGAAGCTCAAATTAGGTAGGGATGTGGGTGATCTTTCAAGCTCATTGTTGCCTCTTCTTCATAACAACTACGACTACCCAAATCTCAACCACTTCAAAATTCTGATTCTTCACAGTCGTCACTCCCCCAATGCTTTAACCTGCTCACATCATTTCGACAACTAGAATTTGACAATTGTAAGTTCCTCGACTTCGGGCATGAAGGTTTGAAACATCTCACCATGCTTGAACAACTGAATATCACCAGTTGTCCTATTTTGGTTGAACGTTTCAGAAAAGGAGATGTCTCAACCTCTAGTTCACCCATTTACAATATTTCCATTTGGTCGGAGCAACAGACTTTAATAGGAAGAAGAACAAGAAGAGGTACATCATTCACAAACCCCTTCCTTTCACTTAACAAATTGCATTGCATGAATCTTTTTTAAATTAGCACCTCAACCATTGCTTGGATTTCAATTTATTTTTCTTGTTTCTTCTGGAACTTCTATTAGAATTTTGTTTGCACTTTTATTGTGATGTTGAGGTATGTGGTATGACATTCTTGGATCGCCAAATCTTTATGCCAGGAGCACAAGTCTGTAGATAAGAGATAAGCTACTGGATAAGAGCATTAAATACTGTATATGTTTTCATCAAGTTATTATTAGACAGACTAACAATTTATTGACGAGCCAAAACTATAGCTTAAAGCGTAACTTTGTTTCACCACGTGAGTCAATGACAGCACATGTAGTTTCTTAACCACAGTTTTTCCCTAGGGGCTAGGGATGACATTATCAATGTTGCAGGAAAACCATGGTTTAGGTCTTTTTAAGTATTGATTTTAATAAATGCAAAAAAATTTACCATTCCATCTCAAAGGCATTTGTGGATCAATACTTCATTCTACTATCCCACAATCTATTGGAGATCGGCCACCCATTAATTGTAAACATTCTCTCGTAGAATTGCCTGAGTTTCATATTACAGGACATGTTGTTGTCTTAAAATTTGGATTAGGGAGAATAGTGAACATTTCAGCTAGGTGTAGGAGTACGGTGGTTTTGGCCACCATCAAAGAAAAGTGTATCAAACAGTAAAAGATTCGTGTGCAATTGTTGATATGATTTTTATATTTGAAGTTCATTAGTTGTTAAATATGGTGGACTACAAAGTGCTACTGTCATTAACTAGTATAATCTATTCTTTCATGCAGAGAAGAGTTTCCAGTCAGACGTCAATGTGCATATTGGAATTCGTTGTGATAATTGCGAGGTAGTATCCATCCTGTAATTTCATATTGGGATAATATTTCTTATTCTAGCTTGATCAATAATAAGTAAACTTCCAAGGCTTCAATTCCTACAAGTTGATGATGACAATGGTCCTTTCTGATGACAATTTTATTCTGCCAATGGATCTTGTGTTCATGTATGGCTGGTTTACTATTTTTTGGGTTGCTAAACAAGGATTATATACTCTTCGAAGAAATTGCTAATCTTAAAGCATTTTAATGATGATAAGGCAGGAATCTGCCAAAATTTCGACTGGAAGCAAATATTAATTATTTGGCCATAATGATCTAATTTCTAAAGTTTTAGAACACAGTACTTTCTTCTTTGTACCTTTATTCTTTAGTCATGCTCTTACCACCTAAATGAAATTCTGCAGATTAATCCAATAGTTGGGAAGCGATACAAATGCAAAGACTGTTGGGAGGAACATACTCGTCCAGAGCATGGCGTAGGTTTTGATATTTGTGAAGAATGTTATCATACTCGCTCCAACCATCCAGATCTTGTCAATCAACATCACACACTAGGCCATACATTTGAGCTTATTGCAAACCGTGGAGACAGTTCAGTTCCCGTACATCCTGATGATACTTCAGAGAATGCCGAAGAAGGTTTTGTGGTTGTGAAATCTGCCAAAATTGAAGAGCAGAACAAAGCATAAGTTTGATGTGGAAAATTCTTGGAAATTTGCAAGGGGAAAGTAAGATCTCCACTCACTCATTCATTCTAGTGCCTGCGGTGGGTGCAACCCATATTGAGGTCGATACTGAACACTCTTAATGCAGTTCTTTCACAGAGGTTTCTTACGATGCTGCAGAGGATCTAGAGATCGACGGTATTGTTTCTCATATTTGGCACACTTTTGAAATACCAATAAGGAGCAATTTCTTTTCTTGGAAATTCTGTAATACTTTATTGACATCCAAAATAACTACCTCTTTTCTTTTCTTTTCTTTTTCTTATCTATGAAAGTACTATATTTTTCATTAGTTCTTTCCATCGCGACCCTTTGACATTCCTCCATTTATTACAGGATTGTTCGGATTTTATAAAGAATTAATATGGAAGACGAGCCTTGACTGACCCTTTTGAGTTTGTGTTATTCTGGCAGTCCCTTTTGAGTTTTGAAGGAAGGGTTCATTTTCAGGTCATCTGGGACGAATACCGAAAGGAGCTAGTAGTTGAAGCTCACCGAGGTTGTGTCAAGGTTGTTCACCAAGGTTCAGCTTTATAGAATAAATGTGTATGTTGTTAAGAACTTCAATGTTAACGGTAAATCATATAATTGTCTACCATCCAGGCTGGGGGGGAAAGGGGGGACAGTTTTTATTTGTATTTATCTATGTTTTAACTTAGTGATTTATTTAATCGAAAAAGGTTGCTTACAGGAGAACACCTTTCACCGTACAGTTGTCTGCCACAAAATATATTTCTATTATAGCCACCCAGTTTGCCACGAAGTTAGTTGTTATCCCTATACGAATTCAGACACATTTAAGTTCATTGCTACTGTTTCTAGAAATAGCTCCCCATCCAGCAGCGCCTGGATTGCCTCGTGTTGCACTATCAGTATTTGTCTCCATGACACCAGAACTCCAATAGCATCTTTTAAGTCCTTGCTTATATGTTCAGACCTAGCTTTAAGTTCGCAAGTATTGTCAAGTGACTCAAGTCTTGTTGAGAGTTAATAGCGAGATTGACTTGGTGGTGCTTAAGGAAGCATGTTCACAGCATCTAGCATTTTATGCAAGTAATCCTGATTTCTGTCATTTGACTTATATTAGAAAAACTGGTCTCCTCTATCTTATGTATTTGTTAAGTATGTAATCCTTTGACGGCTGTGGAACATACTTATAGTGCTGATATTTTCCTGTAATTTTCATCTTTCAGTGGATTGTTTTGATCATGTTGCTGCTCTGGCTCTAGAAGTTGAAGGAATATGCCTTGGCATTAGGTGAGCAATATGCTAATTCCCTTTGACTCCAGTTTAGTAAGAGTGGTCCAATGTTTCTCAAAGCTGCCTGGCTACATCAAATACATGTCATTTGCAAAATCTTTAAAATTTCTTGGAAATGCCACGACGAGCTCCCAACGTTTGGACCATTACAATACCATTGAACAATTTTAGTTTGAACTTGTCTGCTTTTTCCACTGCATAGGATTAATTGTTTACAGAACAAAGAAACTAATATATTTTTCTTGATGATAGTATTTTTTCAAAATAAAAAAATTTATAAAATTCAATAACTCTGTTTTTAACTTGTCTGCATTACCACTGCAAAAAGTTGTTGCCCTGTAATTAAATTTTAGATATGGTTTACGGTTTATGGTAATATTGTTAACTGTTAGGTTAGAACAGCTTTTGAACCCATGGTATGTTTCACAACTTCTAACTGTTATGCACGATTCTCTTAAAATGCAATTCTTAAAAAGTTGTGCTTGTAATGATATCTAAACCAAGTTTCTGGATGTCTTCTTTAATCTAGTTTTTAATTCAAGCTGCGAGTTCTAAAATGGTCAAGGTATTAGTGATGATCTCTTTTTCTAACTGTAGGTTTGTTGTAACTGGGGAAAGCTATGCAAATGAAACTGAGTACACATATATATTTGGCGGTGCACGGTGGTCTAATTCATCACATAGGGTACTTCAAACACCTTTTTTATTGGCTGGAGGCTTCATCTAGATTATGAGAACAACGCCATTCCACCATAAAGGGTACAGTTCGCATCTCGCATATTTGTTTCTCCATTATTGGGGAAAAAGAAACTTTGTGGAATATAACCTGTGATTAAGCTGAAAGCTGCGAAAGCTGAAGAACCATCTCGGAAACTTTGATGCCATTTCTCTGTGCATGATTTTCAATTTGTATTTTTGTTGATTATAGTAGGAAGTGCATGTGATTAGACTGCTGTTGAGAATATGCAATTTTTCATTCATGTTCTCCCTCATTCAAACATTCTTCCACATCGGGAGAAAGAAATACACTGTTTCGCTGGTATTGTTGGAAATGCAACGTTTACTTGAAAGCCTAATAATATATGCTGGGGACTTGCTGGCGTCATCCAGGGGATACTAGCTGCATGTGAAGTTGCAATGGGTTTGTAGAAGAAGCTAAACATTGCCTACTTTCTCAAGCTGTGGAATCTTTGTATGGAGGTGATCAGGCCAAGTCTGCAATTATTGGATTGTCATCCAAGATGAATCTTTCGCACAAAAATTGGATTCAATCTCAGATTTTTGTTCAACTTTAATGTGATGAATGATATAAATCAACAAATCAATGTCTTCCAAAGCTGCATTCAGTTCCCATTTTCAGGAGTTTCAGAGAAATATCCCAATCTCTGTCTGTAATCTGCTTGATGTCCTCCTAGTGGTTCTGATTCATCTACCCTTAAAAAGGGCCTACTTCGCAATTAAGCGGGAGCTCGTTCTCCAATTTAGAGGTTGCTTGTTGTCTACTTTGCGAGCCTTCACTGCTCCGTTCTGTAACTTCCCTTCTTTCGTATGTCCACGAGGTTGTAGAAAGATAGAAAGGGGTAGCTATCTAGCGGGAGTCATGGTGGTTGTATACTACGAGGTCCCCATGGACGCAATCCTTTGCCATCCATCCAAGTGTACAGTAGAGAATTCTAAAACTGTTTTAGGGTAATATCCGGGTCGCGGATACCTAATGTGCTAATCCAAACCGGATGATAGTTCACAAAGTCGGTTTCTAGAAGATTCAATATGTATTGTAGTCGGTTGTAAACACTCTATATATATGAGATCTTTGATGAATGAAAGAACAACTTTTCCATTACTTTGTTTCTCTTTGTTTTCTCTTTATTATCTATTTTCTACAAACACGTTATCAGCACCTTGCTCGCGATCTGCAATTACTCCCTTAAGAATCTGTAAGTATCATATTTTATCAAGAATTTTAGATGATTTTGATTAATTGTGTTAATGGGTATTCTTGGGGAAGAAGACGGAGTTAACTCACTCTAACTTGTTTTTTTTAAGACCTAACTCAGTAAACAGGCCCCCAATCACTGTTTTGTTTTATATGATCCTGTTCCGGTTCCTGTTCCTATTCTGTTTTATATGATTATGTTCTGGTTCCTGTTCTGTTTTATATGATCATGTTCTGGTTCCTATTCCTATTCTGTTTTATATGATTCTGTTCCTGTTTCTATTCTGTTTTATATGATTCTGTTTCGGTTTTTGTTTTGTTTTATATGATTCTGTTCCGGTTCTGCTTTATATGATTCTGTTCTTGTTCTGTTTTTTTTTTTATGATTCTGTTTCAGTTCTGTTTTATATGATTCTATTTTATTTCAATTCTGCTTTATATGATTCTGGTCTATAAATTAGAACTGTATTGAATGATTCCAGTTTTATTATTATTATTCAATTTTTATTTTGTTCCTTACTATGTGTTTAACTATATGAATTACGCGGAACCGTGGGGATTCGTGCCACTCCGGATGTTAGTTTTTCTGTGGATGCGATGCTTCGAATTTTAATTCGTCACTAGCATTGAACAAATTTTGTTCTTGACCATTTAACTTCAAAGTTTCGGTTTAATGCAAACCGTTCTTGGAAATCGATTTCTTGGTAGCGTTCGCGCTCAGAAATTTATTTATTTTTCGTGGAAGAGAGGGAATGCTCACAACAATATTGCTAATGGTGGAAGTCCTGCACCTCGCACCAATGCATCTCAATCACGGGAATTTCCTCATAATGACGCATGTAACCTATGTGGAGAATGTGGTCATTGGGCTAGAGTATGCAAAACACATGATAGTGTGGCTAAAACATATAAAGCTTATAGGAATATGAGGGAAGCTCATCTCGTGGACCACGAAAACCTAGATGCCGAGTTGAAGGCAGAGGATTTTAATTCTATTCATGAGCACGCTGAGATGGATGTTGCTGGATTTGAATAGTTATTTTTATTTCCAAGAATGTTTGTAATGGCATTAGCCATAATTATTATCGTAAGTTTGGTTTAGATTAGACTTTATTTATGTTTGTAATGGCATTAACCATAATTATTATCGTAAGTTTGGTTTAGATTAGACTTTATTTCTGTTTGCAAGACACTTTGAAGTAGTTCATTGGCTTTCTTTATGAATACAATTTTAGTTTTCATTATATATGTTGATATAATGTTTAATTTCGAAGCTTTGGAATAGACTCCGGAGAAATACAATGTCTCGCGGACAGTGCTACCACACACACTATACTTCGAAATAGGCAATTATTTTTGGATATTTTGCCTACACATGCTTCTGTGACAACGATGGCAGGACCATCAAATTTGATTCAAGGTCATGGGATGACCCAGTTCCTTTTGCCTAATGGCACACTGATTACTGTCACAGACGCTCTTTATGCTCCTCGAGCTGGAAGAACTCTTTTGAGTTTTAGAGACATCCGAGCCAACGGATATCATGCGGAAACACATTGTGAAAATAGGACTGAATTCCTTTGCATCACATCTAATGATTGCGGACATAAACGCATCTTAGAAAAACTTATGTGTCTCTCTAGTGGACTTTATGTCACCACTATTCGAGCTATTGAATCTAACAATGTCACGAGAGATGACTTACCTGATTCAGACACATATTGGCTTTGGCATGACAGGCTAGGTCATCCTGGTCGTGATATGATGATCCGTGTAGGGGTACTACATACTTCAACAAATCAAAAGCAGCCACGTGGCACAGTCACTCATCCACCAGGTCGCCACTCTCTCTACCTACTAGTAGCTCGTTCACAACAGCTCGACCTCATAACGAGCAGCGACCTGCTTACACACGTGCTCTCATTCAATGCACAGAATATTCTCGTCAGTTACATAATTAATTCACAGGGATGATCCACGTGCGTTACACAATCAATCCTCATTATGATGGCGGAGAATCTGCAAGATCCACGATCCACGCCTTTCTACCTTCTATAAGAACAGAACTACGATGGCTTGATCTCTAAGTTCAATTCCCCCGAGCTAGAGTACGTAGGCAATCTCGATCTCAACGAGGTGCAGCCACCCCGACCTCAAACACCCCCATTTGGTCAAGTCTCCCAACGACCTGACCTAGTAGTGCATTAATCTAGAAATAGGTTAATACATTTGGCGCCGACTGCAAGGAATTCGATATAATCGAAAACCCAAACCCTCCCACCCAATATCAAAATCACTAATTCGAAATGACTACTCCAGAGTTAACTATTCAAGATCTGCATGCTCAAATCACTGTTTTGCAGGAAGAAAATGCACGTCTAAAAGCCGCACAAACCAACCCCCAACAAGGAGAAAATAGCGGACATGGAGTCGTCCCCGCTGACGATTCCAACCAGAAATTCGAACAACTCTGCCAACAACTGGCGGAGTTCAAAGCCTCCCAGGCTCTCCTTCACCATTCTAAGAGCCACACTACGGAGCAACTTGCCGTACAGTCCCTCCAGCAGTTCCAGGAGTCTCCTTTCTCCAAGGAGATCCTTGACCATGATCTACCGAGCAAGCTGAATGCACCCAAGTTTGACCAGTATGCCGGAGTCGGAGATCCAACCGACCACATCAAGGGATTTCGGAAATCCCTTCCTCTCATCAAAGAAGATCATCTTCTATGTTTGCTGTTCCAGTCCAGCCTCACTGGACCTGCTCTCGACTGGTTTCACCGTTTGAAATCAGGATCCATCAGCTCCTTTGCAGAGCTCGAGAAGCAGTTCGTCATCTTCTACATCCACAACAAGAAGCGCCCAGTCACCATCGATTCCATCTTCAAGGTCAAACAGCGAGATGGTGAGTCACTAAGCGTTTTCTTTGCTCGTTTTAAATCTGAGTTACACTCAATTCAGGATTTTGCAAAGGAGCACGAGACCTTTGCAACCATCGCGTTCACTCACGGTCTGACCCAGGAGTCCGACCTCCACAAGTCGCTAGCCATGAAGCGACCTTCATCCCTGGACGAGCTCTACCTAAAGGTAGATCGTTACATCAAGCTCGAGGAAGCCCTCACTGGGAGGGAAAAGAATCACGTCGTCAGCAATGTAGAGTCTGACTCAACCAAGCGACCTCGATCAGATGGCAAGAGGTTCAAGGGTAAGTCGTTGCCTACTGAGCAACGAGAATATCACCGGTTCACACGACCAGCCGGTTGTATTTATGAGCGGATCAAGCACAACCATTGGTGCAGGATTCCCACTTTCACACAGTTGGAGGATACATCTGGTCGACCGTACTGCAAAGTCCACAAGGTACAGTGTCATCAAACAGATGACTGTCGCGTTCTGAAACGGGCACTTCAAACATGGGCCGATGAAAAAAGGCTCAACAATTGGATCCTCGGCAGGAATGAGGAATCCACAGGCAAACGGGCGAGGAAGGAATCCAGAACGCCTCCCCGTTCCCCAAAAAGAAATCACAGCAAGGCCAGAACGGCCTCAGCAAGTCCAGCACGCAGCAGAGGGCGTAGCCTCTCCCAACGCCTAGGTCCAACAGGTGGCCTACGCGACCAGATCAACAAGAAGGTCGCAAACAAGATTGACAGCGACAGTGAGTCGGAGAGTCATGTCGTATACATGATTTACGAATCCGACTCCACCCCCATATCAAGGGACAAGAAAAGAAGGGTAGAACATCTCCATCATGTCTACTCCATTACTGGCCGAGCAGCTCGCATCAACATCCCTGCCCGCCAAGAGTCCGATATCACCTTCACCGAGGACGATCTCAACAAGGTCGTCACTCCTCATAACGATGCCCTTGTTGTCGAGCTGAGAATAGCCGACTACACCATCAAGAGGGTACTCATTGACCCTGGCGCATCATGCAACATACTCATGTAAAGAACATTCAAGGACATGAGGTTGCCCGATTCAGTTCTCATCCCTGATTTCACCCCCATCTTAGGCTTCAACAGTTCAAGGGAGGATCCTAAGGGTGAAATTCTGCTGCCCGTCACTGTGGGCCGGAAGGAAGATAAGGTTGTTGTGACCGCCAAGTTCAGCATCCTTAACATCGCAAGCAAGTACAATGCGATTCTGGGTCGAAAGTGGATCCATGCCATGAGAGGTGTTCCGTCAACATACCATCAAGTTTTCCGCTATCCCGGACCTCATGGGATAATGGAACTTCGTGGTAACCAGAACGCTGCACAGGAATGCCATGGCATTATTGAAGCTGTACCACCATCAAAGCCATCCACCTCTGGAGCAAAGGATGCTGAAGCCAAAGGAAAGAGCCCAATCTCACCAGAGGCTCAGCAGGGCGACAACAAGTCAAAGAGCCCTTCCAAAGAAAAGAGTGAAGTCACCAAATAGCAACTACAGAAGGAGCTAACGAGCTCCCCCGAACTGAATCTCGGGAGTACTGATCCAGGTGTACGTGTGAACATTGGGTCAGAGGATGACCCGAGATATATCTATGTAGGTGCAGAGTTGAAAGAAGATAAGTTCAATAACTTTGTAAATTTTCTTTCAAGTAATAAAGATGTTTTTGCTTGGTCGTATATCGATATGCCTGGTATAGATCCATCAATCGCATGTCATAAACTGTGGGTCAATCCCAATTATCGACCTGTAAAGCAAAAACCAAGAAGGCTTGCTCCCAAATTTCATGAAGCTGTCAATGAAGAGATCAGCAGACTAAAACAGGTCGGCTTCATCAGAGAGGTCGATACTCCAGACTGGCTAGCCAACATCGTACCAGTCTTAAAGAAGAATGGAAAAACAAGAGTCTGCATCGACTTCACAAGTTTGAACAAAGCTTGTCCTAAAGATTCATTCCCACTGCCACGAATCGATAGGCTAGTCAATCAGACATGCGGTTTTGAGGTACTGTCATTCATGGACGCATACTCAGGGTATAATCAGATCCCAATGTACGAGCCTGACCAAGAGAAGACCTCTTTCACAACAGAGCAAGGTATTTTCTGTTACAAGGTTATGCCATTCGGGTTAAGGAATGCAGGAGCGACCTATCAAAGACTGGTCACCAGAATGTTTGACGACCTCCTAGGTCGAACAATGGAAGTCTACATAGACGACATGCTAGTGAAGAGTGACAAAGAGAAAGATCATTTGTACAATCTCGACCAGGCATTCCAAAGATTAAGACAATACAGAATGCGTCTTAATCCAGAAAAGTGTCTGTTTGAGGTTGCATCAGGAAAATTCCTCGGCTACCTAGTCACCAGACGAGGCATTGAAGCAAATCCCGACCAGATCAGAGCCCTGATCGACATGCTAAACCCAAAAACAAAGAAACAAATCCAGAAACTCAACGGCATGGTGTCAGCTCTGAACAGATTCATCTCCAGAGCATCAGATAAGTGCAGACCAATGCTTCATATCCTAAAGAAGGGGGCTACATATGAGTGGACAGAAGAATGCGAGAAAGCCTTCAATGATCTTAAGGCATATTTGTCTACTCCACCAGTTCTCACAAGGCCCAACGATGGAGATGTACTTGGCGTTTACCTCGCAACATCAGATTTTGCGATCAGTGCAGTACTTTTTAAAGAAGAAGACCAGGTCGAGCGACCTATCTATTTCACAAGCAAAGTCTTACAGTAGGCCAAAATAAGGTACACACCTCTGAAAAAGTTAGCATTAGCCTTACTTTATGGTGCATGCAAATTCAAGCCTTATTTCCAAGCGCACACTGTAAAAGTAATCACCGACCAGCCACTACGCCATATTCTTGAAAAGAAGAACAAAACAGGTCGTATGGCTCGATGGGCAGCCGAGTTGGGTGATTACACTTTTGAGTTCGTTTCACGGCAGGCCGTCAAGGGCCAGGTCGTCGCAGATTTCTTGGTAAACTATCCAGCAGAGGATACCAATTGGGAACCAGAACTTGAAACAAGGCAAGTCCATTACAACCCTCCTGACACATGGCAGCTATATGTGGATGGTTCCCATAACTCCAACGGAAGTGGCATAGGTGCTGTGTTAATCTCTCCTGAAGGATCACAGCTCGAGAGATCAACTCGTCTCGATTTCACGACCTCCAACAACGAGGCCGAATACGAAGCAGTCATCCAGGGTTTACAGATGGCCATCGACCTACAAGCAGTTCGCCTGAAGGTGTACAGTGACTCACAACTGGTAGTCAATCAGATTACCAGTAATTACCAGATAAATGGGGTCAACCTAATCAGATATGCCAGCAAAGCAAAAGAGCTCATCAACAAGCTCAGTTATTTCACAATCGACCACATACCAAGAGATGACAACAGGCATGCTGATTCATTGGCATTCTTGGCATCTAAGATCGAGTCAGACAGACTGCGGGCTCTCACTATAGCAATCAGCACACAGCCCGCTTATCTAGTCAAAGAAGAAGATGTTCATCAAATCTCTGATCTACTACAGACAACTCCAGCAGACATCCAAGGAACTTGGATGGAACCTTTCGTTACTTACCTTCAAACTGGTGTCCTACCATCCAACAAAAAGGAAGCCAGTCAGCTGTTACATAAGGTCACAATGTAAAACTCCATGAGGGTAAACTTTTCAGAAAGTCTGCAACTGGTTTGTTATTACGATGCCTAATCCCCAAACAGGGCCAGATGATATTTCAAGAAATTCATGAAGGGGAATGTGGAAACCACTCCGGAGGGCGAACCTTAGCCCATAAAGCAATCTCCCAAGGGTACTTCTGGCCAAGAATGAAGGAAGATGCTAAGAAATTCATTATGAAGTGTATTGAATGCCAAAGATTCGCTGATAAGCAACATCAGCATCCCAATGATCTCATCAACATCACTACACCATGGCCATTCCACATGTGGGGGCTTGACATCATGGGCCCCCTAATCAAAGAGAAGAAGTCAGAAAAGAGATTCGTTCTAGTGGCCATCGACTATTTCACCAAATGGGTGGAAGCTGTTGCACTAACCAACGTTACTCAGGCGGATGTGCAGAGATTCATGTGGGAAAACATCATCACAAGGTTTGGCCTACCAAAACGGGTAGTCACAGACAATGGCACTCAGTTCGTTGGCAAAAACATCAAGGCTTTCTACAACCTATGGAAAATCGAACATTCAAGGTCAACACCTAGATACCCACAAGCCAACGGCCAGGTCGAAGCTGCAAATCGACAAATTCTCAACAACCTGAAGAAGAAACTTGAAGATCAGCATGATCAATGGCCACAGCAGTTAGAAAACATCCTATGGGCTTATAAGACAACTCCTCGTACTTCCACAGGGATGTCACCATTCAGTCTCTGCTATGGAGTTGAGGCAGTTATTCCCACCGAGCTAACATTTGGAACGACCAAATCTCTTCTGGTCGACGCAGAGCTTAACAATCAGGTCTGGTCGTTCGGAATCGATCTACTCGAAGAACGACGAAACCACGCCGTTATAAAGCTTGAGCAATATCAACAAAGACTAAAGCGAGCTTATAACAAAGGTGTGCGACCTATATCTTTTCAACCAGGAGAACTAGTTCTAAGGAAAATGTTCAACAACAAGAGGAAGAACATCATTGGCAAACTCAATGCCAACTGGGAAGGACCTTACATTATCACCAAGGTTCAAAGCAATGGTTCTTATCGTCTGTAAACACAAGAAGGAGAGATCGTTAAGAACCCATGGAATGCTTATCACTTGAAAAAGTTTTATCAATGAAATGTAAGCATCCATTTATTACATTTCAATATACAAACACATTGTTGCCTTCATCTCAGCTCAAACATGAATGGCTCCTAAAGGTCTACTCCCTCGACCTACAAATTATCAAAACTCTAGTCCCTTTGATGATTTTAATTTGTTAAGTTTAAACATCTGCAACTTAACTTGGTGCATTGGTCATATCATTCCCACGACCTCTGTACAATCAAGCAACCATGCACACGACCTCACCCACTAGCAGGTCCAACAATATGATTACTACGTGTTTGCAAAACTCATACAAGCAGACAACGTAACAATGAAAGGTAAATCGTTGAATAACATTTTTTACTTGATGAGATTTCTAACAATTACAGACAAAAACAAAAATACATTAAGGCATGCAAGAAGAACTGTTTCAGTCCGTCCTGCTTGCAGCCATTCATCTCGTCTACCTGCCTTCTGAACGAGCTACCAGGACTCCCTGGAAACTAGCTGATCAGAACAGCTTAAGTACAAGCTCATCAAATTCAATGATTGATTAATTCAACTCCAACAAACAATTCTTTTTCAATTACAAAAACCTCAGAAGACTGCTTAGAGGAGGACCAAAGAAGACATACTGCAAGAACAAGGAGTGCAAGAAGAAAACTTTGCACAAGGTTACCCAATACAAGAAAGTGGGGACCTGGACTAGTTCACTGCTGCGCTGGCTGGTCGCTGGAAACTTCAACTTCCATACAGCCACTGGCGACCTGGTCACTAGGGCCCATCGAGGCATCCTGAGCTGGCGCCAAAGTTTCTTCAGCATCATCTCGTGTCTCCTCTCCCTCGGGCGACCCCATCAAAGCTTGCTGCAGTTGCTCGCAGTAGGCCTGCCACGCTGCACCATTTTCCTGGCTTACGTTCTGCCAGTGTTCAGCAGAAGCCTTAGCAGCAGCCAAACTTTCCTTCAACTGCTCATTGGTCTCCTTCAACGCTGCGACCTGAGCATCCCTGTCCCTCACCTTGCACTCCGCAACAGCTGCAACGTTCCTCGCCTGCTCAAGCTTCTCGTTCATCTCCTTCAGCTCAACCTCAGCTTCGGAACCAACTTCAGCGACAAGACGAATTTCCTGGAAGCTCGCATTAACCTGCAAGTGCAAGCACAATTAGACAACGACAACTAATCAGAAACAAAGAAAATAACAATTATGGCAACACTCACCAAGGCCAGTGCCGCATTTAGCTTCGAGCAGGTGACCAACAAAGTTTGAGACTTCACAGCTCGAGCATCAGCCTCCAGAACGATGCCCTCATTCACAGCCCGGGCGACGCAGGGGTCGTCAATAGCACTGTCGTTATCATATACGACATGTCTCTCACCACGACCGTCTAAATAGTCGAACGGCCCAGGGCGAAACACAGACGACACACCCTTGCCTTTCTCCAAGGGCCGAACGGCATTCTTCCTGGACACAACAGACACCTCAGGAGCTTTACCAGACGGGGCAAGAGCAGGTGTCGGCACAATGGGCCGCTCCAACAGCTTCAGGTTACCTGAATGAAACCTTTTCTTCTGCCCAGAAAAGGCAGGCAGTTTGGGAAATGAAGGCGGAGGAGACACGACTAGGGGGCTCGCCACTGACTCCACCTGGCGCGAGCTACCACCAGCTCTCTCCTTCTCCACAGGTCGCTCCTTCTCCGACCTCCGAACAGCTACACCAGACCGCTCTTTCTCAGCAGGCCTCGAGCTACCACCAGCTCGTTCCTTCTCCTCAGAAGGCCTCGAGTTACCACCAGCTCGTTCCTTCTCACCAGCACGCGAGCTGCCACCAGATCGCCCAGCATCACCTTTGTGTATAGCAGACATATGTGCCTTCCTCAACGCCTTCCTCCTTCGAAGCTCGTCTTCAACGGTTTTTGGACCACCTTTGGGAAGAAAATGCTCCTTCAGGTGGGGTAAGAGATTTATCTTACGTTTGTCAGCCAAGCAGCCAAAATTGTTCAAAACGGAATACAGGTCGTTCTTCCTCACAAGGTGATCGTCCCTGATCGCTGCAAAAACACACAACATAATCAAGTCCAAGAAAAGGGAAACCATGTACTATCCTAAGACTAACGACCAGAAACTTACGAGTATCATTCCTAGTCACATGACGTAACTGGATACTCCCTTCAACGATCGACCCAGTAATCAACATGGGATCTTTCCACCATGGCTCACTACTTACAGGGTAGATCAAAGGCAAACGTTCTGGCCTAACTTGCATGTTATAGCCGGAAATATCAGCCTTCGAGGAGCGTTTGAAACAAAAATGGTCCAACACATCTTTCACAGTGATGCGCCCCCTATGCAACCTATTCAGGTCGTCAATGACCCTCATATTTCTCCAGAAATTGCCATTCATCTGGCAGGGGGCTCGACCAATAGCATTCAACAGATCGACCACCAAACTGGACAATGGCAACCTCAACCCAGCTCGGAATTGGTTCAAGGTGAATACAGTAGAGAAGGGATTTTTGGGTCGATACTCAGCAGAAAGTAAACGATCTCCTAAAAATCTAATCTCCAAATGCTCAATTGAGTTAAGCTCGTACCTTTTCCTAAACGCATAATGCCTATCTATATACTTAAAGTTCACTACTCTACACATTGAACCGTCACCTCCTCCCACCATCTCTTCATCAGACGAATCCTCCCCATGAGGGCTGCTACTCTGGGGGCTATCAGAGTCAGCACCATGAATGGGAGACACGGCTTCAGAATAAGTCCTTTCAGACTCATACTCCTCACCACCACCACCACTCAAGTTATCATTTTGAGAGTCACTCAAGTCAGACATTTTCTCAAACAGCAGAAATGAAAACAGAAGAAGAAAGAAAAGAAGGAAAAGAAAACTAACCTCACGAGCTCTCAAAGTTCTTCAGGTCGCAAGAGTAAAAGCGGTAGCAATTCAAATAAAAGCGAGATAGGTAAACCCTTCTCAGCAAAGATACAGTTTAAATACTACAGCTCGTACAATCCCAGCCATCAGTTCGAAAAAGGTGAACGGCTGAGATCGAACAGACGATCCACTTCCATTGCAGTTATTTTCCACTACATAAAAGATTCACATCCACCGTCGGATCAACCCACGTGCCACGCAATGACTTTATCAGGCAAGACGTGCGCCAGTTGCCATAACTGCGCAGCTAACTGCTCGAGGAAAATCTCCCACTTCCCCATAAGAGCGCCATGATTAGTACAGACAAGCCTGCATGACTGCCACGTCAGCAAATTCAAAAGCAAGCTACATATCAGCATCGATCAGAGTTATTAGTCTTTTCAGCCCGACTTCTACAGCCGATCCACGATCCACGCCTTTCTACCTTCTATAAGAACAGAACTACGATGGCTTGATCTCTAAGTTCAATTCCCCCGAGCTAGAGTACGTAGGCAATCTCGATCTCAACGAGGTGCAGCCACCCCGACCTCAAACACCCCCATTTGGTCAAGTCTCCCAACGACCTGACCTAGTAGTGCATTAATCTAGAAATAGGTTAATACAATCCGAATACTAAAGACTTCACACGGACATCCTTTCTTTAGAGCCAAAAGAAGCAAGAATCAGAAAGTGATTCAAGAAGCATCTAAGACTTCTAAAAGTGGTGTCCTTACACACTCCTACACTTCTAATGTTAGTAGTATCATAGTGGGCCAACCAAAACCACCTTTGGTCCTTTCAAAGGCACATCGATCTTTCTGCAAAGCCTGCTCTTTAGGGAAATTGGTATCAAGACTATCCTATGCAAAGGATACAAAAGAAATTATCTCATTTTTGCATAGAATCCAAGGGGATATTTGTGGACCTATTCAACCACCTTGCGGACCATTTAGATATTTTATGGTGTTGGTTGATGCTTCGACACGCTGGTCACATGTCGCATGGTTGTCCACAAGAAATCTTGCATATGCAAAACTCCTAGCACAAATCATTCATCTACGGGCTCACCACCCGGATCATCCCATTAAATCGATATGACTTGACAATGTTGGAGAGTTTACGTTGAAAACTTTCGATGATTATTGCATGTTTATTGGGATAGATGTTGAGCATCATGTTCCACATGTACACACCCAAAATGGTCTAGCAGAAGCTACCATAAAGAGATTACAAATGGTTGCTAGGACATTGGTCACGCGCACCAATCCCTTCCAGTCTCTGTTGGGGTTATGCAATATTACATACAACTGTACTTATTTGTCTAAGGCCCACTGCCACCCAATCTTTTTCTGCGTTACAGCTGGTGACTGGGTAAGAGGCTGGTATCTCGCACCTACGCATATTTGGGTGTGCAATTTATGTGCCCATTACGCCGCCACATCGTATTAAAATGGGTCCTCAAAGACGAAAGTGTATTTACGTTGGATTTGTTTCTCCAACCATAGTCTGCTATATTGAACCTTTGACAGGCGATCTCTTTACCGCTAGATTTGCGGATTGTCACTTTGATGAGACAGTCTTCCCGTCATTAGGGGGAGATGAAAATGTCAGCAATAAAATGGAATTACAGGAATTGTCGTGGTCTATCCCTACTTTGTCTCATCTTGATCCCCATACTACACAGTCCGAACTTGAAGTGCAAAGAATCATAGATCTACAAAATATTGCAGATTCTATGCCTGATGCATTTGCTGACCTTGCTAAAGTGACGAGATCACATATACCTGCTGCAAATGTGCCTACAAGAATTGATCTTCCTACTAAAGGAAATAAAATTACCGGTGACTGTACCATTGTGGCAACACAGGCCCTGTGTCCCGCTAGGAAGCGTGGGAGACCCATAGGTTCGATGCATTCTCGCCCAAGGAAGAAAGCGAGTTTGGCACAACATGATCCATTAATCATTGACATTCAAAATCCATCTCATGAGAATATTCCAGATTATGGTTATGTCCAAGAGACATCGTTGGGGGATGCCTCAACGTCAGAACCAATTCCTGAGAATAAAGAAATCTCTGTTAATTACACTAGTGTTCATGGGACGTGGGATAGAAATTTCATCATACTTGATGATGTATTTGCTTATTCTATTGCGCGTGAGATTATTGGCTCTGATGATATCGAACCTCGCTCCGTTGAAGAATGCCAACGTAGAGCAGATTGGCCAAAATGGAAAGCTGGGATCTAGGTTGAATTAGATTCACTAGCAAAGAGGAAGGTCTTTGGTCCAGTAGCACCAACACCTCCAAACATAAAGCCTGTTGGACATAAATGGGTCTTCGTTAGAAAGCGTAATGAGAAAAATGAGATTGTTAGGTATAAAGCTCGCCTCGTGGCGCAAGGCTTCTCACAACGCCCTGGAATCGATTACGAGGAGACATATTCTCCTGTAATGGACGTCATAACGTTCCGCTACCTTAACATATTGGTAGTTTCTGAAAAACTGAATATGCAACTAATGAATGTGGTCACAACGTATCTTTATGGGGATCTAGATATAGACATATACATGAAGGTTCCCGTTGGACTTCAAATACCCGAATCAAGTAGCTCTAGACCACGGAGAGCGTACTCAATTAAATTGAGACGTTCACTTTATGGATTAAAACAATCTGGGCGGATGTGGTATAACCATCTAAGTGAGTACTTGATCGGAAGGGGATATGTGAACAATGAATTATGCCCATGCGTTTTCATCAAGAAAATAAGTTCAGGATTTGCTATCGTTGCGGTTTATGTTGACGACGTGAATTTGATTGGAACTCTAAACGAATTGGAAGACAGCCAATCAACTCAAATCTGAATTCGAGATGAAAGATCTTGGAAAAACACGGTTTTGCCTCGGTTTAGAACTCGAGCACCATAACGATGGAATATTGATTCACCAATCGGCTTATATACAAAAGATGCTCATGTGCTTTAATGAAGATAAAGCCAATCCTGTTAGCACTCCAATGATCTCCCGAAGTTTTTACCCTAAAAAATATCCGTTTCGTCCCCGGGATAATGACGAAGACGTGTTAGATGCTGAAGTGCCCCTACCTAAGTGCAATAGGCGCATTATTGTACTTAACACAATGCACAAGACCAGATATCTCGTTTGCTGTGAACTTGTTAGCTAGATATAGCTCAGCGCCAACGCGTCGCCATTGGACTGGTGTAAAAAATATCTTTCGGTATCTAAGAGGTACGATAGATATGGGTTTATTCTATCCCCCACAGAGAGAAGACAAACATTGATATGATGAAATCAGACTCTTCATATCATAGAAGTGTCAATACCATTCCAATACTTCTGACTCAGTTAGCCAGTGTGACTCCTCCCTACACCAACACGAGAATGATGTTTTGATCGGTTTTGCTGATGTCGGGTATCTCTCTGACCCGCATAAATCTGAGAATGAAAATCAACTTGGCAAGAAAATCAAGCTTGTAAGGAGTGATAGAGGATGTGAATGTGATAAACCATTTAATGACTTTTGTGCTAAAAATAGAATTACGCAAAATTAAACTACGGTTTCATATATACTCTCCTGAATCTAACGGTACTACTGAACGCAAAGAACCGAATATTAAAAGAAATGATGAATGTCTTGTTGTTAAATTCATGGTTACCCAGAACAGGTGGGGGGGGGGGGGGGGGAGGGGGGGGGGGGCATTCTTAATGCAAATTACATTCTCAATAAGTTTACCTCATAAGAAAACCGACAATAATACACCATATGAATTATGGAAAAGGGTCAAGTACATTCCTATAAATTCACAAAAGTGTGGGGGGTGTTTAGCCAAGGTTGTTGTCCCACCTCCTAAACAAGTGAAGATTGGACTCAAAACTGTTAATTGCATTTTTTATAGGGTACCTCATAATAGTAGTTCTTACACAAATCCGATATTCCTTATATCCAGGTTAATACTATCATCGAATCAAGAAATGCACATTTCTTCAAAAACGTGTTTTCTTGTCAAGATGCTATGCATCGTAAGAAAAACACGTGAAAATGCTCCAAGTGTTGAGCATAAAACTACAGATAATATTGTTCCAAAGGATGAATATCAGAATGAGGGATGAACCTAGGCGAAGTAAACGCACTAGAATCAAAGGCTTTTAGTCCTGATTTTCTGACATATCCTGTGAAAACATATGGTCCTCATTTCATGACGACGTATTTGGTGGACAATGATCCATTAACTTTCAAAGAGGCCATGTCTATTCAAGATGCTCCTCAATGGAAGCTAGGAAGCAATTGCCTTGTTGAGGAAAAAGTAAATTCCAACTTGAGTGGTACATCAGCTGGTGCAGTTGAAAACGGTGGCAGCGATAGTTCAGGGGAAGAACTGCCTGAGATCATATTGATCAGCACTGGGTCTGAGCTGTGTCTATGTGAGAGGAGTGCAGATACATTGAGGAAAGAAGGTAGAAAAGTAAGGGTGGTTACTTCTAAACATGTGGATTAGACCACAATATTATGCATTACATAGCAAGCAGACAACTAAAATTAAACTGGAATTATTTACTTCATTAATGATGGATCATCGATCAGTACATACATATAGGAGTACTCTGAATGAATACAAAACTTTTAAAAAATGAATAATAAATTATAAGGTAGTACTAAAATGAATCAAATTCTATGGTAGGGCACTTTAATTGATGATCAATGACAATTCTTTAATTACTCCCAGCATCCATGGGTCTATAGAGATGAACTGAATGTTTTTTGATAGGTTGAACTGGCCTTGCATTCGTCTTCGATTCCTGCAAGAAAAGAAAGTTGTCATTGTCATAAGAGATCGACTGCATGCTTGTTAAAGCAGATCAACCATTTATATATCAACAAGCATGAACCTATCCGACTTACATCTTTGACAGCAGCTCGCAGCAATCTGACTTGTTCTCTTGAAACTGTTCTCACCTGAAAAGGCCATGATCATAGTGGTGAATGGTTAGTAAACAGGATGAAAATCTAGAGTTGCAATAAACAATATGTAGGTTAGATCATATGAGCAAACCTTTTGAACCATGGTCCAAACAACATTCTCAGTGCAAGGAGGAACAGTAAGTGATCCAATATATCTGTAATACTTTCTACTACCCATCTTTATGTGCCTTGGGTCAAGAACACCAACATCTCTCTCTTCATTATCAGTAAAAACAATGCGTCCTATATGTTCCATCAACTAAAAAAACAACAAAAACAAATTACTTTTAGTACACATGATAATATGAGATAGCAAGCTATAGAATGAATGTAAAAATCTATTGTGAAATTTTTTCCATACCTCAGACAAGAACGTATCAGGTCGTCCAATTTTGTATGTGACTCCAACCACAGCTACCTTTTTGTCTGCGCTCTCGTGAACCATATGTAACTCTAGAGCAAACCTGCAAATCATCGATCATGTTGGTCATACAGGTATGTGTGTTGGAGGAAGGAGGGGTCTATCTATATCTCAATACAATATATACCTCTTGCCATTAAAGGTGTGTTCAGAGGGGGAGTGCCAGTGGCATTGTTTGAGCTCATATTCAGTATTGTTGATTTGTATTGTTCCTGCACCACCTACCCATCTCAACTGCAACCACAAGTTAGAGGAATTAATATCAAGAAAATGATCAAGATATAGTTTGAACTTAATATTGAGATTAGACAATTACCATTATATCATGACCTCTATTCAAAATCGTCGTATTAGTCGGCTTATAGCTCCTTTTCAGTTTACCTAAATGTGTCCCAATTGATACTCTTTCATTGATCAAATCAATAGGAGATTGCATTTCACCACTCTTGCATGCTGCCCATTCAGGATGAATTTCTCCCCATTTTTCAGGTCCATTTTCACTACCTAGGACATAAGTAAACTCCTTCTCATCCTCTGCAACATCAACATTAAGTAAATTATAAATACCATCCATACATAGATTAAACCTCACAACAAACATATAAGTAGTACTCCAACTAAATTTGATGATAGATTAACAATGACTTACCAACTTCTTGACATGTTATTTTGCTTGCAGAGAAGGCAATAATAACCAAGAAAAAGACACAAAATAACAACTGGGTTCTTAGCTTCATCATCTTTAAACACCTTTGGAATTGTATTACTTCCTTTGTTGGGAAATGCTGAAGACCCTTTGCAACTTATATAGCTTCTGAAAATGACCAATTGTCAAAAGTTTTTTTGTTTTGTTTTTTTTTTTTTTTTGCAGAATACCAATTGTCAAATGTTGGTCGTAATCGACTACCACTATGAGATGAAGACTCATATATAATGGTCCACCTAAAGCTACAATTTTAAAAATACAAGACTCATTTAGTAAAATATTCTTTGTTTACTCAAATAGTTCATTTTGATTATCGTCACCATTGACAACATGAATTAAACAACATTAAACCAAATATTTTGTTAATTTTTAATCCTTGGTGATAAGCAAAATGATAGTGAAATGCACTTTCTTTTTGTTATATGTTCTAGAACTGAATCAGATTTTCCATCAGAAAATGTTTGATATAAGGACATGGTGACAGTACTCTTAAATTGACCAAAGATATCTACCTACGCGGTTAGAAAATTTTGTAAAAACATAAAACAATATTAGAGTAGGTAATGACCTTATTACCAACTGATTATGGAAATTAAGAGGTTGGTTTAATTTGACTGAGAATTTTCACAGAATGGATTCATCGCCCTTTTAGAATCGATCTGTATCCTTGGGAAACACCAAAGCACACGGTTGTGTCTTTCGCAAGGCTGATGTAGTTATGTGGTATGTGAAACCGGCACGAAGTTGTTTGACATCAATTTTGTGACAAAGTGTCCTTGGTTATTTCGCCTTGAGTTCATTGTTAAGAAAACCTAGTTGTACGCACATCGTCCCGCGTCCTTGTCTTCGCGTCGTGTGTCATTAGTGTGTTTTCTGGTTCAGGACGTACGTACTGCTTAAGGACGTACGTACGTATCGTATGTCAGCAAGTTAGTTTGAATTCTGGACGTACGTACCTTTACAGGACGTTCGTACGTCGCAGCAGGCAGCAGACATATTTTCGTTTGGAGACGTACGAACGTCATATCGACGTACGTACGTCCAAAGTGGGCTTTTACTATTTCGGCCCATTTTCGGTGGTTTTCCAACCCTATGTATAAATAGGGTTTCTCTTCCAAAGAACTAGTTAGTTCTTTGGCCGTCCAATTCACCTCTTGTTTCTTGGAGTTTGTTTAGGTTTTGGTTTAGGTTGTTTTGGTGATTGAACTCATCTTCTTCTTCCCCATTCATCTTCTTCTTTCTTCTTCCCTGTTCATCTTCTTCTACATTATTGAATAGTGATTTAGCTTCGAGTCTTCTTGTGTGTTCATCAAGAAGTCGAGTATCCTTGTGTGTTCATCAAGGAACTCTGGTGTAAGCTTGTTACATAGATCGGCTTCGAGTCTTCTTGTGTGTTTATCAGGAAGTCGAGTGTCTTGTGCGTACATCAAGGTGCTCTGGTGAAGTCAAGGTGTTAGAGATAACCAGGAGTGTCAACTCGCAGTGATTGCAGGTAGTTGATAGGTTTGTACATCTCTTTTCATCTAGTGGATTTATTTGTTGTCGCGAGGACAACCGTGGACGTTTCCCATATTGGGTTTTACCACGTTAAAAATTCCTGTGTGTTATTTACTTTCTGCGTATCGTTTGATTTGTTTGAATATTGAACTGTTATATTAGCACTATTTGTAGTATCTCAATTGGTATCAGTCGCTGGGGGCTGGTTAAGGAGCGTCAAGGCTCACGCTAACGATCCTATGAGTGCAATGATGGTTCATGAGTCTGGTCATAATAATTTTATTGCTAAATCGTCTAAATCTACAAAACCAAAATCTGATTTTGAAAATGATGATAATTTGTATGTTGTTAGCAATAGTGATTGGGCTCTTCTTTACAGACTTTCTGCAAAAGAATGTGAAAGATTACAAAAAGCTAATATTGATTTGCAGGAAAAATTTAATAAAGCTAATTGTAATGTGTCTACTATTTCTGATAATGTTTGTTTTGAAGATAATGGTGTTTTGCAGACTAAGGTTGATTCTCTAGAACAACGACTCAGACATTGTGCAGAGGACTATATGCTTCAAGGGGAAGTTTATGAATCCAAAATTGAAAATTTGGAAAAGGCTAATCTCTCTTTGCAGGATAAAATTGAGATTCTTGAAAAACAGATTTCTTGTGCTGCAGATGATACAATTTCTATTTCTCAATTATTTGACAAAGAAAAACTTGACTTGTTATGTAGAATTGCAGCTTTAGAGAAAGCCAATCAGGAGGTCGATGAGAAATACAAATCTCTATTGGTGGAGTATGAGGTAACAAAGAACGGTTTAACGTCTACTCAACTCCAATTGCAGGTTTTGGACAAAACTAGATTTGATTCTCCTATTGATAGTTCCACTAGTTCATCTAGTGTGATTACTCCTGTAAAATCTACTAGTTTGCCTGCCCTTTTGCCTACCCCACCTATTGAGACTAGACTTAATGCTACTAATTTTCAGCATGTTTTTCGTAAGAATTTTAAGTCTAAGGTTAATGGTAAGGCTGTTTTTACTGATAAGCCATATTGTTCTCATAATGGAGGTATAGGTTTTGTTAAGGCACCATGTCACAAATACAATGGTGACATACATGTTTCATCTTCTACCACCACATCTTCTTATAAGAATTCTTTGAGTAAGTCTAATGTTTTTCATTGTTCTTATTGTGGTAGAGTTGGTCATTTGGATAGTTTTTGTTGGGATTTTGATCAACATGTTTCATCCTATTCTCGTGTTCCTCATCGTTATAATCATGTTGATTCTAATGTTCCTTCTTGTGTATTTTCTAGACCTTGGAATTATAATGGTTCTCATCACAGGTTTAAGAAAAACAGGTATTCCAACAAAAGGAAGTCTAAGACTAAGGAGGAATTAGTTAAGGACAAGTGTATTGCAAAGCGTGTTAAGGGAAAATCTCATATCATTTCACCTCCCAAGGTGTGCACGCCTAGTGTTAAACAAGTATGGGTAAGAAAGGATAGGTTGAAGGTTTTTCTGGACTTGCAAAGGTCTGGTGGTGTCCCATATTTGGGATGATGTAGGTTGTTTCTAGCCTTGTGTTATTTGAGTTGCATATTTCTCTAACCACATAGGCTATTTGTTTGGTGTTTCTACTTTTTCTACTTTGTTTGTTTAGCTTGCAGATCATGTTGCATGTCTGAATACATTGTTGGTTATTCCTTCTATTTTTCTTTATTTATTCCATATATGTGTTGTTGGATGCATCTTTTCTGAGATATTGGTTTAATTCAATTGTCTTAAATAAGTTGCAATATGTTTGGGTGTTTTCTCTTTCTGAACTCTTAAGTATGTTTTGGTATGTATCATGCATTTTTCCTCGCTTGTTTGCACAGTGCACGGCATGCTTGCATGATGGGAGTTTTTGGAAACCACTTACATATTCTTTGAGCTCATAGAACTTCTCTATCTCTCGAGTATTTATGTGATCTTGAGCTATCTCTCCTTTGTTTTGGTTAATGTTCATCTTGTTGTTCGTGTTATTGAGCATTCTTATCTTCGTATTACAACTCTTGTTAGTGGTCAATGACTCACTTTATCCCCAGCCATTTGATTGCCTTTGAAGCAATATCAGTTGGCTAAGAACCGGTTGGGGTTGTGAGGGTCATGCTCTGACGGATGCACTAAAGAGATGTTAGTTCTTGTGTTGCACGTTATCATGGTATTGCACTTCTTGAGTTTGTGTTTGTCAAAAAGATGTAGGCTACACCCTACCCTCGTGTATTTGAAAAGATGGAGGCAAAAATCCCTCCCACGCGGGAATGACATTAGAGTGATGTAGACTAAACTCCACCATATGCGGCAAAATAAAAATCCAAGCGCATATTCATTGTTTTTTTTTTATGAAAGGCATACAAAGTTTATATTCCTTTGCCTTTTTAATGTCTTGGTTTTCATTTGAAAGATCATATTTATATATTTATATTCGTTTGCCTTCTACTCATAACGTTTGTTTCAAAGGGGGTTGAAGTTTGTTTCTTCTATGCTCACTTACTAATCTAATCGTATGTCTCTTGTTGATGGTTATATATTCTAGGTCTTCAAAGGGTGTGTTCTAGTGGTGAACTTTCTCTCTCTTTATGCATTGCATTGCATCTACACACACCGAGGTTTAGTTTATGATGCACTTCAATTCTCTTATTTGTTCAATCTTTTGTTTACCCCCATATATTGCCTCTTATTTTTGTACGGATTGGGATTGGCTACTGTTTTTGGAAGTTCATGATGTATTCCTCTTCACTTCTATGGTACATCGGTTCTTTTCCTTTTATTTTCTTATTATGGTTTGTGTGTTAGTTATTCGGTCTGTTTTTCTGTTATTAAGGTTAGTCCTCTATTGTTATTTTTTTTTAAATTTAAATTACATTTAACAAAAAAAAAAAAAAAAAAAAAAGGTTGAAGTAAGTACGTACGTCGTTAGGACGTTCGTACGTTAAGGGAGGCAGAACTTTTTTTTCTCCTCGAACGTACGAACGTTGTTTGGTAGTTCGTACGTTGAACCAGGCAGTTTTTTTTTTAGTGTTTTCTAACATTTTTCGATTGGTTCCTGTTCTGGTTATGTAGGACATGCCTCCTAAGCGAGCTCGGACTACTCCCACCAAAGACACACCCAGTTCCAAGGGTGCTTCGTCATCGGGCACATGTCCTCCTCGTGCTCAAAGGAGTAAAGACGCCATTCCTTTGGATTCTTGTAGATGTTCTTGCTGAAAGTGTTTATGGCTTACTCTATTTTGGTTCTATTCCTTGGTAATTCTTTTCAGTCGGTGTTTCATTGACATACTAAGGTCAGATTGTTAGTATTATTTGGTTTTACACTTCATGCTTTCTATTTTTGTCATTGGATCACATGTGTTTGATGTGATTTCTCAAGGTAATAGTTCTCAATTTGTTTTAAGAAGGCTACAAGGTATGCATAAGCATATTTTGGTGATGAAATCATGTTATTGGTGTATTTGGTTGTCATGATTTATATTGATTCATGTTTTCTCATAGGTTCTCATCATACTTTTCTATGTTGGGCTAATATTCTTGAATTACCTTGTTGGCTAGCTGGTGTTTGATTAAATGCTTATGAGACTTGCCTATCATCTTATTGTTGCTTCTTGTGCCTGGTTGATCGTATTTTTCCTGCAATAAGTTTGATTAGATGTGTTCTTGGTAGTCTTCTGCAATAATCCTCATGCAATGGTTCTGGGCTACCACTGTTCTACTTTGGGATGCATATGCTCAGTTTGGTCATCTATTGTTAGCAATTCTCTTCTATTGGCTCTCTAATCCTTCTGACAATGTATGGCATGTCATCGGAGTCTTAGTGTTCTGGCAGGCAGGAAATTTGCTCTGAAGTTGGATTGTTGTTTTGTGACTTGGTGACATCAATAATCCTTGCTCATTCTTCAGTTAAAGCATTTTTTTTATGAGCTTGATGATTGCTTATCTTGTTTGGCATATGTTAAACTAATTTTTGGGTTTCACTACGGGTGGGCTTACAGGTTTATTCATTTTATGTCTCTATTCCGTTGTGTTTGGGATAATATTTTCTTCTCCTTGTTTATAAGATTCTCTAATTCTTTTTTGTGGTTGGATGAGTTGTTTCAGGAACATGTACAGATTGGATTTCCCCATGGATTCTCAATGGATTTTCTTATACTTTACGTATCTCTTCCTGCAGATACTCATATTCCTGTAGTTTTGTCATGGGATATTGTTGGATGTGTCTAATATGCATGGTTTCCCTATTCTCTTTCATGTCTCCTACTAACTATTGTTTATCTCTTCTTCTTTCTCTTTTCGCATATTCTTTTCTTGCACATTTCTCACAGGTTTGACTATTTGGTTCTTGGTCATATTGTACCTTCCCAATTTCATCAGGTATGGTATTTCTTCCTTTTTGTTTGTTTGATCTTTTTCTCTAAATAACTTGCCACTATGAAGTCGTTTCTCTGGAATCTATCTCCGGTGGTTATGGTCGGTTGTTTAAAGTGATATTCTAGTGAATCATTTGTTCCGATTGTTGGTCCTGACTCTTTCTTCTATGTATAGGTTTCTCTTGGTTTCTATCAGGGATTCATGTTATGTTTTCTTTTCTTCCCTCTGTTACCTATATATGTATTCAGTGTCTTTTCACTATCTCCTTCTTATCTCGTTTTGGTTCTTATCTCATCTTCCTTCTTGTGTCTGTGTTGGTACTCTTTCTTCTTCATTTATATGCCTAGATCTCTCTCATGTTTTTTTAGTTTTGTGTGTCATGGATTCCAGATCTATGGTATTGTTTTCTCTTTACTCTCTTCTACCCTTGTATGCTTGGTTCTTTGTGTGTTTCAAATATCCTTATTTGGTTTGTTTGTTCTAGGTGCATCTTTCTCATATGCATTGCATTTAGGTGAAGATTTTGTTTAGGGGGAAAATTCTTTGTGTTGACATCGTGTTAACAAGTGTTTATTTTATGACTTCCGTTGCATATCCTTTTTGTTGTTAACATGATTGTTCTCTTACTTTTCTTCTTTAATCTTATTTGTTATGGTTTGGTATTTATCTTTTCTCTTTCTTTTGTTACCTTGCTTCATTTGTGACAAAAAGGGGGAGATTTATGACTCTAATACTAACACCTTCTTCTTCCTTGTTAGTGTATTTTTGGGTTATATTTCAGGTATGCTACACGTATGGGGGAGTGAACGTGTTGATGTTTAGAGGTTGTACAGTTTTGGGTCATGTTTCAAGTATGCTACAGTTATGGGGGAGCTCGAGTGTCAAACTTTGGAGCTCATGAAGTATGGGGGAGTTGCTCGAGGAACTTCTGTTGGTTCTTTGATTGTTTCAGAATTTCTTGTTGCTTCCGTTCGGTCTCTGATGGTTAAAGCGTATTACTCAAGCTGGATATTATGTGTTGGTGACTCGGTATGTATTCTACTATGAGTGTTTTTGTAGGCATGTTTTATAAATGCCATGGTTTGGGTTTGTAAGCACGTTTTATAAGTGCTATTAGAGTCATAGGTTTTTGTCACAAAATCAATGTCAAAGGGGGAGATTGAAACCAGCACGAAGTTGTTTGACATCAATTTTGTGACAAAGTGTCCTTGGTTATTTCGCCTTGAGTTCATTGTTAAGAAAACCTAGTTGTACGCACATCGTCCCGCGTCCTTGTCTTCGCGTCGTGTGTCATTAGTGTGTTTTCTGGTTCAGGACGTACGTACTGCTTAAGGACGTACGTACGTATCGTATGTCAGCAAGTTAGTTTGAATTCTGGACGTACGTACCTTTACAGGACGTTCGTACGTCGCAGCAGGCAGCAGACATATTTTCGTTTGGAGACGTACGAACGTCATATCGACGTACGTACGTCCAAAGTGGGCTTTTACTATTTCGGCCCATTTTCGGTGGTTTTCCAACCCTATGTATAAATAGGGTTTCTCTTCCAAAGAACTAGTTAGTTCTTTGGCCGTCCAATTCACCTCTTGTTTCTTGGAGTTTGTTTAGGTTTTGGTTTAGGTTGTTTTGGTGATTGAACTCATCTTCTTCTTCCCCATTCATCTTCTTCTTTCTTCTTCCCTGTTCATCTTCTTCTACATTATTGAATAGTGATTTAGCTTCGAGTCTTCTTGTGTGTTCATCAAGAAGTCGAGTATCCTTGTGTGTTCATCAAGGAACTCTGGTGTAAGCTTGTTACATAGATCGGCTTCGAGTCTTCTTGTGTGTTTATCAGGAAGTCGAGTGTCTTGTGCGTACATCAAGGTGCTCTGGTGAAGTCAAGGTGTTAGAGATAACCAGGAGTGTCAACTCGCAGTGATTGCAGGTAGTTGATAGGTTTGTACATCTCTTTTCATCTAGTGGATTTATTTGTTGTCGCGAGGACAACCGTGGACGTTTCCCATATTGGGTTTTACCACGTTAAAAATTCCTGTGTGTTATTTACTTTCTGCGTATCGTTTGATTTGTTTGAATATTGAACTGTTATATTAGCACTATTTGTAGTATCTCAGTATGTGCATGTTAGGCAAAATGACCACCTTTCAGATTGTTGAATCTTGCAATGGAAAGTACTATGAATAAAACAGTAATCTTCTGTCAATCATAAAGTGAACATCATCATATACATGCATATATAGCATGTTTAAGGATAATGTCTACGGCTGATCAGAACTGAATAGAAAGTTCACCAAAGCACAATCAGAGTTGATGGATCAATTGCAGTAAAGATTTTAGTGTATTGCATTATAAGCTTTTGTTCAACATCTAGAAATTTTCATGCATCCACCCAACCTTATGTAGAACTAAAGAAAGCAAATAAACTTTGATAAACATAGCCCTGTTTCTGTACCAATTGATATGATAAGTAGACATTATATGAGACCTTATCAGCCAAAATAAATCGGACGTATCTCTCACTAGCTAGAAACATATGGTCTATTATGGGGGACGATCCCCTTGGAGGGACATGCAATTTATTAACTTATTTAACTACCTACTATCAACAAAATTTACTTGCCTTTACTTAGATTATACATAGCCTAAAATAGTTATATGAATTATATGACTAGTCATTCAACCCGTGCAATACACGGATAATATTAGGATATATATATGTTGGCATTTAACAATAGATTAAATTGTAACTTTTTATTATAGGGCAACATGTTTTATTTCTCCTCTCTTTTTTAAAGATACATGTCAAAATAAATTTATCATAACACAAATCGGATTGGTAGTTGTTTGTAATTTAGAAAGGAAAATAAGTAGGTGATGTTGTCAAATTTATTGTTGGTATAAACACTGTGTCACCTTCCTTATTTCCATTAAGTACTCTTACTCGAATAGAATTAAGTGCACAATATGTAACCATCAATGGAGTTTGATTGGGAAACCCATAAATATATGCAAGATTTCTTAGCAACACAATTTGAAAACCGACTTTTAGCTAGGTTCAACGTAAAGAGTGGAAGTTTGGGTGGATTTAGTGTGTTCCAAGTATTCAGTTGGATATAGGTTTAGGGTAATACGATTGTTTGCATCCTCATCAGTAATTTTGTCTGCAGCTACAAAAACAAATATCTCTTCTGGTATCATCTCCCTTTTTTCTATTCAAATTTTCCTACGAAAAAAAAATAACATAACACACACATATACTAATCCTTAGGCCCGTGCAATACACAGACAGATCTGATTGCTTTAGGGTTTTTTTCTGGGTTTTGTGTTACTTTTGGTTTGTAGGTTGTTTATATTTTGTTTAGCCCGTTTCAAAAGTCTGTGATATAGTATGATTTCATTTAGAATTATTATAAATTTTTAATTATTGAAATTGAATGATTGTTATATGTACATGGAAATTAAACCGAAAACAGTTGAAGGTATCTAGAAGAGTGGGATTCTGCAGCACTCTCAAAATCTCAATTAGAATTTTGTCTTGCTCGGTTGTTGAAGGTTCATCACTTTGGGAAACAAACTTTGCACAGTTGTCCATTAGCAGTTGAGCGTCTCTTAATTGGCTTGTAACAATTGACATCCTGAAAATTCAAAATATTTAGCAAACTATTATGATGATAAAGATGGCTAACTTGTAATGTGGCGGAGAGATCCCCTTTGTTGTTAAGCCTTTCCAAAATGCAACCATATGATCCTTGTCTGTGTGAATCTTGCGGCCTTCTTTGATATAGTCCCATCTGTAACACATTTACATACATTAGATCACAAATTAAGGAAAACTCAAATTTCATGAAATTGCAGTAAGTAGGTCTTACTGCTACTTGGGTCCTATTTCATATCCCCACCATTGAAATGTATTGAAGATTATATCATCATATTTACTGGAGTCTATTTTTTATTTTTATTTACTTTTTGTCAATGTCTACTAAGTGCAAAGAAAGGAAATAAATTACTGGTACTCCATATTCCTGCAAAATATATTTTTTGTCAAGTTGAGAATGTACTTGAAAATATGAAAATGACCATCACAAACATCGTTGATGTGTGTCCATAATGATATCATATTAATATTATTAATTAATGATTTTACTAATAAACTTGCATACATGCCCACTTAACTTAGAATTTTGGTGAGTTTTGATTTCTGTGTTGTCGAGAGATCTTCAACAAGCATCAAATATACATGGATAGAATATAAACATATAAACAAACGTAGACTATGAATAAAAAGGAAGATGGAGAAGTTGTACGAACGTAGTAAATCATCTGGTGATTTCAATGTAAATTTTGGAGATATGTAAATTACTACTTCCACCAGATAATTATTTAGCTACTTATTCAAAAAAGACTACTGGTAAACTTATTGAAGTTAAAATTGCTGAATTGAAAGGAATTCGAGTTAGGGCATTTTATCGATGGCGGTCAATTACTGGTATTAGATCTAGTGGTGATAATTTGGTTTACTGCCTATAAAGAGTTTGAGTTAGGGTTACTTATGAAAGTGGTTGTATTTAATATGTGAAATTACATATTGGCCCATTTTTATTTATTTTGTGTAGTTACAAAAATACCCAAAATTGAATGAAGAATTACGAGTTAGGACATTTTATCAATGGTGGTCAATTACTGATATTAGATCTAGTGGTGATAATTTGGTTTACTTCCTGTAAAGACTTCAAGTTACGGTTACTTATGAAAGTGGTTGTATTTATGATGTGAAATTACATATTGGCCCATTTTACTTATTTTGTGTAGTTACAAAAATACCGAATTGAATGAATTTCTTTTCAATTAGGTTATCAATTTCAGCCTAATTGAAGAGATATTTTCTTAGAGGTCCGGGCTGGACTTGATTATACTTGGGATTGGGTATATTATTTGATCCATGTCAAATATACATGGATCAAATATAAACATATAACCAAACGTAGACTTTGAGTAAACAGGAAGATGGAGAAGTTGTACAAACGTACTAAATCATCTGGTGATTTCAATGTAAAGTTTCGAGATACTTGTAAATTACTACTTCCACCAGACAATTATTTAGCTACTTATTCAAAAAGGATTACTGGTAAACTTATTGAAGTTAAAATTGCTGAATTGAAAGGAATTCGAGTTAGGGCATTTTATCAATGGTGGTCAATTATTGGTATTAAATCTAGTGGTGATAATTTGGTTTACTGCTTATAAAGAATTCGAGTTAGGGTTACTTATGAAAGTGGCTGTATTTAAGATATGAAATTACATATTGGTCCATTTTTATTTATTTTGTGTAATTACAAAAATACCCAAAAATTGAATGAAGAATATTCGAGGTAGGGCAGTTTATCAATGGTGGTCAAGTACTGGTATTACATCTAGTGGTGATAATTTGGCTTACTGCCTATAAAAATTTCAAGTTAGGGTTACTTATAAAAGTGGTTGTATTTATGATGTGAAATAACATATTGACCCATTTTTATTTATTTTGTGTAGTTACAAAAATACCCAATTGAATGAATTTCTCTTCCATTAGGTTATCAATTTCAGCATAATTGAAAAGATATTTTCTTAGAGGTCCGGGCTGGACTTGATTATACTTGGGATTGGGTATATTTTTAATTTTTTTTTACTGGACTTAATTATGCTTGTGAATTGGTCCAGCTGGGTACAGATTGGACTTGATTATACTTGGGATTAGGTATACTTTTAATTTTTTTTACTGGGCTTAATTATGCCCATGAATTGGTCTAATTGGGTTCGATTATATCTGTGATGGTGGTCTACTTTTGCGTAATTACAAATATACCCAAACTTAATCAAAATTCTCTTCAATTAGGCTATCAATTTCAATATAATTAATAGCCTAATTGAAGAGATATTTTCTTAGGAGTATTTTCTGCTTTAATATAGTATAATAGATAATAGATAACACATAACTTGATAGTGGAATATTTTTTATAAAAGAAATCTATGAAAGAGAGGAATTAACTTTAAGGGCATTTAGATGCGGAAGTTACCTAACAAAAACAGAAACGGCTGAGAAAGACAATGTACTAAATGGTGTGAGGGATTGTGTGAATGAAGATAGGTATATAAGTTGATACCATTAAACTAATGTCGGGTTTGTTGGGTTTTTTATGGTAAACAAGAGGACAAGGGGAAGTTTTTTGTCTGGGAACGTACGTACGTAGTTAGGGCGTACGTACGTCCCGTATCACAGACAACTTGGTTTTTGCTGAACGTACGAACGTCAATTAGACGTACGAACGTTGTATTACTTGTTCAGGAACGTACGTACGTAGTTAGTACGTACGTCCCGTACGTCAGATAACTTCTTCGTGGCTCGACGTACGAACGTGATTTCGACGTACGTACGTCCTCCTTTGTTTTTGTGCTATATGGGCCCTGTTTAAGCCCAATTCGTGGTCTATTGTAAGGCTATGGTATAAAGCCAAATAGAAGTGGAAAAACCTAATTATGTGTTTTAAGAGAGAGATTGTGAGAAGCCATTAGAGAGTTGGAGAACTTTTGTGAGGAAGAAGACTTCGGTTTCTTCGTGAGGGCTTGTACAATTGTCTCGATAAGAAAAGCATCATCCTTTCTCCCCATGGACGTAGGCATATTGCCGAACCACGTATATCTTGTGTCTTGTGTGGTTGCTTGTTAGATTTTGTCGTTTTGTTTTACTTTCATACATTAGTTCAATCATATTATTTAGGCATTAGTTTCCGTTGCGCACAACAAGTGGCATCAGAGCTTCGGTTAGATATTGAGCGTCTGGAAGGTGTTTGAAGAAATTCCGCAGTGAGTTTCTTAATTGTGTTTCAAGTCCAAGGTTCTACCTTTTGTTCGTGGGTTGCATAGAAGGCGTATGTTGAAATTCCGGTCTGAATTTCAGATTTGTTTACCTTCGATTGGTGATTGTTTAGTGCATGAAAGTTGGTGGAAAGTGGCAAAAGAATCGAATTTGATGGATTCGAAGGGGGAAATCAAGACAATGGTTTTCCATCAAGCAAAGATTGATGTAGAGAAGTTTACCGGCACCAATAACTTTGGTATGTGGACGTGCGAGGTAATGGATGCTCTATGTCAACAAGACCTAGAAGATGTTCTGGAGGATAAGCCAGAAGGTGTGGAAGAGAAGGATTGGAAGAAGATGAACAAACGAGCTTGTGGAATCATAAGATCGTGTTTGGCTCAAGACATTAAATACCTTGTGATGAATGATGCTTCTGCAAAGGAGATGTGGCGAAAATTGGAGGAGAAGTACATGACAAAGACCATCCACAATAAAAACTATCAACTTCGAAAGTTTTATCGAATAGATATGAGAAGAGGTATTTCAATGGCGGAGCATCTTAATGATTTTACCAAGCTAATTGCTGACTTGGTGAATCTTGGAGCAAATGTAAGTGATGAAAGCAAGGCAGTGTGTCTCCTCAATTCGTTACCGGACGAATATGAACACCTGGCTATCACACTTACATATGGAAAAGACAAGTTGGTGTATAGTGAGATTTCTGCAGCATTGTTAAATCATGCATGTATGAAGAATGACAAAGAAGAGTCCAAAAGCTCAACACCAGAGATCTTAGTGGCAAGGGGAAGCTACAATAGTAGGGGTGAGTCTCGTAGGGAGCCGAAGAGCAGGTTTCTAGCAAAAGATATATGTTCCTTCTGTCATGAGAAAGGGCATTGGAAGAAAGATTGTCTTCAAGCCAAGGCAAAGGACAAGAAGAATAACTCTGAGGTAAATATTGCACGTAATAATAGAGATGAAGATGATGGTTCTGATTACTCTTTATTTGTTTCATCCATCGATTGTTCCACTAATGCTAATGAGTGGATATTAGATTCGGCTGGTACTTATCATGTGTGTCCCATAAGGGAATGGTTTTCTAGCTTTAAAAGGCTAGATAATGGTGCAGTAGTGATGGGGAATGATCAACCTTGTCATGTATTGGGGATAGGTACTATTCGATTGAAGATGTTTGATGGAAAGATAAGAGAGTTGAGGAATGTAAGATATGTTCCCGATTTGAAGAAGAACCTTATTTCACTTGGTACTTTAGAAGCCAAAGGTTACAAGGTAGTAGCTCTGAATGGTATTCTAAAGGTTATGGTTGGTGCAATGGTATTACTAAAGGGTACTCGACGAAGTAACTTGTACTTCTTGCAGGGTAGTACAGTTACATGTGATGTGGCCATGTCAGAGGCTACAACGAAGTTTGCTAGAGAGACTACCAAATTGTGGCATATGCGGCTGACGCATAAATGTGAAAAATCTTTGCAGACAATAACGGAGCAAAGGTTTTTTATGGGTGCTATCGCCTGCAAGTTAGAGTTCGGTGAGCATTGTGATCTGGGCAAAGAGCAAAGCTTGGCACAACTATCCATTGTATGAGTGGAGTTCTTGATTATGTTCACATGAATGTCTGGAGACCTACCAAGTACACAGCTTGGAGAGGTAAGTCTTATTTTGTGTCTTTAGTTGATGAGTTTTCTAGGCGTGCGTGGATGTATATCATGAAGCATAAGGATGAAGTCCTAAAAATATTGAAGTGGAAGAAGCTAGTTGAGGCCCGAATTGACACAAAGATCATGGTATTGTGCTTAGATAATAACATAGAGTACAAAGATGATCCGGTCTTGCAAGTATGTCAGACTGAGGGTATTGAGCGTCACTTCACTGTGAGAAAGACACCGCAACAGAATAGGGTGGCAGAACACATGTTGTCTATGGCTGGATTAGGCAAAGTGTTTCAGGTTGAGAGATGTCATCTTATTAACAGGTTGCCTTTGATTGTGATAAGTGGTAAAACTCTTATGGAGGTTTCTATGTTGAAGCCTGAGAGTTCTCAGCAGGTGGAGAACAAGACCAAAGAGGTTTTGCAGTGGGTGGAGATTTGCATATCTCCATATGTTCCAGTGGGTTCTGTATCTAATGTGGAAACTCTTGTAAGGGTTTTGGGTGTTTCAAATTCTGATGGCATGACAGATGATGAGACGATTGGAGATGCAGAAAATGGTGATCCTATTGATAAGGGTCCAATTGCAACTAGATTACCTAAGAAGGAAGAAGAATCTCCAGGTAAAGATGTGCACTTGAAGGTAAACGCTTGCATCCTTATGGCCTTGGTAGTGCGATCTGATTGTGTATTAGCTCTGTTTGATGTGAAAACGGTTGTTTTACATGGTGAGCTAGATGAGGAGATCTATATGTCTCAGCCTAGTGGTTTTGGAGTTGCAAAGTATGATGAGTTGGTGTGTTTCGAACCATATATTTCACAAGCAGTGGGCATTGTAGGTAGATACATGCATGATCCTGATGTGAGACATTGGGAAGCTGTGAAATGGATGTTCCACTACATTCAAGGTAGTGTGGAGGTTGGTTTGTTAGTTCAACATGGAAGGACTTTGAGTCTGCGGTGTGGTGGTTATGTGGATGTTGAGTATGATTGTCACTTTGATAGACGTTGGTCTACTCTTGGATATGTGTTTACATTGGCAGTGAGATCTATCAGCAGATTATCCACATTACATTCTATGGTTGCTTTGTCTCCGACTGAAGCTTGGAATATTACCGTGACTAAAGTGGTGTATGGGACTAAGTTCTATTGGTTAGAATTGGTCCATATCATTTCTTCGAGTTGATAGTATATCTTGAAGTGAACTACGATGGCTTGATCCCTTAGAAGAAGGGTACGTAGGCAACCATGAGGTGGTACAGCCGAGGTGGTCTTTCAGGACATGTGTGGGAGTTTGTGACTTGTTTTATTCTTGGTGTCGGCTTAGATTTATTGAATCTTCGCCGAGGTGGAGAATTGTTGGGTTTTTTATGGAAAACAAGAGGACAAGGGGAAGTTTTTTGTCTGGGAACGTACGTACGTAGTTAGGGCATACGTACGTCCCGTATCACATACAACTTGGTTTTTGCTGAACGTACGAACGTCAATTAGACGTACGAACGTTGTATTACTTGTTCAGGAACGTACGTACGTAGTTAGGGCGTACGTACGTCCCGTACGTCAGATAACTTCTCCGTGGCTCGACGCACGAACGTGATTTCGACGTACGTACGTCCTCCTTTGTTTTTGTGCTATATGGGCCCTGTTTAAGCCCAATTCGTGGTCTATTGTAAGGCTATGGTATAAAGCCAAATAGAAGTGGAAAAACCTAATTATGTTTTTTAAGAGAGAGATTGTGAGAAGCCATTAGAGAGTTGGAGAACTTTTGTGAGGAAGAAGACTTCGGTTTCTTCGTGAGGGCTTGTACAATTGTCTCGATAAGAATAGCATCATCCTTTCTCCCCGTGGACGTAGGCATATTGCCGAACCACGTATATCTTGTGTCTTGTGTGGTTGCTTGTTAGATTTTGTCGTTTTGTTTTACTTTCATACATTAGTTCAATCATATTATTTGTTCATTAGTTTCCGCTGCGCACAACAGGGTTACATATAAATATTGAAATATTGTTTACATGAATTGGTAATCAAACAATTTTATAAATGCACAATTCAGAGTTCCATCAGTAAATGGTTTTTAAGGTACCAATGCATTTGTCTAGTTAATTAGATAACTAAATATAAGTTTAATATTTGAAGTCATTTGGCTCGTGCAATGCATGAATATGAATATCTTGATATACATTTAAATTGAGTTGATTTTTTATTTTATTTATATTTAAAGATCAGTCTTAATACATATAAGTTTTGTGAATATATTTATGAGATTTTTGGACATACCCCCATTTGAAAGTCGAAATTTGAGATACCCCATTTGAAAAAAAATTTGAGATACCCCCAATTCAAGACAGAAGAGCTTTACAGCCGTAGGTGAGTTTTATGATGGATTATGATGGACGGCTACAAGAAAACATCCTGGTGGGTTCACAACTGTAAAGACCAAAACTGAATAGGGTTTCAAGATCTGATCCAGTTCTAACCAAGTTTGCTCGTGTGATATTTTGACCAAGGAGCAATGTCCAGACGAAGCAGGGTTTTATATTTTTAAGCAGCTCTGTGTCCCACATCGAATCAGAAGGAAACATTACCCTTTGAGCTGCATTTGATACGTTTCTATATCTCAGCTCCATGTACATGGATTTAACATTGAAGGCATCAGACCTGGACCACTTCGAAACCCAGGACCTCATTCAGAACTGAGACTTCGCAATTTCTCAAAGTTCTTTTCAATTGTATGTCCCATACATCACCAGCCTCAATTCCCAATATCATATCATCATGAACCAAACCATTTTTGTGGCGTTGGAAACAGTAAACAAAAGAGGGAATCTTGCCCCCAGAGAAATATTGCTCAACCATTTGTTGTGCCAAAATTAAAATTTTTTTCCATTGCCAACTCTTTACCTGATTCCCTACTTTGAAACTACATACATGTTCACAACACCTCGCCAGCTGAGACTGCATCCATGTGTCTGCCAAACAGATGTGGGCTACCAATGATTAACATCATTCCCATACTTAGAAACGATAACCTGTCTACATAATGCCTCCGGCTCGCTTCCAAACCTCCATAGCCATTTTTTGCAATAATGTCGCATTCATGGTCTTTAATTAAGTTCTTCAAACCTAAACCGCCAAAAAGTTTCAGCTGGCAAACTTATGGTTAGTTATCCAAACTGTATCGGGTGTGGATAGGAGGGAGTGTGTAGAATAGTTCCCTTGTTTTATGTGTCATGTTACTTTGGAAGCTTGGAAAGCCAGGCAAGATATATTTAAGTGGAGCTGTTCATGGTCGTTTGTGGTCATCTTGGGTGTTTAGTTGTCAACTATGTTGTTTGCTTGTTTTAGTTTATAATTTGTTTTTAGATTGGGTTGACTTAGCATTTCTCTCACTGTCAATCTTTGATTATGTAAAACCATTTTTTTTTAATTGTTCTTCTCAGTAAAAGTTCAACGCCATAGGCTGCAAGTTCAAATATTCCAAACAATGCAAAAATATATTGATCAAAACAACAGTAGTATGAGCAAAAAACAACAAACTATTGGGATCTTAGGTCTTAGATATTTGACCTTCACTGCAAATCTGCAATGGTAATACAAAATATCAGGGGAAATTTGGTCAAAACCCCCTACATTTTGACCGGGTTTGGCGAGAATCCTCTAATGTTGTCCAAGCTTGGCGTAAACCCCCTTCTGTTAAGCACCCCCAAGTTTCCGTCCATTCATAGTTTGTTTGCCCATTATACCCTTAATTCAAATAGTTTGTCTAAACCCCCCCAAAAATCGTTAACATTGTTAACGATTTTTTTGGGGGTTTAGACAAACTGACAGAAGTTAAGGGTATAATGGGCAGACAAACTATGAATAGACGGAAACTTAGTGGGGTGCTTAACAGAAGGGGGTTTACGCCAAGCTTGGACAACATTAGGGGGTTCTCGCCAAACCCGGTCAAAATGTGGGGGGTTTTGACCAATTTTCCCAAATATCAGTGTAAGGAACTTATGAAAGGAGGGATCTGTTCTTGGGAGTTTAGGTCTTAGTTACTTTGTTTGGTTACGTTGTTTTACTTTATACTGTGTTTTTAGATTGGGTTGGCTGAACATCTTTCTCAGTGTCCATCTTTTGCTTTGTAAATCAATTATCTTTGTAAATGTGAATGAATTCTTGTGATAGGTTGTTTAACATGCTCACCTCTGGCTCTTGCTTGATGCATGCATATTTTCTTTACCATGTTGCTTAATTCGGCATTTTGTTCGATATCCAATGCTTTTGGCTTATATTCAATATATTAATTAATCTCTAAAATTTGATTACCATTTTCTTTTCTCCCTTGTCTAGTTCTTCTTCTCTTGGGTGTTTTTCGACCATAAGAGTTGGCACAGAAAGATAACCGTTTAGGAATTTTATTTTTTGGAGTCACCCGGATGTTGAATGTTGCTATTGTTCCTTCTAGTTTATTTATGTAGTTTATATAGATGTCCTCCCCTTTTTCCTTTAAAGATAGTAATTTAGACACTATGTGTTTCAACAAAGTTTCTCCTCCTTCTCCAAAGGCTGCTATCATAATAGGGACGCCAAAGTCATCAACAATTTGCATTCGCAACAATTTAGACTTTGGGACGCCTAAATAATACCTATTTAGAAAATGGGACGCTTTTAATTGGTATTTAGAGTTTGGGCACCTTCTGTAAGTTGATTGTCGCTTGCTTGTTAATTTTTTTTAAAAATAACAATATTACCGCTCCACATGCATAGCACGAGATTGAATTTTAATCACAAAATTATTACACATGTCTTTATATCATCCCTTGATTCCATCTAATGGTTGATAAATTGACACATGTCATAATATCATCCCTTGTAATCCTTTCAGAATTTTATTTATTAGAGAACAACACACCCTGTGTTAAATAAAATTAGAAAATAAGACACCTACGCAGGGTATTATGGGTACTTATAGAATATGAGTTCTTTGACTTGAGTCAACGGTTAGTCATAACAGTCAATTGACGGCAAGGTGTCCCAAACTCAAAATACCAATTAAAAATGTCTCATTTCCTAAATAGGCATTAGTTAGATGGACCAAAGTCTAAAAACCCCTAAAAAGTAAACATTAATATATAGTTGCATTCCCACACCTCTCTTTGCTTTCCTTTATTCCATGTTTGTGTTTAATTAGGATGCATTTTTTCTGGGATACTGGTTTAATTCAATTGTCTTAAATAAGTTGCAATGTGTTTGGCTATTTTTTCTGTTAAGGACGCTAAATATGTTTTGGTGTGTATCATGCATCATTCCTCGTTTTATTACACAATGCACTGCATGCTTGCATGACGGGAGTTTTTGGAAGCCACTTACGTATTACTTTGATCTCTTAAAACTTTTCTATCTCTTGGGATCCTTTGTCATTTTTAGCTTCTTTCTTTAGTTGGTTCTTATTGTTGCACTATCATGTTTTCCTTCTACAACTCATGTTGGTGGTCAATGACTCACTTTATCCCCAGCTATTTAATTGTCTTTAGAGCAATATCAGTTGGCTAAGAACCAGTTGGGGTTGTGAGGGTCATCATGTTCTGACGGATGCATTGAAGAGATGTTAATTATTGTGTTGCATGTTATCATAGTGTTGCACTTCTTGAGTTTGTGTTTGTCAAAAAGATGTAGGCTACACCCTACCCTTGTGTGTTTTTAATAGATGGAGGTAAAAACCGTTCCCACACAAGAATGACATTAAAAAATGTGGACTACACTCCACCAAATGCGACAAAATGATAATCAAAGCGCTGTTGGGCCCATGGTCCATCACTATTACGTCGATATTGTCCCCACCTCAATCACCACTAGGCCCAAGGCCATATCCATGGTGTGGGTTTTCCCAATGGGTTTCGTTTACCAAAAAGGCCTCAACAATAGTGGATAGCGGACCCTTAAAGATCCGTTATGGCTCGGATGTAGGACTATTTGGTCCACACACCTAACAATCTCCACCTTCGACCAAATCCCGGCCAAGCCTGCTCAATCAACCGTGGGCTCTAATACCATTTGTTGGGATCATGGTCCCCCATTATTCCATTGATATTGTCCCCACCTTAGTCACCACTAGGCCCAAGGCCATATCCATGGTGTGGGATTTTCCCTATGGGTTTAACTTACCCAAAAGGCCTCGATAATAGTGGATAGCTGACCATTACTTATAAACCCATTTAGAGATCCGTTATGGCTCGGATGTGAGACTATTTGGTCCACACACCTAACAAGCGCACGTTCTTTTTTTTTTTTTTTTGTAAGGCATACAAAGTTTGTTCCTTTTCCTTTTGGATTTCTTGATTTTTGTTTGGAAGATCAAATATATCTATATTAGTTTGCCTTCTTCTCATGGTGTTTGTTTCAAAGGACGTTAAAGTTTGCTATTAATTTCTAACCTCACTTGCTAGTCTTTCATCTCTTGTTGATGGTCATTTGCTCTAGGTGCTCAAAGGGTATATTCTAGTGGTGTACTTTCTCTCTCGCTATGTAATATGTTGCATTTGACACACACCGAGGTTTGGTTCCTGATGCACTTCAATTCTTTTGGTTGTTCGATCTTTCGTTATCCTTATATACTGCCTCTTATTTTTGTATGGGTTGGGTTTGGCTAATAGTTTTTTAGAATTTCATGATGTATTCCTCTTCACTTCTATGGTACGTCGGTTCTATTCTTCTTTACCATCTTGCTTAGTTCCTTTGTCTATAGTTAAGGCTTGTGAAATCCTTTTAGTTAAGTAATTTGTTTCTTATGGAGATTTTTCTCATGTTCATGGTGTTTGTATTGTGTTGACAAAAGTTTATTCTATAGCTTCCGTTGCATATATATTTATTTCTTGTTAACATGTCATATTTTTCTCTTTATTTTCTTCTTGTCTCTTATTTGTTATGGTTTTGTTTATCTTTGTCACCTTTTTATTTGCATCATTTGTGACAAAAAGGGGGAGATATCTATGACTCTAATACTAACACCTTATTATATTCTTCTTTGTTAGTGTATCTTTGGTCTTATTTCAGGTATGTATATATACTTGTTGGAGAGCACAAGTATTCATGTTTGGAGTTCAATAAGTACGCAGGAGTAGTTCCTAAAAGCTTCTGTTGATTCTCTGATTGGTTTATGGATAACATTGTTTATGTCTTATCTCGGATTGTCAAAGGTTCATAATCGCGTTGTTTATCATATGATGGTGACTTTTTGCTTATTGTCTTGAAGTTTGAGATGGTGTCTTGGGAACGTAACTTTAAATAAGATGAACATCTTTTTGGTTAGTATTGAGTATGAGTGTTTTTGTAGGCATATCTTATAAATGTTATTGTGAGTACGTCCCTTGTTAGCACAAAATGTAAGTGATCTTAGAGTCATAGGTTTTTGTCACAAAATGAGTGTCAAAAGGGAAGATTGAAACCGTCACTTGGTGCTTGACCATCAATTTTTGAATAGGTTGGGAATGTTCTTGGATATCTCGCCTTGACGACACTATTAGGATGGACCTTGATGTGTTGAGAGAACTCCTGTTCTAGCTCAGTCCTTATATCCTTGTCTGTCATGTTGCAGTTTTCATATGGACGTACGTACTCTTTCAAGACGTACATACGTACTCATCTCAGTTAACTATGTCGTAGGTTGGACGTATGTACCTCTTCAAGGCGTTCACTTAGGTTATTTCGGCCCATTAAAACTATTTTCTCACCCTCAATACAAATAGGTTTTTCTCTCAAAGAAAAACCTAGAAGTTGAAGTCGTCATCTCCCTTCTCCTCTAAGGTTGTTTTGTGTATGGAAAACTTCATATTTCTTCTTCTATCTCCTTCTTCTTGATTCTCCTGACACGATCCATATTCCTTCGTGGACTTCAAGTTTTCTTGTGTGTTCATCAAGAAGTCGAGTATCCTTATGCGTATCTCAAGGTCCTCCAATGAAGTCAAGGTGTAAGAGATAACCCGTAGTGTCAACTCGCAGTGATTGCCGGTAGTTGATAGATTTGTACATCTCTAATAATATTATAGTGGATTGATTTGTTGTCACGAGAACAACCGGACGTTTCCCAGTTTGGGTTTTACCACGTTAAAATCTTTGTGTCTCTAGCTTTATCATTCTTATTGATTTACTGTTTGTTTATTCTATTAATGTATATTGCACTTTTGGGCTTACACACTATGCCTGCATTACCACTTCTAGAGAGCTTATTGATCACTGGGTTAATAATATCAACATGAGTATGGCGGAAGAACTTATCCACAACCTCAAACATATATTTCTTACTCACGGGCTCTCCCGGCCGAATCCTCCCAACAAACTCAAGGAAAACAATTTCTTTAGTATAGCTTGACTATTGATAAAATCATCCTCATCAAGAAGTTCATCCAGAAACTCTCGCGCATAGCCGAGTTGGCCATATTTATAGAGAACCTGCAGAATTTTATTGCATGCAATTATAATAGTATAATTATTTTCTTATCCCAGTGGGAAAGAAATAGCAAAAGTGAATCTACAAACAAATCAAACTTGTTATTTTGATCATCCCAAGTTATGACAACAGAAGGAGGTGGAAGAGAAATTTTTGAAGAAGCACCAAGAGTTGAGAGAAGGTGAAGAAGAGAGAAGGATGAGGGTTTCCTTAGAAGGCCAAAACCTAAAGGAAGTAGTTTTGTTGGAAACATTTTTGTTTAGGGAAAGAGAGAAAAGAAATGATGTAGAAATGGTATATTTGTTAATCCCTAGCTATGTATGCCACTTTTATAGGATCATAGTCTGTGTGTTACATTTTTTTTTATCAGGGTTTGGCTGGACCCCAACCTGTTCATTAAGAAGAAAAAATTATAACTTAGAAGGGGGACTAGACCTTACCTTCTTACAAGTAGGGAAAGGCTACAACTTGGGCCATAAATAGGCCTGGGGAAAAACAAAAGGTATAACTGAAGCTAGGGTATCTAAGAGTCCAAAATTTTGAACCAAAAAGTAAGTCAGCTCCTAGGAAAGTGAAGCGCCAAAAAGCAGACGACGACATCAAATGCATCTTCAAAAGGCAGTTAAGTAAAGTCTATTTGCAAGGAAAAGGGGTAAAACCTGCTTGCAATGGAGGAGACCAAAAATGGCATCTTCTTCTTCGTCTTCCTCTAATAGTTCTAGTTCTTCTGGGGAGCACAGTACGTGTGGTTGCTGCAATGGTGTATGATCAGACATGGCCGTCCAGCATTCCCTGTGTGACCATCATTTTGGAGAATTTAACATCTTCAAAACTAGGTTGAGGGAACCAATAACCCTGTGACTGATGCAATACATAACAACTTTCCTGCTTCTCCTGACAAGGTTCGACTTGAGGACTGGCTGGGTTTTGAAAACTGGTTGGAATCAGCAGATGGGGAAAGGTTCAGGGATCTCTGCATACCATGGTGTAGGTTTGCTTGTCACAAACTTGAAACTTGTGGCAATTGATATCTTGCTTCCACCAAATATGGGGAAATGTCTGAGGAAGAGGGGAGTGAGTCTGATGATGATGGTGGCGATGAAGGAGACACAGGTGGTGAAGGTGTTGATGGGGGTGATGAGGCAGAGGAGATTGATGAAGCTGGACTACAGGATGAAGACATTGATGACAATGACGATGGCAGAACTACTAAAAAGCCCAGGCTTTGAGCTCCCTTGATGAAGACAGTGATGACAATAAAACATCAATTGCTTCCATCTGAGTGCCATAATTGCACAATCTGTAATTTGAAACCATCTAGATGCCAGCTGGTAGCAGAGTAGTATATTCTCTTGTAGGTCTTTTATGAACTTTTTGTTTCCTTTGTTATTGTCTGACATGTCTAATGTGAGGAATATTGGCTTTATCTCCTGTGAGAAAAAACTTGAAGTCTGCATCCACATTTTCATTTCTTGCTCCCATACTTTTATGGAAAAACCCCTACTTTGATAAGTAATCTGCACAGGTATTTCCTTCTCTGTAGATATGCATAGCAACTATGATCATTGTAGCTGATAAATTCTTGTAGTGAGACCACCAGTTCTTTAGGGACCAGGGAATAGGTAGGTCACCATTAAGCCATTGGAGAGCCATCTTAGAATCTGTTTGAATTTGGATCTTGGAGTACCCCAGTTGTGAGCATAAGGCTATGCCATCTAGGATAGCTCTAGTCTCAGCAAGATTGTTGGTTCCCTTTCCATAGAATGCATAAAAATTGGACAGATGATTACCTTCCCCTATCTCTGATGAGCCCACCTCCTGCTGCTTCCCCATTTTGGGCTGCTTCATCTGTATTTAGGGCTACAAAACCATTGGGAGGTCTAGTCCAGTAAACAATGATGGGGGGCTTGAGAGGAGAATTTTTGGACTTGATCCCTAGAAGAGGAACCATTCTATCAAAATTGGTGTTTGACCTGTACTTAGACATGTAGCAATGGAAAAGCCTGATGGTCCAATACCTGACTTTTAGAATGATCACACTGCTTGAGTTTAGAGGCCAGGTGTATGCATTATCATATCTCCTAATGCACCTTTCCTTCCAGATTTCCCAAAGAATAAGGAGAGGAGTGATGGTATAGCAGAGAGCCTCCATAGACCAGTCTTTCCAGTTTTGAACCAGGCTGACAGAAGTAATCTGAAGTTAAGAAATCTAGGCATTGTAATCCCATAGATTCCATTAAAGTGGATCCAAACAGGTCTGGCAAGCCCACTCTGAAGGAAAAGGTGTGAGAGGGATTTTTCCTTTGGGTCTTGGCAGCAAGAACACTTAGACACCATATAAATGTGACATTTAGCAATTGCCTGGTCAACTGGTACAGCTTCATGAATCAGTTTCCATATGAAAAGGGATATCTTGGTGGGAATGAAGTGTTGCCATATCTTCTTGAAGACCATAGAACTATTGTTACTTCCCATAGTCTGTGTGTTACACAACAGACTGTTTGGGTCTGAAATATTTTGGTCTTTGGAAGAAAATGACAATGACCAATTAATGATAAATTGTTTCAATAAACACAACATTTAGATCCGTTGTTAATAATTCAAGGGAAATTTGGTCAAAACCCCCCAAGTTTTGACCGGGTTTGGCGAAAACCCCCTAATGTTGTCCAAGCTTGGCGTAAACCCCCTTCTGTTAAGCAACCCCCCAAGTTTTCGTCCATTCATAGTTTGTCTGCCCATTATACCCTTAATTTAATAAGGGTATAAAGTTTGTCTAAACCCCCCAATATAACGTATGTTTGTCTAAACCCCCCCAATATTATATATGTTTGTCTAAACCCCCCATTATAGAAAAAATGTGATGCATATGCATAAAGATAGCATGTGCAAGGCACATTCCTCATAGTTCCTGCAGATTCCTATATGGATTAGAACATCCCTAGTAGTAGTTTCTATTTACTTAGCTTTCTAGTGCAGTTAGGATTAGGTTTAGGTTATTATAAATAGGGGATTGTAAACCCTATTAAGTAGGTTAGATTGAAGATTTGTTTATGTCTTGAGACATTAAATTCGTTTTTGTGAAGAACCCTAGTTTTTGGGTGTTCAAACCATTTATTTAATTGGTGTTCGTATTATTTTTTGCTTCCGCCGATAGTATTACATCAAAATTGGTATCAAGAGCTTGTTTTTTCTGGGTTTAGAAGATAAAAACCTGATTTTTATTACAAGAGCCGGGTTCATGTTGGTGATTTGAAGATGGGTTATCGTAGAAGAGGTCAAAGAGAATTTTCGTCTCCGCCGGATCGCTGGAGTTTACATGAAACGAAGCGTTATACCGATACCGAATATAAAGCTCCCAACTTTGATCCTAGCCGCCGCTTTCCTCTTTCTAGAAGGTATGAACCCCCCTCTTCCTCTCGTTCCCCTTCTCCCCCACGCAGGCAACATCATAGTTATTATGACAATGGATATTATTCCCACCACCAGCAGGACACGCACCTTCCTCGATGTGGTTTTCAGCAACAATATGTTGCTTATGGTGCTAAATATTCCCATGGAAACCGTCCAAAAACTTATGATCACGATGGTCTTCGTAGTCGCAATTCTAAGGTTACTCCGTATGGAGAATACCCACACTATATTGAATCTGAAATCGATTCTAAGAGCGATGCCTCCATGACGTCACCAAGCATACAAAAAGATTTGAGGGAACTTTTAAATTGCTTTACCAAATTAAAAAGTCAATTTGCGTCTTTTAAGGAAGAATTTGTTGAAGAAGAGAAACGACTTGACAAAGAAGCGGAGATTAATTTCTTACTCAACATGTTTGAAGAAGAAAAATACGTCACTCGTACTCGAATTGGTGGTTTACAAAGTGACAATCTTGTTGATTTCTTTTCCGTTTTTGGTGATGATAGTGATGATACATCTAGTTTTGTGTCTCTTGAGTTAGAAGTTACATGTGTGGATCAAGTAGAAGATTTGATTGAAAAATCTGCAAGGGAGATAAATAAGAAGTTCTATTTGTTGCCCAAGCAAGGAAACCTGGTTGTTGTCCATGACAATGGTAAAGAGGATGAACGTTCTCGGAATTTCGCTCATCACTCCCATGAATCGATGAATTCCATTGATTCCGACCGACAAATTGATGATTTTTATCATCCCCACAAATTCCGTCCCATAAAAGTAATTGGTAATTTGTTTGATGGTTATGTTGATCCTTATCTATTCCAAGATGAGAATGGATTTTCTCCATGGAGGGACAAACACCTTCAATTCTTATTTCTTGACATGCGGTTATATTGTTCCAATCAATTGGGTTGTCCTAATGATACACCTATGACATTAATGCCCATCATTCTTTCTGCGAGCAACTATCTGGGGAAGATTCATGGCCGGATTTTCTGCACCAACGTAAGGTTAAGGTTAATGTACAAGAGTCGTTTTGAACTTTGGAGGATGTTAGTACACAAACTCGAGGACGAGTTTTTTTCAAGTTGGGGGGATTTGATGCATATGCATAAAGATAGCATGTGCAAGGCACATGCCTCATAGTTCCTGCAGATTCCTATATGGATTAGAACATCCCTAGTAGTAGTTTCTATTTACTTAGCTTTCTAGTGTAGTTAGGATTAGGTTTAGGTTATTATAAATAGGGGATTGTAAACCCTATTAAGTAGGTTAGATTGAAGATTTGTTTATGTCTTGAGACATTAAATTCGTTTTTGTGAAGAACCCTAGTTTTTGGGTGTTCAAACCATTTATTTAATTGGTGTTCTTATTATTGTTTGCTTCCGCCGATAGTATTACATCAAAATGGGTAATAGTTTAGCCATCAAAAAGTTCAAATCTAGATGAGGAAGAAGGGTTAGATCTGATTTTAAAAGGTAACTATTAGTTTAGCCATAAAAAAATTAGAAAATCATACCTTCAATTTGCTCGTAGATCCTTCCCCACGCTTCATTGACATAAGTTTTAAATTCAAAATAGAGAAGATGAAGAACAATGGAGAAGATGAAAAAGATGTAGAACAATGGAGATGATGAAGAACAACAATGGACAAGAATAAAAAAGATGGAAAATAATGGAGGTGGATGATTTTTGAAGCAAACAACTTCAACGGTCAAAATGATGACCAATCAAATGTTGCCACGTGTTCTTTCACTTTAGTAAAAAGTTTTTAATTTTTTTGTTTAAGTTTAATAGTTGTCGGGGGGTTTACGCAAATACGTAATCCAAACGGCTACTTACTTTTGGGGGGTTTAGACAAACTGTTTGAATTAAGGGTATAATGGGGCAGACAAACTTTGAATGGACAGAAACTTAGGGGGTGCTTAACAGAAGGGGGTTTACGCCAAGCTTGGACAACATTAGGGGGTTCTTGCCAAACCCGGTCAAAACTTGGGGGGTTTTGACCAATTTTCCCATAATTCAATTAAGTTTGTTTACTTTATCAAGAACTACAAAATAAAGTTCATTGAGAAATTTGAGATTATAAGAATCGTCTGGCTTCTATTCACCAGTTCTTGTCTAGTTTCTTCCCACAGATCCATCTGAGTTGATTTCGATGAAGCCAGCCATTTTCTGGTTTGGTCCATGTACATGCAAAATTGCAAATATGCAATACCAAGTCGATCAAACAAGCTCCTTTATTTGCAGTTCCTGTATCATTAATGATTTTGCATTTGGTCTGTACATAGGCTTCTACCTTATAAATAAGGTGTTGAAGTAGAATCTCCTTTGGCTTCTCCAGATTTCGGAACGTTCTATTGTTTCTTTCCGGCCAAATGTGTGATAACAGTACCACATATGTAGAGTTTGTGAACTTCATCAGCCTCGAGAGTTTTCCTTCCACACTTCTTGAATGTACACATCCAGTCCACCTTGGTCACTTGGAGATAAATCAATCTTTTAATGTTGTTCCAATGTATCTTGTGTAAGGCACTCAAAAGTAAGTGTTTTGAATTTTCTGTGCTGAAGAATTAACAGGGTAGAGTGTATGCAATAGCAGCAGCAGCAACTCAGATCAGATCGATGGCGTGGAAGCTCTGGCAGCCTGCAGACTACTTCTGATGGGAGACAGAACAGCAGGGGTGTTATGCACCGGATGTATAGTTGATCAATATGTGTGTTCCACAGGGTAAAGTTCCTGCTAATGTATGGAGCCATGAAGGCGGATCCCTGCAGCTTCAGAGGCAGAGGTAGAATAAGGATCGGATCTACAAGGAGAGGCAGAAGCTGGTTTTGTGGAGAGTGGTTGTGCTACAAAATGAGCTGAAGATAGTGGGTTGGTTCTTTTCGTAGAACTAGGTTTTTGTATCTCGTGTTTATGTATGTACTCATATTAAAAAAAAAAAAAAAACCATTTTATTGATAAACTCAAGGAATTACACAAGACAAGCTCGTTAGCGCGCTACAAACTGTGCTGCATGTCCTAAAAATATATTGCGTTTGCCAGGAGTTGAACCCGGGTCTATTGCTTGGAAGGCAATTATCATAACAGTTGGCAGCTCATTTTTTTTTATTTTTTAAATGTTAGCCACTTAAAAGAGTCATGCACCCTCATCAGGTGTAACTTGTTCAACTGTCAGACTGCATCCTGTGCAATCTGCATCCTGAATCTGCGTCTCATATATTCTTGCACTATTCAACTTCCCATGGATTGACCTGGCAGATTTTTTTTATTTAAGTAGAGTTTAAGCAGTTGAAGACCTATTAACCAGATGGACAAGACACAATGTAGACAGCTTGGGGGCTATGGCTTGAAGTTTGCTGCCATACACCTTCATCTGGACCCTATGGATTACTAGACATGACAGCATCTTCAGGAAGATTAAACCGAAGCTGGACAAGGTCTGCAAAAGTATCAAGGGTCTGCTCTGGTTTTGGGTGGGAGGAAGTACTGTAAACAGGGATTACACGTCACAGACATGCTCACAAATTGGGACATGCTGTTAGTCCCATAGGTTGTCTCTTGGATGATGTAACTTCTCTTGTTTATTCACCAGAGTTGAGAATGCTTGCCAGTGATCCACACTCCATCACTGCTGCTGTTACTAAAACTCTTGTAATTTTTTAAATAATCAATGAAACTTCTCTGTTTTATCTTATAAAAAAGAAGAAATCTCATTATCTACAGTTGATCTTGGACTTATAACTAGTTCCTATCACGGTTATTGATTCGTAGGGCCTCTCAATTTCACCCGCTTTGAAGAATGCATCAATCAAGTTGTTGTACGTAACAGTACTTGGAGCAAAACACTGTGATCTCATCCTATCAACCCAAGCAAGTCCTTCCTCTGGCATCCCTGCATTACAAAGTCCTTCAATTATGATGTCACAAGTAACAGTATTAAGCTTCATATATTCACAGAGATGATGTGCGGCAATTCTGTAACTGTCATGATTCATGACATATTTCCTGTCAGACTGCAGGAGTGATTTTATTTCTTCGAACTTGTTTTCTCTGCCCATTCCCTCCAGTAAAACATTGACTACTGATGTACGTACAACACAATCCCTCTCGTCCATAAAACTTAAAACCTCCAAAGCTGTGGTTGCATAACCACTTGTAGTTAGCTTATTGATCAATGGATCAATAACATCAACTGGACGTGGATGCCATCTGTCGAACATTTTATCAATGACCTCAAACATATACTCCTTATTGAAAGGTTCATCTCCTGGCTGAATCCTTCTAAGAAACTCATCGAAAACAATTCTTCTAATAGATGTGCTACGATCTAGTAAACTGAAATGTTCCTCATCAAGTATTTCATCCAGAAATTAACTCGCGTGCATAAGCTCGTTGCCCATATTTATAAAGAAGGTGAAGAAGGTCATTGCATTCGCCATAATATATGCTTCCGATATGAGAGATAAGAGGAAGACGAGGTGGGTAGTTTTGGAGAAAAATTTAATGGTAAACTTCTTTTTCATATATCCACTGATGATCCATGATTGTTTCTTAAAGCCTAAAAATATTTAAAGGGACCCCTACCCCTTTAAATTACGTGTGGAAACTTATATCAACCATCAGCTGTTGTCATGCTTCGAACCCACGATCTCTCCACTTTGTGAGAGGGATGCAACCGTTGAGCAACAGGCACACGTAGATCAACACATCATTAGGTCCTTTGATTAATAATTCAATTAAGGTCGTATTGAGAATTTGAGATTATAAGTATTGTCCGGCTTTTTCTATTCACCAGTTCCTGTCTAGTGTCTTCCACAAATCCATATGAGTTGATTTTGATGAAAACGGACTGATTCTGGTTTAGTCCATGTACATTCAAGTATGCAATATGTTCATTTCTCTGACAGATCACATCAATACCAAGTAGATAAAACCAGGCCTTTATGGCAGTTCCTGTATTCTTGATGATTTTGCATTTGGTCTGTAGGTAGACTTTTACCTCGGTGTCCTAGTAGAATTTCCTTTGGCTTCTCCAGATTTGGGAACCTTCTATAAATTCTTCCTGCCAAATGTGTGATAATAGCAGGCATATGTAGAGTTTGTGAACCTCATCAGCCTCCAGAGTTTTTCTCCCACACTTTCTGAATGTCAGAATGCACACATCCAGTCCTTGTTTACATTCTGGTCTTGAACTTGGAGATGAATCGATCTTTTAATTTTTTCCAAATGTAAATTACTGTTTTTAATTTTCTATGCTGAAGAATTAACAGGTAGTGTATGCAATAGCTGCAGCAGCAGCAGCAACTCAGATCAGATGGCGTGGAAGATCTAGGAGCCTGTAGATTTCATTTGGAGGGAGACAGACCAACAAGGATATGCACTCAGTAGTATAGCCAACTGATATGTGTGCTCCTCAGGGTAAAGTGCTATCGAACGAAGCCATGAACATACGTCCCTACAGGTTCAGAGGCAGAGGTAGAATAATTGTCTACAAGGAGAGGAAGAAACTGATTTTGAGGAGAGTATTTGTGCTACAAAAGGAGCTGAAGACAGGGGGTTGCTTCTTGTTGCAGAACTAAGTTTTTGTATCTTGTGTTTGTGTTTGTACTCATACTGGGTTGTTTTTACGGTTAGTCATTTGAAAGAGTCATGCATGGATGCACTCTCATCACTTCAAGTGTAACTTGTTCGACTGTCAGATTTCTTATTATCTACAGTTGATTTTGGACTCTTGGTTGTTCGAATAGAGGATGTTATTAACAAGTTGCTATCTGTTGATGATTTTGTAGGGCCTTCTAACAGAATTTATCGACGTAATATTGACAACAACATGAAAATGACAACACTATTCTGCTTTTTTTGTTTCACAGAACATTTCCAGAACTGTATCTTGTGCTCTCAGCTCTCCCATATATATCAACAGTAGTTTTGCTAAACTGGATATATAATAGTAATAAGTGAATCATTTGTACTTTATACTTGTCGGCTTTTATGTTTAAAATGTTTCTTCAGATTTGAACATGAGTACATGACTTCATCAATGCAGTAGTATAAAAAGCAAAACTTGGATCAAATCAAACCTATTTGTTCAAACACTAAATAATTAGGGAAATGTATGGTAATAAAAAGGGATTGCAACTTTGACGATGCAGGGAAGAGTTGAGCTCTCTGCTGCCGGGGCAACTTCTAGTCATAAGGTTGCTTTGTCATTTCCTCGCATACTACCGTAAATTATTGTGTTATTACTTAACCAAATAGTGACTCCATTAATATGACTTCCAGTCATCTCCTTGTCCTGTCACTAGGATTGAATTCTATGGATGCATCAAATTCCAGCAGACGATCTTGCATATCCCTTTCTGCGGGCTTCTTCGAGAAAGGAGGAAGGCGCTATAAAATTGGACGATGCCCCTTCCTTTGTTCTAGGTGGAAGCCCAAATCATTGAGAGTGCAAACGAATTGCAGAATCCGTAGTGTACGTGTACGTACTAAAACCTGCGTACCTCATCGACATTCAGCTGTAGAGGACTCTTTACAGGAGCACCCTCTATTTTCAACACAACCTGGAAAACACTTATTACTTCCAGCAATTTATTTAACCACAACGCTCGGGATTGTGAAAGCAATTCATGCAGAGATGTTTTTCATGCAGTTGGGTTACTGAGTTATGGGGGGATGTCCTTTTCCCTTTGAGGATAGTGGCACCTGATCCAGGATTGGCAGCAGAACTGGCCTAAGGTAAATGCCATTGTGAATTGGAGAAGGTACTTTGGAAGCTTTCACCCTATGCTGTCATTTGGGTGACATGGAAAGCAAGGAATGAAAGGATATTCAAAGGGGTGCTCAAGGAGACATCGAAAGCAAGGCTGGAAGTTTTGGGGCTGCTGTGGGATTAGATTTCAAACAGAGATAACAGACAGGGTCTTTGCTTCAGGGATGTTATGTTGGGGGTCTGCCAGTTAGTCTCTCCCTCGCTGTTTTGTTTGTGCACTTTCTGTGTAAACACCTTTTTGTTGGTTTTTCAATTAAATAAAGCGAAAACTTATCAAAAAAATAAAATGATATCTCGCGTCATCTACTGATATAAGTATATTTGCAGAACCCAGGAGTATAAATTTCAAAATATACTAAAGCTAACTCTTATTCTAGATTTTTGAAACTTTTAATGATTTAGCAAATATTAAGCAAGAGTCTCCATAAGAAGTAAAGAAACAAAGTTTTTATTCTCAAAATGATAATAAAACTGAATTAACAATCGTGTTTATTTACCACTATAATCCCTTTTACACGAACAATATCTACTGCAAAGGATAGTAAACAAGTGAAATCCTGCAAGAAACTAAAATGAGCAAATAATAGCCATCGAGGATCAGGCATAGTGTACCTTAAGTTTGTGACCCTGCATTGCCTAATTCCTTGGAACTGAACCCTCATACGTACCGCCTGAGCACAACTAGTCTCCCAACATCCGGAGCAAGCCAATACCTGATTTCATTATCTGGATTGCAAGCGTTCATCACCGTGATTGCTTTATCCCACAAATTCATGTCTCCAAGGCCTCTGAGTATGGCCTTGTAGGTTACAAGGTCCGGCTCCACCCCTTTGACTCTCATGTCAACAATCAAGGAAAGTGTGTCTTCAATTTTCTTTTCTTTGCATAGTGATGCAATGACAATATTGTAGATCATGGTACTCGGGGGAACTTTCAAAACAGAATTTATCTCTTCTAATAGAGACATCGCCTTACCAAGTTCATTTATTCTGCATAAACCATTGATCAAAGAAGTGTATGTAATAACATTCCCATTTAGACCCTTACTTTTCACATCAGTAAATAATTCGAGCGCATTATTAACCATGTCATGTCTGCACATTCCATCAACCAAGGCATTGAGTGTAATCACATCCAGAGAAACTTCCTCCTTCATTTCATCAAATACTTGTCGTGACCTCTCAATTTCACACATTACAAAATCCTTTAATTATGATATCACAAGTAATATCAAGCTTCATAATTTTACAAAGATAATGATCTGCGGCAATTATATTCAGTAACTGTCATGATTCAAGACATATTTCCTCTCAGATTGCAGGAGAGATTTCATTTCGTCGAACTTGTTTTCACTACCTAGTTCATCCAAAAAAACATTAATTACTGATGTACCTACACAACAATTCCTTGTGTCCATGAAACGTACAAATTCCAAACCTGTACTTGCATATCCACTCATACATAGATTTTTGATCAGTTTATTAATTTTATCAACATCACATGGATATATACGCCATCTGCGAAACATTTTATGAATGACCTCAAGCATATATTCCTTATCAAAATTTTCTCCTGACTGAATCCTCTTGATAAACTCATCGACAAAAATTGTTTTAGTATACGCAACATCTGATAATCTAAAAGTTTTCTCATGATTAATAATTTCATCTAGAAACTCGCGTGCATAAGCACGTTGGCAATGTTTATAAAGAAGTTTAAGAAGGGCAATGATTGTGTTTTGATTGAAAAAATGTAGACGAGGTGAGGTAGTATTAGAAAAAAATTTAATGAGATATTTTTTTTTCATATATCTGTATGATGGTTTTTCAAACCCTACAAATATGTTAGAGTTGTTCTTAGTTTGATCAATATTATCATCATCATCATGAGTAGATACACAAAAAGAGCGATAAAGAGAGAAGAAAGATGAGGGTTTTCTTAGAAGACCAAAATGAAGAACAAGTAGTTGTTTTGTTCCATTCATTTGGTTCATTTCTGAGAGAAAAAAAAAAAAGAGAGAAGAGTTAGAATGATGTAGTAGGTTGTATAAACCCTAGTTCATTTGATGATATTAGTGGGACAAAAATACTAAAAACATGAGGTCCCACCGAGACTTGAACTCGGGTTACTGGATTCAGAGTCCAATGTCCTAACCGCTAGACCATGGGACCATTTGTGATATTTATTTACAACAGTAAGTTTATATTTAATTGAACTAGGTAAAAACAGCTCCACACCCACATCTACGAGGGTGCAAGAAGATGTGATTTATTAACAGTAAATTGAAATAAACCATGAGGGTTGAAATAGCTCCAACATGGAGGGTTGAAAGTATGGCTCAGTACATCCAAATTTTAAGGAGATCATTTGAGGAGGTTACCTTGCGGATGCATTGGCTACTACCTACCCTGCTACTGATAAAATTCTCTTTTTTGCTTACCCGATGGAGAATGTAATAGAAAGGTTGCTCGTAAGTGATGCAAATGGCACTCTACACAAGAATGTAATCTGGTTTCTAGCTAATAAAATCTGGTTGGGTCTGTATATGAGCAAACTATAGTCAGACCTTATAAAAGTGCAGCTGAAAATTTTGCTTCAATGGTGAAAGTAACATGCTGAAAATTTTGCTGCAATGGTGAAAGTAATATGCTTCAACACGTTTTAGGAACAATCAGAAGGTTAGGGGCTACATGCCATTTACATCACTGTGACTGTGTAACAAAAAAGACAATGCAACTAACCTTGAAGCCAGTTTTTATCTAATCCGAACAAAGAGAAATTCACCAAATGCACAAAGACAGAAAGGAACTCCTCTTTTTTCCAGGAAAATACAGACCAACCTTTACAAACTAATAAACTATTCTAAAATTTCTCAATAAATTTGACATCTTTTTTCCTATAGGAATTTGAACAAGGCCTCCTAAACAATGTGATTAGCAAGACAAATTGTACATATAATGAAATGAAATTTGGGCAGATTCTTGAAATTTTATGCACATAATCTGCAGGTTAATCTTCTTTTCCTCTTTGTCGCTTCCAAAACAGTTAAGACTATCTTGTATATAAATCCCTGTATATGTATCCAAAATCATCCCCAACCAAAAACTCTATTCTTCCAATCACTTCTATACCTAGCACTTCTGAATGCCTTGTCTGGATCCTTGTAATAAATGCATGAACTGGCCCCAACAATCCATTAAGTTGAAGGATCTCCTTTATACGACAAGACTATGACTAGCGAAAATTGGTAAATCTTAATCAAGAAAATACCCATATCACGCCATAAACAAATATTCCAAGTCGTCAACAGTAAGACGGGTCTGACGACTACCATTTTCATCCTCTCCAAATGCAGATGCAACCATTTCTCTCTTTTTTTGCTGCAAAAACCATACAATTTATGTTCATCAGCTTGATCATATCAAAAGAGAGGTGAATAACACTCAAAAGAAAGGTCTGATTATAAAGTCAAAGTCTACGTCACACAAGAAAAAACATCAGTAATGACTACAAAGTACAATAAGTGCAAAGAAGCACACACAGAGAGATGCACAGATATACAAAGTATGTATGTGCATCTAATAAAAAGGATGTGTAAATCAGGGGTAACAACAACAGAATATAAAGGGTGGTCAAGTGTAAAATGCTCATTCGTTTCTATATTTTGGTTTAAATCGGAGGGCTCCTTACTCTTAGGATGTGTAAAAATTGGCCATTATGGATTGTTGACTCCCTAGTCCCTAGAGGCCAACCATGGCACTATGGGAGGTTACTTTGCCACCTGATACTGGTGGATTTACAAAACAGATTAAATCAAACACTGGTTTAAATGGGTGGGCATCGACTCAGTCTGGGAGCTTTCTCCTCAAGTAGAGTCCCTATCTCTCAATCATTATCTGAATCTTTTACATGCCTACAGATGGTGGGAGGGGTTGCTAAAATCCCAACGGAAATTACAGAACACGGAGTTCAGAGTGCTGTAAATGCGTGGTTAGGCTCTTAGTAGAGATGAACATTTCACAAGCCATATCCATGTTAGAGAAGCTTACAAAAATAAACCAAAGTTCATAAAAACGGAACATATCTCGTAAAAAGAAACAACATAATGATCATGATGTGTTATCTACTTCCAAATTTGGGCAAGGTGCATAATTTCAATTATGAGTGTATAATCAAGTTCTTTCAAGAGTATGCGTTGGAGCAAAAGCACCTGAGCACACTGAGAATGTCATGAAGGTAACAAACTCCAGGGGAAAATAAATTTGCAAGAAACACAAACAAAATTGGGGGGGAAGAAAGATATAACCCCAGCTAAGAGATAGAGCCATGGAGGTCTACACTTTAAGCCAATGATTGTGTGGTTGGGAGGTTTGCATGGTCTTCTTACTCCCTACAACTATGATCTCCTTAGTCCTTAATTCCTTATATGCTTTTATTAACTATTTTAAAGGGATTTTGGGAAAGTACAACCTAAATAGATGTGTAGTAGTCTAGTGGACAAGTATCGTTATTCAATTACTTAGTATAGCTTTTTCACAACTTATGGAAAAACAAAATTACACAAGCCAGATTATGCTCATCATAAGTCTGTAGAAACTTTGACCACAAAGGTACCTGAAGGGCTAATATGCGATCTTCAACTGTGTCTTTGACGGTTAACCGCAGAACAGAGACAGGGCGTGTCTGTCCAATTCGATGTGCTCTATCAATTGCTTGATCTTCAGTCGTGGGGTTCCACCAGAGATCCAAAAGAATAACATGGCAAGCCGCAACCATATTCAGTCCAAGGCTTGCAGCTTTCAAAGACATGATCATAACGGTAACCTGTCCCAAACAATGAGGAATAAAATTTGGAAGAAATGACAAAAATCTAGCCAAACAAGAAAAAAAAATCGACAGCATAATTAGTATTAAAAAAATTGCATCCAAACCTCTGGGACTGTATTGAAATCCTTCACAGCTTTATCTCTAGCAAGAACAGACATTGTTCCATCAAGTCTCCTGTACTGTATAGACGAATTTTTCAATTGAATTTCAAGCAAATCCAGCATCCTTGTCCACTGAGAAAATACAATAGCTTTTTCTGATACTCTAACAATTGACTTGTTCAAACAGTTTTCTGCATCAAGATGTCTTTCGTCTTGTAAATGAGAATCAGATCCATTCGCTAGACATAACGTAACCTCATTGCTGGGCTTCAACGCACTATTTCTTATGGAAGAACCCAATGGTTTAGACAATGATTCCAGAACCTCTAGAGCAGCCTTGATTTTGGAAGAATCAGAGGGACACTGGGAACGAGGCTCAAGCGTCTCAACGGGTTTAGATACAGAACTATCATGTTTGGGCTGATCCGATAACGAACTTCTTAATGTATCTTTCGAAAACACTGAAGTTACAGTGAGATGAACTTTGCACTGGACTGCTGGGCAAACGTTTTCATCTCCCGTTAGGTATTCCAGTATACATTGGTTGCAGAAAACATGCCCACAGATAGTAACAACAGCATCTTCAGGGGGGTCCTACAAACGTAACAGTTAAATATCAGATTCCGCACGTATTCCACTGCAATATGCGACTCAGAACTAAACATGGTGTGGACAAGTAATGGAAATATAAGGAACTTAACAGAAAGGATATCATGGAAGCAATGGTGATGCATTCATGCAGAAATACATATCAACTTCACAGTAAATTATTGAAAACATTTTAGGTCGAACACATATCCACCTTATAAAGTATCTTTTTATATTAAACTAAAAGGTAGGTAGTGATATAAACCCTAAAAGAAGCATCTTAAAAAGCATAAAGTCTAGATGTCCAATTGTCAACAGAAAAGGTGAAACTATGAGTACACCAAAAGGAGAGGTAAAAATCAAGTAAGTGGTGGCTTTTCTTGATACGAAGACCAGTTCAAAGGGTCTTGGCCTAGCATTCTGCATCATTAAGTCTTGAATATACAGTTTCGACAACAAGTATTCGCCCCAGATTGACAAAGATATAATAAGATAATATTTAATAAACTAGAAAGGGCTTTACTTTCATACCACCACTAAATAGTCTAAAACAGAGAAAACACAAAGTGCAGAAAAGAAAAAAGAAAAAAAAAAAAAGGCATTCCTATTATCATTATATATAATTATGTATTGCCTTAAATATATAAAACTCAAAACTCATCTTACTTGCATAAAGTAAAAGCAAGATATTATAAAACTTGAGGTTCAGAAGATGGCACAGATTCCAACTCTCTTGAATACAAAAGCCTCAACTCTCCAAACTTGAGGCACAAAATAAAAACAAATGAAGCAATGAAAAGATTAATATTTCATACCGGTTTAAAGCAAGATAACCTCTACCCACTGCAATACTGCATAAGTTTGACTATGCAACTTATACAAATTCACATAATTTAGCTTCAAGAACTTAAACTCATACGAGATAAAACAACTTGGACACTGCCCTAAAAAGCCCGTATTAATATTGCGAAATAGAATTAAAAGTCATCCAACAGTCATTTATAAATCACATCGGGAGCTCATTAGCATGCATTGTCTTATATGAAAATTGAGAATCTCTATTAGGAAATTAGAACACTAACAGTCGGTTAAAATAAACAAGCAATAGTAAGCGCATACATTGCATATGCCACAAATCTCGGAACAAGCTTCCAAACAATTCAAAAGTTGCAACTGTTTATCCACAGCAAGTTTCTTTGCAGTTTCTACAGAAGATTTCCAAACTGAACTTGAATCATTTCCCTTCACAAGGAGAGGGTGATCACAAGCTTGTCGAAGACGCAGCAGCATCAATAAAATATTCACATAATTTTGCTTAACAGTCCCAGCAGCTGCATAAACCTGAGATGACAAAATATTATTATACTACTATGAATACGTGTACAGTACTGACGATATAAAGATTTGTAAGAAACCATGGGACTGCGACCATCAAAGATAGAGAATAAATCAAATTAAAGAATCCATAAGATGCATACAAAGGGCGAATAAGTGAATCCAGGAGAAAAACCACTCGAGTGTACCTTAAATTGAGCACGCGAGTCAGCCTCTAATTTGGAGTAGAAGTCCCTTTCTTCCATTGAGAAATCCACCCTCCTCAGTTCTACAGATTTTGGCGGTAGATTAATAATCGGTTCCCCATCAAGCAGTGTGCCTGAACGAAACAGGTACAAAATGAGATATCAAAACGCAAGTAATACTAAAGTGCGACTTAGTCTAGTCAGTACTCTATGAGAACAAAATAAATTACAAAATTGCCATATTTCAACATTCTATTCAAATCCAGTCCGAAGATAATATGGGAATTGCAAAATACATTCAAAAGGGATTTTTGTTGTTCTATATCAGCTAACAACTTGTTCAGAACCAAGAGAAAACGACCTATACGAACACCCAACTATCTGTACTTACTAAGACACCCAACTAAGTTGGCACCCGTGATACACTTCTCATTTGCTTTTTTCACATGCAATGAGAAAGTGCCTTATAAAGGAACATGAGACAACAGCGCACTTAACCTTTACAGGTCACGTATAACCAAAGTCCTGGGGAGTTAAAAGTGCGATTTTGGAAATAATCAGCTTATATATGATTGGGATATACAAACACACAGTTTAAAATGTAAAGACTTTAACCCTTCTGCATTGAGTTGTGGAGTACTTTCTATGGGTGCATGGTTATAAATTTCACATTCTCTGCAATGAACAAATAAAAAAAAAAACAATGGGATTGTAGAACCGATCACGGCTTGGAGTAAGAATCCCAGGGCTTTGTTGGGAGTAACTCGAGGACCAGTCAAAGCAGGTGAATTCACAAGGTTCATACTACTCCTTTCTTTACATTTTTTTTTTCTCTTCATACTCCTCCCACATCTTACCCAAGTCTATGTGCATAGATATTTCGCATGTTGGATAGACCGGAGGCTATTGACAGATGTACATTACAACCACATTTAGTAAGTTTATAAATACACCCTTTGGATGTCATAGCAAAAAAAATAAATCTTTCAGGTCTATAAAGTACTTTATAGTTTGAATTTTCAAGTAATAGAACCTGGGTGACAATATAAAGAAAATTTAAGATGAAGGGTAACGATAATAAATGGCAAGTACTAACTGTTAAAACAAAAACATGCATGGAAAATAAATTTGAACCTAACATTGACTATAAATTTTAAATTTTATAGGATTCAACAAGCTCTCATAAAGAAAATCAAACAAATTTTGTACAGGCTTTAACTAACTATTGTTGATGATAATAAAAATAACAAAAATTATGCACAAGGAGCACCAGGTTCACCATCGAAAACTCGCATATAGTTATTATCAAGGTTAATAAATTTAAACATTAAAAAAATAGGAATTATCTTCACTCAAAAATGTATAAGAGATTGCGGAAAAGCATAAAATATGGAACCTTTTGTGCGGCGAAGCATTATTGTTTTCAGGACAGCTTGTAGCTTCTTATAACCATGTGTTGGGCTCCGGCTAATTGGAACCTTTATCATAGAGCAGAATGACTTATAGGAGGCATATGGATCAAATCTGAGGAATCTGAAATAACTATAAAGGTCATCAATATGATTCTGAATAGGGGTCCCAGACAAACACCATCTTCGTTTAGCACGAAGTCCCCAACAAGCCCTGGCAACTTGAGTTCTGTGATTCTTAATACTTTGGGCTTCATCCAACACCACCCTAAACCATCCAACCCTTGCAAGAGGGCGACCAATAGATTCAAGCAAATCACTATCCATCCCCTTTTTATTCTTCCGGGTTTTCTTATCACCACTTGGAGGATATTTCCTTTTTTTGCTTGAAGAGAACTCCATAGGAGGCAGTCCATGACCTTCAGCTTGCCCTCTCTCCTCGCCATCCTTATCAACAAGGGGTTGCTTGGGAACTTCCATGCTTACAATGTAATATGTTGTAATGACGACATCATACTTGGCCAGCTCAAAAGGATCCTTTGTTCGATTGCTTCCATGATATACTAAAACAGATAGATTAGTTTCCTTTGAGACCTTATTCTGCAATTCGTCAGCCCATTGCCGAAGGACACTTGTAGGACACACAATTAATGTTCCAGCTGCAGGTCTCCCCTTAGTAAGCATCAAAGCATTCTCATTTTTCATTGAACTCTTGTTCACCACATCCCGACCATTAGTATCTCGATTCAATCCATTCTCCCGAAAAATCCCACCATCGCCATCGTCATCCAAATTGAAAGCTTGTGGTTCCTCATGTTTCACAGAAATTTGGCTCAATTTAGAAGATGGGGGCTTTTCCTTGAGTATAAGTGCAATTGTTGATATTGTTTTTCCCAAGCCCTGCAATAAAAGTATTAGGCGACCCCATAAAACTCAAGCATGGCACTGAGAAAAAAACATCTTTCGAGTTGGTGTTGGCAGACATAAAGGATTGACGTCAGAAACGAGTCTACCTGATCATCCGCAAGAATTCCTCCAGAGCAGTGTACGCTAACTGTCTCCTTCTGAACCATCCATGACAAAGCGATTCGCTGTCCAAAAATGTTGGTTTAGCAGATTATTAGTAGAACAGATTACATTAAGGATTTCTGGTCAGTAATTAACAAGGGATAATTAGCTTCCATGCCCATTACACCATAATCCTTTTGCTCTCTTTGTTTTGAGAAGCTCTTTTAAGAGCCGGAGTTACAAAATATTTAGAGGTTCTAATGATAGCTCAATAACATTATCAACTATATTCACCTATTTAAAAACTTACGAAAAGGATATTGTTTATTATAAAAATGTACACCAACACATAACATATACAAATATAGGTCGACAAGACCACTAGATTAATGTAATCTCAGATAAGACTTTAATCTTACAATTTTAAACACAGCAAAATAAAATAATTAATCAATTGGGTCCCCCAATCATATTTTAATAAGATGCCATGTATGCATTAGTATCTATGGCCTTAGCTATTGTATCCACAGACCAAAAGTCGTTTGGCCTTAGAGAAATGGAAAGTCCTAATAAGAAAATTATATAATAGAAAATTCAAAAATAGGATTTGATTCTAATTCAACTTCCAGTAAACTAGAGCTGAACTTTTTATAGATGTCAGCTTCTGGTGCCTAATTGGGGAAATCAATTTTTTACTTATTAGTGAGGAATTCTATTTACTCTTCATAGGTCCTTCTTCTACTTCATAGCAGATTCGTACAAGTTATTCGTATCTCCAAAAGGCTGATGAGACCAAAGTTTGGAGAAAATAACAGATTCAACTGTTCACTTTGGATTCAGCACTTTGTTTGAATCACATAATTTTTGTTTTCTGTTTTTTAATTGTAATCCTTTAAAGCCATCCACAAACAAAACTGTCATGGTTAGTTTCTTTTAGAATAGTGAAAGTTTTGAGATGGTCGGTTCCAAGATGAATTTCTGACTTTGAAGAGTGTGCTTATCAAGTATACTCCTGCTATCAACAAATTTTTAGATGAAATACTTCCGGCCGACTTTGAATTGCCAAACATCCCCTTAGTGTTTTTCCTTTATAATTTAAAAACTTATTCATTTCACTCAGATAATCCTAATTTGAAATTACACATCATTGGCTCCAACGGCTGGACATTGCTTTCCCATAGACGTCAAAATTTCTTAAGTAAGCAACAACAATCCCCCACCCCAACGCACCCTTAGTCCTTTTCCCTTTCACTCAGAAAGTCCTAATTTTCCGTTGCACACCATTGGCTACAAAGGTTGGGCATTGCTTTCCCATAGATGTATTCGTTAGTGGTAAATCATCAAGGGACAAATAATTTGACATGTATGTTTGTTTTGGCAAATCATTTTCTAGCAAACACACATACCCCTAGTGCTAATAAATTTTCTAAACTTCATCAAAATTACAACTATGAAAGTAGCATAATATATCTAAAATAGAATCTCGCCTTCTACGTACGCCCAACTACATTTGAACAGCATAGCAACAGTCACCAGCGGGTAGAACTTTCAACATTGATGCTTGAAAATAGAGGTAAACTGCAAAAAGGCATCTTCCTCCCAAAATTCAAATAAATAAGAAAGTTACCTGGTGTCTCAAAAGGGAAACAGCCATAGTGCCCTCTGGCGGATCCGATTCTAACTTCGGCTGAGATAGATCCTAAAAACAAGAGGTTTCTTAGTTCCAACTCACACAATAATAATATGTTCCCACCTAAATGCATCCTTGACATTAATTAACAACACAGGGTCCACTTTAATAAAACCGTAAGTTAACATGTGTAAACACTGCAATGGGTTGACAAATAAAAGGAATCACACAAAAATAGTAATATTTGCATAGAAAAGACTAAAGAGAATAAAACTGCAATGGGTTAACAAATAAAAGGAATCATAGAAAAATAGTACTATATGCATAGAAAAGACTAAAGAGAATAAATGCACGCATAGCAGAAAGAGCACTAGATAGAGATGCAAAATAAGCAGTACAACAATAAGCTAAAAGATACCTAAAGATATAGATCATAGGAATGGAAAGATATACTATATGATAAGCAGTACAACAAAACATCAGGAATATAGAGATGTGATGATAATGGATATATAGTTTCTATAAAGATCCAAAAGAGTCTAAATACATTGGTTAATAAAAAACAAAAATTGGTAGATACCTGCTAGACATGATAGATTATTTTAAATATCACCAAACACAAATGACATCATCTATTAAATAATAATTTCATTCCACCTCAAAAACAGAAAAGCCAAAATGACTGAAGGGTATGTTATTCACTTTTTATTCATGAATCAGAACAGCTTAATCATTATAGGATCCACTAAATGGAAGCAAATACACTAGGGACTGAGAAAGAAAGATGGGCATACAAAACAAAGGCCTCATCCCCTGGAGGACGATCCTCAACTTCCAGAACTACAAGATGTTTAAACCCATGTTATAATGCGTCAACGAATCTAAATTATAATACAAAAGCACAAAATCAATTTTTTGCTAAATACTAACCCTTTACAGGTTAGTAATCAAGCTTGTACACTTATGTCCGATTATAAATGTACAATCACTGATGTAATTGAAAATAGCATCAGAAAGATAACGCATGTCTGCGTTCATTGAGCATAGATAAAAAAAATGTTGTTGACATGGCTTCATCTTTTAAATAAATATGAATCACACAATTATTACAGTAAAAACAAATTACAATGTAATAGTGTGATCTGACTGATATTCGGAAACTCATGCTACACAAATTGCATTATATGCAAGTATCATTAGAAAGTGTAATATTACATTTTTTTTTTTTACAATTTAGTCATTAATATTATACTTCCCTAACAGCATTCAACTTAACAACTTAAACTCGTCGCTGGTATAATTATCTGATCGAAGTGGTACTACAACATATTCCAGTATTCTTTTTATTAGATTCTTTGAAATAATCAAGAGCTGACGTAAGTATTCTTTATGTTTCATTAGCACAGTACTCAGTACATCATAACTCACTAGTACAAGAAAACTGTGTATCCAAGTTTGTATGTTCACCTGCAGTGCAACCCGAAAAGTTATTCTTTCATCAGTGGCTCTGAGCCTCGTGCCTGCCATTCCTATCTGATATAAAGGATCATTAATATGCTGTTGTGAAGTAATTAGTGACTCTCCATTCACTTTTACTGCTGGTACAGTTCTAGGGTCACTAATATCTTCAAGGATACACACATCTGCATCCTCGTCATCTTCTGACCTGTAAACTGAATTGTTACCGTTTACAACTCCGTTCGGCATTACATGATGAGAATTCAAGTTCCTAGGTAAGATAAAATCATTTTTCCTTCCATCCTTTACAGAAACCTTTATTCTTTTAATTGATATCAGGGACTTTGTATCGGGAATCAAATGATTCGAGCCCTGCTCACCACAAGGTCCATCCTCTATGCCAAAAACAGAACTCCTACTAATAGATAAAGAATGGTCCTCAACCACATTATCCGCATTGAAAGCGCAATAGAGGGCACTACGTCTACGAGATGCATGAAATTCATTCCTTTGGTCATCCTCAATGCCAACCATTTCCTTCTTCATTGGCACGAATGACTGATTACCATGCAATGATCTCCATGAAGCATCACTAGAAGAACTCACATCAGCATCATAAGAAGACTCCAAACCAGTATAACAATGAGAACTAGCTTGGAAATTTGTACTTCGACCCTGACATGTACCCACCTTACTAAAATTCATCACAGATGAATCAGGGGTAACAGATAAACCAGATACTGCTTCCTCTGCTTCTACTTTCATCTTACTATCAATGCACATACTACGAGAAGGAAAATAGTGATCCTCTACTTCACCCTCAGTGCAAGTCATATGTTCATTTTTGCTTTCTTTAAGTGGAAGATCAAAACCATGAGTCAGATATTCTTTTGAGAAGTCCATACAAGTACTACTATCAACAAAAGTGCTAGAAGGTTCGCAAGAGGATTGCGGTGTGTTAACTTTGTAAGCTTCACAATAAAAGTCGGACCCCTGATTTCGATAAATTTCAGTTGGGTGGGGATTTGGTAAAGATGCTTCACCAGTATATGTATAATAGTTTCTATCCAGTCCTCCCGGTTCTTCCATGCAATTTCCAAATATACCATTATCACTTCCATAAGCAAAATCTGACTCATCCATCACAGTGAGATGTGGAGCACCTGCAATCAACCCAACTTGCATATCAACAATCAATGTTTTCTTTTCTTAGAATATATATAGTGCACATTACATTGATTTTATATGCATCTACAAAAAAGTTATTTTGTGAAGCAGTATCCTACAGAAAGGAGCGACATCAAAAGACTGTTGACTTACAATTGGAATAAAAGTCTCCGGCATGCGAGAAATCATTTTCGTTTTCATTGTTTAAATCAATAAGTTTCACATGATCTGTAGAACCTGAAGACTCTCCAGAAGCAAAATTGAATGTGTTGCTAGAGCTCGGTATGTGGCTTGGTATTGTACTTTTATCATAATTATATAAAGAAGCATCCATAGAAGCTCCATCCCTCTCCCTAGAGCTGCAAGTATCATTTTCCACACATGACATCGCTGACCAATCTGTAAGACTCAAAGAGCCAGTCCGATGAGGAGAGTCAACATGTGAAACAGAATCCACCTTCCCATGATCCAATATCACACCAGAAGTTTCTGAAAACTCAAAAGTCTGCTCTGAGGCCAATCCTTCCCCAGGATCTGAAGGTACCACATTATCTGAACGACACCACTCAGATGATTTCTGGAATCCATCCTCTCTTGGAAGTACCTCCTCAGATTCACGGGTACCTTAAAGCAATACAATAATTGTCCAATAAAGAAATCAGACAAAGTCTCAACTATATAATAAAATTCACTTTCATCATCTAAATGTATATGGAGCTATGGACATAGATTCGATAATAACTCATGCAGCAAATGAAGAATACATAAAAAACTCACTATTTTGCAGCTCCAACTGGCTCCAATGGCTAAAAGCATTGGGAACTACCCCACCCTGTGGTAATTCTTCTGGACAACTCTGTAAATATATCTTCATATCAGTAAGCATCAGAATGGAGATACAAAAAAAAAGGAATTAAAAGAAAAAGAGGAGTGTGAGAGAGAGGGGAGTGGGGAGGGCTAAGAGACTATCTGGTAGTTGATAAGTCATAACATAAAAAACCAGCACCAGCATCGAAAATATATTTTGACTGGAAACTTTGTACTGACTTATTAATTTCTTTTGTTATATTATAGTCAAGTTCCTACTCTGGGACTTTGGAACTAAATTGTGGGACATCTAGGCCGATGAATATGAGTAACCCTGTTGAGTGACCCTGGAGAGCCCTCTCCACTTCACCACATCCCTTACTGCTTGCAGTTCTACATTAACCTATCCTAAGTCCCTAAGATGCTCCACTGGAAATATTCTTGTTATTGCTTCGACTCATATTCCCGAAAAATTTGATCCTGCTCTAATAGCTCCGGATAAATCAAATAAAATGTTCCATACTAATGCTAATGGATTCAGGTCCATTAGTATGAGTTCCACTCGCAGTTCTATATTAACCTATCCTATCATTTCAAGTCAAAAACATATTTCCCTCTCTGTATTCTCTAATAAGAACTTTGTTTTTAGTTTGGTGTTTTTCCCCTTAATTATATCTTTCTATAACTATCCTATACATCTTCCCTTTACATAGTTTCTTCAATAAATTAACTAATCAATCCCCCGCATAGGTGATTTCTAACTTACTAGTTCAAATCAGATCAAACATAAAATTCAAATCAGAAACAACTTAAAACTTTAAACCCTAAACTTCTAACAAAATTTAAAAAAAAAAAAAAAAAAAAACATACCATTAATGAAGTAGAATTCTTGTTGAGATCATCATTATTACAATTCTGTAATTGTTCTTTACTTAAATCATCTTCAGATGTTGTTCCTTTAAGTAAAAAATCCAAATCAATTGAAAAATCTAAATCTTCAATTCCTTCAAATCCTTGAAAACATACATCATCATCATTATCAACACCATCACCATCACCATCACTTGGCCAACTACTCGTCATCATCATAGAAGAAGAAGAAGAAGAAGGATTATTGTCATTCGTCATCATCATCTTTAACGAAGAAGAAAACGAAACCCTAGTTTTTTCTTCTTTTTCTCTCTCTCTCTATTGAAATCGAAGAAGAAACTTCTATTGAGTGTGAACAGAGAAAGTGTGTTTCGGTTATGTTGAATTCGTCTTTCTTTTTTTCTTTTTTTTTTTTTTCCGGAAATTTCTCTGATGCGACTTTTCCTTTATTTGAGATCTTTGAAGAAGAAGAAGAAAAAGAAAGAGAGAGAGAACAAAGAAAAAAAGCGTATTTTAGAGAGGCGTAGGTTAATTTATAGGTAAGGACTAAAAGGGGAAGGGTGCGTTGTACGCACACTCGCGCGGGTAGTTGAGCGGTGGTGACTAGTAAAAAGTAAAAAACTACTGTAATTAACTAATTGGGTTTTGAATGGGGAGTAGGTTTTTTTAATGGGTTGTCTTCTTCTTCAAGTTTTGCATCTATTCATATATGATGTGAATCAATTATTGTAGATTATTGTTTTGATGGACGGAAATAGTAAGAAGAGTGTTTAGACTTTAGATGGGTTTGGGACTCAGGTTGGTGGAATTTTTAGTGTTGGGTAAAAGACCAAGATGTCACCTTTTTTGTAGTTCAAATTGTTACTATTTTAGATTTTTGGGGTAGTATAGACTAAAGAGTATAACCAGAAATATATTAATAGAATCTTTTTAAATTAATAGTCTTGGGATCTATTTTAATTTTAAAGATTTTTGGACATACCACATTTAAAAGTAGAAATTTGAGATACCCCATTTGAAGAAAAAAAATTTGAGATACCCCATTTTAAGATGTGGTGCTATCTTAGTCATCCCTCATAAAACTAAGCAACGGCTGTAAATCTCTTTTGTCTTGAAATAGGGTATCTCAAAAAAAAATTCAAATAGGGTATCTCAAATTTTCACTTTCAAATAGGGGGTATGTCCAAAAATTTCTTAATTTTATTAAGTTTTATTAACTTTGAGAAATAATTAATTTAGCATCTACATCACAAATTGGACTGGAGAATTTTATCAACGTAAGGAGATTATTGATGAATCGAGTATTAATTTAAAAAGGTTATATTATATGTTAAACATTAAAAAATATATTGAAAAACACTTTAATTACAAAAAGTTTTTCATAGTTCGGTGCCTAGGATGGTGATAAGATTGTGGTATATTTGGTTTGGTAAATCATTAATTAGAGATGTTTTTTTTTTGCGACTTTTGAGTCTTTGACATTCTTGTTGTCGTTTAATGAACCCTTAACGACGAAGAAATAGCAAATTAATAAAAACGCCAAGACTTTGAGTCTTTGACATTTTTATTGTCGTTTATTGAACACTTAACAACGAAGAAATAACAAATCAATAAAAACGCCAAGACTTTAATGATTTCATTTGTAGATATATGTTATTAGTTACAAAAAATGCCAAAGCCATGACCGTTACAAGTCAACACATTTTTAGCGGCAAATTGAGCTTTGTGTGCGGTAACAATCACTTTCATCAACAAGATTATAGTTAAACTTAAAAGGTAAAAATGTAAAAGAAAATGTGGTAACTATATCTTTACTAATTGTAAAACGGCATGCTACAGTAGAATAATTAGCTATTTTGGTCCTCTAACTTTGCTCAAATTTTCAGTTGAGTCCTCAAAGTTTAAACTGGTCAATTTGGTCCCAAATCTTTCAAGACGTTTGCAAAATGGTCACTCATTATCTTTTAATGTTTCCAAGCATTTAACAAAGTTGCCCAGTAGCAGTTAATTATCATATGTGGTCTACTCAATTGCCCAGTAGCTATATCTGAAGTGAAAAACCTTGAGTTGAACAATATCAAAAATGATTAACCTCCCTCCTTTATATTTTGGCATTTCATAAACTGTCTCGTATGATAGTAAACTACCACTGGGCAACTCGGTTAAATGCTTGGAAACGGCCAAACCATTTTGCAAATGTTTTGAAAGATTTGGGACCAAATTGACCAGTTTAAACTTTGAGGACTCAACTGAAAATTTGAGCAAAGTTAGAGGACCAAAATAGCTAATTGTTCTGCTACAATAAAGCCCATACAATAGCCAATGGTAAGTTGCCATGCAAGTCACCTTTTCGTTCGACTCTGGAATTCAGATTTTTTTTTCCAAGTCTATGAATCTTTTGTTTTATGAATTCTTTCGTTTGATCGTATCCAAATTTTGTTGAATTCCTTCTGATATCTAATTATATCTTTCTCACATATTATATTTTTTAATTATGCCAAAGAAATCCCTTATTCAATTACTTCACTGAACCAATTTGGCATCTGATATGACCCAACCTCATACCCAATAATAATACTCAACTTCACCTGCATGCGTACACGTGGATATTCACATAGTGTTATTAGTTAGTTGTGGTATAGGGATCATGTAACGGTAGAACAGATGAAATAAATTCAATCATTTTAGTCACAAAATCAATGGGCGACAACATTCATTTTATCAGTAACTTCATAAATAGCTGACTTTTAGGGGGGGGGGGGGTGGAATTTCTTTGCAATTTTTTGTTTGCATAGCAAGAAAACATAGAGATGGAAAATCCTTTGTGCAATCAAATATTATAGGAAAATTGTTTGTGGAGTTGATCCGTGATTCGATCGAGCTAATATGGGAAAACATATAAAATTCACTCTATGATTGTAAGAACAATATTCTTGAATTTTATGTGTCAAAGGTTACTAAACAATGAGTATTAGCAACCGGATGATATCTTTTTTTTGATGTATGTGATTATGACCATTGGTTGGTTCGAGTTGAGGAACCTGAAAGTCATTTGGATTGAACTGATATTCTATAATCAATATCGTAGCTAACGTTGTGGGAAAGGGAGTTGTTATTAGTCCTTTTGTTTTTCGGTTGTCATTAAAATAAAATAGGGATGAAATAGAGTGATTACAAAATTATTATAATTTCTCACTAATGTAGAACTTGAAAGAAATAAATAAGAATCTCTCAAAGAAATAGTCCCTTTGTTAGGAACCTACACATACGTGAAGCTTATAATCCACCAAGTAAAAAGAAGGAAAAGATGAATAATCTAGCAAGAAAACAAGGATAACTCAATAAGTAATTTTTCTATTCAATTCAATAATAATCAACCTCACTACTACAATAACATAGAGCTTTTTTTATAGAGCAAGAAGCTTATTCAACAAGTAAATAACTTCTAAACTAAAACAACTTCTAAAAATATAATAACTCTTAATATAATATAACTTAGCCTAAAAACATATTGTATTAACCATTTTTGTGAGGTTGGTCAATACATTAATGAAAGATGATGATGTGTATGATATGAACAATAATAAAGTAGAGACGTGAAAGATGAGACCTGAGAGGTCAGGTCACATGAGAGAGTGTTGAGGTCTTGTATATGATTCACCATGAGACCATGAGAAGATGAGTAGTTTGCCTTTATATTTATAGGCTACAATGTAACTCCATTCTTAGCAATTAATAGGGTAATAATGGGGAAAATATCTTTGTAATAATAAAGCTTAACTTTGTAACTTGTGCCATCAAGAGAGAGCCCATTAGATGTTAACATGTGGCACCATGATGGACGGTAGAGATGGTGCCTCATGTATGTTGTATATAGTACCCCTACATAAGCCCCCTCTTTTTAGATTGAACGGAGTTCGGGCTGAAAAGAAGTAATCGAACCGATCCAACCCCCAAGATGAATGAAATATGGGGTTCTTTAACGAAGTCGATCCGCCCCAAATTTTGATGAGCTTGATCATTGAGATTTGCAGGACGCGATGAAGGTCCCTTGTGGTAATGGCAACTCGATCATGAATTTGTGTATAGCGAGCTAGTTAGTTCCAGGGAGACCTGGTAGCTCATTCAGAAGGCATATAGACGAGATGGACAGCTGCAAGCAGATCGTACTGAAGTGGGTCTTCTTGCATACGTGGGTGGTTGTCTTTTTGTGGTCGAGTTGCATAGACCTGATACTTGTTGATAATGTTAGCATGTGAAATATTATAAAATTTAGTAAGAGACTTACACTGAACTGTATGTCTTCCTTATGAGTTTTGTATGTACTATCTTTGTCGCCTTGTGATTGGACATTCCGATAGATGTGGCACTTTGGAGTGCACATGTAGCTCGTTTGAGAAAGAGCATTGGTTGACCAAGTGTTTTGAGAGTTACTTGGAACCTTTTGGTGCTCGATCTAGTGAATGGTCGCAGCGTGGAGACCTGTTTGACAATTCTCGGGCATGTGGCCTTTGTGGGTCTGCATTGCGTTGAGAGTGAATGCGTTCGACCAGGCGTGTGGCTAGAGAATTGTGTTTGAGGTCGTCCCGCATACGAGTGACTCACTAGTCAATGAGGGTGGCCGTATTGTATATCAAGCATTTCACTTGTAAAGAGTTCAGTGAAAGCAATGTGGCACATTTGTGCAAAAATAGCTCATGGGGAGTGAGGTCGTGTTCATGTGACCTGCACATAGAGAGAGCTACAAAAAATATCATTAATAGCTAATTGTGCTAATAATAAGTTAATTTCATTAGATAAAGTGAGAATAGCCCCTTGTATGGCATAAATATTCTTGAGGTCGTTTAAAGACCTGTAATTTGAGGAGGTCGTTGATAGACCTGGTGAGGTCGCGATGAAGGACCTGGCATGAAGGACCTGGTATGAAGGACCTGGTATGAAGGACCTGGCATGAAAGACCTGGTATGAAGGACCTGGTGAGGTCGCGACGAGACCTGAAAGGTCGTTGGTAGACCTGTCGAGGTCACGATGAGAGACATGAAAATATATCACCAGATAAATATATGTGAAACTGTGTAGAATAAACAGTAGATGATGATGAGGTCGCTCCTTGATAGCTCGGTGCCTCATTTCAATCACCAAAAAATATTAAAGTGATACTTATCTTGCTTCTGTCGAGTCCAGTAATTGTGTAAACAATTTGCTCCAAGCCCCTAACTGTGAGTTGCAATTCTATCTTTTCAAATTCAATGAATTTCTTGAAAATCACCATCCGAGAACCTTAGAACAATGGTGTTCGGTAGGGTTGGTGGGTGGAATTCGCTTGAGAAAATCCCACGTCCCTATAGTCGGCGCCAAATGTATTAACCATTTTTGTGAGGTTGGTCAATACATTAATGAAAGATGATGATGTGTATGATATGAACAATAATAAAGTAGAGACGTGAACACCATTGTATACGTGGTTCGGCAATTGTGCCTACATCCACGGAGAGAGAGAATGAACTTTATTATAGTAGTGGAGATACAAAATGGGAGCTCGATAATGGAGAGAGCTCAAGAGAGAGATGAAACCTGAGAGGTCAGGTCTCATGAGAGAGTGTTGAGGTCTTGTGTATGATTCACCATGAGACCATGAGAAGATAAGTAGTTTGCCTTTATATTTATAGGCTACAATGTAACTCCATTCTTAGCAATTAATAGGGTAATAATGGGGAAAATATCTTTGTAATAATAAGGCTTAACTTTGTAACTTGTGCCATCAAGAGAAAGCCCATTAGATGTTGACATGTGGCACCATGATGGACGGTAGAGATGGTGCCACATGTATGTTGTATATAGTACCCCTACACATATATTCTAGAACCTATTTTATACTTAGAATTAGAATAATAACTCCTAATATGTCGTACATCACTCATCGTGTCACATGTGGAATGCGGTTTGATACCGTTTTAGTTCTATTTAAACCTATTTCCTTCGCTTTACTTCAGGAATTGTCACTCGATCCTTTTCGAGTACCACATTACACTTGCAGTGTGGTTAGAAAATATACACAATAAACAATAAAGAAAGTTAAGTCAAAATATAAAAATAAACTATCTTACAGAGCATCTTCAATCCATTCATAAAATGTCAAAATTTGTTAAATTTATAGAAACTTGTCCAAAAACCATCTTTAATCCATCCATAAATTTAACATTTCCATAACTTATCTATAAGGAAGTCCATAAACTTGTGGAGTTTCTTATGGAAAGAAATGTAAAATTTACAGAACTATTGGTGTCGCGCGAAACTGTTAGTGTAGCGCGGAACTGTGAGTCCCGCATGAGCGGAACGGGTTGTGTCGCATGAGATTAATAGCCCAGTCCGTTACTAGAATAACCCATATGAATGTAAATGTTTTGGGCTTTTGTGTGTTTGGGTAGTTTGAGTGTGAACAATCCAACACTTATTTTATTTTATTTTGTATAAAAATTAATAATCTAAGAGTATATTTCACAATAATCTAGAATGATTTGAATTAGAAGGGGATGAAGGATTCATTCCCGCAAAATTCGCAAAAGATTGATAATATCGCACGGTGTTCCTAAAAACGCAGAAAAAAAAATAACAGTGTTAGTAAAAAGTGAAAACCCAATATATGTGCAATATAACAATAGTAAAGCAAACAATAAAGCAATAAACAAATAAAGAACACACGATATTTTTAACGTGGTAAAACCCAATATGGGAAACGTCCACGGTTGTCCTCGCGACAACAAATAAATCCACTAGATGAAAAGAGATGTACAAACCTATCAACTACCTGCAATCACTGCGAGTTGACACTATTGGTTATCTCTAACACCTTGACTTCACCGGAGCACCTTGATGTACGCACAAGACACTCGACTTCTTGATGAACACACAAGAAGACTCGAAGCCGAACTATGAAACAAGCTTACACCAGAGTTCCTTGATGAACACACAAGGATACTCGACTTCTTGATGAACACACAAGAAGACTCGAAGCTAAATCAATATAAACAATAATGAAGAAGAAGATGAACGGGGAAGAAGGAAGAAGAAGATGAGTTCAATCACCAAAACCACCTAAACCAAAACCTAAACAAACTCAAAGAATAAGACTTCAATTGGACGGCCAAAGAACTCCCTTGTTCTTTGGAAGAGAAACCCTATTTATACTTAGGGTTGAAAACCAAGGAAAGTGGGCCGAAATAGTGCAAACCGACTTTGGACGTTCGTACGTCGATATGACGTTCGAACGTCTCCACACAAAAATAAGCCTGCTGCCTACCATGACGTACGAACGCTCTAACTCGGTACGTAGGTCTCCACACGAAACAAGTCTGTTGCCTACCATGACGTACGTACGCCCTAACTTGGTACGTACGTCCTGACCGAAACAAGTCTGCTGCCTACCATGACGTACGTACGCCTTAACTAGGTACGTACGTCCTAAACCCAAAACTTCACTTTGACACATAGACGCGAGAACACAGACTCAGGACGATGTGCGTACAACTTGATTTTCCTAACAATGAACTCAAGGCGAGATAACCATGGACACTTTGTCACAAAATTGATGTCAAACCACTTTGTGCCGGTTTCAATCTCCCCAAACCATGGCATTTATAAAACATGCCTACAAAAACACTCAAGGTAGAACACATACCAAGTCACTAATTCGTGACATCCAGCTAACACCGACAGTTTGATTATCAGAGATCGAACGGAAGCAACAAGAAATTCTGAAACAATCAAAGAGCCAACAGAAGTTCCTCGAGCAACTCCCCCATACTTCATGAGCAACAAAGTTTGACACTCGAGCTCCCCCATAACTGTACAACCTCTAAACATCAACACGTTCACTCCCCCATACGTGTAGCATACCTGCAACATGACCCAAGAATACACTAACAAAGAAAGAAACGAATGTTAGTATTAGAGTCATAAATCTCCCCCTTTTTGTCACAAATGAAGTAACGTGACAAAGGAAAGAGAAAACAAAAATGAAACCATAACAAATAAGAGAAGAAGAGAAGAATAAAACATGTTAACAAGAAGTAGATATTGAACAGAAGATATAGAACAAACTCTTGTCAACACAACACAAACACCATTAACATTAGAAACATCCTTAACTAAAACAACTTCACAAACCTTAACAAGAAGATAAAAGGAAAAGAACCGATGTACCATAGAAGTATAGAGGAACACATCATGAACTTCTAAAAACAGTAGCCAATCCCAATCCGTACAAAAATAAGAGGCAATATATGGGGATAAACAAAAGATTGAACAAATAAGAGAATTGAAGTGCATCATAAACTAAACCTCGATGTGTGTAGATGCAATGCATAAAGAGAGAGAAAGTTCACCACTAGAACACACCCTTTGAAGACGTAGAATATAGAACCATCAACAAGAGACATACGATTAGATGAGTAAGTGAGCATAGAAGAAACAAACTTCAACCCCGTTTGAAACAAACGTTATGAGTAGAAGGCAAACATATATAAATATGATCTTCAAATGAAAACCAAGACATGAAAAAGGCAAAGGAATATAAACTTTGTATGCCTTACATAAAAAACAGTGAATATGCGCTTGGATTTTTATTTTGCCGCATGTGGTGGAGTTTAGTCTACATCACTCTAATGTCATTCCCGCGTGGGAGGGATTTTTGCCTCCATCTTTTCAAATACACGAGGGTAGGGTGTAGCCTACATCTTTTTGACAGACACAAACTCAAGAAGTGCAATACCATGATAACGTGCAACACAAGAACTAACATCTCTTGAGTGCATCCGTCAGAGCATGACCCTCACAACCCCAACGGGTTCTTAGCCAACTGATATTGCTTCAAAAACAATCAAATGGCTGGGGATAAAGTGAGTCATTGACCACTAACAAGAGTTGTAATAGGAAGATAAGAATGCTCAATAACACGAACAACAAGATGAACATTAACCAAAACAAAGGAGAGATAACTCAAGATCACATAAATACTTGAGAGATAGAGAAGTTCTATGAGCTCAAAGAATATGTAAGTGGTTTCCAAAAACTCCCATCATGCAAGCATGCCGTGCACTGTGCAAACAAATGAGGAAAAATGCATGATACATACCAAAACATACTTAAGAGTTCAGAAAGAGAAAACACCCAAACATATTGCAACTTATTTAAGACAATTGAATTAAACCAATATCTCAGAAAAGATGCAACCAACAACACATACATGGAATAAATAAAGAAAAAACAAAAAAATAGAAGGAATAACCAACAACCCCCCCCCCCCCCCTTTTTTTTTTTTTTTTTTTTTTTATTATTATTAACAATGTATTCAGACATGCAGCATGATCTGCAAGCTAAACAAACAAAGCATAAAAAAAACAGAAGTACCAAACAAATAGCCTATGTGGTTAGAGAAATATGCAATTAAAATAACACAAGGCTAGAAAACAAACAAAAAATAAAAATACGTACGAAGATGATATTCAATCTGACTTTAAGAAGTCAAAAGAGAACGTTCAAGTCATCCTTTCGTACCCATACTTGAGAGATATTCTGCAAGTTGGACCCGGATATGGAGGATTTTTGAATATTATCCCTGATAGAAGGCTTTCCAATCCTTAACCTCTCATTCTCTATACTACATTTGGCAGCATCGATGCTTCTATCCCATATGTGAGGTGGTTTGGTGACCTTTTGCACAACCTTCTTTCTATTGTTGAAGCGTTGTGGTTTTTTAGGGCCACTTCTTCTCATAAAAGGAGGCCAAGAGAAATGATGAGCCTGCACAGGAAAAGAACAATGTGAGTTCCAATAATTATTACCATAAGAAGAAGAATCACTACTAGGAAAAGACAATAACTTGACGGTTTTAATATTATAGTCTTGACGGTTATAACAGAAAATGTCAACGGGTGTAGTTTTTTGAAGACTTCTTGACAGTTTTTAGAATAACTGTCAACGGGTTTAATTTTAGATGTGGGGTTTAGAAAAACCGTCATCCAATTACTAAAATATCTTGACAGTTTTTAGAAAAATATCAACGGTTTTAACCGTCATCACATTAATAGGACTTCTTGAGTTTTTAGAAATGATATCAATTGGTTTAATTTAACAAACAATTAGAAATGGATTTAGAAAAACTGTCATCACATTAATTGGAAAAATTATACACTTGACAGTTTACTATAAAACGCCATTATAAAATATGCTGGTCTTGACGGTTTTGAAAAAAAAAAAAAAATTATTTTGACAATTAAATTAAAACTGTCATATGTTTGTTTAACCTAGAAAAATACGCTGACTGTAAAAACCTCAAGAGTAGCTAAAATTAAAGAGCAGTCTTTTCTAATAAGCCCGCGTTCTATTTCGGTTTCCCACTCCAACCACTACTCCTGGTTCAACACGAAATTATTTAGGTTTCTCCTCTATTGCCTCTTGCTGCAAATTTAAGGTTTCTTCTCCATTGTTTTGTTTGAAGAAGAAGTCAGAAGAAGAAGTCGCGAAGAAGAAATCACCTCGTTGCCTTTGGTAATTTCAATTGCGATTGCACCATCATTTATTGTTTTGGAGTTCAATCACTGCTCTTGTTCTCTTTTTCCAGGTATTAATTCTTCTTCTTTGCTATTGTAATTACTTTTGTAGTTAAATTTTAGGTTCTTTGGTTTTTTAAACTTTGCAATTGAACACCCTTGATGCTTTCTTTTCAATTTTGAACTTGTTGATGATGAATTAGAGATGCTTTCTTTTGATTGAAACCTTGCTTCTTTCATGAATTGTAACAATATCAAAAATCTATTTTTTTTTTTTCAATTTTCTTTTTAATTGTAGATATATTTAGTGGTACCTTGACCTATGTGGTTAAAACAATAAAGTCATGGGCGAGAAGCCAAGAACTTTATTTTGTCCGACTTTAAACAAAGTCTGACTTCCCACAAACAATAACAGTCTACTTGGCTGCTGCAATAACCCCCTGCCTCTTATTTGGCCTTAGACACCTGTAACCTGCATACCGGCCTTCAACATTACCTTACCCGTTGGTTGTTTCTGCTGGTCATTAGTCCGCAAGTTTGATTGTGTTAGGCTATTAGTTATTGCCACCTATATGTGGCAGCGAAGCTATAGTTGATGAAACAGTCTTTTAGTTCTTAAGGTACTGGTCATTAGTCCGCAAGTTTGATTGTGTTAGACTATTAGTTATTGTCATCAAAAAGCATCATGGGCGAACTTCCCTGTAATAGGTAAGTGCACGATGCTCCAGTGAAGTTAAGAAACTTGGTCGTAGATCCCACCACTGCACAGCCCTTTTGCTCAGTTTTGAGCCAAACTTTGCACAACAGTCAACTCCAAAATTGACCTCCCTCCATGCACTAGTGATGTTAAGCCATACAAATTTTACCTTTAAGAACAGTGGCCATCTTTTCCTTAAAGTACAATGTACTTGGTCCTAGCTTTTGAATGCTTGTACCACTGATGTAGAGTCACATTGAACCCATACCTGTAGCCAACCTTGTTCAATTGCTTTTTTAAGACCAGGAATCACTGCAGCAACTTCTGCATTATAATTGGTGTCAATGCCCAGACCTCCAGTAAGGACTCCTAGTACTCTGTAGGTATGATCTCTGTATAGACATCCCCGGCCTGCCATCCCTGCATTTCCAACAGAGGAACCATTTGTGTTCAGTTTATAACTACGCCATTAGGTGGGGGCAACCAGTAGTAGTCTGTAGGAAATAATGTTTATAACCATGGACATAATATACCAGGCTATTTTGGGTGGGGACCTTTTGAGCAGGGTTAACAACTATTTTCATTTCATTCATCAACTTGTAAATTTAGTTTGAGCAGATAAAATGAAAGCAGTGGTATACAATGGTGTATGCATTCATTTTCATGGTATTCATGAAACAATTATAAACCAATTGAAGTTCGGGTCATGAGCAATATATGCAGTTGTAATCTAGTTCCATTGCACCCCCCTTCAACCCTTTGTTACAGTGACTACGTAGTCTAGTATCAATTCAGTAACACTTCAGCCCCTTAACAGTTGGAATCCACCTTTGGGAACCTCCAGCCATGCCCATACAGTAAGTTTAATTTACCGAATGATACTGCACATATTGACGATCATGTTTAATGTTTAGGCTCAAGAATGTAGCTTGGCTTTGGGTGATAAAGGTAACATTGTGGCTAAAGAAACTGTATTTGAGAGGATGGGAGCAGACAATAAACTTCACTCTGTTCCTTTGGAAGAAGCAAATGTATGTGTATCGATTCATTCCATTGTTGAAAAAAAACATAAAAAGCGTCTTCCAATACCTGTTAATGAGGTTATCATGACAATTGCAAGTGTTATTGATACATTTGTTGCTTGGCAGGAGTGGGTGATAATAGGATATAAGAACTTGAATATTTGCGAAAAGAATGAGGTAAACTACTATCTTTAATGAGTTAATATTACCAAATTTACAAGTATTGATTTAGTATTACCTTATTATTGTTTTAGGTAGTTGATGTTGGAGAAAATGCAAGGGCTGAAACTTCTGAAACTGAATTAAATGATTTTGGTGAAATGATAGATGATATTATGTATGATCCTATGCATCAAGAACAGATGCTTTCAATGGATAGAGGTGTTTTTGAGCGTGAAGTTGATTTTTATATTGCACTGGATGAAATAAAGGATGTATGCAAGAATGACAAGTTAAATTGCCATGTTATAGTTGCATATATGAGGTTAGAAATTGCTTTTGATAGCCGATTTGTTACTCATGTGAAATGTTATTTATCATAACTATTTCTTTTGTGTAATTTGTTTTAGATATTTGTACGAGACATATGAGAGCTCTCGAGAAAGGTATGGTTTCTGCTATCCTGGTGATGTGAATCAGTTTGTTGATGCAAACATTATTAGTAGTCAGATGCATCATACTATTGCGGATAGACTGAAGGCTCGTCAAGGGAACCAAATTATTTTACTTCCTTACTCCAAAGGGTAAGTGTGTTGGTTAATATATATATTCACAAACATTTAATTTTTAATTTTATAATAATTTACTTTGATTTAAAAATGCAGGTTTCATTGGTCTTTGATTATGATTGATATAAATTCAAAAGATGTTTATTATCTAGATTCTTCACATTGTGGACCTAGTGGGGGAACAAGGGCACTTGTGAACATGTAAGTTCATAAATGTGTTTCTAAGTGTGTGTGTGTGTTTTGTATAGTTTTATGACTTGATTATTTTTTATGAAGAGGGATTACATCACATCTTATGGTGAATGGAGGAAAAAAAATTCAACTTACATGGCATTACCCTAAGGTAAATAAATAATTTCTTAACAACTTCCTATTAATACTATTAGTATTGGTGAATGTGTATGATATTTTGGCATTTTTGTATGTAGGGCCCGAAACAAGTTGGGGATTTTGAATGTGGATATTTTGTAATGCGGTTCATGCGACATTTCATGAAAGATCCTTCTAAATCCCTAGAGGAGAAGGTGATTAATATTTTCTCATTTTTTTTGTTCCATATATTTCTAGGTTTAAATTAAACTATTGTTCATTTTCTTTCCCATTGACTTGTTTAGATGACGGAGCTAAAAATGAAGGCAACATACACCAAAGCTGAACTGAATGAAGTTCGTCTTGAGTTTATCGGTTACGTTGAACGATTTCTATAATGTTAAAGGTATGTTGATTAATATTACGTACACATTATACCATTAATATCATCACTTATAATGTTGACGAGTACTACTTATTGACCAATGTGTAACCAATGAAAGCTTTACTTTGCTGATTAGTAGAATATAATTTTTTTGTATAAAATCAATTTGTTTCATTACTCTATCAAATTGTTTGTTTGAGCTGAGCAATTACAAAGTTTCCTCCCTAAAATCGCCTCCCTGCTCATCTTATTTCAGCGGGTTTTAGAGAGTAAAAACACAACCAAAAGAAAACCCATATACAAGTTGTAGTACCCTTACAGTGTGAAACTATGGATTTGCTGACCTGGAGTTTTTAGGACCAACACCACACCATACAATTAATATCAATCTAATAGAGCCCTAACTAGCTAACAACAGTATATCACTGCACAAAGATTACCTGAGCAGTCTGACAGCCGCTGTGCAAGATCAGAAATATTCTAGTATTGTTTCAACTGTGCACCATTGGAAGTAATATCCAGCCTTGACCAGATGATCAAAACCCAAATTTCTTGTGACCAGTAGAATATAATTAATACTTGGGATATATATGATTAGATACTAATTAAATAGGTTAGTATTGGTTTTTGGATTATTACTATGTTGTTATTCCATTTTGAAATAAGGTTGAGATGGTCTATGTTGTATTTTCAGGTTTTTTCTTAGCTCCACAAATAAAGTAAATTATGCTAAAACTATTACTAACTTTTTCCTTGGATTGCGTGTAATATATTTGTGTTTGATGTGTGTCATCTCCTTGTCTGCCAAAACCATTATATGTCGAACTATGAATTGTGTGTTGTACTAATCCATATGTTTAGATACTCTAAAATATATTGCTATATTATATCTTAATTATTCTTTTATTCTGATTTTCTTACAGATAACTTCTTGTTGAGATATGGAGTTACGGAGGTGTTGTTAGGCTCATTATGGTTACATGGATGACATTACATAACATTGTTTTTCACAAGGATGAGATGATATTTTTTGCATAATTTCTTCAATGTTGTTATGATGAGATATTGGTGATCGAACGATTGGCAATTATAAATCACTTATTTTTTTTTTTGGGGGGGGGAGGGGGGAATAGTTGTTTAGTGATGAATAATTGTCACTTGATGTAATCTTTTGGAAGATTTTCGTTTGAAAAATTGCATTTGTTTAGTGATGAATGATTGTCACTTGATGTAATCTTTTGGAATATTTTCGTTTGAAATATTGCATTTGTTTTTGTAATATTTCATTTATTAATTAATTTTTTAATAACAAAATTTTTTATTTAGCTTGACAGTTTTAACCTGTCATAATACATAAATTTTGACGGTTTTAGATTCATCAGATGACGGTTTTATAACATCAAATGACGGTTTTATAACCTTTTATGACGGTTTTATATAAGACGGTTTTAGATTAATTAGATGACGGTTTTATAACCTCTTATGACGGTTTTTAATTAAACCGTCGTCCATAATCGGTTTTTGTCATATAACCTCTTATGACGGTTTTTGTCATTAAAATGATGGTTTTTCTTGCTTAAACTTTCAAGAGTACTTGGTAACTCTTGACATTTATTGTTATAACTGTCAAGAGTACTTAGTAACTCTTGACAGTTTTTTGAAAATTTCTTGACAGTACATATCTTGATGGTTTTTGAAAAACTCGAAAACCGTCATAATCAACGTTTTATGACAGGTTTTAACCGTCATAAAATTATTTTTTTCTAGTAGTGAATATGGAACCATGGAATTGTTATCCCAACAGAAAGCAGAAGTATGACCTAACCGACCACAAGTAAAACACTTAAAATGTCTATGTTTAGGACTTGTCTTGTTCTTGGTCATCACATTTGGCTTAGATTCAAAAGCCTTGGTAGGTGCAGACGGAGTATGAATATGAGGATTTGGTAACAAATGAGGCAATGATGGCCTCACAAAAGAAGTAGTAGGAGGGACACAACTGGAGGAAGCTCCGACATAGTCATATCCTAAACCAGTCTTATCTGAAGAAGACTTTCCACTTTTAATAAGGGTGTCTAGATCAACTGAAGCTTTCTCAAACCCTTGCAATCGCTTAGTAGAAGCGAATAAATCCTTTTTCACAGCTTCATGCTCAAGCAACAAAGAACGATACTTATCTTCTATCTCACGATTGGATATTTCCAAAGAAATAATTCTAGATTGGAAATCTAGCTTTTCTTGGGAAAACTCCTCAGATAAGGCATTCATATCACCTGCAAGTACAGATTTCTCTTTCACAAGAGACTCAACCATATCATTTAAAATCTGATTAGTCTTACGCAAGGATTGACATTGTTTAACAGATGACATATGTAATTCCCTTAACTCACCAGGACTTACCAAAATAGAATCATCGAATTCATGATCGACAATATCGGTTACCTGACAATCCACATTCTCATTCAAAGATGCTCCATAGGCAACACAATGTATAGCATGGTCTTCCGCTACATCATCATCATCATCATCATCGCTTTCATCTTCCTCCCAAGTGGTAGATAACTTGATTTTTTGTTGTTCTATCCCTTGTGCACCAAATTTCTTGGGAAGCTTACACTCGTCAAAACCATGGTTAGTCAAACCATTATATTTCATAGTCTTAAGAATATGTTTAAGATAACGATAAATGATACTTAGATGTTGCTTAGTGTCAAGAGACTTATCATGATTAATTTTTTCATCTTGTACATCCTCAAAAGTTCCAGCTTTAAAAGCAAAGGATTTATTTTGAGGTTGTTCAAGTTGAACCTCAAGTTCATAAGTTCTCAATTTTCCTGTTAAGGTCTCTATGGACATGGTCTTTAAGTCATTGCTTTCTTGAATGGCATCTTTCCTAGAACGGAATCTAGATGGCAAAGACCGAAGAACTTTACGTACTATTTGAGTATCGGTGTACACTAAACCTAAAGATGCACTAGTGTTGATAATATCCTGCAAACGAATAAAGAATTCATCAAAAGATTCATTATTATCCATTTTCATAGTTTCAAATTGAGTAATAAGAAGTTCAAGCTTACTCTCTTTGACAGCAATGTCACCCTCATGAGTTCTTACCAACCTATCCCAAGCCTCTTTGGATGATATACAACCATGAACTCTCCGAAATTCACTAGCATCCAAAGCCATACATATAGCATTAAGCCCTCTTTGGTTGTTAGTAGAAGCAACTTTGTCTTTCACACTCCATGTGTTTCGAGGCTTAACACTTGTAACAACCTCATCTGTACTACCTGTAGTAACTCTCGGTGGTGACCAACCATCTTCCACAGTGATCCACACATCCTCACTCATAGCCTGCAAATACGCAGCCATACGAACTTTCCAATAGGGAAAATTAGTACCATCAAATTTAGGAGGACAAATTAGTGTTCCAAATTTATCAGAATCCATTAAAATTGCACTAAGGATCTACGCGTGAGCCTTTACGCTCCTTAACAAGCGCCCTGCTCTGATACCAATTGAAAACCCAATATATGTGCAATATAACAATAGTAAAGCAAACAATAAAGCAATAAACAAATAAAGAACACACGATATTTTTAACGTGGTAAAACCCAATATGGGAAACGTCCACGGTTGTCCTCGCGACAACAAATAAATCCACTAGATGAAAAGAGATGTACAAACCTATCAACTACCTGCAATCACTGCGAGTTGACACTACTGGTTATCTCTAACACCTTGACTTCACCGGAGCACCTTGATGTACGCACAAGACATTCGACTTCTTGATGAACACACAAGAAGACTCGAAGCCGAACTATGAAACAAGCTTACACCAGAAATCCTTGATGAACACACAAGGATACTCGACTTCTTGATGAACACACAAGAAGACTCGAAGCTAAATCAATATAAACAATAATGAAGAAGAAGATGAATGGGGAAGAAGGAAGAAGAAGATGAGTTCAATCACCAAAACCACCTAAACCAAAACCTAAACAAACTCAAAGAATAAGACTTCAATTGGACGGCCAAAGAACTCCCTTGTTCTTTGGAAGAGAAACCCTATTTATACTTAGGGTTGAAAACCAAGGAAAGTGGGCCGAAATAGTGCAAACCGACTTTGGACGTTCGTACGTCGATATGACGTTCGAACGTCTCCACACAAAAATAAGCCTGCTGCCTACCATGACGTACGAACGCTCTAACTCGGTACGTACGTCTCCACACGAAACAAGTCTGCTGCCTACCATGACGTACGTACGCCCTAACTTGGTACGTACGTCCTGACCGAAACAAGTCTGCTGCCTACCATGACGTACGTACGCCTTAACTAGGTACGTACGTCCTAAACCCAAAACTTCACTTTGACACATAGACGCGAGAACACAGACTCAGGACGATGTGCGTACAACTTGATTTTCCTAACAATGAATTCAAGGCGAGATAACCATGGACACTTTGTCACAAAATTGATGTCAAACCACTTTGTGCCGGTTTCAAAAAGTTAAAAACGGTGTTTACCCCTCACACGATACTCTTACTTCTGCGCAACACTGTTAACTCTGTGCAACGCTGCTAATGTTGCGACGGTTTTAGTTTTTTTTTTTTTATAGAATTTATAGGGAAGGGTTGAAAATGGGTTTTTTGGTTTGTGTTTTTTGGTTAAACATTCCATAAAAACTGCTGAGGTGGCTCCATACTTTAAGGAAGGATTGAAGATGTTCTTAACTTTAACCCCGCCCTCCAAAACAAAAATTTTAGGGTGATGTTATAAGCACATCCCGGTTTTCTAACAGCAGACCCCAGAAAATCAGGTTTATATACTACTAAACCGCACATGGTTTTCTAAAGGCAGACCCCAAATATTACTTATAGATTCCGGTTTCTAACCTTCTTCTTCTTCTTTCAACTCGAATTCCTTCGTGTTTCCTTATTTTTCTCTTTTTTCGCCGCACCAAAATGGAGTTCTTAATTTCTCCATCTCCACACCCACAGATTCACCCAAACTGAATTTTCCTCCCAATTTAATGCTTTAGTCATTTTAATTTCTTTTTCTTCTTCATTTTCTTTTTATTATTAAGCAAAAATAAGGCCTTTTAATCTCCATTCACTTCTTTTCCACCACCACCGTCTGCTATTACAACTAACACCATCAACTACAATGGCTCAAAAAAACAAAGGTACAGTTTTTTTCACTTTTTTTTGTTCTTCTTCTATGAGTTGTTTACATGTTTCAAGACAAATTATTAAGTGAAAGCACAAGAAAGAACCTATTTATCATATATGAGCTATTTAACTGAATACAATTTTGTTGCCATATGATCACCGAAGATTGCAAAAGTTCGTCTACAACTTGCCAAAGAGATAAAAATAACTCAGTTCAGTTTAGCCAAAAAATTATAGTATATTCAGCAGAATTCCACCGAAACTGTGTTATTTATCGGCAAAACACAACCGATATAGTTAAATAGTTTCGCCAATAGCAAGCCGAGTTTAAAAATGTATTTTGTTTAACCACATCTATTTCTTTGATGCTTCAATTGATATAATGTTAACAAAATAAATCAAATCTTTATTGAAAAACTTTAATACTCTCGGTACATTTCTGCCGAAATAATATGTATATTCGGCAGAATTGAACTGAATATATGTTTATTATTGGTAGAACCAGGCCGAATTTCCTTTACTAAATTCGAGAGTATAATGTCGAGTTTTAAAGACCAATTTTGTTCCATTATAGTTATTTCAATGCCACTTCTCAATAACATTGAAAAGGGCTAAGCTTTTTACCCAAAAATTGGAAAAGTTTGAGTTTTTTGGAGACTTGGGATTTGTTGGGTATTCTTCTTCTTCTTCTTCAATATTTACTTCTTCTACATAATCCATTTCTTTCCCATCACTCATATCTCTAGGAATTGTTGAGTCTTCTTCTTCAAAATGCATTTTTTAAAAATCTATATTTTTCTAAACAATCGATCCGGAGGGAAATAAGAAAGAGTATGTAAAAAAACAAGAAAAGCTATGGAAGGTTAGCAGGGGTGGCAAATGGGTCGGGTCGAGTCGGTACCGTGTTACGGGTGAAAACAGATCAACCCATATATGACCCAGTTATGGAACGTGTTAACCCGAACACGACACGGGCTGAGATTGATTTGCCCAATTGCCCTTACCTGCCAAGAGACGAAACCAAAACCCCATAATCCCATATCCCCACATCGCTTCTCTCTTATCTCCGAGCGTTGTTTTGCTTCTGAAACATGGAAAACATATCAATGTTAATGTTAGATTGTTTTCTTTTATACCATGTTGTTGTTGTCATGCAAAATAAATTCCAGCAACCAGGTGGTACGTATATTTGAAGAAATTGAGATTGGAAAAAGAAGAGGAAGAAGGGAAGTACAGTTGTCATCAGTACAGGTTCTTGAACTTAAAGCAGAAGGAAATTCGCCCACAAGACGAAGGTTTTCTTGAAACATGCGATGACAATGAACAACGGGATGAAGCCTGATGTGGTACAAGTGAGTAGATAAAATCTTGTCAGATAACACTTTCTTGATTATTCCTAATTTCATATGTTATCTCAATTCCCTGTAAAACAATTGGAATTGGCTTTGTTTGGTCACACGTTGTTCTTAGGCAACCTTCGGGGTTTGTTCTGTTAACCTATTCTATTTATGTCTATATACCCACAAGTACCATTAGTATGGATATTGACGAGGGTTTCGTTACCACTGTCAACTGACAAAGTTTGGAGTGAGTTTGTGTGGCATTACTTGTTCGCTTCTGGAATTATTTTTGTTCAGTCAAAATTGTAACTAGTGAATGCCCGAACCCCTAAGTACTCATTTTAGGTTGTAGTCCTATTTTCACTATGAGTGCTATGTGATGAACAATTTGAAGTAGTGTTCAGACTCTGTGTTTCTGAGATGAAAATATTACCAATGTTTTTGGTTATGAATGTTTACACCATTTCACAGTTATCGCTGATACATATATTATTGTACGTTTCTAGTTATCCTGATTCCTTGTTGAACTATTGATCCAAGAATCAATGATTCATCAACTGCCATTCTTTAAGATCCTATAACTGAATGACATGGACACGATCTGAATTTAGGAAGAAGAGACATGGGGGGCAGAGTCTTTGAGTTTTCTGTTATGTTTTGACGCAATTATTCTTATGCACATCAAAATATATTTTCCTGAAAATCAATTTCCTATACAAAAAGACTCAACATCTGGTTTTAATGAGGACCTTGGTTAGTAGTTTCTGATGATGGTAGAAGATTTGAAGGGAAAAGAATAGGGGACTCTTTGGAATATTCCTATGAATAAATTTCTGAAATTCTTTGTAAAATTTATGAAGTTGGAACCTTTACATAATTACATTCATAGCAGTTCTCTTGCCGCTGCTATTTCTTTTTCCTTTCCTTTTTTTTTCTTTAGTTTTATTGTGAAGTTTTATGAGTTCTTGGGTCATTAGATGAATAATTACTGAAGTTTTATCTTCATGTACATTCTGTCACTATTACTGAGTTCTTTTTTTTTGGTGGGATGTTTATTTCACTAGTTGAGTAGTCTAGATTATCTTTATTTCAGAAGATGAAGTGACAATCTTTCCCTGATAGTAGCTATGATATTCCAAAATACCCTACATCAGGATTCACCTGCCCAATTACTTGAATTGTAGTATTTTTTCCCGAGACGCTAAAATTGGATTGTCTTCTTTGATTATTGAATTATGACCATTTATGGACTACTTCCGTTTGCAAACCAAAATCAGCCCAAGACATGGAAAGAACCAGGTGGCAAACCAACAGCGATATCAACATCAACGAGTAGAGTAGACATTATCAAGTTATTTATAGATCTTCCAAGCAAGTCTCGTAGTAATGGTCTTAGCACACGCACATACATACATTGAAACTCTGCCCTTGCAGAGTGTATATGTTAGCTATGGACATGGTGGACTAAGTGAAAGATGCTGAAGTTTTAGATGTGCACCAAAAGTAAATAACAGTTTAACTGGCGGGGTTACTTAGGTACAGTTTTCTGAACTGCAAAATCCCTCCTTAAGCCTTCATAAGCTTTGGCAACACTGACATGGTCCTTGAAAGGGATGGACAGGGGTGGAGCCGTAAACAGGGATCGTGATACAGTGGGATACTGGCACAGGCGGGAGGAACACACACACAGAGGGCCTTAAGAGAGTGTTGGACCAGAGCGGTGAAGCCTCTGGACAGGAACAATGACACAATAGTGTGGGAGGCAACAACGCAAACCACACTGTAGGAACTTGGTAGGGCGGGACAGAGACGGCACTCACGGCAGCTTGTCTCCTTTGTTTTTTTCTTTGTTTTTCCCTCATTTCCTTTAAGCACAAGAAAATTTGTTCTGATTATCCTGACAACCAGCCTCTCTTGCTTCCGTTGTAGGAATCTCAGAGCTATCTTTTCTTTCAGAAAAATGTCTATTTTGTGTCAAAATTGAACACTGGGTGGCTGGACCTGCCTAATTAAATTATCAATTTAGTTATTGTATTAACCTATTTCTAGATTAATGCACTACTAGATCAGGTCGTTGGGAGACTTGACCAAAGGGGAAGTTTTAGATCGGGGTGGCTGCACCTCGTTGAGATTGAGATTGCCTACGTACTCTTAGCTCGAGGGAATTGAACTTAGAGATCAAGCCATCGTAGTTCTGTTCTTATAGAAGGTAGAAAGGCGTGGATCGTAGATCTTGCAGATTCTCCGTCGTCATAATGAGGATTGATTATGTAACGCGCGAGGATCATCCCTGTGAATTAATTATGTAACTGACGAGGATATTCTGTGCATTGAATGAGAGCACGTGTGTATAAGCAGGCCGCTGCTCGTTATGAGATCGAGTTGTTGTGGTCGAGCTACTAGCAGGTAGAGATCGTGGCGACCTGATGGATGAATGACTGTGCCACGTGGCTGCTTTTGATTGGTTGGAGTATGTAGTACCCCTACATAAGCCCCCTCTTTTTAGGTCGGCTGTATAAGTCGGGCTGAAAAGACTAAGAACTCTGATCGATGCTGATTTGTAGTTTGCTTTTTGAATTTGCGGACGTGGCAGTCATGCAAGCTTGTCTGTACTAATCATGGCGCTTTTACGGGGAAGTGGAGGATTTTCCTCGAGCAGCTAGCTGTGCAGTTATGGCAACTGACGCACTTCTTGCTTGATATAGTCTTTGCGTGGCACGTGGGTTGATCCGACGGTGGATGTGAATCATTTTGTGAGTGGAAAATAACTACAATTGTTATGGTTGATGTGGTCGATCTCAGCCGTTCACCTGTTTCGAACCGATGGTTGGGAGTACTTGTGCTACGGTATTTAAACTGTAGCTCTCTTGAGAAGGGTTTACCTATCTCGCCTTCATTTGAATTGCTGCCGCTTTTCTCCTGCGATCTGAAGAACTTTGAGAGCTCGTGAGGTTAGTTTTCTTCTCCTTATTTTCTTTCATCTTCTGTTTTCTTTTCTGTTGCTTGAGGGAAATGTCTGACTTGAGTGACTCTCAAAATGATAACTTGAGTGGTGGTGGCGTGAGGAGTATGAGTCTGAAGGGACTCATTCTGAAGCCTTGTCTCCCATTCATGGTGTGGACCATGATAGCCCCCAGAGTAGCGGTTCTCATGGGGCGGACACGTCTGACGAAGAAATGGTGGAAGGAGACGATGGTTCTATGTGTAGAGTAGTGAACCTTAAGTATGTAAATAGGCACATTGCGTTTAGGAAGCAGTATGGTCTTAGCTCGATTGAGCATTTGGAGATTAGATTCTTAGGGGAACGTTTACTTTCTTCTGATTATCGACCTAAAAATCCCTTCTCTACTGTATTTACCTTGACCCAATTCCGAGCTGGGCTGAGGCTGCCACTGTCTTGTTTGGTGGTCGACCTGTTGAATGCTATTGGTCGAGCCCCCTGCCAGATGAATGGCAATTTCTGGAGAAATATGAGGGTAATTGATGACCTGAATAAGCTGCATAAGTGGAACATTACTGTAAGTGATGTATTGGACCACTTCAGCTTCAAACGTTCTTCAAAGGCTGATTTTTCCGGCTATAACATGCAAGTTAGGCCAGAACGTTTGCCTTTGATCTATCCTGTAAGTAGTGAGCCATGGTGGAAAGACCCCATGCTGATTACTAGGTCGATCATTGAGGGGAGTATAGGAATGATGCTCGTAAGTTTCTGGTCGTTAGTCTTACGACAGTAGATGATTTTTCTTTTTCTGGACTTGATTATGTTGTATCCTTTTGCAGCGATCAGGGACGATCATCTTGTGAGGAAGAACGATCTGCAGTCTGCTTTGAACGGTTTTGGTTTCTTAGCTGACAACCGTAAGATACAGTTCTTACCCCACCTGAAGGAGCATTTTATTCCCAAAGGTGGTCCGAAAACCGTAGAAGAAGAGCTCGAGAGGAGGAAGTCGCTGAAGAAGGCCTATATGACTTCTGTGCATAAAGCTGAGGCTGGGCGTTCTGGTGGTAGTTCGCGTGCTGGGGAGAAGGAACGAGCTAGTGGTAGCTCGAGGCCTGAGGAAAGAGAGCGATCTGGAAGCACTGCTCGGAGGTCGGAGAAGGAACGATCTGGTGTTAGTTCGCGTCGGGGGGAGGTAGTGGCGAGCCCCCCAGTTGTATCCCCTCCGGCCTCACTCCCCAAATTACCTGCCTTGTCCGGGAAGAAGAGGTCACTTTCAGGGAACCTGAAGTTGATGGAGCCTCCAACTATACCGTCCTCTGCTCCTTCAAAGTTCGTGAAATCCCCTGAGACTCCTCTTAAGTCCTGGAAGACTGCTGCTAGGCCTTTGCAGAAAGGCAAGGGGGTATCGTCTGAGTTTCGCCCTGGGCCGTTCGATTATTTGGATGGCCGCGGTGAGAAGCATGTCGTGTATGATAACGACAGTGCTATTGACGACCTCTGCGTTGCTCGGGCTGTGAATGAGGGCATCGTCTTGGATGCTGATGCTCGAGCAGTGAAGTCGCAGACTTTGTTGGTGACCTGCTCAAAGATAAACGCGGCGCTGTCTTTGGTGAGTGTTATCATAAGTCTTTTTTGGTTGTGTTTAGTCATTGCTGACTAAACTCTGTTTGCACTTGCAGCTCAACGCCAGCTTCCAGGAGGTGCGTTTGGTTGCTGAGGTTGGTGCTCGAGCTGAGATTGAATTGAAGGACCTCAACGAGAAGCTCTAGCAGGCGAAGAATGTTGCTGTTGTTGCTGAGTGCAAGGTGAAGGACAGGGATGCGCAGGTCGCGGCGTTGAAGGAGATGGTGGAACAGTTAAAGGAAGGTTCTACTGCTGCTAAGGCTTCTGCTGAATACTGGGAGCACGCATGCCAAGAGAATGGCGCAGCGTGGAAGGCCTACTGCGACAACTTGATGAAAGCTGTGATGGGGTCGCCCGAAGGAGAGGAGACGCGAGGTGGTGCCGATGGAGCTTTGGTGCCAGCTCAGGACGCCTTGACGGGCCCTAATGACCAGGTCGCCAGTGGCCGTACGGAGATTGATGGTTCCAGCGACCAGTCTATGCAGCAGTGAACTAGTCTCGGTACCGACCTTCTTGTATTGGGTAACCTTGTGCAAAGTTTGCTTCTTGCACTCCTTGTTCTTGCAGTAAGTCTTCTTTGGCCTTCCTGAAAGCAGTCTTCTTGAGTAAACAATCATTTGTTTTGTTTGGAGTTGTAATGAACAACAGTAATTGATAGTTTATTTGGTGAGCTTGTAATTAAGCCGTTCTGATCAGCTAGTTTTCAGGGAGTCCTGGTAGCTCGTTCAGAAGGTAGGTAGACGAGATGAATGGCTGCAAGCAGGACGAACTGAAACAGTTCTTCTTGTATGCCTTAGTTTAACTTTGTTTTTACCTGTAATGGTTAGAATCTCATCAAGTAAAAAGAAATTTCAATGATTTACCTTACATTGTCATTCTTGTTACGTTGTCTGCTTGTATGAGTTTTGCAAACACGTAGTAATCATACCGCTGGACCTGCTGGTGGATGAGGTCGCATGCATGGTTGCTTGATTGTACATGGGTCGTGGGAATGATATGACCAATGCACCAAGTTAAGTTGCAGATGTTTGAACTTAACAAAATTAAAATTATCAAAGGGACTAGAGTTTTGATAATTTATAGGTCGAGCGATTAGACCTTTAAGAGCCATTCATGTTTGAGCTGAGATGAAGGCAAAAATGAGTTTGTATATTGAAATGTAATAGATAGATGCTTACATTTCATTGATAAAACTTTTTCAAGTGATATACATTCCATGGGTTCTTAACGATCTCCCCTTCTGGTGTTTGAAGACGATAAGACCCGTTGCTTTGGACCTTGGTAATAATGTAAGGGCCTTCCCAATTGGCATTGAGTTTGCCAATAATATCCTTCCTTTTGTTGTGGAACATCTTCCTTAGAACTAGTTCTCCTGGTTGAAAAGATCTAGGTCGTAAGCCTTTGTTATAAGCTCGCTTTAGTCGTTGTTGATATTGCTCAAGTTTTATAACGGCGTGGTTTCGTCGCTCCTCGAGGAGATCAATTCCGAACGACCAGACCTGATTGTTAAGCTCTGTATCGACCAGAAGGGATTTGGTCGTTCCAAATGTTAACTCGGTGGGAATAACGGCCTCAACTCCATAGCAAAGACTGAATGGTGACATCCCTGTTGATGTACGAGGGGTTGTTCTGTAAGCCCATAGGATGTTTTCCAACTGTTGTGGCCATTGATCGTGTTGATCTTCGAGCTTTTTCTTTAAGTTGTTCAGAATCTGTCGATTTACAGCTTCGACTTGGCCGTTGGCTTGTGGATATCTAGGTGTTGACCTAGAATGCTCGATTTTCCATAGCTCGTAGAAAGCTTTGATGTTTTTGCCAACGAACTGAGTGCCATTATCCGTTACTATCCGTTTTGGTAGACCAAATCGTGTGATTATGTTTTCCCACATGAATCTTTGAACATCGGCTTTAGTGATGTTGGCGAGTGCAACGGCTTCTACCCATTTTGTGAAGTAGTCAATGGCGACTAGAACAAACTTCTTTTCAGACTTCTTTTCTTTGATAAAAGGGCCCATGATATCTAGCCCCCACATGTGAAATGGCCATGGCGCAGTTATGTTGATTAGATCGTTTGGATTCTGATGTTGGTTATCAGCAAAACGCTGGGATTTTTTACACTTCAACACAAATTTCTTGGCATCTTCTTTCATTCTTGGCCAGAAATATCCCTGGGAGATCGCTTTATGAGCTAATGTTCGACCTCCGGAGTGGTTTCCGCATTCTCCTTCATGGATTTCTTGGAAGATGATCTGGCCATGCTTGGGAATCAAGCACCGTAACAACAAACCGGTTGCAGATTTTCTGAATAGCTTATCCTCATGGAGCTTATACATAGTGACTTTATGTAATAGTTGACCGGCTTCCTTTTTGTTGGATGGTAACACACCAGTTTGAAGGTAAGTGATGAAAGGTTCCATCCAAGTTCCTTGGATGTCTGCTGGTGTTGTGGCTAGTAGATCAGAGATTTGATGAACATTTTCCTCTTTCAATAGATATGCGGGCTGTGTACTGATTGCTATAGTGAGAGCCCGCGGTCGATCTGACTCGATCTTAGATGCTAAGAATGCCAATGAATCAGCATGTCTGTTGTCATCTCTAGGGATGTGATCGATTGTGAAATAACTGAGCTTCCTGATGAGTTCCTTTGCTTTGCTGGCATATCGGATTAAGTTGACACCATTGATCTGGTAGTTATTGGTAATTTGATTGACTACCAATTGAGAATCACTGTACACCTTGAGGCGGACTGCCTGTAGGTCGATAGCCATTTGTAGGCCTTGGATTAGAGCTTCGTATTCGGCCTCGTTGTTGGAGGTCGAGAAGTCGAGACGAGTTGCTCTCTCGAGCTGTGAACCTTCAGGAGAAATGAGCACAGTACCTATGCCACTTCCGTTGGAGTTGTGGGAACCGTCAACATATAGTTGCCAGGTGTCGGGGGGATTGACCTGGAGTTGCCTTGTTTCTGGCTCTGGTTCCCAATTGATGTCTTCTGCGGGATAGTCTGCTAAGAAGTCTGCAACGACCTGTCCTTTGACGGCCTGACGAGAGACGAACTCAAATGTGTAATCACCCAGCTCGGCCGCCCATCGAGCCATACGACCTGTTTTGTTCTTCTTTTCTAATATATGACGTAGTGGCTGGTCGGTGATTACTTTGACAGTGTGGGCTTGGAAATAAGGTCTGAATTTGCAAGCAGCATAAAGGAGAGCTAATGCTAATTTCTCTAGAGGTGTGTACCTTATTTCGGCCTGTTGTAAGACTTTGCTTGTGAAGTAAATTGGTCTTTCGACCTGATTTTCCTCTTTGAACAGCACTGCACTGATCGCAAAATCTGAAGTTGTGAGGTAGATACCGAGTATATCTCCATCATTAGGCTTAGTGAGAACTGGTGGAGTGGATAAATAGGCCTTGAGGTCGGTGAAGGCCTTCTCGCATTCTTCTGTCCATTCATATGTAGCCCCCTTCTTAAGAATATGAAGCATTGGTCGACATTTATCTGATGCTCTAGAAATGAATCTATTGAGAGCTGATACCATGCCGTTGAGTTTTTGGATCTGCTTCTTTGTTTTCGGGTTGGGCATGTCAATCAGTGCTCTGATCTGGTCTGGATTTGCTTCGATGCCTCGTTTTGTGACTAGGTAGCCGAGAAACTTTCCTGACGCGACCCCGAACAGACACTTCTCTGGATTAAGACGCATCCTGTATTGTCTTAATCTTTGGAACGCCTGGTCGAGATTGTACAAATGATCCTGCTCTTGGCTGCTCTTGACCAGCATATCGTCAATGTAGACTTCCATTGTTCGACCTAGCAGGTCGTCGAACATTCTGGTGACCAGTCTCTGATAGGTCGCTCCTGCATTCCTTAAGCCAAAAGGCATAACCTTGTAGCAGAAAATGCCTTGCTCTGTTGTAAAAGAGGTCTTCTCCTGGTCGGGCTCGTACATTGGGATCTGGTTGTACCCTGAGTACGCGTCCATGAATGACAATAGCTCAAAACCGCATGTCTGATCGACTAACCTATCGATTCGTGGCAGTGGGAATGAATCTTTAGGACAAGCTTTGTTCAAGCTTGTGAAGTCGATGCAGACTCTTGTTTTCCCATTTTTCTTTAAGACTGGCACGATGTTGGCTAGCCAGTCTGGAATATCGACTTCTCTGATGAATCCGACCTGTTTGAGTCTATTGATTTCTTCATTGACTGCTTCGTGAAACTTGGGAGCGAGCCTTCTTGGTTTTTGCTTGACAGGTCGATAATTCGGATTGACGCGCAGTTTATGACATGCAATTGATGGATCTATTCCAGGCATATCGATATACGACCAAGCAAAAACATCTTTATTGGTTGAAAGAAAATTTACAAAGTTATGGAACTTATCTCCTTCTAACTCTGCGCCTACATAGACATATCTCGGGTCATCTTCTGACCCAAGGTTCACACGTACTCCTGGATCAGTGCTTCCGAGATTAAGTTTGGTTGCACTCGTTGGCTCTTTCTGTAGTTGCTATTTGGTAGCGTCGGTCTTCTCTTTTGAAGGGCTTTTGGACTTGTTGTCGCCCTCTCGAGCCTCTGATGAGATTGGGCTCTTCCCTTTGACGTCAGCATCCTTGGTTCCAGAGGTGGATGGCTTTGCAGGTGCCACAGATTCAATAATTCCATGGCATTCCTGAGCAGCGTTCTGGTTGCCTCGAAGTTCCATTATCCCATGAGGTCCAGGATAGCGGAAAACTTGATGATATGTTGATGGAACACCTCTCATGGCATGGATCCACTTTCGACCCAGAATCGCATTGTACTTGCTTGCGATGTTAAGGATGCTGAACTTGGCAGTGACGACGACCTTATCTTCCTTACGGCCCACAGTGACGGGCAACAGAATTTCACCCTTAGGATCTTCCCTTGAACTGTTGAAGCCTAAGATGGGGGTGAAATCGGGGATGAGAACTGAATCGGGCAACCTCATGTCCTTGAATGTTCTGTACATGAGAATGTTGCATGATGCGCCAGGATCGATGAGTACCCTCTTGATGATGTAGTCGGCTATTCTCAGCTCGACAACAAGGGCATCGTTGTGAGGAGTGACGACCTTGTTGAGATCGTCCTCAATAAAAGTAATATCTGTTTCCTGGCGCGCTGGGATGTTGAAGCGAGCTGCTCGGCCAGTAATGGAGTAGACATGATGAAGATGTTCTACCCTTCTCTTCTTATCTCTTGACAGGGGGGTGGAGTCGGATTCATAAATCATGTAAACTACATGACTCTCTGACTCGCTGTCACTGTCAATCTTGTTCGCGACCTTCTTGTTGATTTGGTCGCGTAGGTCGCCTGTTGGACCTAAACGCTGGGAGAGGCTACGCCCTCTGCTGCGGACTGGACTTGCGGAGGCCGTTCTGGCCTTGCTGTGACTCCTCTTTGGTGAATGGGGAGGGGTTCTGGATCCCTTCCTCGCCCGCTTGCTTGTGGAATCCTCTTGTCTGCCGAGGATCCAATTGTTGAGCCTTTTTTCATCGGCCCATGTTTGAAGAGCGCGTTTCAGAACGCGACAGTCATCTGTTTGATGACACCGTACCTTGTGGACTTTGCAGTACGGTCGACCAGATGTATCCTCCAACTGTGTGAAGGTAGGAATCTTGCACCAATGGTTGTGCTTGATTCGCTCGTAGATGTAACCGGCTGGTCTTGTGAACCGGTGATACTCTCGTTGCTCAGTAGGCAACGACTTTGCTTTAAACCTCTTGCTATCAGATCGAGGTCACTTGGTGAAGCCAGACTCTACATTGCTAACTACATGATTCTTTTCCCTTCCAGTGAGGGCTTCTTCGAGCTTGATGTAACGGTCTACCTTTAGGTAGAGCTCGTCTAGGGATGAAGGTCGCTTCATGGCTAGAGATTTGTGGAGGTCGGACCCCTGGATCAGACCGTGAGAGAATGCGATGGTTGCGAAGGTCTCATTCTCCTTTGCAAAATCCTGAATTGAATGCAGTTCAGATTTGAAACGAGCAAAGAAAGTGCTTAGTGACTCACCATCTCGCTGCTTAACTTTAAAGATGGAATCGATGGTGACGGGGCGCTTCTTGTTGTGGATGTAGAAGATGACAAACTGCTTTTCGAGCTCGGCAAACGAGCTGATGGATCCTGATTTCAAATGGTGAAACCAGTCGAGAGCAGGTCCAGTGAGGCTGGACTGGAACAGTAAACATAGAAGATGATCTTCCTTGATGAGAGGAAGGGATTTCCGGAATCCCTTGATATGGTCGGTTGGATCTCCGACTCCTGCATATTGATCGAACTTGGGGGCATTGAGTTTGTTCGGCAAATCATGTTCAAGGATCTCCTTGGAGAAAGGAAACTCCTGGAACTGCTGGAGGGACTGGACAGCAAGTTGCTCCGCAGTGTGGCTTTTGGAATGATGGAGGATAGCCTGGGAGGCTTTGAACTCTGCTAACTGTTGGCTGAGTTGCTCGTACTTTTGGTTGGAGTCATCAACAGGAATGACTCCATGACCACCATTTTCGACTTGTGCGGGGCTGACGGTTTGTGCAGCCTTCAAACGTGCATTCTCTTCCTGCAGACGAGTGATTTGTTCATGCAGATCCTGGATGGTTAACTCTTGGGTAGTCATTTGAATGAGTGATTTTGATTTGGGTGGGAGGGTTTGGGTTTTTCGATTATATCGAATTCCTTGCAGTCGGCGCCAAATGTATTAACCTATTTCTAGATTAATGCACTACTAGATCAGGTCGTTGGGAGACTTGACCAAAGGGGAAGTTTTAGATCGGGGTGGCTGCACCTTGTTGAGATTGAGATTGCCTACGTACTCTTAGCTCAAGCCATCGTAGTTCTGTTCTTATAGAAGGTAGAAAGGCGTGGATCGTGGATCTTGCAGATTCTCCGTCGTCATAATGAGGATTGATTATGTAACGCGCGAGGATCATCCCTGTGAATTAATTATGTAACTGACGAGGATATTCTGTGCATTGAATGAGAGCACGTGTGTATAACTGTAGATGATGAGGTCGAGCTACTAGCAGGTAGAGATCGTGGCGACCTGATGGATGAATGACTGTGCCACGTGGCTGCTTTTGATTGGTTGGAGTATGTAGTACCCCTACAGTTAACAATTTACACATGTTGAATATATATACTATATTTTTATACTGGGTTAGAAAATGCAGTGGTTATGCACTTCATGAAAAGAAGGTTACTCGATCGTCCTTACTTGGTACTCACTTGTTAGACGTGCAAATTTATGCTAATGATATTTCTGTGGCATATGGCATACTTAAGGTAAAAAATGTGAATCAGTAACTGAATCCATTCCATGGTTTTTTGTAAATAACCACGAGAATTGATGTGGCATGGAAAATGGATCTGAAATAAGTTGTTGAACCATGGCCACATGTTGAATTGATAATTAAACATATCAATATAATGAGAATGTAAACTGATATTTGTACATGAAAATATATCACCAGATAAATATATGTGAAACTGTGTAGAATAAACTGTAGATGATGAGGTCGCTCCTTGATAGCTCGGCGGCTCATTTCAATCACCAAAAAATATTAAAGTGATACTTATCTTGCTTCTGTCGAGCCCAGTAATTGTGTAAACAATTTGCTCCAAGCCCCCAACTGTGAGTTGCAATTCTATCTTTTCAAATTCAATGAATTTCTTGAAATCACCATCTGAGAACCTTAGAACAATGGTGTTCGGTGGGGTTGGTGGGTGGAATTCGCTTGAGAAAATCCCAAGTCCCTGTAGTCGGCGCCTAATGTATTAACCATATTTGTGAGGTTGGTCAATACATTAATAAAAGATGATGTGTATGTAAATGATATGAACAATAATAAAGTAGAAAAGACATGACACCATTGTTTACGTGGTTCGGCAATTGTGCCTACATCCACGGAGAGAGAGAAAGAAGTTTATTATAGTGGTGGTGGTGATACAAAATGGGAGCTCGATTATGAGGAGAGCTCGAGAGAGATGAGACCTGAGAGGTGAGGTCTCATCATGAGAGATTGGGGAGGTCGTTGATATTGAGACCTCACCATGAGATAGTGTTGAGAGCATTAGACTATCAGACCCTGTCCGGAATGAGTGATTTGCCTTCATATTTATAGGCTTACAATGTAACTCCATTCCTAGCATTTAATGAGGTAATGATGAGAGAATATCTTTGTAGTAATTGGCTTTAACTTTGTAACTTGTGCCATCAAGAGAGAGCCCATTAGATGTTGACACGTGGCACCATGATGAACGGTAGAGATGGTGCCACATGTATGTTGTATATAGTACCCCTACACATATATAGTCATTTTGGGTGGAGGTTAACCATGGCTGTGCTTGTTCGCCAGGAATTTTATAGGAAAGCAAAGACACGTAGGATTTTTCTTTTTTTTCCCAAATACATGCTGCTTGGTTGGGTTCAACAAAAGGTGGGGCCCATATTTTTTTTTGCAAAAAATGTAAACCACCACAGCTAATAATACCGGTTCGAAATAACCGGAAAACTGGGGAAAAATCGTCTCTTCTCTACTGCTTTCTCCTCGATCAGTTCTTTCTACTTTTTTTTTTTGTTTTGTTTTCTCCCCCTCTCTCTCGTTTTGATTACTTGAACAAAGAAGGAGAAAGCTTTTTTGAATCAGGTAAGATTCTCTATACAGTTTTCTATCATCAAATATCTAATAGATCTATTGATTGTAGATTAATCTCTCTCAAATCAAGGGTTTCGAATAGGTGTTTTGAATTTGTCGTAGTTAGTTGTTAAATTTATTTTAATTTTGTATTCTATCACTAGAATTAAAGGTTTTTTATAATGGGTTTGATTCAATCATGGGTTTTAATGTTGTCATTGGGAGTTCCAAGGTTTATTAGAAATTGGGTTTTTTTAATATGAATTAGTTTGTATTTATTCAGATTTATTTGGATTTGATTTTGATGTAATGATCTTTGTGTAGTTTTTGGCTGTGCTTGTTTCCCCGGAATTTTTGGGGAAACGGAAAAGCAAACTTTTTTAAAAGCAAAACTTTTTAAATAGTTTCCTGTTTTAGTTTACAAAAATTTTGTACGGTGCTTGGTTGCTAATAAGAAAAATTCTGAATTTCTGCAAACAACCTTGTATATATCTAAAATTACATCCATACCATTTTTTTAATAAAAAATGTGAACAACCTTAATTAAATTTATAATTACATCACTATCCTAAACTTAATTAAATTCATAATTACATCACTATCCTAATTTCACTTGGATATAAAAAATAGAAACCAAAGACACACTTGGATATAAAAAGTAGAAACCAAAAACACAGACCCACATGTTCATAACAAGTCCATCACTTAACTATGGTAGCAGCATTCTACTACTTCATTTTAAATAAAAATCAAGAGCCTTCAAAACTGTCGCTGTTAGGACAGTTGTACTAAACACCACTGCCATCACAAAGACATAGATGAAAGTAGAACTTACACCACTTTATACATTTCACAAGTAGAAATTACATCAAAATTACAAATGTCTTTCTAACCAAGTAAAATTATAAAAACTTATAATATGTCGCTACAAACTCCAAATACACTACTTAATTTGAACCTCACTATCAAATGTCTCCAATCTGCACAAACAAATCGTTCAACACATCCACTCTACCTTCTTCATCCGTTAACAAAAATATTTCAGCTTCCACGTGATTTTTCGTCAAAATCTTGAAAGCACTATTTAAATATTTGTGGCTAAACCCTTTGACTCCCATGATTGCTTGACGTAATTGCTTTCCAAAAGTTAAAGGGTCTATCGTTTCTCTAAGTAGAGCAAGATGTTCATTTACTCCTTCCAACATATTCTTCACTTCATCAACACCTCTCATTCTCTTCCCATGTTGTCGTTTTGTCTTCTTGGTGCTTGCAGTAGAGATTGTTTCTTCACCAACTTCCAAATCTATACTCTCTTCTTCTCCATTCTTTTCAGTGTCTTCATCGAGTCCGTTCGCAGAATAAGAACCTACAAGAAAGGAATATAAAGAAAAAAAAAATTATAACTCATATCATCTTGTCTTCTGGTGAAAAGGCATGCAAAGTTGTAAAGTTTGACATAAAGAACAACTACACTACCCAACACAGTAGCACAGCAAGATGTTAGAGCTTGAGAAGAATGCCAATCTCATAATTTAAAGGGTTGGTTTAAACTAGGGAGTGGTGGCATTTAGAACTTAAATACAACATAATTAATTCAAGACTGGTGTGATTTTCAACGAGACTGCATATTATCTTTTATACATGTTGTGGACCATGCTCAAATGTGGGTTTATGTACGCGTAAATTTAACGCTGTTTTGTAAATGAACCAATCCAAATTAAGTTAGAATTGAAATTTATCATCATAGGAAGAAGGTTGATACATTTAATCCATACGAATTCATAATCTGCACGCAAATACGCATGTAATGGTTATACAACGCTCACTAAGGTGATGCTCAATGGTGATCTAGTTAAGGTGTCGAAGGGGACGACTGCAACCCCCTCCACCGTCCTTAAAAAAAGTCTGGGAGTCTGTCCATGTGATGTTGCTTGTTAAAAGGTAAGACTATAACAACCGTGTTACATGTACCTTTCTTTGGCTTCATTTAACTATAGTAGGAATGCCATTGACCTACATAGATCACTCAAACAAACTATTGTACATTGATGCTACCTAACAGCAGTGAGGTGGCCTACTGACCAAAGTTTCTTTCAAAGAATTTTCCATCTTATATTTATGGATTTTGAATTAAATAGTAATCTGTTGGTTAACCCAAAAGCCATAAAATCTCATGTTAATTGAAAATTAATATTTCCTCAAACATTCAGATTAGGTTCTTGTTCTGTACCAATTAAAGACTACATTTTAAACTATATATCTGTAAGACTTAGATTTCTATACATTTCATTCTATTTCAACACTTCATTGCACGCAACCAAGACTCTGCAGGCCGACAATATTCATAGATTCTATACCTCTTCCTTCGTTTGGTTATTTTATTTCATGTATGAGTTGGTTAATGTTTAATTAGCATTATGAAAACTTAATAGATTCCAGAATAGTCACAATTTAAAACTAACCTGTTGCATGTGAGTTGCCTATAACGGTGGAAAGCTTTTCATAATCCCATTTTAGTCCTCTATCTCTAAACGCTTTAAACTTTTTCGAGTCTTTCTGCATTTATAATACAAAAACAAATAAGACTTCACTTTCCAATCCAAAAAATAGAAAAAACCATGATAATGTCTAAACTCTAAACCACAAGATAAAAATCTAAACTATTTACGGGTTTTGATAAAAGCTCCTTCCAATACTCATTTGAAGCTATAATAGTTTGCCTTGTTGGATCATATGACACCCCACTTTTCGCTTTCAATTCAACAAAACTATTATATTCATTTCGTATCTGGCGAATCATGTTCTCAACATGTGCGGATTTTACAGTCTCGTTAGCTTTCTCAGAAAGAGTTGCAAGCAAATTGTTCCAAACAACGGTATCCCATCTTTTTCCAGTTTTTTTCCCCTCCCTTGCAGCCTCACCAAGAACATCAAGAAGTACATTATCCAGGGTGGGGTTCCACCTTAACTGAACCTTTTTTTTTATCAATTTTGAAGCTTGATTCACAATCATTTTCTACTCCTGCAACAGATAAACCGTAAAAAAACAGTAATATTATTATTACTTCAAGGAGACTTCTCTGTAGGTAATTCTGAAGTGCGAGATTAACCACACACTCAGGGAACAACAGGTTCTTCCCCATGTGGTTTCACTTGTTACTAATGCACTCAGTGAACACCAGTTTCTTACTGAAAGACCCACACTCATCCTTGGTTAAAGGACTCTAGGTAATTTTGAAATAGTGGCAGACTCAAAAAAGAAGCTGAAACAGGACTAACAGATACCAATGACTGCCCATGTATTATAGAAGACTCCAAACATTAAACTATCCATCATGACAATACAAAGTTACATAAATAGATATCTAATATATCTTACAATTGGCATACCAACTTTGTTTAAGTAAAACTGTAATACTACGGAAAAATAAACAATAATCAGCTAAAAACACATTTGAAAAAAAAATGAACAATCTCGTTCAAGTGAAAATCAAATTTCTATCGAAACAGAAAATGTACTTGAGCTTACTAGACCAGCTCCAGAGAGTATAAAAATCTGCTCAGCGAAAAATAAGGCTTAAGTAAATATCTGTTATATGTCTTTTGTGCTCCTCACTTATCTAGATATCTGGTCTGTATATAGCACCAACCCCGAAACAAATCTAGCCTGTCAACTTTATCTCGACTCATGTTTCAGGTCTTGGAGTCGAGGACATTGACAGTGTTTCGTCAACATAGGTCAATGGGCAGTGCCTTCAAACGCATCACCAGCAATTGCATAGCAACCTAACAATTCTGGGGAAATAACCGGAAAACTGGGGAAAAATCGTCTCTTCTCTACTGCTTTCTCCTCGATCAGTTCTTTCTACTTTTTTTTTTTTTTTGTTTTCTCCCCCTCTCTCTCGTTTTGATTACTTGAACAAAGAATGAGAAAGCTTTTTTGAATCAGGTAAGATTCTCTATACAGTTTTCTATCATCAAATATCTAATAGATCTATTGATTGTAGATTAATCTCTCTCAAATCAAGGGTTTCGAATAGGTGTTTTGAATTTGTCGTAGTTAGTTGTTAAATTTATTTTAATTTTGTATTCTAGCACTAGAATTAAAGGTTTTTTATAATGGGTTTGATTCAATCATGGGTTTTAATGTTGTCTTTGGGAGTTCCAAGGTTTATTAGAAATTGGGTTTTTTTAATATGAATTAGTTTGTATTTATTCAGATTTATTTGGATTTGATTTTGATGTAATGATCTTTGTGTAGTTTTTATATTTTCTGAAATTGCACCAATGTCGCTCTCTGTGGACACTTTTGTGTGAAAGAGCCGGGTTTGTAATTAAGTCAACTTTGTATCTTTTTATGTTTTCGTGTTTGTAGATGGAAGGTGGTGAACAAGAACGAAAAAAAAAATAGCAGTAGTTGCTGCAGCCCATGCAGCTGCTGCTAACGCTATCGCTACTGCTTATCTAACACTTAACATACCTTTAGAACCTCGGATTGATAGAAATGACGAAAGGAGAAGTTACATGAATTCAATATTAGAGGATGATGATAAGTGTCGTCATAATTTACGAATGGGAATACAATCTTTCCATCAATTGTGCATTTTAATCAGAGCACAAGGAGTTGTGAGCGATAACGATAATTGTAGTTTGGAGGAAATGGTGATGCGGTTTCTTCATATAATTGGCCACAATGTTAGGCATAGAGTACTTGAAGGAAGGTTTTATCGGTCTAGAGAAACAATTAGTCGTCAATTCAATGAGATTTTGAAATGCGTACTCAAATTGTATAAACCTTTAATCGCTGATCACCTAGAACTAGTACATGGTTCAGGAACACCTCCAGAAATTACAAATGATCCGCATTACAGGGAGTATTTCAAGGTGTGTTCTATTTTAAGTAATAATAGCACCACACTAGTATAATAAATTTTTTTTGTCTAGGAAAGTATATTTATAATTTTGTTTGGGTTCTAAAGGGTTGTCTTGGGGCGTTGGATGGAACGCACGTCACTGCTAGTGTACCTGTGGAAGAACAAGATCGGTTTAGAGGAAGAAAATTGATTACTACACAAAATGTGTTAGCAGCTTGCTCTTTTGATTTGAAATTTACATATGTTCTTGCTGGTTGGGAAGGGACGGCGCATGATCAAAGAGTGTTAGATGATGCCCTTGGGCGAGCAAACCCATTTGTTGTCCCTTCAGGTAGCATTAATTATGTTGAAGTCTTACTTAGTATTCCTTAGAACTCTAAATGAATTTGTTAACTTATATCATACAAAAATGTTACTTATAGGTAGATATTACCTTGTGGATGCGGGTTACACAAATCAACCCGGTTTTCTTGCTCCCTTTCGTCGTACTTTCTATCATGTAAGTGAGCATGAAGGTCGTATTCCACAAAATGAGAAGGAGTTATTCAACAAAAGGCATTCATTTCCTAGAAACAGTATTGAAAGAGCGTTTGGAGTGTTGAAGAAGCGGTGGCCTAGGTATCATAAATTATATATTTTGTTGAAGTGTTTTAATAAAGATGTTGTCGACCCATCCAAATTTCTGAAAAGGCTGACTAATGAATATAGGTTCTTTTAACTTGGTTCTGTTAATGTGGTGGATCTTTACACATGGTTTAACTAATGTATTTATATATTTTCATTTCTTAGCAGGTCCGGGTCATTCTCAATCTTATGCCAACCCTTCCAATATCAAAAGTATGAGAATTTTTTGTTCAATTTACACTTAATGCTTTGCTATAGCCTGCTTCATTAGTATATATAGTATGCATTTTCTTGTATTCTCAATCAGCATGCACATTTTCTTGTATTCTTAATCAGCAAACAGAGATCACCATTTCTCTGCTTCATTAGTATATATAGTATGCACATTTCTTTGTTGTTCATAATCAGATATTTACTTAAGCCTTATTTAGCACAGTTTTCTTTTTGAGTTTATGAATATGATATATCTTTGAATCCCACTGCATAGAAGTATAATAGTAACATTTCCTTGTGCAATGTCTTTCGGCTGCTAATGTAGCCATGAGTTGATGTTTTTCTTTTTAATTCGATGGAAGCCAGCTTTCTTCCATTTTCAGTGTTCCCAGAAATTCCATGGAGTAACATGTAGGTTCCTTTGAAGAACAACTTGTATGTTTTTTATTAGAAGTAGAAGGTCTTCATTAGATATAGAATTGTTAGGTTGCTATGCAATTGCTGGTGATGCGTTTGAAGGCACTGCCCATTGACCTATGTTGACGAAACACTGTCAATGTCCTCGACTCCAAGACCTGAAACATGAGTCGAGATAAAGTTGACAGGCTAGATTTGTTTCGGGGTTGGTGCTATATACAGACCAGATATCTAGATAAGTGAGGAGCACAAAAGACATATAACAGATATTTACTTAAGCCTTATTTTTCGCTGAGCAGATTTTTATACTCTCTGGAGCTGGTCTAGTAAGCTCAAGTACATTTTCTGTTTCGATAGAAATTTGATTTTCACTTGAACAAGATTGTTCATTTTTTTTTCAAATGTGTTTTTAGCTGATTATTGTTTATTTTTCCGTAGTATTACAGTTTTACTTAAACAAAGTTGGTATGCCAATTGTAAGATATATTAGATATCTATTTATGTAACTTTGTATTGTCATGATGGATAGTTTAATGTTTGGAGTCTTCTATAATACATGGGCAGTCATTGGTATCTGTTAGTCCTGTTTCAGCTTCTTTTTTGAGTCTGCCACTATTTCAAAATTACCTAGAGTCCTTTAACCAAGGATGAGTGTGGGTCTTTCAGTAAGAAACTGGTGTTCACTGAGTGCATTAGTAACAAGTGAAACCACATGGGGAAGAACCTGTTGTTCCCTGAGTGTGTGGTTAATCTCGCACTTCAGAATTACCTACAGAGAAGTCTCCTTGAAGTAATAATAATATTACTGTTTTTTTTGCGGTTTATCTGTTGCAGGAGTAGAAAATGATTGTGAATCAAGCTTCAAAATTGATGATAAAAAGGTTCAGTTAAGGTGGAACCCCACCCTGGATAATGTACTTCTTGATGTTCTTGGTGAGGCTGCAAGGGAGGGGAAAAAAACTGGAAAAAGATGGGATACCGTTGTTTGGAACAATTTGTTTGCAACTCTTTCTGAGAAAGCTAACGAGACTGTAAAATCCGCACATGTTGAGAACATGATTCGCCAGATACGAAATGAATATAATAGTTTTGTTGAATTGAAAGCAAAAAGTGGGGTGTCATATGATCCAACAAGGCAAACTATTATAGCTTCAAATGAGTATTGGAAGGAGCTTTTATCAAAACCCGTAAGTAGTTTAGATTTTTATCTTGTGGTTTAGAGTTTAGACATTATCATGGTTTTTTCTATTTTTTGGATTGGAAAGTGAAGTCTTATTTGTTTTTGTATTATAAATGCAGAAAGACTCGAAAAAGTTTAAAGCGTTTAGAGATAGAGGACTAAAATGGGATTATGAAAAGCTTTCCACCGTTATAGGCAACTCACATGCAACAGGTTAGTTTTAAATTGTGACTATTCTGGAATCTATTAAGTTTTCATAATGCTAATTAAACATTAACCAACTCATACATGAAATAAAATAACCAAACGAAGGAAGAGGTATAGAATCTATGGATATTGTCGGCCTGCAGAGTCTTGGTTGCGTGCAATGAAGTGTTGAAATAGAATGAAATGTATAGAAATCTAAGTCTTACAGATATATAGTTTAAAATGTAGTCTTTAATTGGTACAGAACAAGAACCTAATCTGAATGTTTGAGGAAATATTAATTTTCAATTAACATGAGATTTTATGGCTTTTGGGTTAACCAACAGATTACTATTTAATTCAAAATCCATAAATATAAGATGGAAAATTCTTTGAAAGAAACTTTGGTCAGTAGGCCACCTCACTGCTGTTAGGTAGCATCAATGTACAATAGTTTGTTTGAGTGATCTATGTAGGTCAATGGCATTCCTACTATAGTTAAATGAAGCCAAAGAAAGGTACATGTAACACGGTTGTTATAGTCTTACCTTTTAACAAGCAACATCACATGGACAGACTCCCAGACTTTTTTTAAGGACGGTGGAGGGGGTTGCAGTCGTCCCCTTCGACACCTTAACTAGATCACCATTGAGCATCACCTTAGTGAGCGTTGTATAACCATTACATGCGTATTTGCGTGCAGATTATGAATTCGTATGGATTAAATGTATCAACCTTCTTCCTATGATGATAAATTTCAATTCTAACTTAATTTGGATTGGTTCATTTACAAAACAGCGTTAAATTTACGCGTACATAAACCCACATTTGAGCATGGTCCACAACATGTATAAAAGATAATATGCAGTCTCGTTGAAAATCACACCAGTCTTGAATTAATTATGTTGTATTTAAGTTCTAAATGCCACCACTCCCTAGTTTAAACCAACCCTCTAAATTATGAGATTGGCATTCTTCTCAAGCTCTAACATCTTGCTGTGCTACTGTGTTGGGTAGTGTAGTTGTTCTTTATGTCAAACTTTACAACTTTGCATGCCTTTTCACCAGAAGACAAGATGATATGAGTTATAATTTTTTTTTTCTTTATATTCCTTTCTTGTAGGTTCTTATTCTGCGAACGGACTCGATGAAGACACTGAAAAGAATGGAGAAGAAGAGAGTATAGATTTGGAAGTTGGTGAAGAAACAATCTCTACTGCAAGCACCAAGAAGACAAAACGACAACATGGGAAGAGAATGAGAGGTGTTGATGAAGTGAAGAATATGTTGGAAGGAGTAAATGAACATCTTGCTCTACTTAGAGAAACGATAGACCCTTTAACTTTTGGAAAGCAATTACGTCAAGCAATCATGGGAGTCAAAGGGTTTAGCCACAAATATTTAAATAGTGCTTTCAAGATTTTGACGAAAAATCACGTGGAAGCTGAAATATTTTTGTTAACGGATGAAGAAGGTAGAGTGGATGTGTTGAACGATTTGTTTGTGCAGATTGGAGACATTTGATAGTGAGGTTCAAATTAAGTAGTGTATTTGGAGTTTGTAGCGACATATTATAAGTTTTTATAATTTTACTTGGTTAGAAAGACATTTGTAATTTTGATGTAATTTCTACTTGTGAAATGTATAAAGTGGTGTAAGTTCTACTTTCATCTATGTCTTTGTGATGGCAGTGGTGTTTAGTACAACTGTCCTAACAGCGACAGTTTTGAAGGCTCTTGATTTTTATTTAAAATGAAGTAGTAGAATGCTGCTACCATAGTTAAGTGATGGACTTGTTATGAACATGTGGGTCTGTGTTTTTGGTTTCTACTTTTTATATCCAAGTGTGTCTTTGGTTTCTATTTTTTATATCCAAGTGAAATTAGGATAGTGATGTAATTATGAATTTAATTAAGTTTAGGATAGTGATGTAATTATAAATTTAATTAAGGTTGTTCACATTTTTTATTAAAAAAATGGTATGGATGTAATTTTAGATATATACAAGGTTGTTTGCAGAAATTCAGAATTTTTCTTATTAGCAACCAAGCACCGTACAAAATTTTTGTAAACTAAAACAGGAAACTATTTAAAAAGTTTTGCTTTTAAAAAAGTTTGCTTTTCCGTTTCCCCAAAAATTCCGGGGAAACAAGCACAGCCAAAAACTACACAAAGATCATTACATCAAAATCAAATCCAAATAAATCTGAATAAATACAAACTAATTCATATTAAAAAAACCCAATTTCTAATAAACCTTGGAACTCCCAATGACAACATTAAAACCCATGATTGAATCAAACCCATTATAAAAAACCTTTAATTCTAGTGATAGAATACAAAATTAAAATAAATTTAACAACTAACTACGACAAATTCAAAACACCTATTCGAAACCCTTGATTTGAGAGAGATTAATCTACAATCAATAGATCTATTAGATATTTGATGATAGAAAACTGTATAGAGAATCTTACCTGATTCAAAAAAGCTTTCTCCTTCTTTGTTCAAGTAATCAAAACGAGAGAGAGGGGGAGAAAACAAAACAAAAAAAAAAAGTAGAAAGAACTGATCGAGGAGAAAGCAGTAGAGAAGAGACGATTTTTCCCCAGTTTTCCGGTTATTTCGAACCGGTATTATTAGCTGTGGTGGTTTACTTTTTTTGCAAAAAAAAATATGGGCCCCACCTTTTGTTGAACCCAACCAAGCAGCATGTATTTGGGAAAAAAAAGAAAAATCCTACGTGTCTTTGCTTTCCTATAAAATTCCTGGCGAACAAGCACAGCCATGGTTAACCTCCACCCAAAATGACTATATATGTGTAGGGGTACTATATACAACATACATGTGGCACCATCTCTACCGTTCATCATGGTGCCACGTGTCAACATCTAATGGGCTCTCTCTTGATGGCACAAGTTACAAAGTTAAAGCCAATTACTACAAAGATATTCTCTCATCATTACCTCATTAAATGCTAGGAATGGAGTTACATTGTAAGCCTATAAATATGAAGGCAAATCACTCATTCCGGACAGGGTCTGATAGTCTAATGCTCTCAACACTATCTCATGGTGAGGTCTCAATATCAACGACCTCCCCAATCTCTCATGATGAGACCTCACCTCTCAGGTCTCATCTCTCTCGAGCTCTCCTCATAATCGAGCTCCCATTTTGTATCACCACCACCACTATAATAAACTTCTTTCTCTCTCTCCGTGGATGTAGGCACAATTGCCGAACCACGTAAACAATGGTGTCATGTCTTTTCTACTTTATTATTGTTCATATCATTTACATACACATCATCTTTCATTAATGTATTGACCAACCTCACAAATATGGTTAATACAATATGCTTATTTCCTAATGAAAAAGAAAATACGTCGTGAACTTCTACACCAATAGCAGAGGTGTGAGGAGGAGGACGCGAGTCGCGAGGAGGAAGAGGAGCGTAGTTGCTGTTCGAAGAAATTGAAATTGGAACTACAGGAGGAATTACAGTTACCATCATAGGTTCTTGAACTCGGGACGCAGAAAGAAACTTTAACGCAAGACCAAGTTGTTGTTGTTGTTGAACCAGACAGAGACCATGAACAAGGGTTTCAAGCCCAGTACACTACCAGTGAGTGAAAACCTTTTTAGTGGGCTTTAAAAACTTATGTATGGATGTTTACTTTTTTTTCTTCTTGATTTTTGTGTGATTGTTATTTCACTATGATAATTAAAATTCTTTGCATGAAGCTTCACCTGCTCAACAGCCTGAATTTTCTTGAGTAGAGGGGTCTCTATTTGAGTGTTATAATATTGAGTAAATATATTTGCAATTTACATGCTGAAATATTTATGTTTAATTGTTTTAGAAACTGCAGTGAAAATAAGGTTTCTTGGGTTGTCTTTACATGGTTTTCATTTGTTAGACATACAAATTTATGCTAATGGTAATTCTACATGATACTTCTGAAACGTACGACATACATAGAGGATATCGGTCACAAGCTTTATTCTCAAGATGGTGTACTGTTTGTCAATAATATCAAAGTGTTATAATGTTAGAATTGATCAAGCTTAGAGTTTTATACAATTAGTAGTCATTCAGTTTTCTTGTGCCTGAGATTTGTAATGATTGAGTGTCCTAATTTGGATATCGATTATTGTTGAAAGCATAGGTGAAAAAATCGAATTTGCCGTCCGGATATTCACGAAATATTCCGTTTTTTGGCTATTCGGATCGGTACGGCATACGACATATAAACGAAATTTAAAACACCCCATGCCGTTCGGAATTTATCGGATATTCACGAAATATTCGGCAAAAACCGAAATTTACGACATTTTCGATTTGAAATTAACACATTTATTTTTAATTCCCCCCGAACTAGAATTTTCGATGAGATTATCAAAAAAAGGTCCAAAAGGCACTAGATGTTTGGAAACTTTCGCGACGAACTTCATGGCCCTCTCAATTGATATAATATAAAGAAAGTTAAATTTCATCGATCATTTTCCCGCTCAATTGAAAATAACAATTAATGCTTCTAAGGTTATTACAAGTCAGAATGTAGGAAGGAATGCATGTGTCATATGATTATTAAATGAGTTCTCTATTTTCCATAACTATCATCATTGTAGAGCAATATATCAGAAAGAAACGAAAAAAAAAAAGCACGCCCATGCCAAAGTGAAGTTCTCTCTCACTTTTATAAAGTTTTCATTCATTTTACGGGGGAGTCTCAATTTCTTTTTGCCACCCAAGATGAAGACCATGTTGCATGACAACAACCAAGAGAAGGAAAACGACCTCGACAGAAAAGACTGCATCCTAAAACGGAAACAGAATCATCTAGGGTATCTTCCCAAGGTTCATGGAACATTCCTGACCAGTTTTCTTCTCAAGGTTCGTGGAACCTCCCTTATTCTCAAAGCAACATCCAACCTACCTATGTTTACCCTCATTTTTCTTATGGTAACATGGGAACCTCCCAAAGTGATGATTTCAGTGTACCATCCTACCAAACCCAACCAGATTCCAGAGGTTCTTGGTTTCCTAATATAGGGAGTTGGTTGGCCCCAATGACAAGTGGGTCGGACGTGCAGTCAGCCGATACATTAATGTCGGTTCAATAATACTCGAGATTTCCTATCTTTGAATCATTTGCTCCGTATTGTATGGATCAAGATGCATATGATATGCATATTGACCAATTCAGGTCGTACGAGCAAACAATGTCATGGGAATATTACTGTACTGAGTTCGTCCCCACACGTATGCGACTCGAAGCTCATCGGTTTGACATGGTGCGTCTATCATTCTGGGGTTAGTATGTGTCTTTTATTTTGATTATTAAAATAAAACTATGGGTTGAGTTGTAATGAGGTTGTTTGTGTTTAGTTCTTGTATTAGAAACATATAAAAGTTCTATGAATATCCGCCCGATATTTACGATTTTTTCACCTATGACTAAAACTATCTTGTGTAATAGTTCTGCCTTAGCTTCCTTGTATGATTTATCGTGTGTTTAATTTTTAATGTATGTTTTTCTTTTAATTATAAGTTTATATATTGAAATCAGAAGAAAAACACGAAAAGTGGAGAAAACCTCCCAATTTTCCGAATTTTTCGCGAATATCCGCGAAAAATTCCGGTACATTTGAATTTACCAAAACTCCCATATCCGACATGGGAGGTCGGATATTCGCGGAATATATCGTTTTTTGGGAGGTCGGATATCCGCGTTTAAACGACATTTTCACCTATGGTTGAAAGTTTCACTGGACATATTACTAAGTTGTCAGTTATTTCAGTTTCATTCAGTTAGTTTATTCAGTTGTTGAAATGGATATAGATGTGAAGTTATAATGTCACTGGTCAGATGTGTAACTAAGCTTATGGTCAACGGTAGAGAAATGATGTGACATTGTAATTCCAAGTTCTGATTTAGTGTGTAATAAGATTGGTCTTGGGGGGGTGTTGCCATGTATCAGTGCTCAGGGCAAGAACTGAACTAGCATCCATGTCAGAGGTAAGACAACAGCAGAAGCAGCCACTCCGAAGACTGGCGACTGGCGAGCAGATTGGGTGCTATTATAGTGAATATTCAGCTGTGTTATATATGTTTGCATGTGGCTGTGCTTGGTTGGTGTAGTATTGAGTCCGTTGTATCTTTTTTTGCTATACCATAACTCTTCATGAATCTGAGCCAATATGGGCGAAAGATCACTTATCTTATTGTTTGAGCTTTAATTATTTTGATTCTTCATCAACTTTAGTCTTACAATTTTCCCATCTTTTTTTCAACAGAAACACATAAAGAAGGAATTATAACTCTATAGATATCTGCGTTCTCAGGGATGATGATGATCAGTGAATATGGAAAAGGGGACACCAAGGTTGTTCACTGTCACAAACTCTCTAGATCCAGATGACAAAGATTGCTGCTTGCACTCATTGGTGAGGTTTTGTTTAATGCTAATCTAGTGTGAAAGGTTCCTACACTCTCAAAGTGCAGACCAAGGACAAACTGTTTGCTGGGTTGGCCTAGAGTTTTACTATTGACTTTGGGAGTGCAATGTGGAAGGTGTACCATATGCTGTGATCTGGAGGGCTAGAAGCAACGTGTTCAGGGATAATTCAAGATGAATGTGCTGAAGATCATCTGGCATTGGCTCAATATGAAACCGGCACGAAGTGGTTTGACATCAATTTTGTGACAAAGTGTCTTTGGTTATCTCGCCTTGAATTCATTGTTAGGAAAATCAAGATGTACGCATGGTCGTCTCGTGTCCTTCGTGTCTCTTGGTTCTGTCTAGGAAAAGTTATTGGGTACTGGACGTACGTACCTAGTTAGGACGTACGTACGTCCACTGAGGCAGCAAACATCTTTTGGTCAGGACGTACGTACGCAGTTAGGACGTTCGTACGTCCAAGCAGGCAACAAACTTTTACCGTGTGGGGACGTACGAACGTTGATTCGACGTACGTACGTCCAATATGGATTTTCAGTATTTCGGCCCATTTTCCTTGGTTTCCAACCCTAAGTATAAATAGGGTTTCTCTTCCAAAGAACAAGTCAGTTCTTTGGTCGTCCATTCTTCTTCTAGTTCATGTGTTTTGGTTTAGGTTTTGGTATTAAAAGTGTTTGTGGCTATTGAACTCAATTCCCTTTCTTCCCCCTTCTCTCAATTCATAACTTTGTGATCTTCAAGAGTTATTGTGAATTCGGCTTCGAGTCTTCTTGTGTGTTCATCAAGAAGTCGAGTGTCTTGTGCGTACATCAAGGTGCTCTGGTGAAGTCAAGGTGTTAGAGATAACCAGGAGTATCAACTCGCAGTGAGTGCAGGTAGTTGATAGGTTTGTACATCTCTTTTCATCTAGTGGATTATTTTGTTGTCGCGAGGACAACCGTGGACGTTTCTCTGTTTGGGTTTTACCACGTTAAAAATCTCTGTGTGTTATTTACTTTCTGCGTATTGTTTGATTGCTTGTTTGAATTTACAATTGTTATACTAGCACTATTTGTAGTTTCTCACAATATTTAGGCCAGGAAAGGGCATTACTTCAATGAACTGGCACCAAATGAAAAAATTTGCTCACTGAAACCTGGGTATGTTCTTTTGTATTCTGAGTTGAGGTTGATTACCTTCCTTGTAATTCGTACTGATAAGGCCATCACTCACTGGTACACCTCTATTTTTGGTTGTTGGGAGTTGTTTATTATAGAAGTCAGTCATAGAAACTGAGGAGGCAAGAGCATAACCAGTCGGAAGTAAATGAGCCGATAGTATCTGAATCCTTGGCAGAACCTTAACCACAGACAACTTGAACATGAGGGGACAGTATCTGAATCCTAAGTGTGTTCTCTGTGGTTTGTTTGATGGAAATCTTTCCCATCTATCATTACACTGCTCGAAAGCACTGCAGGTCTGGTCAAAATTAATGGAACCTAGCCTGGTTCATATGAGATGCTCTTGTCAGTCATGTATATATAGGGATGGAGTCTGTCATGTATGTATAGTCTCTGCCAAGCCCAGGGCATCTTACAGAGGAGTTAAGTCACCACTATCATGCCTCACGTACCTGGCATGTTAATGTAAACTCTCTTTCTTTCGTCAATAAAAAATTTCTTATCAAAAAATATAATGGAATTGAAGAGGACAGGTAACTTCGTACATGATTTACAAGCCACTGATTGAAAGATGCAAAATGGTGCGAAATAGTCGTTAATTAGATTGCGGTTTTCAAAACCTTATTTTGACTACCTAAAATGAGTATAGTTTCAAGAAAGGGTTATCAAATCCACATCTAAGAGAGAATCGGGTTTAATAAAGAAAAGAAATGCATTTTTACTAATCTAGAGAATAATGGGGAAATAATTAGGGATGTAAATAGTGTGGGTTTAGGTCGGATAACTATATATCCATATCTAGATTCATTTTCTTTTATCCTAACCTGGAGCCGGATCCATACCTGAATTGAATCCATTTTACTTAAATATATCCGAACCACTTATAATATGGATAATCCATATCCGACCCGATTGACCCGAATTTGTCAATTCTTCGACGATTAAATTCACTCAATAACAATTCTAAAACTTCATTCTTTTTAAATTATCTACAAAAACTACAACCATATTTACTTTTATTTAAAATAATTGACTAAGAAGAATGAAAGAGGAGACATAGAGTTAATTTTAATAATTGTCATGTCTTTTTCCTTTTTTTCTTCTTCCTTTTGCTTTTTCGTTTTCAAATTTGTTTTCTTGGATCTATTCATCAGATCTGTGTTCGGTTTATGTTAAAACCCATCCACCTTTTCTAACTAAGATAAAGTTTTAAAATTTTATTTATATTGATACCCTAAATTTTTATGGATATAGGAGAATCCGACCCAAGTAGTATAAATCCATATCCGACCTGGATCCGATTCAGATCCAATATTTTATTACCAGATTCGATCAATTTTTGTATTCGAATCCATTTGGAAAAACCAAACCCGCTAAAATGGATATGGATATGGTTCAAATCGGGTCTAACCCGCACCATTTGCATCCCTAGAAATAATATAACAAAGTAGATGATGGTTAACTACTACTAATGTAAGAAATAATTATACGAAGATAAATATGATGAGAATTTCAAGAGATTGAATCCACCAATTCAACTATGTAATAATTAATATATAGATTTATCAAGATTAATTCGTAGATAGATACTCATTACACACTAAGATGATTCGAAATGCATACTGGATAGGTATGACATTAAACACTTATTTTATCTACATTAGAGTTTATCAATTCTAGAAAATCAACGATACTTCTTATCATTAAAATGTGAGGAAAAACTACAACACAATGTACAACTATTATGTTGGTGGCAAGAAAGAGTACGTTCGTCTTTCAGATCGTCACTCAATATGTCCCCGAATAGCTACAACAAAGTGTATATTCTACCTACTAAAAGAATTTAAAGAATTAAGAAGAAAGTAAATAAACACCGTTATATGTTTCATTTCACAAATAAATCATTGCAATTATTTACCTCTAACCTTCTCTCGAAGCACTAGATCATTGACTTCCATAATTACTCTTAATGGATTAAAGCTCAATAAATCATATATTAACTACTACATAAAATGAAAAAGCTTCATCTCTCCCTTGAAAAATGGAGATTAACCTAGCGTAATACTGAACTAAAATCTATTAAATGAAATGGCATAAAATAAAAACTAACTAAACTAAACGAAGAAGAAGAAAAGAACTTTATTAGAATTCTCACTTCTTGATGATGAATACAATGAATAAAGCTCCCTATTTATAGCTCCATAGGGAGCCTAAAAGAGAAAATTGCAAAATATTACATAATATTTGATTTGATTGATAATCAAATCAATTACTAAACATTTGTGGAAGAAAATATCAAGAATAAAATCTTTGAATGATTGTGGTCAAAGATTAATGAAAAACATTTGTTGAAAATCAAATACTTGCCACCATTGTTGCCAATTCTGTATAAAACTGTCATATATAGTGGCATTCTAGAAGATGCTGGTGATCTTCCTTGGATGGCTGAGTTGTCTCAATATTCTCCATATTTTACACATGCTAGAATCTTAAATATCAACCTTAAAGTGATTTTATGCTCCATCTTCTATTTAGTAGTCTTACTTCACTTAACTCCTTAATAGGTCTCTTTTGGACTTAAGCTTTGTAGATAATTTACGGGCTCATTTAGAATTAATCAATAAGATTAATTCAAGGCTTTGACCATTTGGATCCATGACTTTGTGCGACATTTCTCTTTTTGCTCTTTTTGTATCATTTTGTAGGTTTTTTCCTTTGATTTATTCTTTTCTAGGTTCTCCTACAAAAATACAAAAATAATATAAATGATTCTAATTCAATTCCAAAAGTGAGTTCTAATATCATACTAATTAAGGGTAAAAACTACGTTTTTGGATACTTATTACTGAAAACTGAAAATACATATTGGATCCAAGTGATCTGTCTTACAGTTTAAATCAGGGTCATACAGACAACTCACTCTGTCCAAACTACTAATGAGTGGAAGATAGATATAAAATCAGGGTCTTACAAACACACCGAAACTCACTCTGTCTTGTGGTATTGCTCTTGTTTAGATTGGCCTTTTGCAGTTTTCTATTGTTTTCCATTCCGAAAATTCAATTTCATATTTGTTTATGAATCTTTAAGACCATTACAAGCTAAGCAACATGATTGAATGCGGACTTATTGTTTACAATTTCATATCCGGAGATTATTTATATATACACTGCAAACGAGTTCTAATCAGAGCTACCTGATTTTAAACTTGCATTACTACTTACTAAATTTTCATCTGTTCCTGATAAATATGGGATTGCGAATGAGCATGTAGCTCAATAGTAGCACCTGATCACACCACACAGTGGAGAGATTGTGGGTTGGAAACACGTCAACAGTTGATCGTTGATATAAGTTTTCACACGTAATTTAAAGAGGTAGGGTCCCTCAACCCCCTTGCCAATAAAAAAAATAAAAAATTACTCATAAAGAAAAAGAAGACAATGACCGCATATTCTATAAATTTCATATGGACTTGAAATTAACATAAACACCAAGGCTTAATTTCCATCACCTTTTATGACTCAACAAAGACACAAACCAGAAGCTCACTTAAAATTAACAAAGACACCAAGGCTTAATTTCCATCACCTTGTGACTCAAAACAAAGACACAAACCAGAAGCTCTGACCCAAACTATCAGGAAGGTGGAGGATCAAAAATTAGGTTGATCAGGCCAGAAATTCGGATTCACAAGAAGCCCTCCGATACCATTACTGTTGTTCCTCCACAGATTTGCTTCTAGATCAGAAGCACCACCAACATTGTAGAACCTTTGCCGAAAAACTGGGGCAGTAGCAGAGTGCAGGATGGGGTTAACATGACTCTGCAACTCACCAATATTGTTGTCATTGTTCAACAGAAATGATTCTGGATTAGAAACACTACCTATATTGTAGAGGCTCGGCTGAAACTGCAGGACCATAGTAGGGTGCAGGACAACGGTAACTTGAGTCCGCAACTCACTGATATAGTTACTGTTCTGTGTATTGTTACTGTTCCAAGTAACGGGTTCCAGACCTAACACATTGTTGAAACACAGTGGCAACACTGAAGGGCTGATGGAGGGCAGGACAGGAGGAGTTGGATTCTGCTGAACCGATGATACTTGATGCATAGTGTTGTCACTCCAACCGAAATTCTGGGAGTTGTAGAGTTGTTGTTGTGGCTGCGGACGAAGACCATGAGGGTAAATGTGTCGATTGACCCCTCTTGAAACAGCAGACAACAACTGGTTTGCACTTTGTAGTGCCGAAACAGCAGCCGACAATCGTGAACCACGAGTAATAGTAGCAGATTGCGTGACTGGAGAAAGAGGTGAGGCTTGTAAGATCCTCGGTTCATTGAATCTCACCAATGAGCTCGGATTGGAAGGTACATTTCCTTCTGCAGCGAGAATCCTGGAAACAGGATCGCGCTGTCTATTGATTCTTACTGATGAACTAGAATTGAGGAGAGGATTTTCAACAGAACGAGGGATCTTGCGAACATGATTTGTACTCGAAGATGCTGTCTCAGAATGTTCAATGTTTTTCCGCTTACCCCCAACAGAGATGTCCCTCAGCACTTCTTCATGGATCCAATAGTGACAGCATATCTTGCAGCGATACCCAGCCTGATTGTCCCTGTAATTGTTGTAGTAGCCAAACATGGTTTCCAAGCTATTACAACGAGGACATCTCCTAGGTGGATGTGAGCGAACTTCCCTTGCTCCCACATCTTGCTGTTCCATCTCTCTCTTTGGCTCCATCTCTCCGCTTAGTTTCTTTAGTTCTTGAGAATTAAAGCAAAGAGGCAAGTATACAGCCTCTGTCACCTTCCTGGAGGTTTATATAGAAGAAGATGAGAAGAACAATAATGGTATGACAATGATTTCTTATATTCAGAAAGAATCAATTCAGATTTCAATTGATTTCATTACTTGGGAATGTAGTGAATTATAGATGAGATTTACTTATATATGGAGTGTGTAGGAAGAGGTAGATGGAGTGTGTCATGAAAGTACATAGTGTTACAATGCTCCCGTGGTGATCAGGCAGGACCACCAAGTTAGCACATTGACTACGAGTAGAAACTATACGGACATGGGAACACATGGAGGTATGTTGGCTGCAGGACTCGGGTTACCAATGCTGAAGGACCAGGTTCCATATTCATACTTGTCGCATTTTGAGTAAGTTATCATTTTCTTAATTACTAGATTCTGCAGTCCCATACCAATTTTGTATTCTTTTGAAATTAAATTATGAATATGAGGAATATTTTGTAATTAAAATTAATTAGTTTCAATATCGTGGTTGCCGTATGGGGACCAAAACACATCCTCTTGTGATCTTGCTTTGTAATGGAATTCAACATATAAATTGCAGTGTGGTTTGTACAATGAAGTATCGCCTTTCTACCAATAATAAGGATCACTAGGAAAACAAATAAATGGCTTTTATTTAACAGTGTACGTTCGAACATTGTTGTTTGTTTCCCTCCATGGTCCATGGATATAAATTAAACCTGGGAAAATATTATATGATGGCACTATGGCAGTGGAGAAAGGTGAATATCCTCCGCGAGTACTCAATGATCAAGAATATAATTACATACAAGAACAATATCCTCCGCGAGCTACTATATACGTCTTAAGCTAGGAAGGAGACGGACCAGTAGTGAGCACAACCAATAGGAGAGACTGTCAATACTGACACAGATTTAGTCATTGGTGGATGCCAGCGAAGCACTTCACTCCTTCACCGAAGATTACTGCATATTTTACAATTCCCCTCCAAACCGAGCAACCATATGAGCTTGTGACCCTTCTAAGCCACCATCCTTCATCACCTCTTCCATATTTTGTATCCACCAGAGTTTCCCATAGAGTCCTGTCCTCCACAGCCACTTGGTTAGAAGAGCCCCATTCAACTTCCTCAACCCAAGACCTCCTCCTTTTCTTGGTGAACAAACAAGGTTCCAGTTAACTAGATGATACTTTCTATGTTGCTTCGTCGATCCCCACAGAAATGCCCTTGAGCTTCTTTTCAAATCTGTCCACAATACTTGCTGGTACAGACGTACAGTCATAAGGGAAAGCTGATAAGTTGGCAGGTTGGAAAGTACACTCTGCATCAGAATCAACCGACCTCTGATCCTTTATTTTTGAGCAAGAGCTACTTCTATTGATTCAGAGAAACTTACATTTTCAGAGTACAGACTCCTTGCAAAGAAAGGGAAAGAAAAGCAAATCTAAGTCCACGTAGTTTTACTTGCCTGCATTCCTAGTTCCTACGTTGTCTGTGAACAAGACATACCCCAGCTGGGGTATGTCTGGAGACAAGAACTATTCACTGTGTGGACTTTCAAACATAGCTCGTTTAGCTAACATATCTGCTACTTTGTTAGCCTCACGATATACACATTTAATAACACAGTTTATATTAGCCAAAACCTTTTTACAATCTTCAACCAAAAATCTAAACTGCCAGCGACATATTTACCAAGCAGTATCCCTGCCACAAAAGTTGAATCTGTCTCCAGCACCAGCACCAGCACCAGCACCAGCACCAGCTCTTGTATTCCTAATCTACTTATCTGATTCAGTCCCTCTGCAAGCCCACAACTCTGCCATATCATTGGTGCATTGTCCGACTCGTCTTGACAATCCAGCTAGGAAAAAAAAACCCCTCTCTCTATCTATCCAATCCACCGAGGATTCAAGGAGATCAAAGATCCAAGAAATTTAGAACTGCAGATCAAAGATGGGATATCTTAAAGAAGAGGCAAACATCAAAGTTCGTATGGCGAGCAGGTCTGGGAATTCCCTTCCTCCTGTATATTTTCCATCTCCTGTTTTCCCTCACGGAAAGAAATATCGTGATCAAACTTTCTGCACTCTATCTGATGAAGCCTATGATGTTAGAAGTGTTGAACTATATGCAATGATTATGTAAATCCTAACAACATCAACAACCAACAACCTAGATATTCGTGAGAACACCTCCTTTGCAATATAGGATCCGTTTTGTCAATGAAGTCAGAGATTACCAAACAATAAACAATAGTATAAGAAGAATAAAACAATAAAGAACAATAACACCAAGATATACGTGGTTCGGTAATGCCTACCTCTACGGAGAACAATGAGAAGATTTCACTATAAGAAAAAAAACACCGATTACAATAATCTTTCTAGTATCTTTCTCAAGATTTTAATCTCTCACCTTAAACCCAATACACCTTTGGCTCCCAAAGTTCTCTCTCACTTACTCTTTCTATCTCTATGTTTCTATGGTTTTCTACTCTCTTGTCTTGTCTCACAAATACCAAGTTACTTGGATATCTATAGCCCATGGATAGAAACCAAATCCATATAGGATTATTTGTTCAAAACTGAGATAAATACGAAACCGAGTCCTATGAGAACTCCTACACATATATGGTTTCCTTAACCAATATAGGAACTGATCCTATGGATCACACCCCTTATAAGGTATGATCCTGTGCACCCAATTGTTGCGAGCCAATATACAACAATCTCCACCTTGGCGAGCTATCGACGAAAAAACAAAATCATGGCGCCTTGAATTTCTTCAAGCACCCTCACATTGACAAGAATCATCTTGCCTCAACGTACTTCAAGTGAGAAAGTGCTCCACCCAATCTTTAGCATGTAGAAAGATTGAACAAGTTCAAACAATCTCTGAACTTCTCAAATGAAACTGTTCTTCCGTTTTCATCTCTCTCCTTAGCTCCATACCTAAGATCTTCTGTGCATAACCAAGATCCTTCATGTTGAATTCATTGCTTAATAATGTCTTCAGCTCCTTAATTCTAGATATATCCTGAAAAACAATAAGCATGTCATCTACATAAAGTAACAATAGGATCACCATCCCATCATCGAACACATGAGTGTACACACAACAATCATAGTCACATCTTCTATACCCAATGTTTAGCATATAAGAGTCGAAGCGTTTGTGCCACTGCCTTGGAGATTGTTTAAGCCCGTAAAGAGACTTCTTTAACCTACAAACCAGATTTTCCTTACCAGCTTCAACAAAACCCTAAGGTTGAGCCATGTAGATGACTTGCTCTAATTCACCATGGAGAAAAACAGTTTTGATATCTAACTGCTTAAGCTCCATATCCTGCTAAGCAACGAGTGATAGTAATACTCTAATAGAAGTATATTTCACTACCGGAGAGAAAATTTCATCATAATCAACTCCTTCCTTCCGTGAGTACCCCTTCGCCACCAAACGTGCTTTGAACTTTGGTGGTTCTTTCTTTCTGCGAGTTTAGGAACCAACTCCCAAACGAAGTTCTTGTATAGAGATTCCATTTCTTCGGCCATAGCTTCAATCCACTATTCTCTTTCGTTACTTTCAACTGCTTTACGATAAGAAGTAGGATCACCTTTACTAATGCTTAAAGCATAATGAACTTCTTCCTCGAACCCAAATCCAATAGGTGTTTTGACTTGTCTTTGGCCCCGGTTCTTTGCTATTCTGTAAGGTTGTTGCTTATCTTTATTAGATTCAACCTCATTTTCAGACTGTTGTTGTTCTGGCCCATCCTCTTCAACCCTTGCATCTGACTCCTCCACCTGAATAGGAGTTTCCCTGTTGGATACCTTGGTAAGAAGAGATATCTCTGTAGTTTCTTTCTCACAAATAATGTTTTTCTCACTATTCTTTATGTCTTGATTCATAGGGGCATAGTCTTCTCATGAAACATTAACATCTCTAAGATTTTCTTTCGGTTCATTGGATCCCATAATTTATAACCATTCACTCATTTTTCGAAGCCGATGAAAATGCATTCATGAGATTTGGGTTTAAGTTTGGTTATCTCATCACTGGTAATAAGAGCATATGCACTACATCCAAATACCTTCAAAGTAGAGTAGTCTACCGGTTTACCTAACTATACCTCTTCTGCACATCTAAAATCAAGCATCTTGGAAGGTGAATGATTAACCAAGTGAGAAGCATGGTTAAGCGATTCTGCCCAAAACATCTTGGTAGATCTGCATGAAAACTCATGGACCTCTATTTATTCATAAGAGTTCTATTCATCCTTTCTACAGCTCTATTCCGTTGGGGTTTCTTCTTCACGGTAAAATGCCTTGTAATACCTTCATTTTTGCAGTACTGTAGAAACTTCCTATCCTTATATTCACCACCATTGTCAGTTCTTAGATACTTGATTTTTCTGCCTGTTTGATTCTCTACCTCTGCCTTCCACTACTTGAATTTAGTGAAAACTTCAGATTTCTCCTTCATGAAGTAGACCCAAACTTTCCTCGAAAAATCATTCATGAAAGTGATAAAGTAACGAGGTCCACCTTTTGATTGAGTAGGTGAAGGCCCCCACACATCTGAGTGAATATAGTTAAGTACTTTTGTACTTCTGTTCTTTGTATCTGCAGCCTTGAAGAGTGCCTTAGTTTGCTTTCCCATAATACAATACTTGCAGAACTCAAGTTTACACTCTTCTACACCCTTCAACAATTGTCGCTTGTGTAGTTCTTCCATGGCTCTTTCACTCATATGCCCTAGCCTCAAGTGCCAAAGCCGAGTGCGTTCTTCTTGTGTAGAAACTACAGCTCCACCAATTACTGTATTTCCCAAAAGCTTGTATAAATTATTAGAAAGTCTTATTCCTCTCATAACCACAAGTGAACCCTTTGAGACTATGAGATTCCGATCTTTGGATTTGTATATGTACCTATTCTTATCCAAATAACCCAGGAAAATAAGATTCTTCCTTAGTGTAGGAACGTATTTCACGTTACCCAAAGTCCTAACAATTTCATCATGCATCTTCAACTTTACAGTACCGATTCCACAAACTTTACAATTGGAATTATTCCCCATAAAAACTACGTCGCCTTTTCTTTTCTCAAACGTGTCAAACCAGTCTTTGTTTGAACACATATGATAAGAAGCGCTGCAATCTAAAATCCAAGGCGAAGCAATATCATTACCTATAGAAGTCGCCAAAATTTCTCCGTCTCTATCATCTGTAACAACGCTGACTGAATTTGAATTTTCGGCCTTCTTCTTCTTTTCCTTATATTTCTTACAATCTCGTTTCCAGTGGCATGTCGCACCATATTCAAAGCAACCTTCTTTATCCCTGGATTTCGATCTGCCCATGCCTTTTGATTTGCTACTTCTCTTATCTGTTCGACCTCTCTTATTAGAATGCTTGACGTATAGTCCTTCTGCTTGAGAGTCTTCACCTATGTTCTTATTCATCTTCACATGAGAGACTATGTCTTAAACAACTTCATCATACTTTAAAGTATCCTTGCCGAACATCAATGTGGTCCTGAAGTGCTTGAAAGATGGAGGCAAAGATCTGAGTAGGTACAAAGACTTATCTTGATCGTCATATTTCACATCCACCCGTAGCAAATTTGTGATACATTTATTGAACAAGTTTAGATGTTCCATAAGATCACCACCTTCTTCCATCCGAAGATTCAAGAGTTCATCCTTTAAGAAAAGTTTATTGGATAAAGACTTACCCATATACAACTTCTCAAGCTTTTTCCATGTTCTTTTGGCACAAGTTTCCTCCATCACATTAAACATCACCTCGTCCGAGATATGTAGTTCGATGGAACTCATGGCTTTGAGATCTGCTTTGCTCCACTCGTCATCTTACATGTCCTTTGGTTTCTTGTCTTTCCCGTCAAGAACTACATGAAGATCTTGTTAGTTCAAAACGTTTCTCATCTTCCTTTGTCATAGTGAAGTTATCTCTACCATCAAACGATTTAATCTCAACTTTTACATCGCCGCCAAGAGTAGTAACTGATGGTTTCTTACTGTCGTTATTCGCAGGAACACCTGTAGTCTCCGTCATCTTTGATAAAACCTTAATTCCAACCTAAGCTCTTGATACCACTTGTTGAACTATATGCAGTGATTATTTAAATCCCAACAACGTCAACAACCCGCAACCTAGATATTCGTGAGAATACCTCCTTTGCAATACATGATCCGTTTTGTCAATGAAGTCAACGATTACCAAACTATAAACAATAGTATAGGAAGAATAAAACAATAAAGAACAATAACACCAAGATATACGTGGTTCGACAATGCCTACCTCCACGTGGAACAATGAGAAGATTTCACTGTAAGAAAAGAAACACCGATTACAATAATCTCTCTAGTATCTTACTCAAGATTTTAATCTTTCACCTTAAACCCAATACACCCTTGCCTCCCAAAGTTCTCTCTCACTTACTCTTTCTATCTCTATGTTTCTATGGTTTTCTACTCTCTTGTCTTGTCTCACAAATACCAAGTTACTTGGGTATTTATAGCTCATGGATAGAAACCAAATCCATATAGGATTACTTGTTCAAAACCGAGATAAATAGGAAACCGAGTCCAATGAGAACTCCTGCACATATATGGTTTCCTTAACCCATATAGGAACCAACAAGAAGTGTTCTAGAATTGCGCCAAATGAGATGTGTTACATCATCTTATGGTTGGTTGGTATTGCAGAATTATTTAGATTCAACCCATTGTTATCTTTTCAATCCCGTAACCAAAATTCACTTACCAAAGTTGATACATAATACATTTTATATGGCTGTTCTAACAGCTTCTCCTAGTGATCCCAATTGTATTATAATGTTTTTTAGCGACAAGAAGAAATCACTTATTTTTTCTAGGATTGGTGATACAATCTGGATTGAACACAAGTTGGGAACTGAACCTAAGAAAAGTCGTAAACTCCTAGGTGGTCCTTTTCGAGGTGTTGTTAGTTGCCAAAGGAAAATTTACCTATTTTTTTTCAATGTGATGGTTGTGATTGATGTTAATGATTCTACTGTTTCTATAAATATGCACGAAAGGAAGTTTACCAAGGGTTATTTACCAGAAGCAGAGTGTAGTAGCGGAGCTTACTTCGTTGGAGTCTTGTGGAGAGATCTTTCAAGTAGTTCAGGTTGCCTTAGGATTTTCACCTGATATAATTCGAACAATAGATGTTTTCAAGTTGGATTTTTTTTTTTTTTTTTAAAAAAAAAAAAAAAACATGGAGGACGAAACTATTACAACTACTCTACCTTGTCCTAGGAAATTTCCTAATTGGGATGAACCATTTTGGGTCATTCTAACCGGCAAATTACAGGTGAACAAAGATGTGGCCAAAATTGGCACATCTTATGCCGAAGTAAATGATGAAGAGAACTCTAGTCGGAAGGACCTTCCGATAGAGCTCTTGGAAAACTTGTGTATCTGTTGCCAAAATTGTATATCTGTTGAAGAGAACTCTAGTCGGAAGGCACATCTTATGCCAATGTTCGTCACTTTTTCTAGGTGATTGCATTCAGTTTTGCCTTACTTGGAAAACTTCTATATCTGTTACCCCACCACCTCGTTCAAACTTCAAAAGCTAGTCTTGTACAGTTTGAGCCACAATAGTTACCTTGGTTGATGTTGTAAGCTCCATCTCGAGCTTGGTCACAGATCTGGGTTGCTGAACTCCTTCTCTTCTATCTCCTTGTGATACCTGCAAAGACCACCGGCTATCATCCGGTGGGGAAAGCTCCAACGCCCAAGTTAGTCATGGAGGCCAACTTAGAAATTAGATTAAGTAAAGAGTGAATAGTTACCTTTGTGTGAACCCTAATGTTTTCCTTATATAGCGGTATTAACCGCCTTCTTCTGACCGTAGGATTCCCCTCTGCATCCTACGGTCCTTCTATCTCTTTCGTGGCTCATCCTCCATCACATACTATAGGGTAAGTGCTTGACAGCTAGGTATCACGTGTTTTATCCGTGATGCTCTAGAATGTTCTAAGCTATTATCAGGTAGTTCTCGGTTTTCCTTACTTGGCGTACTCCTACGTTCTTTACACGCCACCTAGTATGGTACTTACATATGGTACTTATATCGCCCCCTCTCTGGAGCGTTAGCCGTGAAGGTTTCACTTTCCTTTCATGGTGCCAACGGTCCAGAGAAACATTTCTTATGAATATCAATCGCCATGGGGGTCTTCTTTGCTAGCTTTCACTGCTTCAGCTTTCTCATCGGTACTCAATTTCTCTGCTTTCTAAGTCTGACCATATATGTCAGAGTTGGTTTTAGCATCAACATCTTTCCGTGACTGCCTTAGCTCACGGTTTCTGTGCAATCTCATCGTCTTCCTGTGACTGCCTAAACTCACGATCTCTAATTCAATCTTATCATCTTCCCGTGACTGCCTAAGCTCACAGTTCTTTGGAGTAAGATATTGGCTGCGCTACCTAGTAGCTGCCTACGTACCCAAGTTGGGATCAAGCCACCGTAGTTCTTTTTCCTGTGTAACGAAAGATTTTGAAATATTAACTTCTGAAAGAATAGTAGTGATTCTCTCAAAGATATAGAAATAAAACTTCTGGCCTACTCGCCCCCAAGTCTGTTATCTACAATATAACAAAGACAACTGAAAATAACAAAGGTTTCTCATGCTATTAAGGAACGTCCTTCATCCATAAGATTTCCAAGAAAGAATCTTCACGTGTGGAACGCCCTCCATCCCACAAAAAGGAAACTAAATAAATTAAAAGTCATCACGGTTGATGGTATTGTCACTACCGTGAACTTGTTCACGTACATTCTCCATCACGGTACAATTCTCATCCCGGTATGGTTCTTGCTACAAAATTCCAAGAACAACACATGAAGACTTCTGGATTCCCTAGGCGCAAGAATAACACATTCTTGTCTTAACCACTAGCAATGTTTTTCTGGATTCCCTAGGCGCAATCATCGCTTAGGCTGCTGCGTTTCGTTTTCCTAGGGCTCTGTCTTGTCACAACTGCTTTTTCTCCCCTTTTTACCCCTCAATTCCTCTTTCCTTTAAATAAACTCCTTAGCCTCAATTTCTCCATTTTGCTTTTCTTTATTCTCTTCTTCTCCAAACTCTCTGCGTTCTTTTTATTTTCTTGAAGGTTTCCGACTTATTCTTCTGTCACCGCTCAACAATGGCTGCCAGAGAGGCTTGCAAACTTCCTTCCACTGCACCCATGGAGACTACTACGGCACTAGATGCCGGTGTCGCTTCGAAACTTCCTCCTCTCGGTGTGCCAACGTGCTTCTAACTATTCTATGGGCATCCCACCTACGCTTTTAGCCTAGCCTAAAGATGAGGCATCTCATGTGCTGGGATTTGCTGGCGGCTTGCTAGGCCAAATCCCTCCGTCATAGCTACTCACGTTTCCCAATCTATTTGGGCTCCCTCTTGTGGGAATCCCACCTTTGCTTTTAGCCTAGCCTAGAGGTGAGGCATCTCACGTGTTTCTACCGTGAGGCACGAGTATACTTGCGGGGATTTGCTGGCGGCTTGCTAGGCCAAATCCCTCTGCCATAGCTGCTCGCACTTCCCAATCTATTTGGGCTCCCTCTGTGGGCATCCCACCTTTGCTTTTAGCCTAGCCTAAAGGTGAGGCATCTCACGTGTTTCTACCGTGAGGCATGAGTATACTTGCGGGGATTTGCTGGCGGCTTGCTAGGCCAAATCCCTCTGCCATAGCTACTCGCGCTTCCCAATCTATTTGGGCTCCCTCTGTGGGCATCCCACCTTTGCTTTTAGCCTAGCCTAAAGGTGAGGTATCTTTCATGGTTTTCACGGTATACAATTCCGTCAACTGTGAGAGGCTTACTTGTCATTGTTACTTCACGGAACCCATGACTGTTCTAAAGGGGGCTCTCACTGTACCCTGACGTTACTGAAGTCTGGAGAGTCAGAAAGATCCATGGAATCAACTTCTTCTTTGTGACGATGACCCTTACGCCCAAATACTTTAGGGCTTTCTTGTTCCTTTCTTTCTCCTAGCATCTTACCATTCTCTTGTGTATTCTCGGTTTGCATTTAAAACTCAAACCGCTACGGGAACTTACCTATGTAATCAAGTTACATAGCGTGTCCCCTTTGTTGGTGAAGTTTTCTCGTGTGTTAACATTAGGTCTACTACCTCAGTTCACGTCGTCACGTTGAACTCGTAGTTAAGACCCCATTAATACACTAGCACTATTGCTCTTCTCTCTTGAGGCACCCCACTGCGTTGGCTATCTCAACCTCAGTGTGGAGGAAACAATACATGGAGATCGTCAACGTATAGTTAACGGCATGCCAAGCCGAATCTACCCTTATATATTGTTCCCCACCAATCTAAATTGGATTTTACACTTAGTCTTCTTAGCTGATCTTTAGCCTGATCTCAGCCAAGGTATCTTATCTATATGATGTCGTCACCCGCTATGAGTGCACTAACACCTGGCGGTATACTCAAGTTGCTCTTGACTGTATACTCGCTCTCAATAGTCAATACTTATTTGTAACATCTTGTTTTCATTTGGGACGTGTTACCTCCAACACAACAACTATGCAGAAACAATCATAATATACTACATGTCGCCAAGCGAAGCTTTTCAACCATTTTAGGGGTCGGCCTCATGCTTGCATGCTCGGTATCAGTACAATGAAAATTAACACTGTAAGCACAAACTAATATTGGTATCACAGTTTCAGTTCTACACCACTTACCACTAGCATTCAACTTATTATCTACAAACTTAGAGTACATCACCATCTATTGTGATGTCTATGAACAAATATGACCTGTATATGTTCCAAACTATCTTGTATCCTATATGAACAATTGACATAATTCCATGAAACAAACAACATTAGGCATATGAATTCTTGTACTATTCTCATCTCCTGATGCTATTATATATGTAGGTCTTCACTAATGAAGGTTAACGTAGCAAGTCCCAAGTCCAAGCTGGGATTCGTTGAACATACTTCTATAATAAACAGACTCTACTGTCATCTCCTGGTGACATTTGAGGTCAACCTTTAGAATTGTTCTCACTAAGTAATCTAGGACATACTAAAAATAACCAACTTGATTGGGTAATTGTTGATCTGCTCAACTTATTCAAATACTATCTTGTTATTTTTCATACATCAGATGTTATTCCAAAAATCAAGCTTAGGCAGTATGCAATTCAAAAAATCAGATTTTGTAAACGCAAAATCAAGTTCTATACTGAGTGGCATCCAAATGTGGATCAAAACTACTGACATACTAAAAATCAACCATTTCATATCTTCATGACATAAATTTTGGTCACACTGCAGATTCAAAATTCATGACATATCGGCAATTGTTTCATCCACTCGAAAGTTTTATATGTCCAAAGTCTACTAGCTTAAGTATAGAGCTTGTAAGAACTGAATCTATATTCACAGTTTTCTACCATGATCAAATTCCGACACTTACTATTAAACTTAAACACACTTGCATATTAGTAAATCAGCAGTTTATGTCCACTTAAAAGCAAGCTCCAAGGTCATCCAATACATTGCAAGAGCAAATCAAAATTACTTAATATGAAATCAGATCATGCTATTGTCACATTAGCAACACTGCTAGGACCAGGAGCATCTTGACATTCTTATGCTTGTGTCGGTTCTTATATGCGAAACTAGAAGGACTATATCCTATATTCCAAGCCTTATGCTCAGTACTTATTATACTAGTAGTGATGCATTTCAAAGTAGCATGCTATAGGCCTCACCCAACAGTATGTACATTCCTTATTATGCAAATTCCTCGCTAATTATAAAATAATGTGTTCTTATATCTTACTTGACTACTCTTGCCATTCAACCAACTAGTCAAATACAACAACTAATGAAATAACATCAAACACATACATGGTATGATTCTTATCAACAGATTCACCAAAAATCCATTTCAATTAATATCGATGTTTAGCTAAGAGTTTAGATAATACCTTCAGCTGCTGAATTCAATGTCAGAGAAAAAAAAAAAACTCAAAGAGGGAATTGTTTGAAAATAAACTTATCATTGTGACGTTTCACCAAATAGCTTGTGGCTAACACAAGTAGAGAAGTCTGCACCTTGAATTTTCTGCAAAAGAGAACTTGTTTGTAGTAATGGAGCACCACTGCTACTGACTTGTTCAGTTTTGTTGAACCATCTTTGCTGAGTATGAGGAACAAAGGGAGAAATTATCTGCTGCAACTAATAACTATCACCCATATCACGAAATTAGAGAATAAAGAAATTATCCACTTGCTATTGAAATCGACCAAAAACCAACGAAGAAGTCTGTGATGAGTGAAGCCATAGAAAACATAGATCTGAAATTATAGATCTAAAACTGTAGATCTGAAATTTGAGATCTTTGAGACTAGAAATTAATTTTCGATCCAGATCTGTAACAAAGTGTGTAGAAGCTCATCTTTAGATCTGCAACAAAGTATGTAGAAGCTCTAGATCTGTAACATGGGAAGTTGTTCTCTTCTTGAGGTGCATATAAATCTGATGAACTAAAGTTTTTTGCACGAAATTTGAGAGAATTTCCTATTGGTCGTTTTTCCGATCTTTGATTCCTTCTGCCTAGTTCTCTAAATCTCCTTTTAGAGAAGTGGCACCGCCCTCCTTCTAGCGCCAAAATGTAAGCTCCATCTCGAGCTTGGTCACAGATCTGGGTTGCTGAACTCCTTCTCTTCTATCTCCTTGTGATACCTGCAAAGACCACCGGCTATCATCCGGTGGGGAAAGCTCCAACGCCCAAGTTAGTGATGGAGGCCAACTTAGAAATTAGATTAAGTAAAGAGTGAATAGTTACCTTTGTGTGAACCCTAATATTTTCCTTATATAGCGGTATTAACCGCCTTCTTCTGACCGTAGGATTCCCCTCTGCATCCTACGGTCCTTCTATCTCTTTCGTGGCCCATCCTCCATCACATACTATAGGGTAAGTGCTTGACAGCTAGGTATCACGTGTTTTATCTGTGATGCTCTAGAATGTTCTAAGCTATTATCAGGTAGTTCTCGGTTTTCCTTACTTGGCGTACTCCTACGTTCTTTACACGCCACCTAGTATGGTACTTACATATGGTACTTACAGATGTCTTTACCAAAAGTCAATAAGGGAGTATGCAATTTCTATCATCCAGTTTACTGTGATAGCTATACCATGGACATGCAGGTGCCTGAACTAGAAGGTGCAATCATCCACGATGCACGATACGGGTGGCTCTTAATGTCACAAGGGTGGGATGCTCTCATTTTCCTTTTCAATCCTTTCACTAAGGAAATCATCAAGCTTTTATATCATAAAAAACTCTACTATTTTATTGGTATTACCTTCTCGACGCCTCCAATTTCTTCGTATTGTATGATATTTGGAACGTCGCTATGTTTTGGAGAATATGTTACCATGACAATCTACTTAAAAGAGGAAGATACTTGGTGCCCCTATGATGAATTAACCAAATGTAAAGTATCATATGAGTTCATGGCTTCAGATTGTAACCCTATCTTCTATGATGGTGTTTTTTTTATTGTTTGAGCCAAGATGGGAAGTTGGATGTTTTTCATCCAAATGAAGAGGACGATCTTGTGTGGCAGGTCCTTTTGGTACTACTAGTAATTTCAATAAAATTAGAGAATAGGGCGACGTCAACTAAGATTACGAGTTTCATTATGGAGTATGATGGTGAAATCATATCAGCCTTTGTGGGGGTTTTTTGGCAAGTCAATCCAGGTTTATAAGTTGGATCGATCAAAGATGAGATGGGTTAGATTGGAAAGTTTAGATGGTAAAGTGATGTTCCTTAGTCAGGCAGCATCATTGTTGGTACCTACGATGACATTGAAAGGGATTGAGAACAAAATATATCTCCTTAGGCTCAAAGGTAAATAAGGCATTTTCTATTCTTTAGAGTCTGGCAATTACCATTATTTTGGAAAGGATTCTCGTCCAGACTGGATAAACACTAGTAATGTAACACCCCGAGTCGACAGGTGGTTTGCCGAGGGGGTGAGTCCTACGACACGTAAGAGAGGGATGTTCTAACATTAGGATATAGATATAGATCCGTCATATATTATCACCGAGGCCTTTTGGGCTCACTTGGCTCCAGAGTTCTTCAAACTCTAGAGTTAAGCGTGCTCGGGTGGGAGTAGTCTCTGACCTCCTAGGAAGCATGGTTCTGCCCATAAAACCCCACACTGTCGGATGTCCGCAGTGACTAAGTGGGGACAATACCGGTAGTGATATAGGTCGGGTCGTTACAAATGGTATCAGAGTCGACAACGGTTCTCTTGTCGAGGGGTGGGAGAGTATGCTGGAAAGGCGATAGCCCGATAAAAGGGTGACGGTTGCGTCGGGTACTCGTCTTCCGAGGGGCAGGGAACGTCGGAATCTGGGGATGTATATTCCAAAACAGAGGACGACTCTCTTCTAAGGTGGTGGGATTGTAACACCCCAAGTCGACAGGTGGTTTACTGAGGGGGAGGGTCCTAGGACACGTAAGAGGGGGTGATAAATATCAAAAAACGTAGTTTTTACCCCTAATTAGTATGATGTTAGAACTAACTTTGGACTTGAATTAGTGTAATTTCTATTATTTTTATATTTTGGTAGGAAAGAACCTAGAAAAGAATAAATCAAAGAAAAAGCCTACAAAATGATACAAAAAGAGCAAAAAGAGAAAAGTCAAGTATGAAGCCCAAAATCATGGATCCAAATGGTCAAAGCCTTGAATGAATAGTAAATTAATTATAAATGAACCCGTAAATTATCTACAAAACTTAAGTCCAAGAGAGGCCCATTAAGGAGTTAAGTGAAGTAACACTACTAAATAGAAAATGGAGCATAAAATCAATTCAAGATTGATATTTAAGATTCTAGGATATGTAAAATATAGAGAATATTGAGACAACTCAACCATCCAAGGAAGATTGCCAGGATCTTCTAGAATGCCAATATATATGACAGTTTTATACAAAATTGGCAACAATACTGGCAAGGATTTTATTTTCAACACATGTTTTTCATTAATTTTTGACCACAATCATTCAAAGATTTTATTCTTGACATTTTCTTCCACAAATGTTTAGTAATTGATTTGATTATCAATCAAATCAAATATTATGTAATATTTTGCAATTTTCCCTTCTAGGCACCCTATCGATCTATAAATAATGAGCTCTATTCATTCTATTCATCATCAAGAAGTGAGAGCAAAAACTTCACTCTTGTATGATTCTAATAAAGTTATTTTCTTCTTCTTCTTTTACTTTACTTAGTTTTTATTTTATGTTATTTTAATTAATTGATTTTAATTTAGTATTATGCTAAGCTAATCTCCCCTTTTCAAGGGAGAGATGAAGCCTTTTCATTTTATGTAGTAGTTAGAATATGATTTGTTAAGAATTTAATCCATTAGAGTAATTCTGGAGGTTAAAGATCTGCCGCTTCGAGAGAAGATTAGAAGTAAGTAATTGCAATGATTTATTTGTGAAATAAAACATATAACGGTGTTTATTTACTTTCTTCTTAGTTTTTTAAATTCTTTTAGTAGGTGGAATATACATTTTGCTATTACTATTTGGGGACAGATTGAGTGACGGTCTGAAAGACGAACGTAATTTTTCTTGCCGCCAACATAATAGTTGTACATTGTGTTGTAGTTTTTCCTCAAATTTTAATGATAAGAAGTATCGTTGATTTTCTAGAATTGATAGACTCTAATGCAGATAGAATAAATGTTTAATGTCATACCTTTCCATTATTCATTTCAAATCATCTTAGTGTGTAATGAGTATCTATCTACGGATTAATCTTGATAAATCTATATATTAATTATTACATGTTTGAATTGGTGGATTCAATCTCTTGAAACTTTCATCATATTTATCTTCCTACAATTATTTCTTACATTAGTAGTAGTTAATCACCATCTACCTTGCTATATTATTTTCCCCTTATTCTCTAGATTAGTAAAAATGAATTTCTTTTCTTCATTTGACTTGGTTCTCTCTTAGACGTGGATTTGAGAACCCTTTCTTGAAGGTATACTCGTTTTAGGTAGTCAAAGTAAGGTTTTGAAAAGCGCGATCTAATTAACGACTATTTCGCGCCCTTTCAAATGGCACCATTGTCAGTCTAAGAAGGAATCGAGCCAAGGAAGAAAAGACATCATCATACTTATCGACAGTCTATTTGGACCCAGCCAACCCTCTCACCTTTCATACTGAGTTTATTTTCGGCTAAACTATCGAGTTATGTAACAAAGTAGGGTCGAATTCCCAACTTATGCAACCAACTAAATTAGGTTTAAAATCATCAGCAAACTTTTAAGTTTTTGCAATTTAGGCAATGCCGTTAACAATCCCTTAAAAGAAGTTAGATTTTGCTGACTGTATTGTTTTTTTTTTAATTTTTTATTGTTGACTGTGTAATAAATTATTGTTGACTGTATTTTTTTAATTTTTTTTATTATTGACTGTGTAATAATTATTGCTGACTGTGTAAAGTAAGCAAAAAAAGAGATTTTTAAAAGCAAACCCCAAAATTAAACAATGATTACATGATTAAAAAAAATTTAAAACAAAAAAAACAACCAAAAATTAGTTTATGGTTGTTTTTAATGAATCAAAGAGATTGAAAAATAGAAAATCGAAAATTGGGGTTTAGAAACCAAAGACTTAACTTCTTTTGAGATAAAACCAATTTTATTTTATTTTAATTATTAATTTTTTTATAAGAAAAAATATTTCTTAATATTAAAAATATCCAATCAGCAAAAAAATAACGGCAGTTGGATTTCAGTTGACGGCATTGCATAAATTGGGAAAACATAAAAGTTTGCTGATGATTTTAAACCTAATTTACTTGGTTGCATAAGTTGGGAATTCGACCCTACTTTGCTGCATAACTCAACAGTTTAGCCTTTATTTTCTTCTCTCTTCTCTAGTTACTTGTGTTCTATTTAATTTCATTTAGCAATTAAATTATAGTAGACTGTAGTTTCAATTATTGCATTTAGTTTGTATACACTCACTCTCTTTGGTAGAAAAGGACAACAAATAATCATGAAATTGACTAGTTTGTTTCTGCACGGGTTCGTACACTAATTCATCTTTAGTGGCATAATCCTGTAAGTATACCTTCTCACCGCGAAGCCCAAGTTAGCGGTTTATTTTAATTGAGTGGTGTATTGCGCATTTAATTTAGCATTTGCATAAAATATTAGATAAGGGCAAGAACCCTAACAAGATAAAGTAGTGGATTTCATTACCGCTATTTTGTCCACCTAAGTTAAAAATCTCAACATCTTACATAACCTAAGCCCAAAAAAGAAAATCAGAATATTCTCCTCAAGGCCTTTCCATGTATCTAAGGATCATGCTTTTGGTGACCATTTAGAAAAAGTAAATACTCCTTCCCAATTCACCGGAGGAGGCATGTTCACAATCGTTTGGACTTATTCTTCAGATTGGAGAAACTAAACTACCAAAGCCTCCTGCTTTCTCTGGATCAGAATAATAACATGAGGAAAAACACCTTTGATCTTATCTTTAGCCCATCTCCAATCTGATCTGTGTAGTTTGACACTTTGACTTGCAAATCGCCATTGGATTATTCCACAATGAAGGCTGACGAATCCCATTGTTATTTTTAATCGTAACAATCTTCTTCAATTATACGGACTAGGGGTGGCAATTTTTTACAAGACCCGTAAACCCGACCCGTAAACCCGACCCGCTATCTGATTCGTGTCACAGATGGGTTGACCCGACACAACCCGCTAAGAATATGGGTCGTGTTAAGATTTAACCGGTAACCCAATCCGACACGACACAACCCACCACAACTTCTTCTTCTCCGATGAGAAAAACCCTTTTCCAAACTCAAATCGTCTGTCTTCTTCTTCCATGATCTCTCGACAATTCATCTTCATCTTATTTTTCCATGAACTTTTGCTATTTGTTCCTACAACAAACCCCACTTCCAATAAAACAACAATGGTGGCTTTTGTAAACTTACTCTTTGCAAAATAAGAAGAAAAGAGAAAAGGAATTTAGACAAATATCTAATAGTTGGTTGTTTGTTTTTCCTTTCAATTTATTAAAACTAATAACAAAACCCATCTTGTTATTTTTTTTCTTCGGAAGACAATGGAATTTAGAAGTTTTTAGGTAGAAAGTTTAGATTTTTATAGAATTTTGATTGTTTTATGATTTGGGGTTGTTTGATTTGATTGAATTTGGGGAATGGGAGTGAAAGAAAGATGAATTTTTTGCCAAAGTTTCTTGCAAAGAGTTGGGGAAAGAGTTTGTAGCAGGTGGGATTGGTGGTGTCTGGTTATCCATTATGCTCTCTTTAATTTAATGGACGGTGTAGTGAAGAAATTTTTTTTTTTTTTTAAAATGGCGTGTCTAACCGTGTCAGGTCATATAACCCAGTACCGACCCGACACGAATGCGACCCGACACGATTTGATCTGTTTCATAACCGGGTCATAACTGGGTTGATCTGCTTTATAACCCGACACGGACACGACCCATTTGCCACCCCTAATTATACCCATCAAAGTTATTGTATCCCCATTGCTTTCAGCATAAGAGTTCCACCCATTCTCTTGGTCTAACTTGATGAGGGACATACATTCCTTCTCATCAGAAGGACTAGATATCTTTTCTGAAAGAGCCCCTTCATGTAACGACCCGCACTCTTCTTACGGGCATTTTAGTAATCTCACCCATAATCGACATCTATGATTAAACTTATTATAACTTGAATTGATTGGTCTTAAAAAATGGAGTGTGATTAATTAGAAAAATATAGAATTAAAAATAAATAAGTAATAAAAACCTAAAACACATTTTTTTTAAAAATCGTTGGAGCTGACAGTTTATTACTAGAGCGGAATTATTGGTTTTAGCTAAAAATGCACGACAAAACAAGTATAAACGGACTCGTAAAAATAGACAAATTAGGCTTGTTATTAGGGGTAATTTATTTAATTGTGTCTAGGCCCATATATTATTGTAACCAAGGTCCAAAACATTGACCAGATGGATAACTACGGAACTATAGCATGAGCTTAAGATTTTTAAGTTGATAACTATTAATGTTATTAATGTTAAGCCAACCCCAGATTTTTTTTAATGTGTTTGAAGTGCTAGAAACAAACAGTTCAGAAACCAAGCTATAACTCTTGTTTGTGTAGAACAACTCTTAGTACCCATTTCTCCTCCATGGCCATTGTGATTCCAAACTACTGTGTTGTTTAATGGAAAAGCTAGGCTAGCTAAAGTGTAATTGATTACTCTTGAGTGTGCTCTTGGTTATGAACATACCTGATTGAACACACTAATTGTGTGGGGTTTATGTAGGACTTAGACAGTGCCGTACCTGAGATTTTCGGGGCCGTAGTTTTTTTTTCTTAAGGTTAAGATACCTAAGAGCATCTCTAATGGGTCTCCCATATTTAGCCTACACATGGGACGATTTAGCCTCCACGTAGGTGCCACCTCCTTTCCCATCACTTTTTTTAGCAGGTCTTCCATACCTATATCAGGGGTATCCCTAACGCGTTTCCTATTTTTTTTGCTAAATTTTTATCTTCCACGCGTGGAAATGTTTTTCTGTTCCACGCTGGTCCAACCAGCGTGGAAGACTTGGGCTTCGCGTGGTTGGGCTTGGGGCTGGGCTTGGGGGCAGTAGCTGGGCTGGGCTTGGGGCAGTGGGCTTGGCTACAGGATCTGTAAGATGTTCCACGCTGGTTCAACCAACGTGGAACTTTAATGAAGTTTTTTTTTTTAACGAAACAACAACCCGTTTACACTGTCTTCTCCATCTTTCCGCCGCCATTCTTCTTCCTCTTCCGCCATTTTCAACTTCTTTCATCTTGATTTTGCTACTTCTACTTCTTCCTACTCAAAAATTACACAACCATTTAGCCATCTTTTGTTATTTTCTATATTTAGCCCTCTTTTTATTAGTTTTAACTCAAAAATTTAAATTTTTGGTAAATCACAAATTATGGCTCCAAAAAGAAGATTGTGCGGTAAAATCGTTCAAAAGGTGTATCAAGGAACTAGTAGTACTATGGAAGATCAATCTTTAGATAATATGGAGTCGAAGTTGTCGACATTGATTTTCCACATTTTCGCGAAGTTCGAGATTATACACCAAGAGAGCTCGCTCCATGTACTGGATCGCATCTTAGTGATAACCAGTATTCCGTCGAGGTAAGTATTTGATTTAATTTTTAATATATTTTATTTTTAATTAATATTTCATTATTTTTTTAATTAATTTTTTATTAGTTTTTTAATTAATTTTTTTTTAGTTTTTAATTGGTAAATTGTTCGTTTAATGTAGAGGATGAAAAATTTGACATATAGAGGCAAAATGAATAACGTAATGACTTGGTGGTCATATATGGTGGAGAGAGGAAATGATTTTGCTCATGTACGAGATCGAATACAAGCGACGCCATTTGGGCCTCTCGTTTCTTTGACACCATTTCGAACTGATCGTCAACTTGTATTCGCGTTGCTTGAGCGATGGTGGCCGACGACACATACATTTCATTTGCCTCTCGGTGAGCTTGCTTTTACTCCTCATGATTTTACTATGCTTACGGGTTTGCGTGTCGAGGTGGGAGAGAGTGTGCCATATATTTCATCTTATGATAATAATGAGTGTGAGGCTACTATATTATTCCCAACTCTAAGTGAATATGAGGAGGCTTGGAAGGATGATGACAAACAAACAGGTTTACAGTATGGTTTTTTTGAGAATATATATATGCTGCGTACTGTTGCTGATGATGATTGGGTGTTAGAGCCCAATTCAGTTGAAGAGGATGAGTATGTGTTAGCTTTTTTGTTATACTTTGTGTCCGGGGTTTTGTTTTCTACTGGACACAGTTGTGTGAAGTTGGGTTGGTGTGGAGCGTTGCTTGATACAAGCAAGATTGGAGACTACGATTGGGGCGGTGCAGTGATGGCACACATGTATTATCAGATGGATTATTTTTCTATGAGTGGCAAGAAATTACACAACATCGGTGGGTTCATTTGGATTCTACAGGTTAGTTATGGTTTTTATATTATTTTTAATTTTTAATTAATCTAAAGCATAAAAACACGAATGTTTTTTCATTTTTGTATATAATTTTTTTAATTACGAAATTTTTATTATGTAGTTTTGGTGGTATGAGTATCTGGGCACGTGTAATCCGATTTTGTTAGACTGTAGACCACAAGTGTTCCCTCGTATTCTTATTTGGGCCCTTGAAAACCGAGCTGAAATGATGGGACTTGTAACGAATAACTTTAAACAAGCAAGGGCCTCGATCGAACAGAAAACTTGGGATAGTATTAGGTGGATGCCTTGGGCTGGGTTACCATCAAACAGTGTCCCACATATTGACAGCTCTAGAATCATATCTCAGACGAGAGTGGTTTTAGTTTCTCCAGAGATTAGTGTTTGGTTTTTATGGGATAGATGTTTACGACAGACGACTGGTATGATAGCTATTCCTCATCCTCCACCACCTGATATGGCTCCAGTGAGTCTTCCTTTGGAGCAGATTTGTGCTCGTAGATCATCCTTTAACTGGCCAGTTAGTTCAGTTTTTTGTAAGTTTGTTACGGCTATGGAGTACCAGTTATATTGGAACACTGTTTCTCAGGGCACATTAGCTATTTCCCCCGTCTCTCGTGAGGGTAACGTAGATTATGTGTCATGGCGAGGCATACGACCAGAGTATCAGATTCCTTTCCCAGCAGACCCTACTACTACTCAACAAGATTACCCTTTGAGACAAATACAGTATGGAGAACAAGCTGGTGAACATAGCCTCAGGTTGATGGGATCACAAGGTATGACATGGACTGTACCGGTTCCCTTTCTCGACCGTGACTTAGTTACACAGCATGTACCTGATTTTGATACCTTAGACGAGGTATGTTTATTTTTTTTATTTACAATTGTATTTATAATTTTATATTTGTTAGTTAAATCTTGTATATTTATAACTAAGGGAACTCTTGTGAATACAGGCTGCTCTCCGGTCACGCTTAGCAGATGCTGTAATGCTTGGTCAAGGGATGCGGCATGCAACATTTGATTCTTCTGCGAGATATTATGGTTGGTTGCAAGAGCAAATGACTGCCACAACAAGGGTTGAAGAAGAACTCGCAGCAAATGCTTCTAGGGTTGCTGAGCTGACAAGCACATTAGAGGCCTTGGTAAGTAATTATTAATTACTATTACAGTTAAACCCTAAAATTTATTAATTTTAGTTATTAAATTTTAATTGTATTTATATTTGATTATAGGAGTTGCAAGGGCACACTAGACGCGGTGGACGGGGACGAGGTGGACGGGGCCGAAGTGGACGAGGCCGAAGTGGGGAGAGTAGTCAGGGGAGTGCACCTTGAGTGTTTTGAGTGCTTGATATTGCTTGATATTAGGGTTGGTTTGAGTGTTTGTTAACTGTATACTATTGCTTGATATTAGGGTTGTTTCTGTTGAACCACCATAGAAGATAAATTTATGGTTATTTCTTAATGATTTATTTATTATTCGTTTCCAATAGTAATAAAAATATATTAATCAAAATAGTAATACATTAATCAAATTAAATTTAAAATTCAATACATAATTAAATAAAACATTTTAACCTTCGATACATTTTAATTTTCATACTCTTCACCACAAGTTGAACAAAACATTTTACCCAATACATAATCAAACTCAAACGAATCATGATTACAATTTTCGGGAAGCACATGAATTTCATCTTCATACTCGTCAATAAGTCGATTAAATTCATCATCGATACGCTTTTGTTCTTCGGGTGTTAATGGTTTTTCTTCTTTGATGATTTCTTTCTCCATTTCTTCACGTTTTTCATCTTTCGGATCTTCAATGCGCGCCAAAAAGTGTTTGACAGAACCATCTCCCATAATTATATAAAAAAAAGTATCAAACTCAAATGAAAAAGATGAAGAATGAAGAAGTAGAAATGAAGTAGATATGAAGTAGAAATGAAAAACATGTATATATAGATGTGATTTATAGCCGTTTGGAAATTTCGCCGTTTCGGAAAATATGGCCGTTGAAATTTAGGGTTCCACGCTGGTTAGACATGCGTGGAATTAAAAAAAAAAAAAAACAAAATGTTCCACGCTGGTTTGACCTGCGTGGAATAAAAACAGAATTTGAAAAAGGATTCCACGCCGGTTTGACCAGCGTGGAATTAAAAAAATAAAAAAAAAAAAGTTCCACGCTGGTTGAACCAGCGTAGAACATTTTATTTTACCCATTCCTATAATCCTATCTTTGGTTCGATTTTGGACGAAGTTTTAGCAGACCGGCCCACCACATCCTATGTGGATAGCCGGCTGCTAAAATTATAGAAGACGCGTTAGGGTGTTGTTTTTTTCGGAATTCTTATAATTTAGATTTTAGGAGACCCATTAGAGATGCTCTAAGGCCCTTAAATTTATTTAAAAAAAAAAAAAAAATTAAATAATAATATACACATATAGATGAATTTGAAAAATATATTTGAAGTTATATTAGATTGAGATTTTTGTTTGATTAATTGAGAGAAGGGGAAACAAAGAAAGTGAATTTAGGTTTTTGTTCTAGGAGAGATAGAGCCATGGAAGTGAGAAAGAAAGCTATTACAATATGTCAAGAGGTCTAATGAATTGAACTGGGCTTCAATTGAGAGAGAGAGTCTCCTCCCATTGGAAAATCATATTGCCACCCCAGCAGTTTACAAAGAGCTATCCCACTTACGACAAGAACCCTTAAAAAACTTATGTACACCCTATACTAAGAGCCACCCGCCTACATTAACCATTCAATTCCTTCATCTTCCCGATCTAGATTTCAAAAACAAAGGAACACATAGCATATATCAAAATCAAATAGAAAGAAGAAGAAATAATTTGGCAAGAAAGACATGTTCCAATGTGATGGGTGGAAACAAAATGACTGATGGCTAGCGTGCAGTGGGATTCAAATAAAGTTGAACTTGCATTAGTCCCCCCCCTGATTAACATGTATTGCTTTAAAAAAAAAAATAATCTTTTGCAACCACTTTAATAAATGTACCCAAAAATTCAATACATTAAATCTATCACTAACACTGTCTTTGACTAAAAACTGTAGTTCAAAATTGAAAAAGAATTTAAACAGAAGATATTGGGGAAACATATTTATGATAAATTCAAAAATAAAAAAGAATTTAATCAAAAAATACGGATTACAAATAAAATTGAGCACTTATTTGATCTGACTGTTTGTCGTTCTTTGTTAATGGAAAAACACAGTGAGAGAGAGAGAGACAAAGATAGAGAGTGAAGAAATGGAGAGAAGAGATTTTCTTTTTGACGGGTGGCTCATAGTAGAATTGGTGCCCTGAAGGTAAATTATTTTTGGTGGGGTGAACTAAAAAAAATGGGATAGCTCTTTGTAAACTACTGGAGTGGCAGTATGATTTCCTTTGGTTTATTAATTGTATTGGACTTGAGCAATAGGCTTTATTATAGTTAAACTATGAAAAAAAATCCAAAGCAATATAACATATGTATGGGCTTGGTGAGTAGGAGGCCCCCCGAGATTTGGAATCCCTAGGCAACCGCCTAGCTCGCCTAGCCCCAAATCCGGCCCTGGACTTAGAGGTGGTGAATTTAGGAAGACTTAGCTGAAATTTGGTGGAGATAATATGGAAGTTAAACCCCAAGTTCTTTTCACCATCGTCTCCATATCTAAAATCAAGATGGCGGAAGTGCGAAACTGTTATCAAGGCTTACAAAACATGATTTGATCTATGGGAGCTTATGTTGAGGCATCCATGGTACTGTGCAACCCCACTTGAGAGATATTTGCTTAGGTAATCATGTGAGAAAGAAATCCATGGACTTACATAGAGTTATCTTTCGAGCTTTATAAGTCCAATTGAGTTTGGAAGAGAAAAATTAAGAAGGGGAGAATCAGGTGGCGGGTATCGATCACGGTGGCATGATTTAATAGTACATACGGACTTCCAGATGTTGTTATGGCGGTAATAATCTGGTATACAAGTTTAAGATCTGCAGGAGGGTGGTCTTTTGTGTTGGTAATGGAACTAAGTGAAGGGAGATAGCAACAAGTCTTACGTACTGTGCAACTTTCTGTGCCGCTGTTTATTCAACGAGTCTAGCTTATGTTGCTTCATTTTTAAAAGACCTTAATCCGAGGTTAGTGTGTGATTGAGAAGGTTTTAATCAAATTAGCTTTCAAAGAAAGAGAATTGAGGGAGTAGCTAAATAATTGGTCAGTTCATGGACGGGAAGTTTATGTGACCAAGATGGCTGTCTTGGGGACGCGTCGATCATTTTTAGATCACTATTTCCACCTGTTTATATAAGGTAACTTACATAATTTGAGTATGGACAATCGAATATGGGTATTTTATCTACCATGGAGATACCTAGCTAAATAGACTTAGAAATTTAGTTATATTTATACTAGCTAGATATTTCGTAATTTCGTGTACCCTTATAGTTGTACAAATGTGATTAGGAGATGGGCACCTTGACTACAATGTATTTTTGGATTCAAAGAAAGTAATGGAAGGGAGCATGAGGTAGGGACTTACATTTCTTTTATAGTGTCTTTTGATGTGTCATATTTTAAATGTTGCAAATTAATTGATATATTATTGATGATAAAAATGCATGCATGGTTTTGTTTGGTATATATAGATTACTCGTGGTTTATCGATTATAGCTTTTATTAAAGTGATTAGTTACAGATATCATGCTTTATACTGGAGTTATTAAAGCAGTATATGTATATCGAAATAGTTTTATAAACAAAAAAACTATTGAAGGTTTTATTGCATCTCTTTTCCAGGATGGGAAAAGGGAGATGGATTTTGTATGTGGGATGTGAGATCCCAGTTGTATGTTGGTATGGTGTGAGGTTCCTGAATTGGGAATATGATCTGGGTGCTTACACGAACATATTATTACAGATCAGATATAATCCCTTTGGCTTTGGCCCGGTTAGGGTAGCCATGGAATAGGGGATAGTCTCTTCGGCTTTAGCCCGGTTAGGGTAGCTGTGAATAGGGGACTGGTTTGATGCTTGATAAATTCAGGGACTCGTCACACATGCCAGATTAATTAATTATCATTAAAAGACACTATATATTATATATATTGTATCACGAGGCGGTTTGGCAAGGGATCTGTGAATTTCTACAAAGAAGGAAGTGTTGTCATATTTTAGAGATGACAGTTCTTTCTAGGATTACATATACAGTGTTCACCTTTAGATGGTGAATGGGCACTTTCTAGAAGCGAACATTGTAGGATGTTTCCGGGGATTCCTTTTTTACCTTCCTGGATTGCCATGCTTTTAGTGGTATTTGCTGTGGATGGTTAGTGTGTTGTGGGGATACATGCTACCTCGAGGAGGTTAGACGCGGGGAGTGAGAGGTAGTCCACTCCTGGACGTGTGTCAGGATCCTGAGCAGTCTGCAGTCATCAAACAGTTGACCACCGTGATAGGTGATTTCCCCCTCGGGGCGTCGTAGTCAGAGGGCTCACCTGAGCCCTGAAAGAGGGTTAGTGTTCTCGAGACAAAACGGTAATCACCCGACCGGATAATCAGGAACTAACGGTGCAGGTTCACACCGGTAAGTACTGAACTAAGATATTGCCTGGGACTGGGGCCGAGTACCAGTCGTACCCTCAGCACTCTGATAGGATACAGGTACCCGACTTATTATATGAATGCTTGTATATTATTTATTAATTACAGTAGAAAGTTACTTTCAATTATTAAAACTTGCATTCTTTCAAATGTTTAGCATGATTAATCGCCATGCATGATTAGTTAGTATATTAGAAATGTGAGTCACTACTGAGCAAGTGGAAATGCTCACCCTATCATTAATCCCTTTTCAGTTAAACAGTTGCTCGAGGATAGATCGATTCAGGAGATATGGTTGTGCAGAGGTTACAGAGGGTATTGATATAGGTATTCGCGCGATAGATGTGTTTAGTTCATTTTTGTATAGAGGTGATCGTAGTTGTATTATTCTGTATTGTATTAAGTTATGTATTTTTAATGCTAAATATATATATGAATATCATTAAGAACTTTGTATTATTATATTATTATCATGGGTTGGGTTGTTCGAGTGCCTCGAGATCTGACATTTAGTCATTGGGATTCGTGTTATGATTTTGGGGCGTTACACTTCATGTCAGACCCCTTTGTTCACCATCCCTTAGGGCCCGTTCGGCAAAGGCCCAGTAATGCATTTCTGGGCCTCTTGAAAGTAAAAAAGTTGTAAGTCTGTTCGGGAAATCTTAAAACAGATTTAGAAATGAATTAATGATAAGTTAAGAAATACATTTTTCGGTAAGTTTTAAACATTAGCTTTCTCCTTTCTCCTATCTCGTAGCTACTTTTTAGGAAATTCATTCAGAACTTCTACTTGGTTGCCGAACGGGCCCTTAGTCTTTGATCATTCAGGAAAACAAAAAAGTTGAATTATACTTGGGATACAATACATAAGTACTTACATATCTAATTCAAGTAAAGTCATTACTACCAATCTAGAGAAATACACAACTGTACGTCCCAACTATCACGCGGTTAGGGATGTCGTCCTCAGAGCTGTTTCTTTTGCTCAATCCCTTCATAGACATGGTTATGGTCTACTTGTGACATTTAACATCATATGTCTTGTTTCAGAAATTGCAATTAATGTATATTGAAAGGACTAGGAATGAAGATGATTACTGTCACAAAAGATTCACTAAGGGCAATATGTAAAAACAGTAAAACCTAGTTAATAGACACTAGGTACCATAGTAAAACCTGTATCATTCAATACTTTTACATTCCGTTTGACCCTTTGAGAACATACATTTAGATGTGTTTTCAGAGTTCATGGGGGATATCTCTAACTTCATGAAATTCTAAAATTCAGCGTGTATTGAAGTAGGGGATATCTCTGAAGACGAGCTTGGTACTATCTAAATAGTTTAAAATATCGTCACATTTCGTGAAATTTCGACGGTATATGTTGATATTTGCATTCAGTAATGACTGCCCCTCCAACTCAGAGAGCTTCCCTTACAAGCTGGTTTGGGAGGTGAAAGTGCCGTCATTCGTCAAATTCTTCATGTGGTCACTAACTTGGAATCAGATTTTAACTGTGGACCATCTTGTGGCTAGAGGGCTTATGATTCCAAATCGTTGTGTGATGTGTAAGGCTAACTCGGAGGACACTCAACATTTATTCTTGTCTTGTCCAGTATCTATGCATGTGTGGAAGATGTTCATTGGGAACCTAAGCAGGTTTGATCAGGCTTTGAGCTATGGGAGTGTTAAGGAAATGATGCAGAACTGGGAAGAACTGAATAAAAGGGGTTTGGCCTCTATGATATGGCAGCTCACCCCTTACGCAATTTGTTGGGCTATCTGGGGAGGTCGAAATGATGCTATTTTCAATGGTGCAGACCTAAACCTGGACAAAATGGCTCTGCAGATAAAGGGTATGCTATGGGACTGGTTAGAAATGTCTGACAAGGGAAGGGAACTGAGAAAATCAAGCACTTTTGCTGATCTGACGGCAAGATGGGACTTGGTGATGGTAGACAACTGGTAGCTCTGACCGGTGGAACGGATGGTACAGGTGGAGAGTGGATGATAGCTCAGTATCTAGGGACTTAGATAATACACAAGGGCAGAAAACTGTTTGTTAACATATGGTGGAACGAGTTTTGTGCAGGGATATCAGAAATCACCTGGCAAGGTCTGAATTGAACTGCAGCACTGGCAATAGGCAACAAGTACAACAGCTGAACTGTTTCTTGATATAGGTATTTTCAGTGTTTTTTCTATGTCTGTCTGTGTGGGTAATGGTTATGCTAAGGAACTGGGGTTGGAATTATTGTAAAAGAGGAGATGTCCTCTCGGTTTTAACTGGCGCTGCTATCTCAGCATGCTGTCCAGTACATGAATATGTTTGATTTATGAATATATATACTAATTTTATCAAAAAAAAAAAAAAAAAAAATTGCATTCAGTATCGTATCGTAAAATCTTGCAAAATTTCCGCGAATCTCGGCTTGCAATATGATTTCCATTGTCGGAAGCTTGGCATATGCCGTTATTTTAAGAAACGAAATTTTGCTCGAAATTGAAATTTTAAACTATGCTATCTAAGCTCCTTAATTCAATGAACCGATAGTCAAGAGACGTAGACCAAGACTTAAAACTTAGCTTGGATTGAAGCATTAACCACATTTACTGATCAACCAATACTTAATTCTCGAAAATTGGTTTATGTTATACATGACATTGCTTTGCCGCTTTACTAATCCATGCATGGATTAATCATCTCATTTGATCTTGTGCACCCACCCTGAGTAGCTCAAGTGGTAAGGGCGGAGATGTGATCTAGTGGTCGGATGTTGTGCTACTGTGGGCTAGTCACCCACTCACCCTTGAGATTAGTCAGGTTGTGTAAGCTGGCCTAGTGTTTCCTTTCGCATTGAGTACCCAAAATTTTAAAACAATTCTTTCAGCTTTCAGGATATTGTTTATATCTTGTTCGATAATTATATCAAGGGCCATTTTGTCGGAACACCCATTTTTGTAACGTGTTTTGGTAATACACCTTACTAGTGTATTAATTTATCCATTTTCGATTAACATTCAAGTTTTAAGTTATCAATTTTATTATTTAATATTACAAATTACACTAAATAAAAATATGTTAAATTATGGTAAAAATCCAGTCCATAAATAAAAATATGTTAAATTATGATAAAACCATTATTTAAAAGGTATTATATAAATTTACCAAAAAACCATGACTAAAAGGGTATTTTAGTCAGAATTATGTGACAAAATTCTAAAGCTCAATTCTCATTAACCGGGACTTACCCCTGAATTTTATTCAGGTTTATAATAGTAGTATAGATTAGTTGAGTAACTTTTTTTTTACTCAAATAACAGTTGGACTCTGTCAAATTAAACAGTCCACTTTTGTTGATTAGGCCAAGCCCAAAAAGTTACGCTGATACCCAACTTATGCCGAATTCATCCAAACTGTCGATCGATGTATTTTTATCAAATCAAAATCTTAGCCGTTTATATTTATAGCCGTTGGGGTCATCTTCCTTCCTCTTTATAAAACCTTAATTAGTTCCACTCCAACTAAACTATACAACAATATTGAAGTGTGTTCTTACTTGTAATGGTTTCTTCTCGAAGTTAAAAGGTAGGGGTTGAATCTAAGTTACTGTTGTAGTGTTAATTTGGGGAAATTTCTGAAACCTTTTTCTTTTGAATCTACAATTTGAATCTAATTTGGGAAAAGGGAAAATTGGTCAAAACCCCCCAAGTTTTGACCGGGTTTGGCGAGAACATCCTAATGTTGTCCAAGCTTGGCGTAAACCCCCCACCCCCCAAGTTTCCGCCCATTCACAATTTGTCTGCCGATTATACCCTTAATTCAAATAGTTTGTCTAAACCCCCCAAAAGTTTAGTAGCCGTTTGGATTACGTATTTGCCTAAACCCCCCGACAATTATTAAACTTAAACAAAAAAATTAAAAACTTCTTACCAAAGTGAAAGAACATGCATGTGGCATCATTTGATTGGTCATCATTTTGACCGTTGAAGTTGTTTGCTTCAAAAAATATCCACCTCCATTTTTTTTCATCTTTTCCATTCTTCTCCATTGTTGTTCTTCATCATCTCCATTGTTCTACATCTTTTTTATCTTCTCCATTGTTCTTCATCTTCTCTATTTTGAATTCAAAACTTGTGTCAATGAAGTGTGGGGAAAGATCTACGAGCAAATTGAAGGTATGATCTTCTAATGTTTTGATGGCTAAACTTATAGTTACCTTTTTAATATCATATCTAACCCTTCTTCCTCATCCAAATTTGAAGTTTTTGATGGCTAAACTATTACCCATTTTTTTTTTGTAATGGGGAGTTTAGACAACAACACGTGTTATATTGGGGGGTTTAGACAAACTCTATACCCTTATTAAATTAAGGGTATAATTGGCAGACAAACTGTGAATGGACGGAAACTTGGGGGAGGAGGGGGGGGGGGGGGGGGGGGGGGGGGGGTGCTTAACAGAAGGGGGTTTACGCCAAGCTTGGACAACATTAGGGGGTTCTTGCCAAACCCGGTCAAAACTTAGGGGGTTTTGACCAAATTTCCCTTGGGAAAATTTGTAACGCCCCGGGATTTCGTCCTCGCTCATCCCGGTGCGTCAAGCACCATACCGCTCGCTAATGTCAATATTGTCCCCCTTTAGTCACTGCGGATATCCAGCAGTAGAGGGTTTTGGATCAGGGCCCACCCATGTGGCTTACTGTAACACCCATGAGTTGGTGTTAGTCCCACAGTGCCAAGGAAGTGGTTGTGTTGGTAGTATATAGAGCTTAACCATACTCTAACTAATGTCAAGGCCTTTTGGGGTAAGCCACATGGGTGGCCCCTGATCCAAAACCCTTTACTGCTGGATATCCGCAGTGACTAAAGGGGGACAATATTGACATTAGCGAGCAGTATGGTGCTCGACGCACTGGGATGAGCGAGGACGAAATCCCGGGGCGTTACAGTTGGTATCAGAGCCGACGATGGGTCGCCTGTTGCAGGTGGGAAGTACGCTGGAAAGGCCTGAGGAGCGCCAGATACTTGTCTCACTTGGCAGGGAACGTCGGAGATTTTGGGACTGTACTGAGTGTACTGCAGAGCCGAGGACGGCTCTATTTCTAAGGTGGTGAGATTGTAACACCCATGAGTTGGTGTTAGTCCCACAGTGCCAAGGAAGTGGTTGTGTTGGTAGTATATAGAGCTTAACCATACTCTAACTAATGTCAAGGCCTTTTGGGGTAAGCCACATGGGTGGGCCCTGATCCAAAACCCTCTACTGCTGGATATCCGCAGTGACTAAAGGGGGACAATATTGACATTAGCGAGCAGTATGGTGCTCGACGCACTGGGATGAGCGAGGACAAAATCCCGGGGCGTTACAGTTAAGATTGTAACACCCATGAGTTGGTGTTAGTCCCACAGTGCCAAGGAAGTGGTTGTGTTGGTAGTATATAGAGCTTAACCATACTCTAACTAATGTCAAGGCCTTTTGGGGTAAGCCACATGGGTGGGCCCTGATCCAAAACCCTCTACTGCTGGATATCCGCAGTGACTAAAGGGGGACAATATTGACATTAGCGAGCGGTATGGTGCTCGACGCCCCGGGATGAGCGAGGCCGACGACGGGTCGCCTATTGCAGGTGAGAAGTACGCTGGAAGGGCCGGAGGAGCGCCAGGTACTTGTCTCACTTAGCAGGGAACGTCGGAGATTTTGGGACTGTACTGAGTGTACTGCAGAGCCGAGGACGGCTCTATTTCTAAGGTGGTGAGATTGTAACACCCATGAGTTGGTGTTAGTCCCACAGTGCCAAGGAAGTGGTTGTGTTGGTAGTATATAGAGCTTAACCATACTCTAACTAATGTCAAGGCCTTTTGGGGTAAGTGTAACACCCATGAGTTGGTGTTAGTCCCACATTGCCAAGAAAGTGGTTGTATTGGTAGTATATAGAGCTTAACCATACTCTAACTAATGTCAAGGCCTTTTGGGGTAAGCCACATGGGTGGGCCCTGATCCAAAACCCTCTACTGCTGGATATCCGCAGTGACTAAAGGGGGACAATATTGACATTAGCGAGCAGTATGGTGCTCGACGCACCGGGATGAGCGAGGACGAAATCCTGGGGCGTTACAGTTGGTATCAGAGCCGACGACGGGTCGCCTGTTGCAGGTAAGAAGTACGCTGGAAGGGCCGGAGGAGCGCCAGGTACTTGTCTCACTTAGCAGGGAACGTCGGAGATTTTGGGACTGTACTGAGTGTACTGCAGAGCCGAGGACGGCTCTATTTCTAAGGTGGTGAGATTGTAACACCCATGAGTTGGTGTTAGTCCCACATTGCCAAGAAAGTGGTTGTATTGGTAGTATATAGAGCTTAACCATACTCTAACTAATGTCAAGGCCTTTTGGGGTAAGCCACATGGGTGGGCCCTGATCCAAAACCCTCTACTGCTGGATATCCGCAGTGACTAAAGGGGGACAATATTGACATTAGCGAGCGGTATGGTGCTCGACGCACCGGGATGAGCGAGGACGAAATCCCGGGGCGTTACAAAATTCTTAATCACCAACACTGAAATTCCTATAAAAACTATTTCTTTCAACATCAAGTAGATGTTGGGAAAATTAAAAATAAATCAATAAACCCTAGTGTGGAATAACCCAAGATCTAGAAGAAACAAGTAATGATAATAAGAAAAACGAATACAATACACAAGATATACGTGGTGGAACCCTCATGGGGAATAAACCACCACAAGCAAAACAAAGAACTTTATTATCTTCCACCAAAAGGATTACAAGATGAGATCTCAAACAACTCACTCTCACACCCTTTACAAGAAGAACACAAACCTAGAAATCCCCCAATAAAGATTGCTCCCAAGTTTCACAAGCCTCCAAACCTTAAATCTCCAAGTTTTGAATCTTTCAAAACTTCCTTAGACTTTTGTTTAATGTGGCTTCTCCAACTCTTTACTTCTAAAATCTCTCTCAAGAAGACCTTATATTTATAGCGTTTAGGGTGTACAAAACAAATTCTTAATAGGAATACCAAACCTAATCAAATTGAAAATCCTATTCCAATACCAAATTCTAAATCCTTAATATGGATTTAGAAATCCAAATATAAAACGGATTTCTTAGAGAACCGGTTTCCAACAGTAGAAACCCAACCCATTTTAAGATCACAAATAAAAATCCCAAAAAATCAAGTAGAACAACAATAAAGAAAAAAAATTGCAAAGTTAAAAGGTTGAATCTAAGTTGCTGTGGTAGTGTTAATTTGGGGAAATTTCTGAAACCTTTTTCTTTTGAATCTAGAGTTTGAATCTAATTTGGAAAAATTCTTAATCACCATCACTGAAATTCCCATAAAAACTATTTCTTTCAACATCAAGTAGAAATCCAATCCATTTTAAGATCACAAATAAAAATCCCAAAAAGATCAAGTAGAACAACAAATTTTTTTTTTTTTTTTTTTGATTATTAATAAGAAAAAATATTGATGGATAAATGAATTAGTTTCACTACAAACACAAACACTACCAGATTCTAACAATAAACATTATGATCTAAAAATTCAACAATATATAAATTAGTGTAAGTGTTATCTTGAAAGAGTAAAAATCGAGGTGTTTGTTTAGTAATTTTTAGATTATATTTCGAACAACATATGAATGGCTGAGATTTGATCTGAGAAAGATACATCGATCAATGGTTTGAATTAATTCGGGGTAAATTGGGTATTTTAGAATTTCAGGTTAAAAATGTAACTTTATGGGCTTGACTTGGTCAACAAAAGTGGACTGTTTAATTTGACGTAGTCAAAATATTATCTGAGTGAAAAAACAAGTTCCCAAATAGTGGTGTGTATTGCCAAAACACGTTACAAAAAAGGGTGTTTGGATAAAATGACCCTTATATCAAATAGTTTTGCAAGATAAAGGCTTATATATGCCAAACAAGATGATATCACCTTGCCGCCTCACTAGTCCATTTTTCATTATCATCGTTGTAAAACAATATTAACATTTCTAGCGAAAAACATCTTTGATAAGAAAATAAAACGAAAAAACCACAAATGCATCATATCTAATAAGTTTATAATTACATAAGCTGAAATGGAATAGAAAAACTGTTGGATACAATTCCCACATACTTTATACTCCTTCCGTCCCAAATTATAAGTACCTTTTGGAATATTCTATTTATTAAGGAAACATCATTTATTGTTTGTTTACTAACTCTACTTCCTAACTTACCCCTATTTAATATTAATTATAATGCCTAACTTTTTATTAGAATAATTACTCTATCTCAAAACAAGGGTAATATAGACAAATGAACCATCAAAAATCAAAAGGTACTTATAATTTGGGACAATCTAAAATGGAATAAGGTACTTATAATTTGGGACAGAGGGAGTATATGTTTTGCAAATCATCCCATCTAATCAAGTGTGCATCAGATCGAAAATACCATCAAGTCGCCTCCAACCATGCTACCACCATCTATAGAACCAAATGTGAAAATGAAGCATTTCATTTTATCAGGTAGGTGTTGAATGGCACACTGCTTTTATAGTAGCAGATTGTGTGACTGGAGAAAAAGGTGAGGCATGTAAGATCCTCGGTTCATTGATTCTCATCAATGCGATAGGATTAGAAGGCACATTTCCGTCTGTAACAAGAATCCTGGAAACGGGATCACGCTGCCCATTATATCGATCCTTACAGATGAGCTTGAATTATGAGGAAATGATTTTCTACAAAATGAGGGATCTTACGAACATGATTTGTGCTCCAAGATGTTGTCTCAGAATGTTCATTGTACATTCTTTTTCCGCTTACCCCCAACAGAGATGTCCCTCTAACACTTTTCCATGGGTTCTTGTAATTGCCATACATGGTTTCCAAGCTATCACAACATCACCTAGTTGGATGTGTTTGAACCTACATAGACATTTGGTAATTCTGGTAAATCACTGAACCTGTAGTATCTTTGTGCTTGGTGAATAATCCATTTTCCTGCATTTTTGAGTAAATTAGAACATTGGAAAATATGGAATAACACTACAAATTAGATCAGACAACATAAGAGAAAACTCAAGCTTGGTTCACAAGACATTCAATTATAGGTTGGTTGCCCCAATGTCCAACTCAATTACTAGCTATCAACACACAACAGAGTATATATAAACTTCAAAAAGGTTGCAAACTATTGATAACTCAGAATTCAGACTATCTTTTCTTCTTCATTCTCCTTTTTCCCTTCTAACGACAAAAGAAAAAAAAAATTAAAATAACTCCAAAAGAATTGTTTCTTTTACTTGGTGTGTTTTCATTTGCTTCAATTCCACCTTTTAAATAGGCTGTAGATATTTGTTTTAATGAAATTAATTTATAATAATAACTTATAACAGCTAATTTTAATATAATGCGAATGTATGTATTTAAAAACCTAATTAATTATATTCTCACCACCACAACCTAATAGGGAATATGGAGAAGAAAGGAATCAAGTTCATCTTCATCTGACCTGGTGCATTTTTTATCAAGTTATGGAAGATCCATCTTTAAAACATTACCAAATCAACTACCAACACAACTTAAATATATTAAAGTGGTATACGACATTCCCTGTATGTTTAAGTTTTACCAAGTACTACTTCAAACCACAAACACAACGAACATCTCTGAAAGGTTGGTATACATATCAAACTAGACCAATTATATATATAAAGATCATTTGAAACTTTAAGTACCAACACGATAGATTTTTGTGGTGGTGGGACTTGGGAGGAAGGCGGTGGTGGAGACGTGGAGTCATGGATGTAATATTATTAGCAGGGACGGACCTACATGGGAGCCAGAGGGTGCAGATGCACCCCCGAACTTTTGGATGTGTTTTTTTTTTTTTTTTTTTTTAGATTTTTGGACATACCCCATTTGAAAGTCGAAATTTGAGATACCTCCATTTCAAGACAGTAGAGATTTACGGTCTTACGTTAGTTTTATGATGGACGGCTAAGATAACACCACAGCTTGAAATGGGGGTATCTCAATTTTATTTTTCAAAGGGGTATCTCAAATTTCGACTTTCAAAAGGAGGTATGTCCAAAATTCCTTTTTTTTTTTTTTGAGAAAAACAAATCTATATTATAACCAGCACTTATAAACTTGGTAAAAAGACAAACAACGGTCAAGATTTGCACATGAGATTATAGAGATTGGGTTTTAATGAGATTATAGAGATTGGGTTATTTAACCCGTGGAATGCACAGGTGTTATTTTATATGTAAGTTTTACATGTTATAATTTGATTTTAATTTTTACTATTGAAATTGATTGAAAGTAGAATTTTATTACGTATATGTATATTTATTTTCTAAGTCCTCCATAAAATTATTGTTGTCCTGATTTAAAGGTTTTATTTTTAAGTTTTAGATCAAATTAATTTAAATTGTATTCTCATTTTTTGTGTAGTCATCGAAGATATAATGTGAAATAATAATAATAATAATAATAATAATAATAATAATAATAATAATAATAATAATAAATTACTATTATTTTATAATATTTTTTTGAGAATATATTTACTGTATTTGTTTACCTATATAATTTTCTTAACAATTTAAATAATATAAATTGACGTTTTTAATTTGGAGTGTAAATTATATCTCCAAGCTCACAATCCAAATTCTTGACATTATTTTGCTTATGTTACTATATTTTTATTTTTTTAACAAAAGATTTAACTTTAACTTTTGACAAAATACCAATATTTTGGATAAGATGTTCAATTGATTTGGTTTATATACATATTGATATAACCAAGTTATAGTGTTTACTTCTTTTGATTTTTGAATATATTTTGGATAAATTTTAGTTATGTGATTTTAATAAATAATCTTTTAATTTTGGTTGAACAAAATTCTCTTCAATTAAAGAATCAAATTTTTCATATGGATCAACTTTTGATGTTTACAAATTAGTGTTTATCTTATATTGGTTAACTTTAAATATTTAATTTGGAGTGAAATTACTTAAATAGACTTACTAATTAACTATTGCATAAAAGTTCTAAAATGACCTTTCAATTCTAAATTTTAATCAAATTCTCTTCAATTAAAGTATCAATTTATCTATAATTTAGAGAAAGAATATTTGCTTAACGGCATGCCTAACTTTAATAGAGAGTATAGATTCTATTGAGAAACTACAAATAGTGCTAATATAACAGTTGAATATTCAAACAAATCAAACAATATGCAGAAAGTAAATAACACACAGAAATTTTTAACGTGGTAAAACCCAATATGGGAAACGTCCACGGTTGTCCTCACGACAACAAATAAATCCACTAGATGAAAAGAGATGTACAAACCTATCAACTACCTGCAATCACTGCGAGTTGACACTACCGGTTATCTCTAACACCTTGACTTCACCAGAGCACCTTGATGTACGCACAAGACACTCGACTTCTTGATGAACACACAAGAAGACTCGAAGTCGAACTATGAAACAAGCTTACACCAGAGTTCCTTGATGAACACACAAGGATACTCGACTTCTTGATGAACACACAAGAAGACTCGAAGCCAAATCACTATTCAATAATTAAGAAGAAGATGAATGGGAAGAAGGAAGAAGAAGATGAATGGGGAAGAAGAAGATGAGTTCAATCACCAAAAACAACCTTAAACAAAACCTAAACAAACTCCAAGAATAAGACTTCAATTGGACGGCCAAAGAACTAACTTGTTCTTTGGAAGAGAAACCCTATTTATACTTAGGGTTGAAAACCAAAGAAAATGGGCCGAATTAGTGAAAACCCTCATTGGACGTACGTACGTCTCCATACGAAAATACACCTGCTGCCTGCTGCGACGTACGAACGTCCTGTAAAGGTACGTACGTCCAGAATTCAAACTAACTTGCTGACATATGATACGTACGTACGTCCTTAAGCAGTACGTACGTCCTGAACCAAAAAGCACACTAATGACACACGACGCGAAGACAAGGACGCGGGACGACGTGCGTACAACTAGGTTTTCTTAACAATGAACTCAAGGCGAAATAACCAAGGACACTTTGTCACAAAATTGATGTCAAACCACTTCGTGCCGGTTTCATCTATCATACAACTCTATCTGTTGCATACGTCTGTCCCTGTTATCGATCAGTTCTAGCTTATCATCAAACCTCTATCACCTCTCTACTCTCATATTTTCATCAATGAACACTTTGTTTTTTTCTCTCTTTTTCAACAAAGAAAAATTTGAAATTCAAGTTTTTTTGTGTTTAATTTAATTTTTATTTTCAGTATCTTTAGCCAAAGTCAATTATACAAATAATACATACAACCCATCCTTAAACCTGGATTATATGAGCTTTATACAATTAATTAATATTTATATTTTTAATTTGATATTTGACTAACGATTCTATTAGTGATTTCAACCTACTACTATCGTTGTTGCTTTCATGTCAATGCTTCAAATTTTATTTATAAGTGAATAGTTTTAATTTTATCTATACATTTTCAGAAAAATCAAAATTTTCGCAAACAACAAATTTTGTTTTATGGATAGCAAGGACTATCACTAATGTAAGTACTTACTTTTCAACAATATTTTTTGTGTTGAATTGCTGAAAATTCAAGGACCAAACTATTGTGGAACTAGATGTTTCCATCGAAGAAAAGCTACTATGGATTATCACCTAACAAAGCCAAGTTTCAATTTAAAAATCATTTCTTCACCAATGGTAAATGTTGGTTGATTACTTAGATATATTTTTTATTTATATACAAATGGTTGAATGAATGCCGTAACTTCTTTGTTGCAGCCACACAAAATCAGGAAGTAATAAAACCGATATTTAGGAATTCAAAGGAGCTTATGAGATCAGCAGAACAACTATTCTGAATGATAAATGAACCATCAGATTCACCAAACAATCTTTCAAGCTCTTTGAAAGCGGCCTTGGAAATTTCTGACTATAGCTATGAATCTAATAAACAATGAAGCACAAACGTCAGCCAGTTCATTTTTGCCCATAGTATAAATAGTCTTTCACAACCTCTACAAAGTTTTATCAGAATATGATTAATTGAATACTTTCAGTACCACAGGTTGGTTGGGTTTGCATGTAAAGACGTTCTTATAGGATAAAAAATTCATGCAAAGGGTTGGTTAACAAATTTTTGCACGCCAGACACATTTTCATTCTTAGGCGTTGTGCGATGTCTGCAAGGCCTATCATTAATATTCAAACTGGTCTTCTGGAAAAAAATTCATCAGAAAATAAACAATTTTCGTTCCCGTGTTTGGTGATCTGTGGTTCAGGCAATGTTTGGTTACACTTAAATTTGTATGTTGGGCCTTGGATACATTCATGAATTAATCTACTGCATCTTACCAGCCTATTTTATCCCCAACAACACATAATTCTTGCCCAAGGTTAATTGTGCATGATAACTTCTATTGAACTAATTTTAGGGCAAATATGTGTACATTTTAGCTAACTAAGATTGATTTTGAATTTAGTGTCTACAAATTTTACTTTGTTGTTTATACAATTTAATCAAAGAACACCTCCATTTACTACCACTTTACTATAAGTACCAGAATTACTGGCCATTTGGCTCGATTACTATCATTTTGTTCCTTAATTAAACATTATATTTTAGCGTATGTAGCAAGGGGTGGGTGGTACTGACGTACTGTCAAAGAAATCCAAGGAATTGTGGCATTGTTTTGAAAGTTCATAGGATCAGAAAATATACCGGTTTAAGGGATGCATACTAAATTATAACAGAATGATTATATCCTTCAAGATGATTGGGTGGTAAAAGTATATTCTACAGATAGATCTGATATAGAAATAATACTATAGAACAAATTGTGTTGTAGGGAAGAACGAATGATTGGACGGGCAAGACGTAAACAGTTTACTGAAGTTGGTTTATGGTTGTTATTTTCCTTTGTATTTTGCAGTCATTGGGTCATACCTGATGGTGCGTCAGTCATGCTGACCAAGAACTGCATCATGCTTTGATGAGATTAATGTTATACGTACCATCAGTGTAAAGTTGAGACTGGTGATAATTATAAATAGGTGCTTCTGAGTTTGTAGATATATGATTATGCTCCTTAATATAAGTGACAGTAAACATCTTTAGCACAAAATTTGTAAGAGTAAAGTTAAATCCGTGCTTTATGGGCTTATGCAACAATGGTATTATGATGATTCAGAAGAAGCTTAAAAGTAGACAAAGTAGCAGTCTAAGACTGTATGTGTTGAATGCATACATGTACAACAATAGATAAAGCAAGAGAATAACCTAACCGAGCAACCAAAGCAAGTAGGTACTAAATATCTCGCACGTAGTGGAAATTATGATGGAGATTTGGAATAACAGAAACATGGTATTAGAACCTTGAATTCAGCTTCGTCAGAATGACGAATACCAATTTTAATTTTGTTGTGGAATGTGAAGATGGTTTATGGGAAACTCAATCATTTCAGTTAGGCTTCTAGCCATGGTTTAGAAAATTACAAAAGGTGGGACTGAAAAATAACAGGTACTTCAACAGGGTGGATGACACCTTGCAAAAAATGATATCCATGAACCTCTTCTTATTCGAACTTTCAGATCATTAAACCACGATATGAGGACTATTCTATCGTACAATGTGATGAGGATTGTTTGACCAAGTTGATCAACCTTCATATATGGAATATGACATGAGGACTATTCTATCAAACAGTTGTACAAGCCATACTTGGAGGCATATTTTCCAAATTTTCCAAAGAAGATAACACCTACACATTCCTTCATTAATCATGGCATAGGAAATGACCTTCAAAATGCATCTAGGAAGTGGAATGACTATGCAAACATCACAATAAGACGTTGCAAATGGTGTAAAGGTAGGTTCATCATCAAAAGAAGGTGATCCACATATATCCTATGCTATGGTTTAGGGTCAAATACTCAACTCAGGGATTTTCTTGACAAAATGGTCTAACAATTATTTTCAAGAAAGAATGGAATATTTGAAACTAATAGAAAAGATTCGTGTAGCTGCAATTGAAAATATCAATTCAGAAGACAGAAGTCACGAAGATGAAGCTATGGAAATTTAATATAATCTTTATTTTATCTTTGTTAAATTTATTTCTGTCTACAATATAGGATTTATTTTTTAGTAACAAAAAGGTTTAATTATCTCTATCATTTACATATAGAGGACTTTGCAAATTATATTAGAGCAATTACAATTTTTTGGCATTTATTATCATTGAGTTACTCAATACAGGCATAAAAATAAATTCAAATTAACTATTTTAATCAATTTACTTTCAATTGTCTATTTTAATCATTTAGGTTTTAGATTTGTGTCCAGATATAAGAATTAGTAATTTAAATATAATTAAAAATAAGCGTCCCGGAGGGACGGGTCATACCTAGTTTTATTGATAAGCTAAACGAATTACACAAAAGTAGAGGACAAACGCGCTACAAACTGCGCGGCAAGTCCTTTCTGGATAGCAAACCCGATTCTCCTAAATACATATTCGTTCGAACCCGCAGTCATCACGTTGCTATCCATTACCTTCTGCACTCTCCTGAGGAGCTCAACTGCTTCTGAGCCTAGCAATCCAAATGTATCAAATGCAAAGGGGATGAAACTATGTTGGTTAGCCCTACAAGCTCCGTCATATTTCTCCACTTTTGCTGCTGCTGCATTGCTAGCTGCTAGCCCCACCTCAAAAATCCCAGCACCCAACCCAACCATCGGAGACGCCCCTGTAACATCAACACACGCATGTTTACCTTCAAACTAGTTTTAGACCAGAATATCAGCAGGGCGTAATGTCGATCTTCCTTCCTTAGGATAAGTAAGAAAGTTAACAGGAGCCTCCTTCTTAACTTGTACTCCAGCCCGCCAGAACACATCACACAAGATATCTCTAACGTGGTCATGCAAGTATTTGAAGCCGGGGTAATTCTTACAATGGGCCACATGGTCCCCGAATGCATCAAGTCTGCTCTTCTTGCACACTGGACAAAACTCACCATCTGAATATAAAAGGGATCATCAATCGATAACGAAGAATGGCACGATATTCTACAGGCGTCATGCGTTGTCCAAGCCCTTCCATCGGGATAGCAAGGAGAAAATCTTTGGCATGTTCTGACTGCACACATCCAATCACGGCTTTTTGTCTAGCTGACAACTCAAATTCCCTCTCAATGCCAGTGTAACACCCATGAGTTAGTGTTAGTCCCACATTGCCAAGGAAGTGGTTGTTTCGGTAGTATATAAAGCTTAACCATACTCTAACTAATGTCAAGGCCTTTTGGGGTAAACCACATGGGTGGGCCCTGATCCAAAACCCTCTACTGCTGGATATCCACAGTGACTAAAGGGGGACAATATTGACATTAGCGAGCGGTATGGTGCTCGACGCACCAGGATGAGCGAGGACGAAATCCCGGGGCGTTACAGTTGGTATTAGAGCCGACGACGGGTCGCCTGTTGCAGGTGGGAAAGTACGCTGGAAAGGCCTAAGGAGCACCAGGTACTTGTCTCACTTGGCAGGGAACGTCGAAGATTTGGGACTGTACTGAGTGTACTACAGAGCCGAGGACGGCTCTATTTCTAAGGTGGTGAGATTGTAACACCCATGAGTTGGTGTTAGTCCCACATTGCCAAGGAAGTGGTTGTTTCGGTAGTATATAGAGCTTAACCATACTCCAACTAATGTCAAGGCCTTTTGGGGTAAACCATATGGGTGGGCCCTGATCCAAAACCCTCTACTGCTGGATATCCGCAGTGACTAAAGAGGGACAATATTGACATTAGCGAGCGGTATGGTGCTCGATGCACCGAGATGAGCGAGGACGAAATCCCGGGGCGTTACAGTTGGTGCTCGACGCACCGGGATGAGTGATGACGAAATCCCGGGGCGTTACAGTTGGTATCAGAGCCGACGACGGGTCGCCTGTTGCAGGTGGGAAAGTACGCTGGAAAGGCCCAGGGAGCACCAGGTACTTGTCTCACTTGGCAGGGAACGTCGGAGATTTTTGGACTGTACTGAGTGTACTGCAGAGCCGAGGACGGCTCTATTTCTAAAGTGGTGAGATTGTAACACCCATGAGTTGGTATTAGTCCTACATTGCCAAGGAAGTTGTTGTTTCGGTAGTATATAGAGCTTAACCATACTCTAACTAATATCAAAGCCTTTTGGGGTAAACCACATGGGTGGGCCCTGATCCAAAACCCTCTACTGCTGGATATCCACAGTGACTAAATGGGGACAATATTGACATTAGCGAGCGGTATGGTGCTCAACGCACCAGGATGAGCGAGGACGAAATCCCGGGGTGTTACAGTTGGTATCAGAGCCGACGACGGGTCGTCTGTTGCAGCTGGGAAAGTACGCTGGAAAGGCCCAGGGAGCGCCAGGTACTTGTCTCACTTGGCAGGGAACATCGAAAATTTGGGACTGTACTGAGTGTACTACAGAGCCGAGGATGACTCTATTTCTAAGGTGGTGAGATTGTAACACCCATGAGTTGGTGTTAGTCCCACATTGCCAAAGAAGTGGTTGTTTCGGTAGTATATAGAGCTTAACCATACTCCAACTAATGTCAAGGCCTTTTGGGATAAACCACATGGGTGGGCCCTGATCCAAAACCCTCTACTGCTGGATATCCGCAGTGACTAAAGGAGGACAATATTGACATTAGTGAACGGTATGGTGCTCGACGCACTGGGATGAGCGAGGACGAAATCCCGGGGTGTTACAGTTGGTATCAGAGCTGACGACGGGTCGCCTGTTGCAGGTGGGAAGTACGCTGGACAGGCCTAGGGAACGCCAGGTACTTGTCTCACTTGGCAGGGAACGTCAGAGATTTTGGGACTGTACTGAGTGTACTGCAGAGCCGAGGACAGCTCTATTCTAAGGTGGTGAGATTGTAACACCCATGAGTTGGTGTTAGTCCCACATTGCCAAGGAAGTGGTTGTTTCGGTAATATATAGAGCTTAACCATACTCTAACTAATGTCAAGGCCTTTTGGGGTAAACCACATGGGTGGGTCCTGATCCAATACCTCTACTGCTGGATGTCCACAGTGAGTAAAGGGGTACAATATTGACATTAGCGAACGGTATGGTGCTCGACGCACTGGGATGAGCGAGGACCAAATCCCGGGGTGTTACAGCCAGAGCTAATCTTGTTGTAGTATGCTTCCGCCAAGACATGTTGGGGTCTGAAGGGACGGTAGCAGTTGGAGCAAGATTACTGAGATCAAAATCAGGTATAGAAAGATGTAAACTAACAATGGCAGTATCAAAAACATTACCCATAGGTGGAGTGTCACAACCTCGAAGAATGTGGTCTTGGAGATCCTTGGTTTGCGTGCGTGAAGCTACGAAAGCAAACTTCATAACATCAGTAGCACAATAGATACCAACTCCACCCATACGTAATGGGAGGGTTGCCATACGCCACTGTAGATCGCCAAAACCAGGTCCATCAGAAACCACAATATTTTGAAGGCCTGCACGAAGCTTGTGGTCAAACCATTCGGCTGTTTCCTGAACATAATCAGGGGGGCAAGTACGGAGGGCAAATGTGAGTTTAGATAATCCCATACAAGAACGTAAAAGTGCCAACTCACACTGCGGATCCTTTAGGTGTGGTAATAGGTCCATAAGTTGAAGTGTCGTATCCACTCGTTGACGAACATTACCCACAATAAATGATGCATCAATACTGACAGCCCCTCCAAGCAACTTAACCCCTCGCTGAGGACATGATATACCAACCGGAAAGATATCTAGATAGGAGCAGTCAGGATCAACAGAAGGCCAGAACAACTCTGTCTTACACATTAAGCACGAGCCCAAAAGATGGTCCTCTTTCCTGAATGAAACGAATAGCTCTAGCCACATGTTCTGTACTACCAATCAGAGTACCATCATCTAAGTACCATGCCTGCAACTCCAAGTGGCATTCTGACTGAATGCGGTGTATCAATGGATGCAAGACAAAAGCAAAGAGAAGAGGCCCCAAAGGGTCCCCCTGCTGTATCCCAGTTGCTGACCAAATATGAGTAGACCCTAGATACAATCGAGCAGGTTGACAATAGAGGTATTCGACCCATAGAGCAATAGATGGACAATGATTGCGTACTTCCCGTAACATAGCAGACCGATCAACAAGGTTGAAGGCATTCTGAAAGTCCACAAGTAGCATAGAAAGCGATGTGTCATCCTTGTTGGCATAAATCAACCGATTAACAGCATGCAAAATTGCCTCTGCTCCACCAAGCACACCAACCCCAAACTGAAAATCCTCTAGGTATGGGACAATATCCTTAGAAACTCCTCTCATGGAAATCTTAGACACCAGGTGACCCCAAACCATACCCACAGCTATTGGGCGAATGCCGTTACCTGGCTTAAGAAGTGGGGTGAGCGGTGCACTAGCTATGAACTCTGCCAAGACCCGTGGGCATCGACCTTGTAGCCATAAGTTCACAATCGGTGTCAAGGCCTCCATAAGATCTGTGGCTACAGCGGATGCAGCCCCGCTCATAGCATCCAATAGGTGTTGGGCCCGGAGACCATCTCGCCCACAAGACGTCCCTTTGGGGAAGGACCTGATGCATGATAATATCACATCCCTCTCAACTGACAAAGGTGACTCAAGTAAAGGAATGTCGGGGACAGATGGTGGTGGATGCTTCGGGTGTTTATCCTCTAAAGCCGCTGCGTCTCTGGAGTGTTCGGAGCAACCCCTGATGATGCCAACACCTTCACGGCTGCTGCAAAGTGCCCGTCTGCAACCTTTTGCAAATACCGCCGTACATTCTTGCTTTGGGACTGTCGAGATGGTCGTTCCAACGGAGGCTCTGTGTGTGTGACCCTCTCAATCAAACGAAATATACCCCCAGGCTCGTTCCAAATAGAGAGAGCCTGCAAAATCTGATGCTGCTGGAGATATTTCCGAGCACCAGAACGACGCTCTTGGCGATTCTGCGGATGGAACACTTGCAATGTGCAATAGGGAAGCAGGAGCAATCTAACCCATGTCCCTGTCGACATGGGGTCTGCAGTAACCTCATACAAGACTGACTTCAATGCACAAGAGAATGCTAATCGACAAGGACGTGGAATACTTTTCACTGTGCGAAAAAGTCTACAGAAAATACGATCAAGTGATATCTCATCTAAAGAAGGTGCAACAATAGAAAGGTGAGTATCGATACTAGTGTCCCCTCCTGCTGTAGGTGCGGGTGGATTATCAACATGCACAAGCTGTGGTGGTTGTATACCTACAATTGCACACTCTAACTCACCGGTCTCCTTTCGCGCAGGTGGTTTGATGACTGCACCATCCGGATGTTTACATTTTATGGTCGATGCATGGATACCAAAACAATCACCACACATCCATTTGTTCATCCTCTTCAAAGTATTGTCAAGCGACGAAAATAAACCTATATCAACTTTGATCGCATCTCTCAGCCTGTCGATGTCATTAACCCTCTTCATGTGATCTTTCTTAACATGCGTTGGGATGTACGAAGATTTGTATCCATTTCCACACGGTCCATTGGTGCATCCATCAAAATTTCGAAATGGACAATGGATACTCTCCATCAAGCAGCCAATTTTTTTTTCCCCAAATTCAATATTTATTTATTTATTTATTTATTTTTTTGAAATCTAAATTTATTTTTTTTATTTTTTTATTTTTTTATTTTTTTATTTTTTTTTTAAACAAATTTTATTGATAAGCTAAACGAATTACACAAAAGTAGAGGACAAACGCGCTACAAACTGCGCGGCAAGTCCTTTCTGGATAGAAATTAAGCATAGCCCCTCTATCTCTCTTTCTTTCTTGTACACAACCGGATTACACAAAAACGACAAGGGTTCTACTGTTAAAAATTTCAAATAAAAGTTAGGAATTGAGGAAATAGTGAGCCGAAAAGAACAAAAATTAATATACAAATATTACTACATTTTCATATTATTAAAAATTTCATAACAAATGTTAAATTTTGTTATAATCAATTTATATATATATACAGTAAAAGTCACGCGCTTTGAATAAAAAGTTATCGCTAATATGGTGTTTGTCTTGGGTCTAATTAAACCCAATTCGGACCCAGTTGATCCGTCTCTCTCGATTTCTCTGTATCTCTCTTTTCGTCTCTTTCTCTACAGCAACAAATAAATGACTGACAATAAAAAAAATTTAATTTTTAGTATCCAATCTTATCAAACACCTTTCTATATGAAATTGAGTGAGGTCAATTTCATGGTTTATACTTATACTAAAACTCTCAAAAAATCAAACCGAAAGGGAGAGAGAATAAAAGTCATCGCATTCTTGAGGTTTAAGAACCCATTGTTATTTATTTAAGAACTGGGTGAAAGGCAGTAATACATTGTATGCTTTCTCCATAGAATTATAGATTAAAGTTAGGAATTTTTTTAAAAACCCCACTTGTAGAAACCATGAATTAATGTTTTCCTTGTGAATAACAGGAAATTGAAGTACATTGATTGCAGCACATATATATGGGTTTTTCAAAATCCACGTTAGAATCTTCCGTGTTCTTGTTGACTTGATATTAAACAAGTGGTTTTCCAACAAAATATAAAAAGCTTCTATTCAATTTAACTGCCATCACAGGTTCAATTTAATCACCTAATTTTAACAATGAGAGATCAAATTATAAGCCAAATACCCAATACCCAAAAGAGCTTGTTAATTGATAAAAGTCCCTATGGATTTGTAGATCTCTTCTCTGGACAGATCTACATTTTACAGATTTCAAAATTTAAATGAGATCATGTTCGATAGAGGAAAATGAAACTAAACCCACAAACCCTTTCAGATTTCTGCGAAGCCAAACCAAGCCAAAATCTCTTTCTAAACTACTGTGCTCTATCTCATTATTCTACTTCTCTCTCTTTACTCTATTCTCTTCTTCTTCTTCTCTATCGTCTTTATATGTTCACGAAACCAAAAGAAAGAAACTAAACCGGATCATTCAACAAAAAAAAAAAAAAAATTAATTAACTTAATGAGGTTTAGATTTAACATTATTTCTTGAAGAATGCCTCGATGAATTAAAAGAATAATATCTTGTGATGGATACTAAAAGCCAGTATAGATTTAGAGGAGATGGAGCAATTAATAGCTTTAGAAAATGAAATTTCTTAGAACTAAGAGAGATCAAAACCAGTAGAGGAAAGTTTAAGAGGAAGAAAGACCAACCAATACAGGGAAGTAAGGAATAAAATACAGGAGACGTTTTGGGTAGAAGAAGAAAAGAGTGGCTCGGCTTGCCTTAAGCCGTTTTTGCAAAAAATATTTATCATACAAAACGGCAAGCTGTGCAGCATCAATACCATTGGATTAAAAGATATGGATGGTTTAGATCATGAGTATAATTATGTGTAAAATGTTGAGTAAACGGAACCCCTGAACCAAAATCCTCGGTCTGTCCCTGATTATTGGGCCTCATTAATATATCAATGCACGTACCTTATGAGCTAAATATGTGCATGCAAAATCAAACTGTGTTGGATAAAGAATGAGATTAGAGCTAGTTAGGTAATACAATGAACTAGTATTGCTTAATTTGATCTGCTATCAACGTGAAAATGGCCTCAATTTTGATATGGGAACTTAGTCCCATCGTAGGGTATTATTATTGTTATTCATGAGTAGTTCATCGACAAATAAAAGTGATAATGTAAACCCTATTTCTTTCATCAATTTAAAATTTCTTATCCAAAAGTAAAATGAAAATGAAGGCGCCAAATATATATTTAAACATTTCCTTAATATCTAATCATACCAGAAGTAACTAGTCCGTAGCTAGGTTAGGCTGCAATTTTCAGGGAGGGCTTTTGTTTGACGAAAGCAAAATAACATGTTCGTAGAATTGTTTGTCAGTCTATCTTGCAATTTTTCCTTGCACCTCTCTTCGCAATTTCTCCGCTGCTCTTTCAAGGTTGGCCTCCCACCATTACATGGTATTCTCTATGCAATCACCATACACTATACCACACTCTATATGCATTGGCCATCTGTGATGCTGTAAAGGGCCAGGAAATCAGGAATAGCTCAATCTGTGATGCAAGTCCAAAAATTATTACCATCCCAAAAAGCCCAAGTTGAATTCATTCGGTTCCCAAAAGTCCAAAACCACAAAACCTTCATAACCTCTCTGCTTCTCTCTCTTGTTGTTGTTGTTGTTGTTGTTTAGTTTCTGTTTGCAAACTCAATTGAAAGAAAATGAGGGACGAAGGTTTTCACTTTCCCACCTGCTATTATGGATAATTGGAAAGCAGATGGTTTAATTGTCGGAGATATAAATGGATTGAAGATGACCCATACTTCAAGTCCTTGAAAAAATTAGAGGAGACTAGTTGCAGTTTCAAGAAACGAGATGCAAGAGCAAGGTGTTGTTGAAGCAGAGGACAAAGGGTATTGAAGCGGATGGAGGTACTAGTGAGTAATCAAATATATATATACTTTTTATATATTGCTCATTATTACGAAGATGGTTTTTATGTAATGAAGACTTGTTATCATGTTATTTTAAAAATTTATTGTTCCTTGTTTACTTGTGTTCTTTATTTTTGTGGGATTATTAACAACAACAACAAGAAGGCCGTCTTTACCCCCAAAAAAAAAAGGAAAAAAAAAAAAAACAAACAAAAAAACAAGAAGGCAGTCGCTTTGGCTGAGAAGTATAATGGTATAACCTCAACATTGGTTTATCGACTTTATTTGTGGATCTTAATGTAAGATTTATGTCCCAAATGATAATACAATTTATTAATCATTCTTTTATGGGAAGAGTGATATCATTTGAATATTGGGAAACAACCTCTCTTGCTCCAAACCGAATAGACACCACCCATTTGGTGTCTATTAGAAAAGTTAGAATTTTGAATAGACACAATTTTTGGAAGAAAATAAGTACGTGACTTTTTTGAATCTTTATGAAAAGACACAAACCTTTTGGATAATATTTCAACAACTATTTAAGACTTTGTGTGAATCTTTAGAGTATATTCAAAATCATAATAACATAGTAGATAAGATAGAAACTGAATCCTAGAGATTGGTAGTCTGACTCAAGTAGAATTCATGTTTTATCATCAAAGATCGACTTTATCTTTACCAAATTAGCAATGGACAAAGGTGTACCCAATTTATACTTCTATGTTATGTTTATTGTTGATTGTGAATCATAATATCCCAAAGATCATTTTGATTTAGTGTTTGATGAATATAATTGGATAAACTTTGTGTCTTTATTTTAGTTTGTAATGTCTATCAAAAGATAGCATACTTGTCTTAATCTATGACTTAGAGTTATCATTTATCGTCTAAATTATACAATTTATACACTAGTTTCGCCATTTTCCAGGAATCTAGCATTACTGTATTCAGCAATTCTCGTACTATGGCTAGGACAATAAAACCTATACCCTTTGGATTTATAAATGAGAAAATAAACTTTCTAGTCCAACATAAGTGCCTTTAAAAGACATTCTTGTTCAACTTTCATCCAAAACATTAATTGTATAAATTTTGGGAAACAAGAAAATAGTTCAAAATGAACTCTATTAATGATATCTTAAAAGTCAAATAGAACATAATACATAATAATGGCTTTCAATTCTTACGACCTATAAGACCCATGGTTTACATGTTTATAAAATGATCTTTCGGATATTATGGTTCACAATCAACAATAAACATAACGCGGAAGTATAAATTGGTCATATCTTTGTCCTTTGCTAATTTGGAGAAGACAAAGTCGATATTTGATGATAAAACTTTACCAATCTATAGGATTCAGTTTCTCTCTTATCTACTATGCTATTATGATTTTGAATAAACTCTAAAGAATCGACGATCAATCTTTGGACAACACAAAATCTTAAATAGTTGTTCAAATGTTATCCAAAAGGTGTGTGTCTTTTCATAAAAATTCAGAAAAGTCATGTACCTTTTATTCTTCAAAGAATTGTGTCTATTCAAAATTCTAACTTTTCTAATAGACACCAAATGGGTGGTGTTTATTCAGTTTAGTAGTGAGGGAGGACTTTTCCCAATACTCAATTGATACCATTCCTCCAATAAAAGAATGATTAATAAATTGTATTGTTATGTGGGACATAAATCTTACAGTTAATTGATAATTTTAACTCCTAGTAGTAAGCTAAGAGAATTGGTTTGTGTTTGAAGAGCAACCTGAATCGAAATATATGTTACTTTGCTTTATCAAATTCGAAATTGAGTTCCTTTCTTTGAATCTAAAATAAACTGAAGACATGAAAAGAAACGTTATCGAAAAAAAATTGATGTCACTTCGCACCTACGAAGGGAAAGATGATCCTTATGTTTATATTTAATATGGAGTTGAAAAAGTAATTCCATTTTCGATTATTCAAGAAGTTTAATTGAAGCGTGTTGTGTAGATTTAGCTCATTAAGGCTCTGCTTGGCAGTGTGTATGTTAGTTATGGACATGGTAGGTAAGTGTAAGAAGTCGAAGTATTAAATGCACACCAAAAGTGAACAACGGGGTTAATTGAAGGGGTTACCTAGTAATGCGACATCCCGATTATAATTAAGGAGCCTGATTTGTGTCTTCATAGGCTTCGGCAACAGTGGCAAAGCCCTTGAAAGAAGCATAGTCTTAAATAGGGACAGTGATACAGTGGCATAGGCAGAAGCAATGCAAACATGTTTATAGAGGGTTAGACAAAAGCGGTGGAGCCGTTGGAAAGGGACAACGGTGCACGGGTGCAGGAGGCAACATCATAAACAACGCCCTAGGAACTGCTCGAGAGAGACGGTAATTAGAGTTCTCCCCATTTTTTATGTTATTCTTTCATCATGAGAAATTCTTTTCTGATTATAATAACTCCCCATTTCTTCCCTTGTATGCTTCCCAAAGCTACCTTTTCTCTCAGATAAAAGTCCTGTTCTGCCTGAAACTTGAACAGTGGGTGCTGGCCTGCTTTGATCAAAGGGTCCCTTTGAATGTTATATTATTGAGCAAATAATTTAGCAATTCGCACAAGCTGAAAGATATACCTTTATATTGGCATAGAAATTGCAATGGTTTGCACTTATATGAGAAGAAGGTTCCTTGGTCCTCTTTACTTGGTACTCACTTGTTAGACAGGCAAATTTATGCTAATGATCATTCTACATGATATTTCTGTCGACATAAAGGTGGGGAAGATTGTTCATTGTCAATATTTGGTACCATACGTTTCTACATAAGAAGTCTAATTTATTTTCTCAGAAACTAGCATGTGAAGAACCTTATCAGACAGTTCTTCTAGTCCTATTCCTTTATCTGCTAAGTTTAAAATTAAGTGTCTCGAGTCAGGAGGTTCCCGGTTTAGGGATGGATAAATATTGTGTGCAGGATGTTTTTGATACATTATCTGTTGACCTCACTACTGTTTTGGCAACTTTACTTGTAGAAGTTGAAATTGGGATCTTTTACTGACAGTAGGTAAGTAAGAGAAACCAACATACCTACGTGAGGATTATTCACTTGTATAGCAAACTGAATTGAAGTCTTATGTTGGCTTATTTTTCCATACATTAAAATGGGGTTGTGTTCTTTGATTCTACAATATGTCCATTCCTGGCTTTTGTTTCCGAACTATAATCAACTGATGTCATGGAAAGAAACACTAACTTGCACTATGACGGATGTTACTCAGTGTACACATGTATGTATATTGAATTGAATATTCAGTTGATAATGAAGAATCCATTCTGAGAACTCTTAGATCATTGAAGATGGTTCACGCCGAGTCAATTTTAATTGACTCTTTTGAATCTGGACACAGTTAATGCTTAGCACACTGTAGTTGTGGGCAATTTACGATGATTTTATGGTACTTGAAATTATGATCCAAAATTAGTAGTGTGTGTTGTAACTATGTTGTTGAGACCCTTTTATGGTGACACATTCGTTCAGGGTTTTTTCTGCGATTCTCAGAATTTGGCTTTCACATGTTTTGCTTAGCTAGTTTTCAACTACTAAATATGTTTTGTTGGATTAGTATTTAACCTCAGCTCTTGGTGGAAACCCTAGATCTCTCTGATTACTGGTATCCGTGGGCATCCATCCCAAAATCTTTTGCACAAATGTTTTCCTTCATGTGATCAAATAGGTCATGGGAAACGTTGTTAGTCAGATTTTTGACACTTAGCTTATTAAGGCTCTGCTTGGCAGTGTGTATGTGTAAGGCATGAACATGCTGAAGTGATGTAGTAGATAACTGTAAGAAGTTGAAGTGTGAAATACAACCAAATACTCCGGTGAACGGTTTTAGTGGCAGGGTTACTTAAACATAATTTTGTGAGTTTTGAAAATCAGGACGATTTAAGCCTTCATAGGCTTCGGCAACAGTGAAGAGGTCGTTGGAAGGGCTCGACAGGAGTGGAGCCACAGGTAAGGACGACAATACATTGGCGCAGTTAGAAGTACCAGAATTGCATTGGACTTTGGTTTTCTTTTGGTTACAGGTTTGTGGGTGACCTTTAGGGTGAGGAAAATTTCATGCCAAAAATTATCCTTTTCTGATTTTGATGTTAAGCCATAGGAGCCTGGCTATTGGTATAAGTCATCTTCGTGGCCATATCTTGTATTGGTGTAACATTATCTGTTAAATAGTACTATTTATGTCTATGTTTATGGGAGTTGATGAGGGTGTAGTTACCACTGTCATCTGACAAGGAATGATTTTTGTGAAACATTACTTGTTCCCTTCTGGAGATATTTTGGCTCAGTCAAAATTGTAACTAGTAAAAGCCCCAACCCGTAAGTACTCTTACTAAGTTCTAGGTTGTAGTTCTATTTTGGTTCACACTATTAATGCACAACTCTTTCAGTTTTAGTCAGGTCAAAATATAAAGCCTTTATTTCTTAATGTTTCTACATTCTGATGTTTCCTAATTTTCCCTCTTTTTTACAACAGAAACAGAATGAAGGAATTATAAGTACTGCGTAGATAACCAAATTCTCAGGGATGATGATGATCAGTTGATTTGGAAATGGGAAAAACAAGGTTGCTTCACAGTAAGAAGTCACTATATCCAACTGATGAAGATTGCTGCTCTACTCACCTAGTCAGGCTCTGTTCAATGTTAATCAAGAGTGAAAGTAGGTTCCTATAACTCTGAAAGTGAAGTTTTTCTTTTCGTGTCTCCTTCACAGCAAGGTGCATACCAAGGGCAAGCTGGTTGCTGGGTTGGCCAGCAGTTTGGTCTATTGACTTTGGGGATGCAATGTGGGGGGTGCACCGTTTGCTGTGAGTTGGTTAATATGGAGGATTGGAGGACATGTTTAGGGATGTTCAAGATGAATTTGTTGGGGCTCATCTGGAATTGGCTCACAAGTTATCGGGTCAGGCAAGGACATCACTTCAAGAACGGGCACATGAATGGGAAATTTTGATTGCGGAAATCTGAGTTTCTCCGGCCTTTTGTATTCTGAGTTGTGTTTGGTTTTTTACCATGGAGAATCGGGAAATTGTGGTGCCTTCAAACTTTTGATGAATTCAACGTGGATGGTGGTGGTGATGAGAATGAAGAAAAAGGATAATTCAACAACTGGAATTTAGTATTTGTAAATTACTCCACCTCATGCCAGATGATTTGAAACATCTCACCATGCTTTAACAACTGTCAACTGAGGGTTGTCCTACTTTAGCTTGACGTTGCAGACAACGAGAAATCTGCAGCAGATCTAGTTCTCATGCTTACAACATCATCTTTTAGGTAAAAATATGCATCATGTTAAAAGCTCTTCTTTTATTTCCTTAGCAAATGCTTACAAACAACAACAACAACATTACAACGAGTTTAATCTATCTTCTTACTATACAGAAAAAATGCATATTATTGAAGCCTTTGAAAGCTTGAGGGTTTTATTTTCTTTCAGTCTTTGAAAGCTCCATTTTCCACTGCAGAATTTGCCTCAGAGGTATGTGCTCTGGAAAGTTCTATTTTTTTAATTAAAGTTCAATATTTTTTTTTCTTTCCTCTGGGAATTCTATTTTGTGGTAATGAAGACCTGGAAACCTTGAGGGATGCTCAAAATAATGGCTATGAATTTATTCAATTACTCTGAAATTTCCAGGTAAAACTATCAAAGATATGGTTGACAACAGAAGATTGCACTTGTTAAGTGTAGAAATCACTTGGTAGTTGAAGCTTTAACTCACATTGGGATGTCAAGGTAAGTAGTATGACATTCTTGGCTTTGTAATACTTATTTTTTTTGTTATAATTAACAAATAACATACTAAATGTTTTGAATAAGTTATTATTAATTAAATCAAGTAACAATGTAAAAATACAAAACCAAAATGTTGACTGGGGTTTGCGGGCTGAAGAGCTGAAATTTGACGCTCTAATAGAGAACTGACATGTTTGGAACATTTTCTCATTAGCAATCCTAAATTCGATTTTCACTGCCAAACTGTCATGATTAGGATACCTCATGGATAACCTAGTTAATGAAATGGCATTCAAACCACTCTTTAGTATTGGAGTTTTAAGAATACCACAGTTACAGGGTACTTGTTGGATTATCAATAAACTGTGGGCTGAACGGGTAGAAATTACTTATGAAAATCCTGCTACTCTATGCATAACAGACGCTTTGTGTTGATCATAAAACGGGATGAATGTTAATTACTGTTATGAATTTAATAATTCTGAGTTGATGAAACCGGCATTCAATTCATGGTTGACATCATTTTTTTTTTTTTTTTTTGATAAAATGTAGAAATTACAATATTAACTTTTGAAAAACACTGGATTTACAACATCCCGAGACAGTACACACATTGCACTGCTCCACCAGGAGACACCCAGGAGGTACAAAACCTCTTTACAAAAATCTCTAAACCAAAAACCCTTCCTATTGTTGTAGCCAATGCCTGACCATTCAACTAGAAAAAAGAGGACGATAAAGAAGACAAGGAACCTAATCAGATTGACTGGGATTAGAACCACAAGTGCCATCCAAATCTGCAGAGATGCAGTAGCAGTAGCGGAGACGGTACAGAAACACCATCTAGTTATAGTTTTCCATGTCTGAACACAAGAATCCAGCAGCAGCAGCAGTCAAGTGACTGACTCATGACCCTGCACCTCCATTGTCTGTTGCCAATTGAGTAACAGATCTGAGAATCTAATGCTTTCTCTGAGCTCCAAGGTCTTTGGGTCCATGTTTAGCCATGCCCACACCATACGTCCATACCCTTTATCTTAAGCTCTTTTCCACCATCACCTCATGCTCCCTGAAAATTACATTGTTCCTGAGATCCCACAAGCACCAAACCACTGCAAAAGGTAAAATTGCCCATATCTTTTCTTGTATACTGCCCATCTACATATCTCGTCCTGACTTCATTGTTAGGACTACACCTTGATGTATGCGTCGTCCTGTTTGGTTCCCACTCTCTACTTCTTTGTTTCAGTATCTCGATTTGACAGGTCTGTTCGAACGAAAAATCCTTCTTCAAACAGAACCAGGTCTGTTCTCACGAAAAATCCTTCTTCAAACAGAACCTGGTCTGTTCTCAGTCCGAACAGAGAATTTTTGTTCGTACAAAGATTTTCCCAGTTGATTTTGTTCTTTGAGTTTTAGGTCCTTCTGTTTGGACATCAATTCCTTGTTCGAACAAACTTCATGAAACTTGTTTATCCTAATTCCATTTGTTTCCTCTTTTGTGCCTATGATTTGAACGAACTTCATGAAACTTGTTTATCCTAATTCCATTTGTTTCCTCTTATGTGCCTATGAATCGAACAAACTTCATGAAACTTGTTTATCCTAATTCCATTTGTTTCCTCTTCTGTCCTTATGATAAATAGGTTTTCCTATGTTTGTGAAACCTAAGTTTTCCTGTCGTTTTCCTCCATTGAAGCCTAGTGTTTGTTTGTGGGAGAACTTTACCTTCTTCCTCCAATCTTCCTTCGTTCTTCCATTATTCCTATCATTGATTGAGTGTTCGACTTCGTGAGTTCTTTGTGTGCACATCAAGGTTCTCTATTGAAGTCGCTGGTATTAGAGGTAGCCAGGATTGTCATGTTAGCAGGAGTATGCTTATTGCTTAATAGGCTTGTAGTCTCTATACGATTATAGTGCATTGATTTGTTACCGATCGAGGTAACCGTGGACGTTTCCAATTCTTCGGTTTTACCACGTTAAAAACCTTGCGTATTCTTTCATAGTTAAGTTACTTTGCCGTTTCTGTTTCTTGATTGACATTATTATTAGCACTTGGGATTTCAATTGGTATTAGTCGTTGGGGGCTTGATAAGGAGCGTAAGTCGCACGCCTCGCTTTTAAGTGCTATAATGGATCCAAACAAGTTTGGAACTTCGCCCTCGGTCGTTTGACAGAATAAATTTTGGCCATTGGAAAGTGTGTATGATTGCGTATTTGCAAGTTTTGGGTGGAGATGTGGCTATGGACGAAGGGTGGACACCACCAATGACACTAGTGGAGCTGATGATACTGCTGGTAAGAGCATTCCCAATGGAGGGTGGATAAATCCACCTCCACGTAGGCGCCACGTAGGTCCACCTAGGCAAAATCCACCTCAAAGAGAGAGGTGTATTTGCACTTGGGTGATAGTTTCCCAACGCAGAGTGGACTCTTTGGTATAGAAAGTGGATTTTTTTAAAAATCCGGACGGCATGTCACATGCCGTCCCATTTTTTTTTGCTAAAAAATAGGGAGACGGCATGTCACATGCCGTCCGAGAGTCCAAAAATTTTAAAACACTACTTAAAACTTAAAAAAACAAACGGACGGCATGTAACATGCCGTCCGAGAGTCCAAAAATTTTAAAACACTACTTAAAACTTAAAAAAACAAACGGACGGCATGTAACATGCCGTCCGGTTCTACCACCCACAGGTGTCCGAAATCCACCTCCCCTTGGGAAGCTCTTTTTGTCTACAAGGTGGATTTATCCACCCCACCTCCAAAATCCACCCTCCATTGGGAATGCTCTAAGAACACCTATACCGCGTTCTAAATGGACTGCTGAACAGAACTCTGTTGCGAACTACAACAACAAAGGCCTTAATGTAATCATATTGGCCTTAAATTCAAGCAAGTTTTGATGGGTTGCAGTTTGAGAATTAAAAAAAAAAAAAAAAACATGGGATAGGTTGGTTCGCACTCATGAAGGTGATGCGTGTGTTATAGAAAGCAAACTTGAGTTGTTGATTTCTCAATTTAAAAATCTGAAAATGGACACTTCTGAGACTTCTGATGAATTCTTCATTCATTTGTAAGATATTGTTAATTGTTGTTGTAACACCCTGCGATTCGTCCTCGCTCATCTGAAAAATGTCGACCACCATACAACTAGCTAATGTCAATACTGGCTCTCTTTTGTCATTGCGGATATCCACTATTAGAGAGTTTGAATAAGAGTCCACCAATCTTGGTTTTCCGCTAAAGCCCTTGACATTAGTTAGAGTGTTGTTAAGCCCTATAGACCACAACCACAACCACAACCATTCCTTGGAGATGTGTGACTAACCCCAAATATTGGGTCATTTGGGTGTTACAATTCCACCACCATAGAATAGAGCTGTTCTATGCTCTATAGTACGTACAAGGTAGACCCAAATCTCTAACGTTCCCTGCCGAGTGGGCTGTGTACCTGGCACTCTTTCACCCCTTCCTCGGTATTTCAAGTGTACAACCCAACCTCGACATGAGAACCATCGCCGACTCTGATACCAATTGTAACGACCCCAAAATTCGATTCTAGTTGGCCAAGCCATAATCAGACTCCAAAGTCAAATGCTCACCATATGTCCACCATGGACCATAGGGTCACACTACTGTCACATAACATCAAAACGCAAAAATGGAAACAACAAGTTAACTTACTAACTATCAAAGATAAATTAACTGCGGAAGACTAAACAAACTCTCTATAATATAACAAATATCATGCCATAAGGATACAACTCAAAAGCTAACAACCATTAGACGTATGAACAACTTTAAACAATCTCCATCAAGCTCTTATCGAACACTTTGTTTATAAAACATTTGTCTCTTGAAAAGGGAAAAGGGAAGAAGTTAAAAGCCAACAAGTTACAAAACTTGAGGTTCCCAGAAAAAGAATCCACGCTTCCTATAGATAAAAAATGGCCAAGGATTTTGCCAATAGTTATTAACTACAGTGACTAAATTGCCCCTAATTTCTTACTATAACATAATAGCCATAATGAAAATCTAATTAAATCTTAATTCTGACTTTATAATCACGAAAGCTCTCCTACCCAGCTCTTGCTTCCCTTTGTTGTGTTCATCATCCTCTTTTTTTTTGTATTTTTATTTTTATTTTTTTGTTTTACAAAAAACACATTTTCTTGAATACTTATTGCTCTATACAAAATTCTTCTCTTTAATGAAATTAAAATCTTGATAACAATCACACTCCATTTCATAGTTATTTTTCCAGATCATCTCAAATGCAATGAATTGATATATAACTAAAAGTATTACCTATTAAAATGAGTTAGAGTTGAATCTAAAATTTTGAAGCATGATTGATAAGAGCAAAAGATGTTTTAAATTTTTTCTTGACGTACCAATAATAATGAAGGATTTCTACGTATTGTTATATTAGATAATGGTATATTGGAAATGGAAATGGTAGGAATAGGAAGAAGAAAAACTTGTCATTATAGTTTAAAAGATATTTTCATGATTTTTAGATCAACAAATCTTTTATTAATATATTATTATATATGTATTTGAGGGTAATTAAGTTACTTTGGTGGTTAACCATTGACAAAATCAATTTCGCCCTTGGCAAAGTCCGGAACCTAAAAAATTATAAATACTAATCAATCCTCTGAATTGGTATCAACTATGCACTCAATTTCAATGGATGATACTTCCAATTTTCACACAAATGTGTACTTGCATTTCACCACTTAAAATAGTTCCTCACATATACTAGTTAATATAGATTATAATTAATACAATATATCGAACATAAATTTCATCAAATACTTCAAGTGCGGTGTTTCATAATCAAGTAATTGTCAGAGAGTATTTAACACATAACTTCTAAAAGAGCAACACAATCAACACAATCCATTTTGTTTAATGATTATACTAAGTTTAAAGCTTTAACTAGTTCGTTACCTGACCTAAACGTTAATGTAGCAGTACATTCAAAGCTTCAACTGGATAACACAAATGGTGTCTACAAGTTTTCAAAACTTGTAAAATACAATGGCTTCTGTTACCTTTTATCAAATTAACAATTATGGATCAAGTTCCCCTAGATTCAATAATAAACAATTTCAAGATTTTTTCCGATATTTCTACTCTTTGTTAATACTTATAATTCCTAAATTGGGCAACTAATAAAATGGGTTCAAAATGTTGGAATGGATATTGGAAAGAGTATTTGCCACTGATTTTATGGAATAGTGTTGTCCAAGAGTCAACACATTTTGTCATTTAGTGCATAGGCATAATAGGAAATATAGAATTAAAGCAGGGACACGGTAGTCCAAAAAAGTATCGGACGTAAAGTCTGTAGTGTGACATCTGTTGTTAAGTCAAAACTTTGAAAAAATTGTGTTGTTGGGGCTAAATAGATGATGACTGTATTATTAAGTAATAACCAGAGTTGAAAATTACTGGTCGGTATCAACAATCAGCTGTTGACGTGTTTCGAACCCAAAACCTCTCCACTTTGTGAGATGGATGCTCATTTGAGCCACAGACTTATTCCAAAAATAAAATAAAATAAATAAAACATGGTTGCAAGTTATTAATAACTCGAAAACACCAGTTTTCATCAAATATCTTCCAAATTATAGGGGAAAACATAGTTTAAAAAATCTTCAAAATCTGTGAATATTCGACGACTTTGTCCGGTTTTTGTTTCAGAAAATGGATCGGATATTATAGCGAATATCCATCGAAAGAGAAAACTCCCCATTTCGCCATTGTTTTCAAAAATATCGCCTATAATTGCGGATATCTCCGGATTTTAGTCGAAATTGTCGGGATAATAATTTAAAAAACTGTAGATTTGCAATTTTTTTTTCTTCTCACAGATCATCTTCTTATCTAAAAATTCAAATGTTTTGGGCTAGAATTATCTTAATTTTCACACCCTTTACTGTGAATTTGAAATTAACAACCATATATTAAGGGTTGGTTTCAGGTTTGAGCTAGCATTAAAAGGTAGATTGATTGAAATTGAATGATATTCATTGATTAACATTAGATTTGTTATAAGGGATAAATTAGTTATTTAACCCGTGTGATGCACATTCGTTAGTTTACATGTTGTAATTTAATTTTTATTTTCCTATAAAAAATAATCTTAATTTTTACTATTGAAATCGATCGAAAGTAGAATTTTTTTTTTTTAAGCTTTGCAATACGAATTTTATATATTTGAGAGTAATCAATAACCATATCAGCTTATATTTTATTTCGTGTATGTATATTTATTTTCAAGTTCTTCATAAATTTAGTATTGTCTTGATTTTATATGAGTCCTAAGAAAAAAAAATTATTATATTTGAGGGATTTTTTTGGAGGGGTATAATGTTGTCGTTAATTGATGTATTGTGTCGAGGATTACAATGTTGACTATATGAATGTAATGGTTGTTACATCAATTGTTTTTCAGTGTTGTGTTGAATATCGCTTTATTAATTTTCTAGCCCTCCCCCCCTCTCCCCCCCAAAAAAAACTAATTCAATCTTTTTTCTTTTTTAAAAGGTTTTACTTTTAATTTTTAGATTAAATCCATCTAAATTTGGTTTTTCATATTTGTTTTAGAACTTTTACATAATGCTTAATTAGTAAGTCTATTTAAATAATTTAACTCTAAATTAAATATTTAAGATTAACTTAATAAGATAAACACTAATTTTTTTATTTTTTTATAACTTTATAAATAAGGGGATTTAGAGATACCCCAAAAATAATAGGAACTCTTTGAGATACCCCCAGATTTAAAAATCATTAGAGATACCCCCCAGATTTTCATTTCAAGCCGGTCAACCGAGCCATTGACCTATGTTTGACCCATCTTTATGTTTTTTAGACAAAAATACCCTTCTTTTATTTGAACCTTAATCCTAGTCATCTACTTGTATGCCATGTCAGCAAAACCTTTAACATAAACAAATTTTACTCACATCCAACACCCATACCCCATTAAATCATAACCGTCCATCTCATGTAATTCAAACCCATTGATCCTAACCACACCCATACCCCATTAATCCAAGAACTTTAATAGTGGTGGTGGAGAAATTAGTGGACTTAGTAGTGGTGGTGGAGAAATTGGTGGTTTTTGTAGTTGTGTTGGGTGATTTACGAGTACAAAAGAAGAGAAAAAAATTGTTTCTGTGAGAAAAAAAGGAGAAAGAAGATTTAGTAGTGGTGGTGGAGGTATTGGTGGTTGTGGGGTGATTTATGAGAATAAGAGAGAGAAGATTTTTTTGTGTGAGAAAAAGATTAGAGAGAATATTTAGTAGTGAGGGTCGAGAAATTGGTAGTTTATTAGTGGGGGTGGAGAAATTGGTAGTTTATTAGTGGTGGTGGTGGAGGAATTGGTGGTTGTGGTTGTATGGGGTGATTTATTAGTAGAAGAGGAGAGAGAAAATCTAGTAGTTTGGTGGAGGAATTGGTGGTTTTAATAGTGGTGGTGGAGGAATTGGTGGTTGTGGTGGTGGTGGTGGTTGTGGTTGTATGGGGTGATTTATGAGTAGAAGAGGAGAGAGAAGATTTAGTAGTTTGGTGGAGGAATTGGTGGTTTTAATAGTGGTGGTGGAGGAATTGGTGGTTGAGAAGAAGGAAGAAGAGTTGGAGAAAAAAATATTGGTTTCTAACCATAGGATTAGATTTGAGGGTTTATCTTATTGAATAGTTAGGATTAGATCTAAGTTTACATGATATGGCATACATGGTAATTGGGTTGGATGACTAGGATATAACTTCAATTGAGAAGGGTATTTTTGTCAATATAAAAGTTATATTGGTCAATGGCTTGGTTGACCGGCTTAAAATGAAAATCTGGGGGTATCTCTAATGATTTTTAAATCTGGGGGGTATCTCAAAGAGTTCCTATTATTTTGGGGGGTATCTCTAAATCCCCCTTATAAATACTAATTTGTGAACACCAAGAGTTAACCAAAATTATGAGAATTTTCTAAAATTCACATAGTTAACTTAAATCAATATGGATGCAAATAATTTGAAACCTTCAATTGAACATCGTATCCAAAATATTGAAATTTAGTCTAAAGTTGTAATTAAATCTATTGTAAAAAATAATTAAAAAAATTATACAACATAAAAAAATTCAAACTAACGTCAACAACTATATAACCTAAACAAATATGGTTATAAAAATCTCGATTGTAAGTTCGGAGACATAATTGACACTTTAATTTATATTATTGAAATGGTTAAAAATTTGTATGGGCAAAAAAATTCAAATAATAAATCCTCAAAAATATTATAAAGTGATGGAGTAATTTTATTATTATTTCAAACATACAAGTTTGATATATATATATATATATATATATATATATATATATATATATATATATCAAGTGTGTTATGAATAGTCTATTAGGTGAATGATAAGGCATGGATGAATAGTATGTAAGACCTTTTTTCTCTAAGAACTATCACAATAATTAATACTCTTCACTGTTATCCCAAAGACTTAATGACACCTTACTGTAATCCCGAAGACTTACTAGCACCTTTTTTGCCTATAAAAGGGCATGCTTAAGTGAATGAAAGAACACACCAGAGCAGAAGCTCTTTCTCTCTTCTCTTCTCTTCTATCATATACTCTTTAGTATTAATAGTTAAGAGTGTTTGATACGTAACACGTTATCAGCACGAAAGTCTATACCATCTTTCTACCATTTTTCATCTTTTATTACTAAAAGATCTTCTTCGCAATAAATATTTCGTAGGAATACTCAAAATTTCAAGACAGTAAGTTGTTCGAAGAAGAAAACATTATTAATCTTATTATCCTTATTTGACATGATAACCACCTTACAAGACCTGGACAATTTTTTTTAATACTAACATTTTGTTATATGTCTAAGTATATTATCATCTGTTAGTACTAACATAGTGATATATCTACTTCATTTACTATTTGTTATACCTTTTTGATGTATATTATTGACTACTAGTTTGACATGTTGAGATTTATTTCATATTGACGTTATACTTTGATATGTCCTATATATTATAGTTTGCTACCTACTACTAACTGATAGCTTTATACTTACTACAACTTTGTCATTTTTCAAGTTTGTCAATACCTATATTTGTTTGATTTCACTGGCTAACTTTATTTGCTATCATATTCATAGCTTGATAGCTAGACATATTGAAATTACTAACCACTGTTTCATACTGTTGTTGATATTTTTCTTGTACTAATTTCTTCTTTTGGGTAAGCTTTGGAAAATTTCGTTACAACTATGAAAAACAAGATCTTGAACTTTATGAAATTAAAAACTAGGATATGTTACGTATCAAGCACTATTAACTATTAATACAAAAGAGTATATGATAGAAGACAAGAGGAGAGAGAAAGAGTTTCTGCTCTGGTGTATTCTTTCATTCACTTAAGCATGCCCTTTTATAGGCAAAAGAGGTGCTAGTAAGTCTTCGGGATTACAGTAAGGTGCCACTAAGTCTTTGGGATAACAGTGAAGAGTACCAATTATTGTGATAGTTCTTAGAGAAAAAAGGTCTTACATACTATTCATCCATGCCTTATCATTCACCTAATAGACTATTCATAACACTCCCCCTTGAATGATCTTCGCTGAGAGTTGCCTCATTAAAAACCTTCATCAGTAAAACGCAGTGGGATAAAACCTGGCGAAGGAAAAGAGTGAAATCTTTTATTCGGGTGGCGAAGGGATTGTACTGCCTCATTAAAACCTTACGTAGGAAAACCCAGTGGGACAAAACCTACGTGAAAGAAAAAGAGTACAGTATGCATTATTGTGATGCTCCCCCTGATTTTTAGGAGCATAATCATGATAGATCTTTAAGTCGTCTCATGCCAATACCGAAGACTAGTTTGTGGAAGGCTGGTGCAGGTAGGGACTTCGTGAATATATCTGCAAGATTGTCGGTGGATCGAATTTGCTTAACATCAATATCCTTGTTCTGTATGAGCTCATGCGTGAAGAAGAATTTTGGTGAAATATGCTTCGTTCGATCACCTTGATAAAACCGTTTCTGAGTTGTTCGATGCACGCAGTGTTATCTTCATACAATGTTGTCGGGGCACTTGTAATTGAATGAAGACCACATGTTTTCTTGATATGGCCAATCATGGATCTTAGCCAAACACATTCATGACTTGCTTCATGTAGTGCAAGTATTTCTGAGTGATTTGATGATGTTGCAACCATTGTCTGCTTGGTGGATCTCCATGAGACTGTTGTATTGTCGTATGTGAAAACATAGCCTGTCTGTGATCGAGCTTTGTGAGGATCGGAGAGAAATCCAGCATCTGCATGTCCAAATAACTGTGATTTGTTGGTAGGCTGTTTTGAGTAGAACAAACCCATATCAATGGTCCCTTGAAGGTAGCAGAACACTCATTTGATTCCTTTCCAATGACGTGAAGTTGGTGCAGAGCTAAATCTGGCTAATAGGCTGACTGCAAATGATATATCTGGTCGAGTGCAATTCGCTAGATACATCAAAGCACCAATTGCACTCAAGTATGGTACTTCTGGACCAAGGAGTTCTTCATTTTCTTCCTTAGGACGGAATTCATCCTTGGTTACATCAAGTGAATGGACAACCATAGGTGTATCCATAGGATGAGCTTTATCCATATAAAAGCGCTTCAGGACTTTCTTTGTATATGTAACCTGATGGATAAGCACTCCAGTTGATAGTTGTTCGATCTGCAGGCCGAGACCAAATTTTGTTCTTCCTAGGTCTTTTATCTCAAATTCTTTTTTGAGATATGCAGCAGTTTTGGCGAGCTCTTCAGGAGTCCCAACAAGATTTAAATCATCTACATATACTGCAATGATCGCGAATCCAGTATTTGTTTTCTTAATGAAAACACAAGGGCAAATTGGTTTGTTAACATATCCTTCTCGAGTCAAATACTCGCTAAGGCGATGATATCACATTCGCCCGAATTGTTTTAAACCATACAAGGATCACTGAAGTTTGATTGCGTACATACCACATGGCTCACATAGTTTTGCTTCAGGCAAAACAAGTCCTTCTGGGACCCTCATATAGATATCAGTATCTAAACTCCCATACAGATATGCAGTGACTACGTCCATTAGACGCATGTCAAGATTTTCAGAAACTGCCAGACCAATTAGGAAACGAAAAGTAATTGAGTCCATTACTGGAGAATATATTTCCTCATAATCGATTCCTGGTCTTTGTGAGAAACCTTGTGCTACAAGGCGAGCTTTATATTTGATGTAGGACATGTTAGGAGTTATTATTTTAATTCTAAGTATGAAATAGGTTCTAGAATATATTGTTTTAGGTCTAAGTATATTATATTAGGAATCATTATGTTTTTAGAAGTCGTTTAATTTAGAAGTCCTTTACTTGTTAAACAAGCTTCTTGCTCTATAAAAGAAGCTCTAGATTATTGTAATAGTTAGAGGTTGATTATTATTGAATTAAATAGAAGAATTGCTTCTTGAGTTATCTTTGTTTTCTTGCTAGATTATTCACCAACTTCACGTCATTGGAAAGGAATCAAACGAGTGTTCTGTTACCTTCAAGGGACCATTGATATGGGTTTGTTCTACTCAAAACAGCCTACCAACAAATCACAGTTAGTTGGACATGCAGATGCTGGATTTCTCTCCGATCCTCACAAAGCTCGATCACAGACAGCCTATGTTTTCACATACGGCAATACAACAGTCTCATGGAGATCCACCAAGCAGACAATGGTTGCAACATCATCAAATCACTCAGAAATACTTGCACTACATGAAGCAAGTCATGAATGTGTTTGGCTAAGATCCATGGTTGGCCATATCAAGAAAACATGTGGTCTTCATTCAATTACAAGTGCCCCGACAACATTGTATGAAGATAACACTGCGTGCATCGAACAACTCAGAAACGGTTTTATCAAGGGTGATCGAACGAAACATATTTCACCAAAATTCTTCTTCACGCATGAGCTCATACAGAACAAGGATATTGATGTTAAGCAAATTCGATCCACTGACAATCTTGCAGATATATTTACGAAGTCCCTACCTGCACCAGCCTTCCACAAACTAGTCTTCGGTATTAGCATGAGACGACTTAAAGATCTATCATGATTATGCTCCTAAAAATCAGGGGGAACATCACAATAATGCATACTGTACTCTTTTTCCTTCACGTAGGTTTTGTCCCACTGGGTTTTCCTACGTAAGGTTTTAATGAGGCGGTACAATCCCCTCGCCACCCGAATAAAAGATTTCACTCTTTTCCTTCGCCAGGTTTTATCCCACTGCGTTTTACTGATGAAGGTTTTTAATGAGGCAACTCTCAGCGAAGATCATTCAAGGGGGAGTGTTATGAATAGTCTATTAGGTGAATGATAAGGCATGGATGAATAGTATGTAAGTTTTTTTCTCTCTAAGAACTATCACAATAAATGGTACTCTTCACTGTTATCCCAAAGACTTAGTGGCACCTTACTGTAATCCCGAAGACTTACTAACACCTCTTTTGCCTATAAAAGGGCATGTTTAAGTGAATGAAAGAACACGCAGTAGCTCTTTCTCTCTTCTCTTCTATCATATACTCATTGTTTATTCATGCACTATGAAAACAGAGGACCCATCGTGAACACTGAAACTTTGTTTATTCTATCGGTGAATAATTGTACCTCATTGTTTATTTGTTTATTGCTTGAAAATTCTGAAATTTTTGATTAATGAAACATGGAATGCAGTATTATATTAATGAATTATTGTACTGTGACTTATCAGAACCCTACAAAAGACTTTATATTTGCGGGAAAAAATGGTCTACTACTACTGCGTGTTCTTTCATTCAAAATTGTACCTGACTTATTCCATTCGTCCCATATAATATATGTGTACATATCTAGCAACCAGGGGCTTAATTGAAACAAAATTAGCCATGGTTCCATCTCACTTAAACAAACTGCTTTCTTTCAATGGCTTGCTACTTTTCCTATTGCTTTCTTCCTTCTTCCTCAAGTGCTATGCTTCTACTACTACTACTACTTCCATCACTCCTTTCGAAGAAGCCAAGGGCCTTCTCAAATGGAAGAACAGTCTTGATAGTGGTGGAGTTCATTCTAAACTCTCTTCATGGGTTCTATCTTCTTCTAATTATTCTTCTTATTGTAGAACTTGGAATGGAATATCTTGCAACGAGCTGGGAAGAATTGTCGAATTAAAAGTATCAAGGATGGGTCTAAGAGGTACACTTCAAAACTTCCCATTCTCAATCCTTGGTAGCCTAGCTGTTTTAGATCTCAGTATTAATTCACTTTATGGAACAATCCCAGCCCATATTGCTAACCTATCCCAAGTCACTCTCATGGACTTTTTCGACAATCAGTTTTCTGGACATATTCCATCAGAGATTGGCCAGCTAACAAGTCTTCAATTCCTTTACCTCTCTCTAAATAAGTTCACTGGTTGCATTCCCTTGGATTTCGGAAAATTATTCAATGTAAATACAATTTGGGTTTCAAGAAATCTTTTAACAGGTCTAATTCCAGTTAGCCTAGGTAATTTGACTAGAATAACCAGTTTGTCATTTTATGAAAATCAACTTAGTGGTTCGATCCCTTATACCCTTGGTAATTTGACAAAATTAACAAGTTTATATCTTTTTGAAAATAAATTTTTGGGCTCCATTCCATTCGAATTAGGAAACATGAAATCTCTGTTGGAGTTAGACTTGTCAGTAAATCATTTTACTGGTCCAATCCCGTCTTCTTTAGGTTCTTTACAAAAGCTAACTCTTCTGAACCTAGCTAAAAATAAACTTTCTGGGCCAATTCCTTTAGAATTAGGAAACTCGAAATCACTTACGAGGATAGGTATGGCTAAAAATCATCTCAGTGGTTTAATACCATCTTCATTGGGTAATTTAGAACATCTAATCATACTGAATCTCTTAGAAAATAATCTTTCTGGTCCCCTCCCTCAGGAAATAACGAAATTGAAATTACGCCATCTCTCCATAAGTAACAATACACTGTCAGGTCATTTGCCAAAAACACTATGTATTGGTGGAGAACTTCGAAACTTCAGTGCTTACTCTAATAATTTCATTGGTTCCATCCCAACGAGTTTGAAAAATTGCAAGACATTGGTTAGACTCCGACTTGATGGAAACAAGCTCAGTGGAAACATATCAGATGTGTTTGGCACATGCCCAAAGCTCAATTTCATTGATTTGAGTAACAACAACTTGTATGGACAGCTCCCAAACAATTGGAATGGATTCGAAAATCTTACAGACTTCAGAATCTCTAATAACAACATCACAGGTAGGGTACCAAGTGGGTTGGCAGGCTTAAAAAGACTTGGAAATCTTGATATCTCAATGAACAATTTGACAGGAGAAATTCCTAGAGAACTAGGAGGGTTGACATCTTTGTTAAAACTCAACTTGAGTGGTAACAATCTTGATGAGACTCTGCCGAAAGAACTTGGAAGGTTAAGTGGTCTAGACACTTTAGACTTGTCTACAAACAACTTAAATGGATTAATACCTAAAGAGATTGGTGATTGTTCTAAGCTGCTGTATTTGAATTTGAGAAACAACAAATTCAGTGGAAGCATTCCATCTGAATTAGGCGATTTGGTTTCTCTCCAACAGGTGCTTGATCTTAGCCAAAATATGTTCAATGGGGAAATACCATCACAGTTGGGTATGTTGAAGTATCTTGAAAAGTTGAATTTGTCCCGAAATATGCTAACTGGTTCCATTCCTCAATCTTTTAAATATATGAATTCTTTGACTTCTATTGATGTATCTTACAATGGCCTCGAAGGTCCTGTGCCTGAGACCAAAGCTATTCAAGATGCATCAATAGAACAATTTGAGCATAACAAAGGCTTGTGTGGAAACATTGCAGCTTTGCGAAGTTGTGAATCGTCAAACAGAACTAACTGTTGTCGTGGTACAAAGAGAAAACTTAAAATCTTCTTAGGGTGTGTTGGAGGGGCCCTGTCTTTTATGTTTGCAATTATTGGAATATATTATGTAATTTACACGAAAAAGAGAGAAACCCAGGTTCAGACAACAGAGGTTATCAACAATAATTTATGTCACATTTGGGATTTCGATGGTAAAAATGTATATGAAGAGATCATTAAAGCAACAGAGGGGTTTGACGACAAACATTGCATTGGTGTTGGAGGTTCTGGAATTGTCTACAAGGCTGTCTTGTCAACTGGACAACTAGTGGCTGTAAAGAAATTTTACCAAAGGGAGGATGGTGAACAACTTGATCTAAAGTCGTTTTCAGCTGAGATACATGCTTTAACCGAATTGAGACATCGAAACATTGTGAAACTTTATGGAATTTGTTCGCATGTTCGACACTCATTTTTAATTTATGAGTATCTCGAAAGAGGGAGCTTAGCAAATCTATTGAGCAATTTGGAAGAAGCTGCCAGTTTCGATTGGATAAAGAGGATAAATATCATAAAAAATGTAGCTTCTGCATTGTCCCACATGCATCATGGTTGCTCCCCACCTCTAATTCATCGAGACATCTCAAGCAAGAACATTTTGTTGAATTCAGAATATAATGCTTGTGTTGCTGACTTCGGTATTGCGAGAGTTCTAGATCCGAATTCCTCCAACTGGACTGTTCCTGCTGGAACATATGGTTATTTAGCACCAGGTAATACACTCTACCTGTCCCTTTTTTATTTGATGTCGCACACATTAAATTCTTGAAAACTCATGTTATATAGCTGCTGATTTCCTTTCTGTTTCCTCTTGTAGAGTTGGCTTACACGATGAGGTTGACTGAAAAATGTGATGTCTATAGTTTCGGTGTGTTAGCACTGGAAGTAATCATGGGAAACCATCCAGGTGAATTCATCTCCTCTCTTACCATATCATCTCCATCAAGTGGAGCCAATATTCTGTTTATTGATACATTGGACAAACGTCTCCCACTGCCACCCGTTACAGACATCTTAAAAGAGGTCGTCTTGGTTGCTAAATTGGCTCTTGCTTGCTTAAAAACTAGTCCCGAATCTCGGCCTACAATGGACTCTGTTTCTCATGAGCTATCGACTTGCAGGATATCCATTGTAGAGTCATTCCATATGATAACAGTCGGACAATTGCTGAGGGAAGATGTCTAATTGTTTTGTCTTTACTTGGTATGTTGTAATTCACTAACTGAGTGATTCCCCAGAGTCAGTAATCTTATTGTGGTGCTGTAGTACTTAAATGTATCGTATGAAGATGACTCTTTCAAGTTATGTTTGTTATGTCAGAATCTGTGAGATGTCGATAGTATACAGATTACATGTCAAATATCATTGTTTACATACAAGTAGCCACGAAAGGTGCTACCCTGAACAAGGATGAAGTCATGTGTGTTCCTGAGAAAACTCATTGGATTGATAGAATAGAGAATTCTGATGAGATGTATTTTAGCTTTTGTTAAGATGTATTTTAGCTTTTGTTTCATGGCAGGAAAGATATGCAAGCGAGAGGGACAGTTTGCTTTTGGTGTGTTTCATGGCCTGGATTTGATGAATACTAAGGGACTTACTAGGCCGATGGAGTCTGCCGTGTATGTATAGAGTCTGCCAGTCCCAGGACAGCTCACAGTGGAGTTAAGTCACCACAAGTAATATGCACCTTGCATAACGGCATCATGTCGGAAGTCAACAGCCAATTGTCCCTGTAATTTGGTAGAGATCAGATTTTTTAGTTAGCAATTGTAATACGGTATATGCGTTCTGATGTTTATTGTGAGTTTGAAGCATTTATCGGGGTTGCTTTTGTTGAGGCGCGGAATATTACTTTCAAAGCAGTTCTCTGGCCTATTTTAGTGCTCGCTCTCTTTATTCATAAATCTTAATTTGCAGTTCAGTACCAATACATAGACGTATAAATACTGGAGTTGGCTGCATTACCGTAAAGATGAAACTCTGCAGGCAGCTCTTAAAATGGGTAGAGACGTAGAGTTGCCTTTGTGGAATTGGCTGCATTACCTTATTGTGGAGTTTCCATTATCCTTGAAGGTGCCATGCCTTACAGCATTGTTCAAAATTTGATGGGAGCTTATCACTTCTGTGATGATAGTTGGAAATTCTGAACCCTCCATGTATCCAGGCAACACTTGAGGGTGACAGGAATCATGCAAGACTTCGTGAGACCACAAATACGAATATTAGCATCATACACAGTGAGTTCGAATATGATTAATCTGGTCGCACTGCACGACAGGGTTTTTAGATTTAGCCCCTGTTCTCTTCAGACTACCCTGTCCATGCCAAAAAAAAATACTGAAATAAAAGAAAGATTGTGCTCAAATTTTTAGATTCATTTACAAGAACTTAATTATCTTATACTGTTACAACTTGTGATTTCTAACTGATCATACTTAACAATTTTTGTACTCTTCCTTGAAATATAATCTTACTGATCACATTATAGATTCATTCACTCCTTGTACCTTCATCATTGTGAGAAGCCATTCACATTATAATTCCAGTCAAAGAAAATGAAAAGCCATTCACATTATCCATAGCACAATAACATTTCAAAAAAAAACAGGAAGAAGAAAATGATCTAAAACTCAATAAAACTAAAATGCTCAAAATGACAAGTTCAACACAATGAAATGGACAAAAAGTAGCACCATTGCCAAAAGAAACTGAGATTAGCAATGCTAGTATATTACATAGATAATGTAAACCAATGTCGAACTTCTGTTGTAAACAAAATCATCAGTTTGAGTATTTAAGGCAGCAGCATTAATCTTCTCTTTCATGTCAAAACATCCATCATCAAAGTTGAGAGCATAACTTGAAGGATCATACTCAAACTTGACCCTTTTTTTGCTTCCATTCTTCACAACTTTCTTCATTGCAGTTCTCAATCTCCAAAGAACTCTTCTGCATTGCTTCTTGTGGTATTCATTCACCCACTTCAGATTCTTAATCCATCCCATTTTGAAAGACATTCTTGGTTACCCTCTAAACTTGTCTTTGAATCTTCTTCTTATCCTAAAAACACCAATACTTGATCAGTTTGTAAGCTTTTTATACACACTTTGATGCATCTTGGAGATCACCAAAGTTGAAATAGACTTATGATGCAACAAAGCAAAACTTTTCAACTATTTTGATATCTGGAGGGGCTTGGCCTTTAAACTTTGGAAGAACCCCAAAACTTTTCAATGAAATAGAATGTCTTTCAACTTTTTAGTGTGTGGTGTTTTTTTCTACAGAAAAAGTTAAATCTAAAACACAATCTTACACTGTTAAAGAAACTGTTAGTTGCAGTCTTTGCAATACACTAGTCTAGTAGTGTAATACAGATATAGTGATGATAGGGTAACAGGGATCACATGGGTAGACTAACATTCCATATTCTATAAACAAAGAATGTGAGAGAGAGAGAGAGAAAGACAAAGAGAAGAGACTCTTTGCAGAAAGGGAGAGAACCTTCATTCAGTGGGGAGACTATGGGCAGAGTGCCTATCTGTCTCATAGGTCTGGTCAATATCATAGTACAGAAACTTAGACTAGTGTGCTAGCTTATCTAATCCTATTTCCTTGGCTCTTGTTAAGTGATTATGGTTAGTTTTTATGGACTATTTCAACTTCTTTGACCCCTTTCAGTCAATTGCATTTAAATTTTGACAATAGGTCTATGTAATTACTTATTATTTTAACCATTTTTTTCCATTTCAGTAGAAAAGGTTGGTTTCTTGGTGCTCTACTGCTCTTCATGTGCTTAGACAGATATCTATTTTGGTTTTAAACAACCTTAGCTTGAATAGCTTCATACCACAACATACAACTTTAGAATCTGTACCTAATCTAAAGACCAAGAATTGATGAGATGTTTTCACTACCATGATCAGTTCAATCAAATGTTCCATTTTTTGTGTTAATTCCAACTATTTCTACAAGGGTTAGCATAGCTTTCACAACTCACAAGGTTCAGAAAACATAGCTTTCACACTGCTACCATTTACTTGTGGTATTTCAAATTCAAGTTGTCCTTTATTCTGTGTTGTCATTCTTTCCTGACAAGATCCAAGTTGTCATTCTGATTCCATTTTATTAGTTAACTTCTTAGTTCTTACTAATAGGAACCTCCTTAAACACCATCAACTTATTATAGATAGAATGAAGTTAATGAAGGATATTGGCCACATGATTAAACGTCGAATTATAACGTAGAATATAATGTAGGGATTTAGTTTATCCACATATGTTGCTTGAATGTCCCTACACTCATAATGTTTGGTATAATAGTTTCTTAGGTTTGAGACTCTTTTTTTTTTATTTTTTATAATTGCATTCTCTTATTTATTTATTGATAGGTAATTCTAGCATTACATACAGAAGTTACATCATTAAACAAAACATCACATAGGAAAGAAGGGGGATGTACACCCCAAACAGAGGCTAATCCTAAATACATAGTATATAAAGCATCTGGAACAGTTTGGCGTTCAAAGTATGGATTCTGAATCCAACTGGGGTCTTTTGCCTGTGTCGCCGCAAATTTAGCCAAGTTATCAGCAGCAACATTTGATTCGCGAAACTGCCATTGAATAATTTTTTTTTTTTTTGATTGGCAAGCAGGGTTGAGAGGACCCTTACCTCTTTTTAAATTACGTGTGGAAACTTATATCAACAATCAGCTGTTGACGTGTTTCGAACCCACAACCTCTCCACTTTGTGAGAGGGGTGCTACCATTGAGCCACAGGCCCATTCGCAAAAAATGTTGTGGTAAGCCTATTTTTAATGGAAAAAAAAATGTTGTGGTAAGCCTGTTTTTAATGAGATCAGTAACTCATAATGCTGGCGGGATTCGAACCCCAGACCTCTGGTATCATCATCCAAAGGTTTTACCAGTTGAGCCCAACTGGCACCTGCAAAAAAAAAAAAAAAATGGTTTGGTAAGTCTGTTTTTAATGAAATCAGTAACTCGGTAATGCTGGCGGGATTCGAACCCCAGATCTCTGGTATCATCACCCAGAGGTTTTACCAGTTGAGCCCAACTGACACCTGCGCCATTGAATAATTGGTTGATACTAAACTTTGAAAATGTGACAAATCTGGTGAAACACCACCTTAATCTCCCTTCAGATATTCTTATGATTACCATGGATCAAGAAGTATAAGCCCTGCGAGTCTGTTTCAATGACCACCTATAGGGCTATTACATACAACAACCAATTAAAACACGACATGTGGCATGCCCAACATTCCACCAAGTCGCCCACTGCACGACCCAGCTAAAGTTTGACCAGAGCAGCTCGACCATATAACCGTTGGGGACCTCTTTATACGCACGTGCCCTCAATCAATGCACAGAGAATATCCTCGCCCGTTACGTAATCAATACAATGATTATGCATTCATTAAGATGTCGGAGAATCTGCAAGATCCCATGATCTTTGCCCTTTCATCTCCTATAAAAACAGAACTACGATGGCTTCATCTCTAAGTTCCACTCCCCCGAGCTAGAGTACGTAGGCAATCTTGATCTCATCGAGGTGCAGCCAACCCCGATCACAAATCTCCACCTTGGTCAGTCAAACAACGACCTGACCTAGTTAATGAATTAATCTGGAAACAAGTTAATACATTTGGCGCCGACTGAGGGGAATCAATTATATCGAAAAACCAGCCCTCCCACCCAACCAAAAGTCATACTCATACATCTGTCCATTAAATGGCTACTCGGGAACAAATCATCCAAGAACTAATAGACCAACTAAATCGTCTCCAAGAAGAAAATGCGTAGCTAAATGCTGTAAGTGACGTTGACACAAACACTGAACAAGGAGCAGTCATTGCAAATGACAGCAATCGCAAGTATGAGGAACTCAGTCAACAACTCGCTGAGTTCAAGGCCTCTCAGGCCATAATCCAATTAAGCAAAAGTCGCACAGTCGAACAACTCGCTGTCCAGTCTCTGCAGCACTTCCAGGAATCTTCATTCACTAAGGAGATTTTAAAGCAAGAGTTGTCCAACAAACTCAACGCTTCGAAGTTCGATCAATACTCAGGCGTCGGAGATCCAACAGATCACATCTAGGACTTATCACATCGAGCTACCACCAGATCGGGACTTATCATTTGGACCGGATCTCTTCATCAAACCTAAAAAATTCTTTCTCAAAACTTTTCTCCTCTACAACTCGTCTGAGATAGTCTTGGGACCACCTTTAGGAGTAAAGTAATCCTTGAGATGGGGAAGAAGCCTCAACTTTCTTTCGTCAGACCAAGACCCAAACACGTTCAGGATAGAACCAAGATCGTTGTTCTTCACAAGGTGGTCGTCTTTGATCGTTGCAAAATAAACAAAACAAGTCAACGAGCAGAACAACAGAAGTAGGTCACCGCTATACGACCTAAGACCAACGACTAGAAACTTACGTTCGTCAGACAAATTCCTAGTAACGTACAACAAAAGGATGTTATCTTCAGTAACTCGACCAATGAGCAACATGGGCTCCTTCCACCAAGGCTCACTACTGACGGGGTAAATCAAGGGTAAACGTTCAGGCCTGACCTGCATATTGTAACCTCCCCCTTCCAACTTTGCAGATCGTTTGAAACAAAAATGACCTAAAACATCACCCACAGTAACCCCCCACTTATGCAACCTGTTCAGATCATCTATAACCCTCATGTTTCTCCAGAAGTTCCCATTCATCTGGCAGGGAGCTCGCTTGATAGTATTCAGAAGGTCGACTACCAAACGAGAAAGGGGTAACCTAAGCCCAGCTCGAAATTGGGCCAAAGTAAAAACAATAGAGAAAGGGTTGTTAGGTCGATACGCCTCTGTAAGTAAACGATCTCCCAGAAACCTTATCTCCAGGTTGCTAATGGAATCCAACCCATAGCTCTTCCTAAAGGCAAGATGCATCTTCACGTAAGAATGATTAACTACACGGTGGAAGCTACCATTCTCACCCTCCATCATCTCGTCATCAGAACTATCCTCCCCATGAGGACCACTGCTACCAGGGCTACTCTCATCTAAATGCTCCTCACTCGACTAGGGGTGCAAGCATCGTCTCCAGATCGAGTTCTCTCATCTTCTGATTCATAGCAACCAGCATTTTCTCCACTCAAATGCTCGTTCTGTGAATCACTACCTTCTGACATCTCTCAAAAGAGCACGAAAAACAGGAAAAGAAAATGGAACAAGGAAGTAAAAAATAAAGGAAAAGATACTCACCTCAAAAGCTCTCAAGATCTTCAGGTCGCAATGAGAAAACGACAACAGTTCGAGAGAGCAAATGAAGAAAGTAAGGAATTCAATATCACACCACAATTTAATACCAATCGAAGAGAGATCCCAACCATCGATGGATTTCGAATCAACGGGCAAGATCACATGTGGACAAGCACGACCTTTGCAGTTATTGCCCACTACTCCGACTCTCTACATCCACCGTAGGATCAATCCACGTGTCCACCAAAAGAGCACCAGACAAAGAGTACATAAGTTGCCAAATTATTACAAGTTAACTGCTCGAGGAAACCACTCCACTTCTCCACGAAGCGCAATGATGGTAGAAAACAACAATGCATGGCAGCCACGTGTACAATGTCCAAAATAAAAAACAAGGTCGTTTCAACCAGCTCTTCCAGAATAAAAAAGGTCTTTTCAGCCCGATTTATTAATCGAACTAAAAAAAAGGGGCTTATGTAGGGGTACTACATACAACAACCAATTAAAACACGACACGTGGCCTGGGCAACATTCCACTAGAGCAGCTCGACAATATGACCGTTGGCGACCTCTTTATACGCACGTGCCCTTAATCAATGCACAGAGAATATCCTTGCGCGTTACGTAATCAATGCCATGATTATGCATTCATTAAGATGTTGGAGAATCTGCAAGATCCCATGATCTGCGCCCTTTCATCTCCTATAAAAACAGAACTACGATGGCTTGATCTTTAAGTTCCACTCTCCCGAGCTAGAGTACGTAGGCAATCTCGATCTCATCGAGGTGCAGCCACCCCCGATCTCAAATCTCCACCTTGGTCAGTCAAACAACGACCTGACCTAGTTAATGCATTAATCTGGAAACAGGTTAATACACCACATTTCTGATATTCATATGTTGAACCATCATCGATCCAAAATGCAAAGCATTAATTTCAGCCACCAATGAGGATGCAAATGGAATGGGATTAGCGGCAACAACAATAAAAGCACCAGAAGAATCCCTTAAAATGATTCCCATCCCTGCGGGTCTAGGGTTCCCAAATGAAGCTCCATAAATATTCAGTTTCATCATTGCAAACGGAGGAGGTGTCCAATGTATCCAACTTTCCTGGGGTATTTAGTACTTGTTCAAGGGAGACTTGCGTGAAGTACTTAAGTTTCCAACACCTTCGATCATGACTTGAGTTAAAACCCAAGCCAATTTTGCAGTCCGCATAGGATTAGAAGCGGCTTGATCTGGATGAAATCTACAATTATTTCTAGCTAGCCAAATGCACAAAAAACCAGCAACAGTGTACACAATAAGATCTTTTGCATCACAAAATTGTCGAAGTGAAAGTTTATATCTTGATAGCCAATCCACAAGAGAAGAAGAGAACAGGATTGCATCAATGAGATGAAGTAGGTTGAGGTTGAACCATACTGCTCTACTAAAAGGGCATTCGAACAATAAATGGTGCAAGGATTCCATAGAAGAATGGCACAGTGTACAGAAAGGATACACATGAAAATATTTTGTTGCTAAAAAGTCTATTGTTGGGAGGACATTTGCTATACACTGCCAAAGGAAGAAGCTTACCTTATACTGCAGATTAATAATCCAGATAAACTTGAACACTGAATCATTTACTTTGTGAGTGGGGAACTGTCGTGTGATCATTTTATACGAAGACTTCACAGTATAGTTTCCACATTTGCTGGCGACCCAAAACTGAGAATCACACCCATGTAAAGAGTTTAAAGGTGTGGAAAGAATTCTTGCACCATAATCCACATGCCAAAATTGCAAAACTCAGTCATGGTTCTCCCCACCTAAAGACTGGCTGCTTGAAAAAAATAAATGGAGTTCCTTTTGTGTTTATCCTGCTTGGGAAATCTGGAAGTCTAGATGAAAAAAAATATTTCAAAAACATTTTAGAAAATCCTGCAAAACTGGGGAAGTATATAGTTTATAATGTTATGAGACATTTCAAAGACATTATTACGGGATCTATTAAATTCAAAAGCACCAACAATAAGACAATTTGGGTTCCACTTGAACCAGGTTCTTTCAAGCTTAATGTGGATATTGCGTTCGACAGTGCAACAAATCCTATTGGTATTGGATATGTGCTAAGAAATGCTAGTGGATTATTCATTTTTGCAGGGTCTGAATCGGGCAATCCAGCCACAACAGAAGAAGGAGAAAGCAGAGGCATCTGACATGTGCAGCACTCAAGGTAGCTCTCTCGCCAGGACTCAACCATCATGTAAAAAATTTAGTGCTGAAAATTGATAGTAAAAACACAGCTTCTTACCTGTCCGAAAATGGCATCAACCTTTCTTGTGAAACCGGCATGAAGTGGTTTGACATCAATTTTGTGACAAAGTGTCCTTGGTTATCTCGCCTTGAGTTCATTGTTAAGAAAACCTGGTTGTACGCGCGTCGTCCCGTGTCCTTGCCTTCGCGTCGTGTGTCATTGGTGTGATTTCTGGTCCAGGACGTACGTACGTATCGAATGACAGCAAGATTGTTGGTAGTCTGGACGTACGAACCTTTACAGGACGTTCGTACGTCACAGCAGGCAGCAGGAGTATTTTCGTTTGGAGACGTACGAACGTCATATCGACGTACGTACGTCCAAAGTGGGCTTTTGCTATTTCGGCCCATTTTCGGTGGTTTTCCAACCCTATGTATAAATAGGGTTTCTCTTCCAAAGAACAAGTTAGTTCTCTGGCCGTCCAATTCACCTCTTGTTTCTTGGAGTTTGTTTAGGTTTTGGTTTAGGTTGTTTTGGTGATTGAACTCATCTTCTTCTTCCCCATTCATCTTCTTCTTTCTTCTTCCCTGTTCATCTTCTTCTACATTATTGAATAGTGATTTAGCTTCGAGTCTTCTTGTGTGTTCATCAAGAAGTCGAGTATCCTTGTGTGTTCATCAAGGAACTCTGGTGTAAGCTTGTTACATAGATCGGCTTCGAGTCTTCTTGTGTGTTCATCAGGAAGTCAAGTGTCTTGTGCGTACATCAAGGTGCTCTGGTGAAGTCAAGGTGTTAGAGATAACCAGGAGTGTCAACTCGCAGTGATTGCAGGTAGTTGATAGGTTTGTACATCTCTTTTCATCTAGTGGATTTATTTGTTGTCGCGAGGACAACCGTGGACGTTTCCCATATTGGGTTTTACCACGTTAAAAAATTCCTGTGTGTTATTTACTTTCTGCGTATCGTTTGATTTGTTTGAATATTCAATTGTTAGATTTGCACTATTTGTAGTTTCTCAATTGGTATCAGTCGCTGGGGGCTGGTTAAGGAGCGTCAAGGCTCACGCTAACGATCCTATGAGTGCAATGATGGTTCATGAGTCTGGTCATAATAATTTTATTGCTAAATCGTCTAAATCTACAAAACCAAAATCTGATTTTGAAAATGATGATAATTTGTATGTTGTTAGCAATAGTGATTGGGCTCTTCTTTACAGGCTTTCTGCAAAAGAATGTGAAAGGTTACAAAAAGCTAATACTGATTTGCAGGAAAAGTTCAATAAAGCTAATTGTAATTTGTCTACTATTTCTGATAATTTTTGTTTTGAAGATAATGGTGTTTTGCAGACTAAGGTTGATTCTCTAGAACAACGACTCAGACATTGTGCGGAAGACTATATGCTGCAAAGGGAAGTTTATGAATCCAAAATTAAAAATTTGGAAAAGGCTAATCGTTCTTTGCAGGATAAAATTGAGATTCTTGAAAAACAAATTTCTTGTGCTGCAGATGATACAATTTCTATTTCTCAATTATTTGACAAAGAAAAACTTGACTTGTTATGTAGAATTGCAGCTTTAGAGAAGGCCAATCAGGAGGTCGATGAGAAATACAAATCTCTATTGGTGGAGTATGAGGTAATAAAGAACGATTTAACGTCTACTCAACTCCAATTGCAGGTTTTGGACAAAACTAGATTTGCTTCTCCTATTGATAGTTCTACTAGTTCATCTAGTGTGATTACTCCTGTAAAATCTACTAGTTTGCCTGCCCTCTTGCCTACCCCACCTATTGAGACTAGACTTAATGCTACTAATGTTCAGCATGTTTCTCGTAAGAATTTTAAGTCTAAGGTTAATGGTAAGGCTGTTTTTACTGATAAGCCATATTGTTCTCATAATGGAGGTATAGGTTTTGTTAAGGCATCATGTCACAAATACAATGGTGACATACATGTTTCATCTTCTACCACCACATCTTCTTATAAGAATTCTTTGAGTAAGTCTAATGTTTTTCATTGTTCTTATTGTGGTAGAGATGGTCATTTGGATATCTTTTGTTGGGATTTTAATCAACATGTTAAATGTTATTCTCATGTTCCTTATAATTATAATCTTGTTGATTCTTATGTTCCTTCTTGTGCATTTTCTAGACCTTGGAATTATAATGGTTCTCATCACAGGTTTAAGAAAAACAGGTATTCCAACAAAAAGAAGTCTAAGACTAAGGTGGAATTGGTTAAGGACAAATGTATTGCAAAGCGTGTTAAGGGAAAATCTCATATCATTTCACATCCCAAGGTGTGCACGCCTAGTGTTAAACAAGTGTGGGTAAGAAAGGATAAGTTGAAGGTTTTTCTGGACTTGCAAAGGTCTGGTGGTGTCCCATATTTGGGATGATGTAGGTTGTTTCTAGCCTTGTGTTATTTGAGTTGCATATTTCTCTAACCACATAGGCTATTTGTTTGGTGTTTCTACTTTTTCTACTTTGTTTGTTTAGCTTGCAGATCATGTTGCATGTCTGAATACATTGTTGGTTATTCCTTCTATTTTTCTTTATTTATTCCATATATGTGTTGTTGGATGCATCTTTTCTGAGATATTGGTTTAATTCAATTGTCTTAAATAAGTTGCAATATGTTTGGGTGTTTTCTCTTTCTGAACTCTTAAGTATGTTTTGGTATGTATCATGCATTTTTCCTCGCTTGTTTGCACAGTGCACGACATGCTTGCATGATGGGAGTTTTTGGAAACCACTTACATATTCTTTGAGCTCATAGAACTTCTCTATCTCTCGAGTATTTATGTGATCTTGAGCTATCTCTCCTTTGTTTTGGTTAATGTTCATCTTGTTGTTCGTGTTATTGAGCATTCTTATCTTCCTATTACAACTCTTGTTAGTGGTCAATGACTCACTTCATCCCCAGCCATTTGATTGTCTTTGAAGCAATATCAGTTGGCTAAGAACCCGTTGGGGTTGTGAGGGTCATGCTCTGACGGATGCACTCAAGAGATGTTAGTTCTTGTGTTGCACGTTATCATGGTATTGCACTTCTTGAGTTTGTGTTTGTCAAAAAGATGTAGGCTACACCCTACCCTCGTGTATTTGAAAAGATGGAGGCAAAAATCCCTCCCACGCGGGAATGACATTAGAGTGATGTAGACTAAACTCCACCTTATGCGGCAAAATAAAAATCCAAGCGCATATTCATTGTTTTTTATGAAAGGCATACAAAGTTTATATTCCTTTGCCTTTTTAATGTCTTGGTTTTCATGTGAAAGATCATATTTATATATTTATATTCGTTTGCCTTCTACTCATAACGTTTGTTTCAAAGGGGGTTGGAGTTTGTTTCTTCTATGCTCACTTACTAATCTAATCGTATGTCTCTTGTTGATGGTTCTATATTCTAGGTCTTCAAAGGGTGTGTTCTAGTGGTGAACTCTCTCTCTCTTTATGCATTGCCTTGCATCTACACACACCGAGGTTTAGTTTATGATGCACTTCAATTCTCTTATGTGTTCAATCTCTTGTTTACCCCCATATATTGCCTCTTATTTTTGTACGGATTGGGATTGGCTACTGTTTTTGGAAGTTCATGATGTGTTCCTCTTCATTTCTATGGTACATCGGTTATTTTCCTTTTATCTTCTTATTATGGTTTGTGTTGTTAGTCGGTTTGCTTTCTGGTCTTTAGGTTGTTCTTTCATTCGTTAAAAAAAAAAAAAAAAAAAAAAAAAGGGGGGTCGTACGAACGCTGTCATGACGTTCGAACGTTGAGGTGGGCAGATCTTGTTCCAACGTACGAACGTTATTAGAACGTACGAACGTAGGGTCTGACAGATGTTTTTTTTAAGAAGTCCCGACGTACGAACGTCTTTAGGACGTACGAACGTCCCTGATACAGTCCGGCCCATTTGCTGTTTAAATTCAAATTTTGGTTAAACCTTTTGCCCAACTGTTTCATTCAAATCGTGCTATCTCTCTCTTCGCACGAACCAGTGTGGTTCCTTCTTTCAAGGCTCTACACTCTGCTTTCGAAAGGAAACAAATCTTCTCTCTTTGTATCTCTCTCCTACTTCTCTATTCTTATAGCTTGTTTAAGCAATTCCCTCTCTTCTGTGTTCTAAGTGTTCAACAGAGTTCGGTGGTGTCTTTCTTCTTATCTCTAGTACATAGTAAGCTATTCTTGTGCTCCGATGCATTGCCTTTAATGGTTATCTTTGATGGTGTAACTTTTCTCTTCGTCTTTCGTTTGAATGTTGTGAATGGTTGAATGTGGAGAAATGGAATGTGATGTTTAAAGTTTGATTCTGTTGTGTTGTTGGTTTAGTTTTTGTTTACCTTGCAGTTCTTCTTCTTCTCTTAATCATATGTCGTGTGAATGTGCTTATTGTTTGATGTTTTAATCTTACTTTTGGTTTGTGCTCACCAAGTGCTTGACAAAATGTCTACATGACTCATATGGTTGTTTATCTTGTTTGGAGTTGCATTTCACTCACACTTTTCGTATGTTTACTGTTGTGATTGTGTAGACGATGCCTCCAAGGCGCGCACGCACAGCCTCCAAGGGTGCGTCGTCCTCGGGCACATGTGTTCCTCGTGCTCAGAGGGGTAGAGGTTCTACTCCGGACTTGTCACCTCGTCCCACATCCCTAGGTGCTCATCCTCGGGCCAAGGCCATTGTTCCCGAGCGTTTCTTCGACTTGGGAGATATTGCTGCCACCCCTCTAGGGGCTTCTCAACTCGGCAACATATCTTTATTCTTTGAGACTCGGAATTGGCTAAGGGTGGCTCAACCAATCACCAAGTACTCGGTTGAGCATACGATATTCATCTTTCTGAGGTCATCTACACTCGGATGCTTCAAATTGATGCAGCTAAGGGTACTCTTCCTTTCCCTAGCTTTATAATGACTATTCTCAAGCACTTGGGTTTTCAGGGACAGTATATGGAGGTGAGCCCTCCAAGGTTCGTTGGCCATGATTGGGTCAACGCCATCAAGAAGGGCTGTCAGTCTAGAAAGTCGGCCTTTGAGTCCGTGGGTGCGCGTCTGACGCATCACCTCATTTGGGGAGGCAGGGCTCTTGTTCGCCATGATGATTTTGATCGGGCTTTGACCTCTGGACGTCCCATCTCAGCCTCTGCTAGGGGCAATCGGGCAGTTGCAGCAATTGATGCTCGGGTTTCCTCTCTCCGACGTCGTCAGGATCATATGGATGCTCGGTTAGATCGTTTTGGGGTCATTCTCTCTCGTCATGATGTCATGCTCAGTGATATTCATGCGATGAACGTCGCCCAGATGCGTCATCTTCAGCTGGACTTCACTCCTTCGACTTGCCTCCATTTCCGGACGAGGTGCCTCCAGTTCCAGGTGCGAGTGATGGTGATGACTCAGAGAGTGAGGACGAGGGTGATGGTGAACACAGTGATGGTGCCTCGGAGTCTGAGTAGTTAGTTTTCTGGTTTACTCTTCACATTTTTGTACTTAACATTGCTCTTTTGTTATATCGTTTTGTTTCTAACGTTAGCGTTGCTATATTAGATGTTGAGCTTGTTATTGGATATTGCTATATTAATATTAGCTCTAGTCTCCTTCTGTTTTGCAGTAATTTTCTGCTAATTAGTTAATGGACCTCCCTATTTAGGCCTATGATTAGATTTACTCTTGTTTCCTATATATAGGGGAGTCTTCTCTTCTCTTCCTCCTATTGTGTCTTCTTACCTCCTTCTAGTTCTCTCTTTGTTTCTCAGATTTATTCCATGGCAGAGTATGAACTTCATGGGGTTTTTGTTCCGACTGTTGGTTACGTGTCGTTTATGGTGATGGAGTATAAAAATAATGCTAAGGTTTGTTGCTTCTGTCGCGTTCCCCATGGGTATGACTATATCCATCGACTTTTTCTTAATCCTTGTTTGGTTCATGTCAATCATTGGGAGTGAATGGCTAGAGGATTATGATGATCATGTGAAAGCTCGGTGGATTAGATCTTCGGCTCGTGCGGAAGCTTATTTCTCCAAGCTTCCTCTAGGTCATTGGGAGCGAGTTTTTCGAATTTGCTAACTTCAGCTTTCTCTTCTGTCTTTGTTGGTTCTTATTACTATGGTTTTATGTGTTTGGTTATTTGTTGTTCTCTTGAACTTTACGAGTTGGGATAGGTTTATCTTTTTATCTGTTTTGTCATCTTTGTTTGGTATTGTTTTCTTTTCTTCGTTATTTGTTTATTATTGTTATTTATTGTTTCTCTTGTTGGTTGGTTATTTTGTTCACTTGTTGTGACAAAAAGGGGGAGATTTATGACTCTAATTACTAACAATCGTCTCTTTGTTGTTAGGGTATTCTTGGGTCATGTTTCAGGTATGCTACATGTATGCGGGGAGTGAACGTGTTGATGTTTTAAGAGTTATACAGTTATGGGGGAGCTGTCAAAATTTTGGAGCTCATGAAGTATGGGGGAGTTACTCGAAGGAACTTCTGTTGATTCCTTGATTACTTCGGAAATTCTTTGTTGCTTCCGTTCGGTCTCTGATGGTTAAAGCATTTTGCTCAAGCTAAATATCAAGAATTGGTGAATCGGTATGTGTTTTACCTTGAGTGATTCTGTAGGCATGTTTTATAAATGCCATGGTTTGGGTTTGTAAGCACGTTTTATAAGTGCTATTAGAGTCATAGGTTTTTTTTGTCACAAAATCAATGTCAAAGGGGGAGATTGAAACCGGCATGAAGTGGTTTGACATCAATTTTGTGACAAAGTGTCCTTGGTTATCTCGCCTTGAGTTCATTGTTAAGAAAACCTGGTTGTACGCGCGTCGTCCCGTGTCCTTGCCTTCGCGTCGTGTGTCATTGGTGTGATTTCTGGTCCAGGACGTACGTACGTATCGAATGACAGCAAGATTGTTGGTAGTCTGGACGTACGAACCTTTACAGGACGTTCGTACGTCACAACAGGCAGCAGGAGTATTTTCGTTTGGAGACGTACGAACGTCATATCGACGTACGTACGTCCAAAGTGGGCTTTTGCTATTTCGGCCCATTTTTGGTGGTTTTCCAACCCTATGTATAAATAGGGTTTCTCTTCCAAAGAACAAGTTAGTTCTCTGGCCGTCCAATTCACCTCTTGTTTCTTGGAGTTTGTTTAGGTTTTGGTTTAGGTTGTTTTGGTGATTGAACTCATCTTCTTCTTCCCCATTCATCTTCTTCTTTCTTCTTCCCTGTTCATCTTCTTCTACATTATTGAATAGTGATTTAGCTTCGAGTCTTCTTGTGTGTTCATCAAGAAGTCGAGTATCCTTGTGTGTTCATCAAGGAACTCTGGTGTAAGCTTGTTACATAGATCGGCTTCGAGTCTTCTTGTGTGTTCATCAGGAAGTCGAGTGTCTTGTGCGTACATCAAGGTGCTCTGGTGAAGTTAAGGTGTTAGAGATAACCAGGAGTGTCAACTCGCAGTGATTGCAGGTAGTTGATAGGTTTGTACATCTCTTTTCATCTAGTGGATTTATTTGTTGTCGCGAGGACAACCGTGGACGTTTCCCATATTGGGTTTTACCACGTTAAAAAATTCCTGTGTGTTATTTACTTTCTGCGTATCGTTTGATTTGTTTGAATATTCAATTGTTAGATTTGCACTATTTGTAGTTTCTCATCTTGGTCAGCTAGTACTTTACTGGATCAAGCAAAGAGACTATGTTTACAGTTTAATTATGTTTCTTTCCTTTTATGCAATAGATCTGGGAATGCATGTGCTCATCTACTAGCCTCCAAGGCAAATAGGAGCAACAACAATCCTTGCATCTTTTATTTCCTACCAGTCTGGATGTATTACCAGCTGAAGAAAGATCTGCTCTTTTATAATATTGAAAATAGTTAATTCTATCAATCTATCTAATGATTACTAGTGTCTTAGCCAGTGCTACGCACCGGTTAATTTTAATTTATCTATTTCCGATTACTATTCAAGTTTTAAGTTATTAATTTTATTAAATATTACAAATTATACTAATTTATTAAATCTTATGAAATAATTATTTCTTAAGTAAATTTGGGTAGTTTTTCTTAATATTTTATAGGAGTTCATTATATATTTTATTTAATTATATATTTTTTATTTATTGGACCTTTTGCTTATAAATAAAAATATGTTAAATTATAATAAAACTATTATTTAAAGGGTATTATGTAAATTTACAAAAAACCATGACTAAAAGGGTATTTTAGTCAAAATTATGTGATAAAATTCTAAAGCTCAATTCTCATTAATTGGGACTTACCCCTGAATTTTATTCAGGTTTATAATAGTAGTATAGATTAAAAAAAAAATAAAAAAAAACTTTGATCACTACCACAACAAACTTGAAGATTACAACCATGGTTGCAATGCCTTCGATTCTAAAGAGAAGAAAAGGAAACGACTTAAAGATAGATACACCCACATCTAATAACCTCTTGCAAACAAAATTTTTTATCTGTGTTTCCTCTAGTATGTGGTTCGTGTGGTCCCAATCACAACATGCCATAAATTAGTTGGATAACTGATTCAAAACCACTAGAGTTAACTACACCCATTATAGGTTATATTTTTGTTAAGACGTGGCGTGATGTGATTGGGACCACATGAACCACGTACTGGAGGAAACACAGATAAAATTTGTTGTCTTGCAAACAAGTCAGATTTGATCTAAAAATAAAGAAATAACAACCACATCCTCAAAAAGAAGATCTAAGAAGGGGAAGAAATATAATTTCAGATTTAAAACTTTTTAGATCTAGATCTAGATAAACAATAAATGGTTTGGAAGAGAAGAAAACCATTTGAGGGTGGAGCTTATATTTAACCACCGGTCGTCGGCAAACCGACATCGGTGGTCAGATTTCTACTGAAAAGAAGCATGGAGGCCCGTTTTCTTTCACTCCAACAACTAACTAGTCACAATTGTTAATAGATGATATCATGGAATGGAAGTAAATTGTTTTCATTTTCCAAGAGCCTCATTCCAATGCCATATAGATATATTTGATTTCCTCCAATATCTCATGTGCATGGTTGAAGCTAGCACAAAAATATTTCAGATCATCAATTCACATATCCTTTTATGGGTGAGGAAATAGAAAATTTGGAGCAAATGATAGTTGGAGTCGTCACACTTAATTCATTTGAAGTGACATGTTCATGAAAAAAGCTAACAAAATGTCGATAATGGTGTTTCAAAATCATTCTATTTAGCGACATTTCACACAAAAATAATTGACTCAAAGCTTCTACGATCTAAATACCATTATGTTCCTATGATCACACCTCCCACTTTTACATGATTAACTGTTTCAACAACAACCAGCCTTTCATCCATTTACTTCTGGATTGTTTATCTTCATATGCACCCTCCCTCATTCAATTCAGTGTTTCAGTTGTCCTTCTTGAATCTTGCTAATTGGGCAATTCCATAATCTACTGAGTTGGCAATTCCTCCTTTAGATTTAGAGTTTGGTGTGGTCTAGTGTATACAGTAGTTTGGTTTCCATAAGACAAGTTAATATGCAGTTTGGTTTGGTGAAAACAAAGATGCCTGTCCTGAATGCATGATCACTACTGAAGCATGATTTGACATTTAAGCAGTGTGGGAGTTGCTAGACTTAATTTTGAAAATACAGTATCTTTGTTTTTAGTTGTGTGGGAGTTGTTAGACTTAATTTTTGCAAGCCAATTGCAACCCCTGCTTCGTTAAGTGAAAAGTTGCAGCTGAATAATAGAGCTAAAAAGGCCGATGGGAAGTTTTATCAAGGTCTGTTTGGTTCTCTTATATCTCGGACATACTAGGCCTGACATTTCTTATGTTGTGAGTCTGGTTTTCAGGTTTCTGAATGAACCAAACAAGCATCATTTTGCCGCTGGCAAAAGAATTCTGCGGTATCTTAAAGGAACCAAAATTTTGAGCTCCATTATGTAGGAGAAAAAGAAAGAAGGTTATTGGTTTCACAGACAGTGATTGGGCAGGTTCATTAGATGATCGGAAGAGCACTTCAGGCGTTTTTTTCATAGGTTCCAATCTGATTGCTTGGTCGTCGAAGAAGCAAAAGATAGTTGCATTATTTTCAGCTATGGCATAGTATATAGCAGCTGTAGATGCAACATGTGAAGTTGTTTGGGTTAGAAGAATTCTACAGATTTGTTGCAGGAAGAAGTTTAGGGTCCTACAACCATTTATTGTGTCAACATGTTAGAGATTGCAATGACAATAAACCCGGTGTTCCATAGCATGACAATGCACATAGAGCTTCACTATCATTTCATCAGAGACATGGCAACAAAACATAGTTCAATTGGAGTACGTTAACACTAATTAATAGTTGGCAGATGTATTCACCAAACCAGTTTTGACAGAGAAATTCGTTCAGCTGGAGAAAATATAAGGGTTTGTGTAGGCCTGGCCATCTAAACCGAAAACCGGAACCCGACCGAAAATCCGACAAAAAAACCCGCGTACCCGAGACCGACCCGGGACCAAATTTTCCATTTAGGGTTTGGACATTCCATCCAAGACCGACCCAAAACCGAAACCAATCCGATTTTTTACACAAAACCCAACATATAAGCCCGTTTAGTCTAAGTCCAAGCCCAAGCTCGAAACAAATTAAATTTAGATACAAGTATATTTCTTTAAATAAATCTTTTTTTTCTCGGTTAACAAAGATTATGCTTCTCTTTTCCCATTAACATATTTTTCATTAATGGTAATAATACAAAAAAGATCATCACAGATCTTCTTTTTCTTTATCAAAAATTTATTCTTCCTTAATTTTCTCTTCTCTTTATCTAATATATAAATTAATAAATCTCTTCTTCCTTGATTTTCTCTTTTTCTTTATCTAATATAAAATTAATTAAATTATGTCGGGCTTAAAACCCGAGCCCAATAATTACTTGATAAAATCGGGTACTATACTGGGTTTGAGCACCTATTTTTCATATTACCCGAGATCGAAACTGACCCGATTTTATATCAACCCAAATAGGATAACCCGATACCCGACCAATATTACCGAGTTACTGATCTCATTTTTGCAGGTGTCGGTTGGGCTCAACTGGTAAAACCTCTGGGTGATGATTCTATAGGTCTGGCATTCGAATCCCGCCAGTATTACAGAGTTACTGATCTCATTAAAAACAGGCTTATCTAACCATTTTTTTTTCTGATAAAAAAAATACCCGATCTTACCCGACATATCGGGTTCGGGTACCCGATTACAAAGACTCGTGAATAATTAAGGGAAAGTAGTTCAAGTTGGTTGTTGCATTTATTAATGTCTCTAGGATGTTCTATTTTTGATATGTGTATTAACTATATTTGTGAGGTTGGTCAATACATTAATGAAAGATGATGTGTAAATGATATAAACAATAATAATAAAGTAGAGACATGAACACCATTGTATATGTTGTTCACCAATTGTGCTTACATCCACGGAGAGGGAGAAAGAAGTTTATTATAGTAGTGGTGATACAAAATGGAGCTCGATAATGGAGAGAGCTCAAGAGAGAGATGAAACCTGAGAGGTGAGGTCTCATGAGAGAGAAGATGAGAAGATCATAAGATGAATAGAATGAGTAGCTTGCCTTCATATTTATAGGCTACAATGTAACTCCATTCTTAGCAATTAATAGGGTAATGATGGGGAAAATATCTTTGTAATAATAATGCTTAACTTTGTAACTTGTGCCATCAAGAGCCCATTAGATGATGACATGTGGCACCATGATGGACGGTAGAGATGCTGCCACATGTATGTTGCATATAGTACCCCTACAATATGTAGCCAAGAGAACTGTCCCTTTCCCAATGGTTTGGTGAAAATATCTGGGACTTGCTCTTCTGATCGAACAAAGCGAGTGATGAGGTTGCGCATCGCTACTTTTTCCCTTACATAGTGGTAATCCAACTCTATATGTTTTGTTCGACTATGGAAAATAGGATTCACAGTCATATATAATGCACTAATGTTATCACAATGAAGAATTGGTGGATTTGAAAGCCGAACACCAATATCTCTAAGAAAAAATGATAACCAAGTCAATTCAGCTGTTGTGGAAGCCATGGATCGATATTCTGCTTCTGCACTTGAACGAGCAACAGGTTTCTGTTTGTTTGTACTCCAAGAAATGCAATTATTGCCAAGAAAGGTGCAGTACCCTTTAGTAGATCGCCGAGTTTGTGCACATCCAGCCCAATCCGCATCTGCGAATCTATAAAGCTCCAATGTACTTTGGGCCAAAATAAGCATGCCAAAGCCAAATGTACCACTAATATACCGAAGAATTCTTTTAACAACTTTAAAATGAGACATCTTAGGAGGTTGCATGTGTTGGCACACAAAGTTCGCACTATAGGAGATGTCAGGCCGAGTGAGTGTGAGATATAGAAGCGCTCCCACTAAACTTCGATAATATTTTGGATCAGGATAAGGCGTTTCATCAGACTTGACTGCTTTGCCCTTTATAGCCAGAGGTGTAGAAATGGCCTTACACCCACTCATTTGACCTCGATGTTCTTCTGGAATGATATCCTTAATACGTTAACACCAATGAATAGTTGACAGATGTTTTCACCAAACCAGTTTTGACAAATAAGTTCGTTCATGCTCGGGCAGCACGAAGGTTTGCAGGACAAAGACTCATATGAATAAGAGAAATATTCCAACTTTATGATTTACAAAATTAAGGGGAAGTGTTTGAATTGAATTAATTTTGAAAATATCTAGCTTATCTTATAAAGTTCTATTGTTAATGAAGTTGTGTTTAGCTGTGTTGTTGGAATTTAGGAAGTAGTTGGTGTTGTATTTATTAATGTCTCCAGGATAAATAGAGTATGTACTCCCTTTGTAAGAGTGAAGAACCAAATATTAAAATCTCTCTTTACTAATCTCAAAAACCTATCAGTAGTGTAGTAACTTGAAAAACAAAATTCCGCAAATCGATTCTCTACCTCTTGTGGTATAAAGATATATTTGATTTCATCTAATATCTCACACTGTATGTTCATATGTGGTAGTAGTAGTTACTATTTACTCTTTTACTGCGGTTACTTCAAAAGGAAGGTCAAAGATAAAATGATAATATTTGACTATAAACCACAGATATAGGATTCACCAATTCACATGATCCTTTTTCTTTGGCGGATCCTTGAATCCTTCTATAGATGAGCAAAATATAAAGTCTGGAGTAAATGCTTTTAGTTGTTAGTTGGAGATGTCACATGTAGGTCATTTGAAATGACATGATCATGAAAAATTAAAGCTAACAAAAATGCTGACATGATTATGCATGTTAAGTTGATTTGAATTTGTACACAATCCACACACAAATTTGCCTGACACCTTCTTGTGTGAGTAGAACTGTAACTTTCTAGTTGCAACTTGCAACAACTAATGCTGTGAAGATTAAAGAGAGAAATGATGAGGGTTGAGGAAGATCTATATTTGCTCCCTATCTCCCATGATCAGTCTAATCACGCAGCCCACTTTTATATGTATTCTGCTTGTGGACTTGTCGTGGTTTTGTGTGTCTTGATACCTCAAATTCAATTTGTCCTTTCGAGTTGACTCGTTTCTGATTAAATTCACAAGGTGATGTTCTTACTAATGTATATCACCTTAATTAGTTAATCACTTAGAGGGTGGTTCACAGGGACCAAGGCTTAAAAACAATACCAACCTGCAGATCCGAGGATGACGCCCATGATCGGGTTCCAGTACCAATAGTTTACCATAAGTGTCACCTCTGGGCACCATACATATGAATTGAGTGTCACTAAAGGACAGGGTATGGTATTTTCAGATCAACACTACATGTACATTTCATTTTATTAGCATGTAGTTAAGCCTACTTTAAACGCAAATAAAGGTTAAGAAAATCCAAATCAAATTGTTTCATGCATTAAAATGGTTTAGAGTCCTGACTCCTGGACCGTAATTCTTACAATATGTTGCTCTATCATGCCATATAGGTAGTATCACAGACCCAGAATAGCTTAGCTTCTTTAGGGACATTACATTCTTTGTTCAAGTAAAGTTTTTGATTTTAAGCTTTATTAGAAGATTAATTGGATTCTATTCAATTTTTCAAATGTTAGTTACCGAACTTCTCCCCCCAAAAGCTATATGATTTTCCTCATCAAACATCATATAGTTAATATTAATTACTAAATCACTCAATATACAATTTTGTTTTTTTAGAAATCTTGCCAGAATATAAGACAAACATAAGCAACAAGGGAGGGTGGGTGTAGGGTATTTGTAAGCTCAAAAGACAAAAACGCTAGTGCCAAAAATCCACATAAGGTTTTTTATTTGTTAACTATTAATCAATCAAATTAACTACCAAAATAAAGCATTCAATTGGGAGTTTTTCAGTAGGGAGTATCCTTTTGGTTGGAAATTGAGGCCATCATCTTATTTAATTAAGCTAATTTAGTTTAATTATCTAATGCTAACAAAAATAATAAGTACTCTCCCAATATTTTATCATACACAAATCACTGTATTAAATGTATATAAGTGTACTAGTGTTGAGCATATATACTGTTAAGCAGATTTCAAGCTTACCATAGAGGTTAATTTCATGCATCATTTTTACCAAAATGTGCTTCAAGTGCACGAGCAAATGCCAAACTAAAGTTATTGATATCATGACCCTTTGAAGTTTGGAAGGATTAACAAAATATAATTTTTGCTAGTCCACCATCAGCAAATTGGATACAAACTTATTGACTACAAACTATTTGAATAAACTCCTCAATTTCTGTTTAATGATTCAATCATCAAAACTACTTTTTTTTTTTTTTTTTATTTTTTTTGTAATTAAATTTAATTGAATTTTGTGATTCTAATTTAAACCCTAGGTGTGTTAACAATAGCTAATAAAGAAGAAAATAGTTAAACAATTGATACCAAACCAACAGAGAGGGATAGAAAAAGAGTGAAAAAAAAATTATCTTAATTACCTTTGATGTGAGACAGAGAGAGATCGTAGCTTGCAAACCATCAAGAATTTGCTTATATACCTATGACAGTTTTCTCTTAAAACTATCATGTATTTTTATAAGTTTCACCATATGACAGTTTTATTAAAACTATCAACAAAAGTATTCACCCTATGACAGTTTTATTAAAAACCATCAAGAATTTAGTTTGAGAGTTTTATTAAGGAGGGGTTCCAGGGACTCAGGAAATGTTTGCCTCAATTTTGCCTCAATCCTATTTAGGGTACTTGTACATGTTGGATTGGCATGATTTTTTGTAAGATAAATGTTCTCATTATGTACGACATCTTAACCAAAATTTATCATAATCTAAATTTTCTAACCCTAGAAAAATCATATTACAAGTTAATGTATTGTGGAACGTTCATTTTTACCGTTGAATTTAATATTACATTTGATGGGTCTAAATATATTCAAATGAGTTGATTTTTTATTTAGTAGATCTTTATAGTAAGGAGATCATATCTACCAAAAATCATGCCAATCCAACATGTACAAGTACCCTAAATAGGATTGAGTCAAACATTTCCTGAGTCCCTGGAACCCCTCCCTTAAAACTATTATATATCTTTATAAAGTTACACCCTACGACACTTTTATTAAAATTATCAAGTGATTGCTTCAATACAATGACAATTTAAGAAGAAGCAATCATATTATTTTACAAAATCAAACCCTATGACAGTTTTGATGAAAACTATCAAGAATTTAATTTAAGAACCGTCCAAAAATCCCTATTGCTTAGTAGTGATAATAGCAAGCTAGGTAATTGCATCATTTGTATCACAAAACAATATACATTAAGGATAACGAAAAATAGTATAGACATTCCTTACTATACTAAGGATAGGTATATTCCAGATCAATGGTATATTAAATTTTTGTTAACTACTACCCTTAGCCAAGAATCTACACGATGTAGATAATTTGATTTCATCCAGTTTCTCATGTGTGGTAATAGATATGTTTTGCTACTGATGTAACTTTTAAGGACATGTCAAAGACAAAACAATAATATTTCGCATCCACAAATTATCATTTTATATAATAGAAAGTTGGGAGCAAATGATTTTTGGAATGTCACACTTAATTCACATAAAATGATAATTTCGTGAAAACAATAACAAAGGTGTTGATAGGGGTGATGTAGGGGTACAACATACAATATACAAATGGCACCATCTCTACCGTTCATCATGGTGCCACATGTCATCATCTAATGGGTTTTCTCTTGATGGCACAAGTTACAAAGTTAAGCCTTATTATTACAAAGATATTTTCCTCATCTTACCATATTAATTGCTAAGAATGGAGTTACATTGTAACCTATAAATATAAAGGCAAACTACCCATCTTCTCATAGTCTCATGCTCTCAACACTATCTCATGGTGAGGTCTCATGATCAATGACCTCCCCTCATCTCTCATGATGAGACCTCACCTCTCAGGTCTCATCTCTCTTGAGCTTCCCTCATCATCGAGCTCCTTTTTGTATCACCACTACTATAATAAACTTTTTTCTCCCTCTCTGTGGATGTAGGCACAATTGCCAAACCACGTATACAATGGTTTCATGTCTTTATTTTATTATTATTCATGTTATTACACATTTATCTACATAGGGGTGCTGACTTCTAACCGTTCCCCGGACCTGCCCCGATCCCTGCCCCGAAATTAATATTACCCGCCCCGGCCTGGCCCAACTAATAGCCTGCCCTGTCCCTGGCCCAAGTAGTAGCAGGGCAGGGTTGGGCTTCATTCTCTACAACCAAGCCCTGCCCCGGCCTGCCCCGAATTCCCTGCCCCGGCCTGCCCCGAATGCCCTGCTCCAATCCCCGCCTTCTCTACCCGATCAGATCTAATATGATTCTGAGAATCTGAGAGATGGAAATATGAGTGGATCTTTATAATATTTCCTATATACAACTATGGGAGGCATTTCTTTTGTAAAGATTTTGTCTCCACATCTGTCTCTTTGTGTTATTCTTTTGGATTAATCAATCAACGCATAGCCCACTCTTACCAAAAATAAATTTAAAGCCAAAATTTTAAATAGAAGTTCTTGTATTTATTAAACTGATTCTCTCGATCTCCCATCTACAACGGCTCTCTCACCGGATTTCTCTCCATCAAATCTCTCTCACCGGATCTCTCTCAACGTCTCTCTACCTATCTCTAATTCTCTATTATAAATTAACAAATTTTTCACTAATCTTTACCATTACAAAATTATTTCAATCTAAGGTTTAGATCATCTACTCTCTTCATTAAATCTTTCAATAAGTCAATCTCCAGACTCTTTCACCTCCACTACAAAATAATTTTTCTTATCAATCATCCTCCACCAACTGAATCAAAAAAACAAAAAACAAACAAACAAAGTAAGATATATGAAATTTGTATTTGTTTTTATTGAAGAATATATTATTATTATTTTCTATGTTTTAATACTTTGGTTGTTCTATTATTTTTCAGGTTTGTTGGTGTTTGAGAAAGAGAAATTTTTATATCATCTAGTTGAGTTGAAGCGGGGAAGTTTAGGTTGTTCTAATTTGGTTTGATTCTTGCTCACTTTTCTAATTTTTTGTTAAATTATATAGAGGCAATTATATATTTAGTTGTGATTAATAATGTCTACTCCACATGTTAGCCATGATAGTGATCCCATATCGTTAGCTCCTGCTGTAGAAAATAATCATGATCATAGTCCAGAAGAGGAAGAGAAATTATGAAAATTACAAAAGTCTAGAAAAGCGGATGTTTGGGAATACTTTACTACTTTTTTTGGTCCTCATCCTAAAACGGGTGCGCGTGTTCTTAGAGCCGCATGTAAAATTTGTCAAGCATCTTTAGGGGCTACGGCTAATGATGGCACACGACATCTTAATGACCATCTCAAGAGTTGTATTAATAAACGTAGGAGAGATGCAGGTCAGCCAACCTTGTCTCAAGATGGGATTGGAAATATTGTTGCCTTTACTTATAGTCAAAATGTTGCTCGCAAAAGACTTGTTAAATATATAATAAAAAAAGAGTTGTCGTTTAATCATATTGAGGATCCTGAGTTTGAATCAATGGTTAAAGAGTCATTTTGTCCTCAATTTGTTACTTTTTCACGACATACAGTTAGAAGTGATATAATAAAGGTTTTTAAGGATGAAAAAACAAAATTAAAACAAATTTTATTTGAATTTGATGGGAAAATATGCTTAACATCTGATTTGTGGACTTCTAATCAAAACCTTGGATATTGTTCAATTACTGCTCATTATGTCGATTAATATTGGAAATTACAAAATCGAATTGTTACATTTGCTAATATAGATTCCCCGCATACCGGTGATGCTATTGCTAGTTTTATTACCGAAAAAGTCCAAAAACTGGGTATTTACGAAAAAATATTTTCAATTTCATTAGATAATGCTAGTTCTAATAACACTGTTTTTGGTATTTTAAAGACCACTTTACCAGGTCTTCCCTTAAATGGTAGATTGTCTCATGTTCGTTGTTGTTGTCATATTCTAAATTTGATTATGAAAGATGGCTTAAGTGATGATGGGTTTAAAGGATCTATTTTTCGTATTAAAGAAAATCTTGGTTTTATTTTTAATTCAACACAAAGATATCAACATTTTAGAGAAGCATGTATTGTTGCTGGTTTAACACCTAGGAGACTACCTACTGATGTTAAACATAGATGGAATTCTACTTATACCATGTTAGATGAAGCACTTCCTTATTATAATATTATTAAAGCTTATCTTAAAGATAGAACATGTCCTGAACCTATACTTGATTCTGATTGGCTACTAGCTGGAATGTTACGAGATTTTTTGCATGTTTTTGTTGAAGCTACAGAATATTTTTCTGGAGCTTATTATACAACTTCAAATTCTGTTATAAATCATTTGTATGCAATTAGTGTGATATTTCAAAAGTATCGATATGTTGAACAATTTATGGGTCTTGTTAAATCAATGGAAACAAAATATTTGAAATATTGGGGAAAAACTCCCACATTATTTGGTATTGCATATATTCTTGATCCTAGAACTAAATATATTGCATTAGACATCATGTTAAAGAATATTTCTGATAACTTTGAGTATAGTATTTCTGGTATAAAATGCGTAGATACTAGTGAGTTTGTTCATAATGAAATATTTAGGCTTTATGATGAATATGTTGTGATTTCACAAAATAATGTTGTTGACACACCTAATAGTAGTAGTGGAGATAATGTTGCTACACCAAGTACAAGTGGTCACAACAGTGCATGAGCTTTTTTACAAACTCAAATAAGTAATGTTACTGGGACCGAATCAAATGAGCTACAAAGGTATCTTTCTGAACCTATTCTTACCGATTTTACTAAAGATTTTGATGTTTTAGCATAGTGGAGAGCAAACAAGCAAAGATTTCCCATTCTTTCTATGATGGCTCGGGATGTACTAGCGGTTCCCGTCTCTACAGTTGCATCAGAATCTGCATTTTCAGCGGGTAGACGAGTATTATCTGATTATCGAAGTAGATTAGTGCCTCCTTTGGTTGAAGCCTCTGTGTGTTTGAAAGATTGGTTTGTGGCCGAGGACCGCAATATTGCAATTCAAAAGGAAGAAGAAATTATTGTATTAGAAATGGAATTTTTAAGTTTAGATTAGATTATTTTTATTCCCACTTTTGTAAAAAAAAAAATTTATTTCATCACACTTTTGTAATTTAAATTTATATATAAATTATGAAGTGGTATTATTCAAAAATAATTGTATAGATAACATGATATTAAATTATTAATGAAGTGATATTATTCAAATTTTTGTTTTTAAATTTTTGTGAAATATTATACTTTTGGTTTTCTTTGTGATATTGGATATGGATGGTTTTGAGATTTGAAATAGACTTTAAATTTAACTCAACAGAACATGAATCAGTTGCCTCAAAATATAAAAGATTAATCATGGGCCTTTTTCCCCGCCCCTTCCCCGCCCCATTCCCCATTCCCCCGACATGTACAGGGCAGGGATGGGGAGCCTTCTTAACATTTTCTCCTGCCCTGGCCCGGCCCGCCTAGATGATTGGGCTTTAGATCTCCTGCCCCGGCCCACCCCGACCCCGACTACTATTCCCATGTCCCGTCCTTTTCCGCCCCAATCAGCACCCCTATATCTACAAATCATTATTCATTAATGTATTGACCAACCTCACAAAAATGGTTAATACATTTGGCGCCGACTACAGGGACTTGGGATTTTCTCAAGCGAATTCCATCCACCAACCCCACAATTACACCATTGTTGTAAGGTTCTCAAAGTGGTGACTTTCAAAAATTCAACAAATTCTAAAAGGTAGAATTACAACTCACAATGGGGGATTGAAGCAATCTTGGTCACAATTATTGTGAAGCTCGGCAAAAACAAGATAGGTATCATTATATTTACTGTTTCTCTATTTCCCCGTCAAAACGAACCACTAATCTTTGGCCTCGTTTATATGGTTGTCATTCTTAATCATTGCTTCTTCATACAACCTATTACATGGAAGTCATTTAGTATTCAACATTTACTGTTATATTATATGCAACTTGTATATTTGGGTAGATTTGAATCCATTTGTACCAAGGCGACCTGATTAGCTCGACATCACATGGTCGCTCTGTATGCCATGCATTAGTTACATATATATCATTAATTACTCTTTATTTGCCATTACACCATCAGTTGCAATTGGAGTATTAATTTGACATTTGACTCCAAAGTTAATTCGTCTTTATCATAGCTTGGTGACATTCACATGGGTTGACATTGAAAAACAATTATTGCTTCATGATTACTTCCTAGTGATCTCAAATGCACAACCAGCACTTTGGCGACCTCATATGTGCATAATCGATCTGAGTCGTGCCGAATCGATTTTTATCTTACTTGTTCGATCTTATGCAATAAGCAAAGGGGCTCTTTCTCGACCCCAACTACTAATGATTTTCTAAGTTTCTAAATCTTAGCCAGACAAATTTCAAGACCTTGGCTATTCATATGGAAGCAAATTATTCAAAAGCTAATGGCATGGTATTAATTCCCAAATGTTGACCAATGCTTCATATTCTTAGAAAGGGGGTTGCGTATCAATGGACAGAAGAATGCGAGCAAGCTTTTACCGAGCTGAAAGCATACTTATCCACTCCACCAATTCTCACCAAGCCTACTAATGGAGTTCTCAGTTCTTGCAGAAAACTCCTCATACATTCAGGTCTCTAAACTAGCGAGCTCAGGTCTCGTCGCGAGCTCACCTCATATTCAGGTCTCTAAGCACTACTACACAAAAGTAGATATATCACAGTTAAAAACTGTGATATAAAGATATATATCACGGTTTTTTTTTTTTAAAAAACTGTGATATATACTGGGGTGATATATGTTCCTCAAAACCGTGATAAAAAAACAAAAAGTATGTCACGTTTTTATAACAGAACAGTGATATAAATTCATCTATTTTTGTTCTTTACTCTATTAAAACTGTGATATATAATAAACTTATAGCACAGTCAACTAATAAACGTGATAAATGCACTGAAAACTGTGATAAAAGGTCATAAAACTGTGATAAAAAGTCCTAAAACTGTGATAAATAATCAAAAAACTGTGATAGGAAGTCCAAAAACTGTGATATTTATTTGCAAATCTGTGATATAATAATTTATTTTCTAATTTATTAAAACAAAAATAAACAAAATTGACAATTTATAATAAATGCTGAAATTAATTGACCAATACAAAAATTAATTGAATTCATTGATACTAATTGATATTTTAGTGTCTACATCCTTCATTTCACAAGTACAATAATCTAGTAAACTACTGTACATAACTACTTTCAAATATTACTTTGCAATCTAAACAAAATAAAATAAGATTCACTTTTGTCCTCCCAATAAATCTCAAACCCAACTAATAAGAATACAATTCAATTCCGTTCGTTTGCATTCTCCACCATACATTGTTGAATAAATTCAGTGATCTCAAGTCGAACTTCATCAATTTCTTTCCTTGTGTACTTCTTTTTTCCAACTAATTTCTTAACCTGGAAAAACAAATTTTCATAGAGAATAATAAAAACCTAACTAAATAAATATCAAATTAAAGGTAATCACTATACTCTCGAGAAAGTAAGTTAGTTTGTACTTTAATAAGATAAAAAGCAAACATTTAGTTAGTTTGTACTTTAATAAGATAAAAAGCAAACATTGTGTGCCATAACACAATATAATATATGTAAACCTGTACCATATCATGACCATAACAGTAAAATGTTCACCAAGGTTAAATTTGCATTAGCTATCATAACACAATCAAAATTAGATAAAGAGTTTTTCTCCTTAACACCAAAGAATGCATACTATGTTTCTTTTTAACATGGTGGGTCTGAGTACAACAGTGTGAGTTGTATTTTTTTTTTTAAGGAGTTGTAGCTCTTCTTGAGGTTTGGCATAAGGTTGGAAAGAAACTTCCATATCATTTGTCGTTTTGTATAGCTAACTTATTGTTAACGATGAATAATGAATGACATATTTCTAGTTTTGTCAAAAATAAGAAGATACTAATTTCAAATAATATACCTTGGCTCCAATAGTTTGCGACGAATCCTCCACCAGGTCTTTCATAAACCTCATTGCATAATATCCACAAAATAAGCTACCATCTGGTTGTTTTGGGCCCTACATGAGTGGATATGAAAATAAACATTTGGCTCACAAGTACAAAATGTTTAAAAGCTACTATATGAGTATAAAGTTTTATACCTTAATGCATTGCCAAATCGGTGTGAGAATTTTGCTTCCATTAATCATTTTGTATGCGATAAGACAATTATTAATAAGTAACTTAAAGCTTTCTTCAGGTTCACCGTGTAAAGAATCTAACCAATAGACATCCATATGTACCAAGTCAACCACAATCAATACGAAATGAAACCTACAAAAGATAGCGCCAAAAATCATTAATATATGCAACGAGTTTCATCCAGACCAACTTTCCAATAAAATGAACAATACATAATTCTCACCCTGGATTATATGGAATAAGAGCAAATTGCTTCCCTTTAACATTCTTTAATCTTTCTCGAATAATTTTAGCTTTTTCAATCCCTTGAGCACGACTGAATGTGAGAGGATTTATAAACACAAAACGATCTCGAGAACTTATGAATTTGTCATATAAGCACCTGGGAAAAAAAACATTAATGCAATATATATCCTTTTTCAATATATATGATATCATATCAAACACTATGTTGTTGTTGGTTGTGCCTAGAAATATCGTGATATTTAAATTGAAGTTGCTACAGATATGGAAATCTTACACTAGTCTGACTTAGCTATTAAAAGCGATTTAGGATGTCCCTCGAAACTACTAACTTCATTGAAGAAAGGTCAAAAGACGAAACAAGAAAATCCACATCGAAACTATAACAAAGATAAAAGGAATATTCCCAATTGTAACACTTACCTCATGTAAACGATCAATACATCGCAATCTAAATCGTTCATCTGACATACATCCAAAAGATTACGCTTTGGAAGATATCCAAACTCAATATCTTCACCAAAAACATCTTTTCCAACTGGAAATTGTATCACATCAGTTTCTTTAGGATATATCAAATGAAGCGTATCCTGGAAAGAATCAATTGAGCTTTGTGCGTCGCTATCACGTTTACATATGTTATCCTGCATCATATATAACCAGAACACTACTTCATCTATAACATAATAGCACAAATGACAACATTTACAAGAAGACCCTATTAAACAAAAAATTGAAAGAAGATATTATAAGACAAATCAGTAAATTACTTGTATATATATATATATTTTTATATATATACAAATCAGTACACTTGCATATAGAGGCTTGAACCAAGGGGAAGCAAACGTACATGGAACAAACTTGTATATATGTATTTATTTTATTTTATCTTAAGCATTCTTTTACTTGCTGGAAAATGTTCTTTGGTAGTTTGTGAACATCTGACAGTTTGATGCAAAAAGAATTACCTATCTCTAATGGCCAAATTCTATGTGGACATCAAAATGTTGCTAAGCATTGTTTTTTTTTTTTTTTGAATTCTGAAAGACACACACTACTAGTTCAACCTATGTACTTCATGAGACCAAGCATTTTGGTTCCTAGTAAAAAAGAATGTAGGTGAAGGCAGCAAATTAATGATTCCATTCGTAATAACAACAAAAAAAAATCACTATTCAAAGAGATTTGATCAGAAGATCACATAGAATTCACCCAATGTTTTTTGCTTTCAAATTATAAAGATTGATCAGAGCTGATAACTTTGTGTATCTTTTACAACCTTTATATAAAGGTTTTTCAGCGTCCTCAACCAACTGCTTGAGTTTTTCAGGGTTTCCAGTGAAATTTTGTTGTGCTGCACGAGCCAATTCTATCACATCATCAATGTTTTCTATGTCATCCATCTCATAATTGTCGCTAATGGGGTTATTTTTCTCAGAACACGAGTCTTCTTCCACGACAACATCTTCTCCATGCCAAACCCACTCACGATAAGTTTGCTCAATTCCGAACTGAAATAGATGATTTCTTATCTCTGAAATATTGTGACTATAGTTGTTGCCACAATGAGTGCATGGACATGGTATGAAACTAGGATTTTCTAGACTACCCTCTGCAAATTTGAGAAACTCTTCAACTCCATTGTCATATTCTTGTGATGTTCTACTTTTGGACATCCAAGACTTGTCCATTCCTAGTATAATATAATTACAGAAAGTTGTGGGAAATTAAAAAATCAATTATGGCAAACAAGTTGCACGACCAATCAACTGTAAAAAAAAATATAAAATAAAATAATAATAATAATAATAATAAATTTAAAGGATGAAAATTATTAAACAATGATTCGTCACGAAGATCTATTTTCATCTAAGAAATGAGAGCACTATGGACGCTTAAACGAGACCATGTTGTTTTATAACCAGGTTTAACTTATACAAATAAACGAGTATGACTTTGCTAAGGCTTCAGAATTGAAATGTTGATAAACAGACCGCTAGACCTGCAAACTCGAAGGAAACCCAACTCTTTATTGGAAGAGGCATGATATGGATACCATTAACTCCAAAAATATCATCTTGATTAACAAGAATAGAAAAAAGGGCCTTAAGTTCATACCATTGCAAAAAGAAAAAAAAAAGAAAATTAAGCATATGAATTTTAAGGTTCAACATGAGCGCTATAAAATTCCTTGCATTTTTATAATGGGATATTTTATAGTAATCTGTTCAAAAGAAATTAAATATAATGTACGAGCTAAGAGATATAATTCCATTCAGCACAAGTAATAAAATTCAATTCAAACAATATATTATGCAGGACTTTTTCAGTCAGTCAGTCAGTCATCGGAAAAAAAAACAGGACTTTTTGTACTCGTGATCTTAATCTGGTCATTTTCTTGTTGCAGTAAAGACTGTGTTTTAACTCTCTATCTTAATTCCATTGAACTGTACTAGGTAGTCTATTTCATCAAACATGGCAGCAAAAACTACAATGGATAGCAAGTACAAGTTTTGAGGGTCGTCAAACTTCAATGTACGTATATTAGGTTTCTATATCATGCTTTCTTACAGACTATTGTTATTTGGCATTGGTACCAAACGCTTTCCCATTTAATAACCCAAGAATAATTTGATCTGCAGGTGGAGATGTGAAGCAGATAACAACCAAACGCCAGAAGTCAGATATGATAGAGGTTCTTATGAGTTGTTTTAATACCTATATGACCAAATGATTTATGTTTTGTTTAAACACCATATCAGTTGATTTATTACTAGACAACTAGTATTGTTGGAATCTCAATGACTATAACTTCTTAACTTTTGGAGACGCTACTATTTTGTCATTCTATATAGTAAAATGTTAATAAGAAGATTAAATGTATGTCACAATAAAATATAAGAAACAATGTTATACCAGCGAAAAGGTCAACAAATGAAGGCATTCAAGTAGTGCTTTCCTATTTTTGTGTGTGTACTGGTGTATAAAAATGAGAACATATAAATGAAAAAATATCATCAAAGGAACTAAGAAAGAAAAATAAAATTGTAAAGCTACCTGATGTTTTAGCAACAATTGCGCACAGTGTTACAAGGTGAGGAACAGATCGAGACCGTACGTCAACCTGATATATAAAAAAGAAGAAGAATGAATACGAGTGATGAAAATATCTCATTATCATTTATATTCAATTTCGTACAAATTTTCGACTACAACTTATTAAGGGAATCCTGGTCCATCTGGGGCTGGGGTTGTTTTCATGAATTGGCAATCAATAGTGTTGTGTTCAAAGGAGTTGAGCCTACCACCAACTAAATGGTTGAATGTGAAGCAGTGGTAATGGCAGTTGAACATGGTTGGTTTTGGCTTTGGGTGGAATTCGACTCTAAGGCAGTTCTACATGATTTTTGGGCTAATTATATACCATGGTTGTTGCGCAACAGATGGGAACAAGTGAAGAACAAATGTAAGCATCTCCTCATCTTCTCCACCTGGAGAGAGGTGAACTTTGCTGCAACTATTTAGCTAATTAACAAAGGGGTAATGTTAGAGGCCAATCTGTCAGAGTATCATGTTGGCAGGCCTCCACTTCTCTATAAAGTGAAGGACCCCCATTCACAATACCTGCACTTTTAATTGTTTATGTTCCTGTATTTGTTTCATTTATAAAATTATTTCTTATCAAGCAAAAAAAAAAAAAAAAAATCCATTTCAGAAGAGTAAATATATTTTTTTCCCAAACAACTTACCTTGATAAAATGCAAAAAAATATACACATGTACTAATAAATGAACATTACTCAATAAATAGAAGTACTACCAGATTATATATACTACAAACCAAAAGACAAGAAAATACGAGCCAGCAAGTCCTCACCCCCCATTAAACACAAATAAGGCTCAAGCTATTGTTGGCCTAACTTGAATAAAAACACAAAATACATGCATAAAAATAAAGATGTTATTAAGGTATGCAATTTAAGAAAAAAAGATTATTTTTCTTATATAGAACTTAAGAACTTGCCAAACATTCAGTAAGATTCAGTAAAAAAATGATTGCAATACTAACCACAGTTTAAATTTCTTTGCTAGTGATGGTGAATGTGAATGTGGTTGGGGAGATTTGAGACAACATTTCAAATTTAAGCCCATGATCAGAAAATCTTCGATGATAAACCAATCAAATTTGAGAAGATTATGGCAGAGGTTAAGGCGATAGGTTGAGGAGGTGGCAAGAGGTGATAGTAGATCCTGGTTGAGGACTTGGCTGATAAGGGTTAGGTCAAGAGTCTGTATGACTCTCTTTTGTTTTTGGGTCTGGTTTCCTCCTGCTCTGCTCCTTGTATGCAGGCTAATCAGAATTGTAATTCTTTTCCTTTTATAAAATCTTATTTATCAAAAAACGTTTATCACTAGAATTCACAAAGTTCAAAAACTGGTACAGAAGGCTTCAATTTTTTTTTCAGGTGGATAAGAGTTTCTTACGAAAGGACATGAGGTCTCGGTGTCAAAAGTTTGATCCACATGAATCGAGCTTTGATGGTCAAAGACTCAAAGTGGATATGGACCTCCTGTTGGAATGGGAGGGTCATATGGGAGGACCTGCTGTTGTGTAGTCCTGAGTACTCTTGTAACGGTCTCACGAGTGTAACTAACTCGATCGCGCTAATTTATGTCCTAACCTGACAATGCATCTTGCATGCTGATCAGGATTTATATCATAATGTTATATGTAACAACAAAGTCAGGAAAAAGTCACCAGAGGTTTAAAGGTTGGTAAGAGTGCAATTGTGAATATTTCAATTTCCATTGTTGGTTGCCAATTGATAGCAGCATACGTATATGCCTCAGATGTCAACATACTATATGCAAGAAATCCGAACACTCATTAAACAAATGAGCAATGTAAAAATTCCGAACAATCATTAAACAACCGAGAACCAAAACGATATACTGTAAAGGGTCTGTAGTTACTGAATCATGATCTACTTGCAGTCACTGAGAAAGCATACAGGGTGGGAGAATTATACTTAGTTTACTGAATAAAACTTTTACAACACCTAAAGTAGGCTGGTGAGGGAGACCTTACAAATTCCTTTACCAAATTATTGATCAATCAACATAAATCCAATTACAATCAATTAAACTTGACCAATTAATTATCACAAAATCAAATTCATATAATAGGTTTAATAATCTACTCAATATAGTTGAATGGGGGAAGACAAAAAAAAAATGATTGCTCAAACATACCTTATCAAATGTTGGGAAGGAAACAATTGTTCTTCTACCCAATGCAGTTCTTTGCAATTATACTTTGTAAATTCCGAAATCCCTCCTCCTCTCTTAAAAAAACCAAGATGGAACACCTTAATTTGGGTGTAAAAGTGAGTAGAACAAAAACAAAAAAAATATATATATATATATAAATTAGATGAAAAACTTACGAAGATGAAGAATTTTGGTGTAAAAGAGAATAGAAAAGAAAAGAAAAAAAAAGAAATTGGATGAAATTTAAGAATTTTGGTGTAAAAGAGAATAGCTAGAAAAGAAAAAAAAAAGAAATTGGATGAAATTTAAGAATTTTGGTGTAAAAGGGAATAGAAAAAAAAAAAAATTGGATGAAATTTACTTACGGAGCTGGAGAGTTTGAATAGCTTAAATATCTCTCTTTCAACTTTTCCTTTTCACTCAGGACTCTTAGAGTAGGTGATGAGATACTTGAGTAGATAATGAGCCCTAACTGAATTAGATAAGATAGAGCCATATCTAGCTAGAATTTCTCTTCGTGCGGCGGTTTTTTTTTTTTTTTTTTTTTTTTATCTCAGTTGGTGCTTGAGAAGAGAGTTTTGAAGAAGATGGAGACTTTTTATTTTTTTTTCCAAACGACGATCTAAATAAAAATGGTGATATATATCTGAATTTTTTTTTTATGAAACCGTGATATATGATTTCACGTATATAAGGAAACCGTGATATTTGTTAACAACCGTGATATATATCATCACATACGCAAAAAAACAGTGATATTTGTGCTATAACCGTGATATTTATACTTTTACAAAATCTTATATCACCGACTCTAATTTAACCGTGATAAATCTATTTCCAAAACCGTGATAATGTACAAATCTGTAGTAGTGAAGCCAACGACCTCTCAGGTCCGTCGCGACCTCACCTCATATTCAGGTCTCTAAGCCAACGACCTCTCAGGTCCGTCGCGACCTCACCTTCATGTCAGGTCCCTAATTGCGACCTCACCAGGTCCCTAAACGCGACCTCACCAAGTCTTTAATTGCGATCTCTCCAACACTCAGGTCTCGTCGCGACCTCACTTCATGTTCAGTTCTCTAACTGGGACCTCACCAGGTCTATCAACGACCTCTTAAAATTACAGGTCTTTCAACAACCTCAAGAATATTTATGCCATACAGGGGGTTATTCTTACTTTATCTAACTTCTTTAACTTATTATTAGCACAATTGGATATCAATGATATTCTTTGCGTAGCTCTCTCTTTCTCTGTGTGCAGGTCACATGAACACGATCTCACTCCCCATGATCGAGTTATTTTTGCACAAATGTGCCACATTGCTTTCACTGAACTCTTTACAAGTGAAATGTTTGATATAAAATATGGCCACCCTCATTGACTAGTGATTCACTCGTATGTGGGACGACCTCAACCACAATTCTCTAGCCACATGCCTGGTCGAACGCATTCACTCTCAACACAATGCAGACCCACAAATGCCACATAGCCGAGAATTATCAAACACGTCTCCACGTTGCGACCATTAACTAGATCGGGCACCTAAAGGTTCCAAGTAACTCTCAAAACACTTGGTCAACCAATGCTCTTTCTCAAACGAGCTACATTTTCACTCCAAAGTGCCACATCTATCGGAATGTCCAATCACAAGGCGACAAAGACAGTACATACAAAAGTCATAAGGAAGACATACAGTTCAGTGTGAGTCTTTTATTAAATTTTATAATATTTCACATGCTAACATTATCAATAAGTATCAGGTCTATGCAACTCGACCACAAAAAGGCGACCACCTTGAAACATGACTGAGACCAGCCACCCACGTATGCAAGAGGACCCACTTCAGTACGACCTGCTTGCAGCCGTCCATCTCGTCTACATGCCTTCTGAACGAGCTACAAGGTCTCCCTGGAACTAACTAGTGCTAGCTCGCTATACACAAAGTCATGATCGAGTTACCATTACCACAAGGGACCTTCATCGCGTCCTACAAATCCCAATGATCAAGCTCATTAAAATTTGGGGCGGATCGATTTCGTTAAAGAACCCCAGATTTCATTCATCTTGGGGGCTAGATCGGTTCGATTACTTCTTTTCAGCCCGAACTCCGTTCAACCTAAAAAGAGGGGGCTTAAGTAGGGGTACAACATACAACATACATGTGGCACCATCTCAACCGTCCATCATGGTGCCACATGTCATCATCTAATGGGATTTCTCTTGATGGCACAAGTTACAAAGTTAAGCCTTATTATTACAAAGATATTTTTCTCATCATTACCCTATTAATTGGTAAGCATGGAGTTACATTGTAGCCTATAAATATAAAGGCAAACTACCCATCTTCTCATAGTCTCATGCTCTCAACACTATCTCATGGTGAGGTCTCATGATCAATGACCTCCCCTCACCTCTCATGATGAGACCTCACCTCTCAGGTCTCATCTCTCTTGAGCTCCCCTCATCATCGAGCTCCCTTTTGTATCACCACTACTATAATAAAGTTCTTTCTCTCTCCGTGGATGTAGGCACAATTGCCGAACCACGTAAACAATGGCGTCATGTCTTCTCTACTTTATTATTATTGTTCATATCATTTACACATCATCTTTCATTAATGTATTGACCAACCTCACAAAAATGGTTAATACAGGTGATTTAAACTAGAACTTGTGCTGTGTTCAAAAACTTATTACACCTTAAGAAGTTGGTACTTAATTCTATGGAGAACAAAGACATGACGAGGAGGATCTTTTAATTAACTTTTATGATCAGTCCAAACAACGTTACACTTTCTACTGCATGATGAGGTGTAACGCCCCTGAAATCCAATCCCAGCCTACCAAGCCAAGAGCGGATGCCAGAGGCTAAGAGATCACTTGTAGACTAAAATTTCATAATGACCGTTCATCGCAGCAGAATAATAGTTTTGCAACACAACTCATCATGATAAATTATTGCAAAAGGTTGTTCTTTACAATTGATTATTCCTTACCTTTGACCGTAAAGTCGTCGCTAAGAGAAAATCTCGCAATCCCAACTATCACAACACACTTCCATATAAACAAGTTTTACTTTGAATTGCAAGCTCTCAACAGCCGAAAGAGTTCCACATAGGAGGAACCTGTTCGTCCCTGCCAAAGACACTCCAACGCCCAACATTAATTACTTATATATATATAAAGAAAAATAACGTCAAATTCTTTTCTTGATAAAAAAAAACTCTACTTAACAAACTGTTCTTAAAACAAACATAACTTTTAACTCAGATATCTTCTATCAGGTTTCTCTATATTTCTGGAAACTAGACTCAATAAGCTTTCTAACAGTATATAGAGCGTTATCTAACTCTTAACGGATTGTTCTACACAAGCCTGCAAACTTGACTTTGCCAGTCTGGAAATTCCTGCGAATTCTGCCAGAATTTTCTGTAGAACTCAATTCAGTTTACCAAACACGGTGAATTCAACTTAATCACTATGAATATATCCAATACCATCAATAACAACCAAAAATCACAACTCAACAATCTTAACATACAATTCTAACAATTCCAGAAGTATCAATAAACAATAGTTATCGAGGAAATAACATATTAAGAATACCAAAATTCCTCTTTGCATACAGTTCGTCTACATCAAGAGCAAGTTCCATCATATTAATTCTTTCATTGGCAAAGAACCATTAGAGAGAAGTAGCAGCTCCCCCCTTTCTTTTTTTTCTCTTTGTCTATCTGTCTCTTCTATGAGCAATCCAGCACCTTCCAGCCTATTCACTTGACACCTCCTCTTTTGCTAATGAAGAGTCATCAAATTAAAAGAAAAGATATGGTAATCACGGAGGTTACATAACAATTAACATCTCATTTACATGAATTGACAAAAAACCTACTAGCTAATCTCTATTTCCAATTAATTAAAAATGTGGATTTTCAGGATATTACATGAGGCTAACATAGTTGCTGAAGCTTAGGCTCATCATCGTATCACTGGCAAGAATATGCAGAATTTTCATTCACATATGTTTTCTTTTTGGCATTTCCTGCATAGACTCCGACCTTCGTAATAAACGACACTTTACCTCCAAAATGCCATAATAACTAATATCTGAAAGGTCCTCTCTGCTACACAAAACTATATGTTCAGACATAATGTCTGGTTACAGTTATCTGTCCTTCAATAGAAAGGTACAACTTAAAATATTGGTATAACCATTCTACTGCTATTTGACAATATGCTTGCATAATGGCCTCCCTGACTCTTCTCACAACTCCATCTGGGCTATAAGTTTTAGAAATCCTTTGGGGGACATTGCTTCAAAAAAGGATGTAAGCTCTTGTTTGAGCATTCTACCAGATTAGGGTTGCTGCACTCCTTCAATGTTGCTCTTCTTATGTACCTGCAAATACCACCAGATTTAGGCCGGTGGGGAAAGCTCCAAAGCCTAAGTCAGTAATGGAGGCAAGAATAAGGAAAGATTCATTACCTTTGGCTTGCCCAAGGCTTCCTTTATATAGCACCATGGCCGCTTACCCTCAACCCTAGGATTGTCTCACAGATCCAAGGGTTCTCCCTACACCTACACGGCTCTTTCTCCTGTATTCTCTAGCTAATGCATAACGGCTATTCCCACGTGCCTCGTTCGTGATACTTTAGCTAGAATGTTCCTAGGTCTTATCATATGTTTCTCGGTTCTCTTTCGCTTTCCTACTCCTAACACTTCAACACTGCCACGTCAGTGTACATATATATCATATGGTACTTACAGGTAACAGGAAAAGGTAGAGGACGAGAGGCAGGTGAGAAGCTTAGAACAAATTAAAAGGAGTATTTATGCAGCTCAATCACCTCCTCAACCACCTCTTGAAAACAGAATTGCTTTTGGCGCGACAATCTATAGGAGCTGACCTTGGGTCTCTAGAAAAGTTTGTTAGTTCAAATTTTTCATTGTTTTGTTTTTGTTTTCTGGCCTGTTTGTTGTGCTTTGTTCACAGGCGTGGGAAGCCCTTTTTTTCCCCATTTGTTTGATATATTTTTAATCACAGGTAGGTCTGCCAAACCCCACCCCTTTTTTCCGTGTCTTTAATGAAAAAAAAATCCTTTTGGGGAGATTTCCATGCGAAATAGGTGAGGGATGTTTTTATGCTAGTGTTAGTGATCAAGTATGCTCTTGCAGGCTTGTTTGGTACTTATTTGTGTTTCCGTATAAGTATTCTCTGCTTTCATCATATCCAAACAAATTGAATCAGAGCCTCATCTAGGGGTGGTAAATTTTGACATGACCCGCAAAATCGACCCAAACATGACCTGTTATTAATGTGTTCGGGTTGACCTGTTTATCTGGTTCGTGTCGTGAATGGGTTGACCTGCTTCACCCTTTAAACAAAATGGGTCGTGTCGTGTAAACTCGGTCGTGTCATAACGTATTCAGATCTGTATATCTGAAAAAATAATAGAAAAGGTCTTCAATTCTACAATGCAATTAGGATTTCACTCAAAAAAATTTATATGTGTACTACTTGTATGTGGGTGTGTACACCCAATCATATGACGCCACGTTTCTATAAAGTGGTTGGGTAACTGATTAAGCCCACTAAGGTTAACTAAACCCATACATAGGTTATATTATTATTGCCACATGGCGTTTTGTGATTGGGTGTACACACCCACATGCAAGTAGGCTACACATATAAAATTCTCTGGGATTTCACTTTCCCTAATTGAGATCTTCTTTCCCACACAATTGAACAAACAAACAAATCTCTTTCTCTCATTTTTCTTTCAACTAGAATAAGATCAGTTCTGTAAAATTTGTTTCTTTTTTCTTCATGATAATTCAATTCTACATTTGATTGTTCTTTCACCTAGAGTAAGATCAAACTTCAGATCTGTAAAATTTGTTTCTTTTTTCTTCATGATAATTCAATTCTACTATTTAATTGGGATTTCACAAAGTACATTGGGACTTGGTCTGAGACTTTGAGGAACGACTGAGAGAGAAGAGAAGAAGAGAGGGATGTTTGAGTCGTGTAACCCGCTAGATAAACAAGGTCGTGCTTGGATGTGCTTGGATTGACCTGTTTATTAACTGGGTCATTCTTGGGTTGACCTATTTTGACACGCAACCCAACACAGGCCCGGCAACGAATATGGCACAGACTCGACACACAAACAAATCCAACAAACAAAACCTACAACTGATATGTCTACAGATGTGGCATGAGAACGTGGGCAAAAAAAAAAAAAAAACCTCCTCGTTCTCTCTCTCCAACTCCACTCTTTCTCTTTCTATGAGTCTCTCTTCTTCTTTGAGCCTCTCTCCTTCTCTTCTTTCTCTTTTTTGAGTCTTTCTCCTTCTTCTTTGGATATATTGAAGAACAAATTCAACTCAAACTGTAAATCATAAGTAATTTATTAGGAATTTTCTTCCCCAAAATTTTAGAGATTTCTCTCTTTATCTGTCCCTCTTTAGAATAATTAAATAAATATTGATATCAAAATTCTTCACAAAAACATACAAAGAAACATACCCACTACAAAATTTTAGGTAGTCTGTGTTGTGCAACGGAAGCTTTAACCCAAGGATTGGTTGTAATACCGATAATCTAGATAATAACAAATAACAAAAAAAGTAATCGAAAAAACACAATCACACACAATAACACCAATATTAACGTGGTTCGGCAAACCCGCCTACTCCACCAGGCAACCGATCAAGAAGAATTTACTAATTAGAGAAAAAGAAACAACCTAATTACAAATCTATAATTCCTTGTCTCTCTTTCTCTCAAACTAGAACCTGAGAAACCCTAACCCTCATAAATTTGTCTCTCCCTATCTAGTAATATAATGCTTTCACCTTTGGTTCACTCTCTTTTCTTTACCTCACCTTTTACAATAGCCAACTAGTTGAGTATATATAATACCTAAGAGTTCCTAATCCATACAAGGATTCTAATTGAATAACAATATCAATTACCAATTAGAATACCAAGTACTTATGGGAGTAGAATTCCTACCTAAATTGTTTCTAGAAACAAACATAAGGTATGATCCTATAGACCTCACTTAATATAAGCTATGATCCTGCGCATTGCGAGCCAATACACAACAATCTCCACCTTGGCGAGCCAATGAACTTGATTATTGTTGACTCCACATAGTTGGGGTTCCGTTATCTTTGCAGAATTTGAACCTCTTGTTGTGGAACGGAAGCTTTAACCCAAGGATTGGTTGTAATACTGATAATCTAGATAATAGCAAATAACAGAGAAAGTAATCGAAAAAAATAATCACACACAATAACACCAATATTAACGTGGTTCGGCAAACCCGCCTACTCCACCCGGCAACCGATCAAGAAGATTTTATTAATCAGAGTAAAGAAAGAACTTAATTACAAATCTATAATTCTTCGTCTCTTTTTCTCACACACTAGAACCTGAGAAACCCTATTATGAAAACTCTCATAAACTTGTCTCTTCCTATCTAGTAATGCTTTCACCTTTGGTTCACTTTCTCTCTTCTTTACCACCCCTTTACAATAGCCAACTAGTTGAGTATATATAATACCCAAGAGTTCCTAATTCATACAAGGATTCTAATTGAATAACAATACTAATTACCAATTAGAATACCAAGTACTTATGGGAGTAGAATTCCTACCTACATTGTTTCTAGAAACAAACATAATGTATGATCCTATAGACCTCACTTAATATAAGCTATGATCCTGCGCATTGCGAGCCAAAACACAACAGTCTGCATTTGAATTTCATTTACATCTTCCCCTTTTCTTTTGATTGAGATCTTGTAAACAAATACTTTTTACTATGTTTAAAATCTTGTTAGATTGCTTTAAATTTTAATTATTCTTTAGAATATGATGAAAATTTTGTTTATTTGATTGTGTATATAGTAAGATTTTTTTTTTTAATTAGAATTTTTATTAAAGTTTTGCTTCAAATGGGTAAAATACAAACCAATACAACAACAAGATAAGAAATCGCAGAGAAGAGGTGCATAGAAAGAGAAGAAACTTTTTTGTCACAGGTGGATAGCCACGTAGATGGACACATCAGTTTGTTGGATATCTTGGGATAGAGAGTTTGTGAGCGTAGAAGCACTCCGAATATGACCTAACACGACCCATTTGCCACCACTAGCCTCATCCAAACAAATAAATTCCTGTTTTTATTAGCTACTGTAAATCTGTAATAGAAAATCAAAGAATTTTGGGGCCACCTTATTTTTGTTCAAATTACAATACTTTCTAAAATTAAATTTAATACTAACAATTAGTATAACTCTTCTACAATAAAACTAAAATCAAATTAAATTGTATTTAATACAAAAGAAAAATACAAATTAGTATAACTCTCCTACGGTTTTTGTTCAATTTTTTTTTTCTGATTTCTAATTTAAGAACAGGCCACAATTTTGTTTTGCCTAAGGCCCCCATATCTCTTGAGCCGGCCCTGCTTTCATTCAATTGCATTTTAGTTCTGACCATAGGGTCTATGTAATCTGCAAGTAAATTTTAATGGGAATTAGAAGGAGAGGTGCAGAGTTTGTTGGTATTAGTTTTGCTCATGTTTACAAGGAAACCAAAAGAGATGCAGATAGGCTTGGCAAACAGAGTAACTGAGGAAGTAGAACATTATATTTCTTTTGCAAGTCCTAATGATGCAACTCTATGTAAATCCTCCATGAGGACAAGATAGGTACACTGTATGCAACTATGTAATTCTATCAGACACTATGTGTCACTCGGTTCAAACAAATAAACCTAGTAAAATAATGTACAATGCATGTTATCACCAACACAAGACAGACTGTACAACTCAAGTGACAAGCCCGTGAGAGTGCTCGGGGTAGAGTTCCACGTCTCAACATCACAATCTGAACAACCAACATTACATACGCGGTATGAGTAGTATGTAACAGGTAAAACACTAGAACAATGTTTGATGGATCACTTCACTCGACATTTTCTATTTTTTTTCTCTCTTCATCTACACTAGCTGACTTAAGTGTTGGAGTGTTAATGCCAGGTACAACCCCGACATATTTGGCAGGTTACAAAGATGAAGACGAAAGAGTTAGGCCGATCTTCACAACCCTCACTAATCTCAACATGTAAGCAGAAGGACGTACTGCTTTAATATTGGCGCTAGAAGGAAAGCTTGAACCTCCAACCCTTTGGTTAACAACCATCCCCACCGTGTACTCCGACATGCCCATTACAACGGCTTGCCAGCCTTAGAATTTTGTGTACAATTTTTAAGGGGAATATGTTAGCGATCACTAGGGCTGGCAAAATGACCCGAGACCCGTTAACCCGACACGAACCCGACCCGATATAAACAGGTTTGGGTTCAGCCTTATCGGGTTGGCGGGTCATTTTGACCCGAACCTGTTAACCTGTTTAATATACAGGTCGGGTTCAGGTCCGAATATTAACAGGTCGGGTCAGACCCGAAACCCGTTAGAAAACCTAAGGTATAAAATACCCTATTTTTCTTTCTATCCTTGTTAGTTTTTTCTTCTTGGCCGCAACCCCGAAACAGAGAACAAACCACCATTGATTCTTCTTCCATTAATATATTGATTCTTCTTCCATTAACATCTATTGATTCTTCTTCTTCTTAAATCCACCATTAACATCTGTTGTTGCTGCTTCTACAAAACTTCAACTTGATAAGGTATGATGATCATTCTTCTTCTTCTTGATAAGGTATGATAATCATTCTTCTTCTTCTTCTTAAATCTACCATTAACATCTGTTGTTGCTGCTGTTTCAATTAGAAATCTTAAAATCATTCTCTTAATTTAGTTAAGTTAATCAAAATCACTGTGTTTTAATTTAGTTTCATTCTTTTAATTTAGAAATTTCTTTTTATTTATTTTTGCGTTGAATTCTTTGATTTAATTAAATTACACTTGTTTAATGATCGATAACGAGAGTTCTGATTGAAATCTCCTCTATATAATCTGATTTAATTTAACTTGTAATTAAATTACACTTGCTAACTTGTAACTTATATTTTTTGTCAGGCCTGTTTGATTATTTAGTAGAGAAAATGAGATCTATAGAAACCAACTAAATTCTTGTTGTTGATGATGGACTGGTTCAGAGAAGGTGATCATGGACTCATGGTGTTGAAGTGAAGTTCTTTGTTGAACAAGCATAGATTATGTTCTTATCCCCTGAACAAGCAGAATGTGCTTTATAACTTTAATTGTTTTTAACTTTTGTGAGGCTTTTATTGTGTGAAATTTTATGTTGCAAAACCGCCTAAACGGTTTAATTGGGACTAAACAGTTTTAATTTGTAATTTTATTATGTGATTTAGTAATTTTTATGTCATTAAACAGTTCTGAACTTCTGATTATGCTTAAATTTTGTGAACTGTTATTAGGTATGAACTTCTGATTATGCTTAAATTATGGTTCTAAAAATTGCAGGTTAACAAGTAGCAGGTTTTGGGTGTTACACTGACAGTATAATACTGTTATTAGGTATGGACCAGACCTGTTTCAAAAAGCAGGTTTAAACAGGTCGACCTGAACCCGACCTGTTTAATTAGCAGGTCAGGTCCGGGTTTAAGGAAAAACAGTTAAACAGGTAAACAGGTCAGGTCCGGGTTTAGATGAAAAACACCCCAACCTGTTACAACCCGACACGAACCTGACACGACCCGACACGATTGCCACCCCTAGCGATCACTCATTTTATCAACTAAATTTTTTTTGATGAAGTTTCTACAACAACTATTTGGTCAAAATTCTCGGCAACGTTACATGGCTATCAACCAAACAACTAAGGCAGACACTGTTGTGCGCAGCGGAAACTTATGCACCAATACCCAAGATTGATATAGTGTATGAAAGATGACAAAGCAAGTAGTAAAGAAGTAAACCTACTTAGCAACAACAAATAATAGAGAGAGACACCAAAATAACGTGGTTCGGCTTGATTGCCTACGTCCACGGACAAACAAATAGAACTTTTACTATTGGAGAAGATAGTACAAAGCTCTCAAACAAATGGAGAAACCCTAGGTTTCCTCCCTTCTCAAATCCTCACAAAATCTCTCAAAGAGACAATCACAAATTGACGATACAAACTCTCTCTCTCTTGGATGGAGACGATTATACAAGCCCTCACGAAGAAACCAAAGTATTCTTCCTCACAAAAGTTCTCTCAAACTTGCCAATGGCTTCTCACAATCTCTCTCACATCAAGATTAGGTTTTCCAACTTCTAATTGGCTTTATAATATAGCCTTACAATCAAACACGAAAATGGGCTTAAACAGGCCCATATGCACAAAACCAAGGGAGGACGTACGTACGTCGAATTGACGTTCGTACGTCGAGCCACACGGGGAAGTCATCTGTGATACAGGACGTACGTACGCCCTAACTACGTACGTACGTTCCCCGATCCAAAACGTTATCTGTGAAGCTGAATGTACGAACGCCTTAACTGCGTACGTACGTTCCTGAACAAAAACTTCCCTCCGTCCTGATTTTCACAAAATAACCCAACAATTCTCCACCTCGGGGAAGATTCAATAAATCTAAGCCGACACCAAAAATAACACAAGTCACAAACTCCCACACATGTCCCGAAAGACCAAAACGGTTGCATCTATACGATGCCCATCATACCCCGAGGGGTCAAATCCCCTAAAGGGGCCAAATCAAAATAAATGCCCACCAATGCCCGTAGAGGGCCAACAACCATAATTCAAAACAATGGGGTCCAAACTACCAAATACTTTCTCCACTTTATGACCATAACCGACTGAAGATGAGTATGAATCAACACCCCAAAACCTACAAAGGTCTCCAAACAACGGCTTCACAGCTACAATTGGCTCATGGGCTTGAACCTTCAAACAAACATCTGTGGCTAGCAAACTAACATCAGCTGTGTTACCAGACAAACTTTCATAAGGAGCGGCATCAATCTCCACCTGCTGAGATATCTCTTCCAACTTCAAACTATCATCCAAACAAGGATGCCCAAACCAAACTTTACGTACCTTACCATCATTCAACAAGCCATGCTTGCCAATACGCCTACCAAAGCCACAATCAACCAAACAATCTGATAAACTGGGAGGAGTCAAACAATCCACCAAATGTGAAGAAGAATCTCCACCACAACCAACAACACTACCGTTAAGATAGTACAAATTTCATTGCCTTGTCCCTCTCATAACAACCAAAGCACCAGAAACAACCTTTAGAGCCCCATTTTGCAGAACAATCTTCATACCTTCAGACTCTAAAGTTCCAAGAGAGATGAGATTCACCTCCAACTCCGGAACATACCGGACACCAACTAATTCTTTAACTGTACCATTTTCCAACTTCAACTTGATAGTTCCCACACCAAGTGTTTTCATGTGACGACCATCACCTAACACAACATCATCACAGTCTAGCTTTTTGAAAACTAGCAAACAAATATTGGTGGAGTTACTCTGTGAAAAACTCATAGTTCAAGAGATGACTTTCTCCTGCTTATATAGTGGACCGAAGCTATTTGGCTCAACCCCTCCTCTGGTATCGACTCCATGATCCTAGATATCTCGACTTGAAAAGATGTTTCCAGGATAATAGTTTGCATGGTATATGGCAGTTATTCCTCATTATGGATTCCCTTTGACCTTTGTTGCCATATGGCAGAACCTGACTGGCCCCAGGTTCTGCCAGCCCTATTCATGATCATAAGTGGGCTAGAAACTTAGGTTCTAATGGCCTGGAAATCATGGTTCATTTATCCAGTTAGTTAAGGCTTGGTTAATGAAAAACCATAGAAGCAATAGACCTAGGCATACCTCTCTTGGCTGGGGCCCAGTCTTCATTTATACTCCCGATCCATTGTGGGTGGACCTTATTGAGCCAAGTTGTCCTAAAAGTCCATGGCTGCTGCTGGGCTGGTGGACCGTTTCAACTTCTTATACAATATTCGATGATCCATTTCCCTTTCAAGTAGAGGTGGGCATCGGTCCGGTCGGTCCAAGGTTGTAATAGGACCATGACTAGACTGACTAAAAATTATCGGTTTGGTTCCAAAGACTAGTAAAAATTAAATATAACCGGACCAAATCTAATCAGGCTGGTTCGGTTTGGTTTTCGGTTCTTGGCTTTTATTATGGGCTTTAATTCAATAAGTTAATATAGTAGAACCTCTTTAAATTAATAGCGTCAGGACCTATGCAATTTTATTAAAATTTATTAACTTAGAGAGATTATTAACTTACCGAGTGTTGATTTAGCTACTTACTATATACATCGGGACCAGAGAATTTCATTAATTTAGAGAGATATTAACGAATTGAGTATTAATATAAAGAGGTTCTACTGTATTAAAGTCCTTTTCCACTATTCTGGGCTTTTGGCTTTGGGTTTTATCTTTGAAACAAAATAAAACTTCTAAAAATTAATAAAAACATATTATTTAATTAATATCGGTTCGGTTCGATTCGGTATTGTCGTTCTACCAAAAGAGAAACCGGGACTGGACCAATAAATATTCGGTTCTGGTCTTGACTTTGATTGGTTCTGGTCAACTCGATCTTGACCAGTTTTGGGTCGGTTATTTCAGTTCGGTTTGACAATTTTCGGTTTTTTTGCCCACCCTCACTTTCAAGTTGTGTTACCGAATTGGCATGGGCCAATGGTCAAGCCTATACGAATATTAGATCCAACCCATCCTGTCAATCGAGATAAGACTGATAGATGATACAGTACTATGTCCCGGGTTCAATCTCTGATACGATTATGGAGGACGCCTAGTAGTATTTTAACTTAGGGTACGTACACATATTCCAGTAATGTCAAGGTTTTTGGGGGAAAACCTTCCACTAGGGGTACTTGCAGTGACTAAATGGGTACAATATTGATATTAGGGAGCGGTTTGGTGTTCGAAACTCTTGGGATGGGTGAGGACGAAATCCCAGGGTGTTGCATGAACGTTTTGAATACTGGATGAGGGATGAGATTTTCAGGTTAATTAACACACTATGTGTGCAATTTATTCATTGAGGTAACTTTGTGCTCCTCATGCTATATATTTATAGGTTACTCACAGACCCTGTGTAGCTTATGGTTTTTTTAAGGGGCAAAGACATTCTTTGTTGAAAGGTTAACATAAAGGTATTTTCACTAAATGGTCAAATTATCGAAATTTACAACAACTTTTGCAAAAATTTCAATTTTAACAATGCATTTCAAATATAACACTAACGTTTAATATCATATCAATTCATGACAACCAAGTTTAACACCCAGAACAAATGAGTCACCAAAAAATGCGTCAGAGCTAAACTTTGTTGTTATGAATTGATACGATAACAAACGTTAGTGTTATATTTGAAATATATTGTCATAATTAAAAACTTTTGTAAACGTTGTTGTCAATTTCGATAATTTGACCCTCACTAAATTGGTGCGATATGCTTCAGCAGAATTTGGATTTTTAGGAAAACTGTGTATCACAACGATTTATGCTTGGTAGCACTGCATATCGCACTAATAGGTTTTTCGGTATATTTTTTATTTTAAGTGTTCACTTCGTATCGCATCGAATTCCTTCTTTGTTCATTGCATATCGCAGTGAGTTTGAAATTTTTGAAAAACATTTCTTTCTAAAAATACCTAATTTGATATAGTTTGTTGTGTTTTGGTAAAACACGTTTTTGGACTTGTTTCCCAAGTCTAAGAGGAGATTTATACTATATAAATAGTGTTGTCTCACAATACATCTCCTCAACCAAGCCTAAGAGAGATTGTTCCCCCATTATTGTTTGAAAAGAAGTTTTTTTAACTTTGTGTTTTCTCTGTTGTGTTCCTATTGTCATATAGCTTTAGGAATACATATTCAAATCTCACACTACACTGCATTGGTTCATTGTTGGTGACTTGCGTTTGAACCCGCAGAGTGAAAATTCAAGGGATCGAACTTCGGATTGAAGAAGGATTCCGAAGTTGGGTGGTTGTAGAACAATGATTAGGTACTACTTGTTGGAGTTTGCAGGTACTATAATCATTGTCTTATGTCTTGTACTTTGAATTGTTCAATAGTGGATTTGTCTTGGAAGGGGACCTCTCTTCTCGGAGTTTTAGCCGAGGTATTTAGACCTACGATTCACCGTATAATTGTTGGTGTTATGGTATGTGCTTTTATCTTAATGATTTTTTAAGTCTTAGTTATTACACTTACTCAATAAGTACATCATTGCTATTAGAATTAATCATTCAATATTTACATTATAAAGAATCAATTTAACTCCATCACCGGAGCACAAATTATCATTTACCTCATAAAATAACATATGATCTGAATATTTCACATCAATTACAACATTCGGGATGGTTTCTATTGAAAACTGCATTATGAGATTATAACTGATAATCATGAAAAGTTAAAATAGCTACATTGGTATATAGAGCTACATCGTATTATGAGGTTTTCTCTACATATTACATATACAGAGAAACAAAACCCTATCCTAATTACACAAATAACCATAATATCCTACATACTAAACAAACCACAATTGGGCATTATCTGGAAAAAGAAATTGCTACAATAAAGAGTTCATTGTAATATTGATTTGTTTGATTTCATCCAAGATCTCATGTATATTAACAGTAGTTTCGCTGGTACCAAAAGAAAAATAAATCAATGACAAAATAGTATTATTTGGTGTCATACTTGGTCTAGCAATCAGCAAGTGGTTGAGTATGTTTGGGTATATTTTTAATTACTTAAAAGTGGACCACCCATTATACGGATATAATTATACCCAGTTGGACTAAATCACGGACATAATTAAACCCAGTCCAAAATAACTTAAAATAAACCAAATCCCCAACATAATCAATCCAGCCCATGTATTGCATGGGTCTAAACACTGGTCCATTATACTTCGGGTGTAACCAAAATTTGTGTTCCGTCCACTTTAGTTTTTTTTTTTTTTTTTTCTCTCTCATCTTCTTTTCTTTCTCAAGTCCCAACTCTCTCTCCGCTTCAACCCATCTTTATTCTTCCTCCTCCTCTCTCTTTCTCTTTTCCCATCTCTTTCTCCCTCACAACCCAAAGTCGGTCCCCACCGTTTCACTGTTCTATATTATAATCATTTGTTTCAATTTCTCCATGTGTGGATATTATATTGTGTTCCTGGTATAAGATGTCGCATCTTCCATTATCTCTATTTTATAAAGGGTAATATCCCAAAAAAGCGAATGAGCCTGTGGCTCAGTGGTAGCACCCCTCTCACAAAGTGGAGAGGTCGTGGGTTCGAAACACGTCAACAGCGGATTGTTGATATAAGTTTCTACACGTAATTTAAAAGGGGTAGGGGTCCCCTCGACCTCGCTTGCCAACCAAAAAAAAAAAAAAAAATCCCAAAAAAGCCCCATGTTTAGGTGCCTCTTCCCCAATAAGCCCTAACATGGGGTCATCTTCTCAAACAAGCCCTTTGACTATTTCATAATTTTTAGTCGGTCAAAATTACCCTTGTATTATATCCTCTAAAATCCACTTTTTATCTTCTAAAGTCAGTACAAGACAAAAAATAGAAAAGGACAAAAAAACAGTTGGCGTATAACTTTTTAGTTTTAACATTTGAAAATTTTATAACTTAGTGATTTAAAAATCAAAAATAAACATGGTGTATATGGTTGAAAAGATCTCGACGAGATCTTTTAAATGAGATCCCCACATGACTATAAAATTTTAAAGTTAAAAAATTAAAATTTTTAAAAAAACTCAAATATTCATAAAAATATAAAATTTCATATTTTTTTACTGAGAAGTTGGGTTTCCAAAAAAAACTCCTCATGATTTCATAAAGTTTTGCAAAATTACTCTAAAAATTTTAAAAAAAATCACACATTACTACCAAAATCATGAGTTTTTATTTTCGTCCTCTATAAAATGTTTTCTTATCTTTTAACACCAAACCAATATCCTCTAAACTGTTGCTTGTTGTTCTGTAAATTACAAAGGCATGATATCTATTCCACATTATTAATATATGTAGATTGTACTCTGTAATTTGATGCATGAGTTCAATGTCTCGACTAAGGACAAAACCCTTACAGTACAGACAAAAATAAAATTGAATTACCATGAAAAATTCATAAAAATGTTTAATGTACAATTAACTTCACAAAAGACTATATACTCTTTTTAGCTTACAGCCCAAAGGATAAGAAACAAGAGAGAGTATAACCCAGTGTAAACATAAATCCTTCCTTTTGCCTGGTGTAATGCCTGAAGTTCATTAAATTTGTACTCCATTCTTTCTTCCCATCTCCCACACCAAAAAAATATAATATCTCACATCTCTAACCATCATTTTTTTTTTTTTTTGGCAAACGGGGTTGAAGGCACACCTTACTCTTTTAAATTACGTGAGAAAACTTATATCAAACAATCAATTGTTGTCGTGTTTCAAACCAACGACCTCTCCACTTTGTGAGATGAATGTAACCGTTGAGCCACAGACTCATGTACTTTTTAACCATCATTGAATGATAATCCCCCTTTGTTTAAACACTCATGCATTCTTATTTTTCCACAAAATCCAAGTACTGTGTATGGAACCATTACCAATATACTTTGATAACCAGCTTTAATCCACCTCTCAACATTTTTCAATATATAATTTGATTTAGTAAAATTGCATGTTAAGTGGATACAATAGCTTGTTTAGAGGATAAAGCTATATTGTTTAAAGAACAACAATCAATGTTTTAGCGAACAAGACCCTTACAGTATATAGAGAAAAAATTATTAAAAAAATAAAAATTACAATTTTTTTTTTTTTTTGTGTTTTTTTTCATACCCATGTGAGATCTTGTTAGATAGATCTCGTTGAGATCTTTCCAACCATATACATCATATTGATTTTTAATTTCTTAATCAAAAGATATTCAAGTTACAAATAATATAACAAAAAAATTTAATTAATATTAAATTATATATTTTTGTCTCTTTCTATTTTATTTTTTTTTGTCTTTAGTACAAAAAATATTTTAGTAAAACAAAATAAAGAAAGTGGGGGTAAGGGCTTATTTGAGAAGATGACCCCATGTCAGGGTTTATTGGGGAAGAGGCACCTAAACATGGGGCTTTTTTGGGATATTACCTTTTTATAAAAAAACTCCGAAAAGAATGTTGATTACATATGTATTGCTCGTGATAAGCTTTTCAATGCTGCAGTTGGTAATGTTGTTTGGTGTCATATGATATTTTCTTTCCCAGATTAAGTCCAGACCTATAAGCGTCCAACATTACTAATCACTGTAAAGTTAATTAAGAATCAGAAATAAATTGCCTAAATATTCTGGGATTGTTATGAATATTTCGTTGTGACAGATTATATATCAAGAATCAATAAGGCCATTAAATGCCTAGTTTATTATAGGCACTCTATGTATCACACATTCACACTTACATGTCCCTACATAATGCCTACATCCCAAACAAACACAAAGTTAAATTCAATTAGTTGATGGCATATTCATTTCCTCTTTATTTTTGATATTAGAAATACAATGTAAGTTTAGATCAATTTGGTCGATGGCGTATTCATTTTCTATCAAAAAAATAAAAAAAGCTTAGATCATTGTTTATCACATTTCATGCGAATTTCCACCTACCGGTTATAGATTTTGAACTCCACTGCTCATTCGTTTTATCGAATGATTCCTTTAAATGATCGTGTCTTTTACGAGTAAGCTACTTGCAGTTCTGTGTAAAGGTATAAACCTTAATTAGTCCAACAATTGATGAATTCCACCAGGCTTTACAATCATTGAGGACAAATATTCTGTACCTGCAAAGAAATAAAGATCAAAATCAACCAGAGATAGGTTCTCTTATCTTCGATGGTGTTGACTTGTTATCAAACAAAACCATATGTGGGATTTTTGGTTCAGTATTACCTGACACTATAAGCGACTTTTGCATATCAAGTTTTCAAATTGGTATGCGGATCTAAATAGTAATGCTTTCCTCACAATAACAATGAATGATACTCAAATCTTTCACGTAAAGTAATCTCCATATTATCTTCCCATTATCATGATCATGATTTTCAAAACTGACATGAAACCAAATGCAAAGTTCTGAACTATCCAAGATAACAGCTAAAGAAGTTTCGATAAGGCAACCTTTAAGATGGAATTCTTGAACACATCGTCTAACCATCGAATGGAATCATGATTTAATTTGTTGTTCATTTTTCGTATGTTCAGTTTTGAAACCCTGTAGAAAAACAGGAATAAAAGTAATTCTTTGGGTGGTACCGGAAATAAGAGTATTTCAGCCCGTTCGATTTCCATGAATCATGCATTTCTATCCCACTGCATTGTTTTTCTGGTGCATTCGTGGAATCAAACACCATTCATGAATTAAGGTGTTGTAGAGTTTGCTTTATCAAGTCGTTGCACATGATCATAGGCTATCTTCTGAGGTTTGGTAGCAGGATTCACCATAGTTTGCATCAGGTTGGTATCAGGGCTTTGCCCTTGTTTCTGCATAATGGCATCTAATGATCTAAAAGACATGGAATTCGTGATTAAACTCTGCTAATTGCTGGACAAAATTTAGAAATGGTACGGCACTTAGTTTCTGGACAAAATTTAGAAATGATACATCTGACGCTACACCATGTCCATCGGCTGCTTACTGCATCAGATTTTCTTGCTCGTGATGAAGCACGAGTTCAAATGTTCAATTCATCAACTACAGAAGACTGATACTGAAGTCAAAAAGCAATTTAAAAACTAGTACTGGAAGCAGAACAAAGGGATCATCTTCGGCAACAGAATTAACTCATCATAAGGCACACGGTGATGCTAATAATAATAGTAAATCTACTGTTTCAGGTGGAGATGGAGGTGGCGGAGTTATTGTTTCAGGCTCCATCTCCATACTGGACACATGTTATCACACCAAACCAAATAAAACTGGCAGTTGAAATGGTACCAATGGCCATAAAAAAAGTGGGAATAATGAAGATACTGCTGGGCGTACAGGAGGTAAGCATAATATTCCAAGTAGGTGCAGAGCTGAAGCTCAGACCTCATAATATAGTTATAGAGGCGGAAAATAGTGTATCATGTCTCACTTATTCAGCTAATTACACAACAAATGGACTCGCACTCATTGGAAACAATCAATAACAAACATTTAGGATCCTTTATGATGTTATCGATTCGAAGATAGGCTTTGCTTCAGAAGGTTGCGATTGAAACCCTACATACTGCACATACTCTGTTTTTTAATAGCAATTAGACCACACGATGCAAGGTTTACTCACACAAGGTCACAAACATCTGTGCATCTCAAAATTTCATTTGCTCTGCATCTCAAAATCTCTTTACAAAACCAAGAAACGAGTATATTTGATTAACTGATCACCAGTTATTTGACAAAAATGAATTGAGCTTTTACCTGTTATAAACCACATATTATTTTAACAGAGCAAAAAAGGTTGTTCAGAATAAGACTGGAATAGTATCTAATTTTAACATGGTAGCCTATGTTTGACAACAAACGTCACAGGAAAATGAAGCAAAAAACTTAATGTTCAAAACCAAAGATCAAATGATATCGCAAAAGAGTAATAAACAAAATATTTCCACTTTGCAAATCAAAATATAATAGTACCATTGGCATAAAAGTGGAGTCCTTCAAAACTAAGATCCTAGGAGAACAATATTGTGACACTTGAAGAGGCTCTTGGTAGAGAATGCAGCTTCATACTAAACTCGTTGAATTTTTCTGACTTCAGAAATGCCCTAGTTAAAGTGATTGTAATTGTTTGTAAACCTGGAGCAGTCTTCAGCAAAAATTCGAGAAGCTTGACTTCATTTTCACAACCATAGAATTTACGAACCCTAACATATTTAAGGTGAGAAAACACGTATTTCGTCGACCGATCTTCTCCCAAATCTTCCTCTTTGCCTTCAATACAGCAGCATGCCTAGTAACAAAAACAGTGAGAAGGAAAGAAAGTTCAGTGAACAAAATAAATACTAAAACTACTGATCAGTACTTAGATACTTACAAAGATAAGAGTTTCAATGTAAGGAGAGCGCTTCAGTAAACTTGTAACATCTCGAACACCAGGGAGAAAACCAATGATTTCTAGGCAACTTAGATTTGATAATGTATACAACCCCTGATCCAACTCGGCGCACCGTGGTAAAGTCTTCACCAATAAAAAAAAGTGACAATTAGATAATCGCTCGAATTTTATAAATATTAGAAGTACACGTCACGGATAACTGCTGATTTGCAAGCTCATAGCCCCCAACTCATTGTATTTGTTACTGTTCCTTTTAATATATATATGATACAGAATAATAAGAACACTCATCAATAATACTGAGACTGTGAGACATAACTATGTAGAATAAAACTTTACAAACTGTCCAATCCAGTTTTAAACACATTGGAATTTAGAAGAGTGAAGCACCAAAATAAGAAGAAAAGGCTCAAGTACCAGAAAATAATATAGCGATATTGAGATAACATATACATATAAGTGCCCCATAAACGGCCAATTCCTAGCATGATACTCAGTCCTTAGTTTGCACAAGTTGGTAGCTCATATCCCCTCAACTCTTTGTATTATTTTCCTCAATATTTTAATCTATACTTTTTTAGTTGCACAAATAAAACATAAGCTCAAATATATGGTACAGAACAGAAGTAAGTCTCTGATAATGCTATCACCCATAACGAAGTGTAAACCTTAACAACTTATCCAATGGAGTTCTAAACAGATTGGAATATACGAGAAACGAGTCACGTCATATTACTGTCTAAGCTAACAAAAAGATCATTTAGCTTTTTTCACACACAAAAAAAAAAAACAATATAACAATCTTTGAAGTCTTCTAACTAGATTATAGAGAGAAAAGAGAGACAGACCTTATGCCTGTAACCAGATATTGTAAGATTTTTCACGTTGCGTAGCCCATTAAGAACTGTCAACAGAAACTTAGTAAACAATTCGCTAACTTCAATATTAGCAGTAACTAGAGAGGATAGACTCTCTAGAAAATAATCCTTGTAGAATGAAAAAATCAACTTCAGTGATCTGAGATTCGGAGTACATATTTTGATCTCGCAAGAATCAGCATGACAACTATAAATTACCAAGTTCTTGAGTTGAGGAGCACATATATTCAGAATCTTAAGATCGTGATGGGAACAATGCGTCAAGAACATTTCTTCCAAACAAGAGCAACTTACTACTAATTCCCCATCGGAATTTCCTTTAGGAAGTAAAACATTTTCCAATTTCAATATCCTAAGCTGAGTAGCTGAACACATTGAATTTGGAAGTTGGACTGAGTATCTTGAAGCAGGCGTCTTTACCTCAAACACTTCAATAACTGAAGTGAACAGTAAGTGAGGTAACTGATGGTAATCTTCAAAAATGTGTTTGATTTGAAGTTTAACCTCTTTAACCTGTTGTTTTACGACAAAAAGAAGCCATGTATCGATTCGACTTGGATAATAGCCACAAAAACGAGAAAGCTTGAGTTTCTGAATACTAGAATCATGAAGAAACAGAATGCGATCCACAATATCCATGCACTCCTTTCTGTGTAAACGTTTTCCTTTCTCAGATTCTTTCTTTAAAGAATAATAATCGAAGTTCAAAACAGGAACAAATCTCCATATATTTCTCCATTTTGTCGAAAGGCAGCTTGTTTGCACCACTTGCTTTATATCAAGAAATGAAAGGATGAGATGTAGTAAGGATTCAGGTAAAGCACTTATTTTATCGGAAGTAGTTGTTAGATCAGTCATATTCTTCTTCCTCTTTCTTGTATAGAACCTTAAACTCTGTGACTGGTTTTCTTCCATTGTGATGTTAATTTTCCTTAAATCCTCACTCTCTTCAACTTCTTATTTCCAAACAGATACCTAAGATCACGAGGGTGTGCCAACTGCCAAAAGAATCATGAAAATTAAGATTAAATTTCAAAGTCAACAATTCTTTTGAAACAATTCCGATATGAAACCGTGAGTAACTGTTGCAATGTTGCATGCTTTGGGAAATCATATTGATATGACATCAAAATCTAACAATAATGTCTGACCTCAACACATCCTATATTTTTATTAAGATACAAAGAAGCTTACGAAATAAGACGAAGAAGGGTAGCCTATATTACTACATAATTTCAACATATATTAATCAATTTTCCTAGCAAAACTGTGGCAGTAAGTTTTGAAGGTGACTGCCTAACAAAGGCTTGCCACATTCGACAATGGGCTACTTGCTTAACCAGTTCATTCAAAATGAAAGAAAAAACTCTTTTCTTCTCGCCTGCACTTAATCGCTAATGCTAACACAATATTCCTAAATGCATGGTCGCTTATTAAAGCAGCATTTTGTTTGAACAAATCTTTAATAAATTGAAATTTTGAACAAAGCTTGATCAAATTGATCCTACCACTTTTTTTTATTAATTGGCATTTTCTCTTCTTCTTGCTTTAACATCAAAATTATATCTAAATAAATCAATAACACAATCACAACTTACCCCTTTAACTATTCTTAAAGATTTAGAAGAACATGACTCGAAATGAAGAAGTTTAAGATCTTCATTTGTTTTGCTCACTAAACATTGATTTAAAATTCAATGCAAAGTATTCCAAAAACCCTAACTATAAAATTTCATAAAATTAAAACAACCCATTACAATTTTTCAGGTGTTAAAGAAAACCCAAATCTAAAACCATTCATCATTAATCAAAAAGATTTTTTTATTTAAAAGATGGTACTTGGAAGCATAGTGTGTGAATTGTGATCATACTAAAGTGAAAAAACTTGCAAACAAGTTAAATTTACCTGGATAGAGAGAGGGAAGAAGATGATGAGTTGGGAATTTTGTTTAGATGAGTTGAAAATTTTAAATCAAGTAAACCCCAGAACCAGAGCAGAGAGTGGAAGACTGATGAAGAGCTTCAACTGAAAGAAGACATTATTGAAGAGAGTGTTTGACCCAACTCAACTTAGTAGATATTCATCAAGCTGACAAAGTTAATTTCTGACAGGTTATAAGTGAATTCCTAGGGAGAACAAAACATATAAGAATAGGTCTGCCACCTAGGCTTATACTAGCATTGCCACTTAGAACAAAACTATTTTTTTTTCTTTATTTGGAATCAAAGATAAAACTCGAATGGCAGGCTTATACTAGCACTGCCACCGAGGACTTCTAGCTAGAAATCCATACCATCCGTGGTATTTTTTTCTGGTTTTACTAAAAAAAAATTTAGTTTAAACATGCCATCGGAGATGCTTAGAATCAAATAAAAATCCCTTTTAAACACTCCCACGAGCGAGAGGTTATGAGTTTAATTCCCACCAACAGCGATTGGAAGAATTTTTCATGTAATTCTTATGTGGGTTAGTTTTCGAACCTTATTCGGACCCAAGATTTAGAGGAGATTAATGATGTGGTTGCTTCGTGATAAACCTTAGGACCCAAGATTTAGAGGAGATTAATGATGTGGTTGCTTAAGTGGAGCAAAGCGAAAGCAAGTCTTTCTAGAGTGGCTCAAAAAACATGATAAATAAAAAGTATCAGACTAAAAAATCTACTCTATATAAAAATATTCTCTCTCTCCTATTTGATAGTTTAATTGAAAAATATTAACTTAATTTTAATTTTATAAAAATCAAATTTGCATTTTTTTATGATATTCTTAAGTGGACCACAAGTCCACAACTTAAAAGACTTAAATAGGCCGCAACCTCAAAGCCCATGTATTGGATGGGCTAAATGGCTAGTTGGTAAATAATAAAGGGGTATTTAGGGTTTAATCACTTTAAGTATATTATTTAGAGAATAAACACTTAAGTTTGATTAATTAAGTTTTAGTCACAAACCGGTAGATGAACCCATATATTTTTTAAAATGCCCAAAGTACCCCAATTGAATTACACATGAGAGGCTAGATGTTAGTATAGAACACATTGCATTATTTGGACCATTGGATTTTCTCCAGTGGAATCCGTCCATCCAACTTACACACCCACCTGCCAACACTTCTCTGTAACCACCATTGAACCCTTTATTTCCACTTAAGATGTAATAAAACAATTTTTAGAAAATAAACCACAATTGATCAATATTTATCAAATCATCCTTACAAATAAACCATTAAAAACCCACAATTTGTTGAGAGAAAGTGAAAACTCATGGATAGAAAAGTGTTGCTGGTGTAGGAAACTATATACAACCCAATTGATCAATCTCATAGTTTTTTTTTTATTATTATTATTACATATGCATCTATTGAAAAAAAAACCCAAATCTATTTGAACAAAAAATAAATAAACAAAGAGAGAATTAGAGAAAAGCTAACCCTAAGAACCCTAATGGTAATTCAGAAAAATTCAGAGAGAGAGAGGTGGCGGTGGATGGTGATGATGTGGTGAAGGAGGGAAAGAGAGCCAGTTGATGGCAGTTGTTTTGTGGTGGTGGAAAGAAGATCATGAAGATACGATGGTGTTGTGGTTGACTAGGGAGAGAGAGAAAGAGAGTTGGATGATGGTACAGTGGTGGTAGAAGAGATGAAGGAAAGAGATGTGACGGTGGTGGACGGTGGTGTTATTTATAGATCTGTAGGGTGTAGCAGATGGATGTTTATGTTTTATTTTATTTTAACTTTTCTAAGGGCATTTTAGCCTTTAAAAAATATATTCTGGTTAAACCCGGTTTTTTTGTAACTCGGGTTAATATAAGTGATGAAAACCTAATTAATCGAACTTAAGTGTCTATTCCCTAAATAGTATATACTTAAGATGACTAAAACCTAAATACTCCAATAATAAAAGGGTTGTGCTAGAGGCACACCCTATTTTACTTCGGAAACAATCTCAAACAAAAAAAATAATGACATTTATGTCCAAAAACTTAAATACAGCCTAGTTTTACTTGGAGCAGCCACTTTTTAGATTTACCAGGTCACTCGTTAAAAAAGGGGTGTGCCATTTTACAACTACTATTAAATTTTTATTTTTAATATTAAAAACTATTTTATTTTAATTTGTTCATTCTATAATATTAACATCGATAAGAAGCAAGAAGAATTACACACAAAGCTCTTCATACAATGATCAAGGTTTTAGGAAATGGAAATTTTGATGTTCCAAAAAAATTTAGATTTGAAAACGATGAAAATATGATTTGGGCATCACACCATATTGTTTCCCAAATTAAATCTTTTCATCGATAGATTACCATTCAATAACCACTATAGCCAGTAAATTATTGTCAAATACATTAGGCATAAATAACTTTTTTTTTAAAGCGTAGCACCATAGTGCTGCCTAAATAATTGAATATTCCTAGCGCGTAGTAAATCTCCGACCAATATCCATTATAATCAATAAGTTATTGCTAACTACCTTAGACATAAAAAAATCAATTTTTATTATGAAAGCGTATCACTATAGTGCCGCACAAATTAAATCTTTCCAACAGTAGATCACCAACCAATATCCATTATAGTTGGCAAGCTATTACCAAAGACATTAGACATGGAATAAATTGATTTTTATTTTGAAAGTGTAGCACTATAATGCCACCCAAATTAAATCTTCCCAACACCAACCAATATCCACTATAGTAAGTAAGTTATTGCCGACTACCTTAGACATGAAATAACTCGATTTTATTTTGAAACGGTAGCACTATAGATCTCATGGTTGTTCAGCCATTAACGACCTGAGATCATTGCGATGAAGGTTTGAAACTTACCAAGAAAAAAAAAGATGATAAAAGATTTGTTAATATATGTCGCCCATAATTTAAAATTAAATCAATATATATAACCTTTCTTTTGTGTGACATATGTATAAAACAATACAATCAACAACAAAATTTACACAGTCGGCAATAAAAAAATAAAAAAGAATACAGTCAGCAAATTACAGACGTCTATTAAGGGTCTCTTAACGGTATTGCATAAATTGGAAATTTGTTAAAGTTTACTGATAAATTAAAACTTAATTTTGATGATTGTATAAGTTGAGAATTTGACCCTACTTTGTTGGATAAGTCGATAATTTAGCCATTTATAAAAAACATGGTCTTTCAAACTTTAAATTTCAAGTTATTAGAGAGAGAGAGAGGACGGTGGTGATGGTGGTACGGTATGAAAGATGGAAGAACAACGTGTTTAGTTGGGTTTTTTTTTAACTAGGCTTTAGTTGAACCCGGATCTTGCAGAGGTATTATAGCCATTTAAGAGAATATTTTGGTTAAACCCAAGTTTTTTGCAATTCAGGTCGACCCAATTAGAGATTTCCAATGCCTGAATATTGATCCAACTTTGGTGCATTGAGTTTGCTTGGCAGGTCGTGCTCCAGGATTTTCTTTGTGAATGGGACTCCTGAAATTGCTGCAATGACTCAATTGTGAGCTGATCTGTTGTGCGACCTCGTCCAATCTGGCTTGCGACCTGGGAGGCCTTGAATTCAGCGAGATGATAGGTGAGTTCTTCGTATTTGCGGTTGTTGTATATTGGCTCGCAACAGTTGGGTGCACATGATCAGTTCCTATATTGGTTAAAGAAACCATATATGTGCAGGAGTTCTCATTGGACTCGGTTTCCTATTTATCTCGGTTTTGAATAAGTAATCCTATATGGATTTGGTTTCTATCCATGGGCTATAAATACCCAAGTAACTTGGTATTTGTAAGAGAAAACAATAAAAACATGGAGATAGAAAGAGTAAGTGAGACAGAATTTTGGGAGCCAAGGGTGTATTGGGTTTAAGGTGAGAGATTAAGATCTTGAGAAAGATACTAGGGAGATTGTTGTAATTGGTGTTTCTTTTCTTATAGTGAAATTTTTTCATTGTTCCCCGTGGAGGTAGGCATTGCCGAACCACGTATATCTTGGTGTTATTGTTCTTTATTGTTTTATTCTTCTTATACTATTGTTTATTGTTTGGTAATCTTCAACTTCTTTGACAAACGGATCTTGCAAATGAGGTGTTCTCACGAATATCTAGGTTGCTGGTTGTTGACGTTGTTGGGATTTAATTAATGACTGCATATAGTTCAACAAGTGGTATCAAGAGCCCAGGTTGGATTTAAGGTTTTGTCAAAGATGACGGAGAATACAGGTGTTCCTACGAATAGTGACGGTAAGAAACCATCGGTTACTACTCTTGGAGGCGGTGTAAAAGTTGACATTAAACCGTTTGACTGTAGAGATAACTTTACACTATGACAATGGAAGATGAGAAACATTTTGATCCAACAAGATCTTCATGTGGTTCTTGACAGGAAAGACAAAAAACCAAAGGACATGTCAGATGACGAGTGGAACAAAGCAGATCTCAAAGCATGAGTTTCATCGAACTACATATCTCGGACGAGGTGATGTTTAATGTGATGGGGAAACTAGCGTCAAAGGAACATGGGAAAACCTCGAGAAGTAGTATATGGGTAAGTCTTTATATCCAATAAACTTTTATTGAACGATGAACTCTTGAATCTTCGGATGGAAGAAGGTGGTGATCTTATGGAACATCTAAACGTGTTCAATAAATCTATCACAAATTTGCTACGGGTGAATGTGAAGTATGACGATGAAGATAAGTCTCTATACCGGCTCAGATCTTTGCCTCCATCTTTCAAGCACTTCAGGACCACATTGATGTTCGGCAAGGATACTTTAAAGTATGATGAAGTTGTTGAAGACATAATCTCTCATGTAAAGGTGAATAAGAACACAGGTGAAGACTCTCAAGCAGAAGAATTATATATGTCAAGAATTCTAATGAGAGGGGCCGAACAAATAAGAGAAGTAGCAAATCAAAAGGTAGGGGCAAATCTAAATCCAGGGATAAAGAAGGTTGCTTTGAATGTGGTGCGACAGACCACTGGAAATGAGATTGTAAGAAATATAAGGAAAAAAAAAAGAAGGCCGAAAATTCAAATTCAGCCAGCGTTGTTACAGATGATAGCGACTTCTTCAGGTAATGATATTTCTTCACGTTGGATTTTAGATTGTGGCGCTTCTTATCATATGTGTTCAAACGAAGACCGGTTTGACACGTTTGAGAAAAGAAAATGCGACATAGTTTTTATGGGGAATAATTCCAGTTGTAAAGTTTGTGGAATCGGTACGGTAAAGTTGAAGATGCATGATCAAATTGTTAGGACTCTGGGTAACGTGAAATACGTTCTGCACTAAGGAAGAATCTTATTTCCCTAGGTTATTTGGATAAAAATGGGTACACATACAAATCCAAAGATAGAAATCTCATAGTCTCAAAGGGTTCACTTGTGGTTATGAGAGGAGTAAGACTTTCTAACAATTTGTACAAGCTTTTGGGAAATACAGTAATTGGTGGAGCTGCAGTTTTTACACAAGAAGATCGCACTCAGCTTTGGCACTTGAGGCTAGGGCATATGAGTGAAAGAGCCATGGAAGAACTACACAAGCGGCAATTGTTGAAGGGTGCAGGAGAGTGTAAACTTGAGTTCTGCAAGTATTGTATTATGGGAAAGTAAACTAAAATACTTTTCAAAACTGCAGATACAAAGAACAGAAGTACAGAAGTACTTAACTATATTCACTCAGATGTGTGGGGCCTTCACCTACTCAATCAAAAGGTGGAGCTCGTTACTTTGTCACTTTCATGGATGATTTTTTGAGGAAAGTTTGGGTCTATTTCATGAAGGAGAAATCCGAAGTTTTCACTAAATTCAAGAAGTGGAAGGCAGAGGTAGAGAATCAAACAGGCAGAAAAATCAAGTACCTAAGAACTGACAATGGCGGTGAATATAAGAATAGGAAGTTTGTACAGTATTGCAAAGATGAAGGTATTGCAAGGCATTTTACCGTGAAGAAGAATCCCCAACAGAATGGAGCTGGAGAAAAGATGAATATAACTCTTATGAATAAAGAGAGGTGCACGAGGTTTCATGCAAGTCTGCCAGAGATGTTTTGGGCAGAGTCGCTTAACCATGCTTCTCACTTGGTTAATCGTTCACCATCCAAGATACTTGATTTCAGATGTACAGAAGAGGTATGGTCAAGTAAACCGGTAGACTACTCTACTTTGAAGGTATTTGGATGTAGTGCATATGCTTTTATTCCCAGTGATGAGAGTACCAAACTTCAACCCAAATCTCATGAATGCATTTTCATCGGCTTCGAGAAAGGAGTGAAGGGTTATAAGTTATGAGATCCAGTGAATTGAAAGAAAAGCCTTAGTAGAGATGTTGTGTTTTTTGAGAAGACTATGCCTATGAATCAAGACATGAAGAATGGTGAGAAAAACATTATTGTTAAGAAAACAACTATAGAGATATCTCCTCTTACTAAGGTATCCAATGGGGAAACTCCTATTCAGGTGGAGGAGTTAGATGCAGAGGTTGAAGAGGATGTGCCAGAACAACAACAGTGTGAAAAGGGGGTTGAATCTAATAAAGATAAGCAACAACCTTACAGCATAGCAAAGAAGCGGGGCCAAAGACAAGTCAAAGGATCTATTAGACTTGGGTTCGAGGGAGAAGTTCATTATGCTTTAAGCATTAGTGAAGGTTATCCTACTTCTTATCGTGAAACAGTTGAAAGTAACGAAAGAGAATAGTGGATTGAAGCTATGGATGAAGAGATGGAATTTCTATACAAGAACTCTGTTTGGGAGTTGGTTCCTAAACCCGCGGAAAGAAAAATCGTTGGCTGTAAGTGGGTTTACAGGAAGAAAGAAGGAATGTATGAGAAAGAATCACCAAAGTTCAAAGCATGTTTGGCGAAGGGGTACTCACAAAAGGAAGGAGTTGATTATGATGAAATTTTCTCTCCGATAGTGAAACATACTTCCATTAGAGTGTTATTATCACTGGTTGCTCAACAGGATATGGAGCTTGAGCAGTTAGATGTCAAAACTGCTTTTTCTCCATGATGAATTAGAGAAAGTCATCTACATGGCTCAACCTCAGGGTTTTGTTGAAGCTAGTAAGAAAATTTTGGTTTGTAGGTTAAAGAGTTCTCTTTACGGGCTCAAACAATCTTCAAGGCAGTGGTACAAACGCTTTGACTCTTATATGCTGAACATTGGGTATAGAAGATGTGACTATGATTGTTGTATGTACACTCATGTGTTTGATGATGGGATGGTGATCCTATTGTTATTTTATGTAGATGACATGCTTATTGCTTATCGGGATATGTCTAAAATTAAGGAGCTGAAGACGTCATTAAGCAAGGAATTCGACATGAAGGATCTTGGTTCTGCACAGAAGATCCTAGGTATGGAGATAAGGAGAGACTGAAAAGCGGGAAAGTTATGGCTGTCACAAGTCAAGTACATTGAAAAGGTACTTGAGAGCTTCAATATGATTGATGCAGATCCTGTGTCAACTCCTATGAACAACAGTTTTGTTTTAAAACAAAAGTCAATGTCCTTCCACAGATGCTGAAGTGGAAAAGATAAAGAAGAAGCCTATGCAAGCGCAGTAAGGTGTCTCATGTACTCAATCGTATGCACAAGACCTGATTTAGCTCAAGCACTAAGTGTACTATCGAGATACATTGCGAATCTGGGAAAACCATACTGGAAAGTTGTGACATGGATTCTCAAGTATCCGAAGGGCATTAAGACGTTGGGTATCTTGTTTGAAAGACAACAAGGGAAAACATGTGTTTCGGGTTATGTGGATGCAGATTATGCAGGAGATTTAGATAAGCGAAGATCCACCACACGGTACGTCTTCAGTTATGGTGGAGGACCGGTTAGTTGGAGATCAATGCTCCAAACGGTTACTGCTTTATCTACTACTGAGGCGGAGTATATGGCGGTAACAGAAGCTTGCAAAGAAGCTGTTTGGCTGAAGGGATTAGTAAGCACATTCTGGTTAGATCAAAGTTCTATGATGATAAGATGTGACAGTCAGAGTGCTATTTTCTTTGCGAAGAATCAAATGTTTCATGCAAGAACGAAACATATTGATATTCGCTATCATCGGATTCGGGATTGGTTGGACTCGGGTGAAATTACAGTTGAGAAGGTTCACACGATGAAAATGCTTCAGATTGTCTTACTAAGCCGGTTTCAGATGAGAAGTTCAGACATTGTTTGAGCTTGTTCAATCTTTCTACATGCTAAAGATTGGGTGGAGCACCTCCTCACTTGAGGTGCGTTGAGGCAAGAAGATTCTTGCCAATGTGAGGGTGCTTGAAGAAATTCAAGCTGCAATGATCTTGTTTTGGTCGATGGCTCGCCAAGGTGGAAATTGTTGTATATTGGCTCGCAACAGTTGGGTGTATAGGATCATACCTTATAAGAGGTGTGATCCACAGGATCAGTTCCTATATTAGTTAAGGAAACCATATATGTGGGAAGTTCTCATTGGACTCGATTTCCTATTTATCTCGGTTTTGAATAAGTAATCCTATATGGATTTGGTTTCTATCCATGGGCTATAAATACCCAATAAACTTGGTATTTGTAAGAGAAGATAAGAGAGTAGAAAACAATAGAAACATAGAGATAGAAAGAGTAAATGAGAGAGAACTTTGGGAGCCAAGGGTGTATTGGGTTTAAGTAAGAGATTAAGATCTTGAGAAAGATACTAGGAAGATTATTGTAATCGGCGTTTCTTTTCTTATAGTGAAATTTTCTCATTGCTCCCCGTGGAGGTAGGCATTGCCGAACCACGTATATCTTGGTGTTATTGTTTTTTTATTGTTTTGTTCTTCTTATACTATTGTTTATTGTTTGGTAATCTTTGAATTTTTTGACAAACGGATAATGTATTGCAAAGGAGGTGTTCTCACGGATATCTAGGTTGCGGGTTGTTGATGTTGTTGAGATTTAATTAATCACTGCGTATAGTTCAACAGTTGTTGCTATCTGTGGTAACGACTTCTGTCTGATCATTAGTGGTGTCAGCATCGGTTGTATGAGTCTTTAGTTGGGTGTTCTCGTCTTGTAAACGAGTAAGTTGATTTCTTAGATCTCGGATAATGTCTTCTTGGCTGGCCATTGGCTAAGTGGACAGTAGTTCAGGATTTGAGTTTGGTGGGAGGGTTGGTTTTTCAATACAATCGAATTTTTTCAGTTGATGCCAAATTATTAATCTGTTTCCAGATTAATGCATTAATCAAGGTCAGGTCGCAAGGAGGGTGACCAAGGTGGGAGTTTGAGATCTGGGGGTGGCTGCACCTCGTGAGTTCGAGATTGCCTACACACTCTAGCTCGAGGGAGTGGAACGTAGAGATCAAGCCATCGTAGTTCTATTGATTTTATAGAAGGTTGAAGGGCACATGTCATGGGATCGTGCGGATTCTCCCCTATCCATATCATTAATCACGGGATATTTAGTAATTAATGTGTAACGGACCGAATTTCTTCTGAGCATTGATTTAGCGCACGTGTCTGGACAGAGATCGCCAACGGTCATGTATGTGAGCTACTCTGGTCAGATTGTGTGAGGACGTCATGAGTGCGACCTGTTTGTTAACAGGAATGTGCCACATGTCATGGCGTGATTGGCTTTTGTATGTAGTACCCCTACATCTCTGCTATTACATCAGCATCTGAACGGGGGAACTCTCTGCTATTTCATCAGGCACTTGCGGTAATGGTACTTCGATCTCGACAATATAGTTTGGAGACAGAAATGGGTTGAGTCTTTACTAAAAAACTTACTTGTTGGGAATGGGTGGTATCGAAAAAATAGAAAATTTGGTGAGCTGGGCTAGGCCATCACTATCTGATTGTAGAAACCTTGTGCCAAGAATGTTAGTCGGGGATGAAGGGTATGTATCCTGTCCAGGGTGCATTTCAGGCAGCTCACCCTAAAATGTCTACAGCCTGAACCCAAAAGACCATGCATCCATCTATCTATGAAAGAAGGGGTGGACACTTTTGGAATTATAATGAATTGGAGCTAACCCCTTCCAAGATCATTTCCAGTTATAAATAAAATCAAGGTTAGGGCATTCATCCCTATATCACTGTTAAATTTCTGTGTTTAATTTTTGTGGACATGAATTTAATCAATTTACTAAAATACTAGTTTTTATTCTTCTTTGGTGTACAGCAGGTTTAATCTGATACCTTTATTCTTTAGTCACACGCTCTTACCACCAAAATAAATCTCTGCAGTCTGCAGATGGATCTGAAAGTTGGCCAGGAACCAATATAAATGCAAACACTGTTATCAGGAAGGTGCTGGGAAGCATAGATTTTTTATTTGTGTGATGAAGACTGTTATAATACTCCCAAAAGCATCACATACAGATTCACAGACAATGCCATACATTTAAGGTTATTACAAACCATGAATACTGTTCAGATCTCGTACGTACATCCAGATGATTTTTCTGTGGATGCCGAATGTCTTCATATGGTTGCAAAATTGGATGAAATTGAAGGGCATAACAAAGCATAAGTTTGAGCTAGTTAATAAAATTAAGTACATATAGGTACGGGCAAGCGGTCAAGCATATTGAGGTCGGTATTATTGATCACTCTTATCGAAGTTCTTTCCAGGTGATTTCTTATGAAACTGCAGGGAGTCTAGATATCTGTAAACAAGCACCAGCACATCTGATTGAAGTTCTGAAGAAACCCAAAAAACTAACAAAATGTTGTTCAGTTTTCATTATTTTCAGCTTTGATACCCTGTAGAAAAACAGTCATAACTTTGTTCCTGGTACTACGAATTGCGAAATGTCTTTTGGGTTGGAAAGAGGACTCTCTCGTCTATCAAATGGTATATGGCTCGTTCTCTGGAGATAAGAAGTTTGGCGGAAAAACAACTCCAAAGTTCTGATAGATTTTTGCAGGATGCATAGCTAGCCGCTAGAGATTTCGAAAAATTTGGCTAAGTATGGAATTGTCATGTCCATTGCTCTTGGAGTTTCTGAGACACTTGTATATGGTGAAGTGCTTATGGGCCCAATAGATGCCCATGACGTGGTAAACCCTAATTTACCTTGTAATACATTATATAAAGCCATGATGGTGTAGGCGAAATCTTAAGAAGTTTAGAAGCACATTAAACAAAAGTCAAAGGGAGTTTTGAGAGATTCAAAACTTGGAGATTTAAAGTTTGGAGGCTTGTGAAACTTGGGAGCAATCTTTGTTTGGGGATTTCTAGGTTTGTGTTCTTCTTGTGAGAGAGTGAGTTGTGTGAGATCTCATCTTGTAATCCTTTTGGTGGAAGATAATAAATTTCTTTGTTTTACTTGTGGTGGTTTATTCCCCTTGAGGGTTCCACCACATATATCTTGTGTATTGGTTTCGTTTTTCTTATTATCATTACTTGTTTCTTTTAATCGTGGTTATTCCGCACTTAGGGTTTATTGATTTATCATCGATTTTTCCAACAATTTGGTATCAAGTGCTTAGGTTGTAGAAGTGTCGGAAATAAAATCTTCGAAGTATGATATTGAGAAGTTCGATGGAGTCACGAACTTTGGTTTATGGCAAATTTAAGTTCGGGATTACTTAGTGATGCTCGAATTGGATGATGCACTTGATGGTCCTCCTCTTGCACCGAAAAAGGGTCAAGAAAGTTTACGAGACAATGCAGAGATGGAAGAAAAGATCGATAATGCATGGAAGAAGAAAGATCTAAAGGCAGCAAGTCACATTCGATTGTGTTTGGCGAATAACATCCTAGCAAAGGTTACTTTAAAGGGAGTTTCTACGACAAAGGAACTTTGGGAAAAGTTGGAGAGTTTGTACATGGCAAAGACGCTCACAAATCAGCTTAATCTAAAGGAGTAATTGCATTTTTTGCACATGGAGGAAGGTACTTCGATTTTTGATCACTTGTCAACTTTCAATTCAATCGTTTCTGGTTTAGAATCCCTAGGAGAGGAGATTAAGGATGAGGATAAAGCTTTGCAATTAGTATCGTCACTTCCAGAGTCATATAAGCACTTGGCAACAACGTTGCTTTATTGTAAAACAAAGGTTACTCTTTCAAAAGTTACATGTGCCTTGATTTCTTGGGAAACACGTTTAAAGAATGGTACAGGTACAAGTAGTGATTCTGGTGGAGCTTTGGTAACACATGGGAAGAAAACAAAGGGAAAAAAAACATCGTTTTTCCGGTAATTGCTATAAGTGTGGTTGTCCCGGACACTTGAGAAAAGATTCTTTGGCGGAAGATGATGGAACGAATTTGGCAAAAGGTTCCCATCATGCTAATCTAGTAGTCGCCCCTAGCGATGATGAGGGAGGGATTTGTTTTGTGATGTCTACATAGGTTACACAAAACAAATGGTTGCTAGATAGTTGGGCCACGGAGCACATGTGTGCTAATCGCTCATATTTTCGTGGGTATGAGGATTGTCATGGGTAGGTGTTTACAGAAGATGGCTTGGGTTTACGATTAAAAGGAGCCGGTGATGTTAACCTAAGGATGTTTGATGGTACTGTTCATTCAATCCAGACTGTAAAACACATGCCGAGGTTAAAGTCAAATTTAATTAACTTGTCTAAGTTAGATTCTGCTGGTTATCGTTACTTTTGCTATCGTGGAGTAATGAAGGTATACCGAGGAAACACTTTGGTCAGGGAGGGAAGACAGCTTAGAGACTTGTATGTACTGTTGGGAGAAGCAGTAACCGGTCGGACCTTGCAATCATCTAAGTAGAAGGTTGAGGTTGCCCATTCTCATGGAGATTTTACATTAGGTGGAGTTCAAAGAGTCCGAATGACAAAGACGTGGGTTCCAAAAATGGGTAAGTCCAAGGAAAACTTGGACTTGCATGATCATTGTTGACCGATACCTGAAAGGGTGGAGTAAAATAAAGAACTTTACTGGTGACTTAGAGATCCGGTTGAATTCATACAATGATGGCACATTGGTAGTTTGAATTCTGGTTTATAAAGATTGGCGTTCTTTAAAGGCGTCGACTTAGATTTGACGATCTTCGTCGAGGTGGAGAATTATTATTCAGTTTTCGTTATTTTCAGTTTTGATACCCTGTAGAAACACACGAATTGCAATCTATCTTTTGGGTTGGAAAGAGGACTCTCACAGCTTTCCACTGGTATATGGCACGTTCTCCGGAGATAAGTACTGTGGCGGAAAAACGACTCCAACATTCTGACAGATTTTTGCAGAATGCATAGCCACTGGAGATTTCGGAAGATTATTTCAATTCGGAAAATTTGGCTAAGTATGGAATTGTCATGTCCATTGCTGTTGGAGTTTCCTAGACACTTGTATATGGTGAAGTGGTTATGGGCCCAACATATGCCCATGACGTGGTAAACCCTAAATTACCTTGTAATACACTGTATAAAGCCATGATGGTGTAAGAAATCTTAAGAAGTTTAGAAGCCACATTAAACAAAAGTCTAAGGGAGTTTTGAGAGATTCAAAACATGGAGATTTAAGGTTTGGTAGCTTGTGAAACTTGGGAGCAATTTTTTGTGGGGGATTTCTAGGTTTGTGTTCTTCTTGTAAAGGGTGTGAGAGTGAGTTGTGTGAGATCTCATCTTGTAATCCTTTTGGTGGAAGATAATAAAGTTCTTTATTTTGCTTGTGGTGGTTTATTCCCCTTGAGGGTTCCACCACATATATCTTGTGAATTGGTTTCGTTTTTCTTATTATCATTACTTGTTTCTTCTAATCCTGGTTATTTCGCACTTAGGGTTTATTGTTTTATTATCGATTTTTCCAACACAAAAGTTGCAGTAAGTTGGCACATCTGATTGCAAACCAATGTCAAGTCTGAGACTAGATCATCAAGTCTGAGATTAGAGATTGCCATAAAGTTGGCAGTTTTCTTTAACTGTGGATATATGTAAGCCAGTAGTAAAGACATCTAGAAATGAGAGAATGTGATGCAGTATTGAATCAGGTAAACTAGTACCCTCCAGACTACTTTTCTTCTATCTTCTTATTCATATTGTACATGTGTGAGTATATACTCATCTCAATGTTTTAATTTTCCAAATAACGAAATTGGGCATAAGTAATGGCCTTTTCCAGAATGAACTTGGCACCTGTAAAATGAAGATATATGTTAATGGACTTAGAGCATCTCTAATGGGTCTCCCATATTTAGCCTACACATGGGACGATTTAGCCTCCACGTAGGTGCCACTTCCTTTCCCATCACTTTTTTAGCAGGTCTTCCATACCTATATCAGGGGTATCCCTAACGCGTTTCCTTGCCAAATTTTTATCTTCCACGCTGGTTGCACCAGCGTGGAAATGTTTTTCTGTTCCACGCTGGTCCAACCAGCGTGGAAGACTTGGGCTTCGCGTGGTTGGGCTTGGGGCAGGAGGCTGGGAGGCGTGGGCTGGGCTTGGGGCAGTGGACTGGGAGGCCTGGGCTGGGCTTGGTCTGGTTCCACGCTGGTTTGACCTGCGTGGAATAAAAAAAAAAAAAAAAAAAAAAGGTTCCACGCCGGTTTGACCAGCGTGGAATTAAAAAATAAATAAAAAAAATGTTCCACGCTGGTTGAACCAGCGTAGAACATTTTATTTGAATGCAAACTAAAATTATTAACTAAACATACATTATAAACATTCAAGTAATTAGAAGAAATATGTGTGGTACAGTCATGGTTTAAAAAAGTGTTTTTAAGGTGCGCCTTAAAGTGAGGCAGCTAAAGCACTGAGGCATACACCTCTAGTGCTCTTATGTTCCATTAAAAAAAAAAAAAAATGTTCCACGCTGGTTGAACCAGCGTGGAATTAAAAAAATAATAAAAAAAAAGTTCCACACCAGCGTGGAACATTTTATTTTACCCATTCCTATAATCCTATCTTTGGTTCGATTTTGGACGAAGTTTTAGCAGACCGGCCCACCACATCCTACGTGGATAGCCGGCTGCTAAAATTATAGACGACGGGTTAGGGTGCGGTTTTTTTCGACATTCCTAAATTATAGGTTTTAGAAGACCCATTAGAGATGCTCTTACATAGCTAACTCCGCCTATTTGGTTTACCTTTATTTCAAGAACTATTCTGTGGAGATCGAAACTTCAATCAATATAATCTAATGACTGGGCTTACTCTGATGTTAAAAATGGGCTTGGGCTAGTTCGTAATGGCTTTTTATGTAAATAATTAAAACATCAAGTCTACTTATTAAAATCGAAACCCTAGATACTTACTAAAATCCCTTCAGCCATCTCTCACTCAGATCTAGTTTTTATTTTGAAATGGAGGAGAAATCGAAATTTCTTGCTAAACTGAAATATGTTGGAAATGGGTGGTATCGGAAAAAATAGAGACCAGGGCAGTATGCAGAACATGAAAAATAGAGATCGGGGGCTAATAGTGGAGTATGGGTCCAGAACATGAATCTGAAAGGTTATCTGAAACACAAAGGTTCATCTACCACCAACCATACCTACTCCACAACCCCGACAACACAATTTTGTTAATGCTATGGCGAATCAACCAGTCCAGACAATTAAGGATGGTGTTGAATGTTGCAGTGCGGAGGTGGGTACAACTCAACTATGGAACAACTGGTGGACACTTTGGGAAGCATAGATTTTTATTTGTGTGAAAACTTTAATAACACCTCCCTCGAAGCATACAGATCTTGTTAATCAGCATCATAGACAACGCCATACATTTGAGGATGCCGGTTTGCTGTATGTATGTTTTAAGAGTAAATTGCGTTGTTCTTATTTGTATTTTCTTCCAGTAGATAGATGGAGTGTGTATTAACCTATTTCTAGATTAATGCACTGCTGGGTCAGGTCGCTAGGGAGACTTGACCAAATGGGGATGTTTGAGATCGGGGTGGCTGCACCTCGTTGAGATCGAGATTGCCTACGTACTCTAGCTCGGGGGAATTGAACTTAGAGATCAAGCCATCGTAGTTCTGTTTATATAGAAGATAGAAGGGCGTGGATCGTGGATCTTGCAGATTCTCCGCCATCATAATGAGGATTAAATGTGTAACGCGCGAGGATCATCCCTGTGAATTAATTATGTAACTGATGAGAATATTCTGTGCATTAAATAGGAGCACGTGTGAATAGCAGGTCGCTCGTCGTTGTGTAGTCTGGTCGCTTTAGTCGAGCTGTGAGCGGGTAGAGTTCGTGGCGACCTGACGGATGGATGACTGTGCCACGTGGATGCTTTTGATTGGTCGGAGTATGTAGTACCCCTACATAAGCCCCCTCTTTTTAGGTCGACTATGGAAGTCGGGCTGAAAAGACTAAGTACTCTTATCGATGCTGATTTGTAGTTTGCTTTTTTGAAGTTGCTGACGTGGCAGTCATGCAGCGCTGTCTGTGGTAATCATGGCGCTCTTACGGGGAAGTGGAGGAGTTTCCTCGAGCAGTTAGCTGTGTGGTTATGGCAACTGACGCACGTATTGCCTGATTTGCTATCTGTCGTGCACGTGGATTTATCCAACGGTGGATGCGAACCGTTTTGTGAGTGGAGAATAACTGTACTGCATGTGGATCCTTTGGTCGATCTCAGCCGTTCGTTTGTTTTGAATCAATGGCTGGAAATGCTTGAGCCACAGTATATAAACTGTAGTTACGTTGATAAGGGTTTACCTATCTTGCCTTTATTTGAATTGCTGCCGCTTTTGCCTTGCGATCTGAAGAACTTTGAGAGCTCGTGAGGTTTGTTTTCTTCTCTTTTCTTTGATTGTTTATTTTCTTTCGTTTTCATCTTTTGTTGCCTTCTGTATTGTTTGAGAGTAATGTCTGAGGGTAGTGACTCGCAAAACGATCACTTGAGTGATGGTGGAGTTGAGGAGTATGAGTCTGAGAGTACTCATTCTGGCCCTCCGTCTCCCGTTCCCGATGAGAATGTAGATAGCCCCCAGAGTAGTGGTTCTCATGGTCCAGATTCTTCTGATGATGAGTTGGTTGAGGATGACAATGGTAGAATGTGTAGAGTTGTGAATATGAATTATGTACATAGGCATTTTGCTGTTAGGAGGCATTATGAGCTTAGGTCGATTAGGCATTTAGAGATAAGGTTTCTTGGAGACCGCTTACTTTCTCCTGACTATCGACCTAATAATCCTTCATCTACTGTATTGACTTTGAACCAATTCCGTGCTGGGCTGAGGTTGCCGTTGTCTGAATTGGTGGTCGACCTGTTGAATGCCATTATGCGAGCCCCCTGTCAGATGAATGGTAATTTCTGGCGGAACATGAGGGTAATTGACGACCTCAACAAGTTGCATAGGTGGAACATTACAGTGGAAGATCTATTGAACCACTTTTGCTTCAAACGCTCCTCGAAGGTTGAACTCTCTGGCTATAACATGCAGGTTAGGCCAGACCGTTTGCCTTTGATTTATCCAGTGAGTAGCGAGCCATGGTGGAAAGATCCCATGCTGTTCACTGGGCCGATTGTTGAAGGGGATATCCAGTTGCGTCATACGATTAGGAATGACGCTCGTAAGTTAGTTGTCTGTAGTTCTATGATTGTTGGTTCGTCTTCCTGTTTTTGAACTTGATGTCTTTGTATTTTTTGTTGCAGCGATCCGGGACGATCATCTGATTAGAAAAAACGATCTGCAATCTGCTCTGAACTGCTTTGGTAAGTTGACCGACGAGCGGAAGATCTCGTTTCTGCCTCACCTAAAGGAGCATTTTATTCCTAAAGGTGGTCCAAAAACTGTTTGGGACGAGCTCAAGAGGAGGAAAGCTTTGAAGAAAGCATTCATGTCTGCTGTTCACAAAGCTGGAGGTGGGCGATCTGGTAGTAGTTCGCGAGCTGATGACAGTGAACGGGCTAGTGGTGGCTCGCGGGGTGGTGAGAAGGAACGAGCTGGTGGTAGCTCGAGGTCTGTTGAGGAGAAGGGACGAGCTGTGTGTAGCTCGAGGGCTGCTGAGAGAGAGCGGTCTGCTGGTGCTGCTCGTAGGCCGGAGAAAGAACGGCCTGTGGAGAATGAGAGAGGTGGTGGTGGTGGCTCGCGCCAGGTGGAGGCAGCGGCGAGCCCCCTAGTCGTGTCTCCTCCGCCTTCATTTCCCAAACTGCCTGCATTTTCTGGGCAGAAGAAGAGGTCTCACTCGGGTACTCTGAAGCTGTTGGAGAGACCCGTTGTGCCGACGCCTACTCTTACCCCGCCTATTAAGGGTCCGGAGTTGTCTGCTGTGTCGATGAAGACTGCTGCTCGGCCTTCGCAGAAAGGCAAGGGTGTGACGTCTGAGTTTCGCCCTGGCCCCTTCGACTACTTGGATGGGCGTGGTGAGAGGCATGTCGTGTATGATAACGACAGTGCCATTGCTGACCCCTGCGTCGCCTGGGCTGTGAATGAGGGCATCGTTCTGGAGGCTGATGCTCGAGCAGTGAAGTCTCAATCTCTTTTGGTCAACTGCTCAAAGCTGAATTCGGCGCTGTCTTTGGTAGGTGTTGCCATAAGTATTATTTTCTGCTTAGTCGTTGTTGTCTAAGTTGTTTGCGCTTTGTAGGTTAACGCGACCTTCCAGGAGATTCGTTTGGTCGCTGAAGTTGGCGCCCAGGCTGAGGTTGAGCTGAAGGCGATGAATGACAAGCTTGAGCAAGCGAAGAATGTTGCTCTTGTTGCGGAGTGCAAGTTGAGGGACAGGGATGCTCAGGTCGCGGCGCTGAAGGAGACAGTGGAGCAGCTGAAGGAGACCAATGAGCAGTTGAAGGAAAATGTGGCTGCTGCTAACGCTTCTGCTGAGCACTGGCAGAACGTAAGCCAGGAGAATGGTGCGGCGTGGCAGGCCTACTGTGAGCAGCTGCAGAAAGCTTTGATGGGGTCGCCCGAAGGAGAGGAGACGCGAGGTGGTGTTGGAGATACTTCGGCGCCAACTCAGGACACCTCGATGGGCCCTAGTGACCAGGTCGCTGGAACCCTTATTGAAGTTGATACTTCAGGCGACCAGTCTGTGCAGCAATGAGCTCGCCTTGGTTTCCCTTTCTTGTATTGGGTAACCTTGTTTTCCCTTTCTTGTATTGGGTAACGTTGGTTTCCCTTTCTTGTATTGGGTAACCTTGTTTTCCCTTTCTTGTATTGGGTAACCTTGTGCGAAGTTTGCTTCTTGCACTCCTTGTTGTTGCAGTATGTCTTCCAGAGCTTATTCTTGAGAGCCCCCTTGTAACTTTGAGAGCTTGAGTGGAGAACTCCTTGTCTTTTGTATTTGGTGTCAGTAATCAGCTTTTACTTTGATGACTTTTGTATGGATTCCTTTTGACCAGCTAGTTTCCAGGAAGTCCTGGTAGCTCGTTCAGAAGGCAGGTAGACGAGATGAATGGCTGCAAGCAGGACGTACTGAAACAGTTCCTCTTGTATGCCTTGATTCTATTTTGGTTGTGCCTGTAATTGTTAAAATCTCATAAAGTAAAAAGTTAATTCAAGAATTACCTTGCATTGTTGCTCATGTCGTTTTGTCTGCTTGAATGGACTTGCAAACAATATGTGACATTTGCTCGACCTGATTGTGGGTTGAGGTCGCATTCAACATAATTGTGCTTGGGTCGTGGGAAGAGAATGACCAATGCACCAAGTTAAGTTGCTAGTGATTTAACTTAACAAACTTTTAAATTATCAAAGGGACTAGAGTTTTGATAATTTGTAGGTCGAGGGATTAGACCTTTAGTAGCCATTCATGTTTGAGCAGAGATGAAGGCAAAATTGAATTTATAGATTGAAATGCAATGAATGGATGCTTACATTTCATTGATAAAATTTCTTTAAGTGAAAAGCATTCCACGGGTTCTTAACGATCTCCCCTTCTGGTGTCTGAAGACGATAAGAACCGTTGCTCTGGACTTTCGTGATAATGTAAGGACCTTCCCAATTGGCGTTGAGCTTGCCGATAGTGTCCTTTCTTTTGTTACTGAACATTCTTCTTAAGACTAGTTCCCCTGGCTGGAAAGTTCTTGGTCGCACGCCTTTGTTATAAGCTCGCTTGAGTCTCTGTTGGTATTGCTCGAGCTTTATAGTGGCGTGGTTACGTCGCTCTTCGAGGAGGTCGACTCCAAACGACCATATCTGATTGTTGAGCTCCGTGTCGACCAGAAGAGACTTGGTCGTTCCAAATGTTAATTCAGTGGGAATAACGGCCTCAGCTCCATAGCAAAGACTGAATGGTGACATCCCTGTGGACGTGCGAGGAGTTGTCCTATAAGCCCACAGGATGTTCTCCAACTGTTGTGGCCATTGATCATGCTGGTCTTCGAGCTTCTTCTTCAAATTGTTTAGAATCTGTCGATTTGCAGCTTCGACCTGGCCGTTGGCTTGCGGGTATCTAGGAGTTGACCTCGAATGCTCGATTTTCCACAGGTCGTAGAATTTTCTTATATTTTTGCCAACGAACTGAGTGCCATTGTCTGTGACTACCCGTTTAGGTAGTCTGAACCTTGTGATGATATTTTCCCACATAAACCTTTGGACATCTGCCTGTGTTACGTTGATTAATGCAACAGCTTCCACCCATTTAGTGAAATAGTCGACGGCTACTAGAACGAACCTCTTCTCAGACTTCTTTTCCTTGATGAGGGGGCCCATGATATCAAGCCCCCACATGTGGAATGGCCATGGTGCAGTGATGTTGATGAGATCATTTGGATGCTGGTGCTGGTTATCAGCAAATCGCTGGCATTCTTTGCACTTCAAAACAAATTTCTTTGCATCTTCCTTCATTCTTGGCCAGAAGTATCCCTGGGAGATTGCTTTATGGGCTAAGGTACGTCCACCGGAATGGTTTCCACATTCACCTTCATGGATTTCTTGAAATATCATCTGACCTTGCTTTGGGACCAAGCATCGTAATAACAATCCGGTTGCTGATTTCCTGAAGAGTTTGCCCTCATGGATTTTGTACATTGTGACTTTATGCAGCAATCGACTGGCTTCCTTTTTGTCGGATGGTAGGACACCAGTTTGCAGATAAACCATGAAAGGCTCCATCCAAGTCCCCTGGAGTTGTTTCTAGTAGATCGGAGATTTGATGAATATCCTCTTCCTTGAAGAGATATGCGGGCTGTGAGTTGATTGCTATAGTTAGGGCCCGCGGTCTGTCTGACTCGATCTTAGATGCTAGAAAAGCCAGTGAATCAGCATGTTTGTTGTCATCTCTGGGTATGTGTTCAATTGTGAAATAGCTGAGCTTGCTGATGAGCTCCTTTGCTTTGCTGGCATACCTGATTAGGTTGATCCCATTGATTTGGTAATTGTTAGTAATCTGATTGACTACCAGTTGTGAATCGCTGTACACCTTGAGACGAACTGCTTGCAAGTCGATGGCCATTTTGAGGCCCTGTATGAGTGCTTCGTATAAGGCCTCATTGTTTGAGGTCGAAAAGTCCAGACGAGTTGCTCTTTCGAGCTGTGATCCTTCAGGAGAGATTAGCACACTACCTATTCCACTTCCATTGGAGTTGTGGGAACCATCTACATACAGCTGCCAAGTATCTGGGGGTTGTTTTGGACTTGCCTTGTTTCAGGTTCTGGTTCCCAATTGATATCCTCTGCTGGATAGTCTACCAAAAAGTCTGCGACGACCTGGCCCTTGACGGCCTGTCGTGAAATGAACTCGAAAGTGTAATCACCCAGCTCGGCTGCCCATCGAGCCATACGACCTGTTTTGTTTTTCTTTTCCAGTATGTGGCGTAATGGCTGGTCGGTGATTACTTTTACAGTGTGTGCTTGGAAATAAGGCTTGAATTTGCATGCAGCGTAGAGTAGTGCTAATGCTAACTTCTCTAGAGGTGTGTACCTTATTTCGGCTTGCTGTAAGACTTTGCTTGTGAAATAGATAGGTCGCTCAACCTGGTTATCTTCTTTAAAGAGTACTGCGCTGATCGCGAAATCCGATGTTGCGAGGTAAACGCCGAGTACATCTCCATCGTTGGGCCTTGTTAGAACTGGTGGTGTAGACAGATATGCCTTGAGATCATTGAAGGCCTTCTCGCATTCTTCTGTCCACTCATATGTAGCCCCCTTCTTTAGGATATGAAGCATTGGTCTGCACTTATCTGATGCTCTTGAGATGAACCTGTTCAGAGCTGACACCATGCCGTTGAGTTTTTGGATTTGTTTCTTTGTTTTTGGATTTGGCATGTCGACCAGGGCTCTGATTTGGTCAGGATTTGCTTCAATGCCTCGTCTGGTGACTAGGTAGCCTAGGAATTTTCCTGATGCGACCCCGAACAGACACTTTTCTGGATTAAGACGCATTCTGTATTGCCTTAATCTTTGGAATGCCTGGTCGAGGTTGTACAAATGATCTCGTTCCTTGTCGCTCTTCACTAGCATGTCATCAATGTAGACCTCCATTGTTCGACCTAGGAGGTCGTCGAACATTCTGGTGACCAGTCTTTGGTAGGTCGCCCCTGCATTCCTTAGCCCGAATGGCATAACTTTGTAACGGAAAATACCTTGCTCAGTTGTAAAAGAGGTATTTTCTTGATCAGGCTCGTACATCGGTATCTGGTTATACCCTGAGTATGCTTCCATGAATGATAGTAACTCAAAACCGCATGTCTGATCGACTAGCCTATCGATTCGTGGCAGTGGGAATGAATCTTTAGGACAAGCTTTATTCAAGCTTGTGAAGTCGATGCAGACCCTTGTTTTTCCATTCTTCTTTAGGACTGGGACTATGTTGGCTAGCCAGTCTGGAGTATCGACTTCTCTGATGAAGCCGACCTGCTTGAGTCTATTGATCTCTTCATTGACGGCTTCGTGGAATTTGGGAGCAAGTCTCCTTGGTTTCTGCTTGACAGGTCGATAATTGGGATTGACCCGTAGCCTATGGCATGCAACTGATGGATCTATTCCGGGCATATCGATATACGACCAAGCAAAAACATCTTTATTCATTGAAAGAAAATTTACAAAATTAGCGAACTTATCTTCTTCCATTTCTGAACCTACATAGACATACCTTGGGTCCTCATCTGACCCAATGTTAACGCGCACGCCTGGATCGGTGCTTCCGAGACTAAGCTTGGGGGAGCTCGCTTGCTCCTTCTGTAATTGCTATTTAGCAGGTTCAGCCTTTTCTTTGGACGGGCTCTTTGACTTGTTGTTCCCCTCCTGAGCCTCTGTTGTGACTAGGCTCTTTCCTTTGACATCACCATCCTTGACTCCAGAGGTGGATGGCTTTGACAATGGGACAGCTTCAATAACACCGTGGCATTCCTGTGCGGTGTTTTGATTGCCGCGGAGTTCCATTATCCCATAAGGGCCGGGATAGCGGAATACCTGATGGTAAGTTGACGGCACTCGTCTCATAGCATGGATCCACTTTCGACCCAGAATCGCATTGTATTTGCTTGCGATATTTAGGACGCTGAACTTGCTGGTTACAACGACCTTGTCTTCCCTTCTGCCTATAGTGACGGGCAGAAGGATCTCCCCCTTAGGGTCTTCCCTTGAACTATTGAAGCCAAGGATCGGTGTGAAGTCTGGGATGAGCACTGAGTCGGTCAGCCTCATGTCCTTGAAGGTTCTGTACATTAGAATGTTGCATGATGCCCAGGGTCAATGAATACCCTCTTGATTGTGTAGTCCGCTATTCTGAGTTCAACGACTAGGGCGTCGTTGTGTGGAGTAACGACCTTGTTGAGATCGTCTTCAGTGAAGGTGATGTCAGTCTCTTGGCGGGCAGGGATGTTGATACGAGCTGCTCGGCCGGTGATAGAGTAGACATGGTGGAGATGTTCCACTCGTCTCTTTTTGTCCCGAGAGACAGGGGTGTGGTGAGATTCGTCAATCATGTAGACCACATGACTGTCCGACTCGCTGTCGCTGTCAACCTTGTTGGCGACCTTCTTGTTAATGTGGTCGCGTAGGTCGCCTGTTGGACCTAAGCGTTGGGAGAGGCTACGCCCTCTGCTGCGTGCTGGACTTGCTGAGGCCGTTCTGGCCTTGCTGTGATTTCTCTTTGGGGAACGGGGAGGCGTTCTGGACTCCTTCCTTACCCGCTTGCCTGTGGATTCCTCATTCCTTCCGAGGATCCAATTGTTGAACCTTTTCTCATCGGCCCAGGTTTGAAGTGCGCGCTTCAAGACGCGACAATCATCAGTCTGATGACACCGTACTTTATGGACTTTGCAGTACGGGCGACCAGATGTATCTTCCAACTGTGTGAAGGCAGGAATCTTGCACCAATGGTTGTGCTTGACCCTTTCATAGATATAACCGGCTGGTCGCGTAAACCGGTGATACTCTCGCTGCTCGGTAGGCAGCGACTTAGCTTTGAACCTCTTTCCATCTGATCGAGGTCGTTTGCTTGAGCCATCCTCAATGTTGCTGACTACGTGGTTCTTTTCCCTCCCAGTGAGGGCTTCTTCTAGTTTGATATAACGATCTACCTTTAGGTAGAGCTCGTCAAGTGATGAAGGTCTCTTCATTGCCAGAGACTTGTGAAGGTCGGACCCTTGGATCAGTCCGTGAGAGAAAGCAATAGTTGAAAAGGTCTCGTGCTCCTTTGCGAAGTCCTGAATGGAATGTAATTCAGACTTAAAACGAGCAAAGAAAACGCTAAGTGACTCACCATCTTTCTGCTTGACTTTGAAGATGGAGTCAATGGTAACAGGGCGCTTCTTATTGTGGATGTAGAAGATGACGAATTGTTTCTCAAGCTCTGCAAACGAGCTGATGGATCCTGGCTTCAATCGATGAAACCAGTCGAGAGCTGGTCCGGTGAGACTGGACTGAAACAGCAAACACAAAAGATGATCCTCCTTGATCAGAGGAAGGGACTTCCGGAATCCTTTGACATGGTCGGTTGGATCTCCGACTCCTGCATACTGGTCGAACTTGGGTGCATTCAGCTTGTTCGGCAGATCGTGTTCCAGGATCTCGTTGGAGAAAGGAGACTCCTGGAATTGTTGAAGGGACTGCACAGCAAGTTGCTCTGCAGTGTGGCTCTTGGACCGGTGAAGGAGAGCCTGCGATGCTTTGAACTCCGCCAACTGCTGGCTGAGTTGCTCGTACTTTTGGTTGGAGTCATCGGCAGGAATGACTCCAAGTCCGCTATTTTCACCCTGCTGGGGGTTGGTTTGTGCAGCTTTGAGGCGTGCATTTTCTTCCTGCAAAGCTGTGATTTGAGCATGCAGATCGCTGATAGTTAACTCTGTGGTAGTCATTTGAACAGGTGATTTTTGATTTTGGGTGGGAGGGTTTGGGTTTTCGATTAATACGAATTCCTTGCAGTCGGCGCCAAATGTATTAACCTATTTCTAGATTAATGCACTGCTGGGTCAGGTCGCTAGGGAGACTTGACCAAATGGGGATGTTTGAGATCGGGGTGGCTGCACCTCGTTGAGATCGAGATTGCCTACGTACTCTAGCTCGGGGGAATTGAACTTAGAGATCAAGCCATCGTAGTTCAGTTTATATAGAAGATAGAAGGGCGTGGATCGTGGATCTTGCAGATTCTCCGCCATCATAATGAGGATTAAATGTGTAACGCGAGAGGATCATCCCTGTGAATTAATTATGTAACTGATGAGAATATTCTGTGCATTAAATAGGAGCACGTGTGAATAGCAGGTCGCTCGTCGTTGTGTAGTCTGGTCGCTTTAGTCGAGCTGTGAGCGGGTAGAGTTCGTGGCGACCTGACGGATGGATGACTGTGCCACGTGGATGCTTTTGATTGGTCGGAGTATGTAGTACCCCTACAGAGTGTTAGTTTATCTGAGTCTTGGGGTCTTGACTCCTCAGTTAATCTATTAGTTTTTGCTGGTTCATTTTTCCATTCTTATATGTTTTTTTGGTTGTATCTATGAACAATCTGGATATATATGATTGTTAATGACAGGATTAGTGATTACTAGATATGAATCTAGTCAAGATGATATCATTCATTTCATCTCATGCCTGTAGTTTGGCTGTACCAAAGGAAATGGCATTTCTGCTTTGTACGTGTGTGACTGCCATTCATGCCTGAAAACAATCACATGGTTGCAGACCAATGTGATAATACTCTGGAGGGCCGGCTCAAGCCATTTTGTGGCCTTAGAGCATCTCTAATGGGTCTCCCATATTTAGCCGACACATAGGACGATTTAGCCTCCACGTAGGTGCCACCTACTTTCCCATCACTTTTTTTAGCAGGTCTTCCATACCTATATCAGGGGTAACCCTAACGCAAAACCTATTTTTTTTGCCAAATTTTTATCTTCCACGCTGGTTGGAGTGGAAATGTTTTTCTGTTCCACCTTGGGCTTCGCGTGTCTGGGCTTGGGGTAGTAGGCTGGGAGGCGTGGGCTGGGCTTGGTCTGGTTTTTCCCTCCATTTCTCATTTCCCTCCCATTCTTTCCCTCCTTTTTTTTCCCTCCCATTTTTTCCCGCCACTTCTCATTTCCCTCCTATTATTTCCCTCCATTTCTCATTTCCCTCCCATTTTTCCCTCCATTTCTCATTTCCCTCCCATTTTTTCCCGCCACTTCTCATTTCCCTCCTATTATTTCCCTCCATTTCTCATTTCCCTCCCATTTTTTCCCTCCATTTCTCATTTCCCTCCCATTTTCCCCTCCATTTCTCATTTCCCTCCCATTCTTTCCCTCCATTTCTCATTTCCTTTAAATATGTTTCCCCTCCATTTCATTCATTCACTCAAATAGTAAAACTCTTTTCATCACAGATTTTTGTGCACTCCTCTCCAATGACTTCTTACGATGGTGTTGTGGTTGACTAGGGAGAGAGAGAGAAAGAGAGGTGGATGATGGTACAGTGGTGGTAGAAGAGATGAAGGAAAAAGATGTGACGGTGGTGTTATTTATAGATCTGTAGGGTGTAGCAGATGGATGTTTATGTTTTATTTTATTTTAACTTTTTTAAGGGCATTTTAGCCTTTAAAAATATATTTCGGTTAAACCCGGTTTTTTTGTAACTCGGGTTAATATAAGTGATGAAAACCTAATTAATCGAACTTAAGTGTCTATTCCCTAAATAGTATATACTTAAGATGACTAAAACCTAAATACCCCAATAATAAAAGGGTTGTGCTAGAGGCACTCCCCATTTTACTTCGGAAACAATCTCAAACAAAAAAAATAATGACATTTATGTCCAAAAACTTAAATACAGCCTAGTTTTACTTGGAGCAGCCACTTTTTAGATTTACCAGGTCACCCGTTAAAAAAGGGGTGTGCCCTTTTACAACTACTATTGAATTTTTATTTTTAATATTAAAAACTATTTTATTTCAATTTGTTCATTCTATAATATTAACATCGATAAGAAGCAAGAAGAATTACACACAAAGCTCTTCATACAATGATCAAGGTTTTAGGAAATGGAAATTTTGATGTTCCAAAAAAATTTAGATTTGAAAACGATGAAAATATGATTTGGGCATCACACCATATTGTTTCCCAAATTAAATCTTCTCATCGATAGATTACCATTCAATAACCACTATAGCCAGTAAATTATTGTCAAATACATTAGGCATAAATAACTTTTTTTTTTAAAGCGTAGCACCATAGTGCAGACTAAATAATTGAATATTCCTAGCGCGCAGTAAATCGCCGACCAATATCCATTATAATCAATAAGTTATTGCTAACTACCTTAGACATAAAAAAATCAATTTTTATTATGAAAGCGTATCACTATAGTGCCGCACAAATTAAATCTTTCCAGCAGTAGATCACCAACCAATATCCATTATAGTTGGCAAGCTATTACCAAAGACATTAGACATGGAATAAATTGATTTTTATTTTGAAAGTGTAGCACTATAATGCCACCCAAATTAAATCTTCCCAACAGTAGATCACCAACCAATATCCACTATAGTAAGTAAGTTATTGCCGACTACCTTAGACATGAAATAACTCGATTTTATTTTGAAACTGTAGCACTATAGATCTCATGGTTGTTCAGCCATTAACGACCTGAGATCATTCCGATGAAGGTTTCAAACTTACCAAGAAAAAAAAAGATGATAAAAGATTTGTTAATATATGTCGCCCATAATTTAAAATTAAATCAATATATATAACCTTTCTTTTGTGTGACAGATGTATAAAACAATACAATCAGCAACAAAATTTACACAGTCGGCAATAAAAAAATAAAAAAGAATACAGTCAGCAAATTACAGACGTCTATTAAGGGTCTCTTAACGGTATTGCATAAATTGGAAAATTTTTAAAGTTTACTGATAAATTAAAACTTAATTTTGATGATTGTATAAGTTGAGAATTTGACCCTACTTTGTTGGATAAGTCGATAGTTTAGCCATTTGTAAAAAACATGGTCTTTCAAACTTTAAATTTCAAGTTATTAGAGAGAGAGAGAGGACGGTGGTGATGGTGGTACGGTATGAAAGATGGAAGAACAACGTGTTTAGTTTTTTTTTTTTTTAACTAGGCTTTAGTTGAACCCGGATCTTGCAGAGGTATTATAGCCATTTAAGAGAATATTTTGGTTAAACCCGAGTTTTTTGCAATTCAGGTCGAACCAATTAGAGATTTCCAATGCCTGAATATTGATCCAACTTTGGTGCATTGAGTTTGCTTGGCAGGTCGTGCTCCAGGATTTTCTTTGTGAATGGGGACTCCTGAAATTGCTGCAATGACTCAATTGTGAGCTGATCTGTTGTGCGACCTCGTCCAAGCTGGCTTGCGACCTGGGAGGCCTTGAATTCAGCAAGATGATAGGTGAATTCTTCGTATTTGCGGTTGTTGTTGTATATTGGCTCGCAACAGTTGGGTGCACATGATCAGTTCCTATATTGGTTAAAGAAACCATATATGTGCAGGAGTTCTCATTGGACTCGGTTTCCTATTTATCTCGGTTTTGAATAAGTAATCCTATATGGATTTGGTTTCTATCCATGGGCTATAAATACCCAAGTAACTTGGTATTTGTAAGAGAAAACAATAAAAACATGGAGATAGAAAGAGTAAGTGAGACAGAATTTTGGGAGCCAAGGGTGTATTGGGTTTAAGGTGAGAGATTAAGATCTTGAGAAAGATACTAGGGAGATTGTTGTAATTGGTGTTTCTTTTCTTATAGTGAAATTTTTTCATTGTTCCCCGTGGAGGTAGGCATTGCCGAACCACGTATATCTTGGTGTTATTGTTCTTTATTGTTTTATTCTTCTTATACTATTGTTTATTGTTTGGTAATCTTCAACTTCTTTGACAAACGGATCTTGCAAAGGAGGTGTTCTCACGAATATCTAGGTTGCTGGTTGTTGACGTTGTTGGGATTTAATTAATGACTGCATATAGTTCAACAAGTGGTATCAAGAGCCCAGGTTGGATTTAAGGTTTTGTCAAAGATGACGGAGAATACAGGTGTTCCTACGAATAGTGACAGTAAGAAACCATCGGTTACTACTCTTGGAGGTGGTGTAAAAGTTGACATTAAACTGTTTGACTGTAGAGATAACTTTACACTATGACAATGGAAGATGAGAAACATTTTGATCCAACAAGATCTTCATGTGGTTCTTGACGGGAAAGACAAGAAACCAAAGGACATGTCAGATGACGAGTGGAACAAAGCAGATCTCAAAGCATGAGTTTCATCGAACTACATATCTCGGACGAGGTGATGTTTAATGAGATGGAGGAAATTAGCGCCAAAGGAACATGGGAAAACCTCGAGAAGTAGTATATGGGTAAGTCTTTATATCCAATAAACTTTTATTGAACGATGAACTCTTGAATCTTCGGATGGCAGAAGGTGGTGATCTTATGGAACATCTAAACGTGTTCAATAAATCTATCACAAATTTGCTACGGGTGAATGTGAAGTATGACGATGAAGATAAGTCTCTATACCGGCTCAGATTTTTGCCTCCATCTTTCAAGCATTTCAGGACCACATTGATGTTCGGCAAGGATACTTTAAAGTATGATGAAGTTGTTGAAGACATAATCTCTCATGTGAAGATGAATAAGAACACAGGTGAAGACTCTCAAGCAGAAGAATTATATATGTCAAGAATTCTAATGAGAGGGGCCGAACAAATAAGAGAAGTAGCAAATCAAAAGGTAGGGGCAGATCTAAATCCAGGGATAAAGAAGGTTGCTTTGAATGTGGTGCAACAGACCACTGGAAACGAGATTGTAAGAAATATAAGGAAAAGAAAAAGAAGGCCGAAAATTTAAATTCATCCAGCGTTGTTACAGATGATAGCGACGGAGAAATTTTGGCGACTTCTTCAGGTAATGATATTTCTTCACGTTGGATTTTAGATTGTGGCGCTTCTTATCATATGTGTTCAAACGAAGACCGGTTTGACACGTTTGAGAAAAGAAAATGCGACATAGTTTTTATGGGGAATAATTCCAGTTGTAAAGTTTGTGGAATCGGTACGGTAAAGTTGAAGATGCATGATCAAATTGTTAGGACTCTGGGTAACGTGAAATACGTTCTGCACTAAGGAAGAATCTTATTTCCCTAGGTTATTTGGATAAAAATGGGTACACATACAAATCCAAAGATAGAAATCTCATAGTCTCAAAGGGTTCACTTGTGGTTATGAGAGGAGTAAGACTTTCTAACAATTTGTACAAGCTTTTGGGAAATACAGTAATTGGTGGAGTTGCAGTTTCTACACAAGAAGATCGCACTCAGCTTTGGCACTTGAGGCTAGGGCATATGAGTGAAAGAGCCATGGAAGAACTACACAAGCGACAATTGTTGAAGGGTGTAGGAGAGTGTAAACTTGAGTTCTGCAAGTATTGTATTATGGGAAAGTAAACTAAAATACTTTTCAAAGCTGCAGATACAAAGAACAGAAGTACTTAACTATATTCACTCAGATGTGTGGGGGCCTTCACCTACTCAATCAAAAGGTGGAGCTCGTTACTTTGTCACTTTCATGGATGATTTTTCGAGGAAAGTTTGGGTCTATTTCATGAAGGAGAAATCCGAAGTTTTCACTAAATTCAAGAAGTGGAAGGCAGAGGTAGAGAATCAAACAGGCAGAAAAATCAAGTACCTAAGAACTGACAATGGCGGTGAATATAAGAATAGGAAGTTTGTACAGTATTGCAAAGATGAAGGTATTGCAAGGCATTTTACCGTGAAGAAGAATCCCCAACAGAATGGAGCTGGAGAAAAGATGAATATAACTCTTATGAATAAAGAGAGGTGCATGAGTTTTCATGCAGGTCTGCCAGAGATGTTTTGGGCAGAGTCGTTTAACCATGCTTCTCACTTGGTTAATTTCACCATCCAAGATACTTGATTTCAGATGTACAAAAGAGGTATGGTCAAGTAAACCGGTAGACTACTCTACTTTGAATGTATTTGGATGTAGTGCATATGCTCTTATTCCCAGTGATGAGAGTAGCAAACTTAAACCCAAATCTCATGAATGCATTTTTATCGGCTTCGAGAAGGGAGTGAAGGGTTATAAGTTATGGGATCCAGTGAATTGAAAGAAAATTCTTAGTAGAGATGTTGTCTTTTATGAGAAGATTATGCCTATGAATCAAGACATGAAGAATGGTGAAAAAAATATTATTGTTAAGAAAACAACTATAGAGATATCTCCTCTTACTAAGGTATCCAACAGGGAAACTCCTATTCAGGTGGAGGAGTTAGATGCAGAGGTTGAAGAGGATGTGCCAGAACAACAACAGTGTGAAAAGGGAGTTGAATCTAATAAAGATAAGCAACAACCTTACAGCATAGCAAAGAAGCGGGGCCAAAGACAAGTCAAAGGATCTATTAGACTTGGGTTCGAGGGAGAAGTTCATTATGCTTTAAGCATTAGTGAAGGTTATCCTACTTCTTATCGTGAAACAGTTGAAAGTAACGAAAGAGAATAGTGGATTGAAGCTATGGATGAAGAGATGGAATTTCTATACAAGAACTCTGTTTGGGAGTTGGTTCCTAAACCCGCAGAAAGAAAAATTGTTGGCTGTAAGTGGGTTTACAGGAAGAAAGAAGGAATGTATGAGAAAGAACCACCAAAGTTCAAAGCATGTTTGGCGAAGGGGTACTCACAGAAGGAAGGAGTCACTACTACACAAAAGTAGATATATCACAGTTAAAAACTGTGATATAAAGATATATATCACGGTTTTTATTTTTTCAAAAACTGTGATATATACTGGGGTGATATATGTTCCTCAAAACCGTGATAAAAAAACATTAAATAAAGACTAGTGATGTCGTGGTTAATTATTGGATCATATTTAAATGAAGACTAGTGATTTAGTGAAAACTGAAGATAAGAACCAAGGTATGAATACATATTGGCTACAGTTTTTAACTTCCCAGTGTGCTCGACTTTTATAACATGTATTTAGGTTATGTTTCTATTTGGGGAAGATATCTCCCAAATTTCTTAGCTCCTAGTTTGTATAATGATTGTATTAGTGTCTATTAGTGTCTGTATGCCTCGTTTTTAGCAAGAAATTAATAAAGATTAGTTTTTCACCAAAAAAAAAACGACACTCCAACTGTCGTGCAATTGCTTGAGAATTGATAGCACGACATTCCAAATACCGTTTGGTTCTTTTTTTTTTATTGGCAAGCGGGTTGAGGGGACCCTGGCCTACCCCTTTAAATTACGTGTAGAAACTTATACCAACAATCAGCTATTAGTGTGTTTCGAACCCACGACCTCTCCACTTTGTGAGAGGGGTGCTACCATTAAGCCACTTTTAAGGTGGCCTCCAAGGTGAGCTTTCCAACCTTGGTGTCCACCTTTTGGTGGCCTCTCCCACCTCTCATTGGGAAACTAAAACTAGAGCTTGGAGTGGAATTATCCACCCCACCCACCCATTGGGAATGCCCTATGATACCCCCCCCCAAAAAAAAAAAAAAACCCTATAACCCCAAATCAAAGAGGAAAAAGAGTTGTGGAATGGAAGAGAAGGGGGGGGGGGGGGGAACGAAGTGAACAACGATGATAACAAGAATGTTGAAGAAAATGATTCTTTAATGTTTCTTGTAATGAAAATTCTTTGAGAATATCTTAAAAAACATTGGAAGGATCTGCTAGAAGAAAGTGAAAGAAATTATATGTTTTACTACAATGATCAATTCAACTACAATGTTGTAGGAATTAGGATGTAGATGGTAAAGGCTTGAGCAATTACATAAGGCACTTCAAAAGCATATGTTTCACCATCTTCCATTTCATATCGTTACACTGACAGGAAAAAACACTAGAACAACCTCTCATACATGAAAAAAACCCTTCTACAACCGTTTAATCTGTTGTGATTTTTCAATATGAGTTTGTGGGAGCAATAAAAATTAGCCACATGTTTATAAAATTAGGAAAAAAAAAAAAAACTTGATTAAATCCCACGTGGTTGACCACACTAATATGTGGCAGTGTGTCTCACAAATCCCATGCCAAAAAATCACCACAGATAAAAATCTTTGTTGTTGAAATCCATTTCTCATAAGAGCGTCGCCTATGGGCACAATCTATATGTAGGATGTAGACTGTAAAGGCTTGAGCGATTACAGAAGGCACTTCAAATGCATATGTTTCATCATCATCCATTTCATATTGCTACAGTGTTGTTTGTTTTTTTGTCTAGTAGCTTATAGATTATAAGCTACTAGCTATAAGCTTGGGGATGGAGCTTATAGTAACCGCCATCTTTTTAGCCAATTTCTACTAGAAAAGTTTATAAGACCTTAACTAGAAGTAAAAACAAACATACATTTGAGTTTTCTTATAGCTTATAAGCTATTAGAACTATATAACTGAAAAAACAAACAACACCTAAGCAGGAAAAAAAAACACTAGAACAACCTCCATAAACAAAAAAAACCCCTTCTACAATAGTTTTCATATGGACTTTCCCCAAATTTTCGAAAAATAAACGGTTTTAAATAGCTTCTCAAAAGTCAGTTGGTTTGTTATCCCTCTCAAACATTCCCATAAACAGTGATTCAAAACATTTCTCATGTATTTCTTAGGTGGGTTAGCCTTGGGGCTTGGTTCGAGATTAGGAGGCCCATAATCTTATGACGATGATGTGGTTAGGTCAAAATTTTTTATATGTGTAGCCAACTTGTATGTGGGTGTATACACCCAATCATATGATGCCACGTGTCTATAAAGTGGTTGGAAAACTGATCAAGCCCACTAGGGTTAACTAAACCCATACTAGGTTATATTAATATTGCCACATAGCATTTTGTGATTGGGTGTACACACCCACATACAAGTAAGCTACACATAAAATTCTCTGGTGTTTAGGTGTTCTCCCATGATGATGATGTGGCTAGGCGTTCTTCAGCGAAAGCAAGTCCTTGACTAGCAGAATTACTTGAGTTGCAAGGTGGCGGTGTGGACACTTAGGTAGTAGCTTTTCGGGCCTTGTCTTTGTAAGCCCTTTGGACCATGTCCTCTTTGGAACCATAATTAATATATAATTTTTTATTTTATTTTTTTATAAAAATTTGAGGAATTATACAAAGTTAGAGGACTAGCGCACTACAAACTGCGCCTTACCAAAAAAATTGTATTCAGTCCAAACCTCAACATTGCCCAACAATACAATATGTCTCGCAAGCCCTTCTTACTAATGTAAATCCTTTCCTTTAGTAATTGGATACAGTCTCACTTCATCATCTAATTGACCTTAGGATGTAATCAGAGCCATAGTTTACAATTTTGATTTTGAGCGAAATTTTGATTCCTAAAATAATGGTATATGTCGGGATTCCAACACTAAAAATCACTTTGCAAACCGAGATTTGCAAAATTTCATGGATATTCATGATTACAAATTCTCAAATATCGATATATACACGGTCGAAAATGTAACGAAATTTTGAAATTTTAAACTATGATTAGAGCAATATAATTAATTATGTATCATATATTTGCTTCATGAGGTAAGTGCTAACATTTTTATCGATTAGTCAAAGTACCAACACTGTTTTTTTTTTTTTCTTAGAATTGCAACTTTATATGAATTCGAATAGTTTCTACTCCTATCCTTTGCATGTGATCTTTTTTGTGTTCATACCCCAAATTCAATTTGTCGTACTGAGTTAAGATTCTCGCTTACTTGGCATGATCCAATTGTCAGCATATAATCTAATGGGCAATTTTATTTTTTTGTGATTCAATTTTATAAAGTGAGGTGTGAGCTCTCTTACTAATGTAAACCTCCTTAGTTAACCAATTAGAGCCTTAGAGGATGGATCAGGAGCTAGGGTGTTGAGCTTAAAAACAATACGTATCAACCTGATCAGACAACAGGCACCCACATATTATTGGACGCTGGAAATCTACTGGAGGATTCAGTTCATACATATTAAGTCTCCGTGCGTGCCGATGATCTGGTTACAGCACCAATAATTTATCATAGGAGTGTCACTGAATGAGGGTATGGGATTTTCAGGTCAACACTACATGTTCATTTCATTTAATTAGCAAGTAGTTAATCACTTAAACCTACTTTGAAAACATATTTATGTATAGAAAATCCAAATCAAATTGTTCATGCACCCAGATGGTTGAGAGTCCTGGACCTTATAATATGTTGCTCTATCATGCTATATATTATATATATATATATATAGCAAATCGTGACAGTGAAAAGTATGTTACTTTTGTCCATTGGTGCAATGAATAGAAGAGTCATGACAACAGTGAAAAATGCATACAACTGGTATTCTCTGGCAATTCTGCTCTTTAACATAGACTAGCCACCATGGTCACAGTAACGCAATTTAATACAGTATTTGATTTCATCCAGTATCTCATGTCTGGTAAACTGGTAATGTATTTTTTTACTGGCGTAAACTGTAAAGAAAATGTCCGAAGTTAAAACAATAAATATTTCACAGCCATATACACATCATCCTTTTATATATAAAGTTTGGAGCAAATGATAGTTAGAGGTGTCACACTTAATTCATTTCAAATGACATGTTCATTGTAACAGTAATACAAAGGCTGATACTGGTGATAACACCAGACCTTATGCTGTGGAGACTGGAGAGTAAAGACATGAAGACATATTGCTCCCATGATCACAATCACACTTTCCACTTTTATGTGAATTTTCGGTATTATGGCATCCTTGCTTCCATCCAAAATTCAAAACATTTCATTTACATTGTCAGATAAATTCTTGAATCTGATGTTCCAGTCACAATAATAAGAACACCATACACAGAAGCCTTTATAACTTGTCATTGTCAATCTCATTTTTGCAGAGATGTATCAATTTCCGTTTAGTGCCGAACTGTCATCGTTTCAATGGTCTACCTGCAACACACCGAGATTCTACAAGTTCTGCTTTGTCGGGTTGACAGTCCAAACTTAGCACACTGTTTAAAACTTAGTTAATTTACGAATCTGGTGGGCATGTTTTACATATTTCGTTGTATATAAAGCTAGCAACAAAATTATCAGATCATTACAACAGTGATTTAATTTATGTGCTTCATTCATCTTAGGAGGCGGACTGCGGACCTAGGGACACCATATATATATATATATATATATATATATATATATATATATATATATATATATATGAAGAAAGTTACATTGTAAAGGCTTGATTTGAGTAAATTAGTTCCGTTTGATTTTTATTGAAGCCTGCGACCTATGAGTGTCACTGAATGAGGGTATGTGATTTTCAGGTTAAGACTTCATGTTCATCCCAATATCTCATTCCAACGACAGTGTAGCAGAAGCATTCAAAATTTTGGGACATAACATTCTTTGTTAAAAAATTATTGGATTATAAGCTTTTTTTATATTCTCTTTCTAGGTAGTAAACTCAAAAGTTTATTGTATGATACTGCTCATCAAATAACTAGGTCTAGGAATAATTCACTTGATAAATTTGCAAATAAGTCGTATATTCATCATAGTGAAAATTACACAATAACATCATTTAATCTTGGGTGATTTAGGTTTTGGTCACCACTTTTTAGTATAAATTAGGTTTTGGAGCCGGTTTTTTTCTTTATTAGGGTTTAGAGTTGAACCGACAATTGACCCAAGTAATTGTTTATAATGGCCAAAATACCCCTGATCAAAACTATATTAGGGTTAGTGATCAGGTGCAGATCACGTGAGTTTCAGGGGTAAACTTAGGTATTTTGAAAATATTTTCGGTTCAACCGGGTTTTTTTAGTTGTTGGTTCGAAAATGAGCTCTAAACCCTAATAAAGAAAAAAACCGGCTCCAAAACCTAATTTATACTAAAAAGTGGTGACCAAAACCTAAATCACCCTTTAATCTTCCATCTTCACAGTACTGGAATAGTAGTTTTACTGTTATACAATTTTGGTAATGAAGCTGTCGTGGATGGTGGATAGGAAATTTTACTGCGATTAGATTTTCTTGTATGTTTTGTGAACCACCACCACTCACGGTAATATCCATATACTATTTGATTTCATGCAATATCTCACGTATGATAATAGTTTATTTTCACTGGGGTAACTTCCAAACAAATTTCAAGCACAAAACAATATTATTTCACAACTACAGATACACATCATTCATTCTTTTATAGATGATGAAGTAGAAGGAGTCACAGTTAATTGATTTGAAATGGCATGTTCATGATAAAAGCTAAGAAAAATGCAGTTAGGGATAGTTTAATTCTCGGCATAAACATTCAGAATTTTCTTTCACCTTGGCTATTTTTTTGACTGCCAACGCCTCCCAGATTCATGCCGAAATGGTGACAAACGCCTATTTAGTCTTTACCAATTTACCTCAAATGGCAGTAAAAACTAATTGAAATCAAGTTTCAATTTTGTTATGATATCATTGTTTTGACCTTTTTGATGACCCAAGTGCAGACTGCAGACTGCTTACCTCGGTGGGTTTGAATTCGACCTTCAATCACAAGTTCACAACACCAGCTACTTCCTTCAAATTCTCTGGTTTTATACACACATGTCATTTTCACTGCTTCTGCAAAACTAGATTTTGCATTAATTTTCAATTCATTCGCTATCAATCTTTTATCAATAATTCGTCACACTACTATCAGTATCAGGGATTGAAATTTATGTTTTTCTCGTATCTATCTCCATGTATGTTAAGGAAAAAGTCTTAAATTATGATAGTGTAGTAGAGTAGAAACTATCAAACGTCTTCATGATGTGGAAATGTCTTGGTCATCTTTCATTACATTCCTCAAATAAGAAACTACCCAAGCCAACTCTGATCTTCAGGAGTCATTTCAGCATTTCTTTGCAGTGAAGAGTCCTGGCAGCGTGTATTCCCGTTAAAAAAAAAACTGGTACAAGCCTCCATCTGCAGCCCAACAAAACTATTCCCAGTGTTGTCTACCAGCACTATCCAGCAGAACCTCCCCTGTTTTAGCTGTGGCAACCTTGTTTCAACTAGTCCCTTAGGGGATATTCGATAAAATTTGAACGATATAGAGAAGATTAGCATAGCCCCTGCACAAGGATGACACGCTTAAATCAAGAAATGGTCCTAACCCTGTTTCAACCTTTGAATGTTGAATGGCAAAATTCGAACAGCATTCCTATATCTGGCATCTGAACATAAACCTTAAACTAAAATGAATTTTCTGAGTCCAAAATTCATATCTACGTACATATAGTACATTAGTAGTACATGCCTAAGTCTGTCTTTCTCTGTCCCATAAAAAGCCTACATCTTGCCAGATTGGGGGTCTTTACATCCATAATGAGCTGGATTAGATGGAGTCATGGAGAGGTGGCCTTCCTTTGAACACAACAGCATTTCTGCTTTTCAAACCTCTTTTCCAAGTCCAGAACTTTTTCTTGTTTCCAAGACAGAAGCAACTTGAAAGATTGTAGCAGTAGCACCAAATGTAGAGAACACGTCGATAATACTTGGGATGACCCGATCTGTTGCCTGTTGGGAGAGGAAATAATGAAACATTGAGTCGGAAAAAACTCATTGAACTTTCCATACAAAGGGCACCTAGCTGACACCTGCATGCCCTCCTGCAATTGTTGGTATGTATCTTGTCAAGCATAACATTCCAGATAAACATATTTTGTGATAATGACCACTTGGGTGTTAAGTAATTGTGCAGTTAGGATGAACTATAGAACTTCCGTCATACGAGTCCATTACAATTACAAGTACCACAAGTAGGCAGCAAACCAAATGCCCAGCTATAATCCTACTTTCCATATGTCAAAATACTTATCTAGCATCTGCTACTCCGATCAATAGAAACTAAAACAAAGTAAATAAAAAGAAGTTTGACACCTTAAGTTCGGCATAAGTAATAGAACATTGTCTTCCATACTACAGACCAAAAGAAAATTTCAGGTCCACCTCTCATACCAACTTATAACAGAAAGCTTAATTATACAAAGTTATAAAATTGTACATTGTCTACATTTTTTTTGCCCATTTGAACTCCTAAATATCGAAAACGGCGTTAAAATATTGTTTGATTTGAAAAATCTTGATAAAGTCGTTGGCTCAGAATACACTGTATAGTCTCTAATACGTTATATGTACTCTCTACTATATAACTATCGCTTCAATTACCACCAATGTCTCATCTACTGGTTAAACATTCCGCAAACACAATACAACTATTCCTTCACATGATACTTGCTCAGTATAAGAGGAACTAGAATAGCCAAGCTAAACTTTGTTGAAATTCTAACATGCATATAACCTACAATGTGAATGAATATCATGTAAGAACCTAAAGAGGTTCTAATTATGATGACTTACCTACGGCAATTCGGCAAATACTAGATGACTTACCTAACCACTTCTGATCACGAAATTAAAAGATATTTTAAAGAATGTATCATTCAATATAAACAGGTTGATTCATATATTTAGTATAGTATGGATTAGATGATAAATTTAATTTAAGTTCATGAATAAAATGTTCTGGTTTGAACACAATCAATAAGAATAGAATTGTGTTGAGTTTGATAATAATATCAGAAAGACAGGAGTAAAATCCTGGACTAAACCACATCATTTTCCAGACAGATCTGGTTGGACACTTTAGGGTCAGACCAACTTAACCTTAAATCCTACATACTGTTTGGTCAAGGGCCGGATAGACAGACCGAATGAAGAAATGTTCCCCGGCCTTATCTGGGTATGAATATGGATCCCAAAGACAACTGAGTAGTCTAACGCAACCAAATGCCACTTGCTCACCTTATTGGCTTTTTCTTGTCCACCAGCTAATAATAAAAGCAAGCAAACGAAGGAAACTCATTGAACTACCAGGGAAAAAAAAAATGGACCCCCATAAGGGACCGAAAAGAAACATTTTCCTATCTAAGAAACTAAATGCAAAAAAGGCCCCATTTTTTTAAAAATGTTAGCACATAGATCAGCACAATGGTTGCCAAGAGATGAATGTTTACTATGCCAAGAACTCAATGCTTTGTTTCAACACAATCTTGGCCCGGGCTTATACGAGAATGGGGCCTTTTTTTTCATTTTTTATCTTAGGTGGGGAAATGTTGCTTATCAGGCTCTTAATGGGGGCCTGGAACCATTTCCATGTTGAACTACCGACAATAGCATCACTACTTTAACCCCAACAAAGTCCTAAATTGAAGGAAGTAATGGTCAAGAGTCAAGACTAGTGCAAGAAAAAGAAAAAAAAAACATAAGAATTGTAAACAACGGTCAGCATCGCCACTTTTTTTTTTTATTTGAGTTTAGTCACCATTCCGTCACAGCCTTGTCAATACTAACGCAACTCAAGTTTGACCTTGTCACTGTATGTTGACCCGTATAAAAAAATTTGACAGTATAAGTTTTTGCAAGAAGGTTGTATATATTATTTTACTATTTTACCCCTCTTAATTAAATTTGACCTTGGTCAAAATATTGTCAAACAAAAAAATACTTAGGTTTTTGCTTAAGCTTGTTCTTCACCTTCTTCATGTTTTAAAGCTCGATCTTAATCAACTGATTAATTCTTCACCTTCATTGTTCTTCACCTTCTTCAATTTTTTGTTTTAATCTACAAGGGCACCATCGAAGTAAGTTTTTTACTCCAAATTTGTTCTCTTGAAAGTTAGTTTGTTGTCTTGAATGTCAATACATCAAGTAATCCAGTAGTAATGTTAAGGTTTTAGTTTATGGGGTATAACAAAAACCAATACTAAGAACAAGAAGATCATTGATGAACATTTGGAATCTTGTCATTTGGTGAAGAAGAAGATACAAGATTCTTTTTTTGAGCAATAGTAACTTTAGATGATCCTCGAGATATGAGTTAGATTTTTTTATATTAAAAAATAATTTTAATACGATCTATTTACTATTGACTAAGTCAACTAACGGCTGACTCAGTCAACTAATGTTGTTGTGACAGAATGGTGACTAAACTCAAATAAAAAAAAAAGTGGTGAGTCTGAGCAAATATACCCCCAAAAGTGGTGACCTTCGTCCAAAACTCTCGTATATTAATTAACAAAAGAATTTACATGGCTGAACAGCAGAATGTAAGTATGGCACGATATAGCTAGGAGCTAGCCATCAGATTTATAGGAGTCTTTCCCTGTTACACAGTACAATCGATTACCTCCAAATTGATGTGTTATTATTGTATTTGTAAATGTAGGTAAATTTGGGTGAGGACAAGTCGGAGAAGATGATCGGAAAAGTAGAGGAGGAGGAGATGAGGTTATGAAAATGGTTGAGCTATCTGATTTAGATAGTTGCCTACGTATCTGAGAGTGACCAAGTCCCAGAATCAAGCCCACGTAGTTCATATATATAGGTGATTGGGACAACGGATAGCTCATTAATTGCCCAACGGTGTGGTCAATTAATGAGCGGATATTTTGGATCTGAAAATATATTGTAACTGAAGAGGATCAAAACGTATGAAGTTTGAATAAGGACGACGGAGGTCGAATAAAAATGACTTCACGTCGAGTGAGCTCGAATAAATATGGGTTCACGTCGAGTAAGCTCGAGTAAAAATGGGTACACGTCGAGTGAGAGCATTTTAGGTCGGATGACACTTGGGAGTTGCGGTCATTGAGTAAGCTCGAGTAAAAATGACTTCACGTCGAGTGAGCTCGAGTAAAAATAGGCTCACGTCGAGTTAATGGGTATATACATAGCCCCTTTTTATTTTGGTCGAAGTTAAATGAATTGAGTTTGGTGATAAGGTATTGCGTCGATCGAAATAAAAACCAATGAAGTCATCGTTGGGAGGACATATGTTGCCTTGCTGGTGTATGTGTTCTTGGTCTTTGAAGCTAGCAAAGATTCCTTTGTGTGCTGTATTAAATGGATTTAGGCTTTTGAGGAAAGTGAATGATTGTAGCAGCGGTAAGTGTGCTGATATTGCCACGCGGATTTGTAGTTTGAATTTTGATTTTTTAAAAAGTAACCGAAATGGGAGGGAAACCAAGGGTTTCGGCGGTTGGATTTCTCGCACCGGATCTGGCTGTTGATTGAAGTTTGTTTGGACGGTTATGATGAAGTGGTTGGGTTTTATAAAACCTAACCGCGAGTTTAGAAGACCAAGGGTCTCTTTTGCTTGGGATTTAAGACTTCTGCATCTGCTCAGCGCAAGGTAACTTGTTGTTTTTGTCTTGTTCTTCTTCCTCTTTTCTTCTCTTGCGTATTCCCATTGCTGTTCTTCATTGTTTATGCTTGTTTTTCTCCTTTTTCTTCACTTGGTATTCGAATTATTTCCTTTTCTTTTGTATCTGTTCGATTTCTTTGCATATCTGTCGAAATTTCTGTTGTTTGGGTGCTGCTCTTGAGTATTTCCGCCATTGTTGAGTTTCTGAAGCTTTTGCTTTTTTGTCTGCTCTTTATCCTTACCGAAAATTGGTTTGATATCACCCTGTGATTTGTTATCGGGGGTTTGTTTAGACAGTAATTTGTTAAGATGAGTGATAGAGAGTCTGAAAGCATTAGTGAGAACGAGGAAGAGGCTCGGTTTGACGAGGGAGGTGAAGGTAGTGTTAGTGGTAATCGTCTTGGGTTTGATGGTGTAGAAATTAGTAGCAGTAGGGTGCTTACTGTAGATGAAGCTCGGAGGTCGTTTCCCGAGATTCGAGAGGAATTTAATATTAAGATTCCTGACCTCGAAATGCATAGAGTCAGTGATAGGTTATTTGACTTGTGTGGGGACACGACGTCCACTTTGATTTGTCTTGCCCAGCTTAGGGGTGGTATGCGTCTTCCATTCAGTAAGTTCGTATGTGATATCTTGAATCACTACGACGTAGCCCCTATCATGATGCCCACTAGTTTCTGGACCTCGATGCTGATCTTTGAGGAACTGAAGAGGTTACATAATTACGATATCTGTAAGGCTGACGTCGTAGCATACTTTACCTGTGTCACCGGTCGTAGTAGGGATTACGTCTGTTCCCTAAATAGAAGACGAAGTTGTGGTCCAGCTAAGCTGTTTAACCCACCCACGTCGAATGACGGTTGGAAGAATTCGCCGGTGTATGGAATCCGTGGTCAATTTGTACAACCTAGTGCCTTCTTAGCCCGATATGCCATTCCCAGCATAGGTGAACGTGTGTCTATAATTTTCTTGTTTATTTGCCGAGTCGACCCGATTATTGACTTGTTTGCTTTACTTTCGTAGGTCAGACTAAGGATTACAACGAGCCAATCGACGGACGTCTGCACCCAAGTAATATAATCGACTTTGCTGAGAAATCGTGGGCAGAGAAGAGGAAATTGCTACCCCATCTGGCACGTTTCTTTCGTGAGCCCCGAGTTAAATTTACTAAAGGTACCGAAGTGGAAGTCGGTACCTCCAGTGATCCAGCGCCGAAGAGAGTGAGGCGAAAGAGAGGGGAGCTCGCTGTAGCCCTGCCAGTTGCGGAGTTGGTTTCAGCTCGACCAGGAGATTTGCCGATCGAGATTGTGGCTGCTTTGCCTATGGCCCCACCAAAGAAGTCTGTCGACTTTCCCTTAACTGGTGGATCTACTCCTCTGGCGAGTAAGGTTCCAAATGCGCCGAATCTGAGTGACTTTTTCGGCTCGAGGTCGATTGAACCTGCTCAGTCTAAAAAGAGGAAAGCCCCGGCTAGGGCATCTGTGCCTTTGACCATGTCGAAGGTCGATAAACCAGCTCAGGATAAGGGGAAAGGAAAAGCACAAGCTCCTTCCTCTAAGTCGACTAAGCCTTCGGCTATCGACGTGAGTGAAGATTTCGCTGCCGGTATTTCCTTGCCGTGAGGCTTATGTGAAGGCCGATGACTCGGCTTGGGATGACAAGGAGATGAGCCTTTCGCTGATGGAGAATTGTTTTCTCTTTGAGGATGCGAAGAAGATTCAACCCCGGTCTCTTGTGGAGGATTCCCAAGAATTTGCGTCTTGCGCGTATAGGGTGAGTTTTACTTACCCAGTTATGATTTGGTTTATCCTTTTACCTGTCATTTTTTTTTTTTTTTTTTTTTTTGATTCTTCCCTTGTTGTATGCCAGATGAATGTGATTCATAACAAGTGGATTACGAAGCTCGAGAATGCAAGGAAGAAAGCTGAGGCTCTGCAAAAGGCCAATGTTGAGAACAAGGCATTGCGAGCTGAACTCCAGAGTCTGAAGGGAAAGCTCGATGTTTCCCAGAAAGAGTTTGCCGAATATGGTGTGAATCTGGATGAGGCCCAGAGGTTTGTGATGACTCTTCAAGATCAGCTTGCCAATGTGAATGCGAGCTGGGAAGCTGACGCCCAAAAGTCTGTTGAGAGTATCTCGGGGTGGCGGCAGATATCTTATGCCTGGGAGGAGAGGTGCCTTCGTCGTGAGTCTCAGCTTGTGTCATTTGTAGAAAACTTTGATGCCTCTGCAGATAGGGAGGCCATCAAAATTTCCGCTCTTAAGCGTTTTTGTCACGACATGGAAGAGGAGAATAACGCCGAAGCTGCTCCTGGGAATGTGGAGGCTGACAAGGAACCCTTTCCCCGAGCTGAAGAGAATGTTGGTGCAGCGACTCAAGATCTCCCTGAGGAGCAAACTTGATAGTTATTGTCTCCTTTGTAATTCTGTTGAGAGTGGTGAGATTTCTTTTGTTGTTTGAAAACATAAGTAGGGAATTCCGACTTCGGTTGGCCCTACGTCCATGATATTTTGTAATCCACCTATTTTGACTTTACCTTTGAAGAACTGTATGCTGAATTGAAAATGCTTGTCTGCCATTACAATTTGTTGTTCAATGTAGCTCAAAATAGATTGTTTTGTAGTATAAATCCCTTGTGGTTTTATGGCTTAACCTTGCTGTGGGGAATGAAAGATGTCAACCCTTGAAGGTCATCAGGGTAGATAGATTTTTAGAAATTTGGAGTTCCAAGGTCGAGGCACCTGTTCCCCTTCAGCATCAATGAGTGTGTATGCGCCATTTCCTAAATTGTTTTTGACAATGTATGGTCCTTCCCAATTAGGATTTAGCTTTCCGTCCCCAGGCTTCTTAGTATTGGAAAAAACTTGTCTGAAGACGAGGTCTCCACTTTGAAATTCCCTTGATCGGACCTTTTGGTTGTAGCTCCTTTTTAAAACTTGTTGGTAACGAGCAGTGGTAATTATGGTTTGGTCTCGTTTTTCTTCGAGCATGTCGACTTCGTGGGCCCATAAATCTTCATTTTCCTTAGATTGTACGAGCTCAGATCGAGTAGTGAGGAAGTTTAGCTCAGTTGGTATGATGGCTTCTGTGCCATAACACAAGGCAAAGGGAGACATTCCTGTAGATGTGCGCGGTGTCGTTCTGTAAGCCCATAGGACCCGATCGGGCTCCTCTACCCATTTTTCTTTGTGTTCTTCAAGTTTTTTCTTCAGATTATTCATGATGGTCTTGTTGGTGGCTTCAGCCTGACCGTTACTTTGAGCGTAGCGAGGTGTTGAGAGTGCGTGGTTGATTCTCCAATCGAGGTAGAATTCCTCGATTTCAGTTCCACAGAATTGTTGACCATTGTCGGTGACTAAAGTATGTGGTAGTCCGAATCGGGTGATAATGAATTTCCAGATGAAGTTTTTAACATCTTGTTGGCGAATGCGTCGTAGGGGTATTGCTTCGACCCATTTGGTGAAGTAGTCGGTTGCCACAAGTAAGAATCGTTTTTTGGATTTATCTTTCAAGATAGGGCCCACGATATCGAGCCCCCATATTGCAAAAGGCCATGGGCTTGAGATTGTTTTGAGTTCTCGAGCTGGCTGGTGTATTAATGGTGCAAATCTTTGGCACTTGTCACAGTGTTGGACGAACTTGTCTGAATCTGACTGCATGTAAGGCCAAAAGTAACCTTGATTTCTTGCTTTTTGGGCTAAAGACCTAGCCCCTGCATGGTTTCCACATTCTCCATGGTGGATCTCACCAAGAATTGTATGCGCTTGTTTTGGTGGGAGGCACCGCAGATATGGTTCCCGAGTTGACTTTTGGTAGAGTCTTTTGTCGAGTAAGATGTAGCTTTTAGCTTTTCGTTCGAGTTTACGTAGTTCGAAATCATCATCTGGGTATGTTCCCTTTAAGTAATTGATGATTGGTCCCATCCACGAATTTTCTATATCACTTGATGGGATGTCTATGAAGTCTGAAACTTCATTTACCTGGTGTATCTGTGCTTCATATGCCGGGGCTGACTGTATGTCAGTTTGTATTGTTCGAGGTGACTCGGTCTCGATTTGCGAGGCCAGATACGCCAAGCTATCGGCATGGCGGTTGTCATCTCGTGGGACATGTTGAATTTCCCATTTGTTAAAGTAATTTAATAATTTTTTGGTATGCTCCAAGTATAGTTTCAGAGTCTTTTACCTTGTTTCGTAATCGCCGAGGATTTGGCTAACTACCAATTGTGAGTCACTTAGGATTCGTAATTCTTTTACCTGTAAAGTTATGGCCATTTGTATGCCAGTGAGGAGTGCCTCGTATTCTGCATCATTGTTGCTTGAGGTGAAATTTAATCGGACTGACTTTTCTATGATGGCGTCGTCCGGTGAGATTAGTGTGGCTCCCACTCCTGAGCCATTGGAGTTTTTGGAGCCATCGACGTAGAGTTTCCATATTGGAATCTTTGATATTGGCTGGTCGATGACCTCGTTATCGGGTATCCATGAGTTGTCATCGATGGCGTAATCGACCAGGAGGTCGGCCACGATTTGCCTTTTTCTGCTACTTCGTGGTGTGAAAATGAGCTCATGGTCTCCGAGTTCTTGGGCCCATTTTGCCATTCATGTAGATTTGTTTTTGTTTTCAAATACTTGTCGAAGCGGTGCATCTGTGATGACTCTTATTTTGTGTGATTGGAAATATGGCTTCAACTTTCGTGAGGCGAAAAGTAAAGCTAAACCTACCTTTTCGAGGCTTGAATACCGGGCTTCGGAACACAGCAATGTCTTGCTGATGAAGTATATTGGTCTTTCTATACCTCTTTCGTCTCGGAACAATACTCCACTAATTGCATGTTCTGATGTGCCGAGGTATAGCCCTAATACGTCGCCATCTTGGGGTACCGTGATGACCGGTGGAGTAGCCAAGTATAACTTGAGTTCGTCGAATGCTTGTTGGCATTCAGGGGTCCAGCTATAGGTTGACCCTTTCTTTAGTAGTTGAAGTAGCGAGCGTTGTTTGTCTGATGCCCGGGCTATGAACCTGTTTAAGGCTGCTAGCATGCCGTTTAGCTTTTGGACTTGTTTCTTGGTTTTTGGGCTCGGCATCTCGATTATAGCTTTGATTTTTTCTGGGTTGGCTTCGATACCCCTTTGTGTAATGAGGTAGCCCAAGAATTTTCCAGATGCGACGCCGAACAAACATTTTTCCGGGTTGAGTTTCATGTTGTACTCATGAAGTCGGAGGAATGTTTTTTCGAGGTCAGTGACATGGGTAGATTTATGTTTGCTTTTGACAATCATATCATCTACGTAAACTTCCATTGTGTTACCAATCATATCGTGGAACATTTTGGTTGCGAGTCGCTGATACGTGGCTCCTGCATTTCGTAGTCCAAATGGCATGACTGTGTAACAAAAAGTATCTTGCTCAGTGATGAACGCCGTTTTCTCTTGATCTTCGTCTACTAGTTTTATTTGATTGTATCCTGAATAGCCATCCATTAAGGAAATGAGTTCGTGACCTGCTCTTGAGTCAACGAGCTTGTCTATTCGAGGGAGAGGGAAACTATCTTTTGGGCAAGCTTTGTTAAGATCTGTGAAGTCGATACATACTCTGACTTTACCGTTAGGGTTTATGACTGCTACAATATTAGCGAGCCAGTCAGGGTACGCGACCTCACGAATGAATTTTGCATCTTTTAACTTTTGTATCTCTGCATTAACTGCATTGGCGAGATGAGCTGCTAGTTTGCGAGCTTTTTGTTTTACAGGCTTTGTATTTGTATCTACATTTAACCTGTGGCAAGCAATAGTGGGATTGATCCCTGGCATATCGGTATAAGCAAAAGCAAAGACATCTTTATTCATTTTGAGAGTAGCAATAAGTTGCTCTTTTACAATGGGGTCCAAGTTAGCTCCGACATAGACATATTTAGGATTGTCATCCGATCCTATGTTGACCTTTTCACCTTGTTCAATGACAGGTGGGTCGGATGGATGGACAATTTCCTTGCCGTTTTTCGCTTGTGAGATCTCATCCCCAGTGGGTTGAGTAGATTCTTCGCATTGCAGATTGCAGAGATCATATTGACAGTGGGCTTAGATGAGCTCGCCACTGTTGTGAGGGTATCCACTTTATTAGGAAGTGGGATGACCTCGGGTATGGGATGGCATCCATGTGCCTCAATCTGGTCACCTCGTAATTCCATGATGCCTCTGGGGCCAGGAAACTTGATGACCTGGTGATATGTCGATGGTACTGCTTTCATTTTATGAATCCATTTTCGTCCGAGAATTGCATTGAACTGAGCAGGGACATCAAGAACGAAAAAGGTGCAATGCACAGTCACTTCGTCTTCATTTTCGCCAGTTGCCACAGGAAGGTAAATTTCACCTTTTGCCTCAGTTTTAGTCGAGTTAAATGCAAAGAGGGTGACTTGAGGCTTTTGGAGGACTGAGTCTGGCCTTTGCATCTGACTGTATGCTTTATTGAAGATCACGTCACATGAGCTTCCGGGGTCAATAAGGACTTTTTTCATTATCCATCCCCCAATATTGATATGGACAACCAGTGCGTCATTGTGGGGAAGGCACACTTTTTTGAGGTCGAAGTCAGAGAATATCAGAGCATTGTTCCCGGCGAATTGTTTAGCCACGATCGCCTTGTGAGTCAGGTGGAAAGTATGATGGATGTGATGAACCTTCTGTTTCTTAGAACGAGCTTACCATTCTGGGGGTCGAGCATCCATGATCATGTTGATGGTTCCTTTTGGTTTTTTACCCGTCTCAATTGAAGTCTTTTGTCGTTTGGCCTCTAATTTGTTGCGGAGGTCTGGCTCATTTTCGGAGAGGAAGTCATCGAGGTGACCCTCCTCCTTAAGCTTATGACAGTAAGCTCGTAGGATACGGCAATCTTCAGTGAGATGGTGTCGACACTTATGTAACTTACAGTACGGTTTTCCTTCAATCGGTTCGAGGTCGTGAACTTGAGGCTGGAAGTAATCCTCATCTTTGATGAGGTCAAAGAATTGATTGTAGGAGCACTTGAAGGGATTTGGGAATTTGGATTTGGCATTGGATGTGGCTTTTCCTTTGTATTCTGATCGGGCCATCTTTGGTTTGGAGTAAGTGGACTCTGTCGTTTGAACAACAGCCACTCGTTCTTTCGATTTTGTGAGGGCTTCTTCTAGTTTGATGTACTTGTCAGCGCGTACATACAAGTCTTCCAACGTTGCAGGGGCGTCTAGGATGATATTCTTTCCTAGTGCCGTATTGGGGTTGACAGCGGAGATAAAGGCCAAAAGGCATGAATATTCATCCGGATTCTCGGCTCGCAAGCACTCCTTCTTGAATCTTGACATAAATTTCTTTGTTGTCTCAGTTTCGTCTTGCTTAATACGAAAAAGGGCAGTGACCTCGATTCTTCTCCTCTTGTTGTGAATATACTGGGTGACAAAGAGTGACTCCAGCTGGTCATACGAGGTGATGGACCTTTCTGGCAGTCGATGGTACCAATCTATGGCACTCCCACGGAGTGATGCAGAAAACAGTCGGCAGAAAATATCCTTGTACTTTGGCCATAAGGCCATGCTTGTCTTGAACTGTAGGACGTGGTCCATTGGGTCTCCACTTCCGTCGTAAGTGGTGAATTTTGGAGGAATGAAGTTTGGTGGTGGTTCCTGTTGTAATAGGTCATCATGAAGAGGTTCGATTTTGTACCGTTCAAGGGTTGTTGATGCTACTTTCTGTGCTGTATTGGCCTTTAGTGAGTCTTGGTGATTTTTGTCGAGTTTTTCTGACAGTTGGAGGATTCTGTCATGAGCGGCTTGAAGGTCAGCCATGGTTGGAGCAGCGGTGTTACTGGAGGTGGGTAGGGCAGGATTGCTGACAGTTGTTGTGACTTCTTCAGCGTTGAGCGCATTTGTAGCAACTCCGTTGAACGGTGTGCCATTAGTGGTGGCGGTGGTGCTCTTGAGGCGGATGTTTTCAGCCACCAATTTGTTGATCTGTTCTTGTTGATCAGCCATCTGCTTCTGGAGTTGTTCAAATTGCTCGTTAGTGATTGTTGCCATGGTCGGTTGTCAGGTTATTATTCGTTCACGAATCAGTCGGCGCCAATGTAAATGTAGGTAAATTTGGGTGAGGACAAGTCGGAGAAGATGATCGGAAAAGTAGAGGAGGAGGAGATGAGGTTATGAAAATGGCTGAGCTATCTGATTTAGATAGTTGCCTACGTATCTGAGAGTGACCAAGTCCCAGAATCAAGCCCACGTAGTTCATATATATAGGTGATTGGGACAACGGATAGCTTATTAATTGCCCAACGGTGTGGTCAATTAATGAGCGGATATTTTGGATCTGAAAATATATTGTAACTGAAGAGGATCAAAACGTATGAAGTTTGAATAAGGACGACGAAGGTCGAATAAAAATGACTTCACGTCGAGTGAGCTCGAATAAATATGGGTTCACGTCGAGTAAGCTCGAGTAAAAATGGGTTCACGTCGAGTGAGAGCATTTTAGGTCGGATGACACTTGGGAGTTGCGGTCATTGAGTAAGCTCGAGTAAAAATGACTTCACGTCGAGTGAGCTCGAGTAAAAATAGGCTCACGTCGAGTTAATGGGTATATACAGTATTGTTGTTAGGTATGTCCAACAATGTTTTGAGGCAGAGACTTAGATACTTAGGGTGTGTTTGGTTCGCAGGAAAAAGTGGTAAAGGAAAGTATTTTCTGGGAAAGTTGAAATTCCAGTGTTTGGTTCGAAAAGAAAACTAAAATAAATTTGGAAAGCAAATTTCCCGTGATTTCGAGCTAGTCTAAAAATAGGGATACCTTTTTTTATTTTTCGGAAATCGCTTTCCTTTTTCTCTCTTCTTTCTTCTCGATCTATTTTTTCTCTCCTTCGAAAGAAAAATGGTTTTTCCTTCCTTCTTTTTCTTCTCTCTCATTCTAGGTTAACCACGTTTTCTTCCTTCCCCCTCATCCTTATTCTCCCTCTCTTCTCTTCTCTCTTGCTAGGGTGATTGCAGATTTCCAGATCTGGAACACTCCTTTCTTCTTTCAATGAACAAGGTAAGTTGACATTAAAGCTTTCTCTATTAAACTAGATTTATTGTTCTTTAGATTTAGATTGAGAATTCAAAATTGCTTCTTCAACAAATAAATGGGTTTTTTATTTCTGGGATTTTGTGAGCATAAAAACTTGTTACTATTGAATTTCAATAAAAATGCGATTTTGATATTTTTTCATGGATGTTGAAACCTAAAATAAAGCTTGGTAAGACATTTTAATGTTTATGCATTGGGTTGTCGTAATTTTGCGCAAACTGTTCGATATATCCGTCATGCCTATGTCCAGTTGTTGTAGTTACTTATTTGTTTACAACTGTATTGTAGGAACAAGTTGTGAAGGCTTTGCAGTATTTTCTCGACAACTAAATATGCAACTATCAAACTGTATTTGTCATAGTTTGCATGTAACAATGTTTCTATGGTACTTAAATTTTATTACAATATTAGGATTGTCGCATATACACCCAAAACCACATTCACTGTTTGATCATCATTAGATAGTTATTTTTTCTTTTAAAAAATGCTCGAGATGGGCAAACTGACATAATACATACCCAACAACTTAAAAGACCAACAGTAGGGAACATTACCCTCACAACAACATAGCAAAATAGAGATGGGTATGCCTTACACCACAAAGAATAGACCCAACAAACTGCCAACTGGCACACTGACGAGCTCGCGCACGTTAGTGTACAGTACCCACAGCCAACTTGTGTACCCAATAGATTGCAATTCCCCCACCTTGTGTGTTTAAAATCAATGGAAATATGAGTTTAAATAGTAGCAAGGATGGAAACAAGTTACAGAAAAAATAGTAGTGTGAAATTTCATGTACATATATTGTTTAGCCTTATATATGGTGATAGGCTTATAGATGGATGTGCCGCTCGTAACGCAATAACGGACTGTTCTGATGATTTGATTACATTGATATGCATGGTTGATTGGTTGTGTCACTCGTAGGCCAATAACAGACTATTCTGATGATTTGATTACATTGAGATGGTTGTGTTGTAAGCTGGTAACGACTATTCCAACGTAAATTCAAATCTTCTATCTTTCACCCCACTTGAGCCAGAATTCAGGCTACTGAAATTTGTAGGTGAGGCTATAAGCCTATTAAGCAAATGATACATTAAGGGAATGTGTGTTTAAGGTTTTAAGCATTATTTATTTGTCTCTCATTATGAGTTTCATCTAACTTATTAGTTGGGTTAAATTTAGTTGTGAGCATTCAACTAACCTAGTAGTAATTATTAACTTATTAGTTGGGTTAAATTCATTTCAATATATCTGTGTCGACATCTTTGTCAAAATTTATATGAAATACGCATTTTCTAATGGGATTAACAATTTACACACATGTAGTAGAAGATCACTATAAACCTATGAGGCATTATCTTATATATTTCTAGTCCTTCTCAGATATTACTCATGTGGAAGTTAATAGTTATTTATAAAAATGTAGCTACTTTTAGCAAATTCTATATCACAACACATTTCTGCCTTAATGTCATGAGCTTACTGCTCAACTGCAGGCCTTTAGGGAACCTAGGCATACATTTCGACTAACCACAGTAACGTTACTTGTATAGTTAAATTTATGATTGAGTAATTGGAAGCCTTTCCAGTGGTCGGTTCATTTATGATTGTTCAATCTAAGTATTACTTACCTAGTAACCTGTCAAGACTTGTAAGTTAGCAACTGTTGAGCATTCTTATGATAAGTTCTGTGAATCCGTAAATAGAATGGCTTCTTGTCTGTATGAAATTCCCGACACGAGAAACATCTCGCATTTCTCAAAATTTCATGGTTTGATTCAACTAGAGCATTCCCAATGGTAGGTTTTAAAACACTTTTAGAAACTTTTAGTAAAAAACTTTTGCCAATGATAGCTTTTAACACACTTTCCAAGCTAAACACTTTTAACTCCTTGGCAGCCACATAGGATCTTTTAACCAATTTAAAAATTAAATTTTATCATAATATACATCATTTTTTTTTGGGGGGGGGGGGGGGAAGTAAAATTTAAGTTTTAACACTTAATTTAAAACAGACCATTGGAAACTATAAAACTAACAATCACTTTTAACATTAATTTTATGCTAAAACCTTCCTTCTCTCTCCTATGTGGCACCTCTAAAACCCTTTTACCATTGGGAATGCTCTTAGGCCATTAGAGTTTTATATCTATAAATGAATCAATCCATAATCTTTTGTTTTATAGATGAAAAAAATGTAACCAATCTATTATTCTATAATCTGTAGTTTTATTTTGCATTGATTGATTTTGTGATCATTTATTTTTAGATGAATACTGAGAATAGAAAATGCAAGATAGCTGCAGTAGCAGGAGCTATAGCGACAATTGTTGGTGGTATTGCCACACTTTATGTTGGAATGGACACTTTAGAGGAAAAGTCTTATACCATTCCTAATAGTAATCGAAGCGATTATTTGGATAGTATCTACAATAGGATTGATGTTGAGTGTCATAATCTATTAAGAATGAATAAATAAGCTTTCCATAAGTTACGTTACTTGTTTTTCTCAAAGAGAAGAAGTTATTACGAGATTCACGAAATATTAAAGTTGAAGAACAAGTGGCTGAGTTTCTTCACACCATTGGTCATAATCAAAAGAATCAAGTTATCAAACATAACTTCACGTGTTCCGGTGAAACGATAAGTCGATATTTTCATGTGGTGTTGAAGGCGATACTTAGTCTTCACATTGATCTCGTGAAACAACCAACTGATGATATGGAGACTGTTGTATATTGGCTCGCAATAGTTGGGTGTACATGATCATACCTTATAAGAGGTGTGATCCATAGGATCAGTTCCATATTGGTTAAGGAAACCATATATGTGCAGGAGTTCTTATTGGACTCGGTTTCCTATTTATCTCTATTTTAAATAAGTAATTCTATATGGATTTGGTTTCTATCCATGGGCATCGATGGCACTAATGTTCATGCTAACGTTCCGAATAGTATATGCAATAGGTTTCGTGGAAGGAAAGATAAGCCAACTCAAAATATTTTAGCAACAATTTCTTTTGATCTAAAGTTTACATGTATATGTCTTAGCTGGTTGGGAAGGGAGCGCTCACGATGCTCGTGTTCTTGAAGATGCGTTGAAAAGGCCTAATCAACTAGTAGTTCCCGAGGTATGTGTGTTTTAAAAATTATTTTGTATAATTGTTATCCAATTAGAAAATATGTTAATTTTGTATTGAACTTATCTTGTATGTAAGTATTATTTGGTAGATGCTGGTTACACAAATTGTAAGGAATTTCTTGCTCCATTCCGCAAAACAAGATACCACTTGACTGAATTTGATGATCAAAATCCAAATCCAACAACTCCTACAGAATTGTTCAATCATCGTCATTCTTCACTTAGAAACACTGTTGAACGAGCTTTTGTAGTAGTGTAGAAGAGGTGAAAGATATTAGCTGCTTCTGAGGCACATTTTGATTATGATACACGAGTAGATATTGTTTTAACATGTTGTATTCTACATAATCATATCATGGGAGTCGACCCAAATATAATGATGCACTCATCATACAAGCACAAAATGAAGAACCTGAACAAGAAGAAGAACAAGAAGAGGAAAAGGCTTCAACTCATGCAACAAGAGTTACACGAAGAGAGCAAAGTGAGAAAAATAAAAGATGGAAAGAGTTTATAATGAAACTAGTCAATGATATGTGGGCACAATTCTAGTGTCTTAAGAGAAGAATGAATGTTATTATATGTAGGCGGATGATGAATGTGAATGGTTGTCTTGATCATTATTAAATTTTATGTAAGCAAACTCTGAAAATTAACAAATAGCTAATGTTGAATGAGTGTCTTGATTATTATATATAGTATGGCAAAACTGAATGGTTGTTTTGGTTATTATATATAGTATGGCAAAATTTTATGTAAGCAAACTCTAAAAATAAACCTGTACACTTGCTGCTCCTATGTCCTTGGACATTCCCAGAACTTCACATGACTTAATTTTCTTTTTTAGTTCAAGTTTTCGTCCAGATAAAGAAAAATATATTTTAGGTTATAAATATGGATTTAAACTTATGTTGAATTTTTCTTGTTTTGCACTTAGATAGTGAAACACTTCTTTTTGGTTCATTTGTGATGGTCCAATTTTTTTATGAGAAGTTGCCTACCATACCAACAATATCAAAAATAAGTTTGGAAATATTGTTTAAAATCAATCAAACATAAGAAAGTAGATTCATAAAAACCATTTTCCATTTTCTAAAGTGAACCAAAAATAGGAAAGCAAATTCCAGGACACTGTTTTCGTTTTCCAGTGAGCCAAACATTGGAAAGGGAATTCTAGGAATGTCAATTTTAGGAAAGTGAATTCCTTAGGAAATCACTTTCATTGAAATTTGAATTACCTTGAACCAAACATACCCTAATTTCAAAATTGATCTGCCAATTTTGTAACTTAAAAAATGCATTGTCATTTACAAGTTTCCTCCAATAACTCATCAACAATTGGTGGCTCTATTCCATTATTTATTTATAATGTCAATGAAAAACAAAAGTTTATCTAATCAATTGATTGAGCTCTTTAAATATAAAACAGGAAAAGAGAAACTGAGATGCATGAAGTTTTCATGCATAATATATGTGCAGTGAGCCAGCAGTGAGATGTTCATGAAAATTATTAACAAAAATGCTATTGTTAGTATTGAAAACCCAATATATGTGCAATATAACAATAATAAGGCAAATAATGAAACGACAAACAAATAAAGAACACACAATATTTTTAACGTGGTAAAACCCAATATGGGAAACGTCCACGGTTGTCCTTGCGACAAATAATAAATCCACTAGATGAAAAGAGATGTACAAACCTATCAACTACCTGCAATCACTGCGAGCTGACACTACCGGTTATCTCTAACACCTTGACTTCACCAGAGCACCTTGATGTACGCACAAGACACTCGACTTCTTGATGAACACACAAGAAGACTCAAAGCCGATCTATGTAACAAGCTTACACCAGAGTTCCTTGATGAACACACAAGGATACTCGACTTCTTGATGAACACACAAGAAGACTCGAAGCTAAATCACTATTCAATAATGAAGAAGAAGATGAATGGGGAAGAAGAAGATGAGTTCAATCACCAAAATAACCTAAACCAAAACCTAAACAAACTCCAAGACTAGAGATGAATTGGACGGCCAAAGAACTAGTTTGTTCATTGGGTAGAGAAACCCTATATATAGTTAGGGTTTGGAAACATAGAAAATGGGCCGGACTTTGCAGATTTTACATTGGACGTACGTACGTCGAAACAGCGTACATATGTCCCCATACGAAAATAGTTCGCTGCCTGCTTGGACGTACGTACGTCCTGACCAAAACATGTTTACTGCCTAACATGACGTACGTACGCCCTAACTAGGTACGTACGTCCTAAACCCAAAAACTTACTTTTGACAAAAGGACGCGAGGACACAGACTCGGGACGATGCGCGTACAACTTGGTTTTCCTAACAATGAACTCAAGGCGAGATAACCGAGACAATCAATGTCACAAAATTAATGTCAAATAACCGAGTGCCGGTTTCAATCTCCCCCTTTGACATTGATTTTGTGACAAAAATCTATGACTCTATTAGCACTTATAAAACGTGCATACAAACCCAAACCATGGCATTTATAAAACATGCCTACAAAAACACTCATAGTAGAATACATACCGAGTCACCAACACATGATATCCAGCTTGAGTAAGACACTTTAACCATCAGAGACCGAACGAAAGCAACAAGAAATTCTGAAACAATCAAAGAGCCAACGGAAGTTCCTCGAACAACTCCCCCATACTTCATGAGCTCCAAGGTTTAATACTCGAGCTTACCCAAAACTGTACATGCACTTTGTGATCATCATCACTTTCACTCCCCCATACATGTTCACTCCCCCATACATGTAGTATACCTGAAACATGACCCAAGAATACACTAACAAAGGAAGAAATGAATGTTAGTATTAGAGTCATAAATCTCCCCCTTTTTGTCACAAATGATGCAAAGGGGTTACATAAATCAAAACGAGAATAAAGCAAAATGAACCAAAGAATAAAAGAAGAGAGGAAAGAGAAAACCATACCATAAATCTGGAATCCATGACACACAAAACTAAATGACATGAGAGAGATCTAGGCATATAAATGAAGAAGAAAAAATACCAACACAGACACAAGAAGGGAGATTAGATAAGAACCAAAACGAGATAAGAAGGAGATAGTGAAAAGACACTGAATACTTATATAGGTAACAGAGGGAAGAAAAGAAAACATAACATGAATCCCTGATAGAAACCAAGAGAAACCTATACATAGAAGAAGGAGTCAGGACCTGAGATAGACTCCAGAGAAACGACTTCATAGTAGGAAAATCTCTAGAGAAAAAGAGCAAACAAACAAAAAAGAAGAAATACCAAACCCAATGAAATCGGCAACTAACAATAATGACCAAGAACCAAATAGTCAAACCCATGACAAAACTACAGAAATATGAGTATCTGCAGGATGAAATATGTAAAGTATAAGAAAATCCATTGAGAATCCATGGGGAAATCCAATCTGTACATGTTCCTGTAAGCCCACCCCTAGTGAAACTCAAAAATTAGTTCAACATATGCCAAACAAGATAAGCAATCATCAAGCTCATAAAAAAATGCTTTATCTGAAGAATGAGCAAGGATTATTGATATCACCAAGTCACAAAGCAACAATCCAACTTCAGAGCAAATTTCCTACCAGAACACTAAGACTCCAATGACATGCCATACATTGTCAGAAAGATTAGAGAGTCAATAGAAGAGAATTGCTAACAATAGATGACCAAACTGAGCATATGTATCCCAAAGTAGAACAGTGGTAGCCCAAAACCATTGCAGGAGGATTATTGCAGAAGACTACCAAGAACACATCTAATCAAACCTATTGCAGGAAAAAAGGATCAACCAGGCACAAGAAGCAACAATAAGAGGATAGACAAGTCTCATAAGCATTTAATCAAACACCAGCTAGTCAACAAGGTAATTCAAGAATATTATCCCAACATAGAAAAGTATGATGAGAACCTATGAGAAAACATGAATCAGTATAAATCATGATAAACGAATACACCAATAACATGATTTTATCACCAAACTATGCTTATGCATACCTTGTAGCCTTTTTAAAACAAATTGAGAACCATTACCTTGAGAAATCACATCAAACACATGTGATCCAATGACAAAAATAGAAAGCATGAAGTTGAAAACCAAATAATACTAACAATCTGACCTTAGTATGTCAATGAAACATCGACTGAAAAGAATTTCCAAGGAATGGAACCAAAATAGAGTAAGCCATAAACACTTTCAGCAAGAACATCTGCCTGTAAAGTTACTGAGAGAAAAATAAAGTTGACGACACGCACATTCTCCATGAACCTGCATACAGTAGAAAAGAGCAGTCTAAGTGGTGGTAGCAACAACCAATGCTAGAACAACAAGCATACAAGAATCCGAAGGAATGGCGCCTCTACTCCTTCGAGCACGAGGAGGACGTGTGCCCGATGACGAAGCACCCTTGGAACCGGGTGTTTCTTTGGTGGGAGTAGTCCGAGCTCGCTTAGGAGGCATGTCCTGCATACCCAGAACAGGAACCAATCGAAAGTAACAACCAAAACAGTTGAGAATTTTCATTTAGGCATTTGACCAAACACTTGGTGTGCAAGACAGTACACATAGTCAAAAACACTATATTGCGCAGTCGATAATAATACTAAACATGTCCAAGGGTTCCATAACCATTAAGAATCACACGAGCACCCAAACTTGTCAAGACACCAAGTATATATTCAATGATGTAAGCTAGACAAAAAACATGATAACCAACCTTCCAACCAAGAGCAAACAGAAACATATAACCATGAATCACCAAGAGAAAAAAAAAAAAAAAAGACGGAAGAAGAAGAAAATGGAGGAGGACTTACTTGGTGTAACAGTAGTGATATATATGGAGGACTTACTTGGTGTAACGATGTGAATTTGAACAGTTGGGCAAAAGTTGTAAACACTTGAGTTTAAAAACTAACATATGGGCCGAAACTGTTGCAGCAACGTTCGTACGTCTATTTGACGTTCATACGTCGACTCCAAAAAAAAACATCTGCCTGGTTCAACGTACGAACTACCAAAAAACGTTCGTACGTTCGAGGAGAAAAAAGTTATGCCTCCCTGAACGTACGAACGTCCTAAAGACATAAGTACTTTTTTTTTTTTTTTTTTTTTTTAAATTTAATTTAAATTAAAATAAGATTTTATTGATAAGCTCAACAAATTACACAAACGTAGAGGACAAACGCGCTACAAACTGCGCGGCAAGTCCTTTCTGGATAGCAAACCCGATTCTCCTAAATACATTTAAATTTAAAAAAAAAAACAATAGAGAACTAACCTAACAACAGAAAAACAAACCGAATAACTAACAACACAAATATTGAGAGACATCACATGGAAAAATTTCTAAGTATTGTAAGGATTCCGATTAAAGCACGAATACAATTTGAACAAGCCTCAACCATGAGAAAATGTAAGAACGAAGAACTAAATCATACACCAAACCACGGTACTCAAAAGAATGATGCAAGCATGCAGGAGAAACAGGGTAGACCTATGCCAAAATCCGGGTATACTTAGAAGAGGAAATCACCTTAAAAAAAATCCGGAAACAAACCGAAACTAAGATCATTGAGTATTTTGAAGGTCACTTACAATAGGACAAACATGAAATGTGAACCGGACCATAACAAAAACCAAGGAAACACTGTCTAGGCCGCAATACGGAAAGACCCTGGTTCAAATATATATGAATATTTTTATTGGTTTTATCCATTTAAAACAAGTGTCATTCTCGTGTAGGAGTATAGTACACCTCCATCTTTTAACAAAACACGAGGGTAGGGTGTAGCCTACATCTTTTCGGCAAAGCACACTCAAGAAGTGCAATACCATGATAACGTGCAACACAAGAACTAACATCTCCTGAGTGCATCCGTCAGAGCATGACCCTCACAGCCCCAAAGGGTTCCTAGCCAACTGATAATGCGCCTAAGACATTCAAATGGCTGGGGATTTTGTGAGTCACTGACTACTTACAAGAGGTATATATAAAAGGAATGATGACCATGAAGAAAACAGAAGCTAGAGATGATGTCAGATGATCATTTCCTAATCATACAAGGATTAAGGTATAAAAATACTCTAAAAATCTCACAACATGCAAATGCATCATGCAGTAAACCACCAAAGGCGAAGGGAGTATGATGCAACCCTACAACAATCCTTGACAGGAATTCACAGTTGAAGTTACCAAACTATAACTAGCCAAAAAGAATGGAATCCAAACAATAAATAGACTAGTATGTCCTCAACACCTAAGACGAAGCCTATAGAAGAGAAGTAATAAAAGAACCTAAACCGCCCAAATAAATTGCAACTTATTTAAGACAATTGAATTAAACTAGTATCTCAGAAAGGATGCATCCTACAACACATACATGGAATAATGAAAGAACAATTAACGCATGCATAAACAGAAGAACAAAAAAAAAACACTAAACAAATAGCCTATGTGGTTAGAAAAATATGCAATTAAAATAACACAAGACTAGAAACAAACTACATCATCCCAAATATGGGACACCACCAGACTCTTGCAAGTCCAGAAAAACCTGCAACTTATCTTTTCTTACCCATACTTGTTTAGCACTAGGCGTGCACACCTTGGGGGTTGAAAAGATATGAGATTTCCCCTTAACAAGCTTTGCAATACACTTGTCCTTACCTAATTCCACCTTAGTCTTAGACTTCCTTGTGTTGGGATACCTGTTTTTCTTAAACCTGTGATGAGAACCATTATAATTCCAAGGTCTAGAAAATGCACAAGAAGGAACATTAGAATCAACATGATTATAACGATGAGAAACACGAGAATAGGATGAAACATGTTGATCAAAATCCCAACAAAAGATATCCAAATGACCAACTCTACCACAATAAGAACAATGAAAAATATTAGACTTACTCAAAGAATTCTTAGAAGAAGATGTGGTAGTAGAAGATGAAACATGTATGTCACCATTGTATTTGTGACATGGTGCCTTAACAAGACCTATACCTCCATTATGAGAACAATATGGCTTATCAGTAAAAACAACCTTACCATTAGCTTTAGACTTAACCTTTTTGCGAGAAACATGTTGAAAAGTATTAATATTAAGTCTAGTCTCAATAGGTGGGGTAGGCAAAAGGGCAGGCAAGCTAGATTGTTCAAAAATAGTCACACTTGATAAACAACGACTACAATTAGCATTAGGAAGGTCATATCTGGTTTTGTTCTGCAATATGAGTTGAGTAGATGCAAAATATTTCTTGGTTACCTCAAACTCAACTAAAAGGGATTTATATTTGTTTTCACCTTCATGATTAGCCTTCTCCAGATCTGCAATACTACACAACAAGTCAAGTTTTTCTTGTTCAAATAATTTCGAAATAGAACTTGAATCATCTGTAGCAGAAAGAATTTGTTTTTCAAGAGTCTCAACTTTATCCTGCAAAGTAAGATTAACCTTATACAATTTTTCAATTTTGGATTCATAAACTTCCCCTTGAAGCATATAGTTTTCTGCACAATATCTGAGTCGACCTTAGTCCGCAAAACACCATTATCTTCAAAACAAAAATTATCAGAAATAGTAGACAAATTACAATTAGTTTTATTGAACTTTTCTTGCAAATCAATATTAGCTTTTTGTAACCTTTCACATTCTTTTGCAGAAAGCCTGTAAAGAAGAGCCCAATCGCTATTGCTAACAATATACAAATTATCATCCTTTTCAGAATCAGATTTTGGTTTTGTGGATTTAGACGATTTAGCAATAAAATTATTATGACCAGACTCATGAACCATTATTGCACTCATAGGATCTACGCGTGAGCCATTACGCTCCATAACAAGCGCCCTGCTCTGATACCAATTGAAAACCCAATATATGTGCAATATAACAATAATAAGGCAAATAATGAAACGACAAACAAATAAAGAACACACAATATTTTTAACGTGGTAAAACCCAATATGGGAAACGTCCACGGTTGTCCTTGCGACAACAAATAAATTCACTAGATGAAAAGAGATGTACAAACCTATCAACTACCTGCAATCACTGCGAGTTGACACTACCGGTTATCTCTAACACCTTCACTTCACCAGAGCACCTTGATGTACGCACAAGACACTCGACTTCTTGATGAACACACAAGAAGACTCAAAGCCGATCTATGTAACAAGCTTACACCAGAGTTCTTTGATGAACACACAAGGATACTCGACTTCTTGATGAACACACAAGAAGACTCGAAGCTAAATCACTATTCAATAATGAAGAAGAAGATGAATGGGGAAGAAGAATATGAGTTCAATCACCAAAACAACCTAAACCAAAACCTAAACAAACTCCAAGACTAGAGATGAATTCGACGGCCAAAGAACTAGTTTGTTCATTGGGTAGAGAAACCTTATATATAGTTAGGGTTTGGAAACATAGAAAATGGGCCGGACTTTGCAGATTTTACATTGGACGTACGTACGTCGAAACAGCGTACGTACGTCCCCATACGGAAATAGTTCGTTGCCTGCTTGGACGTACGTACGTCCTCCATACGGAAATAGTTTGTTGCCTGCTTGGACGTACGTACGTCCTAACTAGGTACGTACGTCCTAACTAGGTACGTACGTCCTGACCAAAACATGTTTGCTGCCTAACATGACGTACGTACGCCCTAACTAGGTACGTACGCCCTAACTAGGTACGTACGTCCTAAACCCAAAAACTTACTTTTGACAAAAGGACGCGAGGACACAGACTCGGGACGATGCGTGTACAACTTGGTTTTCCTAACAATGAACTCAAGGCGAGATAACCGAGACAATCAATGTCATAAAATTAATGTCAAATAACCGAGTGCCGGTTTCAAGTATGAAATATATAGTGGATTTGTTGTTTATGTACTTGTTTTATGGTAGATGGAATAGTTTCAGAGTCTCAGTATTATTCGTAGAATACTTGTGGGCTTAACTTGCTACTGGCCAGAATACTACTTCGGGTCTCCGCAGCAGCCAGCAAGAATTTGAACTCATGGTTGGAATGATACTTTCGCGTCCATAGTTAATATTAGTAGCTTTGGAAAGCAGTCAAAGCACTAATTAAGGAGTTGATCATATATTGGTGTCCGGGTGTATATGTAAGCACTTTTATGTGCACAAGAAAAATGATAGTTTTCAAGTCAAGTTCGTTGTGTGTCATATGCATGTGTAGCTTTAGAAGCTCTCAAGTTAGAATTGTCCGTTGACTCATATATAGCTTTAAATATAATGTCGCGAATTACAGAAAAAAATAAGAATACAAAAAAATAAAGTTTATTTTGGAGGCCATGGAGGCTGCTCAGAAGAGGGGATAGACAAATCTCTGGGTGGAAACTGACTCTGAAACTGCTGCTTTTGCTATTAAGGAAGGCAAAGGTCATTGGAAGGTTAGAAAAAAAGGTAAGCAACCGAAAGAGAGGTTCACCTGGCTGCTTATCACATGTACTAAAAGGGAAGTCAATTTTACAGCTGCAGACTGTTGTGCTGCAAAAGGAACTCACCTTAGCAGAGGTGAAAGTCAATTGTGGGACTCTATCTTCAGGGTGCCACTTGAAAATCCACATTCGGTGTACTACAGATTTTGCCAGCGATGGATCCAGGAATTGTTGACAGTGGGGCTTCATTTTTTTTAGCAAACTATACTAAAATATTATATTGGTTTACTAAGAATTTTTGTTTTTGGTTTTTTTTTGTCAACATTTACTCGTTGCTAGCTAGAGCTTAAAGCATAAAGCGAGAACCCGTGCAAAAATGTCTGACACAAAAAACCCTTATAATTCGTAGCAGTGTACATACATAGACTGTTGTACTAAAATTACCCTTTAGCAACAAAAAAAAAATAGTTTATCTAATCAATATATTGAGCTCTTTAAATATAAGAGTATCTATTATCAAACATCATCTTGCCGTAAGTTTTTTATAAATGAGCCTCCACATGGAAGGGATTCTAAGCCGACGAGTAACAATTATTCCAACTGTTAAGATTGGAGGATAGAAGTCCATGACATTGTGCTCAAGGAACAAATGAAGAGATACCAGGTCTGTCTTTCTCTGTCCCATTAAGAATTAGTTAACTTGTTGTTTCCATTTTTGCGTTTTGATGTTATGTGACAGTAGTGTGACCCTATGGTGCCACATGTCAACATCTAATGGGCTCTCTCTTGATGGCACAAGTTACAAAGTTAAGCCTTATTATTACAAAGATATTTTCCCCATTATTACCCTATTAATTGCTAAGAATGGAGTTACATTGTAGCCTATAAATATAAAGGCAAACTACTCATCTTCTCATGGTCTCATTGTGAATCAGACACAAGACCTCAACACTCTCTCATGAGACCTCACCTCTCAGGTCTCATCTCTCTCTTGAGCTCTCTCCATTATCTAGCTCCCATTTTGTATCACCACTACTATAATAAAGTTCATTCTCTCTCTCCGTGGATGTAGGAACAATTGCCGAACCATGTATACAATGGTGTTCATGTCTCTACTTAATTATTATTGTTCATATCATACACATCATCATCTTTCATTAATGTATTGACCGACCTCACAAATATGGTTAATACATTTGGCGCCGACTACAGGGACTTGGGATTTTCTCAAGCGAATTCCACCCACCAACCCCACCGAACACCATTGTTCTAAGGTTCTCAGATGGTGATTTTCAAGAAATTCATTGAATTTGAAAAGATAGAATTGCAACTCACAGTTGGGGGCTTGGAGCAAATTATTTACACAATTACTGGACTCGACAGAAGCAAGGTTCAGGTCTCTCATCGTGACCTCGACAGGTCTACCAACGACCTCTCAGGTCTCGTCGCGACCTCACCAGGTCCTTCATACCAGGTCTTTCATGCCAGGTCCTTCATGCCAGGTCCTTCATACCAGGTCCTTCATGCCAGGTCCTTCATACCAGGTCCTTCATCGCGACCTCACCAGGTCTATCAACGACCTCCTCAAATTACAGGTCTTTCAACGACCTCAAGAATATTTATGCCATAAAGGGGGCTATTCTCACTTTATCTAATGAAATTAACTTATTATTAGCACAATTAGCTATTAATGATATTTTTTGTAGCTCTCTCTATGTGCAGGTCACATGAACACGACCTCACTCCCCATGAGCTATTTTTGCACAAATGTGCCACATTGCTTTCACTGAACTCTTTACAAGTGAAATGCTTGATATACAATACGACCACCCTCATTGACTAGTGAGTCACTCGTATGCGGGACGAGCTCAAACACAATTCTCTAGCCACACGCCTGGTCGAACGCATTCACTCTCAACGCAATGCAGACCCACAAAGGCCACATGCCCGAGAGTTGTCAAACAAGTCTCCACGCTGCGACCATTCACTAGATCGGGCACCAAAAGGTTCCAAGTAACTCTCAAAACACTTGGTCAACCAATGCACTTTCTCAAACGAGCTACATGTGCACTCCAAAGTGCCACATCTATCGGAATGTCCAATCACAAGGCGACAAAGATAGTACATACAAAACTCATAAGGAAGACATACAGTTCAGTGTAAGTCTCTTACTAAATTTTATAATATTTCACATGCTAACATTATCAAAAAGTATCAGGTCTATGCAACTCGACCACAAAAAGACAACCACCCATGTATGCAAGAAGACCCACTTCAGTACGACCTGCTTGCAGCTGTCCATCTCGTCTACATGCCTTCTGAACGAGCTACCAGGTCTCCCTGGAACTAACTAGCTCGCTATACACAAATTCATGATCGAGTTGCCATTACCACAAGGGACCTTCATCGCGTCCTGCAAATCTCAATGATCAAGCTCATCAAAATTTGGGGCGGATCGACTTCGTTAAAGAACCCCATATTTCATTCATCTTGGGGGCTGGATTGGTTCGATTACTTCTTTTCAGCCCGAACTCCGTTCAACCTAAAAAGAGGGGGCTTATGTAGGGGTACTATATACAACATACATGTGGCACCATCTCTACCGTCCATCATGGTGCCACATGTCAACATCTAATGGGCTCTCTCTTGATGGCACAAGTTACAAAGTTAAGCCTTATTATTACAAAGATATTTTCCCCATTATTACCCTATTAATTGCTAAGAATGGAGTTACATTGTAGCCTATAAATATAAAGGCAAACTACTCAACTTCTCATGGTCTCATTGTGAATCAGACACAAGACCTCAACACTCTCTCATGAGACCTCACCTCTCAGGTCTCATCTCTCTCTTGAGCTCTCTCCATTATCGAGCTCCCATTTTGTATCACCACTACTATAATAAAGTTCATTCTCTCTCTCCGTGGATGTAGGCACAATTGCCGAACCACGTATACAATGGTGTTCATGTCTCTACTTTATTATTATTGTTCATATCATACACATCATCATCTTTCATTAATGTATTGACCGACCTCACAAATATGGTTAATACAGTGGTCGACATTTTTCAGATGAGCGAGGACGAATCCCAGGGTGTTACAACAACAGTTAACAATATCTTACAAATGAATGAAGAATTCATCAGAAGTCTCAGAAGTGTCCATTTTCAGATTTTTAAATTGAGAAATCAACAACTCAAGTTTGCTTTCTATAACACACGCATCACCTTCATGAGTGCGAACCAACCTATCCCATGTTTTTATTTTTTTTTTTTTAATTCTCAAACTGTAACCCATCAAAACTTGCTTGAATTTAAGGCCAATATGATTAGCCGTTATTTCGTGCGAAATGGTTTGGTACATTACGGTGCGGACAAATATGGACCAAGCATTTTTTCACGTGTAGAAACTTAACAACATGTTACCTGTATTATGTAATACAGTCAGCATTGACTAGAGAAGGAAAAGTTTATTACATAAACCTTTCTAACCGGTTACCAAGTAATGCATAAACAGGTGTGTGGCTGAGAATGGATTTCACACCATAAGTACTAAGTTTTTTCGCATTCAATAAAAGTTACAATATGATTGCATTAAGGCCTTTGTTGTTGTAGTTCGCAACAGAGTTCTGTTCAGCAGTCCATTTAGAACGCGGTATAGGTGTGCTTACCAGCGGTATCATCAGCTCCACTAGTGTCATTGGTGGTATCCACCCTTCGTCCATAGCCACATCTCCACCCAAAGCTTGCAAATACGCAATCATACACACTTTCCAATGGCCAAAATTTATTCTGTCAAACGACCGAGGGCGAAGTTCCAAACTTGTTTGGATCCATTATAGCACTTAAAAGCGAGGCGTGCGACTTACGCTCCTTATCAAGCCCCCAACGACTAATACCAATCGAAATCCCAAGTGCTAATAATAATGTCAATCAAGAAACAGAAACGGCAAAGTAACTTAACTATGAAAGAATACGCAAAGTTTTTAACGTGGTAAAACTGAAGAATTGGGAAACGTCCACGGTTACCTCGATCGGTAACAAATCAATGCACTATAATCGTATAGAGACTACAAGCCTATTAAGCAATAAGCATACTCCTGCTAACATGACAATCCTGGCTACCTCTAATACCAGCGACTTCAATAGAGAACCTTGATGTGCACACAAAGAGCTCACGAAGTCGAACACTCAATCAATGATAGGAATAATGGAAGAACGAAGGAAGATTGGAGGAAGAAGGTAAAGTTCTCCCACAAACAAACACTAGGCTTCAATGGAGGAAAACGACAGGAAAACTTAGGTTTCACAAACATAGGAAAACCTATTTATCATAAGGACAGAAGAGGAAACAAATGGAATTAGGATAAACAAGTTTCATGAAGTTTGTTCGATTCATAGGCACATAAGAGGAAACAAATGGAATTAGGATAAACAAGTTTCATGAAGTTCGTTCAAATCATAGGCACAAAAGAGGAAACAAATGGAATTAGGATAAACAAGTTTCATGAAGTTTGTTCGAACAAGGAATTGATGTCCAAACAGAAGGACCTAAAACTCAAAGAACAAAATCAACTGGGAAAATCTTTGTACGAACAAAAATTCTCTGTTCGGACTGAGAACAGACCAGGTTCTGTTTGAAGAAGGATTTTTCGTGAGAACAGACCTGGTTCTGTTTGAAGAAGGATTTTTCGTTCGAACAGACCTGTCAAATCGAGATACTGAAACAAAGAAGTAGAGAGTGGGAACCAAACAGGACGACGCATACATCAAGGTGTAGTCCTAACAATGAAGTCAGGACGAGATATGTAGATGGGCAGTATACAAGAAAAGATATGGGCAATTTTACCTTTTGCAGTGGTTTGGTGCTTGTGGGATCTCAGGAACAATGTAATTTTCAGGGAGCATGAGGTGATGGTGGAAAAGAGCTTAAGAAGATAAAGGGTATGGACGTATGGTGTGGGCATGGCTAAACATGGATTGATGGGCAGTGTTTTTCAAAAGTTAATATTGTAATTTCTACATTTTATCAAAAAAAAATGATGTCAACCATGAATTGAATGCCGGTTTCATCAACTCAGAATTATTAAATTCATAACAGTAATTAACATTCATCCCGTTCAGCACACAGTTTATTGATAATCCAACAAGTACCCTGTAACTGTGGTATTCTTAAAACTCCAATACTAAAGAGTGGTTTGAATGCCATTTCATTAACTAGGTTATCCATGAGGTATCCTAATCATGACAGTTTGGCAGTGAAAATCGAATATTAGAGCGTCAAATTTCAGCTCTTCAGCCCGCAAACCCCAGTCAACATTTTGGTTTTGTATTTTTACATTGTTACTTGATTTAATTAATAATAACTTATTCAAAACATTTAGTATGTTATTTGTTAATTATAACAAAAAAAATAAGTATTACAAAGCCAAGAATGTCATACTACTTACCTTGACATCCCAATGTGAGTTAAAGCTTCAACTACCAAGTGATTTCTACATCAGAATGTAGAAACATTAAGAAATAAAGGCTTTATATTTTGACCTCACTAAAACTGAAAGAGTTGTGCATTAATAGTGTGAACCAAAATAGAACTACAACCTAGAACTTAGTAAGAGTACTTACGGGTTGGGGCTTTTACTAGTTACAATTTTGACTGAGCCAAAATATCTCCAGAAGGGAACAAGTAATGTTTCACAAAAATCATTCCTTGTCAGATGACAGTGGTAACTACACCCTCATCAACTCCCATAAACATAGACATATATAGTACTATTTAACAGATAATGTTACACCAATACAAGATATGGCCACGACGATGACTTATACCAATAGCCAGGCTCCTATGGCTTAACATCAAAATCAGAAAAGGATAATTTTTGGCATGAAATTTTCCTCACCCTGAAGGTCACCCACAAACCTGTAACCAAAAGAAAACCAAAGTCCAATGCAATTCTGGTACTTCTAACTGCGCCAATGTATTGTCGTCCTTACCTGTGGCTCCACTCCTGTCGAGCCCTTCCAACGACCTCTTCACTGTTGCCGAAGCCTATGAAGGCTTAAATCGTCCTGATTTCAAAACTCACAAAATTATGTTTAAGTAACCCTGCCACTAAAACCGTTCACCGGAGTATTTGGTTGTATTTAACACTTCAACTTCTTACAGTTATCTACTACATCACTTCAGCATGTTCATGCCTTACACATACACACTGCCAAGCAGAGCCTTAATAAGCTAAGTGTCAAAAATCTGACTAACAACGTCTCCCATGACCTATTTGATCACATGAAGGAAAACATTTGTGCAAAAGATTTTGGGATGGATGCCCACTGATACCAATAATCAGAGAGATCTACGGTTTCCACCAAGAGCTGAGGTTAAATACTAATCCAACAAAACATATTTAGTAGTTGAAAACTAGCTAAGAAAAACATGTGAAAGCCAAATTCTGAGAATCGCAGAAAAAACCCTGAACGAATGTCTCACCATAAAAGGGTCTCAACAACATAGTTACAACACACACTACTAATTTTGGATCATAATTTCAAGTACCATAAAATCATCGTAAATTGCCCACAACTACAGTGTGCTAAGCATTAACTGTGTCCAGATTCAAAAGAGTCAATTAAAATTGACTCGGCATGAACCATCTTCAATGATCTAAGAGTTCTCAGAATGGATTCTTCATTATCAACTGAATATTCAATTCAATATACATACATGTGTACACTGAGTAACATCCGTCATAGTGCAAGTTAGTGTTTCTTTCCATGACATCAGTTGATTATAGTTCGGAAACAAAAGCCAGGAATGGACATATTGTAGAATCAAAGAACGCAACCCCATTTTAATGTATGGAAAAATAAGCCAACATAAGACTTCAATTCAGTTTGCTATACAAGTGAATAATCCTCACGTAGGGTATGTTGGTTTCTCTTACTTACCTACTGTCAGTAAAAGATCCCAATTTCAACTTCTACAAGTAAAGTTGCCAAAACAGTAGTGAGGTCAACAGATAATGTATCAAAAACATCCTGCACACAATATTTATCCATCCCTTAACCGGGAACCTCCTGACTCGAGACACTTAATTTTAAACTTAGCAGATAAAGGAATAGGACTAGAAGAACTGTCTGATAAGGTTCTTCACATGCTAGTTTCTGAGAAAATAAATTAGACTTCTTATGTAGAAACGTATGGTACCAAATATTGACAATGAACAATCTTCCCCACCTTTATGTCGACAGAAATATCATGTAGAATGATCATTAGCATACATTTGCCTGTCTAACAAGTGAGTACCAAGTAAAGAGGACCAAGGAACCTTCTTCTCATATAAGAGATCATTTGTTGCATGGTATCATTGTCATTTGTCAAGCATATATATATATATATATATATATATATATATATATATACTATGTGAATATGTACGCTTATGCGTGCTGCATAAGTGGGGGTATTATTGGGTATGGGTATGGGTTTCTTTACGGTCTGCTTATAATTAAGGTAAAGGTAAAACCGGAATTATAAGTATCTATGTGTATGGGTATTATTGGGTATGGGCCTGAGTTTTTATACATCCTGCTTATAATTAAGGTAAGGATAAAACCAGAATTATCAGTATTGGGTATGGGCCTGGGCTTTTATACGGCCTGTTTATAAATAAGGTAAGGATAAAACCGGAATTATCAATATTGGGTATGGGCCTGGGCTTTTATATAGCCTGCTTATAATTAAGGTAAGGGTAAAACCGGAATTATTAGTATTGGGTATGGGCTTGGGCTTTTATACGGCCTGTTTATAAATAAGGTAAGAGTAAAACCGGAATTATCAATATTGGGTATGGGCCTGGGCTTTTATACAGCTTGCTTATAATAATTAAGATAAGGGTAAAACCGTAATTATCAGTATTGGATATGGGCCTGGGCTTTTATACGGCCTGTTTATAACTATTATGATAAGGGTAAAGCCATAATTATGTAGAAATCTGTGTGTGACACGTCAGGCCTCATGAACGCCTCGGGAACGAGGTGCCTTATAAAGTAGTACAGATATAGCACACCAGATATTTAACCATTTAGATCTTTAATAAGCGAGGTCCAGATCACTGTTTCGGTGTTAGTTACTTATATAGTTAAGATCGATGAATACACGTGAGTGCCTAGCTAACTAACTAAAGTTTTGTATACATTATAAAAAAAAACTTTGTGTTTGGTTTGTTAGAAATCAAATTCCAGGAAAGTACAGCCAAATCCCTACCATTTTGTTGAGAATATTTGAAAATAGATTCCGGTGTAGGCTAAATAAAAGGAATCCGATTTCCTTTATTAAAATATGGAAACCAGTTTCCAGACTTGTTCAGACAAAAATGTCAAGTAGTTCTTTCTCCTCTGAATTCTTCGTATCTTGGACTCTATTTCTCCCTCTTTTGATCGCACGTTCTCTCCTATACTGTTATCTATGCCGATAATACCCTCTACTTTCCCGGAATTTGAATTCCGGGAACCAAACACAGCCTATATGTAAAGGAAAATCTTTGTCAACTATCAATTACCACCAAATAGAAACCTTGGGTTTGGCAGACCCCAAAGGATATATGTTGTGAACACTAGACATGACAAGACATGTTGGGAGAGGGAATAACAAATAGTTGATACCGGGAACCAAACACAGCCTATATGTAAAAGAAAATCTTTGTCAACTATCAATTTCCACCAAATAGAAACCTTGGGTTTGGCAGACCCCAAAGGATATATGTTGTGAACACTAGACATGACAAGACATGTTGGGAGAGGGAATAACAAATAGTTGATACTAGAATACTGATGGCATATAGGAGTAAGCTGATATGTTTGAAGAGAAATGGGAGCGTCGCCGACTGTCCGACACCAGAAGTTGCCCGAGGCTTGCCCACGGGCAAGTTGAGATTTTTCCAGTTTGCCAAAGTGGCACCAGGAACCCTTTTTCTGAATGAAAACGGGCCAACGGTCAAGATGACACACGAGCTTATGTTAATTCAAATCTTTGTATCTTTGATAATTTTCGTCTTATGTTAGGGTTGGAGGTTAGTTGCGTCTTTTTTACAGTATTAGGGTTTGGTTAGGATTTGGAAACTATAGCCTATATATAAAGGCCTCTTTAGATGTAAAATGACTCGGTTTTTATTGATTAATGAAAAAGAAGTGTTCCTTTTAATATTGGTGTTAGTTTGTTTGTGTTCCAAGATGTAGTTCCTGGATCAGTTGGTATCAGATTTCTAGGCAACTATTGATACAAATTACTAGGTAAAGATACTATTGAGTGCGGAATTAAACAATAGCAGTAAATAAGATAAACAAAATACAAGATCTCGAAGAAAACTATCTTCTTTACTAAATATTATGAAGATTACAAGAATCACTGCCTCATAATACTCTCTAGACAAACTAAGCCCTAGTTGTCTCAATATTTCTAAACACACTAAACCTTAGTGGTTTCTTTAAACAACTAAATAAGTTGTTTCATTATGTTTTGGTTTATGCCAAAACATCAATCTAAACAAGCTAAGCACTAGCTTGTTTATCTATCTTGAAACAAGTAAGCACTACATGTTTCTCTCTATATCTTTTGGTTTATGCCAAAACATATATTTATAGGCCTTGGACAACTTCTAGTTGGCCAAGAATTTTTTTTTTCCTGAAATTCCCTTCCTTATGGAACAACGAAACCTATTTAAGGTATTCTTTTCCTTGTCCTACAAGGAAAAGACCTACTAAGTTCCCAAGTAGGATACACCTGTATCATGGCTCCCCCATTTAGGAACTTAAACTCCCCTTTGAGCTAGAAACAGAGATGGGAGAACTCAAGAGCTCCCTGGATTTTACTGAACCATCCAACTTTGCTTGAAACTTGACCTGTACGCCCAATACGAAACATTGTTTGTTTTCTACTTCGTGTATCTTGCGCTCCAATATGCAATCTTCCTTGAATGGCTCCTCTCGATCACCATCATCATCTTCTTGATTAGAAAAAAAACTTTTCTGCTTCGGGTTGGCTTTCAGCTGCGAAGTAGATGTCTCCACATCAAATTTCTTTGATTTTGTTTTTATTCTTCTCTTCTTAGAATCTTCTAAGGACATATGAACTTTACCTAGCTTTTTGTACTCCGAACGAGTTAAGACCATAACCACTGAAAACTCTACCAAGGAATCGAACTTTGCTCTGATACCAACTTGGTACAACTTTTGGCTTTGATACCAACTTGATACAAATTACTAGGTAAAGATACTATTGAGTGCAAAATTAAACAATAGCAGTAAATAAGATGAACAAAACACAAGATCTCGAAGAAAACTATCTTCTTTACTGAATATTATGAAGATTACAAGAATCTTTACCTCACAATACTCTCTAGACAAACTAAGCCCTAGTTACGTTGTCTCAATATTTCTAAAACACTAAACCTTAGTGGTTTCTCTAAACAACTAAATAAGTTGTTTCACTATGTTTTGTATTATGCCGAAACATCAATCTAAACAAGCACTAGCTTGTTTATCTATCTTGAAACAAGTAAGCACTACATGTTTCTCTCTATATCTTTTGGTTTAACTTAAAACATATATTTATAGGCCTTGGACAACTTCTAGTTGGCCAAGAATTTCATTTTTCCTGAAATTCCCTCCCTTATGGAACAAGGAAACCTATTTAAGGTTTTCTTTTCCTTGTCCTACAAGGAAAAGACCTACTAAGTTCCCAAGTAGGATACACCTGTATCAACTATCCTGTTTCAATGGCCTGTGGGTGGTGGAAAAGGACGTGTTTCAATAAATCGAGATGTCCCTCTAGATTATGTGTATGCGAGAGATAGGATTGCAGAGCTTACCCGACAGGTTAAAGCGTTCACCCGTCAGATGGCTGGTTTGCAAAATCAGCAAGAGCGTCGTGTTCCAGAACTGCAAGATGCAGATACTGGAGACGATGAGGAAGGGTTTGATAACCCCTTTGCAGAAGTTGATCGTGAGGTTCCTAGACAACCTTATGAAAATCGTAGATGGGAGGCTGGATTGAAAATCGATATTCCAGAATTTCATGGAAACTTACAAGCTGAGGAATTGATTGATTGGTTGGGTACTGTTGAAGAGATTTTTGAGTTTAAAGAAGTTCCAGAAAACAAAAAAGTTCTTTTAGTTGCTACAAGATTTCGTGGAAGGGCTGATGCGTGGTGGCAACAACTAAAGTCAACTCGTAGTAGGCAAGGGAAGGCCAACATTGTTGTATGGAAGAAACTGAAAAAGCACATGCGCGCAAATTTTCTGCCTTACAACTACGCCAGAGAGGTTTTCCATCGTTTGCAGAATCTACGGCAGGGTTCTAAAACGGTTGAAGAATATACTAAAGAATTTTATCAATTAGTATTTCGGGCTGAAACTACAGGGACGGGTACTCGTTATATTGGGAGTTTGCATCAAAATTTCCAGGATACACTAAACTTGTTTGATTGTTGAGATGTTTCTGAAGCACACCAGTGAGCATTGAATTTGGTAAGGCAGATGCAAAGGAGGGGTGGTTACACTGCTAGTCTTGATAATAGGTTAGGTGTTCGTAACAATACAACACCTACTAACATGCCCATAAACATGCAGGATGGAGGAACACAACCAGTTAAAACACCAACTTTTTAAGTGGTTTAAATGTGGCGAACCTAGACATATGTCTACTGATTGTATAAAGTGTGATAGGCAAAGAAAAAATTTATTTATTGACGGTGATGAAGGTGCATATGAAGGAATGGAGGATTTTGAGGGTTCTCCACTATGATAGCCCATTGTTTGACAATAACGAGGTTGAGGAAGAGGTTGTTCATGGTGATAGGGGTGAATATTTAGTCACTCGTAGGATCTGTCTTACTCCTAAAGACACGGAAGGAGATGCGTGGCTGAGAAACAATATTTTTCGTTGTACTATTGCGGGCAGAGTCTGTCAACTAATTATTAATCCTGGTAGATGTGAAGACGTGGTTTCTGATGAAGTTGTTTCAAAGCTGAAGCTGGCAACTGAGAAGCATCCTGAACCATATTCCCTTTCATGGTTCATGAAAGTGGTGGAGGTATTTGTCACTAAAGGTTGTTTGGTTACTTTTTCTATTGGTGCAAAATATCGGGATAAAGTTTGGTGTGATGTTGTTCCTATGGATGCATGTAATTTGCTGTTAGGTAGACTATTGCAGTATGATCGTTATGTTCACCATGATGGTCATAAAAATACTTATAGATTTATGGTTGGTTTTGTTCGTATTGTATTAATACCTAGCAAAGATGTTTCTTCTAAACCTACAACACATAGAAGTTCTGATTTTTTAACAGCAAAACGCTTTGTTAAGAAGATGGAAGCAACTGATATGGTGTATTTGTTGATGGGGGAAGCTCGAACTGAATATGTGTTAGTGCCTGAGTGTATCAAGGTTGTACTTTACGAGTTTGCATATGTTTTTCCTGTTGAGTTACCAAAAGGTTTGCCTCCTATGCGAGATATTCAGCATCAGATTGATCTTGTCCCAGCCTAATCGTCCTCATTATCGTATGAGTCCACGAGAAGATGATGAATTACACCGACAGGTTGGTGAGTTAATTGAGAAAGGATATATTCGTGAAAGCTTGAGCCATTGTGTTGTTCCTACCTTATTAATACCAAAGAAGGATAGTAGTTAACGTATGTGTGTTGATAGTCGTGTTGTCTACAAAATTACTATTAAGTACCACTTTCCAATTCCTCGCCTTGATGATTTACTTGATCAATTGCATGGGGCTGCAGTATTTAGTAAGTTGGATCTCAAGAGTGGGTATCATCAGATTCGAACTCCTTTGTAGGATGAATGGAAGACGGCTTTTAAAACCCGTGAGGGCTTGTATGAGTGGCTGGTGATGCCATTTGGACTCTCCAATGCGCTTAGTACCTTCATGAATATTATGAATCAGGTTTTAAAGTCTTTTATTGGTCGTTGCTTGGTTGTGTATTTTGATGATATTCTTATTTCTAGTGCAGATTTACAGTCACACCTCCAGCATCTAAGGGAGATTCTGTCAGTTTTGCGTGCACAACAGTTTTATGCAGCCACTCAAAAGTGTGTGTTCTGTACAAATCATGTTTTATTCCTAGTTATGTGGTCTCTAAGGATGACATCTCTGTTGGTGAGTCAAGGATTGAGGCTATTGTTAATTGGCCTACTCCGCAGACCTTGCATGATGTTCCTAGTTTTCATGGGTTTGCATCATTCTACAGGTGTTTTATTCCTTATTTCAGTACGGTTACTGCATCTATCACAGATTGTATGAAAGGAGGAAAATTTTGCTGAACTGACGCACCTGAGGCAAGTTTTCAACAATTAAAACACAAATTGGTGACTGCTCCAATTTGGTTCTTCCAGATTTTCTGTTCGTTTTGAAGTACATACATATGCTTCAAAAGTGGGTATTGGTGTTGTTCTTAGCCAGAATGGAAGACCGGTTGCTTATTTTAGTGAAAAGTTGACTGGTGCGAAGAAGAATTATAAAACTTATTGATTTATAGTTTTATGCGCTGATTCGAACTCTAGAGCATTGGTGTCATTATCTTATTCATTCTGCTTTTGTCGTATATACTGATCATGGTGCATTAAAGTATATTGGCAGTCATGATAAAGTCAGTTCTCGGCATATGAGATGGTCTCAATATATGGAGGATTATACTTTTGTACTGAAGCACAAGTCTGGTGTTCAGAATAAAGTTGCAAATGCTCTTAGTAGGGGTGTCACTTTGCTTACCACCATGCGTACACAGGTTTTGGGTTTTGATTCATTTCGTGAATTATATGTTGATGACCCATATTTTTCTGCTATTCTGGATGATATTGAAGCTGGAAAGCGTTTTGAGTTTCTATTGCAAGATGGGTTTCTCTTCAAAAGGAAACAATTGTGTGTTCCCACTCATAGCCTTCGTTTGAAGCTTATCAAGGAATTGCTTAGTGAAGGACATTTTGGGCGTGATAAGACTTACAAGCTCTTTTCTGACTCTTATTTCTGGTCTAGTTTGTTTAAAGAGGTGCAGAATTTGTTGATCGTTGTCATATTTGCCAGGTGTCGAAGGGACATGCGACGAATGCTATAGATTGTACAGGTTTTATCAGTATTGATTTTGGGTTTGGATTACCACGTACACAACGAGGTCGAGATTCTGTTTTTGTTGTGGTTTACAGGTTTTCTAAGATGGCTCATTTCATTGCCTGCCAGAAAACATATGATGCAGTTAATGTTGCTCAATTGTTCTTTGCCGAAGTTTACCGTCTTCATGGTTTGCCTCGTTCAATTGTTTCTGATCGTGACACAAAGTTTTTAAGTCACTTTTGAAGGAGTTTATGGAAATGTGTTCGTACTGAGTTGGATTTTAGTAGTGCATATCATCCATAGACTGACGGACAGATAAAAGTTATTAACCGTTCTTTGGGCAACCTACTTCGTAGTTTGGTTCATGCTCATGCGACAAGCTGGGATCAGTTGATGTTTCAGGCAGAGTTTGCTTTTAACCGTTCTGTGAATAGGAGTACATGGTTTAGTCTATTTCAGATTAATAATGAGTTTAATCCTCGTTTTGCTACTGATTTGTCTTTTCCAGATTTGAAGAATGGTCATGTTAAGGCAAATGATTTGTTGCAGAAGATTTAAGATATTCAGTCTACTGTTCAGAAAAAATTGCTTGAGTCTAATGTTAAGTACAAGCAAGCGACAAACCGTCACAGGCGTTTTGTGGAGTTTGAGGTTGGTAATTTTTTATGGGTTGTTCTGACAAAAAATCGCATCCCTGCTGGTGAATACAGTAAGTTGGGAGCTCAAAATATTGGTCCTTTTGATGTGATTGAGCGGATAAATTCTATTGCCTACAGGTTGCAGTTACCCAGTCATTTTTGTACTTCAGATGTATTAAATGTTTGCAATTTGTTACCTTATTTTGATGTTTCTGATGAAGATGAGCCAAATTTGAGGACGAATTTCATCGAACAGGGGGAGTATGATGGCATACAGGAGTTAGCTGATATGTTCGAAGAGAAATGGGAGCATCGCCCGACTGCGCCGCGACAACAGAAGTTGCTTAAGGCTTGCCCGCGGGCAAGTTGAGATTTTTCCAGTTTGCCAAAGTGGCATCAGGACCCCTTTTTCTTAAGAAAAATGGGCCAACGGTCAAGATGACACACAAGCTTCACTCGAGTGTTGTTGCGTTTTTCGGGGATCTGACATCGGTTAGGCCTTCAAAAAGCCAATTTTCTATTGTAGGAAAGTTTTGTTTCGTTTATATCTCCTTCTAGAGAACTCCGTTTTGCATGCCGTCTGCAGCGTTGGATTCCTAGAGATGACTAGAATCCGGATTTGATAATAACTCAAATCTTTCTATTTTTAGTAATTTTTGTCTTTTGGACGTTAGTTGCGTCCTTTTTACAGTACTAATGTTTGGTTAGGATTTGAAAACTGTAGTCTATATATAAAAAGGCCTCTTTAGATGGAAACGAGTTTGAAAGTTTCCTGTAATGAGTCCATTGTACACACACAGAAATAGATAAATATATGGGATTGAATTAATATCTTCATGTATATGTTTTACTCTTAATAGTTATAGAACCAAATTTGATACAGTACATCCATCATGCCAAGACACTTATCTGGGATGTACTGCTACAACAATCGGCCAAACAAAATAATATTAGCATCTTCACGATATGAAAGGTATTCTCACTATACAAGTATAATGTGAAAGGTATTCTCATTATATAAGTATCACTTCAATTACCACCAATATCTCATCAAATGGATTTAAACATCATATCCCACACACAATATAACAATTCCTTGACATGATACCCTAATACAAGAAAAACTAGAATAGCCAAACCAAACCTTGTTGAAATTCTAACATATAATCTACAATGTGAATGAATATCACGTAAGAACTAACATAACGAGGTGCTATTTCTGATGACTTACCTACGGCAAATACTAGATGACTTACAACAATATAATTAATGAAAAACTTGATTTGTATGACTCACAGATATAGTACGTACGCAATAAATTTTCAGGTTTTAACAAAATTAACAACTTTCTTCATGGAAGTCGAATTGTTGAGTTCAAAAATAATATCAGAAATACAGGAACTACAACCTAGACTAAACCACGCAATTTTCCAGACAGATTTGGTTGGACACTTTAGAGTGTGCTGGCCAGACCCAACCTACCATGAATCCTACATATAGTTTGGTCAAGAGCCACACGTACAAACTGGCCGAATGAAATGGTCACTCCTACTCAACCTATTCCTTGCCCACCATCTAATACTAAAGCAAGCAAAGCAAGGAACCTGATCGAACTACCAACAAGAGCATCACTAGTTCACTACTCTAACCAACAAGCCCTCAATTGAAGCAAGTGATGCCCAAGACCAGTGCAAGCACAACAACCAAATAAGAAACCTAACAAAACCAAAGGCTGGCGTATAATATGGGCATCGATTTAGAGTAGCCCCACAATCTCTTATTACTCAATTCTTCTTCAGACATTAGGTTACAACACTTGAACTGTTGTCTGATGTGATTTTCCAGTAATGTGAAATACTAATCGTATTGTGATGTAGGGAAGCAAATTAAAAAATAACTCATGAATTAAACAACAGAGATAAATGAGGTACTCCCTCATAAAGAAGACACTTCGACACACTTCTTTCAATAATTAATTAAAACTCAAAAATTGTCTCTCTACTACAATAAAATGAATTATATATAGTTTTTCAAAAACCCTAGACTCCTAATAAAATTACCAATTCACCCAAAACCCTATACTCATAATAAACTTACCAATTTACGCAAAACCCTAAACTAAACAAATAAAATAAACAAATATATTTATGGACCAAAATTGAAGCCCAAATCACCCTTCTTTCCGTCATCATTCTCCTCTTCTTCGAAAAAACTCGACCTCGAGTTTTGCCAAGATACTGTAAATTCGATTCAACACAAAATCCATGCTCATAAATCTTGTTTGAAAGATGATTCAATAAGCATACTCCCAATGACTCCAAATGAAAAGAAAATGGTGTATTAAATTGCTTCTCAAAAGAACAGAGGAAAGGATCTGAATACTTTGTTAAAATACTTGTTATCAAATCCTTAAAAACACCATTCAACTTTTGTGAAGTATCAACATTAAGTATCTCAACATATTTGGCAAAAGAAACTTCATTTGCACCATCATCTGGATAACTATAAAAAATTGGTGGATCTTCCCACTTTACAATTGGCAATATTTCTTGTGCTCCATGAATAAAAATTGAATTTATTTTCACTCTCCACAATCATATCGTTGGATTGACAATCAAAGAATGTTGAGAAACTGAACTTAAATCTCATAAAATCTTGAGATTTATTTGCAACAAGTCGTAACTCATTATCTCCAAATTTTAAAAAAGGATATGCATCCTTCACATCGTTTTCATCCTCCAACACATGTAGGCTTGGGGAACGACGACACTCTTGTTGTTGTTGCATAACAACAACTTGTCGTGTGAGTGTTTCAACCCGCCGTGCTAATTTAACCACTCTCTTTCGCATTATGCTACCGTATGGATCTTCGCGAATAAACCATAACCTAGTTCTCCACGGGTCATGCTTCAGGACGTTACACGGCTCTGATACCAACTGATGTAGGGAAGCGAATTAAAGAATAACTCATGAATTAAACAACAAAGATAAATGAGGTACTCCTTCATAAAGAAGACACACTTCTTTCAATAATTAATTAAAACTCAAAAACTGTCTCTCTACTACAATAAAATGAATTATACTCATAATAAACCCTAGACTCCTAATAAAATTACCAATTCACCCAAAACTCTATACTCATAATAAAATTACCAATTCACCCAAAACCCTATACTCATAATAAAATTACCAATTTACCCAAAACCCTAAAATAAACAAATATATTTATGGACCAAAATTAAAGCCCAAATCACCCTTCTTTCCGACATCATATTGTGTTGCTGCATTTTTTATTTATTTATTTTATTGGCAAGCCTGTTTTAATGAGATCAGTAACTCGGTTATGCTGGTGGGATTTGATCCCCAGACTTCTGGTATCATCAACCAAGGGTTTTACCGGTTGAGCTCAATTGGCACTTGCATTGTTGTTGCTGCATTGATGAGTCCATCATCCACTAAAATTTGTTGCAGTTCTTTCGGTAGCACACATCTTTAACATATTGGATGACAGAATACTATTTGTCGACATCATTTCCTACAAAGATATGTTTTTCGAAAAATGGAAAATTTTATTAAAATCAAAGGAAGGGATTACAATCCTGATCAGCAAAAACAACTAAGTGTTTCATTCTTCGATCAGGTGAAAGAAAACCAAAGAACAAACAGACTCCTCTACTAGCAAGATCACCTACAAAGTAGCTGGTTCCATTCGAAAGTCAGGTTCTCGAAACGGTACCCTTTGTTTCATTAAGGTCCACCCATCCAGTACCATACTAGAGCTACGACAGCCATCTGAAATTTGTTTTTTCTTCTACTACTGTCCCTCTTTTCTTTTCTTTTTTTGGTAAAGATACTACTACTGTCCCTCTAAAGATCAAGTCATTTTGAGATTTCCATGTCAACTAAAAGAGTGCAAAGGGCCAGAGTTTCCTTATCTGTCTGCCAAAAGGGTTCCCAAAGAATGGTGGCCAGTTTCTGAACAAATCTTCAATGCTGTTACATGTAACGAAGAGGAATGGTACTGCTATGATTCCATTAAGAACATAATCCCACATTGACATTGGCTTTGGACCGTTCAAACAAAGGTGGTTAATCGATTCAGAGATGGTGCTACCTGCAGAGAGGACATAAGGGGGAAGCTCACATCCCTTTTGAATACAAAAATTCAGCTGTCTGCAGTCTGTTGATGAAGATTTTAGAACACAGAACCAATTAAGGTCTTGCTGAATGTTGGATTCCAGCAGTTCTTAGAAGCTTTTAACTGAGAATTTTCCATTCTTCGAGCATGCATGACCAAAGCCAAGAATTACGTACTAATCTCTCCATCGACCTTTTGGTTACCCAACAGTTGCTTAAGCTCAGCAGCAGCTGACTCTTCCCAAGTACTCAATGCCCTGCGCAAATGAAGAATCCAGACCTAACTATCACCATCTGCCATGACATGGTAGAGGCTGATCAATGCACCATGAGTCCGTCCAAAACAGAATTTCATCCCCTCTCCGGCAAGGATATGTACATACTATTTAATACTATTTAATGGCGTAATTAAGTTTTCGTACACATGTACTGAATTTAAGAGTAACATGTGTGTACCATGTGACTTGAAGGGGTAGTTTTGCCATTTTAAATAAAAGTTTCGACTAGACTAAAGTCCATTAACTGTCGAACAGGTCAACCGTTAGCCTTGACAGAAAATGTACCAAAACCTAAGTATTCTACTAAATCAGATCAAGACCTAATTCACTTATTATTACACGTACGCAAACCTCAATACCCCTACATAACAATATCAAGTAAATTAAGATGGATTTTGGATATTATTGCTCCAAAAACAAATAATGTACACATAGTTTGCATCTTTCCTAGACCAGAACCATGTGAAACATCAGTAGTATGTTGACCTCGATGCCCTTGTAAACCAGAAAAGTCGATCATTAAATTACTATATAATGATCAATATGTGTTGGTAAGAAGCTTTTTGGTTTGATAAAAGGTAGGAATTATATCGACCAACAAAAGAATTTACATGACATCGGATTTATAGGAGTCTTTCCCTGTTACACTCAGGGACGGAGCCAGAAATTATTTTTCAGTGGGACACTTCTAGAAGTGAGAATTTTTTATTATTATTATTATTAACCAGTATTTTTTTATTTTTATTTTCCTTTCTACATGTTATAGTTTACATAAATTAATAAAAAGTACGATCGTTTAAACAAAAAATACAACAATATAATATTCTACGAATAAACTTATACACAACTTCTCAAAAAATTTACCCACACAATAACCTTTATAAATTTAGCCACACAATAAACTTAATTTATAAATATATAACTAGAAAAATAAAAAAATAAAAATTGTTCCCTAAAAAATAGGGGGATTTAGAGATACCCCCCAAAATTTTAGGAACTCTTTGAGATACCCCCAGATTTAGAAACTCTTTGAGATACCCCCCATTTTCTCATTTGAAGTCGGTCAACCAAGCCGTTGACCATGGTCTGACCAGTCTTCATAATTTTAAGACAATTTTACCCTCCCACCATTTAAACCCACATCCTAGTCATTATGCCCAGTCATCAATAATGCCATGTCAGCAAACCACTTACATCTAACACTTCTTATCCTAACCATTCAAAATACATCTAGATCTAGATCTAATCACAACTGTCCAAATTTACCTAATCTAATCTAATCAAAACTAACCTAACTTATCAAACTAACTAAACCCCTAAAATCAAAACTAACCTTATCTTCTTTCCGCCATTAACAGAACAAAGCAGCGGGAAAGTGAAATGCAAGTGAAGGTTTAACTTCATACCTTGATTTTCAACCAAAATTTCTTTTTTCTTCTTCAAAACTCTCCCATTTTCTTCCATTCTTCTAGATCTTCTTTCATTTTGATCTAATTTTCAACAATGGCCGCTCCTAAAACCCGATTTTTTTGGGTATCTTCTGATTCTTCTGAATCATATGAATCTAGTGATGAATCGAATTTGAACAACCAGGATTCAAGTGCAGAAAGCGAAGAAATGTATGATCCTGCTAGGATTCGGCGTCGAGAATACTTGTAAGCATAGGTGAAAATATCGTGCGTGCCGGGCGGATATTCGCGATATTTTCCGTTTTTTCAGAGATCGGCACGGTACGGATCACGGCATATATTCGGATATTAAAACACCCCATGCCGGTCGGCATTTATCGGATATTCGCGGCATAAATCGGCAAAAACCGATATTTATCGAAATTTTGGAAATTTTCGATTTTAAAATTAACACATTTATTTTTAATCCCCCCGAACTAGAATTTTCGATGAGATTATCAAAAAAATGTCCAAAAGGCACTAGACGTTTGGAAACTTTCGCGACGAACTTGATGGCCCTCCAAGAGCAATATATCAGAAAGAAACGAAAAAAAAGCACGCCCATGCCAAAGTGAAGTTCTCTCTCACTTTTGGCAAACCAGTATACTGTTTGTATCCAAGGTTTGTTTTTGTGTAATGAATAATTGGTATCGAATTGGTAACATAGAAACCTCCCAAAGTGATAATTCCAGTGTACCATCCTACCAAACCCAACCAGATGACAGTGGTTCTTGGTTTCCTAATATAGGGAGTTGGTTGGCCCCAATGACAAGTGGGTCCGACGTGCAGTCAGCCGATACATTAATGCCGGTTCAACAATACTCGAGATTTCCTATATTTGAATCATTTGCTCCGTATTGTATAGATCAAGATGCATATGATATGCATATTGACCAATTCAGGTCGTACGAGCAAACAATGTCATGGGAATATTACTGTACTGAGTTCGTCCCCACACGTATGCGACTTGAAGCTCATCGGTTTGACAAGGGGCGTCTATCATTCTGGGGTTAGCATGTCTTTTATTTTGATTATTAAAATAAAACTATGGGTTGAGTTGTAATGAGGTTGTTTGTGTTTAGTTCTTGTATTGTAAACATATAAAATTTCTATGAATATCCGCCCGATATTTACGATTTTTTCACCTATGAGTAAAACTATCTTGTGTAATAGTTCCGTCTTAGCTTCCTTGTATGATTTGTCGTGTGTTTAATTTGTAATGTATGTTTTTCTTTTAATTATAAGTTTATATATCGAAATCCGCGAAAAAACACGTAAAGTGCAGACAACCTCCCAATTTGCCGAATTTTTCGCGAATATTCGCGAATATCCACGGCATAAACCGATTTTTTCGAATTTGCCAAACCAATACAATCCGACACATGAGGTCGGATATCCGCGATATTTTCCGGTTTTTGGGGGATCGGATATCCGCCCCTAAACGATATTTTAGCCTATGCTTGTAAGTTCATTTTCTTGAAGACCTTTTTTGATTTTTGAATGTGGTTGAGTATCGTTTTGCGATGGCGGTTATTAGGTTTTTCAAAATTTTGTCGATTTGGATGGGGAACTTAGGTTTTATTGAATATTGTGTCGATTTGGGGATCTTAGGTTTTTCAAAATTTGGAGGGCTTTTGGGTTTATTTGAGGTTTGTTCATCACTGCTCTCTTGATATTGTTGGAAGACAATGACTTGGTTGAAGACAATAACTTTACTGCTTATGTTTTAAATAGCTGAAATGTAACTGGGGGGTATCTCAAATGAAAATATAATAATGGGGGGTATCTCAAATGAAAATATTGATTGTTGAATGTGAAATGCTGAATGCTCACTCCATGTTGATAACCAATAACAATGTCTTAACAACTGCTTTAACAATGTTGTATGTTCACTCTATGTTGATAACAAATAAAATGTTGTATGTTCACTCTATGTTGATAACAAATAACAAATGACAAATAACAATGTCTTAACAAACCATTTAACAATGTTGTATGCAGCAAATGCTTGAATTTTTGTCCATCACTAGGGTTCAATTGCATAAGACTTCACTTTGGCGGTAAATGGAATGAGATAAGCATGGAAAGAGCCAATTGGAAGACACGAGATTATGTAGGAGGTCAATATGTTGATTTTCCCAATGTTGATGGAGATTGTGTGTGTTTGTTGGACATTGATGAAATGTTATGTAAAACTTTGGAAGAGAGGAACATGCTCAATTACAATGTGGAGAAATTTCCTATGTATTTGGAAGGGGGTATTAAGATGGAGTTAATGGAAGATTATGATTGCATTCAATGGTGGAAGTATGGTGATCAGGATGAAGAAGGGAATTTGCCTTTGTTTTATGAATTGGAAGAGCTGAAGCCATTAGCCGAAGAAGCTCCTGAAGTCATTAGTACACCATGTAACACTGATGTCGACATGGATCAATCTCAACCTACCCAGGATGAAGGTATTAATGAAGCTCAACCATCCAGCCAAGCTCCTAAGACCAAACTTGCTAGGCCAAAGAAGAAGGGTACAAAAAACAAGTCTAAGAATTTTAACAAACTGCTCCAAGGAAACAAGGCTTGGAAAAGAAAGAAATCTACGTATGAACAACTTTCTGAGGAGGAGTTAGATGAAATGCCTGATATGAATGTCAAGGATACAATGTTTCCTCCTTCTGATTCTCATGTCCCACCTCCATCTGAATCCAATGTCCCACCTCCACATGCTCCACCTTCAACTTCAGCTCCACCTTCAACTTCAGCTCCACCTTCAACTATGGATATCCAATCTGATTCTGACAGTGATTTTGATCCAATTGATAATATTGAGGCTGAAGAAGCATACCATAGCTATGATTCATCTTCAGAAGGATCCATTGGATTTGAACCTACAGAAGAAGACTTGGAAGGATATGCTGACTTTGAAAAGGAAACCGAAGAATTGTATGACTTTGATGATATGGGTGAACAAGCTCCCTACTTTGATGATCTGCCAGAACCAGAGGTGAATATGTCATGGCCAACAATTGCTGCCTGCAGGGAGTACATAAGAGATTATGCAATCAAGAAGAAATTTATTTGGAAAATGCCGAAGAATGATGGCGACAGATTTATAGCAGTTTGTGTGAATGAGGATAAAGGATGTCAATGGAAGTTTGTAGCTAGGGTCAGTAAAGCTACGAGAGGTGATAGGCACACTTGTTCCATCAGAACCTTACATAATGAGCATAGTGCTGGTTGTATTGGTAATAAAGAGTTCAAGAATAGTTTGGTTGATTCCAACTGGGTTGTAGCAAAGCTAGAGGATGATGTCAGGGATCATGTGATTGTTTTCAAGGCAAGGGAACTTGTGAAAGCAATTTGGAGGAGGTATGCACAAAATATCACATACTTCATTGGATGGCATGCAAGGCAGAAAATAATGGAAAGACTCCATGGTAACTATGAAGAGAGTTACAGAATTGCAGCTGAATGTTGTATGCAAGTGTTGAAGAGAAATCCTGGCAGTTTAGCTATATGCAAAAGAGGTGAGGATCAAAGGATGAAAGGTATGGGTGTTAGTTTTGCTTTATGCTTGAAAGGTTTTAGGGAAGGTTGTAGGCCTATTCTAGGCTTAGATGGTTGTTTTCTGAAGGGGAAATATGGGGGTATGTGCTTGAGTATCACTGCACTGGATGGCAACAATGGATTATTTCCCATTGCCATTTACTTGTGTAGAAATGAATGTAGTGACACTTGGTTTGATTTTCTAGAAATGATGGAACCTCAGTTGACTAGAAGAGAAGAGAAGTTGGTATTCATGTCAGATCAACAAAAAGGGTTGAAAGAGGTTGTCGAGGCTTTATTCTCAAACTCTACACACAGATTCTGCTTTAGGCATATGTTCCAGAATTTCAAGAAGGATAATGCCGGAGGCAAGTTATTTGAGGAGTTATGCTGGGGTGCTGCCAGGGCATACAAAGAAGCTGATCACAAAGAATGGATGGCTAAGCTACAAACTGAAGATGCAGAAGCATATGACTGGTTGGTCAAAAGAAATGTGAAGACATGGTGTAGAGCATACTTTGAACCATATTCCACCTGTGAGCACATAACCAATAATTTTAGTGAAAGTTTCAACAATTGGATTGCAGAGTTAAGAGACAAACCAGTTACAGCTTTTGTCTTTGAATACACCAAGATGGTTATGTGCCTTCTATATAAAAGGAATGCTAAAGCAAAGACCATGGACATCAATGGTGTGGTTCCAAGGGTGTGGAAAGCCTATAAGAAGCTAGAAGACAAATTTCTCCCACCTCCATTTTCACTGTTACAGTAGCATTTACATGATTTTGAAAGTCTTCAGTTGCCTTTTTCTTCTCCCTCTTGGCTTCACGCAACCACTGAAAGTTTCCACATGTATAACACTTCAAATACTTGTCCCCCACAGTACCTTGCTTGCCAGAAGTCTTCACATTCCTCCGACCCTTGCATCCCTTAGTTCTGCATTCAGAATCTACCCACTCGCAATCTTTCTTCCAGTGATCCAAGTCATCACAAATTAAACAACCAGGTACACTTGAACTAGAGGTCGTAGCTTCATCCCTCATAGCTTCATCTAACCATTTAAACTTCCCGCAAAGGTGACATCTAAGAAACTTTCTACCTAGATTCTCTGGGGTATTTGAAGTTGTCAATCTCATAATGCCTTCACAATCTGTCTTTTTGCAATGGCTATATACCCATTGACACTCATCTCCACAATGTCCAAGTTGGTCACACATTTGACAAATTATCTGTTCAAAACAAACAAAACTTTCATTAGAGATACCCCCCAAAATACAAGTTTCATTTGAGATACCCCCCAAATTGCAGAGAAAGGTAATTTGGGGAAGATGATGAAAGATGATGAACCAAATCTCAAAAAATCCTAAAATACACAGTACAAAACCACTAAATACTATAATTTACCTTCATATCAACGTTTCAACTAGGTAGATCTAGTAAAACTACTAAAAATTGAAGTATTTATTGGTTCTTCTAGATCGAGTAATGGAGTAATAAATGAGAGATGATAATGGCTAGATCTGTTAATGAAGAAGGAAGAAAAATGAAGGTGAAAGAAGAATGGTTTGATGAAGAAGAAGCAAGATAGATAGGTAGATAGGATGGAGAAGAAGGAAGAAAGAAAAGGAATGATGGTAAAGAAGAAAAAGTGAGAGATGAAGTTTGATGATGGTGAAGAAGAAAAGAGGAGGAAGAAGAAGGAGGAGGAAGAAGAAGGTGGAGGTTAGTTCACTTTCCCGCTGCTTTGTTCTGTTAATGGCGGAAAGAAGATAAGGTTAGTTTTGATTTTAGGGGTTTAGTTAGTTTGATAAGTTAGGTTAGTTTTGATTAGATTAGATTAGGTAAATTTGGACGGTTGTGATTAGATCTAGATCTAGATGTATTTTGAATGGTTAGGATAAGAAGTGGTAGATGTAAGTGGTTTGCTGACGTGGCATTATTGATGACTGGGCATAATGACTAGGATGTGGGTTTAAATGGTGGGAGGGTAAAATTGTCTTAAAATTATGAAGACTGGTCAGACCATGGTCAACGGCTCGGTTGACCGGCTTCAAATGAGAAAATGGGGGGTATCTCAAAGAGTTTCTAAATCTGGGGGGTATCTCAAAGAGTTCCTAAAATTTTGGGGGGTATCTCTAAATCCCCCTAAAAAATAAGAAACTACTACCTTGAAATGAAAAAAATACTTGATATTGACTATTGAGAAATTGGGGAAAAAATATCCAAATTAAATACAATTTAAGAGATGGAATGAGTTAATAAATAGTTGTAATTGTTTAATTTGTAAGTTTGGTTGAGAAGAGGTAAAAGATAAAACTAGGGTTTGTATATTTATGAAGAGAAAGAAGAAATATTTGATATCTCTAACTCTCTGTCTCTTTCTATCAAGGTTCATGTGTTGGACTTTTACACCAAGCTTTTCACCGAGACTACACTTCATAGACCTACTCTTGGGAATCTTGAATTCCCAAGACTTCCATCCGAGACTTGTAGTCACTTAGAGAGACCGTTTTCCGAAGATGAGATTCTTTGTGCAATCAAAGCCATGGGTGATGAGAAATTCCCGGAGCCCAATGGATTTCCTATGGGAGTCTACAAAAAATGTTGGTATTTTCTCAAGCATGACATTATGGAGGTAGTTCGTGATTTCTATGACAATAGTTTCCTTGACCGAAAGGTGAACTCCACTTATATCACACTTCTTCCTAAGAAGGCGGGCTCGATCTCTCTTGACGATTATAGGCCTATATATAAGTCTCATAGGTGGCATTTTATAAAGTTATTGCGAAAGCTCTTTCCTCTCGGCTTAGGGATGTACTCCCTCACATTATCTCGGATTCTCAAGGTGCGGTGGTCAATGGGCGGCAAATTCTTGATGAAGTCCTTATTGCTAATGAATGCATCGACTCTAAGTTGAAGTGTGGGGATTCCGGTATTCTTTGCAAGATTGACATTGCAAAAGCCTTTGATAACGTCAATTTTCTTGATCATTTGCTTGATAAAATGGGTTTCAGTCAACTTTGAAGGAAATGTATCCGAACTTGCATTTCCACCGCTCATTTCTCCATCTTGACTAATGGGACTCCCACCGGCTACTTGAAGAGTACAAGAGGGTTACGACAAGGTGACCCTTTGTCTCCATTGCTTTTCACAATTATTATGGAAGCTTTAGCACAACTAGTGCAAAAAGCTTGTTCTTTGGGCTTGTTGCATGGTTTTAAGGTGTCTCATAATGCCCCCAAAATTTCTTTGCTCCAATTCGCGGATGATACGATCTTTTTCATTGAAGCATCGACCTCTCAAGTGCTTGTGGTGAAATCCATTCTTCTCATCTTTGAGGCTATCTCGGGATTAAAGAGCAACCTTGCCAAGTCTTCCATTATCAAAGTGGGGGAGGTTCCGAACATTGACCATCTTGCTTCTCTCTTGAATTGCTCCATCACAAATTTACCCACTACTTATCTTGGTTTGCCCCTTGGTTCTTCGTTCAAAAGTAACTATTTGGGTTCCTATCATTGAGCTTTTTCACAAGAGACTTAATGGTTGGTTGAGGGCACATCTTTCAAAAGCGGGGAGGCTTACTCTTATCAAAAGCACTCTTTCGAACCTCCCAGTTTACCAACTTTCTTTGTTCATCCTTCCTTCGAGTGTTGCCAATCAACTTGAAGGCATCATGAGAGATTTCCTTTGGGGATCTTCGAGCAACAAAAGGAAAATTCATCTAATTGCTTGGGAAAAACTTTGCACACCTAAGGAAAGTGGGGGCCTTGGTATTCGACATCTCCTTTGCATGAACCAAGCTCTTTTGGGAAAATGGTTGTGGAGCTATGGATCCGAAAATGGGTCCTTGTGGAAGAGAGTCATTCATGCAAAATATGGTAGGGGGAACCCCTCTTGGTGGCCTCACAATTCACCTTCACCGCACGGTTGTAGCCTTTGGCGGGGTATAATGTCATAGTTTCAAAGTTTCAAAACTTGTATTCAGTGCAAACCGGGCATGGGTGATAAAATTTCTTTTTGGCATGATAGTTGGTGTGGCAATTTCACTCTCGCCACAAGGTTTCGTCAAACTTATAGGTTTGCTTCATGTAAACATGGTCTTATTTGTAATCACCGAAACATGATGGATGGTGTTGTGGCTTGGGACTTGAGACTTTAGCGCTTACCTAGAGATTGGGAGTTACAACAATTGTAAGAATTAAACGATCTCCTCCTTTTGCAGATTTTTGTTGATGGAAATGATAGGTGGGAGTGGACACTGAACCCCAAGGGAATTTTTTCTGTGGCTACCTTTGCAGACTTCTTGTCAGAACAGAGAAGAACGCTTCATGGGACTGCACTCCCCTCTTTCCCCTACAAACTTGCTTGGGCAGTGAGACTTCCTCCAAAGATTAAATTCTTCGTGTGGACTGCTCTCCATGGCAGGTTGCAGACTCTTCAACACCTCAATGATCGAGGTATGAACTTGAACACTTCTTGCATTCTTTGTAATGGGCAGACTGGGACTGTTGATCACCTCTTGTTGCACTGTCCTAAGACTACGGTCCTTTGGGAGTATTTCGCTGGTCAAAAGGACAAACCCAAATTTCGCTGGTCCTTTGGGAGTATTGCACTGTCCTATGACTACGTTAATAACTTGTCAAAAGGACAAACCCAAATTTTGATTTTATGAAAAAGACAAACATCTATGATCATACATGTAATCATATCGTCACACTTTTTTAAAATTTCATTTTCACCTCTGTATACATGTGATTTCCATTGTGATTATAAGTGTAATCATACGCACTTGTCCCTTTAATTCATGTGATCACAACTGTAATCATACTTGTGATAATAAAATGTTTATATGTGATTAGAAATATGATTATAATAAATAAATGTGATTATAAGTGTTATCATACATATTTGTGTTGTGGATTATGTGTGATCAGGCGTGTGATCATAACGAATAAATGTGATTATATGTTTGATCATAACAAATAAATGTGATTATGTTTGATCAGAGGTTGCGTAAGATCACATTTCAACTAGGGTTCATCAGGGTAGGGTATAGTTTTATTACATTTAGTATATGATTAGACCTATGATCATGTGATTATGATCATAGGAATGTGTAAGATTGCACTCCAACTAGGGTTCAATGGGGTAGGATGTACTTTAATTGCATTTAGTGTTGTATAGTATATGATTAGACTTTTGATCAAAAAGGGTATTTCTGTCCAAGGGAGCGAATTGTTATGATCAAACCCATGATCATAAAAACATATTCTTTATGACTAAATAGAATTTTTTAATATCTTTTTGGCTTAACCGTTTGGGAACCGTGTCCTTGAGCCCAACTCACCCTATAAAAAATCAATTTAGCTGAAATATATAAAATCGCAACCTCAGAATCTTATTATTGTATAGGTTACATGTAATCCTGCACCCCCCAACTCAGATTCCTGGATCCGTCCCTGCATGCATCACGTATTTTGCTGCAATGTCCGAACTTGTATTTTCACCAATGTTTTGAGGGAGACAGTTATATACTTATTTCAAAATTTATCTGCCATTTTCATAACTAATAAATTGCTTTGTCATTTAGAATTTCCTCCAATAACTCATCAACAATTGGTGGCTCTATGTCCTTTGGTAAGTTCCATTATAATGTCAATGAAAAAATAAAGTTTATCTAATCAGTATATATAGAGCTCTTCAAATATAAAACATCCACCTGTTAGGGATAAGAAAAGATAAACTGTGGAAGATGCATGAAGTTTTCATGCATATAATATATGTGCAGTGAGCCAGCTAGCAGTGAGATGTTCATGAAAATTACTAACAAAAATGCTATTGTTAGTACCAAATATATAGTGGATTTGTTGCTTATGTCTTTGTTTTATGGTGGATGGAGAAGAGTTTAAGAGTCTCTGTATTATTTCTTATAGTTGTTGGCTTGACTCACCAACTACTGGCAAGAATACTACTTTGGCTGTCTGCCTCCGGCTGCTAAGTCACAAGATGCATCATTTTGTTATTGCCTTTAGCTGACATCAGTTCGTTACTACCACATACAATTCTCCAATCTGACATCAATTACTACCACAATTCGCCAATCGAATAAATGTTGTATGGATTGATAGTGTTTGGAATACCACAAGTTAAGGTGTTGTTTGGAATGTTGCTCATATAATATTAACCCAGGTCCAAGTAAGATAAGTATCAAACAGATCATATTTCAATATTGCAATCTCAAAGTCCAAAATTTATCCTTACATAATCAATTATGGAAATAGAGATAGCAAGAAATCACAAATCTCCAAAAAATAAAATAAACAGAAATTAACTGCCACAAATTTCAAATGAAGCAGCATTCTACATTCTTTTCTGGCATACGTATACAATTCCCGACAGACACATTACATAAAAACAATTGAGCTTTCTCGGGAACTGTCAATTATGTACATCAGTGTCGCAAAATTTGGACTACATTGATTACTACCATCTTTTCTTGGCGTGCTCATTCTTGTTCCATTACATCGGTTTCAAATAAATGGAACCCTCCTCCTTGCTGAAGTTACAAACTTAACTCTTGACGGATCTTTTTTCCCAGAATAAGGTGTAGCAGGTTCAGGAGCCATTATTTGAGATCGTTCTTGCAACTTAATTTTGGCACTAGCAAAACCACTTTTTTTTTTTTTTTTTTTTTTGATAAGTAGAAATTTATTAGAAGTAACAAACCAAAGAATTACAACCTGATCAGCATGCCAAGGCATCGTCAGGTACAGCCAGCAGTAGCAGAAAAAACCCCACATACATCTCAATGCTATATTTCACTGCATCTCAGTTGACCCATTTTTAACGAGCAAGCCGTTAAGCAATTCGAACCAGTTCAAGAGCAGATCTTGAAAGACATAGAAACGCCGTCCTGACCAGCATCCAACCCAATACCAAAGCGTGGCCTTGACTTCCACCACCATACGCTCCAACGACACCATCCTTGACCTGAAAATATGTCCATTACGCGCCTTCCACAGAACCCACATCACAGCATAGGGTAGTAGAGACCAAACCCTTTTGCCCAGATGCAAGCCCAAGCTTTGCGGCCAAGCTATGAGGAGTTCCTCTACAGAATCAGCCGTCAAGATCAATGTGTAGCAGCGGATTCTAGGACTCAGCAGTTCATGCCAGAGCTGCAGAGCAATGGGGCAATGTAAGAAAACATGGCAAATTGACTCCTCCATAAGCCTACACCCCGAGCAAGAGGGATCCACCACTGTACCCCTACGGATCAGAATGTCCTTTGTTAAGATGCTTCCCGACAGTGAGCACCAAAAGAGCATCTTGCATTTTGATGGCATCTTAACTCCCCACACTAAACTGGAAGGAAACAAACTGATATTACTACCAGGCCCCCTTTCCATAGTCACCACATGATCATAGAAAGCCTTGACTGAAAAACGACCATCTCTCGAGCCTTTCCAGAGCCAGGAGTCATCATTTTCATCAAGTACAACAGCGTTCAGCAAGTTCTGCAGGCTTTCCCATTCTGGAGTCTCCCAGTCATATAGTGTTCCTCTGAGCTCCAAATTCCAGGCCCCCAGAGAGGGGTCGTGGGAAGTGAAGCTGCTAACAGACCCATACTTATTATTTGAGATGTTGAATATAGCAGGGTACCTCTGGTGGAGTGGCTGCTCTCCTAACCAGTCGTCAAACCAGAAACTGATCATGTTCCCATTACCAAGTCTACAACTAATTCCTGTTTTGAACAAATTGAAGGTATCCATGATTCCCTTCCAAAGGGATGTGCCGTATGGTCGGGAGACAGGCCTAGGCCACCAACCAGACTCATCCAACCCATATTTAGAACCGATCACAGATCTCCACATGCTGTCCTGTTCACTACCAAAACGCCACAACCATTTGCCCCTTAAGGCTCTGTTCAGCTGTTGAATTCTCCTCAACCCGAGGCCACCATGCTCTTTCTTCTCACAAACCCTATTCCACCCTATCAAGTGATACTTCCTTTTGTCACCAGTAGAGCCCCACAAGAAGTTTTTCATGTGCATTTCAATCTTGTTCGCTACTCCACTTGGGATAACCATAAGGGACATTTGATATATAGGAAGATTCACAAGCGTACTATGGAGGAGGGTCAATCTCCCTCCTTTCGAAAGGAAGTGGCGCTGCCACAGGTGTATTAACCTATTTCTAGATTAATGCACTGCTGGGTCAGGTCGCTAGGGAGACTTGACCAAATGGGGATGTTTGAGATCGGGGTGGCTGCACCTCGTTGAGATCGAGATTGCCTACGTACTCTAGCTCGGGGGAATTGAACTTAGAGATCAAGCCATCGTAGTTCTGTTTATATAGAAGATAGAAGGGCGTGGATCGTGGATCTTGCAGATTCTCCGCCATCATAATGAGGATTAAATGAGTAACGCGCGCGGATCATCCCTGTGAATTAATTGTGTAACTGATGAGAATATTCTGTGCATTGAATGAGAGCACGTGTGTATGGCAGGTCGCTGCTCGTGGTATGATCGGGTCGCTGTTAACGAGCTACTAGGATGTCGTTGTTGTAGCGACCTAGTGACTGGATGACTGTGCCATGTGGCTGCTTTTGATTGGCTGGAGTATGTAGTACCCCTACATAAGCCCCCTCTTTTTAGGTCGGCTGGTGAAGGCGGGCTGAAAAGACTTAATGCACCATTCGATGTTGATATGATGTTTACTTTTTGAATTTGGTGACGTGGCAGTCATGCAGCGCTGTTTGTGGCAATCATGGCGCTATTACGGGGAAGTGGAGGAGTTTCCTTGGACAGTTCGCCGTGTAGTTATGGCAACTGACGCACGTATTGCTTGATTGAATATCTGTGTTGCACGTGGACTGATCCAACGGTGGATACGAACCGTTTTGTGAGTGGAGAATGACTGTACTGCATATTGATCCTTAGGTCGATCTCAGCCGTTCATTTGTTTTGAATCGATTGCTGGAAATGCTTGAGCTATAGTATATAAACTGTAGTTACCTTGAGAAGGGTTTGCCTATCTTGCCTTTGTTTGAATTGCTGCCGCTTTTGCATTGCGATCTGAAGAACTTTGAGAGCTCGTGAGGTTTGTTTTCTTCTCTTTTCTTTGATTGTTTATTTTCTTTCGTTTTCATCTTCTGTTGCCTTCTGTATTGTTTGAGAGTAATGTCTGAGGGTAGTGACTCGCAAAACGATCACTTGAGTGATGGTGGAGTTGAGGAGTATGAGTCTGAGAGTACTCATTCTGACCCTCCGTCTCCCGTTCCCGATGAGAATGTAGATAGCCCCCAGAGTAGTGGTTCTCATGGTCCAGATTCTTCTGATGATGAGTTGGTTGAGGATGACAATGGTAGACTGTGTAGAGTTGTGAATATGAATTATGTACATAGACATTTTGCTGTTAGGAGGCATTATGGGTTTAGGTCGATTAGGCATTTAGAGATAAGGTTTCTTGGAGACCGCTTACTTTCTCCTGACTATCGACCTAATAATCCTTCATCTACTATATTGACTTTGAACCAATTCCGTGCTGGGCTGAGGTTGCCGTTGTCTGAATTGGTGGTCGACCTGTTGAATGCCATTAGGCGAGCCCCCTGTCAGATGAATGGTAATTTCTGGCGGAACATGAGGGTCATTGACGACCTCAACAAGTTGCATAGGTGGAACATTACAGTGGAAGATGTATTGAACCACTTTTGCTTCAAACGCTCCTCGAAGGTTGAACTCTCTGGCTATAACATGCAGGTTAGGCCAGACCGTTTGCCTTTGATTTATCCAGTGAGTAGCGAGTCATGGTGGAAAGATCCCATGCTGTTCACTGGGTCGATTGTTGAAGGGGATATCCAGTTGCGTCATACGATTAGGAATGATGATCGTAAGTTAGTTGTCTGTAGTTTTATGATTGTTGGTTCGTCTTCCTGTTTTTGAACTTGATTTCTTTGTATTTTTTGTTGCAGCGATCCGGGACGATCATCTGATTAGAAAAAACAATCTGCAATCTGCTCTGAACTGTTTGGGTAAGTTGACCGACGAGCGGAAGATCTCATTTCTGCCTCACCTAAAGGAGCATTTTATTCCTAAAGGTGGTCCAAAAACTGTTTTGGACGAGCTCAAGAGGAGGAAAGCCTTGAAGAAAGCATTCATGTCTGCTGTTCACAAAGCTGGAGGTGGGCGATCTGGTAGCAGTTCGCGAGCTGATGACAGTGAACGGGCTAGTGGTGGCTCGAGGCAGGGAGAGAGAGAGCGTTCTGTTGGTGCTCCTAGGAGGTCGGATAAGGGGCGACCTGTTGAGAAGGAGCGACCTTTGTTGCAGGAACGATCTGTGGAGAGAGAGATTCCTGTGGAAAGGGAGCGTTCTGTTGGTAGTTCTCGCCAGGTTGAAGCAATGGCGAGCCCCCCAGTCTCCGGTCCTCCCGCCTCGCTTCCTAAGGTTGGTGCCTTGGCTGGGAAGAAGAGGTCTTTCGCAGGGAACCTTAAGCTGACGGAAATCCCAGCTATGCCTGCTCCTATTTCTTCAATGCCTCTGACGTCTCCTGGGATATCTGCTTTGTCCAGGAAGACTGCTCCTCGGCCTTTGCAGAAAGGCAAAGGTACTTTGTCTGAATTCCGGCCCGGGCCATTTGATTATTTGGATGGTCAAGGAGAGAAGCATGTCGTTTACGATAATGACAGTGCTATTGATGATCCTTGTGTTGCCCGGGCCGTGAATGAGGGTATCGTCCTGGACGCTGATGCCCGGGCAGTGAAGTCACAGCCTTTGTTGGTGACCTGCTCGAAGATAAATGGGGCGCTGCCTTTGGTGAGTGCGATCATAATTCTTATTGGTCTTGCTTATGCTTTGATATTTGGTCTAAATTTTGTTGTTGGTTGCAGCTCAATGCCAGTTTCCAGGAGGTGCGTCTGGTTGCTGAGATTGGTGCTCAAGCTGAAATTGAGTTGAAGGCGCTCAATGAGAAGCTCGAGCAGGCGAAGAACATTGCTGTCATTGCTGAGTGCAAGGTTAAGGACAGGGATGCCCAGCTCGCAGCTCTGAAGGAGACGGTGGAGCAGTTAAAGGAACGCAATGCTGCTTCTCAATCTTCTGTTGAGTACTGGCAGAGGGTATGTCAGGAGAATGAAGCGGCGTGGAAGGGCTACTGTGAGCAGCTGCAGAAAGCTTTGATGGGGTCGCCCGAAGGAGAGGAGACGCGAGGTGGTGCTGGAGATACTTCGGCGGCAGCTCAGGACACCTCGATGGGCCCTAGTGACCAGGTCGCAGGTGCCCTTGTTGAAGTTGATACTTCAGGCGACCAGTCTGTGCAGCAATGAGCTAGCCTTGGATTCCCTTTCTTGTATTGGGTAACCTTGTTTTCCCTTTCTTGTATTGGGTAACCTTGTTTTTCCTTTCTTGTATTGGGTAATCTTGTGCAAGGTTTGCTTCTTGCACTCGTTGTTGTTGCAGTGTGTCTTCCATAGCTTATTCTTGAGAGCCCCCTTGTAACTTTGAGAGCTTGAGTGGAGAACTCCTTGTCTTTTGTATTTGGTGTCAGTAATCAGCTTTTACTTTGATGAGTTTTGTATGGATTCCTTTTGACCAGCTAGGTACCAGGAAGTCCTGGTAGCTCGTTCAGAAGGCAGGTAGACGAGATGAATAGCTGCAAGCAGGACGTACTGAAACAGTTCCTCTTGTATGCTTTGTCTATTTTGGTTGTGCCTGTAATTGTTAAAATCTCATAAAGTAAAAAGTTAATTCAAGAATTACCTTGCATTGTTGCTCATGTCGTTTTGTCTGCTTGAATGGACTTGCAAACAATATGTGACATTTGCTCGACCTGATTGTGGGTTGAGGTCGCATTCAACATAATTGTGCTTGGGTCGTGGGAAGAGAATGACCAATGCACCAAGTTAAGTTGCTAGTGATTTAACTTAACAAACTTTTAAATTATCAAAGGGACTAGAGTTTTGATAATTTGTAGGTCGAGGGATTAGACCTTTAGTAGCCATTCATGTTTGAGCAGAGATGATGGCAAATTTGAATTTATAGATTGAAAATGCAATGAATGGATGCTTACATTTCATTGATAAAATTTCTTTAAGTGAAAAGCATTCCACGGGTTCTTAACGATCTCCCCTTCTGGTGTCTGAAGACGATAAGAACCGTTGCTCTGGACTTTTGTTATAATGTAAGGACCTCCCCAATTGGCGTTGAGCTTGCCGATAGTGTCCTTTCTTTTGTTACTGAACATTCTTCTTAAGACTAGTTCCCCTGACTGGAAAGTTCTTGGTCGCACACCTTTGTTATAAGCTCGCTTGAGTCTCTGTTGGTATTGCTCGAGCTTTATAGTGGCGTGGTTACGTCGCTCTTCGAGGAGGTCGATTCCAAACGACCAGATCTGATTGTTGAGCTCCGTGTCGACCAGAAGAGACTTGGTCGTTCCAAATGTTAACTCAGTGGGAATAACGGCTTCAACTCCATAGCAGAGACTGAATGGTGACATCCCTGTGGATGTGCGAGGAGTTGTCCTATAAGCCCACAGGATGTTCTCCAACTGTTGTGGCCATTGATCATGCTGGTCTTCGAGCTTCTTCTTCAAATTGTTTAGAATCTGTCGATTTGCAGCTTCGACCTGGCCGTTGGCTTGCGGGTATCTAGGAGTTGACCTCGAATGCTCGATTTTCCACAGGTCGTAGAATTTTCTTATATTTTTGCCAACGAACTGAGTGCCATTGTCTGTGACTACCCGTTTAGGTAGTCCGAACCTTGTGATGATATTTTCCCACATAAATCTTTGGACATCTGCCTGTGTTACGTTGGTTAATGCAACAGCTTCCACCCATTTAGTGAAATAGTCGACGGCTACTAGAACGAACCTCTTTTCAGACTTCTTTTCCTTGATGAGGGGGCCCATGATATCAAGCCCCCACATGTGGAATGGCCATGGTGCAGTGATGTTGATGAAATCATTTGGATGCTGGTGTTGCTTATCAGCAAATCGCTGGCATTCTTTGCACTTCAAGACAAATTTCTTTGCATCTTCCTTCATTCTTGGCCAGAAGTATCCCTGGGAGATTGCTTTATGGGCTAAGGTACGTCCACCGGAATGGTTTCCGCATTCACCTTCATGGATTTCCTGAAATATCATCTGACCTTGCTTTGGGACCAAGCATCGTAATAACAATCCAGTTGCTGATTTCCTGAAGAGTTTGCCCTCATGGATTTTGTACATTGTGACTTTATGCAGCAATCGACTGGCTTCCTTTTTGTCGGATGGTAGGGCACCAGTTTGCAGATAAGCCATGAAAGGCTCCATCCAAGTCCCCTGGATGTCTACTGCAGTTGTTTCTAGTAGATCGGAGATTTGATGAATATCCTCTTCTTTGAAGAGATATGCGGGCTGTGAGTTGATCGCTATAGTTAGGGCCCGCGGTCTGTCTGAGTCGATCTTAGATGCTAGAAATGCCAGTGAATCAGCATGTCTGTTGTCATCTCTGGGTATGTGTTCAATTGAGAAATAGCTGAGCTTGCTGATGAGCTCCTTTGCTTTGCTGGCATACCTGATTAGGTTGATCCCATTGATTTGGTAATTGTTAGTAATCTGATTGACTACCAGTTGTGAATCGCTGTAGACCTTGAGACGAACTGCTTGCAAGTCGATGGCCATTTTTAAGCCCTGTATGAGTGCTTCGTATTCGGCCTCGTTGTTTGAGGTCGAAAAGTCCAGACGAGTTGCTCTTTCGAGCTGTGATCCTTCAGGAGAGATTAGCACACTACCAATTCCACTTCCATTGGAGTTGTGGGAACCATCTACATACAGCTGCCAAGTATCTGGGGGGTTGTCTTGGACTTGCCTTGTTTCAGGTTCTGGTTCCCAATTGATATCCTCTGCTGGATAGTCTACCAAAAAGTCTGCGACGTCCTGGCCCTTGACGGCCTGTCGTGAAACGAACTCGAAAGTGTAATCACCCAGCTCGGCTGCCCATCGAGCCATACGACCTGTTTTGTTTTTCTTTTCCAGTATGTGGCGTAATGGCTGATCGGTGATTACTTTTACAGTGTGTGCTTGGAAATAAGGCTTGAATTTGCATGCAGCGTAGAGTAGTGCTAATGCTAACTTCTCTAGAGGTGTGTACCTTATTTCGGCCTGCTGTAAGACTTTGCTTGTGAAATAGATAGGTCGCTCGACCTGGTTATCTTCTTTAAAGAGTACTGCGCTGATCGCGAAATCCGATGTTGCTAGGTAAACGCCGAGTACATCTCCATCGTTGGGCCTTGTTAGAACTGGTGGAGTAGACAGATATGCCTTGAGATCATTGAAGGCCTTCTCACATTCTTCTGTCCACTCATATGTAGCCCCCTTCTTTAGGATATGAAGCATTGGTCTGCACTTATCTGATGCTCTTGAGATGAACCTGTTCAGAGCTGACACCATGCCGTTGAGTTTTTGGATTTGTTTCTTTGTTTTTGGATTTGGCATGTCGACCAGGGCTCTGATTTGGTCAGGATTTGCTTCAATGCCTCGTCTGGTGACTAGGTAGCCTAGGAATTTCCCTGATGCGACCCCGAACAGACACTTTTCTGGATTAAGACGCATTCTGTATTGCCTTAATCTTTGGAATGCCTGGTCGAGGTTGTACAAATGATCTCGTTCTTTGTCGCTCTTCACTAGCATGTCATCAATGTAGACCTCCATTGTTCGACCTAGGAGGTCGTCGAACATTCTGGTGACCAGTCTTTAGTAGGTCGCCCCTGCATTCCTTAGGCCGAATGGCATGACTTTGTAATAGAAAATACCCTGCTCAGTTGTAAAAGAGGTCTTTTCTTGATCAGGCTCGTACATCGGTATCTGGTTATACCCTGAGTATGCGTCCATGAATGATAGTAACTCGAAACCGCATGTCTGATCGACTAGCCTATCGATTCGTGGCAGTGGGAATGAATCTTTAGGACAAGCTTTATTCAAGCTTGTGAAGTCGATGCAGACCCTTGTTTTTCCATTTTTCTTTAGGACTGGGACTATGTTGGCTAGCCAGTCTGGAGTATCGACTTCTCTGATGAAGCCGACCTGCTTGAGTCTATTGATCTCTTCATTGACGGCTTCGTGGAATTTGGGAGCAAGTCTCCTTGGTTTCTGCTTGACAGGTCGATAATTGGGATTGACCCGTAGCCTATGGCATGCAACTGATGGATCTATTCCGGGCATATCGATATACGACCAAGCAAAAACATCTTTATTCATTGAAAGAAAATTTACAAAATGAGCGAATTTATCTTCTTCCATTTCTGAACCTACATAGACATACCTTGGGTCCTCTGTTCTGACTAGGCTCTTTCCTTTGACATCACCATCCTTGACTCCAGAGGTGGACGGCTTTGACGGTGGGACAGCTTCAATAACACCGTGGCATTCCTGTGCGGTGTTCTGATTGCCGCGGAGTTCCATTATCCCATAAGGGCCGGGATAGCGGAATACCTGATGGTAAGTTGACGGCACTCCTCTCATAGCATGGATCCACTTTCGACCCAGAATCGCATTGTATTTGCTTGCGATATTTAGGACGCTGAACTTGCTGGTTACAACGACCTTGTCTTCCCTTCTGCCTATAGTGACGGGCAGAAGGATCTCCCCCTTAGGGTCTTCCCTTGAACTATTGAAGCCAAGGATCGGTGTGAAGTCTGGGATGAGCACTGAGTCGGGCAGCCTCATGACCTTAAAGGTTCTGTACATTAGAATGTTGCATGATGCCCCAGGGTCAATGAATACCCTCTTGATTGTGTAGTCCGCTATTCTGAGTTCAACGACTAGGGCGTCGTTGTGTGGAGTAACGACCTTGTTGAGATCGTCTTCAGTAAAGGTGATGTCAGTCTCTTGGCGGGCAGGGATGTTGATACGAGCTGCTCGGCCGGTGATAGAGTAGACATGGTGGAGATGTTCCACTCGTCTCTTTTTGTCCCGAGAGACAGGGGTGTGGTGAGATTCGTCAATCATGTAGACCACATGACTGTCCGACTCGCTGTCGCTGTCAACCTTGTTGGCGACCTTCTTGTTAATGTGGTCGCGTAGGTCGCCTGTTGGACCTAAGCGTTGGGAGACGCTACGCCCTCTGCTGCGTGCTGGACTTGCTGAGACCGTTCTGGCCTTGCTGTGGTTTCTTTTTGTGAAAGTCGGACCCTTGGATCAGACCGTGAGAGAAAGCAATAGTTGCAAAGGTCTCGTGCTCCTTTGCGAAGTCCTGAATGGAATGTAATTCAGACTTAAAACGAGCAAAGAAAACGCTAAGTGACTCACCATCTTTCTGCTTGACTTTGAAGATGGAGTCAATGGTAACAGGGCACTTCTTATTGTGGATGTAGAAGATGACGAATTGTTTCTCAAGCTCTGCAAACGAGCTGATGGATCCTGGCTTCAATCGATGAAACTAGTCGAGAGCTGGTCCGGTGAGACTGGACTGAAACAGCAAACACAAAAGATGATCCTCCTTGATCAGAGGAAGGGACTTCCGGAATCCTTTGACATGGTCGGTTGGATCTCCGACTCCTGCATACTGGTCGAACTTGGGTGCATTCAGCTTGTTCGGCAGATCGTGTTCCAGGATCTCGTTGGAGAAAGGAGACTCCTGGAATTGTTGAAGGGACTGCACAGCAAGTTGCTCTGCAGTGTGGCTCTTGGACCGGTGAAGGAGAGCCTGCGATGCTTTGAACTCTGCCAACTGCTGGCTGAGTTGCTCGTACTTTTGATTGGAGTCATCGGCAGGAATGACTCCAAGTCCGCTATTTTCACCCTGCTGGGGGTTGGTTTGTGCAGCTTTGAGACGTGCATTTTCTTCCTGCAAAGCTGTGATTTGAGCATGCAGATCGCTGATAGTTAACTCTGTGGTAGTCATTTGAACAGGTGATTTTTGATTTAGGGTGGGAGGGTTTGGGTTTTCGATTAATACGAATTCCTTGTAGTCGGCGCCAAATGTATTAACCTATTTCTAGATTAATGCACTGCTGGGTCAGGTCCCTAGGGAGACTTGACCAAATGGGGATGTTTGAGATCGGGGTGGCTGCACCTCGTTGAGATCGAGATTGCCTACGTACTCTAGCTCGGGGGAATTGAACTTAGAGATCAAGCCATCGTAGTTCTGTTTATATAGAAGATAGAAGGGCGTGGATCGTGGATCTTGCAGATTCTCCGCCATCATAATGAGGATTAAATGAGTAACGCGCGCGGATCATCCCTGTGAATTAATTGTGTAACTGATGAGAATATTCTGTGCATTGAATGAGAGCACGTGTGTATGGCAGGTCGCTGCTCGTGGTATGATCGGGTCGCTGTTAACGAGCTACTAGGATGTCGTTGTTGTAGCGACCTAGTGACTGGATGACTGTGCCACGTGGCTGCTTTTGATTGGCTGGAGTATGTAGTACCCCTACAACAGGGCAAGCCGAGACTGCACTCTCTCAAGGACAGGATTCCAGACATCTTTAGCTTTGAAACTAGCCCCAAGCGGCATCCCCAAATATTTAGAAGGCAGGTGCTCAGTCCCACACTAGCAAAACCACATAGTTGGGGTTCCGTTATCTTTGCAGAATTTGAACCTCTCTGTAGTCTGTATTGGTCTACATGGAGCTTTCACGATTGGTATCCAATCTCTTCAAGTTGAGGTTGATGCCCGGTCGACTTGCATCTTGGGCATCATCAATTGCTCAAAGTTCTGAATGTCAGTCTTCTCCACTTCTACTTCGGGCAGATGTAACTTTTAGCTGTAAATTACCCAAGTATTGTGCTGTATAGTGGCACCTGGTGGCTGGTGCCAACCTCTTTAAGTCGGGTTTTACTAGCTGATATGTATGGCGCATATGCATAAAGTACAAACAGGCCTATTATGCAATAAATAATTGCCCTCACCTTAAAAAATAAATAAATCTATTATACTATATTAAAGCAGAAAATACCCCTACAAAAATATCTCTTCAATTAGGCTATCAATAAGACTGAAATTGATAGTCTAATTGAAGAGAATTTTGATTAAGTTTGGGTATATTTGTAATTAGGCAAAAGTGGACCACCATCACAGATATAATTAAGCCCAATTAGACCATGGGAATAATTAAGCCCAATAAAAAAAAGTAAAAGAATACCCAATCCCAAGTATAATCAAGTCCAGCCCGTACCCAGTTGGACCAAATCACAAGCATAATTAAAATACAGTAAAACTTCGATAAATTAATAGCCTTGAGACTAGAGAAAATTATTAATTAAACGAGATATTAATTCATCGATTAATTAATAAACTATTAATTTACATAAACAATATATTTTCATGTATGTCTTTCTTTTTAGGGGGCTAACATGATGAAGCTGGATAATCATTTTATTCTAGAACCGGTTCCATGAAAAGAAACACTAAAATCGATAATGATATTGGAATAATTTCTTTCTTGCAATACAAAATACAACACCAGATCAACTCATCACACTACAAAAATTTAGAGACGAGGTTCAAACCAAAATCAATTTTGAGAAAAAAAAAACAATAATTGACTTTCATTATAAAAAAATATAAAATATATTTGTATATCAAAAAAATATTAATTTATATATTAGTTTGGCCTTCAAGGATTTTTCTAAAATGTATTAATTATCTAATAAATTTACCGAAATATTAATTTATCAACATATGCCCAAGTTGGGACCAGCCAAAAATATTATTTAAAGGAGATAATTAATTTATCGGGTATTATCTTATCGAGGTTTTACTATATCTTTTCAATTATGCTGAAATTGATAAATTAATTGAAGAGAAATTCATTCAATTTGGGGTATTTTTGTAACTACACAAAATAAATAAAAATGGGTCAATATGTAATTTCACATATTAAATACAACAACCTTCATAAGTAACCCTAACTCGAGTTCTTTATAAGCAGTAAACCACATTATCACCACTAAATCTAATACCAGTAATTGACTACCATTGATAAAATGCTCTAACTCGAATTTCTTTCAATTCAACAATTTTAAGTTCAATAAGTTTACCAGTAATCTTTTTTGAATAAGTAGCTAAATAATTATCTGGTGGAAGTAGTGATTTACATTGAAATCACCAGATGATTTACTACATTTGTACAACTTTTCCATCTATTATACTCAATTAAAGCTGAAAATACCCTTAAAAAAATATCTCTTCAATTAAATTGAAATTAATAGCTTAATTGAAGAGAATTTTGATTGAGTTTGGGAATCAAGTCCAGCCCGTACAAAAAATACAGTAAAACCTCGATAAATTAATAGCCTTGGAAGTAGAGAAAATTATTAATTAAATGAGATATCAATTCATCTATTAATTAATAAATTGTTAATTTACATAATTAACAGTATATTTTTATGTATATCTTTCTTTTTTTTAGGGGGGGACTAACATGATGAAACTGGACAATCGTTTTATTCTAAAACCCGTTCCACGAAAAGAAACACTAAAATCGATAATGATATTGGAATAATTTCTTCTTGCAATACAAACTACAACACCAGATCAACTTATCACACTACAAAAATTCAGAGACGAGGTTCAAACCAAAATCAATCTTGAGAAAAAACAAGCAAAAATTGACTTTTATTATAAAAAAAAATATAAAATATATTTGTATATCAAAAAAATATTAATTTATATATTAGTTGGGCATTCAAGGATTTTTCTAAAATGTATTATCTAATAAATTTAGCGAAAAATTAATTTATTAACATATGCTCAAGTTGGGACCAGCTAAAAATATTATTTAAAGGAGATAATTAATTTATCGGGTATTATCTTATCGAGGTTTTACTGTATCTTCAATTAAGCTGAAATTGATAACTTAATCGAAGAGAAATTCAAAACTCACCAAGATTTACATTGAAATCACCAGATGATTTATTACGTTTATACAACTTCTCCATCTTCCTCTTCACTCAAAGTCTATGTCTGTTTATATGCTTATATTTGATCCATGTATATATGATGTTTGCTGAAGATCTCTCGACGACACAGAAATCAAAACTCACCAGTATTCTAAGTCAAATGGGCAGCTATGCAAGTTTATTAATAAGATCATTAATAATATTAATATGATATTATTGTGGACACACGTCAAACATGTTTGTGATGGTCATTTTCAATTACATTCTAGATTTGACAAAAAGTATATTTTGCAGGAATATGGAGAACCAGTAATCTATTTCTTTTCTTTGCACTTATTAGGCACTGACAAAAAGTAAATGAAAATAGAAAATAAACTCCAATAAAGATGATGATATAATCTTCAATACATTTCAATGGTGGGGATACGAAAAGGGACCCAAGTAGCAGTAAGACTTATTTACTGCAATTTCATGAAATTTGAGTTTCCCTTAATTTGTGATCTAATGTACGTAAATGTGTTGCAGATGGGACTATATCAAAAAATGTCGCAAGATTCACACAGACATGGATTGTATGGTTGCCTTCCGAAAATGCTTAACTACAGGCTTAACGGGATCTCTCCGTCACATTACAAGTAAGTCATCTTTATCATCATAATAGTTTGTTAAAGATTTCGAATTTTCATGATGTTAACTGTTACAAGCCAATTAAGAGACGCTCGACTGCTAATGGACTACTGTGAAAAGATTGTTTCCCAAAGTGATGAAGCCTCAACAACCGAGCCAGACAAAATTCTAATTGAGACTTTGAGAATTGAGAGTACTGCAAAATCCCATTCTCCTGGATATCTTCAAATGTTTTGGGTTTAATTTTCATGTATATATAATAATCATTTAATTTCATTACTCAAATATTTATAATAATTCTAAATGAAATCATACCAGATCATAGACTTTTGAAACGGGCTAAACAAAATATTACAAGTTACAAACCAAAAGCAATACAAACCCCCTCCCCCAAAAAAAACTTTAAAACAATCAGATATGCCCGTGCATTGCACGGGCTTAAGGACTAGTTGGGATACTATAGAAGGTGCAGGCTACATCAATGATTGCCTTCACCGGTTAAGAATTGAAAAAAGATTAAGTAAACAGTCAGCCGACTTTCGAGTGGAAGTCTAAGGGTTCTACCATTGTTTTACATTTTTCTGCAAGAATACCCTTTCTGCAATTTTAATCCCTTGGTACTACCTTACAATTTTAAGAGCGTTCTTTCTGGCTATCAATTACCACCAATATCTCATCTGGCTAGACATATTTAAGCACAATGTCGACAACACAACTAATCCTTTTCATGGTACTTGTCAGAACTAAAATTGGAAAACCGAACCAAGTTGTTGCAATAAAGTATATAACTTATATGTGAATTGATATGTTCATGTAAGAACTTAGCGTGGTGCTAATATGAATGATTTAATCTACGGCAAATACTAGATGACCTGCCTAACAACTTCTGATTACTAAATTAAATAGTTTACAGAATCTATCATTACACAATATATGATTTAGTTTAAGTAATAAAATTTTCTGGTTTGAAAGAGACCAACAACTTTCTTAATGGAAGATGAATTAATAATATCAGAAACAGGGCTACCCTCGAGGCCTGGACTAAACACATCATTTTCCAGGCAGATTGGACACTTTAGAGTGGCCATCCAAACTCAGTTTTAGTATCTCCATTCTGTTAAAAACTCCAAACCGCAAACCTAGCTAAACTTAAATCCTACATACTGTGGTGTCAAGGGCAGGGCACAGACAGGCTGAATGAAATGATCCCCTTAGCTGGTTATGAATATGAATCTAAAAGACAACTGGCCTTGGGTAGTCGAAAGTGAATAAATCCCTCCCAGTCACCACCGTGTTCTTTACCCACCAGCTAATACTAGAGCAGGAGAAAAGAGGAAGCCTGTTGAACTATCAACAATCCCTCAATTGAAGAAAGTAATGTTCAAGACTACTGCAATCAACAACCACATAAGAACACTAAACCACCATAGTCTGACATGTCTAATGCGTTAAACATGGCCACTGATTTACAGTAGCCCCCTAATTTCTCATTACTCCATTCTTCTTCAGACTTCATTCTGAGTGATTTCCCTGTATTGTGAAATGCAGATTGTGGTTCTGCATTAAGTCCATCATTTCCTTAAAACATAAAAACAATTAAAATTTACAAATACAAACAATAAAAATGAGGAATGAGTAAATTAGGGTGGGTTTCATATGTTAGGGCTCAAGAGACTAACAATATGTACATTGTGTTTCGTTGATCTTTCCTAGACCCATACCATATAACGCAAAATGCAGGACTACTGTAGGGGTACTACATACAACATACATGTGGCACCATCTCTACCGTCCATCATGGTGCCACATGTCAACATCTAATGGGCTCTCTCTTGATGGCACAAGTTACAAAGTTAAAGCCAATTACTACAAATATATTCTCTCATCATTACCTCATTAAATGCTAGGAATGGAGTTACATTGTAAGCCTATAAATATGAAGGCAAACTACTCATTCTGGGCAGGTTGTCATCTCTGCTCACATGGTCTGATAGCCTAATGCTCCCAACACGACCTCATGGTGAGGTCTCATGATCAACGACCTCCTCAATCTCTCATGATGAGACCTCACCTCTCAGGTCTCATCTCTCTCTTGAGCTCTCTCCATTATGGAGCTCCCATTTTGTATCACCACTACTATAATAAACTTCTTTCTCCCTCTCCGTGGATGTAGGCACAATTGCCGAACCACGTAAACAATGGTGTTCATGTCTCTACTTTATTATTATTGTTCATATCATACAGATCATCATCTTTCATTAATGTATTGACCAACCTCACAAAAATGGTTAATACAACTACCATTTAAATCCTAATAATCAACTATATATTTGGCTATATTAGTTGATAAACGATGCATATCTATGTTTCCTAACGATGATATCAATGGTCTACGACAAAAGTCATGGATAGCTTCATTGGCGAGTTAATTGGTTCCGTGTGATATTGTTGACATTGCTTCCCTAGGGTAGATAATCTCCACCATGAGATGTATAACCCTCAAACCATATAATATTAGGTTGTAAACAGCAGATACAATTTTGACAAACCCACATGTTCAAAAATTGGTTTATAATTTAGAATTTCCTCCAATAGCTCATCAACAGTTTTCTGACTTTCTATAGTTGTATTCATTATTACAATGTAAAAGAAAAATCAACATTACCTATCAGCATATGAAGTAATTTAAGTAAGAAACTTCATCTTGCTAGAATGTTATGAACCATGAAAAATGCATGGCCTTGTCATACATAATATATTTAATTTGCAGTAAGATGTTCGTGAAAAGACCAACAAAAATGCTATCATATGGATGAATGGAGCATCTTTTAAACAATTCCATCTAGCACAAAACAACATCGAACACTACAAGCAGCAATCCAACATCCCCTGTTCTGATGTTCTCTTTGGATCCTATCCCCATCACGTCATGGTATGATCTCACTGGATATTCAATGTGCGAAACTGGCCAGAATACAACTTTGGGGGTCCCCAGCAGCCAGTGCAAATTTAAACTCATGATTGGAGTGATAAATTTGTGTTCCTTAATTTATATTAGTAGCTATGAAAAACACTAGTTAAGGAGTTGCTCTAATGTTCATAGTTAATGATATATAGGGTGTCGGTGGGTAGGCACTTTTATGTACACAAGAAAAGCCATACTTCCGAGTCAAGTTTTTTGTCCATCATGCACACATATATGTGATTACGATAACCAGTTAGCTTTAGAGGATCTAAAGTTAGATTTTTCCATTAAATTATAATGTCGCGACATATATCAAAGGCAAACAAAACATCATTTCTCACCAAGTTCACCATAAAAGCAGGGATGAATCTAGGGTGTGTGGGTGCAGTAGCCTCTTCCATTTACTATATTCTTCGATTTTCAATCTAAATATGAACTGGACATTGGACTGCACTACACTACTTGCAATACGAAATCATAAAAATATGCATGTATTAAAGCAAAAATAAACCAACAACTGCATTGTGACTGAACTGAATCCTCAAAAGAACAGTAGAATTATACATTGAGACTGCAGCGATTTACCAATGAAAAAAAATCGAAAAGAGCCAGAGGAGGTGCCTCTGCCTCTGGCCGCTAAACAATGAGCCGTGCTAAGTCACAAGATGCATCCATTAGCTGACATCAGTTACTGTGACAATCGGCCAATCGAATAATATTTAGTGGATAAAATAGTCTAGGTGCTAGTTGAACAAATACCATAAGTTAAGGTGTTGTTTGGAATGTTACTGATATAATATCAATCTAATGTCAGAATAAAATAAGTAACAGACAGATCACATTTCAAGAATCCTATGCTCCAATCAAGATTCACAATATCGCAATCTCAATGCTCAAAATTTGCCCTTATTTTAATTAAATTATTTACAATAATAAGCAATGGAAAATAGAGATAGCGGGAAATCACAAACCTCACCGGAAAGTTAACAAAAACTGCCGCCAAATTTACATGAAGCAGCAACTCAATTTGACCTACATTCTTTTCCGGCAATGTATACATTCCCCGAAGACGCATTATACTTAAACAATTGAACTGTTCCGGGAACTATCAACTATGTACATTCGGATGCACAACATATATTGGCATTGTGTAGCGAAATTTGGACTACATTGATTGAAACATAGTTTGCTACTTATCTTTAATACCAATTAATAGTGCTAGAGAAAAATAAAGCATTCTAATGAAACCAATGGATCTTCAAGAGATTCTTTCACAGGCCATTTCTCTTTAGATTCATCAAAATTCCGTCTATTCTCCGATTCCCGTCCCGAAGATCTCACAACCCTCTTTGCAGATGGACTCCTACACATTCCAGGTCGACTAGCACATCCACCAACATCAATTCTAGTAGCTGGAGACCGTGATCTTCGACGAGAACTTTCCCCATGATCTTTATTTACTCCATTTTGCGCAATATTTCTTCGACAAATCTGACCACCAACTTCTTTACCATACATTGATTTCCCACCAATGTCACTCTTCCCATTAAGCCATTGCTCTGATCTTCGCATTGGAGACTCCCCTCTACTATAAAACTCACCTGAATCTGATCGCTTCCTTCGAATCTTACTTGGAGATCGATCAATCACTCTTGGTTGCATAACTTCATCATAATCTCTAACACTATGCTCAGTTAAAGCACTAGTTGAAACACTTTCACTTAAACTACAAATCTCTGAAAATTCAGATATTTCTTCAAATGGAGGAGTAGTAGAAGTAGTATTAAAACTTCTTTTTTCTTCTATCTTTGGGAAAGATGGTAATCTAAGTATCTTTTGTTGATCTTTAAACTTAAGATAACTTCTTGGTTTGGGTATTGTTGGTGTTTCTGATGAAAGTACTTCTTTAACAGTTTCTTCTTCAAATGATGGTGGTTGAGTAGTAGTAGTGGTTGTAGAGGTGGTGGAATTGGTGGCTTGCTTGGTGTTACATAATGGTGGATCAGATTCAGGGACTAATGCTCTGTCTTGTAAAGAGTGGTCTTTTGGTTTTAGTTGTTGATATTGTGATGGGGGTTCTGGAGTGGGTTTTTTTGTGCTCAAACAAGAACCCATTGTGGAAGTGGTGGTGGTGGTGAAGTTTCAATGAGAGGAGTAAGTAAAAGTGGTGGTTTCCGGCATGATTTGGTGGTGGGAGGGGTGGAGATCTGAGAAGGATTGAGATGTGGAATTTGTGTGGATTTAGAAGGAGTACTGAGACAGTATGGACTAGCTAGGAAGTGAAGTCAATGTGAATATTTATTAGTTAGTATAGTTGGTTTAAAGACCGTAATTTACGGAAAATGCCATTTACATGATTGTACCAAATTTTTGTTTTAAAAAAATAAAATAAAATAAAAAGAAGAAGAAGACGAAGATGATGAATAGCGATGTGAATATGTATTTCGTAGGATTGGTTTTGCTATTCAAAAAGGGTTTGTAGTGCCCTGCAATTGTGAGCTCAGCTCAAGTTACCACCATCGTTATATGATACCAGAGGTCTAGGGTTCGATCTTTTCTCTACCATTGTCGAGTCATTTAAGACATACATCATTGGTGTTTTGGTGCATTATAAAAAAGGCCACACCACCAAATATTTAGCAGTAAAGATGATTAGTGGTTGTAACAAAAGTAGCTTAACAAATAACAACTATACACTCCTTTACCAAAAAAAACAAAAAACTATACACTCTATTTTGTTGTAAAATAATGAGTGTTGATGTTTACTAAGACTACAAGAGTACAAGCTAAGTGGAAAAAGAGATATGCATGGCATATAAAGACACAAATTCCAATCTTTAGACTGCAGTTCTCTCCATCTCTTTCACTGTAGTGTTATTTGGTCCATTATTAGATATCAATTTCTTTAGGAAAGAGACATAGTATCAAACCTACCTATTAATGGTTGGATTAGATTGGTGAAGATTAAATAGGTTTTTATAATTTAGTTTTACAGTACATGGGTGGGTGAGTCAAAGTGCTTATATACTTTTGCCATTGAATTCCAAGTCCATATTGGCAATATGGCATATGGAAGTTTAAGCAAGAAAGGGCCACTGACCACACACACACAGCTAAGAAACTGAGCTATTCACATGGCATGCAATGAAGTAAGGTTGAAGAAAATCAGGCTAGATATTAAGCTATACATTATATGGTTTTTGTCCCACATATTTGATCATTGTATTTCTTCTTGACCATGTGTCCCCTTAGTTATTATGTATCAAACAGAGGACCATAACTCATTCTGGCATGAATGTGATGTACCAAGAAGGATCATTGCCCATTGTCTAGTCCTTCTGCAACCATTAGTATGCTGCAATAAAAATGTAGCTTATTAATGGTTAACGAACATCCTCCAACAAGACCAATTAATCGGTTTGTTTGAGAGTGATTTGTTATAGTATTAATTATTAAGTGTTGCTTGCATATACACATTAGTAAGCTTCAATCTTGAACACAAATGCAGCTTATTAAGAGTGATTTGTTATATTAAGCTAGGCCTTTTTTTTTTTTTTCGACGTGGATAGATAAATAAAAAATTTAATTTTTATATTTGTCTTAATATTATAATTTTAAAATCTTTGTTAACTAATTACCAAGAAGAAAATATAGAACCTAATGAACTAGTAAGTTGTTTGCATTATATATATCAACCATTGCTTCTTGTTCTATGATATGATACATGTGGTGTTCTAAGATAATCAAATACAACCAAGTACACAGTTTTTGAGACCCACCATGACACCACCATGTACTTAATCATATTAATCCATTTTTTTTACCAATGTTCATATATAAATAAAATTTAATAATGCAGTGATTTCACCTTAGATTCAATAAAAAAAAAAATAATGGGGAAATGGTATAATATAATGAGGTGTTCTTCCTTAGATTTTTTTAGAATAAGTATCTCTGTTCAATGCATATAAAACAGAGACGTCAACTGGCAAACATGTGATGGGTTTCCTTAACCTTGTGCATGATATGATTAGTCAGGGACTCAGGGGTCAGGAATCATTTGTGGTTTTTGATTGGGCTTGGGCTAGTGATCCATTGGAACAACATCTCTAACAATGAAACCTTGAGTCTGGACTTCACATGACTTTGGCTCATGGATGTAAAAGGCTCAATAGTTTCATTAAACACACAATAATCTTTTTTTTAGGAAAGAAATCTCACAATAAATTCTGACATGCCAATTTAGGCTAATATATTATCACATAACAGCCCGTGTTTTTTTTTTTTTTTATTCGTAAACAGGGTTGAGAGGAGCCCTACCCCATTAAAGTACGTGTAGAAACTGTTGCCAATGAGCCTGTGGCTCAATGGTAGCACCCCTCTCACAAAGTGGAGAGGTTGTGGGTTCGAAACACCTCAATAGCTGATTGTTGATATAAGTTTCTACACGTAATTTAAAAGGGCAAGGGTCCCCTCAACCCTGTTTGCCGAATAAAAAAAACAAAAAAAAACAATCAAACTGTTGACATGTTTCGAACCCACAGCCTCTCCACTTTGTAAATTGTGAGAAGGGTGCTACCATTGAGCCAGCATATGCTAAAGGCCTGTGCTTGAGTTCATTTGTTAGAGAAATGAGTTCATCAGAAACAGAAGTTTAAAAGAAACTTTACAAACACAAAGTTTTGAAGCCAAAATGGACTGACTGTTCAAGGGATTTTTAGACTTAACCCCCCCTTTTATGGTCACGTTTTGAGTAACCCCCCCCCCCCCCCCCTATTTGTCCAAGTTTGGACTTTACCCTCTCCGTCTGTTTATGTCAAATTTAACGTCAATTTTGTTTTTAACTTCCCAAAATGTCCTCGATTGTTGTTTTAGACTTAACCCCCTAAAAATATGAGAGAAAAGTATTTTAGGAAGAAAAAATAAAAATAGATGTTAAATTTGACAGAAGTAGACGGAGAGGGGGTAAAGTCCAAACTTGGACAAATGGGGGGTTTACTCAAAACGTGACCATAAAAGGGGGGGTTAAGTCTAAAAATCCCACTGTTCAAAGTTAAATTTGCTGCTGAAAATATGCTTTCCTTGGATGGAAAGGTCGTGCTTCAAGAGTTCAAATTGATGGAAGATGCGAGAGAATGTGTTAAACTCAGTAATATGTAGTTGATGCAGAACATATAGGAGATTTAGCACCTCATCCAATGCAGTAAAAAGTTTCAAGTGAAAGTTTAAAGAAATCTTATTATCTTATATAATATCGAGCACCTTTTCTGCTCTCATTGCATCAACAATCTCCAGTATAATTTTTTTTTTCAATGCTAAGGAAAGTGTAATGAGTCAGAATATATTTTTATTTTATCGACAAGAATTTGTTTTATCTCAATACTCGGAAAAAAGCATATATTTCCACTTCCTCCTTTCTGCTGCAAATTCCTCCTAAACCATTTTTTTTTTTATCATAAACTACATGTGTGAGTCACACGAATCACGCTTTTTGTAACTTTTCTTGTTTATTGAATGATACATTTTGCAACATTTCTTTTAATTTGGTGATCAAAAGTGTTTAGGCAAATCATCATCTAGTATATGCCTCAAGAAAAGTCATTCAAATTAGCACCTAGTTAAACTTACATGAACTTATGGGTTAAAATATATAAGTTATACATCAGAATTTGATACAGGTTCGTTATATCTACTATAGATTCTCTAATCGGTCAATTACCATGTAAGGAAAAGTTGTTTTGTTGACAGTGTGCTTCAATATATCTGCTCAGCAGATGAGATATTAGTGGTAATTGAACTATTGAAGTTATATATACTAATATAAGACAGAATACCATTTCAAGAACTTTGTGGGTCGAAAACATTGGTGTCTTAAACTCTTAGCGTCTATATCTGGTCACACACCTAATGCCGGCTTAGCCCTTAGAGAAATCATCCTGTGCTCATGGGTAGGTTTACTAGGAAAAAGATCATCCTGAGGGAAGCAAAAAGTCTATTCATAGATCATGTAGAGGGAAGCAAAAAGTCGATTCAGACACCCACCGAATTCTAATGAGCCTTTGAATTTACGCAATTTTTTTAAAGAAAAAGATAATAAACTTTGCTGAGATTTAATCTGCAGTATAGTATACTCATCAGTGTAGTTTTCAATTTTTACAATTCCATAAATCCAATGTCCTGATAGCATGTCCAAAATACTCACATATGAAGAATCTCTGTCTTTTCCAGGACAGCCATTTTGTAAATTTTCCTCTGAATCTGTAGCTACCACAATGTATTTTCAACCTTTGACATGAATCAAATATTTCTATTCCTGTAAAAAAAAAAATGAACATCATCCAGGTACTCTAACAAAATCGATCTATAACATTGTTTCTTCTAAGTTTGATCAAACAACATGCAACCAATTTTTACTGAATAAAAACCGTGTAGATCGCTATTCTTGTGAGTGCAATTTCTGCTTATGATTCTCCCCAGTATCCTGCGTAGCTTGTTCCAGAAGAACCATAGCTCAGCCTAGGAGACCAGTTAAAGAACCAAAGACTACTGTTGTATCTTTAAACATTAAAAGGAGAATGCCTGCTTATTGAGGCTCAAATCAAGAACAATTAGTTATTTTGGTCCTCTAACTTTATTCAAATTTTCAGTTGAGTCTTCAAAGTTTAAACTAGTCAATTTGATCTCAAATCTTTCAAAACGTTTGCAAAATGGTTTGGCCGTTTCTAAACATTTAACAGAGTTGCCCAGTGGTAGTTTACTATCATACATGACAGTTTATGAAATGCGAAAATATAAGGGAAGGAGGTTAATCATTTTCGATATTGTTCAACTCAAGGTTTTTCACTTCAGATATAGCTACTGGACAATTGGGTATGACCACGTATGATAATTAACTGCTACTGGGCAATTTTTTTAAATGCTTGGAAACATGAAGATAACGAGTGACCATTTTGCAATGGTTTTGAAAGATTTGGGACCAAATTGACCAGTTTAAACTTTGAGGACTCAACTGAAAATTTGAGCAAAGTTAGAGGACCAAAATAGCTAATTGTTCCTCAAATTAGGGGTGTTGAACTTACCCCGTGACCCGGACCCAACCCGGTTCCCACCCCGTTTTTTATCTCCCCGCCCCGCCCCACCCCACCCCACCCCAATGTTTGCCCTGCCCCGTATCCGCCCCAGTGGGTAGTAGGGCAGGGATGGGTTTCATACTGTAGAATGAAACCCCGCCCCGTTCCCCGCCCCATATCCCCATCTAAATCCCTAATCTTCTCTATCTCTCATTCTTCTTCACCTCCTGATACATTCTCTTCTGATCCAATCTTCTCTGCATTTCTTTTACCTAATTTTAATGGGAAAATTGGCGATAACCCCCCACATTGTGACCGGCTTTGGCAAAAACCCTCTAATTATGCCAAATTTGACGTAAACCCCCCAACCCCTGCTTCAACAAAAATTTGGCCTCTTATACCCCTGGTTCGAAATATTCGCCTAAACCTCCTAGATATATGGGGACAGAAGTTAAACTTCTGTTAGTATAATCCAGGTTCAAATCTCAAAATCAGTGAGATCTCGGCATCCCCAAAACTCGAGATTTCGCCGTCTTTGATAAGATGAACTAGCTTTTTGGTAAATTCTCGGCTCATTTTTCAAAAATTCCAAACCCCAAATCTCAATTTTGTGCCAATTTCACGTTATTATATTCAGATTGAACCTAATTTCATCTAATTATAGTTGATATGGAAAACACTTTTACAAATTTCACTTCATTAAACCCATTCAAGAAAAAAGAAAATTAGAATTGTATCTAATGTATATTAAGTTTTGGGGAAAATGAAGGAGACAAGGACGAAATTGGTAGAGTTTTGTCAAATTTCAACACTGATACAATTCGTCAACTCTATTACACTTGTAGGTATAGAAAATATAACATGGATAGAGTTCCACAAGACAAAAGGTGTGAGGGTTTGTAAGTATTTTCTCCATCTTCTTCTTTGTTTCTTCTAATTGAAATACCATTGGGTTTTGATGAATGGGAAGAGTTGGTGGCAAACCCATTAGCAAACATAATCAACTACAGTTTTCCAATCTGCATCATCTTCTTCACCCCAATCTAAATGTTAGTGGGATGGGGCACATTATTGGGCTATATCCAAGAGACTTGTTTCTAGATTTCCAGTTCCTACTCTCTCTCTCTCTCTCTCTCTCTCTCTCTCTCTCTCTCTCTCTCTCTCTCTCTCTCTCGTTTGCTGAAGAAACGATTTGATTCTCCATCATATGTTAATCAATTTGGTGAGTTTCTTTTAGGTATTTTGATTTTATTTAGATCAGATGTTTCAATTCAAGTAGTTGGAATAGGGGGTTTAGACTAATAAAGGTTCGTTAATAAAAATTAACTTCTGTCTGTTAGCTTATATTTAGGGGGTTTAGACAAATATTTTGAACCAGGGGTATAATTGGCTAAAATTTTGTTGAAATAGGGGGTTGGGGGGTTTACGCCAAATTTGGCACAATAAGAGGGTTTTTTCCCAAGCCAGTCAAAATGTGGGGGGTTATCGCCAATTTTCCCAATTTTAATTCAACTACTTTCTCATCACAAGCATTAAGTAGGAATAAAGTAGACCATAGAGTACAAGTACTCCACAAATGCATCAACTTTTCTCGATCATTTGCTGAGCAATATGACTTCCAGAGTCGTTGAGTTTTAAACTCGTGCGTTTAGAAAGTAAGTTACCATTAACAACTTCTACATAATATTTCATATGGATAAGATCAATCCAATAGATTCACTTTGAGAAGGCGTACCCCCCAACTTATTGAACTTCCAAGCAGAAAGAGAATGAAATGGAGTTCCTTTCCATCAAATTAACAGTTAGGCACTTGCCTTTCATATCAACGGTGCAAGAACCACCACAAGCAAATTTCTCAATAACTAGCCTGGCTTGGTACAATGATGATTCACTTAATTCAGTCTCCACCATGTCGAACTGTGAAAAGAACGTCTTCCACACGTTGATCCCCACATGGCGCATTATTCTTTCTTGCCCCTCGGTTGCAACAATGTTCCGGATTGTCTGATAATTGAATACCTTGTGACCTTTCCCCGTCCCCGGACCCCGACCTGTATAGGGCAGGGATGGGGTGAACCTTCTTACAACCAACCGTTTCCCGCCCCGCCCTGCCTAAGAATGGGGCTTATTTGACTCCGCCCCGTCCTGCCCCGCCCCAATCAGCACCCCTACCTCAAATCAAAAGTAGTAGTACAAATTTTCATACAGGACACAATAATCAGACATGCTGATTTCCTTCAAAATATTATGCGAATTTTTAAAAAGAAAAAGAAAATAAAACTGGAATGTGTTCTATAATTGTATCATGGAAATGTTAAATTCTAACTAAACCTAAATGCTTGACTGAAGTGATAATAAGTGTTACGACCTTCATTTTCATAGTCACATAAAAGTGGCTACGACACCCTTAATAATTGAACATTACAGCAACTCCTTAGTTAGTAATTTTGTAACCTCCTCATGCTAAGTAGGTACACAAAAATATCACCTCAATCATGAGTAAAATTTGGCACTAGCTGGTTAGGAACCACCAAAGTATTATTCTGGCCAATTTAGCACATGAATATCCAGTGGGATTATAGCACGGAGGAGGTGACGGGGATATATAGCATTCAAAGAGAACATCAGAACAAGCTAGGGGATGTCGGATTGCTGTTTAATTAGTACTAGTGCCTTAGCCGGTGCTACACATCGGATAATTTTAATTTATCCTTCTTTGATTACAATTGTAGTTTTAAGTTATTAATTTTATTAAATATTATAAATTTATTAAATCTTATGACAAAATTATTTTTAAGTAAATTTGGGTAGTATTTTTAATATTTTATAAGATTTCATTATTAAAATTATTAATTCTCATATTAAATTTTATAAGAATTTACCTTTAAAAAATATTATTCTTATTATATTTTGTTAATTTAATTATTTTCTTAGTTATTAGACATTTTGCTCATAAATAAAAATTCAGTCCATAAATAAAAATATGTTAAATTATAATAAAACTATTATTTAAAGGGTATTATATTAATTTATTAAAAAACCATGACTAAAGGGTATTTTAATCAGAAGTGACAAAATTCTAAAACTCAATTCTCATTAACTGGGACTTACCCCTGAATTTTATTCAGGTTCATAATAGTAGGATAGATTAGCACTTGTTTTATGATGGATGAAAATGTTTGAGTGTTGCTCATAGGGGTGGGCACGGTCCGGTCCTAAAATGTAATAGGACCGGGACCAAACCGACTTGAAAGTATCGGTTCGGTTTCGGTTCCATGGACCGAAATTATTTGAATGTAACCGGACCGAACCGGACCGTGCTTTTTTATTGGGCCTTTAGTCCACTACAATTTAGATGATTTTTCTTAAGTTTTGGGCTTTAAACAAAATAAGACATACATCAAATCAAGTACTAAATAGGAAAAAGGTCCAAAACCAATGAACCAACCATGGATCCACCATAGGTTTCCTAATTCCTATGTCTAGTTTAGTAATTTACTAATAAAAAAAATATTTTTTTATTTATTTCGGTTCGGTTCGGTTCTCTCGGTTCTATAAAAACAAAAACCGAGACCGGACCAATAGCTATATAGTTCGGTTCGGTTTCGGTCTGGTCTTGACCGGTTTTTAGTCAACTCGGTTTTGACCAATTTTGACTCGGTTTTTCGATTTTTTTGCCCACCCCTAGTTGCTCCATGTTTTACTTTGTAAGACATTTGTTCCTTTATGTGTCATGGACTTTTTATGACTTATAACAAGTCCATGCATTTTCCACAGTTTATCTCTATGCTGTCAGGGGCGCCGTCTAGGCGCTATTTTCTAAGAGGGACGCTCCGCTCTACTAAATTAGCCTTAAAACGCTCTGGGCCGCCTGGGCGGCGCTCAGGCCCAGCGCTCTGTGTAGAGCGGCCCATACAAACGCGTTTAGAAGCGGCCCAAACCCTAAAAGCCCAATTATAAACTTAGAAAAAAAAAATTCTCAAATTCGTTCTCTCTCCTGCTTCGTTGTTCTCTCTCCTGCTTCATTGTTATTGCTTCGTTCTCGATCTCTCTCCTCTATTGCTTCGTTCTCGATCTCTCTCCTCTATTGCTTTGTTCTCGATCTCTATTGCCTGCTATATCGTGCTCACAGTAAGTTCATAATTAATCAAATCAAATTGTTATTCTTCTAATCAAATCAAATTCATAATAAATCAAATCCAATCCATATCAAATCAAATCTATTTTTTTTTTTGTTCTTCTTCTAAAGTTCTAATCAAGTTTTTATACTATTATACATTTATACCGTGATCTGTATAATACACAGAGTTTACATACTTTCAGAAATTCAAAGTTTAAACTTTATATACAATATACATTATACAGTGATCTGTGACTTCTGGCCGGAACGCCGCCTGAGTGCCGCCTGAGCGGTGGAGGCGGTCTGCAAAAATCCCAGCGCCTGGCGCTCCGCTCTGCCTTTGACAGCATAGGTTTATCTTTCCTTATTATCCCTTGCAGCCTGACAGAAGGATGTTTCGTATATATATATATTCAATCAGCTTTACATATTGATGCATAATATTGATTTTCTTTAAATTGTAATGGAAATTAATTACTATGATTAGAATTTATTATAACTACATATGCGAGTGACAAGAACCAAGCTTATTGTTACTGAATATTGAACCATTCTGTAACATTTTTTTTTTTTAAATTTGATGATCAAAAGTGTTTAGGAAAGTCATCTTGTATTTGCCTTGTGAAAGTCATTCAAATTAGACCTCGTTAAGTTCAGTTCACAGTGTGCTTAAATATGTCTAGTTATAATTAGGCAGTCAGCAGATGAAATATTGATGGTAATTGAAGTACTACTGATACAAATTCATTGTTTATTTCTTTACAAAGGACACAATAATTTGACATGTAATTTCTGCAAAGATTTTTAATTAAAAAAAAATGAATTCTTATTAATTTATTTTGCAACTTTTACAATTCCATAAATCCAATGTACTAAATAATTATCCAGCAAAACACTCAATTAAAAAAAAAAAAAAAAAAAAAAAGTCTAACCACATTATTTATAACATAGTTAATTTCTTCTAAGTTTGATTAAACAATTAACAACATGCAACCATTTCTTAAGTAAAAGCCCAATGGGCCGTTTATTTACAATTCCATAGATGGTCCATGTATCCACCGCCCAGTAGTCAACCTTATACAGTTTACCAAGTTGCAATGTTTAGTAATTCAGTTCGAATAGGACTCGAACTGGTCTAGATTCTCGAAAACACTCAACTTGATCATCACGCAACCTTATGCATGTATATAAATAGACACCTAGCTTTAGATTTGGCTTTAAGTGTTTTTTTTTAATCTGAGAGCAACTTAGCACCAGGAAGAAGATGGAAGAAAACATGCAGCAGATCATCTCGTCGTCAATTATTGGTGGTGCTTGGATTAGTGTTTGGATGTTTTTATGAAGATTGAACTTGTTAACAGCTGTGTTTTTAGGGTAAATTTTGTCTTGAATAATATGTGGATGATTTGATACAAATTGTCCATCATGGTTTATGCTGGTTTTCTTTCGAAAACACGCTGTAACAAGTTCAATGGTCATGGGAATATCAATCACTACTCCAGCACTACTACGGACCATGGTCAGTCATATATCTTCAGTAAAAATAATTATCAGGTAATTTTCAATTTGCAGATGATTTTAAGAGTTTATTTTAAGTCTGCGAATTCAAAGTTTATATTTCAAGAAAAGAAAGAAAATCTAAACCCTAATTAGATTATTGCTCACGATGTACACAACTACAGACCATTAATTTGTTATAGCGCGATTAGTCAGACTAAAACAACAAACTCGGGTTTCTTATCCAGATCAAGGTTTAAGTTCCACCCCCATCTCTCTCTCTGTTGTAATATAATGTTATTTATGGTCAATCGACCATTGCTTTATGTCTAATCTACGAAATTCATTCTTTGAGAAGCAAATTAAACATAATTTTATCACCATTGATAAAGACACAACATCTGGTGTTTCACATGTATCTTACTCTTTATAAAAAAAAAAAAAAAAAACATAAAAATTGTGTATCTTACAACATATTGAATTCCAAGCTATATGTTTCTGATACAAGTGTATTCTACTTGGGAATTTAGCAGTTCTTTTTCTTATAGGACAAGAAAAAGAAAACCTTAAATAAGGTTTCCTTGTTCCATAAGGCATAGAATTTCAAGAAAAGGGAAATCCTTGGCCTATAAATATATGTTTTGGTATAAACCAAAATATAGAGAGAGAAACATATAGTCTTTACTTGTTTCAAGAGAAACCACTAAGGTAAGGTTTAGTGGTTTAGTGATGTTTTGGCATAACCCAAAACATAGACCAAACATAGCTTATTTTAGCTTGTTTAGAGAAATAACTTATTTAGTTGTTTAGAGAAACCACTAAGGTTTAGTCTGTTTTGATAAGAGAGGCAGCTAGGGCTTAGCTTGTCTATAGAGTATTGTGAGGCAGAGATTCTTGTAATCTTCATAATATTCAATAAAGAAGATAGTTTCTTCGAGATCTTGTATTTTGTTTATCTTATTTATTGCTATTGTTTAATTCCGCACTCAATAGTATATTTACCTAGTAATTTGTATCATTTTCATCACTCATGCACTCATGTTACAGATCAAATACAGTAGAGTGATAAACAAGAAAAGGGTTAGTGACCACATGGATCACCTAAGCATGTCACTTTGAAACAAAACTATATTGAATCCAAAATAAAATCATTGGTATAATGAAACATCTGAATATTGAAATCCCAAACAAGTGCTACTACTGTATTCAATAACAGGTAATGAAATAAAAAGTAAAGAACACACAGTGTTTTTAAAGTGGTAAAACCTGTAACGCCCGAGATTTCGTCCTCGCTCATCCCGGTGCATCGAACACCATACCATTCGCTAATGTCAATATTGTCCTCCTTTAGTCACTGCAGATATCCAACAGTAGAGGGTTTTGGATCAAGGCACACCTATCTAGGTTTTCCCCAAAAGGCTTTGACATTAGTTAGAGTATGATTAAGCTTTATATACTACTAATACAACCATTTTCTTAACAATGTGGGACTAACACCAACTCATGGGTGTTACAATCCCACCACCTTAGAATAGAGTCGTCCTCGGTTCTATAATACACTTAGTACAGTCCTAAAATCTCCGTGTTCCCTACCAAGTGACAAGGACCTGGCTCTTCTGATAGATGGATTTTGTGATCCTTCTAAACAAAAGATAGATTTATAATGATTTCGTTCTTGTGTTTGTAAATATTGGTTATCAATGTAGACAAGTAACAAGCAAGGGTCGTACCCACCTCAAAGGTGAAATTCTTAGCTCAAACACAATAGAAAACAATGCTTAAAGAACACCAAGTGAATCAACAAATAAGATGGATATTGATTCTACTTCCTACATGCAATACATAAACTAATACTTAAACTAACTTAAGAAGATGGATAGAGATGTAAAAAAGATCTTATGATGAATAGGGGGATGAGTTGGTATCCACAAACTAAATTATGCAAAACACACATGTCATTCAATCATATTCAATCTATAACAATTACTTAGTCACCTCTCAGCTATTCCAAATAATCACTAATGCCTTTAATAATCAAGTAGTCAACTCTCAGCTATTCCACTCAATTAAAACGAGATTCTTTATATGTGTTATTGAATATGTCTCATTAATTAAATCGTCACCTCTCAGCTATTCAATTCAATTAACTCGATCAACATATTAATTCATAATCAAACCGTCACCTCTCATTTATTCAATTTGATTACAAAAGGGGTCCAATAAAAGAGATTAATTCTAGATATATGATACACCTCTCAGCTATTCCATCACATATCTCTAATTAATCTAATACAACCATTATAGCTAGGTCTCCCTATACTCTAACAATAGTATTTAATCAACATGGATAACAATAACACATAAATAATCATGTTTACTTCTATCTAGACTTGAAATAAACATGCATTAAGAAATTGAATCACAATGAATATAAAAGAATAAACATGGTGTTTTTTGCATTATCTAGAGTGCTTCAACCATTCTCCTTAAAGGGAATTTAGCTACTCATCCTTGATAATGACACCATGGAATAAGTAAATAAATAACACAATATCATAAAGGAAAAATGATTGGATTAATATTGAGAATAAGAAGATTGAATTTAATACAAAAGAAGAAGATGAACTTTGATCTCTCAAGCATTGACTATCCTAAACCCTAGCTACTACTTCTCTTATATAGTAAATACAAAGCATATTACTTGCTTACAAAGTCTACCAAGTTAGGTCAAATTCGTGGTTGTTGTTGTTGGTATTCTAGAAGCATTAGGACTTCAGCAAAACTTAATTCTCTTGGGCTTAAGTTGTATCTTGGACCAAGACCTTCAGATAGACAGCTCATGCGCCCAAATCAAACTTCTGGATCTTCATGTAGAGTCTTTTTAAGATTGGGCTTTAATAAAGGCTTCAATAGATTTTCTGACTTGTGGGCTTCATCATAACTTGGAGTGGGCTGAGATTTGGGCCACACAACTTAGACATAAAGTCAAGTCCTTTGGACCAGTCCACGGGGTGCCCTCAGTAACTCTGTGGGTCCAAGTATCAATTCTCATTCCTTGAGCAAATAATATCCTTTTGGTGGTTTTTTCTTGGCTTTTGGCAGGCTTTAACACAATATTCACATTTCGGCTCACGAAACCTACACAAATGACAAGAAAACACTAATTAATAGATATAACACAATAATATAAGCTAAGTGCAAACAAGGTGCTATTCGGGGGATAAATATACACTTTTGAGGACTTATCAGCTTCTTGTGTCTTTCCAGCGTACTTCCCACCTGCAATAGACAACCCGTCGTCGACTCTGATGCTCTGATACTATATGTAACGCCTCAGGATTTCGTCGTCGTTCATCCTGGTGAATCGAGCACCATATCCCTCGTTAATGTAAATATTATCCCCTTTTAGTCACTACAGATATCTAGCAGTAGAGGGTTTTGGATCAGGGCCCACCCATCTAGGTTTTTCCCAAAAAGCCTTGACATTAGTTAAAGTATGCTTAAGCTCTATATACTACCAATACAACCATTTTCTTATCAATGGGGTTTAGAGCATGGTTAAGCTTTATATACTACCAATACAATCATTTCCTTAACAATGTGGGACTAACACCAACTCATGGGTGTTACAAAACCCAAAATAGAAAAAACGTCAACGATTGCCTCTCTCGACAACAAATCAATTCACTTTAATGTTATGGCGTGTACAAACCTATCAACTATATGACATTCACTTGCTAGTTGATATTGCGGGTTATCTTTAAAACCTTGACTCTACCAGAGAACCTTGATGTACACAAAGGCACTCGGAAGTCAATCTCTCAATAATCAAGTAACAAAGAGTTGAAGGATGGAGGTTGTAAGGGAAGATGAAGAGAGTAAAAGAATACCAAAACATTTGGAGAAGAAGAAGATGACGGCTCCAACTAGGTTTTTCTTATTAGAAAAACCTATTTAAACATGGGTGTAGAGAATTATGGTAAATGGGACTGAGCCTAACAAATTGGGCTTACGATTATGGATCACTTGTATTTTCCCCACATACATCAAGGCTCAACCTAATAATTGAAGTAATTTTTTAGAAGGACACCAATCATGTTTTCCTTGGTGAGAAGGACAATCTCTTTTGAGTCAACCCTCCATAAGGACAATCTTTTTAAAAGTCATTGTTGAAAAGGACAATCTCTTTTGTTGACTTGTTGAAAAGTACAAAGACTTATGATTTTAGGTAGAATCATAGTGTCAAAAATTAGTGCAATTCCGACTTTGCCCTCTCCCACTAGGGTTAATTACTCCCTACATAGGTTATAGTGTTTTGAGCAAAAAAAATAAAATTTCTTATATATGATTTGACCTAAAATCATACTATGATTAGGGTCGGTATTTTAGTCCAAAATTTGTTGACTTCAAAGCCCTTTTGAATAAGAAACCAACTGTTTCTGTCCTTTTGAATAAGTCTATCCTAATAATTTCACCAAGGCGAGACGTCCAAAGGCACACCTAGACTTAGTCACAAAATGGTTGTCAAACTAAACTGAGTGGCGTTTTCAATCTTCCCGTTTGACACGCATTTTGTGACAAAAACCTACTACTCTTCGAGCACTTATAGAACGTGCTTACAAAGAAAAACACAATACTCGCAACTGCATTTATAAGATATGCCTACAATAACACATAGTCAAGACAATCCAAGAGATGAACATCATCAACCAAAATGCATCAATAACAATCCGAACTTCAAGAGTGAGAAGAGAAGTCACCAATAACGCAACAATATCCATAAACATGAGCTTGAATAATCAGAGACGAAACGGAAGCAACAAGGATTTAAATTAAAACTCTTTTGTACTCCACCATACTTTATGCACTTCAAACTTTGAAAATATACTTGAGCTCCCCCACAAGTATTGAAAACCTGCAACAAAAACCAAGATACACTTACAAGGTAAAAGAAGATATTAGTAATAGTCCTAAATCTTCCCCTTTTAGTAACAATTAAGAGATGGCAAACGAAGTAGAACATTCAAACCATTCAAATGAAGGTAAAAGTAGGACGACATGAATAAACAAAGGTATAGAACAAAAGAAATAAAATTTTCAAAGAACAATAACCTTATTAGAATGAAGTCCACAACCTAGCAATAAACCAAACAAAATAAGAGGAGTAAAAACCTAATAACCTAATAGCCTAAGAACCTATACTCCTCAAAAACCAAAAATAAAGAAAAATCAAGAGTCCAAGGGACAACTAATGAAGCAAGAACAAAGCTTAGAAGTTTGTAGCATAAGGCCAAGCAACAAAGAAACGAGAAGATGCACCCGTGTCAGGCAAGACATCGTGCATGCCACCACGATAATCATAAAAAGATTTTCTGTGATCGTACAAGTTCTTGTACTTCACAACTAAATCATTCCCCCATGTACACTTAGACTCCAAGGTGGAGAACAACTTCTCAAGCCACCGATCAAGAAAACAGTCAGTGATAAATATTCAGCTATTTGTCAAGGTGCCAAACAAAGGATAGCCTACCAATGATAAAATACGAACCTGTAAGTCGATAGGAAGACTCTCCCAATAATTCACACGAACGAGAGAAAGATTCAAGCTTGGGTTGTTGAGATAGTCAAAACCATGAGGAACCTTACAATATGTGCACATGCAGACAATTTCTTGTACTCCATGCTCTCTCGTGTTTCTGTACCTTAGCTGCATGAATGGCTGTCTGACCCACTTCAAAATTTCCATTACCAAAACCCACTATCGGAGATGCCCTTGTGATGACAACACATGCATGTTTCCCTTTTAACCAACTGTATATCAAAATATCAGCTTGCATGGGCGTAGTGTTGATCTGCCTTCTGACGGGTCTGTAAGAAAATTGACTAGAGCCTCTTTCTTAACCTATATTCCTGCTCTCCATACAACATAATACAATATATCACACACATGATCGTGTCTGTATTTAAAACTGGGGTAATACTTACAATATATGACATGGTCCCCAAAGACGTCCAATCGGCTCTTCTTACATACAAGACATAAATCCCCATCTGTAAATAACGAGATCTTGAGCGGTACTTAAGAATGGCACGATACTCCACCGCCATCATACGTTGTCCCAACCTTTCCATGGCAACATCAATAAGGAAGTCCTTAACATGTTTGGTCTGTAAGCATTCTATCATAGCCCTCCGACGAACAGACAAATCAAAATCCCTGTCAATACCAGTAACAATCTTCCTGTAATAAGCTTCCACCAATGTGTATTGGGGTTTACGGAGGGTGGTAGCCCTTGAGGCTAGAATACTAAGGTCGAAATCAGGGAGAGAAAGTTGTTGCTCAGGAACTGCACTATCAAAAGCATCATCCATGTGTGCAGTACCACACCCTCTGAGTATTGTTTTTTTTTTTTTTTTTTTTTTTTAAGAAAAACAAACAATAAACTAAATCACCATTCCCATGTGAGAGGGATTAAGATCTCTATCTTTTAATAAAACACGAGGGTAGGGTGTAGCTTACATCTTTTATTTCGACAGAAACACACTCAAGAAGTACAATACCATGGTAATGTGCAACACATGAACTAACATCTCATGAGTGCATTCGTCAGAGCATGACCCTCACAGTCTCAACGAGTTCTTAGCCAACTGATACTGCTCTCAAGACAGTCAAATGGCTGGGGATTTTATGAGTCATTGGCAACTTGCAGGAGTGGAAACAAGGTGCAAACAAGGAACAATGCGAGCCACCCTTCATTGCAGAAAGAGTACAAAATAGCCTATGCAAAAAGGAATTCGTTTTGTAAAGTAAAAAATTCGAACAATATTTAAAAAAGAAGTCTTTAGCACACAGACCAACTAAAAACCAACAGAGAGAGAAAAAAACCAAAAAAAAGAATAACAAAAACAAAGAATAAGAAGAAAAGGATAAAGCAAAAGGAAGAAGACAAAAAGAGGTTCGGGGAAGAGAAACAACCCCAATGAACTTACACAAATAGTGATACCGACCAACATCAAGAAGATTTGTGAGAATATCCGCCAACTAATGTTTTCTAGGAATGAACTCCATCCGGATATCACCTTTCTCAACCGCCTCACGAAGAAAATGATGATGAATATCAATGTGGTTGGTTCGAGAATGTTAAACATGATTCTTAGAGATGCTGATGTTGCTAGTGTTATCATAGAACAAGTCCATTGTCTCATCATGTAAAATAAAAATCACAAAACTTTATCTCTCTGTCTACAATTTTTTGTTATTTTACTCCAATTGCCCTTCGATCTTTCTCTAATCCAATAGCTCTCTTAAATCTTCTCTCACAATTCTAAATAATTTTTTCAATTTCTACCCACAGATTTATAAATATTTTGTAAGCGAAGTCAGTTACATTAAACACGAGTACTAAACGAAGATGGTGAAGAAGAAAATGTATAAGAAAGAAGTGTTTCGTTAGATGTAACTTGTAAGACTCTTTCTCTTTCTCTAGTGTTTTACTTCGTAAGACATGTGTTTCTTATGTGTGATAACAAGTCCATTCATTTTCGACAGTTTTATCTTTTCTTATTATCCCTTACCGCCTGACAGGAGGATGTTTCATATATATTTAATAATCAGCTTTACATATTGATGCATAATATTATTTTTTCTTTAAATTTTAATGGAAAGTAATAACTAAGATTAGAATTCATAATAATTACTTTGGTTAGAATTTATTATAAACTACCGACGAGAACCAAGCTCTTTGTTACTGAATATTGATATATTCTGCAACATTTGTTTTAATTGGGTGATCAAAAGTGTTTAGGCAAGTCATCTTGTATCTGCCTTGTGAAAGTCATTCAAATTGGACCTAGTTAAGTTTTACATGAACTTATAAGGTTTGTTTGGTCTATTGATCTATTATAGTTTTTTCTACTGGGACAATTTTATATCATCAAGAAAAAATATTGTGTTTAGTCAGATAATGTTATATGTCTAGTTAGACAGTCAGCAGATGAGATATTGGTGTAATTGAAGTAATACTGACACAATATAGGGTGAATTCAGTGCGTGAGAGTTGTTAAAGATTTTTAATTTGTGGCTCTGGATTTCGACAAGGACAAAATAAAAATGATCTTGCCAAACATTAAGTACCAAAATGCATGATTATATTACCCTTGAATTCTTTACTACATAAAATATATTTGGCTATAAATTTCTAATAAAATTTTGATAAAAGATTTCAAATCCAAAAATTTAATCTTAATAAAATTTAAAATTTTACATTATTACAATTAGACACCATCTTATGAGGTGTTTTAGAAAAATACTTAGTATAGTGGTCAATACATCATCAATCAAATACTAACAAGCTAAGATAAGTTTGTGAGTATCCGGAAATTGACTGCACATTCTTTCAGTATTATTTATTTAATCTCTGTAGCATATAGGATATAGTGGGAGAAGGAAGAGTGTTGGCTACAAAAATTAATAAAAAGTCAATTAAAATTTATATTTTTATTCTTAGAAATAGGATTATTAATTCTTAGAATAGTGATTGGAGGGCAAATCAGTTATTTTAGTAGTTAATCGGCGAGATCAAATTTGGCATTCGACAAAATCCGGAGCCTAAGAAAAAAAAAAAAAAAAAAACTCTTAATCAGTTATTTTTTCAATTTTTACAATTCCATAAATCCAATGTCCTAAAAAAATATCCAGCGAAACACTCACATACATGAACATCGTAAAAGTCTAACCACATGATTTATAATATTGTTAGTTTCTTCTAAGTTTGATCAAATAAACAACAACATTCTATAAAAAAAAAAAAAAAAAAAAAAAAAAAAATCAAATAAACAACAACATGCAACCATTTCTTAAGTAATAGCCCAATATACAGTTTATTTACTGGGGTCCATATATCCACCGCCTAGTAGTCAACCATGGTTACCAAGTTGCAATGTTTAGTTCGAATAGGACACAAACTAGTCTAGATTCTCACGCAACCTTATGCAATGTATAAATATTAAATATTTTTTTCTAAATCTGAGAAAGGCAGAGAGAAACTTTAGCAACAGGAAAAACATGGAAGACATCATGCTTGCAGCAGATCGACCATCTCGTCATCAATTATTGGTGGTGCTTGGATTAGTATTTGGATGTTTTTATGAAGATTGAACTTGTTAACAGCTGTGTTTTTAGTGTAAATTTCGTCTTGAATAATATGTGATACAAATTATCCATCATGATCTATGTTGGTTTTCTTTTGAAAACACGCTGTAACAAGTTCAATGATCATGGGAATATCATTCACTACTCCAGCACTACCACGGACCATGGTCAGTCATATATCTTCAGTAAAATTTGTTGTCAGGTATGTTTTCTTTGTAAAACCTCCAAAAGAAAGATGATTTTATCAATTTATTTTGAGTCTGCGAGAAGTGTATTTTTCAAGGAAAGAAAGAACATCTAAATTAACCATAAGTATAGATAGATTATTGCTCATAAGTTTAACGACGAGGTACACAACTACAGACCATTAGTTCCACCCCCATGCCCTATCTCTCTCTCTCCCTCTGTTGTAATATATAATGTTATACATGGTCAATGGTCCATTGTTTTATGTCTAATCTATGAAGTTCATTCCTTGAGAAGCAAAACAGAATCTTATCAAACCACCATTGATAGAGACACAATATTTGGTATTTCACATGGTGTATCTTACAAGGTTGCAACTATGTCTTCTATCACTCATGCACCCATGTTATAGATAAAATAATACAGTAGAGTGATAGAGAAGAAAAGGGTCAGTGACCACGTGGATCACCTAAACATGTCACTTTGAAATAAAACTAGATTGAATGGGCTAGACTCAAATCTTTTTTTAAAGAGGCCCTTAAACTTATTTCAGTCTGCATAAAAGGCCCCTGCACTCTCTCTCTCTCTGATCTCAACCTCAGATCTGATCTTTTGATCGATAAGGTACATTTTAAAATCTATTTCTACTTGTACTTGCAATTCATTAGGGTTTATAGCATTTAGAATTTCAGTGTAATTTAATGAAAATTTAATTAAAATTTCAGTGTGATAGCTATTTGAACTTGGATTGATTCAATAAGTTAAGTCGGATTCGTCGTCTTGTATTTTATGTTAAAATACAAGATCAATTTTCTAGCTAGAAACATACACTATTCCTCTGCCATCACAGTTAAGAGTCTGTATCAGATAAATTTATTAAGGTGAGTCCCTATGGGGAACATATTTGGAGCGCGCAGCAGAACTGCATACTTAGAAGGCTTATTTTTATTTTTAATAAGCTCAAAGAATTACATAAAAGTAGAATACAAACGCGTTACAAACTGCGCTGCAAGTCCTTTCTGAATAGCAAACCCAATTCTCCTAAATACATATTCGTTCGAACCCACAGTCATCACGTTGCTATACATTACCTTCTGCACTCTCTTGAGAAGCCCTCTAAACTAGCATTGTGTGGGGGGCGCAGGCAGAGGGGGATACAGAAATTGGCACAAGGTTGGGCAAGATTGAAGTCATTTATGTAAAGGTACTACATACAATATCCAATCAAAACACAACACGTATCATGACTTAATAGTCCACCAGGTCGCACACGTTATGACCTCAACTAATCCGACTAGTACGCTCAATTAATGTTCAAGAGAATATCTTGGCCCGTTACACATTTATTTGTCAGATATCACGCAGTTAATAGATGTCGGAGAATCTGCATGATCCCATGATCCGCGCCCTTCCACCTTCTATTAGAACACAACTACGATGGCTTGATCTCTAGGTTCCACTCCCTCGAGCTAGAGTACGTAGGCAATCTCGACCACATCGAGGTGCAACCACCCATGATCTCAACATCCCATTTTGGTCAAGCAAACAACAACCTGACGTAGTTAATGCATTAATCTGGAAACATGTTAATACATTTGGCGCCGACTGAAAGGATTCGATTATATCGAAAAACCAACCCTCCCACCCAACTTAAAATTCCAAGCCACTGTCCAATCAACAAACGGCCAACTAGGACGATATTATCCGAGATCTGAGGAATCAGCTCACTCGTTTACAAGATGAGAGCACACAACTCAAGCTGCAACCGATGTCAACACAACTAACGACCAGGGAGGAGCTGTTACCACAGACAACAACCACAAGTATGAAGAACTCAGCCAACAACTCGTTGAATTTAAAGCCTCCCAGGTCGTAAGCCAAATAGGCAGAAGTTGCAAAACAGAGCACCTCGTAATCCAGTTTTTAGAGCTTAACCACGAATCCCCATTCACAAAGGAGATCCTAGAGCACAACTTGCCAAGCAAACTCAACACACCAAAGTTCGATCAGTACTCAGGTGTTGGAGATCCAACTGATCACATCAAAGGTTTCCGCAAATCACGTACTACCACTAATCAAGGAAGATCACTTGCTATACCTACTATTCCAATCCAGTCTCACTGGACCAGCTCTCGACTGGTTCCATCGTCTCAACACAGGATCAATCAACTCGTTCATCGAACTAGAGAAGCAGTTCGTTATTTTCTACATCCATAACAAAAAGTGTCAAGTCACCATCGACACGATGTTCAACGTAAATCAAAGAGATGGGGAGTTGCTAAGTGATTTCTTCACTCAATTCAAAACTGAACTACGTTCCATTCAAGACTTTACAAAGGATGATGAACCTCTTGCAACCATAACATTCTTCCACGGTCTGATCCCTGGATCCGACCTCCACAAATCATCGGCAATGAAAATTCCAACTTCTCTCGACGAGCTCTATCTTAAGGTAGATCGTTATATCAAATTGGAAGAAGCCTTGGTCGGAAAGGTGAAAAGCCATGTTATAACAAACGTAAAAGGGGGCTCCACCAAAGGCTCTGGATCAGAAAAGAACAGGAGATTCAAGGCTAAGTCGCTGCCCACCGAGTAGCGGGAATATCACCGATTTACACGATCTGCAGGATATATCTATGAGAGAATCAAGCATAACCATTGGACAAAATTTCAGATTTTACCCCACTGGAGGACACAGTTGGTCGTCCATACTGCAACGTTCATGTTTCAACCGAATTTCACACCAATGTGATGTAGAATCAAGAAGAAACCCTTAATGTTATGATGTAAGTAATTGGAGAAGATGAAGATGAAGGAATAAAGTTTTGGTGATTGATTATGGTTGCACTAAGTTGTTTCTTAGTTACGTACGTATTCATAAGAGAGATGAAATCAAGTTTTTTATAATGTAGTTCAATTGTAGAGTTTGATTAGGATTAGGATGCGATCCAATGATCCCTAATGTATTGTAGTGTTGTAGTCCAATGTATTTGGACTTAAAAGTGGTTACCTGATGTATGTACATGTCGTATTAGGAACATAAGTTGTAGTGATATTGGAGTTGTATTTAGATTAGGAGTTGTAGAGATATTGGAGTTGTAGTTGGATTAGGTTAAGAAAATCTGTACAAAGATATAGAATTACTATATTAACCTTATTGAATATAATGGACTTAAATAGATAAATCCCATGATTGATATTGAATGTAATAACGGGCCTAAGACTTATTACTAATTGAATTGGGCTTATGTTCTTATTGATTATAATCTTGGGCTTTGACTTGTAATTGACTAAGACTTGAGCCGGTTAAGGGGGGTCAACACATCGCCCCCTCTTTAGTCAATGGGTGAAACCCGTTGGGTAAAGAAGAAAAAATGGAAAAGAAAAAGTAAAAGAAATGAGTGGAAAACGGAGAAAACGAAAATGCGGTAGGCCAATATAGGAAAATAAAATTTATTGGAAAACGGAATGAAGGAGATAGGTAGAACCAAAAAATGAAAGAGGAATGAAGAAGCTGAGAATGAGAGTGAAAGTATAGAAGAATGAGAAGGTCGTAACAACGTTCGAGTAAGAAGGAGGATTGTGATGTCGAGTGACAAAGAAACAGAATTAGAAAGTGACGCTAATTTTGATAATGGGTGTGTTTGAAGAAGGAAGTGAACATGGTCAGCGACAAATCAAGATGCGAACGAAATACGCACAAGTCCCGAGCCACCTCATAGTCCCACTGTTGGGTCACTAGCCGTTGGGCAAGGGGCAGAACCGAACCCTACAAATTCGGATAGGTGGGCAAAAAAATCACACAGGTGCACAGTTAGGCTGCCTGTCAGCTCCACAACCGTTGGGCAAGCTGTTGTGCTGAATACGGAACAAGTTGACAGGCTATTAGATGAAGCGTTGCTGCTGGACAGGAGAAAAGGTTGGGCATAGCGCAAGCTGGCTCGGGTACTGCAGGGCTAAGGGCCACTGGCTAAGGGCTTGAAACATGCCTAGGCAAAGCGCAAGCTGACTTGGGTATTGCAGGACTGAGTACCGCTGGCCAAGGGCCTGAACAGGCACATGTCAAGGATCTGACAAGCCTAGAGTGTATCAGAAACTCCAGCAGCAATAGACATGACAGAACATGTGTCCACCGACTATGGATATGACAATTCCATACTTAGCCAAATTTTCGAAAATCTCCAGCGGCTATGCATCTTGCAAACAACTGCCAAAACTTTGGAGCCGTTTTCCCACCAAAATACGTATCGCCAGAGGACGTGCCATATACCATTAGAAAGCTGACAGAGTCCCCTTCTAACCCAGAATACAGATCAACATTCCGATCACTGTGCTGAAAGTTCTGGCCATTCCAATACAAACTGCCCAAATTTGGACTTTGGAGGCGTTTTCCCGCGAAAATACTTATCTCCATAGGACGTGCCATATACCATTGGAAAGCTGAGAGAGTCCTCTTTCCAACTCAGAAAAGAGATCGACATTAAAATCACTAAGCAGAAAGTTACGGCTTATTGTGTATTAAAAGATTAGATTAAGAGATTTTCCTTCTTGTGTCTGTATAAATTGAAGATCAAAGTAGACAAGTAACAAGCAAGGGTCGTACCCACCTCAGAGGGGAAGATCTTAGCTCAAACACAATTAAGAACAATAATTAAGAAACATCAATGAATTAATAATAATAGTTGGAGAATTGATTCTACTTCCTACAGGCAATAAATAATAATTAAACCTAACTTAAGAATATGGAAGATATGGAAAAGAAGATAATATGATGACATAGGGGGAATAGTAGGTTTCCACAATCTAGGTTATGCAATTATATCATGTTGTTCTTCATATTCAATCTATAACAACTAACAAGTCAACTCCCAGCTATTCCTATTAGTTATTAATACCAATAATAATCAAATCCTCACCCCTCAGCTATTGAATCTAATTAAAACGGGATTCTATTATGCATGCTATTGAATATGCTTCATTAATCAAATCCTCACCTCTCAGCTATTGAATCTAATTAACTCCACATATTATTCACAATTAAATCCTCACCTCTCAACTATTGAATTTAATTATGAAAGGGTTCCAATAAAAGATAAATATTACAAACATGCAGTAATCACCTCTCAGCTATTTCAGTACACATCTACAATAAATATAATACTATTATCAAAACTAGGTCTCCCTAAATTCTAACAATAATATTTAACACCATGGATAACAATAGCATACAAATAACCATACTCACCTCATATCGCGAATTAGAGATAAGTAAGCATTAAGAACCTTGAATCACAGTGAATACTTTTACATCACCTAGAAAGCTTCCACCTTCCCCCAATGATGATTTAGCTACTCATACCAAAGGAACAAATAATTAAATCAAAGAACATCATAAAAGAATTCATGGATTGATATTGATTGAATTGAATACAAAAGTTGATCTTCAAGTGGAGGCTAGAAGATCAAGATCTAAAAGAGATTCTAGATAGATAGTAAACCCTAGTTACAACTTCTCTTATATACCTATTACATAATGGAATACTTGCATGCAAAGACTTCCTAACTTAGTGAAATTCGTGGCTGCTGCTGTTGGCCTCCTAGAGGGATTAGGCAATCAGCAAAACCTAATCCTCTTGGGCTAGAATTGTAGCTTGGGCCAAGACCTTCAGTTTGATATGTCAAGGGCCCAATCGGACTTCTGCTTCTCCTTGTAGAGCCTTTTTAAGATCAAGACCCAAAATAGGAAGTTCGGTCCACGTGAGTCAACAGATTTGACCCAAAGTCTTCAAAAGTCAACAGTTGACCGAAAGTCAACATAGGTCAGCAGCAGTTGACCCAAAGTCAACAGTTGACTGAAAAGTCAACCCTTGACTAAAAGTCAACCAAAGTCAAAGTTGACCGAAAAGTCAACTCAACATATTTGACCAGAGTTGACTGCGGGGTGCCCTTAGCAGATTTCGCGCGTGCAAATATCCATTCTTCTTCACTTGTGCAAATAACACCTCTTTGCTTGCTTTTCTCGACTTTTTGCGGGCTTTTACACAATATTCGTATTTCGGCTCATAAAACCTACATAAAGACAAGAAAGCACTAATCAATAGATATAATACAATAATATATATAAGCTAAGTGCTAGACAAACAAAGTGTTATTCGGGGGATAAATATACACTTTTGAGGTCCGATCAAATACCCCCAAACAGCACTTTGCTTGTCCCCAAACAAAGATGAGAAGAAAGAATAAGGAACTCAAAAGAGAAGTATAACTAAGGTGATTGCATTAACCATATGTATCAAGGTTTTCAACCACAAGGGTTTCCCAGGTGGAGGTGTTATAGTCTCCTGAGGGTTTTCCAGAGAAGGTACCCACAAACTTACTACAATGACTAATTCATCGATAGAATTTTCTACCATGTACCTCAGAAATGGTCATATCAAGGATAAGGATAAGTATTGTTAAACCGTTCATATGAGATAATATACTACCAATGCATGAATGAGATATGAAATATAAACCAAGCATAACGGTCTCAAATGCATCGAATACAGGGATGTACCCATACTACCACGGGTCTTAAGTCACCTTTGGAAAAGTCGCTTTGACTTCTGCCTCACAGTCATACACTCAGAATTAAAATCACTCAAAGATGGTGTTTATCATTTTACCTCTATGTGAGGAAAGAAGATGGACAATCATCTCACACATATATATAAGAACGGACTGGTGTAATGGAATAAACTTAGTCTCAAATAATGGAAAAATTAGCCTTACTTGAAATGTCGGGTTTTTCACCTCAGCATCTTCTCACTTACTCGCCACATCCTACCATATCAGCTTAGATCTACAAAGACAGTAATGGGTTGCTTGGCTTAGGACAGGGCTAGAAATGGCACAAGCTTTTGTGAAATATTTTTGGAACATTCGGGCCTTCAATACTTGTGATTTGTAATGCTAGCACATGGAGAAATTTTTGGAAATTTATCTTTTGGAAGAAGTATTTCTTTTCTTCTTTTGAAAAATTTCAATGAAGCTCTAGCCTATTTGGGAATCTTCTTTTCTTTTTGGATTTGGAATGGTTTGGAAGATTCTGGTTTTTTCTGGAATTTCTTCAAAATTTTGATTTTCAACATTTGGTTCATCTCACTAGTTTGGAGATTTCTTTGTATTTCTTCTTTGTTCTTGTAACCACATAAACAATCATCCTTATGTTCCAAAAACATAGGTAAAATGACCTAAAACCTTCTAAGGGTATTTACTCCTACAATGGAGTTGGGTAAGCATAATGGGCTCAAGAAAAAGGCTAAGTAACAAGGAAAGGCTCAGAATGGTTAACCTAGGGAAATAAAATGCCATCAAGGTAGGCTAAGGTAAACAGGCTTTATCTAAAGGTCTTTGTATCATCTCTAAGTACTGATATGGTGATCACATCTTGAATAAACTACAAGACCTAAGTTTATATTACACCTACTTGATGTCATCTCAAGGCTAACTATAAAAATGAATATGAGACTAAAAACAGACAAAACTGAGAGGTTGAGTCTTTTGACTCCAGATGTACGTGATAACTCTCCAAGAAAATGCGGGGCTCAAAAGCTCACTGGGTTAAGTCTCTTCTTTACCATCTTGTTAAGACTTGTGAAGTTGTTTTTATTTAAGGAGTTTGTTTGTTAAAGCCTTTTTCTTCTTGTCTCGGGGATGGGTGTAATTTTGTGGTTTACTTTATCTTAATTGGTAGAGTATGTTTCTACTTTCGCTGGGTATATGTTTAATCTATTCTCTTGCTTCTTCTTATGTTGTCATGGATTTGTTATTCATGGTATGGTGTTTTCTTTGTTCTCTAGTTCGTTTGGTTTCTTCACTTTTTGTCACCCCTTTGCATCATTTGTGACAAAAAGGGGGGAGAGTTTATATGACTCTAAAAACTAACATGTTTTTTTCCTCCGTTAGTGTATTCTTGTGTTTGTGTTTCACGTGTGCTACACTTGTGGGGGAGAAAAAGAATTGGAGTTTGGAGTTCATGTGTTAAGGGGGAGTTGTTCATAAAGGATTATCATGTTAAAGCTTCCGTTGATTTTCTGATATGGTTTCTGGCTTAAAGTTTCCGCACTACCTCTGATTGATGAAAGTTTTGGGTTTGATGTTCTACTTCTTCTCCTTTGATTGTTCGGTTGTCATTGAATCTTATGTTGGTGTTCTTGAAGATTGGTTCTTGAAAGTTAAAGTTTCTTGTTTGGTGAAGGGTTAAGTGTAATGATGTAAGCATGATCTATAAATGCTAGTGAGGTTTGTTTTGGATTTTGTAAGCACGTACTATAAGTGCATTTAGAGTCATATATTTTTGTCACGAAATGAATGTCAAAGGGGGCGATTGAACTCGGCATTTGGTTTCATGGTTTGACATCATTTCGTGTTTGTGTCATCGGCTATCTCCCTCGGACTTCATTGTTAGGTTGAACCTTGGTATGTGTCTCATTCCTTATTCCTTTCTCTATCATTTTGTGTCTCAGGTTCTTTAGTTTTCAATCTGTCAAGATTTGGTTCGGACGTAATACTTTGGTTCAGACGAAATTCTTCCAGATCTTTTATTCGTGCAGAAACTGGTATTTAGTTCGGACGAAACCTTTAAGTTCGAACGAAATTCTTCCAGCAAGTTGTTTCGTCCTTTGGACTTGTGTTTATTTCTAGAGTCCATATAAATAGGTTTTCTCTCATTAGAAAACCTATCTCTCTAGTCGTCATCTTCTCCTTCTTCTTAAGTGTGTTTGTTAAGGGAAAAACTCTTTTTCATCTACTTCATCTTCTTTCTCACTTCACTTACTCATTCATCAAAAGAGAGAGCGACTTCATGATAGTCTTGTGAGGTTATCAAGGTTCTCCAGTGAAGTCCAAGGGTGTTAGAGATAGCCGGTATTGTCAAGTAGCAGGTATATGCAGTAGTACTTGATAGGCTTGTAATCTCTTACAACATAGTGGATTGATTTGTTACCGATCGAGGTAACCGTGGATGTTTCCCAGTTTGGATTTTACCACGTAAAAACTTCTTGTGTTCTTTACCATTCTTTTTGTTTTATTTATTGTTTGTTTATTCTAGTATATTGCACTTGTTTGGGGTTTCATATATTTTATGATAATAAGCTATACATATTAATGCATATTGTTAATTTTTCTTCGAATTGTAATTGAAATTACAAATGATTATGATTAGAATTTATTATAAACTACCAATGTGAGTCACACGAATCAAGCATTTTGTTACTTTAATTTCTTGTGTGCTGCATATTGGTACATGTATTCTGCAACCTTTCCTTTAATTTGGAGATCAAAAGTGTTTAGGCAAGTCATCTAGTATCTGCCTTATGAAAAGTCATTCAAATTAGCACTTTGTCAAGTTTTACATGAACTGAGTTATATATTAGAAAGTCGTGTCTATTGGGAAAATTATCATACATGTTAAGGTTGCTTCTTTATTATTATTATTATTATTATTATTATTATTTTGTTTTTTTTTTTTGTTGTTAAGGTTCCTTCTATCCATTGGGACAATTAAATATCGTGTTAGGAAAGTTGTGTTTAGTTGACAGTATGCAGTATGCTTCCATATGTCTAGTAGGCAGTCAGCAGATGAGATATGGGTGGTAATTGAAGTGATACTGATACAACAAGCAATAATACTTTTCAGTATATATTATTTGGGTAATGCTAATTCAACAGTAGGTTCAATTCATATGGATGACGTAGAGTGAAGGGTTTAGTGCGATCAGAACCGCCCTAGCTGGCGATTATTACTCACTCAAAAACTACAGTACAGATTGTGGTTTCATATCCAGATCCAGGTTTAAAAAGTGTAGTAAGCATTAGTGCATTACTACTGAAAAGATTCTGAGATTCCAACCCTACCACTAGCACAAGGCACATATGATATGACCCCTTAATCCAATAATCCTCTCTACCTCCCTCTTTCTGTTGTAATATCATGTATTGATGGTCAGTGGTCCATTGCTTTATGTCTATTCTATGAAATTCATTCCTTGATCAACCATATCAAACCACTATTGATGGAGACACAACATGTACCCATGTTGCTGATCAAATAGATTGATGAAAAGGGTCAGTGATCGACCGCGTGGATCACCTAAACATGTCATTTTGAAAAGAAAAAAAAAACTTATGAAACATCTGATTTTATAATTTTAAGACCCTACCAACATCTTTGGGGCTTTGGGCTAGTATTGACATATATCATAGAATATATAAGTTCCTATTCTTGGGCATATTAAACGCAGACCTGTTCGCACCTAGTAACACATTACACAAGCTCCCAGCTCCTTACCTTCATTTCAGAAGAACCATAGCTCATCCAGTATCTTTAAACATTAATTAGAAGGAGAATGCATGCTTCTTAATAAGGCTCAAATCAATAGTAGTAGTACAAATTATCATACAGGACACAATAATCAGACACCACAATTTCCTCCAAAAATATTATGTGAATTTTTGAAGAGTAAGAGAAAATAACTGGATTATATATGTTCTATAATTTATAATTTATTATTATTTTTATTTTTTTTATTAGCAAGCGGGGTTTGAGGGGACCACTAACCCTTTAAATTACGTGTGGTAACTTATATCAACAATCAGCTGTTGACGTGTTTCAAACCTACAACCTCTCCACTTTGTGAGAGGTCGGGGTGCTACTTTAGATCATCTAAACTTAAATGCTAAATGGAGAGAAAAGTGAGAGGTCGGGGTGCTACTTTAGATCATCTAAACCTAAATGCTAAATGGAAATAGGGACACAAAAGTCTAGCTTTAGATATATTGTCTAAAATTAAATGTTAAAATTTGTTCTATGATTATATCATGGAAATGATAAAATCTAGCTTTAGACAGGGATGGATCCAGGATTTTATTTTGGGGTGGGCTTGAATGAAGTAAAGCTAAAAAAATATAAAAAAAAATGTACGAACATATTGTATAGTATACAAAATACATATGAACAAATACGATAGCCATTTATTATATTAAAAAAGCGTGGCATTTGCAGCATTATGGACAAAATAAGAAGTAGTAAATCTAGTCATAAATATAAACGAGACGTCGATCAATGTTTACGAAAGATAATACAAAATAAAAACTTACTAGTGAAATTGAACTCGACGAGGCACAACTTCAAACTCTTTTATAACTGCATCCAAATTTAGTTCTTTAGCATATTCTCTTTTAATGTGGAGAACCCTCAAATTTACAAGAAACTCATCATCCATTTTGTTTCAAAGTAGGGTTTTGATAAGTTTCATAGCAGAAAATGCTCGTTCAGTAGTTGTTGTAGGAACAAGTAGTGTCAGAACAAGACGAATCATTTTATCAAGCAAACTATAGATCTTTGCTTTTCGTGTTTCTGCTAGCTTTTGACATAAATGAGAAATAGAAGACAAATTCTGAAAATGCTGATCATGAGTGACATCAAGCTGATAATGTTGCAACTGACTTCTCAAAATATTAATTTCCTCCTTCGTGAAATCTTGGGGATAGTATTTCTCGGCAAGTGAGCATATGTCATTCATACGGAATGACTTATAAGCATCTCTAGGATCAAAAGCTGAACTAAGCTTAAGAAGTTCCATCGCATCGTCAGTGAATCTATGGTTTAGCTCCATCAACTGGTGATCAATGATAGCAATAAATAGATCAAAATGGTAATGATGCCGAATAGTGATGTCATTCTTTTGATGGCAAGAACGTCATGTCCCACTTCTATAACGATCATCTATATCAGTTATATCAATGTTATGTTGTTTGCAAAATGAAACCACACTATCAAGAAAAGGATCCCAGTTCTCATTTTTGAGTTCTTGGAGAAGTGTCTTTGTGGTAGAGACTAAGCTCACAACATTTAAGATGTCTTGAGCCTTTTTCTATAAGGCCTGACATAACACATTTGTTATTCCCATAGTCTTGTGCATCAAATGTAAGATGAAAACGAACTCAAATGTTCTCATTTGAATATTAGCACCCCTATCTTCCCCTCAAATAGAGTTTGTTGATCTGATCCTCGTGATACTTTTAAGAACAATAGATGTTGCATTGTACATTTCAATCAATCTACTAACAAAAGCAAAATGGGAACTCCAGCGAGTAGCTCCTGCTCATCGTAAGTTGCCAATTTGGTTTGCCCTTTTGCCAGTTTGAATATCACCAGTAGCTAATAATTTTGCTACTTCATATTCCTGAGCAGATTGTAGCTCACTTTTGCTCTTGGGAGAAGCACCAACAAGATTAACAATAGAAGCCAACTTCGAAAAAAATAACCAAACATCTTGTGTCTCTTTGGATGTAGCAACCAAAGCAAGTTGTAGTCGATGAGCAAAACAATGTATGTAATAAGCGCATGGGGACTCTTTAAGAAATAGTGCTTGCAATTCATTCCATGCACGTCGAATATTACTAGCACCATCGTGCCCTTGACCTCTCATATGACAAACATGGAGATTACAACGGGAAAGAACATTAGAAATTTCTTTCTTCAATTGCTTTGGTATTAACAACACCCACAATTGCCAAAAACTGCTCTCGTACTAAACCACCATCATCAACAAACCTTAAGACAATAGCCACTTGCTCTCTACTAGAATTGTCTTTTGCTTCGTCAACAAGAATATAAAACTTTCAATCCCCGACGTCCTCACGAATTTTCTTTCTCACCATTTTAGCTATAATATGTAGAACCTCTCTTTGAATGCTATGTGGGATGCACATTGCATTCTTTGGAGCATTTTCTAAAACAACATTAGCAACTTCAGTATTGCATCTTACTAAAAAATTTACAAGTTCAATAAAGTAACCTAGATTTTCTGAAGTAACGGTTTCATCACGATCTCTAAAAGCACATCCTCGTAGTGCAAGCCATTGAACAGTTTCTATTATAGTCTTGAGTCGCAACCGATTCTTCATAACATCCTCTTTAGATTGTCGAATCACCATATTGTTTACATGTTGAGAAGCTTTCATCAAATCTTCACATGATCTCACTGCCAACATATGTGGTGAACATGGACCTCTAACATGTGTTAAAAATGAACACTTAGCGTTGTTGTTGACTCCCTTCCAACAATTAAAGCCATAAATACTGTAAGCACGACGCATTGGGGGATTTGTTTCAAATAAGAAACATGTAAAACAATAGGCTTTGTCAGTTGTAGGTGAGTACTCTAGCCAAGAATGTTTTTCATACTAAGTGAAACAAAATCCACGATTTTGACTTGTGCACCAAGTGAGAGGAAACACATAATTGGTTAGTAGTTTATACGACCCCATTTTAAGATAAGCCTGCCGAACCTCATCACATTTATTAATGGGATATTTCTATATCGAAGTACGTATTCCTGGATCACGTTCAAAAGAAGTTACGAGGTCAACTTCTTCAAGTGTAATACTTGGAGTATTAGGTGTAAGTTTTGGAGCTTCAACTCCAAATCTTGGAGTTTTAGCCGAACGATCCTCATTCTTATCACATGTAGGTTCAACTTCGGATATGGAAGCTACATCACCTTTAACACCATCTTTGGGTTTAAAGAATGAATCGATAGTCTTTTTTGGCTTGGTTAACTTAGGTGTTTGATGAGGATTTGACATTGTCCAAGAAATATGCCTGACTTGTTAAATTAATTTATTCCATCTATTGGCCGACTACAAGAAAAAAATGTCATGGCATTAATGTAATATATTACTTCACGAGATTAGATAGCAACATACCACTACTATTAATCCAACAACTCAAGAATCAATTTCTATATGAATAAAAAAGAACTAATAATATTTTTGTAATGTAACTATGTAAGTCAGGAGTTTGGACTCTTGGAGCTATATCCTACCAAATTCTAAATTGAAATAAATAATCAAATTTTCTATAGAAGTATAAAACATAAACTAGATTAATCAAATTCATAAACATTTTGCACTCAACACTTAAATGAGTTTTTAGAACTAAAATAAATTTTTTATTTTAATAAAATCAATCAAATATCGATACACCGTTCACCTACAATTTTTTATTTAAAAGGGATTTTGAAAACTAAAGTTTATGTTATTGATTTATTGTTTAAAATAGCAAGTAATTGTAATTTGTAAAGTAAAACAGAAGGTATAAAGTTTTTACCTTTAAACCTAGCTTTGAAGCTTTCAATTCTACTCAAATTGAATTCAATAATCAAATGTTGCCACTCAAGTCAAGAATAAAAGAATAATGAATGATGTAGAGAGACAAATGGAGGATCACCAAGAATTGAAAACTGAAGCAGCAAAATCTCGTCTTCTTTTTCTATATGTTGATTCTCTCTCTCTCTACTGAGTATCTCAATTTCTCGTTCCTAACTTTCTAATCAGTTTTTTTGTCTTAGTGGATATGTAATGGACTATGGACTCTGTAGTGGACTTTTAATGGACACACAAACATGGGGAGACAAACATAACTAGACACACAAACATAGGGAGACCAACATAACTAGACAAAGAGAATATGGGCTTAAGTTGTGGGCTTAAGTTGTTAGGTCTCCAATGTGTATTAATGTTCAAATGGGTATAAAAAGATCCAGGTTCACAATGGGCTTAAGTAGGCCTGTAAAAATTAGGGGTGTTATGTGAGCTGAGCAGCTCGAGCTCGGCTCGTGTTCGGCTCGAAAAAAGCTCGGCTCGGGCTCGCTCATCTTGTAAAACGAGCCGAGCTTGAGCAGATTTTAGGCTCGTCTCGAGCTCGAGCCGAGCCCGAGCTTTATTCGAGCCGAGCCGAGTAGCTCGAGTTTATATATAGTTAAGTTATATACCTATATTATCCATCCTACCCCCACTAATATCTGTTATTCCTATCCTACCCCCACTATATATAACATAACAAATTAACAACATAAGTTTCTGCTAGAAACCTAGCCGTCTGCCCGTCTCCTCTTTTTCTCTAACTCAATTCCAATTTCCAAATCTAGTAACAACACATCTATCATATGAACGTTCAAGATTGGTATTTAAATACTGCTAGTACTACTACTAATACTAATAATAATAACAACTCTATGCAAAACCCATCTCACCATCAAGATTTTCAAACTATGCAAAACCCCATTTCTGGAGAGAATTTACTTTTGCAACAACTTGATTCTTCTTCATCTTGTTCACCTTCTTCTGTTTTTTCTCTTGACCCTTCACAAGTACATTTTTTCTTACCATCTAATAAATCTAGTCTATCTTCACTTCTCAATGTTGTTTGTAATAACAATAACCCTTTTGAGAATGTTTTGATTTGGGTTTTGAACCAGGGTTTCTTATGGGTAATCATCATGCTTCTACTTCTCCTGTTTTAATGAATAGGGGAAATGGGATGTTGACTGAATTCAATGATTTGAACTCTCAGGAACATATGGGTAGTCATGATTTATCTTCAAATTCTCAATTTGTTAATACCCATTTGTTACCTTTGAGTGATAATAGTGGAACTAGTTTCAATCCTATTGGTTTTGGGGGTTTTGAGAGTTCTGCAAATTCTTTGTTTCTGAATAGGCCTACGGTCTTAAGACCTCTTGATAGCTTTCCTCCTCTTGGAGCACAACCTACTCTTTTTCAAAAGAGAGTTGCTCTTCGACAAAACTCCGACAAAGGGATGAGTTTGGTGGGTGATAACAAAGGGAAGAGAGAATTTGAGAAGGAGCAACAGAAAAGGAGAAGGAGCAATGATGAAGATGAGCTGGATGATGCAAGCATTGATATTTCTGGATGATGAAGATGAGCTAGATGATGCAAGCAGTGACAGCTAAACGAGCCTAACGAGCTCGAGCTCGAGCTTGATAAATAGCTCACGAGCCGAGCTTGAACATAAAACCAGGCTCGATTCAAAAATTGGGCTCGGCTCGGGCTCGGCTCGTATTGAAACGAGCCGAGTATGAGCATTCAAAGCTCGGCTCGCTCGGCTCGAATAACACCCCTAGTAAAAATGGCCCTTTGACCCTAAACTCGGCCCGGCCTGCCCGGCCCATTCAACCAAAAAAGCCCTTAAAACTTGACCCTTATGATTTTTAGGGTAGGGTCGGCCCGACCCTCTACTTTTAAGGGTCGGGTTAGGGTTTAGCTTTGAAAATCTTAGACCCTACCCTTAGCCCGACCCTAATTAACCCTCTCAAAGCCCTCTTACGACCCTCATAAATATATGTATAATTTTTAATATATTTCTTTATATATCAAAATTTGAACATTTTTTTAGAGTTTTAATCGTAAAGATTTTTTCAATTAGACATAGATGTCACTTTTGTTTAAGTTATATGATATTTATCAAATGTTTATCGAATATTTTCCAACCTAGTTGTTAAAAAACTATTATATAACTAAAAGAAATTGATTCTCAATAGAATATATTTTTTATTAACCATCTATTTCATTATTGAGCATGCAATAAACGGTAATTAGATTATTATTTTAAATGTGTATTTTATACTTATCATGTTAGAATTTTATAAATTTAGGATTAAATTTCTAAAGTTTGAAATTTTAGTAATAAAATAACATCTAACTACGAGTTATTTGTATTTATTAATTGTAATGCTCTTGGATAAAATAATATCATATACTATAACAAATTTTATGGTGAAAAAAATATATTTGTACATTTAAGAATTGAAACATATTATACGTATTTTCAAAAATATTAAAATAATTTTAATAAAAACATAATTCTATGTATCGACCCTATCAACCGGGCCCTTTAACCCGACCCTCAATCGTTTAAAATAAAGGGCTAAGGGTCGGGTGAGATTTTCACAATTTTTGTGTTGGCCCGCCCTAACCCGACCCTCATCATCTTTTAGGGTAGGGTTGGCTCGACCCTTAAAGTGTGAGGGCTCGAGGGTTCAAGTGTCGGGCTAGCCCTACCCGGCCCATTTTACAGGCCTAGGCTTAAGTTGTTGGCTTAAGTGGTTAAGTCTCAAATGGGTAAAAAAACAGGTCCAGGTCCACAAGAGAGACCGGGATTGTATCTACTGTGAAACACGTTACTGTAAGTGGTATAAGTGGTAGCTTTTAAGAACAAAACTCAAGTAATCAAAATTTGAACTTTTTCAAGTGGCGTGGCAGGAACTTTTTTGAAAGTGGTTGTTCGACAAATTTAGATCAGCAAACTTAAGAAAAAAAATAGAGGGTTTTAAGCTGAACCTATAGTTTGTATGTTGATTTAGTATTTTTTTTTTTGCTAAATACGTTGTATTTTATTCAAACTTAGAGATAAGCTTACAAAAACCTAAGCCTATAGGTCTAGATAGTTTTATCATCCTCTTCCTGTTTAATAGTTTTACTTTCTCAAACTTATTATAATTTGTTTATTATGTTTTTCTTTTTTTTATGTTGAGTAGCATTATTGCCTTTATGTGTTAATCTAATATGTTTGAAAACTTTTAATTTTTTTATTTATTTATTTGGTATTAATCAAAGCTATTTTGGATGTGTTCATTGAACCAAGTTTTCATTTGATCCGAATTTTACACTTTAGGCAACAACAACAACAATATTGTGTAGCATTAATTCACTACTAATAATTTCCCACGAGCATTAGTTGAACACTTGAACCACTATACATAATTGTAACGACCCCTATTCATTTTAGGGTTATTTTAGTAATTTTATTTATAATCTACGATTAGGATAAAATAATCATAACTTTGGTGGATTGCTTTTAGAAAATGGAGTATTTTGAAATAGGAAGAATATTTAAATTAGAATAAATAAGAAATGAATCTCAAAACTTTCGCAAACCTGACGTGTACAAATATAACAGTTAATTTTGATGTTTAATAAGGACTACCCTCGGCACTAATACCAACTCATAGGTGATCGAGCGCGCATCCAAATGTATAAAAAAAGTTGAAGTGGACACAAATATATTACGTAATCGAGATTTTGGTAATCGAGATTTTGATTAAAGTGGATAACTTATTAAGTAGCTCACAAGATCACTAGAATGACTTGCCTTGTATTGATTTAGATTACAGAGAGCTTGACACCTATTACTATAACTAATCAAGTACTAAAGAGATGGGGATCCAGGAGCAACCAGTTCTCACTAGCAACTAAAAGAAAGAAAGAAAATTTGAATGAGAACCCCAAAGCTTTTCTAGCTATTCACCGATCTAATTAAGTGAACACAATCCAATTTCCAATGGATTTTTCTTCTCTGGTTGTTGAAGTATACATCTCTGAATTTAAGATAAAGATTATGATCATGCTTGGAGGCAGTTCACACACAAGAAACCAAAACCCATCCTCATTACATGTTAATTGTATTCAAGTTTTGGCGGTGCTTGGTGGCTAAAATAAAGAATTAGTTAGAGATTAATCTGTGATGTTTATTGATCAGAAATTATGAGCTCTTTAAGTTGGACGACTGTGAATTCGTTTGCTTCATATGGTGATATGGTAACCTACAACTGACTGGTTAGAATTTGATTCTAAGGTGGCGTGAATTAACTAAATATCCATGATTCATTTGGTGTTAAATCTAGGTGTTTGTTGTTGGAATTTTCACATATAAAGCCCAACCCATAATGTGGTCCATGTACCTTTAACCTTGGTTTAATATAGAAATAAGCTAATTAGTAATAGGTTATGTGGAAGTCATATCCACCGTAGATCTTAACTATGATGGACGGTCTAGATCTAATGGGCTTAGGTTTGTAGATTTAGGTCCTCTCTTCACCTCTATAAATTGGTGTATGATCTCCATCCTCATACACTTACTATTACAACACATATTAGGGTTTAAGAGGCAAGGAGTGTGAAACCTAGATCTTGTGCAGCTTCTCGGATCATCAATGGCTATAGACAAGGTATGTGTATTTGTTAGTGATTAATTACATGATTCATGATCCTTATTGTTTATTGATAATGTTATTATTTTAATATGTGGTATCAGTCGCCTCGTATGAATCATATTTTTAATTCTAACATCTCCGTTCAATATAATATTGTATTATAATTCCGCACTCAAGAAACAGTATTTTTTTTTTTTTTTTTTTTTTATTATTGTTTAAAGATGCACTTTCTTGAATCATGGTTGTTACTGTTCATGCGTATCATACTATTGACACCTTACGGTAAACCGGTGTTCTGACGTTGTATGGGACCTATGGGTATTAGGATATAAAACACTTTTTGACTTCATCATCATTAATAGTTGGCATCAATATATGGTTTAATGGTGTATAACTTCTCGATGCATGTTCACACTGACATATGCATGATTAATTGGACAATAAGGATAGAACAAATTCAACAAAGTTTAGTTGTATATTTTTTATGGCTACTTCTTTTATATTATTCATGATTACTGTTTGAAACTAGCACCATTACTGATTTACTCTCAAACGATTTAATTCTGAGTTTTGATTTAATGCATGTTTGGTCTAGTGGAGACTTGTTAATTATGTTAGGTTACGGTTTGTATCAATACAAGACGAAAATATCAGCTAATGGGTCTTAGTGTTTAGCCCATTATTAATATGTCTTGGGTCTAACAATTACTTGTTGTGCATCATCTTCCTGAATAATGAATAGAACTGATCCATGATAGCATGAGTATTTTTTTTTTTTAACTAATCAAAGATATGCCTCATTGCCTCTTGTACACTGTATGGTATCAATCATGTGGACTTGTATTAATGGCCTGATTGATTTGCCATTGTTTATAGACTATCTTTAATGGCTGAAGTTAATGTTAATTGGTAGAATGCAAAATTCTTATGTAACCCGGTTCTACAGACCCATTCATTCGTCTACAAATCTGGTTTGTTTGGGCATACATAGTCCATTAATTTTTTTGGGTAATTTTCCTACTTCGATTACTGCCGTAGTACACATCTTTCCAAAGGAGATGATAATATGGTATATCATTCTTTGGGTTTTGGGCCTTACTGTTACAACCCATATTAAGTATTTTTGGTCCTATAATATACTATTACTTGGGGTTTTGTGCCTCATTTAGTGACAAGAACCCAACCAATTGTATTATGATGATGTATTTTACTGATTAAATATTGTGCAAAATTATAATGGTAATATTTATAACAAGAAACGTGTTGGTATTCACTACAATGGTTCCAACTAAAGTGTTATCAAAATTGTTTTTTCTTATTCAATATTCTTGTTAAGGTTTTTATTGGTATTCACCACAGTGAAACCAAGTATGTTTATGAATATTGATTTTTATGAATATACCATAAAGTAAAACTGAACCAATTTTTGTTTTGGATTTAACGCTTTGTCCATTAGTGTTTTGGTAGTTTGGTATTTTCAATTACTCTTTGCACAAGATTTTCTAATTATTGTTTGCATAAGCCTTACAGTCACAACCCATAGTTAATGTGTTTGGGACTTACAGTTAGATTTTTTTGTAATAGTTTATAGTATAATGTCATTTACTTCTATGCCTAATTCATACTTGTATGCTTATGATTATTCTTTCGTTTTAAAACCCATATTATGCATGTGCCCTAGTTGAATTTATTAGATTGTGCACTTCTTATGATTAAGATGCATTATGATATTTTAATCTTGTAGCATTTATTCAGCTGCATGTTTATTCCCTTAAGGTTCATATCATCATGATTTGGTATCACCACAATGAACCAATTACGATTATGGACATTGTTTTCCGTTTTATATTCATTTCAAGTTTTATATTGGTATTCACCGCAGTGATTCCAATATGTTTAATGAATATTAAAACTTCTTTGAACATTCATATTATGATTTAGTTTTCACCACAGTGAACTAAAAATTGTGTTGAATGTTAGACTAAGTACCTTATTACCTATTTATTCACTTGCATTATTGAGTTACCCACAGGTAGATCAGGCATATGTTAGATTGAATAAAATTAAGGGGTTGCACGTATTTGTGATTAAATGAGTGTACGATATCCACAGATACCATGCTTATTTTGATCATGTGATATGTCACCCATTTATAGTATTACTAAAAATCTTAGTCATATTGTTTAATTAATGTGTTGACTAATGTTGTGAGCATGTTTATTTTTCTCATTCTATTATTCATGTATTTCGTATATTTTGTATGTTTTATCCTTAATAAAACTAATGAACTAGAATGAATAAGTCTAGTTGATTTTAGTGGGAGTTCTAAATCTTGGCATATATTTCCTTATTGTTGAATCTACTGTTATTTTATAAAAGCAGTAAAAAGGAGAAAATTATGCATTATGCATGAACTAGATTGAACATGCAAATTAAACTCAATGTTTATGTGAATAATTGTTGATGAATAATATTAAGAATCATTTTCGCACTGCTAGCTGAAAAGTTAATTGTTGAAATGATTACTATTGATAGTACTCATAGTATGCATGACTATGTCCTTGAGTTTTCCAATTTAGTTGTTAAATTAAAGAATTTAGACATGTTAGTGGATGATTACTTTGTCCTCCAATTTGTTCTAAATTTCTTGCCTACATAGTATGTTCAGCTTCACTATTACACTATTAAAGACAGGTGGAATGTGAGTTAAATGGCGAGACTACTAGTTCAAGTATAGGCAAGGCTTAAACAACATTATACTCAGGTCACTCAAGTTTAATTCATGTTTCAAGGAGTTGAATGAATAATTCTCTAATTGTGTTTCCATATAATTGTGTTTCCATATACTATATGTGTGTGCCAATGCCATTTATGTGAATATGGCGTTTGTTTGATATAATAGATAAGCTTTTGGTTTTAGTATCTTTCGATCAAACTCAATTGGCATTTCTAATACTTAGTGAATTGATTATGATTAATATTTATCTTTCTTGTGGCATAAAAGACTGGATCATACATCTAGATGAAAAGTAGACTAGTAAAAGAAGGGGTTTTCCCGAACCTTGACTTTACTAATTTTGGTGTATGTGGATTGCATTAAGTTAAGTAAACCAAACACACAAAGAAGAGCCATAAGAAGTACAAAGCTTCTTGAAAAATTTCAAACAGACATATGTGTACTTTTGATGTTCCACATTTTGGTGGAGAAAAATATTTCATTACTTTTATCGATGATTTTTTCTCGTTATTGTATCTATCTATAGCATAATAAGTCTCATATGTAAATGTTATTGAAATTTACATAACTGAAGTTAAGAGACAATTAAATAGAAAGGTGGAAACTATACATTTTGATAGAGGTAGTGAATTTCTTGGAAGGTATGATCTATGACACGGGACAACATCCCGGTCCTTTTGCCAAACTTCTAGAACGGTTAGGAATTTGTGCCTAATACACAATGTCTGGTTTTCCATGACAGAATGGTGTAGCTCAAAGGCATAATCAAACCCTTATGAATATGGTTCGAAGTATGATGTGTAATTCTAATTTACCCATATCATTGTGGATGTATACTTTATAAACCGAAGTGTATATATATTGAATTGGGTTCCTATTAAGGCAGTTACAAAAACACCTTTTGAAATGTGGAAAAGATGGAAACCTAGTTTAAGACATTTACACATTTAGGGTTTATCTAGAAAAGTCCAAAGGGTATAGATTTTACTATCCTAACCATACCACTAGAATTATTGAAACTGGAAATTATTGATCATTATGAATGGCAAAATCAGTGGGAGTGATCATATCAAAGAGGTAATCATTAAAGAAGTTAGGGTACCAATTTTGTTACCTCGATTTTTTGTAATGATATTATTGTTACTTCTGTTGTTCCTCATGTTGTTGCACCGCTTAACAACAATAAACAACAAGTTGATCCTCAACCACTTAATGAAATTAATGCCATTGAACTGAATGTAAACGCACACAAAAAGTAGCATTAAAAAGATCTTAAAGATCACGACCAGCTACTTTGGATGACCACGTGTTGTATTTACAAGAATTTGAATTTAATGATCCAGTTACATTTTCACAAGCCATTACTTATAGTAATTCTGATAAAAAGATTCATGCCATTAATGAAGAGATAAATTAAGTGTGGATTTTAACTAAGTCTGGGGTTAGTAGAATTGAGTCAAAAGGTTCTATTGAATGCCATAAAGCAAGACTTGTATCCAAACAATTTACTCAATATGGTGGCAATACTTTCTCGTGAAACCTTCACTTTTATGTTAAAGAAGGATTATCTTAGAATCATTATGGCATTGGTGACTCATTTCGATTTAGAGTTACACCAAATAAATGTGAAAATGATATTTTGAATGAAAGTTTGGATAAAGTCTACATGGTTTAATTAGCCACACAACTTCATAAAGGAAGGACAAGAACACATAATCTATTTGTTAAAGAAGTCAATATACAGACTTAAAACAAGCTTCTCGAAAATGGTACCTAATGATTAATCGTATCAAACCTTTGGGTTTAATGTACATACCCAAAGTTCAGTGGGAGTAAGTTTATTATTTTGATTATGTATGTTGATGATTTATTGTTTCGCAGCAGTGATTTTCATTTATGTAAACATTTTTTCTGTCTGAACACTTTGCAATGAAAGTTATGGTGATACGTCATATGTGATAGAAATAAAAATATTTCGGGATTGATCACAATAATTGTTGGAACGTCTCAGAAAGATTTTATTAATAAAGTTGGATAGATTTAATGTGTTAAGGCATAATTGTAATGATGTTCCATTTCAGAGGGGGAATATTTGAATTGAATCAAGATCTTATAAATGAATTGGAACAAGAACGAATGAAAGAGAAACCTTATGCTCATATTTTAAGAGATCTAATCACCTTGAGGTGATTGGTTTTACAAATTCGGAATTTAATAGGTGTGTGGATAGTCGGTAAAACATTATTGTTTCACCCACCATAGAAGCCGAATTTGTAGCATGTTGTAAAGCTACATGCAATGTTGTATAGTTGCAAAACTTTATATCATAACTTAGAGTTATTGATTTCTAAGTCGTTTGAATTTTATTGTAATAATGTTGCAACTATATGCCTTTGTAAGAATGATAGGTATTCTAATGTTTAGCACATGATATAAAATACCTATTGATTATGGCTTAAGTTTAGAACAAGTGAGTGTCAATGGAAGACATTAGTACACGTGTTAATAAATCCACTAACTTACGAGCTAGAAATAATGATATTCTAGCATCATGTTAACAAGTTGGGTTTTGAATGTAACCCATAACTTAATGATTTGTGGATTACTTAGTGCTTATTATTTGACATTATTTTGAGCTCATTATTATTGATTAAGTTCTGAATTTTCTGTTTTCCATTGTTTATGTACATGTATGTGAATGGATAATTGTTGACAGAAATAGTCTTTTATGAAGACATTACTGGACCATTATTGTTACTTTCGCTTATAGACCTAGTTAATTAAATTGTTGATATCGTAGTACATGGAAGGAACCATGTCATTTATGCGATGTGGAACCGCCATGACTCATATTAGTGGTTTAATTAATGACGGTATTATGATAACCATTTCGGAAACTAATTTAGCTCTTATTGCGCGCCTTATGTAATCTACATTAAACCGTATGTGAGATTTTACTATGGACCAAGTGGGAGACTGTTGGAATTTCCACATATAAAGCCCAACCCATAATGTGGTCCATGTACCTTTAACCTTGGTTTAATATAGAAATAAGCTAATTAGTAATAGGTTATGTGGAAGTCATATCTACCGTAGATCTTAACTATGATGGACGGTCTAGATCTAATGGGCTTAGGTTTGTAGATTTAGGTCCTCTCTCCACCTCTATAAATTGGTGTATGATCTCCATCCTCATACACTTACTATTACAACACATATTAGGGTTTAAGAGGCAAGGAGAGTGAAACCTAGATCTTGTGCAGCTTCTCGGATCATCAATGGCTACAGACAAGGTATGTGTATTTGTTAGTGATTAATTACATGATTCATGATCCTTATTGTTTATTGATAATGTTATTATGTTAATATTTGTAAGTTTTATTTGGGACATGTAATTGATGCATCCCAATTTTCAAGTACAAATCTTAAGAAAGTAGATGGAACATAGATGGGTGTGAGCTTATGAACCTCGGCAAATGCTCGGTGAGATGTTTAGTGTGGATTGATTAATTAAGTTGGTAGCCAGCTGCTACACTAGTGCGGAGCCGGTAAACACTTCACCTGAACTTGTAAAATGGTCTTAATTTGGATGCACAATATTAATTCATATAGATTTACTTGCATACAACTGCGGTCTTAGGATATCAACATACCTAAATGAGTGTTTCAAACTTAGAAGGAAGTTAAGGAACTAACGAGCAAGAGGTAAGGACTTACATTTCTTTTATACTGTCTTTTCATGTGTCATATTTTAATGTTGCAAAATTATTTGATATATTATTGATGATAAAAATGCATTCATGGTTTTGTTTGGTATATATAGATTACTCGTGGTTTATCGATTATAGTTTTTATTAAAGTGATTAGTTACAAATATCATGTTTTAAACGGAGTTATTAAAGCAGTATATGTATATTGAAATGGTTTTATAAATGGATTTCTCAATAAATCTCTTTCTAATGGTGGAAAAGATTTGGTTTTGTAATGCGGGGCAAGGAAACCCGATTGTAATGTATAACTGGGATGTGTGAGGTCCCTAGATTGATGGAAATATTGATCTGGTATGCTGTCACGATTATGGCTGTGGCCCGGTTAGGGTAGCCAACTGTACGGATCATATTTGATTATGGCTGTGGCCCAATTAGGGTAGCCATGGATATTGTTTAAATCTGGGGACTCACCACACATTTAAATATATGGTATATATAGTTATTATATAATGAGGTCGTTTGGAGAGGGACCTGTGAATTCCTATAATAAATGAGTTGTTGTCATATTTCGGAGACGACAGTTCATTCTAGGATGACATCTATGGTGTTCACCTTTAGAAGGTGAATGGCCGCCTTCTAGAGAGATACATTAGAGATGTATCCGGGAATTCCTTTTAACCATTCCAGACCACCATTCATGTAGTGGTACGTTGTTGATATATTAGTTCAGATGAGGCTACATGTTACCTCGATGAGGTTTAGACGCAAGGGGTGAGAGTTAGTCCACTCCTGGACGTGTGTCAGGATCCTGTGCAGTCTGCAGTCGTCGAACGGTTGACCACCATAATTCAGGGATTCCTCGTATCAGGAATCGGGTCAAAGGCCCACCTGAGCCTAAATGGACGGGTTTAGTGTTCTAGGAACACAACAACGGTAATACAGTCACCCCACCGGAAATCAGGAAATAACGGTGTAGGTTCACACTGGTAAGTACTGAACCAAGAGATTGCCTGGGACCGGGGCGGTATAGCGGTCGTACCTCATCATTCTAATAGGATGCAGCTACCCGACTTATTGTATGGATGCATGGTTAGTATGATTATTATAAAAGGTAAAAAATTTGGTTAAAAAGTATTTATTTATTAAATTGCTTATATTATTTATTATGACAGTTAAAACCTGCATTATTTCAACTGTTTCGTATGGTTAATCGTCATGCATGACTAGATAGTATTTTGGAAATGTGAGTCACTACTGAGCAAGTGGAAATGCTCACCCTATCATTAACTCCTTTTCAGTTAAACAGTTGTTCGAGGATAGATCGATTCGGCAGATATGGTTGTGCGGAGGTTACAGAGGGTGTTGTTATAAGTGTTCGTGCGATAGATGTACTTAGTTTCTTTTGTATAGAAATAATTAAAGAATTTTGTATTATTATGTATTGTGTTAAGTTATGTATTTTTAAAGTCAATTATATATATGAATATCATTCAGAATCTTGTATTATAATATTATTATCATGGGTTGGGTTGTTCTAATGCCTTAAGATCTGACATTGAGTCATGGGGATTCGTGTTATGGTTTTGGGGCATTACAATAATGTATATTTTTTAAACCTATGTAAGCAAATGTAGCAGTCCCCTTCTATCCATGAATGGTTTTGACACGTTTTGATTCTTCTGCTTTTGATTTTATTCATGACATTACTACTGAATGTGGAGTTGATTTTGATGAGGTGTGATTGAATTACCCCTGCAATCATATATATGGCTCTTGGAATTCAATATATATTCATTAAAATAAAATTGATTTTAAGAACATTATAGTACAATGCGACACCTATTGCAAGAAGAAAGATCCATGAACTAATCATTGGTCAAAAAAATATAAAAATCCACTACATCAGTCATGCCAGTGATTTTGGATAGTCAATAATATCAAATGTTATTCCCATATATATATATATATATATATATATATATATATATATATATATATATATATATTAATACACTGAAAATCAATGAAGGTTATGCAACCACTTATTCCTCTCCTGTTGCGGAAAACCAATAGATGATCTCCTTCATGATAGAGGTCAAGCTGGTAAATGTCTTTCGGAATCAAGTATCTCAACAACATATGTTGTGTTACCAAAGGACCAACAACTCCGTTTTCCCTCGCCTGAAAGGCATGAACTAAAGACACAGTCGTTTTTATGGAAAGAATTTGTAACGATGGAGTTTTTCCTTTTGAATGATTGTAACAATGTGATCTATAAGACTATAACTGCCATTACAGCAGGGGAAATTAATTTAAAAATGCAACACGTTTGAGATCAACATTCAATTCTTTTCCACAAGAAATTTTCATTACAATCGTTACGCAACTAAACTGTAACTCCCCTAGCTCTTTCTAAATATATTTTGCCAATCAATACAACATCGATACAAGTGGTCTAATTACATTTTCTCTCCTAAACATCAGAATCATTGTCAACCATTCTCAATACCTAATTCGCAACTGAAGTCTTAACCAACATTGGTAAAACCTCCCCAATTATAGGTAACCAAGTTCGGCAACAATTTGTCTTACCCTTTCTTTATCGGTAGCCAAATTAGCTAATGTAATTGTTGTTTCCACTGTATATAAAATATGGTAAGGAAAATATTAAAATGGTTTCTCACAAAAGATTAATATGAAGGAGAACAATGTACATATATATATATATATTTTGCCTGATTGAAAGTGAAACACATGTTTAAAGTAATCGAAAAGTAAGATAACATTTCTGTTATTTCGGGGAACAGAGCTACTGAAAGGCACACAAGAAAATTATGAATCCAAAAGGTCTATGCAAAATCAAACGAGAGGTGCATACAATAAATAAAGTTTTTATTACACATGAGATCAATATTTTCTATAAAACAACATTCCCCAACAAAACCTTAATAAAAGGTTGAAGTATATTATTTATAAGATCATGCATGGGCCTAAGTCCCAAACAAGACTTGAGATTTATTAAGACGAAAAAACTTATCCATAAACAAACACTCAATATAACAAGAAAAACTATATACTTAATGTTGTTCTCTTTGGCAAGCCTTAAGCAGTTTCTAAAACTAAAATATGTGAATGCCTATTAAAATATAAGAAAAAAAAGTTATGAAATAATGACCAATAAACAACAACAATATCAAAAAACTACATGTATGAAGTTCTTAACAACACTTCTAAATAATCATGGTCATCATAGATTGGACCAACAATGTGAATTACATGAGATATATATAACTTGAATGTTCTCCACATTGTCAATAAGGTTGGAGCATTTAAAATAAAGTTATAATGGATGTTTAATACCAAGCCCAATATAACTAAGGGTGCGTTTGATAACCCTATTTGCCTGAAGCAAATAGGTATTTTCCTGCATTTTGGGGATTTGACAGTGTTTGATAACGTTTTCGTCCAATCGGCAAATATTTGGCAAATTTTACCTCAGATGGTCACGTGCAGCGATTTGCCTGAAAAAAGCAGGAAAATAATTCCTGACCCCCCCCCCTGGGAAAATATTTCTTTGCCTCAGGCAAAGAAATTCATTTGCCAAGTATATAAACCAACAAATAAAGTTTGTTAACCTAATCTCTCTCTCTCTCTCGACAACAATGGCGGCCGCGCACAACATCGATTGAAATTTCCATCGATCGACCTCCACCATCACAACACCGTTACTCCATCGATCGACCTCCACCATCATAATCGACCTCCACCATCACAACAACAAACCTAATCGACCTCCACCATCGATCGACCTCCACCATCAAATCGACGTGAGTTTTTTTCTTGGACAGCAATGCGATTTTTTTGTAGATAAATCGATTTTCTTGTTTTCTTCTTGCTTGGTTTCTAGAAAAATCGATTTTAACAACAAATGTTAAACAAATTTTGAGAGTTAGGGTTTGTTGTTTCTTAAATTTTGTTTTCTAGGGTTTTGAGATCGAAGGGTTTGTAAAATTCCGGTAATTTCAGTTGTTTTTGTTCACGATTTGAGTTGAGTTTAACTTAATTAGTGAATGAACAGCTCAGTTGTGAACTCAGATTTCACATATTTGCGTTTCAATTCAATTATATTTGCTTTGCTTTTCTTCAACTTCTCCCTTTTCTTCTTCTTCATCAAACTTGAAAATTAATAATGGCTCTATGGATTTGCAGCACTTACACAGCAAGCTTCCTGCTTCGTATACTTGTTATTACTACTACTATCTTTCTTACCCAAATCCAAATGAACTATTGTTCAACTACTACTACTACTACTTCCAAGGTGAAACATTTTCTTACCAATGCTGCTTACTTTGGCTTTATTTAATTTTGGTCTACTGTACGTGCAAATATTGAAATCTATTATTGTCTTCTTTTAATATACTGTAATTCTTTTATTTTGATTATTATTGGCTTGATAATTGATATGATGCAGTTGCAGATATATGTTATTTAGAAAATCATGCCATTTTTCCGAATTTTTTTCTGGTATATTGCGGCATTCACTTTAATGTCCAAAATTTTTTTTTAACAGTATGAAAGAATTAGCTATAGGGCATAGATAGATAATTAAGGGAATATAAGTCAATGAAAGAGTAGATTTAAGGTGAGCAGATTGTTGGCGTAAAAAATATTATAGCGAACTGGTTGTGTGAAGCACGTAAGGAAACGCCAGCAGTTGCAAGTAGTTGGATGGCAAGAAAAGCATCCATCGTCGGTTGGTGAAGAGAGTGAGATAAAGAATTGGTTCTTTCTCTTGCTTCACTTACTCTATTTCCACTTCTGACTTCATACACTTTGTATCTTCAAGAATAATTCATAACTTTTTCTTTATATCTTCATGTATATAATAAGGTATAAACAATATATAAATACAACATTACAACTAATATATATATATATATATATATTATATAATTACTTCTTATAAAGTGTTGAAAGATCATATCAGATTATATAATTACTTCTTATAAAGTGTGAGAAGTGATGATCAGAGTACCCACATCTTAATATTTTAACAAACTTACAGTTAGCTTTTCTTCTTCACGTCACCCACATAAGACACATTAGTGTGAGATTTTTAGTAGCTTGAGAACCACTCATGGACAAGTTTGTTGCATCCAAGCAATTCCAAGATGAGAAAACGTCCCAAACACCTTATATCAAATCATATTCAAGAAATTATTATCACAACCATTTTCTTTTTTCTCAATTATTATGCCAAGTTTAAGGGTTATGTTATCAAATTATATTATGAGAAATGGACTCATGGCTCTCTTGATTATTGGCTATTCACCGACAGATCAACTAATTCAGATATGATTGAAACATCTTATGGCTTCTTATAGTTCTTAGAAAACAGCAGTTAAGTTTTTTCTTTTATCTTAAAACTTGCTTGATTTATAAAATTTTATGGTTATACCCAATAAAATATGCCGCAATATACCAAACCCTGATTTTGCCTTTTCAATTTACTAGAATTGGTCCTTTTTGATTTTCACCACATGAATTTGTAAAGTGTCAATGCATGTGTTAGTAATTCACTAGGAGTACTTGGAATTTACATAATGTCAACGGAGAGTCGGGAACCAGGGTTCCCTTTAACAAAGTGATGCTTGCCCATACTAGAGTTTTACAGGGATGTCCTTGATGACATGCTTATATTTTTTGATTTGTTAATATTTTCTATTTCAAAATTAGGTTTGTTCATTGTTAGTTTTACAGAGATGTCCTTGATGACATGCTTATATGTGAATTGTGTTCTATGTTTTGTTCATTGAAAATAAATTAGCTGTATATTGTACTCTTTTATCAAAACTATCATGTCCCACTATTAATAAGTTAGCTTGGTGGCAGGTTCTCCCACTGATTCTTTAGAGATTGGAGTGCTACAGCTGCACGACCACCACTACAACTTCTCAGTAAGTGTACATTACATATTATAGTATGAGAACTTGATAATATGCATTTAAATCTAGAGTATATATAATAAAGAGTCAGGTGGGATTTTCTTCAGCCTGCAGGTCTTATTGATAGTGGGACATGATAGTTTTGTGGTGTGTTTCTCGTTAATAGTTTAAGTTACTCATTATGATATTTTGTATTACATATGCTATCTGAATAATCTCTTTGTGTGTAATTGTATGTACTTTTTCTTTGCTAAGTATGATATTATATTAAAAATCGAGTTACAAGTTACAAGTTTTCTTTGTATGTATTAAAAATCTCTTTGTGCCTTATTAACATTTTTTGGCTGCCTGTTATGATGGTTTTGGAATTATTATATGTTCAGTGATGAAACCTCACTAATATAGTATCATAGGTATATAAATATTGTCACCCATATTTATAACATTTAGACATCTTATAGCTTTCTTCGCAAATTAAAGTCTGCCACAACCCACATGTCATATCTTTTAGATTCCATTTACCTTTTTTTTCTTCTCGATTATAAGTTTTGAACTATTTTCTTTGTAAAGGCAAGCGGGGTTGTTCACGGGCCCCCACTACCCCTAAGTTTTAAACTATTGTTAGCATTTATTCTTTTGCTGGATAAAACATTCAATAGTTGGAGGGATTCCTAGAGACCCCAACGATGTAAACAATCACCTTCACGACATTCTGGTAAAAAACCCCTCCAGCAAAAGTAGCTTTTTTCATGTTGTGTGCATTCGTAAACCATATGAAAGGAGTGTGCATAGTCTGTATTCAAAAAATATTAGTGGTGTTATTGTTCTGTTTACCATAGGACAGATTAAATATTTTGACAGTAGTATCTTAACTAAACTTGTAACCCTTTTCAATGGGTTCTGGGTTTTGGGGAATGACTGTAACCGTGGTGTCATTGTAATTAACATGTTTTTTTGGGTGTAATGGAGCTGGGTCGTTGTCGTATTACAGTATTAACATGTTTTTTTGGGTGTAATGGAGCTGTCACATCTTAGTTTTATCCCCTTAATTCAGATATGATTGAAACATCTTATGGCTTCTTTAGTTCTTACAAAACAGCAGTTAAGTTTTTTCTTTTATCTTAAAACTTGCTTGATTTATATAATGTCAACGAAGTGTCGGGAATCAGGGTTCCCTTTAACAAAGTGATGCTTGCCCATACTAGAGTTTTACAGGGATGTCCTTGATGACATGCTTATATTTTTTGATTTGTTAATATTTTCTATTTCAAAATTTAGGTTAATTTATCCCAGCTTGGTGGCAGGTTCTCCCACTGATTCTTTAGAGATTGGAGTGCTGCAGCTGCACGACCACCACTACAACTTCTCAGTAAGTGTACATTACTAGTATTTACTCCTCTCTCAAAATAATTAGAACAATCTAATTATTTAATCTTCAATCAAAATGATTACAACCATCTAATTATGTTTCTTTTCCAAGTTGCAGTCTCGAAGTCTCGCATCTTCTAGCTTTTCGGTCGTCACTCTCTGAATTGAACCAGGTATTTTTTCTATCTACTATAAATGTTCATATGAACTGAGTGTGTTGCCATGTTAAGTGTTAATAGCATGTTTAGAGTTACATGTATTTCTTCTAGAAAGTATTATGATTGCCTCGATTTTTGTGTTTATCATGCTTAGGTGTACTTATTATATATGTTTCAAAATTGTATAGTTTAGAACGACATGTTGTATTTTAGAAATGTAATAGAACTATACATATTGCGCGTGTACATGTTGCACTGTATTTATCCATGCCGCAATGTATAAGTCTAGAACTATAGATAACATAAGGTTAGGTTAGTTCATTACCCAAGATGTCAATCTCTTGCCGAAGCCTATTTTTTGTATGACCAGTACTTATCTGGTCATAATCACTGTAGTATTTTTTAGTCGAGAAATGGATAATATTTCTAAACAAGAACGGTCAATGAAGCAACTCCTTTGGAGTACTGCAACCCTTTTGTATGGGGAATCAATTGTCAAGCTATTATTGATGGCCTCTGACAGTGGCAGTAATGAGGGTCAGAGCACTTACGTGTAATTCGACCTCTATTGCTTAAAACCTTGTTAGTAATATTATTTATTAATCAATGTGTCCGTTGTGACTTCAGGCAACCCCAGTTTACGTCACTGTAGTATTTTTTTGTCGAGAAATGGATAATATTCCTAAACAAGAACGGTCAATGAAGCAACTCCTTTGGAGTACTGCAACCCTTTTGTATGGGGAATCAATTGTCAAGCTATTATTGATGGCCTCTGACAGTGGCAGTAATGAGGGTCAGAGCACTTACGTGTAATTCGACCTCTATTGCTTAAAACCTTGTTAGTAATATTATTTATTAATCAATGTGTCCGTTGTGACTTCAGGCAACCCCAGTTTACGTCACTGTAGTATTTTTTTGTCGAGAAATGGATAATATTCCTAAACAAGAACGGTCAATGAAGCAACTCCTTTGGAGTACTGCAACCCTTTTGTATGGGGAATCAATTGTCAAGCTATTATTGATGGCCTCTGACAGTGGCAGTAATGAGGGTCAGAGCACTTACGTGTAATTCGACCTCTATTGCTTAAAACCTTGTTAGTAATATTATTTATTAATCCATGTGTACTTTGTGACTTCAGGCAACCCCAGTTTACGTCACTGTAGTATTTTTTAGTCGAGAAATGGATAATATTTCTAAACAAGAACGGTCAATGAAGCAACTCCTTTGGAGTACTGCAACCCTTTTGTATGGGGAATCAATTATCAAGCTATTATTGATGGCCTCTAACAGTGGCAGTAATGAGGGTCAGAGCACTTACGTGTAATTCGACCTCTATTGCTTAAAACCTTGTTAGTAATATTATTTATTAATCAATGTGTCCGTTGTGACTTCAGGCAACCCCAGTTTACGTCACTGTAGTAGTTGTTTGTCGAGAAATGGATAATATTCCTAAACAAGAACGGTCAATGAAGCAACTCCTTTGGAGTACTGCAACCCTTTTGTACGGGGAATCAATTGTCAAGCTATTATTGATGGCCTCTGACAGTGGCAGTAATGAGGGTCAGAGCACTTACGTGTAATTCGACCTCTATTGCTTAAAACCTTGTTAGTAATATTATTTATTAATCAATGTGTGTATGTGATGGATTTATATTAGAACTTCAACATCGCAGTAACCAAGTAAAACTGTTCATGTATTTTATGCTTACAGTCCTTCTAAATTATTTTCCCATAATTGATTTACAGAATGTAAAAACTTTTTTTTAGTAGTTGTTTGTCGAGAAATGGATAATATTCCTAAACAAGAACGGTCAATGAAGCAACTCCTTTGGAGTACTGCAACCCGTTTGTTAAGTATGCCTGTTATATTGTTTCAGATACCATTATGGTTAAGTATGCTTGTTATATTGTGCGTCGTGGGATACGTCCGGGTGTATACCTAACCTGGTCGGAAGCCAAGGCTCAAGTAGACGGTTTTCCAAACAATGATTATCAGGGCTGTCAATCTCTTGCCGAAGCCCATTTTTTGTACGACCAGTACTTATCTGGTCGTGCGGCACAGAGAATCCAACAACCTGTGCAACCCTATTTGCAGCCGGCGACCACCTTTCCAGCTAGGATCCCTGCTACCCTCCCTGAGACGCTTCCAACTATGTCCGATAGTTGGTGGTTGGTTAGGAAGCTAGTGGTTGTTCTCTTGGTTATGTTGATCGCCATTTTATTGAAGTTGTTGTTTGTGTTGTAACTTGGGTCGTTGTAAACATTTTTAATCAGGGAAATGTACGAACTATGTCTGATAGTTTGTGGTTGTCGTTTGTAATCATAAAATGTTCGAACTATTTGATATTAATACGAGGAACATTTTTTAATCATGGAACTTGGTTGTTTATATTAATACGAACTATATATGTATACTGTGTTTAAAGGGTTGGGGGTTTTGTAGAATGCCAACTGAGGAGGAAGAACGTAGGTTGTTGGCTGCAATTGTGACAATTGTAGCTGTCCATTCTGTGATGCAACGTCGACGACGGTCTAGGAGGTATATCAGATCACCTAGTATACCTAGGGAGCCATACACGTACCAAGATCACGAACGTCTATCTAGGCTATCAAGATTCTATATAGACAACGACACTAGCTGCCATGAAAACCTAAGGATGAGGCGTAATGCATTCCATCAACTATGTTGTCGCTTACGCCGCTTAGGTCTAGCAAACTCCCGTTACGTGACTGTGGAAGAGCAAGTTGCCATGTTCTTATTGATAGTGGGACATGATAACCGCAATCGGAGAACACGATTCGAGTTCCAACGATCGGGTGAAACCGTGAGTCGATTCTTCCATGTTGTCTTGGACGCGCTGATAAAATTGTTTAGGGAAGTTGTCAACAATGCTACCGAAGCCAACTCACCACTGACCAACCATGACAACCCTGTGTACTACCACGAGTTTTTTAAGGTCTGATTCTTAACTCTAGAACGAACTCCAAAAAAAATATTTTTAAAACGACCACTTAGACTAACCAAACATTTTTTTATACACTAGGATGCTGTTGGTGCGGTCGATGGTACCCATTTTCCTACCATGGTCCCTATCACAGATCATACTAGGTACCGCAACCGGAAAGGTGAAATATCCCAAAATGTCCTTGTAGCTTGCACTTTTGACATGAGGTTTACTTACGTGCTTGCGGGGTGGGAGGGATCGGCCCACGATGGTCGATTGTTGCGGAACGCAGTTAGTCGTCAGGGTAGGAGGTTAACTATACCGGACGGTAAGTACTACCTTGCCGATGCAGGTTTTGCATTGAGTCCAGGGTTTTTAACCCCTTACCGCAGCGTCCGGTACCATCTTAGAGAGCGAGGAACCAACTCTCCCCAAAATGCTGATGAGTTGTATAATTGGAGACATTCGTCAATGCGTGGCGTGGTTGAGAGGATTATTGGTGTGCTAAAAAAGAGATTCGCGTACCTTAGGCATGCTCCTTTCCATGATGTGAGAACGCATACCAAGATCATCTTGGATTGTTGTGCGTTGCACAATTTTCTGAAAGACATCGATCCCACGGATGTTTGGCAGCCCTGGGTACCGATGGAGGACGACCAACCAGAGGTAGTACCTGAACTCGATCCCGGAAATGGTGGGGGTGGGATTCTTATTGGTCCGTACCAGGCTTGGACAAATTGGCGTGACAATTTGCGTAATGAAATGTGGGCCGATTATTTGGACTACCACAATGGCGAACCAGAATGAGAACCATATTTGTTTAGTTTTCATGCTTATGTACGATTTGTAACAATTTATGTATTTGGATATTCGGTTTGTATTTGTATTTGTATGACTATTTGAAGTATTTGTTGTTTTTCATGAATGGATATATTGTTAGGCATGTCAACCATTAACTTCAAACCACCAAGGAGGACTAAGAAACCCAAACTGACTACACCTCCACAACCTTCTCAATCTACTCAATCGCTACCTCAGGAACAGCCGTACTTTCCACCCCATAACCCGGGAGTTCTCGCCAAACTGGTAAAACCCAGATTAGGTGGACAAAGCAAATGATTGAGGTCATGCTCGATGTCTTGTGTGAAGAGGTTGCGCTTCGAGGTAAGCGTGTCGACAATGGGATAAAAACTGAATCCCTAAAGGCAGCCGCTGTGGCTGTGAACAAGGCATTAGGGATGCATGTTGGGCCTGAGAATGTTAGATCGAGCATGAAGACTTTGAGGGCTTCATACCTCACAGCGAAGGCGCTCATTGATGCTAGTGGTTTTGGTTTCACTTTCGATAGTGGAACCAGGACTATAGCTGGAGAAGAAGACGCTTGGAATAGATATTTTCTGGTAATTCTTCTAGTGTTTGAACTCCATTCAATTAAAATTTGCGCCATGTCTATACCCACTTCTAATACACATATGTACATATATGTGTTAATGTAGGCCCATCCCGAAGCGGTGCCTTTACGGGGGAAAGAATTTCCATATTATGACCAGCTGTATATCATCATCGGTAATGAGACTGCAAATGGTCATGGAGGTGACGCTGGAGACCAAGAAGAAGAAATCTTCGTCGTTGATTCACCGAATGGTAACCTTTGTTGTACGTTAAATATTGTTAGGCGTTTGCGTCCAACCATTATCCCTAAAGTCTCGTAAATATGTGTTCATTAGGGACAGAACCTGATGAAGTAGAAGATTTTGTGGTAATGGAGGGAGCCGACACAAGTAAAAGTCAACGAGCTCCGCATACCGGAAATTCTGGGCTGAGTACTAATGAAAGCTCTAGTTCGGAAGGACCTCGTAGGCTGCCTATACCACCTCCCATCGTACCTTTGCAGAACAAGCGTAAGAAGTCGCGCCTAGGCTGCATTGATCCAAGTGACGCAGAATATAACAAAGGGATGATGGACGCTGTGAAATCTCTGGCAGATCATTTTTCTGGTCCAAAGATCGATGATCTTACTGAAGCATTGTCGAACGTCCTAGGTGATGACGAAGATATGCTTTTGGAGGCAATAGACTTGCTCGGTGCTAACAAAGCGCTAGCGTCTGTGTTCATGGGGTTGAATGTAAAACTGCAGCGTCCTTGGTTGCTTAAGAAGCTGGCAAATGTTGCCCGTAATGTCTAGTGTCGAAGTCGTTCAATTTCCTTGTTGTGTTTGTTTGTTAAAACTTTGGTTCTGTGTTCATGTGAACAATATTGTGTTAAAGTTAGTTTGGATGTTGCAAACGACAAGTGGATACAGTTTATTGAAACGATGTTTGGGGTGTTTTTCTTACACCGAAAAATTTATGTTATGGAGTTGTTTGTTTGGATTTCTCATTTTTTTATATTCTTATATTATGTTGGTGATGCCAATGCTCTGCTTAATTTGATAGGAATGCATCCCGGTAATTTTGGCAGAAACATTGCGAGTCTATATAGGCAGCGCTATGTGCATTGGACTGGAGATATGGATGTGCATTGGACTGCAGATATGGATGTGTTATTGTGTGATGTGCTGTTGTTCCATGCAACAGGCAATGTACCTGTGATGGTCCGACTCCGGTCAGCTTATGACCATTTTGTCAATAGTGTGAAACACGGTTTCAACATCGAAGTTAGTTTCCACGAGATTCGACGTCGAATCTCGTATTTGAAGAGAGAATTTAAGCTAGTCCAGGAGTTGTGCGGGTACTATGGTTTTTATTTTGACAATGTCACGTTGAAAGTTAGCGGAACCAATGAAGAGTGGGACGAGGTCAATAGTGAAATTCCAGGCCGTTACGGCCACATTAAGGATAGGTGTATTCTAACCTACTTGCCAATGTCTACTATAGTGACTGCGTATAGTCTGCGTCCATGAGTGACGGCTATCTGTAATGTATGTAATGACTGCTTTATAAGTAAATTTGTTTAATGACAATTTTATTGAGTGCCATATATATCTATTTTGTTCAACAATTAATTTTGTGGAGTCCTTACATTCTTCATGTGTTATTTTATAAAAAGGAATGGCGTGGACACCAAAAGACGATGAAAATTTATGTGTTGCTTGGGGGTTAGTCCGGAGTTCACCACCGGTAAATGGTACCGGTGAAGAGTTTTGGGGTGTTGTTTCCGACCGATTCCATGCAATGGAGGGAGTTACTATAGGTAGAGGTCTGTCACACCTTGCCAATAGAATGTCTGGAATTTGGGAGACTACCGAGCATTTTATCGGTATTGTTGAGTTGCTTCGCGAGCGTCGAAAAATTTTCGTTTGTGAATTGGAACGGAAGCGCGCAGCGTTGAAGGTATACAAATACGGCCAACATAAAGACTTCGAATTCAATTCTTGTTTGCCAATCTTAGAACCATACATGCGTTGTGGACAATCAGGTTGTACCGGTGTGATGAAAATCTACACTGGAAGTGATGAAAAGGCAACACCCAAGGCAGCAGCAACCAAGGCAGCACGGAAGGCAGCAGCAACCAAGGCAGCAGCAACCAAGGCAGCAGCAAGCAAGGCAACACCCAAGGCAGCAGTAACCAAGGCAGCAGCACCCAAGGCAACAACAAGGCAGCACCCAAGGCAAACACCCAAGGCAACCAAGGCAGCACCCAAGGCAACCACCCAAGGCAACCAAGGCAGCACCCAAGGCAAACAACCAAGGCAGCACCCAAGCAAGGTTGATAGGTCTGTTAAAAAGAAGATGAAGATTGCCGATGATGAAGTTGTTTGTACTGGTCAACAACCATGTTCATGTTTTGACAACTATGGCGTTGGCGGTAATTGGGACCGTGTAGCCGAAATTTTCAGGAACTCAGAAGCAGAAATGGATGTCGATGTCGCAGTTGAGATTTCAAACTCAACAATAGTGATTGACAGTGATTCTGACAGTGAGGTATTCTAGTTATTGACAGCAGTTAATGTGCATTTGGTAAACTGATTGACAGTATTTTGGAAAAACTGTGTTAACAAATAGTTGTTGATGTAGATGACGGCATTAGTTGTTAATATTTTGGTAAAACTGATTTGACAATAGTTTTCATGACGACATTATAAATGTTGGACGTCCGGACATGTATCTGACTTTTGTGACATAACTTTTGTTTATAACTATATTATTATTTTTGTGACGTAACTCGTGCATTACAGTCATGTGCGTACATGTTATTTTCGATATTGCTAGTGATTTTTTTATACATGTCCTTGTAATTTTTCTTTTTATAATGTCGATGTGTATAGTTGGTTACATATGCTTATGTTTATCGAGTTGAAAGTCCTTGTGTTAACTACACACAGGGCGATTAAATATTTTATTTTTAAAGAATACCGATTTTTTTTATTATATTTGTTTGTGGGCTTGTTTATAACTCGTGCATTAGAGTTATGTGCGTACAAGTTATTTTCGACATTGCGTGGTGCTTATTTTCGATATTGCGAGTGATTATTTTGTATACATGTCTTTGTATTTTTTATAATAAACATGTGTATACTTTGTTACACATGTTTATGTGTATCGAGTTGAAGGTCCTTGTGTTAACTACACATGGGGCTATTAAATATTTCATTTTGTCCACCAAGATTTTTATTATCCCAATTTATCTTCTATAACAACCACTACCTTTTTTTTCGTTAATTTAAATTTTAAAATTTTTTGAACTTTTGTATTATTACTACAAATCACAAGTATGTATTATGTTATTGGGTTGGGTTGATAAGACAGGTTTAAGATTGATGGGCTTAAGATTTATGAGCTCTAAAAATTGGCCCATGTTCAGTTTAAGTGTTTGCCTAACCATTAAAAAGGTTATCAAACAGAGAAAAAGTGGCAAAACCAAGTTTTAAAGTGTTTGCCAGTGTTTGCCCGGGGAGTTATCAAACACTTGCAAAATTTGTTTGCCTCAAAAATTATTTGCCTGAAGCCGGCAAATCACCATTTGCCTCAAAATTTGCCGGATTGCCGAAAACATCAATTCGCCAGGAAAATTTATCAAACGCACCCTAAAAAGAAAACATAAAAATTATAGAATTATCTTTAATCACTGGTTGGACGACGATCACCAACACGAACCTTCGGAACACTACGACATGCTGCCTGAAGTTCTCCACCAACAACTATATGAATGATTGTCAGAAATAATTATAACATTATAAAAATTATTAAGCAAGAAATCTCTTAATAATTTATTAAATAAATAAAATTAACAAATGATGAAATGTGACAAAAACCTATTGTAGAGAGGAGCTTTTTTAATCCAAAGGTCCATTACCCTTTTCAGACATATGGAATCACTTTATTACCATGCCCAACTATACATATGTACAAATCTCCAAAGAGTATTACAACACAAGTGCCCCTCAAACATTACCAAAATCGTGACCAAAACCATGACTTGATGAGCTGACAACATTAATAAAATTATTTGGAAAACATCCTTATTAAGCCTGCCTAAACACTACAACATTAAAAAACAACCGAGAATTCCATTGAGGTCAACCCACCGTACACACGTATACTGCTAATTATGGAGTTCGTGGATGAATAGAAATATTTAATTATGATGAGAATTTTTGGGTTCATATAGGCTGAAAACTGATGAGAATTTTGTGTTCATCCTGGATTTTGTGGATGAATAGAAATATTCAATTATTATTTCATTAGCATATTTTTAATTATACATATTTTATTTTTTAACTATAAATGTTTGAAACACAACATTTTTAGAAATACAACCTCATGTAACTGTAAGAAAAAAAATTGAATGTAAAACAAATAAGATCTTTTTCGATGCATAAAAAAGGATTATTTGTACTGTTACTTGCAACTAGAATCCAAGACATGAACTGATATACTAACTATTTTGCATTGGATTTCAAATTTACTATATTATTATTTAGTTAGAGTTAAAAAGAGTGTATGATGATCATCATAAATGTATAATGTTCAAAATTTTAGCATACCAAATAGATGAAACTAGCGTGGCAAAGCCACGGGTATAACTAAATATTAACCCAGATTCTAGCAAAGCTGACAATTTCTCCTAGAGCTTAAAATCTTAAAAGAGACGCGCCATCATCAGATAGATAACAAGCAAGCTTTTCGACTGGATAATCAACACCAAGGATCGATAGAATTGTATTTAGAATAACAAAAGGAGACCATTTCTCTAGGTCTCCTATTAAAACAAAGACGTTAATCCCGGAAGATCTAGCCTTCCTTTGGGATTAGAAAGATTACATGACTCATATCGATCTTTCAAAACAGACATACCAGTTACTTTTTTATAAAACATAACTTAGAAAGTTGATTAAGATCCCACAAAAAGGCAAACCAAACATCACAGACAATTGACATTCCCCATAACCACATTGCATCAATATTAAGTAGTCAAATTCCTGAAGTTAGGAAAAAACAAGTGCCACCAAAAGAATAACCATAAGCAAACTATATAAGATAAGAAAAACAACCAACTCGGCAACTCCTATTCATTATTGTTGTTTTCACGCCATAATATTGTTTTGTAACTTCTTTTAATATCAATAAGCTATTGTCTGCTGCTATAGCATCCTAAAAGTTGCCTACCAACAACTACAAAAGTGGTAGACTACACCCTATGTATCAACGACACAAAATACCATGGTAAGTACAACTGTTCCCATATACATGTTCTCTCCTTGAAAAACCAAGATTGAGAAGTTTTGTTCTGTGGAAAAACCGTCCTTTCTCACGAAGATAGTGTAGGATAATATATCAAAAATTCGGTAAAACAAAATTGATTTTAAGAACATTGTAGTACAATGCAACACCAGTAAAAAAAACCAATGAAAGTTTTGTAGCAAGGAAGACCCATGAAATAATCACTGGTCAAACAAGATAAAAAAACCACTACACCAGATATGCTAGTGATTTTGGATAGTCGGTAATATCAAATGTTATTACTGATATTTATTAATGCACTAAACACCAATTAAAGTTGCAGCCACTTATTTTTTTGTTGATGCTACTGAAAACGAATGGATGATCTCCTTCATGATAGAGGTTAAGCTGGTAAATGGCCTTCATAATCAAGTATCTCAACAACATATGATGTGACACTGAAGCACAAGCTTTCCCATCAATAGTAGATAAACCTTTTGACCGATCTAAAACTTAAATATTTGCCCACATGTAATGCTAGGTAGCGAAGTAGAATGAACTTATGCAACTGAGCGTTCTCTCTTATCCTTAGTAGTCTCAGTAAGGATGACACACCACTGAAATCGATAATAGTTGTTGAATGTTGTACACGCAAAAAATGCTCTGGGAAAACAAATTTTTCCGATGCAATGATAGCTTCTGTAGCCACATCCAAATTCATGTGATCAAGTTGTGTCACTAAAGGACCAACAACTCCGATTTCCCTCGCCTAAAAGGCATGACCTAATGACCCATTCGCCTTTATGGTAGGAATTTGGAACTAGGGAGTTTCTTCCTTCTGAATGATCCAAACAATCTGATCTACAACTGCCTTTGTAGCAGGGGAAATTAATCTTAAATGCAACACGTCTGAGATCAACATTCAATTTTGTTGCACCAGCAATTTCCATGACATTCATTACGCAATTAAACTGCAAATTCCCTAGCTCTTTCTCAATATATTCTGCCAATCAATGCAACAACGACACAAGTGGTCTAATTACATTCTCCTTAGCTAGCAAACTCCTATTGAATTCAGAATTTTCAACTGAAGTCTTAACCAACATTGGTGAATCTCAAAGAACCTCCACAATTATTGGTAACTAAGTTCGACAACAATTTGTCTTACCCTTTCTTGGTCAATAGCCAAATTAGCCAATGCAATTGTTGCTTGTACTACATATATATAAAATATGTAAAAGGAAATATTAAAATGGTTTCTCACAAAGGATTAATATGAAGCAGAACAATGTGCATATAAAATATATAGTTTTGTTGCTCGATTGGAAGTGAAAAACAGGTTTAAGATAATCAACAAGTAAGTTAACATTTCTTTCATTTTGGAGACAAAGCTACCAAAAGACACGCAAGAAAACATGAATTTAAAAGGTCTATGCAAAATCAAACGATAAGTACATACAATAGATAAGTTTTTTGTTACACATGAGGTTAATATTTTCTATCAAACAACATTCCCCAGTAAAACCTTAGTAAAGGGTTGAACTTCATTATTTACAAGATCTTGCATGGGCTTAAGCCCAAAACAAAACTTAATGATTTGTTAAAACGAAAAAAACATACTCATAAATATTGCACAATATAAGATAAAAATCGATAGACTCAATGTTGTTTTCTTTGGCAAGCCTTCAACAGTTTCTAAAACCAATATGTGTGAATGCTTATTAAGAAATGTAAGAAATAACGAACAAAAAATAAAAAGATATACAAAACTACCTGTATGAAGATCTTAACAAGACTTTTGGATACATGGTTGTCATAGATTGGACCAACAATATGAATTAGATGAGAAACAAATAACTTGAATGCTCTATACATTGTCAATTAGGTGGTTGGAACATTTAAAATAAAATTATAATATATGTTCAATATCAAGCACAATATAACTACAAAAAGTATGAAAATTGCAAAATTATCTTTACTTCACGGGTGGGACAGCGAACACCAGAAAGGACCTTCGGAACACTGCGACATGCTGCATGAAGTTCTCCACCAACAACTATACGAATGACTGTCACAAACAATCATAACATTATAGAACTATTAAGGAAAAAATCACTTACTAAAATATTAAATAAATAAAATTAACAAATGATGAAGTGGGAGAAAAACCCTGTTGAAGAGATGAGCTTTTTCAATCCGAAGATCCATTTACCTTTTTTGAACATATGAAATCAATTCATTACCATCCCCAATGACACAACTTCATAGAACGTTCCAACACAAGTGCCCCACAAACATCACCATAACCGTTATTTCATTGGCTTATTTTTAATTATACGTATTTTATTTTTTAACTATAAATGTTTGGAACACAATATTTACATGAATGCAACCTCACGTAACTGTAAGTAAAAAAATTGAATGCAAAACAAATAAGACCTTTTTTGCTGCAGGGAATAGATTATTTGTATGGTTACTTGCAACTAGAATCCAAGACATGAACTGATGCACTAACTATTTTGCACTGAATTTCAAATTTACTATAATATTATTAGTTGGAGTTAAAAAAGGCATATGATCATCATAAATGTTTAATGTTTAAAATTTTAGTTTATCATATGGATGAAATTAGCGTGGCGAAGCCATGGGTACAATTAGTATATATATATATATATATATATATATATATATATATATATATATATAATGGACTTATTTTATGGACTGTATAGTAGTACTAGTAACTTTTTAAAATTTTACGGTCAAACCAACTAATACATCCGTCCCTGGCTTTATATCTCTAAACCTAAACTATATCATGGAAATGATAAAATCTAGCTTTACATCGTCTAAACCTAAATGCGACCTGCATTATTTTCACATAAAAGTGGCTACGCAAAAATACCACCTCAATTATGAGTAAAGTTTTGCCCTAGCTGGTTGGGGACACCCAAAGTTTTATATTCTTGCTGGTGTAATTAGCACATGAACATCTTGTGAGAGTATAACACGAACGAGGTTGTACGGATACTACATACAAAAGCCAATAACGCCATGACATGTGGCACATCAATATTATCAAACAAGTCGCACTTATTACGTTCTGATGCGATCTGACCAGAGCAGCTCGCATACATGACCGTTGGTGACCTCCGTTCAGACACGTGCGCTAAATCAATGCTCAGAAGATATTCGGTCCATTACACATTGCTTACCAAATATCCCGTAATTAATGGACTTCGGAGAATCTTCATGATCCTATGATCTGCGCCCTTCCACCTTCTATAAAATCGACAGAACTACGATGGCTTAATCTCTAAGTTCCACTCCTTCGAGAGCTAGAGTACGTAGGAAATCTCGACCTTACGAGGTGGAGCCACTCTCGATCTCAAACTCCCATCTTGGTTAGCCTCCTTGCGACCTGACCCTGACTAATGGATTAATCTGGAAACAGGTTAATACATTTGGTACCAACTTAAAAGATTCGGTTGTTGAAAAAACCAACCCTCCCAAAACTCCAAATCCTAGGCAACTCTCCACTTATCCAATGGCTAATCAAGAACTGAGATCTAAGGAACCAACTTTCTCGTTTACAAGACGAGAAATCACAACTTAAAGCTAGTACCACCGACTCTAACAACGGTCAGACCAGAGTCGTTGCCACAGATAGCAACAACCGCAAGTAAGAAGAACTTAGGCAACAACTCATTGAATTCAAGGCCTCCCAGGCCGCAAGCCAACTTGGACGAGGTTGGACAACAGATGAACAACTCGCAATCCAGTCTCTACAACACTTTCAAGAATCACCATTCACAAAGAAGATACTGGAGCACGACCTGCCAACCAAACTCAATGCACCAAAGTTCGACCAATACTCCGGAGTAGGTGATCCAACAGATCACGTCAAAAGCTTCTGAAAATTGCTCCCACTAATCAAAGAGGATCATCTGCTATGCCTACTATTCCAATCCAATCTCACTAGACCAGCGCTCGACTGGTTTCACCACCTCAAACCAGGATCAATCGAGTCTTTCAGCGAACTCGAGAAACAGTCCGCCATCTTCTACATACACAACAAGAAGCGTCCAATTACTATCGACGCGATGTTTAAAGTAAATCAGAAAGAATGAGAGTTGTTGAGTGATTTTTTCACTCGATTTAAAACTGAGGTACATTTAGTTCAAGACTTTGCAAAAAACCACCAACCTTTTGCCACAATAGCTTTCTTACACGATCTGATCCCTGGATCCGACCTCCACAAGTCATTGGCTGTAAAGCGGCAAACATCTCTCGACGAGCTGTATCTGAAGGTACGTTATATCAAACTTAAAGAAGCCCTGGTCGAAAAGGTTAAGAGCCACGTTATAGGAAATGTACAAGGGGGCTCCACCAAAGGCTCTCGATCAGAAAAGAACAGAAGGTTCAAAGCCAAGCCACTGCCTACAGAGCAGCGGGAATATCACAGATTTACACGACTTGCAAGATATATCTACGAGAGAATCAAACACCATCACTGGTGCAAGATTTCAGATTTCACTTCACTCGAGGAGACAACTGGTCGTCCTTACTGCAAGGTCCACAAGGTGAGATGCCACCAAACAAATGATTGCTGCATACTGAAGCGAACTCTTCAAACATAGGCAGATGAAAAGAGGCCGAACAACATGCAAGATGAGCCCGCTGAAAAGAAGAACAAAAAGAGGTCCAAAACTCCACCACGTTCTGATCAACGATCTCAAATCAAGACCAGAGTTGTTTATCCAAGTCATTCATGTAGTAGAGGGCGTAGCCTCTCCAGAAGATTAGCTCCCACTGGCGACCAACGTGATCAAATCAACAAGCAGGACGCAAATAGGATAGAAGAATATAGTGAGATAGAGAGTCATGTCATTTACATAATCTACGAGTCTAATTCCACACCAGTTCCAAGGGAGAAGAAAAGACGTGTCGAATATCTTCACCACGTCTACTCGATCACAGGGCGAACAACACGAACCAATGTGCCTGCTCAATAGGATACACACCTATGTAGCACAGAAGACGATCTCAACAAGTTCGTAGTTCCACACAATGACACTTTGGTCGTTGAGTTGCGAATAACTGGCTATACTGTGAAGAGGTCCTAATCGACCCTTGGTGCGTTCTGTAACATCTTGATGTACAAGACCTTTAAGGATATGAGTCTCCCTGATTCAGTTCTTATCCCTAACTTCACTCGGATCCTTGGATTCAACAGTTCAAGGGAAAACCCAAAGGGGAAGATATTGCTGCCCGTTACCATTGGCAGAAAAGAAGACAAAGTTACTCTCACCGCTAAGTACACTGCAATACTTGGTTGCAAATGGATCCACTCCATGGGAGGATCCCATCCACCTACCATTAAGTCTTCCGTTATCGTGGTCCCAATGGGATAATGGAACTCAGAGGAAACCAGAACGTACTCGGCACAGGAATGTCATGGCATCATAGAAGCTGTGACAAGCGAGAAGCCATCGACCTCAGTGATAGAATAGTTTTGGCTACTCTAAACAAAAGATTATATTTTTAACTTGAAGTTTCTCTTGTGCCTGTATAAATTGGATATCAAAGTAGACAAGTAACAAGCAAGGGTCGTACCCACCTCAGAGGGAGAGATCTTAGCTCAAACACAATAGAAAATAATGGTTAAGAAACACCAAGGGAATCAATAATAAGATTGGAGATTGATTCTACTTCCTACAGGCAATAATAATAAGTAAACCCTAACTTAAGAATATGGTAGAGATGTAAAGAAGATATATGATGACATAGGGAGAATAGTTGGTATCCACAAAGTAAATCATGCAAACATAACATGTTGTTCCTTCATGTTCAATCTATAACAATCAATTAGTCACCTCTCGGTTATTCCAACTAATTATTAATACCTATAATAATCAAGTAGTCACCTCTCAGCTATTCCACCTAATTAAAACGGGACTCTCTTATGCATGCTAGTGAATATGTCTTATTAATTAAACCGCCACCTCTCAGCAATTCAATATAATGAACTTAACATATTGATTCACCTCTCAGCTATTTGATTTAATTACAAACTGTTCCAATAAAAGATATCAGCTGCAGATATGTAATAATCACTTCTCAACTATTTCACTACACATCTTTGATCAATATAAATAAAACCATTAAAGCTAGGTCTCCCTAAACCATAACTATAGTATTTTAACAACATGGATAATCAATAACATACAAATAATCATACTTACCTTATATCGCGAATTAGAAGTAAATAAGCATTAAGTATTTCGAATCACAAAGAACAATAAAAACAAACATTGTGCTTTTGCATCATCTAGAGTGCTTCAACTATCCCCCTAAGGAGATTTAGCTACTCATCCTTGATGATGACACCATGGAATAAATAAATAAATAACAAAACATCATAATGGAAAAAATAATGGAATAGATATTGAATATTGAGTTTGATACAAAAGAAGCAGAAGAAGATGAACTTTTCTCTTCAATCTTCAATTCATAAAAAGCTACCTAAACCTTAACTACTACTTCTCTTATATAGAAAATACAAAGTAGAATACTTGCATGCAAAGACTTCCAAATTAGGTCAAATTCGTGGTTGCTGCTGTTCTTCTAGAGACATTAGGTCTTCAGAAAAACCTAATTCTCTTGGGCTTAAGTTATAGCTTGGGCCAAGACCTTCAGCTTGATAGCTCATGGGCCCAAATCAGACTTCTGGATCTCCTTGTAGAGCATTTTTAAGTTTGGACTTAAAAGAAGGCATAAAATAGAAATTCTGACTTGTGGGCTCCAGTAGGACCCGGTTTGGGCTGAGAATTGGACCGCCCCACTTTGACATAAAGTCAAGTCAACAGGACTGACCGTGGGGTACCCTCAGTAGATCTGTGGGTGCAAATATCAATTATCCTTCCCTTGTGCAAATAACATCTTTTTGCTTGCTATCTTGACTTTTGGCGGGCTTTAACATAATATTCGCATTTCGGCTAATGAAACCTACACAATAGACACGAAAGCACTAATCAATAGATATAACACAATAATATAAGCTAAGTGTTACAAACAAGGTGTTATTCGGGAGATAAATATACACTTTTCTGGACTTATCACTCAACCAATAAGGAAGTCACAACTCCAACAAAGGATGCTGCCAAAGGAAAAGCCGAGGCCACGGATATAGCCAAATAGCAATAACAAAAAGAGCAAACGAGCTCCCTTCAACTCTCTCTTAGAAGCACAGATCTTGGCGTACAAGTGAACCTGGGGTCGGAGGACGACCCCAAGTACGTGTATGTGGGCTCAGAGTTAGAAACAGATAAGTACAATGAATTTGTAAATTTTCTTTCTCATAATAAATATATTTTTGCTTGGTCGTATATCGATATGCCTGGTATAGATCCTTTGATTGCATGTCATAAGTTACGGGTAGACCCAATTATCAACATGTTAAGGAAAAGCTAAGGCGACTTGCACCTAAATTTCATTAGGCCGTTAATGATGAAATAAACAGACTCAAACAGGTTGGATTCATTAAAGAGGTCGACACACCAGATTGGCTAGCTAACATAATTCCAGTCTTGAAAAAGAATGGGAAGATGAGAGTTTGTATTGACTTCACAACCTTTAACAAAGTTTGTCCTAAAGATTCATTTCCACTCCCACGAATCGATAGGCTAGTCAATCAAATCTGCGGTATCGACCTTCTTTCATGGACACGTATTCAGGATACAACCAAATCCCAATTTATGAGCCCGATGAAATCAAGAACTCATTCACCACAGAAATAGGAATCTTTTGCTACAAAGTCATGCCATTCGGCCTCAGAAACGTAACAGCAACCTACCAAAGGCTAGTTCCAAGATGTTCAATGACCTTCTAGGTCGAACAATGGAAACTACATCGACGACATGCTCGTTAAAAGCGGCCAAGATCAAAGCCACCTCGCAAATCTCGATCAGACATTTTAAAGACTGCGACAATACAAGATACGACTCGATCAAGAGAAATGTTTATTTGGGGTCGCATCAGAGAAATTTCTCGGTTACCTGGTCACCTGAAGAGGAATCGAGGCAAACCCCTATCAGATCAGAGCCCTGGTTGATATACCTAGCTCGAGAACAAAGAAGCAAATTAAAAAGTTGAATGGCATGGTATCAGCTCTCAATAGATCCATTTCTAAAGCATCCGATAAATGCTGACCAATGCTTCAAATTCTAATGAAGGGGGCTGCATATCAATGCACCGAAGAATGTGAACAAACTTTTATCGACCTCAAGGCATACTTATCTACTCCACCAGTTCTCACCCACCCTAATTATGGAGATGTGCTCGGAATCTACCTTGCCACTTCTGATTTTGCGATCAGTGCGGTACTATTCAAAACGGAAAATCAGGTCGAAAGACCTACCTACTTCACAGGCAAGGTATTACAACAAGAAAAAATAAGGTACACACTATTAGAAAAGCTAGCATTAGCTCTTTTATACGTCCCATGCAAGTTGCGACGCATCCTAGAAAAAAAAAAAAAAAACAGGTTGGATGGCTCGATGGGCCGTTGAGCTCCGTAACTACACCTTTGAATTCATATCCCGCCAGGCCGTCAAGGGCCAGGTCGTAGCTGATTTCTTAGCAGATTACCCTGCTGAAAATTCAAACTTGGAACCAGAACCAGATACCAGACCAGCCCAAGTCGATCCCCCAAACACTTGGCAACTATATGTTGATGGTTCACACCACACAAATGGCAGTGGCATCGGGGTCATACTCATCTCACCTAAGGGCTCACAACATGAAAGGTCGACATGATTAGACTTCTCGACCACCACCAACGAGGCCGAATATGAAGCTCTAATACAAGGCCGACCTACTCATGGCCATCAACCACACAGTAGATCGAATCACAATTTTCAGCTACTCATAGCTCATAATGAACCAGATCACGAGCAACTACCAAATCCATAGAGTCAATTTGATAAGATATGCAAGCAAGGCAAAATAGCTCATCAGCAAGTTCAGTTTCTTCACCATAGATCACATCCCCAGAAACGGCAACAAACATACTGACTCACTCGTATTCCTTGGGTCTAAGGTCGAATCAGATCGACCTCGAGCTTTGACAATAGCAGTAAACACGCTACCTGTGTATTTGCAAAGAGAATAAAAAGTCAATCAGATCAGCGACCTCCTCAATATGACCTTCTAAGACATCAAGAGAACATGGATGGGACCTTTTATCAACTTCTTACAAACTGGCGAGTTGCCTCCAAGAAAGAAAGAAGTTTAACCAGTATTACACAAAGTCACCATGTACAAGCTATATGAGGGCAAACTATTCCAAAAATCGGCTGCTGGGTTACTCTTAAGGTGCTTAATTTCAAAGAAAGGACAAATAATCTTCCAAGAAATCCATGAAGGAGAATGTGGAAACCACTCTAGAGGTCGCAACCTAGCACACAAAGCGATCTCCCAAGGATAATTTTGGCCGCGAATGAAATAAGATGCAAGAAAGTTCGTACTGAAGTGAAAAGAGTGTCAACGTTTTGCCGACCACACCCATCAGCATCCCAATGACCTTATCAACGTCACAGCCCCTTGGCCATTCCATATCTGGGGGCTCGATATCATGGGTCCCTTAATCAAAGAGGAGAAATCGGAGAAGAGATTCGTCCTGGTCGCAATAGACTACTTTACCAAATGGGTAGAGGTTATTGCTCTCATCACAAACGTAACTCAAGCAGATGTGAGAAGGTTTTTGTGGGAAAACATCATAACTAGATTCGACCTGCCCAAAAGATTAGTTACTGACAAAGAACGAACCTCAGTTCGTTGGGAAGAATATTAAAGCTTTATACGAACTTTGGAAAATCGAGCACGCCAATCAGCTCCTCGATATCCACAAAGCAACGGACAGGTCGAAGCAGCGAACAGACAAATCCTATCTAACTTGAAGAAAAAGCTTGAGGAACAAGAAGATCAATGGCCACAGCAACTCGAAAATATCCTATGGGCCTACAGAACTACTCCACGATCATCAACAGGAATCCTACCATTCAGTTATGTTATGGAGTAGAAGCAGTTATACCGACTGAACTGACATTTGGTACGACCAAATAACTTTTGGTCAATACCGAGCTTAACAATCAAGCCTGGTCGTTCGGTATAGATCTGGTCGAAGAAAGGTGAAACCATGCAGTGATTAAGCTTGAACAATACCAACAAAGGTTAAAACGAGCTTACAACAAAGGAATACGACCTTGAACCTTTCAATACCGATAGCTCGTATTGAGAAGAAAGTTCTACCACAAAAGAAAAACAAACATTGGGAAGCTTAGTCCTAACTGGGAAGGACCTTACATCATTACAAAGGTCCAAAACAACGGCTTCTACCATCTACAAACTCCAAACGGCGAAGAAGTCAAGAAACCATGGAATGTTTAGCATTTCAAGAAATTTTACCAATAATGTAAGCATGCATTCACTGAATTTATCAATAAAATGAGCTCGTATTTGCCTTCATCTCAATTCACACATGAATGGCTAGAACTGGTCGAAAGCAATCGCGGTGGACGTTCAATTATCAATAACTCTAGTCCGCTTGATAATTGCACATGTGTTTAGTTGACATCAATTATCCAACTAGCACCACCTTTACCTAAGGTAAGATCAATCCCATGACCTAGGTAACGCATAATCAAGCTCACCATTAATCGACATCATTTGATTTCAGGTAGAAAATTCAACACTTAATCAAATTTCTTTGCTTCATGTAAACTACCTTTTCAGAGCAAGCAATAACAAAAGAAAATGCGAACAAGGTAAAAAAAAAAATGTAATTATTTTATTGCTTTAAATTCAACCTAACTATTACAGGAAAGGCGATCTGATCGCTGACTAACATTAATCAAGTCCTATACTACTTGGGATCTGCGTCAACATCCTCAGAAACTACAACTCGCAAAATACAGACATGCACAGAAAAATAGAAACAAACGAGCAAGAGCACAATACAAGAAATGCAACAACCAAATTTATTCAAAGCATACAAGAAGAAATGTTTCAGTCCGCCCTACTTGCAGCCATTATCTCGTCTACCTGCCTTCTAAACGAGCTACCAGAACTCCCTGAAAACTAGTCACCAAAAGATCAGGAGACATTATCCACAACAGAAAGAGTTCTAAAGTAAAGTGCACAAAATAAATGGCGCAATCGACCTGCCGAAGCAGATCGATCACTAATATTTATGGCCTACAGCTAAAACCAAGCACCAGGTCGCCAAAGACAAGTCTGTTCGCAACCAAACTGAAACCGGCACGAAGTGGTTTGACATCAATTTTGTGACAAAGTGTCTTTGGTTATCTCGCCTTGAATTCATTGTTAGGAAAATCAAGATGTACGCATGGTCGTCTCGTGTTCTTCGTGTCTCTTGGTTCTGTCCAGGAAAAGTTATTGGGTACTGGACGTACGTACCTAGTTAGGACGTACGTACGTCCACTGAGGCAGCAAACATCTTTTGGTCAGGACGTACGTACGCAGTTAGGACGTTCGTACGTCCAAGCAGGCAGCAAACTTTTACCGTGTGGGGACGTACGAACGTTGATTCGACGTACGTACGTCCAATATGGATTTTCAGTATTTCGGCCCATTTTCCTTGGTTTCCAACCCTAAGTATAAATAGGGTTTCTCTTTTGAAGAACAAGTCAGTTCTTTGGCCGCCCATTCTTTTTCTAGTTCATGTGTTTTGGTTTAGGTTTTGGTATTGAAAGTGTTTGTGGCTATTGAACTCAATTCCCTTTCTTCCCCCTTCTTTCAATTCATAACTTTGTGATCTTCAAGAGTTATTGTGAATTCGGCTTCGAGTCTTCTTGTGTGTTCATCAAGAAGTCGAGTGTCTTGTGCGTACATCAAGGTGCTCTGGTGAAGTCAAGGTGTTAGAGATAACCAGGAGTATCAACTCGCAGTGAGTGCAGGTAGCTGATAGGTTTGTACATCTCTTTTCATCTAGTGGATTATTTTGTTGTCGCGAGGACAACCGTGGACGTTTCCCTGTTTGGGTTTTACCACGTTAAAAATCTCTGTGTGTTATTTAGTTTCTGCGTATTGTTTGATTGCTTGTTTGAATTTACAATTGTTATACTAGCACTATTTGTAGTTTCTCACAAACCAGCCTAAGACTATTGTTTAAAGCCAACAACCACAACAGAGAATGATAAGTCCTCAAAAGTGTATATTTATCCCCCGAATAACACCTTGTTTGTTTAGCACTTAGCTTATGTTATTGTGTTATATCTATTGATTAGTGCTTTCTTTTCTATTGTGTAGGTTTCATGAGCCAAAATGCGAATATTGTGTTAAAGCCCGCCAAAAGTCAAGAAAAGCCACCAAAAAGGTGTTATTTGCACAAAGGAGGAGAATCGATATTTACACACACAGATCTGCTAAGGGCACCCCACGGCTGGTTCTATTGACTTGACTTTAGGTCAAAGTGGGGCGGTCCAAATCTCATCCCAAACCGGGTCCTATTGAAGCTCACAAGTCAGAATTTCTATTTTAGGCATTTATTGAAGTCCAATCTTAAAAAGGCTCTACAAGAAGATCCAGAAGTCTGATTTGGGCCCATGAGCTGTCCAATTGAAGGTCTTGGTCCAAGCTACAACTTAAGCCTAAAATAATTAGGTTTTGCTGAAAATCTAATGCCTCTAGAAGACCAACACCAGAAGCCACGAATTTGACCTAATTTGGAAGTCTTTGTATGCAAGTATTATACTTTGTATTTACTATATAAGAGAAGTAGTAGCTAGGGTTTAGGATAGTCAATGCTTGAGAGGCAAAAGTTCATCTTCTTCTTCTTTTGTATTGAACTCAATCATTATCAATATCAATCCATTACTTTTTCTTTATGATGTTTTGTTATTTAATTATTTATTCCATGGTGTCATCATCAAGGATGAGTAGCTAAATCTCCTTAGGGGCATGGTTGAAGCACTCTAGATAATGCAAAAGCACAATGTTTGTTCTTAATGTTCATTGTGATTCAAAATACTTAATGCTTATTTACTTCTATCTGCGGTATGAGGTAAGTATGACTATTTGCATGTTATTGTTATCCATGTTGTTAAAATACTATTGTTGGAGTATAGGGAGACCTAGCTTTAATGGTTGTGTTTATATTAATTGAAGATATATGATAGAATAGCTGAGAGGTGACTATTGTATATCTGCAGTTTGTATATTTTATTGAAACCCTTTTGTAATTAAATTGAATAGCTGAGAGGTGACGGTTTAATTATGAATTAATATGTTGATTTAATTAAATTGAATAGCTGAAAGGTGACAGTTTGATTAATAAGACATATTCAATAGCATGCATAAGAGAAGCCCGTTTTAATTGAGTGGAATAGCTGAAAGGTGACTACTTGATTATTATAGGTATTAATGGTTAATTGGAATAGCTGAGAGGTGACTAATTAATTGTTATAGATTGAACATGAAGGAACAACATGTTATGTTTGCATGATTTAGTTTGTGGATACCAATTCTTCCCCCTATGTCATCATAAGATCTTCTTTTCATCTCTACCATATTCTTAAGTTAGGTTATTTACAGTTTATTATTATTGCATGTAGGAAGTGGAATTACATCTTTCTTTCTTGTGATTCATTAGTGGTGTTACTTAATTATTGTTTTCAATTGTGTTTGAGCTAAGATCTTCACCTTGGAGGTGGGTACAACCCTTTTGCTTGTTACTTGTCTACTTTGATAATCAATATACAGGCACAAGAAGGAACTTCAATAAAAATATAATCTTTTGATTAGAGGTTACACAAATAGTCTCTATATCAGAGAACCAGAACGCCAAGAATGAACAAGGTCGAAACCAAGCCCAACCAAGACTAATGTTTAAAAGCCACGCAAGGCTACCAACCTCGCATCTGAGAAACTACAAATAGTGCAAATCTAACAATTGAATATTCAAACAAATCAAACGATACGCAGAAAGTAAATAACACACAGGAATTTTTAACGTGGTAAAACCCAATATGGGAAACGTCCACGGTTGTCCTCGCGACAACAAATAAATCCACTAGATGAAAAGAGATGTACAAACCTATCAACTACCTGCAATCACTGCGAGTTGACACTCCTGGTTATCTCTAACACCTTGACTTCACCAGAGCACCTTGATGTACGCACAAGACACTCGACTTCTTGATGAACACACAAGAAGACTCGAAGCCGAACTATGAAACAAGCTTACACCAGAGTTCCTTGATGAACACACAAGGAAACTCGACTTCTTGATGAACACACAAGAAGACTCGAAGCTAAATCACTATTCAATAATGAAGGAGAAGATGAATGGGGAAGAAGGAAGAAGAAGATGAATGAGGAAGAAGAAGATGAGTTCAATCACCAAAACAACCTAAACCAAAACCTAAACAAACTCCAAGACTAGAGATGAATTGGACGGCCAAAGAACTAACTTGTTCTTTGGAAGAGAAACCCTATTTATACATAGGGTTGGAAAACCACCGAAAATGGGCCGAAATAGTAAAAGCCCACTTTGGACGTACGTACGTCGATATGACGTTCGTACGTCTCCAAACGAAAATACTCCTGCTGCCTGCTGTGACGTACGAACGTCCTGTAAAGGTTCGTACGTCCAGACCACCAACAATCTTGCTGTCATTCGATACGTACGTACGTCCTTAAGAGGTACGTACGTCCTGGACCAGAAATCACACCAATGACACACGACGCGAAGGCAAGGACACGGGACGACGCGCGTACAACTCGGTTTTCTTAACAATGAACTCAAGGCGAAATAACCAAGGACACTTTGTCACAAAATTAATGACAAACCACTTCGTGCCGGTTTCAATCTCCCCCTTTGACATTGATTTTGTGACAAAAACCTATGACTCTAATAGCACTTATAAAACGTTCTTACAAACCCAAACCATGGCATTTATAAAACATGCCTACAAAATAACTCAAGGTAAAACACATACAGAGTCACCAATTCTTGATATCCAACTTGAGCAAGACGCTTTAACCATCAGAGACCGAACGGAAGCAACTAAGAATTTCCGAAGCAATCAAGGAATCAACAAAAGTTTCTTTGAGCAACTCCCCCATACTTCATGATCTCCAAAATTTTAACATACGAGCTCCCCCATAACTGCAGCATACCTGAAACATGACCCAAGAATACCCTAACGACAAAGAAACGGTTGTTAGTAATTAGAGTCATAAATCTCCCCCTTTTTGTCACAAATGAAGCAAGGTAACAAAAGAAAGAGAAAAGAAAAAAATACCAAACCATAACAAATAAGATTAAAGAAGAAAAGAAAGAGAACAATCATGTTAACAACAAAAAGGATATGCAACGGAAGCCATAACATAAACACTTGTTAACACAATGTCAATACAAAGAATTCTCTCCCTAAACAAAAGCGTCACCTAAATGCAATGCATATGAAAAAGATGCACCTAGAACAAACAAACCAAATAAGGATATTTGAAACACACAAAGAACCAAGCATACAAGGGTAGAAGAGAGTAAAGAGAAAACCATACCATAGATCTGGAATCCATGACACACAGAACTAAAAAAAAAACATGAGAGAGATCTAGGCATATAAATGACGAAGAAAGAGTACCAACACAGACACAAGAAGGAAGATTAGATAAGAACCAAAACGAGATAAGAAGGAGATAGTGAAAAAACACTGAATACTTATATAGGTAACAGAGGGAAGAAAAGAAAAACATAACATGAATCCCTGATAGAAACCAAGAGAAACCTATACATAGAAGAAAGAGTCAGGACACCATCAATCGGAACAAATGATTCACCAGAATATCACTGTAGTCAACCGACCATAACCACCTGAGATAGACTCCAGAGAGACGACTTCATAGTAGGAAGATATCAAGAGAAAAAGAGCAAACAAACAAAAAGCAAGGAATACCATACCCGATGAAATCGGCAACGTATAATAATGACCAAGAACCAAATAGTCAAACCTGTGAGAAATGTGCAAGAAAAGAATATGCGAAAAAAAAAAAAAAAAAAAAAGAGATAAACAATTGTTAGTAGGAGATATGAAAGAGAATAGGGAAACCATGCATACTAGACACATCCACCAATATCCCATGACAAAACTACAGGAATATGAGTATCTGCAGGAAGAAATATGTAAAGTAGAAGAAAATCCATTGAGAATCCATGGGGAAATCCAATCTGTACATGTTCCTGAAACAACTCATCCAACCACAAAAAGAATTAGAGAATCTTATAAACAAGGATAAGAAAATATTATCCCAAACACAATGGAATAGAGACATAAAAGGAATAAACCTGTAAGCCCACCCCTAGTGAAACCCAAAAATTAGTTCAACATATGCCAAACAAGATAGACAATCATCAAGCTCAAAAAAAACTTTAACTGAAGAATGAGCAAGGATTATCGATGTCACCAAGTCACAAAACAACAATCCAACTTCAGAGTAAATTTCCTGCCAGAACACTAAGACTCCGATGACATGCCATACATTGTCAGAAAGATTAGAAAGTCAATAGAAGAGAATTGCTAACAATAGATGACCAAACTGAGCATATGCATCCCAAAGTAGAACAGTGGTAGCCCAAAACCATTGCATGAGGATTATTGCAGAAGACTACCAAGAACACATCTAATCAAACCTATTGCAGGAAAAAATAGGATCAACCAGGCACAAGAAGCAACAATAAGAGGATAGGCAAGTCTCATAAGCATTTAATCAAACGCCAGCTAGCCAACAAGGTAATTCAAGAATATTAGCCCAACATAGAAAAGTATGATGAGAACCTATGAGAAAACATGAATCAATATAAATCATGACAACCGAATACACCAATAACATGATTTCATCACCAAAATATGCTTATGCATACCTTGTAGCCTTCTTAAAACAAATTGAGAACTATTACCTTGAGAAATCACATCAAACACATGTGATCCAATGACAAAAATAGAAAGCATGAAGTGTAAAACCAAATAATACTAACAATCTGACCTTAGTATGTCAATGAAACACCGACTGAGAAGAATTACCAAGGAATAGAACCAAAATAGAGTAAGCCATAAACACTTTCAGCAAGAACATCTACAAGAATCCAAAGGAATGGCGCCTCTACTCCTTTAAGCACGAGGAGGACGTGTGCCCGATGACGAAGCACCCTTGGAACCGGGTGTTTCTTTGGTGGGAGTAGTCCGAGCGCGCTTAGGAGGCATGTCCTGCATAAACACAACATTAACCAAACTAACAAATGTAAGAGAAATGGCGAACCTAGCACAAGAAATGTGAGAATACCCATGTAGACATTTTATCGAACACATGGTGTGCAGAATCATGAAGTGTGCACACGATAACAACCAAGCAATGAGAATTGCACTAAACTTGTTAGACTAGGATAATGAAGAACCAAACACAAACAATAGCAAATAGAGGCTGCACCATATCTAAGAATCAATTTTAACGACAAAACTAACAACCCATATCCAACCATGTGAAGACTAACCCGAAGGACTAACTTTAATAGCAGAAAAACAAACCGAATAACTAACAACACAAACCATAATAAGAAGGTAAAAGGAAAAGAACCGATGTACCATAGAAGTGAAGAGGAATACATCATGAACTTCCAAAAACAGTAGCCAATCCCAATCCGTACAAAAATAAGAGGCAATATATGGTGATAAGCAAAAGATTGAACAAATAAGAGAATTGAAGTGCATCATAAACTAAACCTCGGTGTGTATAGATGCAATGCAATGCATAAAGAGAGAGAAAGTTCACCACTAGAACACACCCTTTGAAGACCTAGAATATACAACCATCAACAAGAGACATACGATTAGTAAGTGAGCATAGAAGAAACAAACGTCAACCCCCTTTGAAACAAACGTTATGAGTAGAAGGTAAACGAATATAAATATGATCTTTCAAATGAAAACCAAGACATCCAAAAGGCAAAAGAATATAATCTTTGTATGGCTTACATAAAAATAATGAACATGCGCTTGGACTTTTATTTTGCCGCATGTGGTGGAGTTTAGTCTACATCTTTCAATGTCATTCGCGTGTGGGAGGGATTTTGCCTCCATCTTTTCAAATACACGAGGGTAGGGTGTAGCCTACATCTTTTTGACAAACACAAACTCAAGAAGTGCAATACCATGATAACGTGCAACACAAGAACTAACATCTCTTGAGTGCATCCGTCAGAGCATGACCCTCACAACCCCAACGAGTTCTTAGCCAACTGATATTGCTTCAAAGACAATCAAATGGCTGGGGATAAAGTGAGTCGTTGACCACTAACAAGAGTTGTAATAGGAAGATAAGAATGCTCAATAACACGAACAACAAGATGAACATTAACCAAAACAAAAGAGAGATAGCTCAAGATCACATAAATACTCGAGAGATAGAGAAGTTCTATGAGCTCAAAGAATATGTAAGTGGTTTCCAAAAACTCCCATCATGCAAGCATGCCGTGCACTGTGCAAACAAGCGAGGAAAAATGCATGATACATACCAAAACATACTTAAGAGTTCAGAAAGAGAAAACACCCAAACATATTGCAACTTATTTAAGACAATTGAATTAAACCAATATCTCAGAAAAGATGTAACCAACAACACATACATGGAATAAATAAAGAAAAATAGAAGGAATAACCAACAATGTATTCAGACATGCAACATGATCTGCAAGCTAAACAAACAAAGCATAAAAAATAGAAACACCAAACAAATAGCCTATGTGGTTAGAGAAATATGCAATTCAAATAACACAAGGCTAGAAACAACCTACATCATCCCAAATATGGGACACCACCAGACCTTTGCAAGTCCAGAAAAACCTTCAACTTATCCTTTCTTACCCATACTTGTGTAACACTAGGCGTGCACACCTTGGAAGTTGAAAAAATATGAGATTTCTCCTTAACAAATTTTTCAATAGACTTGTCCTTAACTAATTCCACCTTAGTCTTTGACTTCCTTTTGTTGGAATACCTGTTTTTCTTAAACCTGTGACGAACACCACTATAATTCCAAGGTCTAGAAAATGCACAAGAAGAAACATTAGAATCAACATGATTATAATGATTACGAACACGAGAATAGGATGCATCATGTTGATTAAAATCCCAACAAAAAATATCCAAATGACCAACCCTACCACAATAAGAACAATGAAAAACATTAGACTTACTCAAAGAATTCTTATAAGAAGATGTGGTAGTAGAAGATGAAACATGTATGTCACCATTGTATTTGTGACATGGTGCCTTAACAAGACCTATACCTCCATTATGAGAACAATATGGCTTATCAGTAAAAACAGCCTTACCATTAACCTTAGACTTAAAATTCTTACGAGAAACATGCTGAAAATTAGTAGCATTAAGTCTAGTCTCAATAGGTGGGGTAGGCAAAAGGGCAGGCAAACTAGTAGATTTTACAGGAGTAATCACACTAGATGAACTAGTAGAACTATCAATAGGAGAATCAAATCTAGTTTTGTCCAAAACCTGCAATTGGAGTTGAGTAGACGTTAAATCGTTCTTTGTTACCTCATACTCCACCAATAGAGATTTGTATTTCTCATCGACCTCCTGATTGGCCTTCTCTAAAGCTGCAATTTTACATGACAAGTCAAGTTTTTCTTTGTCAAATAATTGAGAAATAGAAATTGCATCATCTACAGCACAAGAAATTTGTTTTTCAAGAATCTCAATTTTATCCTGCAAAGAAAGATTAGCCTTTTCCAAATTTTCAATTTTGGATTCATAAACTTCCCCTTGAAGCATATAGTCCTCTGCACAATGTCTGAGTCGTTGTTCTAGAGAATCAACCTTAGTCTGCAAAACACCATTATCTTCAAAACAAACATTATCAGAAATAGTAGACACATTACAATTAGCTTTATTAAATTTTTCCTGCAAATCAATATTAGCTTTTTGTAATCTTTCACATTCTTTTGCAGAAAGTCTGTAAAGAAGAGCCCAATCACTATTGCTAACAACATACAAATTATCATCCTTTTCAAAATCAGATTTTGGTTTTGTAGATTTAGACGATTTAGCAATAAAATTATTATGACCAGACTCACGAACCATCATTGCACTCATAGGATCGTTAGCGTGAGCCTTGACGCTCCTTAACCAGCCCCCAGCGACTGATACCAATTGAGAAACTACAAATAGTGCAAATCTAACAATTGAATATTCAAACAAATCAAACGATACGCAGAAAGTAAATAACACACAGGAATTTTTAACGTGGTAAAACCCAATATGGGAAACGTCCACGGTTGTCCTCGCGACAACAAATAAATCCACTAGATGAAAAGAGATGTACAAACCTATCAACTACCTGCAATCACTGCGAGTTGACACTCCTGGTTATCTCTAACACCTTGACTTCACCAGAGCACCTTGATGTACGCACAAGACACTCGACTTCTTGATGAACACACAAGAAGACTCGAAGCCGAACTATGAAACAAGCTTACACCAGAGTTCCTTGATGAACACACAAGGAAACTCGACTTCTTGATGAACACACAAGAAGACTCGAAGCTAAATCACTATTCAATAATGAAGGAGAAGATGAATGGGGAAGAAGGAAGAAGAAGATGAATGAGGAAGAAGAAGATGAGTTCAATCACCAAAACAACCTAAACCAAAACCTAAACAAACTCCAAGACTAGAGATGAATTGGACGGCCAAAGAACTAACTTGTTCTTTGGAAGAGAAACCCTATTTATACATAGGGTTGGAAAACCACCGAAAATGGGCCGAAATAGTAAAAGCCCACTTTGGACGTACGTACGTCGATATGACGTTCGTACGTCTCCAAACGAAAATACTCCTGCTACCTGCTGTGACGTACGAACGTCCTGTAAAGGTTCGTACGTCCAGACCACCAACAATCTTGCTGTCATTCGATACGTACGTACGTCCTTAAGAGGTACGTACGTCCTGGACCAGAAATCACACCAATGACACACAACGCGAAGGCAAGGACACGGGACGACGCGCGTACAACTCGGTTTTCTTAACAATGAACTCAAGGCGAAATAACCAAGGACACTTTGTCACAAAATTAATGACAAACCACTTCGTGCCGGTTTCAGCATCAACATTGTTTTTTAAAAAAAACTCACAAACACTCAAGAGAAGAAAGAAAATGATCACTGCTCCGGGACACGCTCTTCCTACTCGACCTGCATATCATCAACATTCAGCTGTTGCGCATCTGGGCCCAACGAAGTGTCCTTGGGGGCAATCTGCTCAAGTTCTTCACGCCCCTGTATCTTCTCTTCAATGGGTGAACCAAAATCCTTCAGCTGCCTCTCGAGATTAACACAATGTTCCTACCACAGTAGCCCGTTATCTTCACAACGTTTCTGAGTAGTGGCCAAATCAGACTTCAGGTTGAGCACTTCGAGTTCGAGAGTAGCAATATCTTTATCCTTGTCCTTCAGCTTTAGGTCGCGGATCAGAACTTCATTTCGAGCAGAGTGTAGTTGGTCCCTTAGCCTCTTCAAATCCAGGTCGACCTGAGCCCTAGATTAAGCGATACCTCTCAGCTCCTGAAATGAAGTGTTGAGCTATAAGCAACATTAAAGAGGTCAGCTAACCAGCAAAATATCTACACTCAAGAATATTGAAATAACTTACCAGCGAGATGCCATAATTGATTTTCGATAGAATATGTGCCAAGCTCTGACCCTTCACAACAAGAAGCTAGGGTTTGAAATTGAATTGGGGATTTGGAAGTTAGGGTTATAGATTTGGGTATTTTTAAATTTGTTGAATCAAATTGTTAAAATAGGGGAGAAGGGGTCAGTCACGTGAGAAAACATGTGCCTTACTTTGATGGGTTGAAAATTTTGTTTAAGTTTTTTGTTTAAAAAAAATACACGAATATAATTATTAGCCACGAAGCAGTCCGTTAGCCAGTTTTAGACAAATTGCATAACTTGAATATTTTTTAAGAAAAGGGGGAAAAACAAATGGAAGAGAAGTGCTATAACAGTTTGGGTTATAATTCATTTTTTTTTAATCCAATTTACGAGAAGAGAATCAGATTGGAAAAGATTTCTATTAATTTTGGGTTTTCAACAAATTGGGTGTGAAAGGGCATTTTCTATATATCTATACTAGCTTTTTACCCGTCTGTTGGACGGGGAACTTGAAATAATCATTTAATAATTTTTTTTTTTTTTTTAAATTGTCTAAATTTTATATTCTAAAGTGTTCCTGAAAAAACAATTGTTGCGAAGTTCCTTACACAGGTGCCATGGGCCTGTGGCCATGAAGATCGAAGATTACTGACAGACTGCTTTGAGAGGAAGTGCAGCCAGGGTTTGGACGAAGCAAATGACACAAAAGAATATAAGAAGCAGTTTGCAGATTGTGGCGGTGAATAAAAGAAGCAGCGATACTGAATTGCATAAATGAGTTCCGCTTTCAAGCAGCAAATCTAACTTCATAATATGTAGTAACCACAGCTGACTTGCTAATCACAATAAATCTAAAAGAATTTTCGATGCTTGAAAGAATAGACTGGCTTCGTTGGACTTGGTATAATCACAGCTCATTCTTAAAGCTCCATCTATCAGTTCCAAGGTGAAAGTTTAAGGGACCTCCAGCTCAACATTAAGTTACTGGCAATTGAAAATGCTATTGATTTTTCCCACCATTTTTGATATTAATAAATTTATTTATACTGATAAACTATATTTGTTGTGTTTGGAGTTCTTTGTAAGTTGCATGGAAGGGAAGAAGGTTAATAGGAGTTTACAATTTGTGTGTCTCTATTTCAATTTTTTGCAAGTTCTCTTAGCTTCCTGTTACATTTGAGTTTTGTGTTGCTAATTTGAACTTGCATAACCTGTCCTTTAAAATGGCCACAAATCTGATATGAAATTGTGAAATTATAAAACTAAAGAGGTTAACATGTGTAAGAGAACAAAGTCAGGAAAGAAAAATTATTGAAGAACATCATCTCTATTATTAATACCGAATGTGGTTGACATCAAGATATTCAGAGATATACAAAAAATAAAATATTACAATGTATTTCATAGATTACACTTGTAAAGTACATTCACATTGCTAGAAGACTGCCCCATTGTATTGGTCGTTATAGTAGCACCGTTTCCCTCCACCTTATTAACACATCTGAGAATATGAGTTTTTCTCGCTCCTTAATATTGTCAGTTCCCATTGCTAATCATGCCTATGTTGTTGCCTTGATCCTCTTAGTTCCTTTGGCAAACGTAAACTCTTCTTCTCTGAAAATGGCTTCATTCCTCATGGATCAGGTCACCCATATCACCATGTACGGTAAAATTGGCCATACGAAGTTGCCTATAGGGCGCAGTCTGATCGTCTCAACCATTCAACATCTCTGCAAAAGTTTCTTTACTGACTTCTTTCACCACTATACACCTGGAAGAAAGATGAATTCTGACTTCCTGCACCAGTTTATATTGGAATTCATTCTCTAATCTCTCTTCTGGTTGATGATCCCCGATAATTGAAAGAACATGGACTTGACAGTAAATTGTTTTTTTTTTTTTTTTTGCCAAAGTTATAATGTGGAACGGAACAAGTTATATGAACATAATAATATACCCAAAAATAGAAATACCCCAAAGATTGTTTACGATCCAAGAATTCTTAAAAAAACAAACCTATCGAGATATTGTCCCTTTCCACCAAGCTTTTGACCTGCCCTGATAGTAAAGGTAAACCACCCTGCACTCACCCATAACATCCTGCACCTAAAATGCCAATGATCAAGCAGCTGGCTAAAAATGTCAGTGGTCAAGCTTCTAAGTCATACGTAATACGAATAAATTCTTATTATTAATAAGTTCAATGTTTTATATTGAAACACTGTAATCAATCTCAACACGGTCTCCCAGAGGGCCTTCAAAGTGAAGGGCATGATCATCCAGAAAGTAGATGACAAAGGTGTATCATCTACAGATGGACAAATCTCTTGTAGTTTAATATAACAAATAATTTTGGTTACTATAAATTATGTATATACGAAAGAAAATCAATAATTTTTTGGTTTGTAAATGATACCTCCTCTTTAGTTCTGTCAAAGACATATGAAGTTACGCCCCCACACGGAAGCTTTGTTTGATTGTTATCAACCATTTCCTGTTTCTTTAGCTTATGCACATGAAAATATTGGGGTAATTAGTTCTAAATATCGTCAATTTACATAAAATCTGAAATTATTTTGAAGAGAGCTTAGTTGACCTTTGTAATCTGCAGAGAAGCATTATTGCTCTGACTTGAAGATGCATAAGTTGTAAAATGTAGGAAAGCATTATGCTCTCACTTGAAGATGCATAAGTGGTAGAGTCTTCTGCAACCCTTTTCATCTTCCTATCACCCTACATTGGAGAATATATGAGTAATTTGATTAAGATGAAATACCAAAAAACCACTAACATAACATGTACCTCAATGGGTTTGGTAAATTGCTTGGTCTCGATTTCTTCATTTACAACCCAAACTTTGGATGCTGTAAATGAGGCCACAACATCTTCATTGCGTATATTGAATTCACTGATTTTTATTACAAAAACAAATTCTAACCCAACCAGTTTATTCCCTATATCTTTAACAACAGAGGTAAATTTTTAATTAAGTAAATAAGAAGGAGAAACAACTAAATAATGTATGGTAAGTGTACCATTGTATTTAAGTCAATCATTTTTGTGACAGGAAGCTTCAGCAAACGTTCAACCTCTCTATCAAAGATAGATATTGAAGCAGATTGTGTACAATCTCGAATCTCGACATGTATTTAATACCTATTAATCCAAATGATGGTTTAGAATTAATATCTTATTTAATTTAAATCCATAGATTTGGAATTCCATTACTTTGCAACTGGATAATCAACAAAGTTTTTCAATTGTTACACCGATGTTTGCTGCCTTTACAACAACTTTCTTGCGACAATCTTTGTTATTGCAAGAGAAATAGAAGGGCTCATAATCGTATATAATCTTAGAAATGACAGTCTTGCATGTGAACTTGTCTCTCTCTATTTTCAGTTAGTATTATAAAGTTGTTCATTTACTAAAGCTGACCATGTACGAAAATTCAGTTACAACTTACAATGGCTGCATTTTGTACTGCTTGCACAATCTCAACCAAAGTTTTAGGTAACAACACAAATAATTAAACTAAAGATTATTTAGGTAATAATAAATTGGAAGGGCAAGCATGTTATTTGTACCGAACAAAAAATGATTGATATAATATTCTCTTAGTATAAACAACAACAAAAATATAAGTAACCTAAATTTTAGTGAATCAATCCAATAAGAAAAATTAAAATTAGAAAGGCAAGCATCAACATGTGATTTGTAAACTTCTCTTTAGTGTAAATGGAATCAAATTATGAAGGACCCAATTGTACTGAATCAAGTGAGTAAGAAAATTAACTCCACGTGTACATGATTGTAACTAACAATCTTAAGCCGGGAAAGAAAGCCAAATTGTACTGTAGGTAACGATATTTTATTATTATTATTATTATTATTATAGTCGGAATTTAGGTATGGAAAATAAAAAGGGAAAAGATTTGTAGCAAGATATAATGCCAAATCAAATAAACAAACAAATATCTAATAATTCGAACAAATAGAAAAGAGTAAAAAAAATAACCATTGAGACTCAAACCTTTCCAAAATTGGCTGTTGTTTTTTCTGCAGATGAACGGGAAGACCAATTGCTGAAGAGGAGAAAAAGAACAGGAAAGTGACGAATTCATTTGCTATTATTTCCTTTTATAACTTTCTAATATTGACGAATCGTTACATGTGTCTATTGGGTAAATTATGTTTGTTGGTGAAGATTTGCAATGATAACTACCAAATAAAGAGAATCTCGACCTTTGGATATGCTAACAAAAAGGTGCGACAATTGGTGAAGAAGATAGGATCCAATGCTTAGTAACAACGATTGGTGAAGAAACGATTGGTGAAGACGTTTGTACAGATGAAAATAGGGAGATTTAGTAATTTTTGAAAAGTTGCAGGGACAAAATTGGAGCTTTGATTTTGCTGTAGGGATAAAATTGGAGCTTTGATTTTGCTGATGTGGCTGCGGAATTCTGTAATAGTTTGTTAAGAGTTTTTTGCCCTTGGGTGCTGCGCTTTATATTAAAAGAAGAATAATAGCTACACCCAATAGGTCCCACACTCTCTTTCCTATGTGGCACTCTATATGATCATCAAGGTCTCACAAATTTTCTCCCATAAAACAAATAAAAAAGAAAAAAAAAATTATACTAATTGGTTCTATAACAAAATTTTGTATTTCTCTACATTTTTCTCCATTTTCCACTAAACCCAAAAATCTCTACCCACTTTCTCTACTCTCTTAATAAAGTATAAACACAAATATTTTAATAAAAATAAAATCAAAACAACAAATATACTCAAAACACAAATTAATAATCAAATATAACTAAACATAATAATTTATTATAGGGAAATTTCTCAAAAAATCACCACATTTAGGTGCTTCTTCCCAAATAGCCACTCATGAGAGGTAATCTTCCCAAACAGCCACCTTACCCTACCACTTTATACTTTTCAGATTTTTTCTTACCTAAACTACCCTTTGTACTTTTTAACTTGATTTTGACTATGTAAAAGGTGATGTGACTTGTCATGCATAAAGGTATATTAAATGTGAACCATTGATTCCTTATAATAAGATTATTAAATCGTAACCTTTGATTTGAAATTCAATTTTAAGAAAATTAATAAATAATTATTAATAAGTAGATGATGTGTACGGGTAGGATTGAATAAAGACTTGTGCATTCCAACCAGATTATGACACGTGTTTATAGTTTGGGCGGGCTTGGGAGGCGGGAAAGGTTTTAGAAAACAAAGTTCCCTAATTTACTAAAAAACTAAACCATAACTATCTTCTTCTTCTCCCCAACCGCCTCCATTTTATAACACCTTCTTCTTTCTTTAACCAAATCTTTCGAAAAATCTTGCTAAATTTTTAGATTTTCATTAGATTGTTGTTAATTTCTACAAAATGGTTTTTAAACTACCTAAAGGAAGCAAAAAGCAAACTGGTGATACCCAAATTGTGGAAACTAATATACAAGAGATTCCGATGAAGAGCAAAAAGAAGAAATTGAAGAGAAAGCAAAGGAAGTTTTTTTTTTTTTTTTAGATCTTCAAACTGATCAAATACACATGATTACCTCACAAATTGTGAAATCTAGGGTTCAAATTTTTTTTTTTGTACAAGATTGGGGGAGTATGAACGCGGTTCACACCATTAGATGTGACTTTGAATTCAGGGTTGGCAATTGGTGTTATATACCACATGAGTTCATGTTCATGGAAAAATATGTCAGAAGTCCATTTAGAGAGAAATATTTTGGCATGAAATATATTAGGGAAAAGATGATCAATGATGCAATTGTAAAAGCAAGAAATAATCCCATTTCTGGTTATGATATAGATCATATGAATCGATTATACCTTCTGACATTATTATGCTTACAACCAGATGCATCTCTGACCATTGATGTCAGATACATCCACTTTGCTAAAAGTTTCACATTTATCTTCAGTTTTGCCATATTGTATCCTCTAAATGTTAGAATTTTATCCCGAAGTTGGTGATATGGTGCATGTTTAGTTTTAATGTTTGTTATTTGCTAAGAGTTGAACATTATCCTCATATTTTATGATATATTATCGGCTTATTATCAAATCCTTATCCTCTAAATGGTAAAATATTATCTGGTTAGAATAGTGTTTGATATTTGCACAATGTTAGACATTTATTCTTAATTTGGTATTATCTTATCTGCTAATTATAGACACCTTATTTTGTAAATTATATAATGGTTATGTGGTTTATGTTAGCCTGTTATATAATGGGGTGATGTTGTAAGAACTAAGACTGTACACAAAAGCACTGGATAGTCATCGCTAATTATATCGGTTAAAGCAAACATAGTCCATCCTCTAAATAATTTATTCTATATCCTCTAAATAGTCATTACTATCCGTTAATAAGACAGGTCAACTGTAACCACTGGATACCTTTTGATCTTTAGCTTTGGAAAGAAGAAGGTAAGAGTATATAATTCTTTGGACTATACAAATCCAACACAACAACAATTAGGCCTTGAGAAGATGTTGGTGTACGTGGTCTTTGCTGCTGACCTAAAATTGCCTGATTTCGACTTAGAAATGGAATGGGATATGGAATTTGTTGAATGTGTACAACAACTTGATGGCGACTGTTGTGGAGCTTTTTGATTGCTTATACTGATTGTATCATCAGGGGAAAACCCCTCAAATTCAGTCAAAATCCTATTCTTATGAGAAAACGCCTTGGTATGGAACTTATTGAGTGTGGACTGGAGCTTCCAAAAAAATGTATGCCTACAGTGTATAAGACTTGTTATTTTCTATTTATGTTATTGTGCTTTTGTTATCATTTTATGTTCTTTAATTGGTATGGACCATAGTTGAATGTATGGGTGCAATGATCTGTTCAATGTATTTTGTATACATAATGTGTAGCAATGTTTATTATTAACTCTTATCAGATGAGTTTATTGTTATAGATTATAATGGCATTTAGATTTTAGAGGATGTAATGCGTAGGTTTTAGACATTACAATTGTGATTTTTAGAAGATATATGTGCAATATTTAGAACACTAATATAAAAGACACTAGCAGCAACTATTTTGAATTATTAATATAGGTTCAATCTTTGAACTACATTAATATATAAGAAAAAGTTAACATGATTCAAAAAGTGTCATATGAGGGCAATCATTTTATGTATACTGATAAGAGGCTTGTTTTAACCGATATAGAAGACTATTTTAACCGATACAAATTACCATCAACCTACTAAAAAATAAAACTACCAACAATTAAAAGGAATTAGACATTCCTTCAGGTAAAGGCTGTAAGAAGTATTCACAGTCTAATACCACTTAAACACACGTAGATTTGTTGTATCTTAGATATCTTAGAAAATTATTCTCATCACGTGGAACATTGTTGCTACTAGAACTATTTCTATATCTATTCTCTATGCTATATCTAACATCTGCTAAACCAGTACTATTTCCTGCTAAACCGGCTGCAATATCCTCTAAGTAACTCTGGGAGATAATAAAGATCAATGTAGTGGGTGAAATATCACCTCATGGTTGTCTGATATGGGTGAAATGCATGCATTCTGGCCATATGAACCCAGTGAACCAAATATTAGATAGTTATCAGCATACATCTCAGCTTCTAATTCATCTTATATGGTCCAAATAAGATCCATCATTGTCGTCGTCTACCGAACAACCTTCATCACTTTCATCTTGTGGTTCACTTTCACCTGCACCTTGAGCTTGTAACTTTCATCACCTTCACCTGCATCTTGAGGTCAATTATGCACATCCACTAGAGATTCACATAAGATGCATCGTTATCGTCGTCTATCGAACAACCTTCATCACTTTCATCTTGTGGTTCACTTTCACCTGCACCTTGAGCTTGTAAATGCGCTTGAACTCTATAATATTTTTCAATTTCATTGAAAATTTCATCCGCAAAAGCCATCATTCTTACACATCTCAGAAAGAATTGTTGTTAAACTGCTACAATAGAACTAAGTGATATTTCTGGCAGATTAGAGGATACTTTATGCAACTTAGAGGATGAGACTAGCAAATAAGAGGATATTGGTTGAGGCATATGCCCAACTTCATTATCATCTCCCGATCGCACAACATTATCCACCAAGGAGATAAATAAAAAGATGGAACTCTATAAGGAACAGCAAGGGGAGTTGTCAGAACAACTTAGCAAAAAGTCACAGGAGTGGTATCCAGAATATGCAAAAGTTGTTGTTCATTCCCATTCTCATTTGATGAGATAACATGACTCTTCTATGCTTATGTAGGGTCTAGCAAATATTGGTTGGGGGGGGGGGATACAACCTCGTTTTACAGGTGTACAAAAATCTGAATAATCAGATTGCTTACTACAATAAGTTTTGGAGCTTGCTTCCTCGTTCCATTGATTGTATATATCTTACTATCCAAACATTGATGATATATAAGTTACTGGCAGAAAAAATTCCAATAATCATTTGATAATAGTCAGATTCACATTGGATGTGGCGTGGACAATTATTCATAACAGCTTAACTTGAAAATTTGTTCGTTTTCACATGAGTCATAGCTTCAATCATCTCCATAAACTCTTCATATGGTGTTTTCAACAACAAATTGTTATTTTTGTGTCTCCGTTCTTATATCCAACTGTCTATCTGTATTTGTCTTCACCTAACCAACATAGTGAAATACAACATTGATCTTGTTACGTGAAACAAATATTTCAGGATAATATTAGGTGACTATCGGCTAAAACGAAGCAATGTATCCTCTAAAACTTAATTTGTATCCTCCAAGATAAAATAAGCTTTAATGTAGAAACAAAGTGAAGTGGAACCTCAGATATAGAATACCAGTACACCAACAAAGAATTAAATTCGAAATAAAACAACATCAATGTTAAGGTTTCATAATGTTTCCTCAATTATAATGGTGAAAGTTTGGTAAAGATATCATCTTCAATAAAAATGTCATTTTTGTAATCTTTATGAGGTTAAGGTTTCATAAATAACAATTTTTATGAATTATTTCATGTTTATGAGGTTAAGAATTCATAAAAATATCATCTTTACGAAAGATCTCATTTTTAAATCACCAACACATTCACCACATTTTTGTTTAAAAACAATACAGTATGTTGAATGTCTACTATCTTAATTCCTATCTTACCCAAATTGAAAAATCTATTGCATTCAAAACTTACCAAATTTAATGTTGATTTATTCTTCCTTTGCAATCATAGCTTTAAATTTACCTTTTTCTTTGACATCTTGATTGGTAAGATGTAGAAGAAGATGAAATATAAATAATGAGGTTGTTTTTAGAACTAAGAAAAAAAAAGTGGAAGAAGATGAAAACCAGTAACTGTGTTAGGTTGTAGAGAATAAAAAGTAGAAGAAGATGAAATTGAGTTGTTGGTATAATGTGTTGAAGAGTTATCTTAATCCAACGGTTATATATCACCATCCTAATCCAACGGTTGGAATTTGTGTTGATGTCATTATCAAAGCATTAAAAAAATTCAGATTTGGTGAAAAGTTAATTTGATGGTGATGTTTGCAATTGATGTGCAGAAGGGTAAAAGAGACCTAAAATAAAAGAAAAGTGGGGTATAGTGGCTATTGGGGAAGAATACCACTCATGAGTGGCTATTTGGGAAGAAGCACCTAAATGTGGTGGTTTTTTGAGAAATTTCCCGTTATTATATGTATATATAAATAAATAAAAAATTTAATATAGATAAATTTAATATTATATAAATTTAAAATTTATAGAAAATTTCGGTTCCAAAATCTGTAGCACCACAGCTAGTCATAATGAAATAATTGTTAGATTGGTTTTTCTTAAGCAATTTGGTCAGATAGGGTTTTTAACAAATCTCTTGGGTGGCCATAAGATCTCCCAAAACCTACCTAAACTCTAACAGCCCAATACTATCTGCTTCCTCATTTCCTAATTCCTCTTCCTCAATCCTACAAGCTTCGCTGGTTCACTTCACTAATAATCAGAAAATGGCAATGATGGTATTCAGGATTTCTATTTTCTAATGAAAAAATAATTAATTTTGGAATGACAAAAATCCAATTTGTTTGTTGATATGATATACAGGTGATGCATTTGTTGGTCGAACAAGATGAGGATTGAGACTACCTCTACCTCCAACAAAAGGAATAAAGGAATTGAAGGTATTTCCATGTGACTTGGTGAGTACGATATTGAATTTTGGTATTTTGTTTGAGAGAAGAAAATTATCTTAGCTGTCTAAAAAGAATTAGGGTTATAAATCCCAAACAATTTAGAAAAGAGAAAGACAAAATCAGAAACAGAGAGATCGAGTGGTGTACAGCGAAGTATGTGATATGATGTAGAAACATTGTGATTGCTATCCTTACTTCCTTCTCTCTATCCAGTTTCAATGTTAAATTTTCAAAGTCAATGAATCTTACTTCTTCACAGCCTTGATTCAAGGCTTGGGTTCTTGATTAAAACAACTAATAGACTTCCTTGCCTTTGAATGATCTCAACTATTAAACTCATAATTTGAGTTTTCCTCAAATGAATTTATTCTTTCAGAACTGTTTTGAACTTCAATTTTTTCTAAGATTATTTTCTATCTTTCATTCTTTCAGATCTGGTTCTACTCATTGTTTGGTTGGTGCATAAGGAAAAAAACTGGCTTGGTACATAAGGTAAATAAGTAAGAAAAACCTTTTGAGTTCAAGTACTTCTTAATTTGCTGTGTGTGTGTGTGTGTGCGCGTGCGCGCGCTTAGATAAACAAAATGTTTTTGCATTATCAGTTTTGGATGAACAGAATGCTGACTTTTTCTTTCTTGCGGAGTGTGTACTTATGAGCGCAATTTGGTGTACATTAGTAACTCAACGGGAAATTTTATGTGCTATCTAATTTTGATAACTACTGAGATTTGATATTTTGTTTTTATGAATCGCTTTATGTGGTCCTCATTCAAGGTTTTATTGTAATTTAACATATTATTTTTTATGGGTTAGAATGTTAGATTTTGATTTTTGGTCAAGAGGCCCAATGATTTAAAATATAATTAAATCTATTATCTATTTTTAAAGAAAATTAATTATCTATTAAAGCAGAAAATAACCCTAAGAATATATCTCTTCAATTAGGTTATCAATATTGAAGAGAATTTTGATTGAGTTTGGGTATATATATGTAATCACGCAAAAGGAGACCACCCATCACGGATATAATCAAACCTAGTTGGACTAAATCACAGGCATAATTAAGCCGAGTCTAAAACAACTTAAAGTGGACCTAATCCCAAATATAATCGAGTCCTGCCCATGCATTGCATGGGCCTGAGCACTAGTCTATTGTACTTTATTAAAGCAGAAAATACCCCTAAGAAAATATATTTTCAATTAGGCTATCAATTACTCCCTCTGTCCCAAAATATAAGTACCTTATTCCATTTTAGATTGTCCCAAAATATATGTCGCTTTTGACTTTTCAACCCATATTAATTAAGTTAAATGGTTCATTTGTCTATACTACCCTTACTTTGAGATTAGAGTAATTATTCTAATGAAAAGTTAGACATTGTAATTAGAATTAAATAGGGGTAAATTAGAAAATAGAGTTAGTAGACAAACAATGATGTTTCCTTAATAAGTAGAATATTTCAAAAGGTACTTATAATTTGGGACGGAGGGAGTAGATTAAATTGATAGCCTAATTGAAGAGAATTTTGATGAACTTTGGGTATATTTGTAATTATGCAAAAGTGGACCACCCATCACACATATAATTAACCCAGTTAGACTAAATTAAGTGTATAATTAAGCCCGGTCCAAAACAACATAAAATGGACCTAATCCCAAGCAGAATCAAGTCCAACTTGTGCATTGCACGGGCCTAAGCACTAGTACTCTATTGAAGCAGAAAATACCCTAAGAAAACATCTTTTCAATTTAGCTATCAATTAGATTGAATTTTGATTAAGTTGGGTATATTTGTAATTATGCAAAAGTCGACCACTAATCACGGATATAATCAAGTCCAGTTGGATTAAATCACGAGCATAATCAAGCCCAATCCAAACAATTTAAAGTGGACCAAATCCGAAATATAATTAAGTCCAACCCGTCATTGCATGAGCCTTAACACTAGTTAACAAATATTATGAGAAATCAACAATTTTTAACGTGAATTCTTATAAAATAATATTAATAAAAAAATTTCAAAAATAATTATTTCACAAAATTCAATAAATTAGTATAATTGTAAATTTTACTGGGTTAAAACTCGAAGGGTCACCACAAACGGATAAACTAAAATTAACCCGTGCGTAGCACCAACTAACACATTAGTGAAAATAATTTCAGTAATTTGTTAGCGTTAGATTTTACCATTATGAAATACAGTTTGGTAGAATGCACTCCAAAGCTAGTTCATCACAAGCTAAGAGTACTTGCAACTTCTAATTATGACTGCATTTTTTCTTACCTTGCCTTGATTCCGTGTTATTTCTCTGACGCTAATGTCCATACTTGCAACCAATCGTTTTTACGACGGTTAGAAGTAAGGGTATTGGTTTTTGTTGTGTAGTTTAGTCCCACATAGCTTTGATATAAAGTCTATGTGATTTCTCTCTATATATAGAGAGAGAATTAGCTTTTTGTAAGTTTAACCTAATATATCAATATTATCATTCATCTTTTATATTTCTAATTGGTATCAGAGCCAAGTTAGGTCATGGTTTTCGGCCACTAGGAAGGCCAACTCAGGTGTCGGTGGCCGAAGATCCGAGGAAGATTTTTCTTTGTCAAATGTGTTCTTGTTTTTGCTTTTTTTGTGCATTGTGTGGTTTTTTTCCTGAGTACTGTTCACGAGTACTATTCATGGCCATTGTTCATCAAGTACTGTTCGTCTGAAGTACTGTTCACAAATCACTGTTAACCGAAATTTTTATTCTAGTTTAGGTTTAGGTTTGTTTTTTGTGTCATTGGTGGGCACCGCTCTTGATGTCACGCGCCATTCTTTCTAGCCCTCTCTAGGGCCTCTTCGGCGCCGCCATCAGTTTATAGCTTTACCGTTTCTGTCCAACCCCTTCAACGACCTTATTTGAACTTTGTCTATTTTTATCGTGGAGTATCCTATCTTCGTCGATTCATTCAATAACAAATAAGATGGTTTGGGGAAGTAAACCCTAGCCACCGAAAAGATCATGCCCATAGCAATCACCACCACTACATTCGGCGTCTTTCTTGGTTAAGCAGCTAGTAATCCTTGCTTCTTTAACGTCGAAACAGTTGGACATCTCTGCAGACGGTTCTTCTCGTAGTTGGTCATCCTTGCCATTGAACATCCTTCCCGGTGTCGTTTTGAAGATACTTTATGGAAGACATGAGAGAATTTCTTTGTATTTCAAGCTGATATTCAGAGTCTGAATGCTCAGCTTGAGGGGGAGTGTTGGAAGTAAGGGTATTGTAGCCTTTTTGTGTGTTGTTTATCCCCACATAGCTTAGGTATAAAGTCTATGTGATCTCTCTCTCTCTCTATATATATAGGGAGTTAGCTTCTTTGTAAGTTTAACATAATACATCAATATTATCATTCATCTTTTATGTTTCTAATAGGACTCCCCTTGTTGTAAACCATGTCAACTTGTGATGTATGTCCATTCCACAATAACAGATCAAAATTGTGATATTTTTTGTTCTCATTCAGATCCATTTCTTATATGTTCTAGTAAAGTCTTAGGCATGGTCACGTGCCCATCTACAACTATCAGACCTTCCTTCTTGCCACTATTATTTTTTTTTTTTTATTTATCAAAAGCATTTCTAAATTCTAATTGTAGATTTAGGAAATAATTACATTGCATATATGCTAGTAAAGTCTCCTCCAGCTCTTGTATGTTTTGTTATTGCGTTTAATTTAACTTTTTCTTAAATAACATGTTTTCTTTCTCTCAAACAAAATTGGTTTCTTCATTGTGTAGTAAGTGTAAGGATTGCTAAAGGGAGTGCAACAAAGGAACATCCAACATAAGGTAAAAAAATAGAAAAATATTATTTTGAATTTTAGGTGTCGATTTTTGTTTGCATTCAACTGCTTTTTTTTTTCCTACAAATTCATACTTTTATAATGTGTGTGGACAAAATCCTAGTCTTTGCATTGGATTTGATATTTTTTTTAATAAAATAATTCTCGGGTTTTGTCGGGTATTTGGGTAAAATCTCGGGTTCGGGTTTATTATTTAAACCCGATTCAGGTTTGGATTCGGGTTTAGGTTGTCTTATATAATTGGGGTTCGAGTTCGGGTTTGTATGAACCTAAACAAAACCTGACCCGTTTTTAGCCCAAGGCTTCTATCTTCTGACGTGGACGGAAGTGTAAATATATAATTGAATCTAACACTATAAACTTGAAAGAAATTTGATATAAAAATAGAACTTTGATAGTTGAATGAATAACTAAATACAAATTTCGTTTTTAGAGCTCTTTATATAGATAACTCTTGATAACTAATCTAGAAAATGACTAAAACTCCTAATACATGTTCCTTGAGGATCCTAAACAAAGTAGAACTCAAAAGACTCTTCTAGACTATTACAAAGACACCTAAATAGCAAAAACAAGACTTAGAAACGATGTTCATCTTAGACCAGGATTTCTAAACCAATACTAAGTATGAAATAGGAAACTGTCAGTCAACTCAATTAATCTAGTTCTGAGTTGACTAAGTCAAGATGTTCTGCATCGTCCTCGAGTTCTCGCAAACACGTTAAAGATTAGAGAAATGCGTATATCTTTTGAAAGATTTACAACATATGCATTACATTCATGATTTAATTATAGCCCGTACATTAAAATTATCAAACCCACCCAATCCGCTCAAATTACAAGAAAAAAGGGGTTAGCCCAACCCACCCCCATTATTTTCTATTAATCGGCACGGGCGGGATCTATGATCCAAATCCTATAATTGCGAAAAAAAAGTATCTAATACAAGTAAAACCTTTTGCGCACCCACTATTTGTACATGTAAGTGTAAGTAGTATAGATTTCTATTGGTTAAGCCAGCTAAAAAACCTAGCCGCTAGAATGAAAAACCTAACCAATTGAAATCCCAGCCACCGGCGTCGAATTTCGATCGCTGGTGGCTGGCCTTCTTCTCTATGTGATCTTCTTTCCTTCTTTTTTCTTTTCTTTTAGTTTTTTTCTAGTTTTCTTTCAAGATGAATTTTTTTTTCTTACTTTTCTACATCTCAAGTTAGTTCAGATCTGGAATTTATTCTAGATCCATGTTATGGCTTTGAAGAAAAGGTTGTTTAATTATGGATTTCGTGGTTCTCTTCAAGCTTCAAGAAGAAAGATCTTGTTTTTCTTTGTAGGTTTTATCTCAGATCTAGTTTGGTTCTTTATATGGCTTTCTTGGTCACGGATATTGGTGGTGGTCCTTTTTCTTATAGCCTCATTGGTGGTTGAAGCTCGTGTGTTGTAGCATTTTTTCTTTGACTTCCTTGACTGTGTTTGATTCCTAATTTTTCATCTTAGTTTGTTTTATTTTTTTCATGGAAAGATGTCACCTTTCTTCGGCGGTTTGATCTAATTAAGTTTCTAACTAGATTAAATTGGGTTGGGTTAACCCAATTCGCCCAAATTGAACCCACTTCCTCTTGAAGAATTAGCTTGCTTCAAGATCAGCTATAGGCCTCTGGTCCATGTATCTATATTATCTTATAAGTAGCCTACCAAAAAAGCCCAACCAATTCTACCAATCAGGTTTCGTCATATTGTAACTGATGTTCGTCTCCGTAACAAAAAACGAAAAATCTGATAAACATAATTTCGTTGTTTTATCTCCTTATTCCATGTCATAAAGTTAATGGATCCTACTAACCCGTGCTACATACCTGGATTTGAGAGTTTATAGAAATTGAAATTTTGTGACATTCAATTTATTTATACAAAAAATAAATTATTTGTATATATTTGATTAATTTATATTTATGTCTGGATTTTTGGCTATATATATTTATAAATTATTATTTTTTGCTATATTTGATTAATTTATATTTTTGTCTGGATTTTTTATATTGATTATTAGTTAGGAGAGTGGAGAAACTAGGTAGAGATTTTTGGGCTTAGTAAAAATGAAGAATGAGTATAGAAAAATACAAAATTAGTTAGGGAACATATTAAATTAATTTAATATTCTACCCAATCAGATTTTTAATGTTTTATTTTACTTTTTAAAAAATGAAAAAAAATTGTGAGAGTTTTGAGATCAATTAAGATGCCACTTAAGAAAGAGTAAGTGGGACCCCTTGGTGTTCAGCTATTATATAGACTACGTGAATATGCACGCACAGTTCATGTGCGGGATTCTTATGTATGGGGCATATCTGAGTCATAAAGATTCTAACTCTTGCCACGTGTCCTCAAAAACCTAGTTTGCCATGTACAAATAAAATTATACATTTTCCTTCCCACGGGGACTTGAACCCTCACGATTTCAAAAGTCGACGGATTTTCCTCTTACTATAAATTTCATTTTTGTCCTTAAAAACCTAGTTTGCCATGCACAAATAAAATTATACATTTTCCTTCTCATAACTAATACCAAGTCCATTTTACCATTTAATATATTTTTCAGAGATAGAACGTGCTTGACACGTGCAAATTCACTCAGTGTTCTAGTAAAGTGTCAGATGTGGCTACTTTCCCATCTACTACTATCAGGCCTCCTTCTTTCTTGCCACTTTATTTTATTTATAAAAATATTTTGTTTATTGCAAAATTAAGGAGGAATTACAATGTAAGTATATATATTCCATATATGTTCTGGTAAATCTACTCCAACTCTTCTTATGCATAATTTCAATTTGCTTAAATAACATTACTTATTTTCTTTCAAAACAAGTCAAATGATTGTTTAGTTACTGCAAAAATTGCAAAGAAAAAAGTGTATGTTGTAAGGAATTAAGTTGCGATATCATGCCAACGGGTCATACAAAATTACTTTGAAATATTTCCTTCTTCCATTAACATGTGCTTCATTAAGGAGTCTTCTTTGTTTAACATGATATTATAATATTCATTCGTAAGCTAACGTCTTTCTTTGATTGGTCTAAACTTTAAAACAACTCCTGCCACACTACTTTATAATTTTTTTATTAACCAAAACTAAGGGTCTCGTTGATTTCGTAAAATTAACCTGATAAATATTATTAAGGATAGTACTGTAAATTCACTAGAAATTAGAAAAACAAGGCAGTGTTTCTCTCATCTATTTTATCACGTGATCTCAGCCAATTATTCCCTTATTGTCCTCCCATTTCTCCAGATATTTTTGGGAAACTAATTCTCTTCTCTAATCAAATATATCCTAAAAAAATATTATAATCAAAGTATCAAACATATCATGTATTCTTGTTAGGGTGGCGCTCATCCTAATTTTCTATGTAATCCCATTATATGTTTATACTTTATATTCAAACTATTAGTGCAACTCATTTTGTTCATATTTAATAAAATAATAACTTACCAAAAGGTTTTTTTTTCCCGCTAGAAACCAAAAGAATAAAAAGCACAGCCAAGGAATAAACTTTTGAATTTGAGGTGATGGTTTTATTTTGCATTCAATTGTTTTTCTGGGTTTTTTTTGCCATATATTACAAACTATAGTAGAATATATATAAACCATCAAACTTGTTCAAGTTCATATCTTGTTGTGCCAATTACTTTAAAAGGTTATCCTTATTCTTATGTGATACATTTATGTTATGTTATAATGGTAGGGATGGCTGAAACAATTACTGCAATCAGTACTCTTCTGAGTTGCTTTTGTCGACAAAATTGTGTAAATACGGCAATTTTAGTACGATGCAAGCATATGATTAATCCCAAGAAAGAAATTAAGAAGTTGATAATGATGAAGACAGAGTTAATTGCCTTGAAGGATGACGTAAATGGCAAGTTACACATGGCAAAGATTGACCAAGGGGAGGTTCCTACACATGTTGTGGAATATTGGCTAAATAATGTGCAACGTATATTGGGAGACACAGATCTCATTGAAGGAGAGTTTAAAACATCAAAGAGGTGCTTAAATGGTCTATCACCTAAATGTTGTTCAAATCTGAATTTAGGACAACGTATCTCAGAGTTGATCATAGAGGGAACTACACTTACTCTTACTGGTAGTCAATTATTAAAGGACACTCTCACATCACAAGTGCCAAAGATTGGAGTTGAACTACCTGCACAAAAATTGGTTGGAGAAACTACGGCTCAAAAATCTTTAGAGAAGGTTTGGGAACTTTTAATGGATGGTGAAAGTAGGGTGGTTGGAGTGTATGGAATGGGTGGAATTGGTAAAACCAAGATGGCGATGGTTATAAATAATCGAATCCTTGCAAAGCCTGGTCAGTTTGATAAGATTATTTGGGTCACTCAATCACAAGTTTGGGATATTCGTGGATTACAAACTGATATTGCAAAAAAGGTTGACTTGGATTTATCAAATGAACAAGATGAAATAGAAAGGATGGGGAGGTTACATGAGGCGTTGAAACGGAGGAAAAGGATCCTCTTTATTTTTGATGACATGTGGCAAGAGTTTCCTCTTGGGAAGATAGGTATATCCGAACCCACTACAGACAATGGATGCAAAGTATTATTAACTACCAGGAAGAAAGACGTTTGCAATAAGATGGGATGTCGTGCAGCCATTGTTAAGGCAGAAACTCTAACTGAAGAAGAAGCTTGGAAGTTGTTTTTAGATAAAGTTGATGAGCTTACTCCTGAAGTAATGCCAACTGCGAAGTTGGTCGCTAAGGAATGTTCTGGTTTGCCACTGGCAATAATCACAGTAGCTGCAGCTATGAGAGGAAATGGTGACATTGGAGATTGGACAGTTGCTTTGAATGATTTGAGGAACTTTAGCAACCGAATCATAGATAGCGAAGACATTGTCTTTGAACGTTTAAAATTCAGTTATGACCGGTTGCCCAATGAAAAACTCAAAAAGTCCTTCTTATTTTGTTCTTTGTATCCCGAGGACTATGAAATTCTAGCAAGGGAATTGGTTGACTTTTGGATCATAGATGGTATGGTCGAGGGAAGAAATAGACAGGAGGAGTTTCTTGAAGGCCAATTTATATTAAAAAAACTAAAAGACTATTGCTTACTTGAAAGTGTTGAAACTTATGATGACTACTACGGCGAAATGTCTGATGCAGTGAAAATGCACGATTTGATAAGGGACATGGCCCTTCGTATCACAAACAAGTATTTCATGGTCAAAGCTGGTTCACTATTGCAAGTATTACCAAATGAAGTGGCATGGGAAGAAGTTCTTGAGAGGGCTTCTTTTATGAAGAATAGGATATCAAAGGTTTCAATCCATCCAAGATGCCCCAACCTCTCCACCTTATTTCTTGGAGGCAATCCTTTCTTAAGAAGTATAACGCACGATTTTTTTGTCCATATGCAATGCCTCAGGGTACTTGATTTGCGATGTCATTTGGACAAAGCAAATCATCATTTAGAATCGTTGCCAGATTCTATCTCTGACTTGGTGAATCTACATGATTTACGTTTAAGTTGGTGTACGAAGTTGAAGAAAGTGCCTTCACTAGCTAAACTCGTACTATTGAGAAGGTTGGAACTTAATAATACTGCCATGGAAGAACTGCCTGAAGGGATGGAAATGTTAATCAAACTGAGATGCCTTAATCTCCATGCGGTAAAATTGAGAGAGAAAATTCCAATGGGATTAATATCAAAGATGTCTGCACTACAAGAGTTGTACCTTGGTGGCATAGAATTGGATAAATTGTATGACGTTGGAGGCAGTGAATCTTTTGCAAATGAATTGCTCAGCTTGAAAGAGTTGGAGAATCTTAACACCACTTTTCATTGCTTGTCTGATTATGTTACCTATGTTGGATCGTCCAAATTTAATGGGTTGAAATGTTTTGTTCTAACAGTTGGAGAACTGTGTTATTATCGTGTATCTCATCTAGGTCCTCCTCCAAGGGCAGCAATTCAATTTATTTACTCACCTGATGAAGGTAGTGCTCAAAATGCCCTTTTTTTCCCCAAAAACACTAAACGTGTTGAAATAAATTTGTTCAATGACTTGACAAGGTTAAATGAGTTGGGATGGTTAATTAAGGAGGTAAGAGAGCTAATGGCATTTGCAATCAACATGTGTAAGAAAATAGAGTGTATATGGTGGTGGTCTTCGTCAGAAGATGTAAAAGAAGAAGAATTGTTTGCCACTGGTACTTCTTCTACTTGTTGGCTACAATGCCTGGAAAGAATAGATATCTGGAAATGCCCCAAACTGTACACGCTTTTTAAGGGGATTCCAGTTCCTCCTTCTAGTACTGTTCCTCCTTTTTTCCGCTTGAAGGTGTTGACAATCAATGATTGCCATAGTCTCAAGAATGTTTTATCATCACCTAGGTTGTTGCAGCTGCTCCAAAACCTTGAAGAGATAAGGGTCATTCAATGTGACGAATTGGAGGAGTTGATAGGAGAAGGAGGACAAGAAGAAGAAAACAGAAGAAATGTTAAAACAGCCATCACAGTTCAACTCCCTAGGTTTAAAAAATTGGTGTTTAGGAATCTACCGAAATTGAAGAGCATTTGGAGGGGCGTGATGATTTGTGACTCTCTTGAAACTGTTTTGGTACAAAATTGTTTGGAATTAAAGAGGCTCCCTCAATTTAAGGGAGAACATCAATCGACACAACCTCCAACATCTCTCAAAGCAATCAAAGGGATCAGAGAATGGTGGGATTCGCTGGAGTGGGATCCTGCCTATCCCCAAAAGATCCTTCAACCCTTCTTCATATCAGAAGAAGAAGAAGAAGGTATGTAGAATGAATTTTGCATCCAGTTTGTTTTCTCTATTTTATTTATTTATTTTTTTTTTTAATTTATTTCGATTAATTGCATTAATTGAATTATTTGTTACTTATTCAAGTAGTAAATCTTAACCATTTCCTAAACATGATTACGGCAGTATGCCTATTTATTTATGTCATCCGTTTCTTCTAAAACAAAATTGAAAGCCGCACTGCCTGACGATTAATAAAGTTCCGACTTTAATGGATATTTCATGAAACAGTTTTCAAATTGAAGCTAATTATGCAAGTGCAACGTTTTGTTCAAATATTTTTGAAAATTGAAGCTAATTAAAACCCGATTACTGCCAGTGTGTTTAAACCCAAAAATAGTGTTGTTCACCATGAGGTTTCCAAAAGATAAACTAAAACTAAAGAATAGGTTAACCATGAAGTTTACTGCAATTATCAAAAAAAAAAAAAAAAAAAAAGAAGTTTACTGCTTTGTCTATATTTTTTATTTCATGACTCAAGTAACATTGATAAATGCACAAGGGAGAGATACATATAAACAATACTGTTGTTCCGATTGCCATATTCAAAATCTTTTTCTGTCAGTGTTTTTAACGCATTCTGTCGACATCCAATACATGCATCACACGTTTCTTTTTCTTTTAGCAAGGGTTGGACTGTTAGACCTACCCCTACCCGTTCTATCAACACTGCCATTAAGTGTACCTTGTCAGTTTCTCTAAAAACAAAATATGTCTTATGACTTGTGAGGTGACACTGTTTATTGCCATTCCGTTGGTTTTGAATTTTTCTGAGGACATTAGTAGTCAAAATCTGAAGTATCACATCATGCCACTGTCATTAACCAAGCAATCTATTGTCTCATGTGCAGGAAATGTACATACTGGAATTGGATGTGATAACTGTAAGGTAACATCCTTCTTGTCTGATTGATAACATACATTCAGGGTACTTTTAATCCATACAAGCTGCTAATTTTGTTCTGATAACATCCTTCTGGTCCATTCTGATTGATAATTTCGTTCTGATGATCGATTGTATGTTCTTGTCTGGCTTGTTTTTTTTTTTTTTTTTTGGGGGGGGGGTTTGCTAAACAAAGATTATATACCTAGATTTATGAAAATATTGTTCTATGATAAGAAGAAGACAGCAGTCTGCTAAAATGTCGGTTATAACCAATATGAAATATCTAGCATTAATATCATAGTGTGTGGGTCAACTGTGGTTTATTGCTCATTTGCTCCCATACATCATTCTCTAACTGCATTCAGCAAGCTGAAGTTTGTGTAAAGTTTTCAGACATGCAGTACTTTCCTCTTCATACCTTTATCTTTTAGTCATTCTCTTACCACCTAAATGGATCTCTACAGATGACCCCAATAGTTGGGAACCGATACAAATGCAAGGACTGTCATGAGGGAGTGATAGGTTTTGATCTGTGTGAAGAGTGTTATAATACTCCCTCGAAGCATTCAGATTTTGTCAATCAACATAACACAAAAAGGCATACCTTTGAGCTTATTGCAAACCGTGGAGACAGTCCAGTTCCTGTACATACTGTTGAAGAGCTAAACAGTGCATAAAGTTGAGCTATTTATTAAGTTCATATGAACGAGTGGTAAATCATACTGAGGTTGTTACTGTACATTCCTATGCAGTTTTTTCCTGGTGGTTTCATATGATGCCGGAGAAGATCTAGATACAATACTTTTTCCTATATTCGCTGGGGCTCTTTCGAAGGAGCACTCTGCTTTTTTGCTTATTGAAAGTTGTTGATGAACAATTCTTTGTGTTTTTGTAATTAGTAGGTTCAATTTGTCTGGGGATATCCAATAATATCAAAGTGCCTCATTGTTACCCTGATTTAAACTTGATCACCCCATGTTTATGCAACTGAATTGGCTGATATCCTAAATAATATTATTTTTTCTACACATTTGGTTTTGCCAATAATGTAATACTTAGAAGAAAGAGATAAGAATCTCTCAAAGAAGATGAGAAGATAGGGTTAGGAACTTAGACGAACGTGAAGCTTGGAATCCACCAAGTAAAAAGAAGGAATAGATGAATAATCTAGCAAGAAAACAAGGATAACTCAAGAAGCAATTCTTCTATTCAATTCAGTAATAATCAACCTAACTATTACAATAACCTAGAGCTTTTTTTATAGAGCAAGAAGCTTGTTTAACAAGTAAAGGACTTCTAAATTAAAACGACTTCTAAAAATATAATAACTCCTAATATAATATGACTTAGACCTAAAATAGTATATTCTAGAACTTACTTGAAACTTAGAAATAAAATATTAACTCCTACTATGTCCTACATCAGTCTCCTCTGCTTTGAAAAATGAACTCGTCCTCGAGTTTAGTCGAAACCCAAAACTTCATCGTCTTCTTCATCACCATATATGATTTCATCATCTACTTCATTATAGTTGTCATGCTCTTGATTGATAAGATTAAGGCGTTGAGTGCGAAGAGGGCATTCATGTTGCTTATGTCCAGGTTGCAAACACTTAAAACACTTACCAATATCAGGTTTACCATATGGATTTGTTTTTGAGGGAATAAGAGATTGTTTTGGTGAAGGCGCACAATTGGGTTTCGGTGCTATTGTGGTGGATGGTTTACTAAACGAAGACGGAGGTTTAGTATATGATGGTGATGGTAGTAAACCAACTAGATGGGTGGGAAGAAGACCATCAGAATTTACCTTAGTTGGAGGATGAAAAGATGGAGAATAATTATTAGCAGAAGAGTGGAAAGATTGACGTCGTGCTAACTGTCTCTCAATTCTCCTTGCTTGTTGGGTTGCCTCTTGTAAAGTGTAGACAACGTTGGTGAAGCGTTCTTGAATATCCTCTCTTAAACCATAACAAAACTTTGCAACAAGTTGAGAATTTGTTTCATGCAGATCATTACGATATATAAGGCAATTGAATTCCGAAGCATAATTATCCAGATAACGATCTCTTTGATGGCAAGCTTGAAGTTCTTGGTAGAGAAGTTGATCATAATCAGTAGGCAAAAACTGAGCTTTCAAAGGTTGTTTCATCTTCGACCAAGAGCGAATTGGTTTCTTATTAGTCCTAGATCGTTGATGTTGAAGTTGATCCCACCAAGCAGCTACTGCTCCCTTCAGTTTGTAAGCTACAAGTTTGGTCTTTCTTTCTTCCACAACATCCGTAAAATCGAAGAAAGTTTCGACATCATGAAGCCAATCAAGAAAATCTTCGATATGCAAATTTCCATTAAAAGTTGGAAGATCAACCTTGAGCTTGTACTCACTTTTATCACGAAACCTTTCATCGTCAACATACCTTTGGTGTTGATTTCGACGATGTGGATAACGACGCGGATTCACATATTCACAAATATTATCATCATCCTCATCATCAGAAACATGTTGGTTAAGAAAAGATCCATGTTGAGGGGTTTTGGTGTGGGTGAGACGAATGGAATCTATAGGGGTTTGAAGAACAGGCTTAGAAAAATACGAAATTGGTTGGATGGTGGAGGAAACCATAGGTGTAAAGGGAAGAGGGATCTTGGTGGTTGGAATATTGGATGTAGATACCGAAATATTTTCATCTATCTTGTCCTTACCTTTGAGAAGTTGAGAAATTTGACGGGTGAGTTGATCAATAGAATCTTTCAACGAAATTTGAGTAGCTTGAAAAGAATCTTGTGAAGCTTTCATCTCTGCTTGAGTAGCTCGCATAGAAGTTTGAGTTTCTTTAAGAGAATTGATGGCTGCATCAAAATCTTTCCTTGAAATGAAATCTTGTTGATTAGGTGCCATTGGATCTTAAGAAAAGTGTTGTTGCAGATTAGGATCGAACAATTATCATTTAAGAAAAAGTTGTTTTGTTGACAGTGTGCTTCGATACGTCTGCTCCTCAGGAGATGAGATATTGGTGGTAATTGAAGCAATACTAATACGAAACAGAATACCAAATACAGTATTGTGAGTGTGTGTGAGAAGAACTTTTCAAGAAAGAGAGAGAGATTGTGATACCACATATATCTCGTGTCTTTGTGTGTTTGTTATTTTATCGTTTTTCATTTTGTTTTACACACTAGTTCAATCATCATCATAGTTGTGTACAGTAAAACCTCTCCATAGGAATACTTTATATAGGAATAACCTCTACATAGTTATAAAAAATTTCATTCCCAATTTGGGCCAGTTATATATAGGAATATTTTTTAAATTTTTTCTTGGTCCCATCTAAAGAAATGTGCCTCTATATAGTAATAATTAACTATGTATTAGCAAAAAATATATTACATAGAGAGAAAATTATTAAAGAAGATATCAAATTACAGACTTTTAATATAATTTTTTATATTTTTAACCCTTCCCAACACTAAATTAGTATATGTAGACTATTTTTTGAAACTTTACTAGCTTTTGAAATTATATTATTGTTGAAATTATACAATATTTTTTAAGGTACAACTCTATTAAGTTATAACCTCATTATACTCATAATTTTTCTTGGTCCCCAGAGTATGATTATAGAGAAGTTTTACTGTATTTGTTTCTGCTGCGCACAACAAGTGGCATCAGAGTTTCGCTTAGATATTCAGTGTCTTGAAGGTGTTTGAAGAAATTCCGTATTGAGTTTCTTATTTGTGATTCAAGTCCAAGGTTCTACCTTTTGTTCGTGAGTTGCATAGAAGATGTTTGTTGAAATTCCAGTGTGAATTTCAGATTTGTTTAACATCCTTTCGTGATTGTTTAGTATGTGAAAGTTGGTGGAAAAATGACAAAAGAATCGAATTCGAAGGGAAAAATCAAAACAATGGTTTTCCATCAAGCGAAGATTGATGTAAAGAAGTTTGATGGCACCAATAACTTCGATATGGAGGTGTGAAGTAATGGATGCTCTATGTCAACGAGACCTAGAATATTTTCTGGAGGATAAGCGAAAAAATATAGAAGAGAAGGATTGGAAGAAGATGAATAAACGAGCTTGTGGAATCATAAGATCGTGTTTGGCTCAAGACATTAAATACCTTGTGATGAATAAGACTTCCGCAAAAGAGATTTGGCGAAAATTGGAGGAAAAGTACTTGACAAAGACTATTCACAATAAAACTTATCTATTTTGAAATCTTTATGGAATAGATACGAGGAAAGGTATTATAATGGCTGAGCATGTTAATGATTTTAATAAGGTAATTGCCGACTTGGGAGCGGATGTAAGTGATGAAACCAAGGCAGTATGTCTTTTCAATTCGTTACCCGACGAATATGAACGTTTGGCTATCACACTTATATATGGTAAAGACAAGTTGGTGTATAGTGAAATCTTTGTAGCATTGTTAAATCATGCGTGCATGAAGAATGATAAAGAAGGGTCGAAGAACTCAACACCAAAGATCTTGATGGCAAGGGGACGCCACGATAGTAGGGGTGAGTCTCGTTCAAAGCCGAAAAGAAGGTTTCTAGCAAAAGATGAATGTTCTTTTTGTCGTGAGAAAGGGCATTGGAGGAAAGATTACCCTCAAGCCAAGGCAAAGGACAAGAAGAATAACTCTGAGGCAAATATTGAACATAATAATAGAAATAAAGATGATGGTTCTGATTCATCCTTGTTTGTTTCATCCGTCGATTGCTCCACTAGTGCTAATGAGTGGATATTAGATTATGTTGATACTTATCATGTATGTCTCGTAAGGAAATAATTTTCTCGCTTAAAAGCCTAGATAATGGTATAGTAGTGATGGAGAATGATCTACCTTGTCATGTATTGGGGATAGTACTATTCGATTGAAGATGTTTGATGGAAGGATAAGAGAGTTGAGGAATGTAAGATATATTCCTGATTTGAAGAATAACATCATTTCACTTGATACTTTAAAAGCCAAATACTACAAGGTACTAGTTCGGAATGGTGTTCTAGAGGTTATGGTTGGTGCAATTACATTACTAAAGGGTACTCGACGAAGTAACTTGTACTTCTTGTAAGGTAGTACAGTTACATGTGATGTAGCTGCGTCTAAGGCTATAACGGAGTTTGCTTGAATGAATACCCGATTATGGCATATGCGGTTGGCGCATATATGTGAAAATCTTTGTAGACATTGATGGAGCTGATCGGACCTCAAAAGTGTATATTTATCCCCCAAATAACACCTTGTTTGTCTAGCACTTAGCTTATATTATTGTATTATATCTATTGATTAGTGCATTCTTGCCTTTATGTAGGTTTTCGGAGCCAAAATGCGAATATTGAGTAAAAGCCTGCAAAAAGACGAGAAAAGCAAGCAAAGAGGTGTTATTTGCACAAGGGAAGAAGATTGGATATTTGGACCCATGGAATCTGCTAAGGGCACCCCGTGGTCAACTCTAGTCAAATAGGTTGAGTTGACTTTTTGTTCAACTTTGACTTCTGTTGACTTTTGGTCAACGGTTGACTTTGGGTCAACTGTTGCTGACCTAGGTTGATTTTCGGTCAACTGTGAACTTCTTATAACTTTGGGACAAGTATGTTGACTTATGTGGACCGGACTTCCTATTTTGGGTCTTGATCTTATAAAACCAGAAGTCCGATTAGGGCCCATGAGTTATCAAACTGAAGGTCTTGGCCCAAACTACAATTCTAGCCCAAGAGGATTAGGTTTTACTGATTGCCTAATCTCTCTAGGAGGCCAACAGCAGTAGCCACGAATTTCACTAAGTTAGAAAGTCTTTGCATGCAAGTATTCTATTATGTAATAGGTATATAAGAGAAGTTGTAACTAGGGTTTATTCATCTTTTAGCTAAGCTAATCTTTTAGCCTCCACTTTAAGATCCATTGAAGAAGAGTTGATCTTCTTCTTCATTGTATTCAATTCAATATCAATATCAATCCATGATTTCAATTATGATGTTCTTTGATTTAATTATTTGTTCCATTGGTATGAGTAGCTAAATCATCATGGAGGGAAGGTGGAAGCTTTCTAGGTGATGTATGATTATTATGTTGTTTCTTATTATTCATTGTGATTCAAGGTTCTTAATGCTTACTTATCTCTAATTTGCGATATGAGGTAAGTATGATTATTTGTATGCTATTGTTATCCATGGTGTTAAATATTATTGTTAGAATTTGGGGAGACCTAGTTTTGATAATAGTATTATATTTATTGTAGATGTGTAGTGAAATAGCTGAGAGGTGATTACTGCATGTTTGTAATATTTATCTTTTATTGGAACCCTTTCATGATTAAATTCAATAGCTGAGAGGTGAGGATTTAATTGTGAATAATATGTGGAGTTAATTAGATTCAATAGCTGAGAGGTGAGGATTTGATTAATGAAGCATATTCAATAGTATACATAATAGAATCCCGTTTTAATTCAATTCAATAGCTGAGAGATGAGGGTTGATTATTATTGGTATTAATAATTAATAGGAATAGCTGAGAGGTGACTTATTAATTATTATAGATTGAATATGAAGAACAACATGATATAATTACATAACCTAGTTTGTGGAAACCTACTACTCCCCCTATGTCATCATATAATTCTCTTTCCATATCTTCCATATTCTTAAGTTAGGATTTATTTATTATTTATTGCCTGTAGAAAGTAGAATCTATTCTCCAACTATTATTATTGATTCATTGATGTTTCTTAACCATTGTTCTTCATTGTGTTTGAGCTAAGATCTCCCCCTCTGAGGTGGGTACGACCCTTGCTTGTTACTTGTCTACTTTGATCTCAATCTATACAGGCACAAGAAGGAAAATATACAAATATAATCTTTGATAGTAGGTGTCAAAAGTTTAATATCAGGAGCAAATGTTGTTGATGGTTGTTATGGCCTGCAAGTTAGAGTTCTGTGAACATTATGTTCTGGGCAAGCAAACACGAGCAAAGTTTGGCACAACTATCCATTGTATCGATGGAGCTCTTGATTATGTTCACACCTGTCTGGGAACCTACCAAGAATACCGCTTGGGGAGGTAAGCATTGTTTTGTGTCTTTGTTTGATGTTTTTTCTTGGCGTGAGTGGATGTACATCATGAAGCATAAGGATGAAGTCCTATGAATATTGAAGTGGATGAAACTAGTTAAGGCCCGAACTAAAAGAACGATCAAGGTATTGTGCTTAGATAATAGCATAGAGTACAATGATGATTCATTCTTGCAAGTATGTCAGAATGAAGGTATTGAGTGTCACTTCACTGTGAGAAAGACACTGCAAGAGAATGGGGTGACAGAACACATATTGTCTAAGGCTAGAATAGGCAAAGTATTTTGGGTTGAGACATGTCACCTTATTAATAGGTTGTCATCGACTGTGATTAGTGGTAAAACTCTTATGGAGGTTTCTATGTTGAAGCCTGAGGTGGAGAATAAGATCAAAGAGGTTTTCCAGTGGGTGGAGATTGGTATATCTCCATATGTTCTAGTGGGTTATGTATCTAATTTGGAAACTCTTATGCGTTTTGGGTGTTTCAAATTTTGTTGACATGACAGATGATGAGACGGTTGGAGATACAAAAAATGATGATCCTATAGATGAGGGTCCAATTGCAACTCTATTACCCAAGAAAAAAGGAAGAATCTTTAGGTAAAGATGTGCGCTTAAAGGTAAATTTTTGCATCCTTATTATGGCCTTAGTAGTGTAATCTGATTTGGTGCTAGTTCAGTTTGATGTGAAGATATATGTCTTACATTGTGAACTAGATGAGGAGATTTATATGTCTCAGGCTAGTGGGTTTGCAGTTGCAGAGAATGACGAGTTGGTATGTACTACACCAAACATTTCACGAGCAGTGGGTATTGTACGAAGATATACACATGATCCCGGTGTGAGACATTGGGAAGTTGTGAAATGGATTCTCCACTATATTAAAGGTAGTGTGGAGGTTGGTTTGTTAGTTCTACTGATGCATTCTAGGGTTTTAAACCCCTAATTTGTGCTAAGATTGCTACTATATGTTTTTAGAATTATTGGGGATATTTAGGTTTATGTTTAATTGGTGTTTTTAGGTGTTTTAGGGTATTTTTATTTTAGGGTTATTTTAATTTCGAATTATGGTTTCTATTTTCATTAGAATTGGTCTAGGTTTAGGTTTCCTTGCTTTCTAAGGATTGTTTTTCCTATTTAAAGAGTTGTAGGCCTTTGGCCAAATTAGTGTTGATTGGTTAATTGAATTGTGTGTTTTGAGAAGAGTCTTCTCGTTGTGTGAGTTCTTGGTTAAGAACATTTGTTGTCGAATCCCGAAAAATCGTCGTAGTTCTTTGAATTCGGTTCAAAGTACATATCTTTATGCACGACTGCATCAAATTGGTAATCAGAGCAAGGTTTTGAGGCTTCTAGGTTCTCAAAAATCCTGTTTTTTGTTATCTTCATCGTTGTTTCAAGCACCGCTGCCACCGCTCTTTTTAAAGTCTTCCGCTGCTTTGTTTGAGGTATTTAAAAAAAAATATTTCAATTTTTTTCCTTGGTCATGTTCGTTGGTTTTAGTTTACATTAAATGGAGAATTGGTATAAGGATTGGATTCATAATCATGTTTTTTGGTCTTTGTGTACTATTGGAGGCAAGTTGTGTTCTTTTGTCATCGACCCTCGACATAATAGTAATTTTGTTTCAAAACTAGCGGTTGAGAAATTACAATTGGAAGTGGTTGAAAACAATTGTTTGGTTGAGTTTTCCATTTGAGATATTGTTGATCGGGTGTGGTGTAATATAGTCGACACGGATGCTTGTCATCTTTTGTTGGGAAATCCATGGACATTAGAAACAGATGCTAGATTTAGAGTGCAACACAATGGTTATAGTATTCTGTGGAAATGTAAGAAATTTGTTCTTCTTTCGACTAGGCCTTGCATATCACAAGAAGAATTCGAAGCTACATGTCATGCGCGCCAGGTTTACAAAGAATCCATAGAAGAGTTTACAAAACAGGGATGTCGATATTTAAGTGATTTTTTTGATATCTTTACCGAGAAAGAGGAGGTTACAAGAACCAAGTTCCATAGTTCAAAAACATTCGAATTGAATGAATGTTTCCCGCTCTTTGAGGAAGAATCCCTAGATGTTGTTGAAGATGTGTTTTTTAAAGAATTTGGCGTATGTGTTGATCCGATTTGGGAAACCTTTGTAGCCAATTTTCAGCAACATGTTCCTTCTTTTCATGAAAAACAGTTGGGGATTTTGTGTTTCAAGTATCATTGTTTTGAGAAGTTCCTAAAATTTGATCTTTATGCAAGTAAAGTTCGTGGAAGAATTCAACTTTTTGGGCTATTGCTTCTTATGAGAGTGAGCAGATTTTTTGGAAGAATTCGAAGTAGACTCCTTGATTTACATAGGCCAAGTTCGAGCTTGCAGCACCAACGTGCCACTACTACTTTTTTTGGTGAATTTGAAAGATTAAAGTTCGTGGACGAACATTTTCGAACCCAAGGAGAGCTGATGCATTCTAGGGTTTAAAACCCCTAATTTGTGTTAAGATTGCTACTATATGTTTTTAGAATTATTTGGGATATTTAGGTTTATGTTTAATTGGTGTTTTTAGGTGTTTTAGGGTATTTCTATTTTAGGGTTATTTTAATTTTGAATTATGGTTTCTATTTTCATTAGAATTGGTCTAGGTTTAGGTTTCCTTGCTTTCCAAGGATTGGTTTTCCTATTTAAAAAGTTGTAGGTCTTTGGCCAAGTTAGTGTTGATTGGTTAATTGAATTGTGTGTTTTGATAAGAGTCTTCTCGTTGTGTGAGTTCTTGGTTAAGAATATTGGTTGTTAAATCCCGAAAATCGTCGTAGTTCTTTGAATTCGGTTCAAAGTATATATCTTTATGCACGACTGCATCATCTACAGGGAAGGACTTGAGTCAGCGGTGTGTTGGTTATGTGGATGTTGAGTATGATTGTCACTTAGATAGACGTCGGTCTACTATTGGATATGTGTTTACTTGAGATTTATAAACAGGTTGTCTACATTACATTCTATGGTTGCTTTGTCTATGACAGAACCTTGGAATATTTTCCATGACTAAAGTTGTGTATGGAACTAAGTTGTATTGCTTAGAATTGGTCCACATCCTACCTTTGTGTTGATAGTATTGCTTGAAGTGAACTACGATGGTTTGATCCCTTAAGAGAAGGGTACGTAGGCAACCATGAGGTAGTGCAACCGCTTTGGTCCTTCGGGACATGTGCGGAAGATTGGTACTTATTTGTTCTTGGTATCGGCTTATATTTGTTGAATCTTCACCGAGCAGGAGAATTGTTTGGTTTTCTGTTTTACCTTACAACTCTAAATCTCGCTAAGTTCCTGTATGAACTACTTCTGAAGCAAGATGGAGGCGAATCTGATCGCCAAACTGTTGCTGCTATAGATGCATGGAAACAAGGGGATTTCCTATGCCGAAACTTTACTCTGAATGGACTGGACAACCCACTTTACAACGTGTACAGTACATTGATGACGTCCAAAGAACTCTGGGAATCTTTGGACAAGAAGTACAAAGCCGAGGATGTTGGTTCAAAGAAATTTGTTAACGTCAGGTTCCTTGATTTTAAGATGGTGGACTCCAAAACTATAATCAGTCGATCAAGTCGAGGAACTCCAACTTATCTTGCATGAAATACATGTAGAAAATCTTACTCTGTGTGAACTTTTTTAGGTGGCTTCTGTTATTGAGAAGTTACCCGCTTTGTGGAAGGATTTTAAGAACTATCGTAAACACAAGCGTAAGGAGATGGGCTTGGAAGATCTAATTCTCCGACTTCGCATAAAAGAAGACAACCGTACTTTTGAAAAGAATATTGTCGTTGTTTCTGATAATGCCAAAACCAATGTTATGGAACATGGGAAAAAAACAAGAAGCGCAAATCTTCTGACTAAGGTTCTAACAAGCAGTCCAATAAGAAATTCAAAGGAAAATGCTTAAACTGTGGAAAAAGTTGAGAGTTTGTGTATGGCAAAGACGCTCACAAATCAGCTTCATCAGAAACAACAGTTGCACCTTTTGCACATGAAGGAAAATACTTCGATTTTTGATCACTTGTCAGCTTTTAATTCGATTGTTTTTTGTTTAGAATCCCTAGGTGAAGAAACTAAGGACAATGATAAAGCCTTGCAATTGGTATGGTCACATCCAGAGTCATATAAGCACTTGGCAACAATGTTGCTTTATGGGAAAATGAAAGTTAATCTTTTCAGAAGTTATAGGTGCCTTGATATCTTTAAAAACACGTTCAAATAATGGTACGAGAACAAGTAGTGAGTATGGTGGAGCTTTGGTAACACGTGGGAAGAAGACAAAGGGAAAAAGTTATCATTTTTTAGATAATTGTTATAAGTGTGGTCGTCCTGGTCACTTGACAAAAGATTGCTTAGTAAAAGATGAAGGAACTAATTCGGCAAAAGGTTCCCATCGTGTTTATCTGACAGTAGCCCCTAGCGATGATGAGGATGGCTTGTGTTTTGTGATGTCTACGGTGGTTACACAAACGCATGGTTGCTAGATAGTTGTGCCATGGAGCATATGTGTGTTAATCACTCATATTTTAGTCGGTATACGGATCATCGTAGGAAGGTGTTTACAGAAGATGGCTCGTGTTTACAACTAAAAGAGTCGGTGATGTTCACCTAAGGATGTTTAATGGTATTATTCATTCAATCGAAGCTGTAAAAACGTATTGAAGTTGAAGTGTAATTTAATTAGTTTGTCTAAGTTAGATTCTTCTGGTTATAGTTACTCTTGGTATGGTGGAGTAATGAAGGTATACCGAGGAAACACTTTGGTCATGGAGGGTAGCCAACGCAAAACTTTGTATGTATTGTTGCAGGAAACAATAACTAGTCAGACCTTAGAATCATCTAAGTTGAAGGTTGAGGATGTACATTCTCATGGAGATTCATTAGGTGGAGTTCAAAGAGTCTATATGACAAAGAAGTGGGCTCCAAAGGTAGGTAAGTCCAACGAAAACTTGGACTTGCATGATCATTGTTGATCGATACTCGAAAGTGTGGAGCAAAACAAAGAATTTGTTGGTGACCTAGAAGATCCGGTAGAATTCATACCATAGTGGCACATTGGTAGTTGAGATTTTGGTTTATGGATTGGCGTTGGTTCTTTTGGTATCGGCTCAGATTTGTTAAAATTTCGCCGAGGTGGAGACTTGTTATCAGGTAAATTTTGTTGTTGTAGTGTGGACATATGTACCACTTGAAGACGTACGTACGTATAAGGTCCAAATTTTTTCCAACAGGTTTGGACGTACGTATCTTCTGAAGATGTACGTACGAAATTTTAGGTGTTGCCTAATAAGCCCATGTTTAAGCTCAATTTGTGGTAAACCCTAAAGTAGTGTTTTTTTGTTTTCTATATAATGATAATGACTTAGAAAATACAACAAGCCAACAATAGGAGTTTCAGAACCCACCTTAAGCATAGTTTAAGGGAGTTTTGGGAGATTCAAGACTTTGAAGGTTTGGAAAACTTGAAAGCAATCTCTGTTGGGGGGGATTCTAGTTTGTATATTCTTCTTGTGAAGGGTGTGTGAGTGAGTTGTGTGAGAGCTCATCTCGTACTCTTTTGGCGAAAGATAATAAAGTTATTTGTTAGCTCCTTAAACGTTAGAGTTATTTCCATCTTCACAGTGACACCCACATATCATAAACATTAGAGCAACTCCTTTAGCAATTTTGTTAGCTCCTAATGTTAAATAGGGACAGGAAAATATCAACTCAATCATGAGTAAAATTTCGCACTTGTTGGGACCCCAAAGTATTATTCTAGCTGGACAGTTTAGCACATGAATATCCTGTGGTATTATTGGGCGCATGAGGTGACAGGGATAGCATCCAAAGAAAACATCAGAACAAGCTAGGGGATGTTGGATAGCTGCTTAATTAGTATTTGCAGTTGTTTTGTGGTGGAAATGGAAATGTTTTGAGGGTTGCTTTAAGGCATTTGCTCCTAATGTACAATATGTCATAACAAGTCCATGCATTTTCTTATCCCTTAACAGGAGGATGTTTCTTATAAATATAAATGAGCTTTACATATTGATGCATAATATTGATTTTTCTTTGAATTGTAATGGAAATTACCATTGACTTTGGTTAGAATAATGAATATTGATATATTCTGCAACATTTTCTTTTAATTTGTTGATCAAAAGTGTTTAGGCAAGTCATCTAGTATCTGCCTTCTGAAGGTCATTCAAATTAGACCTTGTTAAGTTTTACATGAACTTATCAACTAATATATATATAAGTTATATATTAGCTAGCTAGAATTTCAAACTGCAGGTTCAGTCTATTAATTATAGTTTTTCTATTGGGACAATTTTATATCATCTAAGGGAAAATTGTTTTTAGTTGACAGTGTGATTCAATATGTCTAGTCTACAGACATTGGTGGTAATTGAAGTGAGACTGAAACAAACCCAGTGACCAAACTTTGCTAATATATTAGAGCAATTATTTAAAGAAAATGTAAATGAAATCAATTTTTGTTCACCACACTTGTGTTCCTACAATCTTGAAAAAATCTGTTTCATAACTACCAATATTATTAGCTCCCAATTTGCCCGCCCTCCCTAATTAATTGAACAGTTTTTCCAAATAAAAACACCACATTCCAAGTCATAACATTCTTCTTCTAAGTTTATCAACCAGTTCTACTGAACCTTTTTAGTACATGACTCTCGTTGGGAACCGTATAGATCTGTCATTCTTGTGAGTACATGCTTGGCTGAGTTTTTTTCCTTCTTCTTGTGATTCTGGGGCCATAGCTCAGCCTAGAATACTAGTTAAAGAACCAAAGACTAGTACTGTACCTAAAGGGAGAATGCATGTTAGGCTGAGTTGTTTTCCTAATCCTCATATCACCCACCAATAGGCTTTAAGTAATAGCCCAATGGGCTATTTGTTTACTAGAGTCTGTATATCCAGCCCAGTAGTCAACCATTGTTAGAAACGTTCCATGTTACACTTGTACTAGTAGTTTGAATAAGACACAAACTGGTCTAGATCCAAAATATAAGTAGACGTCTAGTTTTAGATTTACCTTATAGTTTTTTTTTTTTTTCCTGAGAGAGAGCAATAAGAACAAGATGGAAGACATCATGCAGCAGATCATCTAATCATCGATTACTGGTTGTGCTTGGATTAGTGTTTAGATGTTTTTATGAGGATTGAACTTGTTAACAGCTGTGTTTTTAGGGTAAATTTTGTGTTAAATATGTGGATGATTTGATACAAATTATCTATCATGATCTATGTTGGTTTTCTTGTAAAAACACGCTGTAACAATTTCAATGATCATGGGAATATCAATCACTACTCCAGGACTACCATATATGGTCATCTACTCATCTTCAGCAAAATTTGTTGTCAGGTATGTTTTCTTTGATAAAAACCGAAAATATATTGTTTGGCAACTTTTTAATTTTCAGATAATTTTATGATTTGTTTTGAGTTTGCGAACTTATGTAAGTTTATCCCTAATCATGTTACAGAACAACTTATTTCAAGGAGAGAACAACTAAACCTTAATTAGACTACTGTTCATTAGTTAATTAAAAAAACCAAAATACCTAAGGGTTGTGTTTGGTTCGAGGTATTTCAATTTTCAGGAAAATAGAAAAAATTCAGGCGAAATCCCTTAATTTTAGAGATAATTTTGGAAAGCAGATTCCGGCAACCATTAAACCTAAAGGAATAGGGTTTCCATTTATTTTTTTTAAGAAAAGAAAACCACTTTCCTAAATCAACGAGGCTAATATGTAACTAATTAACTTCGCACCAAATTCCTCTTATCTTCGTCTCCAATCTCTTCCTTCTGTGTGTTCGATCTCCTCCCCTATCAATCTTTATTCCAATATTACCCTTCCTTTTCTCGAAATTCAAATTTCGCAAACCAAACACAGCCTAGATTTATCGCGATTACTCAGACCAAAACTACACTACATATTTGGCCTTGGGGTTTTACATCCAGATCCAATTCCAACCATCTTTCTCCCTAGATACCTCCCTCTTTCTATTGTAATATCAAGCGGTGGTGGAGCCAGGGGTTGAGGGTGGGCACTTGCGGACCCTTAGAGTTTAGAAAATAGTATTTATCCTCCTTAAAAAATTTGCGAATTAAAATATGGATCGAGCCGACTATTGCCAAGGCAATATTTACTATTCCAAAGGTGTATTTTTTTGTTAGATTTATTTGCCCTCTAGATTTAATCAATTAAATCAAAGAAAGATATTATTCGTTGTATATTTTGATGTGGGATTTGTAGGATAAATAAAACACTACCACGTATAGGTGCAATGAATTATAGTGGGATTTGAACAAGACACTCAATTAATTTTCTACTTTGGATTTGTTGAAAATTTTGATTTAGGGGTGAAGAGATTTTGAAAAATAATAAAACCTAAATAAAAAGAAATATAATAATATATTTGAGGGTAAATAAGTCTAATAGAAAGACACACCCTTGCAATAGCAAATATTGCCTTGGCAATAGCCGGCTCCATAAGATATTTCTTAGATATATGAATATATCAAACTGTCACCATGCTTTCGGTCACCAAACAGCTTTGATTTGTTGAATGTGGAAGTCTATGACCCGGGGGAAGAAGAGAGTCATGGTGTTTGTCATAATATTGATGTACGAAGTCTAGCTGTAAATCATGCCATCGTAGCTGGGCCAAGTACACGTCATAAGTGTACTTGTCATAGAGAATATTGATATGGAGGCCATGGAAGATGAAACGAATGAAATAACTAGAGTGGTGGAGACTCAATCGCAGAACAATCAAGAGACAAACGACGAACTTGTGATTTCTTCATCAACAGATGATGGAAGAGAGCAAGTCATTAATTTGGCAGAACTTGCAGAAAGTCTGTACAATTGTAAAAGTAGAGAAGATCTCGGAAGGTGGATCTCTTGGTTTGTGACATAGGTGAAAATATCGTGCGTGCCGGGCGGATATTCGCGATATTTTCCGTTTTTCCAGAGATCGGCACGGTACGGCACACGGAATATATTCGGATATTAAAACACCCCATGCCGGTCGGCATAAATCGGATATTCGCGGCATAAATCGGCAAAAACCGATATTTATCGAAATTTTGGAAATTTTCAATTTTAAAATTAACACATTTATTTTTAATCCCCCCGAAGTAGAATTTTCGATGAGATTATCAAAAAAAGGTCCAAAAGGCCCTAGACGTTTGGAAACTTTCGCGACGAACTTGATGGCCCTCCAAGAGCAATATATCAGAAAGAAACGAAAAAAAAGCACGCCCATGCCAAAGTGAAGTTCTCTCTCACTTTTGGCAAACCAGTATACTGTTTGTATCCAAGGTTTGTTTTTGTGTAATGAATAATTGGTATCCAAGGTCGTACGAGCAAACAATGTCATGGGAATATTATTGTACTGAGTTCGTCCCCACACGTATGCGACTCGAAGCTCATCGGTTTGACAAGGGGCGTCTATCATTCTGGGGTTAACATGTCTTTTATTTTTATTATTAAAATAAAACTATGGGTTGAGTTGTAATGAGGTTGTTTGTGTTTAGTTCTTGTATTGTAAACATATAAAATTTCTATGAATATCCGCCCGATATTTACGATTTTTTCACGTATGAGTAAAACTATCTTGTGTAATACTTCCGTCTTAGCTTCCTTGTATGATTTGTCGTGTGTTTAATTTGTAACGTATGTTTTTCTTTTAATTATATGTTTATATATCGAAAAATTCAAAAAATCACGGAAAGTGCAGAAAACCTCCCAATTTGCCGAATTTTTCGCGAATATTCGCGAATATCCGCGATATTTTCCGGTTTTTTGAATTTGCCAAACCTTTATAATCCGACACATGAGGTCGGATATCCGCGGAATTTTCCGTTTTTTTGAGGATCGGATATCCGCCCTTTACTGATATTTTCACCTATGGTTTGTGATACCTCTAACTGGAGAAGTGGGAGTTACACATACAGGTGGACGAGCAGCACAAGAGAAATTGTATAATGAGGTTGCAATTGAGTCGGGTATGGGAGGTGATGGAGAAGTAGAGGAAGTTACTGAAAATTATGTGCAAGATTTGGGGATTCAAGTTATTAATGCCGATTAAGATCTTAACTTGGAATGTGAGAGGATTAAATAGTTTGGTAAAGTGTAATAGGGTGAGACTTGTGATGGAGGAGCAAAAACCAGAAATAGTGTTATTACAAGAAACTAAACTGGCGGAGGTTAAAGAGTCGGGAATGGTAGAAGTTTGGAGGGCTCCATTGCATGTGTTTAGAAGTGATATATTAGCAGTGGTGAATGAATTTCAGCATGATGGGTTTTTCGATTGGAGAATCAACACGACATATGTGACAGTGATTCCAAAGAAATAGGGTGCGCTAACAATTGGTGATTACCGGCCAATTAGCTTAGTGGGTGGACTTTATAAACTGATCTCTAAGATTTTAGCATCAAGACTGAAGATCGTTCTTCCATTCTTAATCTCGCAAACACAAAGTGCTTTCGTGGGACAGCGACAGATTATGGATGGAATTCTTATTGCTAATGAATGCTTAGATACAAGGTTGAAGAACAAGGAAGGTGGCCTTCTATGTAAAATTGATCTTATGAAGGCATACGATAACGTTCAGTGGAACTTTCTTAAGTATGTGATGCAAAGAATGGGTTTCTCATCGAAGTGGAGGATATGGATAATGGTATGCATAACAACGCCATCATTTTCTATTTGGTACAATGGGTCACTGTGTGTACCCTAGGTAAAAAACCCGACAGGTGTCACCGATGGCTGTATAAGAAGCTAAACCGGGAGCACCTGAGCAGTAGCCAGCCAAGCCTGGGCTATCGGGTAGGGCCCAACCCGGTTTCAGGAGATCCGCATACGCTCCGCGGACCTTGACTCACCGGATAGTCCACTATCAATGGGTGGAGCCGCGGTTACTGTATAAGAAGTTGAACCGTGGGCTCCCATGCATCAATCGGGTCCACCTCAGTCAAGTAGGCCAGGTCCGGTCCAGTAAGGTCCAGCAGCGACAGGGGCTCATCCAAAGGCTTAACACAGAAGTCCAGAGGACTTGGCCAGCGAGTATGCAGTGTAGATTGGGCCTCCGGTCAGAGGAGTCAAGCCCAAGTCTTTGCTTTTAGGCTTGGTCAATCCAAGTCCCAATTAACTGGATGAGTCCAGCGAGATTCAAGGCTAACAGAACCCATGGTTCTAGCCCGCTGGAGAAGATAAAGAAAACCCAGGTTGAACCAGGACCTATCAGAGGATGCCATATGGCAGTCATCTTGGTCGAAGGGGATTCAAACCAAAGAGATAACCGCTCGGCAGCATGCAAGCTATCTCCACGGAAATCATCTTCACAGTTGAACAACCCGAGTTCGTGGAGTCAAAACTGGAGGGGTGGTTGAGCCAGCCTCCTCCGGCCTACTACAAATACAGGAGTTCTAAACCTCCTGAACTACTAGTATTTCACTGAGCAACTCCATTAGAGTTTAGTGGCAGCAGAGACTTGATTCCAAGTTCATCATCTTAGATACGTAGGCAACCTGATCCCGATCAGGTCCAGTCTCACTGTATACCCCCCCATCCTATCCTTGTCTATACAAGGCTTTCATTGTAACTGTACGATCAATATATACATATATATCTCGAGTTTGTGGATCAAATTTTTGCACCCACAGTCACCTTTCGGGCATTTTAAGAGTCAAAAAGGTTTGCGATAGGGAGACCCAGTTTCCCCATTTCTCTTTAACCTGGTGATGGAAATTCTGAGCAGCTTGGTACTAAAAGCTAATTCTTTGGGCTTGATAAGAGGCTTTAGATGCGCAGTTCAAGGTCCAGAAATCTGTGTACTGCAGTTTGCTGACGATATAGTCTTCTTATTCGATCCTCAAATCTGTCAAGTTTTAGTGATCAAGGCTCTTCTTTTTATTTTCAAAACAATTTCAGGTTTGCGATGCAATCTAGATAAAACAACTCTTACACCTGTCGGTGAGGTGGAAAATATCAATGAGCTAGCAAGAGTGCTAGGATGCAAAGTGGGCGGTCTACCTAGTAGATACCTCGGAATGCCGCTTGGTGCATCGTATAGAAATATCTCAGTTTGGGATCCAGTTGTGAATGCAGTGCAGAGACGGCTTGGCACATGGCAGCAAAAGTCGTTATCTTCGGGAGGTAGGCTAGTCATGATTCAAAGTGTTATGGCGAACTTACCAGTTTATCAAATGTCACTTTTTAAAATCCCAAAAGGAGTTGTACAACGTATTGAAAGTAGAATGAGAGCATTCCTCTGGGGTACATCAGAAAATGGGAGGAAGTACCACCTAGTTAACTGGAAGAAAGTGTGTACGCCAAAAGAAGTTGGAAGCCTTGGTTTGCGAAATCTGAATACTATGAATGATGCTTTAAGAGGAAAGTGGTTATGGAGGTATGGCAGGGAAGAGAGTTCTCTTTGGAAAGAAGTGATTGAGTCCAAATATGGTGGAGGTGAGCAGGGTTGGTGGCCTAAAGAAGTCAGACAGAGTCATGGTTGTGGTTTGTGGAGAGGAATTATGGAGCTCTATCCTTCATTCAAACAGGGAGTTCAATGTAGGATAGGAGATGGCAGTAAAATCAGGTTCTAGAGGGATGTTTGGGCGGGTGAAACTACCTTATCGGATCAATTTTCACAACTGTATATGGTGTCTAATGCAAGACAAGGTATGGTTAAGGATTTTTTTGCAACTAATGATGATACAATGACGTGGGAGTTGCACTTGAGGAGAGTCTTGTATGATTGGGAGGAGCAACAACTTCAAAATATGATAGGTATTTACAAGGGTTGAGTGTAGACGAGGAGAATGATGACGGGTGGAGATGGAAGTGGGAGAAAGAGGGTCGTTTCACTGTCAAATCTTTCTATGAAGTTCTTCACAAGGAAGCTAACGGGGTTGAAACTCAGATTGACAGGCCTTTTCCTTTTAAGCTTGTGTGGAAAATTGATCTTCCCATAAAGCTCAAATTCTTCTTCTGGACTTTGATTCTAAATCGCACGCTAACTAAAGATAATTTGAGTCGAAGAGGGACAATTGTGGCACAAGGATGTGATTTGTGCGAGCTTTTAGACGAAAATATTCCTCATCTATTTTTACATTGTTCAATGGCTTTGAAAGTGTGGAAAAATCTGACTAATGCAAAACCTAAAGTATATGGGATCCTGTTTGAGGTGGATAATGTGGAAGAGTTTTTGAGTCGATGGCCAAGGGGATGCAATCAGGAGCTTGGACAAAGAATTTGGAGATATCTACCATATGCAACATTGTGGACTCTTTGGAAAACAAGGAATAATAAGATTTTCAGAGGTACAAATGTAGTAGAGGAAACAATATGTAAGGAGATCAAGGCCACTACATGGTACTGGTGTGCAAGCTGGAAAAGAAGGAAAAACTATAGGTACGCAACCTTGTTGGGTGATTGGGAAGGAGTTCTTAAAGGCTATGCTACTTCCATTGAGTAGTCTGGTTACTAGTAGTGTTTCGCTTTAGCTATGAACCTGACGATGAGTAATTGTACTCAAGTTGTTCAGGATTGTAATAGTGTGTTTTTATTCAATAAAATCTTATTTATCAAAAAAATATATATATTTATAATTTCCTTTTGAGATTATGTTTAATATTTATAGAGTTATATTTAGACTCAACTTCTTAATTTTTTTAAAACAATAAACTCTCACTAAATCTCCTTAAATTCAAATTCTTAATATCTCATTTTATTTTATTTCCAAAAAAAACCAAATTTTATTAGTTTGGAAATTGGATTTAATAGAATATTGCAATTTTATTCTTCTCTCACTCTTTACTTTGTCTCCAATCTTTCTCATTGTATATTTCACTTTGTCATCAAGGTATGGTTATATAGGAAAAAATGCATAACTTGAATTTTTGTTTATGCATTACCTAGTTGAAATAGGATTCCTTGTTGTGGTACACTTTCTATTTGGAGTAAATTTCCTCTTCAAATAAAGTTTGAGTTCTGTTAGACTTCTAATCCAATTAGGATTCCTACAAGATGTGGGATTCGTAGTTGAAGTAGAACTCCTTAACCTGCAGGAACAAAGAAACCAATTGAGACTAAAATACTAAAGAATTTATGTTAAATTAAAATACAAAGAAGATGGAAGGGTTGGAAGAATGGGTTTTTCCCAAAAGAACAAATATGGTTCGTCCTCTCTATGATCCACGATCCTCGAATCGGCAACGGCGCCAATTGATATGATTTAAATTTTGAACCAAACTCACATACTAAATCAAAATCCTAGTCTCAACAATATCGTTAGTAGTATAAGACAAGTAGGGATGTCAAACCAAATCAAAGGTTGGATCAAATAACAGAAGAAAACTAAACAAATTATATCTAAAGGGAAGTAGTCGAGAAAACTAAAAGATATATTATTTGAATTTAAACTATTTAAACTAATTAAATAATATACAAGATAATCTTCAAGAGATTTGAATCCACCTAATTACATTGCAGTATAATTAAGGTTAAACAACTTCTAGTAATCAAACAAGTAAACCGTTAAAGAGTTGATTGAAATCAAAACCATAACAGGATGATATTATTAACAAAGCATGTATTACTTGCTCCTAGCATAAATCTAAACATATTATAATCCTTCTTATCAAACATGTGAGAATCGGCTGAAGTAAAAGGTATCCCATTGAAGTGATCACCTAATGTTCGTCCTATCTCTAAAGAACTGCAAACCTAAGAAAAAAAGACATGGGAGGTAACAATATATATGATTAAAGAATAGCAAAATCTACCTACACATGCTCGAACCATATGGTGTTCTGCATTCATTATAATCATGTAGAAATATGAACTAGGAGATATAAAAATTAAGAACTAGAAGAAGAAAATTATAAAACAATAAAGAAAAAAGGCTTAATCTCCTCTTCGTTAGCCTAGAATGCTAGAACTAGAAGGAACAATTGAAAAAAAAAATATTTATTGAAGAACAAGAAATCTCTACAATTTTATGCTTATTTCTCTCCTAAAAATTGTGCCGAGAATGAGAGGTGGAGACCTATTTATATGTGAAAATACAAGGATTTGGGCTTTAGTAAAAAAATAACTTTGGATTATGGTTTGGGGTCTAGGTTTATTGACTCTTCATGGAATTGAGTGTTGTAGAAACTCTTTCATCATTATCTTCATGAAGCTTCCTTCTTATGCCTCAAGTCATCCCTTGAACAGCTTGCCTTCAATGTCCTGGAGTATTTCAGAATTTTTGGACGTGAAATGGGCCTTGGGACCACCTCCATTGGATCAATCACGTCCTGTACTTAGATTTTGATGTAAAATAGGCCCAATTTGGCCTTTTGGATTAGGAGATATGGCCCAGTCAAACTGAGTTAACCTAAGTTGACTAAGTTGTATTTGGCGTTTGACCAACCCCAAATGGAGTCCAATTGCTCCAAGATGATCAAGTACTCATCCATACACCATAATATACCCTCTGGAACTCTTCGTAGTCTTGAAAATCACACTTTGACATGTAATCACTCCACGGTAATTCCGAGTCGTCCGTAAAATCGCCCAAATTGTGTTTTTTTGTATTTTTTCTATTGTTACTTGACTTTGAGTAGGGGTGGGCACGGTCCGGTCCGGTCCTAAAATGTAATAGGACCGGGACCAAACCGACTTGAAAGTATCGGTTCGGTTTCGGTTCCATGGACCGAAATTATTTAAATGTAACCGGACCGAACCGGACCAAATACAATCGGTCCGGTTTCGGTCCGAAACTCGGTTCTGGGCTTTTTTTATTGGGCCTTTAGTCCACTACAATTTAGATGATTTTTCTTAAGTTTTGGGCTTTAAACAAAATAAGACATACACCAAATCAAGTACTAAATAGGAAAAAGATCCAAAACCAATGAACCAACCATGGATCCACCATAAGTCCACAACCAATTACAAAATCAAACAAATCTAATTCCTAATTCCTATGTCTAGTTTAGTAATTTACTAATAAAAAAAAATTGTTTTTTTATTTATTTCGGTTCGGTTCGGTTCTCTCGAATCTATAAAAATATGAACCGAGACCGGACCAATAGCTATATAGTTCGGTTCGGTTTCGGTCCGGTCTTGACCAGTTTTTAGTCAACTCGATTTTGACTCGGTTTTTTCGGTTTTCGGTTTTTCGGTTTTTTTGCCCACCCCTAACTTTGAGCACTTTTCCTACAAAATACACACAAATACCAATTTCCAAGCATAATTCACCAAAAAAAGAGGTACTAACACTATGTTAATTGAGGGTGCAAAACTCACATTTTGATATTTATCACGGGTTTGTCTCTGTTGTGCAAGCAGTAGTACCTTACGCCGTGCCCAGGATAAAATAACCCAAATCTGTGTCGAATTCCTTTTGCACATGGAAGAAATTCGATCTCACTTTAGCACTTTTTCTTGCTCAAGAAAACTCAGAGAAAACTATTTTTTTCTTATGTTTTTCTCTCTTCTCCACTAATCCTTTTATAGCGCAGAGAGATTTGTTAATGGTGGAGTAAATCTCTCCTTAGATTAACCCATAACAATTAAAAGCAGCTAGTGGAGGAAGACTAGTCAAATCAACACGTTTTAAGCAATTAAAATGCTAGGGCAAAACAAATTCGAAATAATAATAATAATAATAATTTTTTTTTTCCAGAGACCCAAAGAGCCATAAGGCCCAGCTCGATCATAGATAGATCAAACAATATATATATATATATATATATATATATATATATATATATATATATTATTTATGCATTAAGATGGGTTTGAGTGCCACACCTCATGTGGGGAGTCCACACTCACTACCACTAGGTCATGCTCCAAACCATGTCAATATCTAGGAATTTTTAAATATAACCTTATAAACCAACAATTTGCCATAGAAGTTTTTGAGACTAGCAGGATAGCCAAAGAAAGCTAGAAGAAAGGATCTGGCCAATTGAAGCTTCAAGCTCAAGGGCAAATAAGGAGAAGAATGAAATATAGTACTTGTGGATTTTGTGATCACAACAAGGCTACTTGTAAGGTCCAAGTAGGGCTAAAGTTAGAGCATGTAAAAAAGTCTAACAACCAAGAAGTCACATGGAGGGGACAAACCCTAGTGGACACCAGGGTGGTACTTCTCAAAACAATGGCCATCAAGGGATCATATTTCAAACAAGGGGAAGGACCACTACATCTCAAACAAGAGTAATGGCCACTAGAGCAAGTCAAAGAGGTGGAAAGACCAATGTCGGTACATCTGAAATAGTGCCTAACACTGAAGTAGGTAGAGGGAGGGGAAGGACCACTACAACATCTGAATTAGTACCCAACACTGCAAGAAGAACGAGGGAAAGTGTAACACCCATGAGTTGGTGTTAGTCCCACATTGCCAAGGAATGGTTGTATTGGTAGTATATAGAGCTTAACCATACTCTAACTAATGTCAAGGCCTTTTGGGGTAAACCACATGGGTGGGCCCTGGTCCAAAACCCTCTACTGCTGGATATCCGCAGTGACTAAAGAGGGACAATATTGACATTAGCGAGCGGTATGGTGCTCGACGCACCGGGATGAGCGAGGACGAAATCCCGGGGCGTTACAGTTGGTTTCAGAGCTGACGACGGGTCGCCTGTTGCAGGTGGGAAGTACGCTGGAAAGGCCCAGGGAGCGCCAGGTACTTGTCTCACTTGGCAGGGAACGTCGGAGATTTTGGGACTGTACTAAGTGTACTGCAGAGCCGAGGACGGCTCTATTTCTAAGGTGGTGAGATTGTAACACCCATGAGTTGGTGTTAGTCCCACATTGCCAAGGAAGTGGTTGTATTGGTAGTATATAGAGCTTAACCATACTCTAACTAATGTCAAGGCCTTTTGGGGTAAACCACATGGGTGGGCCCTGATCCAAAACTCTCTACTGCTGGATATCCGCAGTGGCTAAAGAGGGACAATATTGACATTAGCGAGCGGTATGGTGCTCGACGCACCGGGATGAGCGAGGACGAAATCCCGGGGCGTTAGAGTTGGTATCAAAGCCGACGACGGGTCGCCTGTTGCAGGTCAGAAAGTACGCTGGAAAGGCCCAGGGAGCGCCAGATACTTGTCTCACTTGGCAGGCAACGTCGGAGATGATTTTGGGACTGTACTGAGTGTACTGCAGAGCCGAGGACGACTCTATTTCTAAGGTGGTGAATTTGTAACACCCATGAGTTGGTGTTAGTCCCACATTGCCAAGGAAGTGGTTGTATTGGTAGTATATAGAGCTTAACCATACTCTAACTAATGTCAAGGCCTTTTGGGGTAAACCACATGGGTGGGCCCTGATCCAAAACCCTCTACTGCTGGATATCCGCAGTGACTAAAGAGGGACAATATTGACATTAGCGAGCGGTATGATGCTCGACGCACCGGGATGAGCGAGGACGAAATCCCGGGGCGTTACAGTTGGTATCAAAGCCGACGACGGGTCGCCTGTTGCAGGTCAGAAAGTACGCTGGAAAGGCCCAGGGAGCGCCAGATACTTGTCTCACTTGGCAGGCAACGTCGGAGATGATTTTGGGACTGTACTGAGTGTACTGCAGAGCCGAGGACGACTCTATTTCTAAGGTGGTGAATTTGTAACACCCATGAGTTGGTGTTAGTCCCACATTGCCAAGGAAGTGGTTGTATTGGTTGTATATAGAGCTTAACCATACTCTAACTAATGTCAACGCCTTTTGGGGTAAACCACATGGGTGGGCCCTGATCCAAAACCCTCTACTGCTGGATATCCGCAGTGACTAAAGGGGGACAATATTGACATTAGCGAGCAGTATGGTGCTCGACGCACTGGGATGAGCGAGGACGAAATCCCGGGGCGTTAACGGGTCGCCTGTTGCAGGTGGGAAGTACGCTGGAAAGGTCCAGGGAGGGCCAGGTACTTGTCTCACTTGGCAGGGAATGTCGAAGATTTTGGGACTGTACTGAGTGTACTGCAGAGTATCTCTAACTAATGTCAAGGCCTTTTGGGGTAAACCACATGGATGGGCCCTGATCCAAAACCCTCTACTGCTGGAAATCCGCAGTGACTAAAGGGGGACAATATTGACATTAGCGAGCAGTATGGTGCTCGACGCACCAGGATGAGCGAGGACGAAATCCCGGGGCGTTACAGTTGGTATCAAAGCCGACGACGGGTCGCCTGTTGCAGGTGGGAAGTACGCTGGAAAGGCCCAGGGAGCGCCAGGTACTTGTCTCACTTGGCAGGGAACGTCGGAGATTTTGGGACTGTACTGAGTGTACTGCAGAGCCGAGGACGGCTCTATTTCTAAGGTGGTGAGATTGTAACACCCATGAGTTGGTGTTAGTCCCACATTGCCAAGGAAGTGGTTGTATTGGTAGTGTATAGAGCTTAACCATACTCTAACTAATTGTAACGCCCCGGGATTTCGTCCTCGCTCATCCCGGTGCGTCGAGCACCATACCGCTCGCTAATGTCAATATTGTCCCTCTTTAGCCACTGCGGATATCCAGCAGTAGAGAGTTTTGGATCAGGGCCCACCCATGTGGTTTACCCCAAAAGGCCTTGACATTAGTTAGAGTATGGTTAAGCTCTATATACTACCAATACAACCACTTCCTTGGCAATGTGGGACTAACACCAACTCATGGGTGTTACAATCTCACCACCTTAGAAATAGAGCCGTCCTCGGCTCTGCAGTACACTTAGTACAGTCCCAAAATCTCCGACGTTCCCTGCCAAGTGAGACAAGTACCTGGCGCTCCCTGGGCCTTTCCAGCGTACTTCCCACCTGCAACAGGTGACCCGTCGTCAGCTCTGAAACCAACTGTAACGCCCCGGGATTTCGTCCTCGCTCATCTCGGTGCGTCGAGCACCATACCGCTCGCTAATGTCAATATTATCCCTCTTTAGTCACTGCGGATATCCAGCAGTAGAGGGTTTTGGATCAGGGCCCACCCATGTGGTTTACCCCAAAAGGCCTTGACATTAGTTAAAGTATGGTTAAGCTCTATATACTGCCAATACAACCACTTTCTTGGCAATGTGGGACTAACACCAACTCATGGGTGTTACAGGAAGAACATCTACAACAACAAAAAGAATGAGCACCACCTACAAGAAGGATCACTGGAGCAGGCAAAGGGAGCTGAAGGACCACTACTACAAGCAGAGGAAGATTTGTCACCCCCATCAGAGGAAAGGCAAGGGCTCCAAGAGGCATGAAAAATACCAGCATGGGATACAACCATGGGGTTATGGGATACACCCAGGCGGGGGGGAGGGGGAAACAGAACATAATGACAGTTTGTATCCCTTTTTTTGTGTTTTTGGTTATTGATGTGTGAACCATGTTGGGTTCTTAAAATAATATCTCTTTTGTTATTTTTGATGTTGTTTTAATAATTTGGGAGATGCTTTTGAGCTGGAAGATGTTTTATGACAGGTTTAAGACCATATTTTAATCATTTGGAATTGAATACTTTTTGTTCATATATGCCTTATGTGTATACATGTGTTAGTTGATAATAAACTTCATTTCTTAATAATTTTTATTTGAGTAAAATATTTACAAAATTCATTGCAATCCATCTGTAGTATTACAGTAGCATTTAGAGATGTGTTTTTTTTTTTTTTCTCTTCAAGCAACCACTCAAAGTCATCACATGTGTAACACTTCAAATACTTCTCCTCCAAAGTACCTTTTTTCCCAGAAGTCTTTACAGTAACCTTACCCTTGCATCCCTTAGTTCTGCATTCACACTCTACCCATTCACAATCATTCTTCAAGTGATCAAAGTCATCACAAATGGAAAAACCTGTACTTGAGGACCTTATAGAATATGTTTCTCTTATAGGTTCATCCAACCACTTCAACTTCCCACAAAGATGACATCTAAGAATTTTTTCCCTTGATTCTCAGATGTGTTTGAAATTGTCAACCTAATGAAACTCATCTCCATAATGCCCAATCTAATCACACATTTGACAAACAATCTGTAATAAAATAAAACTTTCATTAGCGATACCCCCCAAAATAGAACTTTTATTTTAAATATCCCCCCAGAAAGTTAGATAGAGGTAAATTGTGAAGAAGATAAACCTAAACTATAAAAAAACTACCAAAATACACAATAAATACACCACGATCTATTTTCTTATTACATTCATATCAATGTCTAAGCTAGCAAAAATGTGTTGATTCGACTTTGTATTTTTTCTAGATCTATTAAGGGGTGTTAATGGAGTTCAAAGTTCTTCGAGGTCTGTTAATTAACAAGAAGGAAGAAGGGTCGGAGAAGAAGAAGGCTCTTGAACTCAAAAAGAAGATGAAGGTTTGTTAATGGAGGTATTTTTCCAGAATGGCGGAGAAGGAGTTCATAATGGCTAGATTAATAGCTACTTAATTCTAGCCATTAGATTGGAAAGATTGGGTTCAATGGTTAAGATTGAATTATTTTTAATGAGGGTTTTATGCTGATGTGGCATCATGGTGATTGGGTATTTTTTTTTTTTCAATAATCAACATGGTGATTGGGTAGCTGACTAGGATTAAGAGTTTAAATGAGAAAAGGGTATTTTGGTCTAATAATTAGGTTGATTGGTTAAGTCTTGGTTAATGGCTCGGTTGACCAACTTCAAATGAAAATCTGGGGCATTGCCAATGAAACCTTTTTTTTGTGGGGCAATCGCAAAGAGTCCTTACTTTTCTGTGGGGTATCTCAAATTTGCTCTAGTATATTTTACCATAATAAACTATACATATTGATGCATGTTCTTAATTTTTTTTTTTTTTTAATTGTAATTGAAATTACCAATGACTATGATTAGAATTTATTATAAACTACAAATTTGAGTCAAACAAATCAAGCTTTTTGTTACTTTTCTTGTGTGCTGGATATTGGTACATGCATTCTGCAACCTTTCCTTTAATTTGGAGATCAAAAGTGTTTAGGCAAGTCATCTAGTATCTGCCTTATGAACAGTCATTCAAATTAGCACTTTGTCAAGTTTTACATGAACTGAGTATATATTAGAAAGTTGTGTCTATTGGGACAATTATCATGCATGTTAAGGTTGCTTCTTCTTTCTTCTATCTATTGGGATTTGGAACAGTTATCATGTTAGGAAAGTTGTGTTTACTTGACACTTTGACAGTATGCAGTATGCTTCCATATGTCTAGTAGACAGTCAACAGATGAGATATGGGCAGGGGCGTAGCCAGGTAGGTGTAAGGGTATACGTACGTGCGTACCCTGAAAATCTGAAAAATTCCTACTATATTTTCTACTCTCGGATGACAACCTATATTTTAGGAAATAAATATATATGTAACTTAATTTGATTGGCTAGTAAATTATTTTAATCTTAATTATTAGCTATATCAGCAAGATTTACTGCTTATTTTATGATAAATATCCTTACATATATACCATGTAGATATTATTGGTTATATTACTTTCCAATTATAACTAAACTTCTAATTCTATAAGAATGTAAAAATCTCTCCAAGTTTTGAATTTTGTTTAATCTCTAATTTTATTAATAGTCTCGAACAAGCTATTAGGTTAGGTAGTAGGCAATTAAGCATTAATTGGTTTAAGCTCTCCAATTCTTAATAACTTTGTGTAATAGGGGTTAACTGTTTGATTGAAAAAAATTGTCATGCAAATTATGAAAAATATTTTATATAATTTTTATTTTTGGCGGAAGTTGTGTATAAATTTTTTATTGATCAAGTTTTCGGGTGATGAAAATTTTTAGGCAAATAATAAGATTTTGGTGCGCACCCTCATCAAAAATCCTGGCTACGCCACTGGATATGGGTGGTAATTGAAGTGATATGTTGTGTGCAGCGGAAACGGAGACAACAATGGTGGAGGTGTGCTAGTTTACAAAAGATGACAAAACAAAGTAGTAAAGAAGTAATCCTACTTAATAGCGACAAATAATAGAGGGAGACACAAATATAACGTGGTCCGGCTTGATTGCCTACGTCCACGAACAAACAAATAGAAATTTTACTATTGGAGAAGATAGTACAAAGCTCTCAAACACATGGAGAAACCCTAGGTTTCCACCCTTCTCTAATCCTCACAAGTCTCACATCTTAATCTTCTCTCTTCCTTTTAGGTTTTCTACCTCTATTAGTCTAATAGGCTTTATACAATAGCCATACATTAGTCTACACAAAATGGCCCCAAACAAGGGCTTTAGGAAAAAATAGGCAATACGTACGAACATCTGAAACAAGTACGGAGGTCCACATCTCGAAACTTTACTGTACTTTCCACGTACAGACGTCTGAAACACATATGGACGTTGAACACATTTCTGAAACTTGTCAGAAATTCAAACTAGTAGTTTCAGCAAATTACAGCTCACCAGACAACGTACCACATACCATTGGAAAGCTAGAGATGTCTAGTTTCCAATCAAAAAGACGAATCTAGATTCTGATGCCTGAACACAAATATATGACTGTTTTTCCACAGCTATACATATAAAAAACCCAACAATTCTCCACCTCGACGAAGATTCAATAAATCTAAGCCGTTACCAAGAATAAACAAAATACCGATCTCCCACACATGTCCCGAACCGAACGACCAAAGAGGCTGCACCGCCTCATGGTCGCCTACGTACATTTCTCCTAAGGGATCAAGTCACCGTAGTTCACTCCAATGGCATCTATACGATGCCCACCATACCCCGAAGGGTCAAATTCCCACAAGGGACCAAATCAAACCAAATGCCCACCAATGCCCTGTAGGGCTCAAAAGAAACTTCAACACAATAGGGTCCAAGCTACCAAATACCATCTCCACCTCAACAAAAATCTTCACTGAAGATGATCCAATTCCTCGAAAAACTAACATCTCAAGAGCTTTTCCTATGAAGTTTAACCAAGTGGGGTACAAATTCAAATCACTATGAATAGATTTACCAAATACATCTTCCTTACTAAGTGCCGAACAAACATCACATGAGAGATTACCAACAATAGGAAGTATGTACACAAAACCCCTAAACAAAGGTTTCACGGTTTCATAAGTTTCTTGGGTGATAAGTTTCTTGGTGGATTCAACTTTCTTTTTTGCCGTGTCACCTAACAAACCAATCAAATGTGGAGCGACATCAATCTCTACCCGAGCAAATGACACTTCAACAAAATACCTACCAACTATGCATGTCTTGCCACCTTCAAACAAATCGGCCCTAACTTGCATAGTACCATCAACGACATGGCCAATATTACTATGCAATCCCTTGGTAGAATCGACAGACAAATCAACAACTAAGCTATGCAAACCACATGTAATTGCACTTCCTTTCAAATAGTACAACTTACCCTTTCTAATGTCTTTAATAACAACTCGCACACCTACAACAACTTTTAGAGTTCCACCAATACACGTAATTTCATACGGACTCTAAAACACCCAATGAGATTTGATATATAGTCAACTCTGGTACATACCAAACATCTTCTAACTTTCGAGTTCATCCATCTTCCAACTTCAATCGAACTGTACCTATCCCAAAAGTTTTGCAAGTATGATCAAAACCAAGCAAAACACAAGCATCTAGCTCCTAAAAGCTATCAAACAACTCCCTATTGGGACTCATATGATAGGAACAACCCGAATCCAAAATCCACCCATTAGTAGAATAACCAACTGAAGATGAAGCCAACAATGAAACACCAACACACGAATCCTCATCTCTACGATGTACACGAACCAATTTTTTCTACAATTCAGGACAATTAATTTTCCAATGTCCCCAACAATGACAATAAGCACATTCATTCCTTGTAAGATTTCTTCGACTTCTCAATCTACATTGAGAACTAACCAATCTACCAATACTATATCATCAACCACATAGAGCCAGTCCTCTCTATTTTTCAAAGCGTAATTGTCTTCCAACTTCGACAACATAACCATTACAATGGTTTTCAATTCGACAACATACCATAAATCTTCTACCGAACAATACCGGACAAATTCACAACCCTTTAAATTTAGAGTTAACCAATCATCATCATCCATATTTCTTGATTTATCATCAAGAACATCCACATAGCCATCAATGGCTAACCAATCACATACCCCCGTCTTCCACATAGCAAAGTCGAGGTTACCATCAAATTAATGAATCTCAACATCTAACAACAAGGTTTGATTTAAACAAACTATAAAACTCATTTCCAAATTCACTTGAATCCTAATTACGATTCGACATGATACCAATCAATTTCATACACTAGAAAACGAAACAAAAAATCGAAACCAAAGGAGTTCACCAATACTACCACAAAAAAAAAAATCCAAGATTAGATTTTTAACGAAAATTGGGAAAACGGAATCATCAAGTTCAAAGAATTACTGAGAACAGAATACTTTAAACCAGAAAACATACCATACACCGTTGGAAACCTGAAGAGTTTTCTTTCCAACGCAAAAAATGGATCGACGTTTCAATATCCGAGCACAAAGTTATGGCCGTTTTACCACAGGGTGTCGAATCTGGACAGATTCCTCATAACCCTTTAACCAATGTTTTACAATCCCGTCTTCAACCAAAATAACTAATCCCGTCTGCAATCCCATCTTCAATCCATTGTTGTGCGCTGAATAAACGGAGACAACAATGGTGGAGGTGTGCTAGTTTACGAAAGATGACAAAGGAAAGTAGTAAAGTTGTAAACCTACTTAGCAACGGAAACAATCGAGAGAAACACCAATATAACGTGGTTCGGCTTAATTGCCTACGTCCACGGACAAACAAATTGAACTTTTTTCTTTTTTTTGGTAGGCAAGTAGGGTTTTTCAGAGGTCCCTTACCCCGTTTCATTAATAGAAATAAAGGCCTAAGTCGGTTACAGTCTTACATACTCAGTGCCCATGGCATCTTTGTTTATAATATTCCTAATGTCCTCTGAGAAGGATTGAGGATTTATATCAATATGACAAAGCGCAGGGATTTCAAACGCTAATGCATCTGCTAGTTTATTACATTCCGGTATACATGATGTATAGAAAAATCTTCCAAGCGCCCAATGAGATTCCTAACACGGCCAATTGTATGCTTCAGCTCCCAAGGTGGTTTGCTTTGTGGTTGAAGAAATGACACCACATTTGATGAGTCTGTCTGTGCCTTCACTCTTCTTATGCTATATCTCACTGCCATGGCCAGCCCATGCTCTAGCCCCTCTAGTTCAATAGCTGCTATTGTTCTCTGTGTAGCCTTGCCCTTGCACGCTGCTATGACTCTTCCCTCATGATCCCTCACCTACTGCCTAACCACCAACACCACTCTGTAAGGTACCATCAGAGTTGAGAGTATGCCATCCCATATCAGCCTTCTCCCACTTACGTGTGATTTGTTGCTTTACTAACCTGCCAACTCTTACATTCCACAAGTTCAGCAGCCTGTGATTTGTTGCGAATGGCCTGTGGCTCAATGGTAGCACCCCTTTTACAAAGTGGAGAGGTTGTGGGTTCGAAACACCTCAACAACAGATTGTTGATATACGTTTTCACACGTAATTTAAAAGGGGTAAGGGTCCCCTCAACCCTGCTTGCCAATAAAAAAAAAAAAAAAAGTTCAGCAGCCTGTCCCTATCAGGTCCTATCTCCATCTTGTAATCAATAGAGCTCAGTTTCAGCCTTACATCATTCATTGTTATTTCTGCCAATTGGACGGTTGTCATACTCTTGTTTTCGAATATCCTGTTGTTCCGTTGTTACCATGTCCAGTATATAAATGCATTAAACATTAACTTCAATGAGTCTTGCTTCAATCCTTTACCTTTGGTTGTCTGTATGACCCACTCTAATTCAGTTTGCCATGTTCTGCTTTGCTGCCTGTTATAGCCAACATCCGTTAGCATGGTGCTCCATGTGCTCTTTGAGTAGTAGCACTCATGAAACAAATGCTCCTCAGTCTCTTGCCCTTGCCAACACAATACACATGGAGAAACCCTAGGTTTCCTACCTTCTCTAATCCTCACAAATTTCACATCTTAATCTTCTCTCTCCCTTTTAGGTTTTCTACCTCTAATAGGCTTTATACAATAGCCATACATTAGCCTACACGAAATGGGCCTAAACATGGTCTTTAGAAAAAAAAAAAAAGGCAATACGTACGGACGTCTAAAACACGTATGGATGTTAGAACACATTTCTGAAACTTGTAAGAACTTCAAACTAATAGTTTTAGCAAATTACAGCTCACTAGACAACGTGCCACATACCATTGTAAAGCTAGAGATGTCTAGTTTCCAATCCGAAAGACGGGTCTGGATTCTGATGCCTGAGCACAAACATATGACTGTTTTCCCACATCTATGCACATAAAAAACCCAACATGATACTTATACAACAAGCAATAATACTTTTCAAGTATATATTACTATGTGAAAGTGCACGTCGTTACCGTCCAACAGAAGAGAGAAGTCCGCACACATCTTGTAAAAACAACCCAGCCCAATCTGGTAACTCAAGAGAATGGTTTTTTTTTGGGGGTTTTTTAGACTTTGGTCATAGGTTAATGGTCCTAATTAATTAGGCTTTGGTAATAAAAAAGGCGTTTGTTAGGCTTTGGTCACAAAATTGTAAGTCAGACTCAGTTGGGTTTGATATTTTTCAAAAATAACAAAAATACCCTCACGTGAAAAACACGTGAGTTTTAAGTTGCGTTATTTTTTAGAGTTTTAGACATATTGTAATTAGAAAATTAGAGAAGAAACATATCTATAAATAGAAAAATTAGGTTTTGGTCATGATTTGCAGCCATTAAAGTGCCTTAGAAACTTGAGATATTCTAAGGAGCAACACTTGAGAAGAATAAGACCAAGATTGAGAAATTTCTTATGCAACATTTATTTAGAGTGAAAAATATCTCCTAATTTGGTTGGATTGGTTTCCAAATCAACCCTTTCTTATATTTTGTTGTTGTCTAAATTACAGATGTTTAGATGTTGATTGGAATACAAATCTATACTCTCTATTAAAGTTGGACTTGCCCTTAAGAAAAGATTCTCTTTCCAAATTAGAGTAAATTTGATGCTTCAATTGAAGAGAATTTAACATAGATTTAAATTTAAAGGGTTATTATTGTAAATTTATATCTAATATGGCTTAAATAGCTAGATGACTACATTTAATAGCACTATGGCCATATATGTCTTTTTGCACAAATATATTAATGACTAACCAAATTTAATAGAAATATAGCTATATTTATCCTATTAACCCCCAAAAAAAATTATAATTTCATACTTTACCTTCTTCCTTCCTCGACATCTACCCATGTTCCTGATACATCAAATTCAATCTATCCTCTCTTCCTTCGCCAAATAGTGGTTGAAAAAAAAAAACACACACATACACACACAGACAACCTTCATTACAATAGACTATGTGAATATCATGCAATAGTATAATACTGCGCGTCTTCCATTTTTCTTTGAGTACATGTTAGAAATAAAATTATATAGGCTTATAACCATAACATGATTATGTTGTGTAATTATAGCGTGAATTTCGGGATTAGTTTAGTCCTATTTATCAATTATACTAACAAATAGGTATTTGAAAAGCTGGCCTTCGGCAAAATGTTAGCCTAGGATATAAATTTAATAGTGTTTTCTGAAATGATGTACAATCTAGACATAACTAAAGCTCAACCCAATAACTTGACAATGAAGTGATTTTTTTTTTTGGCATTATTTGGGGATTACGAAATAGTAGGGATACACCTAAATATAAATTTTGAGTTTTTTTTCTCGATTTGTTGTGAAAGTAAGGACTGGGAGAATCGGAAGATATTATTTATATATAGGTCCAACCATTTTTTTTTACTAAAAGTAAAAACTGAAGTCCTAAAAATTAAAAATTGGTTTTAGCCAGCAGATGGGCTTTCATTGTAGCTTACTACATGCCTCTTTATACCAAGTATAGAATTGTATAGATGAAATACTTATTATAGCAAATCTATACTTAGTATAGATATGTCAATAAGCATGTGGCTTAAAGGTAGCATCCTTCTCACAAAGTGGAGATGTTGTGGGTTCGAAACACGTCAGCAGCTGATTGTTTGATTGGAAATTTCCCCACGTAAATTTATAAAGAGTAGGGTTCCCCTCAACGTCGCTTACCAATAATAATAAAAAAAAAATGTATGTTACCTATTATAATAAGCTTCAATAAACACCATATATTTTGCAATCTAACATTTTATCATATGTTTCAACTTCATATTTTAGTAGTTTTGTTGGGTGGATTAGTTGTGAATGGTTACATTACTACTGTAAGTTATTATATACTATGTTCTTGCTAAACCCCTTTTATATTCAAAACTTAAGCCTAGACTCCAAACAAAAAATGAATCAGATCATATAATCAGTCTAATTCATGGTTTGAACATTCATAAGAATAATAAGAAAAAAAATCATACCATGATTTATTATAATAATGAAGTAAAAACTTAATGAAAAATTCAATAATTGCTAGACATTATAGCTCAAAATCTCAGTCAAACATTCAAAAAACAAGCACTTGACGATAAACTATTTAAAAAATTGAAATCAACCATATTTACGAAAAAAAAATTAGCGGTGTAATAAAACTGTAAAAATAACAATTAAACGAATGACATACATTAACAAAACTTTTCCAAGAGACTACCCCTAATTTACATTATTTAATAATATCTGTGCTTTGCACGGGCCTTATAACTAGTTTTTAATTAAAACTTGTAAAAGAGAATTTATTTTAACACCATACAATGATACAAACCCATAATTACACAATACTTTCAACCTTGCTTTTACAATTAAAGAAATTTACACCCTAACTCTAAATTTTTATTTTAAGATGTTAATTTGTTGCAATTTACTTAATTTTGATAGGATGAAATTCTTGTTTTTAGGAAGAAATGAAATGTTTGAAACTTTATTTAAGTGCAAATGTTTTTCAAGTAAGGGTAATAATGGTACTTTGTTAAATTTTTAGACTCAACTCGGTCGCTTTTTAATTCTGATCGTGAGTCAACCAGAAATCATGACCAAAGCCTAATAAACGCCTTTTTTATGACCAAAGCCTAATTAAGGCCATTAACCTATGACCAAAGTCTAAAAAGCCCTTTTTTGTTTATACAACCCAAGTCCAACCCAACCCAATATGGTTAACAAAGCCCAGCCCAGTTAACTTACAAAACTATAAGTTTTATACGTAGGGGAGTGGGGGAACTGGGTACCACATATCTGTGTTGGACTGTTGGACTTTTTTTATCTATTTTTTGATTCCATAAAATTTGGACCCATATTAAACTAATTTTTATTTGTTGGTGTAAAATGGCTTGGCCACGTGTTACAATTGTATTGGATGGACCGCAGTTGAACCAAAAATTCAGATTTTCTTTTATTTATTAACCAATTACATGCTACCAATTACTCTGATCACTGTTTATTAGCATGACTCTCTTATAAAGTAGTAAAGATTTGGGAAATGGTAATTCAACTGTAGGTTCAATTCATACGGATGTTCAATTCATACGGATGACGTAGAATGAAGGGTTTAGTGCGATCAGAAGTGCCCTAGCTGCTCACCAATGATTCAATCCTTATAATAGTTATTTTAAGCTTTGGCCCTGCTTGTTTGGGCTGTAAAAAAGGCAAAACTTTCCCCATGTATAATTAGAGTGGTCCTTCGTTAATTTACTCATTGATTTGAATGGTCTCCCACTTGTCTTAGTTAAACTCTATTGGTCCCCTATCTAAACTTTACATAAACATGAGATAATCATAAATAGTCCCCTATTAAATTTATTAAGAAAATGTGTAAAATCTTTGCACTTTTGAAATAGCACCAAAGTTTTGCATAAAAGTTGTTTATAAAACTAATTATCAAGAGATTCGAGCATATTAAATTAGGCCAAATTTCATGCAAATTTTTGCGGGGTAACCAAGCAGGGTCTTTTACCCATAGACTTTACTGAATTAACTCACTTCCACCTTTTGTAATGATTTCATAGATGAATCCTCATAGCACAAATTTTCATACCGTTTATTGATCCCCATAATGAAAAAAATAATCTGACATGTAAATTTCTGACGAACCAGGTGACCGTTAAAATTTCCCCATAATGGCCCTGCTTGGTTATCCCGCAAAAATTTGCATGAAATTTAGCCTAATTTAATATTCTCGAAACTCTTGACAATTGGATTTATGACCAAATTTTATGCAAAAATTTGGTGCTATTTTAAAAGTGCAAAAATTTCACATTTTTTTCTAATAAACTTAGTAGGGGACCATGTATGATTATCTCATACTTACTTAAGGTTTAGGTGGGGGGCAAGGCTAGATTAGTTGGGGACCATTTAAATCAAAGAGTAAATTTGTGAGGGACCACTCTAATTATAGATGCGTAAAAATTTACCTTTTTTGCAGCCCAGGGCCAATATTAGGGCATATTTTTGAAAGAAACAGAAAATAAATATGTTCCTGGACATCCAAATTAAACTTGAACATCATCCAAGTCAAACCACATGATCTATAAGGTTTTTTCTTGTGAGTGCAGTTTCTGCTTGAGCCAGCATCCTGCTAGCTCGTTCACAAGAACCATAGCTCATAGCTCAGCCTAGGACTCTAGGAGACCAGTTAAAACAACCAATGACTCTAGTACTGTACCTAAGGGAAAATGCATCCTTGCCTGCTCGGTTGGAGCTTTTTTCCTAATGCTCAAAACGCCCACCAATGGGCTTTAACTAATAGCCTAATGGGCTGTTTGTTTATTGGGGTCCTTATATCCAGTCCAGTAATCAACCATTGTTAGAACTTAGAAACTTACCATGTTACACTAGTACTACTAGTTCGAATAACACACAAATTGGTCTAGATCCAAAACCCTTTGTGTGCAAGTATAAATAGACATCTAGTAAATTTAGCAAAATTTTGTGTTGAATATGTGGATGATTTGATACAAATTGGTTTTCTTGTAAAAACACGCTGTTACAAGTTCAATGATCATGAGAATATAAATCACTACTCCAGCACTACGATATATGGTCATCTACTCATCTTCAGCAAAATTCGTTGTCAGGTATGTTTTCCTTGATAAAAACCTAAAATATTTTTTTTGATAAAATTAAACCTAAAATATATTGTTTAGCAACTTTTAATATGCAGATAATTTTATGGTTTGTTTCGAGTTTGCAAACTTATGTAATTCTATCCCTAAGAACAACTAAACGTTAATCTATTTTTTTTTAATTATTGTTCAGAAGTTAATTGGAAAACAAGGTATACACAACTACTGGATACACCATTATATTCAAGCCCGTCAACCGCGCAAACCTATAACTATATCGACCCAACTCGACGTGAGCCTCTTCTCTTTGGAGCTCACTCAACCTCATCATTTTCATATGTGACCCGACCTTAATTTTTTTCAACATCGACCTCACTCGACGTGAACTTCTTTTTATCCGAGTTCACTCGACGTGAACACTTTCTCACTCGACCTTCATCGATCTTGATCTTGACACCCAAGATCAAGAATTTGAGAATGAAATATACAATGACAACTACCCAATGTTTAGTGATCTATCTACATAAGAAACCGTGCATAGCGATGATGTGGTGACGGATACATTTGCTACTGTACGGGAAACAAGGTGCAATCTAGAGGATCGTTTTGCTAATGTAGGGGATTACGTCAACAATCAACCATAAATTGGAAGTGATTTGTGTAGAATTTGGATGAAAGATGATTGTGTAGAAATTAGAAGATGGGAGAGAAATTATGAAGGGTTGTGAGCAGTTTAATGGAAGAGGAATGGGTATTTAAAACGAGAAGAGAGTGGGGTGGTTAGGGATTCTGAAACGGTGCAATGAGATCTAAAAACCCTAGTTTGATAACCTTTACCTGTTCCCGCTCGATTATCACACCCATTTAAAAACCAAACGGTTAGTGACACGTGGCGCTGACGTGGCTGTTGTTTAGTGTAGCAGATATGTAAGAAAGAAATAATGATTATAGGCTAAAGGGTATAAAAGGAAAGAAAATAAGCTAAATGACAAAAACACAAAATTCAAAGTCAAACTTGTGCTTGTTTGGGAAGATTACCCTCAAGTGTGCTTATTTGGGAAGAAACAACATAAAGTTGTGCTTATTCGGAAAATTACCCTAGAATCTATTATATACTACATATGTGAGTCACACGAATCAAGCTTTTTGTTACTTTTCTTGTGGGCTGGATATTGATACATGCATTCTGCAACCTTTCCTTTAATTTGGAGATCAAAAGTGTTTAGGCAACTCATCTAGTTTCTGCCTCATGAAAAGTTATTCAAATTAGCACTTTGTCAAGTTTTACATGAACTAAGATATATATTAGAAAGTTGTGTCTATTTATTGGGACAATTATCATGCATTTTAAGGTTCCTTGTTTTATTTTATTTTTGCTAAAGGTGAATTTTTTTTTTCTTTTAAGGTTTCTTCTATCTATTGGGACAATTATCATGTTATAGGAAAGTTGTGTTTAGTTAAAAGTTTGCAGTATGCTTCAATATGCTGTCTAGTCGGCAGTCAGCAGATGAGATATTGGTGGTAATTGGAATGATACTGATACAACAAACAATAATACTGTAGGGGTACTACATACTCCGACCAATCAAAAGCATCCACGTGGCACAGTCATCCATCTGTCAGGTCGCCACAATCTCTACCCACTCACAGCTCGACTAAAGCGACCAGACTACGCAACGACCAGCGACCTGCTATTCACACGTGCTCCTCTTCAATGCACAGAATATTCTCATCAGTTACATAATTAATTCACAGGGATGATCCTCGCGCGTTACACATTTAATCCTCATTATGATGGCGGAGAATCTGCAAGATCCACGATCCACGCCCTTCAATCTTCTATATAAACAGAACTACGATGGCTTGATCTCTAAGTTCAATTCCCCCGAGCTAGAGTACGTAGGCAATCTCAATCTCAACGAGGTGCAGCCACCCCAATCTCCAATATCCCCATTTGGTCAAGTCTCCATAACGACCTGACCCTGTTGATGCATTAATCTAGAAATAGGTTAATACATTTGCCGCCGACTGCAAGGAATTCGATATAATCGAAAACCCAAAACCCTCCCACCCTTAAAATCAAAATCACAAGTTCCAAATGACCAATCAGGAAGTCACTATCCAAGATCTGCAGGCACAGATTACACATCTGCAGGAAGAAAATGAGCGTCTAAAAGCCGCACAAACCAACCCCCAGCAAGGGGAAAATAGCGGACTTGGAGTCATTCCTGCTGATGACTCCAACCAAAAGTTCGAGCAACTCAGCCAGCAGCTGGCGGAGTTCAAAGCATCTCAGGCTCTCCTTCACCGATCCAAGAGCCACACTGCAGAGCAACTTGCTGTGCAGTCCCTTCAACAATTCCAGGAGTCTCCTTTCTCCAACGAGATCCTGGAACACGATCTGCCGAACAAGCTGAATGCCCCCAAGTTCGACCAGTATGCAGGAGTCGGAGATCCAACCGACCATGTCAAGGGATTCCGAAAGTCCCTTCCTCTGATCAAGGAGGATCATCTTTTGTGTTTGCTGTTCCAGTCCAGTCTCACCGGACCAGCTCTCGACTGGTTTCATCGATTGAAGCCAGGATCCATCAGCTCGTTTGCAGAGCTGGAGAAACAATTCGTCATTTTTTACATCCACAATAAGAAGCGCCCTGTTACCATTGACTCCATCTTCAAAGTCAAGCAGAAGGATGGTGAGTCACTTAGTGTTTTCTTCGCACGATTTAAATCTGAATTACATTATATTCAGGACTTCGCAAAGGAGCACGAAACCTTTGCGACTATTGCTTTCTCTCACGGACTGATCCAAGGGTCCGACCTTCACAAGTCTCTGGCAATGAAGAGACCTTCATTACTCGACGAGCTCTACCTAAAGGTAGATCGTTATATAAAGCTGGAAGAAGCCCTCACTGGAAGGGAGAAGAACCATGTAGTCAGCAACATTGAGGCTGGCTCAAGCAAACGACCTCGATCAGATGGAAAGAGGTTCAAAGCTAAGTCGCTGCCTACCGAGCAGCGAGAATATCACCGGTTTACGCGACCAGCCGGTTATATATACGAAAGGATCAAGCACAACCATTGGTGCAAGATTCCTGCCTTCACACAGTTGGAGGATACATCTGGACGCCCGTACTGCAAAGTCCACAAAGTACGGTGTCATCAGACTGATGATTGTCGCGTCTTGAAGCGCGCACTTCAAACTTGGGCCGATGAGAAAAGGCTCAATAATTGGATCCTCGGAAGGAATGAGGAGTCGACAGGCAAGCGAATGAGGAAGGAATCCAGAACCCCTCCTCATTCACCAAAGCGGGGTCAAAGCAAGGCCAGAACGGCCTCTGCAAGCCCAGCACGCAGCAGAGGGCGTAGCCTCTCCCAGCGCTTAGGTCCAACAGGCGACCTACGCGATCATATCAACAAGAAGGTCGCAAACAAAGTTGACAGCGACAGCGACTCGGACAGTCATGTGGTCTACATGATTGACGAATCTCAACACACCCCTGTCTCTCGGGACAAAAAGAGACGAGTGGAACATCTCCACCATGTCTACTCTATCAGTGGCAGTGCAGCCCGTTTCAACGTCCCTGCCCGCCAAGAGACTGACATCACCTTCACCGAAGACGATCTCAACAAGGTCGTTACCCCACACAACGACGCCCTAGTCGTTGAACTCAGAATAGCAGATTATACTATCAAGAGGGTATTCATTGACCCTGGAGCATCATGCAACATTCTCATGTACCGAACCTTCAAGGACATGAGGCTGCCCGACTCAGTGCTCATCCCAGACTTCACACCGATCCTTGGCTTCAATAGTTCAAGGGAAGACCCTAAAGGGGAGATCCTTCTGCCCGTCACTGTAGGCAGAAGGGAAGACAAGGTCGTTGTAACCAGCAAGTTCAGCGTCCTAAATATCGCAAGCAAATACAATGCGATTCTGGGTCGAAAGTGGATCCATGCTATGAGAGGTGTGCCGTCAACTTACCATCAGGTATTCCGCTATCCCGGCCCTTATGGGATAATGGAACTCCGCGGCAATCAAAACACCGCACAAGAATGCCACGGTGTTATTGAAGCTGTCCCATCATCAAAGCCATCCACCTCTGGAGTGAAGGATGGTGATGTCAAAGGAAAGAGCCTAGTCACAACAGAGGTTCAGGAGGGGAACAACAAGTCAAAGAGCCCGTCCAAAGAAAAGGCTGAACCTGCTAAATAGCAATTACAGAAGGAGCAAGCGAGCTCCCCCAAGCTGAATCTCGGAAGCACCGATCCAGGCGTCCGAGTTAACATTGGGTCAGATGAGGACCCAAGGTATGTCTACGTAGGTTCAGAAATGGAAGAAGATAAGTTCGCTAATTTTGTAAATTTTCTTTCAATGAATAAAGATGTTTTTGCTTGGTCGTATATCGATATGCCCGGAATAGATCCATCAATTGCATGCCATAGGCTACGGGTCAATCCCAATTATCGACCTGTCAAGCAGAAACCAAGGAGACTTGCTCCCAAATTCCACGAGGCCGTCAATGAAGAGATCAATAGACTCAAGCAGGTCGGCTTCATCAGAGAAGTCGATATTCCAGACTGGCTAGCCAACATAGTCCCAGTCCTAAAGAAAAATGGAAAAACAAGGGTCTGCATCGACTTCACAAGCTTGAATAAAGCTTGTCCTAAAGATTCATTCCCACTGCCACGAATCGATAGGCTAGTTGATCAGACATGCGGTTTTGAGCTACTGTCATTCATGGACGCATACTCAGGATATAATCAGATCCCAATGTACGAGCCTGATCAAGAAAAGACCTCTTTTACAACTGAGCAAGGTATTTTCTGTTACAAAGTCATGCCATTCGGGCTAAGGAATGCAGGGGCGACCTACCAAAGACTGGTCACCAGAATGTTCGACGACCTCCTAGGTCGAACAATGGAGGTCTACATTGATGACATGCTAGTAAAGAGCGATAAAGAACGAGATCATTTGTGCAACCTCGACCAGGCATTCCAAAGATTAAGGCAATACAGAATGCGTCTTAATCCAGAAAAGTGTCTGTTCGGGGTCGCATCAGGAAAATTCCTAGGCTACCTAGTCACCAGGAGAGGCATCGAAGCAAATCCCGACCAGATCAGAGCCCTGATCGACATGCCAAATCCAAAAACAAAGAAACAAATACAGAAACTCAACGGCATGGTTTCAGCTCTGAACAGATTCATCTCCAGAGCATCAGATAAATGTAGACCAATGCTACATATCTTAAAGAAGGGGGCTACTTATGAGTGGACAGAAGAATGCGAGAAAGCCTTCGACGATCTCAAGGCATATCTGTCTACTCCACCAGTTCTTACAAGACCAAAAGATGGTGATGTACTTGGCGTTTACCTCGCAACATCAGATTTTGCGATAAGCGCAGTACTTGTCAAGGAAGACAATCAAGTGGAACGACCTATCTACTTCACAAGCAAAGTCTTACAGCAGGCTGAAATAAGGTACACACCTCTGGAGAAGTTAGCATTAGCATTACTTTACGCTGCATGCAAATTCAAGCCTTATTTCCAAGCACACACTGTAAAAGTAATCACCGATCAGCCATTACGCCACATACTGGAAAAGAAAAACAAAACAGGTCGTATGGCTCGATGGGCAGCCGAGCTCGGTGACTACACTTTCGAGTTCGTTTCGCGACAGGCCGTCAAGGGCCAGGTCGTCGCAGACTTTTTGGTAGACTATCCAGCAGAGGATGTCAATTGGGAACCTGAACCTGAAACAAGGCAAGTCCAAAACAACCCCCCAGATACTTGGCAGCTGTATGTAGATGGTTCCCACAACTCCAATGGAAGTGGAATTGGTAGTGTGCTAATCTCCCCCGAAGGATCACAGCTCGAACGAGCAACTCGTCTGGACTTTTCGACCTCAAACAACGAGGCCGAATACGAAGCACTCATACAGGGCCTAAAAATGGCCATCGACTTGCAAGCAGTTCGTCTCAAGGTGTACAGTGATTCACAGTTAGTAGTCAATCAGATTACTAACAATTACCAAATCAATGGGATCAACCTGATCAGATATGCCAGCAAAGCAAAGGAGCTCATCAGCAAGCTCAGCTATTTCACAATTGAACACATACCCAGAGATGACAATAGACATGCTGATTCACTGGCGTTTCTAGCATCTAAGATCGAGTCAGACAGACCGCGGGCCCTAACTATAGCAATCAACTCACAGCCCGCATATCTCTTCAAGGAAGAAGATATTCATCAAATCTCCGATCTACTTGAAACAACTCCAGCAGACATCCAGGGGACTTGGATGGAGCCTTTCATGGTTTATCTGCAAACTGGCGTCCTACCATCTGACAAGAAGGAAGCCAGTCGACTGTTGCATAAAGTCACAATGTACAAAATCCATGAGGGCAAACTTTTCAGGAAATCAGCAACTGGATTGTTATTACGATGCTTGGTCCCAAAGCAAGGACAGATGATATTTCAAGAAATCCATGAAGGTGAATGTGGAAACCATTCCGGTGGGCGTACCTTAGCCCATAAAGCAATCTCCCAGGGTTACTTCTGGCCAAGAATGAAGGAAGATGCAAAGAAATTTGTCTTAAAGTGCAAAGAATGCCAGCGATTTGCTGATAAGCAACACCAGCATCCAAACGATCTCATCAACATCACTGCCCCATGGCCATTCCACATGTGGGGGCTTGACATCATGGGCCCCCTCATCAAGGAAAAGAAGTCTGAGAAGAGGTTCGTTCTAGTAGCAGTAGACTATTTCACTAAATGGGTGGAAGCTGTTGCCTTAACCAACGTAACACAAGCAGATGTCCAAAGATTTATGTGGGAAAATATCATCACAAGGTTCGGGCTACCTAAACGGGTAGTCACAGACAATGGCACTCAGTTCGTTGGCAAGAATATCAAAAAATTCTACGACCTGTGGAAAATCGAGCATTCAAGGTCAACTCCTAGGTACCCGCAAGCCAACGGCCAGGTCGAAGCTGCAAATCGACAGATTCTAACCAATTTGAAGAAGAAGCTCGAAGACCAGCATGATCATTGGCCACAACAGTTGGAGAACATCCTATGGGCTTATAGGACAACTCCTCGCACATCCACAGGGATGTCACCATTCAGTCTTTGCTATGGAGTTGAGGCCGTTATTCCCACTGAATTAACATTTGGAACAACCAAGTCTCTTTTGGTCGACACGGAGCTCAACAATCAGATCTGGTCGTTTGGAGTCGACCTCCTAGAAGAGCGACCTAACCACGCCACTATAAAGCTCGAGCAATACCAACAGAGACTCAAGCGAGCTTATAACAAAGGCGTGCGACCAAGAACTTTCCAGCCAGGGGAACTAGTCCTGAGAAGAATGTTCAATAACAAAAGAAAGGACACTATCGGCAAACTCAACGCCAATTGGGAAGGTCCTTACATTATCACAAAAGTCCAAAGCAACGGTTCTTATCGTCTTCAGACACCAGAAGGGGAGATCGTTAAGAACCCATGGAACGCTTTTCATTTAAAGAAATTTTATCAGTGAAATGTAAGCATCCATTCATTGCATTTCAATCTATAAAATCAGCTTTGCCTTCATCTCTGCTCAAACATGAATGGCTACTAAAGGTCTAATCCCTCGACCTACAAATTATCAAAACTCTAGTCCCTTTGATAATTTAAAATTTTGTTAAGTTAAATCACTATCAACTTAACTTGGTGCATTGGTCATCCTCTTCCCACGACCCAAGCACAATTATGTTGAATGCGACCTCAACCCACAATCAGGTCGACCAAATGTCACATATTGTTTGCAAGTCCATTCAAGCAGACAAAACGACATGAGCAACAATGCAAGGTAATTCTTGAATTAATTTTTTACTTCATGAGATTTTAACAATTACAGGCACAACCAAAATATAATCAAGGCATACAAGAGGAACTGTTTCAGTACGTCCTGCTTGCAGCCATTCATCTCGTCTACCTGCCTTCTGAACGAGCTACCAGGACTTCCTGGAAACTAGCTGCTCAAAAGGAATCCATACAAAACTCATCAAACCAAAAACTGATTACTAAAGGCAAGTACAAAAGACAAGGAGTTCTCTACTCAAGGGGGCTCTCAACAATAAGCTCTAGAAGACGTCCTACAAGAACAAGGAGTGCAAGAAGCAAACTGTGCACAAGGTTACCCAATATAAGAAAGGGAAACCAAGGTTACCCAATACAAGAAAGGGAAAACCAAGGTTACCCAATACAAGAAAGGGAAAACCAAGGCCAGCTCACTGCTGCACAGACTGGTCGCCTGAAGCATCAACTTCAATAAGGGCTCCAGCGACCTGGTCACTAGGGCCCATCGAGGTGTCCTGAGCTGGCGCCGAAGTCTCTTCAACACCACCTCGCGTCTCCTCTCCTTCGGGCGACCCCGTAATAGCTTTGACCAGTTGCTCGCAGTAGGCCTTCCAAGCTGCTTCATTCTCCTGACAAACTCTCTGCCAGTACTCAACAGAAGATTGAGAAGCAGCTTCACGTTCCCTCAACTGCTCCTTCAGAGCTGCGACCTGGGCATCCCTGTCCTTAACCTTACACTCAGCAACGGCGGCAATGTTCCTCGCTTGCTCGAGCTTCTCATTGAGAGCCTTCAACTCAATTTCAGCTTGAGCACCAATCTCAGCAACCAGACGCACCTCCTGGAAGCTGGCATTGAGCTACAACCAACAAACGAAATTTAGCCCAAATACCAAAGCATAATCAAAATAAATGCGACTTACGATCAAACTCACCAAAGAAAGTGCCCCGTTTATCTTCGAGCAGGTCACCAACAAAGGCTGCGACTTCACCATTCGGGCATCAGCATCAAGGACGATACCCTCATTCACAGCCCGGGCAACACAAGGGTCATCAATAGCACTGTCGTTCTCGTACACGACATGCTTCTCTCCTTGCCCGTCCAAATAATCGAACGGCCCAGGGCGGAATTCAGACAAAATACCTTTGCTTTTCTGCGAAGGCCGAACAGCAGTCTTCCTGGACACCACAGACATTCCAGGAGACGTCACAACCATTGAAGAAACAGGAGTTGGCATAGCTGGGAACTCCATCAGCTTAAGGTTCCCTGAGAAGGACCTCTTCTTCCCAGCCAATGCACCCACCTTAGGAAGTGAGGGGGGTGGACCTGAGACTGGAGGGCTCGCCACAGCTCCTGCCTGGCGAGAGCTACCTACAGCCCGCTCCCTCTCCGCAGGCAGCTCCCTCTCCACAGATCGTTCCTGCCCCACAGGTCGATCCTTGTCAACAGGTCGTTCCTTCTCCGACCTTCTAGGAGCACCAACAGAACGCTCTCTTTCAACTTGCTTCGAGCTACCACTAGCTCGTTCACCTTCACTAGCTCGCGAACTGCCACCAGTTCGCCCACCACTCGCTTTGTGCACAGAAGACATGAACGCTTTCTTCAAAGCTTTCCTCCTCTTGAGCTCGTCCCACACAGTTTTTGGACCACCTTTAGGAATGAAATGCTCCTTTAGGTGAGGCAGAAACGAGATCTTCCGCTCGTCAGTCAACTTACCAAAGCAGTTCAGAGCAGACTGCAGATCGTTTTTTCTAAGATGATCGTCCCGAATCGCTGCAGCAAAAAATACAAAGATATCAAGTTCAAAAACAGGAAGACGAACTATCATCAAACTACAGACAACTAACTTACGATCATCATTCCTGATCGTATGACGCAACTGGATATCCCCTTCAACAATCGGCCCAGTGAATAGCATGGGATCTTTCCACCATGGCTCGCTACTCACTGGATAAATCAAAGGCAAACGTTCTGGCCTAACCTGCATGTTATAGCCAGAAAGTTCAACCTTCGAAGAGCGTTTGAAGCAAAAGTGGTTCATTACATCTTCCACTGTAATATGCCACCTATGCAACTTGTTGAGGTCATCAATTACCCTCATGTTCCGCCAGAAATTACCATTCATCTGACAAGGGGCTCGCCTAATGGCATTCAACAGGTCGACCACCAATTCAGACAACGGCAACCTCAGCCCAGCACGGAATTGGTTCAAAGTCAATACAGTAGATGAAGGATTATTAGGTCGATAGTCAGGAGAAAGTAAGCGGTCCCCAAGAAACCTTATCTCTAAATGCCTAATCGACCTAAACTGATAATGCCTCCTAACAGCAAAATGCCTATGTACATAATTCATATTCACAATTCTACACATTCTACCATTGTCGTCCTCAACCATCTCATCATCAGAAGAATCTGGACCATGGGAACCACTACTCTGGGGGCTATCTACATTATCATCGGGGACGGGAGATGGAGGGTCAGAATGAGTACTCTCAGACTCATACTCCTCAAGACCACCATCACTCAAGTGATCATTTTGCGAATCACTACCCTCAGACATTACTCTCAAACAATACAGAAGACAACAGAAGATGAAAAAGAAAGAAAATAAACAATCAGAGAAAAGAGAAGAGAACAAACCTCACGAGCTCTCAAAGATCTTCAGATCGCAAGGCAAAAGCGGCAGCAATTCAAATGAAGGCAAGATAAGTAAACCCTTATCAACGTAACTACAGCTTATATACTGTAGCTCGAGAATTTCCAGCCATCGATTAAAAATAAACAAACGGCTGAGATCGACCAAAGGATCCATATGCAGTACAGTCATTCTCCACCCACAAAACGGTTCGCATCCACCGTTGGATTGATCCACGTGCAAGACAGATAGCAAATCAGGCAATACGTGCATCAGTTGCCATAATCACACATCTAACTGCTCGAGGAAACTCCTCCACTTCCCCGTAACAGCGCCATGATTACCACAGACAGCGCTGCATGAATGCCACGTCAGCAACTTCAAAAAAGCAAACTACAAATCAGCATCGATAAGAGTAATTAGTCTTTTCAGCCCGACTCCCATAGTCGACCTAAAAAGAGGGGGCTTATGTAGGGGTACTACATACTCCGACCAATCAAAAGCATCCACGTGGCACAGTCATCCATCTGTCAGGTCGCCACAATCTCTACCCGCTCACAGCTCGACTAAAGCGACCAGACTACGCAACGACCAGCGACCTGCTATTCACACGTGCTCCTCTTCAATGCACAGAATATTCTCATCAGTTACATAATTAATTCACAGGGATGATCCTCGCGCGTTACACATTTAATCCTCATTATGATGGCGGAGAATCTGCAAGATCCACGATCCACGCCCTTCAATCTTTTATATAAACAGAACTACGATGGCTTGATCTCTAAGTTCAATTCCCCCGAGCTAGAGTACGTAGGCAATCTCAATCTCAACGAGGTGCAGCCACCCCAATCTCCAATATCCCCATTTGGTCAAGTCTCCATAACGACCTGACCCTGTTGATGCATTAATCTAGAAATAGGTTAATACAAATACTTTTGAAGTATTATTTGGGAAAGGGTAATTCATCTGTAGGTTCATATGGATCAGGTAGAGTGAAGGGTTTAATGTGATCATAAGTTCATAACTACCCTAGCTCTTCACCAATGATCCGAAGCTTATAATGTTAGTTTAAGCTTTTACCCATGAGGCCATGACTGTACTGAATTACTTCCCTTCCATCTTTTGAAGTGATTTCTTGTATCACAAATTGAAGAACCAGGTGACTCTTAAAATTTCCCCATAATATTAGCCTAGGGCACATTTTTGAAAGAAATAGAAAATAAATTATTTTTCTGGACATCCAAATTAAACATGAACATCATCCAAGTCTAACCACTTGACCTATAACGCTTTTTCTCCTATGTGTGATCAAACAAAATGCAACCAGTTCTACTGCATAATAAGCGTATAGATCCCCATTATTGTGAGTGCAGTTTCTTCTTGTGCCAGCATCCTGCTAGCTCGTTTACAAGAACCATAGCTCAGCCTAGGAGACCAGTTAAAAGAACCAAGACTTTAGTACTGTACCTAAGGGAGACTGAATGCTTGCCTCCTCGGCTGAGCTTTTTTCCTAATGATCAAAAGTCAAAACACCCACCAATGGGCTTTAAGTAATAGCCCAATGGGCTGTTTGTATATCCAGTCCAGTAATCAACCATTGTTAGAACTTAGAAACTTACCATGTTACACTAGTACTACTAGTTCGAATAACACACAAATTGGTCTAGATCCAAAACCCTTTGTGTGCAAGTATAAATAGACATCTAGTAAATTTAGCAAAATTTTGTGTTGAATATGTGGATGATTTGATACAAATTGGTTTTCTTGTAAAAACACGCTGTTACAAGTTCAATGATCATGAGAATATAAATCACTACTCCAGCACTACCATATATGGTCATCTACTCATCTTCAGCAAAATTCGTTGTCAGGTATGTTTTCTTTGATAAAAACTTAAAATATTTTTTTGATAAAATTAAACCTAAAATACATTGTTTAGCAACTTTTAATTTGCAGATAATTTTATGGTTTGTTTCGAGTTTGCAAACTTATGTAAGTCTATCCCTAAGAACAACTAAACGTTAATCTATTTTTTTTAATTATTGTTCAGAAGTTAATTGGAAAACAAGGTATACACAACTGTTGTATACACCATTATATTTAATCCCGTCAACCACCCAAACCTATAACTATATCGACCCAACTCGACGTGAGCCTCTTCTCTTTGGAGCTCATTCGACCTCATCATATGAAATATGTGACCCGACCTTAATCTTTTTCAACATCGACCTCACTCGATGTGAACCTCTTTTTATCCGAGCTCACTCGACGTGAACACTTTTTCACTCGACCTTCATCGACCTTGTTCAAACCACATACGTTTTGATTCTCTTCAGTTATAATATTTTTTCTAAATCCAAAATATCCGCTCATTAATTGACCCCACCATTGTATAATTAATGAGCTATCCGTTGTGCAAATCACCTATAAAACTGAACTACGTAGGCTTGATTCTGGAACTTGGTCAACCTCAGATACGTAGGCAACTATCTCTCTAGGTGGCTCAGCCATTTCCACACTTCAAATTCCTTCTCCTCCATTCTCCGATCATCTTCTCCGACTTCGAAACACTTAACATTTACAACTACAAATTCAACCATTCAAACCAAAATACCTTTCGTTTTATTGCAATTATTACTCAGACAAAAACTACACTACAGATTGAGGTTTCATATCCAGATCCAGGTTTAAAAAGTTTAGTAAGCATTAGTGCATTACTGGTTTACTACTGAAGAGATTCTCTCTCATGATCGATAAAGTACGAAAAATAGTGAATAAAATGTTCTTCTAACACTACTCCTAGGCACAAGGGACATATGATATGACCCCTAATCAGTGGTCCATTGCTTTATGTCTATTCTATGAAATTCATTCCTTGAGAAGCAAAACATAATCTTATCAAACCACCATTGATGGAGAATTGGAGACACAACATTTGGTGTTTCACATGGTATATCTTACAAGTTTGCAATTGAATTCGATAGCTATATTTCATCAATCATGTACCCATATATGTTGCTGATCAAATAGATTGATGTAAAGGGTCAGTGACCACGTAGATCACGTAAGCATGTCACTTTGAAAAAAAAAATGAACACATCTGATTTCCTAAGGTTTAAGACCCTACCAACATCCTTGGACTAGGCTAGCTCAAATCTGTTTATCCATTTGTAAAATTAAACTTTGGGCATCTCATGTGGCCTAGGACTTACTTCAGTATTCAGTCCAACTTTCTTTTTCCAGTGTGGGTGGTTTTGCATAAAAGGGCCATATATATAGTTGAAACCCATACTGCTCACATTGTTCTCAGCTGAATTAAGACCCAATCATCTCCCACCCAATATACCATTTGAAATTCAACAGTAGCGATGTTGAAGTGGAATTATTTAAAAGTTGAAGGTGTTGAGAAAAAGGCCCAAGCCCGTTGTGGAAACCAATTAGTGTAAGAGTCTGATTAGGAATCAGAGTTAGATTTTTATTTGGAAATCTATTTAGTTGGCAGCAACATGTGTCCTTAAAGGACTTGAATTAGTTTCTAATGTGGAATTCAATTCCATTAGAAACTGTGTATAACCTTTTGGTTATAAATAGGGATTGTGGCCATGGGTAATAAATATGTGTGAGATTCAATTACTGTGTAGTGACGAAAACCGAAACCTTGGTTTTCATGTGTTGTTCTCCATCTTCTATATATTAATAAAAGCTCATCACTTTGTTCCGTGGACGTAGGCAAACACCGAACCACGTAATTTTCTTGTGTTTTGTTATTTGCATTGTTTATTATTCTCAATTGTCGTGTGTGTGTTATTTTCTATTCTATTATCAACAGTGTTTATGTGATTACGTTTCCGCGAGGCGCAACAAATTGGTATCAAGAGCTGAAGGTTATTCCTTTGGGTTGTAGAAGGGATTGCAGAACATTGTTTGTAGGGTTTTGTTCGGTTTTATGAATCTGTCTAGATTCGACACCCTGTGGTAAAACGGCCATAACTTTGTGCTCGGATATCGAAACCTCGATCCGTTTTTGGGTTTGAAAGTAGACTCTTCAGGCTTTCTAACAGTATATGGTACGTTCTCTGGTTCAAAGTATTCTGTTCTTAGTAATTCTTTGAAGTTGACGGTTCTGTTTTCCCAGATTTGTTGAAAATCCAATCTTGGGTTTTCAAGTTGTTTTTCGTGAAACTCTCTTGGTTGTGTTTGTTGGTGATTGGTTTAGAAAATTGTGAAGAATATGACGAATTCTGCAGATTCAAGTTCAAATTCTAAGGAGGCTACAGTTGGAAAATTTGACGTCGAAAAGTTCAATGGCAAGAACAATTTTGGCATGTGGCAATGCGAAGTTATGGATGTATTAGCTAAAGAAAATTTGGAGGAAGTTTTAGGTGACAAGCCGGATACGATGAAAGAAGAAAATTGGAAGAAATTGAATCAGCAAGCATGTGGGTCTATACGATTGTGTTTGACAAAAGAACAAAAGTACTTTGTTATGAAGGAAACCTCTACAAAAGAGCTCTGGAAGAAGTTGGAAGAAGTATATGACAAAAAGTATTCAAAATAAACTCTTCTTGATCAAACAACTTTTCCGGATGAATTTGAGACCAGGTATTAGTTTGTCTGAACATATTGATGAATTCAACAAACTACTTGCTGATTTATTGAATCTCAATGAGAAAGTCCCTGAGAATTATCAGGCTTTGTGTTTACTAAATTCCCTTCCAGAAGAATATGAACATCTCGTTACTACTTTGTTAACGGGAAAAGAAGAGTTGGAGTATGATGCGGTTGCTACAGCTTTGCTTAATTACGAGTACAGAAGAAAGGATCTGAAGATCCATAGAGATGCATCGTCTGAAGTGTTGACTATAAGGGGAAGAAGTAAAGAACATAAACCTAGTGGTAAGAGAGGTAAATCTCGATCTAAATCGAGAGGTGGTTCAAAAATTTTGGCTGATGAATGTGCCTCCTGTCATCAAAAGGGACATTAGGTTAAACATTGTCCCAAAACGAAAGCCAAAGACAAGAAAAACACTACTGCGAACGTCGCCAAGAGTAATAATGAAGATTCTGATGAGTATTCTTTTTCCATGTCATCGTTGATTTGTTCTGCAGACATATGGATTATTGATTCAGCCTGCAGTTATCATATGTGTCCTAATCGGAATTGGTTTTCTAGCTTTTCAAAGTTGGAACGTGGATCTGTTTATTTGGGTGATAATCATCCTTTAGCAGTCAAAGGGATTGGTAAAATCGGTGTGAAGATGTTTGATGGTATGGTTCGAGAATTGTGTGATGTTAGGTATGTTCCTAACTTGGAGAAGAATCTCATCTCTGCGGGTGACTTGGATACGAAAGGTTATAAATTAACCATCGAACAAGGTATTCTTAAAGTTTTATCTGGTGCTATGGTTGTGATGAAGGCAGTGAAAGAAGGTAACTTATAATTCTTAAAGGGGAGTACTATTACAGGTGATGCTGCAGTTACTAAGTCTGCAGGTGATTCTCTCAATATTACTAAGTTGTGGCACATGCGTTAAGGGTATGTTAATGAGAAATCTTTACAAAATCTAGCCAAACAAGGATTGTTGAAAAGTGTCAAGACCTGCAAGTTAGATTTCTGTGAACATTGTGTTATGGGCAAGAAAACAAGAGTCAAGTTTGGCACTGTTATCCATCGTACTCGTGGGACTTTTGATTATGTTCACTCGAACGTGTGGGGACCTTCCAAGCAAACATCATTGGGAGGTATGTTTTATTACGTCACTTTTGTAGATGATTATTCAAGACGTGTATGGGTGTACACCATGAAACATAAAGATGAGGTCTTGGATGTGTTCCTGAAGTAGAAGAAGATAATTGAAACTCAGACTGGCAGAAAGATCAAAACGCTCCGTATAGATAATGGAGGTGAGTACAAATCTGATCCGTTCTTGCCAGTATGTCAGGATGAAGGAGTTATGAGACACTTCATGGTTAGAGGTCTTGGATGTGTTCCTGAAGTGGAAGAAGATAATTGAAACTCGGACTGGCAGAAAGATCAAAACGCTCTGTATAGATAATGGAGGTGAGTACAAATCTGATCCGTTCTTGCCAGTATGTCAGGATGAAGGTATTATGAGACACTTCACGGTTAGAGGTACGCCGCAACAGAATGGGGTGGCAGAATGCATGAATGGTACATTACTGGAGAGGGTAGGATGTATGTTGTCTAATGTTGGGTTAGGCAAGGCGTTTTGGGCTGAGGCTGTGACATATGTTTGCCATCTCATTAATAGGTTGCCTTCAGCTGCAATTGATGGAAAAACTCCAATGGAGGTATGGTCTGGGAATCCTGCTACTGATTATGATAGGCTGCATGTTTTTGGATGTCATGCTTACTTTCATGTAAAAGAAATCAAGTTGGATCATTGAGCTAAGAAACCTATATTCTTGGGTTTTGCAGAGGGTGTAAAAGGCTATAAGTTATAGGATCCTAAATCTCATAAAATTGTGCTTAGCAGGGATGTGACTTTTGATGAGGCTTCCATGTTGAAGTCGAAGAACTCGGCAGGTGGAGAGTAAGATTATAGAGGATTTGCAGCGGGTGGAGTTTGATGTTACTTTACGTGATCCAGATAGTATTGTATCTGCAGATCAGGTACCTACTGATTCCACAGTAAGTACAAATGTTTCAGGTGATCAGGAAGACATAGATGATGAGACTGCGACATATACAAATAATGTGGAGACTCTAGTAAGAGAGTCAATTGCAACACATAAAGGAAAACGGAATGTTGCAGTTCCTCCAAGGCTAAGAGATTGTGTGGCTTATGCACTTTCAATAGTTGAAGTAGATGTTCCTTCTACCTATAGAGAAGCAATACAAAGTATCGAATGTGAACAATGGAAGAAGGCTATGAGTGAAGAGATGCATTCTCTTCATAAGAATAATACTTAGGAGCTATATGTGTTACCGAAAGGTAAGAGAGCTATTGGGTGCAAATGGGTCTACACAAAGAAAGAAGGATCTCCTAGTGATGGTGTGCGTTTCAAGGCAAGTTTAGTTGCGAAAGGTTATGCTCAGAAGGAAGGTATTGATTATAATGAGGTTTTTTCTCCAATTGTGAAACATTCTTCCATTCGTATTATCTTGGCCTTGGTTGCACAGTTTGATCTTGAGTTAGCTCAACTTGATGTGAAAACTGCGTTTTTGCATGATGATTTAGAAGAGGAGATCTATATGACTCAGCCGAATGGATTTAAGATTGCAGAGAAAGAAGATTGTGTGTGTAAACTGAAAAGGTCCTTGTATGGGTTGAAGAAGTCTCCTAGACAGTGGTACAAGAGATTTGATCGGTTTATGCTAGGGCAACAATACACTCGAAGCCAATATGATCCGTGTGTCTACTTCCGTAAGCTTCGTGATGGTTCCTTTATATATTTGCTCTTATATGTTGATGACATGTTAATAGCCTCTAAGAGCAAGTATGAGATTGATAAGTTGAAGAGCCAGATGAGTAAGGACATGACTCAGGTTCCATATGCTAATGCAGTAGGAAGCTTAATGTATGCGGTGGTGTGTACGAGGCCCGACATTTCACAGGCAGTCAGTATGGTTAGTCGGTACATGCATGATCCCGGTAAAGGGCACTGGCAAGTGGTGAAATGGATTCTACGGTACATCTTGGGTACTTTAAATGTGGGTTTACTCTTTGAGAAGGATGTGTGTAAGAGCCAATTTTGTGTTGGTTATCTAGATTCAGATTTTGCGGGAGATCTGGATAAGAGGCGTTATATTACTGGTTATGTGTTCACTATTGTTAGAGGACCGGTAAGTTGGAGGTCTACTTTGCAGTCTACAGTTGCATTGTCAACAACTGAGGCGGAGTACATGGCTATTACTGAAGCCATTAAGGAAGCTATTTGGCTTCAAGGGTTGCTTGATGATATGGGTGTGATACAAGACCATCTTGTGGTCTTTTGTGATAGTATGGGTGCCATTTGTTTGGCTAAGAATTCCGTTCATCATGCACGTACGAAGCACATTGATGTTCGTTTTCACTTTGTGCGAGAGATCATTGAAGAAGGTGACATCTTATTAGAGAAGATTGACACCAAAGATAATCCTGCAGATATGTTGACGAAGATTGTGCCTGGGGTCAAGTTCCAATATTGTTTGGACTTGACCAACATCCTTCATGTGAATTGAGGCCCTTAGGGGCGTGTGGGCAAAGAAGAGTTGATGCTTGTGTGGAGAAGAACTACGAGAGGCTTGATCCATGTGCAGAGGGTACGTAGGCAACTACTTCGTGGTGCAGCTCGTGTCAGAAGAAGAAGTTCGAATGTGTTCGTGTGTGATCGGCTCAGATTTGTGAAATCTTCGACGAGGTGGAGAATTATTGAGAATAAGGCCCAAGCCCGTTGTTGAAATAAATTAGTGTATGAGTCTGATTAGGAATCAGAGTTAGATTTCTATTTAGAAATCTATTTAGTTGGCAGCAACATGTGTCCTTAAAGGACTTGAATTAGTTTCTAATGTGGAATTCAATTCCATTAGAAACTGTGTATAACCTTTTGGTTATAAATAGGATTGTGGCCATGGGTAATGAATATATGTGAGATTCAATTACTGTGTAGTGACGAAAACCGAAACCTTGGTTTTCATGTGTTTTTCTCCATCTTCTATATATTAATAAAAACTCCTCACTTTATTCCGTGGACGTAGGCAAACACCGAACCACGTAATTTTCTTGTGTTTTGTTATTTGCATTGTTTATTATTCTCAATTATCGTGTGTGTTATTTTCTATTCGATTATCAACAGTGTTTATGTGATTACGTTTCCGTGAGGCGCAACAGAAGGTTACAAGTTGGAAGTGGACTCTTGTCCTTCCAAGGCAAAGTTATTCTTATCCATTCAGTTGTTACAAGCTCCACAATTTATAGCACGGCAGTCTACATATGGCTTTAGAGCATTATCAGTGAAACATAATCAACTATAAAGAATTTTCTATGGTTTGGAGATCCTACTACATCAAGGAAGATCATTGTCTCATGGGATAAAGTGTGTAAATCCTTCAAAGAGGGTGGATTGGGGACTAAGTGGCATAAGGAAGTTAATAAATCTATGCAGATGAAATTAAGATGGGGTATTCTCAGTGGTGATGACAAATTCTCTGATATTATGTCTCATAAATTTTATACTAGGCATGGGGATATGGTGCTCTATAACAGAACATCATCTATATGGCCTGGTATAAAACAAGTCATTCCAAAAGTGTTATGCAGATCACAATGGTGTGTTGGTAAGGGTGACATGGTAGACAGTGGCGTAGCCAGGAATTTTTGTCAGGGGGAGCACTCGAATCGTTTACCTCTAAATTTTTTTCAACAATTGAGGAAAAAACTAATTTCAAAAAAAAAAAAAAAAAAATATCTACAACATCTTATTAATTTCATAGAAAACTCCGAAAAATACTTACGTGGAAAAACTACTCATGTAAGAAATCAAATTGATAAACATTCTCATTAATATTTGGTTTAGCTAAATAAATAAACAAAAACCTTAACCAATTTACATAAAGTTCATACAGATTTGAAATATTAATTCTTTTTATAATAATTTAAAATATTATTCAAAAATTTAAAACCAATTCTTTATACCTTGATGGCAAAAGGTGAAAAGATACAAGAAGATAAGCAAAACAAAAAAAGTGAAAACTGAAAAGTCTAATAAAATGGAATAAAATCTTGATAATTAGATGATATTATTATATTAAGAAGTTTAGTCTATATATAACTCTAAAGGAATTTGAGTAGAGAATTTTATTTATGGGATAAAAGTACGTGTTATTATAAAATTAAATCTAAAAAAAAAAAAATTCCCAAAATTTCAGGGGGCGCAATTGCGCACCCTCAAACCCCCCTGGCTCCGCCACTGATGGTAGACATATGGAGACATAACTGGGTCGACACTTCGTCAATTAAGAAGGCTTTGCATTTGTCTAATCATGATATTGGTGAACTAAGAGATAAGGCTGAATGCTTCGTAGTGAATTCAGAGTTGGTTTTGCCTGTGCAGTTAAAGGAAATTATTGAGGTGGCTGGTTTAGATTGCATATAAAAAGGGTACGATACAGAGGAAGACATCATGGTTTGATGCTCTGATCCTGGCTGTGCCTTCAGTGTTAAGTCAACTTTTGATGAAGTAAGAGTCAGATCCAATGAGTCAAGTTGGTGCAAGTTCATATGGCCGGGCGTCTCACATACACCCTAGAACCTCAGCCAAAGTATGGAAGCTGATCAGAAATGGAGTAACTGTTGTGCGCAGCGGAGATTAATGCACAAATATGATGATTGAACTAATATATAAAAGTAAAACGAAAAACGACAAAAGTAAACAAGCAATCACACACACACACAAGACACAAGATATAGGTGGTTCGGCAATATGCCTACGTCCACGGGGAGAAAGGATGATGCTTTTCTTTAACAAGACAATTGTACAAGCCCTCACGAAGAAACCGAAGTCTTCTTCCACACAAAAGTTCTCAAACTCTCTAATGGCTTCTCACAATCTCTCTCTTAGAAAAACATTAATTAGGTTTTTCCACTTCTATTTGGCTTTATACCATAGCCTTACAATAGACCACGAATTGGGCTCAAAACAGTTCCAATTGCACAAAACAAGAGGAGGACGTACGTACGTCGAAATCACGTACGTACGGTACAACACGGAATCGTTATCTGGCATACGGGACGTTCGAACGCCCTAACTACGTACGTACGTCCCTGTACAAATAATACAACGTTCGTGAAACCGGCACGAAGTGGTTTGACATCAATTTTGTGACAAAGTGTCCTTGGTTATCTCGCCTTGAATTCATTGTTAGGAAAATCAAGATGTACGCATGGTCGTCTCGTGTCCTTCGTGTTTCTTAGTTCTGTCCAGGAAAAGTTATTGGGTTCTGGACGTACGTACCGAGTTAGGACGTACGTACGTCCACTGAAGCAGCAAACATCTTTTGGTCAGGACGTACGTACGCAGTTAGGACGTTCGTACGTCCAAGTAGGCAGCAGACGTGTTTCGTATGGAGACGTACGTACCGAGTTAGAGCGTTCGTACGTCATGGTAGGCAGCAGGCTTATTTTTGTGTGGCGACGTTCGAACGTCATATCGACGTACGAACGTCCAAAGTCGGTTTGCACTTTTTCGGCCCATTTTCCTTGGTTTCCAACCCTAAGTATAAATAGGGTTTCTCTTCCAAAGAACAAGTGAGTTCTTTTGGCCGTCCATTCTTCTTCTAGTTCATGTGTTTTGGTTAGGTTCTTGATATTGAAAGTGTTTGTGGCTATTGAACTCAATTCCCTTTCTTCCTCCTTCTCTCAATTCATACCTTTGTGATCTTCAAGAGTTATTGTGAGAGGTATACTCACAGCTGTACCAATCTCATATTGGCTAAATCTCTGTAGCACCTTCTGTAGATAGGCCTTTTGAGATAACCACAACCTTCCATTGTCTCGATCCCTCTGAATTTCCATGCCAAGTATCTTTCTCGCATCACCAAGATCTTTCATCTCAAACTCCATAGACATAGTCTTTTTCAACTTGTCTATCTCCACATTGCTTTTAGAGGCTATGAGCATATCATCAACATATAAAAGCAAATAGATAAAAGAACCATCACATACCTTGCGAAAATAGACACAAGGATCATATGGACTTCTTGTGTACCCTTGCCCTAGCATAAACCGAGTAAACCGCTTGTACCATTGCCTTGGAGACTGCTTCAACCCATACAGCGATTTCTTCAATTTACACACCAGCTTGTCATTACCCGCATCTTTATACCCACTCGGCTTAGTCATATAGATCTCCTCATCTAGCTCACCATGTAGAAAAGCAGTTTTCACATCAAGTTGAGCTAACTCCAAATCAAATTGTGCTACTAAGGCCAATAGGATGCGAATAGAGGAATGTTTCACAACTGGAGAAAAGATTTCATTATAATCAATTCCCTCCTTCTGAGCATAGCCTTTTGCCACCAATCTTGCTTTGAAGCGTACATTTTCACCAGGAGACCCATCTTTCTTAGTGTAAACCCATTTGCACCCGATTGCTTTCTTTCCCTTAGGCAACTCCATGAGTTCCCAAGTTTCTTTCTTATGAAGAGATTTCATCTCCTCATCCATGGCCGTCTTCCACCTTTCATAATCACTACTCTGCAGTGCTTCACGAAAAGTTTCTGGAATACCCTCATCAACAACCGAAAGTGCATAAGCTACCATATCATCAGTAAGCCGTTTAGGAATACCGGCATTTCTCTTGGATAATCTAGATGCAATTGGACCCTCATCATCAGAGTCCACATGTACTGTATCATCAACCGTCTCATCATCAACCTCATTTTCTGTCATGTCATCAGAATCTGTAGCACTAGGAACCTCAATACTTGGAACCCTTCCAGTAGACGTTTCCAAAGATACAGAACCACCTGGAACACGTGGAGATATTTCAGTCTCCACCCACTGCGAAACCTCTTTGGCCTTGCTCTCCACCTGCTGAGAGCTCTTAGACTTCAACATAGAAGCCTCATCAAATGTCACATCTCTGCTTAGAATAATTTTCTTCAATTCTGGATCCCATAGTTTATAACCTTTGACTCCATTCTGTAGACCCATAAACAAAGACTCCTTTGCACGAGGATCCAACTTACTCTCTTGGACATGATAGTAAGCTGGACACCCAAACACATGAAGAAAACAATAATCTGAAGCAGGCTTACCAGACCAAACCTCCATAGGAGTTTTGCCATCAATCGCAGTTGAAGGCAACCTGTTAATAAGGTGACCGGCATACATAATAGCCTCAGCCCAAAACACTTTGCCTAACCCAGCATTAGACAACATACACCGAACTCTCTCCAGTAAAGTTCGATTCATCCGTTCTGCCACCCCATTTTGCTGCGGTGTCTCTCTTACAGTGAAATGGCGTTCAATACCCTGATCCTGACATACTTGCAAGAATGGATCATTCTTGTACTCTCCTCCATTATCTGAGCGAAGTACCTTGATCTTTCTGCCAATTCGGGTCTCAACTAACTTTTTCCATTTCATGAAAATTTCTAGGACTTCATCCTTGCTCTTCATGGTGTACACCCACACACGCCTAGAAAAATCATCAACAAAAGACACAAAATAATGCTTACCTCCCCAAGATGCATTCTTGGTAGGTCCCCAGACATCCGTATGAACATAATCAAGAGCTCCACTAGTATTATGGATAGCCGTGCCAAACTTTACTCTTGTCTGCTTGCCCAGAATACAATGCTCACAGAATTCTACTTTACAGGCGATAGCACCCTTCAACAACCCTTGCTTTATCAATCTTTGCAAGGATTTTTCACCAGTATACGCCAACCGCATATGCCACAGCCGCGTAGTCTCTCTAGCAATCTTTGATGTAGCCTCAGACATGGCAACATCACCTGTAACTGTACTACCTTGAAGGAAGTACAAGTTCTTTTGTCGAATACCCTTGAGTACAACTATTGCACCAGCCACAACCTTTAGAACACCATGTTCAAGTACCACCTTGTAACCATTGGCTTCTAAAGCACCAACTGAGATAAGATTCTTCTTCATGTCAGGAACATACCTAACATTTTTCAGCCTCCTTATAATTCCATCAAACATCTTCAAACGAATGGTACCTATACCCATTATGTGACAAGGTTGATCATTCCCCATCACCACTACACCACTCTCCTGCTTCTTAAAATCAGAAAACCATTCCCTTATAGGACATATATGATAAGAAGCAGCACAATCTAAGATCCACTCATTACCACTAGTGTAACAAGCCATTGATGAAACGGATAAAGAATAATCAGAATCTACATCCTCATCTTTAGTATCACATGCAACGTTTACCTCAGAGTCTTTCTTCTTGTCCTTTGCCTTAGCTTTAGGACAATCTTTCTTCCAATGCCCTTTCTCATGACAAAAGGAGCATTCATCCTTTGCTAGAGATCGACCTCTCGACTTTGACCGAGATTTCCCTCTACCACCTTGGCCTTTCCTGTTACTAGACCTTCCTCTTGTAACCAAGACCTCAGGTGTAGAGCCCTTGGACTCTTCTTTGTCCTTCTTCATACACGCATGATTTAACAATGCTGCAGAAATCTCACTATACACCAACTTGTCTTTTCCATATGTAAGTGTGATAGCCAAGTGTTCATATTCGTCCGGTAACGAATTGAGGAGACATACTGCCTTGCTTTCATCACTTACATTTGCTCCAAGATTCACCAAGTCGGCAATGAGCTTGGTAAAATCATTAAGATGCTCCGCCATGGAAATGCCTCTTCTCATATCTATTCGATAAAACTTTCGAAGTAGATAGTTTTTATTGTGGATAGTCTTTGTCATGTACTTCTCCTCCAATTTTCGCCACATCTCCTTTGCAGACGCATCATTCATCACAAGATATTTAATGTCTTGTGCCAAACACGACCTTATGATTCCACAAGCTCGTTTGTTCATCTTTTTCCAATCCTTCTCTTCCACACCTTCTGGCTTATCTTCCAGAACACCTTCTAGGTCTTGTTGACATAGAGCATCCATTACCTCACACCTCCACATGCCAAAGTTATTGGTGCCGGTAAACTTCTCTACATCAATCTTTGCTTGATGGTAAACCACTGTCTTGGTTTCCCCCTTCGAATCCTTCGAACGCGACTCTTTTGCCATCTTTCAACCAACTTTCATGCACTAAAACAATCACCAACCGAATCTGAAATTCACACCGGAATTTCAACAAACACCTTCTAGACGCTCAAGTTCTAACCGAAGCTCTGATGCCACTTGTTGTGCGCAGCGGAGATTAATGCACAAATATGATGATTGAACTAATATATGAAAGTAAAACGAAAAACGACAAAAGTAAACAAGCAATCACACACACACACAAGACACAAGATATACGTGGTTCGGCAATATGCCTACGTCCACGGGGAGAAAGGATGATGCTTTTCTTTAACAAGACAATTGTACAAGCCCTCACGAAGAAACCGAAGTCTTCTTCCACACAAAAGTTCTCAAACTCTCTAATGGCTTCTCACAATCTCTCTCTTAGAAAAACATTAATTAGGTTTTTCCACTTCTATTTGGCTTTATACCATAGCCTTACAATAGACCACGAATTGGGCTCAAAACAGGTCCAATTGCACAAAACAAGAGGAGGACGTACGTACGTCGAAATCACGTACGTACGGTACAACACGGAATCGTTATCTGGCATACGGGACGTTCGAACGCCCTAACTACGTACGTACGTCCCTGTACAAATAATACAACGTTCGTGAAACCGGCACGAAGTGGTTTGACATCAATTTTGTGACAAAGTGTCCTTGGTTATCTCGCCTTGAATTCATTGTTAGGAAAATCAAGATGTACGCATGGTCGTCTCGTGTCCTTCGTGTTTCTTAGTTCTGTCCAGGAAAAGTTATTGGGTTCTGGACGTACGTACCGAGTTAGGACGTACGTACGTCCACTGAAGCAGCAAACATCTTTTGGTCAGGACGTACGTACGCAGTTAGGACGTTCGTACGTCCAAGTAGGCAGCAGACGTGTTTCGTATGGAGACGTACGTACCGAGTTAGAGCGTTCGTACGTCATGGTAGGCAGCAGGCTTATTTTTGTGTGGCGACGTTCGATCGTCATATCGACGTACGAACGTCCAAAGTCGGTTTGCACTTTTTCGGCCCATTTTCCTTGGTTTCCAACCCTAAGTATAAATAGGGTTTCTCTTCCAAAGAACAAGTGAGTTCTTTTGGCCGTCTATTCTTCTTCTAGTTCATGTGTTTTGGTTAGGTTCTTGATATTGAAAGTGTTTGTGGCTATTGAACTCAATTCCCTTTCTTCCTCCTTCTCTCAATTCATACCTTTGTGATCTTCAAGAGTTATTGTGAATTCTGCTTCGAGTCTTCTTGTGTGTTCATCAAGAAGTCAAGTGTCTTGTGCGTACATCAAGGTGCTCTGGTGAAGTCAAGGTGTTAGAGATAACCAGGAGTATCAACTCGCAGTGAGTGCAGGTAGTTGATAGGTTTGTACATCTCTTTTCATCTAGTGGATTAATTTTGTTGTCGCGAGGACAACCGTGGACGTTTCCCTGTTTGGGTTTTACCACGTTAAAAATCTCTGTGTGTTATTTACTTTATGCGTATTGTTTGATTTCTTGTTTGAATTTACATTTGGTATACTAGCACTATTTGTAGTTTCTCAATTGGTATCAGTCGCTGGGGGCTGGTTAAGGAGCGTAAAGGCTCACGCTAACGATCAATAGTGCTTTATGGAACCTCACAAGGTTGCTACTTCAAGTCTTCCTCCACAATTCAGTGGAAAAGACTTTGGTCATTGGAAAGTACGGATGCGAGCTTATCTCCAAGCCTTAGGAGAAGAAGTCTGGCTTTCTGTTGTCACAGGGTGGAAAGAACCTCTGACTACTACAGATACTGGTGATACTGCTGTTACATCACTGACGCCACGTGAAAAGTGGACGCCTGAACAGAAGTTGTTGGCAAATTATAACAACAAGGCACTCAATGCTATTTTCATGGCATTAAATGCTAGTGAGTTTCGTCGGGTGCAAGGCTGTGAAGAGGCTAAAGATGCATGGAACAGGCTGATCTGTACACATGAAGGTGACGAAACAGTCAAAGAAAGTAAGCTGGAACTGTTAACATCTCAGTTTGAGAATCTACGAATGGATAATTCTGAGACCTTTGATGATTTCTTTATTCGTCTCCAAGACATCATAAACTGCAGTGCGGCTATTGGTCATGCATATACTGACACACAAGTGGTACGTAAGATATTGCGTGCTTTGCCTCCTCGGTTTCGTTCTCATAAGGATGCCATCACTGAGAGTAATGTGATTAAGAACATGTCCATCGAGACACTTGCTGGGAAACTAAGGACATGTGAGATGGAACAGGCTTTGGAAGAACCTTTGAAGAACAAATCTGTAGCATTCAAAGCTACATCGTCTAAAGAACCTTCCACAGGACCTTCCGATGATGAAGAACAGGATGTGGATGATAACTATGCGTTTCTGTCACGTAGCTTTCAGAAGATTCTGAAATATCAACAGAATCGAGACCCTCGAAAGCGATTTCCTGATTCCTCAAATGTTCCTAGAAGTCGTGGTTTTGAGCGGTTCTCTGTGGATGGGAGAAGAGCTCGAGTTGATCGTAAAGATGTCCAATGTTACAAGTGTCGTGAATATGGACACTTTGCAAATGAATGTGACAAGAAGGTGGATCGCAAACCTGGTGATAATTCCAAAGCGAACCTCACAGTAACATGGGATGATTCAGATGAAGATGATGATGGGAATCTCTCAAATGTTGTCTCCAATTATGTGGTCTTCAGTGCATCCCTGGATGAACATCCAGGAGGTATTGTATCCTCTTCTGATGATATTAATGTTTCTGATTCTGGTGTTCATGCTACTACTAGTGAATTATGTGATATGTATAAGTTTTCCATGCAACAAGTAAAGTTGCTTGAAAAAACTAACACCGTCTTGCAGGATCAGGTAGATAGTCTTGGACAGGATATATGCAATCTTACAGGTGATTCCAACATGTTGAAGGAAGAATTTGTGAAGGAAAAGGAGGATTTCCAAGTGCGTATTGTCACTCTGGAAAAACTGAATAATGATCTGGAAACACGGTATCGATCCCTTGTATTGGAGCATGAGAAAGTAAAAGTTGAATTGTTTGCTGCCAACAAACAATTGGTTGGGTTTGGTAAAGCAAGTGCTAACCTAAACTCTCTGTTGGGAATTGGTAAATCCCATTCAGATAAATCTGGTTTAGGTTATAACACATCTATTCCTCTTTCTACTGCTAGCACTTCCCGCACTACCTTTGTGCGACCAACAAGTGTCGCTCTTCCTGCTCCTGTGCAGGTGTCTAGTGTGGTATCACCACCCAAGGTTACTCATGTAAAGCATGTTCGGAAAAAGAATTTTAGACACAAAGGATTTAAATGTCTAACATGTGGTCGCATGGGTCACACTTCTGCTTTTTGTTGGAATAATTTGTATCCTGCTCATCATCCTTCTTTTGCAGGTAATTCATATTGGAACAAGTCTTCTACTTTCTCCATGCAGGCTCCATACATGTGGAATGGCTATGCTCCGTGGGGTTTACCCAGAACTTCTCCTTATGGAAATCGTCCTCAAACAACACCCATGCCTACTCCACCACCACATTTCTGGGATAGGAGTATGGATGCATCCAGGAAAATAGTATCTCACATGGCTCGGTTGGTTGAACCAATGCCTTTATCATGGTATCTTGACAGCGGTTGTTCGCGTCATATGACAGGTGATAAGACTCTGATTGATAACCTGACTCTTGGTTATGGAGGTAAGGTTAGGTTTGGTAATGGTAAAATGCTTCCGGTTGAAGGTAAAGGTAACTTTTCTGAGGTTGAATCGCTCAATAGTCATGAGCTTCTTTTTGTTAAGGGTCTTAAGTCCAATCTATTGAGTATTAGTCAGTTATGTGATGCTAAATTTAAGGTTGTGTTTGAGGATAATAGGTGTGATGTTTTTGATTCCAATCATATCTTGGTGTTAACTGGTAGTCGCTCATCTGATAACTGCTTCATTGTCACTACACCTCTTCCGCATTCATATACCTAATGTGTTCATTGGAACTGTCTGTGTTTAGGATGTTTAGGTTTGGTCATTTATTATTGTTGTTGGTATTGAGGACATACTACATTCTCTATTGTGTGGATTCTATTTTACAGTTGTTTCTAGTTTGGCGTCCTCAACTGTTTTTGTGTCATGCATAGTTGTAGGGTTACATTATACTCTCTTCGTCTTGGTAGTTTCTTGCATGATGCATTTACATGTGGTTGGCTTGTCTTTTTCAATACATGTATAACTCCAGTTTTCTATGGTTGCTTTTCATGATCGTTGTTTTTCTTTTATATTTACTCACCTCTTGTAAGTGGTCAATTACTCACAAAATCCCCAGCCATTTGAATGTCTTGAGAGCATACTCATTTGGCTAAGAACCCGTTGGGGCTGTGAGGGTCATGCTCTGACGGATGCACTCAGGAGATGTTAGTTCTTGTGTTGCACGTTATCATGGTATTGCACTTCTTGAGTGTGTTTTGCCGAAAAAATGTAGGCTACACCCTACCCTCGTGTTCTGGTAAAAGATGGAGATACTTTATACTCCCACACGGGAATGGCATTATTTTTAACAAAAAAAAATAAAAAAAAAAAAAAACAAAATAATAAGAAAAAAAAAAAAGAAAAAAAAAGGAATGTTAAGTGTCTATCACACTTGTCTAGTTGGAGCACACGAAGAATACCAATTTTTTCTGTGTTTCCTTGGTTTTGTTGTGCTCGGTTTCACCTTCTCCTTAGTCTACTTGCAAAAGTCTTTCAAGGTATTCAATGATCATTTTTTTTAGTTTGTTTCCGGAGGTTGGTATTGGTCTATCAGGTTCTTCTGCATGCTTGCATCATTCTAGTAAGTACCATGTCATGGTGTTTGATGTCGTTCTTCAATTTTGCATTGTCTTGAGGTTGAGGGTTGTTTATACTGTATTCGGCTGTAATTGGAATCCTTATGATAAGTAGAAGTGTTTTCTTGTGCTGTCTCTCAATGTTTGTTCTTGGTAGTTCTTTGGTTTCTTATCTGACTGGTTGGGTGGTTCTTCGTTTGTTATATATATATCTTTTTCAAAAAAAAAAAAAAAAAAAAAAAAAAAAAAAGGTTCGTACGAACGCTTTCATGACGTTCGTACGTTTAGGTGGGCAGATCTTTTTAAACGTACGAACGCTTCTAGGACGTACGAATGTGATCTCAGTCAGATGGTTAGTTTTTGGGTCCCGACATTCGAACGTTTTCAGAACGTACGAACGTTCGTCATACAGTCCGACCCATTTGTGTTTAAATTCAAATTTATTTTTTGAACCAAAGGCTTACTGTTACATCAATCGTGCCCCTCTCTTCTCTCTTGCACGAACATTAGGAAGTCTCCACCTTCCCTCAACGTCTTTTGTTTGGTCTTTCTATTCTTCTTCTTCTTTGGTGGTTGTTTATTGCTTCTCTCAAGCAGTTTGTTTTTTTTTGGTGTACTCTCTGTTCTTTATCAAGTAAGTGGACTCGACTCCTTCCCACATTCTTCTCTTTCTCTCTTTCCTTCCTCTCTTTGTATTGCATGATTATTCTCTTAGTTTTGTTGAATTGCATGGTTAGTTTAAATTTTTTTTTGGAATTGTTTGTTTTGGCTTATATTGATTGTGTTGGTTAGTGTTTCTCTTCATCTCCTTGAAATTGGTGGCAATCTTGGCTCTCTCTGTTTCTTGTCACTTCTACTCTATTGTTGGGTGTAATTGGTTGTGTGTTTGGGCGTTTTGACATTCTAAATTGTTGTCCATGGCATGTATCACGTTTCTGCACACCAAGTGTTTGTTGAAATGCCTCAATGACTTTTTATTGGTTTTTCTGTCAATTCTCTTACATTTTTGACTTGTGCTTGTGTAGACAATGGCTTCAAAGCGCGCACGCACCACTCCCACCTCCACGGCATCCGCGTCTAAGGGTGCATCATCTTCTCGCGCTCCACGGGGTCGAAGCTCCACTCCGGCCTTGTCGCCTCCTCCCACATCTCTTGGTGCTCATCCTCGAGCAAAAGCTATTGTTCCTGAGCGATTCTTTGACTTGGCAGACATCGCTGCTACCCCTCTTGGGACTACTCAACTTGGCAACATATCCCTATTCTTTGAGACTCGGAATTGGCTAAGGGTGGCTCAACCTATCACCAAGTACTCGGTTGAGCATACGATAGCCTTCTATGAGACGAAGACACCCTCGCAGAATCGCTCGAGTTTTTCGGTCTTGATAGAAGGTCGGAGATAAACCATTTCTCCTAAGGTGATACGTGAGGCGTTGGGTATTGATGGTGACTTTATTCCTGAAGGTGCTGTTTCTGTCAGATGGCCCGTTCCGGATACGATTCAAATTGACTTTGTCAATCAAGTTCAACAGATGTTTATTGATGGTGTCACGGAAAGGTATCATGCCAAGCACTACAGCGCCATCCTCTTGCACATGGTTGCCCACTCAAACATCTACCCCTCCAAGGGCAACAAGATTATCATGACCGACGACATGGTCAAATTAGTGGTCTGTATGTCGGTGCACCATCTTCATCTCTCTGAGGTCATCTACACTCGAATGCTTCAGATCGATGCAGCTAAGGGTACTCTTCCTTTCCCTAGCTTTATAATGACTATACTCAAGCACTTGGGTTTTCAGGGACAGTATATGGGGGTGAGCCCTCCAAGGTTTGTTGGCCACAATTGGGTCAACGCCATCAAGAAGGGCTGTCAGTCTAGAAAGTTGGCCTTTGAGTCCGTGGGTGCGCGTCTGACGCATCACCTAATTTGGGGAGGCAGGGCTCTTGTTCGCCATGATGATTTTGATCGGGCTTTGACCTCTGGACGCCCCATCTCAGCCTCTGCTAGGGGCAATCGGGCTGTTGCAGCAATTGATGCTCGGGTTTCCTCTCTCCGACGTCATCAGGATCATATGGATGCTCGGTTAGATCGTTTTGGGGTCATTCTCTCTCGTCATGATGTCATGATCAGTGATATTCATGCGATGAACGTTGCTCAGATGCGTCATCTACAGCTGGACTTCACTCCCAAAGACTTGCCTCCGTTTCCGGAAGAGGTGCCTCCAGTTCCAGGTGAGAGTGATGGTGATGACTCAGAGAGTGAGGACGAGGGTGATGGTGAACACAGTGATGGTGCCTCGGAGTCCGAGTAGTTGGTTTTCTGGCTTCCTCTCCACATTTTTGTACTTAACTTTGCTCTTTTGCTATATCGGTTTGTTTCTATTTTTTTGGGTATTGAGCATGTTATTGGATATTGCTATTTTCATATTAGTTCAAGTTTGTTTTGTTTTGCAGTAAGTTTCTATTTTTTTTGGTAATGGACCTCTCTTATTGGGCCCATGATAGGTTTACTCCTGTTTTTCCTATATATATAGGGGAGTCTTCTCCTCCTTCACTCCTATTGTGTCTTCTTACCTCTTGCTAGTTCTCTCTTTGTTCTTCAGAATTTTCTATGGCAGAATATGAACTTCATGGAATTTTTGTTCCGACTGTTGGTTATGTGTCGTTCATGGTGATGGAGTACAAAAACAATGCTAAGGTTTGTCGTTTATGTCGCGTTCCCCATGGGTATGACTATATTCATCGACCTTTTCTTAATCCTTGTTTGGTTCGTGTCAATCATTGGGAGAGATTACCGGGACATCTTCAAAATCACATCTTGGAGTTGGTTGGTTATCCGAAGGTTCCAGGACTTGCTGCTCCACTTACCGACTGTGGCTTGGACATCAGAATTGAGGAGTTGTTTTGTAAGAGTGAATGGCTGGAGGATTATGATGATCATGTGATTGCTCGGTGGAATAGGCCTTCGGCTCGTGCGGAAGCTTACTTCTCCAAGCTTCCTCTAGGTCATTGGGAACGGGTTTTTCGAATTCGTTAGCTCAAGCCTTATGTTTTTGTCGTTTTGTCTTTTATGTTTATGGATTTCTCTGTTTGGTTATTAGTTGACTTCCTGAACTTTTGACAGTTGGTTTAGTTTTATCTGTTTTGTATTCTTTGTTTGGTATTGATTTCTTTTTCTTGGTTCTTTGTTTATTGTTGTTATTTTCTCGTTTCTTTTGTTGGTTGGTTATTTTGTTCACTTGTTGTGACAAAAAGGGGGAGATTTATGACTCTAATTACTAACAATCGTCTTCTTGTTGTTAGGTTATTTTTGGGTCATGTTTCAGGTATGCTACACGTATGGGGGAGTGAACGTGTTGATGATTTCAGACGTTATATAGTTATGGGGGAGCTCGAGTGTTAAAAATATTTTGGAGCTCATGAAGTATGGGGGAGTTGCTCGAAGGAACTTCTGTTGAATCCTTGATTGCTTCGGAAATTCCTAGTTGCTTCCGTTCGGTCTCTGATGGTTAAAGCATCTTGCTAAAGCTGGATAACAAGAATTAGTGACTTGTTATGTGTTTCTATCTTGAGTGATTTTGTAGGCATGTTTTATAAATGCCATGGTTTGGGCTTGTAAGCACGTTTTATAAGTGCTATTAGAGTCATAGGTTTTTGTCACAAAATCAATGTCAAAGGGGGAGATTGAAACCGTCACGAAGTGGTTTGACATCAATTTTGTGACAAAGTGTCCTTGGTTATCTCGCCTTGAATTCATTGTTAGGAAAATCAAGATGTACGCATGGTCGTCTCGTGTCCTTCGTGTTTCTTAGTTCTGTCCAGGAAAAGTTATTGGGTTCTGGACGTACGTACCGAGTTAGGACGTACGTACGTCCACTGAAGCAGCAAACATCTTTTGGTCAGGACGTACGTACGCAGTTAGGACGTTCGTACGTCCAAGTAGGCAGCAGACGTGTTTCGTATGGAGATGTACGTACCGAGTTAGAGCGTTCGTACGTCATGGTAGGCAGCAGGCTTATTTTTGTGTGGCGACGTTCGAACGTCATATCGACGTACGAACGTCCAAAGTCGGTTTGCACTTTTTCGGCCCATTTTCCTTGGTTTCCAACCCTAAGTATAAATAGGGTTTCTCTTCCAAAGAACAAGTGAGTTCTTTTGGCCGTCCATTCTTCTTCTAGTTCATGTGTTTTGGTTAGGTTCTTGATATTGAAAGTGTTTGTGGCTATTGAACTCAATTCCCTTTCTTCCTCCTTCTCTCAATTCATACCTTTGTGATCTTCAAGAGTTATTGTGAATTCGGCTTCGAGTCTTCTTGTGTGTTCATCAAGAAGTCGAGTGTCTTGTGCGTACATCAAGGTGCTCTGGAGAAGTCAAGGTGTTAGAGATAACCAGGAGTATCAACTCGCAGTGAGTGCAGGTAGTTGATAGGTTTGTACATCTCTTTTCATCTAGTGGATTAATTTTGTTGTCGCGAGGACAACCGTGGACGTTTCCCTGTTTGGGTTTTACCACGTTAAAAATCTCTGTGTGTTATTTACTTTCTGCGTATTGTTTGATTGCTTGTTTGAATTTACATTTGGTATACTAGCACTATTTGTAGTTTCTCAGTTCGTACGTCGAAATCACGTACGTACGTTTCTTCCCGAAACAGTTATCTGTCACATTGAACGTACGAACGCCCTAACTGCGTACGTACGTTCCTGAGTGAAAAACTTCCCTCCGTCTTCTGATTTGCACATTTGCACATAAAACCCAACAGTAACATCTGAAACTAGAAGTCAAACTGTGGGCATTAACCTTGCTTCATGTTGTATATTATGTCTAAAGGGAGAAGATTTTGTTCTTCATGTTATTTGGCATTATCCTATTGCTCAAAGGCTATGGAGTTGGCGAGGAGAAGGTTTAGATGCAATCTGAATACTACCTGCTTGAGTCTAGCTATGACATCACCCAGGGGATATGATGGAGTAAATTGATTAAACATATGTGGGCTGTAGCACTGGTTAGTGGCATGTCATCTCTTTGGCAACTTAAAAACTCAGTCGTGTTGAGGGGTGGTAACGCACAAATTGAGAGTTGTTTTAAATTCATGAAGGCACAAGTTGTATAGTCACCTAAACTCTCAAAGGGGTCTAGTTACAACAACCCAATGGAAAATGACATCTTGAGTATATAGGGTGTGCGGCCTAGGAACTTCGTAGCAACCTCTATGAAGCAATGTTAGTGGTTCCCACCTATACAAGGACAGATTAAAGTGAACACAGATGGTGCATCAAGCAATGGGGAAACTGGAAATAACCTTCAGAGATTGTATATACCCATATATTTGAGCTCATGACAACATCACTTAACGAGCAATACCACCCATTCCTTCATAACGAGTTAGGACTTATTTTCATCGAGTTCACCCGAGCTCAACCCTATTTTCAACGACGTGGTCTGACTTGCAATATAATGACCTTCAACGAGCTCAATCATATGTCCAACGACTTAGTCCGCCCAACATGATGTACAAGTCATATTCCAATTTGGCCCAACTCGATGACTCATGAGATCGTGTGGCGTTTACGTGGCGATTCTAATTAATGCCAATAATTACAAAATCAATACCAAATATATATATTCTCTTTATCTTCCGTTACAAAATCAATGTGAATTATATCACACATGTGTTCAATTGTAATTCTCTATCTATACAAAGGGATTTTTTTCTTTTAAAATGGGACAAGTTCTCTCCTCTCATGTCTACTCATCTCATATCAATAAGAAAACAATCATCCCTCCCGTGGATGTAGGCACCATTGCCGAACCACGTAAAATCATGTGTCACTTTACTTTTATTTAATAATTTCTATCTCATTCTTATTTTTTATTTTATGTAATGTATTTACAGAGATCAATAGATCATGATGTTGTCTTTCAATTAGTGGCTTGGCAGAATATTGGAGATGGAGATAACTATATCGCAGAATGTTTTGTTATATATTGTTACAACAATGGAGTTAGCACAACGGCATGGTTGGACTCAGTTGTGGATAGAAACAGATTCAGAAACAACCTTGGCATCTATTGGAAATGGTACACCTCGACAGGTCAGGAGCAAATGGATAAAGGGCATAGGTTCTTTTGTTTCGATACTTATGTCCTCGATTTGAAGGGAAGCTAACTTCGCTGCAGATAAGGCGTCAAAAGAAGGCTTAAAGACCATCTCCAATGGTAATAGTGAAAAAAAACTCAAATACCTATAATATTCCGTAGGACCTAGTGAATAGTGTATACATATGGTGTTGTTATCTCCAATGGTTTATACCTATATTTTGATGTAAAACTATTAAAGTAATAATTAATAACATATATAATGATTAATTATTATTATTTTATCTTATATGTATTGTACAATTCCATTTGTGCCCTTCAACCATTAAAATAGGTCATTTAGGCATGCATATATTTTTTTCGGTTAAGTATGTTGTATATAATTCTACATTCAAATTCAAAATTATATTAATTAAACTTTTAATTAAAATTTCATTTGAAAATAAACATTTCATAATATAATTGAAAATAAACATTTCATTTGTATTGTTGTTGTATTTCCTTTTTATATTAAGTTAATTTTAGCCCTTTTTAATTAGTGCACATTTTTCATTATTTAATTTATAATTTTAATTATAATTTTATTTAATTTTAATTATTATTTAGTTTAATTAATTTAATTTTAATTTTAATTATTGTTTAATTTAATTTTAATTGTTCTTTTTTAATTAGTGCACATTTTAATTTAATTAGCCCAATACGAATATGAGCCCTTTCTTTGGGCTTGGGCTTGAGTTAATAATGATTCTGTGGAAAAACAAATAATTGATGAGGCCAATATGGGAAAGTTATTTTTTGAATGTGGGGTTAGGTAGGTCCCAAAGTTTGATTACACATGAGACAAAAAATACTTACAACTCAAATATTTACTTATATATAAGTAAATATATGAGTATTTGAATATTTGAGTATTTGAGTTTTGAGTTTTGAGTATGGGTTGGAGATGAATTTTGGTGAATAGTACCAAATTTTTAAGTTTTAGCTTTACCATTGGAGATGGTCTAAAAGACATGATCATGTTGAAAAGTCCCACGATGATGTCAAGAACGACTAGAGGGGGGTGAATAGTCCAAATAAAAATTATCTAGGTCAAGTTAATGATTATACAGAAGTGGAACACTCTTAACACAAGACAATAAAAACGAACCAGGAATAAACCACACTCAGATAAACAAAACAAGGCTAATCCCAGTCTCAGTCTGACAAGGTCCAGTTGTCCAGTTAACTGGAGTCCAGTCGACTGGAGGCTCGTCCAACAGAGAGGATAAATGTCAGATTAGGCAAAACCAACAATACAAAGATGATGAGAGTAAATAGAAAGTAAAGAACAAGCAAACCACATAAGAGGCTTGGTTTATAGTGGTTCGGCAAGGATGCCTACGTCCACTATTCAAGGAGGCTTTCTTAGCCTTTAGAAATTCCAGGCAAAGCAAGGTAGTTACACACAGTACACCACTTCTTCACCACAAGCACTTCTTGTTGAATCTCTAATGAATCCTTCAACCTTGAATATTGTAGAGATACCTAACCTCTAACCTAGCCTACTAGGATTTCTTCTCACAAATCACTTTTAACAAAGTGGGTTTTGTTTCTCTTAATGATTCCTCTCAAAGGATGAATAGAGAAAGAAATTAAAAGCACTCAAGGTTGGTTTATAGAACACCAACTACAATAACTCTCACTCTCATAAATAAGGAAGCATTCAATGTAGTGAGTGAAGTTAATTCGATGGAATGGGATGGATTTCAATGAAGCTCTTCACTTAGGGTTTATCACTTTTGAGTAGATAATAGAGCTAACACCATCAAACTTTTCTTTAGCCTTCTCTTGCTAGATATACTCCATAAAGTGCAATAGATCCGTTGGTCAAACCTGTGTTGACTAGATCTGAAAACTTTAGTGGATCATGGATCGGGTCATAAACCATGTCGCTTGGTAATGTCGCTTGCTGCTGAAAATAATAAGTCCCGTCCAGTCGAATGGGGTCCAGTCGACTGGAGCAAAGAAACCTGGAGGTTTCTTAAGTCTTCAGCTCTCTCATCCATTTTCAGCTGCATAATCTTCAAGACTTCAGCTCTTCATGTTCTCAAAGACACAAGATATACTTACAAAACTTTTACAAACTCTTTTAGAGTTTACATGAGTTTCTACAAAATTACCCTTTGTCATAATACACAACACAAAAACCATAGCTTTACACATGTGTTGATAACATCTCATGTTAAGCCTTCATGGCTGACACAATGGGAAGTTCCAGACCAAATCTACTATCTTTTTTATTAAGTTGGAAAACTCTTTTTGTAATCTCGTTGAGAACAAATGAGGTGAGGGGTAGAGTTATCACCCTCCTCAACATACGTGGACATCTATATTTTTTCTATTCAACTTACTTAGCAAAACAAAAAAAATAAGGGGGTATTTTTTATCATAATATATTGATGCATATTGTTGATTTTGTTTTAATTGTAATTGGAAATTACCAATGACTATGATTAGAATCTAGGGTAATTTTCCGAATAAGCACAACTTTATGTTGTTTCTTCCCAAATAAGCACACTTGAGGGTAATCTTCCCAAACAAACACAAGTTTGACTTTGAATAATTAATTGGACATTTTTACCCTTATGACAACTTTAAGCCATCAACATCATATCTTTTGTTTGATTTATTTTCTCTTTCATCATTAAATTCAACAAAGTAAACCCTCACCTTTAGATGAAAAAGCATCTTTGATTGCCACCGTAGGATAAAATAACACAGAAACCTGCATTAGCAATCCTCCACATTACACTGCTCTATCCTTCATTCATAAAAGACAAAAACAGCTGTCTTACCTTAAGAGAGAATTAAAGCAAACTTTTCTCTGATCATCTTCATCTTCTTTGTTCATCACAGAGAATGAATAAAGAGATAAAACCTTAAACTCTTTTCATCAGATCACATTCTCTTTGTCGTAAAGCTCGATTTTTTTTTTTTTTTGGACGTTTGGGTTTTCATCGGCCATTCTTTCATCATGGGAAAAAAAAAGGAAGCAATAAGGGCAAGCAAGTTATTAACGTTTTTCAGATTCCTGGTAAGTTTTAGGGTCTGGAGGTTTTAATGTTCATGTATAATGATAATGGGGTTTTGATTTCAGTGGCATCAATACCAATCATTGGTATTAAAGTTGTTTTTTTTAGGGTTTCAATTTCAGTGGCATTAAAGTATTCACACACACACACCAGCTTAAATGCAAGCATTCAATTGTGGGTGGGGTTTCAACCCTAGTTGATTGTTGGGTTGGGGGTATGAAAACCCCAGAATTTGGTTTATGGGTTTCTAGTATGTGGTTTTCAAGCTTTAAATCACTAGTGTCTAATGGTCTTTGTCTCTGTTTTGATGGGGGTTTTGAAGTTTTTTCTCTAATGATTATAAGATCTAAAATTGGGTTTATCATGTGATACTGATTATCACTTTGCCATACATTCTTAAATTTCTAGATGATAAACTTTCAATGTAGCCGAACATACTGATATTGTAGCAGATAACGTCACTACACTTGTTTATAGAGATGTGATATTAAACCCCCTTTTAATTGATGTTATGCAGAGAACACCTTTAGTATCATATTCCAATATGGTGGGCAATTGGTTGTTACAGTTGAAGGAGTTGAGATTGCATATGTACATGGTGAGTCAAAATAAGGATCGCTAATAACAAGACATCCTATGGAGACTTCTTAGAATTGGTTGAATCCTTATGTAATGCACCAAGAACAACTTGGTCACTGTGAGCTGTAATCAATAATAATCCAACTAGGGTTGAATGTGAAGATCATTATATGGCAATGATTGCATACATTACCAATTCAGCTGCAATTGTGATTTCTATTTGGTTGGTTGATCATTTAACACCAGTTATGATAAAGTCAGAGACTGAAACAACAACAAGCCAAGTGAGTGAGATACCAAGAGAGCTGCCCAAGGGGGATTCCAAAACTAGTCAATCTTTGAAGAGAAAACTTTTCCCTAAACTTGTTGTCAAGAATCTAAGCTTGGGTACGAAACCAGACTACTCTTCTTTTTGTACACCCACAAAACCTTTCGATGTTCCTAATGAATATAGGTTGGAAACTCCTTCTCAAGACCCAAGTTATGAAGTGACTGTAAATAATATGGGGCACTCAAATGACCCTTTAGTCTTGGAAACCACTCTCCCTAATGTTCAAGTGAGAGATGATGTTTACATTCCTCAACCTCTAGTTAACTTGACCCCCTTAGCGGCTAGAACAACATCTGGATCGCCTATATGTGTACAGAAATCGTCTAGAGGTGGTGATTTTAAAGACATTGCAGGGATTCTATCTGATATGCGCAGGGATAATGGTTTTGGGGATTTAGATGAATTGAAAAGTGTAGAAGAAAGATTAGATTCAGATATAGAGGGAAGCCAAGAAGAAGTATTGGATGATGACAATGAGGGTGAATGTGAGGAAGGCCAATGGGATTCAGAAGAGGATGTGTTCGACTCAAATAGTGATTACTCTTATAATTCATTCGATAGACTTGAAGATGAGTTTGAATATGAGATGTACACTAACAACCAACCAATGTTTGGTCCTACACCACTTCCTCCATCTCATAATGAAGATGATAGTGTCATGCAATCTTCATCTAAGGCATTGGTGACATGAAAACACCAATTCTTGACACCCAAGATCAAGAATTTGAGAATGAAATGTCAATGACAACTACCCAATGTTTGGTAATCTATCTACACAAGAAACCGTGCATAGCGATGATGTGGTGGCGGATACATATGCTACTGTACGGGAAACAAGGTGCAATCTAGAGGATCGTTTTGCTAGTGTAGGGGATTACGTCAACAATCAACCATAAATTGGAAGTGATTGTGTAGAAATTGGATGGAAGATGATTGTTTAGAAATTGGAAGATGGGAGAGAAATTATGAAGGGTAGTGAGCAGTTTAATGGAAGGGGAATGGGTATTTAAAACGAGAAGAGAGTGGGGTGGTTAGGGATTCTGAAACGGTGCAATGAGATCTACAAACCCTAGTTTGATAACCTTTACCTGTTCCCGCTCGATTATCCCGCCCATTTAAAACCCAAATGGTTAGTGACACGTGGCGCTGACGTGGCTGTTGTTTAGTGTAGCAGATATGTTATTAAAATTTTAAATTGTAGAGGAAACAACATCTACTTGTGGAGGATAGCAATTAACAAATTATATCCAACGGTTATATCTTGTTATCATGATCCAATGGTTGTAATATGTTGTCATGTCGTTATCTAAAATGTCACATCTACTGAAAACCTATAAAAAATAATGATTATAGGCTAAAAGGTATAATAGGAAAGAAAATAAGCTAAATGACAAAAACACAAAATTCAAAGTCAAACTTGTGCTTGTTTGGGAAGATTACTCTCAAGTGTGCTTATTTGGGAAGAAACAGCATAAAGTTGTGCTTATTCGGAAAATTACCCTAGAATCTATTATAAACTACATATGTGAGTCACACGAATCAAGTTTTTTGTTACTTTTCTTGTGTGTTGGATATTGATACATGCATTCTGCAACCTTTCCTTTAATTTGGAGATCAAAAGTGTTTAGGCAACTCATCTAGTTTCTGCCTTATGAAAAGTCATTCAAATTAGCACTTTGTCAAGTTTTACATGAACTAAGATATATATTAGAAAGTTGTGTCTATTTATTGGGACAATTATCATGCATTTTAAGGTTCCTTGTTTTATTTTATTTTTGCTAAAGGTGATTTTTTTTTTTTTTTTCTGTTAAGGTTTCTTCTATCTATTGGGACAATTATCATGTTATAGGAAAGTTGTGTTTAGTTAAAAGTTTGCAGTATGCTTCAATATGCTGTCTAGTCGGCAGTCAGCAGATGAGATATTGGTGGCAATTGGAATGATACTGATACAACAAACAATAATACTTTTGAAGTATTATTTGGGAAAGGGTAATTCATCTGTAGGTTCATATGGATCAGGTAGAGTGAAGGGTTTAATGTGATCATAAGTTCATAACTACCCTAGCTCTTCACCAATGATCCGAAGCTTATAATGTTATTTTAAGCTTTTACCCATGAGGCCATGACTGTACTGAATTACTTCCCTTCCATCTTTTGAAGTGATTTCTTGTATCACAAATTGAAGAACCAGGTGACTCTTAAAATTTCCCCATAATATTAGCCTAGGGCACATTTTTGAAAGAAATAGAAAATAAATTATTTTTCTGGACATCCAAATTAAACATGAACATCATCCAAGTCTAACCACTTGACCTATAACGCTTTTTCTCCTATGTGTGATCAAACAAAATGCAACCAGTTCTACTGCATAATAAGCGTATAGATCCCCATTATTGTGAGTGCAGTTTCTTCTTGTGCCAGCATCCTGCTAGCTCGTTTACAAGAACCATAGCTCAGCCTAGGAGACCAGTTAAAAGAACCAAGACTTTAGTACTGTACCTAAGGGAGACTGAATGCTTGCCTCCTCGGCTGAGTTTTTTTCCTAATGATCAAAAGTCAAAACACCCACCGATGGGTTTTAAGTAATAGCCCAATGGGCTGTTTGTATATCCAGTCCAGTAATCAACCATTGTTAGAACTTAGAAACTTACCATGTTACACTAGTACTACTAGTTCGAATAACACACAAATTGGTCTAGATCCAAAACCCTTTGTGTGCAAGTATAAATAGACATCTAGTAAATTTAGCAAAATTTCGTGTTGAATACTAGTTGTTGAACCCGTGCTACGCACCGGGGTTTGTGTGGAACTATGTATATGAAGAATTCTCTTTTATGCCATCATTAAGTCCCATCTCTTACCATGTAACCAACAATGTAACCATGAAATGATTTTCTATGTGATAAGTTGGCTGACTGTGCACAGACGGTGCTGGTAGGATGCTGGCAATAGTGTGATAGATTTGGGGTCTTAATCCTTCTAGTAATCTAATTGAAGCTTTTGGGCAAACGGCAAACCTAAATCCTTTTCAAGGCAACAGAATGAGCGACACTAAACTTGCGATTCATCAATGTTAACTGCTCAATGTAAGCTATGAGAAAGAGAATAAGTCACCCCCAAGTTTAATCAAAGAGAATAAGTCAATAATAGCCAGTGCCCAAACATTATTAGCTAATTGTTGTAAATAATCATTTCCATCAAAAGTTTTCATTATTGTTTTTCAATTTGAATGGCAATGGTTATCTATGAATTTTTTTATCCCATACTCAGTAATGGAAGTATTTAGGTATGTCCAACATCATAACAATAAAAGAACATATTGACTGCAAAGCATAAGCAAGCCACAATGAGATGTCATACAATCCAGCTTTATTAACAAAAGTAAGCCTCACTTGCACAACTACATTTTTTTTCGATAATGTAAAATTATTATTAATCAAACAAAACAATTACAATATGATCAACGTGCTTAAAGCAAGCATGGTCAGGTATTAACCAAACGGAAAGCACCAAATAATTAACCTTTTCACTTACCTGCTGTCAGTCCCTAGCTTCTGTTGCTTATGGTCTTCTCCTCATATACCCATGTTTCGTGTTGTTCCGTTCAGTTACATGTCTGTCAGCTCACCCATCTGCCAAACACCTTGTTGTAGTCATTACCTTCTCCCACATGTTCATCAACTCATTCATACCATGTCCTTCTTTTAGTCTGTTGCGGTTTCTGTCAATGTTAATCCACGCCCACATATTTCCTTTCACCTGCTTCGTGATCTTTTCCACTTGGAATGACCCTTGAACAACATATTGTTTCTCACTATCCACCACAACACCCATATAGTTAAATATGGTAATGTAGCTAATAATTTTCCTGGCAACACCAACTACATTTATAGCAACATGTCATAAGAAAAATGGGATTATATATCTTACTAAGTCAAGGAAAATGTGGAAATGTAATTGCCTTCTTCATATATATGCGTATTTGAACATTAACATACACCCAAATGGCCTGACACTGTTAGAATAGTTGTAGTTGAGTGCAGGCTTTAGGACATTAGCAACATATTATATTGTTAATATGTTACTGGATAAACCTTTGTTAACTGATTTTGTAGATTTTGTAGGCTGAAAATTTATCCATACTAATGTCATATATGTTTGGTTACCTTATGTACTTTTGATTTGTTAATAAAAAATATTAATATAATTAATATAGTATTTGAATCATAAATACCAAAAATCCTACTCAACCAAGGAAATGATGACATGAATAAACCATATGCATACGATAATTAAGTAAATGGTAATTAAGGGTCCATTACTGTCATTTGTCATGTACCTCAAAAAGAAATGTATATATGAAGATGTGGACATCAAGTATAAAGTAAATCCCAAATAGCTAAACAAAAAAATATAACATTAGTAAGAAATGATTTTGTTGCTTTGTTGCAAATATCATTACTGAACCTTTATACAGTAGCGTGTTTATTCTTATGCAAATCTTGCAGTAATATAATTCACTTCTAAACAAATTTAAAGACAAATATATATCCATGTACTGATGTACATTGAGACTGGCTATAACTCAAAATGAAGCATGAAATCTCCAGAGTTTTGTGGGTTACCTACCTGTTCTCTCGTACAATTTCGCCATACATCTCCAGTCAGATCATAGGTTCTAAGAGGTCATCCTGCATTAAGTATAGTTTCTAAGATGTCATCCTGTATTAAGTATAGTTCTTCTTATAGACATCTCTCTATGATGAAAATTCCGGGGAGAAAACGCGTGCCCCCTCATCTTGTAAATATCTGATTATCTGTTTCATCAGTTAAGTAGTACTTTTAATAGATACAGGAGCATTCTAGCCTGAAATGAGAGGATTTAATAGTTAAGACTTTAGTGTTAGGTTCCAATAGACGCATTGTATTTATGTAGTTTAATGGGCATTTGTGCCAATAACATTAAGTTAGCTTCGTGTTTCTTTTGCTATTTCATGAAGTACATCACTTATCAAAACTCAAAACTGAGAAAAACAATGAGAAATCGTATGTAGTTATCAAAGTGAGTCTTTCATATTTTTATTCAATAAGCATAATGTATGATAAAAAAATGGAAAAATAATCTGCTATATATAACATATTCACGTTAAATTATATAAGGGATGAATTAACTACAGATCAATGTTGAGCGCACAGTTTCCTTAGAGTTCACGGGGCTGTATGGCCAAGTTACTGTTGCAGAGAAGCTTTGTGTTGATGACCATCAGGTTCAATGGGTCTGTAATAAGAAAAGAGTTGATCAGTTGTATATTGAACATCAGGAAGGTTTACGCTGAAACACAACAGCAGGGCTGGAGATCAGAATTCTAGGATTGTGTAGAATAAAAACATCAGAGCATCGTTAGGGAACAAAACATTATGCCATGTCTAGTTGGGGGCATATTCATAGAGAAGGCGATGAGTTGAAACTTTTTTATTTATTTATTGTGTTAAAATAGAAAGCACAATACACAATGAGACATCCCTTAATTATTTTGTTATGTTTCAATCATTCCATATTGCTTTTTTTATTATACAAATGTTAACCCTTTGGTGTGAAGCAATTGTACATGGTGTGGTGTGCAGTTAGTATTTAGTAGAGTGTAGTGTTGTATAGACTCACTTATAATGCAATATCTAGTTGTTAACCCTAACTATGTTAGTCAAAGTTTATTTATTCAATTGTTAGAATGTCGATATATGGTTTTTGGAAGTTATGGTTTTGATTGTTATCAATCTATAAGATATATGATTTTTGGAAGTTATGGTTTTGATTGTTATCAATCTATAAGAAGAATGGAAAGGAACAAATTTTACCTCTATTTATAACAAATGGAGTGCAAACTCTGACAGTCTGTGCACATAGTTTGCTGAAAATTGATCATGCACTGGAAGTCAAAAAAAAAAAAAATTTTGATATTAGTATAATCAATTAGTTAAGAAAAGTGTGTAATGACCATGAGATGACTACACAGATAGCAGAGAAATTGTTGGAGAATGTTAGTAGCGATTTAAGTTTATATTTTGACTACAGAACATGTAGAATGAGACAAACCTCTAATGGATTGTGACCTTCCAACCAAGAAAATTGGATAGTTCATCCCAAACATACACAAATATGTAAGATGATTCAGACCACCACCAACAAAGCCTGTAGATGATACATACTATTAGAAGATAATCTATTTGAAGAAGAACATCTTCTTATAAATAATATGCGAAATCATAGAGTAAAAGGAAAAAAAAATAGAAGGATGCATACCTAAATACAAAAATTAGCCTAGGTTAAAAAGGAGATTGAAGAAGATATAAGCACCTCTACGGGTTTTAAGGTTTTATAGGTCTCTGCTGACCGGAAAGTTAGGTCCTAATTTTTTAAATTGGTATACTATCCCCGTACTTCAATACAATATATCTCTGCTTGCTTGCTAGCTAGTTTCTCACAATTATAATCATGGGTATGGCATGCCTACTTATATAATTAAAGAATAAAAACTCAAAAAAAATCTCTAGATAGGGTTTTAGTTTGTGAAAATCATTCGATACAGAATCAATTAGAATCAACCATCTATTAGAAATTTGAACAGTAAAAAAAAAAACCACATTATCATAAAACATTAATCAACAATAAGAATTACCTGTTACATTAATCAACAATAAGAATTACCTGTTACAGGTGTTTGTCCGAGATAAATTGGTATATCGGCCATGAAGACGGTGACCAAGGCTTCTGTAAAGAGTTTAAACTTGGACTTCATATGGGCTTTAGATTGGGCTTTAACTTTGTTCTCAAATCGCTGTAAAAACGCCACGTGGCACTTGTTAGGCTCCACTATTATATAGTACAAGTTGTTGAACCCGTGCTACGCACCGGGATTTGTGTTATTCAATAAAATGGAAATCACCAAACTTTTTTTAATGCCCTTCCCAACCTAAATTTGTAGAGATTTTATAATGACTTTATAAGTGATTTGTTGAATGATGTCCTTCTTAACCTAAATTTGTAGAGATTTATAATTAATATTTTTTATATTTAGTATGGTTTTTATATATGAATTAAGGATTTTAAATAGAAGAAGAATTTAGTAGGAAAAAGAGATTTAGAATCAAGTTCTAAAGGGTTTTAAGGTTTCTATAAATCTCTGTTGACATTGAAGGTGGATTTCCTTTTTAACTACAACTGGGCTTCAATTGGGTTTAAAGTTGGGCTTAAGTTCTATTCTCAAGTTGTTGAGAACACGCCATGTGGCACTTGTTAGGCTCCACTATTATATAGTATATAGATAATAGATATGGATGATTTGATACAAATTGGTTTTCTTGTAAAAAACACGCTGTTACAAGTTCAAATGATCATAAGAATATAAATCACTACTCCAGCACTACCATATATGGTCATCTACTCATCTTCAGCAAAATGTTGTGTTTTCTTTGATAAAAAACCTAAAATATATTGTTTAGCAACTTTTAATTTACAGATAATTTTATGGTTTGTTTCGAGTTTGCGAACTTATATATGTAAGCATATCCCTAAGAACAACTAAACCTTAAATTGTTCAGAAGTTAATTAGAAAACAAGGTATATACAACTCCAAATTTAACCATTCAAACCAAAAATACCTTAACTTTTATTTTTATCGCGATTATTACTCGGACCAAAACTACACTACGGGTTTAAGGAGTGTAGTAAGCATTAGTGGATTACTATTGAAAAGATTTTGAGATTCTTATGATAAAGTAGGAAAAATAGTGAATAAAATGTTCTTCCAACACTACCACTACCACAAGACACATAAGATATGACCCCTTATTCCAGGTCTCTCCCCCTCCCTCTTTCTGTTGTAATATCATGTATTGATGGTCAGTGGTCCATTGCTTTAATTATGTCTATTCTATAAAATTCATTCCTTGAGAAGCAAAACATAATCTTATCAAACTACCATTGATAGAGACACAACATTTGGTGTTTCACATGGTATATCTTACAAGTTTGCAATTGAATTCGATAGCTATATTTCATCAATCATGTACCCATATATGTTGCTGATCAAATAGATTGATGTAAAGTGTCAGTGACCATGTAGATCACCTAAGCATGTCACTTTGAAAAACAAAAAAACACACACGCATCTGATTTCCTAAGTTTTAAGACCCTAGCTCAAATCTGTTTATCCATTTATAAAATTAAACTACGGGCATCTCGTGGGGGCCTAGGACTTACTTCAGTATTCAGTCCATGGGTGGTTTTGCATATAAGGGCCATAAATATAGTTGATGCCATAGGTGAAAAATATCGAATAATCCCGAATATCTGATTTGTTAAAAACTGGATTATTCCACGAATATCCCAAAGCCAGTGTTTAAATTGGGAGGTTTAGCAAATATGCTTCTTGTGAAATATTACCCGAATATTCGCGAATACTCCGAAAAATTCGGCAGAAAGGGGAGCTTTTCTACTAATATCATGTTTTTCTTCTTCTTTTAATGTATAAACTTATAATTCAACAATAGAATATATAAACACACACCCTTTTTATTATATGGCTATTATCATCAAAGAAAGACATGCATTTTAATTTAAACACCCCCTTTTTATTATATGGGTTATGTATTTATAGATGAATTTGGTATTGAAATTCAAAATTGCAAGTATATAGAGAAAACTACATAAGTTATAAAACAATGTAAGAATCATTGAAACTTGGAGACAAAAGGTATGGTGGTTTTGTTATAATAAATACACAGGATCTTGATATGATTAATGAAGAAACAAACACAAAAGATGTAAACTAAAGCAGAAATACGGAAACACAATAATATACGTGGTTCGGCAATATGCCTACATCCACGGGACAAAGAGAGATAGCTTTATTGATAATTGAAAAGTGAATTACACAATAACTAATGAAACCTTAGTTTTGGTTTCCTCGCAAATCTCCCTCACTCCCTTCTTTGCTCATAATTCTTATGGTTACACAACACCAATATTTATAACCTTTTTAGTTAATCCAATTGGTAACCCAATTCCTAAATCAACAACAACATAGATTTCTAATAGATTAGAAAGCTTTATTGAAGGGCTTTTTAGACTTTGGTCATAGCTTAACGAGCGTAATTAGGCTTTGGTCATTAAAAAGGTCTTTATTAGGCTTTAGTCACGATTTCTGAGTTAGACTCAGTTGGGGTAAATATTTTTTGAAAATGACAAAAGTAGCCTTCACATGAAAAACACGTGACTTTTAAGTTGTTTGATTTCTAATGCCACATGTCACGTTTTAAGTAGTTAGATAATTTTGATCCGATCGGACGGTCGAGATGGAAGCACCCTTCACGTGCAAAACACATGTGTTTAAGTGATTGGTTTTGTAGTGTCACGTGTCGCATTTATAGTGGTCGATGGGTATCGACCAGATCTGACGGTTGAGATGGGTTCTCATACTAAACAAAGAAACAACAGAGAAGACAAACTAAATTGAGATCTGAATGATTCTTAGTGAAACAATTTACTTTAATGCGTTCCCACCCAGAAGTTTTCTGAGAATTGTTTCGTTGGAGCCAGTTCAAGTTTTTCTTCTTCTCTACCTCACATATTGCTAGGCTCAGAAGCAGTTGAGCTCCTCAGGAAAGTGCAGAAGATAATGGATAGCAACGTGATGACTGCGGGTTCGAATGAATATGTATTTAGGAGAATCGGGTTTGTTATCCAGAAAGGACTTGTCGCGCGTTTGTCCTCTACTTTTGTGTAATTCGTTGAGCTTATCAATAAAATATTAATTTCTTTTTGAAAAAAAAATCTCTTTCCTTCTTCTCTGGTTAAAATTCGAGAAAATTTCGAGCAAAATTCTCGTTTTTAAGCATTCAATTTCTTAATTTCAAGGTTCTGTTTATACCCACTTTTCAATTATTCGAGTGTTTCTTAACAAATTTGCATTTACTCTTGCTTTAGCTTTGGAGAGAGAGAGAGAGAGGTGTTTTTTTTAACAACCAAACTAGTTTTATATTTATTGATGTAAACTGAGTACACAAAGTCATACAACAACTGTGAGGAAATAGACTACAATACTTTACATACCAAGATCAAGAGAACCTAACATAAGCACTAGCTACATAGTCTAGGTATAATACATGACCTAACTGGGGATCAACGGTCAAAAACTAGGATACAGATGTGGAAGCTGAGAAACTACAAATAGTGCTAGTATAACAATTGTAAATTCAAACAAACAATTAACCAATACGCAGAAAGTAAATAACACACAGAGATTTTTAACGTGGTAAAACCCAAACAGGGAAACGTCCACGGTTGTCCTCGTGACAACAAAATAATCCACTAGATGAAAAGAGATGTACAAACCTATCAACTACCTGCACTCACTGCGAGTTGATACTCCTGGTTATCTCTAACACCTTGACTTCACCAGAGCACCTTGATGTACGCACAAGACACTCGACTTCTTGATGAACACACAAGAAGACTCGAAGCCGAATTCACAATAACTCTTAAAGATCACAAAGATATGAATTGAGAAAAGGGGGAAGAAAGGGAATTGAGTTCAATAGCCACAAACAATTTCAATATCAAAAACCTAACCAAAACACATGAACTAGAAGAAGGATGGACGGCCAAAGAACTAACTTGTTCTATGGAAGAGAAACCCTATTTATACTTAGGGTTGGAAACCAAGGAAAATGGGCCGAAACAGTGCAAACCGACTTTGGACGTTCGTACGTCGATATGACGTTCGAACGTCGCCACACAAAAATAAGCCTGCTGCCTACCATGACGTACGAACGCTCTAACTCGGTACGTACGTCTTCATACGAAACTCGTCTGCTGCCTACTTGGACGTACGAACGTCCTGACTGCGTACGTACGTCCTGACCAAAAGAAGTTCGCTGCTTCAGTGGACGTACGTACGTCCTAACTAGGTACGTACGTCCAGAACCCAATAACTTATCCTGGACAGAACTAAGAAACACGAAGGACACGAGACGACCATGCGTACATCTTGATTTTCCTAACAATGAATTCAAGGCGAGATAACCAAGGACACTTTGTCACAAAATTGATGTCAAACCACTTCGTGCCGGTTTCAGAAGCATTAGTCCGTACGGCCCTTTTTGCAAGCAGATCTGCAGCCCTATTTGCTTGCCTATGTACATGTCTTAGTCTGATCTGAGTTCCCTGCATCAGTGTTTTAGGTGAAAAGAGATGAATCGAAGTTTTCCCTTTAATTTCTTGAAGGTCTCCAAACTCTGAATCGGATTGGGTTGCATTTCTCTATATTGAAAATTTTGATTGGGTTTTTGGATTTTGTCTTGAATTGTTTGATGGGATTTGAGTTATTGATTTTCCTCTGTCCAATCTGTTCCAACTTGTGCACCACTTAACACTAGAAGTTCAAACCGCAAACAACCACCTGTACAGTTTTGGTAAATATATAGTATGTTGTTTGAGGGAATCCTAGAGACTATATAGAGATTATAGCTACAAATAGACTCACTTGTCATCATGAACAAGAACTCCCCATACTTCATCATGATAAGCAACAATGCAACATAAAGAGGATTTGTACATCAAACGCAGATATATTTGACTCTGTTTTCTCTGTTTTGGAGAATTGGGTTTGTGATTATTTGTAGAATTGTTTAATCATTTAATTAATTTTGGGAAATTTGTTCTTCTATATGTTTGAGAATTTTTGAATTTTTTGATCATTTTTCCTCATTTATGCATTAATGTTTGATTTTTCTTTTCTTTGTTACGAAGAATTAGGTTTTTGTTTATAAATTTGGGTTTGTGATTTTATGATGGATTGTTTGATGAACTTTTATCATTGATAAACACTTTTATAATCAAAAATTTTGGTTTTGTTTAAGTAAATCCGGTACCAATCATGTGCTTTTCAAATAGGGGTAATATTGGTACTTTGTCAAACTTTTAGACTGAACTCAATCATTTTTTTACTCAGATCGTGACTCGACCAGAAATCGTGACCAAAGCCTAATAAAAGTTTTTTTTATGACCAAAGCCTAATTAGGTCCATTAACCTATGACCAAAGTTTAAAAAGCCCCTTATTGAATCCTAATAGAATTCCACCACACTTGTTGCCAAATAAGGAAACTGATTCCTAATAGGAATCCATTACATGTAACCTCCACATGTCACTTTTCTACAATTCTCTACCTCGGCGAAGATTGTAAAAACTGAGCCGACAATAATAAGCTCATACGTACTTCTCTTGTACCACACAAGCATCATCTCATCTTTGCCCCCACACACCCATAAGAGCCACTACCCCCGAAGGGCCTCAACATCTGGAGAGATCGATCAAGTTAAGGTAATGCCTAAACTTGACCCCCGAAACCACCTTAGTCAACATGTCAGCTGGATTATCAGTGGTGCCAATCTTCTGAAGAATCACTTTCTTCTCATCGATAACATTCCGAATGAAATGATACCTGACATCAATATGCTTGGTGCGAGCATGATGAACCTGGTTCTTGGCAAGATGAATTGCACTCTGACTGTCACAATTGACAACAATATTCTTCTGAAGAATACCCAAGCCACCAACTAAACCACGAAGCCATAAAGCTTCCTTCACGGCCTTTGTCACTGTTATGTACTCTGCCTCTGTGGTTGACAAAAATACAATAGGCTGTAACATCGACCTCCAACTAATAGGACCTCCACCTAAGGTAAAACAGTAACCTGTAGTAGAATGCTTCCTATCAAGATCACCAGCATAATCTGCATCCACATGACCTAGTTCTTAAGAGCTGAAGGTTATTCCTTTGGGTTGAAGACGGGATTTCAGAACGGTTTTGTTGGGTTTTAGGAATCTGTCCAGATTCGACACCCTGTAGTAAAACGGCCACAACGTTGTTTTGGGTTTAGGGTTGGAAAGTAGACTCTTCAGGCTTGGAAAGTAGACTCTTCAGGCTTGGAAAGTAGACTCTTCAGAAATGACGATCCATGTTTTGGGTTGGAAAGTAGACTCTTCAGGCTTTCTAACAGTATATGGTACGTTATGTGGTTCGAAGTATTCTGTTCTCAGTACTTCGTTGAAGTTGACGGTTTTGATTTTCTTAGTTTGTTGAAAATCCAATCTTAGGTTTTTTTTAGTGGTATTGATTATTGAAGAGAAGATGGCTGATTCGAATTCTTCGGATTCCAGCAGTAAGTACACAAAGGTGCATGGATTTGATATTATCAAATTCAATGGGAAGAATAACTTCACACGTGGCAAACAGATGTGAAGGATATTCTTGTTAGTATGAAGCAGATCAAAGCCCTAAAGGGGAAACCTGAAACGACAAAGTTCCCAACAGGTTGGACGAATGAAGATTGGGAAGAGTTTGATCAACAAGCCTGCAGTACGATTAGGTTATGTTTGACAAGGGATATCACACACAATTTTGCCGGTGAAACCTCGGCAAAGGAGTTATGGGAGAAGTTAGAGAAGTCCTATCTTAGTAAGGACTTGACGTCAGAACTCTATCTAAAGAGGCCTTTGTATTCGACAAGATTTACACCTGGTAAGTCTGTGATTGATCATATTAATGATTTTAATAAGATCTTTTCTGATTTAGCAAACATTGTTGTGATATTACCTGATGGTGGGAAAGCTATAATTTTATTATGTTCATTACCATCTTCGTGGGAAACAACAGTTGATTATTTTATTGCAAACAAAAAGACCACAAAACAGTTGGTCTATGATGACGTTGTTTCGATGTTACAATCCAAAGCTATTAAAAATAAGGAACCGATTCCTAATAGGAATCTATTACATGTAACCTCCACATGTCACTTTTCTATAGGTTTTTGCAGACATTGAAACTTGGGTAACTAAACCCATAGATACCGAATTTTTCATAAATTTCGTATTTTTCGAATTTTTCGTTAATAACCAAATTTATCGGGTTGGAATGGAGAGGTTTTTGTTTCGTATTATATCCGTATGTCATACCGCTCCGAATTCCAAAAACCAGAAAAATTCGTAAATATCCACCCGAAATTTATGATTTTTTTCACCTATGGTTGATGCCAATACTGCTCAAATTGTTTTCAGCTGAATTTAAGCCCAATCAGCTCCATTTCAATTCCAAGCACCCAATATGCCATTTGAAATTCAACAGTAGCCATGTTGATACCTACAGTGTATTTAGTAAACTACAGTGTATGAACTGTTATTTTCATGGGTACCCTCATACCCATAGGCATGGGTAGTCAGTACTCAAAAACAATATATAATGCCTTTTTGTCTTCAAGATTGGGTGCAAATCTATCAGTACCTACGTATCTGTAAATGTAAAGGAAATGTTGGTCAGAGAAGACGATCGGAAAGTAGAGGAGAAGGGATTTTTAGTGTGGAAGTGGCTGAGCTATCTAGAGAGATAGTTGCCTACGTATCTGAGGTTGACCAAGTCCCAGAATCAAGCCTACGTAGTTCATGTTTATAGGTGAATTGGGACCACGGATAGCTCATTAATTGTCCAACGGTGGAGTCAATTAATGAGCGGATATTTTGGATCTGAAAGTATATTGTAACTGAAGAGAATCAAAACGTCTTTGGTTTGAATAAGGTCGAGTGAAAAGGTGTTCACGTCGAGTGAGCTCGAATAAAAAGAGGCTCACGTCGAGTTAGTTTGATATTGAAAAAGATTGAGGTCGGGTGACATATGAAGAATGTTGAGGTCGAGTGAGCTCGAATAAAAAGAGGCTCACTTCGAGTTAGTTCGATATAGTTATAGGTTTGCGTGGTTGACGAGCTTGAATATAATGGTGTATACATAGCCTTTTTTTCATTCAAATTGAACTAGTCGAATTGAGATGAAGATAGAATGAGGTGAGGTCGATTTGGATGAAAATAATATTTGTTTGTTGGGATGAGTTGCCTCGGAGTAGGTGATATCTTTGATCGAAAAGACAGGCAAAGATTCCTTTGTGTGCTGCATTGAATGCAAATAGGTTTTCGAGGAAATGTAATGATTGCGGTTATGGTAACCGTGTTGTAATGGCATACGTGGCAGTTTGTAGTTTGAAATTTAATTGTAGAAAAGAGGAAAACTGAATAGGTTTTGCGGTCGGATTGAGAGAGCGAAATCTGATCGTTGGTTTATGATGGAGATGAGCGGCTGTGATGAGGCTATTGGTTTTTATAAAACCTAAGCTGCGGTTTGGGATACCCAAGGGTTTTCTTCTTGGTTTTTAAAGATCTATCAGCCATTTGCAAAGGTATTTTCTCTTTCTGCAACTATCTCTTTCTTTCTTCTGTTCTTGTTTTTTCTGTTGCTGTTCTTCATTGTTTTGTATCTGTTTATGATTAATCTCCTCATTTACTGCTTGGATAGTTGTTGTTCTTTTGATATCTGTTCAATTAGTTTGTTTTTCTTTGAAATTTTTTCGTTTTTGCTGTTGTTCTTGAGCTTTTTCCACCATTGTTGAGTGTTTGAAGCTTTTGAATCTTCATCTCTTTTCTTCCTTTTTCTTTTACTGTAATTTTGTTGGGTATTACCTTGTGGTTGATTTGTGGCTTTCTTTAGGGAAAATTATCTAAAAATGAGTGATAGAGAGTCTGAGAGTGTTAGTGAGAATGAAGATGAAGTTAGGCTGGATGAGGGGATCGAGCTTAGTGTAAGCAATTCCCGTAGATAGAGGGACGAAGAAGAAATAACCAGTAGCAGATCGCTTACACTAAACCAAGCTCGAAGATCTTTTCCCGAGATTCGAGAGGAGTTTAACATTAGGATACCAGACCTTGAAATGTATAGGGTTAGTGATAGGTTATTCAACTTGTGTGGGGACACAACGTCGTGTTTGATATGCTTGGCTCAGCTGAGAGGTGGGATGCGTCTTCCTTTTAGTAAGTTCGTATGTGATATCTTGAATCACTATGACGTTACCCCAATCATGATGCCCACAAGCTTCTGGACGTCGATGTTAATATTTGAGGAGCTGAATAGGTTACACAATTATGATATATGCAAGGATGACGTCGTTGCTTATTATAGCTGTGTGACTGGTCGAAGTAGGGATTACGTTTGCTCCTTAAATAGAAAAAGGTGTTGTGGCCTGGCCAAACTTTTTAACCCACCCACCTCGAATGATGGTTGGAAAAACTCCCCTGTTTATAGAATTCGGAGCCAATTTGTGCAGGCCAGTGCCTTTCTAGCTCAATATGCCATCCCAAGTATAGGTATACTGAAATGTGTGAATTTTGCTATTATCTTTATGCATGAGCCTCATTTTAACTTTGTACGTTTTGTGCAGGTCAAACGAAGGAGTATAACGAGCCAATAGACGGCTGTCTGTACCCTAGCAATATCATCGACTTTGCTGAAAAATCTTGGGCGAAAAAGAGGGAGTTGCTACCACATCTAGCTCGATTTTTCCTTGAGCCTCGAGTGAAGTTTGCTAAAGGCACCCAGGGGGAAGCTGGTACGTCGAGTGTTGTAGGTTCCAAGAGAGGTAGGAAAAAGAAGGAGCTTGCGGTTACTACTCTTGTTGCTGAATTAGTTTCAGGTCGACCTGGTGATTTGCCAGTTGAAGCATTATCGGCCTTGCCTATGCCTCCCAAGAAGAACCTGAGTTTTCCTCTCACTGTTGGCGTTGTGGCCCCTACCAGTAAGATTCCTGATGGCCCTAACCTTAGTGACTTCTTTGGCTCAAAGAGTATCGAGCCTGAAAATCCTCAGCGAAAGAGGAAAGTTGTTGGTAAGCCAACTGAGGTGACCGTTGCCTCGAAAAAGGACAAGGGGAAGGGGAGGGAGGTCGATAGGACTCAGACTCCTGCTTCCAAAACTGGGAAAGGAAAGGCTATCGACCTTCCCGATGATCTTTCTGCAGGAGAGGCAAATCGTTTTGCCCCTATTTTCCCTTGTCACGACGCCTATATAAAGGCTGATGACTCTACACTTTATGATAAGGAGATGTCTATATCCTTGGTGGAGAACATAATTTTGTTTGAGGATGCGAAGAAGATTCGACCTCGATCCCTAGAAGATAACTCGAGAGAGTTTGCCAACTGCACTTACAAGGTAAATTTTTTTTTTTTTTTTTATTAATAATCAAATTTTATTGATAAGCTCAACGAATTACACAAAAGTAGAGAACAGATGTGCTACAAACTGCGCGGCAAGTCCTTTCTAGATAGCAAACCCGATTCTCCTAAATACATATTCGTTCGAACCCGCAGTCATCACGTTGCTATCCATTACCTTCTGCACTCTCCTGAGGAGCTCAACTGCTTCTGAGCCTAGCAATCCAAATGTGTCAAATGCAAAGGGGATGAAACTATGTTGGTTAGCCCTACAAGCTCCGTCATGTTTCTCCACTTTTGTTGCTGTTGCATTGCTAGGTGCTAGCCCCACCTCAAAAATCCCACCACCCAGCCTAACCATTGGAGACGCCCCTGTAACATCAACACACGCATGTTTCTCCACTTTTGCTGCTCGAGCATGCCAGGAAAAAGGCTGAGTTGTTGCAGAAGGCCAACACTGATAACACCTCCCTCCGAGCTCAGAATAAGGATATGAAATTGAAACTCGATGACTTCAAAAAAGAGAATGCCCAACTGAACAAGGACATTTACGAGGCTTAACAAGCATTCATGAAGCTCGAGGGTCAAGTCGCTTCTGTGACGTCGAGCTGGGAGTCTGATGCTCAGAAGTCTATTCAAGTGATATCTCAATGGCGTCAGATCTCGTATGCGTGGGAGAATAGGTGCCTTCGACGTGAGGCTCATCTCGCATCTCTAGTTGAAGGCTTTGACCCTAGTGCTGATAAAGAGGTAATCAAGATGTCGGCATTTGAAAGATATGCTAGAGATGTGGGCGGGGAGACAGGCAACGGTAACTCAGCCGAGGCTACTGCTGAAGGTGACGCCGAGTTAGTGAATGCTACCATCGTTGGTACTCCAGTAGAAAATGATGAGGCTGGCGACATTGCCATGAATGAGCAACCTACTCAATAGTGAATTTTTTTATTTTTTATTTTTTAATTTTTTGTTGAAAGATGTGAGGTTTGGAAAATGTACAACATTAGTAGGGAGTTCCGACTTTGGTTGGCCCTACGCTTTTTGTTATGTATTTCATATTTTTTGATACATCTGAATGAATGAGTTGAAGCTCAATTTTTGAAGTTGTGCATGTTTTGATTTTTTAATGTCGAAGGCACAAGCCGAGCTTTATTTTGATTGTGGGTTATGAATGTATGTATGATGGCTTATAAGCATAAAGAAAAATAATGTAGTTGATATTTATCCTTTCATATTTGGATATTGGAATGATTGAACTCGCAAGGAATTTGAAGTATAATTGGATATATGTGCACACTTAGATGTATGAACAATTAGGGTAGGTAAAGCTTCAGGAATTTTGAGTTCCAGGGTCTAGGCACTTGCTCACCTTCCGAATCTATAAGTGTGTATGCGCCATTTCCGAGGTCATTCTTGACAATATAAGGACCTTCCCAATTAGGGTTTAATTTTCCATCTCCTGATTTCTTTGTGTTGGAGAAAACCTGTCTGAGGACGAGGTCGCCCGTTTGAAATTTTCTTGATCTGACATTTTGGTTGTAGCTTCGTTTGAGTATTTGTTGGTAGCGAACTGTTGTAATTGCAGCTTGATCTTTTTTTTCTTCTAACATGTCTATTTCATGTGCCCATAAGTCTACATTTTCTTCTGATTCGACGAGCTCTGACCTAGTTGTTAGGAAGTTGAGCTCCGTGGGTATGATGGCTTCTGTGCCATAGCATAACACAAATGGTGACATTCCTGTAGATGTGCGAGGTGTCGTTCTATAAGCCCATAGGACTCGATCGACCTCCTCTATCCATTTTTCCTTGTGTGCATCAAGCTTTTTCTTCAAATTATTCATTATGGTCTTATGAGTGGCTTCAACTTGGCCATTGCTTTGAGCATAGCGAGGTGTGGAGAGTGCATGGTTAATTCTCCAATCTAGATAGAATTCCTCTATTATGTTACCACAGAATTGTTGCCCGTTGTCAATAACTAAAGTATGTGGTAGCCCAAATCGAGTGATGATGAACTTCCATATGAAATTTCTTACATCTTGTTGTCTTATGCGTCGTAGGGGTATTGCCTCGACCCATTTAGTGAAGTAGTCTGTTGCTACGAGTCGAAACTTATTCTTGGTTTTATCCCTTAGGATGGGTCCTACAATATCGAGCCCCCAAATAGCGAATGGCCAAGGGCTTGATATTGTCTTGAGTTCTCGAGCTGGCTGGTGTATATACGGCGAAAACCTTTGGCAGTTATCACAATGTTGGACGAATTTTTCTGAGTCCGATTGCATATAAGGCCAAAAGTAGCCTTGGTTTCGTGCTTTTTGGGCTAGAGATCTAGTCTCTGCATGATTTCCACATTCGCTGTGATGAATTTCAGCTAGAATTGTATGTGCTTGTTTTGGTGGGAGGCACCGTAGGTCTGGGCCTCTGGTTGACTTTTTGTATAGTCTATTCTCAAGCAATATGTAGCTTTTAGCTTTTCTTTCGAGCTTACGTAGCTCAAAGTTGTCTTCTGGATATAATCCTCTTAAGCAGTTGATGATCGGGCCCATCCATGAGTCATCGATCTCGGTTTGAGGAATGTCGATGAAGTCAGAGATCTCATTTATCTGGTAGATCTGAGTCTCATATGTTGGAGCTGATTGTATGTCGATTTGTATTGATCGAGGTGATTCCATGTCAATCTGCGAGGCCAAATACGCTAGACTGTCGGCATGACGATTATCATCTATTGAGATATGATGGATTTCCCATTTGCTGAAATGAGTTAGTAATTTCTTGGTATGCTCGAAGTATAGCTTTATAGTCTTTTCCGTTGTTTCGTAGTCGCCAAGAAGTTGGCTGACCACTAATTGTGAGTCGCTTAGAATTTGTAACTTTGTTACTTGTAAGGTTCTGTCCATTTATATGTCGGTGATTAATGCTTCATATTTTGCGTCATTGTTGGACAAGGTGAAATTTAACCGAACTGACTTTTCTAAGATGACCTTTTCTGGTGAGATGAACACAAACACCTGAGCCATTAAGGTTTTTTGAGCCGTCGACGTAGAGTTTTCATATCGGGGCTTTGATGAGTGGTTGTTCATTGATTTCATTATCTGGTACCCACGTATTATCATCAATGGCATAGTCGACAAAGAGGTCGGCCACTATTTGACTTTTTCTGCTGCTACGGGGGGTGAAGATGAGCTCGTGATCTCCGATTTCCTGAGCCCACTTTGCCATTCTGGTTGACTTGTTTTTATTTTCAAGCACTTGTCGAAGTGGTGCATCTGTGATGACTCTGATCTTGTGCGATTGGAAGTAAGGTTTTAGCTTTCTTGATGCGAAGAGTAAGGCTAAACCTACTTTTTCGAGACTTGAGTATCGAGCTTCAGAGTGCAACAAAGTCTTGCTGATGAAGTATATTGGTCTTTCGATACCACCTTCATCTCGGAATAATACTCCGCTGATCGCATGCTCTGAGGTTCCGAGGTAAAGCCCCAATACGTCGCCTTCTTGAGGCACTGTGATGACAGGGGGGTTACGAGGTACAATTTGAGCTCGTCGAATGCTTGTTGGCATTATGGAGTCCAATGGTATGTTGATCCTTTTCTTCAGAATCTGAAGTAAGAGGCGTTGCTTGTCTGATGCCCGAGCTATGAATCTGTTCAAGGCTGCTAACATGCCGTTGAGCTTTTGAACTTGCTTCTTGGTTTTGGGGCTTGGCATTTATATTATAGCCTTGATCTTCTCTGGGTTTGCCTCTATCCCTCGTTTTGTAATGAGGTATCCCAAGAATTTTCCGGAGGCAACACCGAATAAACATTTTTCTGGGTTGAGCTTCATATTGTATTCATGAAGTCGGAGAAATGTTTTTTCGAGGTCGGATACGTGAGATGATTTTTGTTTGCTTTTTACAATCATATCGTCGACGTATACCTCCATTGTGTTTCCAATCATGTCTTTGAACATTTTTGTTGCAAGTCGTTGATATGTAGCCCCTGCATTTCTTAATCCGAATGGCATGACTGTATAGCAAAAGTACCTTGTTCAGTAATGAACGCGGTTTTCTCTTGATCTTCATCTGCGAGTTTGATTTGATTGTAACCTGAATAGCCATCTATCAAGGAGATGAGCTCGTGACCTGTTGTTGAGTCAACGAGCTTGTCTATTCGAGGTAGAGGGAAGTTATCCATTGGACAAGCTTTGTTGAGATCCGTGAAGTCCATGCATACCCTGACTTTACCATTTCGTTTTATGACTGCGACAATGTTAGCGAGCCATTCGGGGTATGCGATTTCACGAATAAATTTGGCATTTTTAATTTTTTTTTATCTCCGCATTAACTGCATTAGCGAGATGAGCTGAGTTTGCGAGCTTTTTGTTTAACAGGTTTTTTGTTAGAATCAACATTCAACCTATGGCATGCAATATTGGGATTTATCCCTGGCATATCGGTATAAGCAAAAGCAAAAACATTCTTATTCATCTTAAGAGTAGCAATAAGTTGTTCTTTTACAATGGGGTCCAAGTTAGCCCCTACATAGACATATTTTGGATCATCGTCCGATCCTATGTTGACCTTTTCACCTTTTTCAATGACTGGTGGGTCGGATGGCTGAATGATAGTCTTGCCTTTGTCGGCCTGTAGGATCTCATCGATAGTGGGCTTAGAAGTGCTCGCGCCTGTCTTGCTAGTTACAGAGATCGCATTGACAGTGGGCTGAAGTGAGCTTGCAACTGTCTTGGAGGTCTCCACCTTATTAGGAAGTGGGACGACCTCAGGTATTGCATGACATCCATGTGCCTCAATCTGGTCACCTCGCAATTCCATCATGCCTCTGGGGCCAGGAAACTTGATGACTTAATGATAAGTCGATGGAATAGCTTTCATCCTATGGATCCATTTTCTTCCCAGGATTGCATTGAACTGGATAGGAACATCAAGCACGAAAAATGTGCAATGAACAGTGACTTCATCTTCATTTTCGCCAGTTGCCACAGGAAGGCAAATTTCACCCTTTGCTTCTGTTTTAGTGGAATTGAAAGCAAAGAGGGTGAATTGTGGTTTGTTGAGAACTGAGTCAGGCATTTGCATTTGACTGAATGCCTTATTGAAGAGCACGTCGCATGAGCTGCCTGGATCTATAAGTACTTTTTTTATCAGCCATCCGCCAATGTTGATGTGGACGACAAGCGCATCATTGTGTGGAAGACAAACCTTCTTCAGGTCAAAGTCTGAAAAGATGAGGGCACTGTTGCCTGCCACCTGCTTAACCACAATTGCTTTGTGGGTTAAGTGAAAGGTGTGGTGGATGTGATGGATTTTCTGTTTCTTGGACCGAGTTGACCACTCTGGAGGTCGAGCATCAATGATCATGTTGATGGTTCTTTTAGGTTTTTTACCCTTTTCTTCGGCGGTCTTTTGTCGTTTTGCATCAAGCTTGTTACAAAGACCTGGTTCATTTTCCGAGAGGAAGTCGTTGAGGTGACATTCCTCTTTGAGTTTGTGACAGTAAGCTCTCAAAATGCGACAATCTTCAGTAAGATGATGTCGACATTTATGAAGTTTACAATATGGATTTCCTTCGATAGGTTCAAGGTCGTGTACTTGAGGTTGGAAGTAAGGCTCATCTTTGATTAGGTCAAAGAGTTGGTTGTAGGAACACTTGAAAGGGTTTGGAAACTTGGATTTGGAGGTGGATTTTGGTTTGCCTTTGTACTCTGACCTGGGCGGTTTTGGTTTAGAGTAAGTGGGTTGTGTAGTTTGGACAACAGCTACTCGTTCCTTTGACTTTGTGAGGGCTTCCTCGAGCTTGATGTATTTATCAGCTCGCACATATAGGTCTTCCAGCATTGCAGGGGCATCTAGGATAATATTCTTTTCTAACGCCGTGTTGGGGTTAACAGCCGAGATGAAGGCCAAGAGCCATGAGTTCTCGTTAGGTTTTCAGCTCGCAAGCATTCCTTCTAGAATCTTGCCATGAACTTTTTAGTAATTTCGGACTCGTCTTGTTTGAGTCGAAATAGGGTAGTGACCTCGATTCTTCTTCTCTTGTTATGAATGTATTGAGTGACGAAGAGAGACTCGAGCTGATCATATGAGGTACCCTCAAACCCATAGGCATGGGTAGTCAGTACTCAAAAACAATATATATATAATGCCTTTTTGTCTTCAAGATTGGGTGCAAATCTATCATTACCTACATATCTGTAAATGTAAAGAAAATGTTGGTCGGAGAAGACGATCGGAAAGTAGAGGAGAAGGGATTTTTAGTGTGGAAGTGGCTGAGCTATCTAGAGAGATAGTTGCCTACGTATCTGAGGTTGACCAAGTCCCAGAATCAAGCCTACGTAGTTCATATTTATAGGTGAATTGGGACAACGGATAGCTCATTAATTGTCCAACGGTGGAGTCAATTAATGAGCGGATATTTTGAATCTGAAAATAAGGTCTGTGGTTTGAATAAGGTCGAATGAAAAGGCGTTCACGTCGAGTGAGCTCGAATAAAAAAAGGCTCACGTCGAGTTAGTTTGATATTGAAAAAGATTGAGGTCGGGTGACATATGAGGAATGTTGATCGAGGTCGAGTGAGCTCGAATAAAAAGAGGCTCACATCGAGTTAGTTTGATATAGTTGTAGGTTTGTGTGGTTGACGAGTTTGAATATAATGGTGTATACAATATCTTGGTCTCATAAGCTGATAAGCACAGAGATATTAAAATAACTTGATCTTATACAATTGGATTCAGCAAGATAACAGCATCAACTCACAAAAAATAATGAAAATTTCAATTTCAAACTCATCTTGATGTATAAAAAGTCTGGACATGGCAGAGATGCATGTTTTAGATAGCTTATTTTAGCCTGCTCGATCTACTCTTAGTTTTTTAGCCTTCAAGATTGCCGTATGTCCTCAATACAGTTTGCCTAAAAACCCATGTTTAGGCCCATTTCATGATATATTGTAAGGCTTTGTGAGAGAGAGTTTGTATCCTCAATTTGTGATTGTCTCTTTGAGAGATTTGGTGAGGATCTGAGAAGGGAGGAAACCTAGGGTTTTTTTCCATTTGTTTAAGAGCTTTGTACTATCTTCTCCAATAGTAAAAGTTCTATTTATTTGTCCGTGGATGTAGGCAATCTGGCCGAACCACGTTATATTGGTGTCTCTCTCTATTGTTGCTAAGTAGATTTACTTCTTTACTACTTGCTTTGCCATCTTTCGTACACTAGCATCATATCCACCGTTGTTGTATTCGTTTCTGCTGCGCACAACAAGTGGTATCAAAGCCGAAGGTTAGTTCCTTGGGTTAAAGACGGGATTGCAGAACATTGGTTAAAGGGTTTTGAGGAATTTGTCCAGATTCGACATCCTGTTGTAAAACGGCCATAACTCTGTGCTCGGATATCGAAACGTCGATCCATTTTTTGGGTTGGAAAGAATACTCTTCAAGCTTTCCAACGGTCAATGGTACGTTTTCTGGTTCAAAGTATTCTGTTCTCAGTAATTCTTTGAGGTTGACGGTTTTGTTTTTCTCAATTTCGGTAAAAATCCAATCTTGGATTTTTCTTGTGGTATTGGTGAACTCTTTTGGTTTCGTTTGTTTATTTGGTTTGCTGGTGTATGAAATTGATTGGTATCATGTCAGATCATACTTCGGATTTGAGTGAATTTGGAAAGGAGGTTGATAGTTTGTTTGATCAAACCTTGTTGTTAGATGTTGACATTCATAAATTTGATGGTAACCTCGACTTTGCAATGTGGAAGACGGAGGTACAAGATTGGTTAGCCATTAATGGCTATGTGGATGTTCTTGATGATAAATCGATAAATTTAAATGATGATGAATGGCTAACTCTAAATTTGAAGGCTTGTGAATTTGTCCGGTATTGTTTGGTAGAAGATATGTGGTATGTTGTCGAGTTGGAAACCATTGTAATAGTTATGTTGTTCAAATTGGAAGTCAAGTACGCTTTGAAAAATACAGAGGATTGGTTCTATGTGGTTGATGATAGTATTGGTAGAGTGGTTGGTTCTCAATGTAAATTGAGAAGTCGAAGAACTCTTGCAAAGAATGAATGTGCCTATTGTCATTGTTGGGGACATTGGAAAATTAATTGTCCAAAGTTGCAGAAGAAGATTGTTCGTTGTTGGCTTTATCTTCAGTTGGTTATTCTACTAATGAGTGGGTTTTGGATTCGGGTTGTTCCTATCATATGTGTCCAAATAGGGAGTTGTTTGATAGCTTTCAGGAGCTAGATGCTTGTGTTTTGCTTGGTAATGATCATATTTGCAAAACTTTTGGGATAGGTACAGTTCGATTGAAGTTGGAAGATGGATGCACTCGAAAGTTAGAAGATGTTTGATATGTACCTGTGGGTGCAAAAATTTGATCCACAAACTCGAGATGTGTATTGATTAATCAAACAGTTACAACAAAAGTCTTGTACAGACTGAGATGGGATGGCGGTATACAATGAGACTGGACCTGATGAGGATCTAGCTGCCTACGTATCCAAGAAGATGAACTTGGAATCAAGTTTTTGCCTTCACTAAGCTCTAATGGAGTTGCTCAGTGAAAGACTCGTAGTTCAGAAGGTTAAAAACTCCTGCATTTATAGTGGACCGGAGGAGGTTGGCTCAACCACCCCTCCGGTTTTGACTTCATGAACTCAGGTAGTTCAAACTATGACGATTCTCCCGCAGAGATAGCATGCATGCTACTTGGCGGCTATCCCTCGGTTTGAATCCCCATTGACTAGGACGACTGCCATGTGGCATCCTCTGATAGGCCCTGGTTCAAACTGGGTCTTCCTTTATCTTCTCCAGCGGGCTAGAACAGTGGGTTCTGTTAGCCTGGAATCTTGCTGGACTTATCCAGTTAGTTGGGACTTGGATTTGACCAAGTTTGAAAGCAAAGACTTGGGCTAGACTCAATCCTGGCGAGGTCCTCTGGACTTCTATCATAAGCCTTTGGATGAGCCTTTGTAGCTGATGGACTTCAATGGACCGGACCTGGCTCACTTGATTGAGGTGGGCCTGGTCGATTTGTGGGAACCCACGGTTCAACTTCTTATAGAGTAACCGGGGCTCCACCCACTAGTCGTGGACCATCCGGTGGATCAAGATCCACAAAGCGTATGTGGGCTTCTTAAGACCGGGTTGGGCCCTACCCGATAGTCCAGGTCTGGCTGGCTACTGTTCAGGTGCTCCCGGTTTGGCTTCTTATACAGCCACCGATGACACATGTCGGGTATTTTAACTAGGGTACACACATCGCCCCCCCTTTGTCAAGTAGCAGACAATCTGCTTGGGAAAGATCTTTGAAATATCTTCCCCGGCTATTGAGATTCGGAGGATTCCTTCCTTGATACGACTCCTTGGTGACGATTCCAAATCCCTTGGATCAAGGAATATGGTTTGCTTCTTCCTCTTATAAATAGCGAGCCGGAGGCGCAGAAGGATATCCACACTACAAGAAAATCAGCTTATTGGTATGGACCTACGACTGCCTTAGCCACGGTCCAGGTCTGTAGCAAAATTAGCCACGGTTGATTTCCGTGGCAAATGTTATAAAGCCGTGGCAAAATCTTGATCCAATATTTAGGATTGTTGGGAAATTTTCCTAGAGTTATGAACCGTGGGAACGAAGTGAGTATAGACCGTATGATTCTTGTTTCTTATCTCGAGATTTATCTACAGTCAATTCAATTTGGTTAAACAAATAACGAAAAAGAAAAAAAAGAAAAAAAAGAGAGAAAACGAAAAACTTTCTTCCTTTTGAGAAATCGAAATCAGAAATCGAAGAACCCTATCATCTTCTCTGTTGATTTTGAGAAATTGCCACCTTTCTTCAGAAATCGTTCAGAAATTTGAGAAATTGCCTCCTTTCTTCAGAAATCATTCAGAAATCGAAGAACCCTATCATTCAGAGTCTCAATTTCTGAAATTGAGAACCCTATCATCTTTAACTCGCAAATTCTGTTGAATCGACTTTTGGTATAATTTCTGCTGAATCGACTTTTGGTGTACGTCACAGGTAATTTCTTATAATTCTTCAATAAATTTTTTTATCTTTTTAATTTTTAATTTTGGTGGTGGTTTGTTTTGTTTATATTTTCATTTTTTTTTTCTTTTCGAAAATCCATGCTAGTATATTTCATAATGTTCACATGCTATTCAAGTTTCACATCACTCTAGCTTTATGGTTTTCGTAGTATCGAGATTTTGGTAAATTATATACAGTAGTAGTGTGTTTGGCCATTTTCAGTGAAGTGAGGATACCTTATGGCTTAAGTATTTACAGACTACTAGGTACTATTTTTCTTATACTTTGGCATGTATTTAACAAAGTTATAGATATAGTCCAAAATTCTTCAACCAAGCAGTGATATCGACTCTTCGATAAATGCCAAATGTTTGTCCATTTAGTACTATAAAGATATTATCACCTATCGACAAATCAAAAATTTAGAATTGGACAGACAATGAGATCTTTGGTTTCTATTACTTGTATAAGGCTGAATGTGGGAATTATTGTCGTATTATGATAATGGTGTATGATAGTAACTAGAAGAAACTGGTGAGCTCAGTTTTTTCAAATTTCATTATTTTGCGCAAAAATAGTTTTAGGGTTAAGTGTAATTTGTAGATGATAAACACTGTATGTACTTGACATTCACCATGGTTTTTACTTGTATTGTTTGTTAAAGGGTTTCTTTGATTCTGTCTGTGTGTGATTTTGCTCCAATGATTTCGAGTTTGAGCTCATCCAATAATTTCATTGTTGGATGCCTGGATTTTGTTTGGTTTTGTATTACTCGAGTGATGATGGTACCTGTGTTGAGCATTAATACCCTGAATGATCTACAAGTAGTAGTAGTAGATTCATGTTTAATAATTTCGTAGGTAATTTCTTATAATTCTCTCATAGCGCTTATGAGCAGGGTCCCATCATGGATTTCTCACACCGTACTAGTGGTGACTACCACGTGCTTGAAATATTGAATGAACCCAGGATTTTTATTAAGGGTTCAGATCGACATATGCGAGATACCTATAGACAACATATTTCTGTACGGATAATTCTACTATAATTCATATGATACTTGCTGACTTCTGGGAGTTCCATTATCTAGACTCCAGTCCACTTACTTTCCCCAGATACAATTCATGGGACTGTCCATTATCTCAATCGTTATTGGTCCCATCTCCAAATCTAGTGAAGGACCTTCAGTTTGTTCTTTGCTGCCTTGGCAGGCTAGGATTTCCTCACCACATTCCAGGTTGGTCATCATAGATTGTCTCTCCATCTGCTTGTGTGGTGAAGCATGTTTGTCCTAATAGAAGGGCCATTCTAAAAGAATTTATCATACCTTCTTTTAATATTTTCTACTAGCGCGGTTGGCCAAATGTAATGGACTAGGAGATGGGTAATCAGCACAAGATTGAATGTATAAATTGAGACCTTCCTGCCCAGAAGATATGTCTAGACAAGCGCTAAAGGCCTAAAAATTATTTGATAGGTGGGGGTTGAAAATGAAGACCACAAGTTGTGCTTTCAATGTAAAATGTGAAATATTTCTTTTGCGAGTTAATAAACTATGTCTAGCTGTTATTTCTGTAGTGCTTCAAAACGCAGTGCAGTTTTTGAATTTAATGGATGAGAGGAATCTTGCGTCATGCAGAAACCATGTCTATCATAATTAATATGCTAGCAGAGGATGACCCAGATTGTGAGAGTAGAGATAGACTGCTTGACTACTTTGTGAAATGATGAACTAAGGTATTCCGTTTATATATTTGATCAGTAGACATTATTTTGTTTAAAATAAGTATGTGATATTACATGCTTTACTTTGTTTAATGAAATAAATAAAGGATCTAACAGCTTTCTCTATTCACGTTAGAACAAGGATGTAAACGCTTTCATTATTTAATGTAAGATCTCTAAAACTGTACCATGGTTTCTTACAGAGATGTTATATTTCATTGTTTCGTTGAGCATTCAAATGCATCTTTTGGTACACGATTAATCGTCTAAGTTTTGGTTGTTTTTAATTGTTTGAGTTTGTACTTCATTACTGACTTGGTTAAAAGTGACTTTGGATGTAGTCTGTAAATGCGCTTAAACCAATTAATTTTCCTTTTTGTATCCAGTGAAAATATGATTTTATATTATGCATTGTGGAGGTGCAAAAAATTTGTTCGGCATTAGCCGATTTTAGATTATGCAGGGCAGGTGCAAAAATAATAATTGTTATTTTTTTCTGCAAAAAATTCAGATTTCCCACGGCTCCAAACAGTAGCAAAATTCAATTTTTTTTTTTGAAAAATTCCAGATTTGCCACGGCTAAAAACAGTAGCTAATTTGAAAAATAAATAAATTTCGATATTTTTTTTTCAAAAAAAAAAATATTCGCCACGGACCCAGACCGTGGGGATATTGAAATTCTGCCACGGTTGATATCCGTGGAAAGGCCCACGGTTCATAACCGTGGCTAAATATAGCTATTCACCACGGACCCGGACCGTGGCAAAAGAATTAGCTACGCCCTGAACACCCACGGTCTCGCCACAGTCGAAAACAGTGGCTAATCCTGTTTTGCCACGGTTCTGGTCCGTGGCAAATTTGATGTATTCTTGTAGTGCCACTTCCTTTCCTCTTGTCTTTATTGTTGTTGTGTTGTTACTGCTGAAGAATGGATGACGACCGGACTGCTGACTTAGCTCACCGTGCATTCAACCTCAAAGTGGAACATGTGTTCAACCATGTGCAAGCTCAGGAAAAGAACCTAGAGAAGGTCGTTCGGTTGGAGCATGACATGAAGCTGTCTCTCAAAAAGCGAGATGACATGATTCCATCCCCGCGCCAGGATCTTCGGCTTTCTGAAGATTCGCTTAAACAGGGCGAAGATCAGATTCAAGAATTGAAAGAGAAAGTCTGGATCTTCGGCAATGCTGCAGCCGGGGGTGTTAGCTGGGATCAGAACACTAATCCCCCTCCTACCGCCTCGCAGGATGATTTGGTAGACTAGTCTATGTCGCACCATTGTTGAGGAGCGGTGCCCTCTTCTTTGATTTTTATTCATCAATAAAATTCTTTTTCCCCACGATCAATGCCTCTTCTTGTCTGGTCTTGTCTCGAATTTGGCAGGTTGACTGTCGGTCCGTGGGAGACCGTTGCTTTTCGGGAAGCAACTGGGCTGGGGCCCAGCCTTCTTAACCTTTGTGGAGTTATTGAAGCTATATATAAGGAGAAGCTTACTATTGTTGAGTTATCTCTCTTTCTTCTTCTTCTCTTCTTGTCCATCTTCCATGGCGGCTAGGCATTCGGATTTCAGCTCAGTCGGTGATAATCATGAGCAGTACCGGGTGCATCTCCTCAGCCATGTGAACAGTTTGAAAATCCAAGTGATTGAACTTGTAGAAGATCAGCTCAAGTGGGAGGTGCGCCATGAGGGCCGAATCGAAGAGAAAGATGAAGAGATTCAGTGCCTCACAGAAAGGCTCAGATCTGCTTCCGCTGAGCTTGCCCAGATGGGGGGCAAGATTGATATTGTCGTCCTCTCTTCGTGGAAGGAAGGGTACGCTGAAGCCAAGGCTAAGTACCATCTCCCTGACTCACCGGAGGGGTCCAGTCCGGATCCCCCGTCTCCCCCACTGATGTAATTTTGTTCCATTCGCACTATGTAGGGGATTTGGTGCACCCCATATCATCCTGTCTTGTAATAAAATAATATTTCCTTTCACCACTGTCTTGACCTCCAGTAGATAAGTCCGGTTATCTTCCCGTCGTGATGAGTTAAGGAAACATGTGTTACTCAACCAACCTTTGACCGTGATGACATAGACCGGAGGTCCACATGTCGCTAACCCGGACCATGTGGACCCCACCTGTACATGCTGGGTGAGCCTCAACTGATCGTATGATGTGGGCCCCAACTGATGTGGGTCCCAGATGACTGTATAGTGTGGGCTTCAGCTAATTGTGTTAAGTGGGTCCCACTTTGTCTTCTCTGAATCTTCTTTTATTAGCGGGAAAATGTACAACTTCAACTTCCAGTGAAAGCTAGTAACTCCTCGCTGATTGAGTCATTAAACTTGATGATTTAATGATTTTGAATTAATGGATAATCCATTAAAAAGACTTGGAAGACCATTAGCCGGTGGACCCTGGACTCTGCTTATAAAAGAAAGAATCTTTAGAGAAGAGAAGGACACTCCCTCTCTTTCTTCTTCAGCTTCATCTTCATTTCGCTGTCGAAACCCTAGGTTCTGAATTACCTAAATTCTGGTGATAACCTGCACAATCTTCCCCTGAAAAATGATAAAGACTCTTGTGTTGAGCTCTACCAGTGACGAGGAGCCTCAGACTTCGGTTCCCCGTCCTGCCGCTGATGTGGGCGGTCCAAGAGAGATTCCGGCTACTGAACCGAACTGGCCTGCTGGCGTGGAAGAGGTGGCCCCTCTGAATACAGTCGACCCCTCGACGGAAAGACGTGGGAGGAGGTGGCAAGCTTCCTCCAATCTCCCCCGGAATCCCGAGGTTGAGCAAATGAAAGCAACGAAGGTCCAGGAATAGTTTGGTTGGAGGGGGGTATGATTCGGCTCCCATCCCTCCATTTCCGATGGTTGTTCCGGTAATCTGATCGTAGAGCCTTTATCAGCTTTTATATAGCATGCAGCTCCCGCTGCCCTCTTCAATTTTGCGGTTGCTGTCCTGGTGGGGAATTCCACCGGGTCAGATGCAAGTGTCCTTCTGGATAATCGTGCGTCGGATTGGGCTGATTGCCCATCACTTCGAGGTCCTCTTTGGCCCGGTCGAGATGTTCCTGCTGATGAAGTCGGTTGCTTGAGAGGCTAAGAAGCGTTGTTTCTACACCATTTCATGGCGTACTGCCCGGAGACTGTCTGGGCTCCCCAATCACTACGGGAACTTGTTCGAGCCCTGCTACCGGGTGTCAGGGTGGTCGTCTGACCGCAGCATCCTGGTGTCGTGGGACTTTATAGGTAAGCACGTATCTGACCTTGATTTCATTCTTTTTATTTTTATGCCTTGCGTGTTTCCTGAGCCCCGGCTCAGGAACAGTTCTGTGCTTTTGTTTGCAAGGAAACGCCAGCTCCAGGTATCGTTGCCGGTGGGCGTAGACTCTTCTGCGGCTGAAGGCAACATTGAGTGTTTCTTCGGCCTACTTGCTGCCCTACCGGTTCCTCCGCAGGTTGTCGAGGTTGCCTCTACCTCCGGTGAGTGTACTGCCCCTACGGAGAGCGTAGTTCCCAGCGCTGGGGAGGAGCCTCCGGTCGAGAGTGAAGCTGTCGATTTGAGGGGGGAGATGGATATCTGGCCCGACGAGGCTGTTCGAGTCGGGGGAAGATCTCCTTCTGACGAGCTCATGCCGGACGCTCCACTAGAAGTCATCCCAGTTGTTGGGGATGTTCAGGTATCTTACGCTAGCTCTGTTTGTAATTCAAACTCTCCTATGGGTCGCTGGAGGAGATCACATGTTTTCTATGGGTCTTCTGACTCCTCCGGTGACCCAAGCCCCATGTCGAGGGATAGTGGACTTCTGCTTCCACGTTGGTCCGGTGAGTCAGCTACTGAAGGATTCTTTCCTACCCCGGTGCAGGTACATGCTGAAGTGGAAAACCTAGCCCAGCTGGAGATGGTGGGAGGTGTGTCCGAGGAAACCATGGTTGCATTTGCTGCCGAGGGAGGTGAACCAGCTGTGGTCTCGGGGTGTCCACCAGACGAAGTGGACGCTGGCGTTGAGGCCCCGGTGGAGGTAAGACCTTCCCAGCCTCCTACTATTGAAGGTGTTTTTGTCCAGTCCCCTGCCCCGGTTGATCCAAGGGGCAAGTTTGTTGTGGATGAATCTGCCAGGGGCTCGAAGAGAGCTGCCTCTGCCTCCCCTGCTGACCAAAGGGTGGTTGTGCGCTTGAGAAGAGAGGATCCCATTCATCGGGCGCTGAGGGGACCGGTGACGGGGACTACCCGGATTGGTAGTGGTTCACGCGTCTCTGTCGAAGATGCCCTGGCAGTCGAAGATGTCCGGACTGAGGTAGAGTTTACAGTGCCAGACACTGCTAATGATGAAGTTCCGGTTTATGGGAGGGGTGATCAGGTTCCATACACCGATCTGCTCACTGGTCCAACTGCGCAACTGGACCCCGAACCGAGTGAGTACCAGCCCGAGGCTACCCCGGAGTTTCCGCTGCTAGCGTTCTCCATTCATCCTACATTTTTGAATGTCGATTGGGGACTCCGGCATCATGAACATCCATACCGCCTTCGATTACATCTTCCAGAATCTGCTTCCGGAAGACCGGGCGTACTATAGTCGTCTCTCTCGCGACCGGGCGATGAGGATAGTGGCTCAGAACCTCATTGCAGTATGATTTCCTGTCTTGAGTTTTAACTTAGCTTTGTAGATGTTTGTATATCTGTTTCTGACTCCTACTCTTCTTGTCTGTCAGATGCAAACTGTCATGGCCCGGGTCTTTGAGCTGAGTGTCAGACCTCGGCCTTCTGCCTTGGAGAATCTGGAGCGCCTTCCATCTGGATGGGGTTTTTTTATCCCTGTCATCCTTGGTTTCCAAGACCGGAAGCTAGGTCCGGGCGTCTCGGGCTTAAAAGGAGCATAACTCTGCATTTAGGACTTAGACAGGATCGGAAACTAGGTCCGGGCATCCCAGGTTGGATGGAATTTTTGTTCCCTATCATCCTTGGTTTCCAAAACCGAAAGCTAGGTCCGGGTGTCTTGGGCCTAAAAGGAGCATAACTCTGCATTTAGGACTTAGACAGGATCGAAAACTAGGTCCGAGCATCCTGGACATTAGTGGAGACATGATCTTGCACTAGGATTTTCAGCAGTAAAAAATACAAAGTACTCAAATTCTTGCGGGAATGAATCTTTATTGAAATCATCAAATGGAGTAAATTACTTGTAGAATTTCTTGAGGTGAAAAGTGTTCCATGGTCTGAAAAAGAGGTCGTCGGTCAGAGTTCTGAGGAAGTATGAGCCCTTTGCAGCATGTCTGTCTATGATGTATTGTCTTTCCCAGTTTTCTCCGAGCTTGCCGGTTGTTGTATCTTCAGTCATGACTTTGACTTCCCTCATGACCCAGTCACCTGGATTGAACTTTCTCTCTACGACTCGCTTGTCGTATCCTTTTTTTATAGTTTCCTGATACCGGAGGAGGTGCTGCAGGACTTGTTCTCTCTTGTCGTCAAGAACGGTTTTTTCTCTTGCTAGGATCCCTTCATTCTCCCCGGTAAGGACTGCATAAGTACGAGTTGTCGGAGCTAGCAGCTCTGTTGGCATTACCGCTTCTGCTCCGAAGGTAAGCTGGAAGGGTGTCATAACAGTGGACCTTCTTCTTGGAGTGGTCCGGTATGCCCATAAGACCCCCGGGAGTTGCATTACCCAGTTGCTTTTCGCTTTATCCAATCGCTTCTTAAGTGTATCCAAGATGACCCAGTTAGACGCTTCTATTTGCCCATTTCCCTGAGGGTAGTACGAGGCCGAGAAGTTGTGTTTGATCTCCAAAGACTTGCATAATAGCCAGATATTATCGCAGTCGAACTGTTTTCCATTATCTAACACCAGCTCTTGGGGAATTCCAAACTTGCAAATTATATCTTTCCATAGAAATCTTCTGACATCAGAGTCGCATACATGTACCAATGCTACGGCTTCAACCCATTTGGTGAAATAATCTGTAGCGACAAGTAGGAACCTGACTGAGTGTGGAGCTTTTGGAAGTGGTCCTACAATATCTAGTCCCCATTTGACGAAATGCCATGCGCTCAAGCTGGGGTGTAGTTCATTTGCCGGGGCATGAGGGACGGGGGCATGCTTCTGACAAGGGAGGCCCGCCTGGGTGAATTTCTTGGCGTCCATCATCATATGCGGCCACCAGTAACCTTGGATCATTGTCCTCTGTGCCAGATTTCTTCTCCCAGAATGGTTATCGCAGATCCCAGCCTGGATCACCTTTAGTATGATCAGGCCTTCTTCTAGAGTGAGACACCTGAACAAGACCCTGAAGCCATGGCTTTTCATGTATACCCTGTGTGACACCCGATGTAGGATGACAGTGAACTTCCACGCATCCCTCCTAATTTTGGCTAATAACTTTGGATCTTTGTGGAGTATACGGTGAATGAGGAAGTTGATGCATGGCCTCCTCCAGTCGTGGCCATTGCCGGTCTGCAGTTCGGCGTCGATTCTGCCTACTTCGGAGTTCAGGTTGTCTGGAATGTCTTTGATTGGTTCCTCCGGTGGGAGCTCCAAATCGATGTGAATACGAGAGAGCGGTGGTTCTGATGGGTCCAGTTCGTTCGGTTCCATCGAAGGTGGCATTGCTTCTATCCGGCCTCTGGTGAGACAAGGATTTTAGTCTTCAATTTGTGATTCTGGTGGGTCATCTGGCTGACCCTAAGAGGGAGGATTTGGCTCGCTCTATGTCCTAAGCCCAGTGTCGGGCTAAGTAGCTTCTTCATCTCTCTTCCTTTTCTGTCCTCTGGTAGTTACCATGAAGACTTCCTTCCAATGCATGTATTCCAGGAGGTAGACCTCCAGTAATGGCATGTCTGGATCTTTGGGCCCGATACTCGGCTCTTTCTGGTATCCGATTGATAGTTGTCGGGGATCTGTAGTGCTGATAGAAGAGGAAAGATATGCCAAGGCTTCTACATGCCTGACATCTATCCTTGGTCGTTGCTCGACCGTGATGAATTCGAACTTTCCTATCATGGAGTGGACGACATCAAGATACTTTGCCATCCGGTCGTCTTTGGCTTGGAAGGACCCGACGAATTGGTTCGCCACTAGCTTTGAGTCTGTCTTGATCATGACTCTCTGCGCCCCTAGTTTGAGCACTGTCTGGAGACCATATATTAGAGCTTCGTATTCGGCTTCATTTTTTTATGCCGGAAATCTCAGTCTGGCAGACTTTTCTGTCTTCTGTCCATCCAGGCTGATCAGGAGACAACCAATGACGGATCATGTACAGTTACTGGACCCGTCAGTGTAGATTGTCCATGCTTCGTTATCTTCTTTGGCCAGAGACTCCCGTGACCGGGGGATATCGTTTGCCCCCAGTGTATCTTCTTCTAAGTCTGGGTTGATCGGTATGTTCTCAATAGGAAAATCTGCCATCAAGGAGGCTACTACATGCCCTTTTTCTGCGGTTCTGGGTTCATACCGGATGTGCTATGTACTCAGATAGCTGGACCACTCGATCAACCGATTAGATTCTTCATGCTTTCCAAGAGCTTTCCTGAGCGGGTACTCGGTGTAGACTTTGACTGCTCTCCCTTGGAAATATGGCTTTAGTCTCCTGGCTGCATGTACCAGGGTTAAGGCGATTTTCTCGATTTTTGAATATCTTGTCTCAGCTCCCTGTAATACTTTGCTGATAAAGTATATTGGTTTCTCCTCCGGTTCTTCCACAAATATAACCACACTGACTGCAATATCGGATGTGGCCAGGTAGATACCAACTGGTTGCCCTGTTTGAGGTGCTGTAAGGACCGGAGGTTGAGTAAGATATGCCTTGATCTCGTTAAAGGTTTGCTGACAAGTAGGATTCCATTCCGCATTAGCTTTGATTGCATTGAAGAACGGCTTCCATCGGTTTGAGTACCGGGAGATGAACCTGTTGAGAGCGACCAACAACCTCCCGGTTAGCCTCTGAAATTCTTTCACTGCCTTTGGGGCGGGCATCTCCAGGACTGCCCGGATCTGATCTGGATTGGCTTCTATTCCCCGGTTGGTCATTAGGAAGCCAAGGAACTTGCCAGAAGAAAGACCAAATGAGCATTTGGCTGGATTCAGCTTCATGTTGTACCGTGCCAAGATATCAAATGTTTGTTGCAGATCTTGGAAATGATTGTTTTTTTCCTTGGTTTTGACTACCATATCGTCTATGTAGACTTCCATGCTCCGGCCTATGAGCTGACTGAATATGGTGTTAAACAGCTTCTTGTACGTTGCCCCTGCGTTCTTCAGACCATATGGCATCACCCGGTAGCAATAAAGCCCCCGGTCAGTGATGAATGCGGTGTATTCCTGATCTTCTTCATAAAGTGGAATCTAGTTGGATCTTGAGTAGGCGTCCATGAAGGACAACCTCTGGTAACCAGCGGTGGCATCCACCATGTCTGTGATCCTGGGGAGTTGATATGGGTGCACAGGACATGCTTTATTAAAATTAGTAAAATCGATGCAAACTCGAATCTTACCGTTCTTCTTTGGGACAACCACGATGTTAGAGCCCCAAGTAGGGTAGATGACTGGTTTGATGAAGTTGAGTGACAGTAGCCGATCAACTTCTTTGTTGACCGCCGGCTTTCGATCTGGCGCCATTCGCCTTGGTTTCAACTTGACCAGCTTGTGCTGAGGATCGATGTCCAGTCTATGACAAGCGACAAAAGGGTCAATTCTTGGCATCTCGCTGACACTCCATGCGAAAACATGGTGATTCTACCGGAGCAGTGTGATCATGAGAACCTTCTCAGCCCTTGGCAGGCTGGAAGCGATGTAAATTGTTTTGTGAGACTCCAGTCCCACTATGACTTCTTCTAGCTCGTCGACCACTGGTGATATCCCGGTTTTCAACTCTGGATTCCCCTTGACAGACTTGCTGAGAGTTGGTTGCTATTGATGAGAGTCCGTCAGGAAAATGATATTTCCATTGGTCTCCGAAATGGACTTTCCTTTGACAGCATCGAGGTGGCATTTGAAAGTCATTCCCTAATCTCCATTAACCTTGCAAATTCAATTAGGAGTAGGGAATTTGAGGCTTTGGTGGAAGGTGGACACAATTTCTTTCATCTGATGAATCCAGTCCCTTCCCAGAATGACATTGTAGCAGGAGGAGGAGTCGACTAGCAAGATGTCTATTCCGACGGTATTGAATCCCACCGTGATTGGCAGGTGGATCCGCCCGGAAGACTGTGTTGGCTCCCTGTTGAATCCATAGATAGGAGTCTCATCAGATTCGATGAGACCCATAGATAGCTCCATAGCTTTATAAGGGCATGAGAACCCGACATTGGAGGTACTACCGGCGTCGACCATGACTCGTCGGACCTGGTAGACGCCAATCCATGCTGTGATAACCAGGGCGTCATTGTGTGGATAATGCATGCCCCTTTCGCCTTCTTCGGTGAATGTCAAACCTCCGGGGACAATGGACTTAGTGTTTGTCCCTTCGTTGAAGTTGAGGTGTCCAACTTCATGGACATGTCGTATCCACCAGAGCTTTTCTCGAGCGCAATTATTTCTCTCTGTTTTGGAAGAACTGGGCGCCTGAACGTGGCAGACGTACACAATATGATCTCCAATTTTCACCTGTTCGACTGCTCCGGTCTGCACCATATCAAGGATGAGGCCGGCGTCTACCAAGCGCTGCATTCATACTTTAACGACTTGCAGTTCTTCAGCTCGTGACCGTAATCATTGTGATGATCACACTTCTTGGACTTATCCTTTCTGCCCTCCGGGTCTGCCGGGAGAGGGGCAGGTTTGTTGAGTAGTCCTCTGTTCTTGATCTTTTTGAATACTTCTTCGATCGGGAACCTCAAGGGTGTGAATTCCCTTTCCTTGCGTCCCCCCCCCCCCACCCCCCAGTAGATTTCTCTGACCGGCGGTCGGGCTGTCGAGCTGGTGTTTTCCCCTTCCTGTCTTTGTTTCTGTCAGGGGTCTTTTCTTCCTTGCGATCCCTGTCGGAGCTTTCTTCTTTTGCCTTATTTGGCTTTTCGGAGATTTGGCCTCCGACAAGTCTCTTTCTCCTAACTTTCAGATCATCCTCTTCCTGAGCATACCTTTCTGCTTTCTCGAGCAAAGCTGAATCCGAGGATGGAGGTTTTCTCGCTAGTGACCGGTATAACTCTTCGTGGTTGTTGTTCAAGGCATACTTGAAAGCTTGGATAACGACGCTATCAGATCCGTCCTGTACTTCTGATAGTAAGGTTCGGAACCTTCAGGCGAAGTTCCTGAGTGTTTCGCTCTGGTCCATCTATAGGGAGAACAAGGCTTCAGCTCCCTTCTTTGTTTTCACATTGAATCGGTACTTTTCCTCGAACAATTCGGCCAGTTGTACGACTGTGCGGACGGATGCGGCCAGTTGTACCACATCTGCGCTTCACCTTTGAGTGAAGCAGCAAACATTTTTGCAAGTAACTTGTCATCATGGTCCCATATGGCCATGGTGCTCTTGTAGTTCATGACATGCTGAACCGCAGAGCCGCTTGTCTCATTGTACTGTTCGAAGGGCGGCTGCTTGAAGCTGGACTATATTGTTTCTGACCTCTTACGCCAAAGGTGTCGTAGCCAGATCTATCATCTCTTGCAGCTTGAGTTGATTCATCTGTTCCACGTTCAGCTTCAGTTGTCTCTGATGGGTGTGAGCCCTTTGGGGATTTCTTCCCCTTTGATCGTGGCGTGTTGGATGAGTGCTTTGGTGCCTCCTCCGGCGCAGTCCTTCTGGTGGGGTGACTTCTTCTACAGACCTGATACGGGTCACCCTGCGGCCATGACGTGGCCCGGGTGTCCTTACGCGTCCGCGGCGATGTTTCTGAACTGGAGAGATAGACATCCTATCCCTCTCCGGTGCCAGTCTGTCCCAAACAGGGCGGGGATCATGGCTATGTGGGGTAAGACTCCGGTCACTTGTTGATTGTGACCTTATCTTCTTCGGAGGAGACGGACTTGAAGATAGGGCTAAAGATGATTGGCTATCTCTGGCCCTGGTTCTCTTCTTTCTTCTCAGTTCTGCATTCTCCTTGGTCATCCGCTTGATGATTGCAGTTGGGGATTAGGCCGCTGGCCCTTTCCTTTTTTGCTGCTCAGTAAAACCTCCTCCCGCGGCTTGGGAAACGGTTTTCTGGTCTTTTCTTGCAGCGGCTACTCTGGATGGTGCAGGGTCTTGCGACGCCGGTATCCTGACAGTTCGGTTGGTTGTATTCAGATTACTAGGCTCGTTAGTGATTTCTACCACTAAGTTTTCTGCCTTCGGCTGTCCACTCTCAGAGTGTTGCGAGCCATGGTCATGGCCCTCGCTCCCGAGAACTGACTCTTGATTGACCGACTCCGTCGTTTCAAGAACTGGAGACAAAGGGAAGTAATTCAAATTAGCACTTTGTCAAGTTTTAATCCATTCTAACATATATATATTATTTAAACATATATATATATATTAGAAAGTTGTGTTTATTAGGACAATTATCATGCATGTTAAGAGCATCTCTAATGGGTCTCCTAAAACCTAAATTATAGGAATTCCGAAAAAAACAGCACCCTAACGCGTCGTCTATAATTTTAGCAGCCGGCTATCCACGTAGGATGTGGTGGGCCGGTCTGCTAAAACTTCGTCCAAAATTGAACCAAAGATAGGATTATAGGAATGGGTAAAATAAAATGTTCCACGCTGGTTCAACCAGCGTGGAACATTATTTTTTTTTTTTTTTTTATTCCACGCAGGTCAAACCGGCGTGGAACCTTCTTACAGATCCTGTAGCCAAAGCCCACTGCCCCAAGCCCAGCCCAGCTACTGCCCCCAAGCCCAGCCCCAAGCCCAAGCCCAACCACGCGAAGCCCAAGTCTTCCACGCTGGTTGGACCAGCGTGGAACAGAAAAATATTTCCACGCTGGTGCAACCAGCGTGGAAGATAAAAATTTGGCAAAAAAATAGGAAACGCGTTAGGGATACCCCTGATATAGGTATGGAAGACCTGCTAAAAAAAGTGATGGGAAAGGAGGTGGCACCTACGTGGAGGCTAAATCGTCCCATGTGTAGGCTAAATATGGGAGACCCATTAGAGATGCTCTAAGGTTCTTTCTTTTATTTTTTTTGCTAAAGGTGATGTTTTTTTTCTGGTAAGGTTTCTTCTATCTGTTGGGACAATTATCATGTTATAGGAAGTTGTGTTTAGTTGACAGTTTGCAGTATGCGCTTCAATATGTTTACTGTCTTGTCGGCAGTCAGCAGATGAGATATTGGTGGTAATTGGAATGATACTTATACAACAAACAATAATAATTTTGAAGTATTATTTGGGAAATGGTAATTCATATGTAGGTTCATATGGATCAGGTAGAGTGAAGGGTTTAATGCGATTATAAGTTCATAACTACCCCAGCTCTTCACCAATGATCCGAAGCTTATAATGTTATTTTAAGCCTTTACCCATGACTTTACTGAATTATTTCCCTTCCATCTTTTGTAGTGATTTCTCGCATCACAAATTTTCATACTGTTTATTGATCCCCATAAAGGATAAAATAATCTGACATGTAAATTCCCATTGACAAACCAGGTGACTCTTAAAATTTCCCCATTTTGGGCACATTTTTGAAAGAAATAGAAAATAAATTATTTTCCTGGACATCCAAATTAAACATGAACATCATTCAAGTCTAACCACTTGACCTATAACGTTTTTTCTCCTATGTGTGATCAAACAAAATGCAACCAGCTCTACTGCATAATAAGCGTATAGATTGCCATTCTTGTGAGTGCAGTTTCTTCTTGTGCCAGACTGCCAGCATCCTGCTAGCTCGTTCACAAGAACCATAGCTCAGCCTATGAGACCAGTTAAAAGAACCAATGACTCTAGTACTGTACCTAAGGGAGAATGCATGCTTGCTTGTTCGGCTGAGTTGGTTTCCTAATGCTCAAAACATCCACTAATGGGCTTTAAATAATAGCCCATGGGCTATTTGTGTACTGGTGTCCGTTTATCAAGCCCAGTAGTCAACCATTGTTAGAACTTAGAAACTTACCATGTTACACTAGTACTACTAGTTCGAATAACACACAAACTGGTCTAGATCCAAAACCCTGTGTGTGCAAGTATAAATAGACATCTAGTTCTGCAGTTAGCTTATAGATTTTTGTCTTTTTATTTTTTCTGAGAGATAGCAACTTAGGGAAGAAGATGGAAGAAATCATGCAGCAGATCGATCATCTCGTCGTCTATTGGTGGTGCTTGGATTAGTGTTTGATGTTTTCACGAGGATTGAACTTGTTAACAGCTGTGTTTTTAGGGTAAATTTTGTCTTGAATATGTGTGGATGATTTGATACAAATTGGTTTTCTTATAAAAACACGCTGTAACAAGTTCAATGATCATGAGAATATAAATCACTACTCCAGCACTACCATATATATTCAGCAAAATTCGTTGTCAGGTATGTTTTCTTTGATAAAAACCTAAAATATATTGTTTAGCAACTTTTAATTTACAGATAATTTTATGGTTTGTTTCGAGTTTGCGAACTTATATATGTAAGTCTATCTCTAAGAACGACTAAACCTTAAATTGTTCAGAAGTTAATTAGAAAACAAGGTATATACATGCAACTCCAAATTTAACCACATTCAAACCAAAATACCTTTATTTTATTTTTATCGCGATTATTACTCGGACCATAACTACACTACATGTTTAAGGAGTGTAATAAGCATTAGTTCATTACTACTGAAGAGATTCTGAGATTCTCATGATAAAGTAGGAAAAATAGTGAATAAAAATGTTCTTCTAACACTAGCACAAGGCACATATGATATGACCCCTTATTCCAGCTCTCTTTCTGTTGTAATATCATGTATTGATGGTCAGTGGTCCATTGCTTTTATGTCTAATCTATAAAATTCATTCCTTGAGAAGCAAAACATGATCTTATCAAACCATGCACCATTGATGGAGACACAACATTTGGTGTTTCACATGGTATATCTTACAAGTTTGCAATTGAATTCGATAGCTATATTTCATCAATCATGTACCCATATATGTTGCTGATCAAATAGATTGATGTAAAGGGTCAGTGACCACGTGGATCACCAAAGAATGTCACTTTGAAAAAAAAAAAAAAAAAAAATTATAAAACATCTGATTTCATAAGTTTTAAGACCCTACCAACATCTTTGGGCTAGACTAGCTCAAATTTGTTTATCCATTTGTAAAATTAAACTACGGCGTCTCATGGGGGCCTAGGACTTACTCATGGGTGATTTTGCATAAAAGGGCCGTATATATAGTTGATGCACATACTGCTCAGATTGTTCTCAGCTGAATTTAGACCCAATCATCTCCATTTCAATTCCACATACAGTAGCCATGTTGAATACCTACAGTGTATGAACTGTTATATATTTTCATGGATACCCTCATACCTATTAGCATGGGTAGTCAGTACTCAAAATAATAATGCCTTTTTGTCTTCAAGATTGGGTGCAAATCTATCATTACATACATATCTTGGTCTCATAAGCTGATAAGTACAGAGATATTAAAATAGCATGATCTTTTCCAGTTGGATTCAGCAAGATAACAGCATCAACTCACAAAAATAATCAAAATTTCAATTTCAAACTCATCTTGATCTATTAAAAAGTCTGGACATGGCAGAGATGCATGTTTTAGATAGCTTATTTTAGCCTACTCGATCTACTCTTAGTTTTTATTATCAAAACAACTTTTTTTAGAAATCTGCTAACAGATCGAGAGCTTTTATTATAAGGTAATACCTCCCATATCTTTAGCAGCATTGACTGCCGTTTTGATACATCCCATATAGAGGTACGCTACGGCCACGGCCGGTTAGAAAATAAGCTTTTACACCCTGGCTGCTCCGCGCGGGCTGCTGCCTAGGCTGGTATGCTCTCATTATCCAACATGATTATATGAAACATGCTTTCAAGAAAATATATAATTTAAAACTAGTATATACAACATTCAATCTTTGTATATATGTATGATGAATTTTAATAATAAGTTAACTAGTTTAAAACTATGTCTTTTATAGTTTTAATTAGAACCATTGTTGTCCCTTTCCCACTAATTTCTTATAAAACATTATAGGACATTCATGTCTATCAAATCTTTTGAATAGTTCTGAAAATTCAAAGTCTTCTTCTTCCCTAACTTATATATTATTAGGTATATATATATATATCCAACTTGCATGGCAACACTCAGATTGTCTCCATCAAACATGAAGATAAATAACGAATTGGTCTCAGTCCAACACTCAGATTGTCTTAGACATGGTATACATATCTGTTTATTATTCAAATGGTGGGATCTCTTGGGAAATTTCGACTGACTTTATTACTTTATCTAAGTAGTAGTGACTAGATACACAGGAAGCAGAAAGCGATATGTGCGGTGGTGATTCAAATGTTTTCTAAAGATTGGCATAGATACTTTGGGGTTGGTACTAAAGTTGTCAATTGGCTCCAAATGGAGACTGTTGGGATGACCCCAAATAAAGCCTACATTCTGCAAGTGTGGTTCATCACAATGGATATAAAACACCAATGTACGCCACTTTAACCAGAAAAACAATGTGGAGGGATTGGCCGCCAAGCGCAAGCCCATTGAATGATGGAGAACTGGATACACATAAATCAGTTGGCCACACGAAAAATCGGTTGGCCAACTAGTTTATTTTGTGTAAAGATTTTCCAAATTTTATTTAGAGATTTTGGACATACCCCATTTCGAAGTCGAAATTTGAGATGCCCCATTTGGACCTGGGTTAGTTTTATGATGGATGGCTAAGATAACACCTCATCTTAAAATGGGGTATCTCAATTTTTTTTCTTTTTCAAATGTGGTATCTCAAATTTCGACTTTCAAATACCCCTATGTCCAAAAATCTATTTTTTTTGTATGAAATCTCTGTTATCTTCAAAATCTGTGAACATGTTTCTTTAACTATTATCACTATCAAGGCATCTAGTAAGACTTTGTAGCAAAATTGCTAAGAAAGCACACAATAAATTTGAGCTTGATTACATACCAACCTTCATAGACTTTTAAATCAATTAACAAAAAAAAAGAGATTTTTGGACATACCCCCCATTTGAAAGTTGAAATTTGAGATACTTCATTTGAAAAAAAAATTGAGATACACCCCAATTCAAGATGTGATGTTATCTTAGCCGTCCATCATAATCCATCATAAAACTCACCTACGACTGTAAAGCTCTTCTGTCTTAAATGGGGTATCTCAAATTTTTTTTCAAATGGGGTATCTCAAATTTCGACTTTCAAATGGGGTATGTCCAAAAATCTCAAAAAGAAAAATTCCAATCCATTGATCACTGCAAAGTAATTCCAATGTCTTTATCCGAAGTACCCACCAACCAATAAGACTTATGAAGTTGGGACCATGATGTTGATGTACCTACGTGATCAATACAATTCAATATCATCTATCACCTTCTTTACATTTTTGAATTTTAAATCAATAGAATTAACCTTGTACCTAACAGCAAACCCATCGTTATCTTTCATCTAAGTGTGATGTTACAACTAAACAAGATTAACATGTTAACTGATCCCTCATTTATAATGACATTGACTATATGGTTGTAATCTGTAATGCAAAATTAATGCGAAAAGCCTTGATTTTCTTCTGTTATAATGCAATATAAATGTGTCGTGTGATTGACGAAATTTTAAATGGAAATGGTATTAGATCAAATAATTATGTGACCCAAAGATGGTCAAATAATTGATCCAGTGTTTGTATACCAGAATTCCCAAAATTAGCTTGAAGTTGGTAGATCTGTTTATAGAGGATATCTAACTTCTTTTCTGCCTACCCACAAAGTTAGCGCGCTTGACCTTGTGTAGTTGTGTTTCCATCTAAGAGCATCTCTAATGGGTCTGCTATATTTGGCCTACACATGGGACGATTTAGCCTCCACGTCGGTGCCACCTCCTTTTCTATCGGTTTTTTTAGCAGGTCTTCCATACCTATATCAGGGGTATCCCTAACGCGTTTCCTATTTTTTTTTCCAAATTTTTATCTTCCACGCTGGTTGTACCAGCGTGGAAATGTTTTTTTGTTCCACGCTGGTCCAACCAGCGTGGAAGACTTGGGCTTCGCGTGTTGGCTGGGCTTGGGGCAGGCTGGGCTGGGATTGAGCTGGGCTTGGGCAGGCTGGGCTGGGCTTGGGGCAGGATGGGCAGGGTGGGCTGGGATTGAGCTGGGCTTGGGCAGGCTGGGCTTGGTGAACAGGATCTGTTATATGTTCCACGCTGGTTGAACCAGCGTGGAACGTTAATGAAGTGTTTTTTTTAACAAACACCAAACAGCAAACAGCAACCACCGTCTTCAACCTCTTGCCGCCGCCATTCTTCTTCCTCTTCCGCCATTTTCAACTTCTTCTACTCGATTTTGCTACTTCTACTTCTTCTTACTGCCAAATTACCCAACATCTTTTGTTATTTTCTATATTTAGCCCTCTTTTTATTAGTTTTAACTCAAAAATCCCAATTTTTGGTAAATCACAAATTATGGCTCCAAAAAGAAGATTGTGCGGTAAAATCGTTCAAAAGGTGTATCAAGGAACTAGTAGTACTATGGAAGATCAATCTTTAGATAATATGGAAGTCGAAGTTGTCGACATTGATTTTCCACATTTTCGCGAAGTTCGAGATTATACACCGAGAGAGCTCGCTCCATGTACTGGATCGCATCTTAGTGATAACCATTATTCCGTCGATGTAAGTATTTGATTCAATTTTTAATATATTTATTTTTTAATTAATATTATTAATTTTTTAATTAATTTTTTATTAGTTTTTAAATTAATAATTTTTTTTAGTTTTTAATTGGTAAATTGTTCGTTTAATGTAGAGGATGAAAAATTTGACATATAGAGGCAAAATGAATAACGTAATAACTTGGTGGTCATATATGGTGGAGAGAGGAAATGATTTTGCTCATGTACGAGACCGAATACAAGCGACGCCATTTGGGCCTCTCGTTTCTTTGACACCATTTCGAACTGATCGTCAACTTATATTCGCGTTGCTCGAGCGATGGTGGCCGACGACACATACATTTCATTTGCCTCTCGGTGAGCTTGCTTTTACTCCTCATGATTTTACTATGCTTACGGGTTTGCGTGTCGGGGTGGGAGAGATTGTGCCATATATTTCATCTTATGATGATAATGAGTGTGAGGCTACTATATTATTCCCAACTCTAAGTGAATATGAGGAGGCTTGGAAGGATGATGACAAACAAACAGGTTTACAGTATGGGTTTTTTGAGAATATATATATGTTGCGTACTGTTGCTGATGATGATTGGGTGTTAGAGCCCAATTCAGTTGAAGAGGATGAGTATGTGTTAGCTTTTCTGTTATACTTTGTGTCTGGGGTTTTGTTTTCTACTGGACACAGTTGTGTGAAGTTGGGTTGGTGTGGAGCGTTGCTTGATACAAGCAAGATTGGAGACTACGATTGGGGCGGTGCAGTGATGGCACACATGTATTATCAGATGGATTATTTTTCTATGAGTGGCAAGAAATTACACAACATCGGTGGGTTCATTTGGATTCTACAGGTTAGTTATGGTTTTTAGGTTATTTTTAATTTTTAATTAATCTAAAGCATAAAAGCATGAATGATTTTTTTATTTTTGTATATAATTTTTTTAATTACGAAATTTTTATTATGTAGTTTTGGTGGTATGAGTATCTGGGCACGTGTAATCCGATTTTGTTAGACTGTAGACCACAAGTGTTCCCTCGTATTCTTATTTGGGCCCTTGAAAACCGAGCTGAATTGATGGGACTTGTAACGAATAACTTTAAACAAGCAAGGGCCTCGATCGAACAGAAAACTTGGGATAGTATTAGGTGGATGCCTTGGGCTGGGTTACCATCGAACAATAACCCACATATTGACGAGGCTAGAATCATATCTCAGACAAGAGTGGTTTTAGTTTCTCCAGAGATTAGTGTGTGGTTTTTAGGGGATAGATGTTTACGACAGACGACTGGGCTGATGGCTATTCCTCATCCTCCACCACCTGATATGGCTCCAGTGAGTCTTCCTTTGGAGCAGATCCGTGCTCGTAGATCATCCTTTAACTGGCCAATTAGTTCAGCTTTTTGTACGTTTGTTACGGCTATGGAGTACCAGTTATATTGGAATACTGTTTCTCGGGGCTCATTAGCTATTTCCCCCGTCTCTCGTGAGGGTAACGTAGATTACGTGTCATGGCGAGGCATACGACCAGAGTATCAGATTCCTTTCCCAGCAGCCCCTACTACTACTCAGCAAGATTACCCTTTGAGACAAATACAGTATGCAGAACAGGCTGGTGAACATAGCCTTAGGTTGATGGGATCACAAGGTATGACATGGACTGTACCGGTTCCCTTTCTCGACCGTGACTTAGTTACACAGCATGTACCTGATTTTGATACCTTAGACGAGGTATGTTTATTTTTTTTTATTTACAATTGTATTTATAATTTTATATTTGTTAGTTAAATCTTGTATATTTATAACTAAGGGAAATCTTGTGAATACAGGCTGCTCTCCGGTCACGCTTAGCAGATTCTGTAATGCTTGGTCAAGGATGCGGCATGCAGCATTTGATTCTTCTGCGAGATACTATGGTTGGATGCAAGAGCAAAGGACTGCTCTAACAAGGGCTGAAGAAGAAATCGCAGCAAGTGCTTCTAGGGTTGCTGAGCTGACAAGCACATTAGAGGCCTTGGTAAGTAATTATTAATTACTATTACAGTTAAACCCTAAAATTTATTAATTTTAGTTATTAAATTTTAATTGTATTTATATTTGATTATAGGAGTTGCAAGGGCACACTAGACGCGGTGGACGGGGACGAGGTGGACGGGGCCGAAGTGGACGAGGCCGAAGTGGGGAGAGTAGTCAGGGGAGTGCACCTTAAGTGTGTTTGAGTGCTTGATATTAGAGTGGGTTTGAGTGTTTGTTAACTGTATACTATTGCTTGATATTAGGGTTGTCTCAGTTGAACCAGCGTGGAAGATAAATTTATGGTTATTTCGTAATGATTTATTTATTATTCGTTTAAAATAGTAATAACAATATATTAATCAAAATAGTAATACATTAATCAAATTAAATTTAAAATTCAATACATAATTAAATCAAACATTTTAACCTTCGATATATTTTAATTTTCATACTCTTCACCACAAGTTGAACAAAACATTTTACCCAATACATAATCAAAATCAAACGAATCATGATTACAATTTTCGGGAAGCACATGAATTTCATCTTCATACTCGTCAATAAGTCGATTAAATTCATCATCGATACGCTTCTGTTCTTCGGGTGTTAATGGTTTTTCTTCTTCGATGATTTCTTTCTCCATTTCTTCACGTTTTTCATCTTTCGAATCTTCAATGTGCGCCGAAAAATGTTTGACAGAACCATCTCCCATAATTATATATAAAAAATATCAAACTCAAATGAAAAAAATGAAGAATGAAGAAGTAGAAATGAAGAATGAAGAAGTAGAAACGCAGACCATGTATATATAGGTTGATTTATAGCCGTTTGGAAAATATAGCCGTTCGGAAAAATATAGCCGTTCGGAAAATATGGTCGTTAGAAATTTAGGCTTCCACGCTGGTTTGACCTGCGTGGAATAAAAAAAATAAAAAAAAATGTTCCACGCCGGTTTGACCTGCGTGGAATAAAAAAAAAAAAAAAAAATATGTTCCATGCTGGTTGAACCAGCGTGGAATTAAAATAATAATAAAAAAAAAGTTCCACACTGGTTGAACCAGCGTGGAACATTTTATTTTAGCAATTTCTATAATCCTATCTTTGGTTCGATTTTGGACGAAGTTTTAGCAGACCGGCCCACCACATCCTACGTGGATAGCCGGCTGCTAAAATTATGGACGACGCGTTAGGGAATGCTTTTTTACGGTATTTCTATAATTTGGATTATAGCAGACCCATTAGAGATGCTCTAACTAGTGTAGAAATATTGTTTGCATCCATGGTTTTACATCTACAACTTGTATATTTGAGGTAAATGCGTCACACCTCACACTAGGGAGTAGGGACAGTGTCCGTAGATCTTAATCAATACAGGCGAGGGTCTGCCCAACCCGAAACTTTTCGGGGAAATAGTCTAGAATGGTGGCCATAAATTTTCGAACAGATTGCACTGTGCATTCCCCTGCATCCCATAGTAATATGATCAGAGTAGGCATAAACCAATCTGAGCAATATGAACTCCAGAATTCAATCACTTCAGGAACTATATGGATTTATTAAATATCAAATGGATGGAAATTTAATGCTTCAACATGGAATAGACCCCATCACATATGACATATCTTGTCACAACCATATACATCTTTATATCATGAACACATTTATAATATTCCATTTTCACACCACATATAACATTTGTTTTTTTTTTTTGAACATATTGAGGAGAGAAAAAAACCGAAAAATATAAAGCTGGATCAACTTCGTCTTACCAGCCAAATTCATTCACATATCTAATCTAAAACTATGTAAAACTTTATCAATATCAACATATATTATGGCATCTCCAATCTACCCTAACTTCACTTGGACTAAAAATTTGCTGACAAGGTTTTCGAAACGAAACGATATGACTACTAACCATAAAAGCCGTTACACGTTCCGAAACTCGAATATCTTCCATTCTCAACTCTTGTAATCTCTGCACGTACTCAGGTACATGTACCAAATCCCATACAATACCAACTCCACCCGATTTCAAAACCCTAACCACTTCACCCAATCCTTTCATCCTCTCGGCAGCTGCAGCAGCAGTTCGATGACCAAATTCTTTACCAACAGTATGTAAATATACCCCAGAAACTACAACATCAAAATAATTATCAGCAAATGGTAAATGTCGTGCATCGCCTTCGCGACACGTAACATATTCTTGTACACCTTCAATCCCAGCCGTTCGAAGTGTTGATACAGTAGTCTTATTCTTTTTTCGATCTAATCCAACTACACGACCTGAACTTCCTTCTTTTTTTAACTGTAATGCTACTGCATTTAACAGAATTCCACGTCCACAACCAACATCTAATGCTGTTTTGACTGTTGACCAATCATTGACTACATTGACCATTCGTTGTGCCATTTCCCAGTAAAGTGTAACAGATGAGTAAAAAATGTTACCGGCGGCGAAAAACAGACAAACAGCAGAAATTGCGGTGACGGAACCAGTAAATCCGGCAATAAAACGAGGTGCTCCGGCAGGTAAAGCAGAGAAAAGTGATTCAAAAGTTGAACAAATTGGATTGAAATAAAGTAGAAAAAGAACTGATAAGAATGAGAAGAGTAAAGCTTGAAGTAATAGAAAAACTAATGTTTGCCATTCTTCCATACCATAGATCGCATAGATCTGTGTCCAATCTCTAGCTGCTTTACCCATAATGAAATCTTCACAGAAAATTTGTAGATCAGAGTCAGATCACTGATTCTTGATTTTCTTTATCTATTCAAATTCAGATCCATGAGAAATAGATCATTGAATTGAAAAAAGATTAACTAGAGAACTTTAGATTTAATAGCTACTAAGAGAGAAGTGGGAAAACAAAGCTGTAAAAGTGAAGGAAAAATAATATGATTTTTTTTTTCTTTTAAGAAGAAATGTCAGCTGATCTCATGTAAAAAAAAAACGCGTATTGATTTGTCGGTTCTATAATCCAATGAATTATAGAATCAAAAAACAAACAACTTCATCAAGAGAATCAATCACCATTAAAAGTAGTTTGTTATACAGAAGAAAGAAAAGAAAAGAGCTTTTAATAAAGAGAAAGAACAACTAAGAAATTCTCTTCACTTTGGTTTTGGTTGTAGTGAAGACAGTAGTGGACTTGTTGTGAGAGTAAATGAAGGAAGAGAAGAGTAGAGAGAGTGTGAGAGAAAGATAGAGAGGGGTATTTAAAGTGATTCTTGTGTTTTGTGACGTTTACATCAAAGAGTAAAAATGTAAAATGGTCATTTTGAAATATAGTTTGGTAAAGTGTGTTTGTTTGAAGAAGTCGTAGTTAAAAGAGATATTTGGTTTGAAATGTTTTTGAATGATTCATGGTGTGGTTTTGATAAACAAAATGTGTGTTTGGAGGGTCCAATGTTGAGCATGGTTTTAGGATTTGGTCTTCCATTAACCCAAATACACTCAAATTGTTTTCTTGATAATCTAAGAATTCGATCAATGCTGTTATTTAGTTGAGACCAGGTCTGTCCGGCATTCTAGCCCCAGGTTTTGGATATAATAACCAATGTTCGTTAATTCATATTAATCCTTTTTGTGTGTGTTACATGGCAACTTATCGGTTTTCACCTTGTTATAAGAATGGAGCTTAATACCTTATAATGTATTTAACTCTATCTTTTTTTTTTTTTTTTTTTTTTGGAGTTTTATACATCCATGTGTTTGTAATCTTTTTTCTTAATATATAAATAAATAATCATAATTATTTAAAAAAAAAAAAAAAAACAGTGGAACTGGAAAGAGTGTATCAACTCTTGTCTAATGCTCTAACCGCAATTGAGCCCACTTGACAATAAGTGGCAGAGAATGTGAAGTATGCCAACAAGACTAGGTACAGTTTTGTTAATTATACTATTTTATGTAGCAAAGTTTTCGAATATTTGCGAAAATATATTCGCATAAATTTCAATATTTCATGAGTTATATAAGTGGTCGAGGATTTATATGATTTATTTATAATGTAGGGTATGGTTTACATTCCCTTTCAACATTAGTTAGTAAGAAATTAAGTTCAAAACTACTTCAAACTGTTAAAAAAGACCCAAGAAATTATGGGCATTTTTTTCTTGGTATAATGTGAAAGTGAAAAGTATATGATAAGAAAAACTGAAATTAGAACCATTCGAAAATGGAAATCCTACACAATATAATATATGAAAAAAACACTTTCTGGATATGAATAATATGATCACATTCACCATTGTATTTTTCTGTTTGTTGTTTTCATTTTCTACTCATCTCTACTACTTAAAAAGGATGGTAGGAACTAGGTTCCTAGATTTGGAGATAAGGATCTCAAATAGCAATGTACTAGTAGATTTGGCTCCAAGTGGTTTGAAACCAGAAACCAAACTGATAGCAACTTCAACCTAACCTAAAAAATTTCAAATGTGTGTACATATTTGGAATCAAGTTGACTACACATGTTACCTTTTAGATTTGAACCAAATCCTATACTGATTAGGCTCGCAATTACTACTTCAATGGTGCCAATGCGCCAAATATCAAGTTAGAGTGGATCCCTATCTACCCCTAATGGAATGAAATGGAATTTTTATCATAGTTGAAAATATTGATTTTTTACGGATATCTGATTTTTTTTTTGACACGAGAAACAAACTTTTTATCACAATTTATCAGATATTTTGCGAATATTCTGATATCTGATTTCCAGAAAAAATGGATATATTCGTCGAATATTTGCGATTTTCACCTTTTTTTATACATAAATACTGTTTTTGACATAATCCCTCTCCGCAAATTTGCCGCCATTATTATCTTCTTATTTTACCGCCACCACCAATACCACCCATGACCATTATCTACTTCACCGGTGTTTCAAAAATCAATTTGATGAATATTTGTCATTCTGTACTTGAATTTTTCTCTATGGACTATACAATTATAGAACATAGAATCATAGATGTGTGATGTGTCCACATGTAAAAATGGTAAATGCTTGAACCATATCATAGCTTATAAATTCTAGAGCAAGATTGACTTGTGGATAAGTAGGTCCAGAAAGATAGTCTAAATTGAGTACCCAAACTAGACTTATATTTTGTACATGAAGTCTCAGCTGAAACCCAACTGCCCTGTTTACATGATCTCAAGTCTCAAAGTCTCAACTCTCAAGGCAGTTTATAGTGTCGGTGTAACCAAATTTTCCGGCGTCTTGATTTATTCTACTACTGCAATTAATATGTTTGACAAAATGTGTCTACCTATCGCTATAGTTTATGTGACTAGAGAGTCATTAAGTTGAAAGATTACTTATAAAGTTTCACATGGTTTGCTTAATTTTAATACTAATCTGATGTTTTTATCACTAAGTAGTGTGTTTAACACATGGTGTCATGGTATATGGTAGGTAGTAATCAATGACACAAATCTTTTGTACTTTATACTAATTTCTTGTGCCGAAGAGGACGTTTTGAGACCATTCTCTCCGTTAATAAAATATAGGTCACAAGTCACAACCTTAACTCGAGGTTACAGTATTTGCTACCTAGGTTGCAGTTGAAGGGATCACAATTGATATGTTCATGACTTCATGTCATGGATTTTGATTAAGAATTTTGATTATGATTTTGATGACGACTGTATTAACCTATTTCTAGATTAATGCATCAACAGGGTCAGGTCGTTATGGAGACTTGACCAAATGGGGATATTGGAGATTGGGGTGGCTGCACCTCGTTGAGATCGAGATTGCCTACGTACTCTAGCTCGGGGGAATTGAACTTAGAGATCAAGCCATCGTAGTTCTGTTTATATAGAAGATTGAAGGGCGTGGATCGTGGATCTTGCAGATTCTCCGCCATCATAATGAGGATTAAATGTGTAACGCGCGAGGATCATCCCTGTGAATTAATTATGTAACTGATGAGAATATTCTGTGCATTGAAGAGGAGCACGTGTGAATAGCAGGTCGCTGGTCGTTGTGTAGTCTGGTCGCTTTATTCTAGCTGTGAGCGGGTAGAGATCGTGGCGACCTGACGGATGGATGATTGTGCCACGTGGCTGCTTTTGATTGGTCGGAGTATGTAGTACCCCTACATAAGCCCCCTCTTTTTAGGTCGACTATGGGAGTCGGGCTGAAAAGACTAATTACTCTTATCGATGCTGATTTGTAGTTTGCTTTTTTGAAGTTGCTGACGTGGCAGTCATGCAGCGCTGTCTGTGGTAATCATGGCGCTGTTACGGGGAAGTGGAGGAGTTTCCTCGAGCAGTTAGATGTGTGATTATGGCAACTGACGCACGTATTGCCTGATTTGCTATCTGTCTTGCACGTGGATCAATCCAACGGTGGATGCGAACCGTTTTGTGAGTGGAGAATGACTGTACTGCATATGGATCCTTTGGTCGATCTCAGCCGTTTGTTTATTTTGAATCGATGGCTGGAAATTCTCGAGCTACAGTATATAAGCTGTAGTTACGTTGATAAGGGTTTACTTATCTTGCCTTTATTTGAATTGCTGCCGCTTTTGCCTTGCGATCTGAAGATCTTTGAGAGCTCGTGAGGTTTGTTCTCTTCTCTTTTCTCTGATTGTTTATTTTCTTTCTTTTTCATCTTCTGTTGTCTTCTGTATTGTTTGAGAGTAATGTCTGAGGGTAGTGATTCGCAAAATGATCACTTGAGTGATGGTGGTCTTGAGGAGTATGAGTCTGAGAGTACTCATTCTGACCCTCCATCTCCCGTTCCCGACGATAATGTAGATAGCCCCCAGAGTAGTGGTTCTCATGGTCCAGATTCTTCTGATGATGAGATGGTTGAGGATGACAATGGTAGAATGTGTAGAATTGTGAATATGAATTATGTACATAGGCATTTTGCTGTTAGGAGGCATTATCAGTTTAGGTCGATTAGGCATTTAGAGATAAGGTTTCTTGGGGACCGCTTACTTTCTCCTGACTATCGACCTAATAATCCTTCATCTACTGTATTGACTTTGAACCAATTCCGTGCTGGGCTGAGGTTGCCGTTGTCTGAATTGGTGGTCGACCTGTTGAATGCCATTAGGAGAGCCCCCTGTCAGATGAATGGTAATTTCTGGCGGAACATGAGGGTAATTGACGACCTCAACAAGTTGCATAGGTGGCACATTACAGTGGAAGATGTATTGAACCACTTTTGCTTCAAACGCTCCTCGAAGGTTGAACTCTCTGGCTATAACATGCAGGTTAGGCCAGAACGTTTGCCTTTGATTTATCCAGTGAGTAGCGAGCCATGGTGGAAAGATCCCATGCTGTTCACTGGTCCGATTGTTGAAGGGGATATCCAGTTGCGTCATACGATTAGGAATGACGATCGTAAGTTAGTTGTCTGTAGTTGTAGGATTTTTGGTTCGTCTTCCAGTTTTTGAACTTGATGTCTTTGTATTTTTTGCTGCAGCGATCCGGGACGATCGTCTGATCAGAAAAAACGATCTGCAGTCTGCTCTGAACTGCTTTGGTAAGTTGACTGACGAGCGGAAGATCTCGTTTCTGCCTCACCTAAAGGAGCATTTCATTCCTAAAGGTGGTCCAAAAACTGTGTGGGACGAGCTCAAGAGGAGGAAAGCTTTGAAGAAAGCATTCATGTCTTCTGTGCACAAAGCGAGTGGTGGGCGAACTGGTGGCAGTTCGCGAGCTAGTGAAGGTGAACGAGCAAGTGGTAGCTCGAAGCAAGTTGAAAGAGAGCGTTCTGTTGGTGCTCCTAGAAGGTCGGAGAAGGAACGACCTGTTGACAAGGATCGACCTGTGGGGAAGGAACGATCTGTGGAGAGGGAGCTGCCTGCGGAGAGGGAGCGGGCTGTAGGTAGCTCTCGCCAGGCAGGAGCCGTGGCGAGCCCTCCAGTCTCAGGTCCACCCCCCTCACTTCCTAAGGTGGGTGCATTGGCTGGGAAGAAGAGGTCCTTCTCAGGGAACCTTAAGCTGATGGAGTTCCCAGCTATGCCAACTCCTGTTTCTTCAATGGTTGTGACTTCTCCTGGAATGTCTGTGCTGTCCAGGAAGACTGCTGTTCGGCCTTCGCAGAAAGGCAAAGGTATTTTGTCTGAATTCCGCCCTGGGCCGTTCGATTATTTGGACGGGCAAGGAGAGAAGCATGTCGTGTACGAGAACGACAGTGCTATTGATGACCCTTGTGTTGCCCGTGCTGTGAATGAGGGTATCGTCCTTGATGCTGATGCCCGAATGGTGAAGTCGCAGTCTTTGTTGGTGACCTGCTCAAAGATAAACGGGGCACTTTCTTTGGTGAGTTTGATCGTAAGTCGCATTTGTTTTGATTATGATTTGGTATTTGGGCTAACTTTCGTTTGTTGGTTGTAGCTCAATTCCAGCTTCCAGGAGGTGCGTCTGGTTGCTGAGATTGGTGCTCAAGCTGAAATTGAGTTGAAGGCTCTCAATGAGAAGCTCGAGCAAGCGAGGAACATTGCCGCCATTGCTGAGTGTAAGGTTAAGGACAGGGATGCCCAGGTCGCAGCTCTGAAGGAGCAGTTGAGGGAACGTGAAGCTGCTTCCCAATCTTCAGTTGAGTACTGGCAGAGAGTTTGTCAGGAGAATGAAGCAGCGTGGAAGGCCTACTGCGAGCAACTGGTCAAAGCTATGACGGGGTCGCCCGAAGGAGAGGAGACGCGAGGTGGTGTTGAAGAGACTTCGGCGCCAGCTCAGGACACCTCGATGGGCCCTAGTGACCAGGTCGCTGGAGCCCTTATTGAAGTTGATGCTTTAGGCGACCAGTCTGTGCAGCAGTGAGCTGGCCTTTGTTTCCCTTCTTTGTATTGGGTAACCTTGGTTTCCCTTTCTTGTATTGGGTAACCTTGGTTTCCCTTTCTTATATTGGGTAACCTTGTGCAAAGTTTGCTTCTTGCACTCCTTGTTCTTGCAGTATGTCTTCTAGAGCTTATTGTTGAGAGCCCCCTTGTAATTTTGAGAGCTTGAGTAGTGAACTCCTTGTCTTTTGTACTTGCCATTAGTAATCGGTTTTTACTTTGATGACTTTTGTATGGATTCCTTTTGACCAGCTAGTTTCCAGGAAGTCCTGGTAGCTCGTTCAGAAGGCAGGTAGACGAGATGAATGGCTGCAAGCAGGACGTACTGAAACAGTTCCTCTTGTATGCCTTGATTCTATTTTGGTTGTACCTGTAATTGTTAAAATCTCATAAAGTAAAAAGTTAATTCAACGATTTACCTTGCATTGTTGCTCATGTCGTTTTGTCTGCCTGAATGGACTTGCAAACAATATGTGACATTTGTTCGACCTGATTGTGGGTTGAGGTCGCATTTAACATAATTGTGCTTGGGTCGTGTGAAGAGAAAGACCAATGCACCAAGTTAAGTTGCTAGTGATTTAACTTAACAAAATTTTAAATTATCAAAAGGACTAGAGTATTGATAATTTGTAGGTCGAGGGATTGGACCTTTAGTAGCCATTCATGTTTGAGCAGAGATGAAGGCAAAATTGAATTTATAGATTGAAATGCAATGAATGGATGCTTACATTTCACTGATAAAATTTCTTTAAATGAAAAGCGTTTCATGGGTTCTTAACGATCTCCCCTTCTGGTGTCTGAAGACGATAAGAACCGTTGCTCTGGACTTTTGTGATAATGTAAGGACCTTCCCAATTGGCGTTGAGCTTGTCGATAGTGTCCTTTCTTTTGTTACTGAACATTCTTCTCAAGACTAGTTCCCCTGGCTGGAAAGTTCTTGGTCGCACGCCCTTGTTATAAGCTCGCTTGAGTCTCTGTTGGTATTGCTCGAGCTTTATAGTGGCGTGGTTACGTCGCTCTTCTAGGAGGTCGACTCCAAACGACCAGATCTGATTGTTGAGCTCCGTGTCGACCAAAAGAGACTTGGTCGTTCCAAATGTTAATTCAGTGGGAATAACGGCCTCAACTCCATAGCAAAGACTGAATGGTGACATCCCTGTGGATGTGCGAGGAGTTGTCCTATAAGCCCATAGGATGTTCTCCAACTGTTGTGGCCATTGATCATGCTGGTCTTCGAGCTTCTTCTTCAAATTGGTTAGAATCTGTCGATTTGCAGCTTCGACCTGGCCGTTGGCTTGCGGGTACCTAGGAGTTGACCTTGAATGCTCGATTTTCCACAGGTCGTAGAATTTCTTGATATTCTTGCCAACGAACTGAGTGCCATTGTCTGTGACTACCCGTTTAGGTAGCCCGAACCTTGTGATGATATTTTCCCACATAAATCTTTGGACATCTGCCTGTGTGACATTGGTTAAGGCAACAGCTTCCACCCATTTAGTGAAATAGTCGACAGCTACTAGAACGAACCTCTTCTCAGACTTTTTTTCTTTGATGAGGGGGCCCATGATATCAAGCCCCCACATGTGGAATGGCCATGGTGCCGTGATGTTGATGAGATCATTTGGATGCTGGTGTTGCTTATCAGCAAATCGCTGGCATTCTTTGCACTTCAAAACAAATTTCTTTGCATCTTCCTTCATTCTTGGCCAGAAGTATCCCTGAGAGATTGCTTTATGGGCTAAGGTACGCCCACCAGAGTGGTTTCCACATTCACCTTCATGGATTTCTTGAAATATCATCTGGCCTTGCTTTGGGATCAAGCATCGTAATAACAATCCGGTTGCTGATTTCCTGAAGAGTTTGCCCTCATGGATTTTGTACATTGTGACTTTATGCAGCAGTCGACTGGCTTCCTTCTTGTCGGATGGTAGGACGCCAGTTTGCAGATAAACCATGAAAGGCTCCATCCAAGTCCCCTGGATGTCTGCTGGAGTTGTTTCAAGTAGATCGGAGATTTGATGAATATCTTCTTCCTTGAAGAGATATGCGGGCTGTGAGTTGATTGCTATAGTTAGGGCCCGCGGTCTGTCTGACTCGATCTTAGATGCTAAAAACGCCAGTGAATCAGCATGTCTGTTGTCATCTCTGGGTATGTGTTCAATTGTGAAATAGCTGAGCTTGCTGATGAGCTCCTTTGCTTTGCTGGCATACCTGATCAGGTTGATCCCATTGATTTGGTAATTGTTAGTAATCTGATTGACTACTAGCTGTGAATCACTGTACACCTTGAGACGAACTGCTTGCAAGTCGATGGCCATTTTTAGGCCCTGTATGAGTGCTTCGTATTCGGCCTCGTTGTTTGAGGTCGAAAAGTCCAGACGAGTTGCTCGTTCGAGCTGTGATCCTTCGGGAGAGATTAGCACACTACCAATTCCACTTCCATTGGAGTTGTGGGAACCATCTACATACAGCTGCCAAGTATCTGGGGGGTTGTCTTGGAGTTGCCTTGTTTCAAGTTCAGGTTCCCAATTGACATCCTCTGCTGGATAGTCTACCAAAAAGTCTGCGACGACCTGGCCCTTGACGGCCTGTCGTGAAACGAACTCGAAAGTGTAGTCACCCAGCTCGGCTGCCCATCGAGCCATACGACCTGTTTTGTTTTTCTTTTCCAGTATGTGGCGTAATGGCTGATCGGTGATTACTTTTACAGTGTGTGCTTGGAAATAAGGCTTGAATTTGCATGCAGCGTAAAGTAATGCTAATGCTAACTTCTCCAGAGGTGTGTACCTTATTTCAGCCTGCTGTAAGACTTTGCTTGTGAAGTAGATAGGTCGTTCCACTTGATTGTCTTCTTTGAAAAGTACTGCGCTTATCGCAAAATCTGATGTTGCGAGGTAAACGCCAAGTACATCACCATCTATTGGTCTTGTAAGGACTGGTGGAGTAGACAGATATGCTTTGAGATCGTCGAAGGCTTTCTCGCACTCTTCCGTCCACTCATATGTAGCCCCCTTCTTCAAAATATGAAGCATTGGTCTACATTTATCTGATGCTCTGGAGATGAATCTGTTCAGAGCTGAAACCATGCCGTTGAGTTTCTGGATTTGTTTCTTTGTTTTTGGACTTCGCATGTCGATCAGGGCTCTGATCTGGTCGGGATTTGCTTCAATGCCTCGTCTGGTGACCAGGTAGCCTAGGAATTTTCCTGATGCGACCCCGAACAGACATTTTTCTGGATTAAGACGCATTCTGTATTGTCTTAATCTTTGGAATGCCTGGTCGAGATTGTACAAATGATCTCGTTCTTTGTCACTCTTCACTAACATGTCATCAATGTATACCTCCATTGTTCGACCTAAGAGGTCGTCGAACATTCTGGTGACCAGTCTTTGGTAGGTCGCCCCTGCATTCCTTAGCCCGAATGGCATGACTTTGTAACAGAAAATACCTTGCTCTGTTGTAAAGGAGGTCTTTTCTTGATCAGGCTCGTACATTGGGATCTGGTTATATCCTGAGTATGCGTCCATGAATGACAGTAGCTCAAAACCGCATGTCTGATCAACTAGCCTATCGATTCGTGGCAGTGGGAATGAATCTTTAGGACAAGCCTTATTCAAGCTTGTGAAGTCGATGCAGACCCTTGTTTTTCCATTCTTCTTTAGGACTGGGACTATGTTGGCTAGCCAGTCTGGAGTATCGACTTCTCTGATGAAGCCGACCTGCTTGAATCTATTGATCTCTTCATTGACGGCCTCGTGGAATTTGGGAGCAAGTCTCCTTGGTTTCTGCTTGACAGGTCGATAATTGGGATTGACCCGTAGCCTATGGCATGCAATTGATGGATCTATTCCGGGCATATCGATATACGACCAAGCAAAAACATCTTTATTCATTGAAAGAAAATTTACAAAATTAGCGAACTTATCTTCTTCCATTTCTGAACCTACATAGACATACCTTGGGTCCTCATCTGACCCAATGTTAACTCGGACGCCTGGATCGGTGCTTCCGAGACTCAGCTTGGGGGAGCTCGCTTGCTCCTTCTGTAATTGCTATTTAGCAGGTTCAGCCTTTTCTTTGGACGGGCTCTTTGACTTGTTGTTCCCCTCCTGAGCCTCTGTTGTGACTACGCTCTTTCCTTTGACATCACCATCCTTGACTCCAAAGGTGGATGGCTTTGATGATGGGACAGCTTCAATAACACCGTGGCATTCCTGTGCGGTGTTCTGATTGCCGCGGAGTTCCATTATCCCATAAGGGCCGGGATAGCGGAATACCTGATGGTAAGTTGACGGCACTCCTCTCATAGTATGGATCCACTTTCGACCCAGAATCGCATTGTATTTGCTTGCGATATTTAGGACGCTGAACTTGCTGGTTACAACGACCTTGTCTTCCCTTCTGCCTACAGTGACGGGCAGAAGGATCTCCCCCTTAGGGTCTTCCCTTGAACTATTGAAGCCAAGGATCGGTGTGAAGTCTGGGATGAGCACTGAGTCGGGCAGCCTCATGTCCTTGAAGGTTCTGTACATGAGGATGTTGCATGATGCCCCAGGGTCAATGAATACCCTCTTGATTGTGTAGTCCGCTATTCTGAGTTCAACGACTAGGGCGTCGTTGTGTGGAGTAACGACCTTATTGAGATCGTCTTCGGTGAAGGTGATGTCAGTCTCTTGCCGGGCAGGGATGTTGAAGCGAGCTGCTCGGCCGGTGATAGAGTAGACATGGTGGAGATGTTCCACTCGTCTCTTTTTGTCCCGAGAGACAGGTGTTTGTTGAGATTCGTCAATCATGTAGACCACATGACTGTCCGACTCGCTGTCGCTGTCAACCTTGTTGGCGACCTTCTTGTTGATGTGATCGCGTAGGTCGCCTGTTGGACCTAAGCGCTGAGAGAGGCTACGCCCTCTGCTGCGTACTGGGCTTGCGGAGGCCGTTCTGGCCTTGCTTTGACCCCGCTTTGGTGAATGAGGAGGGGTTCTGGATTCCTTCCTCATTCGCTTGCCTGTGGACTCCTCATTCCTTCCGAGGATCCAATTATTGAGCCTTTTCTCAACGGCCCAGGTTTGAAGTGCGCGCTTCAAGACGCGACAATCATCAGTCTGATGACACCGTACTTTGTGGACTTTGCAGTACGGGCGACCAGATGTATCCTCCAACTGTGTGAAGGCAGGAATCTTGCACCAATGGTTGTGCTTGATCCTTTCGTATATATAACCGGCTGGTCGCGTAAACCGGTGATATTCTCGCTGCTCGGTAGGCAGCGACTTAGCTTTGAACCTCTTTCCATCTGATCGAGGTCGTTTGCTTGAGCCAGCCTCAATGTTGCTGACTACATGGTTCTTCTCCCTCCCAGTGAGGGTTTCTTCCAGCTTTATATAACGATCTACCTTTAGGTAGAGCTCGTCGAGTGATGAAGGTCTCTTCATTGCCAGAGACTTGTGAAGGTCGGACCCTTGGATCAGTCCGTGAGAGAAAGCAATAGTTGCAAAGGTTTCGTGCTCCTTTGCGAAGTCCTGAATAGAATGTAATTCAGATTTAAATCGTGCAAAGAAAACACTAAGTGACTCACCATCCTTCTGCTTGACTTTGAAGATGGAGTCAATGGTAACAGGGCGCTTGTTATTGTGGATGTAGAAAATGACGAATTGTTTCTCCAGCTCTGCAAACGAGCTGATGGATCCTGGCTTCAATCGATGAAACCAGTCGAGAGCTGGTCCGGTGAGACTGGACTGGAACAACAAACACAAAAGATGATCCTCCTTGATCAGGGGAAGGGACTTCCAGAATCCTTTGACATGGTCGGTTGGATCTCCGACTCCTGCATACTGGTCGAACTTGGGTGCATTCAGCTTGTTCGGTAGATCGTGTTCCAGGATCTCGTTGGAGAAAGGAGACTCCTGGAATTGTTGAAGGGACTGCACAGCAAGTTGCTCCGCAGTGTGGCTCTTAGACCGGTGAAGGAGAGCCTGAGATGCTTTGAACTCCGCCAGCTGCTGGCTGAGTTGCTCGAACTTTTGGTTGGAATCATCAACAGGGATGACTCCAAGTCCGCTATTTTCCCCTTGCTGGGGGTTGGTTTGTGCGGCCTTTAGACGTTCATTTTGTTCCTGCAGACGTGTAATCTGTGCCTGCAGATCTTGGATAGTAACTTCCTGATTAGTCATTTGGAATGGGTGATTTTGATTTTGTGGGTGGGAGGGTTTGGGTTTTCGATTATATCGAATTCCCCTCAGTCGGCGCCAAATGTATTAACCTATTTCTAGATTAATGCATCAACAGGGTCAGGTCGTTATGGAGACTTGACCAAATGGGAATATTGGAGATTGGGGTGGCTGCACCTCGTTGAGATCGAGATTGCCTACGTACTCTAGCTCGGGGGAATTGAACTTAGAGATCAAGCCATCGTAGTTTTGTTTATATAGAAGATTGAAGGGCGTGGATCGTGGATCTTGCAGATTCTCCGCCATCATAATGAGGATTAAATGTGTAACGCGCGAGGATCATCCCTGTGAATTAATTATGTAACTGATGAGAATATTCTGTGCATTGAAGAGGAGCACGTGTGAATAGCAGGTCGCTGGTCGTTGTGTAGTCTGGTCGCTTTATTCTAGCTGTGAGCGGGTAGAGATCGTGGCGACCTGACGGATGGATGATTGTGCCACGTGGCTGCTTTTGATTGGTCGGAGTATGTAGTACCCCTACAACGACATACCAAATGAGAGTGTTCAATCACTCTTGTAGACTATTTCATCGGTGGAGGATTGCTGGAAAATCCTCCTGCCACAGTAGATGATTAGGATTGATGTAAAAGTGTAAAACCATAGTTGAATTCAAAAGCAAAATAGACTTAAAGTTTAAGATTAGCAATTTAGTCTTTTGATTGGGTTTTTCTGGATCTAGTTAAAAACATGTAGGCAAGCAAAGTACATAGGTGGTGACTGGTGAGGACTGTCATATGTATATGAAAATCATTATATCTGTATAGTGATAAGATTTGTCACTTGTTGAAAATGAAGCAAAATTCCATGTATCATGATTCATGAAACAAACAAACATATACAGATTATGAGGAATGACACGCGAGTCCAAGTACCAACACCACCCAATTCCATAAGTATAATTATATTAACAGATAGCTAATCAAGTTTAGCTGACACAACCATCATTTTTTGAAAGAACTTTGTCTCTTGATATCGAAAAAAATAATTAATAAAGTAGCTCCAATATTCTACTTTCAGACATGGATTAAAACCTTGGTTTTAACTCACAATATCTAGGCCGTTTTAATCACCTGCATCTTAGCAATATATTGCCGCGCAACATTGACAATATCTAATGCCCTAGGCTCACAGTTTTTACCAATACATTGTCGCGACATTCACATTTCAAATAACCGTAGATTACAAATATACAGTATGAACGCATGACGGCATGAGCACATCAGTGTGCAGGGAAGGTGTATCCATTGATACCGTTCACTTTGGAAAACTGAGTGGCAAAAGGAATTTAAATTTTTAAACAAGAATTCCCCAAAATAGGGGAATTTTGTGAATGAAGCATTTTATCTTTTCTTTCGAATAATTCCATTTCACTTATATACCTTTATTATATCCCTCAGAATCATGGAAATTTTGTTTGAGTATATAATTTCGTGTTTGAGTTGTTAAATACTAATTATAATGCAAACAAACTTCATGCTTGTTTTGTGAGCATATATGAAACTCATACTATAAGCTAAGCTAACAAGATGCTTAATTACTTTTGGTTGCTTATAAATTGAAAAGAGCAAATTGATCTTGTCATTTGATGAGTAACTAGTATTGTGAATAAACTACAAGCTTTCTTTTGTCTATTTTTCAGAAAAAAATGAATTGTTTGAAGACAGAAACATAGTGATTTAAGGCATGATTCATGCTATTTTTAGCTTCTTCCTTTACAACCAGCAATTCAAAATCTTGGATTTGATATTGAAACATAGGTCATCAAAGAAATAAGAATTGCCCAGTGTCACAACTCACAACATTAGCTAGCTTGATCAACTTGCCATCACTATGACCAGTTCTGACTACATTGCTATCTTATTTGAAATCGGTGCAACCGCAAGCATATTAGCCCTTAGCCATCCTAATTTTATAAGTTTTTTTTTTTTTTTTTGATTGACAAGCGAGGTTGAGGGGACCCCTCCCCTTTTAAATTACGTGTGGAAACTTATATCAACAATCAGCTGTTGACGTGTTTCGAACCCACGACCTCTGCACTTTGTGAGAGGGGTGCTACCATTGAGCCACAGGCTCGTTCACCTAATTGAAACCGGCATTCGGTTGTTTGACATTATTTTGTGACTTGGTGTGTCTGAGGTTATCTCGCCTTGATCTCATTATTAGAAATACCTTGATGTGTGAGCGTCGTCCCAAGTATTCTTTCTCTCATCTCATGACTGTCAGGTTGTTGTTTGGTACAGGACGTACGTACCTAGTTAAGACGTACGTACCTTGAGTTGGACAGATCTCTTGTTAAGGTTTGGACGTACGTACCTAGTTAGGACGTACGTACCATAAGTTGGTCAGCAGACTTTCTTCTTTCAGGGACGTACGTACCTAGTTAGGGCGTACGTACGTCGAGTTGGTCAGCAGACTTTTTCGTTCAGGGACGTACGTACCTAGTTAGGACATACGTACGTCGTCGTATGGATTTCTTGTTTTCGGCCCATATTTCTTTCCTTCTTAACCCTAGGTTATAAATAGGTCGTTGGTGTTATGTGAAAGGCAAGAGTTCCAACCTAGCCTCCATAGAACCCTAGTTTGTTTGTTGGCTCTTCCACAAAGATCATCTTCTTCCTCAATTGATCTTTGTGTACTTCTATCTTTTATCCTTCCCCAAATTCATCTTCCTATTATTGTTTATATTGATTTAGCTTCGAGTCTTCTTGTGTGTTCATCAAGAAGTCGAGTATCCTTGTGTGTTTATCAAGGAACTCTGGTGTAAGCTTGTTTCATAGTTCGGCTTCGAGTCTTCTTGTGTGTTCATCAAGAAGTCGAGTGTCTTGTGCGTACATCAAGATACTCTGGTGAAGTCAAGGTGTTAGAGATAACCAGGAGTGTCAACTCGCAGTGATTGCAGGTAGTTGATAAGTTTGTAAATCTCTTTTCATCTAGTGGATTTATTTGTTGTCGCGAAGACAACCGTGGACGTTTCCCATATTGGGTTTTACTACGTTAAAAATATCGTGTGTTCTTTATTTGTTTATTGCTTTATTGTTTGCTTTACTATTGTTATATTGCATATATATTGGGTTTTCACTAATTTTACAAGCTTACCGTTGGCTTCAACTTTTCCCAATATATATACCAGCCACGCTAGATAGGGTATTTCATACAGCAAAGGTGATGTGATATTTGGCACTAGTACCTAATGTCCCTCGAGAAGCCACATTATATGATTTATAAGTATCCCTTACTTTATATACAAGCTAAACAACGACGTTTTTTGTCCAATGTTGCTCAATTGGATGCCATAGATAATAGGTAACAATTACGGAGGGAAAACAATTATGAAAATACAGGGCTTTTAGGACTAAGCTTAATTAACTTATAGATTCCAAAAGGAGTATTAGTGGTGGTAATGTGGGTTCCTGAGTCTAGACTTTAGGGAACGCGGTAATGGCTGAAAGTGACCTACAGGGACAAAGATAAACGGACACAACCCAGCCTTTTTGACAACCTAACTGCTCTATTTAGCGCTAATAAGCTTTTCTTAAACAAAACTCTAATCATATCATATTATAAACAAACTTCTAACTTTCATTTCAGCTTTTTCTAAAGTATGGCATTACATTATTAAATCTCCTCTAAAGCACTTATTCAAAGGATCTATTTCAAAAGAATTTATTCCTTTTCTGGTAGAAAAACATAAACAAACTTAAGCAAATTAGACATGATGTTTAAAGAAAGCGTGTTGCATGTATCCTACTATTAAATTTGATCAAAATTAAGAACTATTCAATTAAGAAGTGTACATAGTTTAAGAAATTTGTTAAGGGAATAAGTCTAACAGGAGCTAATTCTAGAGATTTTTGTTAGGTAAAATTCCATGTCAAGCATGATGTATGATTATTCAATTGTTTGCAAGTGTTTATGTCAACTAAATAGAGATGGAATTTTCATAGTACATCAATGAATCTTTAGATAATAGTTTCATTGGTGCATTCCAAAACTAGGATAATTAAACATGAAAATTTTGATTATGATTATTAAATATTGGACTGAGCAGCAGAAACGCACTATGACATAAAACTTGCAAGATATACACGGGATACAAATTATAACTATCTACTACTTCAAGAAGATATTTTTTGAGTTAGAATTCATCTGTGATGGATGTAATTGAGTTGGAAATGCTGAATGTTGGAGCTCGTAAAATAAGATAAGATAGAAAAAGGACGGTATAGGTAATCTGTGTAGCTCTGTTGTTTCAGTTGATTAGGTTCTTTGTGTTTTTTATTGGGTAATTTCCCAAATAAGCATAACATTAGGCACAACTTTTCCAAATAAGCAACAAGTCTAAAGTTTTTCCTAAACAAGCACAAAAACTTTTTTATTTTTTTTTTCTACCCTTCTTACACATTATCTCTCTTAAGTACATAAGTTTTAAACATCGCCATCATTCTCTCTCTTAAGTACTTCAACATTAAACATGATAATGACATGCAAACAAACACTATCTCTTAGATCTCTTTTTTTCATCTCAACCGTCCATCTCTTTTGTAAACCTTAAACATGTACATTTCATCATCTTCTTCTTCTTCTTCTTCACTGATTTTTTTGTTGTTCTTCATCTGCTATTATATAAAAAAAGTTTTTCTATTTCAAGGTTTTAATCTATCACTTAGTTGTTAGGTTGTTGTGTTATTATCACCTACAATTTCGGTTTTTCCGTGGTACCATCACCAACATAAAGACACTTAGGTACTGTTTTAATGGGGAAACAAAAGACAACCAAGAAGAAAGTTAATGTTCTCGAGGAAATACCCATACCTGGTATGCATTTAAACTCTTAATGTAATGATTGATATTTAAGAGGGTTTGCTATTCAATTTCATACTGTTTTTTCGAATTAAATTCGCATTAAATTCCTCATGGTTTGGTATTGTTTAAGTTAGTTTGTATTTGTTCATTTTGAAATGTTTGATTTTGAAAGATTTGAAGATGAAAGCTTTGATTTTGAAAGATTTTGAAAGATTTTAAATTGATTTTGAAAGTTGGCCGGGCCAAGATGCAAGATGCAAGTTTTGCTGTTGAATTGATTTGATTTCTAAGTTTGTTATAGATGCAAGCTTTGTTGTTGAAGATGCAATTTGGTTTAAAGATGCAAACTTTCCTTTTTAAAGATTTTAAGATTTCAGTTTGTAGGTAGCAGATAGATTGTCTATGTAAAACAACAGGTCTTGCCAGTAGCCGATACAATAGAATCATGTAGCAGATACATTTTAGAATGCATGAAACACTTTGAATAACTACTATAACACTGTGATACTAATCAACATTATTAACATGTGGATACGTTCAGCGAATACTTTCAATGTAATTTATCGATTTGGTGGTCTGTTGGAGGTCACAGCTGAGGGGGAAGAGGTTGGATATGTGGATGGAGAGTCAAGAATAAGGATTGTTGATATTCAGACGACCTATACAGACTTCCTCAAACAGGTATCTTCCTTATGCAATCCTCCAAAAGGAACATGGTCACTTCGAGCAGTAGTCAACCTCAGGGTATCCAAACTTGAATGTGAAGATCATTATAAGGTAATGTTAGCTTCCATATACAATTCAGCTGCAATGTGCATATCTGTTTGGATTGTTGATCATAGAAAACCACCTACACTGAAGATTGTACCTGAAATAGCAAGGAGTGAAGAGAGGGAGATACCATTTGTTTTACAAAATGAGGCTCCCAAAAGCAAAGGGAAAAGAAAAAAATTTCCTGAAGCTATTCCTTCTTATACACCTTTGAGTGAAGAGAGGGAGATACCACCAATGCAGTTACAAAAGAAGGCTTCTAAAAGTAAACCCGATTACTCTACTTATCATACACCCACCAAACCTCTTAATGTTCCAGATGAATATAGGTTGGAGACTCCTACTCAAGATCCAAGTCCTGATATGATAGTCAAGGGAATGGGGCATGCAAATGACCCTGTAGTTTTGGAAACCCCTCCACCTAGTGGTGTCTATATTCCTAAACCTCCAATCCAACATACTCCCACATCTGCTACCAATCCATTACCAGCCACTACTTGTACACCCCTATCTGTTAAAAGCAAAGGTTTCATGGATGCAGCTGGAATTCTTTCTGCCATGCAAAAAGATGATGGTTTTTGGGATTCACTTTCATTACAAGAAGTTGATGATGTTCTTCAATCTGCACAGAAGATACAACCAACATTAATAGATGATGATAGTGAGGAGGACTCTCAATCGCCTAAGTCTGAAGAATACCATTGGGATACAGATCCAGAAGTTTTCGACTCACCTGCATCTTGGAATACTGAAGATGAGCTCGAGGATCAAATGTGGGATGATAGTCAACCAATGTTTGGTCCTTCTAGACCAATCTTCGAAAAAGGCAGCCCAAATGTTGGTGATAACGCAGACACGCACCAAGGTGACAATGTAGCCGATGAAAGTGAGAGGAAAGAGGGAGTCAGGTGCAATCTAGCTGATAGGTTTGACAATTTAGCCGATATGGACAACAATCAGCCATCACAACACGATATGCCGTCTCAAACCAATAATGTGCCTCCTCAGAATAATGTGCCATTTCCTAGCAATGTACCACTGCAACATAATACTAGGGTTGAGAAAAATCGTGATTTCGATGAGGTAAAACGCGAACTTAACAATATGTTTTCCTCCTATATTGCGACTAAAAGGGCAAATGTAGGTTGTGCTCCTCACACAGAGCCTGCACACAACGACTATGTGCAACCTAAACGAGGAGTAATCTACAACAATCGTGATGAGCTTGAAAGGGATGTCCAAACATACGCGATTAAAATGGAAAAATATCTAAAACGTGCATACACAAACAGTAAGAAGATGATTTTTAGGTGTCCAGCTGGTGGGTGCAAATGGTATCTGTATGCAACCCCAAATGGTTTTGATGGAAGTTGGATTATAAAAACACTTAGAGATGACCACTCGTGCGGTAACTTTAGAGTTGTAAGTAAAAACCGCCAAACAAACAGTGATTGGGTTTCAAGAGTTTGTATGAGAAGGTTAAGGGACAACCCAGACTTGCCACCCCTAAAATTGGTGAGTGCAATCAATGAAGAATACATGGTCAAAATCTCTTACAAAGTTGCATGGTTAGCTAAAGAGAAGGCAATGAGGAAGGTAAATTAAATCTATCCCTTAGAAAGACGGAAATATCTGTTACATATTCATTATGATCGTCTACAGTAAGTACTATATCGTCTTCAAAGGGCTTAATTGTTTATTTATTTACAGATAAAAGGAAGCTACAACCACTCATACCAAATGCTTAAAACATACTGCAATGAGCTGAAGAAGGTGGATCCAGATGTAGTAACAGACATTCTTACCAATCCATTGGGTAATTTTGAATGCATATTTTGGACATATGGTATTACAATTAGAGCTTACAAGAAGACTCTACGTCCCATAATCTTGGTTGATGGAACTTTTCTTAAGGGAAGATACTCTGACACAATTCTTAAGCAATTGCAGTTGATGGCAACAACCATATCTTCCCCATCGCTTTCGCAATTGTTATGAAAGAGAAAAATGAAAGTTGGGACTGGTTTTTCACAAAGTTAAGGGACCATGTTGTTGGAGAGGATCATGAGTTTATTTTGTTATCTGATAGGCATAAAAGTATCATCCAGGGTGTCCCTAAAATCTTGCCAAAGGCTATCCATATGTACTGTTCTTATCATTTGAGTGGCAAGTTTGGTAACAAGAAAATCAAGTTCTTGGTCCAAGAAGGTGCAAAAACTCTCAACCAAGAAGAATTTTGGGGAATGATGCTTAGAATCTGGTGTATGTCAAGCAAGGCGCATGAAAAACTTATGGATGTTGGGCCTGTAGAAAAATGGGCAAGTGTTTTTCAAGAAAAATCAAGGTCAGTCAATATAAATATATATCTTCAAGTGGTTGGGTTCTATTCTCTACATATGACTTTCTATCGCCCAGACGTTGTACAATATCTCCTACATTATCCTTTGATATGTGTTCCAGGTATGGAATTGTGTCCACAAATCACGTGGAGTCCTGGAACAAAATGATTGTTGGGGAGAGAATGATGCCAGTTACTACTGTTTTGTCAATGATAAGAGACAATGTGATTAGGCATTATCGCGATTACCACAATGACTGCCTGAAGTTCAACTCACCAGTTACAACATGGTGTCAAGAGCTAATTATTCACAATGCTTCCACAGCAAGAAGATGCACAGTTGAAAGAGTTTCAGCGGGAATTTGGACGATTACAGGGCTGGTTAGGTCATGTGTAGTCGATCTTAACAACATGTACATGCAAATGGTTTCAGCATATGCGGATACCATGTGCCCATGCCATGGCAGCCATAAAGGATGTAGGCCATGATCCATACAAGTTTGTTGATGTTTTTTTCTTGAAAGAAACATACATGGAAACGTACAAGGAAGAATGGATTCCCACTCCTAGAAAGGAGTCATGGCCAACTGTACGACCGACAAGAAAAATATTGCCACCACTTAAAGTTTGCATGCCAGGTCGACCTAAGGTGGTCAGGAAGAGAGGTAAAGCTGAAGGTGTCCCAGTCCAGAGTAGGAGATGCTCAAAGGTGTAAACGGAGAGGTCACAACAAAAAAACTTGCACTGAATTCATAGATGACTATGATCTTTTCACTCCAATGTAGTTTGGAGAAGGACCTCCTCTCTCTCCTCTCACTCAAACAGCATAGTAGGGGGAAGAATATTTAGCTATGTATACACTTTTGCTATCTTTTGCTATGTATACAGTTTAGACTTCACATATTATCTGCTATTAAGAGCATTCTATCTACTAGACTGATTTTACTATCTGTTATTTAAAATCTTGGAATCTTTACTAACATGTTCAAAAGATGTTTAAGGGTAATCCAATATACTGAACAGGGTGTCTACTATAAGTTAAAAGGATCATAAGTTTCAGAATACAATAAATTCAGAATACAAAACAAGAAATAGGTTCATAAGTCTTCACAAAACATGTCAGTATGTTCATAAATCAGGTCTTTCTCTTTGGTGATAGCTCTCCACAATCAATTAGGTCTCTAGCAATGCGGTAGCACATCTGCAAAGGATCTGCCTCAAATTCCGGTGGTATTCCTCGAAGGAAACATTCGACGAATGCAAGAAGGAATGCCCCACAAGTACAAAAGTCTAGTTGTGTAACACAGGATACATACTCATGCTTCCACTTCCTTTCCAAACCAATATGAATCTGCGATGGGTCTGCAACATAAATAACATAAGACAAGATCTTCTCCATGTTTCTCAGTTCTTTAGTTGCCCTTTTGTAGCCCAACGAATCATAGATCCTAACTATACTCTCACTGAAACTAAATGAGAGTAGAATCCAATGATTGTTATCCACCTGTATTTAATAATAGATATATAAGATATGGTAGATGACATGTACATTATAGAAGATACAGACTAATATCTAGCCGATAGTATGAACAATGTAGCGGATAAATGTAGACGATAAAAAAGTGTCTATTATGAATTAGTAGATACTCATCCATATCTAGCAGATACACAGAAACGAATAGTAGATATTCTATACCATGTAGCAGATAAGGTAGTATAACTGAAGACAAATACCTGTAAAGGAACAAGAAGTGTCTTAGCTTTCACAGGGTGTACTTGATTGCGGAGGCCTATCCATGGATCAACAAGAGAAGTAATATTTGATGGAATCCTAAATCTCCCAGATAATATCCTCTCTTGTGGCTTCATTTTGGCAAAACTTTTGTCCTTCATTAGAACATCAAACTGAGGCTTCATATAAGAGGCGATTTGGGTCTAAACAGATGAAAGCAAGAATAAGAACTTGCTTACATGTATTAGAATTACAAGAACATAACCATGGAAGAATAAATATTCAGAAGAATATACTTACATGTAGAAATACAGTTGGAACCATAGCATATTGATCTTCTTCCTTGTAATCTTGTGGCCTCCTTCCAATCATCCAACAAACCAACAACCTCAAATAATTATCAATAACCTCATCATTAAGCCAGTTGTCTTTATAGAGTGTGTTGAAAGCACTCATAGGGTATGATTGAAAATAACCATAAACCCTCACATACTGCCTAAACCTCGAAGGTTCCTTAGCTAATCCCCAGAAATAATGAAGAAGATCTGCTTCTTCCTTTTCAACTTGCCTAGTGAAGAATGGATCCCTCATTATATCTTGAATCTTTGCATCACACCTAAGACCAATCTCAACCTCCTCAGGTGACATTTTGGCCAAGAATTCTGCATCCTGTTGCCTCTTTCTATCCCTAAAGAACTGAAGATCGAAGTTTTTGATATCATCATCATCATCTGAACAGACACCAAGATAAAGAATGGAGGCTTTATCTTTGTTGGGACTAGCAGTTGGATCCTTGATGGGACTAGAATCTTCATCTGAAAGTTCTGGAGTTTCAAGTCTATAATCTATTGGGACTTTCTCTTTGTCAATCACAATATCAGTTATAGCATCAACCCCCCCCCCCCCCCCTGCAGATTATTCATAATCATCATCAGTGGACTCATCCTTTGAGTCTTCAGTCTTAGAGGTTGTAGATGTTGGTATTGTTCCTGTTGGTGTTGTTGTAGCCGATGGAAGCGCATCAGTAGCAGATGGACGAACATCAGTAGCAGAAGGAAGAGTATCTGAGGAAGATGGTTGACTTGATGTAGCAGATGGATGAACATCTGTAACCGATGGATGAGTAGCTGTGGAAGAAGGTTGACCAGATGTAGCAGATGAACTACCTATGGTTGATGAATCAACCTTCATTGAAGCAAGAATAGAAAGTTGTCTCAACTTTGACATCTCTGTGTCAAGAGGATTACTTCCTTCTTTCAAATTTTTCACCAAAACGTCAAAACTCTCACGATCACTACTATCATCATCATCCCAAAAACTCAATTTTCTTGCTTTCTTGGAGCTTGGGACATCATCGTCATCCGATTGTGTTTTTCTTGCTTCAAGTGCCCTTTTCTTCCTTGCCTCATTTCTCCTTCTAATATCTTTCCTCCATGTCAGTTCTTCTGTTTCATGCTTAACCTTCCTATTAGGTTGTAGTCTTGAAGGAGGAACTCCAACTTCTGTTTTCTTCTTCTTTCTTTGTTTCACCTCCATTTCTGTAATCTTTGCTCCTTCTTCATCATTATCATTGTCTTCTTGCTCATACCAGCCAAGTAGAAGGACTTTAGGGGGCTTGAAGAATTCCATGTCTATCATTTCTTCACTCACATAAACACCACCCTCCTTCACTTCATCATCACCACTTTTTTCCCTTCTTACCCTCCCTTTTACCCTTCTGAACTTCTTCAACTTTATCCCCCACTTTCACCTTCTTGGTATCCTTCTTATCTTCTTTATCTGATCTTTTCCTCTTCTTAACTTCAGGAGATTTTGGTTCTGTTGGTTCCTTTCTTCTTAACTCATATTTACCAACTGTTGTAACATTATCCTCCAAGGATTTCCTTCTGGTAGTTCTAACTGAAGTTGGTGATGTTGTTGGCTTTGGAATATTCTTCTGGGATTTAGGCTGTGATGAATCACTCTTAGATTTTGAATCCTTGTTGGGGTTGGTCGTAGGGGGTTTCTTCTTAGGTGGAAGTTTCACTCTCCCAACTGGTTTGGGTGATACACTAGCTTTTGGGGTTGGAACAATGGGTTTCTTGGCTGCAGCCTTTTTCTTAGGTGAAGGCTTGTGAGGTGAAGGTTTGTGAGGTGAAGGTTTGTGACCTGAAGGTTTGTGAGAACTAGGTTTCTTGGTTTTAACTGGCAAGTTGGTCTTAGGTTTGGCTTTTGGTGTTGCCTTTGATGAGGTACTTGACTTCTTTTCTGTTCTTGCCTTAGATTTGAATGCCCCCTTTCCAATCTGACCTAAGGCATCACTCACAAATTGTTTTGCATCAAGTTGCTGACCACTCTGCAAAAATGAGGACAAAACATTGTAGCAGATAACAGTATAGTGGTAACAGATATAACACAAAATATGTTAACAAAATCCAAGTTTCTAGCAGATAGTAATTGACAAACACATTTAATTACTTTTCTAGCGGATATTAGTACTAATGTAACAAATACAATAGATATTGTAGTCGATATCACAGTTTAACAGTACAATTCATCAATATAACAAGTGGCAGATATAATACAACAAGTATCATACAAATGGAAGATATCATAAAACAAGGAGTAAGTTAGTTTGTATATGTTCATTTTGAAAGGTTTGATTTTGAAAGATTTGAAGATGAAAGCTTTGATTTTGAAAGATTTTGAAAGATTTTAAATTGATTTTTAAAGTTGGCCGGGCCAAGATGCAAGATGCAAGCTTTTCTGTTGAATTGATTTGATTTCTAAGTTTGTTATAGAAGAAAACTTTGTTGTTGAAGATGCAATTTGGTTTAAAGATGCAAACTTTCCTTTTTAAAGAATTTAAGATTTCAGTTTGTAGGTAGTAGATAGATTGTCTATGTAAAGCAACAGTTCTTGTCAGTAGAAGATACTAAAGAATCATGTAGCAGATACATAAAAATGGAAAATTTTGTTGTAGCAAACAACATACCTTCTGAGTCATGCATGCCTTCACTACTCCACTCAGAATTGTCTCAAGAAAATCCTTGTTAATTGTAAGCAAATCTGAACCTCCACCACTTCTTGTTGAAGATGTTGGATAAGACGAAATGGAAGGAATAGATGGCCTAGAGGAAGAAGACTTTTCATGTTCTTCTTTGTATTGAGCTTCAAACTGCAAATAAAATGTAGCAGATAAGCGTTATATTCTAGAAAATAGATAGTACAATATAACAGATCAACTTAATACAGAAAGAAGATTCATTGTTTTGTAGAAGATAAAAACAAAATTCAAGGGGATTTACCTCTGCAACCTGTTGTAGATTAGCAAGATCTCTTTCTTCCTGGGTGACATCTAATGGATATGCCACAGTACATTTACCTTTCTTGGGAAACAGCTTCAAAGAAATTTTATTCCTAGTTTTGTTCTTGTTGAGCAACTCAGACCATCCAAGCATCCATGGAAATCCAACACTTATCTCTCCTAGGACCCAAATCAGGGAAGTGCAAGTATGCCCAAATCATAAAAGCTAACATACATCCATTGATGCAATAACTAGGATTATCCTCAATGACTTTGGGATAAATTTCTTCAAGAGAAGTCTCAAGCAATTGAAAAGTAATAGTACCCCATGGAAAATTATCAAATGCATTCAAATCTTCGGCTAAATTAATGTATTTTACACTCAAATTTTTTGATGACTCGGCAAGAAGAAAAATGCACAGAAAATACAACCTGTTCAAATGATGAACATCGTTTGGATCAGCTTCTCCCTTAGCAATAATTCTCCTTGCTTCAGTAATTGCACTTGAAATGTGATCATCCCTTATGTGAAGATTTGTACCGAAGTACTTGCTCCTGAATGTAGTATATTCTTTCGGCTTCCTCTTCAGAAAATCAACTGGAACCTTTTCAAACTTTAAAGGGCCTAAGATCATGGCGATATCTGACATTTTGAACTCGACAACTCTTCCTCCTATACCATACTTTAACCTCCCTACTCTACATCTCACAATTTCTGTGATAACGGATGTTATCATATGAACATCTTCGGAATTGAAATCGAGAAATTGACCGAAGGGCGAACTTCTAAATGATTCTAACTCTTCCGGTGGAATTTTATCACTTGGATGTTGAAAATGTTCAAAGAATTTAGTTGTTGAACACCTAACTGTGAGAGTAAATCGCCTACCTTTTTCATTGATTTCGATTTCATCATCTCTAGTTTGCTGCTGCTTCTTCTTAATTTCCTTCATGTTTTGTCGAATTAGAACTTTGAGAACTTTGGGTTATAAATTGAGGTTATGACGGTTGGGGAAGAAGAAGATGAGAGGGAAGCGTTGCTGTGCGAAATTGAAATCCCTAAATTTCGTTTTCCCCAACTAAAAGCCCGCCTCTTTGTTACCTAAACAATTCTGCCACGTGTCTAACTAAGGTAGCAGATAATTTGGGTTTTCTTACAGATTAGCCCAACTAAACTTTACATCCAACGGTCAGAGTTTATCATACGAATCCAGTGGTCCTTATTTAAAGAAGAAACATTTTCTCACCTGTCACATCGGTCATTCAAACGAAAAAAATTAAACAAAAAGTATTATTTAAGTACTAAGGGTAATATAGGAAGAAAAATTAGCTAAAAGACAAAAACAAAATTTTAAAGAGAATCTTTGTGCTTGTTTGGGAAAAACTTTAGACTTGTTGCTTATTTGGGAATGTTGTGCCTAATGTTGTGCTTATTTGAGAAATTACCTTTTTTTATTTTCTTCATCCTTCAAGGAGTGATCTTTTGTCTAATTCTTAAAAATATTCCAGAACATAGTCTGGTCAGTGGTCACTCTTAGAAGAACAAGCAGTTTGTGGAAAATATTGTATCTAGTCCTGGTAAGCTACTTGGTTGATAAGTTCTGTTACTTCAAGATGGTGGACTGCCTTTAAGAGTAAAATCATTTACTGATTCATATCTGCAAAATAGTGGTTCTATTTTTTGATTAACAAGATGTTTTAACTGCTGCAGTTTGGAAAAATGCCTCGTTATGATGACCGTGATCGCTATGGCAACAGTACACGCCTCTATGTTGGTCATTTGTCTTCTCGAACACGCTCTCGTGATTTGGAAGACCTATTCAGCAGATATAGAAGGTATAAAAAAATTAAGCTAATTACTCACTATTTAGTTGATTGCACATATGCTTACAATATGTTGTTCGGTTTTTTGCTCTGGTGCTTTTGCCTTGAATATGAAATTTCTGTCTATTATATGGTGATGTCAAATGTTTGTGTAGTGTGTGCTATTATACCCAAGTCATGTATCTCCATTCTACTCTGCTTATTGTTGTTAATTAACTTTTCTCTCGGAATCCCTATTCTCATACAATAGCCACGCTAATGAGCTTACAAATGTTAGAGATTTGGGTTATTTACAAGTAGGGGATCTAATTCAAAAATCAACTCAGTAGTTCTGTTGCATGAAATTTATTCAATCATCCATCTTTTCAAGTTCCAACATCTCATTCTTTCTCATAACAAGTTGATATTTTTGTCAATAACGATTACCATGGGAACTCAAAGTTTGTTAATAGCTTAGATCTAAGCAACAATGATGCTGGTTACCATGCCATGTCTGAAGTGACTCTTCCTACCTTTATCTCCTCTGTTTTAACCAATAACAATACCACCTGCACTATCACCATCTTCGCTCCATCCGATAAAGCTTTCTTTGCTTTGAAGTATTTTCAACAACCCCTTTTAACACTTCTTAAATACCATGTTGCACTTGTGAAGTTGGAGAAGAAAAACTTGGACATTGTACATCCACTTGGTTCAAAGATTGATAGTCTTCTACCTGGCCATCCCTTTGTTATCACCACATCATCTCGTAATAAGGAAAATCAACGGGGTTGAGATCAAGCAATGGAACATCTACAATGATGGACGTGTCATTATACATGGAGTGGAGAACTTCTTCGATTTTGCTTACCAGACCATTGTAGGGGTACTACATACTCCGACCAATCAAAAGCAGCCACGTGGCACAGTCATCCATCTGTCAGGTCGCCACAATCTCTACCGGCTCACAGCTTGACTAAAGCGACCAGACTACACAACGACCAGCGACCTGCTATTCACACGTGCTCCTCTTCAATGCACAGAATATTCTCATCAGTTACATAATTAATTCACAGGGATGATCCTCGCGCGTTACACATTTAATCCTCATTATGATGGCGGAGAATCTGCAAGATCCACGATCCACGCCCTTCAATCTCCTATATAAACAGAACTACGATGGCTTGATCTCTAAGTTCAATTCCCCCGAGCTAGAGTACGTAGGCAATCTCGATCTCAACGAGGTGCAGCCACCCCAATCTCCAATATCCCCATTTGGTCAAGTCTCCGTAACGACCTGACCCTGTTGATGCATTAATCTAGAAATAGGTTAATACATTTGGCGCCGACTGCAAGGAATTCGATATAATCGAAAACCCAAAACCCTCCCACCCTTAAAATCAAAATCACTCATTCCAATGACCACTCAGGAAGTCACTATCCAAGATCTGCAGGCACAGATTACACGTCTGCAGGAAGAAAATGAGCGCCTAAAAGCCGCACAAACTAACCCCCAGCAAGGGGAAAATAGCGGACTTGGAGTCATCCCTGCTGATGATTCCAACCAAAAGTTCGAGCAACTCAGCCAGCAGCTGGCGGAGTTCAAAGCATCTCAGGCTCTCCTTCACCGATCCAAGAGCCACACTGCAGAGCAACTTGCTGTGCAGTCCCTTCAACAATTCCAGGAGTCTCCTTTCTCCAACGAGATCCTGGAACACGATCTGCCGAACAAGCTGAATGCCCCCAAGTTCGACCAATATGCAGGAGTCGGAGATCCAACCGACCATGTCAAGGGATTCCGAAAGTCCCTTCCTCTGATCAAGGAGGATCATCTTTTGTGTTTGCTGTTTCAGTCCAGCCTCACCGGACCAGCTCTCGACTGGTTTCATCGACTGAAGCCAGGATCCATCAGCTCGTTTGCAGAGCTTGAAAAACAATTCGTCATTTTCCACATCCACAATAAGAAGCGCCCTGTTACCATTGACTCCATCTTCAAAGTCAAGCAGAAGGATGGTGAGTCACTTAGTGTTTTCTTTTCACGTTTTAAGTCTGAGTTACATTCCATTCAGGACTTTGCAAAGGAGCACGAAACCTTTGCAACTATTGCTTTCTCTCACGGACTGATCCAAGGGTCCGACCTACACAAGTCTCTGGCAATGAAGAGACCTTCATCACTTGATGAGCTCTACTTAAAGGTAGATCGTTATATAAAGCTAGAAGAGGCCCTCACTGGGAGGGAGAAGAACCATGTAGTCAGCAACATTGAGGCTGGCTCAAGCAAACGACCTCGATCAGATGGAAAGAGGTTCAAAGCTAAAACGCTGCCTACCGAGCAGCGAGAGTATCACCGGTTTACGCGACCAGCCGGTTATATCTTTGAAAGGATCAAGCACAACCATTGGTGCAAAATTCCTGCCTTCACACAGCTGGAGGATACATCTGGTCGCCCGTACTGCAAAGTCCATAAAGTACGGTGTCATCAGACTGATGACTGTCGCGTATTGAAGCGCGCACTTCAAACCTGGGCCGATGAGAAAAGGCTCAATAATTGGATCCTCGGAAGGAATGAGGAGTCCACAGGCAAGCGAATGAGGAAGGAATCCAGAACCCCTCCTCGTTCACCAAAGCGGGGTCAAAGCAAGGCCAGAACGGCCTCCGCAAGCCCAGCACGCAGCAGAGGGCGTAGCCTCTCCCAGCGCTTAGGTCCAACAGGCGACCTACGCGATCATATAAACAAGAAGGTCGCAAACAAGGTTGACAGCGACAGCGACTCGGACAGTCATGTGGTCTACATGATTGACGAATCTCATCACACCCCTGTCTCTAGGGACAAAAAGAGACGAGTAGAACATCTCCACCATGTCTACTCTATCAGTGGCCGAGCAGCTCGCTTCAACATCCCTGCCCGGCAAGAAACTGACATCACCTTCACCGAAGACGATCTCAACAAGGTCGTTACTCCACACAACGACGCCCTGGTCGTTGAACTCAGAATAGCAGATTATACTATCAAGCGGGTGTTCATTGACCCTGGAGCATCATGCAACATCCTCATGTACCGAACGTTCAAGGACATGAGGCTGCCCGACTCAGTGCTCATCCCAGACTTCACACCGATCCTTGGCTTCAATAGTTCAAGGGAAGACCCTAAGGGGGAGATCCTTCTGCCCGTCACTGTAGGCAGAAGGGAAGATAAGGTCGTTGTAACCAGCAAGTTCAGCGTCCTAAATATCGCAAGCAAGTACAATGCGATTCTGGGTCGAAAGTGGATCCATGCTATGAGAGGAGTGCCGTCAACTTACCATCAGGTATTCCGCTATCCCGGCCCTTATGGGATAATGGAACTCCGCGGTAATCAGAACACCGCACAAGAATGCCACGGTGTTATTGAAGCTGTCCCATCATCAAAGCCATCCACCTCTGGAGTTAAGGATGGTGATGTCAAAGGAAAGAGCCTAGTCCCAACAGAGGCTCAGGAGGGCAACAAGTCAAAGAGCCCATCCAAAGAAAAAGCTGAACCTGCTAAATAGCAATTACAGAAGGAGCAAGCGAGCTCCCTCAAGCTGAGTCTCGGAAGCACCGATCCAGGCGTGCGAGTTAACATTGGGTCAGATGAGGACCCAAGGTATGTCTATATAGGTTCAGAAATGGAAGAAGATAAGTTCGCTCATTTTGTAAATTTTCTTTCAATGAATAAAGATGTTTTTGCTTGGTCGTATATCGATATGCCCGGAATAGATCCATCAATTGCATGCCATAGGCTACGGGTCAATCCCAATTATCGACCTGTGAAGCAGAAACCAAGAAGACTTGCTCCTAAGTTTCACGAAGCCGTCAATGAAGAGATCAATAGACTCAAGCAGGTCGGCTTCATCAGAGAAGTCGATACTCCAGACTGGCTAGCCAACATAGTTCCAGTCCTAAAGAAGAATGGAAAAACAAGGGTCTGCATCGACTTTACAAGCCTCAATAAAGCTTGTCCTAAAGATTCATTCCCACTGCCACGAATCGATAGGCTAGTCGATCAGACATGCGGTTTTGAGCTACTGTCATTCATGGACGCATACTCAGGGTATAATCAGATCCCAATGTACGAGCCTGATCAAGAAAAGACCTCTTTCACAACTGAGCAAGGTATTTTCTGTTACAAAGTCATGCCATTCGGGCTAAGGAATGCAGGGGCGACCTACCAAAGACTGGTCACCAGAATGTTCGACGACCTCCTAGGTCGAACAATGGAGGTCTACATCGATGACATGCTAGTGAAGAGCGATAAAGAACGAGATCATTTGTACAACCTCGACCAGGCATTCCAAAGGTTAAGACAATACAGAATGCGTCTTAATCCAGAAAAGTGTCTGTTCGGGGTCGCATCAGGAAAATTCCTAGGCTACCTAGTCACCAGACGAGGCATCGAAGCAAATCCCGACCAGATCAGAGCCCTGATCGACATGCCAAGTCCAAAAACAAAGAAACAAATCCAGAAACTCAACGGCATGGTTTCAGCTCTGAACAGATTCATCTCCAGAGCATCAGATAAATGTAGACCAATGCTTCATATTTTGAAGAAGGGGGCTACATATGAGTGGACGGAAGAGTGCGAGAAAGCCTTCGACGATCTCAAGGCATATCTGTCTACTCCACCAGTTCTTACAAGACCAGTAGATGGTGATGTACTTGGCGTTTACCTCGCAACATCAGATTTTGCGATAAGCGCAGTACTTTTCAAAGAAGACAATCAAGTGGAACGACCTATCTACTTCACAAGCAAAGTCTTACAGCAGGCTAAAATAAGGTACACACCTCTAGAGAAGTTAGCATTAGCATTACTTTACGCTGCATGCAAATTCAAGCCTTATTTCCAAGCACACACTGTAAAAGTAATCACCGATCAGCCATTACGCCACATACTAGAAAAGAAAAACAAAACAGGTCGTATGGCTCGATGGGCAGCCGAGCTGGGTGATTACACTTTCGAGTTCGTTTCGCGACAGGCCGTCAAGGGCCAGGTCGTCGCAGAATTTTTGGTAGACTATCCAGCAGAGGATGTCAATTGGGAACCAGAACCTGAAACAAGGCAAGTCCAAGACAACCCCCCAGATACTTGGCAGCTATATGTAGATGGTTCCCACAACTCCAATGGAAGTGGAATAGGTAGTGTGCTAATCTCTCCTGAAGGATCACAGCTCGAAAGAGCAACTCGTCTCGACTTCTCGACCTCAAACAACGAGGCCGAATACGAAGCACTCATACAGGGCCTAAAAATGGCCATCGACTTACAAGCAGTTCGTCTCAAGGTGTACAGCGATTCACAGCTAGTAGTCAATCAGATTACCAGCAATTACCAGATCAATGGGATCAACCTCATTAGGTATGCCAGCAAAGCAAAGAAGCTCATTAGCAAGCTCAACTATTTCACAATTGAACACATACCCAGAGATGACAACAGACATGCTGATTCACTGGCATTTCTAGCATCTAAGATCGATTCAGACAGACCGCGGGCCCTAACCATAGCAATCAACTCACAGCCCGCATATCTTCTCAAGGAAGAGGATATTCATCAAATCTCCGATCTACTTGAAACAACTCCGGCAGACATCCAGGGGACTTGGATCGAGCCTTTCATGGTTTATCTGCAAACTGGTGTCCTACCTTCCGACAAAAAGGAAGCCAGTCGATTGCTGCATAAGGTCACAATGTACAAAATCCATGAGGGCAAACTTTTCAGGAAATCAGCAACTGGATTGTTATTACGATGCTTGATCCCGAAGCAAGGTCAGATGATATTTCAAGAAATCCATGAAGGCGAATGTGGAAACCATTCCGGTGGGCGTACCTTAGCCCATAAAGCAATCTCCCAGGGATACTTCTGGCCAAGAATGAAGGAAGATGCAAAGAAATTTGTCTTAAAGTGCAAAGAATGCCAGCGATTTGCTGATAAGCAACACCAGCATCCAAACGATCTCATCAACATCACTGCCCCATGGCCATTCCACATGTGGGGGCTTGACATCATGGGCCCCCTCATCAAGGAAAAGAAGTCTGAGAAGAGGTTCGTTCTAGTAGCCGTAGACTATTTCACTAAATGGGTGGAAGCTGTTGCCTTAACCAACGTAACACAAGCAGATGTCCAAAGATTTATGTGGGAAAATATCATCACAAGGTTCGGGCTACCTAAACGGGTAATCACAGACAATGGCACTCAGTTCGTTGGCAAGAATATCAAAAAATTCTACGACCTGTGGAAAATCGAGCATTCAAGGTCAACTCCTAGGTACCCGCAGGCCAACGGCCAGGTCGAAGCTGCAAATCGACAGATTCTTACCAATTTGAAGAAGAAGCTCGAAGACCAGCATGATCAATGGCCACAACAATTAGAGAACATCTTATGGGCTTATAGAACAACTCCTCGCACGTCCACAGGGATGTCACCGTTCAGTCTTTGCTACGGAGTAGAGGCCGTTATTCCCACTGAACTAACATTTGGAACGACCAAGTCTCTTCTGGTCGACACAGAGCTCAACAATCAGATCTGGTCGTTTGGAGTCGACCTCCTCGAAGAGCGACGAAACCACGCCACTATAAAGCTCGAACAATACCAACAGAGACTCAAGCGAGCTTATAACAAAGGCGTGCGACCAAGAACTTTCCAGCCAGGGGAACTAGTCCTAAGAAGAATGTTCAGTAACAAAAGAAAGGACACTATCGGCAAACTCAACGCCAACTGGGAAGGTCCTTACATTGTCACAAAAGTCCAGAGCAACGGTTCTTATCGTCTTCAGACACCAGAAGGGGAGATCGTTAAGAACCCGTGGAATGCTTTTCATTTAAAGAAATTTTATCAGTGAAATGTAAGCATCCATACATTGCATTTCAATCAATAAAATCAGCTTTGCCTTCATCTCTGCTCAAACATGAATGGCTAAAAAAAAGCTCTAATCCCTCGACCTACAAATTATCAAAACTCTGGTCCCTTTGATAATTTAGAATTTTGTTAAGTTAAATCACTATCAACTTAACTTGGTGCATTGGTCATCCTCTTCCCACGACCCAAGCACAATTATGTTAAATGCGACCTCAACCCACAATCAGGTCGACCAAATGTCACACATTGTTTGCAAAACCATTCAAGCAGACAAAACGAAACGAGCAACAATGCAAGGTAATTCTTGAATTAATTTTTTTTACTTCATGAGATTTTAACAATTACAGGCACAACCAAAGTACAATCAAGGCATACAAGAGGAACTGTTTCAGTACGTCCTGCTTGCAGCCATTCATCTCGTCTACCTGCCTTCTGAACGAGCTACCAGGACTTCCTGGAAACTAGCTCGCCAAAAGAAATCCATACAAAACTCATCAAAGCATTACTAAAGGCAAGTACAAAAGACAAGGAGTTCTCTACTCAAGGGGGGCTCTCAAAAATAAGCTCTAGAAGACGTCCTACAAGAACAAGGAGTACAAGAAGCAAACTGTGCACAAGGTTACCCAATACAAGAAAGGGAAAACCAAGGTTACCCAATACAAGAAGGGGAAAACCAAGGTTACCCAATACAAGAAAGGGAAAACCAAGCCCAGCTCACTGCTGCACAGACTGGTCGCCTGAAGCATCAACTTCAATAAGGGCTCCAGCGACCTGGTCACTAGGGCCCATCGAGGTGTCCTGAGCTGGCGCCGAAGTCTCTTCAACTCCACCTCGCGTCTCCTCTCCTTCGGGCGACCCCGTCATAGCTTTGACCAGTTGCTCGCAGTAGGCCTTCCAAGCTGCTTCATTCTCCTGACAAACTTTCTGCCAGTACTCAACAGAAGATTGAGAAGCAGCTTCACGTTCCCTCAACTGCTCCTTCAGAGCTGCGACCTGGGCATCCCTGTCCTTAACCTTACACTCAGCAACGGCGGCAATGTTCCTCGCTTGCTCGAGCTTCTCATTGAGAGCTTTCAACTCAATTTCAGCTTGAGCACCAATCTCAGCGACCAGACGCACCTCCTGGAAGCTGGCATTGAGCTACAACCAACAAACGAAAGTTAGCCCAGATACCAAAGCATGTTCAAAATAAATGCGACTTACGATCAAACTCACCAAAGAAAGTGCCCCGTTTATCTTCGAGCAGGTCACCAACAAAGGCTGCGACTTCACCATTCGGGCATCAGCATCAAGGACGATACCCTCATTCACAGCCCGGGCAACACAAGGGTCATCAATAGCACTGTCGTTCTCGTAAACGACATGCTTCTCTCCTTGCCCGTCCAAATAATCGAACGGCCCAGGGCGGAATTCAGACAAAATACCTTTGCCTTTCTGCGAAGGCCGAACAGCAGTCTTCCTGGACGCCACAGAAATTCCAGGAGACGTCACAACCATTGAAGAAACAGGAGTTGGCATAGCTGGGAATTCCATCATCTTAAGGTTCCCTGAGAAGGACCTCTTCTTCCCAGCCAATGCACCCACCTTAGGAAGTGAGGGGGGTGGACCTGAGACTGGAGGGCTCGCCACGGCTACTGCCTGGCGAGAGCTACCTACAGCCCGCTCCCTCTCCGCAGGCAGCTCCCTCTCCACAGATCGTTCCTGCCCCACAGGTCGATCCTTCTCAACAGGCCGCTCCTTTTCCGACCTTCTAGGAGCACCAACAGAACGCTCCCTTTCAACTTGCTTCGAGCTACCACTTGCTCGATCACCTTCACCAGCTCGGGAACTGCCACCAGTTCGCCCACCACTCGCTTTGTGCACAGAAGACATGTATGCTTTCTTCAAAGCTTTCCTCCTCTTGAGCTCGTCCCAGACAGTTTTTGGACCACCTTTAGGAATGAAATGCTCCTTTAGGTGAGGCAGAAACGAGATCTTCCGCTCGTCAGTCAACTTGCCAAAGCAGTTCAGAGCAGACTGCAGATCGTTTTTTCTAAGATGATCGTCCCGAATCGCTGCAGCAAAAAATACAAATATATCAAGTTCAAAAACAGGAAGACGAACTATCATCAAACTACAGACAACTAACTTACGATCATCATTCCTGATCGTATGACGCAACTGGATATCCCCTTCAACAATCGGCCCAGTGAATAGCATGGGATCTTTCCACCATGGCTCGCTACTCACTGGATAAATCAAAGGCAAACGTTCTGGCCTAACCTGCATGTTATAGCCAGAAAGTTCAACCTTCGAAGAGCGTTTGAAGCAAAAGTGGTTCAATACATCCTCCACTGTAATGCGCCACCTATGCAACTTATTGAGGTCGTCAATTACCCTCATGTTCCGCCAGAAATTACCATTCATCTGACAGGGGGCTCGCCTAATGGCATTCAACAAGTCAACCACCAATTCAGACAACGGCAACCTCAGCCCAGCACGGAATTGGTTCAAAGTCAATACAGTAGATGAAGGATTATTAGGTCGATAGTCAAGAGAAAGTAAGCGGTCCCCAAGAAACCTTATCTCTAAATGCCTAATCGACCTAAATTGGTAATGCCTCCTAACAGCAAAATGCCTATGTACATAATTCATATTCACAATCCTACACATTCTACCATTATCATCTTCAACCATCTCATCATCAGAAGAATCTGGACCATGAGAACCACTACTCTGGGGGCTATCTACATTGTCATCGGGAACGGGAGATGGAGGGTCAGAATGAGTACTCTCAGACTCATACTCCTCAAGACCACCATCACTCAAGTGATCGTTTTGCGAATCACTACCCTCAGACATTACTCTCAAACAATACAGAAGACAACAGAAGAGGAAAAAGAAAGAAAGTAAACAATCAGAGAAAAGAGAAGAGAACAAACCTCACGAGCTCTCAAAGTTCTTCAGTTCGCAGTGCAAAAGCGGCAGCAATTCAAATAAAGGCAAGATAAGTAAACCCTTATCAACGTAACTACAGTTTATATACTATAGCTCGAGAATTTCTAGCCATCGATTCAAAACAAACGAACGGCTGAGATCGACAAACGGATCCATATGCAGTACAGTCATTCTCCACTCACAAAACGGTTCGCATCCACCGTTGGATTGATCCACGTGCAAGACAGATAGCAAATCAGGCAGTACGTGCTTCAGTTGCCATAATCACACATCTAACTGCTCGAGGAAACTCCTCCACTTCCCCGTAACAGCGCCATGATTACCACAGACAGCGCTGCATGACTGCCACGTCAGCAACTTCAAAAAAGCAAACTACACATCGATAAGAGTAATTAGTCTTTTCAGCCCGACTCCCATAGTCGACCTAAAAAGAGGGGGCTTATGTAGGGGTACTACATACTCCGACCAATCAAAAGCAGCCACGTGGCACAGTCATCCATCTGTCAGGTCGCCACAATCTCTACCGGCTCACAGCTTGACTAAAGCGACCAGACTACACAACGACCAGCGACCTGCTATTCACACGTGCTCCTCTTCAATGCACAGAATATTCTCATCAGTTACATAATTAATTCACAGGGATGATCCTCGCGCGTTACACATTTAATCCTCATTATGATGGCGGAGAATCTGCAAGATCCACGATCCACGCCCTTCAATCTCCTATATAAACAGAACTACGATGGCTTGATCTCTAAGTTCAATTCCCCCGAGCTAGAGTACGTAGGCAATCTCGATCTCAACGAGGTGCAGCCACCCCAATCTCCAATATCCCCATTTGGTCAAGTCTCCGTAACGACCTGACCCTGTTGATGCATTAATCTAGAAATAGGTTAATACAACCATCCTATATCCATGGTTCGACGAAAGAGTCTCAAGCAACACGACTGCAACAAATAAAGCTCCCTCTATTCTTCAAGAATTTGATCGAACTACTTATGTATGCTTTCGTTATCCTATTCGTGGCTGCTGCAATATTCAGTTTAAGATACTTGTTCGAGAAGCATACAACAACTGGATATGAGTTAGTCGAGAAATCATGATCTTCTTAATTCTGCTACACAGGATGTATGCTTGACCCAATCAAGCTTAATTTCCTATATATTCAGAATGTTGAAGAAATTATGCATGCTTTCGTTGTTATCCTATCGGTGGCTGCTTCAATATTCAGTTTAAGATAGTTGGTGGAAGCGTACAACTGGATATGAAGTACTTTTAAAGAAACATTGTATGCATCGAGGTGTATGCATGCTTTTAGCCTTTTAAAGAAAACTGACTTTAATAGTCTGATAACCTGATCACTTGCCCAGAGCCCCAGATTACATTGTAGCCAACTAATTCAAAAGACGGGCGGGGATGGGAGAAGATCCCTGGCAAAATGGCATTACATCTAAGGCACTGACGATACAAATTTACCTCTGTAAATTTGGGGATGTCAGTTGCCAAGGGGAGATACCTTACTACCAATGCTAATGCTACTGCTAATGTGAATGGTACATCCTTTAACGATCCAAAAGCTGATGTGCAGTAGGGGGCTCTAACGGCACTGTGTAAGCATATTGTCTACGTACTCTACTTTGTTAACGCAGCTAGTGCGTGGATGCTATTAGCTAGGGAAATAAATAACACACCTAATTAAACTATTGGTAACACAAATTATCTCTGTAATTCATTTGATTGGTTGAAGAAATAGAAGTAATTTAAATGAAAAAAATAGGCGTGGCAAATCCAAAGTAAGAAACTAGCTAAAACAGAAGTTGCCAAGTATCCTGTCTAGAAAATGGTATATTATCATAATATTTGGGAAAAGATGTCATGATGCAGACATGGTTATCTTGATGCTCTAAATGGTTTCTACTTTCTACCATGGATTAGGAGTAAACCAAAGTGGAGGTGGCCTATTCAATTGTGATTCAATCAAGTTGTTGAGCGCCTCTGCACTGTCTTCTAAGTTGTACATGGCAATAATTCGATCCATACGTTCAGGTCTCCAGTCGAATGGTATTTTATCATTGGTGAAGTAAATACAATTTCGCTTGCAGCCAACGATATCCAGCGTCGAAAGTGAAAAAGAGGTGTTATAGCCCAAAAATAACGCATTATCCCCAATGCTTTTGACCTCCACCCATTTCTGGCTTTCACCCGATTCATCTAACTTCAATACTATAAATTCGATAGCTTGATAGCCCAGAACCTCCTCCTCATCATCATCGTCATCTTCATTGTCGTCATCTTCAACATCTTCATCACTGTCATCTTCAACATCATCAAATGTGGGGACAAATTGAATCATTCTTACGACTTGATGCAACTCACCATCCATCTCCACCAGATACCTTTTGTCCAGAATTTTTCTCTATATAAACAATGGGTAAACCATAGTTTTCCTACTAAAAATATTATGATTTAAGACAGTTGCCATGGTCTTATGTAGCCTATTCTTATACAACTAGAAAAAAAATACTCACTCTTCTTCCTTGACTTCCATTGCTTTGTTTGGTAAGCTATAAAATGCCAGTAATTTATTTACTTAGGATCACTAAGCTTCCTGCTAACTTGTGACAGGAAAAAAAAAATCAATCTCAAACATCATATTAGGGTTTCTATGGATAACCTTAAGAAAACAAAATGAATGTTTATCTATGATCATAAGAAATTAGATCAATAGTTGTAGTTTTAATTACAAATTAATTTACTTCGTGTTCTACTAAGTTAAAATTGCATCTAAACATTATAACTGTATTTTTTTTTATTTCGATTTCAATTTCGATTCAAGAATAATAAAGTATAACATTGATGCGCAGAATGTCAGACATGATAATAGAAGAACATGCATAACTTAGAGAGAAGAATTGAAATTCAGAAGAAGAAATCGATTATGAGAATAATTAGATTTTTATTAAATTGAGAATTAAAGATAATACGTATAAAGAAACCTTGCTAAAACCCTACTGAGTTGGGTGGTTTTGGCGGTTTAAAGATTACTATTATGTTGACTATCATACAAAGATTGGATGGAAGTATACTATAATACTTCTCTATTTGAGTAGAGCATGTGAAGACAGCAGGGGGTAAAACATGGATATAGCAAGCAGTAAAGAATGGACCAACAGTAGTAAGAGACTTTCGAAGCTGCAGTAATTAGAAAGGAAGAAAAGTCCAATTCTGACAAGGAGATATATACAATCCATGTACATTACTATACATATTTGATATTTCTTTACAAATGATCGCTTATTTTGAAAAATATATGAAGCAATCAATATATTCATGATTGTAGATCAGAATAGATGCTAGTATGCTACATAATTTAATTACCTCCTCGTGACCTGACCCAATCTTGATGCTGAATTGCTGATATGATGATAAAAAGTATGCAATGTAACAGTTCCAAACAGCACCAAAACCCTGAACTAAAATCCAAAATGAAATGGACAAAGAAGTTGTGAGTTCCAGTAATGCAGTTGATCGTCCTGAACCATGACTCAGAGTGATAAAAATGAATCCACCAAACAAATTTCATGCCCCTCCCATGAAGCATTTCTGCACTTACTGATTCAAGCAATCATACTATGACTACAGACCTGAAGTACCTTCTTGAAATGATGCTTCTAAATTGGTGTAGCTCAGACTCTGGGCCGCAATAGATATTACTAGTAAAAGTAATGAGTTTGTCATTAAGATATGAAATTTTGGTGCGTTCTTCCCTGTTGATCACAGTATCTGGAAAGGTGAAGTATACCTATGCTTCTTTGGGACTATAATAATGGTTCTTAGACTTAAATCGTTCTAACCATTGTTTCAGAACAGTTGGATGTATGCCAAGAAGACGATCTATGAACATATTTTCAGAAGTGGCAACTATGCTTGCAAGGGAGTAATCTTTCGTCTTAAAACCCTTTTCTTTAAGCCACGTGTATTCGATATCTGGGCTTCATCCTGTTCTCTAAATCAAAACACAAAAATCCAGGAAAAACATCCAACAACTTCAACGAGCTGCCAACTTCATTGAAGAGAAAGTCTAGTTTCTGTTCGACCACTTCTGGCCTTTGGTTGAGGACTTTCGGCAAAAATTTTATCATCATACAGAGCTTAGAAAATTTAACCCCTGCATCAAGCAGATAATTGAATCGCACCTCCAACTCGCTCTGTGTTCCATGAGTGTTTGAATAGACCTTCATTGTAACACGGTTTTCCCCGAAACCAATCCCAAGCAAGAAATTCAACTTACCCGTTGAGTGTTTATAGACTTTCGAAGATTGGATCTTCTCCTTGAAACTTTGGTAATCATTCTCCAACTTTTCATCCGAACTACCAATATCAATATTAGCTAAGAAGTGATGATTCCCATTCGTGAGCTTACCAAAGAACCACTTATGTAAATCTAGAGCTCGCATCGAATGAGACAAATTTACCAACTTGTTTTTCCCCAAAACATGAGGATATTCAAGAGCTATGGCATTTACTTCCTCGTCCGTCATACCAAACTGTTTCAAAAGCTCCATCATGGAAAACACTGGGGTCTCCAAAAATCAAAATGTAGAATCTCTGGGAACCTAAGAAGTAGCATACCTATTTCCTCCTCCTTAGCATCCAACCGTTGAAAAAACCCAACCTTTTGTATCAATTCCTCTTCAGAACACTCATGAAACACACTCCACCTCTTACCCATCATTTCACCCACCTCTTTTTTCTCGCAACCAATATCAATAAAAAACTTAACTTTCCTACAAAACTCATAACAAGCATCCACATTGCCTACCACAGAACTTTTCATATCATAATCAATAAAAGCCCTTTTTAAAACATCAAACAATGCATTAACTTCACTACTTAATTCATCATTATCCCTCAGAACATAAGGAAAAGCCAAACAAAAACCAACTACAGAACAATTATCAAACCCCAGATCAACAAACCTATAAAGTTTAACACTTAAAGCTTCAGAACCCTTACCGAAAATCGCATTCTCTTCCTTATAAAGCAGTCCAAGCTTATTCCAAGGAAACCCAAATTCCGAAAGCACATTAGCAACATTCAAAATGGATTCTTGTTCAGATAAGAAAAAATTAGTTGCTGCTAAAAAATTATGAATTTGTTGAAAAGGGATTCCAATACTTTCAAGAAAAAACTCAAATTCATTCACAGGATGGTATCTAAGAAACCTTGGGAACTCATTTGAAAACTTTGAAGGCCAACATTCCACTTTAGCTATAAGATTAGATAAAGAAAATATGGAGTTTTTGCTTATACGTTCTGCATAAATATATGGTATAGATCTAGTAGTATGTAGATAATCTGTTAAATGTTGTTGGGCTTGATGTATAATTTTTGATCGACGCCTAAATGGGATTTTGCGTAGTTGTGGAAGATTTGGAATAGAACTGAAATGGCGGAAACTGGGATTTGGCGAAGGAAGGAAGTGAATGTTGTACGGATAAAATGCATAACGGTGTGGTTTGAAGGGGATTTTATTAGGGTCTGTTTGATAACCGGTGAATAAAATGGGACGATTTACCGGTAAATTTGGTCAACCGGGTAAAACCAAGGTTTGGGGAATGGTCAACCAGGTAGAAAATAATTTGTCGAATTCACCTGTGTTTGTTAACAACTTGGGTAAATGTTAGGTAACAGAATTTGCCGAATTAACCGGTGTTTGATAACTTTTTGCATACGTGGTGAATCACAAATAACTATGGGCCATGAACTCTTTGATTGTGATATGGGCATTATCTATCCATATTGGGCTACGGCCCAAGTACGATAAAGGGCTATTCTTGTAACATATGAGGTATAACTATGGGCCATGGACTCTTTGAATTTGATATGTGTCATTACAAATGTATATTATCCACACTTCAACAAATGTATTAATATTTAATTTTTCGATAATAAAAATAGGGAAATCATATTGCCACCCCGGCAGTTTGCTAAGAGCTATCCCATTTTTTAACCTCACCCCACCAAAAATAATACTACTCTTAGGGCACCTATTCTACTCGATTCTACTAAGAGCCACCCGACAAAATAAAATCCCATATCTATGAATCTCTTCGTTTTCTCTATCTTAATCTTCCATTGATAAAGAACAACAATAATATCAAGTAAATCTTCCATCAAGATTTCAATCACAAAATTTCCAACTCTCTCCAAACAAATCAATTTCTTCAAACATCTTCACTGCAAACTCTTATTCATCAGTCTCTTCAAACCTTAGAATGACGAAATCAAACGACAAGATCTCAACCAAACGAGCAACAATTAGTCGCGTTATTTTCGATATGGAAGGTCTCTTATTGGTAATTTCATTTCATCAAAGTAACACACACTTACTGTATGATGCTTTCTTATTTGTGAAATTCCATCTTTATCAAAGTAACACACACTTCTGAATTACAAATATAAGTGCCAAGCATGTTTTCTCGATTGGAGAGTAGTTGCATTTCAGTCCCCCTTGTTAGTAATCATTGTTCAGTTTTTCGTTTTAGCGATAACAAAAGAAGGATGGCAGTTCTGATGTTGAAGATGATAAGGATTCTGATGATGAGGAATTCAAATGAATGGAGTCGGCGAGTGGCTAGTTTGGGAGCTGGAGTTTGTATCAATCAGCTTCTATTTTAGATTGATTTACACTGTAGTTTTAATATGGAAGCAAATATGTTAGAATGTATTAGTTGAAGTGATTTTCAATAGAAAATGAATTTTCAATTTGCAAAAGTCTTAATACTTATCCAAGATGATTATGCATGTCTCTGTGTTCTTAGTTATATGAGTTCATGACGAATATTATCCATAAAAAGTGAAAAAACTTTATGTCTTTATGTATGATGTATGTATACAATGTTGATCTTTAAATTCACTTCTCTTGTTTGATCTTCATTTTTCTTACTTCTTTCATTTGTGCAAGTTGAATGGTTATTGTGATTTTTTCCCTTTCTCATCTAGATGTGAACTGAAGGGTTTGTATATAAGAAATATATCTCTAATGAAGAAATGGTCTTCTACTTTAATGGGTAGTCACAAGGATTGATACTGTTGACCAAACACGCTAGCTGGATTCATTTTCTTTATGTATTCTTTGAGAATATACGTAGTTCCCATTTATCAGTTCCTGGTTATTGTCCTGCCAGAAATCATATCAGCCTTAATGCCTTTATGGAATATCAAAAGAATTATTGATGCATAGAAGTGCATATTCTAATATCATAATGGTAATATACCAGTTCATCTCACCCGGCGGAGTGGAAAAAAAAATTCGTCCTCACTACCATTCTCTGATAGGTGACATCTATGTTTAACATCTTGGAAGCTTATAGGTTTTTGGATTTGATTCCAAATTATAGCAAAGATTTATAGAAAAAGGCGCCATTAAGGATTACCTATTAGTGTGGACAGTCATCTGACCTTGGAGCAGCAAATATGGATCTAGAAATTTTTATTAATAGGTGTTATATGTGTGGAGTCATTGATGGATATGCCACACATCAATGCTGATCTTTTAATTAGTCGTGTATCAAGCTACCCAAGTCTACAAAAGTACAAAGTGTTCAAGAAAAAAAAAAAGTATGTTCATGATTGAATATTTGGTATGAAGGTGTAAGATGCTATTTTCTCCTTGCTTACTTGTGTCTACTTAGGTACTTGATTGAATATTTGGTTTGTTGATTGTTGTTTTTTCTCATTTTTTTTTCCAGGTTTGTTGTTCTGTTTGTGACACTGAGCAGCATATGGTTGTGGTGGTTTGATGCTATGCATCTTCAATAAACTTTGATTTTCAGAACTTAATTCATTAGGTTAGTGTGCAAGTTGTGCGATGATGATGCAAGTTCTGCGATGATGATGTACTGCATGGTTTTCTTCTTTTTACTTAAATTTACCAACTCTTTTTAATTGATTTCATTCTGGCAACAGCTGTTTGCTGTTTGCAGATTTCGAAAGAGCAATTTCATTGCAATGGTTGTGGGATTTGCAGGTTAGTTAAGCAGTGGGTTTTTGCATTGTGTCACTTGCTCGACATTAATTGAATTAGTAGTCTGATCCGAATCTTGAATCTGTTTCAGAGTTGGGGGGTCAAAGCCAGAAGTGTGGTATGCAATCTTTATTTCGTTATTGTTGTGTTAACTGAAAACAAGCATGTCAACTTATTATATTGTCTTAGCTATGAGATGAAACTCCAACCTACCATAAGAGAAAGGCCACCATGATTGACATGTAATATTGACCTGTATTAAAAGCCAAATTTTACAAGACCCTGATTAGATACTACCTGTACCTTACATGAAGAATTGAATATATATGGGTTCCTCGACTTTGACACCCCAATTAACACCCAAACTTGATTAGATATTCATGTTTATGCTTTTCAGTGGATCTATAAGCTCAAAATGGAAGAGCGCTCATAAATTGAGAGGTTGATGGTTCAAATCCATCTAGATCCAATTAAACTATCTTGCTTGGTTGCTATTGAATGGTTACTTTGTAATACACTTACATGAACTTGATATCATCTTTGTGATAGAGACCAATTGGCTTGAAGCAATAACGATTTTGAAAGCTTTAGTATGGTTGTGGCTGCAGATAGATAAAGAGCCATTGTGGAAGTAAACCGGAAGCAGTACGGGCAGCAGTAGCGCGTGTAATTTGTTCTGAACATGTGTGCAACGGAATACAAAATACAGTATCAACAACAAAGAGCAAAGTGAGAGCATATGTAACATGAATACATACTGCAAGTTTACAGATATTTTAATACATTTCTATTTATTCCCAAAGTTAACAAAACTGACCAGGTTACACCACTCTTTCCATTTGCAAGAAGAAAAAACAACATAAATAACATATTTTTGACTACATGAATACTAAACCATTAATAATAAATTACATTCTTATTGTAGTATAATCGGCTGATCATAGCTTCCTTCTTGTGTTTGTACTTTGTTGCCCGCAATTTCATTAAATGCACGGTTACGATGCTTCAAGAAATTCTCCCATTTGCCAGCTTCCCGGTTATGAAACTTTTTCCAAAATACAACAGGTTCAGGAATCGGACACCCGACTTTCAACTTCAATGGTACAAAATGATTTCCATCGATATGTCCAATAGCAATCACCTGTGATTGCTTACCCGAAGGGGCGGTTCTCAATGGTACAAAAGTCAAGCAAGTTTCAAGAGAAATAGACACGAGCAAACAATGATATCTTGATGCAACCAGATAACCCATATAGGGTAATAAGAACCAGTTTTTTGCTGGGCATGGGCTATCAAAGGAATCTAAAATATCAAGAAGGGCATTCAATTGTTCCTCACCACCAAACATTCGACTATATTCATCTCGAAAGAAAATAAGTTCGCCTCTCAAATCAGTGCGAACTATAATCCATCCATTTTCGTTGTCCATCTCCAAGCATGCTGCCACAGCTCTAAAACCACAATTCCCATCGCCATCTACATTCTTCGAATCAACTATAAATGGCCAAAAAAACTCAGGTTACTTCATTATACTCACGTTACCCATAGTTTGAAGTGTCTTCATAACATTCAATTTCTTCGACTTGGTAACTTGTAGTTTCTTTGTTACAGGGGTTGGTGGGGAAACTTTTAATTTCTTTGTTGGTGGTATCAGTTGTGCGGATTGAGAAGAAGGAAGCTTAGGGATTTCTAGCTCAAAAGCCAAAGGATCGCGTTTTGTTGAGTTATCATCATTTGACATCTTATTCCTCGATCCAAGTGGTCGTCCTTTAGGCTTAGTTTTCACCAATGGTTGAAGCAAACCACAAGTTCTTAGGTTTGCTAACTCTAACATCTTCTTCAACATAAACCTCCTTTGGTCATTTGTGGAGTTCTTGTAACGATTAACAAGCGCAAGAAACTCTGGTCTCACCTCAAGATCAAACAAGTCAACATTAGCAGCAGTAATACTTAACTTCTTCCAGAATTCATTTATTTCATCTGAATGTATCTTATCACTCTGGAGACCAATTATATTAAGTTCATGTGCACATGGGAGCCCATGCGTATGACGAAGATTACACCCACAAATGTTGTTGTCAATTCCCACATAGTTGCATCTCTTCCTCTCTTTCACAATCAAATCTAATGCATTTATCGACACGATACCTCGAATATTCTCAAAGCATTGGATGTTATGCTCATGTTTCACACAATTCAGATTTCTCTCAAACGATGCTGTGATCTCAATCTTTTGTACTGTAAGAGAAGGATGAATCATATGCCACATGCCAAGAAAATCATATTTGCTTGACCTCAGTGCCCTTTTCAGTGATGCATGTGCACCTTCCACTCTATTTGTGCTAGTATTACCAAAATGCATATGTTGGTCTGTCCAAGCTGCAACGAACCGTTTTTTGAATCCCAACCAAGTTTGATGGAGGTAATGGAGAAATGTAGGCCATCTATTAAACTCATCTTCTAATTCTCTCAACTGACGAACATATTCAACTTCAGTAGTTGATAATACAACCTTTGCCCACTTATCACACAATGTTTCTTCCATATCTTTATCTTGAGTTTCTTTCTTCCCTTCTGCTAAAACATCATTTGAGTTATGCCAATCCTGAATTTCTTTCTTCCCTTTTACCAAAACATCCTTTGAGATGTGCCAACGACATAAGAATTTTACCGCAGTAGGAAATATCACATCTGCTGCATTCATTAGAGCACGGTCCCTATCAGTCACTAATACATTTGGTGATATGTTTTCACCAAGCAAAACTCGAAAACATTCTAATGCCCATGTGAAGTCATCCTCGGTCTCACGTTCCATCAAAGCAAAACAAACAGAAAAAGTCTTCATTGTAGAAGTACCCCCAACGATCTCAAGTAATGGCCAACGATATTTGTTCGTCTTATACGTGGGATCCATAATAAAAATTTGAGGGAAACACTTGGCTAAGGGTATGTTTGATAACCGGTGAATATTTTGGGATGATTTACCGGCAAATTTGGTCAATCGGGTAAAAATAGCTTTTGGGGAATGGTCAACCAGGAGAAATATAATTTGCCACATTCACCGGTGTTTGACAACACCTTGTGTAAAAGTTTGGTAGCAGGATTCACCGACTTCACCGGTGTTTGATAACTTTTTGCAGACCTGGTGAATTACAAATAACTATGGGCCATGGACTATTTTGGTTTGATATGGGTCATTATCCATTAATATTGGGCTATGGGCCATGGACTTTCACACTGAAACTGAGCTATTTCAATACATATGAGGCAATATCGCATATTTAGGGCTGCAATCTGAGCCAAGCGGCTCGGGCTCAGCTCGGGCTCGGCTCGATAAAAGCTCGGCTCGGCTCGCTCATTTATCTAAACGAGCCGAGTTCGAGCCGGTTTTTGAGCTCGTCACGAGCCCGAGCCGAGCTCGAGCTCTAAACGAGCCGAGCCGAGCAGCTCGTTAACTATGGGCTTGTGCAGTTGGGCTTATATCTCGTTAACTATGGGCTTGGGCAGTTGGGCTTATATCTCTTCTCTCTTCTCTCTTCTCTCTTCAATTCTTCATCTTCTCTCCTCCATTACTCCATAGTTCCATTAATCTCAGATCTCATTCAACAAAGAATCTTGTACTGTTCATATTCTTTGAGCAATTCTTTCGATTCAATTTATTTCAATAATTTTTGAATCTTGTTGGTTGAGAAAAAACCTTAAGAGATTAATGAAGACATTTGGGTGGAAATAAACAAACAAAAAGAAAAGGTTTTTCTACGGTGATGAAGCATTTGAACATGGTTGGCTAGGATTTTAGGAGTTTTTTTTTTCTCTTTAACTTTTCTAAAGAAATCGCCATGAATGGAAGCAAAGTTAAAGAAGAAGAAAGAAGAAAAAGAAGAAAAACCTTAAAACCTTCATCAATTCAACTATTTCAATCAACAATCGCGAAGATTGCAATAGCTAAGATTTGCCAATCAATTGCTTTTACTAGTTCTCAAATTTCTACATTAAAATCGTTTTCAATTTTTGCAACTAGATATCTAGAAATCCTAGCGAAATCTGCTTCATGTGGAAATTCTTCTAGAACAGAATGTAACTTGTTTTATGTAATTCAAGCAATTGAAGATATGAATTCTATAAGGATTTGTTGGAGGAACAAATATGAAGAAAGCTTAATTGAAATTTGGAGTTTTGAAAGAAATTAGAATTTTTGTTAGAATTGTTGATGAAATTCCATTTGCTAGACCAATTCCAAGAAGAAATTTGAAGAAAAGTTTGGTTCTTTCACGACTTCAAGATCAAGTTCAGAGAATTTGATGGTGTTGAAGAGAAAGAGAAAAACTTGTTTGGAGAGATTAAAAGTGAATTAGTATTATAACGAGCCAAACGAGCCGTATGAGCCAGCGAGCCAAACAAGCCAAACAAGCCAGGGAGCCGAAACGAGCCAGCGAGCCGAAACGAGCCGAGCTCGAGTTTTACTGTTGGCTCGCGAGCCGAGTTCGAGCATACCTTAGCTCGGCTCGAGCGCCTCGAATTGCACCCCTACGCATATTGGGCCATCATGGATATTATCCATACCTCAACAAATGTATAAATAATTTAATTTTGAATAGTAAAAAATTATATAAAGTATATGATGCTTTTTTTTTTATATTTTATCAAACTTTTATCCAATATGAAAATTATTAAATATAAAGACACATAATTAAATATATAGAAAAAAAATTGTAGCAATATGAAATTATCCAATATGAAAAACATATATTGGATACATTATTGAAAATTTCATATTACCTTGGATACATTATAACAAAATTGGATAATATCATTCTATGAAAATAATCTATGACATCCCAATTTATTTGAAATCTTTATTATTAAAAATTTATATACACAATGAAGGGTTTTTTCTATTGGTACAAATAATCATGATAAACTTGTTTCATTTTTCAAAACAAAAATTGGCCACCCGAACCATTTTTCAAAACAAATATTTATCACATTGTAATTTGTAAACAATTTCTCGTGATAAAATTGAAAAAAAATCACTTGCTATATATAACTTATTATTAACCCGTCGGAACATAACATCCTATCCTTGCCCTCAACTTCCTTTGTTCGGACACCCGAACCAAAATAATTATAAACATTATAGACAAACAACTGTAAAACTAAACCAAGTGACATAATAAATAAAGACAATCAGAAATGTTACCAGTATAATACGTTAAAAAAAAAGCTGCAATATAATACATACAGAAATCTGCACAACAAACGGTCGAAGACCAACTATCTCAACTATTCAAAAACATTGCGGTATAAAAACCTACAATACAAAACTGTAAACACAATATAACAATCTGCAGTATAACACGATATATAAAACTGTGGTATAATACAATCAGAAATCTGTGATCACTCTTGACAGTTAAGACATAACTAACAATTCAATATCACCAAAACAGTCAATTATTGATATATTATTAGTTTATATTACTGATTTGGATCCAGATGGATTCGAACCATCAACCTCTCAATTCCCGAGTGCTCTTACCATTTTGAGCTTATGGATCCATTAGAAAACACAGATGTACACTATACAATTTATTACTTTTATTTTTCTGAAAATAACCAAGAACAATAATCATAGCCAGTTACTTAGTAAGTTGATGCATCATATACTCTACAGTTATAGAAACGAAATGGTAACGTAGCCATCAGTGTAGTATAATTAATGAAAACTAAAATACCCATCAGTGTTGTAAAAAACTAATTTAGAACATCATATAAAATTGAATGATAAACAGGGCATGGTTAAAATTGCCTGACCTGAACTCCAGTTTCAAATTCTGACAAAATATATGGAATTAAAGCAAATACTTGCTCCTCTGACTTGGAATAGAATGCACCAGCGAGATCATTTTGGCCTATATCTAACATGTAAAGTCCTTGCTTGAAATACTCCTCCTGAGGGAGGTACCTCGCAAGTCTCCTACCTACAAACAATTTCAAGACGTCGGAACAAGGAAAACATTTAAAATATGTGATTTGTACTAGTTGAAGACAACAATAGTATGTCGCAATATGACACCAGTGTAGCTAGTCTAGATGTTTTGGTGTAATGGTTTGTATTGAAATTACCTTTAGCTAGCAAATCTATACTCGCGCTTTAAACTGTAAAAATTGAGCAATCTGAACCCCAAATGAAAATGGGCTAACAGATGATGCAGTTGCTAGAAGTATGTTAGACCCTGCTGCTGCAAAGTTACACCCTTTCTAGAAACTTGGTGCACCAACAGATTCTAAATAGGCATTAAAAAATGGTAAATCCATTGCATCCACTGCAACAAATTACACATCTTAATGATAAAACAAAATGGATCTCTCTCAAACTCTATATTTAGTCTAAATAGTGAAGAACTTACTGAGAAAATCGGTGATGAGACGACCATCAAAGAATCTCCCTGATGGTTTATGGAAATAAGTCTGACCATTAGGTGGGTCAAGAGGTTCCGCAGTTCCTGCCACGAGGCCTCCTGTATCAGAATTTGAATCCCCAAAGTTAAAAACTGCTGGATAGTTGAAATCAATAGATTCACACCGGGAAACAAATACGAAAAATAAGGGGAGACTGTAAAGGAGAAAGTGCCTGCAATACATGGTTTAGTGTTTTGCTAGCTAGGAAGGCAGTTGTTTGAATATCTATGTACGTTAGTTACCACCAACTTTCACATATATTTCAAAACAAAGTGTTTGGTGAATTGGTGACTTAATACAACTTTGTGTGTAGTCTAAGTTTGCTCTATATTTTTTTAAGCCAAAGATAAACAATCTCTTAAGGTACAAATTAGTACTCTTTCATTAAAGTGTACTTAAGGAAATAGATTCTGACAGGTAATTTGGATTGTAAAACAACTCTTATTATGTATTGATACCATAAAGCTTGTCAATAATCTATTCCATCTATGTAGTAGTAGTGACAAAATTTTGATTTATACTTTTAGTAGTTTCTGCGTGTGGCATTAACGTCGCACGTGTTGCCCGTACACTTACACTTTTCATGAAAAAACAATACAAAACATTTGGATCAACTTTGATTCTGTTGTCTGGAAATCTAGCCCCTCTTGGTGCAAGCTAATGGACATGTATAAGGGATTAAGGGGTCGTATTTTGGGGTAATCTCAAAGTGGGTATCTGCTGCCTTAATACATGATCCTTGACGTCCACCGTATCTCGATGTGGGCTTCACCGTTCGTTCAAATGTATATAATGTGCCATAAGCATGGCCATACGGCCAGCTCATGCCTCGAGAGATCAGATAAGCTGAGAAGAAAACATAACAAACCAAGGGCCCAAGCCAAACAAGACCACCGTGCAACTACAAGACAGCAGAGACGGTTGACCGATGATAAGATTCAACAGAACTTATCTACATACATTGCCGATATCTACACTTCACTCAAAATAACTGCTAGACAAGAGCCATCCCATCCCAGCTAAAAATAGAGCATGGAACATGCATAGAAAAAGGCATTAAAGATGCTACTGTACTCTTCATCCATAATTGACCTCAGTATCATCAAGTAGAAGAAACTAATTTAATCTGGTTGCAGTGACCAGCCTCAATCTTACACTTTTAAGCATTTAACCCAAAGACCCCCCCTGTTATACCCTAAGCAGAGCATATATACAACATAAACTGCCAAAAAATAAAGAAATAACAGCTGCGACAACCAAAGGTAGTATGCACACTGCAACCAGATTACCAGTGTTCATCTGAGAACATACCTGCTGATAAAAGCTGCCAGGTCCAGTCAACATCTTCATCTGCTTCCACTTATTGTTGTTGTTATATTCTTCTCATCCAAGTCCATTTGTCCTCATCAGCTGCTTCCATTCACTGTTGTTGTTTCTTCCTTTCTTTCCATCACATTCTGCCAGTTCAAGTGGACGAGAAACCTTATGCTTTCCCTCAACTCCATGGCTCTCTTGTCCATGTTCAGCCACCCTCAAGCTGTGCCTTTGATGCGTTGAACCTTCCTACCCACCTTGACAAACAGACAACATAAATGGAAATGACACACCTTGAAAACATTTTTCATAAAGAACAAAAAACAATTCTGTCATACAATGTGCTTTGTATAAAGTCATTAATAATTATAAAGTTACTAATTTAGAACTATAGCAAGAAGGCAGTACAAGCAAACCCCATAATTATCACTAATAACTTGAAATAAACACCATAGTGAAATTTCATCAAAAAACTATTGAACAATGTATAAAATCAATCAAACACCAAATTCACTGCACCTCCTCTTCTAATCAAAGTCCTACAAGAACTTCATTATATTCAAAAAAATTAACATATTTTACATCAATTAAGGGTTTAAAATTACCCAAACAAAAACAATTACCCTTACTCAGGTAAGGATTTAAAATTTGAGAGAAAAATGAGAAGTTACCTCAAATGATATGAAGAAGAAGTTCTATAGACCATGAAAATCGCAAAATTAATTGTTGCTCAAAGCACATACTAATTGATCTGATATATTACAAGACCACTAAACCACATCGAAATTCCAACAACTAATGGTTTAAAAAGCCTTATTAAATTGATTTCGCAACCAAAACCTTAAGAATTATTGCTCTATAAAACCAAAAATAATGGTTCTAAAAAATGTATCTTAGAATTATCATAATCCCCAAATCCTAAAGCAAAATTTTCAATTTTGTCAACCCTAGTTCTTTTTACACATAAAAAAAAACGATATTTTAACAACAATTGTTGATTATAAGTAAATCCATAAACCCTTTTAGCCATGAAAGTAACCACATAAAACCAAATGGTTGATTATAATTCAAAAATAAAAAACCCTAAAAAAAAAATTTCAAATTGAAAACTCAACCAAAGAAGAAGAAGAAGAATGAATGAAGAAGAAAGAAGAAAAGAAAGAAAACCTACAATAGCAGTAGTTCAACGCTTCCCGTTTTCATCATCGCCATCTCTCTCTCTTCTCTGGTTCTTTTGATATCGTGTTGTGAAAAAAAAATAAAAAGAACCAAAAAAATTGGGCTTTATACCCGGCAAATAAAACCGCGTAAATTGGTCGGGGAATTTTACCCAACACCCCCCCGGAACCGATTCACCCGGATGAATCCGGGTAAATGGGGTCACGTGCTCGTTTTCGGTAAAACATATCCTATGCAAATTTTTGTTATCAAATACAGGTAATTGGCTGGTCAAACCGTGCAAAACCCATTCACCCGGGTGAAAAGCCTTATTCACCGGTTATCAAACAGACCCTAACTTCACTGATTTAGGATGAGCCCAAAACAAATTTTTAACGAGAACCGAACCTTCTTCGCATCTACTCACTTCCACATACCCATTTTCATTTAGTAAATCTTTTAATTGTTGCAACTCTGTCATGTCCGCCTTTTTTAACTTCTTGTGTTTTTGTTTAGCATTGTACATGTGTCGAATAGTTGATGAATTATTTGGGTCTCTATCCTTGATGACGTTTAGAAAATGTTTTGGCCCTACCCCTGCTTTTATCATATCAAACACAAGTCTTTCTTGCTCGGGAGTTAGCCGACCTACGTACGTGTGTCCTTCAAAGGAAGTTGCCAAGCCATGGTTGTGACGAGCACATTGGACTTCAACTTTCCATTGGTCTTCGCTACCAGGCACAAAAACACCTCTTAACATAAACGGACAATCAATTTTCTTTGTCCCCGTTCGTCTCGATTTTTTTTTAATTTTTCCTTCATTGTCAAGTTTTTCTTCATCTGTAATTTATGTTTTCTTGCGACGATCTCTATATTTACCACTCCACTCACAACGTAGATATAACCTTGGTCTTCTATCTGATGGAGCCATCTCGGATTTTGAAACAACAACAACTGTTCCACAAATTAATCCCATTTTTTGAGCCCGTTGGATTAAATCTGAACGAGTCACAAAAATCTGAATAATCAAAAATGAAAAAAAATAAATAATAAAATCCAATTAGTATATGAATACTTATTAATCAGTTGTTTAAAAGCATTGAGCCTAAAGCATATATTGTTATATAATAAGTACCTTACCCTATCTATGGTAAATGTCATTGATAAATCCAGATATTGGACATTGTTTTCAATATATGCATCACTTGCCTAAATTTAAAACAATCATGTCAGTAAACAAGTTTTTCATGAGCATATAGAAACATAAAAAATAAATAGCTTAAATTACAAAACAAAATTTTCATGAACGTAACCTTTTGAGAAGTAACAACTTGAGTTTGTTCACTTAAGAGTGAATCTTCATTCACATTGATGCCTTCTACTTGTGCTCTAAAATTTTCTTTGGAATCATTTTCATTTGTTTCTTGCAAGTTTTCCATAGTTATAGACGGAATAAAAAAATAAAAATTAATACTATAATATATGAAGAAAAAATAAGAAAAAAAAAACAAGTTTTTGTGTTGCAGAGGAGGAAGAGAAGAAGAGACGGGGTTTGTAAAGGAGAAAAAAGAGAAGAGACGAAGCATGACAGTAGTTTCAACTTTCAAGAATTAATTAGGTTTTTAGAGGGTGGGTGGCTCTTAGCATGGGGTGTAGTTATGTTTTAAGGGGTGTATGTAATATGTGGGACAGCTCTTAGCAAATTACCGGGGTGGCAGTATGATTTCCTTAAAAATATTGAACAAGTGTCTCATTTTTAGTATTTGATAATAAAGATAGTTAATATATTATCCACACTTCAACAAATGTCTTATTTTTTTTTTATTATTATTATTTGATTTTATTTGATAAAAAAAAATTTATGAAAGTAAAGATATAATTTTATGAAAGTAAATATATGACTAAGATATAACATTAAAAAGAATTGTCCAATATTTTGTTTAAACGAACAATCCATATTACTGGCGAAATTGGATAAACCCCAATTGGGCTTTAATAAACAATTACAAACTTCCATACATGTTGTTTTATTTTTTTCCAAAACAATCATAGCTCTTACAATATTTATCACATTGTCTACATTTTAAAACAATTTTAGCATGATAAAATTGAAAAATATCCCTTGTAAACATGGGCAGCCATAAAACACCTCTTAAACATTCATAATATACCTTAACATGGGCAGTCATAATATGTTATAATATACCTTAACAAGTATCAAACGTAATAACTGTTATAACAAGCAACATAAATTTCAGTAGTGACGAAATTATCATAATATATCCATATTAATAAACAACCTGTCATAACCTGTTATAATATATCATATTATCCATACTTGAAAAAAAAATCCACCCAGACTATAGAATCCTAAAAATATCCATACACACAAACAGTTTCAAGTTCAAGTAGTGACCAAATTGTCAAAGTCATGAAACGACTTCCTACCCTCACATTTTCAGTCCGAATCCGAAATAATGATTAGATCGGATGCAGTCCTTGCTACCTGTGTCTCAATCGGCTCATAGTCACTGTCGTCGTAGTCGATGAAGTTGTCATTCATATCCATAAAGACGTTATCATCGGTATTGGCCGATTCCTGAGCTGAGAGACCACCACCGGTAGAGGAGGAGTCTGAATCTGAAGAGTCTGAATCTAACGAGTCTGAATCTGAGGAGGCTGGAGGTGCAGGTGGTGCTGAATTCTTCCGATTGGTGGTGCGACGGACTGCTGATGAGGGACTTGTTGCTACTGCTGCTGAAGACCTGGGTCCTGCTGATGAATTGCGTTGCTGCCTGCAAGCTTGTTTCCTCCTCACAAGCATGTCGAGGGTAACACCAGAGTGTCTCCCCTTACCGAGATGTTGAATCCTCAGCAACACCCGGTCGCCCACGTCCAAGTGCTTCTCTTGAACTACAGCTCTCCACTCTGCAGTCTTCAAAGAAAAGTGACCATACGGGTCCACATTTATCTCCAAGTCGTTGTACACCCGCAACCCAACAACCAACACGACAGGTTGGTCTTGTCGAAGGCCACTGGTGAGAACTACCGGAATCGGCTGCATGTAATTAACAAACATAGTAATTTTCATTGTCGACAACGTGTTGTGTTACATGAACATAAATACCATTATTACAAACAAATACTGTGAAGTCCATCAAAACATGTCGTCTAGAATGAATTTTTTGTTATACATACTGTATGGTCCATTAAAACAAGAATAGTCCATCAAAAGTAGGGTGTTAGATTTATCAGAATTTGGGGATTTTCATAGCAGGGTTTTAGAGAGAGAGAGAGAGAGAGAGAGAGAGAGAGAGAGATTGGGCACTATGGTCGTATGGTCTGTGTGTGGAGCTACATGTTACTGATTTGTCTACTATAGGTCTATAGCACCCTGCATTGGCGATGCTCTGGCAACTTTTTCTACTATTGTATATAAATAAGACATAGGGTAATTTCCTGAAAAAACATAAGATTATAGTGGCTCCCTTGTGTTAGCTAGCTTGAGGTCTCAATTTTTATACGACCTAGTTTGAACATAAAGAAAAAACCCTAGACTCAAATTTAGGTTCAAATTTAGGTTCAACTCACTCGTTTTTACAAGTCAAGTTTGAACATACCAAAGCTTGGATCATTCTGCTCAACCATTGTTTTATATAAAAATTTAACCTAGTAGTTTAAGGTATTTCATTTTTTAAACGAGACCATCTTAAGAACAAAAAATAAATAAAAGCTTCGTTGTAAATTTGGGCTCAGCTCGAGAGTAACCAACTCGTTTTGAAAATAAACGGAGAGATTGAACATACTAATACTCGGTTTATTTGTGTAGTTCAAATTGCACCCTTAGAGGCCTAGACTATGACAAGTCTATTATAAATAGAGTAGAACCTCTTTAAATTAATAACATGGGGATCTATGTAATTTTATTAAAATTTATTAACCTAGGAAGATTATTAATTTACCTAGTGTTGATTTAGCTACATGTATATTGGGATAAGAGAATTTCATTAATTTAGAGAGATGTTAACACAAATTGAGTATTAATTTAAGAGGTTCTACTGTATGGTGCATATTAGCGCTCCAGTGAAGGAATTGTTGATTCATTATATTCTAGAGATTTTTGGACCTACCCCATTTGAAAGTCGAAATTTGAGATCATCCTATTTCAATTTTTTTTTAGATACCCCCAATTCAAGACAGAAGAGTTTTACGGTTGTAGGTGTGTTTTATGATGGGTGACTAAGATAACACCACGACTTGAAATGGGGTATCTTTTTTTTTTCTTTCAATGGGGGTATCTCAAATTTTGACTTTCAAATGGGGTATAAATGGGGTATGTCCAAAAATCTCTATATTCTTTTCTATGTGGATTAATTCTCAATTAATCTTTTTTAATTAAATTTCTCAAAGACTTGAAGCGAAAGCTACATCACAAAGTCGTGTATCTATATACTATAGAGCATTCCCAATGGTAGGTTTTAGCATACTTTTAGTAAACTTTTAGTGAAAACACTTGCCAATGGTAACTTTTAACACACTTTTCAAGCAAAACATTTTTAACTCATTGGCAAGTTTGCCAAGGAGTTAAAAGTGCCACGTAGGAATTCATCCGCCATAATTAGTGCGGTATGGATCCATACCCCACAATTAGTCCGATATGAACTCATCTAAGAGCATTCCCAATGGTAGGTTTTAAATCCCTTTTAAGAACTTTTAGTAAAAAACACTTGCCAATGGTTGATGTTAACACACTTTTCAAGCAAAATACTTTTAACTCCTTGGCAAATTTGCCAAGGAGTTAAAAGTGCCACATAGGATTAGTTAATTAATTCAAAGTTAAATTTTATAAACCATGTCTTTGGGAAAGTGAAATTTTAAGCTTTTAACACTCAACCATTGGCAACTCTAAAACCCTAAATTACTTTTAACATCAAGTCTATCCTAAAAGCTTCTCCCTCTCTCCTATGTGGCACCTCTAAAAGCCTTTTACCATTGGGAATGCTCTAAAGGAAGATCCATCCGCCACAATGAGTGCGGTATGGATCCATACCCCACATAGATTGGGGTTTCAATAATCCACTATTGGAAACACTAAAACTTTTTTTTTCGCCAAAACCATTGAAAACACCAAAATTCCTTAAAACCATCCTATGTGGCACCACTAAAAGTGGTAGGTTTTAGCACACTTTTAGTAAGCTTTTAGTGAAAACACTTGCCAATGATAGCTTTTAACACACTTTTCAAGCAAAACACTTTTAACTCCTTGGCAAATTTGCCAAGGAGTTAAAAGTGCCACATAGGATCACTTAATTAATTTAAAATTAAATTCTATCATACTATACACTATATTTTGGGGGAAAAGTGAAACTTAAACTTATTTTAGAATCAACTATTGCAACTCTAAAAGTATAAAACACTTTTAACATCAATTATATGCTAAAACCTTCTCTTTTTCTCCTACGTGGCACCCCTAAAACCCCTTTACCATTGGGAATGCTCTAATAATGGAGCCTAACAAGTGCCACATGGCGTGTTCTCAACAACTTGAGAATAAAACTTAAGCCCAATTGAAGCCCAATTGTAGTTAAAAAGGAAATCCACCTTCCATGTCAATTTATAGAAATCTTAAAACCCTTTAGAACTTGATTCTAAATCTATTTTTCCTACTAAATTCTTCTTTCTATTTAAAATCCTTAATTCATATATAAAAATCATACTATATAGTAAATACAAAAGATATAATTATAAATCTCTACAAATTTAGGTTAAGAAGGGCATTAAAAAAAACCTAGGTTCAACAAATCACTTATAAAGTCATTATAAATTTAGGTTGAAAAAGGCATCAAAAAAAGTTTGGGTGATTTTCCATTTTATTGAATAACACAAATCCCGGTATGTAGCACGGGTTCAACAACTTGTACTATATAATAATGGAGCCTAATAAGTGCCACGTGGCGTGTTCTCAACAACTTCAGAATAAAACTTAAGCCTAATATTAAGCCCAATTGAAGTCCAGTTGTAGATATTAAGTACCACATGACACTTTTCTATAGATGGTCTTAAATTTGGTGAGAGCCCAAATTAAAAAAGAAATCCACCTTCCATGTCGAAAGAGATTTATAGAAACCTTAAAACCCTTTAGAACTTAATTCTAATTTTTTTTTCCTACTAAATCCTTCTTCAATTTAAAATCCTTAATTCATCAAAAAATATAATTATAAACCTCTACAAATTTAGGTTAAGAAATACACGTTCAACAAATCACTTATAAAGTCATTATAAAATCTCTAAATCACTTATAAAGTCATTATAAAATCTCTACAAATTTAGGTTGAGAAGGGTATTAAATTTTTTTGGTGATTTTCTATTTTATTGAATAACACAAATCCCGGTGTATAACACGGGTTCAACAAATAGTTGTTTGAGACCATCGTTTCACCATTGAAGATGGTGGTGCATGAGGCCCACCATAAAAGTCCAATATAATGAGATAAAATAGCCCAAAAAGCTGACTAAAAAAGGCCCAATAAGAAAAGGACAAAGTTGGAAAAATAAAAACAACCCGTCTATTTACATAACCGTCGATTTACATAACACTTATCCAAACCGTCCAAACTATTTTATCTAACTCTATAAATAGAGGAGAGAGAAGAAGGAAAAAAAAGTCTAATCCCGCGTAAAAGAAAGCTAGGGTTTTATCTGTTTCGCTATTTGTGAAGAAAGTTCAGGTATGCGTTTTTATTCGATTCTCAATTAGTTTTTCGATTGTGATTCTAATTCAAGGTTTTTAATTTATTTGAACTTTTAAATCGATTTTGTTGTTTTATAGTGTTGTTTTGATTTAGTACTATCTACTATTAGATCTCTTTGTTTAATTTTGTCACTTTTGCGCGTTATTATAATTAGATCGAATGATTTATCTTGAATCTTTAGTAGAATTGGAGAGTTTCATGTAAATTTTTGAAACTTTTAATTGATTATAACTATGTGAAACAGGAATTGGATCTTAGAGGTTTTCATCCAAATATGGATTGGTTATTTGTCAAAGTCGTTAATTTGATTAATTTAGTTATTAGTTAGCTGAATTTCATCATTATGATTGACGTTTACTTTTAATTACGACTGGTGTGTTTCTGTTGTGTTTGTGTTGATGGACAAGTCATAAGGGCATCCTTTTTGTGTAATGTTTTATTTTAGCTTATGCTTGGAGACATTAATTTCCTAAATGTGTATTAGATTAGATGTTTGTAAACAGAAAAGTGATGAAACTTCCGTAATTTATAAAGTTTATTACACAAGTAGTAGCCAAAAATCAATATTAAGCCTAGTAGGCAGGTAAAACACAAGAGCCCAGTATTAGGGAGTCACTTGAATAATGTGGGCCCATATTTTTCTTTGGACTTTGTTTGTTGCCAAACATCTGAGTTATACATATACATACTTATATAATGTCCTTTTTTTTTTCCCAAAAACCCCTTAAAGAATTTTATTGACATTGATATAATCCTTGCAAAAATAATAATAAGTATATTATACAGATTGGCCGGATATTTGGATGTATATAGAAAGAGGTGTTGTGGAAGCATGATAACTACTTGCTGAGCTTTGGTGTCTGACCATTGCATATATTAGGTTGTACGTCATGAATTGGTAAAAGTTTTGTTTAATTGGAATAAAATATTGGATTGAGCAGCAGAAAGGCACTATGACATAAAACTTGCAAGATATACACGGGATACAAATTATAACTATCTACTACTTCAAGAAGATATTTTTTGAGTTAGAATTCATCTGTGATAGATTTAATTGAGTTGGAAATGCTGAATGTTGGAGCTCGTAAAATAAGATAGAAAAAGAACGGTATAGGTAATCTGTGTAGCTCTGTTGTTTCAGTTGATTAGGTTCTTCAAATTTAGGTTAAGAAATACACGTTCAACAAATCACTTATAAAGTCATCATAAAATCTCTACAAATTTAGGTTGAGAAGGGCATTAAAAAAAGTTTGGTAATTTTTTATTTTATTGAATAACACAATCCCGGTGCGTAGCACGGGTTCAACAACTTGTTAGTATTACTAACAGATCTGGTCTCAATTGGTCTAAGATCAGGCCCATTTTCATGGTCTCAAATCAGGCCCGTCTCAATCTTCCTCCTTCTTTGATTCCTTCCTTTAATAGTAATCCTTAAACCGCCAAAACCACCCAACTCAGTAGGGTTTTAGCAAGGTTTCTTTATACGTATTATCTTTAATTCTCAATTTAATAAAAACCTAATTATTCTCACAATCGATTTCTTTTTCTGAATTCCAATTATTCTCTCTAAGGTATGCATGTTCTTCTATTATCATGTCTGACATTCTGCGCATCATTGTTATACTTTATTATTCTTGAATTGAAATCGAAATAAAAAAAATTACAGTTATAATGTTTAGATGCAATTTTAACTTAGTAGAACACGAAGTAAATTAATTTGTAATTAAAACTACAACTATTGATCTAATTTCTTATGATCATAGATAAACATTCATTTTGTTTTCTTAAGGTTATCCATAGAAACCCTAATATGATGTTTGAGATTGATTTTGTTTTTCCTGTCACAAGTTAGCAGGAAGCTTAGTGATCTTAAGTAAATAAATTACTGGCATTTTATAGCTTACCAAACAAAGCAATGGAAGTCAAGGAAGAAGAGTGAGTATCTTTTTTCTAGTTTTCTTGTTTTTTTTATGATTTATATAATTATCTATTTATATTTATATAAATTCAATTTTCAATTTCTTAGTGTTCCAATCAATATGCAACATCTTGCCGCTCCAGTGAAAAAAGCTGTTGAAAAGTACCAACTTGTTCCTGAATTTCTTAAGGTCTACTAATCTCTCTCTTGTTTTTTTTTTTTTCTTACAAATATATTTAAACTCAAAAAGGTATTAAGGTGGATTGGTTTTGGAGATGTAGGTGAGAGGGTTGGTGAAACAACATTTGGACTCTTTTGATTATTTTGTTAATATCGGAATCAAGAAGATCATCCGTGCCAATTCTGTTGTCAGATGCCAACAAGGTTTTACAATAAAGTAATGTGGCTTTGTTTTTATGGTTCTTGCTGAATTTTGACATTCGTTCAATGAAATGGATTCATTGTATCATTTTCTGTTTCTTATCTCAGGTACAGGGATGTTAGAGTAGGATTGCCTTCAAAATCTTCTGACCATGCAACTGAGAAACTCACCCCACATTATTGCCGACTTTCAGATAATACGTATTATTCTTTGTCTTTTGAATTATTTCCCTTTCCCCTATTCATAAGATTGTGTCCGTGTTTGTAGATGCCATGTTTCCCTTTCTAGTGTTAGTAACTGAAACTCTGAAAGTCTTCTTGATTTTTTTTTTAGTAATGCTCATACTACGGGTGTGTTTGATTGGTCGTGGTAATAATTCTCACGAAAATATCGGGTTACATAGATCGGATATATATAGTTTGAGTAGATTTATTACCAGAATCCCTAAAATAATGGTAATAATATAAAAGACATCCCTAAAACAATGATATCAAAATATTCCCACAATTTAAGCCTGTTTCTAGGAAATTTCTTTTAGGGTGGTTTGCGAAACTGTTTTGCAAGAAATAGCTAATAAGAATTTCTGAAGATTGATATCAAAACCTTTAGTTTGACGAAAATCTAACTAACTTCTCCTTAAAATCATATCTAACCCGATATTTCCCTGGAAATTTTTTATATGACCAATCAAACAGACCCTACAATTGTCGGGGAAAGCTCTTGAGATGCTTTATTATTTTATTTGGCATTTGTGATTTCCCTGTAACAACATTAGATACCCATCTTCCAATTTGAAACCCCCACCTTTTATTATGTCAAAAATGAGGGACTGAGCTGATTTTGGCTTTTCTTTTGTGGTAACAGAGGAATGCATCAGTTCCTTCCTGTTTTCAATAAGTATAAGTGTATGGGAAGATATGTGGAATTTATTCTCAACTTGGTTCAAAACTGTTTCCTCCAGTGCCTGCACAAAACAGCTCATTTTTTAACAGTGCAAGTGGTTATATAAGCACATGGAGGTGGCTGGTTATGATAACAATCAATATAAAGTAATAATTAATTCCAAATTTTAATAGCTCCTTAAATAATTATGCAAGACTTCTCTTACATCATGTTTGATCTTGTATAGCTTTTAGCTCATATACCCCATGACCAAATATTGTACAACTCCTTTCCTTCCAAATAGCCCATACAATGTCCTTGGGGAGATGTTCTGCTATCCACTTAGCCTCAACCCGAAGGGGGCAATTTTCATCACACACACTCTTAGCCACATTGGCCTTTGGGAGATGCCTGCTATCCATGTGGCCAGAGGTCAATATTCCAGTTAACCTTGGCTGGAGATGTTCCACCAACCAATGGCCTTAGGGAGCTGTTTCAATTATCCAATTATTACTCTGAATACTGACTCATGCATGCTTTGTAGCACTACCTCATGTTACTTGATCACCATTGACCGCACTTGCTGCATGACTCCCTGCTTACATGTTAACAAGATAAAATATTGCTGATAAGTGATTAGGGTTGAATCGATGTCAAGATTGTATGTCAACATTCTCTGATTATTTTATAATGTTGTGTTTTTTCTTTTTTCTTGCTGTTGCAATTCTATGTAGGTATGCTGCTCCTATATATGCTACTATTGAGTACGACAGAGGGACCATTACTAAAAAAGAAACGACGACGAAGGTATATAGTGAGTTTGAATTATTTGCAATGTTTAAAAAGGCGAGGCGTAAGGCTAAAGCGTTTTCCTTAAAAAAAGCGAGACGTAAGCCATAAGGCGTTATGGCGCAAGCTATTTGTGCAATTATTTTTTTTAATTAAATAAATATTTAAAAATATAGATAACATCAAAATAATTCTTACAAATCACAAAATTATTGATAATGTCATAAACCCATAATTCAACATAGGTTCAAAAGGCTACATAATGTCATAAACTCGTATTCAAACCACAACATCATAATTAACTAATTACAACCTTTTGAGGTTCTTCAAAGTTCAAACTTAATCAATAATCAGCCCTTAAGTTGTTAGGGACTTGGTGTTTTGTCTCGTATTTCTCGAAAAAGTGATTCGATTGATGGGATTGGGTATGCTACTTATGAGATCCATGATTTCGATATTCCAATATTTCTTCTTAGAACGTATTTCTTCTAGAAAATTGACTAATAGTGTCAGAGCAACTAGAAAGAAATCCTTTGATTCAAGCATCAGCCTAAGTTGCAACATTTTAATCCAAACCATCCATATCCGAAAAACATGAAGGAAGGGTTTAAAAGCAAAAGCACAAATAGCGCGAGTTTTTTTATAAATAGCGTGAGCTTTTGCCCAATAGCGCAAGTTTTTTGTGCACCAGGCTTTTACTAGTAAGCCTTCAGTGTCCTTAAGGCGAGCCTTAAAATGAGCTATTGCATGTCTTTTTAAACACTGATTATTTGGAAATCCGCCCTTCCTAAACTTGAATATGTTTGAATTGCAGGCAAGTGCTCTCATTGGAAGGTTGCCTATTATGTTGCGAAGTTGCCGTTGTTATCTAAATGGAAAGGATGAGGCAGAGCTTGCCAAGATGGGTTTGTAAAGCATTTACGTTTTCTTATCTTTGATGACTCTGTGTGTGTGGGGGGGGGGGGGGGGGTGGGGGGGGTTATTCATATACATGGTTTTGGGTTGTCCAGTTGTCATACATCCTTGATTGTTCTTTGATTATTTTAGGTGAGTGCCCTCTTGATCCTGGAGGATATTTTGTTGTTAAAGGAACTGAGAAGGTAAATTAATGATTCATATACCTCTTTTTTTTTTTTGGTTGATTGTATTAGATTCATAGAAGTCAGATGTTATATGTAAATCTCTCAGAGCAATTTTTTTTTCTTATAAGAAGTTAACAATTGTCATAATATATACTATCTCTCAAGCGAAAGCCTGAAAGTGGCCCATCTCCATTGTTCACTTTTTTCTTTTAAGTTTTGCTGGTAAAGTCACTGGTTTTATTAAAAAGTTTTTTGGACACACCTCACCACCTTTTGTCGGTAATTTGCCCAACGTCACCACTTTTTATTTGCATTTAGGCGCCATTCCGTCTCAGCCTCATTAGTTGACCAGGTCAACCATCAGTTGACTGAGTCAAATACGCGTTGACTGTTATCGAGCTTCAATAAGTTAAGAAATTGAAGTGCTCCAATTATATTAAAGGTTTGAGAGTCCAGGGAAGGTGACTATATGTTTTGGAAAAAGGTATATGCACCCAAAGATGATGGAGTTAGCCATAACAGTATGAAAGTAAGAAGTGCTCCAATTGTATTAAACATGGAATAGTGGAATAGGAAGATGGGAATTGCAAGCTGCATTTGAAGTTGACAGGATAAAATAATAAACATTGTGGCTGTGTTAGGTTCCCGGAACTTGGATTCTAGGGCACTCATGAGACTAAGGTATTTTAGATGGGGAAAGAGCAGAGCTAAAGGAGGGAAGACGGAGAGAATGGCAGGGAAGAAAGGGGCTTATTACCAAATCAGATAGTTACTTTTCATATATTTACGTGTAGACCAGGAATTTGGTTTCTTTTTTCTTATAAAGTGGAATCTGCTTTGGAAACTAGTTCCATATTTTCCTCGTGATTTATAGCAAACTACACGTACTTTCTGGGAGCTAAAAAACCTGCGAACCAATCACAGCCTGTGGGTTTTAGGTGAATGTTAAACTAAATTATAGTCAAGGGGGAAATCTATTGATTATGATCTCCTTGTGCTTCTCTTTGCTTACTTAGATACTTAAAACATTAGCTATGATGTTATTGCTGCCTCTTAATTTTGCAAGGTCCTCCCTCAGCATTATCATCTTTAGCTATTGTAGCCTCCTTTTTTCACAGTCAATGATGGTTCTATTTAGCAAAAAAAAAAAAAAAAAAAAAAAAATAAATTATCCCACTAGTGTAGTGTTAATTATGCTCATGTAAGAGGTTTTTTAAGTTTTCTTTTTCAGTTTCATGGAAATAACTTTCAATTGGTTTTTCTTGATTGCTAATTTCAAATCCCAATATTTATGCAGGTGGTTTTGATACAAGAACAACTTTTCAATAATAGAATAATCATTGAAACAGATAAAAAAAAACGGTAAGTTAATATTTCTTTGCTCTCGATTTTGAAAAATCTTTGGTCTTTGGGTTATCTTCTCAGAATTATCATTGGTGTATTATCGCTGACTTCTTATCTCTGTCAATCTACTGGGAGGCCATTGGCAAATACTTTTTGCTCGACACCAATTTAGAGCTTTATGGTAGTTAAAAGATCTATGACTTGCTTACCATGACTTGATTCTTCTTGACAAAGAGAAAGAAGGAAATGATCAATTTCTTGTTCTTAGGGCATTCCCAATGGGAGGTGGATTTAGGGGATGGGGTGGATAAATCCACCTCCAAGCTCTGGTGTTTGTTCCCCAATGGGAAGGTGGGGATGTCCACCAACAGGCCACCCAGGTGGGTACCAAGGTGGGGAAGCTCACCTTGAAGGCCACCTCTTGAAAGAAACCGGACGGCAGTTGAAGTGCCGTGTCTTGAGTTTTTCCAGTTTTATTGTAATCGCATGGCAGTTGAAGTGCCTGGTCTTCAGTTTTCTGAGTATAGAATGTGGTAAAAATGTTAGTTGTTATTTTCCAACAAAAAACAATCAAATAAGTAGCTGCCACTTACCACTTAATGATTTATCAAAAGTATTTACCAACTACAACTAGTTAACTAAAGTTCTAAAAGCACATAAACAACATTGGGAAACTGCCCCTTGAAAAGAATGTAATTGTCAGATCTCATGCTCATGATTCATGAATAAAAATTACTTGTATTATCATAAATTCTATAGGTCCTGGTTAATATATACCTTTTAATATATTATTTGCCACATGTAATGGATTTAGTACTGATTTTACTCCATGACTTACTTATTATACCGACCCGGCACTTGCAATGACGTCCGAATTATTTAACTGTCAAGACCATCTTCCCATTGGGAAATGCCCACTTCTTTTTAAGACCACCAGTGGATTTACACAGTTTGAGGATTGATTTTGCTGACATGTCGCCGATATGGCGCTGACGGAGAGGTGGATATATCCACATATCCACCTCCCATTGGGAATGCCCTTATAGTCTTTTGGGTATGTAAAATAGGATAGGATAGCTCCAATGTGTCGGGAAACAGAAACATGTGCATATGTGGGTTAGGTGGGAAGCCACAGTGTCCTTTTCTGATGAAATTCGAGTTGAATGGATGAATTCTGATCACATCCTCCTTACTATGCCAGACAAATGGAAAAATAAGGACAGAATCATTGACAACAATAGACTTATATGGGGTTTTATCCGGCAAGTATTCAAACCAGTTACGTTTAAGGTGTATTGGACTGAATATCCTAGCTGATTGCAAAATCTACAATTTATAGCCAAACAGTTATACACTTTTAACTGTTAATGATTGGTGGTGATATATCTGTTATGTGTAGTCTTGATTTCCTTGACTTGATTTCTTCAAATCTTTTTGTGCTCAGTTTGACAGCAAAAGTTACTAGCAGCTCGTTGTTGACAAGGAGCATGACCAAACTTGTCCTTGACAAAGAAAAGATATATGTGGAGCTTAATTCATTTACTAAAATGGTGCTTATTTTGTTCCCGTTTACCTTCCTAAACCATCTCATTATAATTGGTGTCCTCTTGAAACATGGTTGGATGTTTGTTTTAGGTTCCTATCATGGTGGTCATGAAGGCAATGGGAATGGAGAGTGATCAAGAGGTAGTACAGCTGGTTGGAAGAGATCCTCGATATGCTTCTTTGCTTCTACCATCTATTCAGGTAACCAATATTCTTCTTGGTAGGATATTAGTTGATGAATATCTTGCATCAGACATAAATTCAATGATCTGCGATAATGCTCTTCTTCCATTTCTAATCAAGTGATTGATTTTGTAAATTCATGAAATATTTTGATATTAATCTGTAATGGCCATTTAAATATTGATAATTAAATAATTTATATTTCTTTTTGAGTTTTTATTATGAACAAGGCTGTCTATAGTACCCAAACAACTTTTTCTACAAATTGTTGATATTAAAGAAACATGCCAAGACAAATAGGGACATGGGGTATAGTGATGTGCGGAGAAATTATATTCGTAAGTGCATTTCTGCAATGTTCTTCTGCACCTTAAGCGAATGTGCTCTTCAAAGGCTCGATGTTAGGATATTCCAGATCATTCCATATACAAATTCCAAAGTATGGACATGCTCGTATCCAAAGTGGGACAAAAGCCTCTGCAATTCAACCATGCCGTACTAGGGTATTACAATTCCTTACTGTATTTGGGGTTGGGAGAGATAATATATTTGTGTTCATCTGTAGCTTGCAGACACTGCTATACTTTTACATACTAAAGTATTTTAGTACATTTTTGGCGTGCTTTGAAGCTGTCTCTGGATTGACGATTAACTTAGCGAAGAGCAAAGTAAAGTACCTATCATGTTGATACCTCGACATAGTTAGCTTGCGCTGGAGCTTTGTCCGAAGCCTTCATATCTTAGTACCATGTTATATATCGGATGATTTATACATTGCCATCTATAACATAATAAATAGGAGACTCAAGGGCAAGAATGTACGTGAAAAAGGACGATGGCTATCTGAAAAAGGGGAGAGGGGGTTCTCATTTACGTAGTTCGAGGGAGGTGAGGTGCGACCCTTAGGTGTTCCCTTTGCAACCTTTGATAACAGGCATGGAAAGTTAGGAGGATTGGGTGGGGACAACAGTTCGAAAATTATGGTGACAACAATCGGTTGATCGGATGGAGGTGAAAGGAACATCTATAATTCAATTTTTTTTTTTAGTTGAGGGGTGGAGAAAGAGGAGGGCTATTAGTTTTTTTCTTCTTCTTGGGGATGCTTAATAATTTTTTAGGGCAATCACGGCTTAATGGAAGGGTTCTTTTTCATTACTGGGAATGGGGTCATGTGTTTTTGTATTTTTCTGATATTTTATGGAAAAAGTCATATTTCTTTTGATTACTTCATACATATGCACTTTGAAACGCGAAAGAAAACAAGTGTTATTTGGCCGTGTTGGCCTGGGTACCTTAATGAAACTTATTGAGAGTATAATGGTGGTTTGATAATTCTCATATTAGGGTTTTATGATTAGGGTTTAGTAGGTCTTTATATATAGGCAATCTTGCCTCTTTATTTGTAACAATGCATTATGATAATATTATTCCGCTTCTCTACATGGTATCACAGCTCCTAGGTTAGATCTTGGGTTTGAAGAGAAAAAAAAAAAAAAAAAAACCCTCAAAAGTTGCTGAATTTCTGCGCAGTTTTGTTTTGTTGATCGGATGAAACTCTTTCTGTTTTCCGATCGTCTTGAGATTTTTACAGATTGTCAAGATCATTATGGTGAACATGATGCGAAATTTTCATGATAATCTAACGGTTGGATGTTGATATTTTTATAGAATCGTGTCAATGTTCATTATCGCTTTTTTTTTCCTGCTTTCGTCAAATTTCATTGATTATTTTGATCGGTTATAAATTCCTTACTCCTTAATATTTTAAATTTCACTCTCACCTTCATACTTCCTTCCGTTATTATTCAATGTTTATTATTGATGATATAATTTGGATGTTCAAATCTCGTTCTCTTTGTTCAAATCACAATATCTTATTCATTTGTTCAAATTTGTTTGTTTGAACAATATTCTTGTTGGTCAAGTTGTTCATCATCGTTGCCCCAATTATTTGCTTTCATTTATTGAAAAGTAATTTTCTTATGCCATAGTTAGTATACTATTGGCCCTTTTTGTCCTTACACAGCTACTTGTTTGTTTGCCCATAATGGGCTCTTTTTCGGGTTTCGGTCATGCCATAACCGATTTTCTTGTTGCTGTTGTTTGGAGCCTCTTTTGTCGTTATTGGTTGCTCATTTGAAGATGATGCATGCGGCTGAAGTTTGGAAATTGAGATTTGTGGGAGTGTTGAAATTGTTATTCTTGAGATATATGTATTTGCAAGCCTGAAATATACAGAGTCTGTATATTTCGGCTTGAGGGGGAGTATTGAGAGTATAAGGGTGGTTTGGTAATTCTCATATTAGGGTTTTATGGTTTTAGTAGGTCTTTATATATAGGCAATCTTGCCTCTTTATTTGTAACAATGCATTATGATAATATTATTCCGCTTCTCTACAAAACTTGCTACCTTGGCACCTATTTATAGGGGTGTTATTCGAGCCGAGCGAGCCGAGCTTTGAATGCTCATACTCGGCTCGTTTTAATACGAGCCGAACTCGAGCCGAGCCCAATTTCTGAATCGAGCCTGGTTTTATGTTCAAGCTCGGCTCGCGAGCTATTTATCAAGCTCGAGCTCGAGCTCGTTAGGCTCGTTTAGCTCGAGCCGAGCTCAGGCTCGTTAGGCTCGTTTAGGCTCGAGCTCGAGCTCGTTTGCAGCTTTTTCCTGAATTCCTGGTATAAAACAGATTGATTGGAGTAGAAGAGGGTTTCGCACCATTAACAACACTACTATTGAAATCTAATTCAATATCTTCAACTTCAATTGCAAAAGCTCTACCAACAAGTCCATGTGAAGCAGAGGAAGATATTGCAAGTTAATGATCAAATGTTGGAATTCAAGCTGAATTTGTTGCATCAGTACACCGGAATTAAATATGGTGGAAATTTTGGACTCGGAATCGATCTGATTCAAGATTAAATGATGGTGGTTTAAAATTGGTAAAACCAACAAGTTTTAAACCTGATGCAGAGTTGTTATGTTGTTGTTGTTCTTCCATCTTCTCCAATCTCCCCCATTTTTTTCGTTTTTTAAACTCTTCTTTTCTACTGCTTTTCAATGCTGGAACTCTTAGTCTCAAAGAAGAAAACGAGGCTCTCTCTCTCTAAAAATTTAGCAATTACAGTTCAAATAAATAAATAAAAAAACCCTAAAAATTTCAAACAAAAAGTTTAGCAAATTACCAGCTCTAATTCCAACTTTCTTCAATCTTTTTTTCTTAACAACGAACTAACGAAGCCTACCACCAATGAACTGCCGAACTGGAGAATGAAGATTGAGTTAGAGAAGAAGAGGAGACGGGCAGACGGCTAGGTTTGCAGCAGAAAATTATGTTCTTATGTTATATATAGTGGGGGTAGGATAGGAATAACAGATATTAGTGGGGGTAGGATAGGAATAACAATATAAACTCGAGCTACTCGGCTCGGCGAGCCCGAGCTCGAGACGAGCCTAAAATCTGCTCAAGCTCGGCTCGTTTTACAAGATGAGCGAGCCCGAGCCGAGCTTTTTTCGAGCCGAGCTCGAGCTGCTCAGCTCACATAACACCCCTACCTATTTACACAACATAGTTCCTCATTAAAATACTCTTCGGCTTGCCTTCCTCTTATTTCATGGCACCTTTCTTGGGCTCCAACACTTGGTCTAGGAGATTAAATGAAATGGAGCTTCCACAAAGCGCCCCATGCGCAAGTGAAGCTTTTCAAAAACAAAAAGAACAAGGGATTTTTTGTAGGGTGAATCCGAAGACTATTATTATTACCATCACGTGAATTGAAATAGGGAGATTGTGATTCCAAGTTTGAAGATAACTCATTGAATGGATAGGCTTTGTTGTACTTTATTGAGCAAGATCGCTCTAGGGACTTGGAAGATATTTTGCCATAACTAACAAAAAGAAGCATCTTATCTTGGATTTTATTAAAACCTAAAATGATATTGCATCTTGGGTGGTTCCTCGTAGATATGCTTCCCACGATTGGGAGATTTACGAGCTGGTTACCTTATTGACTAGGATCTCCACCTTTACTGAATCACTTTAAGGATCTATATGTTTAGGTGAATGAATCATGTTGCCAAAGTTGCTCTATGGACAGGCATATAGGTGAATGAATCATGTTGCCAAAGTTGCTCTATGGACAGGTCTTAGTACAAAAAATTTCTTGTAGATTCTACTCCATGCTCACGTAATCTTCTTCACGTTTTATTCTTGGATCTATAATTAAGGGTAAAGGTACCACCTAGGATCTCCATCATTTGGTGTTCGTGCTTTCATTTTCCATTTGGTGCTTGAAACAAATGATTTATCGTAAGATTTACATGAGAGGAATCTTCTTAAGAGAAAGGAAATCATCATTTATTATGTTCTATCTGTTACGCTTCAGGGGAGCACTTACCCCTATGCAATAGGAGTATTTGGCTGAATCGTAACAAGACACTTCGAGGTGCGAGCTCACGATACTTTTCACAAACATGTTAATCTTTCTTATTTTAAGAAGTACAAGTTATTCATTAATAAGGATTCATTTCTCTGAGAGAATCAAAAGTCTAATTAGAACACAATTGTGTGACTACCCAAACCCCTAGTTTCAAACTGTCCTACCATTCCATTTCTTAATCCCCTTCCAAGTACATATCTTTGTCAGACTTTCCTGATATCAAAGGGCTTTAGAACCTTCAGTGCAAGCAGCCACACTAGTACAACAACATCGCCCTTTTGAATTTTAAATTTTCCTCGGTAATCTATCTTCGCCTTGCATTTCTGATGTTTGTGTTGTTTGTCGGTTGTAGCTTGTTAAACCGAAATATCTTATCTTTAATTTGTATCGTTAATCTCATTGATAGTAGGTCAAGCCCCGGCTCAATCATAGGGAGCCCAGAGTAAGGATGTGGGGGGCCCAATGGGGTGTTCAATTAAAGCCCATAAGCTGGTCAGAGTAAGTATGAGTAGTCTTGAACCAATGAGAAGCCTAGATCGGGTAGATATTATATCTATAATTTACCTTTAATCAATAGAAACAATTTGTATCATTTCGATTTTTATATTTTGATAGAAAGATTATTTAGCTATCGAAGAAATATAATAATAATCCACTTCTATTTTATATTAGTCGTGACTTTGTTGGCTATAACTTTTTATTGTTATCTGTGCTAATTTCTTAGATTCAGATTCTCAGTATCTGCAATTTTTTTTGAGGTTATGTGTTCTGAAGTGACTCAATATATGTATATCTTTCCTCCCAATTCCAGGAAGCTGCAGCAGAAGATATATTTACACAGCAAAAGGCTTTGGAGTTCCTTGATAAGGTGATATTTTCTTGCCAATAACCAAAGTTTACCTTTCATCTTTCTTGGTAAATAACAAGTGAGCACCTCAAGTTGAGGGTTCATTCTATGACGTTCTACCCTGGCATGACGTGTATGCATCCTTAAATTGAAAGGATACATATTTTACAAGTAGGTTCTAAAAATATCGTTATTGATGAATCGAGGTAGATGACGAGAGACCATCGGGCTATTATTACTTGAACTGACCCTCCAAGAAAATTAGGAAGTTTGATTTGTTCCTACAAGCTCAGATTAGAGTCGGCTACTTAGTAGTTTAAAGTCTTTGTGCTTCGGCCAATTTCTAATTTAATATATTTATATTCATCAGTTATGAATAATCTATTTTTAGTTCATTTTGTTCCCTTTTTAGCTTAACTCCACTACCTGTACCCAACTTTATTACATTATTGGTTCTTCTGAATGCCACTTGAATTTGCACTTCTCATGGTGAAGTCCTGCGAAGGTCATTCCTAATCTTTGTTGCAGTCGAGTGTTTAGAAGAGTTTACCTGAGGAAGTCAACTGTAACAGGTGATGACGGACAAAAGTTCTCTATTATTTTCTCTAGATTTCCTACATCCGTATCCAAGATATATTTTTTCTTGTTCTCGGTTCTCGCTTTCAATTTTTCTTCAGGGTTAGGATTGTTTCTTCTCACCCCTATGACATTCAAACTCGTGCTTCCCCCCTGTTTTAACCTCAAAGGAGAACTTCTCATCTTCCGGGACGACCTTTCGAAGAAAATGCCTGTATCTTCTTTTGTCAGGCCGCAAGTCTCTCTTAGCTGCAACCTAATGTTTGCAGTTGAAAACGAGAGATGCACGCTGAAGTGGACTGGCCGGGATCCCTTGGCGAACTATTACCTCCATCATTGATTTGCAGGACCTTCTGATCTGTGGAGGATAAAACTGTTCAATAGATAACCTGAAACGGACAAATATGGAAGCTTTCTCAAGTTTAAGAATGAGAATGAGCTGATTGACTTGCCAATGAAAGGTCTGATTGACATGGTCTAATAGAAGAGAAGAGCATACATTTATTGGAACTGTCCTTTTTGTATAGTAAACCCAATCCTTATAGAATCATATTCATCTGAATTAGCAGTCAACATGCTGTTAACCATTACTTTTGACACCTTCTTGAGGAGCTCAACCGCTTCTGATGCTAGAAACCCAAATGTATCAGTGGCAGAAGACATCATACAAAATATCCCTTTCATGATCATGCCTGTGTGTGTCTAATGTTTGCAGTGTACTCTGTGGTCTCTGAAGTCTGCTCTTCATACACATTGTCCTCCATCGAATACCTTCCTACGCTGGGGTCGAACCATACCCCCATCTTTCGATTATCTATGGTTTATATGTCTTATAAGAGAAATATGTTATGAAATAATCACAATTATTTTACATTTTTTTTTTCAGTAGTTGAATCTTTATATTGTTAATAATTTTATGCAGGTGGCCAAGACCCGATCTTCAAGTGATTCACAGGCATGCTCTGCTATTAACTTGATATTATAATACATAGTAAAATTGCATGTATGCATAGTCATCTTCTTATTATTATTTTGTTTCCAGGAAGGCAGGGCTCTTACAGTTATTCGTGATTTATTTCTTGCTAATGTTCCTGTAAGTCTTGTTGAACAATTTAATTATACTCTATATCGTAGGATATGCTAACCAATTCCCCCCCCCCCCCCCCCCCCCCCCCCCCCCCCTAAAAAGGTTCATCAACTCAATTTTCGCCCAAAATGTATATATGCTGCTGTGATGTTGAGGCGGATGATGGATGCGATTTTGAACAAGGACACAATGGATGACAAGGTACAGGGTAATGAATCATTAAAAGAATAATGCTTTTTGCAATTTTGATATCTATTTGTATCTACCTTGGATCTGTATGTATTATTCATTATCTAGGTTTGCTATTTTTCTTTTCTTATTCGATCAGTTATCTCTTTTCTTCTCTGCATTCAGGATTATGTTGGAAACAAGCGTCTAGAGCTATCTGGCCAGTCAATTTCTTTGCTTTTTGAGGTATTGTTCTATGTGTATGATCCTAGCTAGTGAAGCTATATTGGGTTTTTATGTGATTTTATCTTCTGATGATATTCATTGTATAGGATTTGTTCAAGTCGATGAACAATGTGATCGAACGCACGGTAAAAACCCACCTAGAGAAATCGCGATCTGGTATCCTTGATCTGTCCCTGGTATGTACATAAACCTTATTTATTGGAACTGTCCTAGTTATCATGTTTGTCCAGACCTATGATATAATTAATTATGGGAAAATTGGCGATAACCCCCCACATTATGGTCACTCTTGGCAAAAACCCCTCTTTTGTCCATTTTTGGCGTTACACCCCCCAACCCCCAAAATTAGACCTTATGTTGCCCAATTTACCCCCTGACCCCTCCTATTTGAGTAAACCCCCTAATTTAACGTCAACATAACAGATGTTAACTCCGTTTACACCAACTCTTATTTGCATAAATCCCCCCGAAAAATAAAAAAATTGAAAACCAAAATTGCCTCCTCCTCCTCCTCCTTCTTCCTCTTCTTCTTCCTCCTCCTTCCTCCTCCTCCTTCCTTCTTCCTCCTCCTCCTCTCCTCCTCCTCCTCCTCCTCTTCTTCTTCTTCTTCTTCTTCTCCTCCTGCTCCTCCTGCTCCTCCTCCTCCTCCTCCTCCTCCTCCTTCTTCTTCTTCTTCTTCTTCTTCTTCTTCTTCTCTGTTGCAAATAAGGGGGGTTTAGGCAAATACTAAGATAAATGGGGGTTTATGCAAATAAAAGTTGGTGGAAACAGAGTTAACATCTGTTAGTTAATTTTTGTTGACGTTAAATTAGGGGGTTTACTCAAATAGGAGGGGTCAGGGGGTAAACTGGGCAACATAAGGTCTAATTTTGGGGGTTGGGGGGTTAACGCCAAAAATGGACAAAAGAGGGGGTTTTTGCCAAGAGTGACCATAATGTGGGGGGTTATCGCCAATTTTCCCATTAATTATTATCTAATAAAGAAAAACAAAAAGCTGACAAAGTCTGACGGTAAAGTCTTTGTTTCTGAGAAATCGTGTCCTTAATTGTATATGCTATGCTTCTTGCAGCCTTCAATATTACCATTATATAATGAATTTATATTCATTTGTATTGATGAAAGTATAATCCCATATGTGTATATATGTGCCCACACAAAGACAAACACATGCACACATATACATTTACTTGTTTAATTTCAACATTTTGTTAGTCATTATATTTGCATCTGCATATAAACACAAACACATCCACATATTTGTATGTTTGTACCTAAATGTAGGTTAATATGGAGGGTGGAGAACTGAACATGTACAAGGAAATATAGCATACGAATTATAGCGTCCATTCATTTTTCATCGAACTGGGCATGATGAGATGGTTCTGTTAAATGATATAAATGGTATTTAAAGAAAGTATAATGACCAAAGCAGGCAGCTCACATGGTCATGAGAAGGGATCATTAATGGGGCTTTTTGAATGATGGATTAGTGTGACCATTTCTTTCACTTTGTCTAATATAAATTATAGTTTCTGGTAAAAAGAAGAAGCAGGCAGCTCATTCTGTCATGGGCTTTTCGCGTTTGCCTAACGAGTCAAACTGGGTCTCTAACATAATATGACACTGTGTCCTGGAAACTAACAGATTCGATCCAGTGGACTTTTGACTAAGAAATCAGTATTGAGGCCATACGGCCCAAATCTTTGTTCATTGTAATGTTATATTAAACAATTCACTGAATTAGCACAAAATCTTTAGTAGGAACCGACCCCATACAAATTACGTTAGATAATTTATGGTTACACACTCACTTTCAGACCCTATAACTACTTGAGGCCCATCAAGGCCTCGAGTCCAACATTCGTCGGAGTAATCATAATTAGCTGTTTCATTCTCGTCGTTCAGATCGTTGAACCGCTAGGAATCTCAGGAGGAGCTGTACCTATTTCACCACAATCTCTGCTGTTCCTCCTTTTCCTCAAGGATCTTGCCTATCTTTTTATCTATGCTTTATTTAATATTTTAGGGTCATCATATTCATCTCTACAGCCTTTTATCTCTATTTTTTTTATCAAGGTTGACGTATTAGACGGCACCCGATGTGCTGTGGGCGATCCATACCTATTTTGTTGTTCTTACAAGCATGGACAAATTTTTTCTTCTGCAAACTCCTTTCTTCCCCCTTCCACTAAATCTAATTCTAAACCCCTAACCTCTCTTCTCTATCGAGTTTCTTGTGGTGTTACTCTTTAAATTATTTCGAGGCTTAAGTATTATAATGGCAGACAGATGTGGAAACCTAAACCGTCTCTCTTTTCCTCTTCATTACTTGAACTGTTTTTTTAAAGTCTTAACATCTGGTCCTCGAATTTTCTTTCGTTAACAGCTGATTGGTTTCTGTTGGAAGTTATTGTAATAGTAGTGACTTGTCTAACACACTACTAGTAGTGACTTGTCTAACACACTACTAGTAGTAGTGACTTGTCTAACACACTACTAGTAGTAGTGACTTGTCTAACACACTTCTTTCATTATATATACAAGTTATGTCTCACATTGAGATATATAGCTTTCCACCTTAATATTCTACTTCTAGTATAATTCATCTTTTATACTTCTAGTTGGTATCACAGCCAAGTGAGGTCATGGTTTTCGGCCACCGGCGACACTAACTCAGGTGCCGGTGGCCAGAGCTCCGACAAAGTCTTTTTGTCAAATTTGTGTCTTTGTTTCTGCTTTTTTTTTTTCTGCGCCTTGTGCTATTGTTTTTTTTTCCTGAGTACTGTTCATCAAGTACTGTTCACGTCTACTGTTCATTAGTACCGTTCACCGGAATCACTGTTCATACGGAGTACTGTTCACAGTTCACTGATTATTGGGGTTTTGTGTGCGTTGTTGATGTCATACGCGACTTGTCCAGCGCTTTCTAGGGCCTTGTATGCGTTGTTGCCGTAGTGCGCTGCTCTTTCAGCCTTTTCGAGGGCCTTGTTTGCGTTGTTGATGTCATGCGCCATTCTTGGGCTTTTTTCTGCACTGCCACCACTGAATCTTCTGCGCTGCCATCCGTGTTCAGCCCTTTCAACGGCTTTGTTACTCCAAAATCAGCCTTCTTTCGTCCTGGAGTACCTCGTCTTTATTGATTTTTGAAGTTATATCGGATGCTTGTGGAAAGTAAACCCTAGCCACCGAAAAGAACATGACCCTAGTCACCACCACTACCTCCGGTGTCTTTCTTAGTTGAGCAGCTGGTGATCCCTGCTCCTTTATTGTCTCTGCAGCTGGACATCCCTGCAGACGGTTCTTCTCGCAGCTGGTCATCCCTGCCATTGAACATCCTGCCCGATGTCGTTCTCATGATACTTTGTGGGGGATGTGAGAGAATTTTTTTTTTTTTTTTTGTATTTCAAGATGAAATTCAGAGTCTGAATGTTCAGCTTGAGGGGGAGTGTTGGAAGTTATTGTAATAGTAGTGACTTGTCTAACACACTACTAGTAGTGACTTGTCTAACACACTACTAGTAGTAGTGACTTGTCTAACACACTTCTTTCATTATATATACAAGTTATGTCTCACATTGAGATATATAGCTTTCCACCATAATATTCTACTTCTAGTATAATTCATCTTTTATACTTCTAGTGTTTCTGTGTGAGATTTGACAAGGAAAGCAATAAATAGCATAACAGTAGCTTTGATCTGAACATAACCAGTGGCGTAGCCAGCATATTCAGTCAGGGGGAGCACTCGACATTGACAATGTCAATAAAAAACCAACAAAGAAACAAATTTTACTCACAATTTGTTATAACTCTACGAACCAATATTAAATATACTGTTCAATAAGTCCATTACTAGTAAATATAATGACTTTTAACCAAATTATAAAATGAAAGATCGAAATTCTATTGACAACTACAAGTCACTCAAATTATTACGTAGTTTAAGTTAACTAGTTTAAGTTAACGAATAAACCAAGACTAAGGTAATAACAATTTTGATACCAAAAGCCTCAGTCTTAGAATATTTTTCATACCTTGATATGGATTGAAGGAAGACGAAGGGGTAGGAGTGGAGTTGCAGAAATACTTTATTGTGTAACTTTGCTATTATTATTACTTAGTTCCAATAGTCCTATCTATTATTTGATAAAGTAAAGTGTTTCCTTAGAAACAGGAATATAATCTATAAAGAAATCAATCAATGGACTGAGAAGTAGTTTGTTTTATATAATATATTTATAGAAAAATCGTGTCACTAATAGAACTGCTTAGTCTTCATCTTGAGTGCATCTTTGTCTTCAATTCATCATCATCAATAATTTGTATAGAACTTTTGCCTAGCACCCGTAAATGTGTCAAAACTTGTTGATGCTGATGATACTGTTTAAATGGTTGTGGATGGAGATTGATGGATACATGCGGCTGACTTTATATGTGCTCAAGCATAGATAATGTTATGAATACTTGTATTTTACTTTACCGGAATGTAGCTAAATAGACATATTATTGGCACCACTCAGTTGTTTTTCTATTGCTTTGTAGCTTATAAGTCATCAACATGTCACCAGTGGCCTTGAAAGGGCCTTGTCTACTGGAAACTGGGATATCCCTCGGTTCAATGTGCACAAGAAAGGAATGACACAGGTTATTTATAGTTTTTGTTTGCCTCAACCTACAAAGAAATGATACAAATTGTTTTACAATTTATTGAGGTCATGCTTCTTATAGGTGCTGGCAAGGCTCTCTTTCATTGCAACAGTGGGCAACATGACTAAAATCCAACCACAATTTGAGAAGGGAATGAAAGTGAGTGGACCAAGGGCATTACAACCTAGTCAGGTATATATTCTTTTCAATCTCCAATCTTGTTGCATTTTTTAACATGAAAAAGTTGCTATTGGTTTATCATTTTTTTTTTTATGTAAAATTCTTCCTCAGTTATCCGTTTTCTTGTGCACAGTGGGGCATGCTTTGTCCATGTGATACACCTGAAGGTGAAAGTTGTGGACTGGTGAAAAACTTGGCTCTGATGACTCATGTTACTACTGATGGAGAGGACGGTCCACTGAATTCTCTGGTTTGTCTCTGAAAATTATTTTGTGCAGCTTGCTTTTTTATATGACCAGATTCCTTATGTTAATTTTTTGACTAAGCTATTTTGTACTATGATCCATACTTCGATCGAAGGTTATAAGTTGTGGAAAATGCTTATTATTATTATTATTATTATTATTATTATTATTATTATTATTATTATTATTATTATAAATCAGAATTTTACTGCTTGATAAAAAGGAGAGTACAAAAAAGAGAAACACGGTGATGGAGAATTTCACCCTGACCCTTGAAACAAGCTGTAATACAAAAAGTACTAATGCTGATTATACCAATACTCTAATAGGTTGTTATTCGTAAGGGGACTGATACTCTAGCTGTATGTTGATTGTTATTACTCCCTGTCCCAAATAATAAGTACCTTATTCCTTTTTTGGTTGTCCCAAAATGGCGCAACGATAGTGTTGAATTGTAGATCAACGTCTAACAATTCGAAAACAATCCTTGAATCCACAAGGTTAAATCTTGAAACATCAAGAACATAGACACAAACTTCAGGAAATTTATTGATAATAATCTGGTTTACATACAATGAAAGTGCCTTTATATAATAGACACTCTAAATTACAAGAATAACTGCCAGGTAGGACACTTGGCAGTTTATTATTTAAATACCTAATAAGTAGTTATAATAACCACCAATAACTGAAATCTGTCAGAAAATCTGACAGTATTCTTCCTAATGCTTTGGTGTTTTCTTCCTATCTTCTCTTTCCATGTATGTCATGGCTAATTGTTCTACATCAATCCCGCCAGCTTTAAAAGGACTCGTCCACTAGTCAATCAAAGGAAAAACACTCTCGTCACCGCCCTGGTAAGCATAGAGGTCTTTGACATTGAAGCTCTTAGAAATGGCAAACTCATGGAGAAGTTCACCCTGACCCCTGAAACAACCTATAAGGTTATAATACAAAAAGAACTAATGCTGATTATATTAATACTTTAATAGGGTGTTATTGATAAAGGGACTAATACTCTAGCTTTATGATGTTTAAATTTTATGTCAGCAAACCGAAAGTCTTTATTGAGTGTGATATTTATGTATAGGATAATGAGTAGAGAGCTCCTAATAGTAGATCAATATACACAGAGAAAAAGACAAATCGAATATTATAAGGGCATGATGCTTGATGGAGCATAATGTTAATATAATTGTATTCATTGCTGTCATGGTGTTATGCAATTATATCGTTGTTATATGGCTAACTATAAATTACAAATTTTGAAGTCTTTATTACTATTAATTTTTTTTTTTTTTTTTTTTTGTAAATTTCAATGTTCCTCAAAAGCTGTACCATTTAAAAATTTATACGGTTAATAATGTACTAGAGGGGGTTTTGAGAGCATTTTATTTCGTAGAGTGGTCTACCATGGGGAGATAACACAAATCAGTATTCAGGCCGGCAGGGGTTGTGGAACTTCCATCAAAACCATGAAGATTATGATGAGAGGAAGGATTGCGTTTTGGGATGGTCAGGGGTTGCAGGGAGAAGCTCTATCTACTTGATTGAGAAGAGAGGAAATACAGAAAAGAAAACTTCCATTTTTTACATGATTGGGATGTGGCTGGTGAAGCAAGTTGAAGGTTTGATCAGGCATAGAATGCCAAAGGCAGGGTTAAGGATGCACAAAATTTGTAGTAGGTAATTGATAATGGGAGTGAATGGAAGTGTAGGAAGTAGCGTGGGTAACGCTCTCTTCCACATATACTATATTACTCAGCACTGTGGAAGGAGGCAGTAGTGTGTTGCATTTCATCAGAAGTTTGAGGATGGAGTTGGCTCTTAGTAACTATTGATGCAACAATTCTCACTGATGGTGGAGCCGCAAATTAGACCTTTTGCTACTCTCCAGGCTATTGTATTTTCAAATGATAAGGCTAACAAGGAAAAGTTGATGAAAGTGGGGGAGAAAAAGGAGGGGGGGGGGGGGGGGGTTATGAGACTGAATGTTTGACTCTCCGTTTCATGGAGTTGAAGACTAAGATCTGCCGGAATCATGGTTTGCCAAGAAAACTAAATGGATCTTTATAGTTGGTCTTCCTTTCAACTCATGGAACATGGAATCTATTACTGAGGTAGCAGAAACACGCGGAGAAGTACTTGAGATAGAAGGGGGCAAGAGTCAAGGTATTTGGGTAGTGCTGTTTTTGATTTTTGGCTAACTTTTACTTGGGATGTTTTTGATATGTAATGGTTAGCGGTTCATATCAATTAATACATTTTAATTATTCAGAAAAAAAGGTTTAAAAAGTTCATCTCAGAGAGGGAGGCTTGGGAAAGATAGAAGGGCCTTTAGGAGTTCGACTCTGACAAGTCCAACATATTTGATGGCATCTATGATGATGAAGACCCGATGATGATTTCTATTAAATATTGGAGGAGGCAAAGTTGGAGTCCAACAACATGGCATGAATACTTGTATTTTGGGTTTTGTTGGGATCTTTAGGGAACTAGCTCCTAGCTACTTTCCTATTTTTAACTTCTCCTCGATGTCATACTTCTAATATTATAGCAATGAATATCTTTTATTGATTTGAAATATTAATATGAATAATGTATCAGTCTCAATAGTGGTGGAAGTCTTGGGTTGTTTGATATCTAGGGCTAACCTGTTTTGGATGGTTTCAAGGTTGGTCGGGACGGTGTGTGTTGTTCGGTTGTTCCCCACCTATAGTTTGCTTATGCTACTACAGTCTTCGTAGGTGCTGAGGTGGATGGTGTAAAGAAGTTCTTGTTGATATGGTTTAAGTTTGTCTGCGATCAAGACTAACCTCTCTTTGGGGGTTTTGATGCTCATTGGTCCTTTCCCTCTATCTTGATATATCTTTTGTAGAATAGATCATCCCTCCATATGGCACCCTGCACTTGAGATATGTCAGAATAAATTGGTCTCTTGTAAAGGGAGGAACTTGCTTAATGGTGTGCGCTGTTCCCACCTATAGTTTGCTTATGATGCTACAGTCTTTGTATGATCCCTACTTTTTCTACCTGCGGTATTACCTCCTCGAAGACTAGTTCATTTTTACACTCCCAGATACTCCACCATGCAGTGACAATAATTAATTTCCAAATGTGAGTTCTCGAAGTAGCTACGAAACAAGCAAACTTCTTCATTTTACCAGTCATTCTCCTATAGGTACTCCTCTCATCAGTGAACCTGGAGGCATTGAAATCACCGGCTCTCACACAGTTCATTCCAGAATTGATTTTGATGATCATTACCTGAAGGTCCATATAGACCCGTAAAACACCATAGGAAGTTGTCTTTTTTGCTCCTACAGAGAACTGTGAAGGTGAAAGCTCGCTTTTATCGCCATCCCACACCACTACAATTTCTCCTGATTTCCCTAAAGAAGGAACCAAGTCCCATTGATATTGAGCCCCCACAGAGATGCAACTCCTGCTTTATTCATTCCCCTCAGTTTTTTTCTTAAATTATGAAAATCTCAGGTTTCTCCATTAGAAGCTTTCATAATTCCCAAGCCTCTAATGTTCTACGTGAAGCTTCATTAGGAAACGGTGTACCCTAATTGCTTAACGTTCTTCTTTGCTATAGCTTCCTTTTGAATTTTACTTAGTGCAATTTGTAGTAGATCTTCCTTCCCCCCAGTCCCGTCGACTCTGTTTGTTACCCCCCAAAAAGGAGCCACTGTATAACAATTACATCCACCCAATCCTTTGTCACTTCTTGTGAACTACCGTCTTGAGTTTTGTTCAATAGATCATGACTTGCAATTGCCTGTTCTCCCTAAATATCCTTAACATGGCATTGTAAGCTCTTAATGGGGGTTTGGGTTAGAAGGGCATAGTGGGTAGCTACTAGCTAGAGTTGACATGGGCATCTTCTTGATGTAATGCTTTCCTTGTGTTTGTGAGGACCTTTTATTTATCTGAAAGAAAAAATATAAAGGATCAAAAAAATGAGCGAAGTATTGTTGTCCAAATGGATGACGAGGGTATAGAACCATTGAAAGCTTCTATCGTAGAACTAATTCGAGAGAGCTTGGTGGTCTTAAGAATGGGAAAGCAGTCATCAAGCCAGATGGGGATGAAATTCTAACTGTTGTGCTTACGCCTTTTGATTAGACATAGAAAGAATAAAGGAGGTCAGACTTGTTCCATTATCGAAAGAGGTTGCGATAGCAGGTGCTTGTTGAGCTCAACTGGTAAAACCTTTGGGTGATACTAGAGGTCGGGGGTTTGATCCTCGCAAGCATTATCTAGTTACTGATCTCGTTAAAAACGGATTTACCTCCAAATTTTTGCAGATGCCAGCTGAGCTCAGTTGGTAGAGGTCTGGGGTTTGATTCCAAGCTCAGTTGGTAGAGGTTTGGAGTTACTGATGTCGTTAAAAACAGGCTTGCCAATAAAAAGGAGGTTAGAATCATTACAATAATATACTTGGTGACATAGGCTTTCACCAAGTAAGAGTGCAAAAAACACATTACACCATCAAAGTGGTATTGCATGCAAAGTGGGTGACACTAGTAAAATAAAAAATTGGGAAAGTCATTTGCCGATGACGATTCCGTAAAGAAAATTTCTCCCATTGTCCGTTTGTATCGATGTATTAAATACTGAACACATTGGATTGGTTGACTAGTCACACACTTCAGATGTTTGATTTGATGTATATGATGTATCACATTTTAACATTTAGTTTATATTCATGATTCTTTACTAGTGCCGTTGTTTGGGCGTGGAAGACTTGGAACTAATGTCAGGAGAAGAGCTTCACTCGTCAAATTCGTTTTTGGTCTTCTGTAATGGGCGTATCCTGGGCAAGCACAGGAAACCAAAAGTAGGAAGTGCTCTTCTGCAATGAAGGTTATTATGAATCATGTTAGAAAGTCTTATAGCTCACCATCTTTTGTTCTTGTAGCGTTTTGCCAATTGCATGAGGAAGTTGCGGAGAGCGGGCAAAATCCGGGAGTTTGTTAGTGTCTTCGTAAATGAAAAGCAGGTTAGGGTTCAATTTCACTGTATTTTGTTGTTTTAATAATTTGTTTACTCTATGTTTGAATTTGCAGACATCATTGATACCCAAATATTTCTCTATGCTGAGATTGTTGCGTAGATCATCTAGATGAATTTTTTTCACCTAACATCACAAAAGTTTGATGTTTTAGTGATTTTGTCTGTCGTGTGTATCTGCTACTGCTACCGCTCCCATTAAAAATTCACCAGAGGAAATTGTTCAAAGTGTTGGGTCGACATAGTTGTGTTAGGAAATGTAGTCACACATGATACATTATAGTCTTTCCCATAGTTTAAAATATCACAGGATGTCACGGAAAAACACAAATTATTCCCTGTTTTGGAAATCATAACAGATTTTAGCAGCAAAATTCTATCAGTTGGAATCACACCATTTCGCACGAATCTGCCAAATTCATCAGCTTGTTTTTGGAGTAGCCGGATATCACCCGACAACCTTTAATATGGGGAGAGGTTCCAGTAAAAATACTATCATCAAACAAAGAGGAAAGTCAGTCAGTGAGGGTATTCTTTGAATTTCTTTCTCTCAAGTAAACTTGATTGTCTTCTAATTAAGAGTAATCACCATCACCATCTCCAATATTCTTCATTCATGTCTGATTCATCGACATCTTTCACAACCAACTGGTCTTAATCTTCTTTGTTTAAACAATCACCAAGTCGATCAAATCGACGCAACTAGCCGATCAAATCGACACAACTATCAGATCCTCAATTTCTTTAGGCATACAACATCTTAAACGTAAGTGTACATGGTCCTTTATGGCGTAATGGTGTTGAATTTGTAATTAAAATATTAGTGAAGACGAAATGGAAGAATCTGAGAAAGTGGAAAGTAGATGGTTTTATCTTTCTTGGCCAACAAAAATTTTTGTTTTGTTTTGTCCAACTGATGTACATTTATTATAGGGAACTGGAATTTTTATTGGAAATGAATGTATTATTTATAACTGTATAGAAGAAAGAGTCGGGCGAACCTCTTCCTGCCAACACAAACAATGGAAATGCAGATGGAGTAATCCTTTTTCCTGTAAAATAGAAATTTCGTCAAAAACAGTATATTCACCTGTGGTCTATCTATCATTTAACTATCTCAATTAATAATATATTTTTCTCTCATTTAACTCACTGCGTACAATGTACAATACAACTTTGGACCCAAAGAACCACTTCTCCGCTTTCCATCCAGTCCACAAAATATGATGCGTTGGACAAAGGTAAGAAAAAGAACTTACACCATAGAGAAGTCTTCAAAATTCCGCATAATTTAATTTGTAGTGATGGAAATCTTGGAATTATCCGGAATGATTCTCCAGCTCAATCTTAACATGTCCCATGAAGAACCTCCCAAAGGTCTATTATCCAGCACATCCATGCAGTTGCTAGTTATTGCAATCTGCACAAGGAGTCTAATCTGAGAAGGATAAGAAAATCCCAGTTAAAGTGGAAGCAATGTCTTAACCAGTCAGTCATAATGATTTTATGTCAGATGTCATTCGAGTGACTGGACAACAAGATGGATACAGAGCAGGGTGAGGACAAAGAAACATTACAACACCCTATCACCTGAGGAGTTATCGACATTTTCTACTGATTATTCATGGTCATGCCTGTATTGCCTAGAAGACAAGAATACCCATAAGAAACCTCATTTCAGTCGGATGCAGATTAATTTAACCATGTCATCCGTGAATTGGAGATGAGAGATCAGAATTCTCTTGCGACTCACTTGAAAGTTCTTTATAACTGCTGTTGAACTGTGTGTAGCAATTCTCTTACACATGACTTAATTGGCTTTAGGAGAACTAAAAGGGAATGAGAGTTACACATTTGGCTTCGTGACAAATCTTTGAAGTACATAGTTGGGGCCTTCACCATGCAGAGATTTTAGACTCTTGGAGCTTGATAAACTCACTATTTTTTAGTGGCTATGCGAGGTACTCTCGAGCAATATAAAACAAGCTGCCTTTTACTTCTAGGGAAAGAAGACATGAAGACACTCACTAAGAAGGGAAAGAGATGCACCTAACAAAACACGGCATCTGGATTTGTGGGCGGGCTGATGTCCACAGTTGAGTGTGTGGATGAAGCCGTGCCTAAGGGCATACCAGTTGATGTAAATTCTTCTTTGTGTTCAATCAAAATCCCTTCCCAAACTTGACAAGTTTCTTCCAAAGCATACAGCTTTCTGGATGTATATGATTATATCTATATAGATGGATCTCATATAAATGGTATGATGAAGTACCACATGAGTGGATATATGAGAATTTAAATCTGTTGATCACTCATGTTATTATCATCTACACCCTAGGTCTCCCCGCTTCTTCATCTGGCGTATGCTATTCATGTAGCATTCAAAACTGTATGGCTGAAATTACGTCGGTAAGGAAAAAGGATAAAAATCACAGATATTTGCATTCTCACAATTTGTATTCTTTTCTGTTTTTTATGTTTGATACTATGCTGTTATCCATCATACCCAAGTTCTTTTTGGGTTCCTGAATTTCATAGGCATTGTTTTGTTAATATAGTTGCAGAGTTAATGGATTTTGATGCTCACTGATTTCGTCATTATTGTTCTATACACGTAAAAATAGTCTTGCAATATGTATAAATGTCCAACTTCTTACTCAATGTGTAACCTCAAAAAAATGAAATGTGTGGCAGCGATGTGTTTACATTGCTTCAGATGGAGGTCGTGTTTGTCGCCCCCTTGTTATTGCTGACCAGGGTGTGTCTAGGATCAAGGAGCATCATATGAAGGAATTGAAGGTTTGTTTCTTCTGTTATTGTTTGAAGTATTTGATTGCGTTCAATTTTATTCCAAGCTAATTTCTTGTACCTTATTACTAAGGATGGAGTATGTACCTTCAATGATTTTTTGCGGGAAGGATTGATTGAGTATCTTGATGTCAACGAACAAAATAATGCATTGGTATGTTTGTGTCATCATAATTTAGTATGTCTTCTCAGTTTGTTTGGATTGTGGACTCAAGTAATGATTTAGACTCATTGATTTTTCGTCAATAGATTGCTTTATATGAAGGAGAGGCTGGACCAGAAACAACTCATATTGAAATAGAACCTTTCACTATCTTAGGTGTTTGTGCTGGACTTATTCCATTTCCTCACCATAATCAGTCGCCTAGAAATACGTATCAGGTTTTTCTATGTTCTTTTGGATATCTTATCATTATTCAGACAGTATGGAAATGTTCAAGTGATTTCAAACATTCAGATATATTTATATTATTTCTGCAGTGTGCTATGGGAAAACAAGCTATGGGGAATATTGCTTATAACCAGGCAAGTGTTTTTGTTGTTGTTGTTCTGAGAAGTTGTTATCTCTCCATTAAAGTTTTGTGGTCTCTGTCATCTACGAAACTTGCATGTCTTTTTCACTCATAAAGTTGGTGTTGTTATTATGAATTATTATATTTCTCTCGTTTACACCATAACACTTATGTACTTTGGTACAGTTAGATTTTTTTGGATCTTAGAAAGAACTAATATTTCCGATGATATCAGTAGATATATATACCATTAAAAATAATGAGAAGTTTGTAATATTGGCAAACCATTCTTATAATATTTTCCAGGCTTGCATCTGTGAAAACATTGAACAATGAACATGCAGAAAAATGTATTTGCGGGTGGGCATTAAAGATATTACTTTGTCTTAGGTCCTGCTTGTTTGGGCTGCAAAAATGCAAATGTTTACTACCCTACAACTATATTGGTCCCCTCCGTAATTAACTATTTCATTCCTATGTTGTCACGGGCTGCGCCAAGGCGAGAAAGGCGGAAATTTGCACTACCTACGCCTCGCCTACCCCAAATTACGCCCAACCACCGCTTTTGTCGTCTGAGCGCGCCTAGGCAGGTTGCCTTTCACAAGGAGGTTGATTTTAAGGCGAAGAAGGTGTTTTATTTGTGGGCATTAGATTTTAAAATTAGAAAAACTAGTATTTTAGTCCATTTCAGTTGGGCCCATAGTTAATAGCCCACTAAACAAAATTATCAGTAATATTATGTGCCCATAGTTAATAGCCCACGTAAGGGTTTCTTTCTTCTGCCGCAAGCTCCAAGTCTCCAACACTTGTTAGTCTTCCTCTTATACCCTTCTTCGTGTACAGTTCTCTCTCTCTCTCTCTCTGATCTTCTCTTCTTCTGTTCTTATGATGCTCTTCATTTTTTTTTTCAACTTATTTATGACAAAAGCATAAATTTTACTGGTTATTTCAACCAGATTTTCTTAATCTCTTCTTTTGAGATAGTCTTTTGATGTTTTCAACTACATTTGGGATAGAAAGTTTTTAAAAAAATGTGCAGGAGTATATTTTTTAAGAAAAGAAAAGCTGCTCAGAAGTATACATACCAAAGTAACTCCCATCAACTAGCACAACACTATAATTCAAAGAATTCATTACAGATCTGGTCTGGGGCGGCGCTAAGGCGACCAAGGCGCTATATGGAATTCTGTCGCCTGGCGCCTCGCCTCGCCCGTGGCAACATAGTTTCATTCTAATGGTCCCCCATTTAAGTTAACTCAAATCCTTGGTCCCTACCTATATCTAACATAAATATGAGATAATCATGGATGATCTCCCACCAATTTCATGTGAAAAAAATGAAAAATCTTTGCATTTTAAAAATGGCATCAACTTTTCCCATCATTTATAAATAAGATTTGGTTATAAGACCAACAAACTTTGCATCAATCATATTTAATTAGGCTAATTTTTAGATAAATTTTTGCATAGTAACCAAGCAGGGTGTTAGTGGCGTTTCTTTCCAAAGTGTTACTTTATTTAACTTACAATAGGAAATTTACGATATAAAAGAAATGCTAGTCCGTTAAGGCCGTTAACTTTTATTTTGATTCGTGGTGACTTTTATTATGTTGATTGCGTATAGCAATCTATAAACCTCAATCTGTAGATAATCCGTTTTATCTTAACAGCTGCAAATATTTTGTTTTATGTTGAAATGGCAAAGAAATGAAAAGATGCATTCCAAAAAGAAGATGAAACTAAGATTCTTGCGTTGCAAGCGCAATTAATAAGATGATATAGTCGGTTTATATGTAGAACACCAGAGTGAATAGGACTAGAAAGCAAAAGCATGCATAATTAATAAGATGAAAGAAGATGAAATAAGATAAAAAGATGCATTCCAAAAAGAAGATGAAACTAAGGTTCTTGCGTTGCAAGCATAATTAATAAGATGTTATAGTCAGTTTATATGTAGAACACCAGAGTGGATAGGACTAGAAAGCAAAAGCATGCAGTGATATGCGACTTCATGAAGTTATTTAGTATGCAGAAGAAACAAATGGGAGAAAGACAATGCGTAAAAAAAAGACCTTGATGTTTATAGTGGCAGTGGATCGTTGTATGCCAAAATTGTAAGAAAACCGGACATCTGGATGGCACTAATTATTGTAAGGAGATAGAGCTGAGAGTGAAACCTTCATATCAGTGACAACAAATGACTATAGTAGCTGGTAGCCATGAGACGAAAGTGGATTCAGAAATACGATTTGCATCTTGTTTGTATAGGTGATGAAATAATCCCCCAAATACGAGGGGATTTCCAATTCATAGCATCATCACCAAAGTAGAGGCAAACACTTTAATAAGGCATCTTGAAGATAGCTTAAATTGTGAAGAATGATAACCTAGTGAAATTTAGTGGGAGAAGAGACAAAGTTATTCACAGCACAAACTTCATATGGAAGATTGGGTTATTTATTGGTGAGATATGTCAAAGTTCCACAGATGATGCGATACAAAGCAGGGTCATCCAAAGGAATACTATAAAAGTGTAATGAACAGTAAGCTCAAGAAGAGTCTGAACTGTTGGGGAGTTGAATAGCCAAGCTGTTTGAATGACCAATGCATTGAATGAATATATGTTTATGAATGAAGTACTTGTTTTAAGGTTTTTTACTGAATGTTTTGGATAGAGAGAATTTTAGGTTTTTCGAATTATTAATTTTTTTGGGGTTTTTGTTCGTTGTCGTTGCTTCAGTGGCAAGAATTCAATCAGTAGTTAGTTCACTTTTTCACTCAAATCCCACCACAAATTCTGACAACCAATTTGGTGTAACCTTATAAGCAACTACGAACAAGACTATACTCCTGGGTGAACCTTTTGGCACCAATTTGGCTTCATACTTTTGCAGTACCATCAGGCTTCGTTTCTATTTGAAGACCAAGGATAACCAATCCCTTACCATCAGATTTAGAAGGCAATACGTTCAATAAAAAACACATGAGAGATACATATAACTTCTTAGTGACAGGGCAATAATGGTGACCTTTTTGGCCCATATACCATATCCTAGAAACATGCATAGGGTAGATGAGCGAGCAGGTACTCTCTCTCTCCCTCTCTCCACATACACACAAAAAATTGAAAAACGCTAGGGACATTTGAGAGGAACTATTGCTGTCTTAGGAGACTGTCAATAATGTTTTTTCTTCTTCTTCTTTACATTATGGTAGAGGAACTCCCTCCCTCAACCTCTTTTGCTGCTTGTCCGAAATCAATAAAGTTTTATTCAGCAATAAAGAAGATTTAGCTTAGGGCTGTTGGTAAAAATAAATGGATTGTCGAAGCAACTATTTTTGAGGTCCTGTTGAACAACTGGCCTGTAGTTGAAGTGATTTTGAAGATCAAGAGGCAAATCATGATACTATGGTGAAGCAACTAAGGCTGCGCTTAGGTACTGGATGTTGGTTCTATTGAGAGAAGAGGACTTCACAGGTACCACATGGAAGCCTTAGCCAGTGTGACTCTTAAGACGAACCTCTTGAACATTAATTCATTTACAACAACTACAGCTGATGAAAGTACTAGTAACCTGAAGACCTTAGAATAGTGAAATACATCTCGAAGAGCCATTATGCATTGCATCATGTTTGATCCTCTCCAGAGGTACATTATAGTGCAATAAAGCTAAAGTCCTACATGTCACCTATCAGTTGATCACAGAAGCTTGTCCCGATGGAGTAAAAGTCCTGCATTTTTTTTACCCTTTGAGGTGCAGCTGATTTGTCAGACGTTGATTGACATTGTTTGGTAAACTATTACTGCACAAGGAACTTCGGTTAACTATCTAAATATCATGGCTATTGAAAACTTGGCCAAATGTACACCAATGCCTGATTCACTGATTAGTTATTCAAGTGTTGTCCTTGGAGTTATTCATCCTCCAAGTTGTTAACTCATTGACAGTATATTCAACCTTGCTATTGGATGGACCCTTTTGTCTAGGGATCTTAGTATACGTAATGAGATTGCCTGTGCGACAACTCCCTGTGCTTTCGACACCCATGAATGTTTTTGACTTTGGCACATGTTGACGTTCCAGAACGCCTTAGAAACTCAGGCAGTATAATGTTCTTTTTTCGTTTACCATTTGGTGGGCATTGTTTGGTCTCATTTGAAACCTTATGGACAAAAGATTTCCGAAAGTACCATTTTATGACTATAATATACACAACCTAGTGTCAATTTAAGGACAGTAGTGTAAATTAAAGGACCCTACACTATATACAAGGTGCACAAAGACAATAGTCTGCAATTTTCTTATTAGTTGAAAGCTGATTCTTTCATTCACTTGTATAATAAGATGTTTATTTAGTTTCATTTATTCGTTATTAAATCCATGCAATCCTCATTCTTGTTTCTTTCAGAAGAAAATTTATTTTATGTGTGTGATGATTCTAATGATATTACTCTCCCTGGCTCCCCAGCTTTGTAGAATGGACACTCTACTTTATCTTTTAGTGTACCCCCAAAGGCCGCTACTGACAACAAGAACAATTGAGCTGGTTAGTTTGTGTTATTGTTCCTATATGATCGGGTCTCATCATATTACCACGCTGCGTAATCTGACTTCATGTTTTCAGGTTGGATATGATAAGCTTGGAGCAGGCCAGAATGCGACGGTTGCTGTAATGAGTTATAGTGGCTATGACATTGAGGATGCAATTGTCATGAACAAAGCTTCTCTCGACCGTGGATTTGGTCGGTGCATTGTAATGAAAAAGTAAAGAAATTCATAAACTTAATTAGTTTTCAAACGATCACATTTTGGCCCCAGCTTGGTAGATTGTGTAATCATTGGTAAAGTTTGTCAAATGGGAGATGCAACAGGGCCACCACAAAAGGAAGAAAACTTCCCGTTATGATCTATGACAAATTTTGCCAAAGCATAGAGCAGACTTTTTCCTTGACCTCGTTGTTTCCTGCCTCTCTATGTTTATCTCCAGTACAGGGTCTGTTCCCTCTCTCGCTTCATATATTGGTGTCTTTCCCCCTTCCTCTATCCTCTAGATTATTTTCCCTATCTTAAATTGCAGTGTAGATGCGACAATAGGTTACCCCATGGGTGTTCTTTTAAAGATACATGCTTCACTGATTTCGAATCTCTTAAAACACCATCTGAATGACCTTGTAAATCTGAAAATCTACAATCAGAAGATTAGAATCCCCATTTCAAACAAAAGGCATCGAGAAATTATATAGAGATTTTTATCTATAAGAGTTAATTATCAACATACATATCAAGGTGTTTCTTTTCTTCTATGACTTTAGGAATTACCAAATATTATGTTGATCAAAGCTGCTCTTTCTTCATTCTTCCCTATTTCAAATTTGTGAGGGTTTGAGGGTTTTGCCTTTATTGCATTGAAAGAATCGGTTATTGTGCCACTGTTTAATGCATAGGAATATTTTGATAAATTGAGACTTCTTCGGTAGTTTCTGTAATTTGGATCCTCCATTCTTCCCTCCCTTCTTTTCTAGTGATCCCATCCCGGTTAAGAAATGTTCAAATGATGTATTAAGTATAAACGTAATTGCATCCCAATGCCGACTGCATTTGCGTATTCAAGCAGGGCCTTAATGTATTATGTTGTTAGCTATAGTTTTGAAGTCCTTCTCATGATTTGTTTTTATGAACAGAGCATCTGCTATAGGCCAGAAGTATCCAAATGGATTGATGGATAGAATAATCCGACCACAACGAACAGGGAGAGGAGCAGAAAGGATGCAGGTACTAATAGAAGAAACCCGATGTTGCTTGTAATGTAATATAAAACAGTGGTAATAGGTGTCTTACATAGCCGTGTCACGCTTTTCTTATAGTTGGCTTAAGCCAGTCACACTGCTGGAAGGGGCTCAGCTTGTTACTTTTCAAACTTCCCTTCATCTTCTTCAAATAATAGATACTACATTAACAAAGTAGATACAAATCAAAGACCTCATTTTGGATTTCTAGCTCTTGAGAAACCCAGCACAATCTTAGGATTGGAATTTGGACCCCAAGTGGCAGTTTCAGGTCACGAGGGGTGCACCGTGATAAGACATTCTTTTTTTCTGACTGAACTCTCCTTAACAGATCCATCTTTAATCATTATTTTACATGCTGTACGCAAATGATTACTGTCGTATGTGGCCAGTTAATGATTAATATTTTTAATGATCTACCTGCCATGTGATACTTTAAACAAATCCAGGTTTTCACTTTTTCGTTAAATGTTATAGAACATGTCTGATACAAGTTTTTTTTTTTTTTATAGATATTGGATGATGATGGACTTGCTACACCTGGAGAAACTATTAGGCACACTGACATTTTTATCAATAAACAATCGCCTATTGATGTAAAAAACAACGTTGCATCATCTGTGGGATTACCAGATAGGTTAGTTATGTTGTTTTATATGGTGAAGTTGTTGATGAGTTCTTTTTGAATCTGTATTTGAAATTGATATAACATGGTCTATTACTATATTTGCATATCCAGTGCATACAGGCCTAGTATACAGACATACAAAGGTTCTCGCGGGGAAACAGCTGTCATTGATAGAGTTGCACTCAATTCCTCGGACGATGGTAGTATACGTTTCAAATTTATTATGCGCCAAGTTCGTAGACCAGAGGTAACAATTGATACGCTACTACTATACTAGTTGATTACACAAAATTGTCCAAATTTTGCTCTGTTTTTTGTGTTTGTGTTTGTGTGTTAATGAATTCAGTCTTTGAAGCAGGTAGGTGATAAATTTAGCAGCAGACATGGGCAGAAAGGTGTTTGCGGCACCATCATTTCACAAGAGGACTTCCCTTTTTCTGAGCGTGGCATATGTCCTGATTTGATTATGAATCCTCATGGATTTCCAAGGTAGATTTTTTGCAGTAGTCGTCTGTCCTTATTAATGATAAGTAAAGTTTAAAACAGCTGAAGGGAAAGGGTAAGTGACTGAGGACCCCATCACCAGGTTAAACCTAAAATATTAAATACCACAAGTACAAATGGAAAGATCATAACATCCTAAGAAGCTATCAACCCCTAAATAGTAACATTCTTTGGTTAAGTGGATATTTCTGCAAGAACAAAGAAATTCCCCATGGTATTGAATTTGAAATCAAATAAATTAAACAAGTGATGTGAAGATCGCATTAAATGATTCAACAAGTTCACGTCTGGCCAAAGTCGTACTTGGAGTATTATGACTTTGTGATATTTTTCATCAACAAATTGCTAGATGTGGGCGTATTTGTGATGGATATTTTTATTGCTGGTTATATCCTTTCTGTTTTTCTTTATGTAAGGTTTTATTCATATATTTTGTCCGTACTATTTTTTTTTGCACTTGAACTATTTATCAATCCTTGTTCAGTTAATGACCTGATGAACTTGCACTACCAAATTCTGGGTCAACAGATTTGGTCGATGCTATTTAGACACTTAAGGTGAAATGAACGATGTTTTCTAATCATAAGTGCAACAAAAAGATAACACCAATTTTCAGTATAGGTTGTGTTTCTCTAGATTTATATTAGGGCCCTGTTGTTATCTGCAACCCACACAGACACCTAGACCAGGCACTTACTACTCTGCTTAAAGATTTTGAAATTGAAAGATTATGCCAACAATTTATTATCCTACTATGTTTTCTTCTTGTGCTTGCCCACTAAGGTGACTCGCCAGTCACCACTATTTTGGAAATAGTATAATATGTTTAAGCTATTTCTACTATTTTGGATCACATAAATTAGCTTTAAGCTTCTTGTCAATTGCAATTTTGAGATCAAACAAAACTTATGGTTTAGACAACTTGAACAATCAACTGTGGCTGCTCAGAGGTCCCATAAGTGGGATCGATCATTCTCAATTGTGCTGTATTCTTTAGATTGATCATTAGATTTTTGTTATAACCAGTACTAAAGTTACTAGATCGTCAAATTATAACGTGCAATATTGTTTTCAAATTCTATCTGTGGTTCATGTTCACAGATCAGACACAGAACACAAGATTTAAGTCAAAGAGATGTCCAACATGGGTACACCTTCCACTTTGAACACAGTTCCCAATATGTGTGCAACACAAATTCTTACGCATAATGCGGATGAACTGAAATGAATCTTGTAACTTTTTTCAGAATGATGGTTAATTTAAAACTGAAATCTTGTTCACACACACACACAGACATATTTTACACTAGACGTGTAAGTGTTATAAGTTGATCTTTCCTTTTGTTAGTCGAATGACTATAGGTAAAATGATAGAACTTCTTGGAGGGAAAGCTGGGGTTTCATGCGGCAGATTCCATTATGGCAGTGCCTTTGGTGAACCAAGTGGCCATGCAGACAAGGTTGAAGATATAAGGTACTTTGTTCTCATTCACTCAATTACAACCGGAGTTTGTACGTACTAAGCCCCAGATGGTAAAGGTTTCTACGTACTAAGCTCTAGATAATAAATTTTTATTTTTTATTTTGACAGTAAAACTCTTGTGAGGAATGGTTTTAGCTACAGTGGCAAGGACTTCATCTATTCAGGTTTCCTTATTCTTATTTTGAAATCTAATTAATGACTCGTGCATTCTTTTTTGCATGATTCCTGTGACAAGAGAGCGGATTTAAGGTCCTTAGGCATTGAGGGATTAATCTTATATTGCGCAATTTATGCTAAGGGGTTCCATACTATAGGAATCTCTTGGACATAAATAGAGAGAAGGATATTGGTTTAAGGGATTCCCTATGTTGCTTTTTGCAGGTATTACTGGATGTCCACTGCAAGCTTACATCTTTATGGGGCCAATTTATTATCAGAAGCTGAAACACATGGTAAGATACCATCCTGTCCAACTATAATATCTTTGATATGAAGCTCGTTTTGGTGGATTATTTTGAATGAGTACCAAATTGCGTTCGATGCATTTTTATGTCAGAAACCCTTTCCTTCTAGCTAAAGCAATTTGTTCTCAGAAGACTTGTCATATTTGTCAGAGGGAGTTAGAGTTTATAATTTAGAAATGCATCCATCTGGCATTCTGACGTAACGTTCGGCATTTTAGAAAATCAATTGAGTAATGTTTCTTGAAGCTTGAACAGTTAAAACAGTTATTTTGTGAAATTGTGGGATATTTGTAATGTTGATGAAATTAGTGAAACAATGAGAAGTTGGGCCAATATATTTTAGATACTTTGTATAGCTTATTATGTACGGTAAGACTGAATTCTCCATATTCTTGAATTAGGAAAGGCATCGACCTTGTGATTTTTTGTTCTCAGAACTATTTCACAACTTGCAGAGTACGTTGAAAAATATTCTAGGCACGCGCGCGCGCACACACACTATCGACCTTGTGATTTTTTGTTCTCAGAACTATTTCACAACTTGCTGAGTACGGTGAAAAATATTCTAGGCACGCGCGCGCACACACACTATTTTCTTTCTTATTTGTGGCTGGGGTGAGGGGGTAGGGGAATGTACATTGTTTTGCTCGTCTGAGTATATGATTGAGCTGGAACATCGAGGAGTAGAGCAGATTGTTTTATCTGAATCAGTTTTAGCCATGGCAAGTTATGATATCAAACCTCACAAATGCAAAATTGTGGCTACGAGGATATGCATAAGTAGCCCACTCAAACAATTAAAGTATGTGAATGAGCCTGTAGCTCAATGGTAGCACCCCTCTCACAAAAGTGGAGAGGTGGTGGGTTCAAAACACGTCAACAGTTGATTGTTGATATAAGTTTCCACACGTAATATAAATTATAATAGGTAGGGGTCCCCTCAACCTTGCTTATCAATCACAAAAAAAAAAAAAAAAAAAAGAAATACTTCCTTACAGCACCCTTTTCTACAAGTCTAGTTAGGGATAGACTCAACTGTGTTAGACGACCATACCTCCAATTCTCCAATTCCACTAATAAGCACCCAACCGTTTTGAGAATTGGCTAGTACTAATATGAAAAGGTTTAGTCATTTAATAACAACAATAACGGTTGAGACCTTAGAGTGTGAAGCAAATGTAAACTCATATGACAAATTGACAACAAAAACAAGTTTCCTTCACAACCCACACGACACGTTTTTGAATTCTTTTATCAGTGAAGAAGATATCGTGAGCTCGATTAAGCTTATTGTTTTGATGGTGGTTTATTTTACTAGTACACTTTTGCCTAAAAAATCTTCTTTCAAACTCTAACCCAAATACCTCAAATTTTCTGTAACTGTTTGTGAAGAGTTGAATAATCAAGGATGGAGTATTAAACCAAGATTAGATAGTTAATGGTTAACGGCTTTTTAGAGGTTGGGAATCAAAGTGTAGCAAAAATAATAGTTATTCAAAGCTTTAAAGAGATTAAGTCAAGAAGTAGAGACTCCAAAGAGTTTTTCTTTTTTGGGTTTGTTAGGTAGGTCAATCAAATATTTTCGTTATAATATAGTAAACCTTTTAAATGTGGTATCTTGAAAATAGATATTAAGATTTATTTTGAGCAGTTTACAGTATACTAGATGTTTCTTGCTGAAATCTTAGGGTTAGCACGTTCAAACCCTCAACCCCTGGCTCCACCAATGATGTGAACCCTAAACACCACCTTCAACGCTGCTGCTTATTCTGTTGTTATTAGTTGTTTTTTCACATTTTTAACATTTAAACATGCATTTTGATTTTTTGTTTTATAGGTTCTTGATAAAATGCATGCTCGAGCTAGAGGCCCCCGAGTCCAACTAACTAGACAGCCCACGGAAGGAAGAAGTCGTGATGGAGGTTTTACTTTCTTTATACTTCATACCAATATATTAGTGAAATATTAGTGAAACTCATCAAAAAATATATTAGTGAAAAGTTGCCAGCAAGTTCTATTTTCATGGGTTGACACTTGTAACAGGACTAAGGCTAGGAGAAATGGAACGTGATTGTTTAATTGCTTATGGAGCTAGTATGTTGATTTTTGAACGGTTAATGCTCTCAAGTGATCCTTTTGAGGTTCAGGTATAAATACTCTGTTACGCTAACATTTTACTGATAGTCTTTGTTGTATCTGTAATGTCGTTCAATTATTGATATGCATGCATCTTTCAGGAATCTCTTGTATTTATACTCTGCTACTTTTTGCCACTATTATAAATCCTGAAAAGATGGAGAACAACTATTAGTTTGTATGTCAAAAAGGGGATTGATTAATTAAAGTAACTACAGAAAAGATAAAGAAGTATGTTCCTCCAATATAAACCTCACCTCTCTATGAATTCAGGGAGGACATTCATGTTAACACTCTGCACCCAAATTCACGGTTTTTTATGCTTATATCATCATAAAAGCAGATTTGTAGTTTTTCTGTGAACTCATAAGTTTCATGTTGCAACTTTGGAGCATAAAAGAAAATGCGTTTGAATAAATGAATCTGTGTATGGAAATATCAATATAGAGAGCGTAGAGTCAACTAGTTGTAGAGAGCGGTTGGACGAGTGCGAATCATGCAAACATGTGAGTAGAACAGTCTACCAGAGTTTGAACTTTTATGTATTCAACGAAGATAATGACTGAAAAAATGAGTAGGGAGCCATATAGCTTCTTAAAAACAAAGTGGTGTGAGATGGTAAACTCTGATTGAGTCACCTGTAAAATTCTTGCTTGGGTTGAATGCTAAAGCATGGTTCCTGGTGTCAATCTAGGATTGTGTTGTATAGACATTGCGTGTCGAAGTCTTAGTTTTTCTCTTTAGGAGAGAACCCTTTTGGAAAGTTCAGTAAAATATATGCAGACCCCTACTCATTGCATACTACAAGACGGTTAAGAAAAATCGCTACGCATTCTTCATGAGCTAATTCACTCCTCACTCCAGGAAGTCAGCTACTAGAATATGAACTCTATTAGAAGTGAATTCCAGAGCATAGGAGAAAGCTAAGAATGAACATTTCATTGACCTACGGGTAACGCACACAGGCAGGGCTTTTCAAGCCCCACTGAACGGAACAATGAACTAATCGGTGCAAGCATAAGAGGGCTACCCTGACTAGAAAAGAAAGCCCATCTCCTTCCTAAAGAAAGAACCTTCTACTATCGATATGGAACCCATTTTTTGTTCACGAATGAGTTGATTAGCTTATCACGTGGCCTGATATGATTTCATTGCTCATGGGGAAAATGAGTTACTCTGATGAATGAAAGGTTAAACTTGAAATGTACGCATGAAGTGGGGAGCGTTTTGTAGATCTATTTCATAAGGTGCTTCTGGCTTTTGGACCTTGGTCTTTGTCGACAAATGTATCAAGAAAACTGATTATGTTAACTGGCATCTGCAATCTCATTTCCTACTAACAGTTGATTGAGATAGTTTCGTTTAATGATGACTACTCCAGTTATAATGACTGGACATGTTGATGTCAGTAACATATTTTTTCTACATTGAAGATGAAGGAAGATGTTAGTAATAATTTAGATACTAATTTAGAGTTTAATAAACGAGATTTCTGTTGAAAAATAAGATCATCAGTATTCACTCAGCTGAACCTAACATCTATGGAAGACTGTAAAAGAGGTCAGGATAATTCTGTATAGGTTACTTTGATTCGCCAACTTTATTTGTAGAAAAAGTGAAAGTTCACTGCACCTACCAACCTGGGCAATGAACAGCATTGCTGTCAATTACATGCCTTCCATATGTGGGTTAAGTGTATGCCTCCTGTTTTATTTATGAGCCGTGTTTCATTATATTGATATTGTCAGTGTATCACTCTACATGCTTGGGATTTTAAAGCGACTGGCCATCAATAGATGGGATGGTCTTCATTCTTCAATATGTTAAACAACAAAAGAAATGACCAGATGTGGTAAATTTGAATAAGTACTAGCTTTCCTTCCAGGTACCGGTTCTTCAATCCCATTTTGTCATGATGTTAAGGTCGAAGAATCCTCTTGGGTGCAATTTGAAATTATATATGAATATTCCTTGATTATGAATGTGCACATTGCAGATTACTTTGAAAGGGATGAGGATGCTGGTGTGATGTTATTGTTGAGTATGAATAGGAATTTAAACGATTGGAAAGTGAACTAGTATTGTACCTTGGTGGCATCTATTTCAGTGTAAGCAGTTTGTGATAGTGGATGAGCGATATTGGGTTTGAGAGAAGAGTAATGTTATAATCGTTAAGGCACTTGCTAAGGTGTACACTAAGGATTAGCTTGAAGATTGTGATGTGATAACTATCTTTTTTTGCTTGAGGATATGGGCTATACATCCATCCCATTCGAGGTAGCTTTTTTGGCTTGGACGGCTCATTTGAAAAGGATTTAAACTCTTGATAATTTGAACAAGAGAGGGATTATGTGTTCTATGTGCAACGTGGTGGCGGAGGGTGTGGATCATTTACTTGTACATAGTCTGGTGGGGAGTAGAATGTGGGAGGTTCTTTTCAATTCTTTCAACAAAGCTTGGTTTCTTCTGAAGAACATCAACAAGACATTAGGAAGCAAGGTTGTTATTTATTTTTATTTTTTTATACGAAGAAATTTATTCATTGTAAACTAAAGAATACAAGCCTGAACCGCATGCCAAAAGGCACCGTCAGGTAACACCCAAGAGTGACAACATGTGTGAGATATCTAGCAGTCAGATTTATGGCATGTCAACTCCATTTTTCACCAGTAGACCATTGAGAAGCTCAAACCAACGCAGCAGCAGATCTTGGAAGCAGTAGAACCTCCTCCCAGGCCAATATTCAACCCAATACCAGTGTAGCTTTAACTGCCACCACCATTCTTTCCACAGACACCATCCTCTCCCTGAAAATGACCTCATTTCGCAGTCTCCATAGGGTCCGCATCACCACATAGGGCAGCAACTCCCAAAGTCTCTTCCCTAAATGCAGTCCTATTTCTTTCGGCCAAGCTATCAGCAATTATCTCACACTGTCAGATGTCAAGATGGTAGTATAACTTCTTTTTCTTGGGCTGCAGCACTTCGTACCAAAGCTGTAAAGCAACAGGATAGTGCAAGTTTGTTACACACTCTCTTTCTATTAATACTAGGAACCTAGGAATCGATGGAGAACATTTTCAAAGCGATAATGTGGACCATTTGGAAGAAACTTAATAGAAGGATCTTCGAGTTCAAGACTATAAATAATCATCAAATCTTTATGGTAGTCATGTACCATATTTTCGATTGGTCAAAGGCATGTACTTCTTTCAAGGGAAAACATCTTCTGGATTTTGTGTAAGTGGGGTGTGTGGAGAGAGGAATGAGTGCAACCATTGGATAAGAGTGTATCTACTTGTATGGCGAGTCTCTTTTAGTATCTTGGGCATAATGTGGCCTTTCTATGGAGACTCATCCCGTCTACTCGTGCTGTAACTTCTATTAGAAATATAAAAGATGAATAATATATTGATATATTAGGTTTAAACTTACAAAGAAGCTAACTCTCTCTATATATAGAGAGAAACCACATAGACTTTATATCTAAAGCTATGTGGGACTAAACTACACACCTGAAGCCTACAATACCCTTACTTCCAACACTCCCCCTCAAGCTAAACATTCAGACTCTGAATTGTAGCTTGGAATACAAAGAAGTTCTCTCACATCCCCCATAAAGTATCTTGAGAACGACACCAGGAAGGATGTCTAATGGCAGGGATGACCAGCTGCGAGAAGAACCGTCTGCAGAGATGCCCAGATGCAGAGACAATAAAGGAGCAGGGATAACCAGCTGCTCAACCAAGAAAGACGTCGGAGGTAGTGGTGGTGACTAGGGTCATGTTCTTTTCGGTGGCTAGGGTTTACTTTCCACAAAACTCTGATATAACTTCAAAAATCAATAAAGATGAGGTACTCCAGGACGAAAAAGGCTGGTTTTGGAGTAACAAAACCGTTGAAAGGGCTGAACACGGATGGCAGCGCAGAAGATTCAGTGGTGGCAGTGCAGAAAAAACCCTAGAGAAGTAGTGAAAGGGCCGGACAATAATGGCGCATGAAATCAACAACGCAAACATTGCCTGCGAAAAGGCTGAACAAGAGCGGCTCACTATGGCAGCAACGCATACAAGGTCCTAGAAAGGGCTTGACAAGTCGCCCGTGACATCAACAACGCAAACAAAACCCTAGAAAGGGTTGGACCAAAAGTGGCACATACCAACAACGCATGGCGTATACCAACAACAGGAAGATCAATCCTGAATAAAAAAGAGAATAAAATTTTGGATTAACAGTGATTTGTGAACAATACCGATGGACAGTGATCGGTGAACAGCACTCCGGATGAACAGTAGTCGTGAATAGTACTCGGGAAAAAAAAAACAGCAGCACACAAGGCGCAGAAAAACAGAGGAAACAAGAACACAAAATGGACAAAAACACTTTGCCGGAGATTTGGCCACCAGCACCTAAGTTAGAATGGTCGGTGGCCAAAAACCATGACCTAACTTAGCTGTGATACCAACTAGAAATATAAAAGATGAATGATAATATTGATATATTAGGTTTAAACTTACAAAGAAGCTAACTCTCTCTATATATACAGAGAAACCACATAGACTTTATATCTAAGCGGTGTTACATGGGTACGGCGATTTTCGAGCTGAGTCCCGAGTCGATACGTGTAAACTCGGATTCGGACTCGGATTCGCTACGGATTCGTCCATAATAGATGTAGAAATTAATGATATAGAAATCGTAAAAAATCGAGATTTAAATCGCATCTTGTTAGAAGAATATCAAATTTTGAAGAAGAAGAAGAAGATAGAAGAACTGAAGAAGAACTTCTTGTTTTAATCTTCCGCGAGATGGGGTGAAGAAAAAACCAGATCTGTTTTGGGGCGGCTTTGTTCGGAGGTTGAAGACGAGCCAGACTAAAGGGTAATGTGATATTATGATATATTGATATGGTGCTACACAGCTGTGCATATTGATTATAACATCCTGGACTTGTGGTCCTCTTTTAATTATTATGGGCTTTCATTGCCCTCAACCCACCTGCACCAAAACTTAGTAAAAGACATAGGAAAAAGCCCAAAAAAGATAATTACACAGTTGAGATAATTACCAAAATATAACTAAATTTATATAGAATATAACTTATATCTTTTATAATTAAAAATTAATATATTATATTAAAATTTGCCGAGTCCCCGAATCTTAAATTTTTTAGTTTGCCGTGTCAGACACTCCGTACCCGTGTCGGACACTGACACACGTACCCGTACCTATGCAACACAGTATCCAAGCTGTGGGACTAAACTACACACCTGAAGCCTACAATACCCTTACTTCCAACACTTCCTTCATTATAGATAGAAGTCTTCTTATTTATCGTGAAGATAGAAAATTAAATTTACAACACGAAGTCAGTCATGAAACTGCATTGTAGATTTTTTATTTGTTTCCACTCTTTGGGCTCATGTATAGTTTATATATGCTCATTGTTTCGTATCCTAAGTATTTATAACAGTAGAAGTTGTGTGGGAATACTAGGAGTACTGCAGTTATTACATGGAAATGATATGTTTGCATAAATAGCTAATAACGGTGTAGAAATAATACTTTATTTCATAGAGTTCATATATTTTCCTTTTTGTGTCATTTATTTATCTTCAAGGGAAGATAATGTAGCTGATTTGATATTTTTTTGATACAGGTTTGTCGGGTGTGTGGGTTGTTAGGATATTATAATCACAAACTCAAAACCAGCGTTTGTTCCACATGCAAAAATGGGGATAATATTTCTACTATGAAGCTTCCATATGCCTGCAAGCTTTTATTCCAGGTCAGTCAGAGATATTCGCTCATTTCTAGTGTTTACGGTTACAAGTATAATCTTGCAAGACTGTTTTTGTCACTTCAATATGCACTATCAACTTTGATTTAACGTAAAATGATCAAAAAATACAATGTACTTTAACAAATTTTTCACTTTATACAATTTACTAAAATCACGCCAAAATATCAATGTACTTTGAAAAAAAAATTCACGTTATGCAATCTTTTTAAAATTGGCTGACAAACTGCTTACGTAGCTAATAATTACCTACGTGTATTTTTTTTTAAAAAAAATTAAACAACATTTTCACGTGATTGACCTCAATTCTTTCTTTTTTTAATAATTCGATTCAACAAATGTAAAAATCCCCAATTTTGTAAATCCCCAATTCAATTTTAAACTCTAGTTTCTAATCTTCTTATGTTAAACTAACTATTAGTTACTTACTTGAAAGAAGATTCTTCTTGTACATACACAACAAGATTGTTCCACACCGATTCTTTCTTGAGATTCACAAATTCACCATAGATTAGTTTTTGATTGAAAGTAAGGGTTTTTAGTGGTGAGAAAATATTCCACACCGATTCTTTCTTGAGATTCACAAATTCACCATAGATTAGTTTTTGATTGAAAGTAAGGGTTTTTAGTGGTGAGAAAATAGTTAATTAAAATTAAGGTTCGAAAAATTAGAGAGAGAAGATTTAGAGTTCAATGTTTCTATGAGAGAGAGAGACGGAAGAATGTTAATTTAGGGTTTCGTAATTTCCTAATTTCAATATTTCCTATGCGAGAGATAACAACTAAAAAATAATACACCTATCTAATCTTGGCTCGAAATTTGGGTGGGATTAATGGACGGTTTAGATATAAACATTTGTTGACATAAGTAGATGTGTTGGTTTTAATTTTACAACTGTACATTTAAAAAAATAAAAATAAAGTACACGTATATAATTATTAGCCACGTAAGCAGCCCGTTAGCCAGTTTTAGACAGATTGCATAACGTGAATTTTTTTTCAAAGTACATTGATATTTTGGCGTGATTTTTAGTACATTGTATATAGTGAAAAATATGTGAAACTACGTTGTATTTTTTGATCATTTTACCTTGATTTAAAGCATGCTCTTGTGATCAAATTTGTATCAGAATGCCTTTAAAGCATGGTTGACATATTGATGTACGGTTTCAAGGCAAGGTGGTCTTTGAAAGTGTATCTAAATCATGTATTATGGTGAAAAAACCTTCCATCCATAACTGCATGGAACGTTCCTTGCATATATTCATTCTTTTTCTGGTTTTTAGCTGGAAGGATATAAATACCAAAGCACAAGCAAAAACTGCAAAAATAGGACGAGATGCCCTAGACAAGACAAAGTAGAACACTCGAAGCAGGGAAACTCAAAGATTAACCACTTTATTACATGGCATTGTGACTCGTAATGGAATACCATAAAAACTATATCACCAAAGGTATCTCCTAAGCTCAACTTTGGCCAGAAAACAAAGTCTCTAGAAATAGAAGATTACCTCCTCCACATCTCTCTCCATCCCCTCTTGTACTACGAGATATATAAAAATATAGTCTATAGAAGCTGTGTCTTAATATCTGTGAAGATGTATGCAGGAGTTCATATATTGAACTAAAATGTCTTTAACAAATTCAGATTTTGTTAATTTATGCAAAATTGAATACAATATGGCACTCATCATTTGTGAATTGTATGTGTGAACTCTACTACTTTGTTTAGGATCAAGTTAAATTATGGGATTCCATGTTTCTGCTGCTTTTCATAATAGGCTCATGCATGTGTATTGAATTATCTACTTGTATGTTCAATTTAATTATTGCAGGAACTCCAGTCAATGAATGTGGTCCCACGCTTGAAATTGGCAGAAGCATGATGAGGATAGATGTAGGTTGCCATCATCTCCAATTTGCAGAACTGGCCACTATTTCGAAACAAAAAATGGAATTCAAACATTACCTGTACCTCACTATCATCTTCAATATAGTGGTATTTTTTTTTTTTTAATAGTCATGATAGATATATAGATTAAAGGTCTGAAATATTACAGAACAGTTTATCCTTTCTTAACTGCTGCAGCAGGTAGGAAGGAGGTGTTAAAAAGTTAATAGAGCCTAAGCAAGCCACATCTGCTTGTTGAGCAATTAAGTGAGCAGCATAGTTGCCGTCTCTATTACAAAACAAGATAGATATACTAGAAAACTGATTAAACAAATCCGAAACTTCCAGGAGGATGCTTGTGGAAGACCAAGCAATGTTGATTGCATTACCCTTCAAAAATTCTGCAACAGACCTGCAGTCTGTCTCCAATTCAAGTTTTGTTACTCCTATGGTGAGAGCCCACCTTGTGGCTGCGAGGATTTCTGCGCATTTTGCTTGTTCGTTGGTTTCTGCTGCCCTTGAACAACAACTTGCAGCTATGAATATTCCATGAGAATTCCTACAGATGTATCCTGCACCAAATCTATTATCTGGGGATGTGAACTTGATGTCCACATTTATCTTGAGAGATTGTCTGTCAGGGGGTATCCAGAGTGTAGGTTGAATTGTCGTAGGTCCAGATCTATTCGCAGGATTTTGATGGGTGGTCATAGCTCTGAATTGCATCTCTTTCTTATAGACTACACATGCTATATTTAGTGGGTCAATTGTCACATTCTGAAAAACCTTTTTACACCGAGATTTACATAACTCCCAAGTTATTGTAACACACAGTGATGACCAATGATCATTATTAATGTTCCAAGTATTCGGAGGGTAGAACCAGGTTTTAATCCATTCATGAGTAGTCAAGTTTTGAACAGCTTCTATTCTGAACTTTAAGGTTGCTAGCTACCCAAGTAGCTTTTGTGTAAGGACAGAGTAGCAACATATAGTGAATGGTTTCCTCTTGTGCATCATTACACATAGGACAAGATTTGCTGGGGATGGGGATGGTTCGAGCAAGACTCTCTCGTTGGAATGATATTATGTAGACACTTCCAAGTGAAGAGAGTGGCCCGAGGAGATGCTCTAGACTTCCATAATTTTAGATTGAGTTTGGGATCAACTAAGAAATTGTGAGTAGAGCTATTAATGGCTTTATACATTGATTTAACAGAATAATTCCCATTTTTCACAAGCATCCATCTAGGAAGGTCTTTATCAGAATTACAATTTAAATGAATTTTCCTTATTTGATGGACTGTGTGGTGGGAATAGAACCTGTAATAGATTATCGTTCCAGGAATTAGTTTCTTGATTGATAAGCTCCCCTACTTGAGTAATGTCAGCATGGTGGGGTAGGGATGGGAGTTTGTATAGGTGCAGAGAAGGAACCCATTTATCAGACCAGATATTGAGTTCAGAGTTGTGGCAAGGGTCCCAACAGATATGTTGATCAATTAGAGAGATAGAACTAGCAAGGGACTTCCAGACCAATGAGGAGTTAGATTTACTGGTAGCCATCAGAGTATTAGAATTTTTGAAGTACTTGGCTTTCAGGATTATGGTACACAAATTTTCAGGATGGGTGAGGAGTCTCCAAGCAAGTCTAGTGGAAACGGCCTTATTTTGGTATTCCATACGCTTCAGACCTAGACCCCCAAGGCTCTTAGGTCTACATATGTAGTTCCAACTTTTGAGATAAAGGGGCCTTTGTTTATTTTCACATTTACCCCACCAAAAATCTCTTTGAAGAGCATCAAGTTTAGAAGAAATACTAAGGGGCAGTTTGAAACATGCCCTTTGGTAAGTAGGGATGGCCGAGGTTACGGAATTGATTAGTACAGTCCCACCTGCTTGAGACAGGACTTTACTTTTCCATCCAATAATTCTGTCGGCAACCCTAGTTATTAGGCTATGGAAGAGTTTCGATTTTGCACCCCCAAGGAAAAGAGGTGTACCCAAGTATAACTCCTTGTTCGAGAGTTTAGCTATGCCTAAGGAGGTGAGGATCTTAGTTTGTATGGTTATCTCAATATTCTTGTTGAATAGGCTACCAGACTTTTGAAAATTTATCTGTTGTCCTGTGAGGGAGCAAAATTCGTTAAGAGCATCTAGGACTTCTATGGCTTCAGGAGGTGATGCCTGGCAAAATATGAAAGCATCATCAGCGAACAGGAGATGAGAAATGGCAGGGCTGTGCCTAGCAACCTTAATACCATGTATTTTTTTGTTCTCAGTTTTTTGTTGAAGGGTCCTAGAAAGCACTTCCATACAGAGGATGAAGAGACAAGGTGAGAGAGGATCTCCTTGTCTGAGACCACAAGTTGGCTTGAAGTACCCAAAGGAAGATCCATTAATGAGAACAGAAGAGTGGAGAGAAGTAAAACATTTATTGATCAAGCTTTGGAAGGCTGGGTCTAAACCTATGGAAGTCAGTATGAGATCCAGGCATTCCCAATTGATCCTATCAAATGCCTTAGACATATCAAGTTTTATAGCCATCAAGCCCATTTTGCCTCTTTTCCTCTTCATAGTATGGATTATTTCATGGGTGATGATGATGTTGTCCGTTATTTGTCTTTGAGGTACGAAGGCACATTGTAAGGGTGAGATTATTTTTGACAGATAAGGTCTGAGCCTGGTAGCAATGGTTTTGGAAATGAATTTATAACTTACATTGCACAGACTAATAGGTCGATAATCAGAGGGCAGATGAGGTGATCCACATTTAGGGATGAGGGAAATGTTGGTATTGTTGATGTCACCTATATTGGTTCCCTTGTGAAAGAAATTGGAAACCAAAAGAAAGATTTCTTTTTTCACCAAATTCCAAGATTTTTGGTAGAACAAATTGGGGAACCCATCAGGTCCAGGTGTTTTAGCGCTCCTATACCATCCATAGTAGATTTGATTTCCTCGAGAGTAATATCTCTAGTTAAATCAAGATTATCCACATTGGTGATAGAGGGGGAGAAAAGAAGCCTGAGTGTTTCTTTATGAGTTTGGGATAAAGGAGTAATCTTCGGACATAAAATGGATTTGAAATAATCTAAAAAGATAGTCCCAATTTCCATTTTTTCGAATATCCAAGTTCCTCGAGGGTTAAGGATAGCTTGAATATTGGTATTGTTCCTCCTGATCAGGGTTAGAATATGGAAGTATTTAGAATTTCGATCTCCTTCTAGAACAAACTGATCACTAGACTTCTGTTTCCAGAAACTTTCTTCTTTTTCAAGGATTTCATCAAGTTGAGCAACAAGTGCATTTTCAATCAGTCTATTGCCTTGGGTTGGGCTAAGGAGTTGAATGTCAGAGATTTTATTTTTAATAGATTTGATCTTTTGAAATATATACTCGAAGACTTTTTTATTCCAGATTTGTAAAGCTTTCTTAGTAGATTTTAAGTGAGGGTTCAGAGAATTTTGTTCACTGGTAGTGGAGTGAGCTCTCTTCCATCCCATTTCAACAACCGTTTGGTAGTTGTGATCTTTAATCCACATAATTTGAAATTTAAAAGGTGTGGGCCAAACTTCTTGTTGGGGAGGAGGTCCAAGACAATAGGGTTGTCCAAGTCTGCATGGGGGTAGGTGATGTAATTCTGCACGGGGAAAAGGAGTTTCCAGTCTGTAGGACTTAGACACCTATCAAGTCTTTCCTGAATATTTTCATTATTAAATCTTTTGTTTGACCAAGTGTAGGGACACCCTATAAACCCCAAATCAATTAGACCAAGTTCCTGAATGATAGTTGTAGCAAAGTCACAGTTTATTGGATCAAATTGCACCCCACAGATCAATTATGCTATCTCACCAATTTTACTCCATTGGTTATGTGTAGCATTGAGAGGAAGCGGTTTAGTTTTTTAAGTTTCTCGTGGTGCAAATTCTTCTTTGTAGAAAAGAGTTTACTGCTTAATGTTGATTTTTCTGTTCTCATGGTTTAGATGTGTCTTGCGAGAAATCAGTTGTCCTTTGTTGAGATCCTAGCTTCGACTCCTACCTTAAAATTGGTAGTTTGGAGAGTTGTTTGTTGTGCATCGCTCATTTGTGAGCATACAAATATTCCTTTATGGGTATTGATTGCGAGTTTGAAGTTTGCGGCTTGCAGGTGTACTGCCACTCTTCTTTGGTTCTTGGTTGGTCTAATTCTTTTTAGATCGTTGGTTCTTCGGTTACTTTGGGAGTATGAAGTTGGGGTGTCCAACCAAGAATGGTGGGTTTGTTCTAAGGTAAAGACCGGATACATGGCAGAATCTGATGATATGGGTTTGGTACTCACTTTGTTACAAGAACCATATTTGCTTGGTATTATTGTTTTTACGTTTCTACTATCTTTACTTGTGTTTTTTGGGAACCACTTATCTCCTTATGTTTGTAATATTTTTTTTAATATATAATATATATATTTTGATTATTAAAAAAAAAAAAAAAATTGCACCCAACCACATTTCTCATCGACTATATTCATGTCTCCTATAACAGCCCAAGGACAATGACTTGTTCTACAAGCTAGCCTTAGAAGGTTCCAACTATGAGGCTTTAAATTAGTGTAAGGGCTTCCATGAAAGAAAGAGATGTTCCATTGATCTCTTCCTGCGGTTGCAGCTATTATGGCATTGACAATATACTTATTACTTGAGGCAATAGTAAGTTGCATGTATACTATCTTGCCATAGTAAGAGCAATCCTCCAGCTTTCTGTATTGGTTGTATATGATGGTAGTTAGGATACCGCAAGTCTCGAAGAAGAGTTTTAGTGAATTCCATACCCATCTTAGTCTCAGATAGAAATATCAGTTCAGGTCTTATTTGTGTAATCATTTGTCGCAGATATCTTACAGAAGAGGGGTTTCCGACCCCCTGACAATTCCAGGACAAGAATTTCATAGTAACAGTCACAGTGTAAGTAGTACAGCAGTAGTGTAAGCAGTTCAGCAGGCAAAAACAAGGGAATATACCAATATACAGGTTGTTGTGTGTTATGTCGTGTGTGAAGGTGCCCAATGTATGGGATAAAAGGAAGAAGTATCTAACAGTAGTTTAACTGTTATACAAGTTGTTATGAGGTGATAATATGAGCTCAGTTACAGGGATGATGTGGACTGAGAAAAAAATAAATATGTATATAGAGCTGACAGTGTTGTGAGTGAAATGATAACTAAAAATATGAGTAAGAAAATCCCGTACCTGAGTATGAATATCAGTAATTTGAGGTACCAGCATTCGGCTATTGTTCCCATTCCAACCCCCGAGGTTTGAGGTTTCCCCTACAGCTGCCTGAATGTCTAGGAAGTTATTGTTCTCTTCAAAACCAGAGTTTGTAGCCATGATGGTGAGCAGCTGATTGGTATGGTCATTATTATGGCCTTGGAGAAGCGCAAGTTGAAGTTGGTATTGGTAGTTGAGTTCCTCTTGTGATGATGGGTGGATTATAGAGAGGGGATGGGTTTGGGTTTGAGGTTTGAGGAGAGCCATTTGCATTGACAACATACAACCCATGAGTAGCAAGGAAATTAATTGTCATTGGATTTGTGATTACCTCCCACATACCTGCCAACATTGCTTGATATCTTCCACATAGTCACCTCCATAGTTATTGTAAGATTGGAACCCTAGGTTATCTGTTGCCATTGATTTCTGGTTTTTTGTTCCATTTGAAGATCGATCTCTTCTCCTGGAGGTAGTAGAAGAAGTATCAGGTTCAGCTAATGTGAACTCCTAAAGATAGAGATGTTCTGAGGTGGTGGTCGGACAGATGATTGTTGATAATGGGGATGGGCTGGTGATAGATCGAAGGCTTCAGAGAGGCCCATAATGGAGTCTGTTTCCTGGTCTATAACTTGGGCCTGATCTGCTGTACTGTTAGGTTCGTGGGCTTTGTTTATGGGTGTGTCTGGAAGGGCTTCATTCGCAGCAGCTTGTGAGCTCAGGCTGGCCAAGATGTGGTGGATCAAGAGGTTGTTATTCAACTGTCTGAGTTGGTTTTGAGGCCCAGTTTCATTGTCATACCCATCCCTGTTTGGTACTGGTGTTTTAAAGCCCAACAACACTTCATTCTCTATCTGCTGGTCCACCACCTCATGTTGATCTTCTTGAGGTTCAGAGTGATGATCCAGCATGAAAGCATCTTCAGGTGCGAGTGGGTAGTCAGCTGCATTCTCTTGGGGTATAGGATTCAACCCAAGGTTTTGTTCAGGATATTCAAGCAAAAACACATTAAGGGGATCAACAATAGGATCAGGAGGTGGAAAGGGACAACTTCCAGCTTCATGACCGAGACGGCGACATGTTTCACAATAAACATTTGAGGTAACATGTTTCAATATAGTGGTATTGCTTTCCATATTGGGTGGGCAAAATGATATTCAAAAGAAAATGTATTCATATACTGGTACGTGGAGTTCCTGACTGTGGTGTATACCCATTTATGTTGGTATATAAAATTACAGCCAAATAGTACTTGAATGGCTTTTAAAGCCCCTTGAAGGCGAACAATAATCATCAATTATATCAGCATCTTGTCTCCTCTGATTTATAAGGTTCAGATTGATGTTGGTGGACAAATCTTAAAACTGTAATAGTTACTGTTATGGAACTTTGTTGCTCTGGGGCTGACCTATTACCAAACTTTGATCTGACTTCCAGTTATGATCATTGTTACCATGTGTCCACAATATTGAGGACTCTTTCTACTTGATAGTTTTGTCCATGTAGTATGTAGATATTTTCTTGGGAAGACGTTTATGATGACGCTGATGATACATCAATGTCTGAATTTTCGATTCAGTTCTATTGTAATTTACCTAGCCAAGCTAAATTTTCGATAGGGATGCAACCATTGAGCTACACGCTCATGTGCGTTGATCCTGCTTATCAAACCATATTGTATCCATGGTATGCCATCAGTGGTGTTCTTGTCCAATGTCCATCTACATCTTTGACGCGATGATGATTACACATTGCCGAAATAATCCATGCATGTGTGTAGTGATGATGATGCTGGTACTTCTGTAATAGTTGATTTCCAATTAATAAGCTTTAGGGTTTAATTTACTTACGTCAGATTTTATTACTTCAAAGTTCAAACTCAAATATCAACATGCTTAAGTGATATTAATAAGCTAACTAAATGTAACTTTTTGATGATTGATTAATTTCTGTTGTAATATTTGTAAGTACCATGCCACGTGGATTAAGCAAAGAATAGGATGCACTAAGAGCATTCCCAATGCAAGGTGGATTTTGGGGGTGGGGTGGATAAATCCACCTTGAAACCTAAAACAATGTCCCCAGGGGAGGTGGATTTTGAAAAGTGGTTGCCCACAGGTGGATTCCTAGAACCGGACGGCATGTGACATGCCGTCTGTTTTTTTTTAGGTATTACGTAGTGTTTTAAAAGTTTTGGACTCTCGGACGGCATGTCACATGCCGACCGGTTTTTCTAAAAATCCACTTTCTCTTATACAAGAGTCCACCTTCCCTTGGGAACTCTCCATTTTGTAGAGTTTCACCTTGAATCAATAAGGTGGATTTTGCCTAGGTGGACCTACGTGGCGCCTACGTGGAGGTGGATTTATCCACCCTGCATTGGGAATGCTCTAAGGAAGGTTGCAGTGAGACCTATCTGATTCTAGCCTGGAACATTCTAGTGTATCACGGAGTGAGCACGTGATGATTGGCTGTCAAACACTAACCATATGTTATGTGGAGGAGAAAAGAACATGTAGGGAAAGAGAGAATAGTTGGATGTAGGGAAGATCTAACGATGCACAGATGGCGGTGAGCCGGTGAATACCGCTATATAAGGAAAATTCTAGGGTTGGCATAAGGTAACTGTTCATTCCCAATATCAACTTATTTCTAAACCTAGCCGCCTACTGACTCGATCGTTGGAGCTTTATCCACCGGTTATTGTCTGGTGGTTCTTTCAGGTACTAGGAGTGAAGCTGCTGAAGGAAGAGAGGTTCAAACCTTTGGATCACAATATTTATGTTTTATGCATTTTAATTTGATCTGGTTCTTTTTGAGTATGTGAACTTTTTGATGATTGATTATATATAATAGTTGTAACTTTTGGTTTTTTTCTACAACCTAGGCTACAAGTAAACAAGTTTCCATTAACCATATATATGGCTGAGATTTTAGAATGCACCGAAGGAGTTCGTATGAAAGAAAATCTATTCCAAGAATCCACTGGCGCATGATCTGAATGTTTCTAGGAAAACGTTATGTTATCGGCCATCTACAGTATCAAGCAATTCCCTTGTTTAATGTTATAGTAAAATTTCAAACCACAGCCCAGATTCTTCTGCACCCCTAATCCCCATTGTTTATTGTTGAAGTATTCATCAAGGAAAGTTTCACTGGTGGAGTCCACAGTTTCTACTGCTGCCCTGTTGGTGATTTTCTCCTGCTTGTCTTTCTACTGGTCTCCTTTACTATCTTGAAATCCCCTGACCTGCGAATTAAGGTGATAGCCCTTGATTAGGAAGGCAACGGGTCGGGTTTGGTTTAAGCATTTGCCAAATGTTGCATGGATAGGACCCTGAAGCGGACTCGATTAATACAAATGTAAAACCAGAACCAGGCTGGCCTATTGCCATCTCTGCCCTGGAGTGACCCAGACTACTCACTACTCAGTTGTCACAAAGGAAACTACATACAGAGATTTGGCATGGACAATCATCTGTTGCTCCTCTATCTATTCACATTGTATCCACATCAAAACAATATTTCCCTCCGAAAGAGCCACACCTTTCAGTACTTAGGATTGTTATAATGGTATAAAGACATTGCCAAAAATCATTTTTACTTGAATACTTAGTATGGGTTTAAATTTTTGTTCGATATAGAAACTTCTTCTCATGTCCTGGAAACTAAAACCATGGCCATTTAAAATTTATCACCCATATTCAGCCTAACAACTTTGCTTCCATAGTGTTGGGATGGTTTGAGTAGGCATCGACAACCTTTTTCCAGTGGAGATAAGTTAAAAGGTTGTAATATCACTGAGACTTTGGCACATAATTCATATCCAAATACCAAACATTTCAATCTTTTAGTTTGCTGTTAAAGTGAATAAAACTGTTGCACAAAGATGATTCTGGTAATGGAATCAGCTACCAAAATAACCATAGAAATGATATCGCCAAAATTTAAGTTACAATATAGATTTAAGCCGAAAATTTATCTTGTTTTGCAGGGTAATGTTGCTAGCATAACCAATTCCAGACGTTTAAAAATCTTCTCCATCCTCTAAACTAGGGTTGCACAAATCTCATGAGTCGCTCAACTTCTTTATAAGACCAATTATAAACCTATAAACCACCATGACTCTTAAGGCATTAACAGACACAATGAGCAGTTTATTAAACCCAAATGAGTATGGTTTTAGACTTGCACTTTTACTCATGGTATTCGCATTGTACGGTTGTTTGTCCTTGGTTCGCAGTGATACTAAATTCTTAGATAAAATACATGTGCAAGTGCACAATTTCTTAGCTCCAAATCATAAGTTAAACATTCATTGCAAATCAAAGGACGACGATCTTGGTTTCCATCCACTTGATTATCACAAGTATTTTTCGTGGCATTTTCGTGTTAAATGGGGTGGATCAACACTCTTCTGGTGCCGAATGGGATGGAAAGATGATCGCGGTACCTATGTTGAAGTTAGTCATAATATATACGAGTACTTATATTTTTATAATAAGTGCGATAATGTAAATACAAATGGAGTCGACATTGTAATAGGTAATACTTACCTATGCCAATGGCATATTCACAAGGATGGCTGGTACCTTTACCACCCATATAGAAATAATACTAATAACTCTCCGGAACTGATGTATACATGGCAGTAACATTTGGGAATTCAAAACAGGACCATTCTCAAGAAACAGTGAGGCCATTTAGCTAGATGTTATAGATCTTGAATTTGTCACATCATTGTGTCTCACACTAATAAAAGAAGCACTTACAATGTAGTAACACTTTTTGAAAATTGAATTTTGAAATAAAAAGTCGAAGACTTGACTAAGTTTCAGAAAGTTTTGCTACTATTGTAATTCAGAGAGCCACAAGCAATTTAAATTAGTTAATAGAGACCAGATAAATTTAAGCAGTCTAGTTCCTCAGAAACTTGCCTATAGGAACAATTCTTGCAGAGCAGAAATGTCGTTTGGTTTTGTTTAAAGAGCCAAGAATTTTCCTTCCGTTATTTCATCCAATGCAACTGGTCTGGTAAAAGATATACATCACGATAATTTGTACTAGCTATCGTTTAAACTGTTTTTTTTTAAAGGGTCTGTTGGATTTCAATGTTCACAGCAGTGCACAGGCTGCAGGCGCAACATTGGGTTCAATAGATCAAAACCACCAGAGGCTTGTTCACAGAGATTTTTCTGATCACATTAAACATTACTTAAAGAAGTTAAGATTTAGTATATAAGCCGCAAAACTTTATTTGTTTTGCAGGGTTAAGGTAGCTGCAACCAACATGACGAGGTGTTTACATCATTTTAGATTCATCCTCTCCTCATCCTTATTTTAGGGGGTGTGCATCTCTCATGACTAGCTACTAGCTCACCTAGCTTTGTGCACACCAACAAATTCAACCCTTAAGTTATTTATGTAGCTGCTACTCTTGAAACAATCATGCCTAAAGCTGCAGAGTTATTATAATGAGCGTTTTCAATCCAAATGAATATGTTTTTTGCAGACTTTTCGCACTTATTATCGTATTTGCCTTGTTTGGTTGCTCATCCTTGGTTTGCAGTGAACAACGCATAGGGGATAAGGTAAATGTGCAAGTGCACAATTCCTTGGCTCCAAATAAGAAGTTGAACATTCATTGCAAATCTGCAGATGACGATCTTGGTTTCCACCAACTATCTTATAACCAAAAGTTTTCATGGCATTTCCGTATCAATTGGTTGGCATCTACACTCTTCTGGTGTCGAGCGGGGTGGAGAGATAATCATGGTATTTACGTGGAAGGGAGTTATAATATACTAGTAGCGGGGTTACTCTGAAAAATTATATCAGTTTGTAGTTGGGGGTGGGGGTGGGGGGTGGGGGGGGGGGTTACCATCTGTGATAATGGATCATGAATAAATCAATGAAAATATTTGTCTATTTACATAATGACATTTACATTGGAATAGTTTAGAACAATTACTTAAGTTGGCACTTTTTTCAAACCATATAACTGGTACATAATCTACAGTATCCACAAAATTTATCAATCTAACAAAAACCAAGAAATGTAGAATTTTATTGCTTAATATAATGTATGTTACGTATTACAAAAACATCAGCATATGAACTATGAAACCACACAAAATAATTTGATGACATTTCTAATGTCCACAACAAAATGTAGGCATATCAAGTTGCTTAGAAAATGTCTGAGCATAAGATCCTTTTGTATCATCAATTGCATGTTTGATCTATTGGTTTGATTTTCTTGCAGTCTAAATAACTCTGTCAATGGAATAGTAAAAAAAATTAATAGCACCAACATCAAAAGTCAACGAACAAGAATTACGAAGACATGTTAATATATTTAGTTGTTTATTCATGTAATTCTAAGCTTAGTAAAAAGTAAATGAGTAGCTAAAGTACTTCTGAGGTAAGCTTTATTATCTTGTGGTGAGAAACTGAGATGTTCAGGCCCCATTTTATGAGTAATTGTTTAAAATAATTCCAAATGAAAAACAAAATTATATGGCTAGTGGCTAGAAAAGTTAGATGTTTTTTTTTAAAATGAGAAAATGACACATACCATTATTTTTCACCCAGTCTGTAGGTTTTACAAAAGGAAGTTTGTACTTTGTACAGAGATAAATTAGAATCTCTGAGTAGAAGGTGTTTAACAGAAGAAAATTTTAGGCTTAAGTGAATTAGGTCTTCATTATAAGTGACATAAAAACATTACGTGGTACCTTTTCTCTTTTAGCATCTACACGATGAGTTTGATAAAGAAAATACTTTATGCCTTTGAGTGTGGAAACTATCATGGTCTGCTATATGAAACCATCTTAACGATTAAAAGAAAAAATCATTTTAATTGATGTTAAGGAAGTATAATTTTCACCTCAGAGATGTTATGACTTTCTCTATGGAGAATTGTAACATGAATACCTCGCTATCGAGCTTTTATTCAAACATAGCATATGCTTGGGAAAGCTTCCCTTTTTTGCACATCCAATCACCAACCCCAAAAGCTTCCTTTTTCTGTGGGCTTAATCTTGTGACATTGATCTGCAAACATGAAAAAGGAATACAGTAAGGCTGAAGATGTGGCTCTTTATTTGGGAAGTGAGTGATGACCCTAGGAACATAGGTATGTCTGTGGGCTTAATCTTGTAGTAGATGGTACTTCTAGTTCTCCAACAGTCGAACATGAAAGACCCAAAACCCACATGAAATATCATAAACCGTAATAGCTTAGCATAGATTTGTCTTCCTTTGATGAAAAAAATTGGTTTGACTTTGTAAAACAGTAGAATGAAAAAGCCAGATTGTGGATCATGAAAGAATTTTGAGAAGAAAGCACATAAAGAATTGGATAAAAAACACAAAAGCAGTATTTAGTGCCACGCACAAGAAGTGCACTAAGCTTTCTTTTAACACAAATTTTAAAACCTCTATGAAACCCATTTGTTAATGAAATTATATTTTCAAGAATAAAAAAATATAGTTTGGGCTATTGTAGCCTATAGAGTACTATGGTATATTTGGAACCTCCAGAACTATGTGATTTGGGAGAGTAGGAACTTCCGGCGATAAAGGATATTAGAAAAGATAAAAGCACAGTGTGGTTGTGCATGAATATAGATAAAAAATGATTACAACTCAAAGGATATTTCGGGTTTGCAGATCTGCTATTCAACTGGCAGGAGACGACGACAGCAAGGAAAATGCAACAGAGTTGATACATATTTTGCAGATCTGAGATGCCGATGAGGGTGAGATTTTTTTTGTTTGCTGAAAGTGGGACACGTTTGAGTATTTCCTTTTGGGCTTATGCTATCAGCTATATGACTGCTATTGTAATGGTAAGCAATGGTTTGTAAGGTATAAGGAGGAAAACAATTGTAATACATGAAATTTGGCTTTCGGTATACTCTCCGGTGGTTTTGGATACAGGCTGACCAGTTTTGGTAAATTGACATTTGAGTGTTTATAAAAGTACACATTTTGATGCATAAAAAAAGAAAAAAATAGAAAACCGTTTGATGATCGACATAAACTTTAGTTTCACTTTGCAAAACTCGCTATATGAATAAAGTGATTGAAGCATTAAAAAGATAACAATAGATAGAAGAACCCAATACTGACCTGAATTTAGTATTCTGTTGAAGAAGAAATTCTGATTCTACGAAAGGAAAAGAAGGATAAAAATCATAATCTGCACCATCTATACAATTTAATATGTGGAAAGGGTGTTGTAGTTGTACTTTTGAAGAAAAGAATTTTTCCTGGGCACTATATATTCTTACGGGGATAAACTCCTTAGATGTATGTTGCCTAACTCTCTTACTTCCCATTTCTATTAGTGTATCTTTGAGAAACGCCAAGGACAATTACTTGAAATAGATGCACCCTTAAGTCCCTAACTTATTTAAACCATTCTTCAAGTTGTCTGTGGAATCATAAAGGACTCAGTATGATTACTAGTACCATGGGGAAACCTTTGTTCACAGACAAGAACACAGAAATGAAGAAAATGCTCACATTTGCCAGAGTATGTGTGGAAGTCGACGCTACTAAGGAATTACCTGTTTCTATTCCTGTAGAAACGGCAAGCGGAAAGAAATTCAGTATTGATGTGGAGTACCAGTGGAAGCCATTGATATGCACCAAAATGTAGAGTATTTGGACATGACACAAGCAGATGTGGAAAAGAAGAGAAGGGAAAGAAAACAACTCCAGACACAGACTGGACAGTTGCTAAAACTAGAGGGAATAGAACAAAACAGATTACTATTCTCAAAAAACCGTCTGAAGGAGAAAGAAGAGATAGCTGTGGGGTGATGACAAACAACAGTTTTCAGGCCATTCAAGAAGGGGGCACTACGGAATTCTCTTTCCAGAAAGGGGTCATCGAGGAAGTACAAGAATCACACAATTCCAGTTGCTCTAGAGTTGCAGAAACGACGGAGCAAAGGGAAAGAGAAGAAGGTGAGATTGGGGAAGAAGCCCCTGAGGATGGAGTTGCTGACCTACTAAACAAAAAGGGCAACAAAGACACTCAGAATAACACGGAGAAGAGAACTGAACATGCTGATGACAGGAGGAAAGCAATGAATCAGAATGCAAACTTTTCAATACATCATGAAAAGGGAAAGGCAGTTACTTCTAGTCATCAAAGGCATGATACGAGACCAGACCGAAGAATGTCCCCAAACATAAGGGGAAAGGGAAATTGCAGAAAAACTAGTTTCCAATGTCTATAAACCCCATAGGTGTGTGGAACATAAGAGGGTTAAATGCTGCAAGGAAACAAGCAGAAGTAAGGAGAATTATACACGAGTTTCATTTAAGCTTCATAGGGCTTATAGAAACAAAGATCAAAGTTCACAGATTCAATCAAGCTCACCACAACATGGTGCCAACGTGGTCGAGTTTAAACAATGGTAACCTTGACCCAAGAGGAAGGATCATGTTACTTTGGGACCACAGTATTATCAATGTAGGTCTTCTGAAAGCCTCTGATCAGTTCATGCATGTCAGAATTGAAAATATTGGGTCTCGGATTGCATATCTGGCTACTACTATATATGCTACAAATAGTAGAAGTGAAAGAAGTAAATTGTGGAAAGACCTCCAAGACCTAGCTTTACAAATCCAAGAACCATGGATTATGCTGGGAGATTTTAACACTTGTAAAGAGTCTAATGATAGAATTGGAGGAGAGAAGTTACACCACAGAGATGTCATAGAGTTTAACAATTTCTTAGAAGACAGCGAATTGGTGGAGCTGACTAGTGTGGGAGATCATTATACATGGTCCCGCAGAAGTAGTGGTAGAGGGAGAATCCTTTCCGGAATTGACCGATGCTTGGTAAACTTATGTTGGATGCAAACATATGTCAACTCTTTTGTGAGATTCCATCACCAGGGCATATTTGACCACTGCCCTATAGTTTTGAATTGGAATGATGAAGAGTCAAGGAAGAATAGAAGGTTTAGGTTCTTTAACCACTGGACCTCACATCCAACCTTCATGCAACAAATAGAGGAGATATGGGTAGAAACTGCAGTTGGAAACCCTATGAGCAGACTCATGAACAAGCTGAAGTCACTTAAGACAAGGTTAAAAGGGTGGAGTAAAGTTCACTTCTCCAATATCAATGAGGGTAAAAGCTACAAAAGACCACCTGGATCAGATTCAAGCAGACATACAACTCCATCCATTGGACTCTAACCTAGCTGAAATGGAGCAAGAAGCCATTAAGGAGTACATTACCATTAGTGGGGCTGAGGAGGCATCTCTGAAACAGAAGGCTAATGACAACAGGATCACACTAGGGGATGACAACAATGCTTTCTTCCACAGGCAGGTTAAAACAAGATACTCCAAAAATAAAATTTTGATCTTGCTGGATGCAAACAATGAGGAAGTGAGTGATCAAGATCAGATAAGCAACCACTACTAGAAAAATAGATAAAGATAGCATTAAATTGATAGCATATGTAAATACGTGCTATCAAAAAGTTTTTTAATAGCACATCTAATAAATGCTATCCTCATTTTACAAGCGGACCAAAGAAAGATAGCATTCACAGCAAAACGCTATTAAATGATAGCATAAATATTAAGTGCAATAAATATTGCTATAAAGACTTTGTTCATATTCTTAGTTGATTTTATTTTTCACAAATAAAATTTTCAATACATTGAAAAATATTACAGTAAATACCAATGTTTTATTGGTAAAAGAAAAAAATACCAATATATAATATATCTTAATAAAAATTATATGTAGCAACAAGCATGAAAAATTGTATTTTTTAATTATTATTTTTTTTTATAAAATTCATAAAACTCTAATAAATATTAACAATAAGTGTTAAAATTACTAAACCAATAAGAAGATAATGATCATTCACTTAAAAAAAAAAAAAATTTATAAAATATGTGTATACTTTCTATCTAGCTATCTCAACTAAGGGTGTTATACGAGCCAAACGAGTCGAGCTTTGGTATGTTCAAGCTCGGTTCGTTTATAAACGAGCCGAGCCCAAATTTTATACAAGTTTTATTTTATGTTCAAGCTCGACTCGTTTAGCTATACGAACAAGCTCAAGCCGAGCTTTTAACGAGTCGAGTCCGAGCCGAGCTCGAGCTACTCGATTAAATTACATATAAAAGTAGGATTTTATCTAAATGAGTCGAGCTTTGTTATGTTCAAGCTCGATTCATTTATAAACGAACCGAGCTCGAGCCGAGCCCAGATTTTATACGAGCTTTATTTTATGTTTAAGTTCGGCTCATTTAGTTATACGAACAAGCTCGAGCCAAGCTTTTAACGTGTCGAGCCCGAGCCGTGCTCGAGCTGTTCGGTTCGTTTAACAGCCCTAATCTCAATCAAGGTAAAAAGAAGCTTTTTCACTACCCACAAATAAACTTAGTATGAGGACTTGTTTAAAAGAGTTGATCATCCTGAACCGAGTCTAAATAGTGTATGAGGGTTTTTTTTATGTGAAGCTCAACTCGTTAAGAAATGAGTTGAGCCGACCCCGAACTATAAACGAGTCAAGCTCGAACCCAACTCAAGCTTTATACAAAACGAGCTGCTTGGCTCAAATAACACTTGTATTCCTCTTGTCTTAGATTCCACATAACGAGTTTTTGATAATTAAGTTTGTCAGACAAAAGAAAAATGTACAATAATATTAAAATATCTCATTTCTATTCTAATTAATTTTTATTTATTTATTTATTTGCACAATTGTCACGACCTTAATTTCCAAAAATTGGCAAAAAGAGAGAATTTACAAAATTACCCTCAATAAGCCAATAAAAGGAAAAAGGATCAAGACAGTTATCTAAATAAACATTTTGCACAAGGTAAAATCCATAACCATTAAACACAAATACTTCAACACACATAATTTGAACTCCCAATAAATTTCATATATACTCCAAAAACTCCAAATACTGAGTTACACAACTCCAATAATAAAATTCAACAGCTTCTACTGAGGTATTGTCTTCCCCATCAATAATAATCCAATAGATGAAATAAACTTAAGTAATCAACTAACAACGAATAAAAAACTAAACCTACTGAGAAAGATAACTCTTGTAAATCTCAAACTCCCTCTCGATCAACTGGATCAGCCCGAGCCTCCTGATGTTGCTCCTGATCGTACCCAACTTGCTGCTCTCCTCCGCCTACGCTCCATAAGGATACGTACCCACGTGCAAAACAAGCAACATGGGTCAGCAAATTATGCTGGTATGAGTAGACAAGGGTAGGGAACTCCATTCCCAAAAACAATAAAAATTACAGACTCTGCGGTCTTTATACATTTATCTCGTTTACAAGTAAATACTATATATTATATTAATACCTTACCTGAGCTGCACCTCCTATTAGGATAGGTCGAGCCCTGCAAGAAATGTTAATTGACCTATCCTCCTGCAAAACTGTGTTAGTACAATAATATATAATACATGACATCTCAAGTCTTCACATTATATCTCAATCACTACAAACAATCATTCGTAACCACACAACACATCACAACCTATACCCAATCACTAGTACACCTCCCACAGGATGCACTCCACACATTTGCCATACCCACACTGCACCAGTGTGCCTTGACCATGGCTAAGACCCTCTACGCGGAAACCAAAACCCAAGTGGGTGCTCACCTGCAAGCTTTGGCTAGCCTCGACGTATGCCTAACTCATGGCCTCTACTAGCTCCCTTGAGCTTTCTAATGTGGCGCCCAGACCAACCCCGAAGGCTATGAAGGTCTGTAGGGTCAGTTCCGCAGGCTAAGCCGTCTAGGAAATACCCAATAAAAATATATTCCAAGTGTCAACCCGCAGGCTAAGCCGTCTAGGGTGATATCTAATTTCTTTAAATCCTAATTCCACAAGTGCGGCAAATGTACTAATGGTTGGGCGACTATCCAACATCTAAACTATCAATCAATCAAGTAACACGCGATTATAAATTTCACATCAAATTCACATCAATTCATTTTTGTATTCCTTTCGCATTTTCTAGATTAATCAAATACCTTCCATAGTATATAAAGCCCTTCCAAGGCATTCATTAACAAGCTCCTCAAATTTAATATCACAATATTTTTATATTTTCCAAAATAAGAATTCTATCTACAGTACAACCACAAAGAGAACACATTCGGAGGACAATATTTACTGTACCACTAAACTACATAAATCCCTCTAACCCTAGTCTCATTAAAATTTTATCTATTGGTATATATATATATACCTAGTCCAAGTAGGTGAACAGTAACCAAGAGTGATATCGAAAACTCGACAATTTATAATCACACGCGCCCATTTCCATCCTATAGGTATATATGTATACACTCTTCAATTCTTATAAATGCAAAGCTACCAACAATTGTATTCAAATCAAGCAAATCAAATAGGAGTAATATAAACAAATGCTCTTATCATGCTGACACACCCAGAATTAATTAACAGTGTGCTATATGCCTTAACCAAACATTAATACCAAGGGATTTTATATCTAGTCAATCACTTGAGTACCACTCACAATGTACTGTACTATCTTACATATACGTATTTCAAGAGTTTCCTTGCCAAAAACAATTCCAGCAGTTACTACATTAAACCCAAAGAAGAAAAATTAAAAAAAAAGTATAAAGAAATCCATGGTATATGTCACTCACCTGCTACACTGTTCTTCTTCTCTACAGATCTGCAACTCCCTGTCAAAATAGCCGACAACAAATACTACTTCTAAACTAAGCAACCTCCGGTCAACAGCAACTGCAATTTCTCTTCTTCAATTTCGATCACTCTAGTCGCAGCGCCGCCACTCTCGATCTCTCTCTCTCTCTCTCTCTCTCTCTCTCTCTCTCTCTCTCGCTCGCTGTTTATCGCAAACCTCTTTTTTTTAAAAAAAAAAACTAAGCAAACAAAACCCTTGATTAAATCTCTATATAGAGAATTAGTCGGCTGATCTAACGGTTCATGCTTAATCCGATTTTGATCGTGTTAACTTTCTCCAAGTTTGGGTTATTTAAACCATAGTCCACTACTTTATAGTAATTATGCTTAAACTCTTGGTCCAGGGACTTATACCCAATTATTTTTAATTCCAAATTAAAATTAGCATAAAACACAAAAGAGGGGGTTTACAACAATACAATTATAAAAATCAATTTGTATATTAACAAAAATGCACAAATCTTAATTACGACAAAAATCTTCATAATTTAAAATTTGATATTTTGATAGAGTATAAAATAAGAAGTGAAGTTATTTTTAATAATCCCGCCCTCCATTTTTGGCTGAAAATTTAAACGAGCCGCCTTGTGTTTGGGTAAAAATTTAAACAACCCTCACTTCACTTTATTGTTTAGTGGTTGGGCACTTGTGCTCAAATACAAAATTACTTAAATCTCTCAATCTTTACCCTCATTCTTTACCAGCAAAAACACAGATGATGGAGGTAGTGATGGTTACGGCGGAGATAGCCAAGCAAAAGTAAGTCTCTTTGATTCTCGGTTCAAACCCTTCTAATTACTCTCTCTCTCTCCCAATTTCAATTTCAATTTCTTCTCACTTTAATTCTGGTTTTAGAAATTAAATTTGTTGGGTTATGTTTTGATCTTTAGTTTCTAGGGTTTTGTTGAATTTAGAGTTTGGATTTTATATATGAATTCCCTTGGTTTGTAGGGTAAATTGGCGTTGATTTGGCAGCAAAGGAAATCAAATAGCCATGTTTATGTTCAAAAAAATTGCAGCATGTTCAATTACTAAGGTAAAATTTAATCTAGGATTGGGGCTTTTTCAAGGTTTGGGTTATATGTTCATTATGTTGTGATGATGTGTTGTTGGTTTGGGGTTTTGTAAAGATTTTCATAAATGAATAAGATCTCACAACAATTCTTGTGACAGAATAGAAGTTGATTCGGCAGCCATTTGTGTCTAGTCAGGTGGCTTATGAACTCTAAATTACCATCAAGTTTTATAAACAATGATCAATCATTTATACACTTCCATCTTTCATTCTTGTTTATGTATATTACTCATTGGGTTTTTTTGCCCTGGTTACTCATGATTTTTAATGTTACTCAGGCATTACAACTTTGGCTGATGGGGAACACTAATGGCAGGCAGTTGAATGATTAGGCATATCGGGTCAGTAGCAACAACTCAGGGAACAGTTATTGTAGCAAAATGGGCAATTATTATGGTACTCATAGTGTGTCCTTGTGAAACTATATTCTTTGATTTGTTTTTCCTTTGCAGCTGGAAGAATTTTGGTTAAGTGTGCACCAAAGAAAGAAATCATGGTGTTTGTTGTACCAGGCCAACCTGTTCAGACAGAATTGGTTGGTGACTTTAAACTCTAAGTTCATGATCGTGTATCAGATTTTTACAGGTTAGTAAACTATACTTCTAATGGTTTATGAAAATGATCATAGAGATCCAGGAGAAATACTTCATTCAATGATAAAACCTAATGTTACTTTCTAGTTCAAATGTTTTTCAGCCATGCCTTAACAATAATTTTTTCTTTCTACTACAATTTACTGTTTAGTTGTTAAATTGGCTAACTTCTCTTTTCAGTTGGTTGAATAATACAATGACAGAAAATAGAAAATCATGAACACCTCCGATCTTGATGGATTTGACAAGGTAAAGAAGGCAAGCTTTCTGTCACAGACAATGGGGATAAAGAAAGATCATTTGCTTACAAAATCAAGAAAAGAAGGATGCTTGTGAGTTAAGCTTTTTCCGACAATAATTTTATTTTGACCCCTGCGTTTATTACTTCTTTGATCTGTTTTTTCTGTTGTGACGTTTGTATCATAATAATTGTCCTATGGGACATGGACGTTGTTCTGTGTAGAAAAAGCTTCCATCTCCATGATTCATGGTTGAGGTTGTGCGCCTAGACTACAATGCAACACTGCAGTTTCAGCTGAAGCTACTTTTTGTAAAATGAATAAAAGTGCCAGCAGTGTTACTGCCATAGGTGATGGGGCTCCAAACTACGAACACAAGTAAAGGGATTACAAGAGAGGTCTGCAATGCCAACAGTAAGTCAAGCGAAGCAAATATGTATGTTGTAGCAGTAGTGTATATGTCAACATGGGTATCCAAAGGAACTAATAGCAGCGTGTGTTGTGTGTGTCTTATAGTTTCAGGGTTTGTATCTTGTATTTGGTTTGTTTAGTTGATCTGACCTGACGGTGCATTGAAGCACGCTGATCAGGAATGTATTTAGTGCGTGATATTAATAATATTTTTTTAATATTGAATTAGCGATTTGTCTAATTGAGTATGGAATATGTTGATTTGTCTAATGAAATGCAAATTCAAGCCAAACCAAATTGGATTTTTCTATTACAATTTGTTACCGCAGTAGAAAAGGATAGCACTTGTGAATGCTATAGCTAAGTAGCAATAGCACCTACAATAAGCTATTGATTAATAGCGCTTCTACAAACGTTATCCTTAAATGCTATTAATTACCATTGCGTGTTATAGAAAACGCTATCTTTAAAAGCATAGCGTTTGAATAAATGCTATCATGTTATAGCACGTTTTGGAAACGCTATTAAAAAAAAGGATAGCATGGTCATCAACAGCGTTTATTAAAAGCTATTAAAAGTTTTTAATAGCATTTTTTGAGCGCTATCATTCCCCAAAGAATGATTCAGTGGATACATGCGTGCATAACAACTGTGCACTACTCAGTGATTGTGAATGGTGCAAGTGAGGGGTACTACAAGGGGAAGAAAGGCATTTGATAGGGTGACCCCCTGTCCCCTCTTCTCTTCGTATTGGTTATGGAGATTTTTGGGAAGCTGTTGCATCAGAAAGTGGTTCAAGGTTCTTTCAACTTACACCCGAAGTGTCAAGACCCTTGCATTACACACCTTTACTATGCCGACGACTTGATGGTTTTTTGTAGAGGGGACATTCAATATGCACTTGCACTCAGAGAGGTACTTTATCATTTCACAGCTATCACAGGTTTGGGTGCAAATGAATTAAAAAGTACCATCTTGTATGGGGGAGGGCCAGAAGTCGAGAAGATGGACTTTGCTGCCACGTTAGGTATGCCTATCAGCAGACCCCAATCACATACTTGGGGATTCCTCTCCTGGCATCTAGATTGTCCAAATCAGATTGCATGCCACCGATTGAGAAGATGACAAAGACTATCAACTCTTGGGCAACAAAAGCATTGTCATATGCTGGGAGGGCTCAACTGATTAACTCAGTTCTGATGAGCAAACACATTTACTGGAGCTCCATATTCATTTTACCTAAAGAAGTTATATTTGAGATTAACAGATTGATGAGGAGATTTCTATGGTCAGGGGCAACAATGGTGAAGAATAAACATAAAATCAGTTGGCTGAAAGTTTGCAAACCAAAGTGTGAAGGAGGCCTGGGGATAAAGGATGTCTCAGGATGGAACAAAGCTGCTATTTCAAAGCAAGCATACAAGATTGTTGCTGGACAACAGACTTTATGGCAGCTATGGGTAAGAAAACATCTAATTAAGGAGCAGCACTTCTGGACAATGCCTATTCCACTGGACACTTCTTGGGCATGGAGGGGTATTCTTAGTTGTTGGGCAGAAATGAGCAAGTACATCATCCACTCTATAGCAGTTGGCATGGCCAGATATCTTTCTGGCATGATCCATGGTCTGGACTGGGAATTCTAAGAGAGGTAATTGAACCTGCAGCCAGACAGAGATGTAGAATAAGGGATGGGACAATGCTGAGTACATTCCTTGTTGTTGGTCAATGGAGAATCACAACGAACAACGTGCCAGAAATGGATATTGTCTGGGACACTCTAAAAAGCATGAAGAAATCTAGAGAGCAATATGACAGGATGATTTGGACACCTCACCCTACAGGGAATTTTTCCATTAAAACTGCATATGAAGCCTTCAGGCCCCGAGGAACTTATCAGATTTGGTGGAAGTTCTTATGGCATCTGTATTCACCTATTTCTAGATTAATGCATCAACAGGGTCAGGTCGTTATGGAGACTTGACCAAATGGGGATATTGGAGATTGGGGTGGCTGCACCTCGTTGAGATCGAGATTGCCTACGTACTCTAGCTCGGGGGAATTGAACTTAGAGATCAAGCCATCGTAGTTCTGTTTATATAGAAGATTGAAGGGCGTGGATCGTGGATCTTGCAGATTCTCCGCCATCATAATGAGGATTAAATGTGTAACGCGCGAGGATCATCCCTGTGAATTAATTATGTAACTGATGAGAATATTCTGTGCATTGAAGAGGAGCATGTGTGAGTAGCAGGTCGCTGGTCGTTGTGTAGTCTGGTCGCTTTAGTTAGGCTGTGAGCGGGTAGAGATTGTGGCGACCTGACAGATGGATGACTGTGCCATGTGGCTACTTTTGATTGGTCGGAGTATGTAGTACCCCTACATAAGCCCCCTCTTTTTAGGTCGACTATGGGAGTCGGGCTGAAAAGACTAATTACTCTTATCGATGCTGATTTGTAGTTTGTTTTTTTGAAGTTGCTGACGTGGCAGTCATGCAGCGCTGTCTGTGGTAATCATGGCGCTGTTACGGGGAAGTGGAGGAGTTTCCTCGAGCAGTTAGATGTGTGATTATGGCAACTGAAGCACGTATTGCCTGATTTGCTATCTGTCTTGCACGTGGATCAATCCAACGGTGGATGCGAACCGTTTTGTGAGTGGAGAATGACTGTACTGCATATGGATCCGTTTGTCGATCTCAGCCGTTCGTTTGTTTTGAATCGATGGCTAGAAATTCTCGAGCTACAGTATATAAACTGTAGTTACGTTGATAAGGGTTTACTTATCTTGCCTTTATTTGAATTGCTGCCGCTTTTGCCTTGCGAACTGAAGAACTTTGAGAGCTCGTGAGGTTTGTTCTCTTCTCTTTTCTCTGATTGTTTATTTTCTTTCTTTTTCATCTTCTGTTGTCTTCTGTATTGTTTGAGAGTAATGTCTGAGGGTAGTGATTCGCAAAATGATTACTTGAGCGATGGTGGTCTTGAGGAGTATGAGTCTGAGAGTACTCATTCTGACCCTCCATCTCCCGTTCCCGATGATAATGTAGATAGCCCCCAGAGTAGTGGTTCCCATGGTCCAGATTCTTCTGATGATGAGATGGTTGAGGACGACAATGGTAGAACGTGTAGAATTGTGAATATGAATTACGTACATAGGCATTTTGCTGTTAGGAGGCATTATCAGTTTAGGTCGATTAGGCATTTAGAGATAAGGTTTCTTGGTGACCGCCTACTTTCTCCTGACTATCGACCTAATAATCCTTCATCTACTGTATTGACTTTGAACCAATTCCGTGCTGGGCTGAGGTTGCCGTTGTCTGAACTGGTGGTCGACCTGTTGAATGCCATTAGGCGAGCCCCCTGTCAGATGAATGGTAATTTCTGGCGGAACATGAGGGTAATTGACGACCTCAACAAGTTGCATAGGTGGCATATTACAGTGGAAGATGTAATGAACCACTTTTGCTTCAAGCGTTCTTCGAAGGTTGAACTTTCTGGCTATAACATGCAGGTTAGGCCAGATCGTTTGCCTTTGATTTATCCAGTGAGTAGCGAGCCATGGTGGAAAGATCCCATGCTATTCACTGGGCCGATTGTTGAAGGGGATATCCAGTTGCGTCATACGATCAGGAATGATGATCGTAAGTTAGTTGTCTGTAGTTTGATGATAGTTCGTCTTCCTGTTTTTGAACTTGATATCTTTGTATTTTTTGCTGCAGCGATTCGGGACGATCATCTTAGAAAAAACGATCTGCAGTCTGCTCTGAACTGCTTTGGTAAGTTGACTGACGAGCGGAAGATCTCGTTTCTGCCTCACCTAAAGGAGCATTTCATTCCTAAAGGTGGTCCAAAAACTGTGTGGGACGAGCTCAAGAGGAGGAAAGCTTTGAAGAAAGCATACATGTCTTCTGTGCACAAAGCGAGTGGTGGGCGAACAGGTGGCAGTTCGCGAGCTGGTGAAGGTGAACGAGCAAGTGGTAGCTCGAAGCAAGTTGAAAGGGAGCGTTCTGTTGCTGCTCCTAGAAGGTCGGAGAAGGAACGACCTGTTGACAAGGATCGACCTGTGGGGCAGGAACGATCTGTGGAGAGGGAGCTGCCTGTGGAGAGGGAACGGGCTGTAGGTAGCTCTCGCCAGGCAGGAGCCGTGGCGAGCCCTCCAGTCTCAGGTCCACCCCCCTCACTTCCTAAGGTGGGTGCATTGGCTGGGAAGAAGAGGTCCTTCTCAGGGAACCTTAAGCTGATGGAGTTCCCAGCTATGCCAACTCCTGTTTCTTCAATGGTTGTGACGTCTCCTGGAATGTCTGTGGCGTCCAGGAAGACTGTTGTTCGGCCTTCGCAGAAAGGCAAAGGTATTTTGTCTGAATTCCGCCCTGGGCCGTTCGATTATTTGGACGGGCAAGGAGAGAAGCATGTCGTTTACGAGAACGACAGTGCTATTGATGACCCTTGTGTTGCCCGGGCTGTGAATGAGGGTATCGTCCTTGATGCTGATGCCCGAATGGTGAAGTCGCAGCCTTTGTTGGTGACCTGCTCGAAGATAAACGGGGCACTTTCTTTGGTGAGTTTGATTGTAAGTCGCATTTATTTTGATTATGCTTTGGTATTTGGGCTAACTTTCGTTTGTTGGTTGTAGCTTAATGCCAGCTTCCAGGAGGTGCGTCTGGTTGCTGAGATTGGTGCTCAAGCTGAAATTGAGTTGAAGGCTCTCAATGAGAAGCTCGAGCAAGCGAGGAACATTGCCGCCGTTGCTGAGTGTAAGGTTAAGGACAGGGATGCCCAGGTCGCAGCTCTGAAGGAGCAGTTGAGGGAACGTGAAGCTGCTTCTCAATCTTCTGTTGAGTACTGGCAGAAAGTTTGTCAGGAGAATGAAGCAGCTTGGAAGGCCTACTGCGAGCAACTGGTCAAAGCTATGACGGGGTCGCCCGTAGGAGAGGAGACGCGAGGTGGAGTTGAAGAGACTTCGGCACCAGCTCAGGACACCTCGATGGGCCCTAGTGACCAGGTCGCTGGAGCCCTTATTGAAGTTGATGCTTCAGGCGACCAGTCTGTGCAGCAGTGAGCTGGGCTTGGTTTTCCCTTTCTTGTATTGGGTAACCTTGGTTTTCCCCTTCTTGTATTGGGTAACCTTGGTTTTCCCTTTCTTGTATTGGGTAACCTTGGTTTCCCTTTCTTATATTGGGTAGCTTTGTGCACAGTTTGCTTCTTGCACTCCTTGTTCTTGTAGGACGTCTTCTAGAGCTTATTGTTGAGAGCCCCCTTGAGTAGAGAACTCCTTGTCTTTTGTACTTGCCTTTAGTAATCAGTTTTTGCTTTGATGAGTTTTGTATGGATTTCTTTTGGCGAGCTAGTTTCCAGGAAGTCCTGGTAGCTCGTTCAGAAGGCAGGTAGACGAGATGAATGGCTGCAAGCAGGACGTACTGAAACAGTTCCTCTTGTATGCCTTGATTATATTTTGGTTGTGCCTGTAATTGTTAAAATCTCATGAAGTAAAAAATTAATTCAAGAATTACCTTGCATTGTTGGTTATGTCGTTTTGTCTGCTTGAATGGACTTGCAAACAATATGTGACATTTGGTCGACCTGATTGTGGGTTGAGGTCGCATTCAACATAATTGTGCTTGGGTCGTGGGAAGAGGATGACCAATGCACCAAGTTAAGTTGATAGTGATTTAACTTAACAAAATTTTAAATTATCAAAGGGACTAGAGTTTTGATAATTTGTAGGTCGAGGGATTAGACCTTTAGTAGCCATTCATGTTTGAGCAGAGATGAAGGCAAAGCTGATTTTTTAGATTGAAATGCAATGAATGGATGCTTACATTTCACTGATAAAATTTCTTTAAATGAAAAGCGTTCCATGGGTTCTTAACGATCTCCCCTTCTGGTGTCTGAAGACGATAAGAACCGTTGCTTTGGACTTTTGCGATAATGTAAGGACCTTCCCAATTGGCGTTGAGTTTGCCGATAGTGTCCTTTCTTTTGTTATTGAACATTCTTCTCAGGACTAGTTCCCCTGGCTGGAAAGTTCTTGGTCGCACGCCTTTGTTATAAGCTCGCTTGAGTCTCTGTTGGTATTGCTCGAGCTTTATAGTGGCGTGGTTACGTCGCTCTTCTAGGAGGTCGACTCCAAACGACCAGATCTGATTGTTGAGCTCTGTGTCGACCAAAAGAGACTTGGTCGTTCCGAATGTTAATTCAGTGGGGATAACGGCCTCTACTCCATAGCAAAGACTGAATGGTGACATCCCTGTGGACGTGCGAGGAGTTTTTCTATAAGCCCATAGGATGTTCTCCAACTGTTGTGGCCATTGATCATGCTGGTCTTCGAGCTTCTTCTTCAAATTTGTTAGAATCTGTCGATTTGCAGCTTCGACCTGGCCGTTGGCTTGCGGGTACCTAGGAGTTGACCTTGAATGCTCGATTTTCCACAGGTCGTAGAATTTTTTGATATTCTTGCCAACGAACTGAGTGCCATTGTCTGTGACTACCCGTTTAGGTAGCCCGAACCTTGTGATGATATTTTCCCACATAAATCTTTGGACATCTGCTTGTGTTACGTTGGTTAAGGCAACAGCTTCCACCCATTTAGTGAAATAGTCCACGGCTACTAGAACGAACCTCTTCTCAGACTTCTTTTCCTTGATGAGGGGGCCCATGATGTCAAGCCCCCACATGTGAAATGGCCATGGGGCAGTGATGTTGATGAGATCATTTGGATGCTGGTGTTGTTTATCAGCAAATCGCTGGCATTCTTTGCACTTTAAGACAAATTTCTTTGCATCTTCCTTCATTCTTGGCCAGAAGTATCCCTGGGAGATTGCTTTATGGGCTAAGGTACGCCCACCGGAATGGTTTCCACATTCACCTTCATGGATTTCTTGAAATATCATCTGACCTTGCTTCGGGATCAAGCATCGTAATAACAATCCAGTTGCTGATTTCCTGAAAAGTTTGCCCTCATGGATTTTGTACATTGTTACTTTATGCAGCAATCGACTGGCTTCCTTTTTGTCGGATGGTAGGGCACCAGTTTGCAAATAGACCATGAATGGCTCCATCCAAGTCCCCTGGATGTCTTCTTGAGTTGTTTCTAGTAGATCGGAGATTTGATGAATATCCTCTTCCTTGATGAGATATGCGGGCTGTGAGTTGATTGCTATAGTTAGGGCCCTCGGTCTGTCTGACTCGATCTTAGATGCTAGAAACGCCAGTGAATCAGCATGTCTGTTGTCATCTCTGGGTATGTGTTCAATTGTGAAATAGTTGAGCTTGCTGATGAGCTCCTTTGCTTTGCTGGCATACCTGATGAGGTTTATCCCATTGATCTGGTAATTGCTGGTAATCTGATTGACTACCAGCTGTGAATCGCTGTACACCTTGAGACGAACTGCTTGTAAGTCGATGGCCATTTTTAGGCCCTGTATGAGTGTTTCGTATTCGGCCTCGTTGTTTGAGGTCGAGAAGTCGAGATGAGTTGCTCTTTCGAGCTGTGATCCTTCAGGAGAGATTAGCACACTACCTATTCCACTTCCATTGGAGTTGTGGGAACCATCTACATATAGCTGCCAAGTATCTGGGGGGTTGTCTTGGACTTGCCTTGTTTCAGATTCTGGTTCCCAATTGACATCCTCTGCTGGATAGTCTACCAAAAATTCTGCGACGACCTGACCCTTGACGGCCTGTCGTGAAACGAACTCGAAAGTGTAATCACCCAGCTCGGCTGCCCATCGAGCCATACGACCTGTTTTGTTTTTCTTTTCCAGTATGTGGCGTAATGGCTGATCGGTGATTACTTTTACAGTGTGTGCTTGGAAATAAGGCTTGAATGTGCATGCAGCGTAAAGTAATGCTAATGCTAACTTCTCCAGAGGTGTGTACCTTATTTCAGCCTGCTGTAAGACTTTGCTTGTGAAGTAGATAGGTCGTTCCACTTGATTGTCTTCTTTGAAAAGCACTGCGCTTATCGCAAAATCTGATGTTGCGAGGTAAACGCCAAGTACATCGCCATGTATTGGTCTTGTAAGAACTGGTGGAGTAGACAGATATGCCTTGAGATCGTCGAAGGCTTTGTCGCACTCTTCTGTCCACTCATATGTAGCCCCCTTCTTTAAAATATGAAGCATTGGTCTACATTTATCTGATGCTCTGGAGATGAATCTGTTCAGAGCTGAAACCATGCCGTTGAGTTTCTGGATTTGTTTCTTTGTTGTTGGTCTTGGCATGTCGATCAGGGCTCTGATTTGGTCGGGATTTGCTTTGATGCCTCGTCTGGTGACTAGGTAGCCTAGGAATTTTCCTGATGCGACCCCGAACAGACACTTTTCTGGATTAAGACGCATTCTGTATTGCCTTAATCTTTGGAATGCCTGGTCGAGGTTGTACAAATGATCTCGTTCTTTGTCGCTCTTCACTAGCATGTCATCAATGTAGACCTCCATTGTTCGACCTAGGAGGTCGTCGAACATTCTGGTGACCAGTCTTTGGTAGGTCGCCCCTGCATTCCTTAGCCCGAATGGCATGACTTTGTAACAGAAGATACCTTGCTCAGTTGTGAAAGAGGTCTTTTCTTGATCAGGCTCGTACATTGGGATCTGATTATACCCTGAGTATGCGTCCATGAATGACAATAGCTCAAAACCGCATGTCTGATCGACTAGCCTATCGATTCGTGGCAGTGGGAATGAATCCTTAGGACAAGCTTTATTCAAGCTTGTGAAGTCGATGCAGACCCTTGTTTTTCCATTTTTCTTTAGGACTGGGACTATGTTGGCTAGCCAGTCTGGAGTGTCGACTTCTCTGATGAAGCCGACCTGCTTGAGTCTATTGATCTCTTCATTGACGGCCTCGTGGAATTTAGGAGCAAGTCTCCTTGGTTTCTGCTTCACAGGTCGATAATTGGGATTGACCCGTAGCCTATGGCATGCAATTGATGGATCTATTCCGGGCATATCGATATACGACCAAGCAAAAACATCTTTATTCATTGAAAGAAAATTTACAAAATGAGCGAACTTATCTTTTTCCATTTCTGAACCTACATAGACATACCTTGGGTCCTCATCTGACCCAATGTTAACTCGCACGCCTGGATCGGTGCTTCCCAGACTCAGCTTGGGGGAGCTTGCTTGCTCCTTCTGTAATTGCTATTTAGCAGGTTCAGCTTTTTCCTTGGATGGGCTCTTTGACTTGTTGCCCTCCTGAACCTCTGTTGTGACTAGGCTCTTTCCTTTGACATCACCATCCTTGACTCCAGAGGTGGATGGCTTTGATGATGGGACAGCTTCAATAACACCGTGGCATTCTTGTGCGGTGTTCTGATTGCCGCGGAGTTCCATTATCCCATAAGGGCCGGGATAGCGGAATACCTGATGGTAAGTCGACGACACACCTCTCATAGCATGAATCCACTTTCGACCCAAAATCGCATTGTACTTGCTTGCGATATTTAGGACGTTGAACTTGCTGGTTACAACGACCTTATCTTCCCTTCTGCCTACAGTGACGGGCAGAAGGATCTCCCCCTTAGGGTCTTCCCTTGAACTATTGAAGCCAAGGATCGGTGTGAAGTCTGGGATGAGCACTGAGTCGGGCAGCCTCATGTCCTTGAAAGTTCGGTACATGAGAATGTTGCATGATGCCCCAGGGTCAATGAATACCCTCTTGATAGTATAATCTGCTATCCTGAGTTCAACGACCAGTGCGTCGTTGTGTGGAGTAACGACCTTGTTGAGATCGTCTTCAGTGAAGGTGATGTCAGTCTCTTGGCGGGCAGGGATGTTGAAGCGAGCTGCTCGGCCACTGATAGAGTAGACATGGTGGAGATGTTCCACTCGTCTCTTTTTGTCCCGAGAGACAGGGGTGTGATGAGATTCGTCAATCATGTAGACCACATGACTGTCCGAGTCGCTGTCGCTGTCAACCTTGTTTGCGACCTTCTTGTTTATGTGATCGCGTAGGTCGCCTGTTGGACCTAAGCGCTGGGAGAGGCTACGCCCTCTGCTGCGTGCTGGGCTTGCGGAGGCCGTTCTGGCCTTGCTTTGACCCCGCTTTGGTGAACGAGGAGGGGTTCTGGATTCCTTCCTCATTCGCTTGCCTGTGGACTCCTCATTCCTTCCGAGGATCCAATTATTGAGCCGTTTCTCATCGGCCCAGGTCTGAAGTGCGCGCTTCAAGACGCGACAATCATCAGTCTGATGACACCGTACTTTATGGACTTTACAGTACGGGCGACCAGATGTATCCTCCAACTGTGTGAAGGCAGGAATCTTACACCAATGGTTGTGCTTGATCCTTTCGTAGATATAACCGGCTGGTCGCGTAAACCGGTGATATTCTCGCTGCTCGGTAGGCAGCGTCTTAGCTTTGAACCTCTTTCCATCTGATCGAGGTCGTTTGCTTGAGCCAGCCTCAATGTTGCTGACTACATGGTTTTTCTCCCTCCCAGTGAGGGCTTCTTCCAGCTTTATATAACGATCTACCTTTAGGTAGAGCTCGTCGAGTGATGAAGGTCTCTTCATTGCCAGAGACTTGTGAAGGTCGGACCCTTGGATCAGTCCGTGAGAGAAAGCAATAGTTGCAAAGGTTTCGTGCTCCTTTGCGAAGTCCTGAATAGAATGTAATTCAGATTTAAATCGTGCAAAGAAAACACTAAGTGACTCACCATCCTTCTGCTTGACTTTGAAGATGGAGTCAATGGTAACAGGACGCTTCTTATTGTGGATGTAGAAGATGACGAACTGTTTTTCAAGCTCTGCAAACGAGCTGATGGATCCTGGCTTCAGTCGATGAAACCAGTCGAGAGCTGGTCCGGTGAGGCTGGACTGAAACAGCAAACACAAAAGATGATCCTCCTTGATCAGAGGAAGTGACTTTCGGAATCCCTTGACATGGTCGGTTGGATCTCCGACTCCTGCATACTGATCGAACTTGGGGGCATTCAGCTTGTTCGGCAGATCGTGTTCCAGGATCTCGTTGGAGAAAGGAGACTCCTGGAATTGTTGAAGGGACTGCACAGCAAGTTGCTCTGCAGTGTGGCTCTTGGATCGGTGAAGGAGAGCCTGAGATGCTTTGAACTAAGCCAGCTGCTGGCTGAGTTGCTCGAACTTTTGGTTGGAATCATCAACAGGGATGACTCCAAGTCCGCTATTTTCCCCTTGCTGGGGGTTGGTTTGGGCGGCTTTTAGACGCTCATTTTCTTCCTGCAGACGTGTAATTTGAGCCTGCAGATCTTGGATAGTGACTTCCCACCATTACACCATTGTTGTAAGGCTCACAAAGTGGTAATTTCAAGTTCAAGAAATTCTATTTGGCAGAATTGCAATCACAATTTTCAAATTGGGGGTTTACTTTCGGTTACCATTATTGTATGTGAAACTCGACGAAAGCAAGATAAGTATCAATTCACTATGATCTTACTGTTCATTCTATTTTGTCTCACACAAATTGACTATTATATGCATCTATGTAACATATATTCTCATAACTCGATCAAGATTTTATATCATCAGTTACATTCTTAATGGCCACATATTCAGGTCTCTAAGCTAACGACCTCTCAGGTCCCTAAGCCAACGACCTCTCAGGTCCCTAAGCTAACGACCTCTCAGGTCCCTAAGCCAACGACCTCTCAGGTCCCTAAGCCAACGACCTCTCAGGTCCCTAAGCCAACGACCTATCAGGTCCTTCATACCAGGTCCTTCATGCCAGGTCCTTCATCGCGACCTCACCAGGCCTATCAACGACCTCCTCAAATTACAGGTCTTTCAACGACCTCAAGAACATTTATGCCAACAGGGGGCTATTCTCACTTTATCTAATGAAATTAACTTATTATTAGCACAATTAGCTATTAATGATATTTTTTGTAGCTCTCTCTATGTGCAGGTCACATGAACACGACCTCACTCCCCATGAGCTATTTTTGCACAAATGTGCTACATTGCTTTCACTGAACTCTCTACAAGTGAAATGTTTGATATACAATACGGCCACCCTCATTGACTAGTGAGTCACTCGTATGCGGGACGACCTCAAACACAATTCTCTAGCCACACGCCTGGTCGAACGCATTCACTCTCAACGCAATGCAGACCCACAAAGGCCACATGCCCGAGAATTGTCAAACAGGTCTCCACGCTGCGACCATTCACTAGATCGGGCACCAAAAGGTTCCAAGTAACTCTCAAAACACTTGGTCAACCAATGCTCTTTCTCAAACGAGCTACATTGCACTCCAAAGTGCCATATCTATCGAAGTGTCCAGTCACAAGGCGACAAAGATAGTACATACAAGTCATAAGGAAGACGTACAATTCCATGTAAGTCTTTTATTGAATTTTATAATGTTTCACATGCTAACATTATCAGGTCTATGCAACTCGACCACAAAAAGGCGACCACCTTAAAGCATGACCGAGACCAACAACCCATGCATACAAGAAGACCCACTTCAGTACGACCTGCTTGCAGCTGTCCATCTCGTCTACATGCCTTCTGAACGAGCTACCAAGTCTCCCTGGAAGTAACTAGCTCGCTATACACAAATTCATGATCGAGTTAAAAAGAGGGGGCTTATGTAGGGGTACTATATACAACATACATGTGGCACAATCTCTACCGTACATCATGGTGCCACATGTCATTATCTAATGGACTCTCTCTTGATGGCACAAGTTACAAAGTTAAAGCCAATTACTACAAAGATATTCTCTCATCATTACCTCATTAAATGCTAGGAATGGAGTTACATTGTAAGCCTATAAATATGAAGGCAAGCTACTCATTCTAGGCATGTTCTCATCTCTGCTCAGATGGTCTGATGGCCTAATGCTCCTAACACGACCTCATGGTGAGGTCTCAATATCAACGACCTCCCCAATCTCTCGTGATGAGACCTCACCTCTCAGGTCTCATCTCTCTCTTGAGCTCTCTCCATTATCGAGCTCCACTACTATAATAAAGATCATTCTCCCTCTCCGTGGATGTAGGCACAATTGCCGAACCACGTATACAATGGTGTTCATGTCTCTACTTTATTATTATTGTTCATATCATTTACTCATCATCATTCATTAATGTATTGACCAACCTCACAAATATGGTTAATACAACATCCCCATCACATCCCAAGACATTCCTTCATCACCTGGCTCACCTTACATAGCGCTCTCACCACTCAAAACAAGTTAGTTAACTGGAAAGTGATCCCAATTTCTAATTGTGTGTTATGCAACCCTCTTTTCTCTCTTCCACCTGGCCCTTTAACACTCCACAACCCTACACTTCATAAACCAATAAGCACCGCCAATGATAGATTATCATCCATCTGCAGCTCACCTTTACACACTTATAATAACCACACAAACTCCGTCACTATGAGAAATTGGGGAAGCTTGAATGCTAGCTCTAGCAATGTACCGACCTGCGAACATGAGCATCATCTCTTTTTTTATTGTGAATGGTCTAAGGATGTTTGGAAATCAGTCTTGAACGCATGTGGTATTTGTAGAAATGTTCTGCGGGCTGATATGGAATGGAAGTGGCTTGTAATGCAGTTCAAAAGTGGAGGTCTTCAATCCAAGGTACTACAGGCTGCCTTCACGGCTACCGTGTATAGCATTTGGAGGGAGAAAAATGGAAGGATATTCAAAGGGCCAAGAACTCACAAAAACAAGATAGTACAATAAATCTTGTCTCGTGTGAAGACTAGGCTCACAACTAAGTTCCCCAAGGTAAAAGACTCTTACAGTAATAGGGTTGCAGTGTGCTCATTGGGTATCCCTATAAAACTGGTACACAAAGTCGGTGTCACAGTCCGATGGCTCCCTCCACCATTGGACTGGGTTATGTTAAATTCTGTCGGATCAATGACAGAGGAACATGCAGGGGAAGTGATTCTTGCTTTTTGTTCTCAATGTAATACCAGATCTGTATTATATCTGGAAATGATTGCAATTGCTAAGGGCATTCAGCTAGCTATTGAAGGAGACAACACAAGACTATGCATCAGATCTGATTCAATGCAGGCGGTAAACATCATCAAAGGGACATCAACACCAACTTGGAGGGTGAAAGATGTGACAGAGGAGATCAAAGGTATGCTGGCAAGGCTACAAGAGTACAATATTGAACACGCCTTTAGACAGGCAAATCAAGTTGCTGATTGTTTAGCAAATATGGGTGCCACCATGGAGGGTTCTCTGACTTTTTGTAATCCATTACAAAAAAACATTATGCAAATTGTTTGTAAGGATGCCAATGGCTCTCTGTACACTAGAATTTGATTAATTTACTGGTAGGGGTCCAGCCAAACCCCAGCTTATCATTTGCTGAAAAAAAAAAAAAAAGAGTTGATTATTAGGTTTGAAATTCCAAAATTAACCCTGTCTAAGGGTATTATGGTAATAAAACTTCAGTTTCTAAAAGGTCAAAATCTGTGCGTCGGGACAGAAGGTTGACGTTTATAAGAGAAAACTAGTAGCGGGCCCATGCTACGCACAGGTAGGGGTGTTATTCGAGCCGAGCGAGCCGAGCTTTGTATGTTTATACTCGGCTCGTTTTAATACGAGTCGAGCCCAAATTATAAATCGAGCTTTGTTTTATGCTCAAGCTCGGCTCGCGAGCTATTTATCAAGCCCGAGCTCGAGCTCGAGCTCGAGCCCTCCAAGCTCGTTTTCAATTTATTTCTAGTTCTTCACTTCTTCCACTGTTCCACCAGATTCAAATCTTTCATTTTTTTTAATTTTTTTTTCCGATCAGTACTCCATTGCATAAATTAATAACCAAAATATGTGGTAAGATGTTAAGAATAAACTTCATCAACATATTTGCAAAGGTACACTAGATGTTAAGAATATTTTTTTCGAATCAGAGACGAGCATACAATGAATTGAACCAGAGATGAAGGACAAATTTGATCGAAATCTCAGAAAAAGAAAAAGAATGGAAGAGAAGATATAGAATCTCAGAAGAATAGAAAAAAAAACCAAAAACAAAAAAAAAAATTATCGAAATTACCTCAAGTGGAGGTAGTAATTTGCAAGTGGAGAGTTATAAATTGAAGAAGATTAGTGTAGAGACTAGAGAAGAAGATGAGTGTAAAGACTAGAGAAGAAGAAGATGACTGTAATTTTCAAATTGAATGAAGAAGACGAGTGTAGACACTGTAGAGAATAGAGAAAGAAGAAGAGGGAGACGGCTAGGTTAGTAGGTTTCTAGTTTCTAATAACTTATGCTTATATATAGTGGGGGTAGAATGGGAATAATTTATAAATAAAAGGGGTAGGATAGATAATACAATTGTTAATTGTATATAGACTCGAGCTACTCGACTCGGCTCGTATAGAGCTCGGGATCAGCTCGAGCTCGAGACGAGCCTAAAACCTATTCAAACTCGGCTCGTTTAACTAGATGAGCGAGCCCGAGCCGAGCTTTGAACGAGCCGAGCTCGAGTTGCTCAGCTCACATAACACCCCTACGCACAGGTTAATCGGCCAAATACACTCTGTTGGAACATAATGTTGTATCTAGCAAACACATATTTGACAATCCTTGTATGTGGATTTGTTGTTTGATAATTCATATAATTCTATGAGTTGCACATATCTTTAATAATTATTTTAAATCAGTCAATGTTTCAAAAATCAGTCATTATCTGTGAGGAACTGTGAAAGATCATGTCTCACCTTTGGATCCAAACTGGTTCCCATGTAGGTGATCTGTTGACCCCCCACTTCATTGAGGTTGACGTGAGAACCTGTCATCCTCCTTCTGTCGTTGCTATGCAGTGACGGATGACGGCCCGACACCTGTTATGCCTTGCCTCATGCTTTTGACCGTTGCTATCTTCAAATTCTTGGCCATGGCTTGATTGCTCCTTATCTCATATTGCCCGTCTTCTGTCGGAAATCGGATTTTTCTGGTAGTAACTTGACGAAATTGCCTTCATTAGATGAATCCACTCTCTTCCCAAGATTGCATTATACTCTGTTGGTGCATCTATGACCACAAACCTTGACATGACAGTTCTGGTGTGTGCCGTAACCGGTAAAACTATCTCTCCCATTGGCTGCACTGCTCCTCCATTGAAGCCGTAAATGTCTCCAGGTGAATTCGCCAAGCTGCTTCTTTCTAGTTTCATTTGATCCAAGCCCCTGGTAAACAAAACATCTACTTCACTTCCACAATCTACTAGCACTTTAGTTACATTCCAATTTCCAATGAGTATGGAAATGACCAGTGGGTCATTGTGTGGCGTGACTACTCCTTTGAGGTCTTCCTCTGAAAACCCAATCGGATCATTCTGATGCACTAGCCTGCCGTTTCTCATGACTGGCACGGCTCCTACTGTTTGTAGGTCTTCTCTTATCTGCATCACTCTTCGTATCTTCCTCCTGACCTCGTTCATGGACTCTCTAGCTCCTTCTAAGATCATGTTAACGGTCCCTCTGACCTGTATTTTTGCTTTGGCTTCCTCCCTGTTCTTTTCCAATATAAATTCTCTTAAATGGCCCTCCTCAATCCATTTCCAGATCAAGGATTTGAACTCATAGCAATCCCCAGTAGGGTGGTTGTAAGTCTGATGATACTCACAGAAAGGCTTTCCTCTAACCGTCCTGCATCTTATCGACGGCTCCTGGAAGTACTTCCTTCCTCTTATCCTCTTCAAGATTTGATCAAGCGACATGGTGAGTTGCGGTAGCGGTTTCGGTGGTGTCAGGTTTCTTGGTGAAGTATCTCTATCCTCCCTCCTTTCTCTTTTGTCCGGACCTCTCGATCCATCTCTGTTTCTTCTGCCGTCGGAATCTCTTGGTGGTGTATCACTTTGTGAGCTAGCTTCTCCCTTCTTTCTTTTTTCCGCCATTGCGTTAACGGTAGCCGACAACACCTTGGGAGCTCTCTGTGATGCTATGTCTTCTAGTCTGATATACTTTTCTGTCTTCTGGAAAAGTTCATCTAGAGTCGCCATCCATGATGACACAATTGAGTCGTATGCCGGAGATTTCTTACTTATGCCTTTCTGAAATGCCACCACCGCTATTCTTTCATCTACTCCGCCATCTGTTCTCAAAATCTCATTTTTGAAGTTAGTGACAAATTTCCTAAGAGACTCACCTGGAGCTTGTTCCAAATCAAACAATGACGTTATATCTGCAGCCTGCCTTTCTGATGAATATAGTGTTTCACAAACATCTCACTTAACTGAGCAAAGCTTGACACACTCCCTGGTGATAAACTGAGATACCAGTCTGTAGCGTTGTCCTTCAGACTGCTAAGAAATAACCGACACCACATTCCGTCATACTGACCACCTTCCCAAGCCGCCATCTTTTGCTTGAAGTTGTTCAAGTGTTGCACAGGGGTCAGTTGTTCCGTCATACTCATTGAACTTAGGGGATTGAAACTTACTTGAGAACCCATGACGGTAGCACACTTCAGCTAATGGTCTCTTGCCCAACCTCTCCAAGTCTTGAGTCACCTCTACGTTTTTCCCTTTGCTCTGCGCCTTCATGTCCTCTTGGACCTTGCATATCACATCGAAAAGTCTGGTATACGGATCAACTGCCGGAATCTCTTCATCGTTCACCCCTTCTTTTCGATTCCCTTCACGAGCTTTTACTCCTGACTCTCCTGATCCTTCTTCTTCATTTACCCTTAGCCCTGGAATCCGATGCCTCGTTCCTCCTTCCCCTTCTCCTAGTGTTACTCCTTCTATAGGTCTCCGTAGGTTTTCATTTCTGATTGCCTCATTCTCTCCCTCTTGGAGGTTTTGACGTTCCATTTCCTCTATTCTTCGTAGTTGCTCCCTCAACCTTAAGTTTTCTTCCCTCAATCTACTTGTCTCATCTTCTCCTTCCTGGGGAGGTTGAGGATGGCCAACCCGAGGAGCTCCTCCGCCAGCTGCACCTCCAGGATATGTGGACGATCTAGTTTGTGTCACCATAGTTCTCTACTTGTTTCCCTCCACCTTTTTCTCAAACCCTAGATCTAGAATACCAGCCCTTCTTCTAGCGCCAAATGTAAGCCATTTTCTTAATGAGCTTTGTTGTGATCCGAAGGTTTGAGTCTGCTAAGTTCTTTAGCTGCTTCGCTCCTAGTACCTGAAAAGACCACCGGACGATGACCGGTGGATAAAGCTCCAACGATCAAGTCAGTAAGATGGCTAGGTTTAGAAACAAGTTGTAATCAAGAATGAACAGTTACCTTGTGTGAACCCTAATGTTTTCCTTATATAGCGGTATAAACCGCTTTCCTCCATTCATTGGATCTCTCCCAACATCCTACTGGCATCATATATCTTACGTTTTTTATTCTCCATCACATGTCCTAAGGCTAATGCTTGACAGCTTGGTATCACATGCATTATCCGTGATACTCCAGAATGTTCCATGCTCTGATTGGGTACTTCTCGGTTTTCTCTCCCTTACGTACTCCTATGTCCCCAATACGCCACCTGGCATACTATGGTACTTACAGTATTGGTTGGGAGTATGGGAAGGAAAAAGGTACTTTAGATTTCAAGAAATATTGCAGCACTGGGATGACATTATAGCTGGAAATTACACAAGATAAGGGTAGCCTCAAATGTTTTAGGGAACTGTATGTCCATCTTAGTCTAGGATATAACCTGCCGCTGCACGCTGTTTGTAAGCTAACCAGGTCATTTTGATCTCATTAATAAATTTTTCTTATCGGAAAAAAAAAAAAAAAAATACAAGCTATGATCAAACGAGGTCCATATTCAATTATGGACATCAAATATTCAAATGTATACATTGCATTCTATTATGCAGTCTTTAGTACATCGACAGGGGGAGATCCTGAGGGTCCTGCCCACTTATCCCAAACATGGCATTCTATCATGCAATCTTTAGTACATTGATAGGGTGGGGTTGTGCAAATTGCACTCCTCCCTACTCACACAATCTTGTGTACATTGATCAAATGGTTGTGCGTCAACATAAAAGATTAACATAGAGAACAAGAGTAAAGCAATCACAAGCCTGGTTGAGTTAGCCATAGGGGTGGGCACGGTCCGGTCCGGCCCTAAAATGTAATAGGATCGGGACCAAACCGACTTGAAAGTATCGGTTCGGTTTCGGTTCCATGGACCGAAATTATTTGAATGTAACCGGACCGAACCGGACCAAATACAATCGGTCCGGTTTCGGTCCGAAACTCGGTCCTGGGCTTTTTTATTGGGCCTTTAGTCCACTACAATTTAGATGATTTTTCTTAAGTTTTGGGCTTTAAACAAAATAAGACATACACCAAATCAAGTACTAAATAGGAAAAAAGTCCAAAACCAATGAACCAACCATGGATCCACCATAGGTTTCCTAATTCCTATGTCTAGTTTAGTAATTTACTAATAAAAAAAATGTTTTTTTATTTATTTCGGTTCGGTTCGGTTCTCTCGGTTCTATAAAAACAAGAACCGAGACCGGACCAATAGCTATATAGTTCGGTTCGGTTTCGGTCCGGTCTTGACCGGTTTTTAGTCAACTCGGTTTTGACCGGTTTTGACTCGGTTTTTTCTGTTCGGTTTTCGGTTTTCGGTTTTTCGGTTTTTTTGCCCACCCCTAGTTAGCCATCTTAATTTCTTTCTAATAAGATTGTGAATACAAATTAAAAAAGTCCTGGCATATATTACATGTATAGTGTTTGAAACTAGGAATGGCCACCTAAGACCATCTCTAATGGGTCTCCTAAAACCTATAATTTAGGAATTCCCCAAAAATGTCGACCCTAACGCGTCTCCTATAATTATAGCAGCCGGCCATCCACGTAGGACGTGGTGGGCCGGTCTGCTAAAACTTCACCCAAAATCGAACAAGAGATAGGATTATAGCAGACAGCGAAAATAAGATGTTCCACGCTGGTTCAACCAGCGTGGAACTTTTTTTTTTTTGGTTCCACGCTGGTCAAACCGGCGTGGAACGTTTTTTTTTTTTTTTTTTTTTTGTTCCACGCCGGTCTAACCAGCGTGGAACTATTTCCAACAAATTTTTATTGTTCCACGCTAGCTTAACCAGCGTGGAATCAACGAAGCCCATCCGTACAGTCCGCCATCGAAGCCCACCCGTGCGAAGGCCCAAAACCTCCACGCTGGTTCAACCAGCGTGGAACAGAAAGCTAAGGGGAAAACAATTCCACGCTGGTTCAACCAGCGTGGAAGAAAAAATTTAGAAAAAAAAAAGTTTTCGCGTTAGGGTTACCCCTGATATAGGTATAGGAGACGTGCAAGAAAAAGTGTTGGGAAAGTAGGTGGCACCTACGTGTATGCCATATCTGCCTATGTGTCGGCAATATACGGGAGACCCATTAGAGATGCTCTAATAGGTAACTGCAGATATTCTAGTAATTAGATATTTTGATTATTTTATTAATGGTTTCACATCTTTATTTTATTATATCTTTATTACAGTTTGAAATTTTTTGATAAAATGTTCATTTTGGTCTGTGGTCATTGTACTTTGCCCATTTTTGCAATTCATTTTAATAGAGATGGAATTTTCATAGTACATCAATGAATCTTTAGATAATGGTTTCATTGGTGCATTCCAAAGTAAACTAGGATAATTAAACATGAAAAAATTGATTTTTTTTGACACATTTTCTATGTAATCAAACAATAATTTCGACAATCAAGGATAAGAATGCAATTTATTTTGTAGAAGAATTTTTCAGGAAAATAGTATTTAATTTATTCTAATGAACTCAACAGAACACATGTTTTGATAACATAATCTCTTAATCCTACGTAGTTAGGATAAAAAAAAAAATGATACTGTATAAACTTATCGTCCTAAGGAAAATGTTCAACAACAAAAGGAAGGATATCATCGGCAAGCTCAATACCAATTGGGAAGGACCTTACATTATCACCAAGGTTCAAAGCAACGGTTCTTATCGTCTTCAAACACCAGAAGGAGAGATCGTTAAGAACCCATGGAATGCTTATCACTTGAAAAAGTTTTATCAATGAAATGTAAGCATCCATTCATTACATTTCAATATACAAACACATTGTTGCCTTCATCTCAGCTCAAACATGAATGGCTCCTAAAGGTCTACTCCCTCGACCTACAAATTATCAAAACTCTAGTCCCTTTGATGATTTTAATTTGTTAAGTTCAAACATCTGCAACTTAACTTGGTGCATTGGTCATATCATTCCCACGACCTCTGTACAATCAAGCAACCATACACACGACCTCATCCACCAGCAGGTCCAGCACTATGGTTACCACTTGTTTGCAAAACTCATACAAGCAGACAACGTAGCAAGAATGACAATAAAAGGTAAGTCATTGAATTTTCTTTTTACTTAAGGAGATTCTAACCATTACAGGTAAAAACAAAGTCAAACTAAGGCATACAAGAAGAACTGTTTCAATTCGTCCTGCTTGCAGCCATTCATCTCGTCTACCTGCCTTCTGAACGAGCTACCAGGACTCCCTGGAAACTAGCTGATCAGAACGGCTTAAGTACAAGCTCATCAAATTCAATTCTGTTCAATACAACTCCAACAAACAATTGTTTTCCAAGCACAAAAACTCAGAGGACTGCTTCGAGGAAGACGTATTGCAAGAACAAGGAGTGCAAGAAGCAAACTTTGCACAAGGTTACCCAATACAAGAAAGTTGGTACCCGGACTAGTTCATTGCTGCGCTGGCTGGTCGCTGGAACCATCAATTTCAATACAACCACTGGCGACCTGGTCACTAGGGCCCATCAAGGCGTCCTGAGCTGGAGCCAAAGTCTCTTCGGCCCCACCTCGCGTCTCCTCTCCCTCGGGCGACCCCATCATAGCTTTCTGCAGTTGCTCACAGTAGGCCTGCGACGCTGCACCATTTTCCTGGCTTACGTTCTGCCAGTGTTCAGCAGAAGCCTTAGCAGCAGCCAAATTTTCCTTCAACTGCTCATTGGTCTCCTTCAACGCTGCGACCTGAGCATCCCTGTCCCTCACCTTGCACTCCGCAACAGCAGCAACGTTCTTGGCCTGTTCAAGCTTCTCGTTCAGCTCCTTCAGCTCAACCTCAGCTCGGGCACCAACTTCAGCGACAAGACGCACTTCCTGGAAGCTCGCATTAACCTGCAAGTGCAAGCGGAATTAGGCAACGATGACTAAGCAGAAACAAAGAAAATAATAATTATGGCAACACTCACCAAAGCCAGCGCCGCATTTAACTTCGAGCAGGTGACCAACAAAGTCTGAGACTTCACCGCTCGAGCATCAGCTTCCAGAACGATGCCCTCATTCACAGCCCGGGCGACGCAGGGGTCGTCAATAGCACTGTCGTTATCATATACGACATGCCTCTCACCACGGCCGTCCAAATAGTCGAACGGCCCAGGGCGAAACACAGACGACACACCCTTGCCTTTGTCATAAGGCCGAACAGCAGTCTTCCTGGACACAACAGACATCTCAGGAGCTCTAGCAGACGGGACAAGAGCAGGTGTCGGCACAATGGGCCGCTCCAACATCTTCAGGTTACCTGAATGAGACATCTTCTTCTGCCCAGACAAGGCAGGCAGTTTTGGAAGTGAGGGCGGAGGAGACACAACTAGGGGGCTCACCACTACCTCCACCTGGCGCGAGCTACCACCAACTCTCTCCTTCTCCACAGGTCGTTCCTTCTCCGACCTCCGAACAGCGACACCTGACCGCTCTCTCTCAGCAGGCCTCGAGCTACCATCAGCTCGTTCCTTCTCACCAGCACGCGAACTACCACCAGAACGCCCAGCACCAGCTTTATGAACAGACGACATAAAGTTCTTCCTCAGCAACTTCCTCCTCTCGAGCTCTTCTTCAACGGTTTTTGGACCACCCTTCGGAATGAAATGCTCCCTCAGGTGGGGTAAGAACTGTATCTTCCGACTATCAGACCACAAACCAAAGCAGTTCAGAGCAGACTTCAAGTCGTTCTTCCTCACCAAGTGGTCGTCCCTGATCGCTACAAATAAAATATAAAGTCAGCAAGTCCGAAAGAAAGAAATTCATCTACCATCCTAAGGCTAACATCCAGAAACTTACGAGCATCATTCCTAGTCACATGACGCAACTGGATACTCCCCTCAACGATCGACCCAGTAATCAACATGGGATCTTTCCACCATGGCTCACTACTAACCGGGTGGATCAAAGGCAAACGTTCTGGCCTAACTTGCATATTATAGCCCGCAAAATCGGCCTTTGAAGAACGTTTGAAAGTAAAGTGATCCAACACATCTTTCACAGTGATGTTCCACCTATGCAGCTTATTCAGGTCGACAATTACCCTCATATTCCTCCAGAAATTGCCATTCATCTGGCAGGGGGCTCGACCAATAGCATTCAACAGGTCGACAACCAAACAAGGCAATGGCAACCTCAGCCCAGCTCGGAATTGGGTCAAAGTAAAAACAGTCGAGAAAGGATTTTTAGGTCGATACTCAGCAGAAAGTAAACGATCTCCTAAAAATCTAATCTCCAAATGCTCAATCGAGCTAAGACCATACTGCTTCCTGAACGCAATATGCCTATTTACATACTTATGGTTCACTACTCTACACATCGAACCATCGTCTCCTTCCACCATTTCCTCGTCAGACGAGTCCGCCCCATGAGAGCCGCTACTCTGGGGGCTATCAGAATCCCCACCATGAACGGGAGACAAGGTTTCAGATTGAGTCCTTTCAGACTCATACTCCTCACCGCCACCACCACTCAAGTTATCATTTTGAGAGTCACTAGCGTCCGACATTACTACCAAGCAACAGAAAACAAAAGATGAAAGAAAAGAAAGAGAAGCAAACTAACCTCACGAGCTCTCAAAGTTCTTCAGATCGCCAGAGAAAAGCGGCAGCAATTCAAATAAAGGCGAGATAGGTAAACCCTTCTCAAGAGAGCTACAGTTTAAATACCGTAGCACGAGCAATCCCAGCAATCGGTTCGAAATAGGTGAACGGCTGAGATCGACCACATCAACCATAACAATTGCAGTTATTTTCCACTCACAAAATGGTTCACATCCACCGTCGGATCAATCCACGTGCCAGACAAATACTATATCAGGCAAGAAGTGCGTCAGTTGCCATAACTGCACAGCTAGCTGCTCGAGGAAAACCCTCCACTTCCCCGTAAAAGCGCCATGATTAGTACAGACAGGCCTGTATGACTGCCACGTCCGTAAAATCAAAAAGCAAACTACAAATCAGCATCGATCAGAGTTCTTAGTCTTTTCAGCCCGACTACTACAGCCGACATAAAAAGAGGGGGCTTATGTAGGGGTACTACATACTCCGACCAATCAAAAGCAGCCACGTGGCACAGTCATCCATCCATCAGGTCGCCACCATCTCTACCTGCTAGTAGCTCGACCACAACAACTCGATCTCACAACGAGCAGCGACCTGCTTATACACACGTGCTCTCATTCAATGCACAGAATATTCTCATCAGTTACATAATTAATTCACAGGGATGATCCTCGCGCGTTACACATTTAATCCTCATTATGATGAAGGAGAATCTGCAAGATCCACGATCCACGCCCTTCTACCTTCTATAAGAACAGAACTACGATGGCTTGATCTCTAAGTTCAATCCCCTCGAGCTAAGAGTACGTAGGCAATCTCGATCTCAACGAAGTGCAGCCACCCCGACCTAAAACTTCCCCTTTGGTCAAGTCTCCCAACGACCTGATCTAGTAGTGCATTAATCTAGAAATAGGTTAATACATGGACTCAACTTCATCTAAGAAAGAAGGGTCTACTTCCTCTAGTTCAACCTGAGGGCCTTCAACCTGACAGACATCATCATCACCAGGGTCTACTTCCTCTAGTTCAACCTGAGGGCCTGCAACCTGACAGACATCATCATCACCACCATCTACAACAAAAGCAATTAAACCGTAAGTTTATATCAAAATTACAGGTTAAACAAAAGCAATGAAATTTTAAGTTTATAAAATTACATGTTATTGACCAACCTTGTGATTCACAGTCATTAACAACTCGATTTGTTGCAAGTCTTTTACTCCACCTTGTGGGCTTTGCTGGTGATTTTCTCTTGGGCTTCACTGGTGTTGTTGGTTTGGGCTTCACTGGTGTTGTTGGTTTGGGCTTCACAGGGGTTTTAGGTTTGGGCTTCACAGGTGTTGTTGGTTTGGGCTTCACAGGGGTTTTGGGTTTGGGCTTCACAGGTGTTGTTGGTTTGGGCTTAACAGGGGTTTTTGGTTTGGGCTTAACAGGTGTTGTTGGTTTGAGTTTCACTGGTGATTTTCCTTTTCTCCTTGTTGGCAGCTTCTGTCTAGTGGATGGTGGGAGCTCCTCATTCCTGACAGGGTTTTCACTACATGGTGGAATCTCATCAACATCAACTTGCTGACTAGTTTGAGCAAAAGGAACTGAAGATGGTGGTGTTGGTTGAAGAATAGGTTGGACACGAACTTGTAGTTGTCTGTTGATAGATCCTATGTACGTAGGACTAACAAAGTCAACATATAAGTGAATGAAATTCTGTTTATCTTGTTTGGCATTCTTAAAGAAATCCAACACATCTATGTCTTCCACCATGTGAAACCTCTTATTAATATAATCCTCATCCCTACATATCATAAACCATGACAATGCTATACTTCTCCCATCTGGTACATCTATGAACTTAAACACTTCTTTAGCCAAATCTAATAACGACACTTCATCACCATCCCAATTCTTTGAATCAACAGTACTTCCACCCTTATAACACCTTAGTTTCTTTGGAACTTGTCCAATATCTGTAAAATTACCTCCAAAATGAAACCTAAGATGTCTCTTAGGAAGCTCTGTCATCTGTGTATAAAAAACCTTATATAAATATTGTATACATACAACACAAACAACAACAACAACAACAACAACATTTTGATCACCAAGTTTGTTTGTATACATACATTGGACAAACAACAACAATAACAACAATTAAAATAAGAACAATGATGGATCTAAAACAATAACAATCCAAAATTGTCGTTGAAACAGAGATGCATACAAACCCTAAAATTTTGTTGAATTTCAGCAAAACCCTTAAATTTAATCAACAGATAAACAGTTTTTTGTAACTTGAATGTAAAAATACATATTATAACAGAACATTCCAACTAATAATAACACAAAATTGCTGTTGAAATAGAAATATATAAAAACCCTAAATTTAAACCGAATTTTAGCAAAACCCCTAAATTTGATCAACAGATAAACAGTTTTTTGTAATTTTAATGTAAAAATCCATATTATAACAGAAGGAAACTAGAGAATTGACAGATAAACTTAAAAACAATCATTTGCTTGCAGAGAAAAATTGAAAACCAAATTTGAAAGAATATGAAAACCACTAAATTTTGATGACAATCAAAACAGATTTTATGTACTTGCATGTAACGATCTATCATACAACAGAACATTCCAACTCAGAATTATAGAAAAAAAGCATTTTCCATTACAGAAACAAAATTAACTGAAAAATTTGATTGAAGTTGGACATTTACCTTCAAATCCTAGCTACGATCGAACTCTGATCACACGTCCACTAACAATTTGAGTTGAATTTACCACAAATACAACAGATTTGGTTGAAAGACAAGATCTTGCTAGGGTTTATGAGAGGGAGAAGAAGGAATTAGGCGGGAAGAATGGGAAAGATCGCGCCTGTGAGTTGTTATCACTAGCAAGTGTTTCCTTTGTATTATCAGATCCCTCACCCTAGCCGTTGGATTAAAGCAAAATCTCGACCGTTGGATCATCACACTTGTCCTCTGTTTTTAAGTTTAAACCACGTCAGCATTTTTTCGTTTTAAATAAGCCAGCGTTTTTAAGTTCTAGCCACGTCAGCAACTGCAAACGGTCAGGAGACAGAATCGTTAACTTGCTAGTGATAAGACAAAAAAAAAATCTTTAGTGGGGTAAACGCAAATATTAACATAATCTTGTGGGGTTTTTACAAAATGGCCCGCAATTTATTTTGTAGAAGAATTTTTCAGGAAAATAGTATTTAATTTATTCTAATGAACTCAACAGAACACATGTTTTGATAACATAATCTCTTAATCCTACGTAGTTGGGATAAAAAAAAAATGATACTGTATAAACTTATTCTTATATTGTAATTGAGATTTGAGTCTTCATTTCTGACAATAGTTGACTTACATTAACCACCTTAACAACGTAAGATTAATCATCATTAATATAATTTAGGTGCACTTATTGCAAATATTCATGTACAGTATTTTCTGTATACAGAGTTGACGAATGAATATGTTATTACAAGTTGGCTAGAAATTTCTATGAGAGTTTGTTATGATTCCATGTCTATTAGTTCAATGGATTAGGTACCAAACAAGTAAAATTTAACAGGCACATTAGAGTTGATAATATGTGAAGTCCACAATAACATTCTAATGAACTTCAATATAAGTGAGCAGTGTGGGGCTGTGGGCAACAAATTAGTTAATACAGCACTATCTCACATTCTCATGTTTGGTCATTAACATTCTCCAGAATTGCAGAATGAGCCTGTGGTTCAATGGTAGCAGTGTAGCACCCCTCTCACAAAGAGAGGTTGTGGGGTTCGATAATAACAGATCAACAATGGATTGTTGATATAAGTTTCCACATGGTAATTAATTTTCCAACCCCGCTAGTCCAAAAAAAAACCGGATTCAAACATATGTATTTAGAAGAATCGGATTTATTATTTTTAAGAAAGACTTATAGCACAGTTTGTATCGCGTTTGTCCTCTACTTTTTTGTAATACTATAATTTCTTGAGTTTATCAATAAAATGGTTTTATGGACAGGAAAAAAAAACATTCTCCAAAACTGAGTGCAGAACTGCAGAAGGGCAGGCTTGTGATTGCTGGTTTCGAGTTGGGTTAGTTGGGCTTTGGACCAGTAATGGTTTTGGATCTTAAAATTATTATCAGCCCGTAAAGATTGCAATGTCGTCAAAATTTGGACTTGGTTATATAAGTTTTGAGCTTAAACTCTAAAGTAACCTTTAGGGTTGGCCCAAGGATGTTATATGACAGAAAACTAGATGGGCAATATGGAGTTATGGACTATGGCTTCTTAATTGTAAGTTTGGGTTCAGGTTTTGGGCTGGTTTTCAAGGTTGATATATATGTTTTGGTTGTCTTTGGCATGAACTTCAAACAAAACCATATAGCTAGGTGGAAGTTTGTTTTCTGCAGGCTTGCAGGTTTCGCTTCTTCTTCGATCGAGTTCCCTGGAAATGGAAGTATATATACGAATTTCAATCGGTGACTGTAAAGTAGTCGACGGCTCCAGGCACCCACTTCATCCCCTGCATGCATGAGCTGAGTATCATACTCAATTACTTCGATAGCCGTCGCAATTAACTATATATTTTTCTTGTAGTTAACTCATTTTTATTTGGTATTGGGCTATATATGTTTGAAACCTCATGTCTCATGCAAATGCAAATACTAAATACTTACGTACCTGTGTAGTATAAATAATTTGTTGTTGTCTTTCAATATAATCATAGTACTTGGTGATTGCGTGAGTAATGGAAGGACTTGTTGGATAAAGAGACAAACACACATGAAGCTTTCAAACACACTTATCTTCTTCTTCTTCTTCTTCTTATCTTCTTTTGGTTCTTTCAAGAACCAAAATTCCTTTTACACAAACTCACTTTTTCAATAATTCAACCAAACTTTTCATTTTCATGACCTGTGGAAGTTCTTACTCCCAACCCAACAGTATTGCGTCAGTGCTAACGCCTCTGTGCCTATGTGGGCAGGCCCTTAAACGCCCACCCATCAACTCCTAGATCATATTTTCACAAAGTTTTGGGCCATTTCATATCAAAGTTGTTATTATTTGAGAATCTCAATGCAATAGGAGTCATCTCGGCCGTTCGATGATAAGTAGATGCTACACGCAATTTTGCAACCTAATGTACCATAAAGTTTTCATGCAGTTACAACTTACAAGTATAGCCTAGCATGAACAAGGAACAATAGTACTGAATTACTTATTGAAGCTTTTCATGAGATAGCAAGTGGGATAGATGATGTATTGTTTTTGTGTACAATACTGTACATTGTGGTACAAACCACATAGACTTTTGGACCATTAGGGTTCACACTTCACACCTACTGGACCACATAGAAGTATAGAACTACTGTTTCTTTAACCTTCAAAGTCTATTACAAATTTCTCAATTTTAATTTTCTATCTGGAATTGGCACAACTATGTAAGGAATATAAATCTTGGACTAAAATTTCGTCGAAAGGGGCTCTTACTTGGACTTTGATTTATTTATAGCTTAGGAACCATGAGAAAAATCCTAGTATGAAATCTAAAAGAGTCCAAGAAATGAAGCAAACAATAGCTAAATACTAGTGTATTAATATTAGATAATGTAGTTTTTCCCTGTAAAGTTTCTATAACAGATTTTGTAATTGTGATTGATACTGACTCTTGACCTAATTTACACATTATATTAACTTAAATTAAATGGACACTTATTAATAATCCAAAGAGCATTGCAACAAAATCAGTTGATGGTATCAATGATATTTTGGATTTAGTGTTTTGCATTTTAATATGGAAAATTAGGTAATTACTTTTATGGTCTAGATGTACTTTAATTCTCAATTTGGTGATTGGTGAATGGTACTTTTAACTGAACTGATGATCTTCATTGGGATTGTAATTTATACCAAGAAGAATGCTATTCTGACAGAAATTATATCAATAAGTTTTTTAGAATTTTAATCTTAACCATTGCATTCATGTGTCATATATATTTCCAGTAAAAAAAAGTACAGTTTGCAAAGCAAAGAAGAAGTTTCTGATGATGCTTTATAAGATCCAAAATTGGTAAATATTGTCATGATGCTGGAAAGGATTATTCATTATTGAACTTATTATTAAAAAACAATTATGTTCATATGAACTGACGAATGATAATACAAACAAGACTAGGGAACATGGTTTTGAGTGTTTCTGAAATCACCAATCATTTAAAACCTAAGGGGGTTAGCCCATGTGAAAATAATACGTCAAGTATAAGGTTAAGATCATTGGATTAAAAAAAAGAGGTTTACCAACTCTTGAAGTCATAGTTCAGTATCTCCAAATGTATTGAGATCACTGCAAACCCCAAAATCTATGAGCAATAGTCTAAACTAGAGACACTCCAACTATCACAAAAGAGCTTGTATATTGTATTAATGCACAATGCACATTTACAGCCGAATGACAAAGATTGTGGCATGTTGAGAGTTGCATTATCATCCGCTTTCGGTCGTTTTCAAAGTAGAACCTAGTAACATTCAACATAACTTATGTTGAAAACATACATCACAAAATATGACAACGCATTATCATATCATGGTATATAGTATGCATAGTTTAAAATATCAAGGATATCCGCAGATATCCCACGAATTATGCCGATATTTGAGAAATAGGATAGAACAAAATTTTACTTTCAAATTAATTTTTAGTGTCGAAATCTTGGCAAAATCCGTTTATCCAAGATTCACTTGAACTATGATTGTTAGATCTTAAAAACTCTTTCACCCCACTATTTGAAATTAATGAATACTTCATTTCAAAATCTAATGATATTTGATCAATACTTCAAATGTACTATGTCCACAAGAGTATTAGTGTACTACTACTTCCATTAGAGTTGCTCCATAAATGTACAAATAGAAAGACCATAGAAAAACCATTGAATGGAGTGGAACAGGAATCTATCTAAACAAGCAGTTGCCAGGAACTGGCGGCTTAATTGTAAGTAAGTTTTGCATCCATCTCTTTCACTTTCAAGCAAATCCAATAGTGTTAATTATAATCTTAACAACAACACGATATCTACACTAGTAGTACTAAAAGTATTTTTTAATACTAAAAACTGTTTGGTTTTGAGTGGAAGAGAGAGAAACAAACAGAGGAGTACTCTGTTTTCTTTCTATGTTAACCTTTCTACACTTTGCTTTTACTTCACCTTTCCAGCTCTTTCTCTCTCCTTTCTTTCTTTTGAAGAAGAAGAAGAAGATTTCAGGTCTGGGTTTTTCTTTTAAAAAATAATTATTCTCTCATTATCTTCTTTACTTTGAAGTAATTCAATTATCCAAAATTTTCATTTATATGTTTTTTTTTTTAAGATTTTTGGAATTTAAAAGGTGAAGAGAGATCTCGTGTTAAAGCTTTTTTAATGGTGTAATGGGATTGTTTAGTTCAAAATTTTGTTTGAATTATTGGTTTTTTTTTTTTTTTTTTTTTTTTGAATAATTATGTATTAGTTCGTTTTTAAATATGTTTTGAGATTTAGTTTAATTAATATATAGTGTTTCTTATCTTTTGTTAATTTATCAAAGCTAGTTTCAATGGGGTTGTTTAAATTGATAGTATTGTTTGAAGCATTGGAGTTTAATGGAGCCTATATTCTGTCTTTGTTAAACCATTTCTTTGTTTGAACCTTTTCGTTTCTCGCAGTTGATTTAGAACTGGATTGATTTTTTTTGGTAAATTTAAACCTGAATTGTTGTGGGGTGATTGAGTTCTCTAATGGGTTTCTTTTGTTTTTTTCAGATTTCCGAAGATTCTACCAATTGTGTTCATAATTCTAGATGTAGTTTAAGTTTCAAAGAATTGAGTAGAAGGTTACTTATGGATAGTTTGAGTTGGGCGATCTTCGTTCGACTCTCCATTGGATTTATAGTCATTTTAGTTGCACCGTTTTCTCATGGATTCACTAACCAACAAGATGGTAAGCTGAATTTCTATAATTCTTGATATTTTGGTGCAGTAGATCTACAGTGTGAAAAATTAGTTATGGTCAATTTTATTTCTTCAATATTTGATGTTTTTTGTGTTGATGTGGTTGAAATCTTTTTTTCAGTATCGGCAATGAATGGCTTGTATGCTGCACTGGGTAAACCTGTTCTTCCTGGATGGATTCCTAATGGAGGAGACCCATGTCTGGAAGCTTGGCAAGGTGTTCAATGTGTCGATTCAAACATAACTGCAATGTATGTTTATTATTCTGCTTACCACTGAATTTCTTGAGTAAGTTTCTGTTTTAATGGTGTATTTGTTCGACAGAATCCTTGTTGATGCAAATTTGGGCGGTGAATTGGGAGATAACTTGCAAATATTTACTTCATTAGTATCAATGTAAGTGATATTTATACTCTTTCGGACTACTTGATTTTTTTTTTTCGGGGGGGGGGGGGGGGGGGAAAGGTCCATAACGTAAAATTAAAATAGTCTATTACATAGAAATAAAACGAGCAGAAGTGCGCCCCATAAAGTCGTCTCTTATAATATTCTTAGGATCTAATGGCACATCAGCCTGTTTAGTCAATATACCAAATTCCCTTCCCTTTGCCGCCTCCTTCGCCATCCAGTCCGCTGCTTGATTGCCTTCCCTGTATATCTTCATTAACTTCATTCTCGCCAGTCTCGATTCCTCTAGTGATGAGTCCATTGGCAGGAAGACAACTTGCAAATATTTACTTCATTAGTATCAATGTAAGTGATATTTATACTCTTTCGGACTACTTGATTTTTTTTTTTTGGGGGGGGGGGGGGGGAAAGGTCCATAACGTAAAATTAAAATAGTCTATTACATAGAAATAAAACGAGCAGAAGTGCGCCCCATAAAGTCGTCTCTTATAATATTCTTAGGATCTAATGGCACATCAGCCTGTTTAGTCAATATACCAAATTCCCTTCCCTTTGCCGCCTCCTTCGCCATCCAGTCCGCTGCTTGATTGCCTTCCCTGTATATCTTCATTACTTCATTCTCGCCAGTCTCGATTCCTCTAGTGATGAGTCCATTGGCAGGAAGACACAAACGATATGTCCTAGATAAAATTAATCCCCCATTGGATAGTCAGGATTTTTCTCACTATCTGATTGTCCCTTATGTTGAACCAAGAAGCGACTCACTTCTTAAATTTATCCTTTCGATATGAGTTACACATAAGTGGAATGGATCTACATTCACTTTGCTTCATTTTAAAAGATATTGCCATCTTATTAATTACAATTTTTATTATAACAAAAAAAACTTGAGATTATGTCTTTGTGAATACTTTATATTAATAGCTTTCTTCTTTATTTTCATTTTTTGAGGTAGAGATTTGAGCAACAATCATATTGGAGGAAGTATTCCATCCACTCTGCCTCTCACCATGAAGAACTTGTAAGTTTTGATTTGGGAAATCTAATAGTTACCCTGAATATGGTGAAGTGGTTCACCTTATCAAACTTTTCACTATATCATTAACATGTATTTTTTATTTTTTTTTTCTGATAAGAAATATATGGTTTCCCTGTGGCAGTTTTCTTTCCGCTAATCAGTTCAATGGAACTATTCCAAGTTCTTTATTCTCTTTGACTCAATTGACTGATATGTAAGTTTGTTATTCTAAATTTGCTCATCTACAGGCCTCCTTTCAAAGATTTTATTGTTCTCCCTATTAGACGTGTTAGAACTTGTTTGGTTGATTATATCTGCAGGTCACTAAATAATAACCTTCTGACTGGAGAGATACCAGATTCCTTCCAAACACTTACGGGTTTGATTAATTTGTAATGGTCCAGTTTTCCTTTTGTCTACCATTAGATTTCCCTCTCTCCTTTTAGGTTCTAGAAAATGATTATCATCTATGATTCTGCAGGCATCTTTCTGGTAACAATTTGACTGGCGAATTACCTCCTTCTTTCGAAAATCTGTCATCTCTGGTAACTTTGTGAGTACTTAAAGCTTGTCAGCAACTCATGATAAAAAAATTTCCTTATCAACATGCATATTTGTTAGGATCTTATTGTCTGACTCGAGCTTCTCGTTAACAGGCACTTGGAGGACAATCAACTATCTGGGACTCTCGATGTTTTGCAAGATCTTCCGTTAAGAGATTTGTAAATGCTTGACCTCCTATTCATTTTGTTTTCAAAATTTTGAGTAGTATTAACCCTAAAGTAGATAATAGCCATGGAGAATCTTCATTCTTTTTTACAATGCTGTTTTGTTTGATTCAACAGGAATATAGAGAATAACCTGTTCTCTGGACAAATTCCTGTGAAGTTGCTAGATATCCCGAATTTCAAGTAAGAACTTCTGATAGAACATTTGCTTTCTCTCATCTCTTAAAGAGATTATAAAGTATGGTGACTAGAATCTCCTGATAGAGATGGGGTTGATTTCGAGCATGACTAAAATTTGAGAGGCTTTGATGCTAATGGAAGCATTCATCTTGAGAGCTACATTATGAGGAGTTTATGTTGTTAGAGACATTTTTAAAATGTGGGAGTGTATAAGATTATTAGTCTATTTATTGGTCCGTCCAATTTTGTGGCTCTGTAATATTTATAGCATGAAATTTTTTTATAGTTGAAAGCTAAGATGAATATCCGTGCCTAGATTGATATATGGTTCTGTCTGTATCATGCAGAATGGATGGAAACACATTTAACTCCAGCACTGCTCCACTACCCTCACCACCATCACTATCCCCACCGTCATCATCATCCCCACCGCCACCTCCATCTGGGACACCAGCTTCAAAAGGAACACCTGGGAAACAAGCAAATGGACCTTCTACAGCGAAAGAATCAGATCGTACAAGAACAACCAAATTTTGGACAACTAAGAAGGTTGTTTGGATTGCAATTGCTGGAGTATTAGTGTTTATTGTTATTGCATTAGGAATTATTCTCTTGGTATCACGATGCTGTAAAGAAAGGCAAGATAATGATAGATTTGCAAAGATACATGAAAGGGTGCCTTATAGAGCCCCACAAGAGAATCCTAAAGCCAGTGATTCCATGGTCCAACCACACAGAAAGCTTGAGAAAGGTATATTTAATTTAATTTGTATTGTCTCAGTTTTACTGTCATATGTTTGCAAATGCTTATTGAGGCTTTTGTTTGAACAGTTCCAAAAGAGGCACCTGTGAAATCAAAAGAGGAGCATGGGATAGATGTTAGCACAATGGCTGCACTTACCAGGCAATCAAATGAACAGGAAAATGTGAATAAAATAGGAGTGAAAAAGCAAAAGGATGAACATGAGATTGACATGTCCGATATGTTTCTACTACCTCCCCCTCCTCCTCCTCCTCCCCCTCCTCCTTCCTCTCCTCCTCCTCCTCCTTCTCCACCTCCTCCTCTTCCATTTCATGTTGAAAGAGTCACTGTAGAACCGATTGCACGTAGTGAAACAACCCCGGCACAGTCTCAGGCCAAAATTTCTGGTCTTCCTACTTCTGTGAGGTCATTTACAATTGCATCTCTACAGCAATATACGAACAGCTTTTCTCAAGAAAACTTTATCGGAGGAGGCATGCTTGGCAGTGTTTATAGAGCCGAGCTACCAGATGGAAAGGTATAGTTCTTAACTTCTTATGATTGTTAGCTTATTGGATTAGGTGAAACGTCTAGAAATTCTACACTATATCTCCTAATTTTCGTTGTTTAGTTTGTTTGTACATGAATAATTTTGTCATCATGTGTGTTATGTTTGACCTGAAGAACTGTTGTCATCTTATGCTTTTAGCACGCCTTCTCCATGAATTCCTTTTTTTTTGTTTTGTTAATCCTATCTGTAAAATGAAATAAAAAATTTGAGCTGGTTTTTGTCATTTTCAATTACTCGTGTAAATATCTTTTTCATTGATCAGAAATTTAAGTTAATTTATTTTCTAGTATATGTATGTAACAGATACATGGAGTTCCACCCCAAAAGAATTGAAAAGAAATACTAGAACTCGGTTTGCTCTTTTTCTTTCCATATGGTCTGTTTACCATTGGAAGGTTACATTTTTTTATATATTCCTAACCTACACAATGAAGTTGTGGTCTGATTTTTTGGGGAACTCCCACCAAGGAGTTGATCTTCGCAAAAAATCAGGGCAGACGTGGCTGATTACAACTAAGAAAATGTGGACCCTTAGATAAATCCTAAACTATAACACAAGACAAGGTTAGAGCCATTAAACAATCATCCTGAAACCCAAAATTGTAGAATCATTTTTGTAGAACGAATTGAGAAATTGTCAGAGGCACAGCTTGGATGAGTTTCTAATCAAAGCTGAGTGTTGAGATTTGGGGGTTTGGCTTTGGATAAGATGTACTCAGACTAAGAGAGGCCCTTAGGACCATCTGGACCCTACTTAATTAAATAGCTTACTGCTTTCTAGCCGGCTTTAGGTCCTTGGCCGAGCAGAGGAGGAGAGTGTTGTTGGAGGACAGCCTTCCTGTTGTGGTGTTGTGAAGCCGTATCTGCCTTTACGGGTTCATCCTGGTAAGGAAAAGCTCGGGATTTAGTTTGAGCCTTTCTCCCTACTCTTTAACCGGAATAGCTATGAGTGCGTCGGTTGATGGCGACTTGCCCTGTTAGTGGGTATCCTTTTTCACTTTCTCTTTAGGAAGAAAGCTAATGATTAAATAACTACCAGCTCCACTGACTCAATAGGCGAGGAATCGCTGGAAAATGCATGATCACCGGTGATACAATCGAAGGAAGATGAATCGATGAACTTTGAACGCTAGTGGCAAATAGAATTACTGATCCTGTACTGTATGTTGCTTTACAATTGGGTTGGAGTTTTTCTCTTTCATAGCCTGCAAGAAACAATATCTATTTTCTTCTAGCATATTCTTTAATTCTTAAATTTGAAAAAGGTGAATCTTGAACTGAAGGGGCATGGAAACTTACTGTCCAACTGCTGAAACAATTATTAGTTGTTTCATGTATATAAATTATTATTTGACCTGTTTTGTCTGCTCTTCTCATTTTTGTTATGTTTTAACCAAGAAATGGATTTAGTTTTCTTCCTTTAATTTAATTTTCCTCGACTTGCATGTTTTATTATGTGCATTCTATGGATCTTAACAAGTGTAACTATTATTGCTTCTTTAGCTACTGGCTGTAAAGAAACTGGACAATGCAGCTTCCAGGGGGCAGAGTGAGGAACAATTTCTTGAGCTGGTCTTGAGCATCTCTAAGCTTCGGCATGCTAACATTGTTGCACTCGTGGGTTACTGTGCGGAGCATGGGCAAAGATTACTCGTCTATGAATACTGCAGTAGTGGGACACTTCATGATGCACTCCACATGGATGATGAACTTAATAAGCAGCTGTCATGGAATGCACGCATCAAGATAGCTCTTGGAGCTGCAAGGGCTTTAGAGTGAGTACATCAGTTTACGCTTTCAGAAAAAATTTAGATCATTTTCTTTTCTTCCTTTACGTTTTTTATGGAATGAAAATACACGACCCTTAAAGCAACATTCACCCTTATTATTTCAGAGATTTGATGTTGTTTTCTTAATGGTTGTACTGAAGGTTTCTACACGAGGATTGTCAACCTCCTGTTGTACACAGAAATTTCAAATCTGTCAATGTTCTCCTTGATGATGGGCTTGCGGTACGTGTCTCTGATTGTGGGCTGGCTCCGTTAATCTCATCTGGATCTGTTAGTCAGGTAAGTGACTAATATAAATTCTTTTCGTATTTATTGTAAGGCACAACTAAAATCCTTGTTCTTTTGTTGAGGGGTACTGATATTACTGTTTTTTATTCCAGTTGTCAGGACAACTTCTATCAGCTTATGGTTATGGCGCTCCGGAGTTTGAGACGGGTACATATACTTACCAGAGTGACATCTACAGTTTTGGAGTAGTAATGTTAGAACTCCTTACAGGGAGAAAGTCCCATGATAGGTAACAACTCCAACTTAATCAACTTTGGTCTCTGATGGTTCATCAAGTTCTTCTATAATACCTTATTTTATGTCTTCCTTGAATATATTGAAGATCACGTCCTCGAGGAGAGCAATTTTTGGTGAGATGGGCGATTCCGCAGCTTCACGACATTGATGCACTATCAAGGATGGTTGATCCATCTCTTCATGGATCTTATCCTGTCAAATCATTGTCACGGTTTGCCGACATCATATCTCTATGTGTGCAGGTGAGTTTGTGTCCTAGTTTTTCTAAATCATGTATTATATGATGGCTGAAATCGTTTACCCAATGCTCTTGATGGAAAGAAACCCCTTCATAAAAAAATTGAACATTATTTTGGTAGATCACCAACAAAATCACAACAGGTTGCTAACTTTGAGAAATTTTCATAGCTGGTTCTGGGTGCAAGAGATGATGAAAATTTGCATCAGTTTCATGCAATTACTGGTCTGAAATCTATAAAGATTAAATTAAGCCTAGCCTCTAAGAACCTTGTACTTGGCATTGTGATTCAAAAATTGCTCCAGTCTTTTGCATTACTCGTAGCAGGGCCAATATGTTATACATGAGTACATTACAGCCTTGAAACCCAGTTCATTACATGTTTTTGACTTGAAATAATAGTAAAAATAACAGCTAGTGTGTTTTGTCCTTGCTTCATGAAGGACCATGGTGCATTGTTTAATAACTCGATTTAAATGTGTAAATCGCTCAAGATTGAGGTAGAGTAAACCTCAAAGAGCCAGATAGACTCTGGCGAGCAGATGTACGTAGCTATTGTTGACGAAGGGAAAATAGATCTGGACATTCGATTGCTAAATGCAACCACAAATTGGTTCAAACTTGGCATCCTAGCACTAAAAATGTGACAATTGCAAGATCTATCTCCTGTAGATACTGCAGATTTGATTGAATCACCTCGAGTAGTTGTCAACAAGGACTCAAGAAGAAGAAGATGACACATCAAGTCTTACTCGTACCAGGGGTTGTTAATAACTAAAAACCACTGATGTTAAGTGGCACCTCTACTACAACAAAACATTAGGTTAGTGTATAAATTGTTGAGGAACTCGTTGTCAATGACTCAAATATGTGCCCCCAACTCTAGCTCGATGGTAGAGAAATTTAAAATAGAACGTACTTCGAACCAGAAGATCTAAGAGATTTCTCAGGGAGAAATTGATCCTACCATTAGATTTGGCAAGTATTATAACAATCCATATAAAAAGATCAGGTACCTTGATGACTATATCAAGAAGGTTCTGGATAATCTTTACGGACTTAAGGGTTGTGGATATGCTACTGTATTTTTCGAGAAAGGAGATTGTGCTACTCCATGTGGGCACGGAGCTTCCAAATATCGTGAGAAGGTATCCAGAGGTGGAAAAGTAAGAGTTCAAAGTAGGAGCTCGATGTCTAAATGAGCTTCTTATTAGTAATATTTATTGTACCTTGTGTGTAACCATGAGAGTATATACACTCCCCTGTTCTGAGCTTTATTTCATTGTTAGGAACGACTAAAGTGGACGGGCATTTGTTAAACTTTATTAAAGCAGGTTGAGATCTGTTTTACCCATAAATAATTAAAAAGAGAAAAAGAAAATGGTTTCTATTGTTGACAGTCGAAACTACTTGAATAATGAGAATAGCTGATTTTTGTCTGTCTAAATATTCAATTATGGATACATCAAGTCATGCACACTTGTGCCTCTGTAGTCTAAACTCTTAAGTTAGCAACATATTTGGCATTGGATGATGTATAGTTAACGAAATTAATTAGTCTGCTGACCTCATGTTTGTTTTGCAGTCAGAGCCAGAATTTCGGCCACCTATGTCTGAAATTGTTCAGGATCTCCTATACTTGATTCAAAGAGAGCCCCCAAAGGAGAGGTCTGTAAGGGACTAGAACTCTTGGAAGCAAAAGTGTTGCAGTGATCACATCTTGTTGAGCTTTCAGAGTGTGTAATCTTCAAAGTTCAAACAGACTGCCCTTGCAAGAAGAAATGATGTAAACAACCGCTAACTTAGTCAACCATTTATGTCGGAAGGAACTTTCGAAGATGGGCTAGCTTCGAAATAACATACTGCAAAATCTTTGGATCCTTCCAGTTCCATTGGTTCTTCAACCTAATTGATTGTGATCATTATGTTAGTTATCATACCAGAAATGTTTTTTGTAATATAAATGCGCTAACAAATGGAGAATAATGGCCTTCTGCTTATATTCATTACAATTCATGAATAATGGCCTTCTGCTTATATTGTTCTATTCTTTTGGTTGTTTATAGACTGGCCCCATTTTAAACAGTTTGAAGTCCGTTTTGCCAGGACATAAATGTATAAGTCTTTTTACATTTTTAGAAGTGCATGTGTCTGATTCTTTTTATCTGCCCAATGCAATTTGTTTAGTGATCTGAGGAAATAGCACTGTCAGGCCAAGCGAAGTTGTTAATGGGCAGAACGACATATTATATAGATCTGAAGAGGTGAAAATATCAACTGGTTTGTTACCATCCCTGTTGTCAAAACCAGTACAAATCAGGTTTGAGGGTTCCAAATTGTATGAAAGAATGGTTGAGGCACAAGGTACCTCCCAACAAACAACGGAAGTGTCTAACCAACTAATGTGTATGAAAGTGATGCAAACAAACTAACGTAAGTAGTAAAGCAATTAAACCTATTTATAAACAACCAAACGTAAAGAGAGACACCAATTTTAATGTGGTTCGGCGATTGCCTACGTCCACCAACCAAAGAGGAGAGCATCTTAAAACCAACAAAAATACAAAGTATCTAACCAATGGAGAAAATCTCCCAACAAATCTTTCACTCACCAAACAAATCTCTCTCTACCAATAATCCTCACAACTCTCACAAGGAGACCAATAAAAAATTGAGGATGATCCTCACCTCACAACTCTCTCAAGAAGACAACATGGGCAGTGGCGGAGCCAGGAATTTCCCTCACCTGGAGCACTCCGCCACTCCACACTAACAATTCGAACCCAAAAAAAAAAAAACTCGACAAGCAAAAATTTAATGCATAGTTTTAAGCATATATATATTAATTAATAGACCAAAAAACTTTACACTTCAAAATACATTGTGCTTTTAAATATATCAATCCTTCGACAATTTTTATCGAGTTTCAGTTTTTTCATCTCGGTAAACAAAACAAAAGAATAAACAAATACACACTATTCAATTTGCAACATGACAAAATTAATCATCTAATAAGACAAAATCAATCATTTTATAAATAAATTAATGAATTAACTACTAATAAAGTTAGGATTTATTAAAAGAAAAAACAAATTTCTTATTAGATTTAATGAAAATAGGAGAGAACTTACTTGAAAATAGGAATTCCAATTAAAGAGAGTGATTGAGTTTACGATATTGATTAAAAGAGAGAAGAAAAAAAGATTTATAAATTATAATAGATAGTAATGGTTCTCCTAATGGAAACTACCACCGAAGTGGCGAAGAAGAATTATGTTAAACATTTGTTGTTGTTCTGCCGGTTCGTGTAATACAGTTTTTGATCATGGGTTTGGGTCAGACTTGTGTTATCGTTCTGATCATGGGCTTGGGCAGACTCGTTTTACAGTTTTGATCATGGGCTTGGGCTGAGCTTATCAATCAAGGATTCAAGTCTGATGTGAAAAAGAAAAAAAATTGTAAAATCACCTGGGGCACGTGCCCCAGTTAACTTATACATAGTTCTGCCACTGAGGATGGGGATGGGGATGAGGATGAGGATACTAAACCAATCCCTAAGACCTTATATTTATAGCCTTTAGAGTGTACAAAACAAATTCCTAAAAGGAATACCAAACCTAATCAAATTGGAAGTCGTATTCCAATACTAAGTTCTAAATTCTTAATATGGACTTAGAAATCCAAATATGAAACGGATTCCTTATAAAACCAGTTTCCCAACAAGAATGATATGTTGTATTTTGGTGCAACGGCCATGAAATGCCGACCTACTTACTTAATGTTTAGCCAATTGGACTGTACATTTCATCTTACACCTTCTGTACTTGGTTCATGAGGAAGCAAGGCAGAGCATTTTTTTCACATTTATTTCAATTGGTCATTTTATTTTCTGATATACTTAATTATTTGCCCTTGAAGTTCTTCTTACCCATTGCAGATTTGCAGGTGGTATGATAACAGATCTTAGAAACATCTTCTAGTGTGCAATAACAATAGAGATGAGGTGCATGCATCTTGCATGCAAAACAAAGCAGTAAAACATATGGCAGAAGAATCCAGTACAAAGACAAGAAGCACTTTCGGTTGCTTTGTTCTCTGCAGTCTGTGCACATGGATATTTTCACTTAAAAAAATATCTATGGAGTATAAAATACATGGATATGCATAAATTCCACTGAAACTGTTCCCTAGCTCAAACCCCTCTGCGTTGTTATTAATTGTTTCTGATAATTTGGCTTATGTCCACGCATGCACTAGATTAATTCTAAGTTTACAAATTTTACTCACAAATAGCTTTAACAAACTGGCGTGTCTAAGTCTACATCATCAAATAATTTTTTCTCTCTTTCTATGTTGATCTCTTCTCTCTATTCTTCCGTTCTACAAACATGATTTAATCCCAAAAGAATATGATAAATTAAGAATAATATGTGTTTTAATATTTTGGATTAGACACTTGATAAATTGAATTGTTTTAATTATTGTATTAACGTTGCTTGAATGAATCTACTTTTACATAAATCAATGAGTAATATCCCCAAAAAACCCCATGTTTAGGTGCCTCTTCCCCAATAGACCCTGACATGGGGTCATCTTCTCAAACAAGCCCTTACCCCATTTTTTTTATTTTGTTTTACTAAAATACCCTTTGTACTAAAGACAAAAAGAGAAAAATTAGAATATAAGACAAATAAGAAAAAGACAAATAAGAAAGAGACAAAAAACATATTTTTTAATATTAATTAAATTATTTTTGCTATATTATTTATAACTTGTATATCTTTTGATTAAGAAATTAAAAATCAATATGATGTATATGGTTGGAAAGATCTCGACGAGATCTATCTAACAAGATCTCACATGGGTATGAAAAAAAAAATAAAAAAAAAACATGTAATTTTTATTTTTTCGATAATTTTTTCGTTATATACTGTAAAGGTCTTGTCCGCTAAAACATTGATTGTTATTCTCTAAATAATATAGCTTTATCCTCTAAACAAGCTATTGTATCCACTTAACATGCAATTTTACTAAATCACATTATATATTGAAAAGTGTTGAGAGGTGGATTAAAACTGGTTATCAAAGTATATTGGTCATGGTTCCATACATATTACTTGGATTTTGTGCAAAAATAATAATGCATGAGTGTTTAAACAAAGGGAGATTATCAGTTTCAATGATGGTTAGAAAGTACATGAGTTTGTGGCTCAACGATTGCATCCATCTCACAAAGTGGAGAGGTCATTGGTTAGAAACACGCCAGCAACTGGTTCCAGTGATGCAGGAAGCAGGAGAGAAAATTACCGAGCCCATCTGTTAATTTTTCGTCCAGCCCAATAGAGGCCCAATCAGCCCATGGTGACGGGCAATCAGCCTGGATCCATATTTCAGGTGAAGCACGTGATCCAAAGCACAACAAGGACCGCTCTTGGGCTCAGGTGGTAGCAAACAGTTTCGACCCTCTCTGTGAGATTGTGGAAGAGACCCCGGTCAATGACACATCGGTGGAGGTAGTAGAGACCCAGGCCCAAAACAGAAAAGAAGTGGAGGAGGACCATACTCAGGTTAGTCTGGTATTGAAACAGAAGCCCAACAGAGGTAAGGCCCATGTAGAGCAAGGATCTACTAATAGTGGGTATCCAAGTTTAAAGCTTTCACGACAACTGTGGCCCCCAACAAAGGGAGGGCGGAAGAGGCTAGGCAGAATTAAACAGTTAGCTCGATTAGCAGCTAACAAAGAATACCAAAGGAGAGTTTCTGTGGACTGCACTAAATCCCCACAGATGGTGCCCATCTCAACGACCCCTGTGGGATCGTTCTTTCGGGTTCCTGTCATACTACTAATAAGAATGTGAATGAGGGGGAAGGCATAATAAAAGCTCAGGAGGTTGGTATAGGTAGTTTTCTGCGGAGGAGCAATACCAAATCTACCAGTAAAGATCAGCTGGAGAGTAGTGGTTCAGTGGATGGACCCCCTGGTTTTGAGAAGTTTAAAGCGAATGTCGTCAATTCTGGTGCTTTGATTGAACAGGAATGTTGCCAATTGAGGTCAGAAGAGGAGGTTGACACTTGGGTGGGAACAATAATTGGTTCTATATCAAAGCAATTACGCCTCTCCTCCACTAATGGGGATGTAGCAGTGAAGAAGTTCTTTAGGGAGCTTAGGTATGCAAAACTGAAAGAGAAGAAACAACCCGAACTAAACGATGATGACTGAGAATTAAGGAATTACGAGCGATGTAATGAAGAACTCATGGGCGAGAAGTTGGCCAATGGCTAAGCTTGTTACATGGAATGCAAGGGGTCTATGTAACCTAGATGCCCAAGGGAGTGTTAAATTGCTACTTAAGAAAACGAAGGCGGATGTAATCATGATACAAGAGACCAAAATAAAAGAAAGGGAGACCGTTGAAAATGCAAGGTTGTGGCCGCGAGAGTGGAAATGGGAGTTTGTTCCATCCATCGGCTTCTCGGGGGGAATGATACTAGCTTGGAACCCTAACATTGTTGATATGAAGGACTCCATGTTGGGTAACTTTTCCATCCCAATTCGGTGCACTATATCTAGTTTGAATTTTGATTGTCTCATCACGAGTGTATATGGATCGTGTGACAAGAAGCTTATGGGAGATTTTTGGGATGAGCTTCATAAAGCAAGAGCTTGGTGTGTGGATCCATGGTGTATAGGAGGGGATTTCAATGTGATCCGTTTCACGTATGAGAAACGTGGTGGAAGTCTTCTTACAAGAGCTATGCGTCTTTTTGCCGAGTTTGAAGACCAACATGGGCTTGTGGAACATTTATTGGAAGGGGCTATGTATACTTGGTCCAATAACCAACGTATACGGTTATGACTAAGTTGGATCGGTTTGTTACCTCGGTGGATTGGGAGATATTTTTTGATGGGTCTAAGCAACAAGCATTGCCTAGATGCACCTCGGATCATAGAGCAATACTATTTGAAACCGGTAAAGTGGGAAGGAAAATACACACTTTTAGATTTGAATCTATGTGGCTTGAGGAGGCATCACTCCAAGGCTTAATTAGATCATGGTGGGAGGAATTTTCTTGTGAGGGGTCTCCAAGCTATGTATGGTGGAAGAAAATTAAGAATCTTAAGTCTAATCTTAAGGTATGGAATCGAGATGTATTCGGAAGGATGGATAAGAAAATTGAAATGAGAAACACAAGGATTGATGAGATTGACTATGAGGTAATGGAAAGAGCTATTCTTCGAGATGACTTACACTATTTGCTTCGTATGGAGGTGATTAGTTGGAAGCAAAAGTCGAGATCCAAACACTATCTTGAAGGCCAAACGAACACGAAGTTCTTCCATGCCATGGCAAATTGGAGAAGGAAGACGAATAGTCTTTCGTGTTTGTATGTGGATGGATGTGTCTCAAGAGATAAGGTGATGATAAAGAAGCATGTTACTAGCTACTATGAAAACCTTTTCAAAGAAGAGACTACGCATAAGCCAAAGTTAGATGGGTTGCACTTTGACAAGATTGATGCATGTCAAGGGGTTGATCTAGAAAGAGAGATTGTAGCCGAAGAAGTGTTTCAAGCTTTCAAAGATATGGATGGGGAGAAAGCTCCGGGACCCGATAGGTTCCCAATGTCTTTTTACAAAATATTTTGGAGTGTTTTTAGTGAGGACATTATGGCCGTGGTGAGAGACTTTCAAACTACGGGTTTCTTGGATTGGCGACTTAACACTACTTTCATCACCTTGATACCGAAGAAGGAAGGGGCACTTTCTATTGAAGATTATAGACCCATTAGCTTGATTGGTGGGATCTATAAAATAATTTCGAAAGTTTTGGCCACTAGATTGAAAAATGTCTTACACAAGGTGGTATCGGGCACTCAAGGGGCGTTCATGGGTGATAAGCAAATCCTTGATAGTGTGATCATCGCCAATGAATGCATTGATGAAAGGGTGAGACAAGGTGAGTCGGGTATTATTTGTAAAGTTGATATTACAAAAGCCTATGATCATGTGAATTGGGGCTTTCATGATTATTTGCTTGGAAGATTGGGTTTTGGTGTGAAGTGGAGGAAATGGATCCGAACTTGTGTGTCAACGGGTAGGTTCTCTATCTTGATGGAGGGTGAACCGATTGGTAATTTCAAGGCACAAAGGGGACTGAGGCAAGGTGATCCCCTTTCACCATTTCTCTTTATCTTGGTGATGGAGGCTCTCTTTAGAATTACAACCAAATGCATCCAAGATGGTTTGTTGGCTCATTTTCACGTGGGTAATGGTGACGTTAGAGTGGGAGTTGTGCAATTTGCGGATGATACCGTTTTTCTCACTGAAGCATCAAGGCAAGCTCCTGCAACTATTAAAGCTATTCTTTTTATTTTTGAGGGTATCTCGCGATTGAAGTTTAACTTGGCCAAGTCTTCCCTAGCCGAAGTAGGGTCGGTGCATAACATTGAGGAGTTAGCCTCTTTCTTTGGTTGTGAGGTGTGCAAGCTTCCTTGTAAATACCTTGGGCTACCACTTGGAGCGGGGTTCAAGAATGTTGATGTTTGGGCTCCGGTGATCGAATCTTTTCAAAAATGCCTAAGTGGATGGAAGAGGAGAATCTTATCAAAGGGAGAAAGGTTGATACTTGCTCAAAGTACTCTTGCTAGCCTCCCCATCTATCATCTTTCTCTCTTAACTCTCCCGGTGAGTATTGCATCTAAGCTCGACAAGATAGTTAGGGATTTTATTTGGGGATCTAGCGGTGAGAAAAGGAAGATTCATTTGGTGGCATGGATAAGGTTTGCTCGCCTAAGGAAGAGGGAGACCTCGGTATTCGGAAAATTTTGGTGATGAACCAAGCTTTGCTTTTGAAATGGCTTTGGAGGTTTGGGTCCGAAAAAGAAGCTTTGTGGAGGAAGGTTATTGTGACAAAATATGGTACAAGTGACAATGGCGGCCGCCCGAGATTAGTTACACAATCCTATGGATGCGGCCTATCGCGAGGTATTCAAGCCTCGCAAGAGGTGTTTTTTAAGGGCATCCGACATGTAGTCAAAAAGGGGGATCAAACTCGGTTTTGGCATGACCTTTGGGTGGGTGAAAATCCCTTTGTGAGGAGATTTCACAAACTATACAAGTATGCTTCACTAAAGGGAGGTGTGGTGAAGGATCATTTTGAGAGTTTTGATGGTTGGGATCTTCACTTGAGAAGAACCCGATTCCGACAAAGTGAACAATTGCAATATGATGCTCTCATGGAGGTACTCTCACAGTTTAGCTTGGTGGACGAGGATGACGAATGGGAGTGGAAGCACGAGAAGAATAAGATTTTCTCGGTGAAATTGTGCTATACTACATTGGTTGATGAGTTGGGAGATGTCGGGGAAGAAAGAAGAAATTTCCCTTGTAGGTTGACATGGGAGCCAAAAATTCCCACTAATGTCAAGTTTTTCTTGTGGACTCCATTGGGATCGGATACTCACTGTAGATAAGCTACAAAGAAGGGGACTTCTCATTCCAAACAGGTGTTGTTTGTGCGAAAATGCTGAGGAGACCACATCTATTTCTAACTTGCAGGTTTTCTAGTTCCATTTGGGAAGAATTAGTAATGGTTAAAGCGACTGTTCGGCAAGCTCTACCAGGTTATACTTCCACTACTGAACTACTGGGCAGTTGGCCCGAGTTTAATAATCGGGAAATCGCTGCTCCTATTTGGGATGTGCTTCCCTATGCCATACTCTGGTGCATTTGGAAAACACGAAATGAAGTTCTATTTAATGGGGGCAAGGTGGATATTGGGAAAGCTATTCATCTTATCAAATCCACGGTCTGGGCATGGTTGAATATGAATAAGAAAGCTATGGAACTGAGAAAGCAGGTCAGGTTTACAGATTTGTTACACGGATGGAGAGTGGTGATGATTGAGCACTGGTAAAGCTGTTGAAGCAGCCATCTACAGAGTAGTATAGAGAGGTCAGATATATCTGCACAGGGGTCTGTTATGTACTGAGTGATTATGATATGGGTACACTAAGAGGGCTTGTCCTTATAGGTGTTGTGCACGGGATACCTGATGATACATAGTTATATGTATGCATGTTCCGGAGTTGTAGTTCTTTTACAAATATTTGAATACATTTTACATTCTGATAAAAAAAAAACTGATTGTTTGAATGTTTGATATAAGTTTTCTCACGTAATTTAAAGAGGTAAGGGGTGCCTTCAACCCCGTTTGCCAAAACAAAAATGATGGTTAAAGATATAAGATATTATATTGTTTTGGTGTTAGGGATGGGAAGGAAGAATGGAGTACAAATTTAATGAACTTTGTGGCATTACACCAGGCAAAAGGAGGGATTTATGTTTACACTGGGTTATGCTCTCTCTTGTTTCTTATGCTTTGGGTTGTAACCTAAAAAAAAGTATATAGTCTTTTGTGAAGTTAACTGTAGATTAAACGTTTTTATGAACTTTTCATGGTAATACAATTTTCTTTTTGTCTGTACAATAAGAGTTTTGTCCTCAGTCGAGACATTGAACTCATGGATCAAATTACAAACTACAATCCACATATATTGATAATATGGAATAGATATCATGCATTTGTAATTTATAGAACAACAAGCAACAATTTAGAGGATATTGCTTTGGTGTTAGAAGATAAGAAAACATTTTTAGAGACAAAAATAAAAACTCCTAAATTTGGTAGTATTGTGTGATTTTTTTTAGATTTTTAGAGTAATTTTGAAAAACCTTATGAAATCATACGGAGTTTTTTTTCGAAACCCAACTTCTCAGTAAAAAAAATGAAATTTTGAATTTTTATGAATATTTGAATTTTTTTTTAAATTTTAATTTTTTAAATTTAAAATTTTATAGTCATGTGGGATCTCGTTTAAAAGATCTCGTCGAGATCTTTCCAACCATATACACCATGTTAATTTTCGATTTCTAAATCTCAAAGTTATAAAATTTTCAAATGTTAAAACCAAAAAGTTATAAACCAACTATTTTTTTGTCCTTTTTTGTTTTTTGTCTTTTTCTGAGTTTTTTGTCTTGTACTGACTTTAGAAGATAAAAGCTAGATTTTAGAGGATATAATACAAAGGTAATTTTGACCGGCTAAAAATTATGAAATAGTTAAAGGGCTTGTTTGAGAAGATGACCCCATGTCAGGGCCTATTGGGGAAGATGCACCTAAACATGGGGCTTTTTTTTTTGGGATATTACCCTAAATCAATTGATTCAAAATTCAATTTATGTTATATTAATTTTGGGTTTTGCGAATGAGCCTGTGGCTCAATGGTAGCACCCCTCTCACAAAGTGGAGAGGTCGTGGGTTCGAAACACGTCGACAGCTGATTGTTGATATAAGTTTCCACACGTAATTTAATGGGGTAAGGGTCCCCACAACCTTGCTTACCAATCAAAAAAAATAAAAATAATAATAAATTTGGGTTTTCTTTTCTCTCGGGTTTTCTTGATTTTTATTTGTCAATTTATTTCTTAAACAAGCTTCAGGTAGAAGGATGAATTAGATTCGTAAATTTAAACAAATTTTGATTTTGGTTTTTCTTTGTTGAAATTGGGGAAAAAGATGATGAGAAAAAAAAAATTAAAGAAAAGAGAGAAAAAAATGTGAATTGGTCAACTTATGCTGATGGGGAGATAACACATCATCTACCACATCAGTTTCTTGGTGGGGTTTTTGGGAAAATTCAGTCAGTGTAGAATCACTTCATGCACTATTATGCACTGAGCCCACCATTCTGCCATATTATTCCAGTAAAACTTCTCTATAGTCATTCAAGTTCTAATAGGTTTTCTAGTTGTGTCAAATGAGTTATTTATATAAAGAGCTCCAAAAACGAATTTCTGAGCTAAAATTGATGATTGAAGAGTTTATTATTTAGTTTATTGTTTTTCAATTTAGTTTTTACTTCAAGTTCTTTATTTTCCGCAGTTTACATTCAAGTTATTTAAATTTCAGCTTTTACTTATTGCAATTTCTTTCCATTATTTCAATTCATTGTAATTTTAATTATTAAATTAAGTTTATTTTAGCTTCCGCTGCATCAGTATAACTCTTAGTTGAAGAATGAATTGGATCTCTAAACAAATTCTAAAAAGACTATGTGAATGTGCACGCATATGCATGCGAACAAAAAATAGCTAATAATTAGAAAAATAATGGACTTATTTATGCCCAACAAAAAAAATGTTTAAATATTTATTTGGGCGGTTATTTGGGTTTATAATTATTATATAAAAACTATTTTTTTCTGTAGGTTTTTTATTAACAAACTTTGTAGATTTTTTATATTTATAAATTATCTTATATAAATTATAGTAAGTTCCATTTTTTTAAAAAATATCTTATATAAATTATAGTAGGTCTTACTTTTTTTAAAATTATCTTATTACTCTTTTTATTGTAGTATACAACCACTAATAAATTAGAGATAAAATCGGAACGGTGTAAATAAATACGTTAATTTGCTATAAACCTGACACATCAGGCTTCGCAGGCGCAGGCGCCTTTATAAAGTATTATAGATGAGTTGTATCCTCAGAATGTAGCCCACAAATGACGCACAGAGGCTGAATGTAAGAGCTTTTAGTGGACAGTTGTCAAGTGTTTGGTTACAAAACCATAACCATACTGATATAAACATTTAAGATAATAGTGGTTAATGGTTATCATGTTTAGAGTTTAGAGTTTGACTTAACCTTAAAGAATTTATGGTTAAGTTATAATGATACCTACCCAGTACCCACTACAAAAATATACGGAGGGCCCTTGCAAAAGGAACATTACAGTGTCATTGTACCACACCACCTACCACATCTGCTATTGTTTTATGTCTACAATATATTTGGTGGTACAGAAAAAATAAAAATAAATAAATGATGCTGAAGATTAACTAAACCATTGTTTTCTCATCTGCATTGTAGTTTAATACAAAGTCTTCACAAATAAAATTATTATAAATGTCATTGTGATAAACTGATAATTTACAAAGCATGCATGGTTCTTGGAGTAGTTTCTTTTTAGTTTATGAAAGTGCCAAGAAGACATAATACTAATTCCATACATATAGATGTATGCTTGTAAGAATTAATTTTAGCTGATGATAAAAAAATGTTTTTTGGTTTAATAAAACTATGCTTATCTCAATCAATTTACTAAAAGCAAATAAGTTACAGAACACTAAAATGGCCTAATGGGAAGTACAGTACAACGTATAACCTTTTTACATTAATAGCATTGGACCATCTTAATTTTATTAACTTAGAAAAATTCTTAATTCGCTAAGTACTAAATTTTAGTATGTACATCTCAAGTTGGGATCATAGAATTCTATTAATTTAAAGAGTTATTTTTTTATTTTTATTTTTTAATTGGCAAGTAGGGTGGAAATGATCCCTACCTCCTTAAATTCAGTGTGAAAATTTATATCAACAATCAGCCGTTGACGTGTTTTGAACACACAACCTTGAGAGGGGTGCTATAATTGAGCCACAGACTCAGCTCATTCACTAGAGAGATTATTAACAAATGTACTATTAATTTGAAGAGTTTTTTTTCCGGTAAGAATCTTAATATTTGTGTAGTCAAAAAATTAAAAAAAAAAAAAAATCATAATTGTGTTTTCAAATTTCAACAACTAAATAAAACAAAAGGAATTAGTTAATCCAACTATATTTTTTATTCTCAGTGGACTCAACAAAAATATATATTTTTTACCAAAAAAAAAAAAAAAAAAAAGTAAATTTCATTTTAAAAAATAAATCAATCAATCAAATAATGTAAAAGACATCCTACACCATCAGATTACTTAACACCCCATTCTCAAAACAGCTAATCAATTAAGCCTATTTTGGTCAAAACAAGTACATTTCTAATACAAACCGATAAACCCCGGTAACCAGTTAAAAAGAGGAACGTTATGTGTCCTTATGAAATGTCGCTTTCACCATTCTCTTCAGTCTTCTCTTTTTCTAGCTTCTTCATCTTTTCACTTTCTTCCACATACACAACACAACACAACTCATCTTCTTCTTCATCATCATCATATCTTTGAAAAAACAAAAAACCAAACACTTTCTCTCTCTAAATTCTTCAACTTTCTCAACAATTTTCTCTCTCTAAAATCTTGAAATTCTCTCTCTCTCTCTCTCTCTCTCTCTCTCTCTCTCTCTCTCTCTCTCTCTCTCTCTCTCTCTCTCTTTTTCAAAGTTAATTCAAACTTCTAATTCATGTTCAAGCATTCTTCTTCTTCTACTACTACTACTTCTTCTGATCTTCATTCATATAGAAATGGCGAATCGAAGTTACAAAATACGTATCCTTTTGATCAGTACTTTAATTATAATAATTAAGAATTTTGAAATTTGAATTGATCGAGCTTTGATTAATTTGAGTAAGATTTTAGGGTTTATGGAATATTATTTTTTCTTAATGGATTTGTTTTTTTAGAAGAATTTGTAGCTCATTCATCAAATGTTAATTGTTTGAACATTGGGAAGAAATCTAGTAGACTTCTTGTTACTGGTGGTGAAGATCAGAAAGTTAATTTGTGGGCAATTGGGAAATCGACTTCGTTGCTGGTTAGTTTGAATTTTTTTTACGGTTTTTTTGTTTATGTTCATATGTTCTTTAATTCATACTGAAGTCACAGGGAATAAGAGATTATTTAATGTTAAATTAAAATATTATATTGATTGTTCAAATTTTTAAATAGAAAATTACAGTTTCAATAAATGTGGGATTTATTTCGGTCTATACAACGTAACGAAACATGGGTTTGATTAACTTGATGTCTTGAATGGTTATTTGGTCAAGTATATGGGAATCTTTTTTAACAAGAGATTAGGTTTCAACTGCTGGTTGGAAAAGAAACCAACTAAGTGAAAGGACTTGGTGGTTGCACGGATTTGCAATGTTTGAAGTTTTGTTAAAGATAAACCTATCTAGTAGGTGGCAACGTTTCTTTCGAACAACCAAATGGTTGTCTCTTGCAAACAGTGTAATTGGCAATCTTCTACTAGAGTCTAAAATTAATGAAGATTGTTCTCTCTTTGAAATGTGGTTGTCTAAAATGCTGAATCACGAGAGACTTTTTTTTTGTGCGGTATGAAATTGTGTGGCAACAGTTTGATTCATAGCTTGAAGCGTGTATTTTTCCAAATGAACCCTTCATGAAAATGTGCCTTTGGACTAAGGCTAATCTGTTTATATAGGTGCAATCTTCATTGAAGAAGTTTGGATGCAGCTTAAGAACTTTGAAGTCTTAAATCGTTTTGTGTTTATGTAATCCAAATCCTTTAAGAAAATATTGGAATTATCATCTCCACTTGCATCATTCATCAAAGTCATACAAATTACAAATAGGTTTTGTAAGTACATTTTTTATTCTTTTGAAGTCACAATGATAATCTGCTTAATGAGTCGTACCATAACAGAAATACTACTATTTAGCAAATGATCAAGAAGCTTAACTGTTTTGATCGGTCGATCCCCTTTATGTTGGTGCAATCCAGATAGCATAGAGGGAAATGATGTCTCTTATGTTTATAAAATCTAATTACTTAGTAGGGTTATACTTTATAGTCCATGTTATAAACTTTTTGGGAAGTTACTCCATGGGCCTAACATTACTTTAATGAAATTTGGCATATCTCTTTCCAATTTGCAGAGTCTGTCTGGCCATACGAGTCCTGTTGAATCTGTGACCTTTGATTCTGCGGAGGTTTTGGTTGTTTCTGGAGCTTCTTTTGGAGTAATAAAGCTGTGGGACTTGGAAGAGGCAAAGAGTGAGTAGATATTTTTGATCATATCTTCTCTCTCTTCGATTGGATACATTGATCAGTTTGGTTTATTACGAAGTGTTATTGACACTGTAGTTATGAGATATAGGACTTGAAGTGACATGCTAAATAATCCGACAAACATTTGTTTTTTCATTTTTGTTCAAAAGAAAAAATTGTGAATCAATTAGATGGTTCAAAGATGGCTGGAATCAACCCAAGTTTTTTGTTGAAGTCCCACAATCTGACCACATTAGGTGAGAAAAACTTTCAGGGTTCAGGAACCTAGCATATCATTGGTTCGAATGAGTTCTTAAGCTCATATGCTTATGGGATATTGGGATCCCTCAATCTCCTTTGCCCTAATTGGAACGACTTAGTTACACCACTCCATCTCACTACACTTGAAACTTGATACATATTTTACACATATTTTTTTTTTTATCTAACTCGAGACATGTTGTGTTGAAGACTTTGTTTATCTTTTAGTATGAGCTCTTTATGCACCTTGCGATAGACTCAACACAGGTGGTTCCGTTTTTTATCTAGCTTTGTTTTGCATGAGCCTTAGTTTCGCATTTGCTATGAAAATTAAGCTTGTTGAGGAGAATTTAAATTTGTGGAGTAGAGAGGCCATTGGTAGTGTCAAGCTGAAGAAACTTGAACTAGGAAAAATTTCTTAGTCCTAGAGCTTGGTACCTTAAAGGAAAGCTGCCTCATGAGTCAACTTGAATGAGGGTTATGGTTAAAGAAGATTTAAAGATATGGATTCGGCAGACAACATCTTTCCTGGAGGCAAAGAGCTAGGGATAATGATGTAAAGGAGGGCGATCAGGAAGGTTGTGGTTGAAGTTTAAAGATAGGGAGAAAGAGTCTGCAGGACAAAAATACTATGTGACTTAAGCCAAATGGACAAAGACTTCAACATTTTTTGGACAAAAGTATTCTTTATGATTAGACGTCCAATCGTATACTCCATCACACTAAAATCAATACAACTATACCCTACACCAATGGTGTAGTTAACCCTAATTGGAAAGGCTAAAATTAGAATTACAACACAATCTAACTATATGATCAGACGTTTGATCATAAGTCTTTGTCTTTTTGGCAAAGTCAATAAAATCAACATGTCCTAAAGATTCTCAGGTGGGCTCTGTCATTTTGGTATATATACTGAAAAGACTCGTCTTATCAAAAAATGAAGACCTCAAAAATTGTAATCAGAATAGTTAAACGACCTTTTTCATATGAGCGGGAAAAAAAAAAGTATGCGTCGAGCGAGAAACGTTTTTTTTTTTTTTTTTTTTTCGTTTCGGTTTATTTACAAGTCTCAAACCTTGCAAAATTATTTTGCAGGACAATTTTTGAGGTCTTTATAGTCCCTAGGACAAAGTCTTTTCAGTATATATACCAAAAATACAGACCCCGCCTGAGAATCTTTGTCAAAAGTACATGCTGTTTTTGTTAAAGTAATTATTCTGCAGGACAATTTTTGAGGTCTGCATAGTCTCTAAGACTAAGTCTTTTTAGTATATATACCAAAATGACAGACCCCACCTGAGAATCTTTGTCAAAAAGACATGATGTTTTTGTTGGCTTTGCCAAAAGGACAAAGACTTATGATCGGACGTCTTATCATATAGTTAGATTTGTGTTGTACTTCCAATTTTAGCCTTTTCAACTATGATTAACTACACCATTGGTGTAGCGTATAGTTGTTTTGGCTATGTCAAAACAAAAATTTGTCCGTTTGACTAAGATCCCCTTAAAGATATGGATTCACATGTAAGAGCTTGCCTGGAGGCAAAAAGCTAGGGGGAATGATGTTAAGGAGGGTTATCAGACTGCTAAATACACCCACAACATAGGCAATGCACGAAGAAGAACATACACCCACAACATACACCATTGGTGTAGCGTATAGTTGTGTTGATTTTAGTGTGATGTAGTATATGATTGGACGTTTAATTATAAAGGGTATTTCTGTTCAAAAAACGTTGAAGTCTTTGTCTTTTTGGCTAAGTCAGTAGAAGTAGAATATTAGGGTGAAAAGTTATATCTCTCAATGTGAGACATAACTTGTATATATAATGAAAGAAGTGTGTTAGACAAGTCACTACTACTAGTAGTGTGTTAGACAAGTCACTACTAGTAGTGTGTTAGACAAGTCACTACTACTAGTAGTGTGTTAGACAAGTCACTACTATTACAATACTCCCCCTCAAGCTGGTGCGAAGATATCGCGAAGACCCAGCTTGCGAATAAAAATTTGAAGATCAGTAGGACCCACTGATTTCGTGAGAGGATCAGCAATTTGTGCCTTCGTCCCAACAAAGGATGGAGACACGATACCAGAACGAACCTTCTCTCTCAAGAAATGCACATCGATCTCAATGTGCTTTGTCTTCTCATGAAGGACAGAATCCGAAGCTAAGTAAAGTGCAGATTTACTATCACAATGAAGAATAGAGGATCCAGTCTGTGTAAAACCCAACTCTCCGAGAATAGAGCGAAGCCACATAATCTCACAAGTACCTAATGCTAAAGCACGATACTCTGCCTCAGACGATGACCGAGAGACAACTGATTGCTTCTTGCTTTTCCATGTGATAAGATGATGTCCACGAAAAGCACAGAAGCCAGTAGTAGAACGACCGTCAATGGAGCGACCATAATAATCTGAGTCAGTGTAACACTCCAGGGGACCCTGTGGTCCAGATACATAAAACAAACCTAAGCCAGGACACGATTTCAGGTACATGAGAATATGATCAACCGCATCCATGTGAGACTGACAAGGTGCATGCATAAACTGACTCACTCTACTCACGGCAAAGGCTATGTCCGGCCTGGTATTAGACAAATAGATCAAGCGTCCAACAAGACGCTGGTAGGCTGATGGATCTGGTAGAGGCGCTCCGGCATTGGCAACTAACCTGCTGTTAGGAACCAGAGGAGTAAAAGTTGGACGGCAACCTAACATCCCCGTGTCACTCAAGAGATCTAGAACATACTTTCGCTGAGTTAAGGAGATACCCTTAGGACTACGAGCAACTTCAATGCCCAAGAAGTAGCGTAGAGGACCGAGGTCCTTGACCTCAAAGGATTTCCCTAGGGATTCCTTAAGCTGTACAATGCCTGCAATGTCATCTCCAGTGAGAATAATGTCATCCACATACACAAGAAGATATATACGACCCCCTGAGTTATTCCTGACAAAGACCGTATGATCAGAATGACACATGAAGAACCCATGTTGAAGAATAACCTCAGAAAATTTACAGAACCAGGCACGCGGTGACTGCTTAAGCCCATATAAGGACTTACGGAGGCGACAAACCTTCCCAACATACTCCCCGACATGACGAAAACCTGGTGGAGGATCCATGTAAATAACCTCATCAAGATCACCATTAAGGAAAGCATTCTTCACATCTAACTGATGAAGGGGCCAATCATATGATGCTGCAAGGGAGATAATGAGTCGAACAGAGTTCAACTTGGCTACGGGAGCAAATGTAGCTCCAAAGTCCCGACCAGGAACTTGTGTAAAGCCTTTGGCAACAAGACGCGCTTTATATCGTTCAACTGTACCATCGGCTAAGAACTTCACATTAAAGACCCATTTGCACCCAACGGTGCGTTCCTTACGAGGTAAAGGAACCAACTCCCAAGTCTGATTCTGCTCAAGTGCAACCATCTCAACCTGCATAGCTGCTATCCAATGAGGATTCTCCATAGCCTCACCTACAGTTCTAGGAATCCGAATTGATGAAGTAGAAGTAACATATGCCTGATAGTTAGCAGACAAGCCCTGATAAGAGACATACTGAGCAATAGGATGGTCAGTAGAAAAACCCAACCTATTCGGAGGATTTCGAACCCTGGGAGGATAACGGGGTTCAGGGACATGAACGAGGGGGTTCTTGATGGACACAATATCAGTACCATTAGTGGAAACAATAGGAATATCATTAGAAATAACAGGAGGAACAACAAAAGGAGTATCACTATTAGGAAGAGGAATGTTACCTGAAGCGGGTGGCAAGGTGTAAGGATGAGCGCGGGAGTGACGAGTATAAACCTGGAAGGGTTTAGGAATAGGGGACATCAGAGGAGTAGGAAAGACAGGTATAGAGCAAACAGCGGAAGACTCCTCCTCCGATGGTAACAAGTTTTCCTGCAAAGAGATAGAAGATCCAAAAAAGGAAACATGCTCGGCAAAAGTAACATCCAAGGTATGATAAACACGACGACTAGAGGGATTATAACATCGATATCCCTTAGAAAGGGGAGAGTAACCAACAAAAATACACCGAATGGACTTGTCATCAAGTTTAGTGCGAGATGGACTTTTATCATGAACATAACAAACACATCCAAACACCCTGGGAATAATTGGGAAAAGAACACGACTAGGGTAGACAAGCTGGTGAGGGGTTTGACCATGAAGAATCCTACTGGGAGTGCGATTTAAAAGATAGGCAGCAGTAAGAACAGCAAAATGCCAATAGGACTGAGGGACATGCATTCCTCTCAACAAGCAACGAACGACACCCATGAGACTCCTATTTTTCCTCTCAGCAACACCATTTTGTTCGGGTGTATAAGGACAAGTGAGTTGCTGAAGGATACCTTGTTGGCTAAGACGACTGACAAACTCATTAGACACATACTCCTTAGCATTGTCTGAGCGAAGAGCCTTAACCACCACATTAAACTGAGTTTTGATGAGTTGGAGAAACTGTGTAAACAAGGGAAGAACATCTGACTTTTGGCGAAGTAAATAAACCCAAGTACACCTAGTGTAATCATCAATAAACGTAACATAATACCTATGGCCTGATAATGCAGTAACAGGTGAAGGACCCCAAACATCAGAGTGAATTAAATCAAACATAGCTGGTGATCGATGCATTCGTGGAATATAAGAATTTCTAACATGCTTCGATAAGGAACAAGTTTCACAATGAAAAGTAGAATTTTTGCATGCTTTCATTAATTCCGGAAAAAGACTACACAAATACTGGAAGTTAACATGACCTAATCGGGCATGCCAGGTTTTCACAGACTCCAAACTAAACACATAATGTCCTGACTCGGGCAAGACGTTAACATGCAGACTCGAAACAGTAGAAGGTGGAACCGGTGGGGGATCACCAAAATAGTACAACCCATCGCGCTCATACCCCCTGCCAAAAATCCGCTTCGTACTCAGGTCCTGAAGATAACAAGAATCAGGTAAGAATACAACAGCACAATGAAGAGCTTTAACAAGGCGACTAACTGATAAAAGATTTAGAGCAAAACGGGGAACATGCAATACAGACTCTAAAGTAATTTGAGGAGATAAATGAACAGTGCCCTTACGAGTAATAGAGTTATACGAGCCATCAGCAATGCGAACATGATGAGAAAAAGGGGTATGCTTAGTCAATAAACTATACTTACCAGTCATATGCTCATTGGCCCCTGAATCAAGGATCCAAGCAGGAGGTGTAGAACCAGAACTAACATGGAAAGCAGAAGGTATACCTGTAGCTGTAGGCATGGTAGTAGACCCTGGTTTTCCCTCCCGGAGGAAAAAAAGAACCTCATCTAATCGCTGACTCAAAGAACCTGAATCAGTAGGAACTCCCCCTGAAGCAGAACTGCTAGGAACCTCAGAAATGGCAGCAGTACGAGGTTTACCACCACCTGATTTTCCAGACCCCTTCTTTGGCCTAAGTTCTGGATGTAGTTGATAGCACGTTTGTCGAAAATGGCCATCAGCCCGGCAGTGATCACAGTATGGTCGATTACGACCAGTAGTGCAACCAGATTGTGCATTAGCACTAGGGGCTCCTGGCAGGCCCTGAGAATACTGAGGTGTTGGAGGATGATATTTGGCTACAAAGGCCATCTGATCAGCTGAAGATGGTGTGTCAGAAACTACCAAAGGAACTGTGATCCGTGTACGACGCTCATGTTTCTCAATCACTGCATAGGCCTCCCCAAGAGTTGGAAGAGGTGTAGTGTTAAGGACTTGAGTACGAATGGCTTCAAAGTCAGGATGAAGACCAATGAGAAACTGATGAACTCTTTGTTTTTCTTCCCGTTTGTGGATAGCAGCAGCGATAGTTGAAGTCATACCTAAAATGCTAGACAAAGCGGTATAGATAGCAAGCTCTTCCCAACGTTTCTTCAAATACCCAAAGTAGGTAGTAACAGACATTGAACCCTGAGAAACTTGGCCTAATTCACGGTACAACTCATATACCCGAACCTCATTGTTCGTGGTAGCATACATCTCAGATAAAGTAGCCCACAAACTCTCAACAGAATCATAGAATGTGAATAACTCGTATATGTCAGGTTCCATAGAGTTAAAAAACCAACCAAGAATCATGCAATTGGTCATAAACCAAGTAGAATAAGTTGAATCAGCCTCAGATGGACAAGGTATCTTCCCTGGAACCAACCAATCAATCTTATTTCTAGCACCCAAGAACAAACGAACAGAACGTGACCACGATGAAAAATTACGCCCATTTAGAAGAATGGTTGTAATCTTCTGAGTAGACTGAATGTTGGGTAAACCAGAGTCAGTTTCCATAGCCTTAGTGGATGGCAACTCAGCAGAAGACGGAAGAAACAGTGGAGGTAGTGACGGTGGGAGACGAACACCAGTTGATACCCTTAGCAACAAGGATGACTACCAACAAAGGAAGCCGTCTGCAGGGATGTCCTGCTGCAGACACGGTGAAGGAAGAGCAGGGATTACCAGCTGCTCATAGAAGAAAGAAGCCCGAAGGCAAGGTGGTAATGGTGATGGGAGCGGTGGTGGTGGTGGTGACGGCTTGGGTTTTGGTTTTGATGATGGCTGGGTTTTGTTTCTACAAGCAACTGATACCAAGTAGAAGTAGAATATTAGGGTGAAAAGTTATATCTCTCAATGTGAGACATAACTTGTATATATAATGAAAGAAGTGTGTTAGACAAGTCACTACTACTAGTAGTGTGTTAGACAAGTCACTACTACTAGTAGTGTGTTAGACAAGTCACTACTATTACAATAAAGTCAAAACAAAAATCTGTCCGTTTGACTAAAATCCCCTTAAAGATATGGATTCACATATAAGAGCTTGCCTGGAGGCAAAGAGCTAGGGAGAATGATGTTAAGGAGGGTTATCAGAATGCTAAATACACCCACAACATAGGCAATGCACGGAGAAGAATTATCTCATGCACAATTCTCCATATTTCACATTGATGGCAATTTTGTAGACATCATTGGCGAGGAGCTTGTCAAAATCTACTCATTTTTAACCTATAGAGCTTTAAATTTTCCACCCACAATTGGATGAGTGAAGTGACACATATCATGCCAGAAAATAGGGCTAGCCTAGACCAAAACCTACAGAAGGTAGAGGAATCACATTGAAGTATAGAGCACCTGGCCTAGACGGTTTGCAGATTGTTCTATAAAGACATTGTGGAGCACCCTTAGGGTTGATATTATGGATATGGTTCACGACTTTTAGCTTATCTGCCACCTAGAGCACTGCATGAACCATACATTTATAACATCTTTTTGTTCCATTTGTGCAAGAAGTGACACTTATACAAGGACACTCCATTTGAGTCATTTGTGTTCGTAACTTCGTGTGAGTGTGGATCATTCTTGGAAGATGATGTTAAAGTTATGGCCCAAATGGTTGTCGGTCCAAGTGGGAGAATGTTAGAATTATTGCCCAATTTTTTAAATAAATAATAATAATTTACATTGGAATTTTTTCTTAAAAAATTGGGCTATAATTCTAACATTCTCTTACTTGGACCGATAACCATTTGGGCCATAACTTTAACATATGAGACGCACGGAATTTTTGTTTTGTTTTGTTTTTTCCGAAGGGGATTTTATTTGTAGTTTCCTTGGTCGCATTGTTGCCTTCTTGTGTTCTTTGGGATATCTCATCCCACTTTGTTGTTGTTATTGGTATACCTTTTCTTAATTACTAATGAAATGCTCGACTGGTTGTTACCCTTAGAAAGGGGAAAATAATACAAGGTTTATGCATGTTTGAAAAACGCTGATTTGGTTGTTATGGTTGATATAGTTCTTCGCACCCTAACTGGACACAGATCAAGTTGCAACGCACTACAGTTCCATCCTTTCGGTGAGTTCTTTGCTTCTGGATCTTCTGATACCAGTCTTAAAATTTGGGATGTAAGGAAAAAAGGATGTATTCACACATACAAAGGACATACGCGAGGAGTTAGCACCATTAGATTCACGCCTGATGGTCGTTGGGTTGTCTCTGGTGGAGCTGATAACGTAGTAAAGGTATTGATGTAGCTAAATCTTGACACTAGAAACCAGAGGATATGCGTTACCGTTTCAGTGTTTTTTACTCTGACCTGTGATATTTCAAGTAACTTGCTGTTTTAAACTCTAACAGATCTGGGATTTAACTGCTGGAAAGCTTTTGCACGAGTTTAAATTTCATGAAGGAAAAATTCAATGCATTGAGTTTCATCCTCTTGAGTTTCTTCTGGCCACAGGTGATTGTAATAGTATACATGTTAATAAAGGTTACAAGATACAAACTTCATCCACAAAGGGCTAAGAGATACGAAAATTGCTTTTCAGGTTCTGCTGACAAAACTGTAAAATTTTGGGATCTAGAGACCTTTGAAATGATTGGATCTGCTGGACCAGAGGTAAAAGAATTGTTTATGGTAGTTTTTTTGTATAATTAATATGATAATATCAACGATCATGTTGGGTATACCATCTAAAATTGTAGGGAGAAATTTGTATAGAGAAGAACAGAGCCAAAAAACAATGAGTTTTGTCACATCAATGTGAACTGAACAACTGCATAAATTTCTCTCTGTATCACAGGGCAACTTGACGCAAACTTCAAAATCCGAAAGACACGAGTGGCATAGACTTAGGAGTTAGGACATGATTCTTACAAAGGTTAAGCTTTTAGGTATCACAGCTGTTTAGTCCTAGATGGTCACATTCGCAAGTCTTCTCAGCAGTATTTAGAAAAAATATATTGATTAGTATTGATGAGGGAGATTTTTGTGTGTTATCTCTAATTGGGACGTGGGCTTCGTTTGGTGTGCACGTGCCGTTTTTGTGAAGGACCCTAGATTTGACTATCTCATTATTAATTGTTGTAGAATTATGGGATTATAAATCGGAATCCACTGTTTATCTGTTGCTTTTGCTTTGTTAGTTGTGGATGTGTGAGGTTCATTTTATGACAAGTGCTCCAGGCCATGTAAAACTTACCGTATAAATATACATTTTTTAGTTAGACATGTAGATAAGATATTTTTAGAGCAACTGAGCAAGTGGTCATCAGTTGTCTTCATTGAGGGTCTCTTGACCTTAAATGGTACAGTGAGGGCCTAAACATTTCATTCCAGAATCTGGATAAAGTGTCTTGTTAGGAAAGTGAGATCACTGCATTGCAAAAATGAGGATCCACACTGACAAAAAAGGACAGAAAGAACGGGTGGGTGGGTTGGAAATGGGAGAACCACGCTGCCATTTTCATCTTTTGGCAGATTGCTTCATGTATATCTGTTGTTTGAGTGTTGGTTGAAATGTTTTGATACGATTCCATCAGTATTTCATCCCATTGTAATAGAATGAATTGTTTTCTTTCCAGGCTACTGGGGTACACTCTATGACATTTCACCCTGATGGAAAGACTCTCTTTTGTGGACTCGAAGATAGTTTAAAGGTAACCGTGTCTTCCATCTTTAGGTTTTTGTTGTTTGATTCGGAAATGAAGTCAATTTCTGCCATAATTATCGGTTTCTACTCTGTTTTTTGAAGTCTAGGTATTTTCATGGGAGCCTATAATCTGCCATGACAGTGTAGATATGGGGTGGTCTACATTAGGGGATCTCAATATTAGTGAGGGAAAGCTTTTGGGATGCTCTTACTATCATAACTGCGTTGGAGTGTGGGCTGCGGATGTCTCGGTATTTACTTTCTCATTGCAAATTTTCCTCATACATTTTCGGAAATGATTATTGCGTGTAGTTCATTGTTAAATTTTAATAAATACATTTAACAAAATGCTGTTTGCTTTCTGTTCAGCTCTTTGGGCCATATGCAGCTGGTGTTCCGCCCCGATCGAATGGTCATAGGCAACAGAAATTTGGTATCCAGGAAAGTCAATCTCTACAAGAAGTAGGGAATACGATAAAGTCTAATGCTGGTTTTCTAAAGACTCCTGATGATGAAACCCCAGAGATAAGGAACATATATGTGGATAGTAAGTCATTTTGGTTTCTGAACACTCAAGTATTGATGCTATGACCACAAATCCACAATGCATGATTACAGAGAGTTATTGACTAGACATCTGTAGTCGATCTCTCCCTACTTCTCCAATACTGACCAAATTTGTTAACGTTATGGACATCAAGTTCATTTTTGACATGATTGCCAGATATAATCTTTTGTGTGTTGTAGAGATTGTTCATGATATAATGAGCCCACAAAATGAAGAATGAATCTTTGAACAGATATATGTGATTTTTTCATAAGAAGATTACACTTGATAAAGCAACCCTTCATGCATAGTATGGGGACAGCTTCAAACTAATTGATTTTCAATGTCAAATGAGTTGCAGTGAAGATACACAGGAATTTTAATAACAAGAGAATCAGCTGAAATGTTCCTCTACCTGTCTATTTGTTCTCATTTCACTTGCTCATTTCTTATACTACTTTTGCACTCAAGAGTCAAGTCTTATTACCAAGTAGGGGAAATGCCTGGAGATAATATTTTACGTTGTCTGTGACCGGTTTTAAGTTTTTTTTTTTTACAGAATTAGTTTGTAGGACATGTTTAGATATCCTACTTGAGGAACACTATTGTGCCTTTGACGATTTTGACTATAATATTTCTATATATATTTTCCTGTTGAATACTTTGGTGATGTACTCTTCTCTATTATCTTTTATCTGACTTGTCTCTATTTTTATGATGCCTTGTAAAGCTTCTGGGAGCAATAAAATTTCTCCAAAAAGAATGGGAACAACTAATTCATCAAGGGTAGTTCTCCCATTGGATTCATCCAAGACCAGTAGTCCATCAACGGTGGAAGAGATTTCTGAAATGGAGGTGCCTATGAGAATCAATAGTCAAGTTACTAATAGGCCGCAATTCACTGTCCCTTTGCATGTACCTAGAAGTGATTCATCTGCTGCAAATGCAGTGAGTTCTAGAAGGGAAGTCATCCTCACGGAGACCACCACTCCTGGTATTGGACTCAAGCCAAGTCATATGCGAAGATCATCCAATACCAAGTATGAAATAGAGAAGTTGTCACTGCCAACTGAATCTGAAATCAGTAGCTCGTCAACGCTGAAAAATATTTCTGAAGTTGAGGTGCCTTTGAGAAGCAATAGTCAAGTTAACAATAGACAATTTACTGTTCCTTTGATTGTACCTAGAAATGATTCAATTGCTTCAAATGCCGTGAGTTCTAGAAGGGAAGTCACCCTCACGGAGACCACCACTCCTGGTAGCGGACTGAAGCCAAGTCATATGCGAAGATCATCCAATACCAAGTATGAAACAGAGAAGTTGTCACTTCCAACTGAATCCGAACCCATTAGTCCACCAACGCTGAATGTTTCTGAGATGGAGGTGCCTATGAGAAGCAATAATCAAAATAGGAAATTCAATGTTCCTTTGATTGTACTGAGAAACGATTCAACTGCTGCAAATACAGTGAGTTCTAGAAAGGAAGTCACCCTCACAGAGGCCACCACTCCTGGTACTGGACTCACTCCAGGTCATAAGCGAAGATCATCCAATAGTAAGACCAAGTATGAAACAGAGAAGTTGTCGCTGCCAACAGAATCTGGACGTTTTAGCACCCAAGTGGGTGGTCAAATCGTCTCACCAGATCAAAAAGCACATTCCAGACTCCTGTCTAAAGTTGAATCTACACAAACGGTCGAAGACAGTCATAAAGAACTCAGGAGTGTTGCTAAAAAGTTTGAAAGGATTCTACCATTAGAAACTCCTTCAAGGTCCAGCCGTGATAGTGGTCAAGTTCTTCCCGTACTTGTATTTTATGTTTTGATATTTGCTTCTCCTAGACAAATTGTTTTACCGCGTGTAAAATTTATGATTTGAATATTCCTTCTTTCTCCTCTTTTCAGGTGTTGATCCACAAAGTGACAGCAAAGTGATAAATTCTTCAAAAAACATTAATAAAGGTATGTCAATGGTATTGCACTCATTAATTATGAAGAAACTTTGAACATAATTTGACTTTTTTGCATTTTTTATGTTTTGCAGTTCAATTTGGAAGGACACGTTCTCTTGTTGAGAGATGGGAAAAAAGAGAAATATCCAGTACTGATGAACCTTTGACAAGCACTACTTCAACTAATGTAATGCCAGAATGTCACACCCATTCACACATCTTGGTATGTCTTACATCTTGGACAGATTTGACCCTGGATTTTTTTCTTGGCTGAAATAAACTTTTATTGATTGTGAGGAAAATTACAAGAGAAAAACGTGAGTGAGGGAGGACATCACCCACTAAAACGTACGAACTCTCAAGCCCACAACAGAGAAGCCCAGTCAGTAATACGTTCTGTGAATTGATGTCTCTTCCTGACTTCATCTCCTAAAAGCCAATACCAGCGATGTGCCTTTGCTTGCCTTACCGTATACCTTTTGGCATAGAGTTGTATACAATTTTATGCAATTTTTACATTTTATTAAGTTGAAATACAATGAGCAAAGCTTTAAAAAGTAAAAATATGTGAAACAGAATGAGATTCACCATTTTTAGCTCCTTGGAATTGAATATTTGATTACTTCTGCGGTACAGAATCAGCTTCTATCAAATACTTCGATAATTTAGCAACGAGGATTAGGTTTCTATAAAGTATTGCAACACTTACTTTTTCTCTTCTCCTTTCTTTCAGTGAGACTAACTCTTGAACCTTTAGAATTGAAACAAGTTAACAACAAAAGACATTGAGCCACTTAGATTATGGGTAAGATACCAAACACAGTTGTAGTGCTCCAACATCAAGTGAAAACTTCAACTGAGACTTCTAATAACCTGCACCAACATCCAAGTAGAACACCAAGTAATAAAATGGTCCCAATCCACCACTACAGATATATCCTTGGAGTTCTGGCACCAATAATAAGTACCTAATGTTTTCGGTGAACTGTGCCATAAAGATTTTAAGGCGCAAAAGATAAAGTTGTGCTACTGGGAGATGCAAGAATACTTAAAAAGTTAAAATCAATCCTTTATTTAGAAGGATTGAATAGAGGATATACACATAGACGTTATGATGGGAGCTTGAGACAACGCAGACACAACAGCTAAACTTGTTGGACAAGTAAAAATTTAGATACGAGTAATGAAAACCAATTTAAATTCCAATGTATTCACTTACATTTTGCTTTTTCAGTGGTTAGATACTGTCTGCGGTTGTGGGTTCATTCTAATTTTACAGTGATGTGAAGTGTTACCATATAGTGGCTTATTAATATGTTATCCTGTTTTTATCACATGACTGGAATCAGCGATGTTATTTGATGAAGATTGTCTTTTGTAACTTAATCAATCTGTTTGCTAGAAGGTTGTTTATCTTTATTCTAATCTGGTATATTCATATTCATATCAAGAATGAGAAGAAGGAACAACCTCAAACGTCTGGAAGGGAGTCGGCATCTATGAATGACGAGAATGTTCTTGAAGATCTAATGCAAAATCATGACACATTCATAGGCTGTTTTAATTCACGCCTAGCAAAACTACAGGTAATTTGTCAATTCTTTCGTGATAAAATACAGGCATATCTTTGATTATGTGATCTTGCTCCATATAAGATAGGTTTTTTGTGTACTATGAGCATTTTAATATAATTGATTAAAATAATTTTTAATTGAATATTGCATCATTAAATGTAGTGATGTTACATCCTGACTTTCTGTTGTGTTCTTTGTGTCTGGTTGTTCAACTTTAGTGACATCATCATTAAATGCAGTGGTGATACTGACCTCGTCTTTCAGGTAGTACGGTATTTTTGGCAAAGGAATGATGTGAAGGGTGGCCTAAACGCTGTAGGGAAGTTGCCTGACCATTCTGTAGGTATCTATATAAGCAACTGCTGGTTTGCTTATATTTTTTTCTGAATGTTGCAGTTTGTATGTGGTGATTTTACTTTATATTTTAGCTTACTTTGCTGTACATACCAGTTGATGAGTTTCTGTTTTATTGTTCAGGTGCAAGCCGATGTAGTCAGTGTTCTCGTCGAGAAAATGGATATTGTTTCCCTCGAACTGTTTTCTTGTTTGTTGCCAATTCTTTCGAGCTTACTAAATAGCCAGATAGACAGGTTTGACTTGCACTCCACATATTTATATTTGGAAAGATAAAATAGCTGTCAGTCAGATATTTGCACTCCATAATAAATTGTGTTTGTCTTTCGAATTTTTTTTTTTCGACAATATCTTTTAAGAGAAGACTGAAGAGATATGTCTTAAGACAAGAAGGTCAATAGTTACAAGGACAATTGATAGTGCAAAGCTGACAATTTAAAAGCAAGAAGACTCACAAATGATTGTTCAATGTTCATGTCTAAAGCCTAGACCTTTATTATCTAAGATAGCCTTTTGGAGATCACAAGCTAGCCTTTTTTCTCTTAGGTTGACTGGAGTCATCAAGTATGATCCAAACATGGTCTATGATGAATATTATTTGCAAAGCGCCTGCAGACCCCTTCCGAATCAATGAGAAAATACACAAAGCGCAGAACCACCAGCATACCATCGTAGGGAATGGAATACACATGTTTTTCTTGTTTATTGATGGTGAAGAACCTATAATTGGCATGCTCCAAGTGAAAAAGGTACTTTGAGAGGGACCATGGGTAGGTAGAAAGTATAGGCCACCCATGATCATAATATGTTCAATTTATTGAAAATACATCGCACTGCCTTTACATGGAAAACCCTAAGACAATTTACAGTGCAACCTCTATATTTTTATGCTTGATGGCATAAATGTAGGATATACAATGAGAATCTTACCCAAAATGATACATTTTGTTGACAGCTTTTTAGTAAGTTTTGCATGGAAGTGTCATAAATCATCACACACCTCGTATGTACCAGAACTGGTGTTAGAACGAATACTTGATAATTAATATTTTGTAACTCCCAGATCATATCTTTCTTATGTTGGGAAAAAAGTGTAGAATCTCACTTATTTTTCATATTAATTTAGATACAGTTGCTGCAATTCATCAATTTTTTATGATGATGAAACTCTTTCTTCAAAATCTAAATCATTTTGCTGAGTAAGACCACGACTGCTCAGATTGCTTCCATTCCTTTTTATATAATATTTTTTTCTCTTGATTCATAAATTATTGAATTATTATTCCACCTTGAAGACCAATATGCTGATCTTCTTATGAAGGAGTTGAAGTGAACAAAGTACTATCCTTTTATTTGTAACTGGTCATTTTCCACATGTTTAGGCACTCAAATGTCTCGTTGGAGATGCTACTGAAACTTGTAGCTATCTTTGGATCAGTGATTCGCTTGACAATATCTGCATCTCCATCTGTAGGTGTTGATCTTCAGGCAGAAAGAAGGTATTTTTGCCAGTATTTATTTGGAAAATGTTTCTTTTGTTTAAAATACAACTTTTATAACGACTCACTCATTTTTCTGCAATGAGTGCAGGCTTGAATGTTGCAGGCAGTGCTCTATCCAGCTGCAGAGAATCAAGCAAATCATTCCTTCAGTAATAAGGTAAACAAGCATTATATTGACTAGCTTTTGTTAAATATATATTTTGGTAAATAGTTCCTAGTGTTCCGTGTAAAATCATGCAAAATCTGGAGAATAAATCCAGCGTTCTAGAATGTTGTTGAATAGATTCATGGCAAATAGAATGCATGATGCAAATAAGTTCCAGCGTTCTAGCATGATGCAGAGGCCAGGCGATCTACTGGCTAATGGCTATTTAATGACGAGGTGCACCATTGAGGGATATATGCCTACAGGCTACATCTGGCCTCCCACCATCAGGCCTATCATCGGGTATCAGGATGATAGTGTGCTATTCTCTAACAAGACTCTCTGAAACCCGTTTCATTATATATGCCTGTTTGTGAGATTTCAAAGAAAAAGAATTATTAAAATTTCTCACCATATTCTGTATAGTCTGTACCCTTGTTGTATACGTTCAAGAATAGCCCACAATACCATTGTAAGTTCCTGGTCGATGCGTCACACCGAGCTGCAATTCAAGTAACATATTACCAGTCTTCATGAGTCTTCCTGTTTTGATGTACTGACTGAGCATCATGCATTGATAGGTTAATCTTCAGGGTTATTTTCTGGTTATATCCTCTATTTCTCATGGGGATTACCATGGGATGTTAACTAATTTATGGATCTATGTTTCTGATAGTGTACGAGGCCGAATTTTGATTTTGGCTGGTGATTTATTTTGACAGGAGGGGTGGATTGCTTGCCAAATATGCCCAAGAATTGAACCTACTGCTTCAAGAATCATGACTATCAAAGTCACCAAAAGCCATTCTAGTTTTGACTTTTGAGTGTGGGTTGCTCCTCAACCCTTTTCAACAAATGCACATAACATACAAGATATTCATTACTTTATACATCATGGTGCTTGTCGTGTTGGAATGTCACCATTTCGACCGATTGCCTCTGCTCTCTTGTGCGGTATGTTTCAAGACATAACCTTGAACCATTGTGACCTTGAGCTGTTGGTGTTGCGGATGTTCGGTTCTACGTACTTGCCTCGTGTATAATCACAATTCTGTAGACTTTCGTTCCCATTCTATTACTGTAAATCCTTTGATATTCGAGGAATGATTTGCATGTGGCAATATACTGTGTTCAATGTATGTGAATTTTCCATTATAAACTGTTGAGAAAGAGAATGCTCCTTTCTTTTTCCTTTTGCACTTTAAAGTCATTGCAGCCATTGGGTATCATAATCTCATTTTTCGAAATATCTTTTCTTGGGCAATTATTGAAACTACCCTGAGAATACATGGCCTAGTGTTCTACTGTCAGTCGAAAACCTTCTCTAATAGTATTGAAGCAGCAGCAAACTACGGATGCTGACTACACTACACATGAGAAGAAAGCATAATTCAAGTTAGCAACAGGCAGCAGATTCTCCACCACTTACTTTACGTGTGTAGTTCTTAACTTGAGCCAGCTTTTATATTTTCAAATCACTCCACTTGAACTGCTCTCTCTCTCAAACACACATTCATATCTTCTCCGAGCTTTGTTTGTTTTTGGTTTGAACACTGTAATTTGAAGACATACAGACATTCATCCTCTTAAGCTATTAGCTTGCTTGTCAATCAGATCATGATCCATAATTGTTCAAGTAATCCATCACTTTATCAGGTATGTGCCAACTCTGTTTTCTTTGTTTCTTGCGGAGTGTTTATTACAGTATATGCTTGCTTGAATCTTATTCTCTAAAGCAATTACTTTCAATTACTGCCTACCCTGCTCTTGTTCTGCTCTCACATTTGAAAACAAAACCACATTATCAAAAAAACAGTGATGGGGTCAGCACTCAACATTATGAATTAACTTATGAATTAGACTATCACCATTGGGAGATACGGTTTAGCAACTGCAAGGAATGAATGATGTTCTGCTTACCCTGCCTCGACTCTGTCTGCCAACACACATTGGGGAAGACCAGGTCAACTTTGCAGATGTATGCCCAGTCCTTAATACAAATCAGTCTTTATGTCCATTTTGGGTTTGTTTTAGAGAATTCTGTTATTTTACTACATATGTTTTTACTCTCTAATTCTGTATATCAATTTTCATTTTCGTTTTCAAATTCTGGATTCAAAATAAAAAGGAAGTAGCACCTCTAGCTGTACTAAAGAATGTTGCAGCAAGTTCCCCTTCATATTTTTGTATGTTTTATTAATATCTGTATAGTTTCCATCTAAGCCATTGTGAGAGACTGCATTTTTTGCACCTAAACAATGACTAAGGTAGCAAACTACGAGTATTTGCAATTCAAAATGGCATCAAACAGTAAATTTAATATATTGAAAATTTGAAACAGCCATTTTTTGACCTCCTTTTGACTTATTTCTTTTATATACAGGCGTGATCAAGTTATCATTCTCAAACTATCAGCCATTTCTGACTTGGTTGCACAGCTACTTGTAGATCATGGATATGAAGAACTCTAGTAAACTTGAAGATGCAAGCTCAAACTTGGTTGAAAAGTGTTTACATGAACTGGGACCAAAGTCATATTCAAATGGCAATCTGATGAGGTTTACATTAAATTTCTCTGAATCTAATAAAATAGGCTCTGGCGGGTATGGAAAGGTCTATAAAGGTCAGTTTCGTAGCGGTGTCCTTGTAGCTGTTAAGGTACTGGAAAACAAGGATGTTGTGGAAGAGACATTCATGGCTGAAGTCAACACAATGAGCAAGGCTTACCATCGTCATTTAGTTAAACTTTATGGCTATTGCTTTGAGCGTGACATGAAGGCACTTGTGTATTAATATATGGAGAATGGATCTTTGGACAAAATTTGTATGAGAACCACCATAGTAATATAAACTGGGAGAAGCTGTATGGTATTGCAATTGAGACAGCAAAGGGGCTTAATTATCTGCACGAAGGTTTGGATGAGCAAATAATTCACCATGACATTAAAGCAGGTAATGTGCTTCTTGATAAAAACTTCTAAGCTAAGATTTCAGATTTTGGATTACCGAAGCTTATGAATAGGGATGTTGGTCATGTCCCTTTGACAAGAACTAGAGGGACGGTAGGTTATAATGCCCTAGAAACGTGGATGCCAGGATCACAAGTAACTTGTAAATGTGATGTTTACAGCTTTGGCATGATGTTGTTTGAAGTCTTGGGGAAGCAAAGCAACGGTATGGAAGAAAATTGGTTTCCAGAACTAGTTTGTAAGAAGTTTGAGAATGGAAAACTAGAGCAGATTATAAGAGACTGTGGCATTGCAGAGAAGGATAAGGAAAAGGCAACTATATTATCTAAGGTTGCATTATGGTGTGCTCAATATACATCCGAACGAAGGCCTTCCATGGCGGATGTGGTGTTGATCCTTGAGAAAAACTTATCAGTTCGGAAGCCTCACTACCCGTTTTCATTTGGGCAGTTCTCGAATATTGTGATGCTACTACCACAAGAGCTGATTCCACAGGTTTATTTAGAGGTTTCTGTTGGGTTTTATGTGAAAATCAGACGGAGGGAAGTTTTTTGTACAGGAACGTACGTACGCAGTTAGGGCGTTCGTACGTTCAATGTGACAGATAACTTTGTGAAGAAGGAACGTACGTACGCAGTTAGGGCGTTCGTACGTCCTGTATGTCAGATAACGTTTACGTGTTGCAACGTACGTACGTGATTTCGACGTACGTACGTCCTCCTCTTGTTTTGTGCAATATGGGCCTGTTTTGAGCCCAATTCGTGGCTATTGTAAGGCTATACTATAAAGCCAAATAGAAGTGATACAAAACCTTAACTTTTCTAAGAGAGAGATTGTGAGAAGCCATTAGAGAGTTTTAAGAACTTTTGTGAGGAAGAAGACTTCGGTTTTCTTTGTGAGGGCTTGTACAATTGTCTTGATAAGAAAAGCATCATCCTTTCTCCCCGTGGATGTAGGCATATTGCCGAACCACGTATATCTTGTGTCTTGTGTGTGGTTGCTTGTTTATTTTGTCGTTTTCGTTTTACTTTCTTACATTAGTTCGATTATCATATTTGTGCATTAGTTTCCGCTGCGTACAACAAGTGGCATCAGAGCTTTGGCTAGAACTTGAGCGTCTAGAAGGTGTTTGTTGAAATTTCAGTGGGAATTTCATATTCGTTTGGTGATTGTTTAGTGTTTGAAAGTTGGTGAGAGATGTCAAAAGAAGGGAGTTCGAAGAGTTCGAAGGGGGAAACCAAGTCAGTGGTTTACCATCAAGCAAAAATTGATGTAGAGAAGTTTACTGGCACCAATAATTTTGGTATGTGGAGGTGTGAGGTAATGGATGCTCTATGTCAACAAGACCTAGAAGATGTTCTGGAGGATAAGCCAGAAGATGTGGAAGAGAAGGATTGGAAAAAGATGAACAAACGAGCTTGTGGAATCATAAGATCGTGTTTGGCACAAGACGTTAAATATCTTGTGATGAATGATGTTTCTGCAAACGAGATGTGGCAAAAATTGGAGGAGAAGTACATGACAAAGACTATCCACAATAAAAACTATCTACTTCGAAAGTTCTATCGAATAGATATGAGAAAAGGTATTTCCATGGCGAAGCATCTTAATGATTTTATCAAGCTAATTGTAGACTTGGCTAATCTAGGAGCAGATGTGAGTGATGAAAGCAAGGCATTGTGTCTCTTAAATTCGTTACCTGACGAATATGAACACTTGGCTATCACACTCACATATGGGAAAGAAAAATTGGTGTATGGTGAGATTTCTGCAGGATTGTTAACTCATGTGTGTATGAAAAAGGACAAGGAAGATTCCAAGGGCTCTACACCTGAGGTCTTGGTAACAAGAGGAAGGTCTAGTGACAGGAAAGGCCAAGGTGGTAGAGGGAAATCTCGATCAAAGTCGAGAGGTCGATCTCTAGCAAAGGATGAATGCTCCTTTTGTCATGAGAAAGGGCATTGGAAGAAAGATTGTCCTAAAGCCAAGGCAAAGGACAAGAAGAAAGACTCTGAGGTAAATGTTGCATGTGATACTAAAGATGATGATGTAGATTCTGATTATTCTTTATCCGTTTCATCAATGGTTTGTTACACTAGTGGTAATGAATGGATCTTAGATTGTGCTGCTTCTTATCATATATGTCCTATAAGGGAATGGTTTTCTGATTTTAAGAAGCAGGAGAGTGGTGTAGTGGTGATGGGGAATGATCAACCCTGTCACATAATGGGTATAGGTACCATTCGCCTGAAGATGTTTGATGGAATTATAAGGAAGCTGAAGAATGTTAGGTATGTTCTTGACATGAAAAAGAATCTTATCTCAGTTGGTACTTTAGAAGCCAATGGTTACATGGTGGTACTTGAACATGGCGTTCTAAAGGTTGTGGCTGGTGCAATAGTTGTACTCAAGGGTGTTCGACAAAGGAACTTGTACTTCCTTCAAGGTAGTACAATTACTGGGGATGTGGTCGTGTCTGAGGCTACATCAAAGATTGCTAGAGAGACTACGCGGCTGTGGCATATGCGGTTGGCGCATACTGGTGAAAAATCCTTGCAAAGATTGATAAAGCAAGGGTTGTTAAAGGGTGCTATCGCCTGTAAAACAGAATTCTGTGAGCATTTTATTCTGGGCAAGCAGACAAGAGTAAAGTTTGGCACGACTATATATAATACTAGTGGAGCTCTTGATTATGTTCACACGGATGTCTAGGGGCCTACCAAGAATGCATCTTGGGGAGGTAAACATTATTTTGTGTCTTTTGTTGATGATTTTTCTAGGCGTGTGTGGGTGTACACCATGAAGAGCAAGGATGAAGTCCTAGAAATTTTCATAAAGTGGAAGAAGCTAGTTGAGATCCGAATTGGCAGAAAGATCAAGGTACTTCGCTCAGATAATGGAGGAGAGTACAAAAATGATCCATTCTTGCAAGTATGTCAGGATGAGGGTATAGAACGCCATTTCACTGTAAGAGAGACACCGCAGCAAAATGGGGTGGCAGAACGGATGAATCGAACTTTACTGGAGAGAGTTCGGTGTATGTTGTCTAATGCTGGGTTAGGCAAAGTGTTTTGTGCTGAGGCTATTGTGTATGCCTGTCACCTTATTAACAGGTTGCCTTCGACTGCGATTGATAGCAAAACTCCTATGGAGGTTTGGTCTGGTAAGCCTGCTTCAGATTATTGTTTTCTTCATGTGTTTGGGTGTCCAGCTTACTATCATGTCCGAGAGAGTAAGTTGGATCCTCGTGCAAAGAAGTCTTTATTCATGGGTCTACAGAGTGGAGTAAAAGGTTATAAACTATGGGATCCAGAATTGAAGAAAATTATTCTAAGCAGAGATGTGACATTCGATGAGGCTTCTATGTTGAAGCCTAAGAGCTCTCAGCAGGTGGAGAGCAAGGCCAAAGAGGTTTCGCAGTGGATGGAGACTGAAATATCTCCACGTGTTCCAGGTGATTCTGTATCTTTGGAAACGTCTACTGTAAGGGTTCCAAGTACTGAGGTTCCTAGTGTTACAGATTCTGATGACATGACAGATAATGAGGTTGATGATGAGACGGTTGATGATACAGTACATGTGGACTCTAATGATGAGGGTCCAATTGCATCTAGATTATCCAAGAGAAATGCCGGTGTTCCTAAACGGCTTACTGATGAGATGGTAGCTTATGCACTTTCGGTTGTTGATGAGGGTATTCCAGAAACTTTTCGTGAAGCACTGTAGAGTAGTGATTATGAAAGGTGGAAGACGGCCATGGATGAGGAGATGAAATCTCTTCATAAGAATGAAACTTGGGAACTCATGGAGTTGCCTAAGGGAAAGAAAGCAATTGGGTGCAAATCCACTAAGAAAGATGGGTCTCCTGGTGAAAATGTACGCTTCAAAGCAAGATTGGTGGCAAAAGGCTATGCTCAGAAGGAGGGAATTGATTATAATGAAATCTTTTCTCCAGTTGTGAAACATTCCTCTATTCGCATCCTATTGGCCTTAGTAGCACAATTTGATTTGGAGTTACCTCAACTTGATGTGAAAACTGCTTTTCTACATGGTGAGCTAGATGAGGAGATCTATATGACTCAGCTGAGTGGGTATAAAGATGCGGGTAATGACAAGCTGGTGTGTAAATTGAAGAAATCGCTGTATGGGTTGAAGCAATCTCCAAGGCAATGGTACAAGCGGTTTACTCGGTTTATGCTAGGGCAAGGGTACACAAGAAGTCCATATGATCCTTGTGTCTATTTTCGCAAAGTATGTGATGGTTCTTTTATCTATTTGCTTTTATATGTTGATGACATGCTCATAGCCTCTAAAAGCAATGTGGAGATAGACAAGTTGAAAAAGACTTTGTCTATGGAGTTTGAGATGAAAGATCTTGGTGATGCAAGAAATATACTTGGCATGGAAATTCAGAGGGAACGAGACAATGGAAGATTGTGGTTATCTCAAAAGGCCTATCTACAGAAGGTGCTACAGAGATTTAGCCAATATGAGATTGGTACAGCTGTGAGTATACCTCTCTCAAAAGATTTTAACTTGAATGCTTCCATGTCTCCTAATTCTGATAGGGAACGTGCTTACATGACACGTTATCCATATGCAAGTGCGGTTGGTAGCTTGATGTATGCGATGGTATGTACAAGGCCCGACATTGGGCATGCAGTTGGCACTGTAAGTAGGTACATGCATAATCCTGGTGAGAAACATTGGGAAGCTGTGAAATGGATCTTACGCTACATTCAAGGTAGTGTGGAGGTTGGTTTACTATTCCAGAAGGGAAGGGATTTGAATCAGTTTTGTGTTGGTTATGTGGACGCTGATTATGATGGTCAAATAGAGAGACGTCGGTCTACTACTGGATATGTTTTTACATTGGCAGGTGGTCCTATTAGTTGGCGGTCTACATTACAATCTCTTGTTGCTTTGTCTTCGACAGAAGCAGAATATATGGCTGTGACTGAAGCCTTTAAAGAAGCCATTTGGTTACGAGGTATGTTGAAAAACTTGGGTATTGTGCAGGAGCAGCTTATGGTTCATTGTGACAATCAAAGTACCATAAATCTGGCAAAGAACTCAGTTTATCTTGCTCGTACAAAGCACATTGATGTGCGACATCACTTTGTCAGAGACATTATTGAAGAGGGTGAGATTTTATTGAAGAAGATTCATACTAGCAATAATCCGGCTGACATGTTGACTAAAGTGGTTTCAGGGACTAAGTTCTATCATTGCTTAGATATGGTCCATGTTCTTCCTTTGAGTGGATAGTATATTTTGGAGTGAACTACGATGGCTTGATCCCTTAGAAGAAGGGTACGTAGGCAACCATGAAGTGGTGCAGCCGAGGTGGTCTTTCAGGACATGTGTGGGAGTTTGTGACTTGTGATTCTTGGTGTCGGCTTAGATTTATTGAATCTTCGCCGAGGTGGAGAATTGTTGGGTTTTATGTGAAAATCAGACGGAGGGAAGTTAGGGCGTTCGTACGTTCATTGTGACAGATAACTTTGTGGAGAAGGAACGTACGTACGCAGTTAGGGCGTTCGTACGTCCTGTATGTCAGATAACGTTTACATGTTGCAACGTAAGTACGTGATTTCGACGTACGTACGTCCTCCTCTTGTTTTGTGCAATATGGGCCTGTTTTGAGCCCAATTCGTGGCTATTGTAAGGCTATACTATAAGCCAAATAGAAGTGATACAAAACCTTAACTTTTCTAAGAGAGAGATTGTGAGAAGCCATTAGAGAGTTTTAAGAACTTTTGTGAGGAAGAAGACTTCGGTTTTCTTTGTGAAGGCTTGTACAATTGTCTTGATAAGAAAAGCATCGTCCTTTCTCCCCGTGGATGTAGCTAGGCATATTGCCGAACCACGTATATCTTGTGTCTTGTGTGTGGTTGCTTGTTTATTTTGTCGTTTTCGTTTTACTTTCTTACATTAGTTCGATCATCATATTTGTGCATTAGTTTCCGCTGCGTACAACAGTTTCTTCTGCAAGGAATGATAGGTAATATCACTGGCTATGTTACTTTCTAGAATAAAGCTTTGGATGCTCATGTTGATGATGGCTTAATTGGAATAAGTAGCCATGCTGTTTCACTTATTGAAGTTCACTAGTATGTTAATCGCATAATGTTAATTCCAAATTCCAATTAAACATTTTACGAGCAGTTCTACCGAGTTTTACAGATCAAAATTAGTTGGATATGTTCTATACATGAATAGAAATTAAATCATTATTTTTGTTAGTGCATGCAAGACTAACCGAATTAACCCCGTCTATTTTCAGTCTACATGAGAATATGTTTCTCGACAGAAATGACGATTTGGCTACGTTTGTGCTAAATAAGGGCATGAAACTACCTACAACAAGACTGATGGGTAAAACAACAGCTCTGATGTACTCATAGATAGTTTTGCAATGGATAGTGAACGATAATATAGGTACTATCGGTATCCACGGCATGGGTGGTGTGGGGAAAACAACTATCTTGAAGCATGTGTATAATCAGCTCTTAGCAGAGGGAAATTGTTTTGATAATATTATTATTGGGTGACTGTATCCAGAGATGTTAATGTTAGGAAACTACAATGCGACATTGGAAATGCGTTTGGTTTAAACTTATCAAGGGAAAAAGATATACTTGAAAGATCAAGATTATTGCTCCAAGCATTGGAGAGGAGGAAGAGGGTTGTGATTGTTTTGACGACATGTGGCAAGCAATTTCTCTCGTTCAAGTAGGTATTCCTGAAGCCATACAACAGAGAATGGATGCAAATTATTACTAAGTACAAGGTCGTTAGATATGTGCAAAAGAATGGGATGTCATGAAGATAATACTATTACAATAAAATCTCTTCCAGAAAAGGAGGCGTAGGAGTTGTTTAGTTGTAAAGTTGATGCTGTGTTCACTCCTGAAGTAAGGGCAATTGCCAAGATGGTTGCTGAGAATGTTCTGGTCTGCCACTCGCAATTATCACAATAGGTGCAGCAATGAGAGGAAATCGTGACATTGTTGATTGGACAGTTGCTTTGAATGACTTGAAGGACTTCAATAACCGAATCATGGATATGGAAGACATTGTTTTCGAACATTTGAGATTCAGTTATGAGCGGTTAGCCAATAAAAGGCTCAGAAATTGTTTTGTATTGCGCATTGTACCCTGAAGACTATGAAATTCTAACCACTGAGTTGGTTGATTTTTGGATCATGGATGGTCTGATTAAGGAAAGCAATAGGCAGGATGAGCTTCATCAAGGTCAGTTTATATTAAAAAAACTAAAAGACCATTGCTTGCTAAAAAGTGTCAACTCGGATCATGTTGAGGATGACGACATGGTGAAAATGCACGATTTGATTAGGGACATGGCCCTCCAAATTACAAACAAGTCCTTCATGGTTAAAGCAGGTGTATTGTTGACAGGATTGCCAACTGAAATAGAATGGGGAGAAAATCTTGAGAGGGCTTCTTTTATGAAAACCGATACAAAAAAGGTTTTAATCAGTCCAATATGCTCTAACCTGTCCACCTTCTTTCTTAGGAGCAATACTGTCTTAAACTGTATAACACACAATTTCCTTGTCAGCATGCAATGTCTCAGGGTTCTAGACTTGAAAGGAAACTCTGCTTTAAAATGGACCCCAGATTCAATATCTGACCTGGTGAATCTTCACGCTTTACGTTTAAGTAAGTGTCGGAGGTTGGAAAGAGTGCCATCTCTAGCTAAACTGGTATTATTGAGAACGTTGGAACTTGATCGAACTGCCACTCATGTACTTCCTGAAGGAACTGAATTCTTGGTTAACCTTAGATGCCTTAATCTGAACTCGATAAGATTGAGAGAAACAATTCCAATGGGATTGATATTGAAGTTGTCTGCCCTCCAAGAATTATACCTTGGCATAAACGTGGATAAATTGTATGTTGTAGGGAGATGACCATCTTTTGTGGAGGAACTGCTAAGCTTGAAAGAGTTGGAGAGTCTTCACACTGCTTTCCATTGCTTGTTTGACTACGCTAGCTTTGTTGGATCGGCCAAACCTAATGGGTTGAAAGGTTTCTTTTTGGCAATTGGAGAGGATTTTCCCCCATGTTCCTCACTCATCCAAAACTCCGAATGTCTTGAAATGTCTGGGTTCACTGATTTGAGAAGCATAAATAAGTTGGGACAAGTAATAGAGTTCCGAGAGTGTCGTATTGACAGGTGTAATACGATAGAGTGTATAAAGTCATTTTCAGAAGATGGAAAACATGAATCGCCCTACATCTTGGCTACGATGCCTGGAACTTATTGAAGTAAGAGATTGCCCCAATATATACACCATTTTCAAGGGGTTTCCAAATATTAGCCTTCTTTCTTGCTTGAAGAAGCTGCAAATATCTGGTCGTGATAATTAATCTCAAGAATGTCATCCCGTCATCTAGGTTGCTGGAGCAGCTCCAAAACCTCGAAGAGATCCTTGTCTTTAATTGTGATGAGCTGCAGGAGTTGATAGGAAGAGAAGAAGACGAGATGGGTGAAGGCAGCAGGACCAACGTTACCACAAATCTCGTTGTACTCCCTAGGTTAAAGATATTGTTGTTGGATATGCTCGTGGGAGTGAAGTGCATTTGGAGGGGTATCATGGTTTGTGACTTTCTACAACGTGTTGAGGTAGCTCGCTGTCCGGACTAAAGGTGTTGCCTCTACTTAAGGGAGAAGAGTGAAACCGGCACTCGGTTATTTGACATTAATTTTGTGACATGAGTAGTTTCGGTTATCTCGCCTTGAAATCATTGTTACGAAAACCAAGATGTACGCACGTTCGTCTTGTGTCCGTGTCTTTGCGTCTTTTGTCAAAGTCGAGTTTTGGGTACTGGACGTACGTGGTAGTTAGGACGTACGTACGTCCATTGAGGCAGCAAACATGTTTTGGTCAGGACGTACGTACGCAGTTAGGACGTTCGTACGTCCAAGCAGGCAGCAGACTTTATACGTGTGGGGACGTACGTATGCTATTTCGACGTACGTACGTCTAATGTGAATTTTGTTTAATCCGGCCCATTTTGTGTGTCTTCTAACCCTTAGTATAAATAGAGTTCCTCTCCCAAAGAACAAACTAGTTCTTTTGCCGTCCAATTCATCTCTAGTCTTGCAGTTTGTTTAGGTTTTGGTTTAGGTTGTTTTGGTGATTGAACTCATCTTCTTCTTCCCCATTCATCTTCTTCTTCCTTATTGAATAGTGATTTAGCTTCGAGTCTTCTTGTGTGTTCATCAAGAAGTCGAGTATCCTTGTGTGTTCATCAAGGAACTCTGGTGTAAGCTTGTTACATAGATCGGCTTCGAGTCTTCTTGTGTGTTCATCAAGAAGTCGAGTGTCTTGTGCGTACATCAAGGTACTCTGGTGAAGTCAAGGTGTTAGAGATAACCAGTAATGTCAACTCGCAGTGATTGCAGGTAGTTGATAGGTTTGTACATTTTTTTTCAACTAGTGGATTTATTTGTTGTCGCGAGGACAAACGTGGACGTTTCCCATATTGGGTTTTACCACGTTAAAAATATCGTGTGTTCTTTATTTGTTTATTGCTTTATTGTTTGCTTTACTATTGTTATATTGCACATATATTGGGTTATCAATTGGTATCAGTCGCAGGGCGCTTGTTAAGGAGCGTAAAGGCTTACGCGTAGATCCTTAGTGCAATTTTAATGGATTCTGATAAATTTGGAACATTAATTTGTCCTCCTAAATTTGATAGAACTAATTTTCCCTATTGGAAAGTTTGTATGGCTGCGTATTTGCTGGCTCTCAGTGAGGATGTTTGGATCGCTGTGGAAGATGGCTGGTCACCACCGAGAGTTATTACAGGTAGTACAGATGAGGTTGTTACAATTGTAAAACGACGAAACACATGGAGTGTGGAAGACAAAGTTGCTTCTACTAACAACCAAAGAGGGCTTAATGCTATATTTATGGCTTTGGATGCTAGTGAATTTCGGAGAGTTCATGGTTGTATAACATCCAAAGAGGCTTGGGATAGGCTGGTAAGAACTCATGAGGGTAACACTGTTGTCAAAGAGAGTAAGCTTGAACTTCTTATTACTCAATTTGAAATTATGAAAATGGATAATAATGAATCATTTGATGAATTCTTTATTCGTTTGCAGGATGTTATCAACACTAGTGTATCTTTAGGTTTAGTGTACACCGATACTCAAATAGTGCGTAAAGTTCTTCGGTCTTTGCCATCTAGGTTCCGTTCTAGGAAAGATGCCATTCAAGAAAGCAATGACTTAAAGACCATGTCCATAGAGACCTTAACAGGAAAATTGAGAACTTATGAACTTGAGGTTCAACTTGAGTAACCTCAAAATAAATCCTTTTATTTTAAAGCTGGATCGTTTGAGGATGTGCAAGATGAAAATATTAATCATAATGAGTCTCTTGACACTAAGCAACATCTAAATATCATTTATTGTTATCTTAAACATATTTTTAAGACTTTGAAATATAATGGTTTGACTAACCATGGTTTTGACAAGTGTAAGCTTCTCAAGAAATTTGATGCACAGGGGATAGAACAACAAAAAATCAAGTTATCTACCTATGGAGCATCTTTGAATGAGAATGTGGATTGTCAGGTAACCGATATTGTCGATCATGAATTCGATGATTCCGTTTTGGTAAGTCCTGGTGAGTTAAGGGAATTACATATGTCACCTGTTAAACAATGTCAATTCTTGCGTAAGACTAATCAGATTTTGAATGATATGGTTGAGTCTCTTGAAAAAGGAAAATTTGTACTTCCAGGTGATATGAATGCCTTATCTGAGGAGTTTTCCCAAGAAAAGCTAGATTTCCAATCTAGAATTATTTCTTTGGAAATATCCAATCGTGAGATAGAAGATAAGTATCGTTCTTTATTGTTTGAGTATGAAACTGTGAAAAAGGATTTATTTACTTCTACTAAGCGATTGCAAGGGTTTGAGAAAACTTCAGTTGATCTAGACACCTTTATTAAAAGTGGAAAGTTTTCTTCAGATAAGACTGGTTTAGGATATGACTATGTTGGAGCTTCCTCCAGTTGTGTCCCTACTACTACTTCTTTTATGAGGTCATCGTTGCCTCCTTTGTTACCAAATCATCGTATGCCTAGTCCGTCTCTACCTACCAAGGCTTTTGTATCTAAGCCGAATGTGATGACCAAGAACAAGACAAATCCTAAACATAGACATTTTAAGTGTTTTACTTGTGGTCGATTAGGTCATACTTCAGCTTTCTGTTGGGATAAAAATTCTGTGGTTTCTTATTCTTCTTCTTTTGGTAATAACTGTTGGAACTCATATGGTTATTTTCCTGTACAGGCTCATCCTTCCTCTTGGACTCCTTTTAGGCCCAGAAGTGGTCCTAAGATACCACAACGCTTCAACAACAGGAAGAAGTTTGTGCAAAAGGTTACCAAACCACCTCACATATGGGATAGAAGCATCGATGTTGCCAAATGTAGTCTAGAGAATGAGCGGTTATGGGTTGGAAGTCTACCATCGGGGAAAATAGTCATCAATCCTCCATACCCGGGTCCAACTTGCAGAATATCTCTCAAGTATGGGTACGAAAGGATGACTTGAAAGTTCTTTTGAATTGTTAAAGTCAGATGGAATATCATCTTCGTAATTTCTTTTTGTTTGTTTTCTAGCCTTGTGTTATTTTCCTTGCATGTTTTTCTAAACATAGGCTATATGTTTGGTGTTTTGTTCTTTTGTTTATTTTGTTTCTTTAGGTTGCATATCATGCTACATGTTTGAATGAATTTACTAAAAAAAAAAAAAAAAAAGAAGTTGGTGGTGTTCTTTTCTTGTTCTTTTACCTATTTTTTCCTTTTTTATTCCATGTATGTGTTGTTGGATGCATCTTTTCTAAGATATTAGTTTAATTCAATTGTCTTAAATAAGTTGCAATATGCTTGGGCGTTTTCCACTTTCTGAACTCTAAGTCTGTTTTGGTATGTATCATGCATTTTTCCTCGCTTGTTTGCACAGTGCACGACATGTTTGCTTGATGGGAGTTTTTGGAAACCACTGACATATTCTTTGAGCTCATAGAACTTCTCCATCTCTCGAGTATTTATGTTCACTTGAGCTATCTCTCTTCTGTATTGGTTAATGTTTATCTTGTTGTTCGTATTATTGAACTTTCTTATCTTCCTCTTACACCTCTTGTTAGTGGTCAATAACTCACTTTATCCCAACCATTTGATTGTCTGCAGAGCAATATCAGTTGGCTAAGAACCTGTTGGGGTTGTGAGGGTCATGCTCTGACAGATGCACTCAAGAGATGTTAGTTCTTGTGTTGCACGTTATCATGGTATTGTACTTCTTGAGTTTGTGTTTGTCAAAAAGATGTAGGCTACACCCTACCCTCGTATATTTATAAAGATGGAGGTAAAAATCCCTCCCATGCGGGAATGACATTGAAGAGATCTAAACTAAACTCCACCACATGCGGAAAAAAAAATGAAAATCCAAGCGCATGTTCATTGTTTTTATGTAAGGCATACAAAGTTTCTATTCCATTACCTTTTGGATATCATTGCTTTTATTTGAAAGATCATATTTATATTCGTGTGCATTCTACTCATATCGTTTGTTTAAAAGAGGGTTGAAGTATCTTTCTTCTAAGCTCACTTACTAATCATATGTCTCTTGTTGATGGTTTTATGTTCTAAGTTTTCAAATGGTGTGTTCTAGTGGTGAACTTTCTCTCTCTTTATGCATTGCATTGAATCTACACACACCGAGGTTTAGTTTATGATGCACTTCAATTCTCTTAATTGTTCAATCTTTTGTTTATCCCAACATATTGCCTCTTATTTTTGTACGGATTGGGATTGGCTACTGTTTTTGGAAGTTCATGATGTGTTCCTCTTCACTTCTATGGTACATCGATTCTTTTCCTTTTATCTTCTTGTTAAGGTTTGTGAAGTTGTTTTAGTTAAGGATGTTTCTGTAACGCCCCAACTCCATATATCCCAGTCGGCCGCTCTGGAACATAAGGAATTGTAGCGCCCATGTTACTTGACCAACCAGGCAAAAGCCCACCTGTTCAAGGAACACGTCAACAGGAAATAATACCATTGCAAAACTCTAGTAAAAAGGAACAATCTGTAAAAAAAACAAAACCTGGTATTTGTATTAAACAATAAACTGTATGTATGTACAAAGAAAAGTTTCTTACACAACTAAGTCATAATAATATATATCGAGGTTTCAAAAGGTACAAACTCCTCTGATAACACTACAAACAAAAAGAACTATATACAACCCAAAAAATTCCCTGCGCTCTCAACACACCTAAGACGGCGCTCGCGACACTACTGAAAGTGATCTCCTGAAAAAGATTGTAAACAACAAGGATGAGCTACAGCTCAGCAAATAAAATCCAACTCACTAAACTTATCACAAAGAATAGAAATACACTAGTTTAAACCAAATTCACCTCATACCAAGAGATCATATCAGTCATTCCAATTTATTAGTACCTTAATTTATCTTTATTTAGTTTGGGGAGTACGCCTGCATGTACTTATTACACTACAGATACACACATGTAAATTTCCCTCCATATGCGGATAGCTGGAGGTACAGTCTATACGGCCCCACGCATGGTCACACTCCCATCACCCGCAAGTGACTGGTACTGCCATTGTATAGACCCATGTGCTTAACACTTCCTCCAACGCTTGTATTAAATGTGTGTGAACGCCTCCACCACACGGCCGAAGCCCCCATTTCATAAATGTCTGTGACCTCAATCAACACACGGCCGAAGCCCCAAGTCGCATAATAGCGTATAACCACAGTTTTCACAATTTAAGACATATCCATTTTCGAGCTCACAATAGCATAGGAAGTAGCATAAGAAGATTTCTAACATTATGCTCTGAACCATGTATATACATACGCAATATCGACAAACCATGTCTCTAACAAAATAATTAAATATTTTTAACATGAAAATTCAGATCGATGTAATATGACACAACAAGAGGGATTCAAATGACATATATTCCAAAACATACAAATATATCAAGTCAACAACCTGGACATGTTCATTTCACTTAACCGAGCTATAAAATGCGAGACTTATGTAACAGGTTAAATAATCTGTACAGGTTAGTTTCTACTTCCAAGAGTCAATACTATTTGTTTAAGAAAAACTGATTACTCATAAACCACCCTATAATACATACACTTTTCACAACTATATAATTAAATCTTTCAATACGATAACTTGTCAAATAATCATGCTTGTTACCTCTACTCAGTGCAGCAGCAAACACCTTTAGTATTAAAGCTCAAATCAATGTAAATTCCACATGGTTACAACAAATTTATGCAAAGAAATATATATATTTCTCTAATCATAGATTCAGGGCAGCAATTAAACCAACCAGGAATTGAATTCAAAACAGTCGATAACCCAACCAAATCAAATTCAATTGACGCCCAAAACAGCAAAACAAAGCACACAAAGAATTCAATTTAAAACTAACAATTAATCAAAAGAAATTCAATCCAAACTAATACAAATCTACACCAAGGGGTAAGAAGAGGGAGAGAGACTTCACTTGCCTCAAGTGCTTGCGAAACCCCTACTCACAAACAAGGATTCCAAGCTTATACTTCTAATTTTCTGCCCACCCAATTTCTCTGTTTCCTTATCTTCCTTTCACCAAGTTTCTCTAAGTTTTGCTAGTAAAGTGAAAAGAAAGCTGGTTCTAGTGATAAGATGAATGTTCTAGTTGAATCTGATTGTAGAAGTTCTTTTAGTGGGCTTCAAACAATGGAAGCTTAAACCCCCAACCCAACTATAACCCATATAACAGAAATCTATACATATATATATATATAACAAGCCCAACTAATGCAAGGTTATACACCAAAAATAAATGCAGCAAAACATATACTAAACATGGCAGAAAAATAAAATTGTGAGGCACTACAGTTTCTCATGTTAATGGTGTTTGTGTTGTGTTGACAAGAGTTTGTTCTATAGCGTGTGTTCAATATCTATTTCTTGTTAACATATTTCTTTCTTTTCTTCTTTTCTCTTATTTGTTATGGTTTGGTTTTTCATATCTCTTTCTTTTGTCACCTTGCTTCATTTGTGACAAAAAGGGGGAGATTTATGACTCTAATACTAACATTCGTCTCTTCCTTTGTTAGTGTATTTTTGGGTCATGTTTCAGGTATGCTACACACGTATGGGGGAGTGAACATGTTGATGTTTAGAGGTTGTACAGTTATGGGGGAGCTCGAGTATCTAAAGTTGGAGCTCATGAAGTATGGGGGAGTAATTCTAAACTCTTAGTCGCTTCCGTTCGGTCTCTGATGATTAAAGTGTCTTGCTCAAGCTGGACGTCAAGAATTGGTGACTTGGTATGTGTTCTACCTTGAGTGTTTTTGTAGGCACGATTTATAAATGCCGTGGTTTGGGTTTGTAAGCACGTTTTATAAGTGCTACTAGAGTCATAGGTTTTTGTCACAAAATCAATGTCAAAGAGGGAGATTGAAACCGGCACTCGGTTATTTGACATTAATTTTGTGATATGAGTAGTTTCGGTTATCTCGCCTTGAAATCATTGTTACGAAAACCAAGATGTACGCACGTTCGTCTCGTGTCCGTGTCTTTGCTTGAGTCTTTACTCAAAGTCGAGTTTTGGGTACTGGACGTACGTACCTAGTTAGGACGTACGTACGTCCATTTAGGCAACAAACATGTTTTGGTCAGGACGTACGTACGCAGTTAGGACGTTCGTACGTCCAAGCAGGCAGCAGACTTTATACGTGTGGGGACGTACGTACGCTGTTTCGACGTATGTACGTCTAATGTGAATTTTGTTTAATCTGGCCCATTTTGTGTGTCTTCTAACCCCAAGTATAAATAAAGTTTCTCTCCCAAAGAACAAACTAGTTCTTTGGCCGTCCAATTCATCTCTAGTCTTGCAGTTTGTTTAGGTTTTGGTTTAGGTTGTTTTGGTGATTGAACTCATCTTCTTCTTCCCCATTCATCTTCTTCTTCCTTATTGAATAGTGATTTAGCTTCGAGTATCCTTGTGTGTTCATCAAGAAGTCGAGTATCCTTGTGTGTTCATCAAGGAACTCTGGTGTAAGCTTGTTACATAGATCGGCTTCGAGTCTTCTTGTGTGTTCATCAAGAAGTCGAGTGTCTTGTGCGTACATCAAGGTACTCTGGTGAAGTCAAGGTGTTAGAGATAACTAGGAGTGTCAACTCGCAGTGATTGCAGGTAGTTGATAGGTTTGTACATCTCTTTTCAACTAGTGGATTTATTTGTTGTCGGGAGGACAACCGTGGACGTTTCCCATATTGGGTTTTACCACGTTAAAAATATCGTGTGTTCTTTATTTGTTTATTGCTTTATTGTTTGCTTTAGTATTGTTATATTGCACATATATTGGGTTATCAAAGAGCAATCACTACCACCACCACTCGAAGAAATCATAGGGAGCAGAGAATGGTGGGATTCACTGGAGTGGGATCCTGCCTACCCTAAAAATACCCTTCAACCTTTCTTCACAGAGCTCCACGAACTCCCAGCTTATCGATCAGTACCAGGTATGTAGAATGATTTACCACTCCAAATTTAGTAGCAAGCTTCCATCTTCATTTTTAGTTTAGTATTTACAGGTGAGATTCAATTAACTAATCTATTGTCATCTTTTCTCTAAATGTTCTACTGTCACTAACTAAGGCCAATCCATTCTTTCTTGTAGAGGAGAGCTTCCATTCAGACATAAATGTACATAATGGAATAGTTTTTGATAATTGTGAGGTAACATTCTTCTTGTAATTTCACAGTGAATTTGTTTACCCTAGCATAGTAGCAGCACTCTCACCACCTAAATGGATATCTCTACAGATGAATCCAATAGTTGGGAAGCAAGGTATTGACAGCGAGGGAAGCATTGGCTTTAGTTTGAGGTGTTATCATACTCGCTCCAACCATCTGGATATTGTCAATCAGAATCACAGACAAAAGCATACATTTGAACTTATTGCAAACCGTGGTTACTTGAGACCATTGCATTAATTTTGCATTTGCTAGCACTATTCCCACTTAAATTTCTGTCCGTATCGTCTCTACTTTTCCACATGCAATGGTGCATTTGATTGTGGTGCGCTGCTGAATAATATAGGTTCTTGTGCTCTTGGCTCACAAGAGCCATCTGCTGTGTCGGAAAATCAGGGTCGTAAAATCTCTGCAGTAATGAGGGTTCACTATTATTTCTCCAACTAGATCAACCGTCTGACAGGTAGAAATCAGTTTCAGCTTGTGACTTATCATTGACAGGAGGGGTGGATTGCTTGCCAAATATGCCCAAGCCGAAGAATTGAATATTTGAGAATCTAGTGCTTCCAGAATCAGGATTACCAAGGTCCTACCAGTTTTAACTATTGAGTGTGGGTTGCTCCTCACAATCCAATTCAACAAATGCACATAACATACAAGAAGAGATTCATTACTTATGCATCATGGTGCTTGTCTTGCGTTGGAATTCCACAATTCGACCCATCACCTCTGCTCTATTGTGCGGTATATTTGAAGATATCACTAAGAACCATTGCGACCTTCAGTTGTTGATGTTGTGGATGTTTCATACTGTAGATTATATCATTATACTGCGTCATGTATTTAAAACTCACAATCTGTAGACTTTCACTACCATTCTATTACTGTAAATCTTTTTGGCATGATTTGCGTCTAACAATATACTGTGTGTGAGTGTGTTCAATGTATTTCAATTTCAAATGCATAAACTGTTAATAAAGAGAAGGGAGAAATGCTCCTGATTAATTAGTTGCACTCGCATACGTCCTACCAAATACCAATCATCAGGTTTATTCTTTCTTTTCCTGTCCTTTTCTGGTGCACTTATTTTCTGGTGCACCTAGCGCCACTGCCCCATAGCCCATGTAACAGAAACTTAAGTTAAGTTTGCCTGTAGACTCAAAAACTCTTATTGCACCCATGGAAGCACCTATTCTAAGGTTCCGTCTTATGTAACTCACGTGTCATTTTCAATGGAACTTTCTTCCCTCTGAAATCACATTGGAGTTTCTACTTCTGTTTAATAGTTGACCCTCCTCCCATTGGCAGAGGTTTTTTTAGTTTGGAGGGCATTTCGTACTATGCCCTTCCCAAATGCACTTCCGTTGTTAAAAATTAGATTTCTTTGGTGATGTCTTCGGTGCAAAAATGGATTAGAAGAATAAGATGTTGGTGATTGTATTGACCTATTTCTAGATCAATGCATTCACTAGGTCAGGTCGCTAGCGGACTTAATCAAATGGGGAGAGTTTAGATCGGGGTGGCTGCACCTCGTTGAGATTGAGATTGCCTACGTACTCTGGTTCGTGGGGATTGAACTTAGAGATCAAGCCATCGTAGTTCTGTTTATATAGAAGGTGAAAAGGCGAAGATCATGGGACCCTGCAGATTCTCCGTCATATTTATGATGATATGATGTTCTCCAGCGATTGTGTAACGGTTGTAGTAATTGTGCAACGGCTGGAGAGAGTATCTTGGGCGCCGAATTAGGGCACGTGCGCATCAGCAGACCGCTGTTGATTATGTGGTCGAGTTGTTGTGGTCGAGCTGCGAGTAGGTCGAGATAGTAGCGACCTAATGGAGTAATGACTATGCCACGTGGCTGCTTTTGATTGGCTGGAGTATGTAGTACCCCTACATAAGCCCCCTCTTTTTAGGTCGGCCGTATAAGTCGGGCTGAAAAGACTAAGGACTCTGATAGATGTTGATTTGAAGTTTGCTTTTTGAATTTGCTGACGTGGCAGTCATGCAGGCTTGTCTGTACTAATCATGGCGCTCTTACGGGGAAGTGGAGAAGTTTCCTCGAGCAGTTAGCCGTGTAGTTATGGCAACTGACGCACTCTTTGCTTGATTAGGTCTTTGCGCGGCACGTGGATTGATCCGACGGTGGATGTGAATCATTTAGTGAATGGAAAATAACTGCAATGAACGTGGCTCCCTTGCTCGATCCCGGCCGTTTATCTGTTTTGAACCGATGGCTGGGATTACATGTGCTACAGTATTTAAACTGTGGCTTGCTTGAGAAGGGTTTACCTATCTCGTTTTCTTTGTTGAACTGTTGCCGCTTTTCTGTTGCGAACTGAAGATCTTTGAGAGCTCGTGAGTAGTTTCTTCTGTTCTTTTCTTGTATTCTTTCTTCTCTTTGCATCCTTTTGTTTTCTTTTCTGTTGCTTGAGAGAGATGTCTGAAGCGAGTGACTCTCAGAATGAGAACTTGAGTGGTGGTGGTGGTGAGGAGTATGAGTCTGAAAGGACTCATTATGAGACTGCGTCTCCTAGTCGTGGTGTGGATCTTGAAAGCCCCCAGAGTAGTGGTTCTCACGGGGAGGATACATCTGATGATGAAATGGTGGAAGTAGACGAAGGTTCATTCTGTAGAGTAGTGAACTCAAAGTATGTCCATAGGCATATTGCATTTAGGAAGCAGTATGGGCTTAGCTCCATTGAGAATTTGGAGATTAGGTTTTTAGGAGATCGTTTACTTTTTGCTGATTATCGACCAAAAAACCCTTTCTCCACTGTGTTTACCTTGGCCCAATTCAGAGCTGGGCTGAGGCTGCCTTTATCTTGTTTGGTGGTCGACCTGTTGAATGCTATCGGTCGAGCTCCTTGCCAGATGAATGGTAATTTCTGGAGAAATATGAGGGTAATTGATGACCTCAACAAGTTGCATAAGTGGAACATCACTGTAAATGATGTATTGGACCACTTTAGTTTCAAGCGTTCTTCGAAGGCCGAGTTTGCGGACTATAATATGCAAGTTAGGTCAGAACGTTTGCCTTTGATCTATCCGGTTAGTAGTGAGCCATGGTGGAAAGATCCCATGTTGATCACTGGATCGATCACTGAAGGGAGTGTCCAGTTGCGTCATGTGACTAGGAATGATACTTGTAAGTTTCTGGTTGTTGGTCTTAGGATGGTAGGTGATTTTCTTGCTTCCGGAGTTGCTGACTTTATTTTTTATTTGCAGCGATCAGGGACGACCACTTGGTGAGGAAGAACGACCTGCAGTCTGCTCTGAACAGTTTTGGTTTGTGGGCTGATAATCAGAAGATAAAGTTCCTACCCCACCTGAGGGAGCATTTTATTCCCAAGGGTGGTCCGAAAACAGTTGAAGAAGAACTAGAGAGGAGGAAGTTGCTGAAGAAGGCCTTTATGACGTCTGTACATAAAGCTGAGGCTGGACAGTCTGGTGGCAGCTCACGTCCCGGGGAGAAGGAGCGAGCTAGTGGAAGCTCGCGGCATGATGAGAAGGAGCGAAGTAGTGGTGGCTCCCGTAGATCGGAGAAGGAACGATCTGGTGCTAGCTCGCGCCAGGGGGAGATGGTGGCAAGCCCCCGAGTTGTATCCCCTCCGGCCTCACTCCCCAAACTACCTGTTGGGGTTGGAAAGAAGAGGTCGCTCCCTGTGAACCTGAGGCTGATGGAGCGTCCAAATCTGCCTGTCTCTCCCCCTCCGAAGTCTGTGAAATCTCCTGAGCCTTCCCAGTTGTCCAGGAAGACTGCTGCTCGGCCTTTGCAGAAAGGCAATGGGGTATTGTCTGAATTTCGCCCTGGGCCGTTCGATTATTTGGATGGCCGTGGTGAAAAGCACGTCGTGTATGAGAACGACAGTGCAATTGACGATCCCTGCGTTGCCCGAGCTGTGAATGAGGGCATCGTTTTGGATGCTGATGCTCGAGCAGTGAAGTCTCAGACTTTGCTGGTGACTTGCTCAAAGATAAACACAGTAATGTCTTTGGTGAGTGGGGTTGTTACTTCCTTTTTCTTTGTCTGTACTGAGTTATTGTTGTCTGAACGCTTGTTTGTACTTGTAGCTTAACGCCAGCTTCCAGGAGGTTCGTCTGGTTGCTGAGGTTGGAGCTCGAGCTGAGATTGACCTGAAGCATCTCAACGAGAAACTCGAGCAGGCGAAGAATGTAGCTGTTGTTGCCGAGAGCAAGTTCAGGGACAAGGAGGCGGAGGTCGTGGTGCTGAAGGAGATGTTGGAGCAGGTAAGGGGAGATCTTGCTTCTGCTAAGTCGTATGCTGACCACTGGGAGCGCACATGTCATGAGAATGGCGTAGCTTGGAAGGCCTATTGCGATAATCTAGAGAAAGCTTTAATGGGGTCGCCCGAAGGAGAGGAGATGCGAGGTGGTACTGGAGAAGCTTTAATACCAGCTCAGGACACCTTGACGGGCCCTAATGTTGAGGTCGCAAGTGGCCGGATGGAGGTGGATGACCCTAGCGATCAGCCTATACCGCAGTGAGGTCGTCTCGGTCTTTGGGGAGGCTTGATGCTTAGTAAGGCGTCCTGGATTCCCACTAGGTCTTCTTGCTTGAGTTTTGATGGCTGCCTGGTCATGGGAAAGTACATCTCCTTCTTCTTCTCCCTTTCTGTCTTCAATGATGCTTGGTGTTTGGTGAGGCGTCTCCTGGTGGTATGAAAGCTTCTTGTTTTTGTATGCATTCCTCAATGCAGCCTTCTGAATTTGTAAGCATTCGAGCACCAATGTTGTGAGGTCGAGTGAACACTAATTTGTTTTATTTTAAGTTGTAATGAACAGCAGTATTTGATCATTTATTTGATGAGATTGTAACTAAGTCGTTCTGATCAGCTAGTTTCCAGGGAGTCCTGGTAGCTCGTTCAGAAGGCAGGTAGACGAGATGAATGGCTACAAGCAGGACGGACTGAAACAGTTCTTCTTGTATGCCTTAGTTTAATGTTGGTTGTAGATCGTTGTACCTGTAATGGTTAGAATTTCATGAAGTAAAAAGAAATTTCACTTATCTACCTTGCATTCTCATTCTTGTTACGTTGTCTGCCTGTATGGGTTTTGCAAACAATAAGTAATAATCATAGTGCTGGACCTGCTGGTGGATGAGGTCGTATGCTTGCTTGGTTGTACATGGGTCGTGGGAATGATATGACCAATGCACCAGGTTAAGGTGTAAATGTTTGAACTTAACAAAAAATTAAAATTATCAAAGGGACTAGAGTTTTGATAATTTGTAGGTCGAGGGATTAAACCTTTAAGAGCCATTCATGTTTGAGCTGAGATGAAGGCAGAAATGAGTATGTATATTGAAATGTAATAGATGGGTGCTTACATTTCATTGATAAAACTTCTTCAAGTGATAAGCATTCCATGGGTTCTTAACGATCTCCCCTTCTGGTGTTTGAAGACGATAAGAACCGTTGCTTTGAACCTTGGTGATAATGTAAGGGCCTTCCCAATTGGCATTGAGTTTGCCGATAGTATCTTTCCTTTTGTTGTGGAACATTTTTCTTAGAACTAGTTCTCCCGGTTGAAAAGTTCTAGGACGTACGCCTTTGTCATAAGCTCGCTTGAGTCGTTGCTTATATTGCTCGAGTTTTATAACGGCATGGTTTCGTCGTTCTTCGAGGAGATCTATTCCAAACGACCAGACCTGATTGTTAAGTTCTGTGTCTACCAGAAGAGATTTGGTCGTGCCAAATGTTAACTCGGTGGGAATAACGGCCTCAACACCATAGCAAAGACTGAATGGTAACATCCCTGTGGATGTACGAGGAGTTGTTCTGTAAGCCCACAGGATGTTTTCTAGTTGTTGTGGCCATTGATCGTGTTGATCCTCAAGCTTTTTCTTTAAGTTGTTCAGGATCTGTCGGTTTGCAGCTTCAACTTGGCCGTTGGACTGTGGATATCTAGGTGTTGACTTAGAATGATCAATTTTCCATAGCTCGTAGAAAGCCTTGATGTTTTTTCCAACGAACTGAGTGCCATTATCCGTGACTATCCGTTTTGGTAGACCAAATCGTGTGATTATGTTTTCCCACATGAATCTTTGAACATCGGCTTGAGTGATGTTGGCGAGTGCAACGGCTTCTACCCATTTTGTGAAGTAGTCAATGGCGACTAGAACAAACTTCTTTTCAAATTTCTTTTCTTTGATTAAAGGGCCCATTATATCGAGCCCCCACATATGAAATGGCCATGGCACAGTGATGTTGATGAGATCGTTTGGATGCTAATGTTGGTTATCAGCAAAACGCTGGCATTCTTTACATTTCAACACAAATTTCTTGGCATCTTCTTTCATTCTTGGCCAGAAATATCCCTGGGAGATTGCTTTATGAGCTAATGTTCGACCTCCGGAGTGGTTTCCGCATTCTCCTTCATGGATTTCTTGGAAGATGATTTGCCCATGCTTGGGAATCAAGCATCGTAGCAACAGACCGGTTGCAGATTTTCTGAATAGCTTACCCTCATGAAGTTTCTACATAGTGACTTTATGTAATAGTTGGCTGGCCTCTTTTTTGTTGGATGGTAACACACCAGTTTGAAGGTAAGTGATTAAAGGTTCCATCCAAGTCCATTGGATGTCTGTTGGTGTTGTGGCTAGTAGATCACAGATTTGGTGAACGTTTTCTTCCTTCAATAGATTTGCAGGCTGCGTACTGATTGCTATAGTGAGGGCCCGCGGTCGATCTAACTCGATCTTAGATGCTAAGAATGCCAATGAATCAACATGTCTGTTGTCATCTCTAGGGATGTGATCGATTGTGAAATAACTGAGCTTGCTGATGAGTTCCTTTGCTTTGCTAGCATATCTGATTAAGTTGAGACCATTGATCTGGTAATTGTTGGTAATTTGATTGACTACCAATTGAGAATCACTGTATACCTTGAGACGGACTGCCTGTAGGTCGATGGCCATTTGTATGCCTTGGATTAGAGCTTCGTATTCGGCCTCGTTGTTGGAGGTCGAGAAGTCGAGACGAGTTGCTCTCTCGAGCTGTGAACCCTCAGGAGAAATGAGCACAGCACCTATGCGACTTCCGTTGGAGTTGTGGGAACCATCAACATATAGTTGCCAGGTGTCGGGGGGATTGACCTGGACTTGCCTTGTTTTTGGTTCTGGTTCCCAATTGATGTCTTCTGCAGGATAGTCTGCTAAGAAATCTGCAACGACCTGTCCCTTGACGGCCTGCCGAGAGACGAACTCAAATGTGTAATCACCCAGCTCGGCCGCCCATCGAGCCATACGACCTGTTTTGTTCTTCTTTTCTAATATATGACGTAATGGCTGGTCGGTGATTACTTTGACAGTGTGGGCTTGGAAATAAGGTCTGAATTTGCATGCAGCGTAAAGGAGAGCTAATGCTAATTTCTCTAGAGGTGTGTACCTTATTTCGGCCTGCTGCAAGATTTTGCTTGTGAAGTAAATTGGGCGTTCGACCTGATTTTCCTCCTTGAAAAGTACTGCACTGATCGCAAAATCTGAAGTTGCAAGGTAGACGCCGAGTATATCTCCATCATTAGGCTTTGTAAGAACTGGTGGAGTAGATAAATATGCCTTGAGGTCGGTGAAGGCCTTCTCACATTCTTCTGTCTATTGATATGAAGCCCCCTTTTTTAGAATATGAAGCATTGGTCGACATTTATCTGATGCTCTAGAAATGAATCTATTGAGAGCTGATACCATGCCGTTGAGTTTTTGGATCTGCTTCTTTGTTTTTGGGCTGGGTATGTCGATCAGGGCTCTGATCTGGTCGGGATTTGCTTCAATACCTCGTCTAGTAACTAGATAGCCGAGAAATTTTCCTGATGCAACCCCAAATAGACACTTCTCTGGGTTAAGACGCATTCTATATTGTCTTAACCTTTGGAATGCCTGGTCGAGATTGGACAATTGATCTTGTTCCTGGCTGCTCTTGATAAGCATATCGTCGATGTAGACCTCCATTGTTCGACCTAGCAGATCGTCGAACATTCTAGTGACCAGTCGTTGGTAGGTCGCTCCTGCATTTCTTAAGCCAAATGGCATAACCTTGTAGCAAAAAATGCCTTGCTCTGTTGTGAAAGAGGTCTTCTCTTTGTCGGGCTCGTACATTGGAATCTGGTTGTAGCCTGAGTATGCGTCCATGAATGACAATAGCTCGAAACCACATGTCTGATCGACTAACCTATCGATTCGTGGCAGTGGGAATGAATCTTTAGGACAAGCTTTGTTCAAGCTTGTGAAGTCAATGCAGACCCTTGTTTTTCCGTTTTTCTTTAAGACTGGCACAATGTTGGCTAGCCAATCTGGCGTGTCGACTTCCTTGATGAACCCGACCTGTTTGAGTCTGTTGATCTCTTCATTTACTGCTGGGTGAAACTTAGGAGCGAGCCTTCTTGGTTTTTGCTTAACAGGACGATAATTTGGATTGACGCGTAGTTTATGACATGCAATTGATGGATCTATTCCAGGCATATCGATATACGACCAAGCAAAAACATCTTTATTAGAAGAAAGAAAATTTACAAAGTTGTTGTACTTATCTCCCTCTAATTCTGCACCTACATAGACATATCTCGGCTCGTCTTCTGACCCTAAGTTCACACGTACTCCTGGATCAGTGCTTCCGAGATCAAGCTGGGGGGAGCTCGTTTGCTCCTTCTGTAGTTGCTATTTAGTGGCCTCGGTCTTTTCTTTGGATGGGATCTTTGATTTGTTGTCGCCCTCTCGAGCTTCTGATGAGATCGGGCTCTTTCCTTTGATGTCAGCATCCTTGGTTCCAGAGGTGGATGGCTTTGCAGGCGCCACAACTTCAAGAATTCCATGACATTCTTGTGCAGCGTTCTGGTTGCCTCGAAGTTCCATTATCCCATGAGGTCCAGGATAGCGGAAAACTTGATGATATGTTGATGGAACACCTCTCATGGCATGGATCCATTTTCGACCAAGTATCGCATTATACTTACTTGTGATGTTGAGGATGCTGAACTTGGCGGTCACAACGACCTTGTCTTCCTTTCGGCCCACAGTGACGGGCAACAGAATTTCACCCTTAGGATCTTCCCTTGAACTATTGAAGCCTAGGATGGGTGTGAAATCGGGGATGAGAACTGAATCAGGCAACCTCATGTCTTTGAAGGTTCTGTACATGAGTATGTTGCAGGATGCACCAGGGTCGATGAGTACCCTCTTGATGATGTAATCAACTATTCGCAACTCAACGACAAGGGCGTCGTTGTGAGGGGTGACGACCTTGTTGAGATCATCCTCTGTGAAGGTGATGTCAGATTCTTGGCGAGCTGGGATGTTGAAGCGAGCTGCTCGGCCAGTAATGGAGTAGACATGATGAAGATGCTCTACCCGTCTCTTCTTGTCTCTTGACACGGGGGTGGAGTCAGATTCATAAATCATGTAAACTACATGACTTTCTGACTCGCTGTGGCTGTCAATCTTGTTCGCAACCTTTTTGTTAAGTTGGTCGCGTAGGTCGCCTGTTGGACCTAAACGCTGGGAGAGGCTACGCCCTCTGCTGCGGACTGGACTTATGGAGGCCGTTCTGGCCTTGCTGTGATGTCGCCTCGGTGAATGCGGAGGCGTTGTGGAACCTTTCTTGGCTTGTTTGCCTATGGTATCCTCTTGCCTCCCGAGGATCCAATTGTTGAGCCTTTTTTCATCGGCCCAAGTCTGAAGAGCACGTTTCAAAACGCGACAGTCATTAGTTTGATGATACCGTACCTTATGAACTTTGTAGTACGGTCGACCAGATGTGTCCTCCAACTGTGTGAAGGTAGGAATCTTGCACCAATGGTTGTGCTTGATTCGCTCATAGATATAACCGGCTGGTCGTGTGAACCGGTGATAATCTCGTTGCTCAGTAGGCAACGACTTTGCTTTGAACCTCTTGTTGTCTGATCGAGGTCGCTTGGTGGAGCCAGATTCCACGTTGCTGATGACATGATTCTTTTCCCTACCAGTTAGGGCTTCTTCGAGCTTGATGTAACGATCTACCTTAAGGTATAGCTCGTCCAGAGATGAAGGTCGCTTCATAGCTAGAGATTTGTGTAGGTCGGATCCCTGGATCAGACCGTGAGAGAATGCGATTGTTGCAAAGGTTTCATGCTCCTTTGCAAAATCTTGGATGGAATGAAGTTCAGATTTGAACCGAGCAAAGAAATTGCTCAATGATTCGCCATCCCGCTGCTTGACTTTGAAGATGGAATCGATGGTGACAGGACGCTTCTTGTTGTGGATATAGAAGATAACGAACTGTCTTTCGAGATCTGCAAACGAGCTGATGGATCCTGGCTTCAAACGGTGAAACCAATCGAGAGCAGGTCCGGTGAGGCTGGACTGAACAGTAAACATAGTAAGTGATCCTCTTTGATAAGAGGAAGGGATTTACGAAATCCTTTGATGTGGTCAGTTGGATCTCCAACTCCTGCATATTGGTCGAATTTGGGGGCGTTGAGCTTGTTAGGCAATTCATGGTCGAGGATCTCCTTGGAGAACGGAGACTCCTGAAATTGCTGAAGGGACTGGACAGCAAGTTGTTCTGCGGTATGGCCTTTGCGAAGTTGTATGATGGCCTGAGAGGCTTTGAACTCTGCTAATTGTTGGCTGAGCTCTTCATACTTTCGATTGGAGTCGTCAACAACAACGACTCCATGTCCACCATTTGCTACTGGTGCTGGGTTGGTAGTTTGTGCAGCCTTTAACTGTGCATTTTCTGCCTGTAGACGATTGATTTGGTCTTGCAGATCTTGGATGGTCAATTCTTGAGTAGCCATTTGAATAGATGATTTTGAGTTTGGGTGGGAGGGTTTGGGTTTTTCGATATGATCGAATTCCTTACAGTCGGCGCCAAATGTATTGACCTATTTCTAGATTAATGCATTCACTAGGTCAGGTCGCTAGCGGACTTAACCAAATGGGGAGAGTTTAGATCGGGGTGGCTGCACCTCGTTGAGATTGAGATTGCCTACGTACTCTGGTTCGTGGGGATTGAACTTAGAGATCAAGCCATCGTAGTTCTATTTATATAGAAGGTGAAGAGGCGAAGATCATGGGACCCTGCAGATTCTCCGTCATATTTATGATGATATGATGTTCTCCAGCGATTGTGTAACGGTTGTAGTAATTGTGCAACGGCTGGAGAGAGTATCTTGGGCGCCGAATTAGGGTACGTGCGCATCAGCAGACCGCTGTTGATTATGTGGTCGAGTTGTTGTGGTCGAGCTGCGAGTAGGTCGAGATAGTAGCGACCTAATGGAGTAATGACTATGCCACGTGGCTGCTTTTGATTGGCTGGAGTATGTAGTACCCCTACAGTGATGATGATGATGAACGATGACGTCAAAGTGTGAAGAGATATATTGCAATTAAGGGAGTTATACAAGAAAATACTCATAAAAATCTTTTTCTCCAAAATACCATAAATTAGTTTAAACCAATTTATCACGAGTCATAAAAATGAATATTAACATTTCATACAATTTATAAAAGAACTGTACATAATTTCATAAATACTTTAAATAATTAAATACAAATACAATAACTTAAACCAATTTAAAACAAGAAACAAATTTGAATGATTTCAATTCCAATATTTATATCATAATAATATTATTCGTGCATTGCACGCGTCAAATGACTTGTTTACAATAACGTCGGTGTCACCCAGGAAGGTGCAAAGATGTGATAAGTACGCTTATCATCCACATTCAAATACTTGATTTCGTTTCTTTTTATATTAAAGATTCCAATATCGGGAGGAGCTATTACGACATGGTTCTTATAGTCGTCATAGCAGTAGTAGATTAAACCTGGAGTGCATTTAGTTGCATAGTAATCAGACTCCTTGACAGAGATGGAGGTACAAGAGCCTAAGAAGAGAGCATAGTCTCCCAACGTTGTCAACTTTTGCCACTCACGTGTGGAGGCATCGCACTTGAAGATTTCAATAAGAAGTGTTTTTCGGGTGTTTCGATGTTGAAACCTAACAGCCACATGTAGCTCTGCATCCATTTCTAAAAGATAAAACATCTTGTCAAATCTTCTTTTGAGTCGTTCATACATTGGAGGAGGAGAGGCAAATGAGATTGCCGTCGTGGGAGAATTAGGACCATCAGCAGCAGCAGCAACATCACAAAGTAACCAAATTCTCCCTTTATAATCGACCGAGTAAAATTGACCATTGAGGTGTAAGATGTCTTGTTGATCTCTAAACGTCGTCGACGATGTAGTATCTTGAAACGTAACTCTAGTCCATATTTTGTTACCAGGTCTAGAATATGTCAAATTTTTAGATAAACCATAGATAACAAAAACTAGAAACCTGTCATGATCATGATGGTTGCTTTCTTTTACGACAACTGCTTTAAAAATAAAACGATTGCAATCGTCGCTTTGATCAGACATACTTGGAAATGTACAATGTGGTGGAAGCGAAAGACGGGAAAAAGAGAAGAAAAAGGATTAAGAAGGTGAAATAATCTGTGGTCGTAATCCAAGTTTACCAACCAACTGAAACCTGCACTCGGTTATTTGACATTAATTTTGTGACATTGATTGTCTCGGTTATCTCGCTTTGAGTTCATAGGAAAACCAAGTTGTACGCGCATCGTCCCGAGTCTGTGTCCTCGCGTCCTTTTGTCAAAAGTAAGTTTTTGGGTTTAGGACTTACGTACTTAGTTAGGGCGTACGTACGTCATGTTAGGCAGCAAACATGTTTTGGTCAGGACGTACGTACCTAGTTAGGACATACGTACGTCCAAGCAGGCAGCAAACTTTCTACGTCACAGGACGTACGTACGCTATTTTGACGTACGTTCGTCCCATATGAAATTCGTCCAATCCGGCCCATTTTGTTTTGTTTCAAACCCTAAATATATATAGGGTTTCTCCACCAAAGAACAACTTAGTTCTTTGGCCGTCCAATTCATCTCTAGTCTTGGAGTTTGTTTAGGTTTTGGTTTAGGTTGTTTTGGTGATTGAACTCATCTTCTTCTTCCCCATTCATCTTCTTCTTCCTTATTGAACAGTGATTTAGCTTCGAGTCTTCTTGTGTGTTCATCAAGAAGTCGAGTATCCTTGTGTACATCAAGGAACTCTGGTGTAAGTTTGTTACATAGATCGACTTCGAGTCTTCTTGTGTGTTCATCAAGAAGTCGAGTGTCTTGTGCATACATCAAGGTACTCTGGTGAAGTCAAGGTGTTAGAGATAACCAGGAGTGTCAACTCGCAGTGATTGCAGGTAGTTGATAGGTTTCTAAATCTCTTTTCATCTAGTGGATTTATTTGTTGTCGCAAGGACAACCGTGGACGTTTCCCAATTTGGGTTTTACCACGTTAAAAATATCGTGTGTTATTTAGTTGTTTATTGCTTTATTGTTTGGTTTACTATTGTTATATTGCACACATATTGGGTTTTCAATTGGTATCAGTCGCAGGGTGCTTGTTATGGAGCGTAATGGCTCACGCGTAGATCCTATGAGTGCAATAATGGTTCATGAGTCTGGTCATAATAATTTTATTGCTAAATCGTCTAAATCCACAAAACCAAAATCTGATTTTGAAAAGGATGATAATTTGTATGTTGTTAGCAATGGTGATTGGGCTCTTCTTTACAGGCTTTCTGCAAAAGAATGTGAAAGGTTACAAAAAGCTAATATTGATTTGCAGGAAAAGTTCAATAAAGCTAATTGTAATTTGTCTACTATTTCTGATAATTTTTGTTTTGAAGATAAAGGTGTTTTGCAGACTAAGGTTGTTTCTCTAGAACAACGACTCAGATTTTGTGCAGAAGACTATATGCTTCGAGGGGAACTTTATGATACCAAAATCAAAAATTTGGAAAAGGCTAATCTTATTTTGGAGGATAAAATTGAGACTCTTGAAAAACAAATTCTTTCTACTGCAGATGATGCAATTTCTATTTCTCAATTATTTGACAAAGAAAAACTTGACTTATTATGTAGAATTGCAGCTTTAGAGAAGGCCAATCAGGAGGTCGATGAGAAATAAAAATCTCTATTGGTGGAATATGAGGTAACAAAGAACGATTTAACGTCTACTCAACTCCAATTGCAGGTTTTGGACAAACCTAAATTTGACTCTCCTATTGCTAGTTCTACTAGACCATCTAGTGTGACTACTTCTGTAAAATCTAGTTTGCCTGCCCTTTTGCCTACCCCTCCTACAAAGACTAGACCTAATACTAATACTTTTCAGCATGTTTCTCGCATAAAGTTTAAGTTTAAATCTAAGGCTAATGGTAAGGTTGTTTTTGCTGGTAAGACATCTTGTTCTCATACTGGAGGTACAGGTTTTGTTAAGGGACAATGTCACAAACACAATGGTGACATACATGTTTCACCCACTACTGCCTTATCTTCTTATAAAACCTCTTTGAGACATTCTGATGTTTTTCATTGTTCTTATTGTGGTAGAGTTGGTCATTTGAATATCTTTTGTTGGGATTTTAATCAACATGTTGCATCCTATTCTCGTGTTCCTCATCGTTATAATCATGTTGATTCTTATGTTCCTTCTTGTGCATTTTCTAGACCTCAGACTTTTAATGCTTCTTCTCATAGGTTTAAGAAAAACAGGCACTCCAACAAAAGGAAGTCAAAGACTAAGGTGGAATTAGTTAAGGACAAGTCTATTGAAAAGCTTGTTAAGGGGAATATCTTATATCTTTTCAACTCCCAAGGTGTGCACACCTAGTGTTAAACAAGTATGGGTAAGAAAAGATAAGTTGCAGGTTTTTTTGGACTTGCAAAAGTCTGGTGGTGTCCCATATTTGGGATGATGTAGTTTGTTTCTAGTCTTGTGTTATTTTAATTGCATATTTTTCTAACCACATAGGCTATTTGTTTGGTGTCTTTTGTTCTTCTGTTTATGCATGCGTTAATTGTTCTTTCATTATTCCATGTATGTATTGTAGGATGCATCCTTTCTGAGATACTAGTTTAATTCAATTGTCTTAAATAAGTTGCAATTTGTTTGGGAGGTTTAGGTTCTTTTATTACTTCTCTTCTATAGGCTTCGTCTTAGGTGTTGAGGACATACTAGTCTATTTATTGTCTGGATTCCATTCTTTTTGGCTAGTTATAGTTTGGTTACTTCAACTGTGGATTCCTGTCAAGGATTGTTGTAGGGATGCATCATACTCCCTTCGCCTTTGGTGGTTTACTACATGATGCATTTGCATGTTGTGGGATTTTTAGAGTATTTTTATACCTTGATCCTTGTATGATTAGGAAATGATCATCTGGCATCATCTCTAGCTTCTGTTTTCTTCATGGTCATCATTCCTTTTATATATACCTCTTGTAAGTGGTCAATGACTAACAAAATCCCCAGCCATTTGAATGTCTTAGGCGCATTACCAGTTGGCTAGGAACCCGTTGGAGTTGTGAGGGTCATGCTCTGACGGATGCACTCAGGGGATGTTAGTTCTTGTGTTGCACGTTATCATGGTATTGCACTTCTTGAGTGTGTTTTGCCGAAAAGATGTAGGCTACACCTACCCTCGTGTTTTGGTAAAAGATGGAGGTGTACTATACTCCCACACGAGAATGACACTTGTTTTAAATGGATAAAACCAATAAGAATATTCATATATATTTGAACCAGGGTCTTTCCGTATTGCGGCCTAGACAGTGTTTCCTTGGTTTTTGTTATGGTCCGGTTCACATTTCATGTTTGTCCTATTGTAAGTGACCTTCAAAATACTCAATGATCTTAGTTTCGGTTTGTTCCCGGATTTTTTTTAAGGTGATTCCCTCTTCTAAGTATACCCGGATTTTGGTATAGGTCTACCCTGCTTCTCCTGCATGCTTGCATCATTCTTTTGAGTACCGTGGTTTGGTGTATGATTTAGTTCTTCGTTCTTGGATTTTCTCATGGTTGAGGCTTGTTCAAATTGTATTCGTGCTTTAATCGGAATCCTTACAATACTTAGAAATTTTTCCATGTGATGTCTCTCAATATTTGTGTTGTTAGTTATTCGGTTTGTTTTTCTGTTGTTAAGGTTAGTTCTCTATTGTTTTTTTTTTTTTAAATTTAAATTAAACTTTGAAAAAAAAAAAAGTACGTACGTCGTTAGGACGTTCGTACGTTCAGGGAGGCAGAACTTTTTTCTCCTCGAACGTACGAACGTTGGTTGGTAGTTCGTACGTTGAACCAGGCAGATGTTTTTTTTGGAGTCGACGTATGAACGTCAAATAGACGTAAGAACGTTGTTGCAACAGTTTCGGCCCATATGTTAGTTTTTAAACTCAAGTGTTTACAACTTTTGCCCAACTGTTCAAATTCAAATCGTTACACCAAGTAAGTCCTCCTCCATTCTCTTCTTCTTCCGTCTCTCTTCTTTTTTTTCTCTTGGTGATTCATGGTTATATGTTTCTGTTTGCTCTTGGTTGGAAGGTTGGTTATCATTTTTTTGTCTAGCTTACATCATTGAATATATACTTGGTGTCTTGACAAGTTTGGGTGCTCGTGTGATTCTTAATGGTTATGGAACCCTTGGACATATTTAGTATTATTATCGACTGCGCAATATAGTGTTTTTGACTATGTGTACTGTCTTGCACACCAAGTGTTTGCTCAAATGCCTAAATGAAAATTCTCAACTGTTTTGTTTGTTACTTAGAGTGTTTTCTAACATTCTTCGATTGGTTCCTGTTCTGGGTATGCAGGACATGCCTCCTAAGCGACCTCGGACTACTCCCACCAAAGAAACACCCGGTTCCAAGGGTGCTTCGTCATCGGGCACACGTCCTCCTCGTGCTCAAAGGAGTAGAGGCGTCATTCCTTCGGATTCTTGTATGCTTGTTGTTCTAGCATTGGTTGTTGCTACCACCACTTAGACTGCTCTTTTCTACTGTATGCAGGTTCATGGACACTGTGCGTGTCGTCAACTTTATTTTTCTCTCAGTAACTTTACAGGCAGATGTTCTTGCTGAAAGTGTTTATGGCATACTCTATTTTGGTTCCATTCCTCGGTAATTCTTTTCAGTCGGTGTTTCATTGACATTCTAAGGTCAGATTGTTAGTATTATTTGGTTTTAAACTTCATGCTTTCTATTTTTGTCATTGGATCACATGTGTTTGATGTGATTTCTCAAGGTAATGGTTCTCAATTTGTTTTAAGAAGGCTACAAGGTATGCATAAGCATATTTTGGTGATGAAATCATGTTATTGGTGTATTCGTTTGTCATGATTTATACTGATTCATGTTTTCTCATAGGTTCTCATCATACTTTTCTATGTTGGGATAATATTCTTGAATTACCTTGTTGGCTAGCTGGTGTTTGATTAAATGCTTATGAGACTTGCCTATCCTCTTATTGTTGCTTCTTGTGCCTGGTTGATCCTATTTTTTCCTGCAATAGGTTTGATTAGATGTGTTATTGGTAGTCTTCTGCAATAATCCTCCTGTAATGGTTTTGGGCTACCACTGTTCTACTTTGGGATGCATATGCTCAGTTTGGTCATCTATTGTTAGCAATTCTCTTCTATTGACTCTCTAATCTTTCTGACAATGTATGGCATGTCATCGGAGTCTTAGTGTTCTGGCAGGAAATTTGCTCTGAAGTTGGATTGTTGCTTTGTGACTTGGTGACATTGATAATGCTTGCTCATTCTTCAGTTAAAGCATTTTTTTTATGAGCTTGATGATTGCTTATCTTGTTTGGAATATGTTGAACTAATTTTTGGGTTTCACTAGGGGTGGGCTTACAGGTTTATTCCTTTTATGTCTCTATTCCATTGTGTTTGGGATAATATTTTCTTCTCTTTGTTTATGAGATTCTCTAATTTTTTTTTGTGGTTGGATGAGTTGTTTCAGGAACATGTACAGATTGGATTTCCCCATGGATTCTCAATGGATTTTCTTATACTTTACATATTTCATCCTGCAGATACTCATATTTTTGTAGTTTTGTCATGGGTTTGACTATTTGGATCTTGGTCATTATTGTTAGTTGCCGATTTCATTGGGTTTGGTATTTCTTCCTTTTTGTTTGTTTGCTCTTTTTCTCTAGATATTTTCCTACTATGAAGTCGTTTCTCTGGAGTCTACCTCAGGTCCTGACTCCTTCTTCTATGTATAGGTTTCTCTTGGTTTCTATCAGGGATTCATGTTATGTTTTCTTTTCTTCCCTTTGTTACCTATATAAGTATTCAGTGTCTTTTCACTATCTCCTTCTTATTTCGTTTTGGTTCTTATCTAATCTCCCTTCTTGTGTCTGTGTTGGTACTCTTTCTTCTTCATTTATATGCCTAGATCTCTCTCATGTCATTTAGTTTTGAGTGTCATGGATTCCAGATTTATGGTATGGTTTTCTCTTTCCTCTCTTTTCTTCTTCTTTGGTTCATTTTGCTTTATTCTCGTTTTGATTTATGTCACCCCTTTGCATCATTTGTGACAAAAAGGGGGAGATTTATGACTCTAATACTAACATTCGTTTCTTCCTTTGTTAGTGTATTCTTGGGTCATGTTTCAGGTATACTACATGTATGGGGGAGTGAACATGTATGGGGGAGTGAAAGTGATGATGATCACAAAGTGCATGTAGAGTTTTGGGAAAGCTTCAGTATTAAACCTTGGAGCTCATGAAGTATGGGGGAGTTGTTCGAGGAACTTCCGTTGGCTCTTTGATTATTTCAGAATTTCTTGTTGCTTCCGTTCGGTCTCTGATGGTTAAAGCGTCTTACTTAGATGGATATCATGTGTTGGTGACTCGGTATGTATTCTACTATGAGTGTTTTTGTAGGCATGTTTTATAAATGCCATGGTTTGGGTTTGTATGCACGTTTTATAAGTGCTACTAGAGTCATAGGTTTTTGTCACAAAATCAATGTCAAAGGGGGAGATTGAAACCGACACTCGGTTATTTGACATTAATTTTGTATCATTGATTGTCTCGGTTATCTCGCCATGAGTTCATTGCTAGGAAAACCAAGTTGTACGCGCATCGTCCCGAGTCTGTGTCCTCGCGTCCTTTTGTCAAAAGTAAGTTTTTGGGTTTAGGACGTACGTACCAAGTTAGGGCGTACGCATGTCATGTTAGGTAGCAAACATGTTTTGGTCAGGACGTACGTACCTAGTTAGGACGTACGTACGTCCAAGCAGGCAGCAAACTTTCTACGTCACAGGATGTACGTACGCTATTTCGACGTACGTACGTCCCATATGAAATTCGTCCAATCCGGCCCATTTTGTTTTGTTTCAAACCCTAACTATATATAGGGTTTCTCCACCAAAGAACAACTTAGTTCTTTGGTCGTCCAATTCATCTTTAGTCTTGGAGTTTGTTTAGGTTTTGGTTTTGGTTGTTTTGGTGATTGAACTCATCTTCTTCTTCCCCATTCATCTTCTTCTTCCTTATTGAATAGTGATTTAGCTTCGAGTCTTCTTGTGTGTTCATCAAGAAGTCGAGTATCCTTGTGTGTTCATCAAGGAACTCTGGTGTAAGCTTGTTACATAGATCGGCTTCGAGTCTTCTTGTGTGTTCATCAAGAAGTCGAGTGTCTTGTGCGTACATCAAGGTACTCTGGTGAAGTCAAGGTGTTAGAGATAACCAGGAGTGTCAACTCGCAGTGATTGCAGGTAGTTGATAGGTTTGTAAATCTCTTTTCATCTAGTGAATTTATTTGTTGTCGCAAGGACAACCGTGGACGTTTCCCAATTTGGGTTTTACCACGTTAAAAATATCGTGTGTTCTTTATTTGTTTATTGCTTTATTGTTTGCTTTACTATTGTTATATTGCACACATATTGGGTTTTCACCAAACAAAAGGAGAACCCCAAGATTGACAGTCATAAAAAGCTTTAGGATAGTTTGATCTATAAGTCTTGTTTTCATCAACACTATAAAAATCTCGATGAGTATCATCTAGTTTGACAGTAAGCATTAACCATGGAAGACTATTGTTTATAGTTTTTCTAATGGAAAGAGTAATACATCTCCATGAATGACAAACTCCTCCAAAACTATAAAGATCTTCAATTGAATTTAAAGTTGATGCTACCATCTTAAGTAAAATCTGAAGAAGTTTTGACCAAGAAGAGCAACTCTCTTCTTGTTCAAGTGATGATGATAATGTAGACATCTTTTTCTTGTTTTTTCTTTCTTCGCACAATCGCAAGAAAATAACTATTTGCCATAAACCGAATTTATATATATATATATAACCCAAAACACTTCAAATTTGAATAGAAATCGAAATTCTAATCTTATAAATAAATAAATAACAATTATGATATTATAAACCATAATACTAACTGGAAACGAACTACTATTTGCCTATTTCCTAGACTACTGATCTGGATTGGTTGGTATTATTTCTCCTATATTGTAAGAGGTAAGGCCCTATATCCCCCTCGTTTGATTATATTGTTCATCTTTTTAATCACAGGTAGGGGTCTGCCGAACCACAGCCCCATAATAATTAAAAAAAAAAAAAAAAAAATTTAGAGAATTTGGTGTACAAAGATCAGTTTCCTAGCTGTGTCCTGGTAGTTGTTAAGATACTGGGAATGATGAGTGGACAGACCTTCGTGGGTGAAGTCAACACAATGAGAAAGGCCTATCATCGTAACTTAATTAGTTAAGCTGTACTGATATTGCGGCACTTGTGTACGAATATATGGAGTATGGATATTTGGACAATTTTATATGAGAACCACCGCAGTGATATAAATGAAACTCCACAAATAGTGTTATTACCACACTTACAACTAATCAAACAAACAAATTGAGGAACAAAAAGTAGATGAGCACACGATATTTTTAACGTGGTAAAACCCAATATGAGAAACGTCCACGGTTGTCCGCAGACAACAAATAAATCCACTAGATGAAAAGAGATGTACAAATCTATCAACTACCTGTAATCACTGCAAGTTGACACTATTGGTTATCTCCAACACCTTGACTTCACTAGAGTACCTTGATGTACGTACAAGACCCTCGACTTCTTGATGAACACACAAAAAGACTCGAAGCCAATCTTAATAATCAATATAGAAGAAGAAGATGAATGAGGAAGAAGAGAGTGAGTTCAATCACCAAAACAAACCTAAACAAACTCAAGGAGAAGAGTTGAAATGGGACGCCCAAAGAACTGACTTGTTCTTTTCTTGAAAACCTATTTATACTTAGGGTTTGGAAGCGAAGATAAATGGGCCGAAATAACAAAAAGTCACTATGACGTACGTACGCCCTAACTAGGTACGTACGTCCCTGAACAAGAAAACTAACTTGGACACTTCAACATACGTACTTCCTAACATGGTACGTACGTTCCAGAACATGAGAAAAGATCTGCCTATTACTACGTATGTACTTCCTAACTAGGTACGTACGTCCTAACTAGGTACGTACGTCCCTGAACAAGAAAACTAACTTGGACACTTCAACATACGTACTTCCTAACATGGTACGTACGTTCCAGAACATGAGAAAAGATCTGCCTATTACTACGTACGTACACCCTAACTAGGTACGTATGTTCCTGAACAAACTACAACCTGACATACCTTCTAAGGATGAGAATGAAGACAAGGGACGACGCTCACACATCAAGGTACGTCCTAACAATGACGTCAAGGCGAGATAACCTTAACCTAGTCACAAAATGATGTCAAACAACCAAATGCCGGTTTCAATAAACTGGGAGAAGCTGTATGGTATTGCAATTGAGACATCAAAGTGGCTTAATTATTTGCACAATGATTTGGATGAGCAGATAATTCATCATTCTAACAAAAACCTTTTCGGCTAGGATTACAAATTTTGGACTGGCAAAATTGTGTATAGGGATGTAGGTCATGTCGACATGACAAGAAAGAGAGGGACTGCAGGTTATAATGCCCCAGAGACATCGATGCCAGGTTCACAACTAACTTTAAAATGTGATTTTTACGGCTTTGGCATGATATTGTTTGAAGTTTTGGGCAGAGAAGCAATGGTGTGGAAGGATATTGGTTTCCTAGGGATGTTTGGAAGCAGTTCGAAAATGGAAAACTAGACCAACTTATAAGAGACTGTGGCATTATTGAGAAAAATAAAGAAATAGAAAAGATATTATGTGAGGTTGCATTATGTTGTGCTCATCATAGACCTGAAGGAAGACCCTCGATGATGGAGGTGGTGTTTGTTGGCTTTTCTATGTTGTATAGGGTCCAGATCTATTTTCTGAAGTATGGCGTTTGTATCTATTAAAGGAGTATATATGTAGTAGTTGCCAGATTTTGCCTAAAGCCAAATTTTGGGCCCATTTCGTGTAGGCTAATGTATGGCTATGATAAAGCAAATTAGAAGTGAGAAAAACCTAACTTTTCATACGAGAGAGATTGTGAGAAGCCATTAGAGAGTTTGAGATAATTTCGTGAGGAAGAACACTATATTGGTTTCTTCGTAAGTGCTTGTAAGATCGTTTTTATAAGAAATGAATCATTCTTTCTCTCCGTGGACGTAGGCATCTTCGTCGAACCACCTAAATCTTGTGTCTTTGTGATTGCTTGTTATTTTTTGTTTGTTCTTTGGTTTGTTTCATATATTACCTCAATCACAATTAGTTGTGTATTAGTTCCCGCTGTGCACAACAAGTGGTGTCAGAGCTTCGGTGATCTTTTGAGCATCTTACCTTCTATTGGTGATTGATTTAGTGTATGAAAATTGGTGGAAAGATGATGAAAAATCAGTTCAAAGGATTCGAAGAGGAAAATCAAAATAATGGTTTTCGATCAAGCAAACATTGATGTAGAGATGTTTACTGGAGCCAATAACTTCGGTATGTAGAGGTGTGAAATAATTGATGTTCTATGTCAACAAGACTTATATCAAATACCATGTGATGAATGAGACTTCTGCAAAGGAAATTTAGCGGATTTTGGAGGAACAATACTTGACAAAGACTTTTAAAAATCAGAATTGTCTACTTCGAAAGTTGTATCGAATGGATATGCGGGAATGTATTTCCATGTCTAAGCATCTTAATTATTTTATGTAACGTCCCTGAAATCCAATCCTAGCTGGCCGGGTCAAAACCGGACAACAGAGTCATAATGAGCACCATATATCCTCTATGGACCTACACACTACTGGCACGTGATCACATCCCACATCTAGACCACAGAAAAAACATAATAAAATATAACTAGAAATATACAACATACGGTAAAATAACAGCGGAAGACTAAACTTAATACAAATTATATAAATATAAACCAGAGTCATGCCTGAAGGTTACAACTCATCAAAACTCTAACTAGACATATGAGCAACTCTAGACAATCAACAACAGACATCTCAACGAACAATCCAACAGTAAAACAGCTGCAACCTAAAAGGGGAAAAAAGTTAAACATAATGTCTAATCAAGCTATAGAACTTGGGTTTCAATCTTGATTCCAGGAAAAGAATCAGCGCACCCAATATATAAATATTAATAACAATAATCATGATAACAATAATATCAATCAATTAATTAATAGTAAACACGTACTAATAAATAAACATGTGCCACGACACTACTGAGCAACCAGCTATGTGCCACTGACCAACCAGCTATGTGCCAATTGCACCAGTGTCCACCAATACTATCAGGTCTAGGGAAAGTACAAGCCATGTCCATAACCAAAGGTACCACCGTACCATCGTTGTCCCTTAGCAAATGTGCCACTTGCACCAGTGTCCGTCGCGTTAGCTTAGGGAACGAACATGCCATGTCCTTATCCAACTTGCTATCTGTATAGCCATGCATTCTTCACACCCGTCTCCTCGAGACACCCACATGTCTAGGGAAAGTACAAGCTATATCCCTAACCAAAGTTACCACCGTACCACATCTAACACTATGGATATAAGCTGGCTAACACTATAATCATGTCCCACTGCACAATGTGCCACCGCACTAAACTATACACTAAGTGTATCAACAACATATCCTCAGATATATGTTACAGAACCATCCAACAATTCATCATTACTTTAGAACAGAAAGTAAAGTCTCAGTCTGTAAAGGTTCAGTTGCCTGAACATGAAAGGCTCCAGTCGACTGACCATGAAGGTCCTTTAGTCAGCTGAACACTTCCATCCTTCAGCCAACTGACCATACAAAGGCCTTCAGTCCACTCAACACAAACTACGCTCAGTCGACTGAGCACTAGACCTACCTCTTCAGTCGACTCAACTATTTATTTTAGGTCTTCAGTCGACTGAACTGTCCAGTCTTTAGTTAACTGAACACTGTGGCCTGACAAGTTATGCTGCTGGGTTTATATTACATCACAAATCACACAACTCAAACAATGTTATTGATTCCAGCAGAACACTCATGTAATTACTTCGTTTTCATGCAATTATTATATACAATTCTACTACATTAACATTATGATTCAACTATATGAATTCTAATATAGCATAGAAGTTATTCAATCATCAATACACACTAGCATGAATCCCTAACATGTATTTCAACCCATTCCTCAACATGCTAATATGAGTTATATCTAATCATGGTATTTTATCTATTACTAATCATGGCATGAATTAATAATAATAATACGTATGTACCAACATGCTTTCATAAACTAACATCATCTAAACGTAGAAATCAACATGGAAACACAAGTTAGATAACTTGCCTCAATCCAAAGCTATAAACAATATAATCTTGGTAGAAATCATCTAAACGTAGAAATCAGCATGATAATCCAATCTCCAATGAAGAATATGAACCCTAGATGCAATCTCTTCTTCTTGCATCTTTCTCTATTATTTTCTAATTAAATTTTAGGGCAAATTAGACTCACCCTACAAATTTGTTAACTTAATTAGACTTACCCCACAAATTGTAATTTATTTGGAGAAATCCATCTCATTGAAAAATCAATGCTACCATTTTCAACCGAAACACATTCCACATTTTGTGCAACTTTGGTGCTTGTTGCCTTGGACAGTAGACTATCACAATTTTAACCATTAAAAAAATCTAGCTATTCACCCAAAAAAACATATAATTTTTAAGCTATCGGGTACTAAATTCTCTGTCTACCGTGATATTATATATTAGACTATCGATAAGAAGAGTTTTTCTTTTTTTTTTTTTTTTTTTTTTTTTTTTCAAGCCCACTTTCTTCTAATAAAGAGTACATTACATAAATCCACCAGTGACCAGACGTGCATTCCACTGTACAAGCGTAAAAAAACAAAAAAAAAAAAAAAAAAAACACGTTCAAACATTACATAAATAAATAATAAAAATCAACAATGGACTTTTTTATTTTTAATTATTTTTACTTAATGAACAGCCAAGAACACTGAATATTGATAAAATATATTTTCTAAACGGATCATGCTGACAATGAACATCAAAAAGTCAGAAAGATACGTTGGATTGCTGAAACTATATAATACTACAATTAGTCCCCTTTGGGTATGAAGTTCAAGCCTGTTGTCACTCCATTCTCTGTCCATTTGGTTTCTTGTAGGGGTACTACATACTCCGACCAATCAAAAGCAGCCACGTGGCACAATCACCAATCTGTCAGGTCGCCATAATCTCAACCCGTTAGCAGCTCGACTACAACGACCAGACTACACAACAACCAGCGACCTGCAAGTCACACGTGCTCCTATTCAATGCACAGAATATTCTCTTCAGTTACAGAGTTAATTCACAGAGATGATCCTCGCGCGTTACACATTTAATGGTCATTATGATGGCGGAGAATCAGCAAGATCCACGATCCACGCCCTTCCATCTTCTATATAAACAGAACTACGATGGCTTGATCTCTAAGTTCAATTCCCCCGAGCTAGAGTACGTAGGCAATCTCGATCTCAACGAGGTGCAGCCATCCCAATCTCCAACTCACCCATTTGGTCAAGTCACCATAACGACCTGACCCCGTTGATGCATTAATCTAGAAATAGGTTAATACATTTGGCGCCGACTGCAAGGAATTCGATATAATCGAAAACCCAAAACCCTCCCACCCTTAAATCAAAAATCACTCGATCAAATGTCCAATCAGGAAGTCACAATCCAAGATCTGCAGACACAAATTACACGTCTGCAGGAAGAAAATGAGCGTTTAAAAGCCGCTCAAACCAACCCCCAGCAAGGGGAGAATAGCGGACTTGGAGTCATCCCTGCTGATGATTCCAACCAAAAGTTCGAGCAACTCAGCCAGCAGCTGGCGGAGTTCAAAGCGTCTCAGGCTCTCCTTCACCGGTCCAAGAGCCACACTGCAGAGCAACTTGCTGTGCAGTCCCTTCAACAATTCCAGGAGTCTCCATTCTCTAACGAGATCCTGGAGCATGATCTGCCGAACAAGCTGAATGCCCCAAAGTTCGACCAGTATGCAGGAGTCGGAGATCCAACCGACCATGTCAAGGGATTCCGAAAGTCCCTTCCTCTGATCAAGGAGGATCATCTTTTGTGTTTGCTGTTTCAGTCCAGCCTCACCGGACCAGCTCTCGACTGGTTCCATCGACTAAAGCCAGGATCCATCAGCTCGTTTGCAGAGCTAGAAAAACAATTCGTCATCTTCTACATCCACAACAAGAAACGCCCGACTACCATTGACTCCATCTTCAAAGTCAAGCAGAAGGATGGTGAGTCACTTAGCGTTTTCTTTTCACGTTTTAAGTCTGAGTTGCATTCAATTCAGGACTTCGCAAAGGAGCATGAGACCTTTGCAACCATTGCTTTCTCTCACGGACTGATCCAAGGGTCCGACCTGCACAAGTCTCTGGCAATGAAGAGACCTTCATCACTTGACGAGCTCTACCTAAAGGTAGATCGTTATATTAAGCTGGAAGAAGCCCTCACTGGGAAGGAGAAGAACCATGTAGTCAGCAACATTGAGGCTGGCTCAAGCAAACGACCTCGATCAGAAGGAAAGAGGTTCAAAGCTAAATCGCTGCCTACCGAGCAGCGAGAGTATCACCGGTTTACGCGACCAGCCGGTTATATTTTCGAAAGAATCAAGCACAATCATTGGTGCAAGATTCCTGCCTTCACACAGCTGGAGGATACATCTGGTCGCCCGTACTGCAAAGTCCATAAAGTACGGTGTCATCAGACTGATGACTGTCGCGTCCTGAAACTCGCACTTCAAACATGGGCCGATGAGAAAAGGCTCAGCAACTGGATCCTCGGAAGGAATGAGGAATCCACAGGAAAAAGAATGAGGAAGGAATCCAGAACCCCTCCTCGTTCACCAAAGCGGGGTCAGAGCAAGGCCAGAGCGGCCTCCGCAAGCCCAGCACGCAGCAGAGGGCGTAGCCTCTCCCAGCGCTTAGGTCCCACAGGCGACCTACGCGATCAGATAAATAAGAAGGTCGCAAACAAGGTAGACAGCGACAGCGATTCGGACAGTCACGTGGTCTACATGATTGACGAATCTCATCACATCCCTGTCTCTAGGGACAAAAGGAGACGAGTAGAACATCTCCACCATGTCTACTCTATCAGTGGCCGAGCAGCTCGCTTCAACATCCCTGCCCGGCAAGAAACCGACATCACTTTCACTGAAGACGATCTCAACAAGGTCGTTACTCCACACAACGACGCACTGGTCGTTGAGCTAAGGATAGCAGATTACACCATCAAGAGGGTATTCATTGACCCTGGAGCTTCATGTAACATCCTCATGTACCGAACCTTCAAGGACATGAGGCTGCCTGATTCAGTGCTCATCCCAGACTTCACTCCGATCCTTGGCTTCAATAGTTCAAGGGAAGACCCTAAGGGGGAGATCCTTCTGCCCGTTACTGTAGGCAGAAGGGAAGATAAGGTCGTTGTAACCAGCAAGTTCAGCGTCCTGAATATCGCAAGCAAGTACAATGCGATTTTGGGTCGAAAGTGGATCCATGCTATGAGAGGAGTGCCGTCAACTTACCACCAGGTATTCCGCTATCCCGGCCCTTATGGGATAATGGAACTTCGCGGCAATCAGAACACCGCACAAGAATGTCACGGTGTTATTGAAGCTGTCCCAGCATCAAAGCCATCCACCTCTGGAGTCAAGGATGGTGAAGAAAAAGGAAAGAGCCTAGTCACGACAGAAGCTCAGGAGGGCAACAAGTCAAAAAGCCCATCCAAGGAAAAAGCTGAAATTGCTAAATAGCAATTACAGAAGGAGCAAGCAAGCTCCACCAAGCTGAATCTCGGAAGCACCGATCCAGGCAGGCGAGTTAACATTGGGTCAGATGACGACCCAAGGTATGTCTATGTAGGGTCAGAATTGGAAGATGATAAGTTTGCTCATTTTGTAAATTTTCTTTCAATGAATAAAGATGTTTTTGCTTGGTCGTATATCGATATGCCCGGAATAGACCCATCAATTGCATGCCATAGGCTACGGGTAAATCCCAACTATCGACCTGTGAAGCAGAAACCAAGGAGACTTGCCCCCAAGTTTCACGAAGCCGTCAATGAAGAAATTAACAGACTCAAGCAGGTCGGCTTCATCAGAGAAGTCGATACTCCAGAATGGCTAGCCAACATAGTCCCAGTCCTAAAGAAGAATGGGAAGACAAGGGTCTGCATCGACTTCACGAGCTTGAATAAAGCTTGTCCTAAAGATTCATTCCCACTGCCACGAATCGACAGGCTAGTCGATCAGACATGCGGTTTTGAGCTACTGTCATTCATGGACGCATACTCAGGGTATAATCAGATCCCAATGTACGAGCCTGATCAAGAAAAGACCTCTTTCACAACTGAGCAAGGTATTTTCTGTTACAAAGTCATGCCATTCGGGCTAAGGAATGCAGGGGCGACCTACCAAAGACTGGTCACCAAAATGTTCGACGACCTCCTAGGTCGAACAATGGAGGTCTACATTGATGACATGCTAGTGAAGAGCGACAAAGAACGAGATCATTTGTACAACCTCGACCAGGCATTCCAAAGATTAAGACAATACAGAATGCGTCTTAATCCAGAAAAATGCCTGTTCGGGGTCGCATCAGGAAAATTCCTAGGCTACTTGGTCACCAGACGGGGCATCGAAGCAAATCCAGATCAGATCAGAGCCCTGATCGACATGCCAAGTCCAAAAACTAAGAAACAAATCCAGAAGCTCAACGGCATGGTTTCAGCTCTGAACAGATTCATCTCCAGAGCATCAGACAAGTGTAGACCAATGCTTCATATCTTAAAGAAGGGGGCTACATATGAGTGGACAGAAGAATGCGAGAAAGCCTTCGACGACCTCAAGGCATATCTGTCTACTCCACCAGTTCTTACCAGACCAATAGATGGTGATATACTTGGCGTTTACCTCGCAACATCAGATTTTGCGATAAGCGCAGTACTCTTCAAAGAAGACAATCAAGTGGAACGACCTATCTACTTCACAAGCAAAGTCCTACAGCAGGCCGAAATAAGGTACACACCTCTGGAGAAGTTAGCATTAGCATTACTTTACGCTGCATGCAAATTCAAGCCTTATTTCCAAGCACACACTGTAAAAGTAATCACCGATCAGCCATTACGCCACATACTAGAGAAGAAAAACAAAACAGGTCGTATGGCTCGATGGGCAGCCGAGCTGGGTGATTATACTTTCGAGTTCGTTTCAAGGCAGGCCGTCAAGGGTCAGGTCGTTGCAGAATTTTTGGTTGACTATCCAGCAGAGGATGTCAATTGGGAACCAGAACCTGAAACAAGACAAATCCAAGACAACCCCCCAGATACTTGGCAGCTATATGTAGATGGTTCCCACAATTCCAATGGAAGTGGAATAGGTAGTGTGCTAATCTCTCCTGAAGGCTCACAGCTCGAAAGAGCAACTCGTCTGGACTTCTCGACCTCAAACAACGAGGCCGAATACGAAGCACTCATACAGGGTCTAAAAATGGCCATCGACTTACAAGCAGTTCGTCTCAAGGTGTACAGCGACTCACAACTGGTAGTCAATCAGATTACCAGCAACTACCAGATCAATGGGGTCAACCTCATCAGATATGCTAGCAAGGCAAAGGAGCTCATCAGCAAGCTCACCTATTTCACAATTGAACACATACCCAGAGATGACAACAGGCATGCTGACTCACTAGCATTTCTAGCGTCTAAGATCGATTCAGACAAACCGCGGGCCCTAACTATAGCAATCAACTCACAGCCCGCATATCTCTTCAAGGAAGATGATATTCATCAAATTTCCGATCTGCTTCAAACAACTCCGGCAGACATCCAGGGGACTTGGATCGAGCCTTTCATGGTTTATCTGCAAACTGGTGTCCTACCTTCTGACAAAAAGGAAGCCAGTCGATTGCTGCATAAAGTCACAATGTACAAAATCCATGAGGGCAAACTTTTCAGAAAATCAGCAACTGGATTGTTATTACGATGCCTGGTCCCAAAGCAAGGTCAGATGATATTCGAAGAAATCCACGAAGGAGAATGTGGAAACCATTCCGGTGGGCGCACTCTAGCCCATAAAGCAATCTCCCAGGGATACTTCTGGCCAAGAATGAAGGAAGATGCAAAGAAATTTGTCTTAAAATGCAAAGAATGCCAACGATTTGCCGATAAGCAACACCAGCATCCAAACGACCTCATCAACATCACTGCCCCATGGCCATTCCACATGTGGGGGCTTGACATCATGGGCCCCCTCATCAAGGAAAAGAAGTCTGAGAAGAGGTTCGTCCTAGTAGCCGTTGACTATTTCACTAAATGGGTGGAAGCTGTTGCCTTAACCAATGTCACTCAGGCAGATGTTCAAAGATTTATGTGGGAAAACATCATCACAAGGTATGGGCTACCTAAGCGGGTAGTCACAGACAATGGCACTCAGTTCGTTGGGAAGAATATCAAAAAATTCTACGACCTCTGGAAAATCGAGCATTCAAGGTCAACTCCCAGATACCCACAAGCCAACGGCCAGGTTGAGGCTGCAAATCGACAGATTCTAACCAATCTTAAGAAGAAGCTCGAAGACCAGCATGATCAATGGCCACAACAATTGGAGAACATCTTATGGGCTTATAGAACAACTCCTCGCACATCCACAGGGATGTCACCATTCAGTCTCTGCTATGGAGTTGAGGCCGTCATTCCCACTGAATTAACATATGGAACGACCAAATCTCTTCTGGTCGACACAGAGCTCAACAATCAGATCTGGTCGTATGGAGTCGACCTCCTCGAAGAGCGACGAAACCACGCCACTATAAAGCTCGAGCAATACCAACAGAGACTCAAGCGAGCTTATAACAAAGGCGTACGACCAAGAACTTTTCAGCCAGGGGAACTAGTCCTAAGAAGAATGTTCAATAACAAGAGAAAGGACACGATCGGCAAACTCAACGCCAACTGGGAAGGTCCTTACATTATCACAAAGGTCCAGAGCAACGGTTCTTATCGTCTTCAAACACCAGAAGGGGAGGTCGTTAAGAACCCGTGGAATGCTTTCCACTTAAAGAAATTTTATCAGTGAAATGTAAGCATCCATTCATTGCATTTCAATCTATAAATTCAATTTTGCCTTCATCTCTGCTCAAACATGAATGGCTACTAAAGGTCCAATCCCTCGACCTACAAATTATCAATAATCTAGTCCCCTTGATAATTTCAAAATTTGTTAAGTTAAATCACTAGCAACTTAACTTGGTGCATTGGTCTTTCTCTTCCCACGACCCAAGCACAACTATGTTAAATGCGACCTCAACCCCCGATCAGGTCGGACAAATGTCACACATTGTTTGCAAGTCCACTCAAGCAGACAAAATGACATAATGAAAAGGCAAGGTAAATAGTTGAATTAGCTTTTACTTTATGAGATTTAACAATTACAGGTACAACCAAAGTACAATCAAGGCATACAAGAGGAACTGTTTCAGTGCGTCCTGCTTGCAGCCATTCATCTCGTCTACCTGCCTTCTGAACGAGCTACCAGGACTTCCTGGAAACTAGCTGGCCAAAACGAATACATACAAGTCCCATCAAAGTAAAAACTGATTACTGACTCCACATACAAAAGACAAGAAGTTTTCCAATCAAGCTCTCAAAGATTACAAGGGGGGCTCTCTTGAATAAGCTATGGAAGACATATTGCAAGAACAAGGAGTGCAAGAAGCAAACTGTGCGCAAGGTTACCCAATACAAGAAAGGGAAAACCAAGGTTACCCAATACAAGAAAGGGAAAACAAGGTTACCCAATACAAGAAGGGGAAACCAAGGCGAGCTCATTGCTGCACAGATTGGTCGCCTGAAGCATCAACTTCAATAGGGATTCCAACGACCTGGTCACTAGGGCCCATCGAGGTGTCCTGAGCTGGCGCCGGAGTATCTCCAGCACCACCTCGCGTCTCCTCTCCTTCGGGCGACCCCATCAAAGCTTTCTGCAGCTGCTCACAGTAGGCCTGCCACGCCGCACCATTCTCCTGGCTTACGTTCTGCCAGTGCTCAGCAGAAGCGTTAGCAGCAGCCACATTTGCCTTCAGCTGCTCATTGGCCTCCTTCAGCTGCTCCACTGTCTCCTTCAGCGCCGCAACCTGAGCATCCCTATCCCTCACCTTGCACTCCGCAACAAGAGCAACATTCTTCGCTTGCTCAAGCTTGTCCCTCATCGCCTTTAGCTCAACCTCAGCCTGGGCGCCAACTTCAGCGACCAAACGAATCTCCTGGAAGGTCGCGTTCACCTACAAAGCGCAAGCAACTTAGACAACAAGGACTAAAGCAGAAATTAATACTCTAGGCAAACACCTACCAAAGACAGCGCCGAATTCAGCTTCGAGCAGTTGACCAAGAGCGACTGAGACTTCACAGCTCGAGCATCAGCCTCCAGAACGATGCCCTCGTTCACAGCTCGGGCGACGCAGGGGTCATCAATGGCACTGTCGTTGTCGTACACAACATGCCTCTCGCCACGCCCATCCAAGTAGTCGAAGGGCCCAGGGCGAAACTCAGACATCACACCCTTGCCTTTCTGTGAAGGCCGAGCAACAGTCTTCATCGACACAGCAGACACCTCTGGACCCCTAACAGGCGGGGTAAGAGCAGGTGTCGGCACAACGGGTCTCTCCAACAGCTTCAGAGTACCCGAGTGAGACCTCTTCTTCTGCCCAGAAAATGCAGGCAGCTTGGGAAGTGAAGGGGGAGGAGACACAACTTGGGGGCTCGCCACTGCATCCACCTGGCGCGAGCCACCACCGACTCTCTCATCCTCAACAGGCCGTTCTTTCTCCGGCCTACGAGCAGCACCAGCAGGCCGCTCTCTCTCAGCAGCCCTCGAGCTACACACAGCTCGCCCCTTCTCTTCAGCAGACTTCGAGCTACCACCAGCTCGTTCCTTCTCACCACCCCGCGAGCCACCACCAGCTCGTTCAACGTCATCAGCTCGCGAACCACTAGCAGTCCGTCCACCACTCGCTTTGTGCACAGAAGACATGTATACTTTCTTCAAAGCTTTCCTCCTCTTGAGCTCTTCCCAGACAGTTTTTGGACCACCTTTGGGAATGAAATGCTCCTTTAGGTGAGGCAGAAACGAGATCTTCCGCGCGTCAGTCAACTTGCCAAAGCAGTTCAGAGCAGACTGCAGGTCGTTCTTTCTAAGATGATCGTCCCGAATCGCTGCAACAAAAATTCAAACATATCAAGTCCAAAAACAAGAAGACGAACTATCATCAAGCTACAGACAACTAACTTACGATCATCATTCCTGATCGTATGACGCAATTGGACATCCCCTTCAACAATCGGGCCAGTGAATAACATGGGATCTTTCCACCATGGCTCGCTACTCACTGGATAAATCAAAGGCAAACGTTCTGGCCTAACCTGCATGTTATAGCCAGAAAGTTCAACCTTCGACGAACGTTTGAAGCAAAAGTGGTTCAATACATCTTCTGTTGTAATGCGCCACCTATGCAACTTGTTGAGGTCGTCAATAACCCTCATGTTACGCCAGAAATTACCATTCATCTGACAGGGGGCTCGCCTAATGGCATTCAACAGGTCGACAACCAATTCAGACAACGGCAACCTCAACCCAGCACGGAATTGGTTCAATGTCAACACAGTAGATGAAGGATTATTAGGTCGGTAGTCAGGAGAAAGTAGGCGATCCCCAAGAAACCTTATCTCCAAATTCCTAATCGACCTAAATTGGTAATGCCTCCTAACAACAAAATGCCTATGTACGTAATTCATATTTACAATCCTACACATTCTACCATTATCATCTTCAACCATCTCGTCATCAGACGAATCTGGACCATGAGAACCACTACTCTGGGGGCTATCTACGTCCTCATCAGGAACAGGAGGCGAAGGGTCAGAATGAGTACTCTCAGACTCATACTCTTCAAATCCACCATCACTCAAGTGGTCATTTTGAGAATCACTACCCTCAGACATTACTCTCAAGCAATACAGAAGACAACAGATGAAGAAAAAGAAAGAAAACAAAAATCAGAGAAAAGCAAAAGAAAAACAAACCTCGCAAAGCTCTCAAAGTTCTTCAGTTCGCAAGGCAAAAGCGGCAGCAATTCAAATAAAGGCAAGATGAGTAAACCTACATCAACGTAACTACAGTTTATATACTGCAGCTCGAAAATTTCTAGCCATCGATTCGAATCAAACGAACGGCTGAGATCGACAAAAGGATCCATATGCAGTACAGTCATTCTCCACTCACGCAACGGTTCACATCCACCGTTGGATAAATCCACGTGCAAGACATATAGCAAATCTGGCAATACGTGCTTCAGTTGCCATAATCACACATCTAACTGCTCGAGGAAACTCTTCCACTTCCCCATAACAGCGCCATGATGGCCACAGACAGCGCTGCATGACTGCCACGTCAGCAACTTCAAAAAGCAAACTACAAATCAGCATCGATAAGAGTAATTAGTCTTTTCAGCCCGACTCCCATAAGTCGACCTAAAAAGAGGGGGCTTATGTAGGGGTACTACATACTCCGACCAATCAAAAGCAGCCACGTGGCACAATCACCAATCTGTCAGGTCGCCATAATCTCAACCCGTTAGCAGCTCGACTACAACGACCAGACTACACAACAACCAGCGACCTGCAAGTCACACGTGCTCCTATTCAATGCACAGAATATTCTCTTCAGTTACAGAGTTAATTCACAGAGATGATCCTCGCGCGTTACACATTTAATGGTCATTATGATGGCGGAGAATCAGCAAGATCCACGATCCACGCCCTTCCATCTTCTATATAAACAGAACTACGATGGCTTGATCTCTAAGTTCAATTCCCCCGAGCTAGAGTACGTAGGCAATCTCGATCTCAACGAGGTGCAGCCATCCCAATCTCCAACTCACCCATTTGGTCAAGTCACCATAACGACCTGACCCCGTTGATGCATTAATCTAGAAATAGGTTAATACATTTCTGAATTGCTTTTCTTCCTCTTTCAGCATTGGCTTTCTTCATGTGTTTTGTGCAGTAAAGCCAAATAAGGTCAGTATATATATTTGTTTTAAAGTTAATAATTTTTATTATCTCATTAGAATACTATGAGACTTTTTATTCACTAGTGTCAAAATGTCAGCATAATTTCATTTTTATAATATAACAGAATGTCGCAAGAACCATGCGCTATCAATTAGCTCAAAGGTTCTAGAAAGTTACTAGCTAGCTAAAAAGTAAATTGTAATGAATAGATAAGTTTCTTATTTTTTTATTTTTTTTTTTTTTTATTAGTGATTCAGGCAATTATGTGAACCTTTTTAAGTTAAAGAATTACTTAGAAGGCCGGTATTGGTACAAGAGGAATCTTGTCTCTCTAAGGATCTCTCTCTTTCTCTCTCCTTTCTTCTCTCTTTCTCTCTACTCTTTCCGAGAGTTATCCCAAATTTTAAAATTTATCTAACCAACTATTAAGGCGCTAAGACTAAGAGCCACCCAAGTTTCAATTATTTATTATGTTTTGTTGGGAATTCTTTTTGCCTACTAGTCTTTCTTAGAGATGTAAATGGTGCGGGTCACACCCGATTCCAAACCATATCCGTATCCATGCATATTATCGGGTTTGGGTGTTTCAAATGGATCCGAATACAAAAATGGGTTGGATCTAGTAATAAAATATTGGACCCGAATCGGATCCGGGTCGGATATGGATTTATACTATTTGGGTCGGATCCTCCCACATCCATAAAAACTTTGGATATCAATTTAGATAAAATTTTAAAACTTTGTCGTAGTTGGATTATCCATTTCAGTATTTCACATAAACCAAAACACAGAGAATAGATCTAAGAAAACAAATTTGAAAAAGAAAGAAGAAGAAAGAAAGGAAAGAGGAAGAATACATGGTTGTTATGAAAGTTTAATTCAATATCTCATCTTTCATTTTTCTTCACTTTCTTTTTATCATTCCGATGTTTTTAAAGTCAATTATCTTAAGTGAAAGTAAACATAGTTGTAGTTTTGTATATAATTCAAGAAGAACGAAGTTTTGGATTTGTTATTGAGTGAATAGTGATAGAAGAATTAACAAATTCGGGTCAAAGGGGTCGAATCTGGATTACCCATATTATAAATGGTTCGGATCTGGCTAGGTAAAATGGATCCGACTCACTACTACTCTTTCTCCCTTTCTCTCTCTCAACTACATCTAATGAACAGGTAGGGTTCACACCAAAATCCACCTCCTTTATGGAAGGCTGTTTTTTATTGATTGCTTGAATTATTGGTCTTTTGCCTAAACCCTAACCCTAAATAACATGATGCAATAAGTTTTTACTAAAACTAAGGAGAAATGTTTAGGGTTTATATTTAGGGTTCTTAGTATTATGTTTAGGGTTTTTATTTAGAGTTCTTAGGATCATATTTAGAGTTTAGGGTTTTTATTTAGGATTCTTAGAATTGTGTTTACGGTTCTTATTTGGGGTTTAGGATTCCTAGGGTTTGGGGTTTTCATTTAGGGTTCTTATTTAAGGTTTAAGATTCTTAGGGTTTAGGGTTTTCATTTAGGGTGTTTAGATTTTATACTGATAACATGATGTTATCAAAGACAACTACAGTCATATAACGTTAAGATGATATTATCATACATAAGTACAGTGATAACATCATGTTATCACCTTTAAGGGTTTTTTTTTTTACAAATAAACGACAAAATTGATAACATGATGTTATCAAACAAAATTACAGTGATAACATCATGTTATCACCTTTAAGTTTTTTTTTTTTTGACAAATAAACGAAAAAACTAATAACATGATGTTATCAAACAAAAGTACAGTGTGATAACATTATGTTATCATCTTTAATTTTCAAAGACAATTACATTGATAACATGATGTTATTAAAGACAAGACTGATAACATGATGTTATAACTATAGTGATAACATGATGTTATAAAAAACAACGACAATGATGACTTGTTCAAATCCCCCTTGGGTTAGCAACACCCATACGTGGTAGTGTTTTATTTGCCCCATACATCTCTATAAAAATAAGTGGGTAACTTGTTCAAATATTCCTACTAGGGTTAACAACACCCATATACGTGGTAGTGTTTTATTTGTCCCATACGTGTCTATAAAATTTGTTGGGTAACTTGTTCATATCCCACTAGGTTTAACAACACCCATACGTGGTTTTTTACAAATTAATTGTAGTGATACATCATGTTATCAGCTTTAATTTTATAAATAATTATAATGATAACATCATGTTATCAACTTTAATTTTTTACAAATAAATACTAGACTGATAACATGATGTTATCAAAGACAAGTACCGTGATAACATTGATGTGATCAATTTTAATTTTCAAAGACAAGTACATGATGTGATAACTATAGTGTTAACAAGTACAGTGCTAACATGTTGTTTTCAGCTTTAAGTTTTTACAAATACAATATCAGACTGATAACATGATGTTATCACTATTATTTTTTTACAAATAAAAGACAAGACTGATAAGTTGATGTTATCAAAGACATGCAAGACTGATGACAACTACTGTAGATAACTTCACCTCTCTTATAAAGTATAGTAAAACCTCGATAATAAATGAATGTTCGATAAAGTAATAATCTCGTTTAGATAATAATTTTTTCCGGTCCCGACTTGGGCATGTTTACTAAAGTAATATTCTCGCTAAATGCATTAAGTAATAAAAAAAATTGAATCCTTAAAGGCCTAACAAAAATATAAAGTAATAATTACTAAATTTTATACAAAAATTTATGTATATCATACTCTTGAACTTTTATTTATAAATTCATTTTTTTCTGAAAATAATCATCTAAAGTTGTTTGTTTGTTTGTTTTTTGTACCCAAACCAAATTCAACCCCATCATTTACTTTTTGTAGAGCATACATAACTTCTAAAATATTTTTCTCATATTGTAGCAAATAGTTATATAATGTGATTATTGATTGAAATGGTTTTTTTTTTTTTGACGAAACATTTGATATAAGTGTATAACCGAACAATCATCTAGATGAAGATCATGTTCATCATCATTTGGTATACGATGACATAGTTGTTTTTTTTTATTTTTTTTTCTTTGACCACATACATATATTGAAAATCTCCCTCTAAAATAATAAATATTAATTTATCGATAAAATAATGTATTATTTATTTATCGATAAATAAATAATCTCGCTAAAGTAATATATTTTTTCGGTCCCAGGAGTATGCATTTATCGAGGTTTTATGTAGTACAGATGAATAAAATACAAAAAAAATTCTTAAAGAGCATTGATTAAAATAACTCCTGGAGAGTTTCTAATATTTTAGAGTTCTTCTTCCATTGTCGACTACAACAAAAAGTTTTAAGAGTTCGTTGCTGGTATACATGTTCAGTACTAATGGAGGAGGAAAGCCACAATTTAGAAAACGAGAAGGAGAGAGAACAAAAAAAAAAAGTTTACCAATAAAAAAGTTATTGCAACGTAGTTTGTAGCGCGTTTGTTTTCTAATTTTGTATAATTCCTCAAATTTTTATCGATAAAATTTAGTTTGGAGAAAAACATAAATAAAAAAGAATTCATTATTTTTTAAGTATTTTGACTTGTTTTATTATTCACTATCCACGTTATTGTTAAAGTTAAGGCTTTATAAACAAATTCATACTTAGATGTTGAGATCTGCATATATAAATCTAAAGGTTGTGCATTGACTTGGCGTGATATAACATGAGAAGTTACCCTTGATATTTGGTAGTCACATGCACCCATGAACTTCTCAAATTTTTTATAGATTTATATGTAACCCATTCTTCTCATGAAAATAAAGAGATAAACAAATCCACTATTCAGATTATCATCATAAAAGTATTGTTAACTTTGTTATTGAATTTGATCAAATTGATGATATTGCTAATGGAAACACAAGTAAAATGCCACAAAACATCTTAATGACCAAATTGTTTATGACAAAAACCTTATTTCGATTGCTATTTTCTCTACCTCATTTTGAGTTTTACCTTTGCTGCCCTCAGGTGTAAGAAAGTGATCATTACCACATTATAATCCATATATCTTCTACTTGGTCGCGCGCGGTTGCTACTTGTAGATCATAAATATGACGAGAACACTTGAAGATGAATGCTCAGACTTTTTAAAGGAACTGGGACCAAAGCAATATTCAAATGACGATCTGATTGGGTTTACATCAAATTTCTCTGAATCTAATATAATAGGTTCTGGCGGGTATGGAGTAGTCTATAAAGGTCAGTTTCCTAGCGGTGTCATTGTAGCTGTTAAGGTACTGGAAAATAAGGATGTCGTTGAAGAGATATTTATGGCTGAAGTCAGCACAATCGGGAAAGCATTCCATCGTAACCTAGTTAAACTATATGGCTATTGCTTTGAGCGCAAAATGAAAGCACTTGTATATGAATATATGGAGAATGGATCTTTGGATAAAATTTTATACGAAAGCCAACATAGTAATATAGAGTGGGAGAAGTTATATGGTATTGCACTTGAGACAGCAAAGGGGCTCAATTATTTGCATGATGGCTTGGCTGAGCAGATAATTCATTATGACATTAAAGCAGGTAATCTGCTCCTTGATGAAAACTTTTCCGCTAAGATTACTGATTTTGGATTGGCAAAAATTATGAACAGGGATGTAAGTCGTGTCCCTTTGACAAGGATTAGAGGGACTGTAGGCTATAATGCCCCAGAGTCGTGGATCCCAGGATCACAAGTAAGTTTTAAATGTGATGTTTTCAGCTTTGGCATGATGTTGTTTGAAATTTTGGGGAAAAGAAGTAATGGCGTGGAAGAAAATTGGTTTCCAAAACAAGTTTGGGAGCAGTTTAAGAATGGAAAACTGGAAGTGTTTTTCACACAATGCGGTATTATGGATAAGGATAAAGAAAAGGCTAACATACTATCTAAGGTTGCATTCTGGTGTTCTCAGTATTCACCCGAACTAAGACCATCCATGATGGACGTGGTGTTGATGCTTGAGAAAAAAAAAGAAGTTGAGATGCCTCCCAACCCATTTGTGTTTGAAAATTTCCCTATTTCTTCAATGCCACTGTTTGAAAATTTCCCCATTTCTTCAATGCCACTATCACTAGAGGTTCTTTCAGAAGTCTCTCCTTCATGGAGCGAAATGCAACTAATAGATGGGACACAGTGTAGTATCAATAGATGTTTGAATTTAGAGTGTATATGGTCGTTTTCAGGAGCTGGTACTGCGTCTTCATCATCATGGCTAAGCTGCCTGGAATTTCTTGATATCAAATATTGTCCATATATATACACAATTTATAAGGGGGTTCCAACTGTTGGTTTTTTTTCTTGCTTGAAGAAGTTAGTAATCAATGAATGTGATAATCTCAAGAATGTCTTCTCCTCACCTAGGTTGTTGCAGCATGTGCAAAATCTTCAAATGATTGAAATCCATCTTTGTTTTAATTTAGAGGAGTTGATAGCAGGAGATGAAGACGAAGAAGAGATGGGTGAAGGGAGCATGAGCATTACTAGTAGAAATACCATTATCCTCCCCAAATTAATTATAGTGGGGTTGTTTGGTCTCCCCAAACTGAAGAGCATTTGGAGGGGTGTGATGGTTTGTGAGCCTCTCATAATTGTTGGTGCTTACAACTGTTTGGCATTAAAGAAGCTCCCTCAGCTTAAGGGAGAAAACCAATCACCACCACCAGCTCTCAACGGTATCGGAGGAAACAAAGAATGGTGGGATTTACTGGAGTGGGATCCTTCCTATCCCAAAGATATCCTTCAACCCTTCTTCAAAGAAGCAGGTATATAGAAATTGGGGTCGTATGGTCCACGCATCTAACAATTAGTAGTTAAGTTTATATTTTTATTAACAAAACAAATATATCACCAGTTTAATAAAAATTCTGGACATCCGCCCTATTTATAGAGGCTTGGGGTCTGCCTGCAACATACATCTATCTACGTAACATCAAGATGTAGTAGCACATTCTGATTAGCATATGTGTCTGCAAATGAATTCGCTTCTCTCGAGTTATGAGATTTGAGTGTTACTCTACGTCTCTAATCCAAACAACCTAGAGATAGAACTTTAATAGCAAAAACAAAGAATATTAATCAAACCAATGGCATACTAACTATGGGTTTGTGTACCTTTAGATGGCGTGAAGTGGCTTGGACCTTCACAATGATATAATCCCCCTTCAAGGTACGTTCTTCTTGATCCTTGGAATGTCAAGTCTTGTATTTATTTGGAGGCGTTTTTAGTGTTGCTTTATCATTATACATCTTACCTCTTTCATTTTGGAATGTTGTAGAGAAAGTCACCATTGGTTGTGCCTTGGTCGGTGTACTTGCTTCTGAGGGACGTGATAATAACACATATTTGTTGGGTGCCTAAACCATTATAGTGACTTGAGTCGCCGCTGCCAAGTTTGTTGTTTTATGCTCTTCACAACTTCTCTCGTTCTCTCAACTTCTCCAAATAAATCGAATTGCTTTAATAGCTTTGTTTTCATGAATTTGTTTTTAATTACTTCTCCTTGTTTTAGAATTCAAACTTCTATTAGAAATTTTATTTTTCCGAGTTTCAGATATTTGTCTAAATTAGAAATTTTCATCAATGGTTTTGACTTTTGACCATGCGATTGAGTTTGACATCAAATTCTTCTTTCTTTTGTAAGTTTTCTTATTTCTTGCTTTACGTAGAAGTTTCCAACACTTCTATTCTATATGCGCTATGATCCCACAATAATCACAATGAGTTCGTTCAAACCAAATCCTGACAAATTATAATGGAAATGAATGGAAGATTTCATAAAACAAATTATTGATTTAATATAGAACGGTGATACGGTGGAGATAGACGTTAGGGGAAGAGAGAGAAAGAGAAAAGAAGAAAGATTTCAAAAAACAGAAAAAAGACGGACAGACAAAAAATAAAAAAGAAAAAAAAAGGGACAGATACGAGTTTGAGTTCCACCCGACTCTAAATAGACCTCCTAATGTCGGTCGATAATGGAAATGAATGGAAGATTTTATAATAATCCTCCAAAAATATGATTACACCTGAAAAACTCAGTTTTACTATTGATTTCACATTTCTGAACTACTGTTTTTTAATGTTGATAACAAAATCTGAACTACCTCTACAGGCTGCCATACATGAACCGAACACCAAGCAAATCTATCCTACTTTTATATCCTGATATTATATTTCAGATCGAGATGTAATCAGTGGTTGTAGACTATTACGAGACACAATTCTGTATGTGCATATGGTATTATGGTAGAATTTTGAATTTGGCTTGTGAATCATTTTGGCATTAAGAGTAGATTGCTTGTTGAATATGCCCAAAAACTGAACGTAATGGTTCAAAGAATCAGGACTACCATTATACCCTTAATTCAAACAGTTTGTCTAAACCCCCCAAAAGTTAAGTAGCCGTTTGGATTACGTATTTGTCTAAACCCCCCCGACAATTATTAAATTTAAACAAAAAATTAAAAACATTTTACCAAAGTGAAAGAACACGTGGCAACATTTAATTGGTCATCATTTTGACCGTTGAAATTGTTTGCTTCAAAAACCATCCACCTCCATTATTTTCCATTTTTTCTATTTTTCTCTATTGTTGTTCTTCATCATCTCCATCGTTCTACATCTTCTTCATCTTCTCAATTGTTCTTCATCTTCTCTGTTTTGAATTCAAAACTTGTGTCAATAAAGCGTGGGGAATGATCTACGAGCAAATTGAAGATATGATCTTCTAATCTTTTGATGGCTAAACTTATAGTTACCTTTTAATATCAGATCTAACCCTTTGTCCTCATCTAGATCTTAACTTTTTGATGACTAAACTATTACCCATTTTTTCTGTAATAGGGGGTTTAGACAAACACATGTTATATATATTGGGGGGTTTAGACAAACTCTATACCCTTATTAAATTAATGGTATAATGGGCTGACAAACTATGAATGGATGAAAACTTGGGGGTGCTTAACAGAAAGGGGTTTATGCCAAACTTGAACAACATTAGGGTGTTCTTGCCAAACCCGGTCAAAACTTGGGGGTTTTGACCAAATTTCCCCTTAAAGAATCTAGACTACCATTTTCAACAAAAGCACATTTCATACATATTTTGCAACTTGGTGCTTGTCTTGCATTGGACAGTTGGCTTTAACAATTTTTAAACCATCAAGAACATATAATTAATACGCTATCGTGCTTGGATTGTGTACTAAATTATGTTATATATTACACTATACAGTATTAATATTAAGAAATTGTGCATTCTACTATATAAGCTTAAACGAACACATGTAAGCGTTACATAAATAAATATGTAAATTGACTTTTACATTATTAATTATTTTTTCTTAATGAACAGCCAAGTCACATTCGATATTATATCTGATATAAAATATATATATTTGTAAACAGATCATGCTGAGTTGCTGACATCAAATAGTCAGAAAGATATAAGTTGGATTGCTGGCACTATTTAATACTACAATTTGTTCTCTTTGGGTATGAAATTCAAGCCTGTTGTCACTCCATTTCTCTGTCCATTTGTTTTCTGAATTGCTTTTCTTCATCTTTGGCATTGGCCTTCTTCATCATGTGTTTGTGCAGTAAAGTCTAATAAGGTCAGTTAGCTAGCTATGTAAATTTCATTTCCTAGAAAATTAATTTTCTTTGTTTTTAAGCTAATAATTTTTATTATTTCATTAGGAAGTTCAAATTTTTACTTCTTCTGAATCTGAATATTTGCTGATTTGGAATTTTCATAGATCATTCAAACTTGAAATGTTGGTTAGTTTTAGCATGGAAACAGAATACTATGATTTGATTTTTTTAAAATAAAGGAATATTGCAAGCAATTAACGCTGTCAATTAGTTCGAATGTTCTAGAAAATAGCCAAAAAATAAACCATCCATGAATTGTTAGAGCATTCGCAATGGTAAAATGGTTTTAGAGGTGCCACGTAGGAGAGAGGGTAAAGGTTTTAGGATTAAACTATGCTAAAAGTGTTTTTTACTTTTAGAGTTGCCAATGGTTGTTTTTAAATGAAAGATAAAAGTAACACAAATGTGACAATCATTTAATGCAATATAATTTTTAATTATTAAACAATCTTATGTGGCACCTCTAAAACTCTTTTAACTCCTTGGCAAATTTGCCAAGGAGTTAAAAGTGTTTTGCTTGAAAAGTGTGTTAAAAGCTACCATTGGCAAGTGTTTTCACTAAAAGCTTACTAAAAGTGTGCTAAAACCTACCATTGGGAATGCTCTTAAGCTTCAACCTTTGGCTTCTGGGAATCATGTGATGAACCTTTTTAAGATAAAGAATTTCATTAATTCGAAGGCCAGTATTTGTACCCTAGTTTTTCAGACTTTTATTAGAGAAAAATAGAAAATCATATTAATACCTCATTCTCTGTACCACCTACTATATTGTTGATATTTTTTTATTATTTTTTTTTTAATGTTAAGCTGGGGTTTTGTGGGGCCCCTACCTGTTCATTAAGATATAAACCTTAGTTCAGTTTGTATGAGTTTGAACTAAGAGGGTTCTACTTCAACATTTTCCTCATTTGAGTCTGAACCAAAGTCTTCTTCACTATCAATTTGCTGTTGTTCCAGGAACTGTAAAATACAAATCCAATTAATTTTAATTTATTAGTTGAATTTCTCATACATTATATCACACTATGTCACTACACGCATTCCGCGCATGACTTCCGCTGGAAGCAGTATAGATTCATGCGTGGAAAACAACTTTCATATCCCATCCCACCCCCTTAGTCTATTTCAATAGGGGTGAGTTCAATCTCAATATTATGTGTTCTTAAGTTGGGTATATGCTTAGGTTGTGCTTCAAATTCGGCAGTGGTCGCGTAGTTTGGAAAAAATTAAGGCTAAGGCTAAATGCACACCCCAATTTACTTTTAGCACACTCCTAGTAAAAAAAACTTACACACACCCATATTAACCTTCTAAACAGGTTTTACACCCATATTAACTTGTTAAACAGGTTTTACTTTGGGCACATACCTATTGTTTGCTTTTTAGAAGAAAAAAAAAATTAATCATATAAAAAATTTATTAAGTATGATTTTCGAAAAATTCATACTTAATAAAATTGTTTTGAATTTGATTAATAGAGAACATGGTTTTCTTGATAACTGATATTTTCATATAAAAATATTCATATGTTTTTTAATTGTATTGATTTAAAACATTTTTTTTTTTTCGAGAAATTTAGTTTCTGAATTCCATCGGATCAAACATGGCCGCACAGAGATTAATCTAATTGGGCTTGACGCTTTCTGAAAATACAATACTTGTTGGGCTCAAAAAAATACAAATGGGCTTCAAATCGTGCTTCCAAAATACAATACTTCTTGGGCTTAAAATTTTAACATCCAAGTCCACCAACAATGAAACTGTTCAAGTGTTCAACACAGAACTAGAGATTTTTAGAGATGAGAGAGAGAGAGTTTTCTGTCTTGTGCTCATTCAGCTTGTAAAACTGTCTTTCTATACAATATATCTTAGCAATGGGTTTCTTTCTATTTCTATTGCTTCTTCATCATCTCATCTCTAAACAATTTATCAGGTCAGTTTTTAATTATTGCATCGTCTCAATTTATACACTTTGTTTTGCTTTTTCATTCTTATATTTACTCAATTATGTCAAATCATCCCACTTAAACAGAGTTTTAAATACAGTATGTTGCTTTCTTTGAATATCGTTTTCCAAACCAATTCCTCTTAACACATTACAATGACCTTGTGTCAATGCTTGAGAAACCCCATTAACAATTGCTTAAAATTCAGGGATATATATAGTTAGTAATGATTCCTATCCCTCTTATGCAAACACCCCCAGCAGTGAGCCCTTGTAATCGGCATATACAACACCCCATCCAGCCCTCCCTCCTGGCTCCCACTGGGTTTCCTTTTGCGGATCCATCCAAATTTATCTTCACATATCCCTTTCGGAGGGAAACCCCAAAATCATTCAATTATGATTTTTGGTGGAATTTGAGCCCTTGCTTGAGTACCTGTACTATGAAGTGTAGCTTCATCCTCTATGCTCATATCCTGATATCTGGGGTTTGCTACAACCATAGCTAAATAGATATTGAAATGGTTCCCCAAAGTTGTTTCATCTTATAATTCATCATGTCCCCAATGTTTTTTATATTACTTCGACTCCAATTCTGGTAGTGATCTCCTTCCAAATCTGCCTAGTATATTGACATTGATACCACATGTGATCTCTCGTCTCCTCTTCAGCCTGGCAAGGATTGCATCTCGAGGCCATTCTTTTGTTTCTCTCTTTGATTTTGTCATCTTTTGATACTGCCCTCAACAACTTCCAACCCATTGTACAATCCCGTGGATACAATTTAGCTATATAAAGATAATTATCACACCTTGGTGCCTGACGTAGGACAAGATAAAGGGGAAATTTAGAAGAGTTATGTTTGAAGGCTGAAATTAAGTGAATACAAGGAGAGGATTATATAAGAAAGATGAAACTACTAGTATCACACTAGTAGGATTGACGAAACTACTAGTATTACACTAATAGGGTTCTACGAATCTCTTCTAGGGACCTAGGCTTCGCACCAAGACTAAGGTTGCATCATATCACACAATCCTTGAAATGGCAAAATTGCTAGAAACTTCATTCATATCCCAAAACAATAGTTTATTACAAGCCCTTATATAGAATCAACAAGAACTTTTAAGATACTTAGAACTACTAAGCTCATTGAAGACAGACTTGGCTCTTTGACTACTATTCAAAATAAAACATTAAATGACACTAAAAACTTCTAGATCTTTCTAGGTTGTCTATTCTTTATCCCTACTACTGCCATGTATTTCCATCAAGACCTCTCCTTGTTTCTTTAGCAATTGATATGCTGATTTGGTTGTCAAACAACCATCTTTAGTATGCGGCCAAATGTGCACATCTTTCTTAGAGCTACACGGTTGTGGTAGTTGTTCCAAGTCCAATCCCAAAAAGTAAATTGTATCCTTTAGTTCTTCCAACCACTTTCTTCTGTTGTCTTGTGTACAAGCACAATTTCTCTTTCATGTTACTCCACTCCTCGCTTACCGGCATTATGTAATCTGCAAGTGGTTTCTCTCGAATCCTGTGATCAATCCATAGATTTATGCTTTCGCCATCTCCAATATCCCAAGTCTGATCTCTCTTAAGTTCTTTTAGTGCCCATTTTAGACCTTGTCAAACTGTAGACGACTTGTTCCAGTGCCAATCTCCACCACTCTTTCGATATTTACCTTCATGTACTATGTCTAGCTAGTGTCCTCGGTCAAAAAGCTCCATCCCAATTTCATAAGCTTGGCCATGTTAAATTCATACTCTGATTGGATTCCCAGCCCACCATGCTCTTTGTCGCTACAAACCTTACTCCAAGCTACAATGATTCCTTTCATTTATGAAGGTTACCAGTTCACAAGAAATTCTTTTATGTACTTTTAATAACATTTTTGGGGCCATTTAAAAACAACCATATTATGTACTGGTAAGCATGTCAGTATGTGTTTTATGATCAAAGCACCGCTTTGCAATTATAGGACTCTTCCTGATGTAGGACATCCTACCTACACCAATTGGTTTCCTATTTGGGTTAATGTTTATTTAGAAGTCATTATAAATTATAAATTATAAGTTATTTCTATTTTAATTTTCTTGTTTTAGGAATTCCTAGTGCTAGTTGATTTAGATCTTTAAATTTCCTATATTGGTTGCTCACCTCTTCCTATTAATGGAAACCCTCAACCACTACAAAACCTAGCCGTACACCCCTAATATCACAACTATCATACTCACAACCCTATAATACCTCCCAAACATCTCATTTTTTCAATACTCCACAAGTTGCCACAACCTATACCACCATCGTTTCTCCCTCTAAAAGCCATGCCGTATTTTCAACCACACTTATTCGACCAACAAATCATGTTTGTCTTAAAAATGAAAAAATGTTTTAACGGAGAGCCACCAAGTTTGAATGAAGAGCCACCGAGTTTTAATGAAGATTCTTCAACTACTGTGGCCAACATTGATGAACAAAAACCAATTTTTATTGAAGACGAATATCATAAAGTTGATTTTATTGGGAAAGATTTGTTGCCTCTAGATGTTCATCATTATGATTTTATTGAAATTGATCGAATATTATTAGCAAAAGTTTTTTCTGTTCTCCAAGTTCAATGTTTTGAATCAAAAGACGGGACTCCAACTTACATTCATATGAGGAAAGTTTACAAGAGTTTGTGTTGTTCAAAGTATTTTTTTTCTTATGGAGTGGACGATATCAATACAACATAAATTCAAGGACGAATTCTTTTGAAGAATGGGGGACTGATGTAAGACATCTTATCTACAGCAATTGGTTTCCTATTTGTGACGTAGCGGAAGCGATTGAAAATCAAACCTTGAATAACCCAATGGGAGGATTGCCTTAAAACAAGGAAGAACTAAAACAAAACTAAAGAACAATAAATTGTACAGACAAATATTAATTGTATTGATTGAATAATTGAATAATTATTAATTGGTTCAACAAGGCTTGTCCCTTTATATAGATTTAAAAGGATCTAAATCAACTAGCACTAGAAATTCCTAAATAAAGAAATCAAAATACAAATCCTAAACTTGTAAGTTATAATGACTTCTAAATAAAGATGAACCCAAATAGGAAACCAATTGGTGTAGATAAGGATGTCCTAAATCAGTCCCCCATTCTTCAAAAGAATTTGTCCTAGAATTTTTCTTGTATTGATATCGTCCGCTCCATAAGAAAAAATACTTTGAATAACACGGACTCTTGTAAACTTTCCTCATATTATGATGTAACGGAAGCGATTAAAAATCAAACCTTGAATAACCCAAGGGGAGGATTGCCTTGAAACAAGGAAAAACTAAAATAAAACTACAAAAAACTAAATTGTAGAGACAAATCTTAATTGTATTGATTGAATAATTGAATAATTTTTTCTTGGCTCTACAAGGCTTGTCCATTTATATAGACATAAAGATCTAAATCAACTAGTACTAGGAATTCCTAAATAAAGAAATCAAAATAGAAATCCTAAACTTATAACTTATAATGACTTCTAACTAAACATTAACCCAAATAGGAAACCAATTGTTGTAGGTAGGATGTCCTACATCAGTCCCCCATTCTTCAAAAGAATTCATTCTCGAATTTATGTTGTATTGATCTTGTCCGCTCCATAAGAAAATATACTTTGAATAACACAGACTCTTGTAAACTTTCTTCATATTAATGTAAGTTGTAGTTTCGTATTTTAATTCAAAACCTTGGACTTGGAGAACAAAAAGAACTTTTTGTGATAATATATGATCAATTCCAATAAAATCATAATGATGAACATCTAGAGTCGATGAATCTTTCGCAGCGATTTCAACTTTATGATATTTGTCTTCAATAAAAATTGGTTTTTGTCCATCAATTTTGTTCACAATATTTGAAAAATCTTCTTTTAATCTCGGTGGCTCTTTATTAAAAGTTGGTGGCTCTCCATTATAATATTTTTCTTCTTTAAAACAAACATGATTTGTTGGTGGAATAATTGTGGTTGAAAGTAGGGCTTGACTTTGAGATTGAGAGGGAGAAACAATGGTGGTATAGGTTGTGGCAACTTGTGGAGTACTGGAAAGGTTAGATAGTTGGGAGATATTAATAGGGTGAGATGAGAAACCAATATAGGAAACTTGTTGTAAAATTGTGGTGGTGGTGGAAAATTATGGTGATGTGGGTGGGTCGGGTGGTGGTTGAGATAGAGTGGGCATGAAAGAGGGTGGGAGGATGGGAGCATCAATAAAATGTTGCATACCTTCCAACTTATCAAATCGAAGAGTAAGATTGTCGATTAAAGCGGTGAGACGATCAATAGCCGAATTGAATTCAACCTTCGTCATATAATCTCCAAGATTTCTGAATTGGGGGCGGGGTGAAGAATCTCCGTCATTAACCATTGTTGTAGGATTGAAACGAAGCTCTTGATACCAATTAACGTAGCGGAATCGATTAAAAATCAAACATTGAATAACCCAAGGGGAGAACTGCCTTGAAACAACGAAGAACTAAAATAAAACTAAATTGTAGAGACAAATCTTAATTGTATTGATTGAATAATTGAATAATTTTTTTTTGGCTCTACAAGGCTTGTCCCTTTATATAGACATAAAGATCTAAATCAACTAGCACTAGGAATTCCTAAATAAAGAAATCAAAATAGAAATCCTAAACTTATAACTTATAATGACTTCTAAATAAACAATAACCCAAATAGGAAACCAGTTGTTGTAGGTAGGATGTCCTACATCATATTAATGTAAGTTGTACATCCGTCTTTTGATTCAAAACCTTGGACTTGGACAACAAAAGAACTTTTTGTGATAATATATGATCAATTCCAATAAAATCATAATGATTAACATCTAGAGTCAATGAATTTTTCGTAGCGATTTCAACTTTATGATATTTGTCTTCAATAAAAATTGGTTTTTGTTCATTAATTTTGGCCATAATATTTGAAGAATCTTCCTTCAATCTTGGTGGCTCTCCATTAAAAATTGGTGGTTCTCCATTATAACATTTTTGTTCTTTAAGACAAACATGATTTTTTGGTGGAATAATTGTGGTTGAAAGTAGGGCTTGACTTTGAGATTGAGAGGGAGAAACATTGGTGGTATAGGTTGTGGCAACTTGTGGAGTAATGGAAAAGTGAGATGGTTGGGAGGTCTTACAAGGTTGTGAATATTGGTAGTTGTAATATTGGGGGTGTAAGGCTAGGTTTTGTAATGGTTGAGGGTTGACATTAATAAGGCGAGATTAGAAACCAATATAGGTGACGTAGCTGAAGCGATAAAAAATCAAACCTTGAATAACCCAAGGGGAGGATTGCTTTGAAACAAGGAAGAATTAAAACAAAACTAAAGAAAAATAAATTGTAGAGACAAATCTTAATTGTATTGATTGAATAATTGAATTGGGTAAATAATTGTTCTACAAAGCATGACTCTTTATATAGACTAAAGACTTAGACCAACTAACACTAGGACTTCCTAAAAATAGAAATCAAAATACAAATCCTACTTTGAATTGTATTACTAATATCAACTTAATAGTAAACCAACTTTTCTAGAACTTCTAGACTCTAAAATAGAAATCTTAAACTTATAACTTATAATGACTTCTAAATAAACATGAACCCAAATAGGAAACCAATTGGTGTAGGTAGGATGTCCTACATCAGTCCCCCATTCTTCAAAAGAATTCGTCCTCGAATTTATGTTGTATTGATATCGTCCGCTCCATAAAAAAAAATACTTTGAATAACACAGACTCTTGTAAACTTTCCTCATATTAATGTAAGTTGTAGTTCCTTCTTTTGATTCAAAACCTTGGACTTGGAGAACAAAAAGAACTTTTTGTGATAGTATATGATCAATTCCAATAAAATCATAATGCTGAACATCTAGAGACAATGAATCTTTCGCATTGATTTCAACTTTATGATATTTGTCTTAAGTAAAAATTTGTTTTTGTTCATCAATTTTGGCCATGATATTTGAAGAATCTTCCTTAAAACTCGGTGGCTCTCTATTAAAATTTGGTAGCTCTCTATTATAACATTTTTTTTTCTTTAAGACAAACATGATTTGTTGGTGGTGTGGTTGAAAGTAGGGCTTGACTTTGAGATTGTGAGGGAGAAGTAATGGTGGTATAGGTTGTGGCAAATTGTGGAGTAATAGAAAGGTGAAATGGTTGGGAGGTATTACATCGTTGTGAGTATTGGTAGTTGTAGTATTGGGGGTGTAAGGCTAGGTTTTGTAATGGTTGAGGGTTGACATTAATAGGGAGAGATGAGAAACCAATATAGGAAACTTGTTGTAAAGTTGTGGTGGTGGTGGAAAATTGTGGTGATGGGAATGGGTGTGGTGGTAGTTGAGATAGAGTGGGCATGAAAGAGGGTTGGAGGGTGGGAGTATCAACAATAGGTTGCTTACCTTCCAACTTATCAAATCGAAGAGTAAGATTGTCGATTAAAGCGGTGATACGATCAATAGCCGAATTGAATTCAACCTTCGTCATATAATCTTCAAGATTACCGACTTGGGAGCGGGGTGAAGAATCTCCGTCATTAACCATTGTAGGATCGGAACGAAGCTCTGATACCAATTGACGTAGCGGAAGCGATTAAAAATCAAACCTTGAATAACCCAGTGGGGGGGATTGCCTTGAAACAAGGAAGAATTAAAACAAAACTAAAGAAAAATAAATTGTAGAGACAAATCTTAATTGTATTGATTGAATAATTGAATTGGGTAAATAATTGTTCTACAAAGCATGACTCTTTATATAGACTAAAGACTTAGACCAACTAGCACAAGGACTTCCTAAACAAAGAAATCAAAATACAAATCCTAATATCAACTTAATAGTAAACCAACTATTCTAGAAATTCTAGACTCTAAAATATCAACTTAATAGTAAACCAACTATTCTAGAAATTCTAGACTCTAAAATAGAAATCTTAAACTTATAACTTATAATGACTTCTAAATAAACATTAACCCAAATAGGAAACCAATTGGTGTAGGTAGGATGCTCTACATCAATAGGAAACTTGTTGTAACATTGTGGTGGTGGTGGAAAATTGTGGTGATGTGGGTGGGTGGGGTGGTGGCTAAGATAGAGAGGATGGGAGAATGGGAGCATCAACAAAAGGTTCCTTACCTTCCAACTTATCAAATCGAAAAGTAAGATTGTCGATTAAAGCGGTTAGACGATCAATAGTGAAATTGAATTCAACCTTTGTAATATAATCTCCAAGATTTACGACTTGGGGGCGGGGTGAAGAATCTCTGTCATTAACCTTTGTTGTAGGATCGAAACGAAGCTCTTGATACCAATTGACATAGTGGAAGCGATTAAAAATCAAACCTTGAATAACCCAAGGGGAGGATTACCTTGAAACAAGGAAGAACTAAAACAAAACTAAAGAAAAATAAATTGTAGAGACAAATCTTAATTATATTGATTGAATAATTGTTAATTGGTTCTACAATGCTTGTCCCTTTATATAGACTTAAAAGGATCTACATCAACTAGCACTAGGAATTCCTAAATAAAGAAATCAAAATAGAAATCCTAAACTTGTAAGTTATAATGACTTCTAAATAAACATTAACCCAAATAGGAAACCAATTGGTGTAGGTAGGATGTCCTACATCAATTTGGGTTAATGTTTTTATTTAGAAATTCATTATAAATTATAAGTTTATGACTTCTATTTTAATTTTCTTGTTTTAGGAATTCCTAGTGCTAGTTGATTAGATATTTAAGTCTATATAAAGGGACAAACCTTGTAGAACTAATTAACAATTATTCATTCAATACAATTAAGATTTGTCTCTACAATATATTTTTCTTTACTTTTATTTTAGTTCTTCCTTGTTTCAAAACAATCCTCCCCTTGGGTTATTCAAGGGTTGATTTTTAATTGCTTCTGCTACGTCACTTCCACTCCAACTTTTAATATCCATATGTTTTCTGAATTCCTTTCGTGAATCAGCTTTGTGAATTGAAGGAGAAATATCTTTTCTTCTTTAGACATTAGCATTCTATGTGTTGCCATTGAAGTCTAAGGTGTGTTTTTCAAAGAATTGTCCTTCTGTTATAAGATTTATTTTCACAGAAATAGTATATATGTTTTCTTGGTTAATTTTGATTTTCTATTTATGGAGATATGGAGTATCATATTTGTAAAGAAAGGGGGTGGGAAAAGGAGTACATGAAGTAATTATTTCACATTTTCTAAAATTACTCTCTTTTCACTTTAATCTTCGTATCTTTTCTTTTTCTGTTTCTGACTCTGTTTTTAAATTTAACTTAAACGGTTTAATGATTAAGGTCCAAAAGCAAAAGTTTTTCTACTAGTATTGTTGGAAGTAACGGTGTTGTAGGCTTTAGGTGTGTAGTTTAGTCTCACATAGCTTAGATATAAAGTCTATGTGGTTCTCTCTCTCTCTCTCTCTCTCTCTCTCTCTCTCTCTCTCTCTTTATGTATAGAGAGAGTTAGCTTCTTAGTAAGTTTAAACTAATATATCAATCATTTATCTTTTCTATTTCTAGTTGGTATCATAGCCAAGTTAGGTCATTGTTTTCGCCCACCGGCGACGCTAACTCAGGTGCCGGTGGCCGGAACTCCGACGAAGTTTCTTCTTTGTCAAATATGTGTTTTTGTTTCCATTATTTTTCTGCGCCTTGTGTTGCTGCGTCATTGTATATTTTTCACGGTATTGTTCACAGATTACTATTCATCAAAGTATTGTTCACAGAGCACTGTTCATCTGGAGTTTCTATTCTCTTTTAGGTTCAGGTTTGTTGTTTCTGTTGTTGGTATGTGCCATGGGTTGTTGGTATGTGCCACTCTTGGTCCAATCCTTTCTATGGTTTTGTCTGCGTTGTTGATATCATTCGCGGCTTGTCCAACCCTTTCTAGGGCCTTGTATGCGTTGGTGCTGTAGTGCGCCGTTCTTGTCCAGCCTTTTCGAGGGCTTTGTCTGCGTTGTTGATGTCATGCGCCATTGTGGCCTGCCCTCTCACTACTTCTTTAGGGTTTTTTCTACCCTACCACCACTAAAGCTTAAGCGTTGCCATCCGTGTTCATCCCTTCAATGGCTTTGTTACTCCAAAATCAGCTTTCTTTCGTTCTTGAGTACCTCATCTTTATTGATTTTTGAAGTTATGTCAGATGTTTTGTGGAAAGTAAACCCTAGCCACTGAAAAGAAGATGACCCTAGCAATCGCAATCACCACCACTACCTCCGGCGTCTTTCTTGGCTGAGCAGCTGGTAATCCTTGCTCCTTTAACGTTGAAGCAGCTGGACATCCCTGCTAACGGTTTTTCTCACAGCTTGTCATCCCTGACATTGAATATCTTTCCTAGTGTCGTTCTCAAGATACTTTGTGGGGGATGTGAGAGAACTTCTTTGTATTTCAATCTGAGAGAGAAATTCTTTGTATTTTAAGCTGTGATTCAAAGTCTGAATGTTTAGCTTGAGGGGGAGTGTTGGAAGTAAGGGTATTGTAGGCTTTAGGTGTGTTGTTTAGTCCCACATAGCTAGATATAAAGTCTATGTGGTTCCTCTCTTTCTATATATATAGAGAGTTAGTTTCTTTGTAAGTTTAACCTATTATATCAATATTATCATTTGTCTTTTCAATTTCTAGTAGTATTTTAGGAAGAAAAATAGTTTAAGTCTGATACCTGGTTCATAACAGTCCCTTGTGGTGTTGCCCTCCAATGACAATTTCAAATTCTAGGAGCTCCCCAGTACAAATATATTACAACTCTGTTATGAACCATATCATCTTTGATTTCGTTGGGATCCATAAGTTTAAATCTTTGTTTTTTTATCAAAACAAGAAGAATCTGATTTAATTCGAGTTAAATATAGTTGATAAAACTACAAACTAATAAACAAACAAAAGTACATCTGACAATGGCGCTGTTTTAGGACTTCTTTATGGGGGAAGGGGTTCCTTCTTTTCTTCCCCCTTTCTTCTTGATGAGTTTCTAGCTAGTTCTTGCTCTTTGATGTAATTGCTAAGGCTTTATCTCAATGAATACTTTTTATTGATAAAAGATTGAATTATTGATTAAAAATCCTTTTTTTTTTTTTTTTTGTTATTTTCTTTTCTTTCCATTCTACGAATGTAATATATTGAAATAGCCATTTTTCTACCTGTTTTTGACTTAGTTCTCTTATATACAGACGTGATCATATCATTGTCAAACTATAATCCATCTTCCATTTGGTTGCACAGCTACTTGTAGATCATGGATATGAAGAACTCTAGTAGACTTGAAGGCACAAGCTCAGACTCAATTGAAAAGGGTTTACGTGAACTGGGACCAAAGTCATATTCAAATGACGAACTTATGAGGTTTACATCAAATTTCTCTGAATCTAATAAAATAGGCTCTGGCGGGTATGGGGAGGTGTACAAAGGTCAGTTTCCTGACGGTGTTCTTGTGGCTGTTAAGGTTCTGAAAGAAATGGATGTCGTGGAAGAGACATTCATGGCGGAAGCCATCACAATGGGCAAGGCCTATCATCGTAACTTAGTCAAACTCTATGGGTATTGCTTTGAGCATGACATGAAGGCCCTTGTGTATGAATATATGGAGAATGGATCTTTGGACAAAATTTTATATGAGAGCCACCATAGTAATATAAACTGGGAAAAATTGTATGTTATTGCAATTGACACAGCAAAAGGTCTTAACTATTTGCACAATGATTTGGATGGGCAGATAATTCACTATGACATTAAAGCAGCTAATGTGCTTCTTGAGAAAAACTTTTCAGCTAAGATTACAGATTTTGGATTAGCAAAACTTATGAATAGGGATGTAAGTCGTGTTGACTTGACAAGAATAAGAGGGACTGCAGGTTATAATGCCCCAGAAACGTGGATGCCAGGATCACAAGTAGGTTGTAAATGTGATGTTTACAGCTTTGGAATGATGTTGTTCGAAATTTTGGGGAAAAGAAGGAACGGCATGGAAGAAAATTGGTTTCCAGGGCAAGTTTGGAAAGCATATGATAATGGAAAACTAGAACAGCTTATAAGAGTTTGTGGCATTCCAAAGAAGGATTATGAAGAGGCAACTATATTATCAAAGGTTGCATTATGGTGTGCTCAACATTCATCCAAGCTAAGACCTTCTATGACGAATGTGGTGTTGATGCTTGAGAAAACAATACAAGTTGAGAATCCTCCGTTCCCATTTTTACTGGGGCAGTTTTCCAATTCTTTAAAGCTACAATCAGTACAGGTGATTCCACAGGTTTATTCAGAGGTCTATCCTACAAGAAATGAAAGGTAATACCACTAGTTAATTGTTTTCGAGATTAGAGCTTGCTGTACTCATGAATTATGGTTTATTGGCTTTTAGAAAGTTCCATTGGGACGTTAATATTAATGCCAATAAACATAACGTGCAATCAGCTCAATTTATGTGGATCAAGATTAGTTGGAAATTTAAATTTGTTTCATATATTTCCAAAAAAGTTAGAGATTTTTGGTGTTGTGTCACTCAGTTTGTGTTGATATTTGAGTTTAGTCACTTTTTTTTTATGAATTTTTCTTAATTTGTTTTTTGAGTTTGGTCACTTATTTGACTAACCGAATTCCTTTTCTTTCCAGCGTACATGTGAATATGCATCTTCCAATAGCAGAGGATTTAGCTACTTTAATACCAAATAAGGGCATAAAACTACCAACAACAACACTGGTGGGTAAAACAACAGCTCTAAAATACTCAGAGATGGTTTTGCATTGGATAGTGAATGATGAAATTGTTACAATTGGTATCCACGGGATGGGTGGTGTTGGTAAAACCACTATCTTGAAGAATGTTTATAATCAACTTTTAGCGATGCAAAATTGTTTTGAAAAGATTATTTGGGTAACTGTATCGAAAGATGCCAATGTTAGCAAACTACAAAACGACGTTGCAAAGGCAGTTGATTTAAACTTATCAAGGGAAGATGATATGCTCGAAAGGTCAAGATTATTGCTCCAAGCATTGGAACAGAGGAAGAGGGTTGTGTTTGTCTTCGATGATATGTGGCAGGCAATTTCTCTTGTTGATATTGGTATTCCTCAACCCACTCAAGAAAATGGATGCAAACTATTGTTAAGTACAAGGTTGTTAGATGTGTGCAAAAGAATGGGATGTCATGAAGATAATACAATTACAGTGAAACCACTTCCAGAAGATGAAGCGTGGGAGTTGTTCATGAAGAAAGTGGATGTTGAGTTCCTTCCGGAAGTTACAGACATTGCAAAGATGGTCGCAGAAAAATGTTGTGGTTTGCCGCTCGCAATTGTCACAGTAGGTGGAGCAATGAGAGGAAATCATGACATTAATGATTGGAAAGTTGCTCTGGATGAAATGACGGACTTTAGCACGCGAATCACAGATATGGAAGACTATGTCTTTGAATGCTTGAAATTCAGTTACGAGAGATTAGCCAATGAAAAACTGAAGAATTGTTTTTTATATGGTGCATTGTATCCTGAAGACTATGCAATCCTGGATACAGAGATGGTTGATTGTTGGATCATAAATGGTCTGATAAAGGGAAAAAATAAGCAGATTGAGATTCGCCAAGGTCAGTTCATATTGAAAAAACTAAAAGAACATTGCTTGTTCGAAACTGTTGACTATTATGGTCTTTTGTCCAAGATGTCTACTGGTGGAGTAAAAATGCACGATTTGATTAGAGACATGGCCCTCCGTCTCACAAGCAAGTCCTTCATGGTTCAAGCTGGTGTATTATTGACAAGTTTACCAAATGAACCAGAATGGGGGGAAGATCTTGAGAGGGCTTCTTTTATGTGCAATGTTATAAAAGAGATTTCAATCAGTCCGAGATGCCCTAACCTCTCCACCTTATTTCTTAGCCAAAATTATGAGTTGAAGGATATAACACATGATTTTTTTGTTAACATGCAATGTCTCATGGTTCTTGACTTGAACCGAAATGATAGAATAAATTTGTTGCCAGATTCAATCTCTGACTTGGTGAATCTTCGCGCTTTACACTTGAGTGGGTGTACGCGTTTGGAAAAAGTGCCTTCACTAGCTAAACTAGTATTATTAAGAACGTTGGAAATTGATAGAACTTCCATTGAAGAGCTGCCTGAAGGAATCGAAATGCTAGTTAACCTCAGATGCCTTAATCTCAATTCGATAACATTGAGAAAAAGGATTCCAATGGGATTAATATCAAAGTTTTCAGAGCTCCAAAAGTTAGACCTTGGTGGCATCCATGCGGATAAAGTGTACGCTTTCGGGAGTGGGACATCTTTTGCTGAGGAATTGTTAAGGTTGAAAGAGTTGGAAAATCTTAACATTAGTTTCCATTGCTTCTCTGACTATGCTAGCTATGGTGGATCAGCGAAATTCAATGGGTTGAAATGTTTTCGGTTGAAAATTGGAGAGTCAGTCATTCTTAGTCCTTTTGATTTGGGGAATGTAATGTCATTTACAACTTTTTCCTCTGAGAATGACCAGATTACTCAAAATGCCATATCAATCCTTGAAAACACAGAAGTACTTGAAATTTCTGGTTTCAATGATTTGACAAGCTTTTGTAACTGGGGAGGACTAATCCAGCTGAGAGAGTTTTATATCCAGAGGTGTAAGGAGATAGATTGTATATGGTCATATTTAGAATGTGAAAAAGAAGAATCTTCTTCTAGTGGTACCGGTATTGGTACGAACGCTGCATCTTCTTCGCTACGATGCCTGGAACGAATTTATGTCTCTGCATGTCCTAAATTATACACAGTTTTTAATGGGATTCGAAATATTGGCGTTCTTTTTTGCTTGAAGAAATTGGAAATCTGGTTTTGTGATAATCTGGAGAATGTTTTCTCATCATCTAGGTTGCTGCAGCACCTTCAAAACCTTGAAGAGATTGAAGTTCAATTTTGTGATGGATTAGGGGAGTTGATAGGAGAGGATGCAGAAGAAAACAAGAGAGACACTGAAACACCTATAACAATCCCTAAGTTGAAGCGTTTGACGTTTTGGAATGTACCAAAATTGAAAAGCATTTGGAGGAGTGTGATGATTTGTGACTCTCTTGAAAAAATTAAGGTGCATAATTGTCCCAAATTAAAGAGGCTCCCTCGATTTAAGGGAGAAGAGCAATCGACACCAGCAACATCTCTCAAAGCAATCAAAGGAAGCAGAGAATGGTGGGATTCACTGGAGTGGGATCCCGCCTATCCCCAAAATATCCTTCAACCCTTCTTCAAAGAGAGTTATGCACCAGAAGATGCAGGTATGTAGAATGAACAATTTCATTAGCATTCCCAATAATCTATCTAAAAATGGAATTATTACTCTTAAGTTTGGTCAAAAGCTTTCATCTTCTTCTTTCCAGTTGTTTTTCTCATTTATTTCACTAGAGTCTGTTTGATTCGTGATTTACCGGTAAAACTGAAGGACACGGGATGGTATTAATGATTTATGATCGGGGAAGAAGACATGAAGGGAGAAAGGAGTTTTGACGGAGTTATAAGATTTCTTCTTTCTTTACGGTGCAATTACTAATTTGTCCCTCCAACAAATTTACCGGTAAATAATTTTTTTGAATCAAACAGCCTCAAGAATAATAGATTGTAATGTTGTGGTCCCAATGTGAGACCCAACTTGTATTTATAATAAAACGAGATGGGCTTAATACAATTTAAGCCAATCCTGTCATTAGACAAACTGATCAAGCGTCCAAGGCGCTGGTAGACTGATGGAGCTAATAATGGTGCTCCTGCATTGGCAACTAACCTATTGTTAGGAATGAGAGGTGTAGATGTTGGTCGACAACTCAACATCCTTGTATCAAGCAAGAGATCCAGAACATACTTCCACTGAGATAAAGAGATTCCCTTAGGGCTATGAGCAACCTCAATGCCAAAGAAATATCTTAGATGACCTAGGTCCTTAACTTGAAAAGCTCTCCCTAGGGATTCCTAAGTTGTACAATGCTGACAGTATCATTTACTATGAGAATAATGTCAAACATATACACAAGAAAATATAAGGGGGCTCAAAAACAATAGTAAGGGGTCATCAATAGAAACAACATAAGGATCATTAGTGTGAACAATAGGAATGTCATCAGAGGAGCTTTGGAGCGATAGGTTTATACCTACAGGGCTTTATGAGTAGGAATTTGAAGGGATGGAGAAGTAGGAACCACCGGAGGAGTATAAGAAACAAGTGTAGAGTAAAGGGCGGAAGACTCGTCCTCCGATGGTAGCAAGGTTCCCTGCAAAGACGTTATAGATCGAAAAAAATAATATGCTCAGCAAAAAAAACATCCAAAGTATGATAAACACGAGTAGAGTGATTATAACATCAGTATCCGTTAGAGAGGGAAGAGAAACCAACAAAAATACATCGAATGGACTTGTCAAAGAGTTAGTGCGGGATGGACTCTTATCATGAATATAACAAACACACCCACACACTGGGAATAATTGGGAAAAGAACACGACTAGGGTAGACAAGCTGGTGAGGGCTTTGACTATGGAGAATCCCACTGGGAGTGCAGTTTAAAGATATGTAAACTGAATTTTGATGAGTTGGAGAAACTATGTAAACAAGGGAACAACATCTTACTTTTGTCAAAGTAAATAGACCCAAGTGTACCTTGTGTAATCATTAATAAGCATAGCATAGTACCATGGCTTGGTAATGCAATAACAGGTGAAGGACCCCAAACATCAATTTAAATCAAACATAGAAGACGATCAATGCATGCGTGGAATATAAGAATTTCTAACTTGCTTAGATAAGGAACAGGTTTCATAATCAAAAGTAGCATTTTTGCATGCTTTCATTAATTCCAGAAAAAAAATTACACAGATATTGGAAGTTAATTAATATGACTTAACCGGGTATTCCAGGTTTTCACAGACTCAAAACTAAACACATAATGGCTTGACTCAAGCGAGAGTTTAACCTGCAGACTCAAAACAGTAGAAGGTGGAAATGGAAGGGGGTCACTAAAATAGTACACCCCCTCGTGCTCATGTCCCCAGCCAAAAATCCACTTCGTACTCAGGTCCTGAAGATAGCAAGAATCAGGTAAGACTACAACAACAAATTGAAAGGATTTAGCAGGGCAACTAACAAATAAAAAATGTAGCGCAAAATGAGGAACATGTAAAACAGACTTTAAAGCAATCTGAAGAGAGCAATGAACAATGATTTTACCAGTAATAGATGTATATGAGCCATCAACAAGGCGAACGTGATGATAAAATGGGATATGCTTAATCAATAAACTATACTCACTAGTTAGATGGTCATTGGCTCCCGGATCAAGGATCCAAACAGGAGGAGAACAACTAGATTAACGTGGTAAGCAGTCATTGATGTAGGACATCCTACCTACATCAATTGGTTTCCTATTTGGGTTAATGTTTATTTAGAAGTCATTATAACTTATAAGTTTAGGATTTGTATTTTGATTTCTTTGTTTAGAAAGTCCTAGTGTTAGTTGGTCTAAGTCTTTAGTCTATATATAGAGTCGTGCTTTGTAGAACAATTATTCAATCAATACAATTAAGATTTGTCTCTACAATTTATCTTCTTTAGTTTTGTTTTAGTTCTTCCTTGTTTCAAGCTATGCTGTTAGGGGCGCCGCCTGAGCGCCGCCTAGGTGCTATTTTCTAAGAGGGACCCTCCGCTCTACTGAATTAGCGCTTAAAACGCTCTGGGCCGCCTGGGCGGCGCTCAGGCCCAGCGCTCTGTGTAGAGCGGCCCATACAAACACGTTTAGAAGCGGCCCAAACCCTAAAAGCCCAATTATAAACTTAGAAAAAAAAAAATCTCAAATTCGTTCTCTCTCCTGCTTCATTGTTATTGCTTCGTTCTCGATCTCTCTTCTCTATTGCTTCGTTCTCGATCTCTATTGCCTGCTATATCGTGCTCACAGTAAGTTCATAATTAATCAAATCAAATTGTTATTCTTCTAATCAAATCAAATTCATAATAAATCAAATCCAATCCATATCAAATCAAATCCAATTTTTTTTTTTTGTTCTTCTTCTAAAGTTCTAATCAAGTTTTTATACTATTATACATTTATACCGTGATCTGTATAATACACAGAGTTTACATACTTTCAGAAATTCAAAGTTTAAACTTTATATACAATATACATTATACAGTGATCTGTGACTTCTGGCCGGAGCGCCGCCTGAATGCCGCCTGAGCGGTGAAGGCGGTCTGCAAAAATCCCAGCGCCTGGCGCTCCGCTCCGCCTTTGACAGCATAGGTTTCAAGGCAATCCTCCCCTTGGGTTATTCAAGGTTTGATTTTTAATCGCTTCCTCTACGTCAATTGGTATCAAGAGCTTCGTTTCGATCCTACAATGGCTAATGGCGGAGATTCTTCACCCCGCTCCCAAGTCAGTAATCTTGGAGATTATGTGACGAAGGTTGAATTCAATTCGGCTATTGATCGTCTCACCACTTTAATCGACAATCTTAGTCTTCGATTTGATAAGTTAGAAGGTAAGCAACCTATTGTTGATGCTCCTACCCTCCCACCCTCTTTCATACCACCACCACTCCCACCCCCATCACCACAATTTACCACCACAACTTTACAACAAGTTTCCTATATTGGTTTCTCATCTCTCCCTATTAATGTCAACCCTCAACCATTACAAAACCTAGCCTCACACCCCCAACACTACAACTACCAATACTCACAACCTTGTAATACCTCCCAACCATCTCACATTTCCATTACTCCACAAGTTGCCACAACCTATACCACCATTGCTTCTCCCTCTCAAACTCAAAGTCAAGCCTTACTTTCAACCACACTTATTCCACCAACAAATCATACTTGTCTTAAAGGAGAAAAATATTTTAATAGAGAGGCGCCAAGTTTTAATGGAGAGCCACTGAGTTTGAAGCAAGATTCTTCAAATATTGTGGCCAAAATTGATGAACAAAAACTAATTTTTATTGAAGACAAATATCATAAAGTTGAAATCGATGCGAAAGATTCATTGACTCTTGATGTTCATCATTATGATTTTATTGGAATTGATCATATATTATCACAAAAAGTTTTTTTGTTCTCCAAGTCCAAGGTTTTGAATCAAAAGACAGAACTACAACTTACATTAATATAAGGAAAGTTTACAAGAGTCCGTGTTATTGAAAGTATTTTTTTTCTTATGGGGCGGACGATATCAATACAACATAAATTCGAGGACGAATTCTTTTGAAGAATGGGGGATTGATATAGGACATCCTTCCTACACCAATTGGTTTCCTATTTGGGTTAATGTTTATTTAGAAGTCATTATAACTTATAAGTTTAGGATTTGTATTTTGATTTCTTTGTTTAGAAAGTCCTAGTGTTAATTGGTCTAAGTCTTTAGTCTATATATAGAGTCATGCTTTATAGAGCAATTATTCAATTATTCAATCAATACAATTAAGATTTGTCTCTACAATTTATTTTTTCTTAGTTTTGTTTTAGTTCTTCCTTGTTTCAAGGCAATCCTCCCCTTGGGTTATTCAAGGTTTGATTTTTAATCGCTTCCGCTACGTCAGCCATGAAAGTAGAAATTGGTGTGGTCTCAATGTGACACTCAAACTTGTATTTATAATAAAAGGAGACGGTCCTGGCCCAGTACAATATAAATAGAATTACTAATCTTACAATAATTTCATTGTACATAAACATCAGAAATTTTCTTTTTCCTGTTTTCTTCTCTCGAGTGCATGTTGCTTCTGATTTGTTGGTTTTTACTAATCATTCTCATGATCCTTTTCTTATATTTTTAGAGTTCAGCCGGAAAAATTTAATCATTTTCTAAGCATGATTTCTGCATTTGACTGTCTAAACCTTTGTTTTATTCTAAAAATATTTATCTGTCTAACATATTTTTTGCAAATGCTAGCTGAGCTCAGTTGGTAGTTCCTCTGGGAGATGATACCAGAGATCTGGGGTTTGATCCCAGGCAGTGTATCTTTGACTTACTGATCTCATTAAAAACAGGCTTGGAAAAAAAAAAAAAAAAAGGAAATTGAACAAAACCTTACTAAGCCACTGCCGAAGGATTGTAGAGATCAGATTTTTAATGGATATATCGTAAAGCAATTCGAATAAGTAAAGTCTAATGTTTTGTTTTGTACGTACATACAACTAAAAATGATCCACCATTCCATGAGCTGTTTACTCCAACTCTCATATACAATGCTTGCATCAAATAACATTGTGCAATACATTGACTACTTGTACAATGGTTGTCTTCCCCAAATTCCTAATTTAATTTGATATTGTATTTTTTTCACGGACGTTTGTGTCAAGATAAGATTATATTACTAGTTTACTACTTGCTACTCAATATAACTAGGCGTAATTTCTTTTTTCATGCAGGGGAGCTTATTCTGTCAGACGTAAATGCACATAATGGAATTAGATGTGATTATTGTAAGGTAACTTCCATCTTGTAATATTATTTTCCCCTAGTATTTTAGAAGGGTGATTAAATATGAGTAATCTAGGCTCTTCGATCCATACAAGATGAAGCACCCAAGGGTTCCTTCTAATCGTTCTATATTTTCTGCCAATGGATCTTGTTCTACTCGCTTATAGATATTGCCAAACTAGCAATTTGAATAATATTGTCATTTTTAAAAGATTTACATGATGACATTGGTATTGAAAATCTAAACTAGCTCTTTTTGCTAAATAATTCATTGGTATTGACTCAAAGGGATTCCAAATAATTCATCATTAAGCAAATTTGAATTATCTAGCTTTCGTTAAAGGTTCAATTTGTGAAGTGCAGTACTATCCTGTTACTTTTTTCCTTTATTTATGCTCTTATGTCCTACCACCTAAATGGATATTTTGACAGATGATTCCAATAATGGGGAAGCGATACATATGCAATGACTGTTATGAGGAAAATGTTGACACTCAGGGAGCCATCGGTTTTGATTTGTGTGAAGACTGTTTTCATACTCATTCCAAGCATCAAGATCTTGCCAATCAGCATCACACACTAAGGCATGCATTTGAGCTTATTACAATACGTGGAGCCAGTCCAGTTCCCGTACATTCTGATGATACTTCAGGGGATGCAGAAGATGGTCTTGTGGCTGTGAGTTCCCAGTCAGACCTAAATGTAACTCACAAGCGAAGCAGGCTGTATTACCAGTCAGATGGAGTAGCGAGTTCCCAGTCAGACGTAAATGTAAATCACAAGCGAAGGAAGCTATATTATCAGTCGGGCCTAAATGTATATAATGGAATTATTCGTTATAATTCTGAGGTAAATTCATTCTATTTATATTATATTGAAATGACATTTTTTTTTTCTTAACATATAGCACTGTGATTCATTTTGAGTAAATTCTAGGAAGTTCATTCCATAGAAGATGGAGCTGCCAATGCTTCGTTCAGCTTGATAAGTGTGTTCTGCAAATGGATCTTTTGTTCTTGTTTTTCTGCTCCAAGCATTTAGACCTTGTCAAGCAGCAGCATCCACAAGGGCATACAATTGAGCTTATTGCTGTACATCTTGATGATATTTTAGAGGATGCTTGATGATGATGCTATAAAGGATCAAAGTGATGGCAGTCCTATCCCAAGATGAAATAATCTGTGGGCCAACTTATTAGCTCGTAGGTAATATTCTTGGTTGCAATCAACAGCACATTCTGGAACATTAGTTTGAGCTGGTTAAGAGGCCCTTGAAGTGCTTAGGATTGTGTAGAGGTTCAGTTAGCAGCACAGAATGGAGCATAAGGTTGAGCTTGATCATAAGCATATTGAGGTTGGTACTGAACAGTCTTAATACTGTCATTTTCACATGATTTTTTTATGGTGCCGAGGATTCATATTTACATTAATAAGGAGCACTCATTTTTGCTTACTAAAATTTCTTGATAGATTTTTAGCTTTGTAGCTGGTGCCTTGCCTCAATGTTACCAAGACTTGATAGCCATTATAAACCTAACCCTTCTCAATGTTTACATTAATATCGCTAGTGCATTGGCTGATACGCATAAGAATTTTTTGTTTTCTCTTTTGATTCACGAATAAGAACCGTCAATATGATTTTACAAATTGGCTTAGTTGTGCCCTTATGGACAAGTTGAATTGCAAATCTAATACGATGGTTTGTGAATCCCTTGAAACAGGTACTGTAGGTAAGTGTACCAAATTAATGTGCCTCACTCGGTCCTGCAAGCTATGGCTAATTCTTGGCCTGTACCGGCCTGATACGCAAGCTCACTGGGAAAGGGAAAGTTTGCCTGCCTTCCTTCGTCCTACAACTCAAGGGAGAGGAGCAATCACCACAATTGTTGAAGCAGCGAGTCGTGGGATTCAATGAAACTTATGCAGCACAGTGAATTATTACCCCAAATTTGATAAAAACAAAGCTTCTATCTTCTCCTCTTTCTGTTCTTGCTCGCAATTTGGTGCAACAGCTCCAAAACTTTGAAGGGAATAAACTCGACTATTGTCCGAAAATAGAGGAGTTAGTAGGAGGAGGAGAAGAAGAAGAGACAGATGAGAGGAGCAAGAAGAACATACTGCAAATATCATCACACCTCCCAAGGTTATTGAAATTGTTGCTGTCCAAACAACCAAAATTGAAAAGCATTATGATGGCTTGGAACTCTCTTGAAACAGTTAGTTTAGATAAGTGTTCCAAAGTAATGGGCCTCCCTCAACTCAAGCCAATCAGCCCCATTGGCCCTCTGCTATATCCTTCGAGCGAATGGTGGGATGCAAGGAGACTTATGCAGAAGGTATGTACAATGAATATTGCATTGACTCATGAAGACTTATAGATCAGCTACTCTGTACTACTTGGCAACAATACACGTGACTCCATCCTGCCACCAAACAACTTCAACAAATTAACTTCCAAAAATCATAATCGTGCTTCAAGATAAATCGTGCTTCAAGATCACTTACATGAAGACTATGATCGATCTAGAAGATGACGATCGAGATAATGAATTGACTAGGTAGCTAGGGTGGAAGTGCAGCACCAAAAGCTATACTTCCATGGAAATGGAGTGTCATGTGAACCGCACTGTAATACTTGAACGCATGAGGTGTTTGTTACTTGATTTTATTTGTGTAGTTATGAATGTCTTGGGAATTTGAATTACTTCCTAGGGGTAATATGACGTAATTGTTTCCTGTTTCTCTGTCTTGGTCTGTAGGCTAATAGCTTTGGGAGGCAAGGCAGGCAACTTCAGTGAAAGATGTAGCTGCTGGAGAACTTTAAACTGTAGTTGCTCGTGGGCTTGTCCTTGCAGGCATTGTCATACTTTGGCTGATGGTATGAAAGAGGTTCAAATGCTGGATACATGAGAAAACAGTGCTTGCGGTTGTGATATGGCGCGCAGCAGCCGAGGAAGCAACGAAAGCCAAGAAAGAAGAAGACGAAAGCTTTTGAGAAAAAAAAAACAAGGATTGAAAATAATGTTTTTCCATTTTATATTGATAAACAATGTTTTTGGGGATTGTGGTGGTAAATAATGTTATTTTGGGATGATAAACAATGTTTAGATAGTGTTGTAAATATTGTTGATAACAATTTTGATGTTGATAATATATTCAATTTTTTTGTCATGTATCAGTGTTTGACAACTTTTCATGGTTTCGATGTGGATTTTCATAGTTGATAAATACAAAATTTCATGTATTTTGTATTTTCCACTTGATCAACTCCGATATAGGTTAATTAAATGAATTTGTGGATCAACTCTGTGCTTTGTGTGTCCAAGTTGATCAACATATTGATCAATTACAATATATGTTGATCAATTTGTTGATCAACTCTGTACTTTATGTGTCCTAGTTGATCAACATATTGATCAACTCCAATATATATTGATCAATTCCAATATATGTTGATCAATTGGTTGATCAACTTTGTACTTTTTTTTTCTAGTTGATCAATTACAACACAATGTTGATCAATTCTGATACAACAAGAGTTTAGTTGATCAATAGACAGATCAACTTTAATATTGGTTGATCAACATGCTAATAACCTCAAGTACCAATTGATCAACATAATGATCAATTCCAATATCTGATGATCATTGAAGTATTATATTCAAATACTTTTTAAAAACGGTTAAACCCTAAAACCACCAAACCGTAAACCCTAAAGTACTACAGTAAACCAAAAAGTATAACCTTAAATATCATGTAACTATACCCCTAAGCCCAATAAGATATGTTTGTTAGTTTTTCTGGTTCAAGCCCTAAGTTTTTAGCCATCCTACTAGACTAACCGTGACTTTATGCAATTCAGTTGCATATTTGTCTAATGTCTCCTTGAGATTAAATGCAGTCTTCTATAATACTATTCTTCTATAGAATGTCGCGATTGTTATACTAATACTGATATTGAGCTTTAATGGTTACAGTCATTTTTCATTCTCCACCCTGACCATATCAATAGCTATGCGTATCATTTCTCAGATTTTGAGACCTATGCCAACACCTTCATATCGAGGCCAAGTTGTGTTAAAAACAGCAAAACGAATCAATGAATGATCACAGCTGAGCCGCGGACTAGGTAGCTTTTTTTTAGATAATTACGCGCCTCTCAAACTACAATCTGATGCAGAAGACTAAACACAATAATCCCTAGGATACAACAACTTTATCTCTTCTAATATCTCAAGACAAATACTGCACTCTTTCTCAAGATTGTAACCACACCATTATCAACTTTGTTCTTGCTCCTTTTTATAACCAAAGAGATGAAGTTAAAATAACTATCATCTCATGATCGTGGGGAAAACAAATCTCCTATATTTACTAACCACAAACGGATGAGTTTGACTGAATTCAAAACACATGCTACAAATATCTGATGACTTAGTCCAATTGAAACCATCTTAAAACGGGCCAAAAAGCTTGGTAAAGTCACAAGAGATCCAAAGAGCCCAAAGGCCTTTATAATAGACTATTAAACATGTGTTTGGACTAGGTTGGACCCCATGACCTCCCACATGGGGACCAATGTCCTAGCCAATTCAACCAGTTTCCATAAGTGAAATATATTAGATAGTTTTATACTTACTTCATTAAAATTCCAACAAATTGCGATAACAATAGACAAAAAAATGTAGAGGAATCCCAACCGAAAATTATAGAAAACAAGATTATAAACCCTTTAGTAGAACGAGCGTATCTTCTTGCTTGGAATTCCAAATTTCAAACTTTTGATTGGGTTAGAAAGAAGAATCCCAGACCTTTCCAACAAGATATAGCAAGCAAAATGATTCATAATATTCTATTCTAAGAAAGCCTACAAAGTTAATGTTTTTTCTGATTTTTTCACAAAAATAAATCTCAATATATCCTACATTATCTTAAAAAAATTGTAATAATAAGGGGGGTGTTTGGCTACACCTAAAAAAGTTACTTTTTTGCTGTGAAAAGTAAAAAAATCAAAAAGTTAGCATGAATGCAATTGTTTTTTTTACTTTTTTGTAGCAAAAATTTTGCTGCCAGAAAAAGCTCAAAATTTTAGCTTTTTACTTTAAAAAAGTAAAATTCCCAACAACATAAAAAGTGAAATATATTGTTATTTTTTCCCCTAATTAGATCATATTTGTTAGTTGTTGTAGAAATCTATCCATAGGATTGAATTTTGTGATGGATAAAATCTAGTTGAAACATCTTGAATGCTAACGTTTTATTTTCATTGAAGGATTGAATTTTGTGATGGATAAAATCTAGTTGAAACATCTTGAATGCTAACGTTTTATTTTCATTGATTGTCTTTCTCTTAATTTACTATCTTTTCTCTTATTTTGATTTCACCACGATAAAAATACCACCACATTTGTGTATGTATATACATATCGAGCAACATCGACTTCAAGCTTATTTTCATCGAGCTCACCTGAGCTCAAGCGTATTTCCAACGACTTGGCCCGCCTGACATGCAAGACAAGTCATAGTCCAACTTGGCCCAATTCAATGACTCGTGAGCTCATGTGGCGTTTATATGACAATTTCTATTATTGCCAATAATTACAAGATCAACACCAAATATATTCTCTTTATTATATATCTGTTATTTTCTGTTACAAAATCAATGTGATTTATATCACACATGTGTTCAATTGGAACTCCCTGTGTATATAAAGGGATCTATTTCATGTAAAAGGACATAAACTCTCCAGCTCCTCTCATCTCTACTCATCTCATATCAATAATAAAACAATCATCTCTCTCGTGGATGTAAGCACCACTGTCGAACCACGTAAACTTCATGTGTCACTCTACATATTTATGTACAATTTTCATCTTGAATTTATCTTTTTACTTTATCTTCTACAATCTCAATCTCGATCTTACCTATTTTATTTATGTTTACAACACCAATTATAATCATGTTGTTAATCATAATTTTTGATAATTCTGATTGAGATTCATGTAAAAAATGCGTTATTTTTTTATTTTCTTGTTTAATTTTAATTTACAATCAAATCTAAATTTTTTTGTTCAATTTTTCTTTATTTTTTATGTATTTTCGTCATTATCATTTTTTACTTTTGTTGATGTGTTGCCAAACTAACTTTTTGACTTTTTCAACTTTTTAATCAGTGCATTACCAAACTAACTTTTTACTTTTTTATTTGTACTATAAATAAAAGTAAATTTACTTTTTGTTGCCAAACACCCCCTAAATCATTCTAGTACTGTAAAAGAACTCTATTAGTTTATTGAACATACAATTCAAAACTGGTTGCAGAGTGATTGCAAAATTCTTTAGTGGTGTGGACTTAAATAAATTTAAAAGAGTTCCCTTGAGCAACACACTATCCTACTATAATAGTAAAACTGGTGTTGTCATCCTTCCTCCGTTGTTGCAGGTTTACGCTATTGTGGCGATGTCGTGTTCCTTTCATCTATTTTGAATAGTTCATCTTCCTGTCAAGTTAAAAATATATAGTTGAGAACTCAATCATTATATATAGTCCTCCTAAGAAGGTGGGTTTTTGGATAAATTTTGTTATTAAGACTATGTTTGGTTCCCGGAATTTGGATTCCGGGTTAATTTAGTTATTAACAAAATTTAAGGCGGAACAGATCAGATCAGAGTAAGAAAATTAGGGGAGTGCAGAGAGGAATATGGGGATATTTTAGAACATAAGATTTAGACTTCTACAATATTACAATCTACCCAGGAATTTGGTTTCTATATTTATATTAAGGAAACCATTTTTTTTTTTTTTTGATAGCCTAAAAAATCTTGATTAGGAATCTGTTTTCCCTATTTTATGCCTAAATTATACCTAAAAAATACACTCACTTTCCACAGAATTTAAATTCCACCAAAAGTAGTTTATTCAAAATCAGGAATCTACCCAGGAATTTGCTTCCCCTATTTTCGACATCTTTTAACTATTTATAATACTAGCTGTGGACCCGTGCTACGCATCGGGATTGGAGATTTTGCATGAGAATTTTCTATAAGTTTTAAATTTATATAATATTAAAGTTATTTGTAGGGCTGGGCAAAACCGATCCGAAACATGCAAACCGAACCGAACCGAACCAAAAATAAGGTGTTTACATGTTCAGTTGCAGTTTGTAATTTTGCAAAACACCTACTTTGGGTGTTCGGTTGCAGTTTCGAAAATTTTCGAACACCCAAAACCGAACCGAACATGTAATTCTATATATAGTCCAGCCCATCATGTAATTCTGTATACAGTCTAGCCCATTTGTCCAACACTCCAACAGTCCAGCCCATCTACTAGGTGTTCGGTTCGGTTTTATTCGGTTAACCGAACCGAATCACATGTTCGGTTATGTTTCGGTTTTAGTAAATTTTTTTCTGTTCGGTTCGGTTTAAAAAATGAAGCAGTTCTGTTTCGGTTTTAGCTTTTACAAAACACCTACTAGGTGTTCGGTTGCCAGTTTTGACCAAAACCGAACCGTGCCCACCCCTAGTTATTTGTACTATTTTTTTATTTATTTATATGTACATGAAATAAATTATTATGTTTGGTTATATTTGATTAATTTGTTGTTTTGATTTTAATTTTATTGAAATGTTTGTGTTTATACTTTATTAGGAGAGTAGAGAAAGTGGGTAGAGATTTTTTGGGTTTAGTGAAAAATGGGGAAAAGTGTAGAAAAATATAAAATTTAGTTATAGAACCAATTAGTATAATTTTTTTTTTCTTTTTAATTTGTTTTATAGGAGAAAATTTGTGAGAGCTTGATGATCATTTAGAGTACCACATAGGAGAGAGAAAGTGTGGGACCCATTGGGTCTAGCTATTATATAGATACTATAAGTGAATGCACGTCTGTTAGACGTGTATCATATTTAGTTTCCTTGTTTTTTTGGTAAAAGCAGTATTAGTTTCCTAATTTATAAGTAACTACTTGATAAAGTTTAATTATCTCCGGATGTTGCCAAGGAGATTAATTGATTCTGCCAATGATTTTTTTGTTAAGATGACTAAATTACCCTCCAAGAAGTTGTTTACTTAATTTAATGTTTATTTCTTTTACTCCCATTGAAAAACTTTTAATTTTCCCTATCTCATTTCTCTCTTTTTAATTCTATGAATGATTTTGAGAAATAATCAAATTTTTTGGGGGATTTAGAGATACCCCCCAAAATAATAGGAACTCTTTGAGATACCCCCCAGATTTTCATTTCAAGCCGGTCAACCGAGCCATTGACCTATGTTTGACCCATCTTTATGTTCTTTAGACAAAAATACCCTTCTTTTATTTGAACCTTAATCCTAGTCATCTACTTGTATGCCATGTCAGCAAAACCTTTAACATAAACAAATTTTACTCACATCCAACACCCATACCCCATTAAATCATAACCGTCCATCTCATGTAATTTAAACCCATTGATCCTAACCACACCCATACCCCATTAATCCAAGAACTTTAATAGTGGTGGTGGAGAAATTAGTGGACTTAGTAGTGGTGGTGGAGAAATTAGTGGACTTAGTAGTGGTGTTGGGTGATTTACGAGTACAAAAGAAGAGAAAAAAATTGTTTGTGTGAGAAAAAAAAGAGAAAGAAGATTTAGTAGTGGTGGTGGAGGTATTGGTGGTTGTGGGGTGATTTATGAGAAAAAGAGAGAGAAGATTTTTTTGTGTGAGAAAAAGATTAGAGAGAATATTTAGTAGTGGGGGTGGAGAAATTGGTAGTTTATTAGTGGTGGTGGTGGAGGAATTGGTGGTTGTGGTTGTATGGGGAGATTTATTAGTAGAAGAGGAGAAAGAAAATCTAGTAGTTTGGTGGAGGAATTGGTGGTTTTAATAGTGGTGGTGGAGGAATTGGTGGTGGTGGTGGTGGTTGTATGGGGTGATTTATGAGTAGAAGAGGAGAGAGAAGATTTAGTAGTTTGGTGGAGGAATTGGTGGTTTTAATAGTGGTGGTGGAGGAATTGGTGGTTGAGAAGAAGGAAGAAGAGTTGGAGAAAAAAAAATTGGTTTCTAACCATAGGATTAGATTTGAGGGTTTTATCTTATTGAATAGTTAGGATTAGATCTAAGTTTACATGATATGGCATACATGGTAATTAGGTTGGATGACTAGGATATAACTTCAATTGAGAAGGGTATTTTTGTCAATATAAAAGTTATATTGGTCAATGGCTTGGTTGACCGGCTTAAAATGAAAATCTGGGGGGTATCTCAAAGAGTTCCTATTATTTTGGGGGGTATCTCTAAATCCCCCTTAATCTATGATAACATATTTTTTTTTCTTTTATTAATAAATAATAACATGTCTTAACTCAACCACTTGCTAATTGAGATAATTTTAGATTTGACGAATATTAGCTAATTCCATTTTTCTGCTTTGAAGTCTTATCCCTTAAGTTTGAATGCTAGAATTAATGCCTACCCCAAATGAATGCGGAACGATTTAACAATGATATAAATCATAAAATATGTCATTTGAAAAAAAAAGTTTGATTTTCTTCTACTATGAATCGATGATGATGTGGAAGGAATTATAGTGTAGGAAAAAAAGTCATACAGTGAAATAGAAGTGTTTTTAGCATTTTACATACTTATAGGGTAGAGGGAAAAAAAAAAATCTGACCGTAGAGGCAAATTTGTGTTATTAGAGATTTCTTAATTTGATTAAGGACAACTAAGTCATTGTGGCAAAAAAACATCGGCAGAATCAGTTATGCCCTTGGCAAAATCCAGAGCCATAACTCTTTATACAATAGAGAAATGGACTTTTTTGATAAAAGTTTGGCCTTAGGAAAAAAACCTCTCCTCCTGAGTTATTAAAAGATAGATAGATTTGGGTTTTTAAACAACTTGTTTGGGCCATCTGCAATTTGGCCACACGTATCGGCCGTGGCGAAAATACCTTTTTTTAGTAGTGCAATCAATACTGATTTTGCAAAGTTTAAACCAATCAGTACAAGACCCACATGTACTCTTTATTTTTGGACTTCCTTACCCCTGGACTAATTATATATTTTCTTCTATCTGATTGTAACACCACCACCACCACCACCAAAAGTTTGTTTATAACTTTACTTGTTTGTTTTCTTTTCTCCATTTTTTATCAATACATGGAAGATCGAACAATTAGATTCAAGATTATATCTAATTCAAAAAAGTCTTCTTCTTCAAATTCATCAATTGAATCACCTTTACTTACTCGACTAAAGATAGTGGTGCTCCGGTTTACTTGGCTGTTGTTCTTGAGTATCTTGCAGCTGAGGTAATTCGATCATAACCCTAAACGTACTCTTTGATTTCTTCAATTTAGGGATTTATTAAAAAAACCCTTATTTTTTTGTATTGATTTGTTTGATTTTAGGTTTTGGAATTAGCTGAAAATGCAGCAAGAGATAACAAATTTGTTCAGATCTGGTTCTTAATCAATTAAAAAATTTCTGGTTTCTAAATAATTCTTCAGATTTGTAGCAACAAATTGAAATTAAATTTAATTTTCTAAATCAATTCATCGTTACTAAAAACAATATAAAGCATATCCGAATGTTTTCGCTTTGTTGTTACTACAGAAGATGTTGGTCATGATGTTTAAACTCATACAATGGAAATTTATCCTGAGATTGTTCTTCGTGGAAGAAATGTTCTTGAATTGAATTTAGAAGGAAGAAGAAGAGAGAGAGAGAGAGAGAGAGAGAGAGAGAGAGAGAGAGAGAGAGAGAAAATATATATTTAGTCTAAGGGCAAGAAAGTCCAAAAATAGAGGGAACATGTGGGCCACGTACTGATCGGTCTAAAATTTCCAAAATCAGTACTGATCGATCAAGGTTCTGGTCGGTTGAGTGTTTAAATAATATCGAAACCTAGACAGTGCTGATAGGTAATTTTTGGTATACTGTGTGCATGCTTTATACCATGTGTACGTATACATTGCAAATGTCAACATCATACCTATTCCGAGATGGAAAATTATAGCCTCATGGAAAATTATAGCCTATTTGGTCGAGTGAAAGATGACCAAATTCAAGATTCTATCTGGTGTGAGATCCATCAACAATGGCTGTGAAAACAATGCTTTTGCAGGTCCCATTTGAGCTCAGATGGTAACACTTTTAGGTAGGATACCAAGAGCCTAAGATTTGATCTCTGCCAACAGTACGGAGTTACTTATCTCATTATAACAGCAGTACATTTGGGCCGGATTGTGTTTAAATGAGTTTCAGAGTTGGACCAATCATGAGATTTGCCTGTTGAAGTGAGATCTTGTATCTTTAATACAAGCAGGGGAACTAACAGTTACATATTAGCTAATGCAGAATGCTATAGAACAAAATTATGAGGTTATTTAAGTTGTGCATTTGAAGTTCTTCTATATTGGTAAAGCTATTGAATTCGTACAATTTCAAATGCAACAAAGCAATCCTTCGAAGAAAAGGAAAATAAATAAATAAATAAACTAGAGCAATCACAATCCAGCAACAAGGCCACTCAAGATTTCACGAGGCCGATATAATGCCTCCAAGGGAATAATTTTCGGTATGGTGACGCCTGGGCCTTCAGCCATATCCACTTCTGTACCATCAGTTTTCTCCCACTCAAAGCACTGGATTAAAGAACCTAGGGTTAGTCCTACCATACGCATTGCCATGCGTGTTCCTGGACATCCCCTCCTCCCAAACCCAAAAGGTATGAACTTATATCCTTCTCCTGTTCCATTTTCAAATCTCTCTGGCCTAAATTTATCAGGCTCCACCCATTGTTTAGGGTCTCTATGAATGGCCCATGTGTTAACCAATAACATTGTGCCACATGGTATATCAAAACCCCCAACACTACACTCAGCAGAGGATTCATGTGGCACTATAAGGGCAGTTGGTGGAAATAATCGAAGCGTCTCATTGATAACATTTTGGAGATAGGTAAGCTTAGGAAGATCTGATTCTTCTATTAAGTGGTCTTTTCCAATGGAGTTATCAATCTCTGCTCTAGCTTTGTTCATTGCTTTTGGATGGTTAAGTAGAAGTGACATTGCCCATTCTAGTGTCATGGCTGAAGTGTGGGTTCCTGTTGTTAACAACGTCTGCATAGGAACATATTAGAATTAGACTTCTTGGCAAGCAAATAAACTTAGACCCAGAAAAACCATTTGGTTAATTTCATTTGGTGCTTGACTTGATTATACCTAAGCCCAGCAAAACAACATTTGTTTGCTCCACTTCTTGATTATGTATAACCAAAGTAACACTCTACACTCTCTACTGTGCTTCATTCAAAATAGTTTCAAATCTCTTGCACACTTTGGTATAAATTAGAAACATAGTCTTTACTCAAGAAACAAGGGGTATACGAACGACACAGGAGTTAATAGTTCTTCAACGGCAAACATATTCTCAATTTTCTCCAATGTCTTCGTAGTAATTTGAATCAGGGAAATGACTGAGGTTCATTGGATATATACACACACCCATGGAATGTAACTTAATTTTGTTGATTTTGAAATTTATAGAACTGGATATTGGTAGGTAATAATATAGTTGCTCTGTTCAGATATGCCCATAAAAATGTAGTGGTAAATTCACATACAAAATATGCAAGCATAAATGAAATGAGAAATGCATGAAAGCATCTGAAGTTGTCCAAGTGCATGAAGCTAATGTGTGTTAGTGTGTATACTAAATTACTAATTCCTGCAGCGCAGTCATGTTGCCCAAGTGCTAAACTGTTCTGTTCATGCAGCAATTTTCTTATTAGAAAACAAATTAAACCTAAATTTCAAGTAATATAGGCAGTCATTACCAAAACATAGGCAGGCCGCAGGCCTCACAATAATTGCTAAGAATCAATTTTAAACGCCGATGTATATTATGGGATTTACGATGGCGTTGTTTCGTTTCAAAGTCAACTGTATACAGCCTGCCAACTGATATGAGAGTGTTACAGTAGTACAGAGCTGAGAGAACCATCATATAGCCCATTGTAAAAGATTTAGCACAGAACTAATAGATATAAGTGATGACATGGCCTTTTAAGAAGTCTATATCAAGATTATTATAATCTGCCACTAAACCAAACGATTCAACAATGTTTTAGTGAAAGTGTCTTTTGATTAGGATTCTTATTCAACCACATCAAGCTTATTTGTTTAAGTGTTTAACAACAAAGAAGTTTTCATAATGCAATGTAATCAAGAATGAGTGAAAGTGTACATACCATGATAATTCCATGGATGATTTCATTAGTGTAGTAATCAGGTTCTCTTTCTTGCATAGAAAGAAGAACATCAATAGTTGTGTTCCCTTCACCATTACCATTTGCCTTCATTCTTCTATGTTCATCAATAACACTTTCCAAGAAACAATCCCTTTTCTTCTTCAATTTAATCATCTTGTTCTCAACCCCTTTAAAATCTAACCACCTTAACATTGGCAAGTAATCACCTATATATGGTGATCCAATTAGTTCAACAGTTTCCTTCATTATTTCCTTAAACAATTTTGCTTCTTCAAAATCTTCGTCCTTCACATCCTCGCCATAGTATCGCTTTAAGCCTATCTTTTTAGTGATATTGTTAAAAACCAAGTCATTGAATTTTGATTTCAACTCCAACTTCTTTAACTTAGAGTATGAGTTATTGTTTTGAACTAGTTGTTGTAGAAATAGTTGGACTTCTTCACGTCGAATGGAAGATGTTTTATGGAGACGAGTGAGAGAGAATATTTCAAGGAGAGTAAAACGACGAAGGTTACGCCAATTTGGGCCATAAGAGGCTGAAACAAGGGTGGTAAAATTGTAGTTAAGATGCTTTGCAGCAAGCATGGTAGGGCGGTTAGCGAAAACCACATCATTCTTCGTAAAGCATTCTTCAACTGCAGAAGGGGTGGAGATAAGGAGGACAGGGCGGGAGCCAAAGCGGAGGAATAAGATGGGGCCATATCTCTTCGACAAAGCTTCAAGAGTTCTATGGAGTGGTTTCTTGACAAGGTGTAGGTGGCCTAGAATGGGAAGAGATGGAGGACTAGGTGGTTGTCTTTTGATTGCATGACTTGAGTTTTGTTTTATTTTCTTTGATTGCAAGAAGGATAACTTTGTAATGGTGATAAGAAAGAGGAAGAACAGAATTGAAGTTAACAAGGCTTCCATGGCTAGCTTTCTATTTCTTTATCTTTCTTTGAGTGGAAAGGGTAGTTAAAGTCATTTCTTCAATATTTTTTGTAAGATGAATTTTCATAGATTTAGTGTATTGATCTCATTAAAAGTTGGTAGTGATGGCCAAGCAACTATAGTGAATGTACGCGATATGTAGTCATAATAATCTTGATTTTTGTGAATCTCTGACCTTTTAGAAAGCAAGATCCCAGTTGTGATCACTGATCTTTGATACAAATCCAACCCTTATTTTCAACATGTTTATATTAATTTTGTAGAGTGGGATGAAATTATCAACTACAAGGACAACTTTGGCGTTATGGTTAAAACAGATAAATGAATTTGGAAGTTTGCCAAACTATTTCCATGGGACCAATTAGATCCTTTTCGGCTTTTCAATTTATATTTTTGATGATTTGACATTGTTCTTGTCATCGATCTGCTGGCACCTTGAAAAATTGAGGGATCCTAAAGGAATACTTTTGAGTCTGCTGCCTGAAAAGGAATCCAAAATCAAATCCACACATGATTCCACTAGGATTTAAGATATACTGTTGCTAAATTTGAGTAGTTTTATTCATAATTAATTTTGGAATGTCATAATGCCATACTAGGCACACAGTAAAATGCAGGGACCTGTAGCCTGTTTTATATACCACTTGACCGCCATCAACAATATTTTTATAATTGGGCTTCCATGGGTTTTGGGTTTTGATACCTGGTTAATTCCTTTCTCTCCACCTCAATTGGTTACTGATAGATTCAATGTTCAAATTCTTCATCTCATCTCATCTGTATTGAATCCCATTTTTGTATTTCTCACATGGATATGCGTGTTAGTATTGGTGTTTGTGATGATGATAAACCCTGTGACGTGTTAGAGGTGCTAAAAAAAAGTTAATCATATCGGCAGTCCACCGTTACCCCTATTATTCCATCACTAGTCTTTGATTTGCATATAGATTACCACAATCATGGAAGACACAGGTGACATGTATAATGCAATTTTTTTTTTTGCTCAAAGTTAATTTAAATTAAACAAAAGTACTATAAAATTCGATTATTTTAGACTTTATTACCGACGACCAGGATTCAGATGATCGTCAGATGATGCAGTGCTAGTGCTACTGTTATCTATTTTATTTTATTTTATTTGGCTGAGTGCCCTTGCTGACACGATCCACCGACATTCAGCTCAACCTCATCTAAATTTATCATAGGCTATGCAAGTTTCATTTTTAGTTTAAAATACCAGGATTCAAGATTGATTGTTTGTATATTTTTTTGAGATTTTTGGACATACCTCCCATTTGAAAGTCGAAATTTGAGATACCCCATTTAAAAAAAAAAAATTGAGATATCGATAAAATATATGGTTTTATTATTAAATAAAATAAATTCCTGTACAATGTATGATTTTTAGGTACACAAATGCAATCATGATTATCACAAGCTTAAGACGGTGGCTTGCCTTTGCCCATGGAAAGAGAACTAACACTAAGGTTGAGTTAAACAAGAGAGACCATACCCGTACCCACATATAATCTTCACATGAGTTTTTTCATATCCTCCAATACTACGGTCATACATGCACATAATGTTTTACTTAATAGTTATGAATTATGATATTGTCTGCAAACTTAATCCATATAGAAATTATATTTTCCAATTTTCATTTTATGTGGACAGAATTGTTATGTTCATACTATATGTTGATCTTTAAAATCTATGGTTCATATCTTTTCAAGTATTTAGCATATGTGCTTCATCTAGTCCTCCCATAATATTTAGAATCCAAATGTTAAGATCCTTGTTATTCAGGGCAAGAAGAATTTGGGTTCGAACAAACTAGATATTGCTTAAGGACACACAAACAAATTAACAGAAAAAACATCTTGACTGAACTGAAATGTTGATCAGAAATCCATTTATTTTCTAATTCGTTTCTTTGCTCTTGGGGTTAGAAGTGCTAAAAAGGTTAATCGTGGCGGCAATCCAACATTACCCCCATTAATGCCACCATCTTCTTGGTGTTCAGTTGCCCCATCCTTCTACGATTTCATCACTAGTGCTTGATTTGCATAAAGGATCCCCACAATCATGGAAGAGACACAGGTGACAGGTATAATGCATATGATTTTTATCCTATTAATTCCTTTATTTTCTTCTTCTTTTTGCTCAAAGGTACTTTCAATTAACGAAAAATACTATAAAATTGGGTTATTTTAGACTTAATTACCAACCAGGATTCACATGATGCATTTCTACTGTTGGTGATTTACTAGGCTATGCGAGTTTCATTTTAAGCTTAAAATACAAGGATTCGTTTTATTGTCTACCCTGCTCTAATCTGTTACTCTCAACTAGTGTATATTTATTTTTTTACGAAATCAGGTGATGTAGTCGTGCATAAAGATATGAACTTTGAACCAAATTCAAAAAACTACGATGATTTTCGGGATTCGACAACCAATGTTCTTAACCAAGAACTCACACAACGAGAAAACTCTTCTCAAAACACACAATTCAATTAACCAATCAACACCAACTTGGTCAAAGGCCTACAACTCTTTAAATATGAAAAACAATCATTGGAAAGCAAGGAAACCTAAACCTAGACCAATTCTAATGAAAATAGAAACAATAATTCGAAATTAAAATAACCTTAAAATAGAAATACCCTAAAAACACCTAAAAACACCAATTAAACATAATCCTAAAAATCCCTATAATTCTAAAAACATATAGTAACAATCTTGGCACAAATTAGGGGTTTTAAACCCTAGAATGCATCAGTAGGCGGTGAATGTATATTGATTACGTACAAAAAAATCATGAATACATTATGCGTTTTGTTCATGATGAAATGACTTGTCATTTGCCAATATATAAATACAAAGTCTTTAATTGACTTTTTCTAATATTATATATCGTTTTAACATATAATGAAATGGACGTATTTTGTAAACAGAACCACCATCCCGAATAATCTGATAATGAACATGAAAAAGTCAGAAAGATGAGTTGGTTTTGTATTCCCATTTTGATTTATAAATAGCCAACTTGGTTATGGAGTTTTGAGTCTGTTGTCACACCCCTCTCCATTTGTTTTCTGAATAAGATCTGTTGTCACACCCCTCCATTTGTTTTCTGAATAAGATTTGTGAATTGAAGAGATACTACGTTCCAATTTTCATTTTATGTGGACTACAACCAAAATTATTATTTGAAAAAATGCTTAAGGAAACACAAACAAATTAACTGAAAAATCATCTTGACTGAATTGTTGATCAGAAATCCATTTGTTTCTAATTCGTTTCTTTGCTCTTGAGCGAAACAAAGCTATTTTTCTCTACGTCTTTTGACTTTTTCCTTTCTGTCGTCAGGCAAGTTCGAGTTATCATTATCACACTATCATCCATCTTCTTTTTGCTCAAAGGTACTTTAAATTAACGAAAAATGCTATAAAATTGGATTATTTTAGACCTAATTACCAACCAGGATTCACATGACGCATTTCTACTGTCGGTGATTTACTAGTCTATGTGAGTTTCAATTTAAGCTTACAATACAAGGATTCAAGATTACACGTTTTGTTCATGATGAAATGACTTTCATTTGCCAATATATAAATACAAAGCCTTTAATTGACTTTCTAATATTATATATCGTTTGACATATAATGAAATGGACATATTTTGTAAACAGAACCACCGTCCCAAATATTATGGAGTTTTTTGTGGTACCATTTTAATTTTTAAATAGCCAACTTGGGTATGGAGTTTTGAGTCTGTTGTCACACCCCTCTCCATTTGTTTTCTGAATAAGATTTGTGAATTGTAGAGATACATTTTGTTCCTCTTCAGCCATTAGCCTTCTTCATGTGTTGCTGTTAAAGTCTAAGGTCAGTCTTTCATATAATTTGACCTTTGTGAAAAGATTTATTACTACAAAATTATTTTGTATGCATTCTTTGTTCTAGACTCTGGAGATAATTTTTTGATTATTTGTCAAGTTCAAATTTTTTGAAAGTAGTGCAAAATGGAGCATTTAGCAAGGTAACTTAGATTTTTCTTGAACTACATTCATAGATTTTTCTTTATATTTTTTTCTTTTTGTGAATCTGATAATGATTTTGAGTTTATAATGAACAATTTCTAGACCTCTAACTAATATAATAAATAAATAAACAACAATGTGATGACAGTTGGTTTTAATGAATATACATTTTGTCCTCCACTTTTGCATAAGTTTTTTGATAAGTTATATTCATTGACAAGAAAAGTTTGTACAAGCAGAATTGAGTAAGAAGTATTTCACTCTTACAATAATCCATGTACAACCAGTCAATATTGCTGTCAAGGTAAAATGAGTAAATCCGAATTGATCATCAATTTTGTGAAGTTGTAGTCTTTGTTCCTTAGTTTTCCTCCGAGCTAGTGGCCAGTCTCTGTGAGTGAGGTTCCCTTGCTTTAAAGATAAGATTGTTACGGGTTGTCCATATCAGCCATAGTATATCAACTGGCAGCAACATCCAAACTTTGTCTCCAAGCGAATTACCTCACCGTCTTGGCCATCAGCAGGTCTGTCAAAATGGTTGTCCATATTCGGCATCTGTATGGTGTATAGCGCTCCATCTAACAGTCTGGACCAAAATATTCCTGGTGAAGTTGCAGTGCAGGGGCTAGTGTTCAGCGGTTTCCTGCTGCTGTTGACAGAAAGTGCATGTTGTAACAATTATGATCCATCTTGCAGGAAGGTGCTCTCTTGTCTGTAACCCCCTTTGCAGTACAGTCCAAAACTAAAATTTTAGGGAATCGGTCAAATAAGTTGGTGAGGGATTTTTGGCAGCAGTGTTCCTTTACTTCTTCTATCTTCCTTTTCTAGGAAAGAGTAGAAACTCTTGACAATGAAAGAACCTTTCCCTTACTTGACCGTCTCCTTGTCCACGAGTCTTCCTCCCTGCTGAACACCTTTCTTTTGTCTAACTTATTTTGAGAATTAATAAAATGAATTCCTGTGTCAATTATTTCCGTACAATAATGTATTGTTTTTAGGAATTATATTTTCCAATTTCCAATTGATGTGAACTACAACCAGAATTATTATTTGAAAAAAATGCTTAAGGAAACACAAACAAATTAACTGAAAAAACATCTTGACTGAATCGTTGATCAGAAATCCATTTGTTTCTAATTCGTTTCTTTGCTCTTGAGTGAAATATATTAACAAAGCTATTTTTCTCTACGTCTTTTGACTTTTTCCTTCTGACGTCAGGCCAAGTTCGAGTCATCATTATCACACTATCATCCATCTTCTACTTGGCTGCACAATTTCTTGTAGGGCATGGATATGAAGAACCCTAGTAGACTAGAAGGGGAAAGCTCAGCTTCATTTGATAAATTAATAAGTGAGTTTGGACCAAAGTCATATTCAAATGATGATCTTATGAGGTTTACATCAAAATTTTCTAATAAAATAGGCTCTGGTGGGTATGGAGAGGTTTATAAAGGTCATATTCAAGACAATGTCACTGTTGCTGTTAAGGTACTGGAAAACAAGGATGTGGTGGGCGAGACATTCATGGCTGAACTCAGCACACTAAGCAAGGCTTCCCATCGTAACATAGTTAAACTATATGGGTATTGCTTCGAGCCCAACATGAAAGCACTTGTGTATGAATATATGGAGAATGGATCTTTGGATAAAATTTTGTATCAAAATCCCCATAGTAATATTGAGTGGGGAAAGTTATATGGTATTGCAATTCAGATTGCAGAAGGGCTCAATTATTTGCACAAGGGTTTGGATGAGCAGATAATTCACTTTGATATTAAAGCAGGGAATGTGCTTCTTGACAGCAAGTTTTCATCTAAAATTGCAGATTTTGGGTTAGCAAAGCTTATGAAGAGGGATGTAAGTCGTGTCCCCTTGACAAGAACTAGAGGGACTGTTGGCTATAATGCCCCAGAGACGTGGATGCCAGTATCAGATGTAACTTTTAAATGTGATGTTTTCAGCTTTGGTATGTTGTTGTTTGAAATTTTAGGAAAAAGAAGTAACGGCATGGGAGAAAATTGGTTTCCAAAACAAGTTTGGGAACAGTTTGAGAACGGAAAACTGGAAGTTATATTTAGAGATTGTGGCATTCTGGATAAGGACAAAGAAAAGGCTAACATACTATCTAAGGTTGCATTCTTGTGTGCGCAGTATTCACCTGAAGAAAGACCTTCCATGACTGATGTGGTCTTGATGCTTGAGGAAAAAAAACCAGTTAAGAAGCCTCCCAGCACCCCCTTCGGATGTTTGCAGCATTCCAGTTGTTCAATGGAACCATTACTAAAGGAGATTCCAGACGTCTGTTCAGAAGTCCCTCCTTCAAGGAATGAAAGGTAACATTAGATACTCATGTTGATCTTGGCTTAGTAAGAATTCATACTCATATATAAACATAAACGTATTTTTTCTTATTTTTAAAATCATTTGTTTATGAATGGTAAGACTAACAAAGGTAACCCATACATTTTCAGCTTATTTGAGAAAAAGTGTGTTGGCAGAGAAGAGGACAGAAATAACCAACAACTGTGCAAGAAGGTTGGTGGTGACGCTAGTTTGGTTTTTGGAGAATGTAGCTCAAAGTCAGTGATGGAAAGGACGACTCTTCTAAACAAAGCTACTCAACTATCAAATGAAAATCAAACTTCACAGGTGTCAGATATCGGAAAGGAACTACATGAAAGACTGAGAAGAGAAAAGGCAGCAATGATTGCGAAAGCAGATGATATAAAGGCGAGGTTAATCAGAGCAGAGGCCGAAGAAGGAAAGGTGGCTACTAATTCCGTGAAAAATTGGTTGCATGACGTCGAAGATGTTGGGAAGAAGATAAGTACTGCCAATTCACAATCAGATCTTAGACAGCATATCTCCGGATTAATCACAGAGGTGACTGAGTTGACAGAAAAGGGTGATCAATTTTCAGGCGAGTCTTTAGCATTATTGCCACCTCAAAGGGGCCTGAAACTACCTGTGACGAGTCTAGTAGGTGAAACTACAGCTCTGAACTACTCAAAGATCGTTTGGGATTGGTTAATGAATGATCAGACACGAGTTATTGGTATGTATGGGATGGGGGGTATAGGAAAAACCACCATTGCCAAGAATATCCATAATCGACTCCTAGAAGAACAAAATTGTTTCGGTCAAGTTATTTGGGTTACTGTATCCAAAGATGCGAGTGTTGGCAAACTGCAAAAAGATATGGCAAAGGCGGTCAATCTGAACTTATCATTGGAACAAGATGAATTCGAAAAGTCAAAACTATTGCTCCAAGCATTGGAACGAAGAAAAAACGTTGCGATTATCATGGATGATATGTGGGAAAATATATCCTTGGATGCGATAGGAATTCCGAAACCCACTAAAGAAAATGGATACAAACTAGTAGTGACTACTAGGTTGTTGGAAGTGTGCAAGCAGATGAGATGTCACCAAGATAATATTGTAAGAGTAGAACGTCTGACGGAAGAGGAAGCGTGGGAGTTGTTTGTGGATAAAGTTAATGTTGAATTTGTTCCAGAAGTCAGAAAAATTGCTGTGGAAGTTGTTAAGGAATGTGCTGGTTTGCCCCTTGCAATCATCACAATCGGCGGAGCAATGACAGGAAACAATGACCTTAGTGAGTGGAGACTTGCTTTGTCCAACTTGAGGGATTCTAGCGAGCAGAACATGGATAGAGAAAACAAAGTGGTGTATAAATGTTTGAAATTCAGTTACGATTGGCTTCCCAATGAACAGTTCAGAAAATGCTTCTTATATTGTGCATTGTATCCTGAAGATTGGCAAATTCGAACAAGTGAGTTGGTTGGTTTTTGGATTCTGGATGGGCTAGTTGCGGGGAGCAACAGACAACATGAGCTTGACCAACGCCAATCAATACTGAATAAATTAAAAAATCACTGCTTGCTAGAAAGTGATAAACAATTTGATGTTGGTTATCCTTGTGTAAAAATGCACGATCAAATCAGAGACATGGCCCTTCGTATCACATGCAAGTCTTTCATGGTTAAAGCTGGTGTATTATTGACAAGTTTACCGAATGAAATCAAATGGGGGGAAGATCTTGAGAGGGTTTCTTTTATGATTAATGATATAAAAGAGTTTTCAATCAGTCCGAGATGCCCTAAACTCTCCACATTATTTCTTAGAAACACTTATCAGTTGAACTATATAGCACATGATTTCTTTGTTAACATGCATTGTCTCAGGGTTCTTGACTTACAAAGAAATAATAGAATATATTGGTTGCCAGATTCGATCTCTGACTTGGTGAATCTCCGTGCTTTATTCTTAAATCGGTGTGAAAACTTGGAGAGAGTGCCATCACTAGCTAAACTTGTACAATTAAGAACGTTGGAACTTGATTATACTGGCATTACAGAGTTACCTGAAGGGATCGAAATGTTGGTTAACCTTAGATGCCTTAATCTCAATTCGATAAGGTTAAGAGAAACGATTCCAATGGGATTAATATCCAAGTTGTCCAAACTCCAAGAGTTATACCTTGAATGCATGAAGACAGATAAATTGTATGTTGTAGGGAGTGGGACATCTTTTGGTGAGGAATTGTTAAGCTTGAAACTGGCACCTGCATGTTTACATTAATGTTGCAACTGCATTGGCTGAAGTGTAGGGGTGGGCACGGTTCGGTTCCATTTTACCACTAAACTGAAACCGAACTGTGTAAGCTGGTTCGGTTCGGTTTCAAAAACCGAAAATTATTAAGCTAAACTAGATCAGACCGAACCAATTTAATTCGTTTCGATTTTCGGTTTGGGACTTTATTTTTGGCCTGTGTTTTGGGCTTTAATAACTCATAACTTTTCTTTTCTTTATATATAACAGGCCTGAATATGACCATTTAGACTCCGCCCATTTAATTGTTTTTTTTTTTTTTTTGTAATTTATTGAATATTTGAATATAATCTAACATTTATCAAAAAAAAAAAAAATCTAACCTATATTGAAATAACGTAAAATTGAAACCGGCACTAAGTTTGTTTGACATCAATTTTGTGACATTGGATGTCCATGGTTATCTCGCCTTGAAATCATTGTTAGGAAAGCCAAAGATGTACGCACATTCGTCTCGTGTCCGTGTCTCTATGTCGTTTGTACTGGACGTACGTACTTAGTTAGGACGTTCGTACGTCCATTGAGGCAGCAAGCTTCCTTTTGGTCAGGACGTACGTACGCTGTTAGGACGTTCGTACGTCCAAGCAGACAGCAAACATGTTTTCGTCAGGATGTACGTACCTCTTTAGGGCGTTCGTACGTCCAAGCAGGCAGCGAACGTTCACAATATGGATTTCATCAATTCCGGCCCATTTTCTGTGTGTTCCAACCCTAAGTATATATAGGGTTTCTCTTCCAAAGAACAAGTCAGTTCTTTGGCTGTCCAATTCATCTAGTTTTGGAGTTTGTTTAGGTTGTTTTGGTGATTGAACTCATCTTCTTCTTCCCCATTCATCTTCTTCTTCTTTCTTCCCTATTCATCTTCTTCTTCATTATTGAATAGTGATTTAGCTTCGAGTCTTCTTGTGTGTTCATCAAGAAGTCGAGTATCCTTGTGTGTTCATCAAGGAACTCTGGTGTGAGCTTGTTTCATAGTTCGGCTTCGAGTCTTCTTGTGTGTTCATCAAGAAGTCGAGTGTCTTGTGCGTACATCAAGGTGCTCTGGTGAAGTCAAGGTGTTAGAGATAACCAGGAGTGTCAAATCGCAGTGATTGCAGGTAATTGATAGGTTTGTACATCTCTTTTCATCTAGTGGATTTATTTGTTGTCGCGAGGACAACCGTGGACGTTTCCCAATTTGGGTTTTACCACGTTAAAAATATCGTGTGTTCTTTATTTGTTTATTGCTTTATTGTTTGCTTTAATATTGTTATATTGCACTATCTGTGTTTCTCAATTGGTATCAGTCGCTGGGGGCTGGTTAAGGAGCGTCAAGGTTCACGCTAACGATCCTATGAGTGCAATGATGGTTCATGAGTCTGGTCATAATAATTTTATAGCTAAATCGTCTAAATCTACAAAACCAAAATCTGATTTTGAAAATGATGATAATTTGTATGTTGTTAGCAATAGTGATTGGGCTCTTCTTTACAGGCTTTCTGCAAAAGAATGTGAAAGGTTACAAAAAGCTAATACTGATTTGCAGGAAAAGTTCAATAAAGCTAATTGTAATTTGTCTACTATTTCTGATAATTTTTGTTTTGAAGATAATGGTGTTTTGCAGACTAAGGTTGATTCTCTAGAACAACGACTCAGACATTGTGCGGAAGACTATATGCTGCAAGGGGAAGTTTATGAATCCAAAATTAAAAATTTGGAAAAGGCTAATCTTTCTTTGCAGGATAAAATTGAGATTCTTGAAAAACAAATTTCTTGTGCTGCAGATGATGCAATCTCTATTTCTCAATTATTTGACAAAGAAAAACTTGACTTGTTATGTAGAATTGCAGCTTTAGAGAAGGCCAATCAGGAGGTCGATGAGAAATACAAATCTCAATTGGTGGAGTATGAGGTAACAAAGAACGGTTTAACGTCTACTCAACTCCAATTGCAGGTTTTGGACAAAACTAGATTTGACTCTCCTATTGCTAGTTCTACTCGTTCATCTAGTGTGACTACTTCTGTAAAATCTAGTTTGCCTGCTCTTTTGCCTACCCCGCCTATTGAGACTAGACTTAATACTAATAGTTTTCAGCATGTTTCTTGCACAAAGTTTAAGTCTAAGGCTAATGATAAGGTTGCTTTTGTTGGTAAGCCATCTTGTTCTAATAGGGGAGGTATGGGTTTTGTTAAGGGACAATGTCATAAACCAAATAGTGACATACATGGTTTATCCACCACTACCACATCTTCTTATAAGAATTCTTTGAGTAAGTCTAATGTTTTTCATTGTTCTTATTGTGGTAGGGTTGGTCATTTGGATATTTTTTGTTAGGATTTTAATCAACATGATGCATCCTATTCTCGTGTTCCTAATCATTATAATCATGTTGATTCTAATGTTTCTTCTTGTGCATTTTCTAGACCTTGGAATTATAGTGGTGTTCGTCACAGGTTTAAGAAAAATAGGTATTCCAACAAAAGGAAGTCAAAGACTAAGGTGGAATTAGTTAAGGACAAGTCTATTGAAAAATTTGTTAAGGAGAAATCTCATAACTTTTCAACTTCCAAGGTGTGCACGCCTAGTGTTAAACAAGTATGGGTAAGAAAGGATAAGTTGAAGGTTTTTATGGACTTGCAAAGGTCTGGTGGTGTCCCATATTTGGGATGATGTAGGTTGTTTCTACCCTTGTGTTATTTGAATTGTATATTTCTCTAACCACATAGGCTATTTGTTTGGTGTTTCTACTTTTTATGCTTTGTTTGTTTAGCTTGCAGATCATGTTGCATGTCTGAATACATTGTTGGTTATTCCTTCTATTTTTCTTTATTTATTCCATGTATGTGTTGTTGGATGCATCTTTTCTGAGATATTGGTTTAATTCAATTGTCTTAAATAAGTTGCAATATGTTTGGGTGTTTTCTCTTTTTGAACTCTTAAGTATGTTTTGGTATGTATCATGCATTTTTCCTTGCTTGTTTGCACAGTGCACGGCATGCTTGCATGATGGGAGTTTTTGGAAACCACTTACATATTCTTTGAGCTCATAGAACTTCTCTATCTCTCGAGTATTTATGTTATCTTGAGCTATCTCTCCTTTCTTTTGGTTAGTGTTCATCTTGTTGTTCGTGTTATTGAGCATTCTTATCTTCCTCTTACAACTCTTGTTAGTGGTCAATGACTCACTTTATCCCCAGCCATTTGATTGTCTTTGAAGCAATATCAGTTGGCTAAGAACCCGTTGGGGTTGTGAGGGTCATGCTCTGACGGATGCACTCAAGAGATGTTAGTTCTTGTGTTGCACGTTATCATGGTATTGCACTTCTTGAGTTTGTGTTTGTCAAAAAGATGTAGGCTACATCTTACCCTCGTGTATTTGAAAAGATGGAGGCAAAAATCCCTCCCACGCGGGAATGACATTAGAGTGATGTAGGCTAAACTCCACCACATGCGGCAAAATAAAAATCCAAGCGCATATTCATTGTTTTTTTTATGTAAGGTATACAAAGTTTATATTCCTTTGCCTTTTTAATGTCTTGGTTTTCATTTGAAAGATCATATTTATATTCGTTTGCCTTCTACTCATAACGTTTGTTTCAAAGGGGGTTGAAGTTTGTTTCTTCTATGCTCACTTACTTATCTAATCGTATGTCTCTTGTTGATGGTTCTATATTCTAGGTCTTCAAAGGGTGTGTTCTAGTGGTGAACTTTCTCTCTCTTTATGCATTGCATTGCATCTACACACACCGAGGTTTAGTTTATGATGCACTTCAATTCTCTTATTTGTTCAATCTTTTGTTTATCCCCATATATTGCCTCTTATTTTTGTACGGATTGGGATTGGCTACTGTTTTTGGAAGTTCATGATGTATTCCTCTTCACTTCTATGGTACATCGGTTCTTTTCCTTTTATCTTCTTATTATGGTTTGTGTTGTTAGTTATTCGGTTTGTTTTTCTGCTATTAAAGTTAGTCCTTAAGGTTAGTCTTCACATGGTTGGATATGGGTTGTTAGTTTTGTCGTTAAAATTGATTCTTAGATATGGTGCAGCCTCTATTTGCTATTGTTTGTGTTTGGTTCTTCATTATCCTAGTCTAACAAGTTTAGTGTGATTCTCATTGCTTAGTTGTTATCGTGTGCACACTTCATGATTCTGCACACCATGTGTTCGATAAAATGTCTACATGGGTATTCTCACATTTCTTGTGCTAGGTTCGCCATTTCTCTTACATTTGTTAGTTTGGTTAATGTTGTGTTTATGCAGGACATGCCTCCTAAGCGCGCTCGGACTACTCCCACCAAAGAAACACCCGGTTCCAAGGGTGCTTCGTCATCGGGCACACGTCCTCCTCGTGCTTAAAGGAGTAGAGGCGCCATTCCTTTGGATTCTTGTAGATGTTCTTGCTGAAAGTGTTTATGGCTTACTCTATTTTGGTTCTATTCCTTGGTAATTATTTTCAGTCGGTGTTTCATTGACATACTAAGGTCAGATTGTTAGTATTATTTGGTTTTACACTTCATGCTTTCTATTTTTGTCATTGGATCACATGTGTTTGATGTGATTTCTCAAGGTAATAGTTCTCAATTTGTTTTAAGAAGGCTACAAGGTATGCATAAGCATATTTTGGTGATGAAATCATGTTATTGGTGTATTCGGCTGTCATGATTTATATTGATTCATGTTTTCTCATAGGTTCTCATCATACTTTTCTATGTTGGGCTAATATTCTTGAATTACCTTGTTGGCTAGCTGGTGTTTGATTAAATGATTATGAGACTTGCCTATCCTCTTATTGTTGCTTCTTGTGCCTGGTTGATCCTATTTTTTCCTGCAATAGGTTTGATTAGATGTGTTCTTGGTAGTCTTCTGCAATAATCCTCATGCAATGGTTTTGGGCTACCACTGTTCTACTTTGGGATGCATATGCTCAGTTTGGTCATCTATTGTTAGCAATTCTCTTCTATTTGACTCTCTAATCTTTCTGACAATGTATGGCATGTCATCGGAGTCTTAGTGTTCTGGCAGGAAATTTACTCTGAAGTTGGATTGTTGCTTTGTGACTTGGTGACATCGATAATCCTTGCTCATTCTTCAGTTAAAGTTTTTTTTGAGCTTGATGATTGTCTATCTTGTTTGGCATATGTTGAACTAATTTTTGGGTTTCACTAGGGGTGGGCTTACAGGTTTATTCCTTTTATGTCTCTATTCCATTGTGTTTGGGATAATATTTTCTTATCCTTGTTTATAAGATTCTCTAATTTTTTTTTGTGGTTGGATGAGTTGTTTCAGGAACATGTACAGATTGGATTTCCCCATGGATTCTCAATGGATTTTCTTATACTTTACGTATCTTTTTCTGCAGATACTCATATTCCTGTAGTTTTGTCATGGGATATTGTTGGATGTGTCTAATATGCATGGTTTCCCTATTCTCTTTCATATCTCCTACTAACTATTGTTTATCTCTTCTTCTTTCTCTTTTCGCATATTCTTTTCTTGCACATTTCTCCCAGGTTTGACTATTTGGTTCTTGGTCTTTATTGTACCTTCCCAATTTCATCAGGTATGGTATTTCTTCCTTTTTGTTTGTTTGCTCTTTTTCTCTAGATATCTTGCTACTATGAAGTCGTTTCTCTGGAATCTATCTCAGGTGGTTATGGTCGGTTGTTTAAAGTGATATTCTAGTGAATCATTTGTTCCGATTGTTGGTGTCCTGACTCTTTCTTCTATGTATAGGATTCTCTTGGTTTCTATCAGGGATTCATGTTATGTTTTCTTTTCTTCCCTCTGTTACCTATATAAGTATTCAGTGTCTTGTGTCTGTGTTGGTACTCTTTCTTCTTCATTTATATGCCTAGATCTCTCTCATGTTTTTTAGTTTTGTGTGTCATGGATTCCAGATTTATGGTATGGTTTTCTCTTTACTCTCTTCTACCCTTGTATGATTGGTTCTTTGTGTGTTTCAAATATCCTTATTTGGTTTGTTTGTTCTAGATGCATCTTTCTCATATGCATTGCATTTAGGTGACGCTTTTGTTTAGGGGGAGAATTCTTTGTATTGACATCGTGTTAACAAGTGTTTATTTTATGACTTCCGTTGCATATCCTTTTTGTTGTTAACATGATTGTTCTCTTACTTTTCTTCTTTAATCTTATTTGTTATGGTTTGGTATTTATCTTTTCTCTTTCTTTTGTTACCTTGCTTCATTTGTGACAAAAAGGGGGAGATTTATGACTCTAATACTAACACCTTCTTCTTCCTTGTTAGTGTATTTTTGGGTTATGTTTCAGGTATGCTACACGTATGGGGGAGTGAACGTGTTGATGTTTAGAGGTTGTACAGTTTTGGGTCATGTTTCAGGTATACTACATGTATGGGGGAGTGAACATATATGATGGAGTGAAAGTGATGATGATCACTAAGTGTATGTACAGTTTTGGGTAACCTCGAGTATTAAACCTTGGAGTTCATGAAGTATGGGGGAGTTGTTCGAGGAACTTCTGTTGGCTATTTGATTGTTTCAGAATTTCTTGTTGCTTCCGTTCGGTCTCTGATAATTAAAGTGTCTTGCTCAAGCTGGAAGTCAAGAATTGGTGACTTGGTATGTGTTCTACTTTGAGTGTTTTTGTAGGCATGTATTATAAATGTCGTTGGTTTGGGTTTGTAAGCACGTTTTATAAGTGCTATTAGAGTCATAGGTTTTTTGTCACAAAATCAATGTCAAAGGGGGAGATTGAAACCGGCACTAAGTTTGTTTGACATCAATTTTGTGACATTGGATGTCCATGGTTATCTCGCCTTGAAATCATTGTTAGGAAAGCCAAAGATGTACGCACATTCGTCTCGTGTCCGTGTCTCTATGTCGTTTGTACTGGACGTACGTACTTAGTTAGGACGTTCGTACGTCCATTGAGGCAGCAAGCTTCCTTTTGGTCAGGACGTACGTACGCTGTTAGGACGTTCGTACGTCCAAGCAGACAGCAAACATGTTTTCGTCAGGACGTACGTACCTCTTTAGGGCGTTCGTACGTCCAAGCAGGCAGCGAACGTTCACAATGTGGATTTCATCAATTCCGGCCCATTTTGTGTGTGTTCCAACCCTAAGTATAAATAGGGTTTCTCTTCCAAAGAACAAATCAGTTCTTTGGCCGTCCAATTCATCTAGTTTTGGAGTTTGTTTAGGTTGTTTTGGTGATTGAACTCATCTTCTTCTTCCCCATTCATCTTCTTCTTCTTTCTTCCCTATTCATCTTCTTGTTCATTATTGAATAGTGATTTAGCTTCGAGTCTTCTTGTGTGTTCATCAAGAAGTCGAGTATCCTTGTGTGTTCATCAAGGAACTCTGGTGTAAGCTTGTTTCATAGTTCGGCTTCGAGTCTTCTTGTGTGTTCATCAAGAAGTCGAGTGTCTTGTGCGTACATCAAGGTGCTCTGGTGAAGTCAAGGTGTTAGAGATAACCAGGAGTGTCAACTCGCAGTGATTGCAGGTAGTTGATAGGTTTGTACATCTCTTTTCATCTAGTGGATTTATTTGTTGTCGCGAGGACAACCGTGGACGTTTCCCAATTTGGGTTTTACCACGTTAAAAATATCGTGTGTTCTTTATTTGTTTATTGCTTTATTGTTTGCTTTAATATTGTTATATTGCACTATCTGTGTTTCTCAATTGGTATCAGTCCCTGGGGGCTGGTTAAGGAGCGTCAAGGCTCACGCTAACGATCCTATGAGTGCAATGATGGTTCATGAGTCTGGTCATAATAATTGTATTGCTAAATCGTCTAAATCTACAAAACCAAAATCTGATTTTGAAAAGGATGATAATTTGTATGTTGTTAGCAATAGTGATTGGGCTATTCTTTACAGGCTTTCTGCAAAAGAATGTGAAAGGTTACAAAAAGCTAATACTGATTTGCAGGAAAAGTTCAATAAAGCTAATTGTAATTTGTCTACTATTTCTGATAATTTTTGTTTTGAAGATAATGGTGTTTTGTAGACTAAGGTTGATTCTCTAGAACAACGACTCAGACATTGTGCGGAAGACTATATGCTGCAAGGGGAAGTTTATGAATCCAAAATTAAAAATTTGAAAAAGGCTAATCTTTCTTTGCAGGATAAAATTGAGATTCTTGAAAAACAAATTTCTTGTGCTGCAGATGATGCAATCTCTATTTCTCAATTATTTGACAAAGAAAAACTTGACTTGTTATGTAGAATTGCAGGTTTAGAGAAGGCCAATCAGGAGGTCGATGAGAAATACAAATCTCTATTGGTGGAGTATGAGGTAACAAAGAACGGTTTAACGTCTACTCAACTCCAATTGCAGGTTTTGGACAAAACTAGATTTGACTCTCCTATTGCTAGTTCTACTCGTTCATCTAGTGTGACTACTTCTGTAAAATCTAGTTTGCCTGCTCTTTTGCCTACCCCGCCTATTGAGACTAGACTTAATACTAATAGTTTTCAGCATGTTTCTTGCACAAAGTTTAAGTCTAAGGCTAATGATAAGGTTGCTTTTGCTGGTAAGCCATCTTGTTCTAATAGGGGAGGTATGGGTTTTGTTAAGGGACAATGTCATAAACCAAATAGTGACATACATGGTTTATCCACCACTACCACATCTTCTTATAAGAATTCTTTGAGTAAGCCTAATGTTTTTCATTGTTCTTATTGTGGTAGGGTTGGTCATTTGGATATTTTTTGTTCTTAATATCATCATATCCCCGTGATTTTTTATGGTGCTGAGGATCCAGAGGTGTTATTTGTATTCTTTGTCATTTTGCTTATTAAAATTTCTTGATTGATTGATTTTTTATCTTTATAGTTATTACCAGATTCAGTTTGGCTAGATATTATATTGCAATTTTTCAGTGTCTTGCTCAATGTTACCATATATAGGTTGGCAATGCTTCGTTCAGTTTGGCTAGATATTCTATTGCAATTTTTCATAGACATTATATTACAAACTTACTCCTTGCCTATGTTTACATTAATGTTTTTTTTTTTTTTTTTTTTTTTTTTTTTTATTGGCAAGCGTGGTTGAGGGGACCCCTACCCCTTTAAATTATGTGTATAAACTTATACCAACAATCAGCTGTTGGTGTGTTTCGAACCCACGACCTCCACTTTGTGAGAGGGGTGCTACTATTGAGCCACAGGCTCATTCGCCAAATGGTGTGGTAAGCCTGTTTTTAATGAGATCAGTAACTCGGTAATGCTGGTGAGATTCGAACCTTAGATCTCTGGTATCATCACCCAAAGGTTTTACCAGTTGAGCCCAACTGGCACCTGCATGTTTACATTAATGTTGCAATTGCATTGGCTGAAGTGTAGGGGTGGGCACGGTTCGGTTCCATTTTACCACTAAACTGAAACCGAACTGTGTAAGCTGGTTCGGTTCGGTTTCAAAAACCGAAAATTATTAAGCTAAACTAAATCAGACCGAACCAATTTAATTCGTTTCGATTTTCGGTTTGGGACTTTATTTTTGGCCTGTGTTTTGGGCTTTAATAACTTATAACTTTTCTTTTCTTTATATATAACAGGCCTGAATATGACCATTTAGACTCCGCCCATTTAATTGTTTTTTTTTTTTTTTTTTGTAATTTATTGAATATTTGAATATAATCTAACATTTATCAAAAAAAAAAATCTAACCTATATTGAAATAACGTAAAATAACATATATATAAAGAAAAAAAAATAAAATATATATATTCTCGGTTTGGTTCGAACCGAAATATTAGAATAGGAACTAAAATTGGACTGTATATACTCGGTTCGGTTCCAGTTCCAGTTCGATTTTGACCTGGTTCGGTTCCGGTTTTAATTCGGTTTTCCGATTTTTTGCCAACCCGTAGCTAATACGCTATAGCGACCCGACCTATATCACCACCGATATTGTTCCCACTTAGCCGACAGTGTGGGGTTTTATGGGCAGCAACCTGCTTCCTAGGAGGTCACCCATCATGAGACTACTCTCAGCCGAACCCTCTTAACTCCAAAGTTCTTTTGAACCCTAGAGACAAGTGAACCCAAAAGGCCTCGGTGATAATATACGACGAATCTATACCTATACGACCCACCCTCTCGGTAATCACCTGCCGACCCGGGGTGTTACATACGCATAATAATCTTTTGTTTTCTCATTTGATTCACGAATAAGAAACATATTTTACAAATTGGCTTAGTTGTGGCATTATGGACAAGTTGAATTGCAAATCTAATACGAGGGTTTGTGACTCTCTTGAAACAGGTACCATATATAAGTATATGTTCCAAATTATGGGCCTCCTTAACTTTAGGGAGAAGAGAAATCACCTCCTCTTCATAGCACGGGTAGCTTGTTTATGCAGGGATTATTTGCAAAGACTCCTATTATGTTTTTATTCTCTTGTTTTCATCACCTGCCTCTTTCTGCTGACCTCTCGTATTATGTTCTAGAGTATAATTGGTTGGGCTAGTCACCTATTGTATAATTGTATAATGATTTCGCAGACTTGCTCATCTTCCCGCTATCGCTATAAATACTGTTGTACGAAGAGAAAGTACGTAGTAGTTTAAAAACAAAGAAACGAAACATCAAACATGATATGAAGATCTAATGCGAATATCATTTTTCATTCATCATTCAACCTCTCTCTCTCTCTCTCTCCAATTGATTCATTCATTCAGTTCATCAGGTGATCTCTCTCTCTCTCTCTCTCTCTCTCTCTCTCTATTTTTGATTTGTTAGGGTTTTCTTTCTTTAACAATGAGAGTGTTTATTTTATTAGCTTATACAACTCAACTCACAACTGGGTTGGAAAGAAACAAGAAAGTTGTTGGATTTTGATGAATTGTTATTATTCTCAACATTCTTAAACCCTCAAATCTAATTGATTTTCTACTACTTGAATTTTATTGTTTTGATTTCAGTCAATTTATTACTTGTTGTGTGTTAATTGTAGCAATTACAAACAAAAACTACTGCATTTGATTTGATCAAACACTTGAAACAAAGAAATCAATCAATCAAATTGTTTTGTTTACATCTGATTCTGATCTGAGTCAACTTAAAGAATCAACAGTATATATATATATATATATATATATATATATATATATATATCTTACTTTCTGTTTGACTTGATTTTAGACTTTGGATAATGGATAGTAATCAAATAACAGTTTCACATTTGGAAATTTTTACACAAACTCACAACATAAGAGTAGACAGATTTGCGAGTTTCCAAACTTGTCAAATTGGTCTATGATTCAAGAGGTGTTCTTAGTGATAAAGCTATCACTAGACACTAGTAAGTAGTGATGTTAAATCTGGGTTTGAAAATTTTAATAGTATGGGCATTGCATAGGGCTGGAAAGAAAAAGCTGCATACTTTGCTAGTTATTACAGTACTTATTATTATCAGTACCTGTGCTGCTTTTGCTGTTTCATTCAAATTGATATCACTTATTTCTTTAAATGGCATGGAGGACTTTAATCTTGACTCACTAATATTTAAAACCAAGATGACTTATTCACACCTGATTAAAGTTTTTGTTGATCCTTAATTTGGTTTCAAAATATTGTTTACGCAGATTACTGAAATTTGTTTGAGAGAACCTAGCAAAGAATTTTGTTATTCAAAATTCCCTTCCCCAATCTTGGTAACGGCAATGGCGTCTAACATTACTGGACATGTCACATGTTCACAACCGATGAAGGCGACATCTAATGGAGTTTTTCAGGGGGATCATCCTCTTGATTTTGCACTCCCTCTTGCTATCTTGCAAATATGTCTTGTACTTGTTGTCTCTCGCAGTCTGGCTTTTTTACTTAAGCCTATGAGGCAGCCTCGTGTAATCGCAGAAGTCATTGTAAGTACATTCTGTCACATTTACATTTTATCTGCTGTTCACTTTGATTTTTCGCTTATTACATATCCTTAAATCCCTAATGACCAAGAGATACATGTACAGGGGATAGAAAAACTGCAGTAAACATGTTGAAATAAACATGTTTACCTTGATTAAGTCCTTAATTAAGTGCCCATCTGGAAATATAGAGAAAGTTGGTTCATACCCTCCGAATGCCAAAAGTATATGCTTGCTTACATCTTTACAAACTTACTTCTGAAAACTGTTTTATTCAAAGTTCAAATAGAAAGTAAATTTTTTATTCTTTCAATCAGTTATCTTTCCAGTTCAAGAAAATGGGAACTTAAATTCACCGTTGGGTAAGTGGCACGCCTTAAACCACACTGCTTGGCTTCCAGGTTCACCTGGGAGGAGTTTCTTCAGTAATGACACCAAAGAAGTAGGTGAGGTAGAAAAACGTTAAGTACGCTCCTATGCCCCAGGGGGCAGAAGCCCGAACAAGCCTTCTGGAATGGAATGAGATATAGTCTGCACTGAGATTATCACAGTTTTCTAAACATTCTTGCTTCTCAAAAAGTAAACAGTCTATATTAAGATCTGACATCCAGACAGGCTAACAGAATATTACTGTAATAATTTGAGAGTTTCTTTCTTTTTTAGGGGGTTGGTGTGAGAATTCAAAATGATAACTACAATATTGGGGAGATAAATTCAAAAAAAAATAAAGACAAGATTGATTATTTTCAAGCACGATTCATCTACGCTTTCTCTATAACTTCTGTTTGCTATCAATATGTGTTCTGTAATTAACTCTACATAGGTGATGAAACGTTACTTAGATGGCTGGCTTCCTTATGTTATTGAAATTTTAGTTCTTTTCTATGTATTTCCAGGGAGGGATATTACTTGGACCATCTGCTCTAGGTCGTAATCAGGCATATCTGCAAAAAGTTTTTCCTGCCAAGAGCCTCACGGTGCTAGATACTCTAGCCAATATCGGTCTTCTCTTGTTTCTCTTCCTCGTTGGCATAGAATTAGACCCAAAATCCCTTCGTCGGACCGGAAAGAAAGCCCTTTTAATTGCTGCTGCGGGGATTAGTGTGCCCTTTGCATTAGGAATTGGAGATTCACTTGTCCTCCGACAAACAATTTCTAAAGGTGTGGATGGGCCCCCATTTATTGTCTTCATGGGTGTAGCTCTTTCTATAACTGCCTTCCCTGTCCTAGCCCGTATACTAGCTGAGCTGAAACTTCTCACTACAGATGTCGGTAGAATGGCCATGTCTGCTGCTGCAGTCAATGATGTAGCTGCGTGGATTTTACTAGCCCTTGCTGTTGCACTCACTGGCACTGGCCGCTCCCCCTTTGTGTCTTTTTATGTTCTTCTCTCTGGGTGTCTGTTTGTTGTAGTTGCTGTATTACTTGTTCGTCCAGTGTTCACATGGATGGCCAAGCGTTGCCATGAAGGTGAACCAGTGGATGAGATGTACATTTGTGCCTCTTTAGCTGTTGTGTTCTTGGTGCTGGCTTTGTCACGGATACAATTGGAATCCATGCACTCTTTGGGGCATTTGTAGTTGGTATTCTTGTTCCGAAAGATGGACCATTCGCTGGTGCTCTGGTGGAAAAGGTGGAGGATTTGGTATCTGGTCTTTTCCTCCCTTTGTACTTCGCTTCAAGTGGTTTAAAAACTGATGTAGCCACCATTAAAGGTCTGCAGTCCTGGGCACTTTTGCTAATGGTTATAAGTACAGCATGTATTGGTAAGATTGTTGGGACAGTCGTGGTCTCTGTTGCTTGCAAAATGCCTTTTCGTGAAGCTCTGGCATTGGGTTTCCTTATGAATAGTAAAGGGTTGGTGGAACTCATCGTCCTCAACATTGGGAAAGACAGAAAGGTAAACCTCAATATTTTAGCGTTTTTAAATGCAAACATGGGATGAAATTTTCCTTATCCAAACACTACTTTATATCATCTAACAATCTAACTGTCCATCATGAGCTTTCATGTTATGGTAATCGTGATAAATGGTATCCACATGGATTCTTTTTGTATCAGGACAGTCTTCTCAATTTTCTAACCCATGCTGAGTGTACGGATGGATCTGAGATTTTATTTTTAATTCTTTTCTCTTTCCTCATCCTTATCAGTATTTTGATTTTTGACATTAGCAATGCCGGTGATCTGAAATGAATTTTTGCATCTAGAATATCAGGTTCTGAATGATCAAACATTTGCAATCATGGTTCTGATGGCTCTTTTCACGACCTTCATCACTACACCCCTTGTCATTGCAGTATATAATCCTGCCAGGAGAGCCAACAAGGTTGACTATAAGCACAGAAGAATACAGAGAAGAGATACAAATACCCAGCTACGAGTTTTAGCCTGTTTCCACAGCTCAAGGAATATACCAACGATGATAAATCTAATTGAAGCCTCTCGTGGGACTGAGAGGCGGGAAGGTCTGCGTGTCTATGCAATGCACCTCATGGAGCTTTCTGAGAGGTCATCGGCAATTCTTATGGTGCACAAGGCAAGGAAAAACGGGTTACCCTTTTCGAGCAAGCTTCGTCAGTCTGTTAAAGACCACATAGTTGTTGCATTTGAGAGTTTTCAGCAGCTGAGCAATGTCACCATCCGACCTATGAAAGCCATATCAGCTATGTCCAATCTGCACGAGGATATCTGCACCAGTGCTGAGAACAAACAAGTTGCAATGGTGATTCTCCCGTACCACAAGGAGCAAAGGCTGGATGGTACATTGGAGACGACACGTGCTGATTTCCGAGGTGTCAATCAGAGGGTTCTTGAGCATGCACCATGCTCAGTTGGAATACTTGTTGATCGTGGCCTTGGTGGGAATTCTCATGTATCTGCTAGCCAATTTTCTTCAACTGTCACTGTTCTCTATTTTGGGGGATGAGATGATAACGAGGCGCTTGCCTTTGGGGCACGTATGGCTGAGCATCCAGGTATCAACCTGACAGTTGTTCAATTCATTATGGATTTTGCACCAGTTGAGGATATTGTGACAATTGATCTGGGGAACAAAGATGACACAGTTGATACATTCCTTGCTGAACTCCGGCAGAAAATTATCAATGATGGCTCAATCCATTATTTGGAAAGAAGAGTCCGAAATGTTGCAGAAATCATTGCCATAGTTCAAGAATTCAGCCGGTGCAATATATTTTTAGTGGGTCGTAATCCAGAGGGATTAGTAGCTTCAGCTTTGAGTGGAGATAATAACTCTGTAGACTTGGGGCCAGTAGGCAGCTTACTAACTTCACCAGAATTCTCTACAAGAGCTTCAGTTTTGGTTGTGCAACAGCACCATTAAAGATTTATTGGTTATCGTTTTTGCCGTTGTGAATGATGGATTAGGAAGTGTTTTTTTAACTAATAAATACTAATACATGAATTTGTAAACTAGTATCTACTCTCGTAATTGTTTTATCAGTCACTCATAGTCCAAGAGGTTTCAAAACATTCATAATGCGGCAACTTGAATGGTTGCAGAAAACCAAATCATTAGTAAGTTCTGTTTCAGTGCCTATAACATTGAGTGTGATGGAGGGGGTGGTGTGCTACTATTTTGCCTCCCACCTCTATGGCATTACTTTTGTCATAGAAAACAGAAATTCAAATTTTATTTAGGAGAGATTCATGAATTCGGTATGCCAGTAATGAGTTGTCCCAAGACATCTGATGGTCTATGTCCCATCCTCCCATCTTTTCAGTAAATTCACGTAACTTGCATGCAACCTTAGTTTATATGATTATACTTTAGGATTTCGAAGCATATAATAAACAAAAACCAACAAGAACTTCATGTTGACAAGGTAATCAGTTAACTTTTCTACTCCAACTCATATTCTTTTATCTTCTCTATTGCTATATATATAATACATCTCTATTGCTCTATATATATATACTAGTTGTACCCGTGGCTTCGCCACGCAAGTGTTAAATTTTTTTTAATACCGTTGATATTTGTATATTTTCGTGTTTGATGATTTTTAATTGACATTAATTTTTAATATTTATAATATGAGTTTGATAATTCTGTTGAATTTTTTTATCAAACTTTAGTGTAATAAAATTCATCTATTTGTTACATTATATTTTTTTTTCTCTATTCCATCTTGGCAAATCATAGCCTGTCACACTTGATTACAATATCACTGATATTGATATTAGTTTAAGCAAGCTATTACATGGTTTCATTTCAGGATTAAATAAGGTCAGGAGTTGGGTACCTTAATATTTAAAAATGTAATGGATATTAGAGATTTGTTGTATACCTTTCATTTCTAATTTTTATAATGCGTCCTTCTGAAAATTTCCCTTTCTGAGAAGATTGATTTATGTTGTTCCAACTATCTAGCCTTCCAACTATATCTGCAAGAAAAAATTATTTAGTGTTAGTAATCAATAAGAAATGAATTTAATTAAGTATTTAGTTGTTCGATATCTTACCAAAACATCTTCCGTTGTTATGTATTTTGCAATAGCTGGGTATATCTAAACCCTAAACCCTAAACCCTAAACGTTCATAGGAAAATGCTTTTGTTTTTGGTTCATTGGTTTGAATTTTGTGAAATCCTTTATTGATATGCGATAATCATGATTTACAAACCGTAATCCTTTTTTTATTGCTAAAGTTTGGAATCTTAAAATTGTATAAATATTTCCCTTGACCAAAAATTTGGTAGGATTTCGTATAGCTTCATCATTTACTCGTGCATGTATTTTGTCTCCCTGCAAGATAAAAATTTGGTTATTGTAAAATTGAAGAAATTACTTATTGTAATTTTTTTAATTATTATTATAGAATATTTACCTTTTTATCCATTAAGATCATGTGGATTGTGGTCTTTCTTGAATTTAGGTGATTAACTTCTGTCCATATTTGCATAACTCTTGCAGTTATCTTCCATTCGTAACTTTGTACTTCAATCTCTGATATCGGAATTTCTATTTGAACCATTATTGTACCTGTAAGTAAGAAATTTTTGGAATAATCAAATATTAAAATAAAAAATATATATTTTTAAGAATAGATTAAAAGAATGTGTTATGGTAAGTGCAATGGTGGCATTTATGAATGAAATTATGTATAAATTGCTATAGAACTTTTCCAAGGTTATAAAAGGTAAGTATAAAAATAAATTGACAATGAAAACTGAAAATGGAGAGAGTTTTTTTTGAATGTCCAGATGCATGGACATCCGTCCAGTCAAAAAAAGATATAATCAAGTTACAAAGTAAAGAGATTGTTTAAAAGCATGCATGAAGACAACCTCACACTCGTTTCCACTCAGAGCCCTATACATATATATATATATGCTCCCCACTAACTGTCATATTATTCATATAAAAAAATCAAACTTATACAGTAATTGGTTTCTAGAAACCAGTTTATAAAATCACTATCAAATACTCTTCTATAGGCACACAATAAGTAAACGATATGAACAGATAGATTTAATCACACACATCCTGATGTCTACTGCATACTAAAGATGGGAAAGGAAACTAAGGGTGGCTGATTGCATTGGAATGATTTCCAACATTTTTTTTTTTAAGGCATTTCCAACAGTACATTCTCTCTGTACTGCACAGTTTTCATTGATGGAAGCATTTTCTATATATTTTTTTCATCATCAAGAATTTTAGATGAAGTAAAATCTAAACTAACCTAAAAAATAGTAATTAAAATTGATAAGAAATATAGTTACATACCTGTTGAACCTTGTGTTTTTAAACGCTTAGTAGACTTCTCCTTTTTTTTTCCAACGATTTGCTCTAGTATATTAGATTTTAGGTTTATGTTAGATATAAAATACTTATATAGCTTTGTGTGGACAATTTTATATGGGAATTGTATTTTCAATAGAAGTTTGTATGTAGTAGGAAGTTTATAAGTAGGGTTTTTAGGTCATGACTGTGGATATTGTAATCACTTTGAATCTCGTTGCTTGCTTTATTTTTCATGCTGTACTACTTCCACTTTGAATTAATTTAGCCCTTTCTTAATTGTTCAGTTACAGACATTGGGAATCAATTTAGCCCTTTCTTAATTGAGAATATGAGCTAAAATCCGGGCTGGTCTGGGTTTTTTTAACACGTGTGGGCAGCCCTACAGTGAAGTCTGAAGTCCAGTAAAAGCCCACTTACAAGCCCATCAATTCCACAATTTTTTTGTTTATCAGTGAAGCAATTTTTAGCATTAGGCTTTGTTGTTGTTCTGTAAAGAGTGCTAGTGAGAAGTGATGAAGGTGGAAGTTTGGATATATAAATAATAGAATACCGCCACCAACAATGAAAGACTGAACGAAGAAGAGGATGCAGAGAAAGGGTACATAGAGAAGAAGAGAGGCAGAGATGAAAATGTTTTTTTGCAAGACAGAGACCACTTAAGACTTCTATATTTTTTGTATGTTGATGCTAAAAAAAAAAAAACAACAACAACTCTCCTCGAGGTTGGTCGGTTGGTCAGAATATGAGAAGCAAACTTACAATTCAAGCTTTTACTGTCACTTTAGTTTACTGCATCAGTGCATGAAGTCGCACAATGAACACTAAATTTAATCAAATTACACTAACCTAGCTTATGGCAGCAATGGTTGAAATTGAATAATTTTTGATACAGAACTATCAAAAATTCCCCTTACCCTCGAACTCCTAGTCAATGGACTGGGAGTCTGGGACCATCTTTCATGATTTGTCCTCAGGATCAATATTGTACAGCATGCGCAGTGACCATTACACATCCATTCTTCATCTCAGACCAAATGTGGCATTCAGGATCGTAGACAAAAATTGAGTTTCCAAATAGTTAGTGAAGAAAAAAAAAACATACAAAACATCACAATCACCATCAAAGTTAAATACAGTACTAATGGGAAGTTTGCCAAGGAAAAACTTGAAGCTTGACATAACACATTAATATTTGAACAAAATCATATCTACTGATGAAATATAAGCATGCTATCATAGTTCGTCACTTCATCAAAAAGTAGTTAGGCAGTATATCTCTGCTCTCATGATTTGGGTAATCTTTTGCAAGACTGCAAGCATATACACTATAATAGAGAACGGTTTCTGCATGACATAAGATAGCTCTCTCGTCCATTGTATCTAGATACTGCAGTGCCTTATGAATATCATTTCTCTTGAGGAATGTTCAGAACTATGATATTGAATGTATGATCATTTGAAGCGATACCTTTCTGTTCCATCTCCTCCAACATATTTTGGGCATCATCTTGCATCCCTTCCTTGCATAATCCATTAATCATCGTGGTATAAATGGGAAGTAAAGATAGAAAGGAAAATGGTGCATTTGTTGACAAGCATTTGTTCAAGCGGTTAGATAGATTGATAGAATAGAAGGTAAGCATTTTGAGTTGGGCTTAGCCAGTGGGGACCATCGAGATGGCAACTGGTGGTTGAAGAAGAGGAGAGGCAATGGATATGGTGGAATGCACTTCAAGTCTAACTGAACCTGCAAACATCAAAAGAGGAATGCTGCAAACTTCATGATTTACTGTGGCAGTTCAAAATATTGGCTTATGTGAAATATAGCACCAGTTCACAATTGAATTTGTTTGCAGTCAGCCAAACAATATTCCAAAGTACAGAAGACAACCCACAAGAAGATTACACTGCCAAAATTCGCTGTGATTTTACATCATCAACCTATTTGATCAAAATAATCTACTACGAAGATCTCAACATTGTCTAAAGTTGTAGAGAAGCTCACAAGTCTTCATAGCTTCGTTGGTGGAAGACAATAGTCTTGAATGATAAACCATTGACAATAGAAATTTTATATATAGTCAACTATCTGATTACAATAAAATTAATAAATTTAAAAATAGAAATATTGAAGAAATCCTATTTCATTGTCGCTGAAAGGACGAATGCATTTACCAATGCATTAAGGCTTTAAACCTCACAATTTCTTGCGTGTACGAGATGTAGCCTCGTGAGGGTTTTCCTGGAATGTACCCACAACATTCAATCCACCTTTTATCAATCCTACAAAAAAATTGAATACTGAATTGTTAGGTTTTTCTTCAATTATATGTACTTCTTAATGGAACTTATTATAGATGGTGTCTGAAGATGAAATTTGGTTACCTTTATTACATCGATATAAGAAAAAAAATGTAAATTAATGGATTGATTTGTATAAAATACCTCTGGTTCTTGTTTGATTTTTTTCTGCTTTTTGTTACTCATTTCCTCTGGGTCGTCATCTAAATTGATAACAGTTTTCCTTTCTTTTTTCACAGGAGTATGAGGTCCAAGCTGTTAATATAATATAGTTACAATGTTAATTGAACATCTACAAAATGAAATAATAAATAATTTGTTTTTTAATATATTAATTTAATTCAAATACCTGGTGTGTCTTGAGTAATTTTTCTGACAGAATCTTGATTTCTGGTATTGTTGTTATCATGATAGCTGTATATGAAGTTGCATCACTGTTCTCAAAGTTCCAATCCTTGATTTGTATCAAAAAGGTTGTTGTTTTCCCAACTAATAAATCAAACAACCTTTCTATTTGTTCCACTCCGTTTGTCTGTTTAATACATTTGTAATTATTAATGTAATAAATTTAACTTAATTTTAATTATTGAAATGAATAGTATTAACTTACTTGAAAACTTATTTGCATCATATCTTCGACGTTAATTCCCATTAAATTTTTGATTGATTCACCAAATCCAGTAATTAACGCTCCTCCAGTTTCATCCTCAACATCCATGATAAGTTTGTATCTGCATATAATGTGGACAAGCATTGCATAAATTTTATATTCCAATACTAATCTTGGCCATATAATCTGCATACTTTTGAACATATGAAATTAAACTTACTGTTCGAAGCAGTTGTCCTTTATATTTGGATGTGCTGGGCATTCTCTGGCATTTACAGGTTGTAGTATTGTTTTTCCTTAATTTGCATTTCTTGCATGCCATGTAATGCCAATCATTCTTGTTTAATACTTGCAAGATCTTTGCAGTGCATTTGTACTCTAATACCTGTAAAACAAATATAGTTAAATTTATATGTATATATTAATCAAAGTGTTTATATATATATATATATATATATATATATATATATATATATATATATATATATATATATATATATGACGTTAGATAGTTGTACCCGTGGCTTCGCCACGCTATTATCAACCAAATGGTGTTATTAGTTGTAATAATTTTCATTACTAATATTGAATATAAGAAGTGAACTGGGAGAGATTGTGGTTTAATGAAAATCCTATTAAAGACACTGTTTCGCTCATTAGCATACGAAGATAGAATATTCCAGAAAAATGAAAGGAGAGAGACATACGTAGAACCAAGAGTTACTCTGGTTATGAGTTTAAAAAGCAAAGAACCTTGAATTAGCATGTTAGGTACCTGTACCTTGGAGCGTTTAGTTTTAAGGACAACAGCAAGTCAACACAGAACATTCTAAATTAAAGTGCAGCACCGGCAAAAGGGTTCTACCCAGGTTGCCATATTAATTAACATAATAAATTATATCAAATTTAAATGACTACAATTATAAGAAAGATCTGAATTTAAATTTGAAATTGAAATCACTACAATGAAGTTTGATATTATATATTTTAGAAAACAACTACATCAATCTACTGTTTGATATTAAGTAGGGTTGCACATGAATTTAAGGTTTTAGAAGAAAAACTTTCAAAAAAAATTAAAATAACAAATACCACTGTAAATTTAGTAAAACTAAATTTCAGATATTACACAGAAAAAGAAAACTAAATTTCAGATATTACACAGAAAAAGAAAACTGTCATTAGCATAGTAGAGAGCAGAGATATAACTATTTCAATAAAGGATCTGGCTTGCTCCTTGCAGCCTTGCTGAGACAAAAGCTTGTGCAACAACAAATTGGTGCTTCAAGTATAAAATAATAAGAACACTATTTAAAGTGGCAAACCAAACATACTACTCGAAGAACTCTAAAAAAATCTTCACTTATGTGTAGGTTGAATTATTCGTTACTTAAGAATTGTGAGGAGAAGACAAAGCAGAGTGCAGCAGATTAATTGTGGGACAGGACAACAATTAATACTAAAAATGCTTGTGTACAACAATCAGAGGAGAAGTTGCTGACGGAACGGAATGATACTTAGTCATAGCCTACGTTTGTTGTTTCTATACAGTAAAGGTTGCAAGTTTGACAGAGGCTCCTTATCGCTTCACGTAATCAATAAGAGAGCCTCGGTGCGTAGCCTTTATTCTACTATGCTACGCAAAGGTTACGAAGTCACTTAGCTCAACGTTAGGACAGTCAAGGAGGAACGCAATACCTACATAGAAGAACCGCTGTTCGCTGATTTTCTAACGTCTAACCTTTCGCTTCCCCTACTGAAAATTATCTAATTTTGAATAAGTTTGTATAAGATTGATTTCCAATCTCGATATTCATCCGACGGTTTAAAATATCTAACCAAACTAAACTGTGTCATACTTGTATCTTAATAGTAACATGTGTACTTAATAAAACTATTAAGTACAGACTTTGATTTTTCATATTAGGTATATTCAGTATGTTGGATAACAATGTTAATCCTGTATTTTTCAGGTTTGAGGATGTAAATGGTTCTAAGTTTATTATGTACTTAACAAAACTAATAAGTACAATCAGGAATCAAGATGTAAAATTTAATTGTTTACCTAAATAATAGTAAAGTGTTACTCAAACCAAAAATAATATTAATACTACTATTAACAATCAATCATAATAACTAATCAACGTATGTGTAAGGGTTTAAATTTCATACCTGAAAACTATACTTGATGATGATTGATGTCGATGAGATTGAATGCTTGGGTAGTGAAGATAGATTGATGATGTCGATTAGATAAAACCTAAATTACTCTATCTAAATTTTAAGTAACCCAAAGTTCCAATTCGAAATCTTCAAGCTTCTTCAACCGACCTAATGTTGTAAAAATTAATGATCCCAATTGAAAGAATACCTAATGATTGAGATGTAGAGATGTGGAATCCACTGCTGCTGGTGGTGGTGGAATTGGGAGAGATGAAAGAGAAGAGAATTAAAAGGGAAGAGAGTTTAACTCCAAATTTCGAAATCAAACAAGAAAGAAACATCAAATTTCGAAATCAAACAAACAAATAAACTCCAATTCATCAAACAAGAAGAATACAATTGAACTGATTTTCTTTAATGATTTGAAGAAATCAAACCTCAACTCCGGTTTTCGCTTGGAATGAAACTACAGAATTCTTGTCTTCAATGATACAATCTCTAGCAGCAGATCTCATAAGTCTCTGAACTTCATCTAAATCCTTGTTTGAATCATTAGAATCACTCTCCTCTGTCAAAACCAATCAATCAAATTGATTTCAACATTATTTAAAATTCTCCATAAACAAAGAAAATTCGTACTTAGAATGAGATATGCAGTTTGCAAGTAGTCTCGTGAAGCATCAATAGGAGCTAAAAGGAACCTTGAAGCTTTCTTCTTCTGCTCTCTTAACCAATCCTTAGGTCCTGCTGTGTAAAATCACAAAAAAAACTTAAAAACCAAAATCAATAGAGAGAGAGAGAGAGAGACGTACAGATGCCAATTGAGAAGGCAGAAGCTGGAGATGGTTGAGAGAGAAACGCTCTTATGTCGGCTTCGTTGAGAAGAGAAGGAGGTTTCGTATTGTTTAGAAATTAATTACGATTGAATATTTCGGTTAGCAACAGATCGCAACAGATACTGTATTGATTTGATGAGGATGAGAAGAGAACGAGGCTTCGTTGAGAAGAGAGGAGGTTTCGTATTGTTTACAAATTAATGTTTAATTAGGGTGTTTAATTATGGTTTATTATTTTAATAAACCATCCTACGGTCCAAAATATCAACATCCTACGATCTAAAATATCTCTCAAAATTGTCTTTTATAAACTGTCTCCCCAACTTATGCACCCTTTGTGTCTTATAACTTAGATACTAGTTGTACCCGTGGCTACGCCACGTTAGTTTCGACCAGATAAATAGCTTTTGATTCTTAGAAAGTGGTAAATAATAGATAGCAAGACTAAACTTAAATCTTAAGAACTTGGACTATGGGAGTAAGATAAATAAATCTAAAAATCAAGTATTAGAAATATATATTTTTGTCATTGTTCCATCACATCTATTGTTGCTTCAAGTATGTTTGTTTCCAGTTTTTGTTTGAACTTCTATATATTCCATACCAATATTGTTTATTTTGGTTGTCGAAGTATTTTCTAAGCTTTTATTTTTGGGTGATTTAGGTTTTGGTCACCACTTTTTAGTATAAATTAGGTTTTGGAGCCAGTTTTTTTCTTTATTAGGGTTTAGAGCTGAACCGACAATTGACCCAAGTAATTGTTTATAATGGCCAAATTACCCCTGATCAAAACTATATTAGGGTTAGTGATCACGTGCAGATCACGTGAGTTTCAGAGGTAAACTTAGGTATTTTGAAAATATTTTCGGTTCAACCGGGTTTTTTTAGTTGTTGGTTCGAAAATGAGCTCTAAACCCTAATAAAAAAAAAAACCGGCTCCAAAACCTAATTTATACGAAAAAGTGGTGACCAAAACCTAAATCACCCTTTATTTTTTCGATATATGTATTTGTGGATGTACTTTATTGCTTTGTATCCGAACGTTGGATTGAAATTGTTGTTTATGTTTGTGTTGATTGTTAACAGACCTTTTGGATTCATGATTTTCTTGGAAATTTTTTAGTAGTTTTGTCCCCCTAAATGACAGAAATTTTATCCAAATCTTGTCATATCCCGAATGGTTTTAAGTCACTTTTAATAACATCATGTTTAGAACTATAATCATCGGCTGTCTTTGGTTCATGGAATTTAAATTCCAAAGAAATGAAGGGTACTAATGTAACAGTGAATGATAGGAGAGGGAGAGAGAGTGGGCAGAAAAGGGAGAGAAATAGAGACAGAGATTGACGAAATTCTTACTAAAGTGAAACACTTGTCTGCTTTGTCCTAATAATTATATAAAATGGTTTTTTTTTTTTTTAAAAAAAAAAAAAAAATGAAAACCGTATTCAAATAAAATAGCTATGCCCGGAATCTGAATTCCGATCTCCTACTCAAAATCTTTTAAAACTTAGCCATTTCTATTCATTTTCCCAAGAACCAAATGCATGCGAATCAAACACATCCTATCAACTCATATATTTTATAGAACCAAAAATATATTCTTGTTCATTATGATAACTTTTAATAATTTCAGATGGAGTATTGTGACATCAAGTGTGACTGTAAAGGCAATGGAAGGATACCAAGCAAGTGGATTGTTAGTTTTCAGCATCAGTAGGCTGATAGGGTGGTCATTTCTATCTTCGTAACTATAGCAATGGTCTCTAACATAGATGGACAAATTGAAGATTTAAGGCATCATTTGATGGTCTACATAGTAGTTTGTATTTTATTAAACACTAAAAAAACCAAACCATATATAAAGTCTGATGAGCACACATAGTTTAAATGCACCATCAAATACCTCCCAGAGGACATGCTCCTCTTCGTACAAAATTATACATAACCCACCCATAAAACAGAAACAACATAGAGTACACATACAAAACATATCTACCAGCATAGACAAAGCCTACAACTAACCAGGCATGATTAACTACATCTTTATTCATACTCTAGTTGTCAAGAAACTATGCTGCACTCTGTCCCTGCAATTTACAAACTAACTGCAGCCTGCAAAAATCAGTTGAAAGGCACCCTACAATAGACCACTCAACAGCACAGTCTTCCCAGTTCCTGTTACCACACCATTACACACAACAGAATTACAACTGATCAACATGCAGTTCATCAATGGGCTGATAGGGTAGTTATATCCATCGTTGTATCTCTGCAAGCCTGCAACCATTGCTTTGAACAATGTTGTACGATGTTTAAATTGAGAATTAAAAATTAAGTAGGATCCCTTACCACTTGAGATACAACTGATAACAAACAATTGAGTATGATCACCTTACCAAAAAAAAAAAAAAAATGCAACAAACTCCTAACAAAATACAAACTTGTTGAGAATATAAAACACGTTAGAAAACATTAACATCAATATAATCAAATATGTTTCTCACATTTATTGGAGCGACTTTGCTCATAACAGAACGAAAGAAAAATTGGATCACATTTTCCTTACATCTCTCGCATATAGTGCATCCAAACACAAAATTGATATGATATTTGCACTATTGTATTGGATCTCACATGTAGTCCAACATGACTACATGTGTTGAGGACCCTTATGAATGTAACACTGTCAGAGATTTCTCCTGCACACAACATTAAAGCAAGTGCAACTTTGTGTTCCCATATATAAATTGCAAATCCCTCAATCATTTTGTTCCAGGAAACAACATCATTATTTTGTTAATCCATAATATTTTAGACTCACATCCACCAACCCATAATGTGCATAACCTGAAACCATCAAAGTCCATGTAATTATGTCGCTTGCTACCCCTGCTTTTCTCAGTTCACAAAATGTTCTTGAAGCTTCGTTATAAAAAATTTTCTTTGCAAGAACTGAAAATAATTGTGTTCCATAACACCGTATCAATTCAAAGAGATTGACCACATAAGCTACATCTCTTATGAAGGCATTGCAGACAAATTTGCTCATCTCACCTTCATTTCTTAAAAACGTGCAGTGCAGGTGCTCCATATAATGATATAAGAACTCCTTAGATTGTTTTCCTTGTCATCTCCGGAAGCTGTAGCTTTAACATTTAAATCACACATTTTGCTTGGAGCTGTCTGTAGTAAGTTGGAGAAAGTTACTCAGAAAAAAAAAAAAAAAAAAAAAAAGTGAACCATTATTTCCGTCAACTTCCAGCTATCAGATAATAGTATAATACAATAATATCTTCTTTGGAAAGACAAAATAGGGATTTTTCTAGCTGGCAGATAATAAATTAGTCTACTGTTTGTTTCTATGGTCGTATATTAATCACTTGTACTTTCTATAAAAGGAAAAAATAACAGAGAGAGAGAGAGGGAGATAAAAACCCACTTTTAACAATTATATTTTAGAAAATACCACATTGCAAATAGAAGGTATAGTTATTTACAAACACAATAAAATAAGAGTAAATAAATGAAACTCCCCAATATAATGTAATTGGGAAAGGGAACCTTCTCATATAATTAGCTGGGTTGTTGAAACATAATCAAGCTTAAATATAACTGCACTTGGTTGAATTTTTTTCATTGTTAAAGACATAAAGCCAAAAGCAGTGCATAATATTTTAAAACAAATACGGAGGCAAATACATACTGTAGGGAGCTCATACATACCAACGCACTATCAACAATGAAAAAATCACGATACCAACTTTATTAATGCTTTGATATTCTCATTAGAAACACAATGTAAAAGGCATCAACTAAAATAAAACATTCATGCTGATCTCCTTAGGAATCCAAATTCAAAATCAAAATAATGGAACAAAATAACAGGAAACCTTAAATAGGAGCTCATCTCCAAGCTTAAAATAATAATGACAACATCAAATTTATTCTGCTCTTGCATCAGTTTGGGTTGTGTTCAAACTGCCGAAGGAACACCCATATGTATTATCTATCAGTGTTCATAATATAATGTTTTCCATTTTGTTACCCTCTGATCAGTAGGCAAGCATATAGTGAGCACTATTAACTTTCATTTTTATTTTTGAAGGCTTCCAATGGTTGGCTCTGATGAACATCTACTTTAAACAAATTCCTCAATATTCCTACCCATATTCTAGTTAATACATATTTATTAAACGACAACACAAAAATTACAACTTAATCTTCAAAATCCATTGGGAATATGAGAGGTTTTTAAATATATAATAATAACAAAATATATATTAGGAACTACACTTTCAGCCACATAATTTATCTTACTTCACAAAGAGATAAGCGTAGTTTAGCTGATAATGCAAGAAAAGTGTACCTGAAGTTAGAGCATTTTCTTATTCGGCATCATCATTGTACCTGACCTTGACAATTAGACTGGTTTGAAAAATTACTTGTATCTTCTAGTTCTTGTTGTTTCAAGAGCAAAGCGGCATATGAGTCATAATAAACTTTCAGATACTCATCCTATAAATATACCAAGTAAAAGAAGATGGGAGACTGAATAATTGTTACTAAAAGTTATTACCATTGGTAGATTTCAATCTATCGCAGAATCAAAGCAATAAACTTCAAAAACAACTCCACACTCAATGGATCAATACTGGAATAAACTTGTCCTTCGGTTTTATAGGCAGTATGTATATTTGGTTTTCTAAACAGTCTACATTCCAGAAAATTGCTGGATTTTTTTTTTTTTTTTTTTTTTTTGCTAAGGTGAGCTTCATTAATAAAAAGAAAAGGAAATACAAAAGAAATTTGAGGAACTGAATATATATTCCAAGCTCTTCATGCTTACATCAAATCATCACTTAAGTCTATAATAAGCTCTGTAGGTTTCCTCCAAGCAAGTAATGAATGTGGGTCTAATTAAGCTCCACTCTTTCATACCTAAGTTCAGAGTTGACCCTCTCTTTGCTGCCATGTCAGCTGAAAAATTACCCTCTATAAATATGGGTTATACACAAAGATTGGATTGTTTTAGTTGCCCTCATAAATTGAGCTCGAACCTGCTATGGAGGACTCCAGTTACTACACACCTAAGCAGCTGGTATGAACTCAGTTTCCACTCATAAGTTCAGCCATCCTTGATCAATGGCTTCTTCAATAGCTTTAGTTATTGCCCAACACTCAGCTGTGAAGTTATCTGTGATGTCTAGTCCTTGTGCCAAACACCCCATAAATTCTCCTGAATGATTTCTATAGATCACTCCTATGTCGCCTTGTCCTGGGTTACCTATAAAGGCGTCATCAGTATTAGCTTTGACAATCGTGACATTAGGTGGTCGCAAACCTCTCTAATACTTCGAGAAGTCCCAGTCCTACATTCAGCTCCCAATTTCAACAGCAACTGAAGATCACTAACAGATTTGTTCGTGTGACCTTTAATAACCCATTTAGCATCTTTAATACTTCTGCATACCTCCATTCTCAAATGCAGTCCTTTGACCGTCTTATTTATCCCAACTGATAAATTTACCTAATTGGGTAAATTGTGATACTGACAATTGGATCATAATCTTGAAACTCTGGGTATCAATTTTCATAATATTCAAAGCTTTTTTGACACATTGAATACCACAACCATTATAAAATAACAACATGACATGACGTTCATTGATCGTCAAATGAACTTCCCTACAATTATTTTTCAAATGCCTTGGATTTGAGTAGATGTCAAAGTTGTAATGGTACCAATGATCACTGCATCTGAACTCTGAAGTTTTTATACATAAATGTATTAACACACTACTCAGAAAAGTTCCATGATTGTCAAAAAAACCTATTTTAACTCACAATAAATAAACAATTAGCAAAATAAATTTCATTGGGAGAACAAAAAAAAAAGACAAATTGGATTATCAAGTAGTAGAAGATGAAGGTGGAAGAAGAGAGTTACCTCTGTGTTCGATTTGATTCACAGACAAAGAGAATCTTTCGCTTAATTAAGGTTTTTGGCAGTCGAAGAGATAAGCCCAACATAACAACTTAAGCCCAACATAACAACTTCAGCAATAGAAATTGATAAGTAATAGAAATTAAAATCGATAAGTTAATGTTATAGAAATTGAAATTGAAATTGAAATTGAAAAATATTTTGGTAATAGAAGTTGAATGTTGATTGATAAAGTACTGCTCCGTTGTAAAGGTTGATAAGTATTTTGGTAATAGAAGTTAAGTATTTTGGTAATAGAAGTTGAGTGTTGATAGAAGTTGAAATTGGCAGTGACATAACTTGATTTACTGGTGCTTTTGGGATCCATAGCAGATGAAAAGGTCAGAGCAAAAGGCACATCGGGAGAGGATGGAGTAGTGAAGTGATTCAACTCCGGCAGAGTGAAAGGAGCAGTTGATAGCTCTGTTGTAAAGGTTGATAAGTATTTTCAACCAAAGCTCATCTCAAGTCCAATTCGAAACATAAGAACAACTTAAGCCCATATAACATAACAACTTAAACCCATATTCTGTCTCCAATAAGATTTCAACTAAAGCCCATCTCAAACCCAATTCGAAACATAGCAGCAACTTAAGCCCATATAACATAACAACTTAAGCCCATTTTTTGTCTTTGTCTAGTTATGTTTATCTCCCCATGTTTGTGTGTCCACGCACAGTATAATATAGATAACTAGTTGTACCCGTGGCTTCACCACGATAGTTTATACCCTACAGTATACTGAATTTTTTAACATTATTAAAAATGCCAAGGAAATTATATATTTAAATTTCTATTCACGCACTAAATCTCAGACGAACATAAAATTATCATAATTTCTCTTTAATTATATTTTTGAGCATTGGCAATTAAAGAAAAAAATTTGTAAACCAACTGAATTATTATTGTTTGAAATTGCATTTTTTTTGCAAATTGCATTGATGGTATACAAATTACAAATTGTATTTTTTGAAATTACTGTACAAAAGCATTGATAGTTAAAGTAAAAATTTAGAAACCAACTAAATAATACGAATAATTATTGTACTTTCTTTCTAAATTTATTTATTTCTTTTTAGGAATTAGAAATCTTTCTCTTTATTCTAGACCTTGAATATTTGATATGTGTATGGATTGAACATAGTCTGTCACTTTTACTCATAGTAGACTGAGTTAAGCTGAGAGGGGGTACTAACAGCGAGTAAGGTGTCCTCATCGTTTTAGTTTGAATTTATTTAAATTTTTTTTATGTGTTTTCTGGTTTGGACTCAAAGAAATAAAGTATTATTGGGCTTCAAATATGGACGGTAGATTTTTTTCTTGCCCGTTTTGTTTTGAATCTAAAACTGCTATTACACTGTATATAGTCATCACATTTCCAAACAAAGAAGTCATCACATTTTCCAAACAAAGAAGAAAATGGTGGACTTGGATTGGGCTAAATTAACATGGACCTGTTAGATTTAGGTTGGTCCGGTTAGATTAAGATTGAAAGAAGAAGAAAAAAAAAAAGGAAATAGGTCTCATTTTTCACTCTCTCTGACTCTCTCTCTTTTTCGTGTGTCTATTTTTCTTCTCTTTTCTCTTCGTGCCTGTTTGATAATCACCTAAATCATTTTCTTATGAATTTACAATCACTCTTCTCTTTTATCACTGATAAGATCTTTTTGTTATTATTCGCTGACATGGTCACCTTCATTTTATATTAATTCATCAGGATCTTGTTTAGCTAATTATTTGTTATAGTGGTCTTGTCCAGTTTGGATTCATCTACATAAAACTCATGATCATGATTATCTTCTACAATTTCTATTTATGTTGAAGTTCAATTCTGAAGTAATTAAGAATAATAGGTCTTCTTTATGTCTTGTGATTTGTAATAACAAATCTTCTTTATGGTTGTTTATTTGTAATGATAGAGATGAGGATTGTTGAGCATTAGTGATGGTTCCCTTCTTCTATACTATCAATATTATTGATGAAAACAGAGTAGCAAATATCTTAACGATGAACGGTAATTTTTTTTTGTTTAGTTGTGTGCTCATGTTGTTGCTTTATTAGTTTCTTATGGAATATGCACTTGTGAGTTGTGACCTTGTGTCCACCCTTTGTTTGATTATAAGTCATGTTTCTAATAAACTTAATTTTGAAACTATTTAGATGTCATTTAGGACATAGTCGATCTCCCATTCTTAAGAATTTTTATCTTCAAGGCATCAAATGCCTCAGGGTGGTCATTGTGTCCAAGTGGGATTTAGTTTTCACTTAGATATAGTGTGTGTTATAGCTCACTTAGTAGTCTTCCATCAACATTTTATGTATGTATAGCATCCATGAAGATAAATTTTTTGGTCAAGATGTGTAGAATGCTCTGAGCATGTATCAAACTGGTGTTACCGAAGTAGTCTAATCCACTCACGTTTTAAATCTGTGCAACAGTCTTGAACCATACTTTGTCATTAATTTTAATAAATCGGCAGCTTTGTCCTATGAATCTAGTGTAAAGGTATTTACATCCTCATCTTTGTTGGTTAAATTTTTTATTTGTATGTCCATGACTGTGTCTTATCAATGCAGTTGTGTACTATTGAGAATCTTTACTATTGTGAAAGTGAAAAAAAAATTAGTTTTGTCAGTCATCATATTGTTCTAATTCAAAATTGCCCTGGACCACTGTGATACTGAAATTTTAAACTTTATACATTTATGATGATCATATACATTTACTAAATTCAATTAAATAGTACTATAGTAAATTTGAAATTCAAGGCAAAATAGTTAATCAGTTCATGTCTTAGATAATACATTCTCTCATCTCTGCAAATGTTGTGTTCCAAATATTTATATCTACAAAATTAAATACGTGTAATAAAAAAACATGGGGTTCTTTCAACTAAAAATCACTTTGTCTAGCGATCGGATTCGACTTTTCATTGGGGTTCTTTCTGCTACACATCACTTTGTCGAGCGCATGGCAGTGAGAAAAACATGGATTTGAATTTGCTGCTGTCAGATCATAAAATATTGTGACTCGTTTATTATTATTATTTTTTTTTTTTGGCTGTCAGATCTAAAACCTGGATGTGAATGTAGCTACAATGGGTGTTGAGAAAGCCAGGCTTATGATGAGAGATAGGAGTAACTTCCAACATTTAATGGATGCAAATCTTTCCCTTGATATGAAGCTTACTAATATGGAGAAGAGGGGCATAACATTTGCATTAATGCATGAATGGTAATGGCAAGGACGGGCTCACCACATTTGCTGTAACGTTCAAGGATATTTATGTAGGGAACAACTTTTACACTGTACAAAGATAAAAAGTCTGGCGTTATGAAGACTCCAGAAAAATCTCCCAAGGCATCTGATGATAAAATGACAACTCAACATCAGTGATTACTGCTGAAGTTATGTTTTTGGTCTGTTCATGTTTAGGATTTGTAACGCTTTTTTTTGTAGTTGTTTCCTTATGGTTATAGTTCCCTACCCATTATGAAGTTTGATTGCAATCTGCTCTTTGCCAGAATAGAGCTATTCCAAAAAACCTATAATCTTTGAAGAATGTCCTTATTAATAAAATAAAAAAAAAGAGAAAAATGATGTTATGTTATACAAATTATGCCGCGTTCAATCTACATGAAAAATAATATATAAATTTATCACATTTTTTTGGTGTATCTAGAACAATGATGTCCTCTTCTCCTAAACGTGTTTGAATCTTTCAGAATATTTTTCAATGTATATAATTTCCACGAAACAAAGGTCTTTTTGCATATCAATTTGATGCAACTTGCATGTCACGTGGTGGATGTTCTCTATCACAATTTATGTGTTCAAGGATGGAATTTGTCACTGTAGAATACTGGTCTTAGGATTGTGTAGTTTTGTAGTTTTAATGATTCTGTAAACTACATGTATATTTAAATAATTCTCTCCCTCTTTGGCTTATTTTTTCACTAAACTTATAAAAGTGGGCTGAGATGGCCTACATGAGTAGAGAGCAACAAAATTTAAACTGGAATAAAGGTTGCATTTGGTTTCAATCACAATAGTTGACATGAAAAAAAATATCAAGACTAAATTTACTTCTATTGAGCTTGTACTATGACATTAAGTAAAGTAAATATTAAAATAAATTCTACAATAACAATTATCATTGTTCCATGTCATGTATTTTTTCTTCAAGTATCCTTGTTTCCAGTTTTTGTTTGAACTTCCATATGCTCCATACCAGTATTGTTTTTTTTTCGTTGTAGAAGTATATTCTAAGCTTCTATTTTTTTGATATATGTATTTGTAGATGTACTCTACTGATTTGTGTCCAGATGTTAGATCGATGGTTTTGTTGTTGTCTATGTTTATGTTGATGTAGTTTGGATCTTCATCAATGTCTTCCATTCTTGTATCTTCTTTGTGTTGATGTATGTTTCCTCTTTGATTTGACATTATGTATTTTGGATATTCATGTATGCTTGAAACATTTTCTCCCCCCTTTGAACTAATGTTATATTTGCAGTTTTTTAAGTCATAGAATTCACCATTATATGGATTTCTTCTTCTCCTTTTCATTGTTTTTGCTTCATCGTCATCCACGTATCTTTTGTAGCTGCAGGTCTCTATAGTGCATATTACATACCTATTTTCCTTTTTGTTGTACTTGAATTTCTGGTCGACTCTTGTTAATCCGATGCATCCAATTTGCCTACACTTCGGCAAACAGGAGTGACATGTCTCACCATACTACAAAACTGGCACAAATTAATGCTTGGGATTGTTGATATATCCATTCGTTCGTTAGGTATGGTAAGTTTATTTGTTCTATCTGTGTTGAGCTATCATGTTTGCTTTTGTCTCCTTCCATTATCTGTTTTTTGAGATAAAGAAGATAATATTGTTAGTTGGTTGAAAATAAAATAACCATTAATTACTATTAGTCTATCTATTATTCCCATGATGGTAGGTTTTGTTTGCAGTCATATAATTGAACATGTTTGAGAGTAACAGTACCCGTGTCAGACCATATAAGTATAAGAACAAAAGATAATTGAAGCTTTATAGATGAAACTGCAAAGTGATCATCAAAACAACTTATTAATTTATCAAGCAATTGTAACTACCATAGAAGAATAACACTCATAAGAACTGTATAGACAAAAGAGAAGAAGAGGAAATCAGTTAAAAAAATTTCTTGAACAAAATTAAAATTAATGCATAAGTAGTACAATTTATTTTGCTCGTATGCAGCCCATGCATCTACCACAAATTGTTGAAACAATGGGCCAACATGCAAAATAGCAAAATATTCATTTCTTCTCTTAAACAATCTTTAGCAGAAGTATTCCAGTTGTGTCAATCAATTTTTGGGGGGCATCTAGCTTATATATATTTTTTAAAACATCCCAATGCCTTAATTCAGTTAACCAGCCGAGTTCTCCCCTTGAAAAGAGTAGAACGTAATGTGAAGGTAAATACATTGGATGACACTCGCTAATTCTTTCTAACCGATGATTCTTTAGATGTAAAACAACATCTCTCTTTTCTGCTTCTTTAGAACCATCACCAGGTATAATTACAGCAATATCATCTGATGTTGAAAGGTTATAACGTCTACAATCCGTTCCAGCTTTGAATGCTAACCTTACATGTATTTCACTCACTACACCATAACTAGGTTTTAGTAACGCATGGCTATTCTAATTTCTAACAGTAAAATGCTGTTAGAGCAGTAGTAACAGCAGTATAGTGTTAGTATTGTTTTAAAACTGTTAGCATTAATTAAATAATTTTTTGATTTATTTAGTAACGTGATGAGAAAACTATGCTAACGGCTTCATAGTGTTACTAGGCTGGTTAGGCAAATACAAATCCGTGCCATGTGCTTATCATGTGATAGGCAAAGCGTTAGTTGAGAGAAAAAATTCCTCGATCTCATTATCAAAATAAGAAAAAAAAATTCCCCAATCTCAACTATATCTCTCTTCTTCGTCTTCCAATTGCAAAAGAACTCTCTTCGCGAAAGAACTTTCTCACAGTCTCAACTACTATATTTTACACCATTATCTCAATTGCTCTCTATTATTCAGTCCTCTCTCCCTCTTTCGCTCATCAATTTGAAGTAAAAATTAAGGATTTGTAAAAAAAAATTGAAGAAAGTGGCAGAGATCTGAAGTGAAAGGTAAAGCTCATTTTTGTTTTGTTTTTTTTTTTTCCTTTTCTTGTTGTATCTTGTCAATTTATTTTTCGAATTTATGTAAGGGTGGAGATTTTCTCTAGGGTTTTCTGTAAAGCTTGGGTTTTAATTTGTTGTAGAAAGCTAGGTTGGATTTCAGCAATTGAGGTTTGTTGCGCTTTCAATTCATAGGTTTCAGTTCGTTTAGATTATTTTTTATTTGAATTTCTTCCCAAACTGCAATTTCTTTGCTGAAATATTGATTTTCAATTTCTTTATAACAAGGTAGTCAGTATATTTATTGTGTAATGACAGAAGATGTTAGTGAATGATGTACTTGCACTAGAGAACGCAGAAATTGGTATTTGGAGATCCTACTGATGTTGCTTGAGGCACTTTATACAATGTTCTTGCAGAACCTGGTCTAAGTGTCATTAACAGTGTTGTGCTAAGCAAAGCTATTCTCGATGGATGATGAACTACACAGTAAGTTCTCTTTTATTTGTTTTCCTTGTAAGCAAATTTCTTGGTTTCACTCAATATGATGTAATTTTGTTCCTAGGAATCACACAATTTTGAAATCACATGATTAGATCTCTTACAAGTTTATGATTTAGGTTCCTTGTACCCCAACTAGGGAAGAAATTTGTTGTTTGTTTTGAATCCAAATTACTCAGTATAATTCCAACAGATAAAAGTACACCCTTGGCACAAGGTATGCTTTTCATTTTTTAAGTTATAATAAATCATTGTTCTTAATGCATATAAAAAAGTTTGATACTGTGTTCTCATCACGTTTGACTTATCTTACCTTGAAAATGCTAAGTAAAATATTCCATTGACATGAAACTGTCCAACTCCAACTATTTGAAAGTAGTTATAGTCTTGAGGCTTGAATAACTTTTATAATAATAACATTATATGCTGGCATTAAATGCATTTACATTTGATCTCATATCCAGTTCTTCGAGAATGATGCCTCGAGAAGCCATTGTTCTTGCTTCACGACTTCTTCAGCATTCGAGCCTTTGTTGTAGTGTGGTGAGTTTTATCATTTGTTTTTTTAAACATCTGAACTACAGATGATTAAGTTATTCTAAGCAGACTAAACCTTCAGGTACAAGTAAGGAAAGCAAGCCCTCCGGATTGAAACTGCACATATTGAAAGTCAGGTAAGGAAGCTATCATCATTTATATATTTTTTGTAGATCTTCACTAGTAATCTAAACAGTTTACGCGGGTTCTGATATTAACCTTATGATTATATATATGAAGAATTTATATGGTCATTCATACCCTTAGATATTTCTACTGTCAAGAGGATCGAAATGCGTTGTGTACTGTGTTACAAGACCAGTTAGAAAACACAGGAAAGTAACCAAATTAGCTACATCTCCGGCTAGTTACACGGGGAACCTATTCTATTAGAGTTTGTTATTACAATGTTTCTACTATAGGGTGATTCTTGTATAGTCTAGGACCTTAATTGTTTGTTGGCTTATTATCATTTGCTTTAACTCGCTTAGTCTTATAAGTGGCAGGAAATTAGCTAGTAGTCAATCTTTTTCTAATTTGGGCATGGATTGTATGAAATGAGGTATGAATTGGTCTTGTTTGCTTCTCTGGCAGGCCTTATGAATGTATTGGATAAGTACTTTGGAGTAAAGCTTGATGGACCGAAACTATTAATTACTAAAGTGGTTATCAGTGCTCTGGAGGTAAAGACCAATAATATGTTTTCAGCTATTCGCATTATGTACTATGTGCTTTAATTTCAACGTAGGTTGTACTTTATATCTGCAAGTTTCTGAAGAAAATAAATTTGTACAAAGTTTTGTTTTAGGGGTTGGTTGGATGACTTGGTAAGGTACCACTTCAAAAGTCCTTCATCGAAAAATACTTGACAGTCTTAACTGGTAGCATCAGGTCTTAGGAGGTAAGTCTTTTGACTTGAGATATATTTCTTACTTAATTACTGTTTTTTCTTCTTCCATAGAAAAATTGCATCAGATATGGACTTTGAACATATTACCTACATGGAAGCGGGCCACATCATCGCTCTGTGCTCGATAATAAGGTCTTCATATGCAATTTATGTTTCTTGTTAATATGTGCTTAAACAACTAGTATATGAAATTTGTTCTGGTAGTAGGTGTGTGCAGGGCATATTACTAGTTGCTCTTTTTCTTCTCGCTATTACTTACATGAATAACAATTATTTCTATTGAGAGACTACAATTCGTATATTTTGTAGGTAGTTCCAGGATACTACTTAAGAAGGGATCATTGATACACCTGTTGAGCATAGCACATGCGTAAATAATTTTATTGTATTTTTGGATATCATTGAGAAATTTGGTACATTTGCCCATGTAATTGTTGGATTGTAGTGGCATTGTTAGTAAAAAGATTTTGAATGCTTTTGAAATGAAATTGTTAGATTGTAGTGGCATTATTGGATTGTAAATTTGGAATATGTATTTGTCCAGGTTGTTGAAATTAGTGTTCCAAGCTAGTAGGGTAGCAATTTTTTTTTATAATAAATTTTAAAGTTTGTAACAACAAAATACTATTAGTAAATAATAAGTGTTACAAATTACTAACGCTACACTACCGTTAGAACAAAATTGATGTTGCAAAACACACAAAATCTACTGATGCCTTACGGCTGTTTGAATTTACTAACGCGATATTGTTGTTAGACAAAGGTTGATGTTACAAACTACTAACAAAATTACTAACACTACCACGTCGTTAGAATTTACTAACACCATATTGTCGTTAGAAACCAAAATATACTAACGACTAATGACTGTTACAATAGAACGCGTTACTAAATACTAACGTCGATTTGCTAACGCATAAAAACTGTTAGTAAAAATTATACTAACAACATTTTGCCGTTAGCAATCACCTGTTCTGGTGTAGTGACTGTCTTCTGTTCTATTAACATCTTTCAATATTTCAAATGCTTGTTTGTATAACTTGCACATTTCATTTGATTTTAATAGTAAATTCTGAATAATCTCTAAAACTTCTGGAAGTAGGTGTATGTTCCGTTTTTTTCGATATTCCATCGCTTCTTTAGGATCATATATGTAAAGTTGAGCATAAGATGGCGATTTACCATGTTCAGGCAGAAGAGAACCAACCTTGTGGTATAATTCACCATGTATGGTGAACGAAATAGGCCCTTTACTAGGAATAACACGATCGTCGTCTACTGAAACTCCAAGATTTGAAAATGCATTTGATGCATTATATGACCTTATGTTCTTTCTGAAAGATCTTGATAATTTATCAGACCCTTCATATAGTGATTTTAATGAAGTAGGTAATGGTTTCAAATTTGAACAAATTTATTGGAAGCAACGATTATAAATTTAAACAACATTAGTGATGAAGAAAAGACAACAATAATTTAAAACTTAAGAACTTCTCTGATCAGTAGTTGATCACTATGATCAATATTAATTGTGTTGGAACACAACAATAGGAATTATCAGGTAACAGAGCAGATAGAGATAATTGGAATCATAGGCGTGGAGTCAAGAAATAGAGAGTAGACAGCCATAGAGATAGGAGCAATTACAACACTGGATATATTGATGGTCATAGTGATGAAGGAAAATATACAATCAATCATGTAAATAATATCAACCAATGAAAATAAAGTACCTGAAAAAGATGATATTTGATTAATAACCCACTATTGATAGATCAACAGCAGGTGCAGGAGTGTGTAGAAGATCAAGAGATACCAAAGTTGATTAATAACCCACAATCAATTGATATAGGCAGAGTTGATTGAGAGGATTTGATTGAGAGCTGATTGATAAGTTGAGTGATTATGTTAATGGGAGATGAAAGGTTTTATAGAAGAGAAGGATTTGGCAAAGAAGAAAACTGAATAGAAATTGAAATTGATAAGTAATAGAAATTGAAAAGTATTTTGGTAATAGAAGTTGAGTGTTGATTGATAAGGTACTGCTCCGTTATAAAGGTTGATAAGTATTTTGGTAATAGAATTGAAGTTGAAATTGGCAGTGACATAACTTGATTTACTAGTGCTTTTGAGATCCATAGTAGATGAAAAGATCAGAGCAAAAGGCATATCGGGTAAGGATGGAGTAGTGAAGTGATTCAACTCCGACGGTGGAGTGAAAGGAACAATTTTGATGGCTCTGTTGTAAAGGTTGATTAACATAACAACTTAAGCCCATATTCTGTCTCCAATAAAGTTTCAATCAAAGCCCATCTCAAGCCCAATTCAAAACATAACAACAACTTAAGCCCATATTCTCTTTATCTAGTTATGTTTATCTCCCCATGTTTGTGTGTCCACGCACAGTATAATATAGATACACATACATATCTATCTTGATATATTGCAAGAACCCAACCTACTTCAGGTCATCTATCTTTTTCTATATCCCTGTTCTTAATAATATTTTTTCAAAGGTTACTGGATTTGAAAGTTAAAGAGTTTGGTTTAAAGATTTTTCGACAGCAATGGCGTCGAACATCACAGGACTTATCACCTCTCTAAAACTAATGAAGGCGACATCTAATGGAGTTTTTCAGGGGGATCACCCTCTTGATTTTGCACTCCCTTTAGCTATCTTGCAAATATGTTTGGTACTAGTAGTCTCTCGCAGTTTGGCATTTCTGCTTAAGCCGATGAAACAGCCTCGTGTAATCGCAGAAGTTATTGTAAGTATACTTTCTGCTAACTTTTACATATCATGTACTGTTTCTTACTCACGTAGATGCATGACATCCTTAAGTTTATTTAAAGGCTTAATTTTTTTGTGTATGCATTGTCAGGGTGGAATTTTACTTGGACCCTCTGCTCTGGGTCGATATTCAGCATACTTGAATACAGTTTTTCCAGCGAAAAGTCTAACAACACTAGACACTTTGGCGAATATTGGTCTTCTTTTATTTCTCTTCCTCGTTGGGATTGAATTAGATCCGAAAATGCTTCGTAAAACCGGGAAAAAAGGCCTTTTTCATTGCTGCTGCAGGAATCGCGATTCCCTTTGCTATAGGAATTGGGGATTCCTTTGTCCTCCGTCATACAATATCCAAAGGGGTTGACGGGACTCCGTTTCTGGTTTTCATGGGTGTAGCCCTTTCGATAACTGCATTCCCTGTCCTAGCCCGTATCCTCGCTGAACTTAAGTTACTTACAACTGATGTTGGCAGGATGGCGATGTCTGCGGCTGCAGTTAATGACGTAGCTGCATGGATCCTGCTCGCTCTTGTTGTTGCCCTCAGTGGCACTGGCCGCTCACCCTTGGTTTCTCTTTATGTTCTTCTGTCTGGCTGTTTGTTTATTGTTGTCGCCATCTTGGTATTTCGGCCAATCTTCTCATGGATGGCCAAGCGTTGCCAAGAAGGTGAACCAGTGAGTGAGACGTACATTTGTGTTTCTTTGGCTGCAGTTCTCATTGCTGGATTTGTCACAGATACTATTGGAATCCATGCACTCTTTGGGGCATTCGTAGTGGGAATTCTTGTTCCAAAAGAAGGGCCATTTGCTAGTGCTCTGGTGGGAAAGGTGGAGGATTTGGTATCTGGTCTCTTTCTACCATTGTACTTCGCCTCAAGCGGTTTGAAGACTAATGTTGCTACTATACAAGGTCTGCAGTCATGGGCACTTCTGGCGATGGTAATAGGTACAGCGTGTATCGGCAAGATTGTTGGGACTGTACTGGTCTCCCTTGCTTGCAACATGCCTTTTCGCGAAGCTCTAGCATTGGGTTTCCTCATGAATAGTAAAGGGTTAGTGGAGCTCATCGTCCTCAATATTGGGAAAGACAGAAAGGTATGTTTCACTATTTGCATTTTCATGTGCCAATTTAATCTTTATGGATAAGAGCATTCCCAATGGTAGGTTTTAGCACACTTTTAGTTAACTTTTAGTGAAAACACTTGCCAATGGTAGCTTTTAACACACTTTTCAAGCAAAACACTTTTAACTCCTTGGCAAATTTGCCAAGGAGTTAAAAGTGCCACGTAGGAATCCATCCGCCACAATTAGTGCGGTATGGATCCATACCCCACAATTAGTGCGGTATGGATCCATACCCCACAATTAGTGCGGTATGGACTCATCTAAAAGAAGATCCATCCGCCACAATGAGTGCGGTATGGATCCATCCGCCACAATGAGTGCGGTATGGATCCATACCCCACATAGATTGCGGTTTCAATAATCCACCATTGGAAACACTAAAACCCTTTTTTCGCTAAAACCATTGAAAACCCCAAAATTCCTTAAAACCATCCTATGTGGCACCACTAAAAGTGTTTTACCATTGGGAATGCTCTAAGCATATATATATATATATATATATATATATACACCACAAATTCACAATCATCAATCTTTCTTCTTATTACAGATTTATTTATGAATATATTCTGCCGTTATTGGCATTTTTTTCAAATTTGTGAATATATAGGAAGAAACTGATTTTTTTTTTCTCTACTTCAATCTCAGGTTTTGAATGATCAGACATTTGCAATCATGGTTTTGATGGCTCTTTTCACGACCTTCATCACTACCCCACTTGTCATGGTGGTATATAATCCTGCCAGGAGAGCCAACAACGTGGACTTTAAGCTTCGAAGAATACAGAGGAAAGACAAAAATACCCAGCTCCGAATTTTAGCCTGTTTTCATAGCTCAAGAAATTTACCGACTATGATAAATCTAATTGAGGCCTCCCGAGGGGCTGAGAGGCAGGAAAATCTGCGTGTCTATGCAATGCATCTCATTGAGCTCTCTGAGAGGTCATCAGCATTTTCATGGTGCATAAGGCAAGGAAAAATGGATTACCCTTTTCAGGCAAGCTTCGTCAGTCCGTTAAAGACCACGTAGTAGTTGCATTCGAGAGTTTTCGGCAGCTGAGCAATGTCACCATCCGTCCGATGAAAGCCATATCCGCTATGTCGAATGTGCACGAGGATATCTGCACCAGCGCTGAGAACAAACAAGTTGCAATGGTGATTCTCCCATACCACAAGGAGCAAAGGCTGGATGGTACATTGGAGACCACACGTGCTGGTTATCGAGATATCAACCAAAGAGTTGTTGAGTATGCACCATGCTCAGTTGGAATTCTCGTTGATCGTGGACTTGGTGGGAATATTCATTTATCTGCTAGCCGGTTTTATTGTACCGTCACTGTCCTCCATTTTGGGGGGAAGGATGATCACGAGGCACTAGCCTATGGGACACGTATGGCTGAGCATCCAGGTATCAATCTAACAGTTGTTCACTTCATTATGGATAGTGCACCAGTTGAGCATGGTGTGACAATTGATGATGGAGATAAAGGCGATACAGTTGGTATGTTCCTTGCTGATGAGTTCGTTCCTGCATGCAGAATATTCTCAATGGTGCAGAAGTCATTGCCATAGTTCGGGAATTCAGTCGCTGCAATCAATACAACGTACCTTTTGTACATAATAAACTGATTCAAGGATCAACAAGGAGGCAGATAGCAACTGATTGATTAAGAAAGCAACAACTTAGTTTGATTTGTAGAAAGTCGGTTTTTCTGCATTAGACTTGGTTTCTGTTGTATGTCATAGAGAATTGCAAACTGAAGAAAGCGAATAGTGTTTTTTTTTTATTTTCTGAATTCTGAAACATATGACATATGTATACCATATGAGTGCCTATATATGACATATCGCCTTTAAAAAAACCGATTTGATTACCCAAAAGAAACTTTGGATGCTAGTGAGTGCTCTACAGTAAAGAAAAGTAAAAGCATTAAAGCAAACATGTGGTTTTGAATACAAATACAAACAAATCAATTATAGTATATTTTCTCCTGACATGACACTAAAGCAGTAAAGTGGGGTAGGGGTAGGGGTAGGGGTAGGGTAGGTAATTTCCGTAATAAAAAAACCTTAATAAATTACACTCAGCAGCCCAACAGCTATTGACCTTCTCTCTTCTCAAAGACTTAAAACCCCCTTTCCTTTCCTTTCCCCACACTCCACCAACTTCTTTAATAAAAGCAAGTCTTCGTCATTGAGGTCCCACACGTCACCAAGTAACTTTTTATTATTTCGTCCATCAACTCATCCCCAATTATTTGGTCCTTTCTTCTTCTTCTTCTTCTTCACTGTTTAGCAATTAACTTTGTTCCCAATGCAGATCCATTTCATTTCATGCATATATGTTCTATTAGTGAATTCTCAATCTTCCTAGCTTAATTTGTTTACTAAAACAACTTCTAGCACCTTAAGATTTGTGTTTTGGTATGTATAATCTTTAAATTTATTTTTTTATTTTTTTTAATTTCATAAAAGAAGTGCATTAAGAATTGAATTTTTAATTTTAGGTACTGAAGATGAGTCGAAGAACAGGTCTTGCTTTTCACCTATAGACCAAGAATGAGTTGAGCAATTAATTTGACTATTGAGCAATTAGCTAGTAAGCCTTTCTACCTTCTTCATCTTGCCACTATTTTTGTTCATTAGAAGCACCCTTTTTTATTTTTTTTTTTATCACAGATATATGTAATTTTTAAATTTTATTCCCTCTGTCCCATTTTGATCAGGGAAAAAAAAAACGGACCCAATTAAGGTGTGGAAATATAAGATTGGACCAGTTAGGGAACTAATGGTAAAATAGGCCCAACCGCTGATTTCCGTGTCTTATGGACTAGTTTACCCTTCGACTAATGCAAAGACTTGTTTGCATATCATAAACATATAAACATACTTATTTATATCAGTCACAATACAAATATAAAATGCAAAGACTTGTTTGCATACTTGCAAACAACAACATAAACCATAAAATGTAAATGCAAAGAATTGTTTGCATACTCGAAACGACGACAAGATAAACTAGAAAATGTAAAGACTTGTTTGCATCAGTGACAACACATAAAGATTAAATGCAAAAACTTGTTTGCATACTCGAAACAATGACATACCATAAAATGCAAACATTTGTTTGCATAAACCAGAAGGGTATTATCGGTAGTGAAAGGGCCGTTTTTACAATATCAACGTTAAATGGGTCTTTTCTTATTTTACAAATGCTTAATGAGGGCCAATTTTACAAACCGGGTCTTAGTTGGGCCAATTGTGTTTTATAGGTGCTTAATGAGGGCCTAGAACCATTTCCATGCATTTTGATAGGCTCGTTTGTGTTTTTTACACAGATTAAGAAACCTTTTACAGTATTATTATTTTTTTATTTTTTGATAGGCTCGCTTGTGTTTTTGACACAAATTTTATTCCCTCTGTCCCATTTTATTGTTTTTGACCAAAATTAAAAGAGTTAGAGTAATTAATTTTGGCATATTTTTTTCCATATTTACCCTACCTTTTATTATTGTTTTCATGCATTTAATATAAGTTGAAGTATTTGATTATTATTTATAGGTTGCTAAAAATGCTCATTAAATAAAGGTAAATGGGTAATCTGTGTTATTCAATCTCAATTGCCGTAATAAGAAAGGAAAACAGTTTCCAAGAATTTACTTTCCTACATTTGGTTTGGTTTCCTATTAAATTATGAATTTGCAATATCTCACACTAAAATAAACATTTAAACAAAAAAACACGAGTGTAACAATTTTTAAGTAAAAAACAATCTAAATCTATATTAATTCAAAAATTAACAAAAGAAAACAATAAACCATGTCCAACATCTAATGTATAATGTGGATGCGAAGGTATGTAGCCACTCCTTACGCATTTCTAACTTCCGAACCATAAACTTCTTTCCTTCAAGTTGATGTGCCACGAGATAGTTAAATGCCTTTTCAAGGAACTTCTCATCAAAACCTTTCATATTTAATCCCTCTAAATATAATTTTTCAACAAAACTATCTTCAACCAAAGCTTCGGTCAATTTTCCAACTTGTTGACTTAAATCATCAACCTTTGACATCACATCCTCCCATGGTCTACTTCGTTTTCCTCGTCTTCTATTATCCGAAGAATATTTTTGTGTAGCACTCGAGACTTCATTTACATCATCGGTTTGAATGTCCGAAAGTGATTTTGTAAAACTTCTGGTAGTTTGATCCTCTCCACAAACAGGTCTCAACTCTTCGTATTGTTCAATTGGGACATTGATGAATTCTTTAGTATATGGATTCTCCTACAATATATGAATTAAGCATAATATTAACATTGGTCATGACTTACAGATGCTTGAAGTACTTTAAAAAATAGCTTATTATAAAAGGGACAAAAGAATAAGTTTATTATAAAGGGGAAGTAACACCATGTCCTTAGACCTTAACCAGTATACTCACATTTAAGTTACATGTTAACATAGAATTGAAAGATAACATCTTTCTAGCTACAACCACTTTTGGCAAATCAAGACTATAGGTATTATTGGTTTTTGCCACACCCACTTCTTGGTACATATATGTAGCAAAGACAGACCCAAAACAACTTCTTCAAAATATCTTATTTGTATTTGAAGAGAAAACTGGTTATGCATAACAAAGCTTACCTTATTTTTTGTGGAATCAAAACATGAATCATAAAGACAACGGTGCAACAAATAATCAAAATTGTCGGTATATTGACATGTATGTGTACTCATTTCTACATCATTAAAACTATAGAGGACTGGTGACTTAACAACCTTGGAACATAACAACTGTACAATACATAATAAAGGATGGTTTTATACCTCTATGAACTCCAATGCATCCTCTTTACGGACTTCGATAATCTTTCTCTTTTCATCCCAACCCCAACCACTTCTTTCTCGGAGAGCCTTTATTTTTGTGTATTTCCTCTTCACCATCTTCATACGAGCTTCAACATTATCAATTGTTCACAATTGTTTGACACTATCCGTGACGGCTTTGGCAGCTTTAGTATAGACGGCCTTTGGAAACGATTTCCCACTCTTTTCACCATTGTAAGTGTTGCATCATATATAGTTACAATTTCTTTGCATAAGGCCAATGGTAACAACTGTAGAACTGTACGACCACGTCGTCTATCATGATCATAGAGAAGGTGCAACTGTACAAAAGTATTAATGTCTGTGGAAATCTACCTGTACAACTATACCATAAATAAAAGTTACTATTACAGGACGCATTATTTGATGGGAGCTAAGAAGGTAGCTAAACTAAGCTACTGCATCATATATTGAGTGCAATAGTGAGTCGAGAAAACAAGTTACAGAGTCATAGAAGGTGCACAAATGAATGTTTAAAACACAAATATAGAATACAGAATTAATTGACAAGCATTCCATCAGTTGATCTTAACCATGTCCTCGAAATACAATCTCGAAAAGCAACCTACAACAACTGCAACCATTTACTGCACTCCCCTCATAGGGATTCATAAATTCAATACTTAGATTGTTGGGTCGTATTAATTTAAGGCAGCGAATGGGGAGCACGTTATTACCACAGCGGATATGAACTTTACAACAACAGCGAATTGGGTAACCATCTAGATTGGGCCATTCGAAAAGAAGGTTTATTCCAATACGGGTACACCACTCAAATGTGGGTGATTTTTTTATCAATGGAAATGGGCATAATCCCTTTCTTTTTTTCTTAGAACACAAAAAATTACTGGAAGCACCACTAGTCTCGTTGAGGCCATGAACAATTGTATGTTGTTAAGGTTTAACTAGTAGTATTAGAGTAGTAGATATGACTAATTGAGTTTTCAGTAATGAATGTAACATTTATCCGAAAAATCAATCAATTCAGCAAGTACAAAACCTGGAAAATGACTACCACAACTCTTCACGATCACAAGTTTGTTGTTTCATACATCTTAATTACAAACATATGATTGAACAGAAAACTTTTGATATCTCTGGTTAAATGGTTTTATTAAATTTTCCAGTGAGTGCCATCTATCAAATTGTTTACTATAGTAAGAATCAAAGGCAGACTCACCATTCTCCTAGTACCTCATCAAATAAAACTACCCCATGCTTGCAAAAATCCCAGAAAATATACGTATCAACAGATAAAAGATCGAGATGGAGAGAAGCGAAAAGGAAAGTGGTTTCCAAAAATAAAAAAAAGGTGTCCGCTTTCCAAATTTTTAAACCCGCATAGAAACTAGGCAGAATTTGCTTTCCTAATATTTTCGTTTTCCTTTTAAACCAAACAGTTGGAATTTAAACTTTCTAGGAAAACGTTTTTCTTTCCCTTATTTTTCTGTGAACCAAACACACCCTACGTGTATTTCAATGAAAAAACTTAATCTTGAAAATTTTCAGAAATTAGATCGGATCGAAATTATAAAACTAGTTCCAATTCCATTCCATTAGTGTTTGAAAAAATAAAAAATTGGAACTAGCATTTTATGTTCCAAAATAGAAAAAATCAGATTAGAAATCGGAATTTTGGCAAAATTTGTACCAATTACAATATTAAATCGAATCAAAGCATAAATCACCTATTATTACACATGTACGAAAACCTAAATAGTCCATAGAATTACTAAACAAAAAAACTATATGTTGCAGACTTGCAGGAATTAAACAACAATAAAAGAAAGAAGATTATAGGGAGATTTTTTTGCCACCCACTAATAAGTGTTTAATTCTTCAAACTCTACCAGGAATTAAAAGTCACATTAATTTGAGAGAAAAGACAAATAATGGGTTTGAAATACCCATTAGGTGAAATTGTGAAAGTGAATTTAAGTCCCACACCTCTAGATCCAATTCAAATATTTTTATCGTTGTTTATTAATTGATCTATTAAAATCTACTACAACTTTCGGCTTTCATTTATGTATAGTCGATCTTTAAATTTTGTTTAGAAAGGAAGTGCAGAACGAATTAAGTTTTGTGGTGTAAATCTCTATTTTGTGATATATGTTCTACTAAACAGGGTGGGGTCTGTTGTGCGCAGTGGAAACTAATGCACAAATAAGATGATTGAACTAGTGTATGAAATAAAATAAAACGACAAAATCAAAAAAACAAGCAACCACACAAGACACAAGATATACGTGGTTCGGCAATATGCCTACGTCCACGGGGAGAAAGGATGATGTTTTTCTTATCGAGACAATTGTACAAGCCCTCACGAAGAAAACCGAAGTCTTCTTCCTCACAAAAGTTCTCAAACTCTCTAATGGCTTCTCACAATCTCTCTAACATCTCGCATAATTAGGTTTTTCCCCTTCTATTTGGCTTTATACCATAGCCTTACAATAGACCACGAATTCGGTTTAATCACGGCCCATATAGCACAAAAACAAAGGAGGACGTACGTACGTCGAGCCACGGAGAAGTTATCTGACGTACGGGACGTACGTATGCCCTAACTACGTACGTACGTTCCTGAACAAGTAATACAACGTTCGTACGTCGAATTGACGTTCGTACGTTCAGCAAAAACCAAGTTGTCTGTGATACGGGACGTACGTACGCCCTAACTACGTACGTATGTTCCCAGACAAAAAACTTCCCCTTGCCCTCTTGTTTTCCATAAAAAACCCAACAATTCTCTACCTCGACGAAGATTCAATAAATCTAAGCCGACACCAAGAATAAAACAAGTCATAAACTCCCACACATGTCCCGAAAGACCACCTCGGCTGCACCACCTCATGGTTGCCTACGTACCCTTCTGCTAAGGGATCAAGCCATCGTAGTTCACTTCAAGATATACTATTAACTCGAAAGAAGGATATGGACCAATTCTAAGCAATAGAACTTAGTCCCATACACCACTTTAGTCACGACAATTTTCCAAGCTTCTGTCGGAGACAAAGCAACCATAGAATGTAATTGAGACAACCTGCTGATAGATCTCACTGCCAATGTAAACACATATCCAGGAGTAGACCAACGTCTATCTAAGTGACAATCATACTCAAAATCTACATAACCAACACACCGCAGCCTCAAAGTCCTTCCATGTTGAACTAACAAACAAACCTCCACACTACCTTGAATGTAGTGGAACATCGATTTCACAGCTTCCCAATGTCTCACATCAGGATCATGCATGTATCTACCTACAATGCCCACTGCTCGTGAAATATATGGCTTGAAACACACCAACTCATCATACTTTGCAACTCTAGAACCACTAGGCTGAGACAAATAAATCTCCTCATCTAGCTCACCATGTAAAACAACCGTTTCCACATCAAACAAAGCTAACACCAAATCAGATCGCACTACCAAGGCCATAAGGATGCAAACGTTTACCTTCAAGTGCACATCTTTACTTGGAGATTCTTCTTCCTTCTTAGGTAATCTAGTTGCAATTGGACCCTCATCATTAGGATCACCATTTTCTGCATCTCCAATCGTCTCATCATCTGTCATGTCATCAGAATTTGAAACACCCAAAATCCTTACAAGAGTTTCCACATTAGATACAGAACCCACTGGAACATATGGAGGTATGCAAATTTCCACCCACTGCAAAACCTCTTTGGTCCTGTTCTCCACCTGCTGAGAACTCTCAGGCTCCAACATAGAAACCTCCATAAGAGTTTTACCACTAGTCACAATCAAATGCAACCTGTTAATAAGATGACATGTCTCAACCCGAAACACTTTGCCTAATCCAGCCATAGACAACATATGTTCTGCCACCATATTCTGTTGCAGTGTCTTTCTCACAGTGAAGTGATGCTCAATACCCTCAGTCTGATATACTTGCAAGACCGGATCATCTTTGTACTCTATGCTATTATCTAAGCACAATACCATGATCTTTGTGTCAATTCGGGCCTCAACTAGCTTCTTCCACTTCAATATTTCTAGGACTTCATCCTTATGCTTCATGATGTACATCCACACACGCCTAGAAAACTCATAAACTAAAGACACAAAAGAAGACTTACCTCTCTAAGCTGTGTACTTGGTAGGTCTCCAGACATTCATGTGAACATAATCAAGAACTCCACTCATACAATGGATAGTTGTGCCAAACTTTGCTCTTGTCTGCTTGCCCAGATCACAATGCTCACCGAACTCTAACTTGCAGGCGATAGCACCCATAAAAAATCTTTGCTCCGTTATTGTCTCCAAAGATTTTTCACATTTATGCGTCAGCCGCATATGCCACAATTTGGTAGTCTCTCTAGCAAACTTCGTTGTAGCCTCTGACATGGCCACATCACATGTAACTGTACTACCGTGCAAGAAGTACAAGTTACTTCGTCGAGTACCCTTTAGTAATACCATTGCACCAACCATAACCTTTAGAACACCATTCTGAGCTACTACCTTGTAACCTTTGGCTTCTAAAGTACCAAGTGAAATAAGGTTCTTCTTTAAATCAGGAACATATCTTACATTCCTCAACTCTTTTATCTTTCCATCAAACATCTTCAATCGAATAGTACCTATCCCCAATACATGACAATGTTGATCATTCCCCATCACTACTGCACCATTATCTAGCCTTTTAAAGCTAGAAAACCATTCCCTTATGGGACACACATGATAAGTACCAGCCGAATCTAATATTCACTCTTTAGCACTAGTGGAACAATTGATGGATGAAACACATAAAGAATAATCAGAACCATCATCTTCATCTCTATTAATATGTGCAACATTTACCTCAAAGTTATTCTTCTTGTCCTTTGTCTTGGCTTGGAGACAATCTTTCTTCCAATGCCCTTTCTCATGACAAAAAGAACATTCATCTTTTGCTAGAAACCCCCTTTTCGGCTCCCTACGAGACTCACCCCTACTATTGTAGCTTCCCCTTGCCACTAAGACCTCTGGTGTTGAGCTTTTGGACTCTTCTTTGTCCTTCTTCATACACGCATGATTTAACAATGCTGCAGAAATCTCACTATACACCAGCTTGTCTTTTCCATATGTAAGTGTGATAGCCAAGTGTTCATATTCGTCCGGTAATGAATTGAGGAGACACACTGCCTTGCTTTCATTACTTACATCTGCTTCAAGATTCACCAAGTCGGCAATTACCTTGGTAAAATCATTAAGATGCTTCGCCATTGAAATACCTCTTCTCATATCTATTTGATAAAACTTTCGAAGTAGATAGTTTTTATTGTGGATAGTCTTTGTCATGTACTTCTCCTCCAATTTTCGCCACATCTCCTTTGCAGAAGCATCATTCATCACAAGGTATTTAATGTCTTGAGCCAAACACGATCTTATGATTCCACAAGCTCGTTTGTTCATTTTCTTCCAATCCTTCTGTTCCACACATTCTGGCTTATCCTCCAGAACATCTTCTAGGTCTTGTTGACATAGAGCATCCATTACCTCGCACCTCCACATACCAAAGTTATTGGTGCCGGTAAACTTCTCTACATCAATCTTTGCTTGATGGAAAACCATTGTCTTGATTTCCCCCTTCGAATCCTTCGAATTTAATTCTTTTGTCATCTTTCCACCAACTTTCATGCACTAAACAATCACCAAACGAAAGTAAACAAATCTGAAATTCACACCGGAATTTCAACCAACACCTTCTATGCAACCCACGAACAAAAGGTAGAATCTTGGACTTGAAACACAATTAAGAAACTCACTGCGGAATTTCTTCAAACACCTTCAAGACGCTCAAGATCTAACCGAAGCTCTGATGCCACTTGTTGTGCGCATCGGAAATTAATGCACAAATAAGATGATTGAACTAGTGTATGAAATAAAATAAAACGACAAAATCAAAAAAACAAGCAACCACACAAGACACAAGATATACGTGGTTCGGCAATATGTCTACGTCCACGGGGAGAAAGGATGATGCTTTTCTTATCGAGACATTTGTACGAGCCCTCACGAAGAAAACCGAAGTCTTCTTCCTCACAAAAGTTCTCAAACTCTCTAATGGCTTCTCACAATCTCTCTCACATCTCGCATAATTAGGTTTTTCCAGTTCTATTTGGCTTTATACCATAGCCTTACAATAGACCACGAATTGGGCTTAAACAGGGCCCATATAGCACAAAAACAAAGGAGGACGTACCTACGTCGAAATCACGTTCGTACGTCGAGCCACAGAGAAGTTATCTGACGTACGGGACGTACGTACGCCCTAACTACATACGTACGTTCCTGAACAAGTAATACAACGTTCGTACGTCGAATTGACGTTCGTATGTTCAACAAAAACCAAATTATCTGTGATACGGGACGTACGTACGCCCTAACTACGTACGTACGTTCTCAGACAAAAAACTACCCCTTGTCCTCTTGTTTTCCATAAAAAACCCAACAGGGTCTTTAACATGTGCTCTTTAATATTCTTGAATACTTCCTATTAAAATCTACTACAACTTTGGCTTTCATTTATGTATAATCTTTGAATTTTGTTTAGAAAGGAAGTGATGTAAATCTTATTTTGGATATATGTTCTACTAAACAGGGGCGGGTCTTTAACATGAGCTCTTTAATATTCTTGAATACTTCTGTGATCAATATTTGTATTGTACATAATGTTCTAACTAATAATTATGATCCACTACAAATTTAATCCAAAAAAGTAATATAATTTTATTTTCAATTTATATTTTTTGTTTGGTAATTGCAATGTTAATATATATGGGGTATTTAGGTTTTCGTCTTAGTTGTATTAAGACTTGGTCGGACTTATGTAATTAGATTTTAGGGGTGATTTCGTCTTTTGACTTGTTTGACTATCAATCTAGTACTGTTAACCTTTTTAAGATAACACTACTAACCCTGCATGAGAGAAACGCGTGAGAATTAAAATTTTGTCAAATAATTTAAGAATCATATGCTATGTGGAAAGAAAATTAGAAAATAGTACTTCCTATAATTAAAAGTATTAAGTTTTAGTACTTCCTTTATTATTCTTAAGGTTTTGGTCCAAGTTTCTGCCATGAATGCAGGGCCGGCTCTGGCTTTCTAATGGCCCTGTGCAGTAACTTTAAAAAACGACCCTTTGTATAATAAGTCAGAAGGAACAAAAAAATTATTTGAATCTAAAAATCAAAAAATTCAATTAGAGATGGTTCAAGTAATCATATTTGATATAAAATTCTCAAAAAAACAAAAAAAATAATATCTACAGTACCTACTTCTTGAGTTGTTGAGAATGCAAATGAAGATTTAGTGTTGAAATTGAAATAGAGAAATAGAGAATAATATTTGGAGGAAGAAATCTAATCGCTTATAAAAAAAAAATTATATATATTAGGATGAAAAAAAAATATATATTAGGATGAATTTGTAATACTAGACTTGTTTGTTGAATTCTTTAGAGATGGGAATAATATAGGGAAAAAAGAAAAATTACAGTTCTCTCCGTTGAAAAAAGAAATTTGGTAGATATTTTTCCATAAATAATGGAGATATTTAAGAAACTTAAATAAAATCCCAAAATTTTTTCTTTCTTAATTACATTTATCAATTAATTATTGGTGTACTTAATTCCTAAACAAATATTAGAAAGCAAATCTATTTTTTTTTCTTCTCACGTATCTATCTATTGGTTCCCAAAAGATAAGGCCTCATTAACTCTGAGGGCCCTGTGAGTCGAACATTCTACACACCCAAGAGCCGGCCCTGGATGAATAGGGCTACAATCTGAGCCGAGCGGCTCGGGCTCGGCTCGATAAAAGCTCGGCTCGGCTCCCTCATTTATCTAAACGAGCCGAGTTCGAGCCGGTTTTTGAGCTCGTCACGAGCCCGGGCCGAGCTCGAGCTCCAAACGAGCCGAGCCGAGCAGCTCGTTAACTATGGGCTTGGGAGTTGGGCCTTGGGCTTATCTCTCTTCTCTCTTCTCTCTTCCATAGAAACATCAGAGTTTGTGCTTACAATGAGATAGAAACATCAGGGTTTTGGTTTTGGGTTTTTTTTTTGTGTTGAAATGGGGGTTTTGAGGAAATGGGTTGTTTTCATTTTTGTGTAGAAATGTTGGGTTTGTTTTAAAATCTAGTGATGAACAAGGTTTAAGCTTTTAATTTTTGAGTTTAAAATGGTTTTTGATGAGTTTTTTTGGGGGGTTTTTTGTGTTGAAATGGGGTTTTTGGGGAATGTTTTGATGTAAATTTTTTGTGTTTTGCTAAAGTTGGGGGTTTTGTTTTTGGGGCCTTTTTGTGTTGAAATGGGGGTTTTGATGAAATGGGTTGTTTTCATTTTTGTGTGGAATTGTGGAAATGTTGGATCAATACCACGATTACCACGAATAGGAGGAGGAAGACGATCAATATCAATATCTCTCTCTTCTCTTCTCTCTCTTGAATCTCTATCTCTTCTTCTAGAAGATGGAGGTGGTGGTGGTGGAAGATCGTTATCAACAGATTTCTCTTTTCTTTCTGATTGTCTTTCACGACGTCGATCTAATGTTTCAGCTGGCATGTTCATCACTTCTGCCATCAATTTAAAAATCAAAATGAACCCTAGAAAGAACCAGCTACCAGATCGGAAAAATTCAAGTAGAATCTTGTTAGCCAAACGAGCCAGCGAGCCAAACGAGCCAGTGAGCCGAAACGAGCCGAGCTCGAGTTTTACTGTTGGCTCGCGAGCCGAGCTCGAGCTCATAGGTCAGCTCGATCTTAATTTTGAGCTCGGCTCGGTTAGTAACGAGCCGAGTTCGAGCATACCTTAGCTCGGCTCGAGCGGCTCGAATTGCACCCCTATGCATGAATGAGTGAGGAAGCTTATTTCTTTTCAGACAAAAACTATAATTTTAACATTAACTTTTGAAGACAAGTCAGCCGACTGGAACTTTTTGTAGCAGAAGGTGCTAGTCTCATATAGGACACACAATTAGACTTTCAAAAATGACGAAGTTGTACTCAGGATGGGTTGTTTCTTAATGACTTGGGCATCCGTGCACAACCAGAGCAAATATGTAACGAGAATGTGTAGATGGGCATCTAGCTACCTCCAGCAACTAACAGATAAAGTTGAATGTAGATGGGGCTATTAGGGGTAATCTAGGTCCAACTTGTTTTGACATGTAGCAAGGGACAATTCAGGTGCATTGATAAGATAAGGGGTAGAAACTTGGGAGTGAAATCCAATTATTGGGCTGAATGTCTAACAATTGTGGAAATCATGGAGATGGATATTCAGGAGGATTGGCTGACTGTCTGGATAGCGTCAGATGTTGCAGCTGCTGAACTATATGTAGTGTGTAATTAAATCTCAACAACCTCAACATGCAACCCGCAACCTAGATATTCATAAGAACACCTCCTTTGCAATACATGATTCGTTTGTCAATGAATTCGAAGATTACCAAACAATAAACAATAGTAAAAGAAGAACAATAATAACACCAAGATATATGCGGTTCGACAATGCCTACCTTCACGGGGAACAATGAGAAGATTTCACTCTAAAAAAAAAAAAGAAACATCGATTACAATAATCTCCCTAGTATCTTTCTCAAGATCTTAATCTCTCACCTCAAGCTCAATACACCTTGGCTTCCAAAAGTTCTCTTACCTTTGCTCTTTCTATCTCTATTATTTTCTACTCTTGTTGCTTTATGTTTACAAAACCAAGTTACTTGTGTATCTATAACACCCGGATAAAAACGAGATCCATATAGGATACGAAGTCCAAAACCGAAAAAAATATAGAAACAATGAATTAGGTTGTAAGGCCTCATTCCAACTTTGTTTGGCTAAAATGACAAACTTATAATTGTGGTTGTCAAAAGGAAAAAAATACGTTAATAATTTGTTAAAAGGACAAACCCGGATTTTAACTTTGTCAAAAGGAAAAATGTTTATGATTAGACTTATAATCATATGGTCACACTTTTTCAAAATTTCATTTTTACCCGTATATACATGTAATTGCCATTATGATTATACGTGTGATCATACACACTTGTCCCTTTGATTTATGTGATCACAACTGTAATCTTAGTCATTATTATATGATGTTTATATGTGATTAGGACTATGATCATAACAAATAAATACGATTACAGGTCTGATCGTAACAAATAAATGTGATTATAAGTGTGATCATACATACTCGTGTTGTAATTTATGTATGATCATAATGAATGAATGTGATTACAGGTCTAATCATAACAAATAAATGTGATTATACGTGTGATCATATATACTCGTGTTGTGATTTATATATGATCATAATGAATAAATGTGATTACAGGTCTGATCATACCAAACAAATGTGATTATAAGATCCGATCATACGGTTGCATAAGATCGCATTCCAATAAGAGTTCATTTAGGTAGGGTATAGGTTTACTACAGTTGGTGTTATGTAGTATATGATTAGACTTGTGATCATATGATTATACGTCTGATCATAAGGTTGCATAAGATCGCATTGAAACTAGGGTTCATTAGGGTGGGGTATAGTCTTATTGCATTTAGTGTTATGTAGTATATGATTAGATCGTGATCATGTACTTATATATGTTTGATCATAGGGTTGCTTAATATTGCATTCCAACTACGGTTTATTGGGGTAAGTATAGTTTTATTGCATTTAGTGTGTACAGTATGTAGTATATGATTAGACATGTGATCATAAATGATATTTTTGTCCAAGGGAGTGAATTGTTATTATCAGACCCGTGATCATAAAAACATTGTCCTTTTAACTAAGTGGAATATTTTAATCAAAGAATTATTTTGTAAGACCTTATTTTAACTTTGTTAGGCCAAAAGGACACGGGTAGAAATCTGTTACCCAAAAGAAGAAATGGGTAGATTTTATGAGAAGGACAATAAGATTTTGGGGCTCAAGGACAATCAACTCAGTCTATCTGTTTTATTTTTCTGAAAATTCCATTTATACCCTTCTTCTTCTTCTTCTTCCCCTCTGATGCGAGGACGCCTATTGATGAACATGTGCAGAGCACATGATTCAATTCCTACATGAGTTTCTATTTTGATTCCTATTCTTAATAGGATTTACTATTACTTAGTTTCTATTTTGTTTTAAGTTCCTAGACTAAGTAGCTTTTCTAGTTTAGTTAGGATTAGGTTTAGGCTATTATAAATAGGGGATTGCAAACCTTATTAAGTAGGTTAGATTGAAGATTTGTTTATGTCTTGAGACATTAAATTCGTTTTTGTGAAAAACCCTAGTTTTTGGGTGTTCAAACCATTTATTTAATTGGTATTCTTATTATTGTTTGTTTCCGCCGATAATATTACATCAAAATTGGTATTAAGAGCTTGTTTTTTCTGGGTTTAGAAGATTAAAAATCTGTTTTTTTTTTCTTCTTCAAGAGCCATTTATTTTTTTGGATATTCACAATGGTAAACCAAGGGAATAGAAGAGGCAGACCCCCCAACCATGACCACTCGCGTTGCTCACATTGAAGACACCTTGACAGAGATGATGAAGATGATGTCTACGTTTGCTGTAACTCCTCAACCACCACTGCAAACTGTTGACAGCAGTTCTGCTGGTGAGAGCAATGAGGTTGATGATCCTAGACCAACCCATGAATCAGAAAGAAGTTCTGATGATGAACAACGCAGTCGACGTCCCCTCTCTCTTCCTCTTGTCTTAGAAAATGATTCTGAATCACGTCAGAACTGTATTCATGCTTGGCTTCATGAACGAGATGGTGAATTTGAAGGAAATTGTAGTCTTAACGGTGCTAGAAATCAGCAAGTTAGAGCTGATATTCAACGACCAACACAAGTTGCGAATCAAGGCCATCTTAGGGGTCCACATGTTCATCCAGGTCGAGTACTTCCACCTATGGTGCGAAGGCAGCAGCAGCAGCAACCACAAGAACGTGTTCTTCGTGGTCAACAACAAGATATTCCAAGAAGAAATCAACAGCAGCGAAATCGTAGAGCCGCATCTCCTCCCCGTTTGCTTAGGAATCATGCAAATTTGCATCCCAATAGAAATCTGCAGCAAAGAGATTTCTCTCATGTTCGACGTAGAGGTAATAATGGGCAGAATCAGGTCAGGAACCATCATAATACTCCACCTCGTCAGCATCGACATGCACCCAAGCAGGCAGCTCGTGCTTATGATCCTCCTGATCCATCAGATTCTAATTCAAGTACTTCCCCACCTAGGCGTCCTAATCATAATCAATTAATCATCATGCCCATCAAAATCAGCAACGCCGGAATCATGGCACGATAAAGGTAACTTTAATCTTAACCGTTTTTTGCGAATTCTAGAACGTAATCAAAATGGTGATATTAAACTTGATGTTCCCGAGTTTAATGGTAAATTACACCCGAATGCTTTTGTTGATTGGCTCAATAAGATTGAAAAGGTTTTTGATTACAAAAATTTAGAGGATCCAAAATGTGTTAAGTTGGTTGCTACTAAACTGACTGGTTATGCGTTAGTATGGTGGGATGAGTTGCAAAAGAGTAGAGAAAGACAAGGTTACAAACAAATCACCACTTGGGACAAGATGCTTCGTGACTTGAAGTTTGAATTCATTCCTCATGACTATGAGAGAGATTTATTCATGAGACTTCACCACTTGAAACAAAGACTTCGAAGTGTGACCGATTATACTGAGGAGTTCCTTTTGTTGTCTACTCGTGCTGATTTAACAGAAACTATGGAACAGAAGGTTGGGAGATATATGGATGGTTTGCGAAAATCTATTCAGCAAGATTTAGCATTTAAGGATATTTATGATCTTTCCGATGCCATTAAATATGCTCTTAAAGCCGAAGAATTACACAAAGCAGTGTCTTCTAGTACTTCTACTCCGATTGATTCTTCTTCAAAGCCTATTGTTACATCATCCGGTATGACGTGTTATAATTGCAAAGAGGTTGGTCATCGTGTTAGTGAGTGTCCTAAGAAGAAACGTGTTGGTTTAACACAAGATGATAATGAATCTATCGATCCACTTGCAGAAGCGGATGGTATTTTGACACCGGCTGATTCAGGTTGTCCTATGCTATTGCTTGAGCGATTTTGTGACAATCCCAAACTACCTCGAGATACTCGTCTTTTGCCTTTCGATGAGTCCGGTTCTCCATTGTTTGTGATTCGCCGTTCTCTCATTACTCCAGTTCCTGCTGAGGATCCTAACAAATGGCTTCGTCACAACATTTTTCTCACTCGTTGCACCTCTATGGGTCGATTGTGTAATTTGATCATTGACAGTGGTTCGGCTGAAAATATAGTATCTAGTGACATGGTTGACAAATTAAAATTTAAGGTGGAGCCTCACCCCGAGCCTTTTCACGTTAAGTGGCTAAGCAAAGGTACTGAAGTAAAGGTTAATAAGAGGTGCTTAGTTCCTTTCTCAGTTGGTAACTATAAAGATGAAGTGTGGTGTTCTATTGTTCATATGGATGCGTGTCATGTGCTTTTGGGGCGACCTTGGCAATATGATTTGAAGGCGCATCATGATGGATACAAAAACACTTATTCCTTTTATTTTCATGGTGAGAAGATTACTTTGACTCCGTTAGCTCCAGTAAGATCTACTCTTCCTTCCCAATCATCGGTTTCTTCTTCACCTCCTGTGAAGTCTAGTTTTCTTGCCGAGGGACGCCAGGCAGGTATGATTTATGTTCTTGTTGATTCATTTTTGACAAGTCCTACTGTTATACCTCTTGTTTTGCAACCTTTATTGGATAGTTATTTAGATGTTTGTTCTGAGCCTATTGGTGGGGAACTACCTCCACTGAGAGATATTCAACACACTATTGATCTTGTGCCGGGAGCTCCTCTCCCTAATTTGCCCCATTATCGCATGGCTCCTTCTGAGCATGCCGAATTACAAAGGCAGGTGGCAGATTTACTAGCTAAAGGTTTTGTTCGTGAAAGCATGTACCCTTGTGCTGTTCCCGCGCTACTCACACCCAAGAAGGATGGAAGTTGGCGGATGTGTGTTGATAGCAGGGCTATTAACAAGATCACAGTTAAATACCGTTTCCCAATTCCTCGACTAGAAGATATGCTTGATTCTCTACATGGAGCTAAGGTATTTACCAAACTCGATTTGAGGAGTGGATATCATCAAATTCGTATGCGTCCTGGTGACGAGTGGAAAACAACTTTTAAAACCAAGGATGGTTTATTTGAATGGTTGGTGATGCCTTTTGGGTTGTCTAATGCTCCATCTACTTTCATGCGCCTTATGACTCAGATTCTACGACCCTTCCTCAATAAATTTGCCGTTGTATATTTTGATGATATACTTATTTATAATTCTATTACGGCTGACCATTTACATCATATTGAGACTATATTGGGCGTTTTGCGTTCTCAGAAGCTTTTCTTACAGCTTAAGAAATGTTCATTCTTGGTTGATTCTGTGGTCTTCTTGGGATTTGTTGTATCTTCTGAGGGTATTCGAGTTGATGACTCAAAGGTTCGCGCTATTCTTGATTGGCCTACTCCTACTCCTACTTCTTAGGTTCGGAGTTTTCATGGGTTGGCCACGTTTTATCGGAGGTTCATTTTAAATTTCAGCAGTATTATGGCTCCTATTACCTCTTGCATGGCTGCTAGCCCTTTTGTTTGGACTCCTGCAGCTGAGAAGGCATTTCAGCTTATTAAATCTGCGATGACTACCGCTTCTGTTTTAGCTTTGCCTGACTTTTCCCAACTTTTTGAAGTTACTTGTGATGCTTGTAAGCATGGTATTGGTGCTGTCTTAAGCCAGAATGGACGACCTGTTGCCTTCTTTAGTGAGAAACTTGTCGGTGAGAAACTGAGGTACTCTACTTATGATGTGGAGCTATATGCAGTTGTTCAAGCCGTTCGATATTGGCATCATTATCTTATTCATAGAGAATTTATTTTAAAGTCTGATCATGAGGCTCTCCGTTACATGAATACTCAACAAAAGGTTAGTGATCGTCATTCGAAGTGGTTTTCCTTTCTCCAGCGATATACCTTCCATTTACAGTTTCAAGCTGGCAAGGATAACCAGGTGGCAGATGCTTTGAGTCGTCGTTCTCATATCTTGGTTACACTCCGCACCTCTTTATTCGGTTTCGATGAGTTACGTGACTTATATGCTCAGGATGTTTACTTTGGCCCTATTCATGTGGATTGTTTGGCCCATCATGGGGCAGCTGGTGATTTTCTCTTGCAGGATGGATTTCTCTTTCTTGGTTCTCAGCTATGTATTCCTGTCTCGTCTCTCCGTGACCAAATTATGACTGAAACACATGCTGGGGGGTTGAGTGATCACTTTGGAGTGATCAAAACTATTGCCTCTATTCGAGAGAAGTATTTTTGGCCCACCATGCGAAGAGATATCAATAAGTTCATTGCTCGCTGTTATGTGTGTCAAACAGCCAAAGGCAAGCAAACCAATGCTGGTTTATATACTCCTCTTCCTATTCCTGAAAAGCCATGGCTTGATGTTTCTATGGATTTTGTTGTGGGTCTTCCTCGCACTTCTCATGGTATGGATTCAATTTTTGTGGTGGTAGATAGATTCTCTAAAATGGCACATTTTATTCCTTGTACGCGTACTTCCGATGCTAGCCATATAGCTTTTTTATATTTCAGAGAAGTTGTTCGTTTGCATGGTTTACCTCGCTCTATTAGTTCTGATCGGGATGCTAAGTTCACTAGCTATTTTTGGAAGACGTTATGGAAGCATCTTAAGTGTCAACTCCGATTCTCTACAGCTTTTCATCCGCAAACAGATGGCCAAACTGAGGTTGTGAACCGTAGTTTGGGAGACTTATTGAGATGTCTAATTGATAATACCCCTACAGCGTGGGAGTTGGTCTTATCTCAAGCAGAGTTTGCTTATAATAACTCAGTTAATCGCTCCACAGGTCTTTCTCCATTCATGATTGTAAATGGCATGACTCCACGCACTACTATGGACCTTGCTCCACTTTCTCCTACAGTTCCAGTTTGTCCTGATGCTGAGGCTTTTGCTAATCAGATTCATAACATTCATGAGGATGTCCGTAAACGTTTGGAGAAATGTTATGTTTTATAAAAGGCTCATGCAGACAAACGGAGGCGTTTGGTGTCATTTCAGGTTGGTGATTTGGTAATGGTTTATTTGCGCAAAGAACGATTACGTAAACGTTATCCCAAGCTACAAATGAGGCGTTTTGGACCTTTTTCTATCGTTGCGTGTTATGGTGATAATGCGTATGAAGTAGACCTTCCTTCAGAGTGGTGCATTTTGCGGAGTTTTAATGTTGCAGATCTTACCCCTTTTGCTGGTGACATTGTCCCTCCCATTCCTTTGCCTTCTGACATTTCTAGAGTTCCGGCTGCTGCTTCTGATCAAGTTGAAGGTGTCGTTAATGTGGCATCTACGTCTACGCGTCAGGGTACTTATGATAGATTCTTGGTGAAATGGCGTAACCGTCCGTTTCGGAGAACATATGGCTTTCCGATGCTAGTTTTCAACAACTAGATCCAGATTTCTACAGATGTTATATGGAGTCGACCTCGAGGGCGAGCTTTTCACAAGCTGGGGGGATTGATGCGAGGACGCCTATTGATGAACATGTGCAGAGCACATGATTCAATTCCTACATGAGTTTTTATTTTGATTCCTATTCTTAATAGGATTTACTATTACTTAGTTTCTATTTTGTTTTAAGTTCCTAGACTAAGTAGCTTTTCTAGTTTAGTTAGGATTAGGTTTAGGCTATTATAAATAGGGGATTGCAAACCTTATTAAGTAGATTTGATTGAAGATTTGTTTATGTCTTGAGACATTAAATTCGTTTTTGTGAAAAACCCTAGTTTTTGGGTGTTCAAACCATTTATTTAATTGGTGTTATTATTATTGTTTGCTTCCGCCGATAATATTACATCACCCTCTTTTTCATTTATGTTATTGAATTCCTTGTGATGTTACATCTAGTAATGAAGATGAGAATGATGAAGATGATCGAAGTTAAGTTCGATGATGAAGATCGACGAGGCTGAAAATAATCCAAAATATTCAGATAAGTAGATTCAAAGAGAGATGGGTAGATCAATTGATTGTTACAAGCTAAAGAAATTGGAGGTGGGGGGGGGGGGGGGGGGGAGTTATTTATTTGATTTGCTACGTTCTATTAAAGATAAAGAAAATTATTGAATCTCAATTGAATGGGAATCTGTCGAGTTTGAATTTTTTTTTTCTCTCTTTGTTTTGATGGATTAATTGATTATATATTTAGAAAATCAAGTCATTTGAGGTTTGTTTTGTGAAATTGTTGTTTTATATTGATTATCATCAGATTATATGAAGAAATAACTTATATTTGTAATCATTCACTTAACATTGTTTTAGATACTGATTGTAACATGATTATGATCATAATTGTGATCATAATAAATAAATTTGATTGTAATATGACTGTGATCAGGATATTGATCATAATAAATAAATTTGATTATAACCATGATTATACACACTTTGTGTCTGTGATTTATGTGATCACAAGTATGATGATAAAATGTTTATGTGATTATGATTGTGATCATAATAAATAAATATGATTATAACCTCGATCATAACAAATAAATGTGATTACACTCTTATACATTTAGGGTTTAGGGTCATTAGAGGTAGGGTATAGTTACATTGCATTAGGGTCGCGTAAGATCACATGATGTATAACTAGGGTTCATTGGGGTAAGTGTGATTATACATGTAATCATATAAATGTGAATATAAGAGGACTGTGATCAAGAGTATAATGTGATTAGAAGCATGATCATACTCACTTGTAGATGTGATTTATGTGATTGGGAGTGTGATCATAACAATTGAATGTGATTATAGATTTGATCATACACTTTTGTACCCATATACAACTTCTCGAGCTTTTCCCATGTTCCTTTGGCGTTAGTTTCTTCCATCACATTAAACATCACCTCGTCCGAGATATGTAGTTCAATGGAACTCATGGCTTTGAGATCTGTTTTGCTCCACTCGTCATCCTACATGTCCTTTGGTTTCTTGTCTTTCCCGTCAAAAACCACGTGAAGATCTTGTTGGATCAAAACGTTTATCATCTTCCTTTGCCATAGTGTAAAGTTATCTCTACCGTCAAACGGTTTAATCTCAATCTTTACACCACCGCCAAGAGTGGTAACCGATGGTTTCTTAGCATTGCTATTCGTAGGAAAACCTGTAATCTCCGTCATCTTTGATGAAACCTTAAATCAAACCTAAGCTCTGATACCACTTGTTGAACTATATGTAGTGATTAATTAAATCCCAACAACCCACAACCTAGATATTCATAAGAACACCTCCTTTGCAATACATGATCCGTTTGTCAATGAATTCGAAGATTACCAAGCAATAAACAATGGTAAAATAAGAACAAAACAATAAAGAACAATAACACAAAAATATACGTGGTTCCGCAATGCCTACCTCCACGGATAACAATGAGAAGATTTCACTATAAGAAAATAAACACCGATTACAATAATCTCCCTAGTATTTTTCTCAAGATCTTAGTCTCTCACCTTAAACCCAATACATCCTTAGGCTCCCAAAAGTTCTCCTACCTTTGCTCTCTCTATCTCTATTATTTTCTACCATTGTTGTTTTATCTTTGCAGAACAAAGTTACTTGGGTATTTATTAACACCCGGATAGAAAAGAGATCCATATAGGACACGAAGTCAGAGAAATCCTGCCCGTAATGGTTTCCTAAACGAAGACTAGATCTGATCCTATGGACCATACCTAATATAAGGTATGATCTAGTGCACACCTGCACATATGGTGAGCCAATATTCAACAGCAGCAACAATAAGTGTATTTAAAAATGGTGCGGTTTCGTGGCAGATGAATGGAAGATGGCAGGTTCGTGTTGGTAAAGTCCAGCTACACTTCTCATACTTGAAGGGAAGCGAACATTCCACGGATCAGGTTGCAGGTTCAAGGCTTCGACCCTTCGAGGAAGTTCACTGTAATGGGCGACCAGACTGGTTAAATCAATTGAATTTCCATATTGCTTACCGTTTTGAAATCTCGCTTGGCTAGCTAAAAGAAGTAGAAATAACTGGAAAGAAAAAAAGAAAAAGACAAAATAATCACCCAAGGATTTACTAAGAACAAATATATACATTTTAAAGAATTATGTTTCCCTTTCTCAGCAATAATCCCATTCTTCACTAAAGTGCCCTGAACAAAACTCCTTCTTAAACTCCATCCAAAGTGTCTTCATCCATAATATATGGGCTATCAAGTGCATCCGCACATTCCTCGTATTATCTGTATTATCTTAAGGCGCTTTTACTGATAGGTAGGGTTCAATATTGTCATCAATCAAACAAATTTACCATTCAGTTCAATGTTCATATTCTGCCATGGAACTATGGAAGAAATCCAAATGTTAAGACAAGAAGAATTTGGGTTCGAACAAACTAAATATTGCTTAAGGAAAACAAATTAACTGAAAAAACTTCTTGACTGAATTGTTGATCAGAAACGCATTTATTTTCTAATTCGTTTCTTTGCTCTTGAGTGAAATATATTAACAAAGCTATTTTATCTACATCTTTTGACCTTTGCCTTTCTGTTGTCAGGCAAGAACAAGCAATCATTATATCACTATCATCCATCTTTTACTTGGTTGCACAATTCCTTGTAAAACATGGATATGAAGAACCCTAGTAAACTACAAGGGGAAAGCTCAGTTTCATTTGATATATTAACAAATGAGTTTGGACCAAAGTCATATTCAAATGCTGATCTTATGAGGTTTACATCAAATTTTTCTAATAAAATAGGCTCTGGTGGGTATGGAGAGGTTTATAAAGGTCATATTCAAGACAATGTCACTGTTGCTGTTAAGGTACTGGAAAACAAGGATGTGGTGCGTGAGACATTCGTGGCTGAAGTCAGTACAATAAGCAAGGCTTCCCATCGTTACATAGTTAAACTACATGGGTATTGCTTTGAGCCCAACATGAAAGCACTTGTGTATGAATATATGGAGAATAGATCTTTGGATAAAATTTTGTATCAAAATCCCCATAGTAATATTGAGTGGGGAAAGTTATATGGTATTGCAATTCAGATTGCAAAAGGGCTCGATTATTTGCACAATGGTTGGGATGAGCAGATAATTCACTATGATATTAAAGCAGCGAATGTGCTTCTTGACAGCAAGTTTTCATCTAAAATTGCAGATTTTGGGTTAGCAAAGCTTATGAAGAGGGATGAAAGTCGTGTCCCCTTGACAAGAACTAGAGGGACTGTTGGCTATAATGCCCCAGAGACGTGGATGCCAGGATCATATGTAACTTTTAAATGTGATGTTTTCAGCTTTGGTATGTTGTTGTTTGAAATTTTAGGAAAAAGAAGCAACGGCATGGAAGAAAATTGGTTTCCACAACAAGTTTGGGAGCAGTTTAAGAACGGAAAACTGGAAGTTATATTTAGAGATTCTGGCATTATGGATAAGGATAAAGAAAAGGCTAACATACTATCTAAGGTTGCATGCTGGTGTGCGCAGTATTCACCTGAACTAAGACCTTCCATGACTGATGTGGTCTTGATGCTTGAGGAAAAAATACCAGTTGGGAAGCCTCCCAGCCCCTTCGAATTTAGAAAGCAGCTCTCCAGTTGTTCAATGGTACCATTACTAAAGGTGATTCCAGACGTCTGTTCAGAAGTCCCTCCTTCAAGGAATGAAAGGTAACATTAGATACTCATGTTGATCTTGGCTTAGTAAGAATTCATACTCATATATAAACATAAACGTATTTTTTCTTATTTTTAAAATTATTTGTTTATGAATGGTAAGACTAACAAAGGTAACCCATATATTTTCAGCTTATTTGAGAAAAAGTGTGTTGGCAGAGAAGAGGACAGAAATAACCAACAACTGTGCAAGAAGGTTGGTGGTGACGCTAGTTTGGTTTTTGGAGAACGTAGCTCAAAGTCAGTGATGAAAAGGACGACTCTTCTAAACAAAGCTAGTCAATTATCAAATGAAAATCAAATTTCACAGGTGCCAGATATCGGAAGGGAACTACATGAAAGACTGAGAAGAGAAAAGGCAGCAATGATTGCGAAGGCAGATGATGTAAAGGCGAGGTTATTCAGAGCAGAGACCGAAGAAGGAAAGGTGGCTACTAATTCTGTGAAAAATTGGTTGCATTACGTCGAAGATGTTGCGAAGAAGATAAGTACTGCCAATTCACAATCAGATCTTGGTCAGAATATCTCCGGATTAATCACAGAGGTGACTGAGTTGACAGAAAAGGGTGATCAATTTTCAGGCGAGTCTTTAGCATTATTGCCACCTCAAAGGGGCCTGAAACTACCTGTGACGAGTCTAGTAGGTGAAACTACAGCTCTGAACTATTCAGAGATCGTTTGGGATTGGTTAATGAATGATCAGACACGAGTTATTGGTATGTATGGGATGGGGGGTGTAGGAAAAACCACCATTGCCAAGAATATCCATAATCGACTCCTAGAAGAACAAAATTGTTTTGGTCAAGTTATTTGGGTTACTGTATCCAAAGATGCGAGTGTTGGCAAACTGCAAAAAGATATGGCAAAGGCGGTCAATGTGAACTTATCATTGGAACAAGATGAATTGGAAGACTCAAAACTATTGCTCCGAGCATTGGAACAAAAAAAAAACGTTGCGATTATCATGGATGATATGTGGGAAAATATATCTTTGTATGCGATAGGAATTCCAAAACCCAGTAAGGAAAATGGATACAAACTAGTAGTGACTACTAGGTCGTTGGAAGTGTGCAAGCAGATGAGATGTCACCAAGATAATATTGTAAGAGTAGAACCTCTGACGAAAGAGGAAGGGTGGGAGTTGTTTGTGGATAAAGTTAATGTTGAATTTCTTCCAGAAGTCAGAACAATTGCTGTGGAAGTTGTTAAGGAATGTGCTGGTTTGCCCCTTGCAATCATCACAATCGGTGGAGCAATGACAGGAAACAATGACCTTAGTGAGTGGAGACTTGCTTTGTCCAACTTGAGGGATTCTAGCGAGCAGAACATGGATAGAGAAAACAAAGTGTATAAATGTTTGAAATTCAGTTACGATTGGCTTCCCAATGAACAGTTCAGAAAATGCTTCTTATGTTGTGCATTGTATCCTGAAGATTGGAAGATTGAAACAAGAGAGTTGGTTGGTTTTTGGATTCTGGATGGGCTAGTTGCGGGGAGGAGCAGACAACATGAGCTTGACCAAGGCCAATCAATACTGAATAAATTAAAAAATCACTGCTTGCTAGAAAGTGATGTTGGTTATCCTTGTGTAAAAATGCACGATTTGATTAGAGACATGGCCCTTCGTATCACAAGCAAGTCTTTCATGGTTAAAGCTGGTGTATTGTTGACAAGTTTGCCAAATGAAATCAAATGGGGGGAAGATCTTGAGAGGGCTTCTTTTATGGAAAATGATATAAAAGAGATTTCAATCAGTCCAAGATGCCCTAAACTCTCAACATTATATCTTCAAGAGAATATTTTCTTGGAGAATATAGCATGTGATTTCTTTGTTAACATGCAAGGTCTCAGGGTTCTTGACTTGCGTTTTAATCATCACATAAAATGGTTGCCAGATTCGATCTCTGACTTGGTGAATCTCCGTGCTTTATTCTTAACTGACTGTAGAAACTTGAAGAGAGTGCCATCACTAGCTAAACTTGTACAATTAAGAACGTTGGAACTTGATTATACTGGCATTACAGAATTGCCTGAAGGGATTGAAATGTTGGTTAACCTTAGATGCCTTCGTCTCACTAGGATAAGTTTAAGAAAAACGATTCCAATGGTATTAATATCCAAGTTATCCAAACTCCAAGAGTTATACCTTGATGAGATGGAGACAGATAAATTGTATGTTGTAGGGAGTGGGACATCTTTTGCTGAGGAATTGTTAAGCTTGAAAGAGTTGGAATATCTTGATATTAGTTTCCATTGCTTCTCTGACTACGCTAGCTATGTTGGATCGCCCAAATTCAATTGTCGGTTGAAACGTTTGGTGGTGAAAATTGGATGTCGTTCTTATGTTAGGGGTCTTGATATTGAGCATAAAGAAATGAATATAATGTCAATTACAATCGATTCCTCTGAGAATGACCAGATTATCCAAAATGGCATATCAATCCTCGAAAACACTGAAGTACTTGAAATTTCTGGTTTCAATGATTTGACAAGCTTTTGTAATTGGGGAAGACTAATCCAGCTGAGAGAGTTTTATATCCAGTGGTGTGAGGAGATAGATTGTATATGGTCGTTTTTAGAAGGTGAAAAACAAGAATCTTCTTCTTGGCTACGATCTCTGGAACTTATGAGAATCTATTTTTGTAACAAATTATACACGATTTTCAAGGGGATTCCAAATATTGGCATTCTTTCTTGCTTGAGGAGTTTGGAAATCAATCGTTGTGATAATCTCAAGACTGTTTTTTCGTCATCTAGGTTGCTGCAGCTGCTCCAAAACCTTGAAACGATTGAAGTCCATGATTGCGATGAATTAAAGGAGTTGATAGGAGGAGGAGATAACAAAAACACTGAAACACCCATCACACTCCCTAAGTTAAAGCATTTGGAATTGAAAGTTCTACCGAAATTGAAGAATATTTGGAGGGGTGTCCTGATTTGTGACTCTCTTGAAAGTGTTTTCGTACAAAATTGTTCTGAATTAAAGCGACTCCCTCAATTTAAGGGAAAAGATCAATCGACACCACCACCAGGTCTCATTACAATTAAAGGAAGCAGAAAATGGTGGGATTCACTGGAGTGGGATCCTGCCTATCCCCAAAATATCCTTCAACCCTTCTTCAAAGAGAAACAAGGTATGTAGAATGAATTGTTACTCCAATTTTGGTCCAAAGCTTCCATCTTTTCACTAACAATTGGGTCAATTTCTAATTCATATATATTAATATAGTTCATATTTTAATAGATATATGGGAAATCAATTTGAATTAAGAAAAGTCGTATGTTTTGTTTGAGTTTATACATACATTCCATATTTACACGGTTTACTCCAACTCTCATGCCCAATATTTGCATTAAACAACAATGTGCAATACATTGACTACCTGTACAAAGATTGCCTTCCCCAAATTCCTATTTTGATTCGATTTTGCATATTTCAAGAATATTTGTGTTCAAGATAATAAGATATGATGTACTCCGTATTACAACTTGCGACTGTCATTAACTAGGCCCAATATTTTCTTTTCTGCAGGGGAGTCTTATGTGTTAGACAGAGATATACATAACAGAGTTACTTGTGCTTATTGTGAGGTAACATCCATGTTTTACTTTCATATTGAAATGATATTTTTGTTTTATAAAATATTAGGAGGGTGATTCAATATGAGTAAAAGTCTAGGTACTCCGTACTTGTTCTTGTTTGAATGGCTTAAATTTTTGCTAGGACTTTTTTTTTAATTCAAAACAAATTTTATTGATAAAAATTTGAGAAATTATACAAAGTTAGAGTACAAGCACGCTACAAACTTCGTTGCAAGCCCTTTTTGAATACCAAAACCAAATCTACGAAATACATATTTATTTTGTATTTTTTATTTTTTTTTTTTAAAAAAAAACGCTAGGGTTAGGCACACCCCTACCGGATTTTATTAAAGAAAGAAAGAATAAAGATTACATTCTTAGGTACAACTTTCCCGAGGCATCATTCAACAAAATGATAGAGAGTTCTTTTGAGAATGGCCTATGGTATACAATACAAAGATCAGGGGGGGCACCTAGGCCAGCTAGGAAATCTGCCTGGTTCTTCTCTCTGAAAACATGCTTGCACGTGACAACTTCCATCTCTTCCATATAGGCTTGTATTTTCCTTGTTTCTTGCATCTCCAAGAAGGATCAGATATTCCATTAATGATGTCAGCAGCAAGTTTAGAGTCCGTCAATATATTAACCTTTGTTAGACCTTGCTCCTTAGCAATCTCCATCCCTACCTTGATAGCCTGTAGTTCAATCACAGTGATGGTAGTATGCTTACTCCCTCCAGTATAGGCTACCAAGACCTCACCCTTGTGATCTCTCAACAGTCCTTCAATCCCTGCCATGTTTCACTGAGAGCCCCATCAGTATTAAGAGCGAAATAGTCTTCATCAGGGGATTCCCACTTACAGTAAGTACCAACATTCCGTTTGATCTGTATTCTCAGGTTCATGATATGTACGATGCTAGAGTTCTAAAAAGAGTCCTTGACAGTATTCACTTTCAGGTGATTTCTCTTGAGTACTTTGTCCTTGATAGTTGCGACGATCTTTGTAGGTGTAGAAAACAAGTTTCTAAAGATCCTGTCGTTTCTCTCCTTCCAAATCGCATACACAGTTGCATTTAGAGCAGCTTGTAAGAACTGTTTGTGGAATTCCTTACCATAAAATTATGGCAAATCCATTTCCACTCCTTATGTGCCTTTCTGCTCCCTCAATAGAATCCACACCATTGTAAAATAGCATGCCATACTTGCTTGGAGTAACTACAATAAAAAAAGAGGTGCTGCACTGATTACATTGCCCAAACCTCCTTTACTACTATCCTTGAACAATGGATGATCTATCCAATTATCCAAAAATCTAAAAGGGAAGTTTTTTCTATGTCGCTGTGCATGTTGCATAATGATAATTGGCGAATGGTCAGATATACTCATATACCTTGAGGAAGGAAGTGAGCTTCTGTATTACTCCTTTGTTGGAACCAGACTTGATTGACAATCACAACATCTAGCTTTACCATGGTTCTCCCCTTACCATTTCCTCTATTAGTCCAGAAATAAAAAGTACCAAAATATATTAGGTCTTCAAGTCCATTCATTTCAAAACAGTCCACAAAGTCTCTAAGGTCTCTGTCATGTAGTACTGAACCTCCCACCTTTTCGTCACTACTCCTACAAGTATTAAAGTCATCCATGAGAATCCAGGGCTTCTGGATATTGGGATTGAGAACAGAGATAAAGTGACGTAGCGGAAGCGATTAAAAATCAAACCTTGAATAACCCAAGGGGAGGTTTGCCTTGAAACAAGGAAGAACTAATATAAAACTAGAGAAAACTAAATTGTAGAGACAAATCTTAATTGTATTGATTGAATAATTGAATTGGTTCTACAAAGCATGACTCTTTATATAGACTAAAGACTAGGACCAACTAGCACTAGGACTTCCTAAACAAAGAAATCAAAATACAAATCCTACTTTGAATTGTATTACTAATATCAACTTAGTAGTAAACCAACTATTCTAGAACTTCTAGACTCTAAATTAGAAATTACTAAATAAAATAATAAGATAAAAAGAAAATAAAAATAAATAAATTTCTGACGATGATGTCATCCTTGCTGGTGATGATGTCAGCAATGACGTCAGCACTGTTCTGCATCAGTCCCCTCTTCTTTAAAAGAACTCGTCCTCGAGTTAGAAGTATCATCAGCATGAAAGGGATAGATATCTTTGACATTGAAGGTCTTGGAAATATGCATGTCACTCGGAAGATCGACAATATAAGCATTGACATTGATCTTGCGAAGAATCTTTAGGGGACCAATCTTCTTCATGTTCAACTTGTTGTAAGTACCTACTGGAAATCTCTCCTTACGCAAATGCACCATTACTAAGTCTCCAACTTCGAATGTTTGAGAACGACGATGTTTGTCAGCATCTTCCTTGTAATGAGTATTAGAATTCTCAATATTCTTCTTGACTGTGTCGTGAAGCTGAGTCATACTATCAACCATTGCATCTGCATCAAAATTCATACCTGAAACCTTAGGCAAAGAGACAAGGTTAAGGGTATGATTGGGAACTTTAGCATAGACAATTTGAAAAGGAGAATATCCTGTAGTACGACTCTTTGAGGTATTGTAAGCAAACTCAGCTTGAGGCAAAGTAAGATCCCATTGTTTTGGTTTGTCACCAGAGAGACAACGAATCAAATTTCCCAACGTTCGATTCACAACTTCAGTTTGACCATCAGTTTGTGGGTGAGAAGTACTACTAAATTTCAAGGAAGTGCCAAGTCTCATCCACAAAGTCTTCCAGAAGTAACTTAAAAATTTGGTGTCACGGTCTGAAGTAATAGATTTTGGAACTCCATGTAAACGAACAATTTCCTTGAAGAATAAAGTAGCAATATTGGAAGCATCCGATGTCTTCTTGCAAGGAATAAAATGAGCCATCTTGGAGAACCTATCTACAACAACCATAACCGAATCAACAGCTCTTTGAGTCCGAGGGAGACCCAAGATAAAATCCATAGAAACATCAACCCATGGTGCATCAGGAACCGGTAATGGTGTGTACAAGCCAGTATTTTGAGATTGACCTTTTGCGGTTTGACAAGTATAGCACCGCTGAATGAGATTACCAACATCTCTTTTTAGGGATGGCCAATAATACCTTTCTTCAATCAAAGCAATAGTCTTGTCACGACCCATGTGACCTGCGAGACCTCCAGCATGCATTTCACGAATGATATGTTCTCTAAGGGAGCCCTGAGGAATGCACAAGTGATTTCCCTTAAAAAGAAAACCATCCTGAATAAGGAAATCATCTGTACCAGATTGATTTTGAGAGCATTTAATCCACATATCTGAAAAATCAGGATCATCATCATATAAATCCTTCAAATAATCAAACCCAACAATATCGGTGTTGACTGTAACGAGCAAAGAAGCTCTTCGACTGAGGGCATCAGCTACTTTGTTTTGTTGACCTGATTTGTGCTTAATCACAAAAGTGTATTTGTCAATTGTGTCTTTCCATCTGTCGTGCATTCGATTTGTCTTGGAACTGCTTTGAAGGAATTGCAAAGCTTGGTGGCCAGTGTAGAGAATAAATTCCCGATGGATCAGATAGTGATGCCAATGACGCAATGTTTGAACCAACGCAAAGAGTTCCAATTGATAAGTAGACCATTTCTTTCGAGCATCACTAAGTTTCTCACTAAAAAATGCAAGAGGCTTACCTTCTTGAGAAAGAACAGCGCCAATACCCATGATGGAAGCATCACAATCTACTTCAAAAATCCTGGAAAAATCAGGTAGAGCGAGAACCGGGGCTGTAGAAAGCTTGTCTTTAAGTAAGTTAAAACTTTTGTCGGCTTCTTCAGTCCATTCAAATTTAGTACCTCGCATACAATGTGTCAAAGGAGCTGCAATAGAGCTGAAGTTCTTGACAAAACGTCGGTAAAAAGTAGCCAAACCATGGAAAGAACGAACATCATGAATTGTACGAGGTGTAGGCCATTCTCGTATTGCTTTCACCTTGTCTTCATCAACATGTATACCTGAAGCACTTACAATGTAGCCAAGAAAAAGAATGCGGTCTGTCATGAAATCACACTTCTTGATGTTGATGAGAAGCGAATTATCATAGAGAACCTTGAAGACTTCCCAAAGATGACACATGTGTTGTTGCTCATTCTGACTATAAATTAATATGTCATCAAAATATACGACAACGAACTTTCCAATGAGAGGCTGCAACACTTTAGTCATCAAACGCATAAATGTACTTGGGGCATTTGACAAACCAAAAGGCATTACCATCCATTCATAAAGACCATCCTTTGTCTTGAAAGCAGTTTTCCATTCATCTCCTGGTCGTATGCGGATTTGATGATAACCACTCTTTAAATCAATCTTCGAGAACACTTTAGAACCAATAAGCATATCAAGCATATCATCCAAGCGAGGAATAGGAAACCTGTAGCGAATGGTAATTTGGTTGATTGCACGACTATCAACACACATACGCCAAGAACCATCTTTCTTTGGCACAAGCAAAGCAGGAACTGCACAAGGACTCATACTAGGGCGAATGAGGCCTTTCTCGAGTAAATCATTAACTTGGCGTCGAAGCTCTTCATGTTCTTTAGGTGCCATATGATAGTGGGGAAGATTGGGAAGACTTGCACCAGGCATCAAATCAATATGATGTTGAATATCACGCATTGGAGGCAATGATGAAGGTAGATCGGTGGGTATGATAGTTTTGAATTCATCCAATAAAGGTTGGACAACCATGGGAATTTTTGATTCTTCTCTCTTTTCTTCCTTAAGTACAAGAGCATAGATTGTGTCAGTCTTTTTGAAATCCTCTTCATGGTCCTTAGAAATCAAACAAGTTCGCTCTTCGACTTTAGAAACTTCATGAACAGGTCTTGGACGCATAGATCCCATAGTATATTTTTCACCATCTTTCTTAAAGGTAAATGTATTGGCATAACAATCATACATAGCACGACGATCCCATTGCCAAGGTCGACCAAGTAACAAATGGCTAGCATCCATATCAAGAACATCACAAAGAACCTCATCATGATACTTACCAAGAGAAAATGGAACACGACATTGAGTAGTCACCATGAGTGAGTGACCATCCTTAACCCAACCAACGGAATAAGGCTTAGGATGTGGAGTCACTGGTAGATCCAACCTAGTCACCATATAAGTAGAAACAAAATTATCATGGGAACCACCATCAATAATCAAATTAACAGCCTTATCCTTAACTTGACAACGAGTCTGAAAGATCCTTTTTCGTTCAGAATTCACCGGTTGAGAAGGAGCATAGAGAAGCCTTCGAATAACACCCAGGAATGGAGCATCCACTTCATATTGAATCTCATTACTAGGTTCACATTTATCATAGTAATCTTCATCATAGTCATCATCGCAATCGTTTTCATCATGATCAATAAAGTTAACTCTAGACTTGTCTCGTTTTGGACATTCATGTTGCTTATGTCCAGATTGGCCGCAACGGTAACAATTGGGCATGGTAGGGTAAGCATATGGATTGGTTTTGCTTGGTTGGGTGGTTTGTGGAGCTTTGGTAGGTGGAGGTTGATCATTGTTGGAAGCAAGTGTGGCTTGATTGTTTGTAGGAGTGTTGGGTGAATAGTTAGTGTTTGGAGAATTTTGATTATTGTGGTGTGCAGTAGATGATGGTGAAGGGTTGTAGTTGTTGCGACGATTTGGATAAGAAGAAGATGATGGAGAAGAGTATGACTTACTAGAATTCGAGCGGAAACCATTATGTTGCTCAATGTTGAGTGCGATTTGAATTGTATCGGCCAAGGTAGGAATTGAGTGAAAAATCTTCTCCACGATATTCCTATTCAAACCATTACGAAAACGAGTAACTAATTGATCTTCACTTTCCACGATGTTATTTCGAGATACCAAGCGATGAAACTCAGCAGCATAGTCATCAACACTACGAGATCCTTGGCGACACGATAGCAGTTGGTTGTATAAAATTTGCTCATAATCCTTAGGCAAGAAACGCTCCATAATCAAAGTTTTCATACGTGCCCAAGAAACAATATCCCGCTTATTATTCTTTCGACGATGAGCCTTGAGTTGTTCCCACCAAGCAGAAGCACCTTGTTTGAGTTTATATGCCACAAGCTTAACTTGTGCATGTTCAGGAGTATCCATGTACTCAAAGAAATTCTCAACTTCATGAATCCAATCAAGAGTCTCCTCAATATTCATATTACCAGTAAAAGTAGGGAGATCAATTTTCATACGAAACTGGTCAGATTGAGTACGAAAATTATTGTTGTGGTGTTGTTGAGGTTGAGGTTGAGGGCATGCTTGTTGATAGTAATTTTCAGCATCATCATCACTATCATGATCATCAAGATAAGAATTTGGTGCTCGAGGGGCGCGACGGTGATAAGTTTGTTGAAAACGATTAATAGGAAGATTGGGGGGTGGTTGAAAATTTTGTGTAGTGGGTGGGACATTGTTGGTTGAATGTAGGAGTTCGTAGCGAGATTGAGATGGAGAAGCAATAGTCGTATAAGTGGTGCGAACTTGTGGAGTATTGGAGAGTTGAGATGGTTGGGAGTTATTATAGGGTTGTTTGTATGGGTAGGGATGTGAAAATAGGTTTTGTGGTGTTTGGGGGCAACCATGAATAGGGAGAGATGTGAAGTCAATATTGGAACCTTGTGGTAAAGTTGTGGTGGTGGTGGAAAATTGGGGTGGTTGAGATATATTGGTCATAGTAGAGGGTGGGAGGGTGGGAGCATCAACAATAGATCGCTTACCTTCCAACTTATCAAATCGAAGAGTAAGATTATCGATTGAAGCGGTGAGACGATTAATAGCCGAATTGAATTCAACCTTCGTCACATAATCTCCAAGATTACCGACTTGGGAGCGGGGTGAAGAATCTCCGTCATTAACCATTGTAGGATCGGAACGAAGCTCTTGATACCAATTGACGTAGCGGAAGCGATTAAAAATCAAACCTTGAATAACCCAAGGGGAGGTTTGCCTTGAAACAAAGAAGAACTAATATAAAACTAGAGAAAACTAAATTGTAGAGACAAATCTTAATTGTATTGATTGAATAATTGAATTGGTTCTACAAAGCATGACTCTTTATATAGACTAAAGACTAGGACCAACTAGCACTAGGACTTCCTAAACAAAGAAATCAAAATACAAATCCTACTTTGAATTGTATTACTAATATCAACTTAGTAGTAAACCAACTATTCTAGAACTTCTAGACTCTAAATTAGAAATTACTAAATAAAATAATAAGATAAAAAGAAAATAAAAATAAATAAATTTCTGACGATGATGTCATCCTTGCTGGTGATGACGTCAGCAATGACGTCAGCACTGTTCTGCATCATAAAGTCCCAAAGCTTGTGTCGAAGGTGTCTTTCATTCCGAGCATAAACAATGGAGATAACTTTCAATAATATTTTCATTCTTAAAAGACATGCATGATGACTTTAGTATTGAAAATAAAAACTAGTTTTTTTGCTTAATTTTCATTTTAAATCTTCGACTCAAAGGGAGATGGCATTGAAGCAAATATGATTTATTTAGCATTCATTTATAATTCAATCTGTAAAGTTTTCAGTCCTGCAGTAATATTTTGTTGCTTTTAACCTTTACTCATGCAGTAATGTTCTTAAGTCTTACCACCTAAATGGATAACTTGACAGATGAATCCAATAGTCGGAAATCGATACAGATGCAAGCATTGTTGGGAGGAAAATGTCGTCACTGAGCAAGGCGTAGGTTTTGATTTGTGTGAAGATTGTTATCAAACTCTCTTCAAGCATCGAGATCTTGCCGATCTGTATCACATACAAGGGCATGCATTTGAGCTGATTACAGGCCGTGGAGCCAGTCCAGTTCCCATACATCCTGATGATACTTCAAAGAATACAGAAGATTATGATCTTGTGTCTGTGAGTTCCCAGTCAGATGGAGAAGAGAGTTCCCTGTCAGACGTAAACTTAACTTACAAGCGAAGGAGGCTATATTACCAGTCAATGTCAGATGAAGTAGAGAGTTCTCAGGCGTAAATGTAACTGACAAGTGAAGGAGGCTATACTACCAGTCAGGTGTAGATGCCAGTTCGCAGTCAAACCTAAATTTACAAACTAGAATTATTTGTTATTCTGAGGTAAATCCTTATTTTTATTTTATATTGAAATGATATATATTTTTTTCCCTACCATAGTGGCATGGTGATTTCATTTGAGTAAATTATTGGAAGTTCAATCCATAGAAGATGAAGTTGTCAATGCTTTGTTCAGCTTGATAGTTATGCTCTGCAACTGGATGTTGTGTTCTTCTTTTACTGCTCCAAGCATTTAGATATTGTCTGTCAGCATCTACCACATGGGCATACATTTGAGCTTATTGCTGGACATCCTGATGATATTTTAGAGGAGAATTAATGATGATGCTATAAAAGATTAGAGGATCAAGGGTGTGGAAGTCAGCAGCACATTCCGGAACAACTTATTAGCTCATAGGTGTTATTGTTGTGTTGAGGTTCCGTCAACAGCACAGAATGGAGCATAAAGTTGAGCTTGCATCATAAGCATATTGAGGTCGCTACTGAACAGTCTTAATATCATCATATCCCCGTGATGTTTTATGGTGCTGAGGATCCAGAGGTGTTATTTGTATTCTTTGTCATTTTGCTTATTAAAATTTCTTGATTGATTGATTTTTTATCTTTATAGTTATTACCAGATTCAGTTTGGCTAGATATTATATTGCAATTTTTCAGTGTGTTGCTCAATGTTACCATATATAGGTTGGCAATGCTTCGTTCAGTTTGGCTAGATATTCTATTGCAATTTTTCATAGACATTATATTGCAAACTTACTCCTTGCCTATGTTTACATTAATGTTTTTTTTTATTTTTTTGATTGGCAAGCGTGGTTGAGGGGACCCCTACCCCTTTAAATTACGTGTAGAAACTTATAACAACAATCAGCTGTTGGTGTGTTTCGAACCCACGACCTCTCCACTTTGTGAGAGGGGTGCTACCATTGAGCCACAGGCTCATTCGCCAAATGGTGTGGTAAGCCTGTTTTTAATGAGATTAGTAACTCGGTAATGCTGGTGAGATTCGAACCCTAGATCTTTGGTATCATCACCCAAAGGTTTTACCAGTTAAGCCCAACTGGCACCTGCATGTTTACATTAATGTTGCAACTGCATTGGCTGAAGTGTAGGGGTGGGGACGGTTCGGTTCCATTTTACCACTAAACTGAAACCGAACTGTGTAAGCTGGTTCGGTTCGGTTTCAAAAACCGAAAATTATTAAGCTAAACTAGATCAGACCACTAGAAGTATAAAAGATGAATTATACTAGAAGTAGAATATTAGGGTGGAAAGCTATATATTTCAATGTGAGATATATCTTGTATATATAATGAAAGAAGTGTGTTAGACAAGTCACTCCTACTAGTAGTGTGTTAGACAAGTCACTACTATTACAATACTCCCCCTCAAGCTGGTGCGAAGATATCGCGAAGACCCAGCTTGCGAATAAAAATTTGAAATAACGTAAAATAACATATATATAACATATATATCTAACCTATATTGAAATAACGTAAAATAACATATATATAAGGAAAAAAAAATAAAATATATATATTCTCGGTTCGGTTCGAACCGAAATATTAGAATAGGAACTGGAATTGGACTGTATATACTCGGTTCGGTTCCAGTTCCAGTTCGGTTTTGACCTGGTTGGTTCCGGTTTTAATTCGGTTTTCCGTTTTTTTGCCAACCCGTAGCTAATACGCTATAGCGACCCGACCTATATCACCACCGATATTGTTCCCACTTAGCCGACAGTGTGGGGTTTTATGGGCAGCAACCTGCTTCCTAGGAGGTCACCCATCATGAGACTACTCTCAGACGAACCCGCTTAACTCCAAAGTTCTTTTGAACCCTAGAGACAAGTGAACCCAAAAGGCCTCGGTGATAATATACGACGAATCTATACCTATATTCCAATGTCAAGACACCCCCTCTTATGTGTCGTACGACCCACCCTCTCGGTAAATCACCTGCCAACCCGGGGTGTTACATACGCATAATAATCTTTTGTTTTCTCATTTGATTCACGAATAAGAAGCATATTTTACAAATTGGCTTAGTTGTGGCATTATGGACAAGTTGAATTGCAAATCTAATACGAGGATTTGTGACTCTCTTGAAACAGGTACCATATATAAGCGTTCCAAATTATGGGCCTCCTCAACTTTAGGGAGAAGAGAAATCACCTCCGTTGGCCCTCTGCGATATCCTTTGGAATGGTGGGATTCAAAGAGACTTATACAGCAGGTACATACTACGTATTATCAACCCAAATTTGGTCAAAGTTTCCATCGCCTTCTTTTGATTTATTTATTTACTTACAATTGGGTAAGTTTCAATTAATTGTTTTTTCTCAATTATTTCATTGTCATAAGAATTAACTCTCCAAAAGGTAACATGGCATAATGCTTGAAATTTTTTGTTTTCTATACTTTGTATTTTCTTTATCGTTTTCATCACCTGCCTCTTTCTTCTGACCTCTCCTGTTGTCTCTTTACTTTCAGGGTAACTAAACCTTTCAAGGATCAACTTTCAGGGTTTCATTCAAATAACCTTGAATGAATGTTGCAGCCCTGATGAAGTTATGATTTGCTCATTTGCAAAACATAACTAATAGTTGTTTCTTGTAGTAGGTATAGGAATTCAATTCCACAATAACAGATCAAAACTGTGTTTCAAGAAATGTTTTCGCAATTTTTAATGGCCATTACGTTAAAATTTTGTGAATTATTGAGAAACCTGCTATCGTCGTAAATATATCTTGACATGCAATGAAATTACAATAATTTTTCGTAACTGAGATTTGGTCCAGATCTTTTGGTGTATACCAAGGAAGGACATGAATTTAAAACATCGACAACAACTAGTAGTCTATTAAACATCAACTATATCTGGGAAAAACTCTAAATATGTTGCCAAAATACAAGATTTGGCCAACGTTTACTTCTGGTTTAAGAGACCATTGGCCATTATTTAACATATGTATGGCCTTCCTAGCTAGATAATCGGCCGCCTGGTTAGCTTGCCTTAGTATATGCTTACTTACAATATCAGTACCTTGCATCAGATTTCTGCAGTCCTCCATCAGGTGCTTATACGACCATGCATATTTACATCTATCATACAAGTTTACAAAGGTGGAGTCTGTTTCGATGATTACCCTTGACAGCTGCAGTTGATTCAGTAGCAGTAAACCTTCTTTCGATGCCCACCATTCAGCTAGATCATTGGAGCAACATCCAATGAATTTGGAGAGGACTGCAAAAAATTTACCTTGCTCATTTTGAATAACAATACCAACTCCTGGATATTGACCATTGTAAAAACCATCAATATTCATTTTGAGCCAGGTAGGTAGAGGAGGAAACCATCTGACATATCTAACATAATTTCTGAGAAGGGCATCAATATTCGACACATGATGCAAATATGTTGAAGCCTTTGTGCATGCTTGATTGAAAACATGAAAATAATTAAAAGGCAAGGAATGGAACACGTTCTGGTTTCTAAGCTTCCATATATGCCAAAATAAAAATGCCAGAAAAAAAGTTGAAGCATGTTGGCATCCGTAAATCTTGTTCTGAAAATCCTATAGCCAAATGGTGTTTGACAAGGTTTGAGGCCATGCTAGTTGCAAATGCACGGTTGCTAAATTTCTGACAGGTTGTATATATCTTCAGGTTGGGTAGAGCATAACACACAAGTTACATCAAGCTCAGGCATCTTCAGAGATAAATTCAGTCTAGTAGGAAGCTTAGCATGTGTATTAACCTGTTTCCAGATTAATGCATTAACAAGGTCAGGTCGTTGTTGGACTGACCAAAGGGGGGAGTTTGAGATCGGGGGTGGCTGCACCTCGATGAGATCGAGATTGCCTATGTACTCTAGTTCGAGGGAATGGAACTTAGAGATCAAGCCATCGTAGTTCTATTCTTATAGAAGGTGAAGGGGCGTTGATCATGGGATCTTGCAGATTCTCCGATATCTTGATGATTACGTGATATCTGGCATTAATTGTGTAATAGACAAAGATATTCGCTCTGCATTAATTAAGGGTACGTGTGTATTGGGAGCTCTCCAACGGTCATATGGGCGAGCTGCTCTGATCGATCTGTAGTTGGGTCGAGCAGTGGGCGACTTGTAGGAATGTTGGGCAGGCCACGTGTCGTGTTTGATTGGTTGGTGTGTATAGTACCCCTACATAAGCCCCCTCTTTTTAGGTCGATGAGGAAATCGGGCTGAAAAGACTTTTTGAATGCTGAGCGAACTTGTTGATTTGATCTTTACTTTTTTGAATCTTCGGAATTATACAGGTGTTTGCCATGCATTCCTGTTTTTCGCCATCATTGCGCTTTATGGGGAAGTGGAGAGGTTTCCTCGGGCAGTTACCTTGTAAAGTTTTGACAACTGAAGTACTCTTTGTTTGATGCCCTTTTTGTTGAACACGTGGATTGATCCAACGGTGGATACGAATCGTCGGAGTAGTGGGTAATAACTGCAAAGGTCGTGTTTGTCTTCATGTAATCTTGCCCGTTGATTTGAACTTCATCGATGGCTGGGATCTCCTTTCTATTGGTATTTAAGCTGAAACTTGATATCAAAGTTTCTTACTTCCTTCATTTGCTCTCTCGAACTGCTGTTGTTTTCTCATTGCGACCTGAAGATCTTGAGAGCTTTTGAGGTGAGTTCTTTCTGCTTTACTCTTTACTTCCTTGTTTTATTTTCTTTTCCTTCTTTTTCTTGCATTTTGAGAGATGTCAGAGGGTAGTGATTCTCAAAATGATCATCTGAGTGGTGATAATACTGGTGGCTATGAGTCTGAGGATGAAAAGACTCGTTCTGGTGATGATGCTTATTCTCCTGGTCGAGTGGGGGAGCCTTTAGATGAAGATAGCCGTGGAAGTAGTGGTCCTCATGGGTTGGATGACTCTGATGATGAGATGGTGGAGGGTGAAGATAATTTCTTTTACCGTGTAGTTAATCATTCTTATGTCAGGAGACACCTTGCATTTAGGAAAAGCTATGGGTTGGATTCCATTGGCGACCTGGAGATTAGGTTTTTAGGAGATCGCTTACTCACAGAGGCGTATCGACCCAATAACCCTTTCTCTACTGTTTTCACTTTGGCCCAATTCCGAGCTGAGCTTAGGTTACCCCTTTCTCGTTTGGTAGTTGAGCTCCTGAACAGTATCAAACGAGCTCCCTGCCAGATGAACGGGAATTCCTGGAGGAACATGAGGGTTATAGATGACCTGAACAGGTTGCACAAGTGGGTTGTTACTGTAGGTGATGTTTTAGGTCATTTCTATTTCAAACGATCTGCAAAGCTGGAGGTGGGGGGGTTATAATATGCAGGTCAGGCCGGAACATCTGCCCTTGATTTACCCTGTAAGTAGTGAGCCCTAGTGGAAGGAGCCCATGTTGCTCACTGGTCGGATAACTGAAGATAATCTTCATTTATCTTATGTCACTAGGAATTTGGATGATAAGCGTAAGTTCCTGGTCTTTGGTCTTAGATCGTTTAGGGGTGATCTATTTGTGTTGTTATGGTTGTTGACTTTCCTTGTTTCTTTTGCAGCGATCAGGGACGACCATCTTGTGAAAAACAACGATCTGTACTTCACCTTGAACGTTTTTGGGTCCTGGACTGACGATCGAAAGCTAAGGTTTCTTCCTCACTTGAAGGAATACTTCACGCCCAAGGGTGGTTCTAAGACTGTTTTGGACTAGTTGGAGAGGGGGAAAGCCTTGAAGAAGAACTTTTTGGCTGCGATGAAGAAAGCTAGCGCGAGTGACAAGTCTCGAGCTGGTAACAACTCGAGGCATAACGATCTCGTTGCGATCCCTCAGATCATTACTCCTCCGACCTCTCTTCCGAAGATGCCCTCTGGGTCGAGCAGGAAGAGGTCGTTCTCTGGCAATCTGAAGCTGATCGAGCATCCACCAGTCATTCCTTCCTTTGCTCCCTCGAAAGCCTTGAAAGCTCCTGAACCTACTCCCTTGTCCAGGAAGTCTGTTGTTTGTTGCTCGAGCAAGGGCAAGGGGGTTTCATCTGAATTCCGACCTGGCCCCTTTGAACATTTGGATGGCCAGGGAGGTAAGCACGTTATCTATGATAACGAGAGTGCTATAGATGACCCCTGTGTTGCCCGAGCTATTCACGAGGGCATTGTTCTTGATGTTGATGCTCGAATGGTAAGTCGTAGAGTCTTCTTGTGACTTGCACTAAGATCAATTCTGCTCTTTCTCTGGTAAGTTAGGTTTAGATTCATTTGGGTGCTTGAGTTTGCATATTCTAGTCTCTAATCATTGTTTTTTGTGTAGCTCAACGCTAGCTTCCAGGAAGTCCGTCTGGTCGCTGAGGTTGGTGCGAGGGCTGAGGTCGAGCAGAATCATCTGAACAACAAGCTCGAGCAGGCCAAGAACATTGCTCTCGTTGCTGAGACGAAGGTGAGGGATAGGGATGCGGAGATTGTGGTGCTGAAGCAGGTGGTAGAGGGCCTTCGAGGTGAGGTTACTGCTGCCAAGGATTCTGCGGCGTACTGGGAGGACTTATGCCGAAAAAATGGTGCTGAATGGCAATAGTACTGTGATAACCTCAAGAAGCAACTGTTGAGGTCGCCCGAAGGAGAGGAGACGCCAGTTGGTGACGAGGGTACTCTAGTCACAACGTAGGACGCCTTGATGGGCCCTGTTGAGGAGGCAATAGAACCCCAGAACGAGCAGGTCGATCAAGTCGACTAGACTTAGTAGCAGTAACCTTCTCCGTTGTCTTTGTGATCAAGACGACTAGATTTGGCAGCAATAACCTTCTCCGTTGTCTTTGTGATCAAGACGACTAGATTTGGCAGCAGTAACCTTCGCCTTTTTCTTTGTCTTGAGTGGTTGTGAGGTTTAGCTAACTGGTCTTGAATGTTGTTTTGATGAATTGTGTTATAAAACTTTAGTCTTGAATGAACTTGGTTTCGACCTTGTTCATTCTTTGGCGACCTGTTTCCTTGGTTCTTGGCTGGAGGTCATAAACAATAGTGATCGATCTGCTTCGGCAGGTCGATTGCGTTTTTGTTTTTGCATTTGTATTCCTTATTGTGGATAATGTCGCCTGTCTCTTTGGGCGACTAGTTTCCAGGGAGTCCTGGTAGCTCGTTCAGACGGCAAGTAGACGAGATGAATGGCTGCAAGTTGGGCGGACTGAAATACTTCTTCTTGTATGCCTTAGTTAAATGTATTTGCCTTTTGATGTGCTTTCCTGCTCATTCTTGTAGTTTGCCTTGGTTTTTTTGCAGGTAGCTCTTTTTTGCAAGCTGCGGGTAGGGATTGCTGGAGTAGCCCCCAAGTAGTCTAAGTCGATTATGTAGTAGATCGTTTTTCCTGTAATAGTTAGGTTTTTGAAAGAGATAAATAAAATGAAATTTTATTTGTTTACCTTGCTCGCTTTTCTTTTATTTGTGCTGTCTGCTTGGATTGAGTTGCAAACATCAAATAGTAAGGCATAAAAAATTCGACCTGTGATAGGATTTGGTCGATAGATTATGAGCTCGAGTTTACTTAGGTCGTGGGATAGTTATGACCTAAGTAAAAGAGTGCTAGTTGGAGTATAGATGTCAACTTAACACTAAAAATTATCGAAGGGACTTGGGTATTGATAATTTGAAGGTCTAGGGATTGAGTTTGACCTATTCAAGCCATTCATGTGTGGACTAAAATGAAGGCAAAATCGAGCTCGTTTATTGAAGTATGAGAACGCATGCTTACATTTTATTGGTAGAATTTATTTAAATGATAAGCATTCCAAGGATTCTTCACATCTTCCTCTTCTAGAGTTTGAAGGCGATAAGATCCATTGCTTTGGACCTTTGTGATGATGTAAGGCCCTTCCCAATTAGCGTTGAGCTTTCCAATGTTTGCCTTTCTTTTGTTGTGGAACATTCTTCTTAGTACGAGCTCTCCTGGTTGAAAAGATCGAGGTCGTACGCCTTTATTGTAAGCTCGTTTTAGCCTTTGTTGGTATTGCTCGAGCTTAATGGTAGCATGGTTCCTTCTTTCTTCAGCTAGGTCTATTCCGAATGACCAGGCTTGGTTATTGAGTTCAGTATCGACCAACAGTGACTTGGTCGTGCCGAATGTCAGCTCGGTTGGAATAACAACTTCTACTCCATAACAAAGGCTAAATGGAGACATTCCTGTTGATGTTCTAGGAGTTGTTTTGTAGGCCCAGAGGATGTTTTCTAGTTGTTGTGGCCATTGGTCTTCCTGATCTTCAAGTTTAGAAAGAATTTGTCTGTTCGCAACTTCGACCTGGCCATTGCTTTGTGGATATCGAGGAGCCGATCTAGAGTTCTCGATTTTCCATAGTGCGTAGAAAGCTTTAATGTTCTTTCCAACGAACTGGGTTCCGTTGTCAGTAACAATTCGCTTGGGTAAACCAAATCTTGTGATTACGTTTTCCCATAAAAATCTTTGCCCATCTGCTTGAGTAATATTAGTGAGAGCAATGGCCTCCACCCATTTGGTGAAGTAATCTACCGCGACTAGTTTATATCTCTTTTCAGATTTCTTCTCCTTAATTAGTGGGCCCATGATGCCGAGCCCCCACATATAAAATGGCCAGGGTGCAGTGATGTTGATGAGGTCGTTGGGATGCTGATGAGTGTGGTCTACAAAACATTGGCACTCCTTGCATTTTAAAACGAACTTCTTTGCATCTTCCTTCATTCTTGGCCAGAAATACCCTTGTGAGATCGCTTTGTGAGCAAGTGTGGGACCTCCTGAATGGTTTCCACATTCTCCTTCGTGAATTTCCTGAAAGATGATTTGCCTATGCTTAAGAACTAAACATCTTAGGAGTAAACCAGTTGTTGACTTTCAGAATAACTTTCCTTCGTGTAGTTTGTACATTGTGACCTTATGCAATAACTGGCTTGTTTGCTTCTTGCTTGGTGGGAGTTCGCCAGTTTGCAAATAATTGATGATGGGTTCCATCCAAGTTCCTTTGATATCCTCTGAGGTCGTGGCTAGTAGGTCGCTGATTTGGTTGACCACTTCTTCTTTTAGTAAATACGCAGGTAGCGTACTTACTGCTATAGTTAGAGCTCGAGGTCGATCTGATTCGACTTTGGATGCTAAGAAAGCTAGTGAATCAGCATGTCTATTATCGTCTCTCGGGATGTGGTCGATAGTGAAGAAACTGAATTGCTGATAAGTTTCTTTGCCTTGCTTGCATATCTTATCAAATTGACTCCATGTATTTGGTAGTTGCTAGTAATCTGATTTACGACCAGTTGTGAATTGTTGAACGCTTTGAGTCTATCTGTTTGTAAGTCGATTGCCATTGGTAGGCCTTGGATTAGGGCTTCGTATTCGACCTCATTATTAGAGGTCGAGAAGTCCAATCGAGTTGACCTTTCATGTTGTGAGCCCTCCGGTGAGATTAGTACGGCACCAATGCCACTTCCATTTGAGTTGTGTGAACCATCAACGTAAAGTTGCCAAGTGTTTGGTGGATCAACTTGGATTGGTCTAGTTTCTGGTTCTGGTTCCCAGTTGGAATCTTCGGCAGGGTAGTCTGCTAAGAAATCAGCTACGACTTGGCCCTTAACGGCTTGGCGAGGTACGAACTCAAAAGTATTATCACCGAGCTCGGCTGCCCATCGAGCCATACGACCTATTTTGTTCTTCTTTTCTAGTATGTGTCGTAATGGCTGGTCGGTGATTACTTTAACGGTGTGTGCTTGGAAATAAGGTCTAAATTTGCATGCAGCGTAGAGAAGAGCTAGCGCTAACTTTTCTAGAGGTGTGTACCTTATTTCTGCTTGCTGTAACACCTTGCTTGTGAAGTAGATTGGTCGCTCGATCTAATTTTCCTCTTTGAACAGTACCGCGGATCGCAAAATCTGAAGTGGCGAGGTAGATTCCAAGCACATCTCCATCATTAGGCTTTGTGAGAACTGATGGAGTGGATAAGTATGCCTTCAACTCGGCAAAGGCTTGCTCGCATTCTTCTGTCCATTGATATGCAGCCCCTTTCCTAAGAATATGAAGCATTGGTCGACATTTATCGGATGATCTAGAAATAAATCTATTAAGAGCTGATACCATGCCGTTGAGCTTGTGGTTTTGCTTCTTTGTCTTCGGGCTGGGCATATCGACCAAGGCTCTGATCTGGTCAGGGTTTGCTTCAATGCCTCTCTTTGTGACTAGGTAACCAAGGAATTTTCCTGATGCCACTTCGAATAGACATTTTTTTGGGTTAAGTCTCATCCTGAATTGTCTTAACCTTTGAAATGTCTGATCGAGATTGGCCAAATGATCTTGCTCGAGGTTACTCTTTACCGGCATGTCGTCGATGTAGACCTCCATCGTTCGTCCTAGTAGGTCGTCAAACATTTTTGTGACAAGTCGCTGGTAGGTTGCTCCAGCGTTTCTTAGGCCAAAAGGCATAACTTTGTAACAGAAAATTCCTTGCTCAGTTGTGAATGACGTCTTTTCTTGATCTGGTTCATGCATTGGGATTGGGATCTGGTTGTAGCCTGAGTACGCATCCATGAATGATAGTAGCTCGAATCCACATGTCTGATCGACTAACCTATCGATTCGTGGGAGTGGGAATGAATCTTTAGGACAAGCTTTGTTCAAGCTTGTAAAGTCGATGCAGACTCTTGTTTTCTCGTTCTTTTTCAAAATTGGGACTATGTTGGCCAACCAATCTGGTGTGTCAACTTCCTTGATGAATCCGACCTGTTTGAGTCTACCAATTTCATCATTGACGGCTTGGTGAAATTTTGGGGCGAGTCTTCTTGGTTTTTATTTAACAGGTCGATAGTTGGGATTTACTCGTAGTTGGTGGCATGCTATTAATGGGTCTATCCCAGGCATATCAGTGTACGACCAAGCAAAAACATCTTTATTGAGAGAAAGAAAGTTTACAAAATCGTTATACTTAGCTGGTCCTAATTCTGAGCCCACATAAACATACTTGGGGTCGTCCTCTGACCCAAGGTTCACTTACACTCCTGGATCTGTGCTTCCAAGTGATAGCTGGGGGGAGCTCGCTTGCTCCTTCTCTAGTTGCTATTTGGTTGTGTCAGCTTTTCCCTTCGACGGACTCTTTGCTTGCTTCTCGACCTCTTTGGATTCTGAGGTCAATGGATTTTTTGCTTTCTTGTCCTTCTCCTTGGTTCCTGAGGTGGATGGCCTATCAGACGCCACAGCTTCAAGAATTCCATGGCATTCTTGTGCAGCGTTCTGATTGCCCCTAAGCTCCATTATCCCATTGGGGCCAGGATAACGGAATACTTGATGATAAATTGATGGTACCCCTCGCATGGCATGGATCCATTTGCGACCAAGTATCGCATTATACTTACTTGCGATGTTGAGGACGCTGAATTTTGCTATAATAACGACCTAATCTTCTCTCCTGCCCACAGTGACAGGCAGTAATATTTCTCCCTTTGGGTCTTCTCTCGAGCTACTAAAACCCAAAATTGGAGTGAAATCAGGGATGAGAACTGAATCAGGGAGCCTCATGTCCTTGAAAGTCATGTATATCAATATGTTACAGGATGCACCTGGGTCAATCAGGACCCTCTTCACAATGTAGTCAGCAATTCTTAATTCGACGACCAGAGCGTCGTTGTGTGGAATAACGACCTTGTTGAGGTCGTCTTTTGTAAAGCTGAGATATGTTTCGTGCCGAGCTGGAATGTTTGTTCGAGCTGCTCGGCCTGTGATGGAGTAGACGTGGTGTAGGTGTTCTACTCGCCTTTTCTTCTCTCGAGATACTGGAGTGGAGCTGGACTCATAGATCATGTATACTACATGACTTTCTGTCTCACTATCTTCGTCTATCTGATTTGCGACCTACTTGTTGATTTGGTCGCGTAGGTCGCCTGTGGGACCTGGTCTTCTTAAGAGGCTACGCCCTCTGCTGCGTGCTGGACTTGTGGAGGCAGTTCTGGCCTTGCTTTGAGATCGTTTGTCAGAACGTGTAGGTGTTCTTGATCTCTTCTTCATTCTCTTCTCACTGGACTCTTCCTGTCTGCTGTAGATCCAGTTGTTGAGCCGAGTTGTTGAGCCTTTTTTCATCAGCCCAAGTCTAAAGAGCTCACTTCAGTATACGACAATCATCCGTTTGATGACATCTTACCTTATGGACTTTGCAATATGGACGACCAGATGTGTCCTCTAATGGTGTGAAATCTGGAATCTTGCACCAGTGGTGGTGCTTGATACGCTCATAGATAAATCCTGAAGGTCGTGTAAATCGGTGATACTCACGTTGTTCTGTGGGTAACGCCTTAGCCTTGAATCTCTTGTTGTTGTCTGATCGAGGTCCTTTGGTGGAGCCCCCTTCCACGTTTGAAATGACAGGGGTTTTCTCCCTCCCTACTAGGGTTTCTTCTAGTTTGATGTAACGATCTACCTTGAGGTAGAGCTCGTCTAGAGATGTTGGCCTCTTCATGGCCAAAGACTTGTGGAGATCTGATCCCTGGATCAGACCGTGAGAAAACACAATTGTTGCGAAGGGTTCATGCTCCTTCGCAAAATCTTGGATGGAGTACAGTTCTGTTTTGAATCGAGCAAAGAAATTGCTTAGAAGTTCACCGTCTCGTTGCTTTACTTTGAACATAGCATCTATGGTGACTGAACGTTTTTTGTTGTGGATGTAGAATATAACGAACTGCTTCTCTAGATCGGCAAACGAACTGATTGTACCTGGCTTTATGCGGTGGAACCAATCGAGAGTTGGTCCAGTGAAGCTGGACTGAAATAGTAAGCAGAGTAGATGATCTTCCTTGATAAGTGGGAGTGATTTGTGGAAACCCTTGATATGATCTGTTGGATCTGCAATACCTGCGTATTGATCGAATTTTGGAGCATTGAGTTTGTTAGGCAACTCTTGCTCGAGGATATCCTTAGTGAAAGGAGATTCTTGAAAATGCTGCTAAGACTGGACAGCGAGTTGTTCAACTGTGTGGCCTTTGCTTAATTGTATGGCGACCTGAGAAGCTTTGAACTCGGCAAGCTGTTGACTGAGTTCCTCGTACTTTCGATTGTTATCATTTGCGATAATAGCCCCCTGTTCAGTATTTGTGTCTGCATCACTTGCAGCTTTCAACCTGGTGTTTTCCTCCTGGAGGCGATTGAGTTGGTCTCTCAATTCCTGGATTATTCCTTCTTGCGTATTCATTTGAAAGATGGAAGGGTTTGTATGACTTTAAGTTGGGTGGGAGGGCTATTTTTTCGATATAATCGAATCCTTACAGTCGGCGCCAAATGTATTAACCTGTTTCCAGATTAATGCATTAACAAGGTCAGGTCGTTGTTGGACTGACCAAAGGGGGGAGTTTGAGATCGGGGGTGGCTGCACCTCGATGAGATCGAGATTGCCTACTTACTCTAGTTCGAGGGAATGGAACTTAGAGATCAAACCATCGTAGTTCTATTTTTATAGAAGTTGAAGGGGCGTAGATCATGGGATCTTGCAGATTCTCCGATATCTTGATGATTGCGTGATATCTGGCATTGATTGTGTAACAGACAAAGATATTCTCTGTGCATTAATTAAGGGCACGTGTGTATTGGGAGGTAGCCAACGGTCATATGGACGAGCTGCTCTGATCGATCTGTAGTTAGGTCGAGCAGTGGGTGACCTGTAGGAATGTTGGGCAGGCCACGTGTCGTGTTTTGATTGGTTGGTGTATATAGTACCCCTACAGCATGCAATACAACCTTTAGAAAAGATTTAATCTTTGGTGGGCAGTGAAGTTTTCCATAGTTGTTTCCATTTTGACAGCAGTGTGATATTTGGGAAAGTTTGTTTTGCTAAATAGTTGTATAGTGACTTGACTGTAATATTACCTATACTAGCCAATTTCCATTGCAAGGTTTCCTCCTGACCTGGGTATCTTGAGATAGGTATAGGAAGTATTTGATGGACAACATGGAAAGGAAAGGTGGAATATAATAATGTCTAGTTCCAGTGATCATCTATCTATCTATCTATCTATCTATCTATCTATCTATCTATCTATCTATCTATCTATCTATCTATCTATCTATCTATCTATCTACTATATTAAACGTCAAAAATATTCGAGGGTATTCTCCCGACTCACCAGAATTGAGCTTTAGACTTTTTTCCCAAAAAGAGACCATAATACCCTTTTCACCCAGGTTTTTTAGACTTTTCGCAACTCCCATTCCAAAACACCTTCCGACACAAACATTACAACTTCTCTTCTCAGTTCTTACCGCTTCTTCTTCTTCTCCACTCCTTCCTCTCACATACCATATTAAACGTCAAAAAAATTCGAGGGTATTCTCCCGACTCACCAGAATTGAGCTTTAGACTTTTTTCCCAAAAAGAGACCATAATACCCTTTTCACCCTGGTTTTTTAGACTTTTCGCAACTCCATTCCAAAACACCTTCCGACACAAACATTACAACTTCTCTTCTCAGTTCTTACCGCTTCTTCTTCTTCTCCACTCCTTCCTCTCACATACCATATTAAATGTCAAAAAAATTCGAGGGTACTCTCCCGACTCACCAGAATTGAGCTGTAGACTTTTTTCCCAAAAAGAGACCATAATACCCTTTTCACCCTGGTTTTTTAGACTTTTCGCAACTCCCATTCCAAAACACCTTCCGACACAAACATTACAACTTCTCTTCTCAGTTCTTACCGCTTCTTCTTCTTCTCCACTCCTTCCTCTCACATACCATATTAAACGTCAAAAAAATTCGAGGGTATTCTCCCGACTCACCAGAATTGAGCTTTAGACTTTTTTCCCAAAAAGAGACCATAATACCCTTTTCACCCTGGTTTTTTAGACTTTTCGCAACTCCCATTCCAAAACACCTTCCGACACAAACATTACAACTTCTCTTCTCAGTTCTTACCGCTTCTTCTTCTTCTCCACTCCTTCCTCTCACATACCATCTCCTCCTTCCTTCCAAATTTCGTTTTCTACTTACTTTCATCACTTTGCAACTCCTCGCCTCCATCATAAAAGGTTAGTTTCATCTTCTCCCTTTAACAATTGTTGGGTTAATGTTTGTTTTTTTTTTTTTTATTTTAGATTTACATTGTTAGATTTACATTCTTGATTAGTAATTAGTTTAGCAATTATTGGGTTAATGTTTGTTTTTATTGGTTTTTTTTTTTTTTGTTTGGGGGGGGGGGAGGGGGGGGGGGGGGGGGGGGGGGGGGGGGGGCGATTCAGAACTTATACATTTGAAATTCCAGTGTTAGATTTACATTCTTGATTAGTAATTAGTATAAACCTGAAATTTA